>OW285237.1:66905213-71705213 GCA_935421215.2 Melolontha melolontha | reverse complement strand
ATACAGACGAAGAAATATTCAACGCAGATGAGACTGGTTTATTTTTCAGAATGATGCCAGACAAAACGATGAAATTTAAAGGGGAAAAATGTATTGGTGGTAAACTGAGTAAGGATAGATTGACTGTTCTTGTAGCAGCAAATATAACTGGATCGGAAAAAATGAAACTTGTGGTTATTGGCAAAGCTAAGCATCCTCGATGCTTTAAAAATATAAAATCTTTACCTGTTGAATATGAAAATAACCAAAGAGCATGGAGGACATAAGCATTATTTGAAAAAATAATTCTACGATGGGACAATAAACTCATTCGGCAAAAAAGGAAAATCCTGTTGCTTTTAGACAACTGTCTAGCTCATCCAAATATTCAAAACTTAAAAGCTATAAAACTTGCCTTCCTTCCACCAAATACCACGTCAGTTCTTCAACCGATGGACCAGAGTGTAATAAAGTCCGTAAAGACACATTTTAGAAAACTTCAAATTATAAAGCTTTTAAAAGACATTGACGAGAATGGTGTTCCTCAAAAACTAGATATCCTGCAGGCTATTTTTCTACTTTCCAAAGCTTGGGATCGCGTTTCTCAACAGACAATAGCAAATTCCTTTGCACATGCTGGGTTTAATTTACACACAGCAGAAAACTCTTTTGATGACGATAATTTACCCTTATCTGAGTGGCTTCGACTACAAAATGATACGGAAGAAGATAACTTACCTTTAACTGAATGGGTCCGCACTTTACCTGTAGTTAACCTGACAACAGAAGAGGGTTGGGATAATTTTTCAAATGTTGATGAAGAACTCGAAACGGAGGAAGATATGACAGAAGATGAAATTTTAGCTGAGTTCAGTGCAAACTTGGAGTTAGAAATAAACAACGATGAAGTGGAAATGGACGAAACTACGGAATTTCAACCACCTACTATAAAGGATGCATTTTCAGCAGTTGAAATGATTCAGCATTTTTTCACATTTAATCAAAATTTGAAAGACGCTAAAACAGATTTTGCATTGCTCCATTTGGAAAAAAATATTGAAAAACACTTCTTAGAAAACAAAAAATTACAACAAACCAAAATGACAGATTTTTTTTATTAAAATTTAAATATTGTATGTATGTATGTATGTACAATGCAGTCCGTGCCTATGTATTATTATATACATATGTGTTAAATTGTTAGTAAAATAAGTTGAGAAGGAAATGTTTTCTTTTATTCGTATTTTATAAAACTAGAATATTGTTTTCGTTGTTTAAGTGTATTTTCTAAGATAAATAAAATGTGTTTATATAATAATTTGGTATTTGGATATAGCGACCTACTCTTATAACGACCGAATTTCGTTGGTCCCTTCAACGTCGTTATAAACGATATTTACTGTATTTGAATTTGACTGAACCATCCAACCATTTGAATTTTGAGTAACTATCATATCCTCTGACTTTAAAGCAGTTCTATGACTTTGATTTATTTTGCTGATTTTATTTGTAACCTTCCCTTTATTCAATTTATGTAATCGTTGAAACTGCTTGTCCCTCACATATTTAAATAAAATATGAACTGTTTTATCTAATCGCTTGCATGTTGTCCCTGTAAATTAATTTTTTAACACTGTTCCTAAAAACCACCTTATTGTCTTACCTTTTAAATAAATATATTTCAATACTTTGTGCATGGATTCTAAATACATGTTGGTGTTAATAGAAGAGAACCTATTCGATGACATGTAGCCCATTTTGTACATCTACTTTCATAATGTATTTTAAAATAGTTTCTGAATTGTAAGAGCTTAACCTCTTTTTCAAGTAAATTAAGAAACGAATGCATAAATTTTTTAAATTCATCAATATTTGGCTCTTGTCTCAGTAGGCATAAAGTTTTATAAAGCTAAAAATCACATTCATAAAAAAATCATAAATAACAGAAAATTTTCTGTATACCTACCTGTACTTGCTTTTCTTTACTCTTAATTAAGGAAATCTTGCATAATAAATGCTTTGTTTCTGTATTGTCCATTACTGAACTCCAAGCTGCAAAATACTGTTCTGCATCATCAGACATAAAATATTTAATTTTAATATCCCCAGAGATTTCCTTCACCGAACTTATAAAATACTTAAGAACTACATAATCTTCTCGATTAGACACTAGAAATGCTACAGGAAATCCTTCACCATAATCATCTACTGTTACTAAGGATATTAATTTAAAATCATAAGGATTTGTACCATGGGTTGCATCCATACATAGAATTCCGCCATTTCCAAATTTTTTTAATACTTCCACTTGTGCTTCTGTCATAATCCAAAGCAAAAAGTCTTCCTTCTTTAATAAGAAGTCTTCATTCTCATGTCCCTGCTTTTTATAAAGGATAACACACTTATCTGTACGTTGGGTGGCTTCTGTTACCCACAAATCGACACTCACAGCATCATTGGGATGTTTAATAGCCTTATCATACACATTAAAAGCCTGAGATATATTATGAATGTTTTTCCTTGTTATTAAATGAAGTCTGCTATAATCACTATCAACATTGTCCCTAATTCTGTCTAATATTTCTGTGACTGGAATTCCTGTAAATTTTTACATCATGTATGTGATTGTGTTACCATAATCACGTACATTCTTTGCACTTACCTCTCATTAATTGTGTTGCTATTGCACTTTTGGTACTTGCTTGCAATGGAATATGTGCTATTTTAATATCGTGTCCATAGTGAGTTTTATAATATTTAATTTTTATACTTTCATCAGCCTTTTTTAATATAATTGATGATGTGCATGTAGAATCAGTTTTACATGATCCCTGTGATTTTAGCATTCGGTCTCGTCTTTCAGTAGGAATAATGCGCTTTTTACCACTTCTATTGCACATGTAATAAGTTCTGTTGTCTTTACTGCCACGATGTTTCACCCATGAAAATTTACTTTTTATCTCTTTGGTGTCTTTCCATTTTATAAATTCTACAAAACAATAATTATTGTGAAGTAAAAATGTAAAAATTAGAACTTATTTACTTACCTTTCATATCTTTAAAACAAAATTCTTCGACATCTTGTTGGATATTATGAATTTGTTGTAAATGATTTCATAGTTCATTTACCATGAAACATTTAAAACTACAACCAGATTCAAGGCATTTGACATTACTACCAATATTTACAATATTGTGTTTGTTCTTTAGATATCGTTTAAAATTTGATAATGTAGATTTAATTTCCACACCACAAACATAACAGATTCTTGAGTCCATTTTAATATTTTTTTAGTTAGATATTTGACTTGATAATTATAATATACAATACAAAAGAACTAATAACAATACTAAACAACCAGTGAACAACGCAAAACGATGAATACCAGAACACGACACGTTGACCACGTAACCATAACTGTTAAAAGCTTGAAACGAGCATTTTCAAATTTAAAATATATCGCGCCAAGACATGATTGGAGGGATGTAGCGCTGCATCTACACGCTCGTCATGAAAAATACATAAATTCTAGATACTTGTCAGCATCAATACATTTTTTATAAAGTCCCTAGATATATAAAGTACCGCGATTTGCCGCCATTTTGGCTCCAAATTAACCGGGAAATTAGGAAATAAAAATAACACATCAGAAACTTCAAATTTTTATTACTGTATTAAGACTTTTATGGAGGAATTTATTATTGTAGACGACACAAAAAATAGATTAACTGTGAATAATATAATTAATAAGAATAAAACATACATACAAGTATTTATTATAATTTTTTTTTCCTTTAATTTTACATGTAATTTGTTCCTTTGATAAACACATTCGAAATTTTGTAAACACTAAAACTATAATTATAATTCATAGCAATTAAACATATAACAAGTGTTTATTTAACATTTTGTATTAAGCTATGCATTGCAACACTACGACTGCTCTTTACTTCCCTTAATTTAATATTTGATAGGTCTCTTAGAGAAATACATTCGGCACTTTATAAATAATTTTGTTAACCGCGATAATATATTATGGCAATTAGGAACTACTATGTCTAATTTTATGTGAGTAAAACACATATTAGCAAAATCATCAACATTAATAACATTTACTAGTATATGGTTTTCTTTTTGCCTAAACATTAATTCACATTGATAAATATATTCATAAAATGCTAAACACGGATACACTAAGATATTTTCTTTAAATTCTTTTAACTTTGTAAACATACTTATACTAGTTATAGTTTTGCAATCTTTATTAGTTATTAAATTCTTAATGCAGTCGCACTTAAGGGTTTTAGATATTTTATGAATAAGTGTTCCTGCTAAATAATATAGCGAAGCTTGCAAATGTGGGTCTAAATTAGTTTGTGTTAATTGAAAAATGTAAATGGCTTCTATGTGTTTGTTATTTTGCAACCATCCATCTTCGTCATCATTTTCTCTCCTTGCAGCATTTTCCAAAATTGCTGGTTTAGGTGCTGATTGGCAATATTGAACTAAGTTTACACAGTCACTTTGAAAATAATTTGTTTTCTTCAAATTTGTTTGATACTGGGAAATAGAGACCAGTCTTAATGATTTTTTAAAATCTCTAGCATCTGGTGTAGGTTGACGATTTCTAATCAAAGAGAATACATTCTCAAGCGAATCTTGTGTTAACCTACTCAGCAATATGTATTTAAAACCATAATTTTCTAAATATTATCTTTGAAAATCCCTAGCAGTTTCTGTTGCTAATAATAGTCCAGTTTGATATGGCTTCCATACATTACTTACAGTAATATTTCTTATAATATCGATGAAGGAAGATAGAAAAGATAAAACAGACACGTACTCTTCTTCATCATTTTTAGAAAGAGCATATTTATAAAAGCGACCAGTCATATATTTGAACCATTTGTGCATGAGTTTTAGAAACCATGCTGTTGTTTCATGTTCCCTGCCAATCATATTCTGGTTTATGTAATATGATATTGCTGCAGCAATATCTGAACTTAATAATGTTGAACTCAAGTAAACATTACATTTTTTCAAAATGTGATGGATGTAGTACATTTTCTTTTAATTTTGGACAAAGTTTCAAAGTATCCATTTGATCTAGTTTATAAACTTGTTGTATGGCTTCCATCGAAATAAAATTTGATGCAAGCTGATATTTACTTACAATTGACTCATCAAGGATCATTGTGTCCATCTGTTAATGAGGAACTAACATTTTTAAAAACATGCACTGGGTCTGGAGTAAAATATAGCTTTTCATTTGGATTACATGGATGAAGAGTATAATTCATTATTTTGGAGTATCTGCCAGCAGTAATATGAAATAACTTCCACATGCTATGAGTTTGGGGACCCATATCTGTTATAATTGCCTTAATTAGTATACCTATAGACATTGCTTTTTTTATAATTGTTGTTATCTTCTCTTGCATTTCAATAGCTGAGTAAGAAGATGCAGTAAACTCATAGCGAATCATTTGCTTCCACCGAGAAGATACTCCTGTTAATAAAAACACTAATGCATGAAAGGCATATTCTTCACTACTGTCTCTTTCACCAGAAAGCAGCATTGTTGGAAGACTAATAATAGATGCAAGGGAGCTATCATATTTAAGACCTGGTTTAATTGCCATTTCATCTACTACAAGGGTTGCATGTTTTTCTTCGGCTGTAAAATTTTTAATCTTTTGAAAATACGTATAACGAAATAAAATAATTTCAGTAATTACTTACTTTTGCTTCAAGAAGATGAAATATATCTTCTATAATCCCTGGTTGAAATTTGAAAGATTGCAAAAGTTCTTGTAGTGTTCTGATACTGGGATATGGTAAGTTTGGTTTTCTCAATTCCTCATAACCTTTAGTGCCACAACTTAAATATAACTGTATTCCCTTATTCATAGTGTTATCAGGCCAACTGAAACCTTTGTGTGTACCTAACTGTAGATATTTTAACTGATCTTCATTAAAAACCTTTTGTAAATTTTCATTTTTATTTTCCAGTTTACATATCAATCTTCGATTCTCTTGCTGTAATGTCTTAATTTTCTTTTTCAGTTCTTCGATTGTATCATTTGTGTTATATTCATTTAGTGATGAAATTGGTGAGTCATTATTAGTGTCAATATAGCCATCTATATTGCTTGTATTTACATTTTCATCAGAATGTTGTTCAAGATGTTGATTATTATTTACCGCTTCAGTTGATGGAAATAACGTAGGCAATGCATTGTTCCTAAGTAATTTTCGATTATCACTACGATTTTGTTCGAACTGCCCTTCACCGAAGTGCACCTAAAAGATATTCAAAAATGAGCAATTTCATATGACATTAAGTAGACGAAATAAACCAACCTCGCAAATAACTGATCGATGTGGTAAATTGCCTCTGTTTATAAAATTAAGCCCAAATCTGTCTTCTTTTTCTTTCAGAAGGAATTTTAAATAGGCGAAAACCTTTTTTAGACCTATTTTTACACGATTTTATACAACACGAAGGCATTATATTTAAATTTTATAATTTTAAAATAAAACATCAAACAATGTCAAATTACTATATTTAACTGCCCGCTATTTTGGCTCCAAAATAACAAATATACAGGCTTCATGAATCGCGGTACTTTATATATCTAGGGACTTTAATTTTTTCGTAATAATAACTTGACTTCGTCCACTGAATTTAATGGCATTAACATTTAAAAAGATACATACTTATTTACAAAAAATATTTTTTTAAAATTATTCTTAAATTAATTTTAAGGATTTTATTAACTGAAATATAAAACATTTCATGAAAATTAGTGTTTTTAATACAAACCATCCCCTGGCTTCTATTAAACTCTTATTTAGACTGACCTTATAAGCCTATGATTTTAATTTAAGTTCAGGTCATAAGTAAAATTAATAATAATAATAATAAAATAAAAAAATCTCTTGTTTATAATTTTATTTATTTACTGTATCTGTAATAAATCTGTATAATCCAGTATAATGTACAAAACTTTTTATCTCTTTTCGAAAGTTAGTTTCAAGTTTCGATAAAAAAATTGTGTAGTAATTCTAACAGTATTCTTCTGAGAAAGTTAGTAAATATTTCGCAATTTCATCAAGCTACAAATAATTGTATTTAACAGATGAAAATGTAAAGTTAAAAACGCAGTTAAGTTAAAAGTTAATAAAACATTGTATTTTGATTATAATTAATTGCCCCCGTAGGGGCCTCCAAAAATTGCCTTAGCGGACGGTATTTCACGTCCACTTGGCGGGGTATTGGTTAAAGTTTTCAACTAGCAATAATCGCACCTCGGATAAACCTCATTGGTTACGATATCGCCACTGCGCAAAGCTAAAGATTCCAACTAAACCGTCACCTCATATAGTAAAATACATGAGGTATGTGAATGAGTGGTGTTTTGCATGCCTTTAGTTTATTATCACAACATTAACTAAATCACTACAAAAACATTCATATTTATTTCTTCAAATGTGTTTGAAATAATTTCATACCAACAAATTATTTAAAAAGTCATATAAATTTAATTAATTAATGATAAATTGTAATTAATTTTGAATAGTGCCACCTAGTGGTAGATAGGCTAAATCTTCAAATTATAATTATAATAAAGATAGTTTCCGCTAAATGTTTCTGTGCATTGGTAATAATAATACATATAGTGACCGGTAGATGTCAGAATATTTACAAATGCATTAAAATTTTGTAAATCAAATAATAAAAAACATTTAACTAAATAATAAACTTTACTTTTATATTTATATAGGCAAAAAATTAGAAAATCCTGAATTTCTAAACTATTTATTAAAATTCATTTAACAATTTTAATTGAAATGTATTAAATGTCAGTACATTGTTACATACATGACACTAACGTTTTTATATCTATAATATATAACTATTTAATAGTATATTACGTAACAAGAGTTGTAAGTAACCCATTACGCACGAAATGAAAAAGTTTAGTAAATTTCACGAGTGCGTAATGGGCTTAGAACTCGTGTAACGTACTATGTATACTTTTTCTACGCCCACTCATTTTCTTCTATTAAATAAAAGACATCGCAATTATTTAAACTTTATTATAATAGTTGTTAATAACAATTGAACAATTATTGTAAATCGATTGTGCCTTATTACTTAATGGTGATGAACGGTTATTTATAATTGTAGTACTGCACGGTACATCAGAAGACGAAGATTGATAATTGGTAATCGCCTCCGATATTCGTAATGCGTTGTCATTTTTATTTTTAAGAGATTGATTCACATAGCCTTCCGCCACTGTAGAAGATTGCCAGCCACCAAGTCGCTTTAATGATAGCATATCACCTCCTGCATCAACTAACATAGTGGCTGATGATCTCCTAAAACAATGGCCAGTATATTGCTTTGGTTCCGGCAGTTCAAGATATTCAGCAATTTTACGTGGTGTATTACCGATTGTGTTTATCCCCACAACCTGTTTCATGCATTTTCCATTTCTGTAATTAAGAAATAAAGGAAGTTCCATTTCAGCAGGACGCAAATTCATGTATTTTTGACATGTGATATAAAACGTTTCTGGTACTACAAATGAACGTCTCGTTTTAGTTTTAGAATCTGGAATATCAATTATCAAGGATTTTCCCGTGTCCTGAATGTGTTCCATTTTTATATTTCTAAGTTCTTGTTTACGACAAGCCCCGCTTAATCCAATAATGAGGATAACCTGAATACAAAAGAAACAAAAACTCATTTTTATGTGATGATAACTATACAACATTTTAATTCTTTACCTTTGACAACAAATGTTTATCGTCTGGGGCATCGTTCAGAAACTTATTAATTTGTTCTGTAGAAAGAATTTTCGATTTTTTACTTCTAAATCCATCCGATTTCCGCTTCAGTAGGGCGATTAGTTTTGGATAATCTGCTATGTTAATGTTATTATTAATGTTGAGTGTAGTTCTTAGCATCGAATAAATGGCCCATAGAGAAGATGGCTTCACAGTTTTTGATAATTCTTCAAAATACGCAAGTAAAACATTCTCCGAAAAGGATTTAACGATATACTTGTGTCGCCAATCCATAAATTTTTTATAGGTAATTTCGTACCTTTCTTTGGATTTTAGCGGTAACAAATTATGTGTGGCAGCTTGAGCTTTTTCTAAAATCTCCGGTGGAGTGCTCATAATTTCATAATTTTCACTACTATCAGACATATTCGTAGATAAAGTTGAGAAAATGTCCGGATACAATAATATTTTGTTAAAGAAATTGACAATATAAATGACATGACATTTATTTCCATAGCATGTTACTTAAGAAAACGTGTCCTATTTTTAAAGAAATTGCATAATGTGCTGCCTACATTTAGGGGCATCACTCTTTTAATCCAAAATATATCTCGCTAATGCTAAAAGTTTCTATGTATTTCAATTGACTAAATTTGTGTAAATAGACCAAATAAAGTTTTACGTAGATAAAAATTTGATTGCAATTTGATTAAACCAAGAAGTTTAAGTTTTCTTCTCAAAACGCACGTGTATGTTATGAGATCTCATTACGTGCATGTTATTGTTAAATGTCATTTACAAGAAATGTTGACAGTGCGATTTTTGACGATTACAGGCATGGGCGTAGAAAAATGTCATTTACAAGGAATATTGACAGTGCGATTTTTGACGTTTACAGACATGGGCGTAGAAAAAAGTATTTAGAACAAATACATATATGTATTAATAAATAATATGACAATCTAAAATAAACATCGTCAATATTTTGATGATTATTGTAATCCAAAATATTAGAGATATTTATTTTAGCAAGCAATATATTCTTCCTAGGAGCATTGGCATGTTAGCGTAAGCGACAATTAACTATTGCCAATTATTTATGAAGAAATTCGTGTCATATTTATGTAATTGCGTTTAACTAGACTTGTTATGCAATAACAATGCTGTTTACTATTGCAAATATTTCTAATCCTAGCCTCAACTGAGGATAGACATTATCACGATTATGTGTGGGTTACTTTGGAAATACTTCGTGCTAGAGCTTAGTATACTTGGTTTTTTAAGTAGACATAATTTGAAAAAAAAAACAAATGCATTTAAACTAGCTAATGCGAAGAATTGAATTGATGGATATTTGCCACAAAACTGCAAATGTTTATCTAATTATGTGCAAATTGGACACTTCATCAACACTTTTATCTATGATCATTCCATGGCAAGAAAAAAGCAATAAGTAGATGAAAAATTATTGAGATATTGTTATGGTGTAGGGGGATATTTCCACGAAAGTTCGTCCTGATACAGCGTTTTCGGACAGATATACTTTAAATTCTTATAAATATGTGAAAATTGTTTCTTAAGAAACGATGTTGACGGAATCTACTTAAATGCAGTGATGAAAGAAATCTCTAATGATATCTTATCGTCTGATTTTATCCTACAGAAACAGATAGAAGATCCTCAGTGTAGGGGAAACCTAGGATAGATGGCCATAGAGGAGAGATGGCCTATGGCCATATTTATTGTAATTTGTAAGGGGATGGCGCCACTAGCCTCAAATTATATTAATTTTTGTGTCTTACGCTCATTCGAGTACAGATGTTATAACGGTAGTGTAAGGTAAGTGATTAAGTTTTGTTTTTCAAATAGACCTGCTAAATTTAACAAGTCAATCTTTAGAAAGGTGTAACTTATCTTTTCATTGGTTTTCTGTCCCGCGTTTATGTGTATGGTTCGCAATAGCTTAGAACTAATAATCTATCCTATTTTTTTATTGACAACTCCGCTTCTTGGAAAATGGAAGGTATGGCCACCTCTTCTTTACAAATAGGAGAGACAGACACTACATATATCTAGAATACAGTTCTAATTTATAGTCATATGTCTAACTTCTGCACGAATTGCAGCGGTGTATCATGAAGGGTAAAAATTAAAAAAACAATTAGAGGATGAAATACCACCAGGTGCTGTTCTATTTATGAACCAAAAATCTGCATATGTCGCTGCAGACATTTTTTTATTTGTGGGTGCGGCAAGTATTTGTACCAAGAAAGCGTGCCGTTAAAACCTTGTTCATACTAGATGGGCATGCATCCCATTCCACAAGTATGGAAATGTTGGAATATGCAGGTAATAATGATATAGTAATGCTTTGTTTGCCAAGCCAGTCAGCTCAGTACTTGTAGCCATTAGACAGCTGTATTTAAGTCTTTGTATAGTTTTTTTTGAAATCTGCAGACTGCGGATAAGAAATAATTCAGGAGGAAAGATCACGCGGTATATAGTTTGGTCATTTTTTAAACAATAGTTGGGGTAAATCAGTCACGCTTCAAAATGCAATATCTGGCTTCAGGGCAACAAGCATTTTCCATTTTAATCCGGCTCCTATTCCGGATTATGCTTTTGCAGTTAGTGACCAAAATGTGAATCAAGCCATTGAGAATAATGACGATATTATGGATGCAAATGAAACTATATCTACTACGACAGATAATCTTGTAGATGTAGTTGAGGAACCAGAGACCAATAACAAACCAAAGCATATAGACGAATCAGATCCTAATGGTTTGGCATGCATTTCCATCACTACAGATGCAGGCTCTTCGATTAATCCAGAAGAAACACCATCCAAATTGTTAGCAGAAATTGTACCCTTACCTTCGAAAGCAATAGAAGCAGCAAGAAGACGTGCAAAAGCCGTTGCTTCCATTTTAACATCTCTAGAAAACATTCAAGGTTCTAAGGTCCGAAACTCTAAGGAACGTTCACAGTCTACTAATAAAGAAAATGATCCTACAATTAAAAAAAATTACAGAAACATCGAAACGGAAACAAACGGGATATGATTCTGGAAGCAAAAATAAAGAGAAAAAAAGAAAAGAAGTTTGCTCAAAAGAAGTGCCTGTTGACAGTGACGATGAAAATGTTTGCTTTATTTGTACTGAAACTGGCAAAAATGAGACCTGCTTCCGTTGAATTTTATATGGACGATGGGTACATAAACTATGTAGTGGAAGTATTACTCCAAAGCAATATATATATGTATATATATATATATATATATATATATATATATATATATATATATATATATAATCAAAAATTCTTTAAATTCGGGTAAGCGGTCAATTAAAAAACTCCTTTATTAAATTACCCTATATTTCGCAACACTTTGTCGCTTCTTCTGGGGTAACTACAAGATTAATGAGAAAAATAACAAAAAATAAATAAGAGTATAAAACAATACTAAAAATACTTACAAAATGTAGAGTTAAAAAATAATAAAATTGACGTACAAAATAAAAATGATTAGATATAAAAAATAAAGTAACTATAGAAACAAGCCCTAAGAAGTTTTTAAAAAACATATATATGAAAAGTTAAAACATGAAAAATAAAAAATATAATGCAATATAAATTAAAACAGTATATGGACCAAATAACAAAACGATTTAAGATCGTCAACTAACAGTCAAACCCAGTATATTAAAATAAATTATACTAAGACCATTAGTATCAGATCTATAATTTAGGTTATTAGTCTCCCTGTTGATGTGGACCATTTTTAAAAAGGTTCTTTTTTTATGGTTATTTTCGACGTTTAAGATTTTAACGTCAACAAAATTGAAAGTATGGTCACGATCAAGTGCATGGTCCACCAATGCACAAGATCTCTTACCAATACGGACATCACTTTTATGTTGAGTAATGCGCTGTTTTAGCCACTGTGATGTCTGACCTATATAAACGCCACAACAATCAGAACATGCTATCCTGTAGACAACGTGACTATTTAGAAAGAAAGGTGTTATGTCTTTTATCTTACTATACAACTTCTTCAGGGTATGGGTGTTGTATTTAGCAATTTTAATGTTATTAAATTGTTTAAAATGTGATACAATTGTATGAGTAAGACCGCCAATGTATGGGATTTTTTTGTAAATCACACTGTCTGCAGGAATGTCCTCAGTAGGGCCATCAAAAAAGTTTGAGCTAAATATTAATTTATTAAGAATATGCTTAGGATAGCCATTGTTGACGAAGATGTTGAAAAGTTCTTTAAGATTGTCATTTAAAAAGGTTTCATGACAAATATGTGATATTCGGTTTCTCATACCTATAATGGTGTTATACTTCTGATTGAGAGGATGATGAGAGTGATAATTAATGAACCGATCAGATGAAGTTGGTGTTCTATACCAATTCAAAATGATACAATTATTAACGTCACGAATTACTAAAACGTCCAAGAAGGGCACGCTATTGTTATTTTCTTTTTCCACAGTAAATTGTAAGTGTTTGTTGTAGCTATTAAAAATTTTTAATGTTAGATCTATTTTTTCTTGTGGAACAGAGCAAACAATGTCATCAACATAAAAATTAAAATTGCTATATACAACACCCATACCTTGAAGAAGTTGTATAGTAAGATAAAAGACATAACACCTTTCTTTCTAAATAGTCACGTTGTCTACAGGATAGCATGTTCTGATTGTTGTGGCGTTTATATAGGTCGACATCACAGTGGCTAAAACAGCGCATTACTCAACATAAAAGTGATGTCCGTATTGGTAAGAGATCTTGTGCATTGGTGGACCATGCACTTGATCGTGACCATACTTTCAATTTTGTTGACGTTAAAATCTTAAACGTCGAAAATAACCATAAAAAAAGAACCTTTTTAGAAATGGTCCACATCAACAGGGAGACTAATAACCTAAATTATAGATCTGATACTAATGGTCTTAGTATAATTTATTTTAATATACTGGGTTTGACTGTTAGTTGACGATCTTAAATCGTTTTGTTATTTGGTCCATATACTGTTTTAATTTATATTGCATTATATTTTTTATTTTTCATGTTTTAACTTTTCATATATATGTTTTTTAAAAACTTCTTAGGGCTTGTTTCTATAGTTACTTTATTTTTTATATCTAATCATTTTTATTTTGTACGTCAATTTTATTATTTTTTAACTCTACATTTTGTAAGTATTTTTAGTACTGTTTTATACTCTTATTTATTTTTTGTTATTTTTCTCATTAATCTTGTAGTTACCCCAGAAGAAGCGACAAAGTGTTGCGAAATATAGGGTAATTTAATAAAGGAGTTTTTTAATTGACCGCTTACCCGAATTTAAAGAATTTTTGATAATATATCACGGTCGATCATTTCTTTTCAATTAATTATATATATATATATATATATATATATATATATATATATATATATATATATATATATAAGGTAAACTTAATAAGTCGGCGTTAAACACACCACGGTTTGCTCCGTATTTCTGAAGCTATCATTGGCTCGATACACGGCTGCCTATATTTTAAACACGTTTCACATGAGGAAATATATTCAGTAATGTGTTTCGTGATTGATGGCCACCATATCGTATCTTTAGCTCATGATTGGCATCTTGTTAACCCAAAATATCCGTTATGGATACGCGATATGCATAATCTTCTCATCGACTCTGGAATAACTATGCGGTCATTATAGCATAATAAGTTATTAGTTACATTTAATTCATGTCTGTGTTTATAGAATATTTCTGTTTGATTTTGTAACTTATTTTTAGCTGGCCATTCGCTAACTACGTACTCTTTGATCTGTGTAGGAGAAACCTAGGATAGATGGCCATAATTTTTTATTTTTGTGATTGTATGAAAACCAACGGCATAATAAAACTGACTTTTGGTACAGTGTCGCAGACAGAGTTATACTATACTTATTTAACAAATCTATATCAGTCCTTTTTGTTGTTTTGAAAATACTGGCTTCAAGAAAAAACAGTGATTATGGCCATCTCTCCTAAGGTATCCAGGAGAGATGACCACAGCTGTTAGGGTGTTAGGAAATTAAGTAGGAAAATGTTCTGTTATGAATGTTTTATTCAGTTATATAATAGACATTTCGTTTAGCGTATATCTGGTAAGTTATTTATAGAAGTCACATATATATATATATATATATATATATATATATATATATATATATATATATATATGACCTATATAACAGACCTAGCACAATATAAAAATAAAACAAATTTAGTTGTTCAAGACCACTATTCTAAATTTCCAGAAATCAAGAAATTAAACAGAATTACAAGCAATTCCGTTATCAAAACTTAAAAAAAATATTTTCGCAACACAGTATAACCGATGTTGTAAGAAGTGAAAACAGCAGACAGTTTACAGGCTATAAGTTCAAAGAATTCAGTAAATCTTATGGATTTCAGAGGACAAGCTCAAGTCCAGAATACTAACAGTCGAATGGACAAGCTGAATCAGCAGTAAAGTTACTAAAAAGAATACTTAAGAAGAATCTAGACGACCCATATCCTAGCACTTTTAATATACAGGAATACTAGGATGGAATGCGGTGCGTCACCAGAAAAGCTTCTTTATGGACAAAACCTGAAGGACAGAGTACCAATAACCGATGAAAATTTATCTTCCAGGGTACCTAATCATATCGAAATAAAGAAAAAGATACAAAAGTATTTTTAATAATATAAAAAATATTATTAAAAATGGGGTGTGAAGAACACAATACAAGTTCTTTTATGTATTTTTGAATGTATCTTCTCCAAAGACGTAGATACGTATTTCACATTTCTACATGATTGTCAATACGCCCCTGTTGGGGAAGACACATTCAAACAAACATAACTACGTTACTATCTAGCTGAAATTATTCAGACAGAGCGTGAAGGAATATTCAGCGCTGTCTGCATAACAAGAGCCGAAGCAGACGTGTTTTCTATAGTCGGTAACAACCGTATCTATAGAAAACTGTATTCTCGTGTCTTCACTACTTGTTCGGCGTTAAACCGAATGTATATAACAACATAACTTGAAACATACTTGAGTGGGTACAACCCACCAATTTTGTATAATACAAAAGTATTTTTAATAATATAAAAAATATTATTAAAAATGGGGTGTGAAGAACACAATACAAGTTCTTTTATGTATTTTTGAATGTATCTTCTCTGTATTGTGTTCTTCACACCCCATTTTTAATAATATTTTTTATATTATTAAAAATACTTTTGTATTATACAAAATTGGTGGGTTGTACCCACTCAAGTATGTTTCAAGTTATAAAGAAAAAGATGCTTAAATGAAAAAAGAGACAGAATAAAAATTATGATAGAAGGCATAAAGTAATGGAAAGGGAGGATTTGAAGAGTGGCGATAGAGTTTGGATAATGAACATGCAGCGGGAAGGAACAATCGAACGCTACAGAACCAAGATCTTACTGGGTAAGGCAGAGAATAAGAAAAAATCTAATAAGAAAGAACATACAATATGTTCAAGTATTACTAGAATGTTCAACTCACGAACAACAGCCGGAAGTAACTGAGTTAAGAATCAAGAAAATTTCAAACAAGAAACAGGAATCTCCCTAAATATTTACAAGATTATATTCTCAAATGAAAAGACTATTGTTATACACAGTCTCTTTGATTATATAGATATGTATCATATTAGTATTATATATTTTGTTTAATAGTAGTAAATGTGTTAAAAAGAAAAGAGGATGTAGTATGAGTACCTTACGGCTATCATGGCTTACATACCCACGCATTGAAACGGCACAACAAGACAGATATTTTATTAGAAATGAATTTATTTTAAAATACAGCCCCAGACCTCAAATTCTATAAGTCGTATTTGACTACCTAGACGAAGTCAGCATTTGAAGAGTTGATTGGTTGGCATAGAGGCAGTGTATTAATCCAATTGAACATTATTGAGATTAATTCTAAAGGTGTATTCCGCCTTATTCATACGCACTTCAAGAATTGCAATGGCCCTTTTAAAAATATGAAGTAATTCCTCGAATTAATTAAATAAATTTACAAACTAAATAATAATATAATAATAGTTTATTAAGCGTCCAATAGTCTAAACCAAAAATGGGCTAACGTGTTATGTACTGTACATACCGGGTGAGCAATATTAAGTGTCCACAATTGGCAATAGAATATTTCGGTGGACACGAACTGCGATCAGCGCGCTGCGATGTCCTTTAATCCGACATCCGAATTGCGGGCAAGAAATTTTAACTTACCTGGCTCATCCTAATCTTCTCTCGAATTGCGGTCAAGAAATTTTAATTTACATTATCCTAATCTTATCTCGAATTAAGGTATTGAGCGTAATTAGTACAGAAAAGAAAACATATAAACAGAAAATACAGAAATTGATTTATAATACTACATTAAAAAACTTCTGAGAAACACATTAATATAACCAACTGTTCCAATATTCCAACTGTTGAATCTTAGCAATAATTAAATTTTGTTTTTAAATTACATCTCTCCTGACTACGTTTAAGGTGAGTTAATTCTAATATATGTATCTGTCTGCATAGACTTCAGTGAATTTAAAAAAGCATATATATTGGAAGGCGCGGAAAAGCTGTAATTATTAGATTTGGAATGGAAAGATTCACATGTGTTTCTTGTTCGTGAGAGAGAAGCAGTCTGTTGGGTCCAGCTGCTTGGTGGAAAAGAACTTTCATCATCGATATAGTTTTCCACCAAATAATTCGTAAATTGATCAACTCGCTCGTCCTCTGATTTGTCTGGCGTTACATCTTCTACGAAACAATCGCCGGCTTCTTGGGGAGACAAGAAAGTCAAACCAAATGAATGGCAAAGCCATTTTCCAATACATGTTTCTGGCTTATATTCCACTGAAAGTCCTAGGTTTTGAATTTTTCTCCACCTACAATGCACATAAGGGTTATAACCACAAGAAAAATAGATACAGAAAAAAAAACTTACCACGACTGAGCTAAGTGAAATCTACAACCAACGCTTTCAACGTTTTGAAATACGGTCTTGACAGATGTATGAATCGCCTTCTCGAAATCCATCACCATTATCTTAGATCAACATCAGATTTCGATGTTACTCCCCACTCTTTGTCAACATTTAACTCTTACATAATACAGAAAGTATTACTAATACAATTATTATTACATTAGCTAATTAGATACATCAACCCGGGAATTTCCTTCACTTGCGTACTTACCTACTTAAATTGTACTTGATCGCAGTTCAGGAGAAGATTAATAAAACCCTTTAATAACATTTTTACCTGCCCGTACTTGGACAGCAATTCGTGTGCGCCCGAATATTTAGATTAACACAAATATAATAATTGTTATATTTCTGCCGGATGATGATTACATTAATCTTTCATAATAATATATTATAAGTTGTTCAATTGACAATTCAATATCACAAGGCATTTTATATTATATTCTTTTATCAAGATATTTAAAAAAATTAATTTCAGTTTATTACATATTTGCCAGGCGCGGCTCGTGATGACGTACTGTGGGGGCACGCACAATAATACGAGTGCCTCGTGTGTTTTCGGTGTTTACTAAGAAAACGCTACAGTTAGTACACGAGAATACACGAAGCACTCGCATAATTGTACGTGCCCCCACAGTACGTCAACACGAGGCGCGCCTGTAATATTTGCAATCTATCATAACTATTAAAATCAGAAATTAATCTAAATTATGAAGTCTGTTTTGAAATACAGTTTCCTTTAAATGTCCAAACAAGAAAAAATCTAAAGGTGTGGTGAATAAGCCGGTCACAAACCAGTACTTACTTATAATTTTGTCATCATAAAATTGCTCCAAACAATTAATTGTAGTTTGTACAGTATGTGGTGTAGTTCCATCGTGTTGGAAGAAAAAACATTTCTTATTTCTTCATCATTGCACAACCGATGAATTAACGGTTCTAAAAGTATCTGTATATAACGATCAGCATTTATCGTATCAGGAAAGAAAATATATCTTATAATCCAACTTCTGCTAATTTCAACCGCCAGGTTTAATCGAATGAATGTATGTCTCAAAAAAATTATGAGGATTGTCTCTTGACCAAGTGCGGTATAGTGCAACCAAGTAAATCTGACTCCCAGAAAATATGTGAACTAATTTAATAACGTCTCGCCCCCCACCTAGCCGGTCAACACTTTGAGTGTTTAACAGCTGCGTACAGTCCCGTTGGCTTTGGTCATTTTAGCGTACGAATTTTCTGTTTTGACTTCTTTTTGCGATTTCTCCGTGTTTTTGTCACTTCAATATTTATTATGAAAGTTTAAGACAAAGGTGAACATTTGTTTGACACCGTATATGCACATATTCCATGCAAAAACAATAATATTCATAATTGTTTTGTGTTTTTGTTTTACATAGATTAAAAAGATCTTGCATTTGGATCATACTACTATTCAATATTAATTAAAATTGTAATCCATGCGAAATGCTAGATTACCAATGTTCGGGCAAAATAGATTTAATTTTGTATATTTAGTTTTATTTAGATGTAGGTATATTTATGTTAATGTATCTAATCCTAGTTTTAAATTGTAAATATTATATATTGTATATAGAAAAGGTCTTGGAGTTCAGATATATTTAATATTGTTAATTACTTTAGGACTGGTCAGGTATTACATTTCTTCATTGTCTTATTTTCTACAGTCATAAAAACTATTTATTTTATTACAGGCACAACCCTCTGGTTAATCCATCCATTATGTAAATAATGTATTTGAATAAGCATAAATATAATAGAATAAGTTTTATTGTACATATTTCCTGTTATATATTATTAATATTATTATAATAGGTGAAATGATTGGGTTCGATGCGATTCTGCGAAGTATTAGTATTGCGAAGTATTGTGCATTGTATATTTATTACTTTAAGAGGTATTTTATTTTCTATAATTAAGGGTTTCCGGCGTATATTGTTTATTTTAATACATTTATGACGTTGGAAACTACAGCATATACTTTTCTTGGAAAGGTAAAATAATGGTATGGAAATTTTCGTACACTCTATTCATTGTTTTCTCCCTTTCTTTGACTGGCGGGGACAAAACTTTCTTGCCGAAAAATAAGGGAGTGAAGAAACAGTTCCAAACAAGATCTCTTAGAGCTCACTACAGTTCCAAGTACGATCTCTTCGAGTTAAAGCTTAGGTCTCAGTGATCTAATTAACAGTTCCTACTAAGATCTCAGTGATCTAAATAGGAACAATATTATTTATTAGCCAGTTTTTCTCGGTCTTTAGTATTAAGACCAGATACTGCATTTATTTAACGGAACTCCAAGATTAAACTTGTAAATATATTAGTGTTATATAAAAAATATTGTATTATTTCAACTTATACTTCGGTCGATACATACCGAACTTCCTTCAAACCAGGAGGATGAAACAACCAAAATTTCCTAAATGATTTAATAAAATAGATATATGTAATTCTGTGGCTCGTGACGTGCCTCTTATTTCTGTTAAATATGCAAAGGCGTATTTGAATATAAAGGTCTATTATGAGTTTTACGTGTATAGTTTATAGCCTTCTTTGTTCTGTTCCTTGAGGGTTTTTCTATATGTTTATTGATTAATAGTACAGATTTCATACAAGTTTTAGTTTAATTTTATTACCTTGTCGAAATAATTGTGGATGCGACTAGTATCAATGAAGAATTCACCGAGAAAACATCTAGCAAGAACTCGTAAAGCATCGAGCTAGACAAAAACTCGGTATTATCTTCGTCAGATATTCAAAGCGTTTGCTCAGACATTCAAAATACACTTTAAATAAATTAGAAGTATCTTTTATCGAACAATTAATAGTTGTGTACATAGTAGAATAAAATATTTTAGTTCACGGCGAGTGTTTTATTCGGAAAACTGTGCTTAACAAAAATCCTCTCAAACCAGGGAGGCTTCAACAATATTTAAATAGTTTTTTTTAATTGGTTGGTATTATTCTAGTGATTTCAAGTTAATGAATGTCTTAACCTTAATTTTGTACTACCTGTTTATTTAACAAATATTCGAAAGATTATTCTAATGTCTTGATGAAGACAGAGTTTTAAATAGAACGCAGGAATAACACAAAGGTATTTTTAATAATATATATATATATATATTATCAATACCTTATTTACCGTTAGGTGTTAAGGTTAAATACAAAAATCAAACAATTCCTTAAAGTTACAGTACACTAAATCAGTAAGTGCAGCCTATCAGAATCTATAATTATTATTTTATTCTAATTTCGTTCCGTATATCATCCTTGCCCATTCTTTCTTGTTTATTGCCATTCTTTTCGCCTCTCTCCCTGACATTCCCTTGGCTCTCAATATGTCTTCCACTTGGCTGTCCCACGAATTCCTAGGTCTACCTCTTGGTCTTCTCTGATATCTTCTTGCTTGCCATACTTTTCTTACTGTTCTCTCCTCTCCCATTCTTGTCAAGTGTCCAAACCATCTTAATTGATTTCGTTGTATATCTTCCTTCAGCGCCCGTACTTTAAGTTCTTCCCTTGTTTTGTTATTTCTTACTCTGCCTCTCTTAGTAATTCCCATTATTCCTCTTAAAAACCTCATCTCCATTGCTTGTATTTTGTTTTCCATTCGTTTCGTCAATGTCCAACTTTCGCTTCCGTATGTCACTTTTTGTAAACTGAGGTCTTAGTTTTCCTTGACACTTCTCTTCTTCTCAGGCACGAATTGTTCAAGGAGTAATAAAGTGCTGATGCTGCATCTAACCTGTCATTCAGTTCTGCCTCCATGGTTCCTGTTTTGTGTATTTTCACCCCTAGGTATTTAAATGTTTCTACTTGTTCTATTTTAGTGTCGTCAAGTTTTATTTGTACTTCATCATCTTTTTTCCCTATTACCATAACTTTGGTTTTCTCTGTGTTTATTTTTAAATTCTTCTTTCGCAACGCCTCTGCCCATATATCTAGATTACGCTGTAGGTTGAGCTCATTTTTTGCATAAATCACCAAATCATCTGCAAATATGCTCTCTGCTATTTCTACCGGTTCCATGTTATAGTATCCCACCTTCATTTTCTTAACTTTCATTTTCGCTTCTTTTGTTACATCATCCATTATTATATTAAATAATACTGGGCTAAGGTTGCCTCCTTGTCTTAATCCCTCCGTCGTTACAAATTCTTCAGATCTTGTGTTCCTGGTTCTAACGTAATTTCTTGTGTTCTTATATACAGCTTTAATACAGTTTATTAATTTTTGCCCGACTCCTCTCCTTCTTAGACTGTTCCAAACTAGTTCCCTTGGCACGCTGTCAAAAGCTTTCTTGAGGTCTATAAAGGCCACCTATATATTCTCATTGGTACATTTCTCTATTAATTGTTTCAGTGTGAATATGTGGTCCTGAACTCCTCTCCCCTTTCTAAAACCACTTTGTGAATCTTCTAACTGTCTTTCCACTGTTCTTTCTAGTCTTTTGGTCAGTATCCATTCATAGAGTTTGGCCAGCGTGCAAAGCAAAGTAATACCCCTGTAATTAGCGCAGTCCCGTTTATTCCCTTTCTTGAATATCGGTATCAATATTCCTATCTCCCAGTCCCGTGGTATTTGTTCCTCTCTCCATACTTTGTTTAGTAGCTTTACAATTATTTCCACAGCTTTCGGTCCTAGGTTCATTATCATCTCCGTATATATTCCATCGTGCCCTGCCGCCTTGCCCCTTTTTAATCTTCTCACGGCTTCCGACACTTCTTCTATTGTTATCTCTACGTCTTGTTCATTATTTTCGTTAATATTCTCTTGTTCTTCTTTAGTTCCTATGTCATTGTTCTTTTCTATCGTTAAGAGTTCTTCGAAATACTCCTTCCACCTCTTTATAATGTCCTCATCTTCATCTAGTATTTTCCCTTGTTTATTTTTAATAAGATTCGGCTTATATGTTCTTCCGCGTCGAAGTGTTTTTAGAACTCTATAAAACAACTTTAGGTTTCCGGAATGGTCTCTCTCCATCTTGGCCCCAAATTCTTCCCATGATTCTTGTTTCGCTGATTTTACCATGGTTTTAACTTTATTTCTCTGCTCTTTGTAAATGTCGTATTTTTCATTTGTTTTATCGTTCAGATACTGCATCCATTTCTCTTTCTTAGTTTTTATCTCTGCTTTTATTTCTTCGTTCCACCATCTGGTTTGTTTGATATTTTCTCTAATTTTTGTCATTCCGCAAACTCCCTTGGCTGCTTTAGTTATTAGTTCTTTCATAAGAGTCCACAACTCTTCTACGTTTAATTCATTTACAGTTTCTTTTATTTTATCAATCTCTATTTCTACACGTAATTTATATTCCTTTGCCGTCTCTATATCTTTTAACTTGTACATTTTAATTCTTTCTGTACCTAAATTTATCTTTTCGCAGGTTCTGTCTGGGCGTTTTTGTTGTGTTTGTATCTTAATTTTAGTCACCACCAAATAATGGTCTGAGTAAATTTCAGGTCCTCTTTTTACCCTTGTATCTTTTACTTCCTTTCTATGTTTTTTATTTACTAATACGTAGTCAATTATGGACCTTTCATTTCTACTTTTTACTTCTCTTGTAAATTTGTGTATGTCTTTGTGCTCGAAAAAGGTGTTAGTTATCACTAGGTTATTCAGTATGCAAAAATCTATCAGTCTAGATCCATTGTTGTTTTTATAGTTTTCTCCATGTTTTCCAATTGCTTCTCCTGATTCGTCATTCTTTATACCTACTCTTGCATTTAAGTCTCCTATCAATATCACCCTTCCCCTGTCGTTTTCAATTGTTTCCGACATTAAATCCCAGAAATTCTCTTTCTTTTCAGCCACCTCGTCCTCATTGGGTCCATATGCCACTATTATTGTTGTTTTGGTGTTTTTGTCCATATTCATTTCAATTTTTACAATTCTTTCAGATATTTTTGTCCATTTATGCAGGTATTTCACTTTCTCTTTCCTTATTATACATCCTACTCCCTCCTTCGCTCTTTGTTTCCTGTCTACTCCACTGTAGATTAACAAATGCCCTCCTTCCATTTCCAATTCACCATCTCCCTTTCTTTTCGTTTCCGTTATCCCCAGTATATCCAGCCCTGCTTTGTCGAATTCCTCTTCTAGTTCCTTTTCTTTTCCTGTCAGACTCCGAATATTCCATGTACCTATTTTCCAAATTTCTCCGTCTTTAGCCTCCTCCTTGCTTTTTCTCTCATTTCTATTCTTACTTTTATTAAGCTTCAATTCCGGGTTCACTGCCAATTTCGTCGTCAGATGTCCGTCCGCCGTTTCTTTTAGTTTTTTGGGTCCTCCTTTGATAGTTCTAGTAAGTATTTCTCTCTATTCCATTTCCACACTTTCTTATCTATAATCAATTTTTGATATCCGCTTTTCACAGTTTTACCTCTTTTCCTCTCCTCCTCTGCTTTCATTCTAATTAATTTCTGTATGTCTCTATCTTGTTTTGTCATGTCATTATTTATATATATCCTATCGCTCTTAATTTTTGCTAATTTCGTCTTGTTTTTCATTATTTCCATTTTTTCTTCGAAACTCCCTAATTTTACTAGGTACGATTTTGGTCCTATTCTGTGAGTAGCTTTAATCTTTGTCTCTATTTCAAGTTTTTCTTTCATAAAGTTTTTTATCTCATCAATTAACTCATCTTGGCTGTTTGAATTAAGTGCTAGCCCTTGTATTACTATATTTTCTCTTCTTTTCTCTTTCTCTAAATATTCTAATCTGTCGTTCGTTTCGCGTAACTGCATTTTAATCTCTACATTATCTTTTATTATCATCTTGTTTTCATTCTTTATTGATTCATTTTCTTTCTTTATTTCTCTTATTTCTTCTTTGTATTTACTCTGCTCTGTCTTTATTTGGTTTATGTCTACTGTTAACTGTTGTAGCATATCTAATATCTTATCTATTTTGTCATCCTTTTTTTGTTGTTGGTTTGATGGTGATCTGGTTATTTTTTTGCTTTTACTGTAAGCGGTTTCCTCCCCGCTATCTCGATCCTCTCCTCGCTTCCTTTTCTCTCCCTCTGATGATTCATCCGTACTATGCATTTTATTAGTATTTGTTGGTTATCTCACTATTCTATTCCTCCTTAACCTATTTTGAAATTTGCGATGAAATTCTTTCGAAATATAAATATAAAATGTTTTTACATCGTCCTTGAGCTCGGTTATTGTTTATCTCTCTCTGTTGATCGCGCTTGTCGCCCGGATCAACTCCTCGGAGGCAGACCTGCGCCGCGTTACGTTGTGAATTATTCCTAACCTTACTAATCTTGTTAGGGTTATGCTTCTAATTACAACTACTGTGCCGCTACTGATCTTATTTATACTGCTTCTCTTACCTTCTTCTGCTATGTAACTGTGCTGCAACTTTCACCAATATTTAACAATTAATTTCACTTAAATACTCTTATTAACTTTGCTGTGTGACTAAGCCGATACGTCGGTGCTTCGTCGACACTCACACTCCCTTTTTTAATAATATAAAATATTATTAAAAATCTGGCGTGAAGAACACAAATACAGGTTCACTATTAATATTTTTTGTGAACGTGTCCGAACATATCCCTCCCCAGAGACGCAGATACTTATTTCACCTTTCTACAGGCTCATCGGTACTCCCCTGTTGGAGAACGGATACCTTCAGACACATTCACAAAAAGGAACCACATCGCCATATCAAAGAAATTATCCAGACCGAGCGTAGAAGTAAATTGAGCGCTGCCTGTTGTCAGACAGCCGAAGTACCTCGCCCCGTCCACATAACCAATGCGAACCAACGACACCCTTCCAAAGATGGCACAGCCGTCTCTCTAGAAACTGTATTTTGTTTGTGTCTTCACTCATACTACGTAGGTACTGTGTAATAATATTTTATATTATTAAAAATACCTTTGCATTATACAAAACTGGTGGGGATTTACCCACTCATGTATGTTTCAATTATTCTGAACGCAGGAATACACAGAGAAAATACCAACAAAAATAGAACACAACTATCAACAACAAGCAATATGACAGGTAAACAAGCGTAAATACAAACATAAGGAATGCCACCAATTTCGGAATATTTAAATATTCTAATCTAGGGATTTCGATACCACAAACTAAAATCAATTGATTTTGCGCACAGTGTAAATATACTTTACATTAAATAAATTTACAAAAAAAAATAAAGGATATATATGCACATAAATTTCAGTCACGATCGTGATCTGACCTTATAGAAATTGTCATCAAAATATTTGTGTAATTAATCAACACTTGATATATTGGACTTCTGACCATAGAATTTGTTCTGAACAAGGGATTGAAAAACGTTATCCAAGATCTACAAGAAAGCCTTGAACACTGAAACCAATGAGTTTGAGTACCGAAGAGAGTCAATCCTATAATAAACGAGGTCATTAAGGAAATAGGCACTAGCAATTTCACGACAGACATATGGTGAAACCAAGTTACGTCCGTTTAACAATGAACTACTGTCAGTATTCCTAACACACCATTTAGTTTTAAACTTAACAATTACAGTTGTCTACAGTGAACACTTTTAAGCTTCAACTTAATGGGATGTAAATAGGACTCTAGATTATCGAGGGGTATTCCAACCACCAAAGAACAATATAAGTATTTAATCATATTTGGTTTAACCATATACATATTTTGCTTGGCAATGTGAATTTAAGTAACGTGCTTTCAAAAACTTTCTTTATTAGAGACGGCAATGCTCATTCAAAATTATACGTTTGTAACAGATTACGTGCACTGTTACCAACCATTATCAAAAAGCATGGCCATCTCTAAGGAGGAAAGTTTTTAAAGGCACGTTATATGACCACTAAATATTATTTCTTTCATCAAATTTCTGTTATCAAATATAATACCTAAATATTTTATCATTTCATTAGAAGTAAGGCTATGACAATCAATATTGTAGTTTAAAAATAATTACGTATTTTCTGTTCGTGTCGCGAACTACACAACACTTGTCAATATTCAATGGAAGCGTGCTCTGTTTGTACCAGCTCGACACCAAATCAATATCGCTCTGCAATAGTAACGCATCATTAATGCGGTTAGAGATTTTAAGTGGTGGAATGATATAATAGTCGATGATTACAGAGTATTAATATTTATTAGGAAGTTCAGAAACAGCAGTAAGATACTTTCTGCGTTTAACAAGAATTTATGTTAGGTATATTTAGTTAGGTACATTTCTAATAAAAAATATTCTCATCATTAATTCTTTATTTATTGGTATTTTACATATCAGAAATAAGGGGTTCTATAATTTAACACCAATATTAAATCGAGGGCGAAAAATTACGAATTATTACTGTGATAATTTTTGTCGGGTTTTAAATATTACATTAAATATTTCTAGGTTATGTTTCATATATATATATATATATATATATATATATATATATATATATATATATATATATATATATATATATGGAAGGGAATTTTGGGAAATCCAGCAAAATTAAAGTCTATTACTTAAGTCAGTTCTTTATTTCTTCTTTATTATTATAATAAAGAACTGACTTAAGTAATAGACTTTAATTTTGCTGGGTTCTCCAAAATGCCCTTCCATACATATTCTAACGGCAAAGACTCCTGGTCTAAATATATAAATAATTAAATATTAAAATACCATTATTTTAAATATGTTGTCTCGTCCACATTGATTGTACTGCATTTTATTTATTTATATGTTTGTAAACAACAATTCTATAATTTGACAATGCAAATACATAAATAATTTCATACACACATCCACAAAAACAATATCAACAAACAACGTAAAAAAACACAGGTACGCACAAAACAACGCATTCTTGAACATAATCTTAACACTTGTAATATGACATAATCTTGCATGTCTTCTGTTACAGTTCATTGATAAAGGAGCAAGTTCTCCCAAAACATATATGAACAATAAAAAAAAACTTTAAATAACCAATTGTTTTATGCCTGACCTACAAAACGCAAAAAAACTCCGCAGAAATTATAAATATAAGGTCAAAAAATTATATATACAGTGTGTTTCACTTTTCATGGGGACACCTAAATATCTTTTTTATTTTGAAAGCAATTATTATAAAATTTTTATCAGTTGTGTAGGCCACGACAATGCACCTTTTTGTGTAAATAGAGTTTTTATAAAGTAAATATCTGGCCAACTATAATTAAAATAAAAAGTACTGTTTCAAGTAAAGTCATGCTAGCGATTAAGATACTTCAGTTGTAACTATTGAACTTTGCAGAGCAATGGCCGATTGACATTTAAGTATTGCTCAAAAAGTAGAAATTATTCGAATTGTTGGTCATAATGTGCGTTCTACCCGAGAGGCTGCTAGCCATATCTCGCAAACTCGTGTGAGGATTATTACGATACGTTGCTAATATTACTGCATCGAAATGGTGCTCTCGATTGATCAATTCTCGTTGACGTGGTTTAGCAACATTTCCAATAGTGTTGTAAATGTTATTCATGTATGCTACAGTTCGATGACGGATGGGTGGGCGTTCAGGATGTCTCGCGTTAAACTCTTTAGCAGGCTCTCGGGTAGAACGTACGTTATCACCAACAATTCGAATAATTTTTGAGCAATAGTTAAATGTCTATCGATAATTACAACTGAAGTAAACTATTGTGAATTGACGTTTGAACTGACAAATTATTTTTTTGCTTATGGCACTCTTATTATTGCAATAAGAAACTATTATTTACACATAGCATAAAAATGTAGAAGAATTTAAAAATGAAAAATTTTCAGCGAAATTTGATATTAGGGGTTCTTGAGTGATTTGTAAAAACTTTTCCTAATACTTTTTTGCTCTATCTTAATCGCTAGCATGACTTTACTTGAAACAGTACTTTTTATTTTAATTATAGTTGGCCAGATATTTACTTTACAAAAACCCTATTTACACAAAAAGGTGCATTGTCGTGGCCTACACAACTGATAAAAATTTTATATTAATTGCTTTCAAAATAAAAAAGATATTTAGGTGTCCCCATGAAAAGTGAAACACACTGTATATATATATATATATATATATATATATATATGTATATATATATATATATATATATACAGGCCGTCCTTGAAATAAAGAGACAACGCATTAAAAATGGAAAGATTTAATTATATAGAATATGAATCCTAAATATTGTGAGTCAATTACGATCCGAACACCAAAATTTAAAAACCCCCGAAGATTGTATTATGTTTCGCCCATGAACTCAAATATTCAAAATGTGTATAAATAATAAATATCTATTGAAGTTTCGCACACACATACGCTACAGCGTATGTTTACATACCGATGATATAAAAACTTATAACATTTTTGTATGCTAAGGTCAATAACTAAGGTCACCTACATTCTAAAAATTTCATGTGTATTGAATGTGTTTTTTTGCTACGAGAAATAATAAATATATGGATTCAGAATACTGCTATTGAATTTATACGCTCCATTGTTTAAGTTTATAAAAACTTCGAAGAATAAAATTGTTTAGGTGACTGTCGATGTTATGATAATATAATACATACATACTGCAAGTTTTACGAGCATTTATTTACACCGGTTTCACAATAAATGTAAATAATATAACAGTTCATGCGTTGTGGAAGGCATAACTGAAATGTACACATGCAACGATCGGAATTGATTTGGTCACATGCAAAATTGTTTCGATAGTTATAACCTAAACAAAAGTGGGGCCAGAAATATTTTCTTAATATCTTTGCAATTTTTTTTATGGCGTTTGCGTAGAATTTGTGGAAAATATAAAATAAAAATATGCATTCAGAATGTTTATAAAAAAATATTTCCAGGCAAACATTTATATTTATAACTTTTGAAGCTAATATTGTTTAGACTGCTTTGTATGCTAAGCGTTCCAAAGAAGTCAGCTGTTAAAAATTTAAAGCGACTGACAATTTTTGTTATTGTCTATCACCTCTAAGATCGTCCCGATAGTATTTAGGATACAGTCAGCGGCGTAATAAAAATGTTCTTAATATCTTTATAATGTTTTTTCTCACTTATTAGAGGGAATTTTGGGAAAATATTTTGAGTATACAGTACGAGCTCGATAGTGTGAACACAAAAATACCAAGGACCATTCATGTTCGGGAGGTGTTCATACAATTGAAGGTACATAAAAATACGTAATAAAAATCCGTTTATTTCACAAAGAAAGTTAACATACAGTTAAGTTCACATAAATCTTGTATAACCTAACTTATCAAATTTTCAAAATTTTCTAATATTGCTTAGTATTTATCAATCTTTTTTTGAAAGACAAACCAAATGTCAAGTAATTTTTTTAATACAATTTGGAAACACAAATAAACTAATACTTAATTGATCCGCCATTTGCATCAATTACTACCCTTAACCTTCTAGGTATAGAACCAATGAGATTTCTTAAAAAATTAGGTTTTTCAATAATGTTTTCTCAGGTATTTTGAATAGATTCCCATAGTTGTCCCCTATTAGTAAATCTTATACGAGATCTATGAATTTGCTTTGTCATTCTTTTTATTTTCTCTCAAATATTCAAACAAATTTAACAAAATTTGTATTTTGTCTGTCAAAAAGTGACAAATGTCATTTTGACGTTACAAGAATGAATTACAACAAAACAAAAATTCAAAAATGGTTTATATTAGATTTATGTGAGCTTAACTGTACATAATATAACGAAATAAACATTTATTAAAAAATAAAAATATGTATGATCCCATGCAACAAAAAGTAAACATCCATTTATCTCCTTAAGAAAGAAAAAAGTTGTACATATATAAACATATTGCTATGGTTTTTTCCCCAATTAATGTTACAAATTTATTTAAAAACGAATGTACTATTATTTTTGGATATCTGTGTATATCCGTATGTATTTCATGTGTCGCACAAAAAACTTGTATTTTTGGAGGCCGCCTTGAGGTGCAAGCCACCGCGATTGATCTTGGGCAGACACAGTTTAACAGTAAGACAAGAGCGTTGATTTTATTTAAAAAGTGTATAATTTTATATTGAAAGTAACTTCGGTTTGAATTTGAGTTTTAATAGTTGATTGTGTTTGTATTTCAATTTCCCGTTGATTCTACGAGATCTTGTTCTCGTATCTTTGATTGCAATTTTATTTTCTTTTTTTGATTTTGTATTAAATTTTCATTTAAATTTTATTGTGATCTTTATTTAATTAACCTTTCACCACGAATATAACAAGTAACTTAAAGAAATATTATTTTAACATTTCTCAAAAATATTTTGAGTGGCGCCTAAAATACGTTTTGTTCCACGTTTCCGATTGGAACCCTGAGAAGAAAGCAGTCCCATTTTTTGGAAATAAACCGACTGAGTATCCTGGTTGGGTAGATTAGTTGTGGATGGTGGTGCAGTAAATTTTAAAACCACAATTCATAGCAATATGTAAGTACATATATACCAACGTATTACATATTTATTTTAGGTCTCTAATTTTTTTCTAAACCTTTTTAGATTGAATATTCAATTGAACAACCTCTTCTAATATATTTTGAAGCGACAAAATTTTACTCATGTTGATATTATTTTCCTGAACCCATTGCATTGCTAAACCCAAAGCTTTTGTAGCATCAGCATGCGAAACACGCTGATGATCTAATCCTCCTCTACTTCCTCCTCTTCAAGAATTTCATCGTCGAAGATTTCAATTTCGAATCCATTTTGACTATTTTTATTCTATATTTCTATGTCTCCAGATGTGTTATCATAATTTATTTAATTAAGTAATGTAACTGTGTCTTAACTTTATTGTAGTCATTTTTTTAGCGTCATTAACTTTCTTCAAAATTTCAGATGGTGGAATATTATCTTCGTTCGGTTCGTTACACTTTAAAATGTTATTCCAACATTTACGAATTATATCAGAATTAACTTTATTCCACGCAATCGTCAGATATACAAGGTGGTCCATAAAGATATTAACTTTTTGAATAGAATTAAAAACAATACAAATTGATCTACTTGAACAAATTTATTTTTAAGGCTTACAAAAATTACGGGAAATTTATTTTTTAAAAATTACGTTATCTAAATGTGCCCCATTTGTGTCCAGGCACTCTTGAAGAAGCCCTCTCCAATTTTCCATAACGGGGCGGCAAGTGTCTGCAGTTATGCCTGCGATTTCTTGTCGAATATTGTTCTTTAGTTCCTCCAGAGTGGCAGGGCGGTTGCTGTACACTCTACTTTTGAGATAACCCCATAAAAAAAATCACAGGGACTCAAGTCAGGGCTTCTGGGGGGGGGGCACTCAATATCCCCTCTTTGAGAAATCAGTCTTCCCGGAAAAAGCCCCTGAACGACAGGCAAAGAAAGATTGGAAGTGTGGCAGGTGGCTCCGTCCTGTTGGAACCAGGTGTCCTGAGTGTATCCTTCAAATTCTTGAAGAGCAGGAGTGAGGAAAGTTTGAATCATGTCTACATAACGCCGAGAATTTACAGTGACTGTGCGACCTTGTTGGTCTTCGAAAAAAAAAGGGCCAATTATTCCGGATGCCGACATTGCAGTCCATACTGTGACCTTCGGACTATGCAAAGGCCTTTCATGTTTCCGTTTAGGGTTTTCACTACTCCAGTAGCGACAATTTTGAGTATTGACGTGGCCATTTAGGTGGAAATGGGACTCATCGGAGAATAAGATGTCGACTGCTGCTGAAATTCGGTTCCTTATTTCGTTAGCGAATAAAACTCTATTAGCGGGATCTGTAGCCTTCAGTTCTTGCACTATTTGAACCTTATACGGATGCATGTCTAAATCTTTGTGAAGAATGCGAAGCACCGAGGTTCTCGTCACATTTAAAGCAGCTGCGCGCTTTCGAGTTGATACGGTTGGTTGGTCGCGCACAGACTGACTCACTCTATCGATGTTCTCAGCGGTTCTCGCCGACCTTGGAGTCCTAAAACGCGCTTATTTAACGTTGAACCAGTTTCCTCAAACTTATTAACCCATTGCTTAATCAGCTGAATGCTTGGACATTGCTGAATATCGTGCAAATTGAAGTGTTGTCGATATCTACGGCGCGCAATGGTGGCAGAATTGTTGTTACGGTAATATTCGCGCACACAAAACGAGCGCTCCTCTCCTGTGTAGCGCTGCATGATGACTAAGTTTCCCAGAGCCGAGCTATCGTTTAAGACCGACCCCACCTCTCTACCTTGCGTATAAAATTTTCTACATCACAAGCAAATATAAACAACTTTTTGGACCACCTTGTATTATAGCATCTCTTATTGTTAAAAGTTTCAGACTCTCTGTTAATTGACCACTTCTTTCTACAATTTAACTTAAAAGGCTTTTCCTATAGTAAAGTTTTGTTAATTTTAGAACGTTCTGATCTAGCGGTTGTATTAATGGTGTGACATTGGGTGGCATGAATATTTTACGAATATCATTCCGTCGGCTGTTCTTAGCTTCTCTTTTGGTGGGTGACTAGGGGCATTATCTAGTAGTAGAATGGCTCTTGGACGCAACCCATGGGATATTAAAAACTTCTTTACCTACGAATGCGTAAGGGAATACATTAATTTATCTATTTACGTTTTTACATTAACATAAGCTTACCTTAGGGACAAAATTCTCAAAAAACACCCCAAAGTCATCCATGCATTTTTTGAATGTTTGTAAATCACAGGATTTTTGAATATATTTAATGCTCTCAGTTTCCTAAATTTTTCAATAATAAGAGGTGTCAATTTATGTTTGCCTGTAGCATTTGTGCAGCCCGAGAATGTCAATATTCGTTTTAGCATTTTTAACCCTGGAGCTGTTTTTTCTGATAAAGAAATGTAAGCTTTTCTGGAAGAAGCTTCCAAAATAATCCTGTCTCATATGCATTATATATTTGTTGATGACTTAAATTTAGTTCTTGTATAATTCTGTATAATTCCTGTTTAAAGGGGTCGACAAATTCCGGCTGGGATGATAATTTTTTATCCCGTTATTTTTAGAAATCGAATGCCATAACGGGTCTTAAATCTTTGCAGCCAACCATCACTAGCTGTAAATGTTTCGGTTCCACATAAGATTAATACTTTTTCTCGAATTATGTCGCCACTTACAGGTAAATTTCGCTGTCTTTGTTTAAGAAACCATTTCTAAAGTTTTTTTTCCATTAATTTGCATCCAGATGCTTTCAAGGTACGTATTTTCGAATTATTTAACATATTGTGTACAGCTTCTAAGACTACATCATTTTTATTTTTTATTAAACAAACAGTTGATTTAGCTATACCATATCTTTTGGCTAATTTTCAATTTCTTTTAATATTTTTGACTTTTATTTCAATGTTAGACACTTTGGCTTAATCATGTTTATAATGAATACAGAACGAAATTGATAGTAAGTTGACTGCTGAATGGGATAGATCAAAACTACAGTGAATAATATTAATGCTGCTTATATGCATTGTGAACAAGTTCAAACAAGTTAAAATTTCAACAAACACGTATTCATACTATCGAGAGGTAAAGAGGTATAAGTTGTTCACACTATAAGGTTGTTAGTATAAAATATTGAGGCGAAAAATCTGTTCATGTTATCCAACTGTTCAAACTAATGAGTGTTCATGTTAGCGAGCTTGTGCTGTATATTCTATATAATTTAATTTTTCCATTTTTCATACGTTGTCTTTTTATTTCAAGGATACTCGGTATATATATATATATATATATATGGTAAACCTAATCAGTAGGCGATTAAAGGTCTGTATATTACTTCAAAATATATGTATTTAAAAAACTCTACATGTTTCGGCTATATACGCCTTTTTCAAGAGAATACAAAATATGAATGACAGGATATAAATGTCAAGTAATTAAGTTGCTATGGTTTAAATTATTCAAAGATACATTCTAGTAATAATAATAAATCATGCCTTAGTATTCCAAAAAATAGATAACAAGGTGTGAAAATATGTGTTGTTCGCTGCTAGCAATTTGTGTCTCCTTCTGGGTATGAACTTGTGTGTTGGTTGCTGCTGGCAGCTTGCGTCTCTCTATGGGTGTGTGGTTTTGTGTGAGAGCGTAAGTGTAGGGTTTTGTATGTCGGTGCGTTCGTGCGTGTGTTTAGTGATCGGTCGCATGAATTTAGAGAGGTCGGATAACCAGCCGTTGCGTAGGGCCGCCAACCCTTTCCCGACAACTTCTTTACAATTCCGTGCAGTACTTCGACGGTCTGACCCCCGCCCCAACGAGGCAAGGCGCAGACAGGCGAAGCGCACCCTGTACGGGGTTGCTCATCGCAACTAAGGGAACACTCTTAGTGGCTACCTCGGTCGACGATGGTCACACTTATGCCATCTTAACGTTTTCCGCCGAAGCGGGGGCATAGCACACACGTCGAACGTGTGTGTGCTGTTAACGGCAGCCTAGCCAGGTTGTCGCCCAGGACCGGTCCTAGTGGTGTGTGCATTGCGCGGCGACGAGATAGCGCCGCGTAGCATGGTTCCTCACTCTTGCTGGAAAGGCGGAATGGCACCTGACTGCCCAACGGGCAGACCCCCCTAGAGTTTTGTAGCGCATATGCTAGGCTGCAACCCAGTAGAGGACCACATCAGCAAAAAACAGAAAACAGGGATAGGCAGGGAAAAGCAAGACATGAGTTATTATTACGTATGCGCCCGTGGAGCGACTTAAGATACAAAGTTGTCGGCATTCGCTCAAAACGAGAAGGAAAACCACGAAAACCTGCTCGGACAACTAGACAGGAATCATCATATTATATTTTTTTTTTGTTATATACCTTATGTTATTTAAATATCATTTAAATATCATATACTTTTGCTTATCATGATGACTGTTCCGTGTTTTGATTCCTGTCTAGTTGTCCGAGCAGGTTTTCGTGGTTTTCCTTCTCGTTTTGAGCGAATGCCGACAACTTTGTATCTTAAGTCGCTCCACGGGCGCATACGTAATAATAACTCATGTCTTGCTTTTCCCTGCCTATCCCTGTTTTCTGTTTTTTGCTGATGTGGTCCTCTACTGGGTTGCAGCCTAGCATATGCGCTACAAAACTCTAGGGGGGTCTGCCCGTTGGGCAGTCAGGTGCCATTCCGCCTTTCCAGCAAGAGTGAGGAACCATGCTACGCGGCGCTATCTCGTCGCCGCGCAATGCACACACCACTAGGACCGGTCCTGGGCGACAACCTGGCTAGGCTGCCGTTAACAGCACACACACGTTCGACGTGTGTGCTATGCCCCCGCTTCGGCGGAAAACGTTAAGATGGCATAAGTGTGACCATCGTCGACCGAGGTAGCCACTAAGAGTGTTCCCTTAGTTGCGATGAGCAACCCCGTACAGGGTGCGCTTCGCCTGTCTGCGCCTTGCCTCGTTGGGGCGGGGGTCAGACCGTCGAAGTACTGCACGGAATTGTAAAGAAGTTGTCGGGAAAGGGTTGGCGGCCCTACGCAACGGCTGGTTATCCGACCTCTCTAAATTCATGCGACCGATCACTAAACACACGCACGAACGCACCGACATACAAAACCCTACACTTACGCTCTCACACAAAACCACACACCCATAGAGAGACGCAAGCTGCCAGCAGCAACCAACACACAAGTTCATACCCAGAAGGAGACACAAATTGCTAGCAGCGAATAACACATATTTTCACACCTTGTTATCTATTTTTTGGAATACTAAGGCATGATTTATTATTATTACTAGAATGTATCTTTGAATAATTTAAACCATAGCAACTTAATTACTTGACATTTATATCCTGTCATTCATATTTTGTATTCTCTTGAAAAAGGCGTATATAGCCGAAACATGTAGAGTTTTTTAAATACATATATTTTGAAGTAATATACAGACCTTTAATCGCCTACTGATTAGGTTTACCATATCATACCAAGGTCACGAAGTTATTATATATATATATATATATATATATATATATATATATATAGAAATTTGTTTAAAATTAGCCACAAGATCATTAATAAACCAGTTTATTAGCGTTTCAGTAATTGTAAATGCAATTATTAACTGCGGTCTTATACAAATACTGTTATGTTACATCTTCATCCAATATGTTTTACGTGTCATGATAGTGTCGAATACCGTTTTGTATGGGCGAATGACCATCTAACACTATTGCGTAGCAGCTTGGAACGACCTCTTAGCTCGTATATATATATATATATATATATATATATATATATATATATATATATATACAATATACATACTATATTCTTCATAACAGGTAGCATAGACACACATCAAAGTGCACAACATTTAATAGTAGCGAAGAAAGTTACTGTAATGACCGTGGTCCACTTTCTCCAATATCCCAGTGTACTTCATGCAATTACTGTAGATAGTTTTAAATAGAACTGCAGGAAATATATTCATTTAAATAATAAGAGATTTAATCCTTTGGAATTTTATTTCATTTGTAAAGAATGACAAATGTTAAGTGAAAGTTTTGACTGCGTTTTTTTAGTACGGGGGAATTCGAAACGATTTATTTGCAATAGATTTTTAATAAGGTATTTAATAGTGACCGAAGGATTGCCTGAATATTACAGATTGTTTCTATTTATATAACAAATTAATACTATTTCTATTCTAAAACATGTTACAAATATCTTTATTTGATCTATATACTAATGGACGTTTTATTTGTATGTTCATAATAGGTGTCAAAACGTTACTCATTAAACTTTCTCTCAACGTCAGATTTTAATAATTTTTAACATCAAATATTGAAATTTTATTATGTTATTTTGTACAGCCAATTATTGCATAATACTTACAGTCATGATAATTCATGTTGAAGTCTGTTTGTCGACCACAAATTTAAACTCAACTATAAAAAGCTTTCTGAACTGCACGTATGAGAACTAATCTCTACGTTGAACCCTCTATATCTAGTATAAAAGATACAGAGACAAATTTTCGAACAAATCACTAGGCCAAATTACATGTTAAATATTTTTCAAATAAATTTTAGACGGTAAAATTAAAATTATTTTTTACTGTAAACAAGGTTAAAATAATTTTTGAATATGCAGTTTCTTGCCATAAGTTTATACAGATATCTAACGGAATTGAAAACATATATTGAATTATTAGTGGAGATGCAACACAAAATTTAAAAGCAAATAAAATTTGGATGCTACATTCAAACGCTCTGATAACAGAAATTTGTAAAACATACATTTTACAGTATATAAATTTTATTAAGAACATATACCGGGTGTCCTTGAAATAAAGAGAATGTATTTTCCCAAAATTCCCTCTCGTAAGCGAGAAAGAAATGACAAAGATATTTAAAAAATTTTTGTGACGCCACTGTGCGATCAACTATTTTATAAAAGACGATATCTTAAAGAAGATTGTAGACAACAATATTTAATTCACATTACTTCGCAAAAAATGCACTTAATTTGCAACAAGTACCTACTACAGGAGAAAATATTAACATATGTTTCCTTAGTGTAGGCTTCCCGATGTATTTGGAACTACAGTCCTTAGTAGCTTAGGGGCAGAGCAATGGTCCTGCAAACCATGGACGTGGGTTCGAATCCTACTTAAGTGCGAATTTTTTTAATACAAAAATTCGAATAATTAGTGTCGTAAAATATAGAAAACGATATTTAGTTCATTCACATTATCTCGCGAAAAATGCCATTAATTTGCAACAAGTGGCGACTATAGGCAAAAATATCAACATATTGCTATGAATAGTGGGTTGAAGATTTGTTACACCACTTTCCACAACTAGTTTTCCCAACTAGGTTTCTCAGCCGGTAAATCTTCAAATCTGAGACCTCTAACTTCTCGGGTTCCACTCAGGAAAGACGTGTGTATAATGTGAGTTGAGCGCCAGTGAAATGTTCACAAAAATTTATTTTCTTATTTTATTAATTAATTAGCAATAATGGTATGAGTAAAATGAAACAAACGCAAGATAAAAATTTAAATAAATATTTAATACAAAAATTAAAAAAAAAAATATATTTATCTTTCCAAAGTATAAAGACGCGGTATCAATACAAAGATACTGGAGGTAAAAACATTAATTGAAAATTACCGCAAATAAATGGAAAACTTCCTCCAAATGAATCCGAACAAACTTATTCTAAAATAATCAAGTTTAATATTAAATTCTTCTCAAAGAACCACACTGTATAATCAGATACTAATACACGAACAAAAACTTATACGTGTGCTTTAGCCACGCACAAAAACCCTTGAATCCAATCGGACAAACTTTTCAATTATAATATTAACATAGAATTTTAATATTTAACTGTATTATCTATATTCTTAATAATTGAATCTCTTAATTACATTTTTAATATACTCGTAATAGAAATATAGTTACTATATTTATGCTTATGACGTCATACAATCTTAAATACTTACAAAAACTAAAATGGAGACTCTAACGAAGAAGGTGCTTAATCAACTTTCAACATCAAATACAATGAGAATGCAACTCTTTAAATCTCGAGAATTTAACACTCTAATACATCTATATCACTTTCAAAAATACAAAACCCGAACTAATTTAATATATATATATATATATATATATATATATATATATATAATATAATAACTTCGTGACCTTGGTATGATATGGTAAACCTAATCAGTAGGCGATTAAAATTTATATTTTGTATACTCTTGATAAAGGCGTACCGCCGAAACATGTAGAGTTTTTTAAATACATATATTTTGAAGTAATATGCAGACCTTTAATCGCCTACTGATTAGGTTTACCATATATATATATATATATATATATATCGAAGAAAGCAACCTTGTCGTTTCACAGCTTATAGTCGTCTCCGCGTTTGAACCTCGGATAACAAGTTTTTCACTCTAGTTAACATTCGAACATTTATGTACATTTTGAATATACAATTCTATCCAAAATAATTAATTGTACATATTTAAATTAAATAATTTTTAATTAAAAATCCATAGCAATATATTTCCTTAATGTAACTTAAGGCTTCCCGGTGTATTTGGAACTACAGTCCTTAATAGCTTAGTGGCAGAGCAATGGTCCGAAAAACCATGGACGTGGGTTCGAATCCTGCTTAAGGGCGAATTTTTTTAATAGAAAAATTCGAATAATTAGCGTCGTAAAATGTAGAAAACAATATTTAATTCACGATATCTTAAAGTTGAACGACAATAACAAAAAGAATAGTTTTGTTATTGTTCATCTCATCCAGCTGTTAGGTATGTAAACATACTCTGTAGCGTATGAGGTATTTATTATTTATACACATTCTGAATATTTTGAATTTATAGGCGTCACACAATATTTTAGGTTTATGTTTTATATAATTACATCTTTCCATTTATCATACGTTGTCTCTTTATTTCAAGGATAACCTGTATATGAACTGTACATTAATTACACAATTCAATTATTCTCAATTTATTCTGATGATTTTGAGTTACCTGAATTTTTGGAATCATTGTCTTTTCCAGCTAAAATTATAAATGGTTTTATTATATCATCAATTATTCCATCAAGACCATCCATACCAGTTTCTTTTTAATTATATGATTAATACGCTTCTGCTAAGACATCGCAGATATATTATTTATAGCATCATGTACAAGTTGCCTAATTTCTGTCAGTTTATTTTTTAAAGTATCTCGTTTATTATTTCAGCCTATATCAGCTCAATAGAATTGAATTCACAGTGGTAAGAAGGTAATCTTAGAACAACTGTGTTATCTAATTTTGCCATTTCATCAATGACATGTACGAAGTGCTACCCATAAATTTCCGGAAAAACACAATAAATTGTTTCTACAACTTATTCACTACCATCCCCTTCTAAGTACCCTTCTTCTACATGAATATACCGATCCCAACGACTTGTCCATATCTGGAAGTAGTGCTGGAAGTCTTCGCGTGTTAACGTATTCAACACTGCGTGCGATTCGATCTCCTCAATTGTTTCGAAACGGCGCCCCTTGAGTGTCAGTTTCAACTTCGGAAACAGGAAAAGGTCACGAGGGGCGCAAATCTAAGGAGTAGGAAGGGTGGGGTAGTACTACCGTCTTCGTTGAGGCTAAAAACTGACGCACAAGAAGTGACACGTGGGTTGGTGCATTGTCGTGGTGTAGGATCCACGAATTGTTGTGCCACTTAGCAAGCTACATGCGTCGAATGTTTTCTCTTAGGTGCCGAAGAACATCGCAATAAAATCGTCCATTAACTGTTTCACCTGGTGAGAGAACTTGTTTGCGTACGATGCCATCAGCGTCAAAGAACCAAATCAACATTTGCTTCGAACTTGCCGGTCGTGGTGACGATGGCGTCTTCCACTGCAATGGCTGCTGCTTTGTTTCGGGATCATACCCGTACACTCTTGATTTATCGCCAGTAATGATTCTGATACTGAAGTTAGCATCCCTTTCGACATTTTTTTCCAGCTCTAAGCACACATGAACACGGTGCCGTTTTTGTTCAATGCTGAATAACCTTGGCACAAACTTCGCAACAATACGCCGTATACGCTGACAAACGTCGTACGACAAGACGACAATGATACAAATGTCATGGATTATTCTCCTTCGGTATTGCAGGATAGCATCGCGCTCTTTTTTGGTGGCGCGCCTTCCGTCGATGGACAACCGGAACGCTTGTCATCATTATCAATCGACACACGTACATTTTTAAAACGGTTTACCGGGTTCATTTTTAAAACGGTTGTAATAAGCCTGGCATAAAGAATTTTCACCAAACGATTGTTTAAGCATTTTCAGTGTTTCTGCTGCCATTTTACCAAGTTTGAAGCAGAACTTGATGCACATTCTTTCCTCTTTCATATCAGACATTGTAGTGCCGCAGAATAACTCAAACATAACTCAACAAATATCGTGTGTCTGCAAATGATCGTACTCCAATTATGTTGGTACGATGGATTTTCTTTTTTACAGTTGGTGATAATATTAATAATAAAGACTAAGGTTATATTCATGTGAATTTGTTAAATGAGTATGCAAGAAACGCTTTATTTGATGAAAAGAATACTGATGAGTAGAAAATTACTTTATTTTTACAAAAACTGTTGAAAATAAAGGATTACATTACGTTTCAGTTTAATATACAACAGCTTGTGCAGACTCATCAAACGGTGCATCATACCTCTAGCGTTTTCTCGATACAGGTAGAACCCTCGAGAGAAAATATCCACATCCATATATAAGCCGTCGAGGAAGGGATGGCGATCATTCCATACCGAATCATCGCGGATTAAAGTTACATAAATATAAATACATAAATGTGCTTATTGTTAATAGATAGTTTTATAATGTTATACGTTTTATTATTAATATAGTGTGTGTCTAAAGTTATCGTTAGTTTTATTTAAGAACCCGAAAAGACAAACTTTACAAGCTTATTAGTAAGTGGACACGTTTTCTTTATTCAAAATGCCTTACCGATTTTCTTCTCAACAGTATGCGGACATGCATTTTGTGTATGGCTACTGTAACGGCAGTGCACGCCAAGCAGTTATTGAATAACGACATCGGTTTCCTGATAGGCGCATTCCTCATTACAGAACGTTTCTGGAAGTACACAGACAATTTCGAGAATGCGGACTGCGGATTATCTTTTCGACCGAGGGGCAAATTTGCCAGGAGACTTAGAGGAAAAAGCAATAGCTACTCCAACTCTCAGTGTACGTCGAATCGCTAGACAACTAGGAGTGCCACGAACGACAGTTTGACGAATTTTAAAACGTGAGGGCTTATATCCATATCACTATCGCAAGGGACACGGTTTGCTTGAGGCAGACCACTATGCTCGTCTAGTTTATTCTACCTGGATATTAAGACAGTCACGGCTTCATTTTAATTTATGCAGAACAGTCCTCTGGACAGATGAATCTACGTTCACGAGAAGTGGTGTTATAAATCTGAGAAACCTGCACAAGTGGTCATCAGAAAATCCCAAAGCTATACGCCCATCTAAATTACAACATGAATTTTCTATTAAGGTTTGGGCGGCCCTAATCGATGACTTGTCTATTAGTCCTGTCGTTCTTCCTGGGAGGTTAAATGCGGACAATTACCTGCAATTTCTTATTGACGAACTGACAGGTCTTTTAGAGGATGTCCCACTGAATGTTCGACGAGACATGTGGTTTCACATGGAAGGGGCACCGCCACATTTTCGGAATTGCTGTCCGAAATGGGGTTAACGTCAATAATCCAAGATGGATTGGTCGAGGTGGTCCTGTTGCATGGCCACCCAGATCACCCGATCTTAATCCCCTTGACTTTTATTTATGGGGGTACATGAAAAATTTAGTCTACGCGCAAGTTTCGAACACAAGAGAAGAGTTGTTGGATCGTATTTACCTGGCTGCCGAGCAAATCCGACAAAACAAGTATGAAATTTGGATAAGTACTTCTTCTGTTGGCTTACGGACACAAGCCTGCATTCAACAAGGAGGTGGACATTTCGAAAATATTATTAATTAAACTTTTTTTAAATAAAATCAGTTTTTATTGACTTTAGGATTACATTTTTTTTCATGATCTGATAATCACATTCATAGATATGTAACTTTGAAACAAATAAAAATGGATATACAAGTTTTGCGTTTTTGTTACTAGAAATTGAAGTCTACTTTACACTAGGCGCGGCTCGTGATTACGTATTTGGGAGTGTAAGTACAATGATGCGAGTGCCTCGTGTGTTTTCGGTGTTTACTAAGAAAACGTTACAGTTAGTACACGAGAATACACGAAGCACTCGCATCATTGTACTTGCACACCCAAATACGTCATCACGAGCCGCGCCTGCTTTACACTCCTAAAATTTGAACATAAACGATACGGGACACTTGTATATGTATTGTTTGCAATGAGGAATATTTTGAGAAAAAGTAATAACATTTCCAGAATAAAATATTGTGTTTTCTTAGCATTCAGAGAACATTGCTCCTATTTTGACTAAATAATAAATTCTTAATAATCATATGTTTTATATTTAAATCTAAAAATGCATAAGGTTCCAATTTTATCACTCGGTGCTGTACATCCAAATTCTTATATACTTCTCTCAACTCCTTAGATATACAGATACTGTTTTAATTAATCGATACCATATAATTATTTTTTCATGAGATAATTAGAATTTGTATATCAAATATTAACAAATGTAATACTTGAACCAAATCGAATAATCGCATTGTGGATATCGGATAAAACAATACCCTTCTCTCCTAGTTAGTCATATTATCAATTCCCCCGAGACTTTACCTTAATTCTCCACCGACCCCTTTCATTATAAGACACCTACGCGTTTTCATTTGCGTCATCACGACGTTCCAGCACCACATCGAATAAAAAACGGGGGCAAAACGTGCGCGCCAAATAGAGTACTACCATCCGACGTAGTAAACACTGCGGAATATAGTGTAAAGCGGCGTGGGTGTACAATGAGAATGATGTATGAATGATCGCGGAGGAGTGGCGGCGACGGGGTTGTTGATGGGACATTGGGACGAGAGCGTGCCCTTTTGAAACGATGAGGTCGCCCGCTCTCGGGCAAAGTAAGAGATGGCCGGCGTTGACGCGCGCATTTCCCCACCAACGCAACCCGCTTATTGATTTCCGAACGCACTTTTTGGTTAGAATATTCTTTTGAACTTTTATGGTTCGAAGAAAGCGTTCGAAATAAATCTTTCGCGCATTTCTAATTATAAATTCATTCCGCATGTTTGATTAGGAAATACTATTTACTTAATTTTAAACTGTAAATCGTTCATCAAATAAAAACTATAAAATAAAGCTTATGATGTATATTAACAAACATACAACCAATCTTATATGGAATTGCTCAGTAATAACTGAAAAGAATCATTTAAATATGTATAGTAGTTTATCTAAAAACATTTCATTACAGAAAAAAGAAATTTTCGAAACAAATTTTGTAATTACAAAAAAAAATGTGAATTTCTCTGAAAATTATAAATGTTAAGTAAATAAAATTTTAAGAAAGAAGTTTTAAGTTTTTTAAAATTTAATAAACAGTATAGCCTCTCCTAGCTTTAATACAACAACGAATTCGACAAGACATGCTCTCTATTAAATTATCAATTTTTTCTTGGGAAACATTTCTCCATTCTTCTGCCCGTATTAATTGTTCTGCGTTGCCAGGGTTATTTTGACGTGCCCTAATCTTTCTTTTAATCTTATCTCACAAGTGCTCGATTGGATGAAGATCCGGCGAATAAGAAGGCCAAACTAAAATCGTCACATCTCCCTCTTCTACTAGTTCTGCTAGTATGTGGAGTTCTGCAGCAAGTGTGTTTTGAGGAGATCCTGTTAGACGTGCGAAAGCTGAGTTGTGTCTTGGTGTGCGCTTCGTAAAGCGAGATAAAGAGTGACAGCTATACCCTAATTTTTATGGCAATTTTCGCTGTTATGCGGTTTCAAAGAGGGTGCGTATGGTAAGTACTAGAAAGTCTGCTGCCGTTAGTGAATTTGGGCGTCCTTCTTCGAAGCAATTAGACGTAATTAGGTTAAGACTTCCTTTGTCTGATAAACGGAATATATATATATATATATATATATATATATATATATACATAAGGTAAACTTAATAAGTCGGCGATTAAAGGTCTGGTTCATTACTTCATAGTATATATATTTAAAACAACCCTACATGTTTCGGCATGATGCCTTTGTCAAGGGAATAAAAAATATAAATGACAGAATATAAATGTCAAATAATTGAGTTGCTATGGTCTAAATTATTCAAAGATACATTCCAATAATAATAATAAGTCATGCCTTACTATTCCAAAAAATAGATAGCAAGGTGTGAATATATGTGTTGTTCGCTGCCAGCAGCTTGTGTCTCTTTCTGGGTATGAACCTGTGTGTTGGTTGCTGCTGGCAGCTTGCGTCTCTCTCTAGGTGTGTGATTTTGTATTTGTGTGACCGCGTAAGTGTAGGGTTTTGTATGTTAATGCGCTCGTGCGTGTGTTTAGTGACCGGTTGCGTAAATTTAGAGAGATCGGATAACCAGCCGATGCGTAGGGCCACCAACCCTTTCCCGGCAACTTATTTACTCTTCCGAGCAGTACTTCGACGGCCCGACCCCCGCCCCAACGAGGCAAGGCGCAGACCAGCGAAGCGCACCCTGCACGGGGTTGCTCATCGCCAACCGAGGGAACACTCTTAGTGGCTACCTCAGTCGGCGACTGTCACACTTTGTGCCATCTTAACGATTTCCGCAAAAGCGGGAGCAATGCACACACGTCGAACGTGTGTTATATATATATATATATATATATATATATATATATATATATATTTAGTGTTTATAAGAATTTTCTTTTTCTTTTTTATTTTATTGGCCGTGTCTTAATATTAAAAATAATAGATTTTTTATTGGTTTTAGCGACCTTTTATTGAATTTTGATGTTTTTACGACGTTTCGACTTTTATTAATTCAGTCTTTTTCAAGAACAACAACTATACTTGAAAAAGACTGAATTAATAAAAGTCGAAACGTCGTAAAAACATCAAAATTCAATAAAAGGTCGCTAAAACCAATAAAAAATCTATTATTTATATATATATTGTTATATATCAGAACCTCACTTTGGGCTGGCATATGTTATACTTCCCGTGTGTGCTATATATATAAATATAAATGTAAAATGAATGTTAGTTATAAATGCCACAAAACGTTGGGCTCTAAATGTTATATTACGAGTGTGCGTCGTATGTAAATGAGGTTATTTTTATGAACGCAGATTGTATATAAAAATTCATTCGAATCGGGCTCATTCAATACTTATCTGTTTTTTTTTTATTATCGGCTAGCTTCTTTCTTTTTTCTTCAGGGTTAAGGTAGGTTCACTTCTCTCCACTTTGAATTGATTTACGTCGCTTATTGAATTGGAAACGGAACAATATCTCAAGTATTTTACAAAAAAAAACAAAGTAAAATATTGACAATTAACTTTATTAATCAGAAGATATCTTGAAAAATTTGAGAAATTTAAATAAACATTTTCGAGACACACATATAACATAAGGGAGACACACTCAGTGGTTGGTATTCTTACAGTACAAACAATATGGTGTAAGACAAGTGCAAATAATTGTTGCTTTATTAAAATAGTTTATAAAAGTGAAATAGAATCAAGTTTTAAAATTAAAAGTAGTGGATACTAATATTTAAATAAGTTGAATAAAAATTACAGTGGTAGAATATCGGTGAAAGCAATGTAAATAGTTATTTATGGAATAAACAAAGAAAAGTTCTAGAAATGTTCATGAGCAAGTAAAAATGGCGCGTATAATATTTGTAAAATTAGCAAAAACCTGAATCTTCGGATATAACCTCTGTTGATTCCTGCGCCTGTGTTCTGGAGAAGTCTTCACAGCGGGAAACTGGAGAATATTTCTGCTACTGTCCCTCGGGATGACTTGAACTTTTTAAAATCTCCAAGTCCGACGGCGGCTGGAGCGGATGGCCGGTCTCGAGCGTTCAACGATGTTGTTCGATGTACGGTGAAATTTTTAGGCGGGTAGTTTTCGTATCGAAAACTTAAAAAATTCGTAATTCTTGAACTGTTTGGTCGGAAGATGTTAAATTTGGTCTACAGGTAGTTCGTAGGTAGGTGTAACGTTTGGTAGACTTAAAAATCTCGAGCACTTAATAATTTCGCCAATTTATTTTAATTACTTCGGAGCACAAAAAAACGTGACCTCTCGCTGCAACTACTAATTACCGACGCCAATCTTTTCACTTGTTTTTAATTGCATAACTTGCCGCAAATCGCTCCATTCTTTACTTGCATTATCTTTTTGAATATTATTAAATTAGACATTTTTACAGGGTAAAACAGTTAAAAAAATTACAATTTGATTTATACAATAACTTTAGTTAGGTAACATATGTTGATGTGTTTACAATCACTCTGTCAATATCGGTTTCTTTTCGGGTTATTGCACCGTTAAAATTGTGGGCGGGGCTTAATCGTTCAAATACATTTGAATATAAATACGTTAAATTTGTTTGAATAAAAACGCGTTAAATATTAATTTGAAATAAAAATGAATATAAACATTACAATAAAAAAATAGAAAAATAAGTTAATTATTTCAAGGCAAATTTGTCGTCAAAATAAAGTATTTATACTTTGAATCAATCTTTCCCCTTCTTGGTATTAAAGTATATAGTAGATATAAACATTACGGTTACATGTATTCTTTATTTCTTTCAGAGAAAAAGCCCTTCTTGCAATGCCTCAATATATATATATATATATATATATATATATATATATATATATATATATAAGGTAAACTTAATAAGTCGGCGATTAAAGGTCTGGTTTACTTCAGAGTATATATATTTAAGACAACCCTACATGACAGAATATAAATTCTGTCATTTATATTTTGTATTCTCTTGACAAAGGCGTATTGCCGAAACATGTAGGGTTGTTTTAAATATATATACTCTGAAGTAAACCAGACCTTTAATCGCCGACTTATTAAGTTTACCTTATCATACCAAGGTCACGAAGATATTATATATATATATATATATATATATATATATATATATATATATATATTTCGCAACGAGGGAGACAGAAAATCAAGCCAACATCGTCTTGACTAAACATGTGGTTACAAGAAACGTACCAGCTGTGGGCCCATTCATTTTCGTCGCACACATACAGCTGATCGAGGTACTTTTACAAAAACTAATTTTTTTTGAAATTTCAATCTTCGTTTTTAATTTGCTTTAATTTTTTTAAATTTGCGTTTATAACGATTTCCATTATTGATGCCAATTAAAGACTATATGTATGCCGTAGCATTATATTCGTATATATGCATATTTGGAACTTTGGTAAATTATAACGTAATTCATGTATTATAAGAATTTATTTGATCATTATACAAATATAAAATATATTATTATTATATTAATATTATCGTACATATTTGGTGATAAATTTATTTCTAAAATAATTTTGTATTTAAACAAATGGTTATTTTAGTTGATTTCACACATGTGAGTAATTTAACAACAATTTTGTAAAACATCCTAGATATATATTGCATTTGTTTCATTACCACGCAACCATAGGCGTGCGAGAATATTTTCATAAATTATAATTTCTGTTATCTTTAAAACTTTTTTTCTTGATACCATTTTATTATTGTTTACGTAATATAATGTGTGTAATTTTATTGCAGGGTTGTGCTACAGAATCTGAGGTAGAACTAAAATTTTGATTCTAGGTATTAGGTAATTGGTAATCGCTTCATTAACTAAATTGCCATATTTTTGGTGCATTCTGCAGTTTAATTCAATTTATTTTCATTTTATTTTGGAGCATTTTGCTGATACGATACAAATTTAATATAAAATTTTTGTTTTTGTTTTCGATATATATTAATGTCATATTATACCGAGTGTTCATTTTAATTGTCATTCTATTACCACGTAAATTCGTTTGCGGCTTGGAAGTCCCTTTGTTAATACTTGTTTTTTTTTGTCAATATGCGAATTAACTATTTTCGATTTCTTATTTTGTATTTAGATACCCCTTTCTCCTTTAGTTTAGTTCGTCGTTTCATTTTTAGTAGTGTGTAAGCGCATACATCTATGAACGCGCAACACTTTTCTTATGGCGCTACCTACCGTCTATTTAGTCAATCCACGACCGTCTCCACTGACTAATGGAATACCTACACGATAAATAGAAGCTCCCTTTTAAATTGTGCGTTACGACTACTGATCTCGACTTTTTCCGTACATCTTCATTTCAATTTTATAGATCACCACCCGTTTGTTTTCCAATTATATAAATAAAATTAAAAACTTTATAAATACAAGTTTTCAACAAATAAATATGTATTGCGTAATTTTATAGATCACCAGCCGTTTGTTTTCCAATTATATAAATAAAATTAAATATTTTAGAAATACAGCCTTTCGCCAGTACTGCACTAGGTGGTAAGCGTGTCCGTTCTCTAGTTATTACCATTACGACCGTTTCACAATACAACAACTTACATTTTGTCAAAGAATGATATTGACGACCAAAATTTATTGTTTGCAGCTGTACAAAAATAAGTCAATACTATCACCAAATTTTAAAACTTTGCAATATTTTCACAATAAATATGTAATTTCAAGAGATAATTTTATTTCTTTTGCTACGTGTGTACGATTTAAAACGTAAGGTTCACTGATATTACCAAATGTATGTTTCTTTCAATTTTTTTTCTGAAAACACCGTTTTAGTATTAAGACTTTTAACTTCAAATTTGACCAAGAACTTCGTCACGCTTAGTTAGTTCGCCAATTTATTCACAGCTTGTATACAAGCTGTCCCGTATCGTTAATTTCAAATTTTAGGAATGTAAAGTAGACTTCATTTCAAGTAACAAAAACGCAAAACTTGTATATCCATTTTTATTTGTTTCAAAGTTCAGATCTATGAATGTGATTGTCAGATCATGAAAAAAATGTAATCGTAAAGTCAATACAAACTGATTTTATTTAAAAAAAAGTTATACGATTCAATAACAGGCCTGTGATTGTTAACGTCGCATAATAAAATGTTATCCTAAAATAAATAAACACGTGTCGTAGTGCATACAGTAATTTCTTGGAGATCTACAAAAAAGAGTACTGGAAATTGATTTATGATAAAGAAGGTTCTTACTTATTTCGTAAGTGCTGAACCATGAATATCATACAATAAACAAATGTTCACATGACTGTTAACGTTGCATTTTTTAATAAGGGATTACATTACGTTTCAGTTCATACAACAGCTTATTAGTGAGTGGACACGTTTTCTTTATTCAAAATGCCTTACCGATTTTCTTCTCAGGAGTATTCGGACATGCATTTTGTGTATGTCTACTGTAACGGCAGTGCACGTCAAGCAGTTTTTGAATACCGACATCGGTTTCCCGATAGGCGCATTCCTCATTACAGAATATTTCTGGAAGTACACAGACAATTTCGGGAATGCGGACTGCGTGATTATCTCTTCGACCGAGGAGTAAATTTGCCAGCGGACTTAGAGGAAGAAGCAGTAGCTATTGTTACAAGGGATCCAACTCTCAGTGGACGTCGAATCGCTAGACAACTAGGAATGCCACGAACGATAGTTTGGCGAATTTTAAAACGTGAGGGCTTATATCCCTATCACTATATGCAGGGGACACGGGTTGCTTGAGGCAGACCACTATACTCGTCTAGTTTATTCTACCTGGATATTAAGACAGTCACGACTTCATTTTAATTTCTGCAGAACAGTCCTCTGGACAAATGAATCTACGTTCACTAGAAGTGGTGTTACAAATCTGAGAAACCTGCACAGGTGGTCATTAGACAATCCCAAAACTATACGTCCATCTAAATTTCAACATGAATTTTCTATTAATGTTTGGGCGGCCCTAATCGCGGCTAATGGGCGGCTTGTTGATTGGTCCTGTGGTTCTTCCTGTGAGGTTAAATGCGCACAATTGCCTTCAATTTCTTATTGATGAACTGCCAGATCTTTTAGAGGATGTCCCATTGAATGTTCGACGAGACGTTGACTTTTATTTATGGGGTTACATGAAAAATTTAGTCTACGCCCAAGTTTCGAACACAAGACAAGAGTTGTTGGATCGTATTTACCTGGCTGCCGAACAAATCCGACAAAACAAGTATGAAATTCGGATAAGTACTTCTTCTGTTGGCTTACGGGCACAAGCCTGCATTCAACAAGGAGGTGGACATTTCGAAAATATTATTAATTGACCTTTTTTTAAATAAAATTAGTTTTTATTGACTTTAGGGTTACATTTTTTTTCATGATCACATTCATAGATCTGTAACTTTGAAACAAATGAAAATGGATATACAAGTTTTGCGTTTTTGTTACTTGAAATGAAGTCTACTTTACACTCCTAAAATTTGAACATAACGACACAGGATACCTTGTATGTTAGCGTTAGAGAGATGTACCAATTCAATCATTGGAAGGTGCGTAATTGTGGTTAAATATATATCCGGTATCCCACAAGGTACCAATTTTAGATCAATCTTCAACATCTTCATCAATGATCTTTTCGATGTAATTAACTTTTACAAGATATTCACTCACTTATCAACGCTTAATAAGCGAATTGGTTATAGACAATAACACTAGTTAACAAATTTAAATTTGTTCGCTGGGGTTTGAATTTTAATTGGTCATATTGACTAAACATGTTGTGATTTTGAACATGATTTAGATTTTTTCCTCACATCCAGATCAAATTCAGATACTACACAAATTACGTAATAAAAAAGCATTGCTCTTTACGAACGTATACAATTATATAGTATTTAATAATGACAAATTGACCCTCTTTCATTTTAATATATCATAAAATACATAAATACTAAATAGTATTAATGAACATTCTGAAACTTTCATTAATAAGACAGTTAATTAAAAATTGCTTAAGCCACTTCCACCAACGGAACGTACAGACGCGTTTCGCTCTTATTGGAGCTTATCAATGTACAGTATCTCGAAGACGGATATGGCTTTTCACTTCTCTACTTTGTGTATATATAGTTAACATTCTGAACTTACTGCAAATGAGAATTAATGAATATTAAATCTCATTCTTACATGTAAATGTCGCCTTATGTGATGCGTTCATAACTACAATCCGACAAACCAAGTTTGTACAAGTATGTAGAACACACCTCGTCGCGACTACGACCTTCCTGGTAATTAGGATAATTAAGATAATTAAAAATTTCTTAAGCCACGTCCATCAACGGAACGTACAGACGCGTTTCGCTCTTATTGGAGCTTATCAATGTACGGTATCTCATTAATTCTCATTTGCAGTAAGTTCAGAATGTTAACTATATATACACAAAGTAGAGAAGTGAAAAGCCATATCCGTCTTCGAGATACCGTACATTGATAAGCTCCAATAAGAGCGAAACGCGTCTGTACGTTCCGTTGATGGACGTAGCTTAAGCAATTTTTAATTATCTTAATTATCCTAATTACCAGGAAGGTCGTAGTCGCGACGAGGTGTGTTCTACATACTGGTACAAACTTGGTTTGTCGGATTGTAGTTATGAACGCATCAGATAAGGCGACATTTACATGTAAGAATGAGATTTAATATTCATTAATTCTCATTTGCAGTAAGTTCAGAATGTTAAATAAGACAGTTATCTCTTTATTTGAAATGGCCATTTAATCGTTTTTCTTTTATGCACAGACGCAGGGATGTCCCTTTTTAAATATCAACTGTAGTAGGCATGCTGTTATTCCATCTTCCCTGATACCTTTGCTCTATTTCTGTATGTTCTGATGGAAACTCTCTTCTTCGTTCATTTATTCAAGATTTTATGAAGAAAAAAACAAGATGGGCATGCAAAAAGGGAATTTTGATGCTCGTATTGCAACCTAAATCGTAGTATGTTTTGAATAACTTTTTCATAATCCTGTGGTTTATGATTTTCTAGAAAGTTATGAATTAAACTTTCGAAAGAAATCCCGGCTTCCCTTTCAACGCAAGTCATAGTAGATTTAAGGTGACTGTCCAAAACCAATTTGGGGGCCACTGAAGATATCTTCCTTAAGTGTTTCGGACTGTCCGGACTGTTTGTATACTTGTATGCTTGCCATACTAAAAGAAGACTAACACACAATAAGAGCTCACGACGGTGTTTGCTCGAGCATTGTGACTGCATAAGGGATGTACCACTTATATACATTTTGTGGTTGAGTGAACTCTATAAACAAGTCAGCGTACGCTCAGACAAGTTTAAACATGCACAAGCTGCTGTACTTAGGACAAATAGTTAATACGATTACGAATACAGGGGTATAAAGCTTGTAAGCCGTGGCTGAAACTGTGGGGCAATCAGGCAAAACCGGTTAAATCCATTAGAAACAGTTTCGAGATATGAATGAAAAACGTTTATTTATGAAACTCAAATATTTAAACAAAAAGTAACCCGTGTTGTTGTATAGAGCTTTATCACTATACATCAAACTACAAATTTCAATAATTTTTTTTTCACTTACACCAGGGTAATTAACAAAAATAAAATGGATTTATCGTGTTTTGCTTGATTAGAAGTGGATATACCTAGTTTTGTTTGAAAAAAGAAAGAAAAATTATTATTTATCGGATACTAATACTTACTAAATGCAATTAAAAAATGATGAAAACATTTTATTAATGTTTCTTAACATTTCAATGGAAAAATATAACAAAATAAAATTTTATTCTAAAACTCAAAATAATAATTTTTTTGATTTGATTTTTAAATATGTACGCTAGGATCATCTTCAAACGGTCGGTCACATTCTTCACAGTTTTCAGGGTCATCACCAACTTCAGATAGTATTCTTTTGTACCAGCCCAAATTTTTGCCTTCCGCTCATTTAGCGCCAAATTGTTGTTCCATTAGGTGACGAATAGTTTTTAATTTTTTAGTTCAAAGTAATAATAACACTGACTGAGATATTGGCTTTTTTTAAGTGCTACGTAGATGCCATCTTCATTAGGGACTTATAACACTGCAGTCATAGTTCTGTTGCAGGTATCTTTAGAAACGGATTTATCCAGTTTTGGTTGAAATGTAAATTTAAAATGATTATTTTCTTTGGATTTATCCAGATTCGCTTGATTGCTTAGGTTTTGATTCTGGGTTCACCAATGAATTTATCTGACTGCTATTACTAATAATACATACTTAGTTTATTTTTCATGTAAAATGGATTTAACCGGTTCTGCTTGATTGCTCCTCAACTATAATTATGTACAGATTTTCGAATATCTTGGTAATACTTTGCTACTAAATTGTGAAAAATCTTTACGTAATAGAAACAAACGAACTTCGGTTTAGTAATGAGTAAACATGTATAAAACACTGGCACATGCTTCTACGACGGTTGTCTTTTATATTTTGCATATAGAGTTGGCATAAAACCGTAGATAGTTTTTAAACGTTTTATTGTTTTTGGAAGTATTCTCCACGAAGATTTATGTACTTTTGCATGTGCTCGAACCAACTCTGGTAGCAGTTATTCCAATCGATTGTTGGTACAGTCCAAATTGCGTTTTTGAAAGCATCGACTGCTCCTTTTGTTGAATGAAACCTTTGAGCACGTAGTCTGTCCTTGATTTTCGGAAAGATAAAGAAATAATTGGGCTTAGGTCAGGATTGTACCGGGGATAGTCTAACAATTCGATGTTTTGTTGCGTTAAAAATTAAATTGTCTTGCGAGCTGTGTGCGAACTTCCATTGTCTTGGTGGAGTATGATTCGTCGTTGTGAGTTGGTTTCTCGGAACTCAGCGATGATTTGCGGCAAACAAATGGTCGTATACTAATTGGCAGTAACAGTTCTTTGATCTTGTAGAGCAATTATAGCTACATAACCTGCTTTCGAGACAAATGTCGCGACCATCTTTTTGGAGATACTTCGAGAACGGATGACTTTGTCGGCTTTTCTTCACCTTGGAACACCCAAACAAACGACTGCGTTTACTTTCTGATTTGTATGAGTAGATTCGTCACCACTCGCGATGTTGTACACGTTTTTAGAGTTTCCTGCGTTGAAGTGGTACAGAGTTTTTTGAGACCAATTCACCCTAGCTATTTTCTGTTCTTTGGTCAATAGATGTGGTATCTAACGAGAAACTAATTTTTGTACACACAATTCTTCATGCAAAGTTTTTTTGAATCGAGGTCTATGAAATCCTCAATGATGCCTCAATTTCGCGATATGTCACATGTCAATCCTCGTTGATGAGTGGCTGCTGTTTTTGGTATACCAGCTGTTGGATCGTCGCTAAGACTAATCCATCCACCTTTGAATTCTTCATACTAACGAGACATTGTTGACTAATGTGGTACTTTATTACCGAAAACAGAAATCAACTCGACTAGGCATTTTTGTTGAGATAATTGTCTTTGAAAATTATAAAAAATTATTGCGCGAAAATTTTCACGGTTTTCCATTCCTCGACTAACTTGTCAACTTTGACAGTTCGTTGTAGCTTCTATACTAGACGTATCGCACTGAAACTTTGGATTTAGGTTAACTAAAAATGGAGATTAATTTTGAGTACTGACATTTGATTAGTGGCGTCCTCTATGTCCCAGTATGCAAAACTTAAAAAACAAGCTGAGACAGAATCACGGGAATTTTTGAAATGCGTATTGGTAGCCATAAGCAGGTGGTAGCACTGCATGTTAGTGACATTTAGCAAGTAAACACTCCACCATTTTAGTAATCATGGATCAGTGGAACGGGCAACAGCGTGCGTTAGCCATAAAAATGTTTTATAAAAACAATGATAGTTTGGAAGCTGCGCAGAGGGAGTTTCGGCGTTTTTATAATTTAGGACGTTACGGTGCCGTTCCGTCAAAACACGCCATAAAAGGTTATATTAATAACATTGAAGAAACTGGATCTGCCCTAAAGAAGAAACCAACAGGACGACCAAGAAGTGCTTGTACTCCACAGAACATTGTTGTTCTACGCGAGTCTGTCGTGCGGAGCCCACGTCGTTCAATTCGTAAGAAAGCAGCTGCAGTTGGAATGTCCCGGGAGAGTGTTCGCAGAATTCTTCATTTAGATTTCATCCGTACAAGCTACAGATAGTGCAACAACTGAATGAAAACGATTACCAGTTACGATTACGATTCTGGATTCTGTCAACAAATGATAACAAACATAAACAATGACGATGAATTCCTAAACAAGTTGTGGATGTCAGATGAGGCTCATTTTCATTTCACAGGTTATGTGAATAAGCAGAACTACCTATGAAATGGGCAGACACAAATCCTAATGCTAGTAAAGTACCAGGCAGTATGGTGTGCAGTTTCATCACACGGGATTATCCGACCGTATTTTTCTGAAAATGAACAGTGAAACACAATAACTGTCAATACGAATCGTTACGTGGAGATGTTACAAACTTTCGTTACACCTAAATTGAACAACTTTCCACACGTTCCTGGTTTCAACAGGAAGGAGAGACATCCCACACTGCACAGCAATCAATGGAAGCTGTGCGAGAATTGTTCGGCAACCGTTTGATCTCAAGATTCGGAAACATTCCCTGGCCCCTTAAATCGTCAGATTTATCCGTTTGTGATTTTTTCTTGTGGGGTTACCTCAAGAGTAAAGTGTACACGACTCGACCAAGGACTCTGGATGAGTTAAAACAGAGAATTCGGTATGAAATTCACTCAATAAATGGGGAATCTCAACAGCCGATTTCAAGAATGTATTCGTACAGAAGGGCGCCATCTAAAGGACGTAATTTTTTAAAAATGATAAATTCCATAAATGTTTCGTAAATGGCTAGTTTTAAGGTTTCAATTACTATGAATAAAATTTATTTCCTTCATCATTTCTAGTTTTATTGGATTGTAAAAAAGTTCCCGTTTTTTGTGTCACCTTGTATTTAAACCATAGATACACTGTAAACCAGTGTAATTAATGGCTAAATATCGCCAAATATTATTATTTAACCGAACCAATAATCTTAATTTTAAATTTTGCCCGAATATATAATTGATATATAACTTGCAATCTTACTGTATTATTTTCAATAGATCAGCTATGGAATTTATTATTCGAAACTGTAGCTCGTTTACTAATACCGGATCATGGAGACGAGTGTCAACGGAACTGTCTAGCAGTAGGAGTGAAATTGAATTGAGAAGGAAAATTAACTTGGTAAAAGTGATTCTATGGCTGAAAGTAATTTGTAGTGGTAGAGATATAACTAAGGGCAAAAAAGGTTTAAAAAACTTCTCAACTGTGTTTAAGAAAATGTGAAAATTCGTGAAAAGCCACCTCTACCCTAGAATGCATGGATACATTTCGCTCTTATTGGAGCTCGTTAACACACAGTATTCTGGACAGACATGACTTTTCACTTCTATACTTCGCGTATATATAATTAGTATAATGAACTTTCTGTAGATGAGAACTAATGAGTATTAAATCTCACATTTCATGTAAATGTCGCCTAATGTGCTGCGTTAATTTCTACATTTCGACAAACTAAGTTTGTACTAGTATTCAGAAACGCTACACGTTGCGACGCCACCTTCCTGGTTGTTAGGATAATGAAAAATTCGTGAAAAGCCACATCTATCCTGAAATGTGTGAATGCATTTCCAGGATTCTGTGTGTTGACGAGCTAAAATAAGAGCGAAATGCATCCACGCATTCCAGGATAGATGTGTGACTTTTCACGAATTTTTCATTATCCTAACTACCAGGGAGGTGCGTGACGACATGTAACGTTTCTGCATACTGGTACAAACTTAGTTTATCGAAATGTAGAAATTAACTAAGCACATTAGGCGACACTTACATGTAATGTGAGGTTTAATACTTATTAGCTCTCATTTACAGTAAGTTCATTATACTAACTGTGTTTAAAAAAATTATGAAAGAAGTAGAGTAGAGAAAAATATCAGAGAAGTCGATAATTGCATTCGAGAATTTAAAGGCATTCTTAAGGGAAAAATACTTTGTTCACAATATTTTGCCAAAAATCAGAGATCGAATTTTGACAATACTTTAAAAGTATCAAGCAAGAATCTTGATCTCAGATTTGTTCTTGAGGTGGAAGCTCTGTTTATGTTCTAGATTTGTTCAGATTTGTTCTTGAGGTGGAAGCTCTGTTTATGTTCTAGAATGATACAACTTTTTTATAAGAGAAATTACAATTTAATGAAATTAAATCTATGCGATTTCAAGATATTACAACATTATGATAATATCTTTCTAAGAAATAGTGCTAGAAGGAAACCATGCTATGGATAAATTTCTTGGTTCAAGCGCTATGAATTAATTAGAAGTGGATAAGAATTAAATTAGAATTAAAAATAAATGCAAAATTTTATAAATATTGTTCTCTTACCTTATTTTATTTTAAACATATAAATACTATAAAAATAACAAAAGAAAAGCAAAGGCAAGGGTATACGCTACCTGCATACTCACACACTTTGCAAATATAATCACAATAAGGTACTCTCCCTCTTGCCTTCTCATTATTTATTACGAACGCTTCCCCTATTCCAGTTTGGTGACTTCAACGACCGTCAGCTTTGTCGTCTTATTTAAATATTGTGTTGGTGTGTGCACGAATTTATAGAGATTTTCAAATACACGCAATCGAAAGTTGTTGCTGAACTGTTCACATTAAAACCGTCACGGTTTCATTATTTTCAGTTCGATCGCTTCAACTTTGTAGTAACATTGTTCGGTCAAGTAATAGCCGTGGTACAGGTTATTTATTTTAATGAGTTCAGTTCAAATCGTGACTGTAGCCTCGCCCACTAACTAGGATTACATCAATTACTGTTATATGGAGAAAGATCCCACACCGTTTTCTAAATCTTTTCTAATATTTTGCTTGCATTTCAATTACATACACATATATTAATACACGTATCTAACGCATTTTTTCTTGCTCATTTTTAAAATAGATTTATGATTAAATGTTTTAGATCCTTCAGTGTCGACGAGAGTACACTAATTTAAATAAAAGTACGTATATGTAATACTAATAATAATTTATTATCCAACGCTTACAAAACCATTTACAGAATAATAGAATATTTACTTATCTACCGTGTACACTAAGAATATAATATCAATCAATAAAGTCAACGAAAAAAAGGCATATTTATTATTATAACAGCTTAAAGCTCCCTCTAATTACAAGAGATGGCAAATTCGACACACATGGCAGCGGCGTACGCATGTAATTTTGCATGTAATTTAAATTATAAGAAAAAAAAAATAAAACGTACACAAACACTTACCGCATTGTGAATCATCATTGAATGAATTATCTGGATAATATTTTTCAAATATATCAATCATCAGATATGTCTCCACAGTTGTTTCATTTAAGTTAGTGTGACGTGCGGAATGTGTGTTTAAATGCGGAAAACTACCGTTCTACATCTAATGATGTTATATTTGCATATTCAAAATAATCTTGGAAAGAATTTAATGGTTCTTTAAACGCACCTTTACAAATTAGTTTTAGTATGTGAAAATCGGAATATCTGTCTAACACTTTCAAATTTTTCTATCACACACTTATTTCTGTCGCCTGCTACAGCGCATAGCTGTGTGTGAACACCATTCACAATTTCAACAGAATTTACAAACGGCATCGAAACATTATGTAATTTTTCTATTCCCTCAGCTAGTCCGAAGTAATTGTTGTGTATAGTTAATGTAAATCTTCTTTAACCTGAGGATCTTTAAATAATACCTGACTTTTCTTGATACCTTTGCGTTATCAAAATATTGATGATAGTAAAACGCAGTCTTCAACAATGTTGCAAAAACAAATTGCATGTCGATGCGACAATTCACATCAAGCTTTGATACAAAATAATACAAATCTGTATAAAAACAAATTTGTATCTGTATATGCATGGACACACAGTACGTATTTACCAGCTTTTGCTCCAACTACCAGACGCATGCGTTTCTGTGTAACCACTTTGTCAATGATAGGTTTACGAAGACAAAAGACTGTAGGTACACTTGCGGTCATGTAGAAAGTTTTGTCCTATCCGAAGACATCAGATAACCTCATGCCATCTGACGGACAAAACCGACCACGCCGGTGCAAAGTGTTTCTTCTCGAATAGCTAAGCTATTACTGGAAAAGAAGAAGTGGTTACACAGAAACGCATGCGTCTGGTAGCTGAAGCAAAAGCTGGTAAATACACACTGTGTGTCCATGCATATACAGATACAAATTTGTTTTTATACAGATTTGTATTATTTTGTATCAAAGCTTGATGTGAATTGTCGCATCGACATGCAATTTGTTTTTGCTATACTACGCCACCTGGCGACGAGTTAATGGACTCACAGTAATATGCGTATTTTTTCTTCTTTTCCAGTAATAGCTTAGCTATTCGAGAAGAAACACTTTGCACCGGCGTGGTCGGTTTTGTCCGTCAGATGGCATGAGGTTATCTGATGTCTTCGGATAGGACAAAACTTGCTACATGACCGCAAGTGTACCTACAGTCTTTTGCCTTCGTAAACTTATCATTGACAAAGTGGTTACACAGAAACGCATGCGTCTGGTAGTTGAAGCAAAAGCTGGTAAATACGTACTGTGTGTCCATGCATATACAGATACAAATTTGTTTTAATACAGATTTGTATTATTTTGTTTCAACCATGTTGTTCAACGCGTAATTATCGGCTCTAGTAGTTCAGGTATTTCGGGACACAGTCTGTGAAATAGTCGAGTAGGTTTCAGGGACTTTAGAACACTGCTTTTGTACTAGCCATTAAATCATTTACTCGTGGATAACATTCACGAATCGTTTGTGCCACAAGGTTCAAAGCGTGGATTTTACACGTTACATGTAAGAGGTTGGCACTATGTTCTTTAAGGGATCGATCTAAAGACAGCATGTTTGCGGCACCGTCACTCACAAAAATTAATATTTGCCTTTGTGAAATTTCAACTTTATCCAATGACTTCAACACCACCTTCAAAATCTCATTGGCAGTACACTTTTTGACTCGTCTGGAAGCAAGTAACATAGCAAGTGATAGTTGATGAGGTTCCATTGTACGTACCATAACGTTAACCACTGATTCTTTTTCGATCCTTCGTTTCATCCACGCACAACCACAGTTTTTTGTCTTTCAGATTTAATTCTTTTTTCAATAACTTTGCGAGCAGAAAATTTTGTAACGTTGTCCGACTTGACAATTCGCACTTTGCGTATTTATTCCAAAAGGAGGTAAATGCATAGCGGCCTAGTACAGCGAACGGTATATTACATGGAATAAGAGTTAAATATAAATCAAAATAAAATCTATGTTTTTCTGGCACATCCCTTTTTTGTTGCCATAGGTGATGCTGTTTACGTGCATTTCAACACATCAAAAATCTATAGCACGCTGCATTTTATTCTACATTCATCGTATTTTAGATTCGGGAAATTGTCAATGAATTTACGCACTGTATTCCACATCGGACGATTAAGCGAGCTCACCGATCGTGGCATATTTATACGCGACACGACTGCATACTAATTTGCAATTCAAGGTTTCTTTCATTCGCCGATATCAAACCCGATAACGACCGAAATATCTCCAGCTATGTATGTGGCATCAATATGTCATCTCTATTAATTATATTGGTCAACACAGTTTGGTTTACATATACATCAATACGTGTAGTTTATGTCTTTTGTCATGCTTTAAAATTTGCTCCATCACGTCAGGATTTTGATATATTAAATAATGTTTTTATATTATAAAATTTCTTTTATACAATACTAGTTGTGTATAGCGATAAAGAAAAAAAGGAGTGCAAGGTATATGTGAATAATGGCTTCATACAAAATGTCGCGGTCCAATGCTCACCTAATAACGAGAAAATGATTTTTCTGTATTCAAGTCCGGCCCTGTTGCAGTTAAATATACCGACGGCAATGCTAACAACCTTTATAATGATATTAATTTATATTATGTTAATTTATAATTAATAATGTCCATTTGAGAGTAAAAGCAGTGTCGCAGTGGGTAGGGATTCGGTTGCACGTGCACGTATTATATTTTATATGTACATATTGCTATGAATAGTGGTTTGAAAATTTAGCACGCCACCATCCACAACTAGTTTTCCAACTAGGTTTCTCAGCCGGTGAATTTTCAAATATGAGACTTCTAACTTCTCGGGTTCCACTTAGGAAATACGTGTCTACAAAGTAAAAAATTCTTTCAATGGAGACTGTGGTTAAATAATAATTTAAAAAAGGTATATAACCCCTTACCACAATTATTAGTCGTATCCTAAATACGTATTTCGACAACTAAGTTGTCATCATCTGTAGGTAAAAACTACTAATTAAAGTCACACGAGGCACAATAAAGTAAAGTAAGATAAACGCTTCCGCACAACTACTATACACTGCAACCCTGTAAAGACTAAATTTACCATGCACATCTCAAACTACGAGACAACGCACTTGTCTCTTGGAAAAGGTTTTTAAAAACATGTGTTAAAATATCGAACAAAGGGACGGCAAAAATTCTTCTCTAAAGAAGACGCCTACTAAAAACGATTTTAAAGCTACGGTGACCTACTAATAAACTAAATGAAACACCTTATATTTCCACAAAACACTAGTATATATAACTGTATGAGCATTTCTTGTGCAATGTATAAATTAATAGTTGTTATTTAAACGTGTTCATTCGAGTACGCAGGTAGTGACAAAATCTATATTAGGTAGGAATGTAAAAAAATTTTCCATTAACAAATGGTTAAAGAGTCGTATATATATAGTAAAGGCCGAATTCTCATTGTAAATACTGAGAAAGACAAAATTAAGAATGGGGCGTTATATGTGAAAAACCCGACATCTGGCTTGTTGTATTATATTAAATGAGAATAACATACACGGTAGTCTCTGGGTATGTTAAGGAGGTAATTTTTGCATATTAAATGAGAATCACTTCACGTGAAAAGGGTCATAGAATAATTGGATATTGTAGGTATTTAATTTAAAAGTTAATTATAAATAGGTGGCATGTCCTAGTTAAGGAGTTAAGCAATATAAAATAATGTATAGAATTCACGGTAGGCTCTGGGTGAAACATGATAAATAATTTAATAAACAAAACACCCGGTACATCTGTTCCACAAAACGCGAAACAAATTTTACATTTCGTGAAACAAACACACCGAGTGCTTCATTCAACAACCATTGTTTAGGAGGTAATTGCATTAATTCACGTGTGTGGATTCCCACATGTCTATATTTCTGATGTTACATCCCCCGCCCACTTATAAAAATGTGAAAAGACAGCTGAACGGTATTGGAGATTTATCGCTATTCAAGGAGGTATGTTTATTTTTCGCGATAAATATACTTTCGTAAGCATCAAATTCATGGGGTTTATTAATTCCTTTTATCAATTTCAAACCTGTAATCGGTACATTGTGTAGTGTGCTCAAAGCGTGATTTGCGACATTTGATTTATCCGGTCTATTGTATTTGATATGTGCTATGTGTTCTTTAAAGCGTGTTATTATAGGTCGTTTAGTTTGGCCTATATATTTCAAATTACAATCCGCGCAACTAATTTCATAGATCCCTGATTTCGAATTGGAGTTGATTTTATCTTTAGTATTCCCTAGCAGACTTTTGATGGTGTTTTCAGACCGAAATGCTACCTGGAGACCTCTTTCTTTCACAATTCTATTAATGTTTTTCGTGACAGTGTTGCAACACTGTCGCAAAGTGTTGCAACTGTAAGTAAAATCAATACAGTTGTTAGATCTGAGGGACAAGTTTCGAGTAGTAAGAAAGTTAAATAAAAGAAAGAACCTGTAACTGAAATCTTGAGAACAACAGAATTTGACATTCCTGATACGATTTATGCAAAGTATCAGAATAAAGAGCAGGTTACTTTAAGTTCCATTCTCAAAGTATTAAAACATAGGATTATCTATACGAGTAGCTCATTTTCTCTTCACATGATTTTATAAAGAAGTGGTTTTCACTGGAGGAAAGACAACCCAAGAATAGGAATTACGGAATTACCTAATGTTGTTTTTAGGAGATTTACCTTTTTGGAATCTTATGTAAAATATATGGGATCAGATAGTTGGCAATTTGTATATTTAGATGAAACATGGATATTCCAAAATGGAACAGTATCTAGATCATTGCAAGATGGCACCAAACATAATGTTCGTAACATAAAATCCGAGGCCTCACGTCACATTATACAACATGCAGGCTGCAGAAGTGGTTTCATTTCAGAAGCTTCGAAAATATTTAATTCTAAAATAAAAGATGAAGATGGGTAAATGTATGAAAATAATGTTTTTATCATGGTTTCAAACAAAACTTATACCAAGTTTAAAAGAGAACCTGTTATAATCCTAATGGACAATGGAAGTTATCACTCATCTTTGGAATATAGATTACCAACTAATTCTTGGAATAAGCGACAAATCAAAGATTGGTTAACGAAACAACATATTCCTTTACAAGAAGGAGTTGTTAAAATTGGTGGCTTTAAATAAACCACCTAAGACATATAAAGCTGATACTATTGCAGAAGAATCTGGTCATATGGTATTGCGGCTGCCACCTTACCATAGTATTTTCAACCCGATAGAAAATATTTGGGGTATAACAAAAACTTATTATAACAAACATATTGGTAGTGATGGATGGGGCAATGTAAAATGCATTGCAATTTGGAAAGAAGCATTAAGTACCATTACACCTGAAATATGGTCACGTATAATAGAATATACTGAGAGACTTATCCAACAGTGGTGGGAAAGAGAAGTAAGTTTCGATCGAGACGCCATTCCAGAAGTAATAATTTCTTTAGAAGGGGACAGTAGCGAATATGAATGTTATGCTACAGATACTGAATAACTTTTTCAGTTACTGTATATTAATTATATCATATATTTCATAATTATGCTGAGCCATTTATTTCTTTTTTGTAAATGATGTCTATAATTTTATATATTATATACCTACCTAAATAATGTCTATTTATAGAAATAAAGCATCCAATAATGATCGTGTATTTGATAAATGGCTTGGATCATTTGATATTATTTTCTTGATAATTATGTTAAGCAAGAAGCACCTAATTTTATCAAATTTGGATTATAATAATTTTAATTGACTGATATATAGGCAACACAGTTAACACATGTGTTAAAGAGAAAAGAAATGGCAACGTTGTCTAATGTGACATCATATTAAAATGATGACGTGCATCAACTCCTTAATCCCAAGCTCTATACATATAAAATATAATTAGTGCGCGTGCAACCGAATCCTCACCCACTGCGACACTGCGTTTGCTCTCAAATGGGCATCCTTATTTATAATTCTTAATTACTGCTTTCATTTAAATTGTTTTTTTTATTTATTTTCTTATTTATTTTTACTTATTTTCTTGTTTTCAACATTGTCATTTTTACTTTTAGTAAATATTTTGTTCATTTTTTAATTTTATTGTTATTAACTTTATTATTTATAGTTAAGTTTGTTAATTAATATTTATAATTACTTCTTGAGGACTACTCTTGTATGTGCTATGTATTATATATTTTTGCTCTGTAATTGGGTTCTTCTGTTGGACAATAAAGGATATTATTATTATTACTATTATCTACGTTAAAAAAAAAGGAAAATATTAAGCTATTTTACACAACATTACGTAATTTTATTAACCACATTTTTAAGTGCTTCAAATTATTTGTTGTTATCACTGTAAAAAGAATGAAAATTTCTTATAGAATTTTTTCTTTTTAATTAAGAAAGTGTTATTCATGCAACAAGTGTAAATAAGGGAACGTTGTAGTACATGTTCCCTTATTTACACGCGTTATACGGCACCATATATTTTTTGTAACTTTTCTTATGAAAACTTAAAAAATCTAAGACCGAAGCACAAGAATTAACAATTAAATGGACAAAAGAATTAACTAAATAAAGTAATAATATAATATTATCAGCTATTAGATCAAATTTAAATTTAAAGAAATATACTTTTATTAAATTTTGCCCACAACGCTCACGCCATCAAAATTAACATTTCATTTGGCGCCAAAATATAGCGACCGTTACAAGCACGATTAGGGTTCTCGTCAGTCAACCATAAAGGATCCTTTTTATCGACCTACTACCCCTCTGTACTGAGATGAATAAAGACGGGAATATAAGATACTAACTATTTCCTCGTCTCTATTGTTGATTCATACTGCACACACCACGGATTTCCTGTTACAGCAATAACATAATGAGTAATAGGTTACGCGGTTATGCAAGTGGGATTCTAAAATTAAATCAAGAGTAAATTACAAATTATTGTTTGTCTAACGTAGAAAGCTAGTATCTAATTATTATATACAATACAAATTTAACCACAATTTTTAAAAACACTAAATAGATAAAGTTTTTTAAAAAGCTTAGCAATTCTAGGATATATTATTACTAAGGATCGGCAGTCAGAGGTACATTTCAGGAGGGGGCTTAAATGAATTGCTAGCGGGTCGATCTATTTTTTAGTTTTATAAGTTACTTGAGTTCTATTGCGTAAATATGTGATCGAGAGCGGCACGGTAATTTCTACACATCTCCTTGCATCTAAGAGAATCGTAACAACTATAAAACAGAATTTTCATCATGCAATGCAACTTCGTGTTTGAAATAGCTATAGGGTGAAAAGCACTATATAAATAAAGAAAAATATTATTTGTAACAGATGGAGCTATATGTATGAAGGCGGCTAGTCGACTCTTGCAACAAACGATCAGTAGTATGACGCATATTCGTGAAGGCACTTTCACGCAAAAATTTATTTCGTGATAAACTGCTACATGTGCCACTACCACCAGAACCTGTTATAATGAGCAGAAGCAGCATCCTATTATCACATGCATTTTGACGACTTTCAGGTAACAAAATAAGTTCGTGCGGTTTTTGATGGTAAAATATAAATATTTATTAACAAACAATAATACACTATTATTCATTGCAGTAATTACTATCACACTCAATGACGTTTTGCTAACGTCACACCAATTTTTGTGTGCCGGTATTGTAGAACTTTAGGGATTTTGAATAAAAAAATTGGCAGATGCATTTATTACATCACTCGAGTTTTGAACTATCTGTGCTTCATACAGTTGTCAAGAGACAAAAAAAGGTGATAATCACTTGGCGAAATGTGAGGAGAATATGGAGGGTGTAGTAATGTTTCCCAGTCAAGTTCAGAAATTTTTTCTCGGGTCATTCTTGCGATATACGGCCTGGCGTTATCCTGTAAGAATACTACTTTCTTTCGATTGGTCAAGGAAGGCTGTTTTTGGATGAGTACTGTTTGTACTTGTTGAAGCTGTTCATAATATAGGTTAGCAGTGATGGTTTGACCCGTTTCCAAAAATTCATAATGGACAATTCTGGTTGTTGTCTACCAAACACACAATAAAATCTTGTTGGAGTAGAAGCAAGTGTGGTGTGTGTGGTAACGAATCAGTAAGCGACAACTAATGACACGAACACTTAGAATTTGAGTACAATATCCACTATTCGTCGCAGGTTAACACCGATCAAAAAATGGTTCATTATCGTTGCGTGAAATGTTTGTCGAACAACTGTTAAGACGATTTAATTTGTTATCATCTGACAATTTATTTGGGACCCATTTGCTTATCTTCCACATCTTTTCTAGTTGATGAAGGTGCAAACGAATAGTTTCATCACTCACATTGAACCATTCTGCAAGCTCGAGGTACGTTGTCCTGGAATTTTCCTCCAAAACCTGTTGAATATCCTCGTTATTAATAATCTTCGGTCTATTAGAGCATGCTTCATCGGTTAAGCTGAAGTCTCCCGAATAAAATTTCTTGAATCACTTCTACATTCTACACTTCTACACTTCTACATTGTTCGCTATCATCTCCGAATGCGGTACATATTTTTCGCGCGGCCGCTGCCACTTTGGTACCAAGTTTGTACTCATAGAGTAAATAACCTCGAATTAAAGTTTTATTCGTTGCCATTTTCAACTATTTGAAACTAGGAATTAAACAATTGTCACCAAACGTGTACATATCCGATAAAAAAAGGATTCATACTAAAGTATCGTATGATCAAAAAGTCTTTGGATCGCGATAGCCATGAAGTGTAAAAACCATCTATAGAAGTATTTACTTCTGTAGTTTGAAGTACACATAAGTCACAAATAAAATAGATCATAGGTTATGGTAATTAGTTGCATTTTATGTATATTTTATAACAGCTGACTTAAAAGTTGTCAAGTAAATGTCAAAACTAATTGAAATAAATAATTTTATAGATATCTCGTAAATTCCACGGCAATGGCGATCCAAAGACGTTTTGATCATACGTTAGATGACAGATAACATAGTGTTATCGATTGACAACTTACAAAATATTCATGGCACTCTACTGTATACAAAAAACTGCACGAACTTATTTCGTTACCTAATATAATAGAGCTACTGGATCCGAATAATGCTGTTTTTATTTTACACGCTCAACAAGTATTTATGGTCTCAACTATTCAGGTAGATTTAGCCAATATTCATGAACATTATTCCAGAATACCTCTAACCATCCGCCATCTAAAGCTTATTCCGATCAACCCACAATATTCTATAACTAACGCCATGAATATTGTATATGATCGTCAATTTCTTTCTCAATTATCTGGAACTGCTGCTGATGATGTCAAAAGAAAATATTAAGCAGTTCTAAGTAGCAATCCAGGATGTCGTACTGTACGCCATATTGTTGATTTATTTGATGGTAAAGAAGTAGATTTTTCCGAACCGGGAATAAATGTGCCGTCACTAAATAACTATATATACTTTACTAAATAAAACACTTGGTATATTTGTTTCACAAAATGTATTTAAAATATATCTGACATATGTTTCGACTTATACAGTCATTCTCAAAGAGTCATGTAAACTAAGTGAAAAGAATACTCCTGCCAATATTTATGGCTTATTTTTTGAAAGTTTGATTACAGCATCGATTGTGGGGGTATTTGAAAAATCCAATTGCGTGTTTGTGACCTGTCTGTTGAGATTTATGGCTTTTTTTATTTCTAAAATTTCCAAGAAGTCGAGCCTTTTACCCTTATTACAAGAGTGTAAAAGTTTGAAATTATTAGCATTAAACAGATGAGAATTTTGAATACAGTGTTCCGCGAATCCCGTGGTCATATTGCCATGTAGAATAGAACTTCTGTGCTCTTTGATACGTTCTTTTATAGAGCGTCCTGATTGGCCAATGTCTTAAACAAAATTATTTTAAATTTCATGAAAAATTTTATACACAAACCAACGGTTTACCGATGGGTAGCCCTCTTAGCCCGCTACTCGCTGAAATTTATCTAACAGATTTTGAAGATAAACACATTCATAATTTCAACCACAGTCCTTTATTAAAATACATTTCCTTTTGGGGCAGATATGTAGACGATATTTTGTGCTTATGGTCGGGCACCGACAGACAGCTGGACCAATTTCTTAACTACTTAAATTCCCGTAATAAAAAAATACAATTCACAACAGAAAAAGAGGTAGACGGAACGATTAACTTTTTAGACTTAAAATTAACAAGAGTTGATAAACGATTTGAATTTGATATCTTTAGAAAACCCACTACAACAGATACAGTAATTTCGGCAAATTCCAACCAATCGTGGAATATAAAAATGACAGCTTTTCACAGTTTCATACATAGACTGATTAATTTCCCTCTAAATAATAAGAACTTTGAAAAAGAAGTATATACCATAAAAACTATAGCTAGAAATAACGGGTACAAAACAGAATTCTTAGACAAAATGATTTACAGAAAACAACGCGCTTTCCTTATGAATAATTTTTACTCCGGACATACATACATAAAAACTAACAAAGTGTTTCATACCCTAAACTATATACCTGGGGTTAGCAATAAAGTTTCTAATAAACTAAATAAATTAGGTTTAAATGTCATCCTAGTAAATAAATGCAATTTAGGAAATATTCTAGTTAACAATAAACGAAAAACAGAATTGCGTGATAAGTCAGGGGTGTATGAATTAACTTGCAGTGATTGTGACGTGGTATACATTGGCCAATCAGGACGCTCTATAAAAGAACGTATCAAAGAGCACAGAAGTTCTATTCTACATGGCAATATGACCACGGGATTCGCGGAACACTGTATTCAAAATTCTCATCTGTTTAATGCTAATAATTTCAAACTTTTACACTCTTGTAATAAGGGTAAAAGGCTCGACTTCTTGGAAATTTTAGAAATAAAAAAAGCCATAAATCTCAACAGACAGGTCACAAACACGCAATTGGATTTTTCAAATACCCCCACAATCGATGCTGTAATCAAACTTTCAAAAAATAAGCCATAAATATTGGCAGGAGTATTCTTTTCACTTAGTTTACATGACTCTTTGAGAATGACTGTATAAGTCGAAACATATGTCAGATATATTTTAAATACATTTTGTGAAACAAATATACCAAGTGTTTTATTTAGTAAATTATTAATCATATTTCACCAAGAGCCAACCGTGAATTCTATACATTAAACTATATATACTTTAAATATGGTACTATTTCATCGGTAGATGTTGAACGGTTGTTTTCAATGTACAAATGGATGTATGGTGAAAGCCAATTATTAAACACAAGAGCATATGGAATAATTATTGGTGATTTATTAACATTTGAACTCTAGATATAAACAGTGAACAGTCAGGATGTGCGATATGTTTTATAAACCCTGCAATATTCCTTCTGGAGAAGATGTATTTACTCTTACTTGGTAAGTATTTGTTTCTCTATACGTATTTTAATCCGCGTGAAAAAATTTAAATCGGGATTTGTGATGTCCTCGCTCCGTCCCTGGCACTGTCACCATGTAATTCTAATCATTACAATCTATCATCTAATTTTAAGATCCGATATCTTGAATAACATTTAGTAGTCTCTACTTACTATGTTCAAAAAGTATGCGAGATGCTATGAAATACGAGGGTAATTTAAGAGGAGAGTGACTTTTCAATGAAGCCGTCTAAAAAGCAATCTTTCGGAAGCTCGTCAAAATGGGCATTCGTTATGGTTATGCCTCCTCATTTGTCCCTAATCTGTTCCCACTAAGCCATTTTTACATGTTTAGAAGTAAGAAAAAATCACTCAGAAACAGACCTGATGAATATGGCAAATGAAACAGCAATTCGTATCCTAATTCGACAAATTTAATGGTTGCTATAGCTGATGAATGAGAAGGCGAGTTAACACGATGAAGCAAAACTCTTTTCTGAATAAATGCTGTCGTCTTTTCTTGAGTTCGACAACGAAACGTGTGAATACATTTGCAAATATTGGATAGTTATTGTACTTCCTTTCTGTAAATATTCAATAAAAATTACGTTATTGGAATCGTGGCCATAATCTCATTGGCTGATAAAAAAAAAGGTTATATTTCTCCGAGGTCGACGTAATTCAGCCCGAGGGCCACGAGGGCCTCTGGCCCGAGGGATGAATGTCGACCGAGGGGAATATAATTCCCATAACGCCAGTGGTTCATACAAGATTTTATTTTTCAAAAAGAATTAATTTCTTATGCGGAAAATTCAATTATATTGGAAAAGTTCCGAGATTTCTGTCAACTGTCATGTCGTTGACAGTCGTTACGTATCATTACGCATCTAACATGATTTCTTGAATCAATGATTTAACCTTAATTTTATTTTAAATGACAGTTGTTAACATTTGGAAGTTTTCAAGTTGTCAATGTTTAGATACTAATTTTAATAAAGAATGCTAAATTTTTGCTTTTTTCTTTAGACTTTCTTAAAAATTCAAATTATTAGTTCTGTAAAATGTATATCCTTTCTTCTCGGGCCTTATTTATACTCACACAACATTAAAAACTGTGAATAAATTAGCGGGCGATATGAGCCATATCGCGCTGTTATAACGTCCAACGGCGATATGACCGTGTTTATGGTAACCATATCTAACGTGAAATGAACAAATAATACTTATGTGAAAAATAAAAATTCTCTTGGATTTCGTTGGAACTTAGTTATAGTCTTTTGAAATTGTAACACGGTTAACTTTCTCATATTTAAAAGTTAATGTAAAATAATGGGTAACCCTATTCAGCATCTTCTGCACTAATATGATCACTTTTGAAAGCAGTGAACCATTTAAAAATAATTATATGGGAAGGAGCAGATTCACTAGTAATTCTAATGGTTTTTGCACGTAAAAAATAAAGTTTAATTAACACAGAAAATTATTTTTTCTCCATATTAACACAAAAACAACAAATAGTTTAATTTCAACGAATATATACTTGATAGGTCGAGAGGAAACTTTGACAATAAATTCCTAGAACATGACTGAATTCAGAAATTATGGCGAAAGTGTTGCCAACTTTTGAAAAGTCACCCTCCCGTCATTTGACCCTCGTATAACACACGCTTAAATTTATTTGGTTATCTTCAAATTAATCACTATTAACTTCAGTGCTCTTACCCCCAATAAATTTTCTAATCTTTAAAATACCGATTAAAATATAGCGTAGTACTATTCTTTGATTTTTGTATCAATTCACGCCTTACGAATAGTACCAGAAAATTAATCTGAATAAAATGAACCTTTAAATTTAAAGAGAAGAAAAAATAATTCAAATTAAACATGTTACAAGTTATAATACTCTTCATATCTACAATTATTGATGAATTCTTTTAATTATTTGTTTTTATTCCAGAATATTAATCTGTTCAAAGATATTTCATAATTAGTAGTAACTGTTCGGGCAAAATAGATTTAATTTTGTATTTTTAGTTTTATTTAGATGTAGGTATATTTAGGTTAATGTTTAATCCTAGTTTTAAATTGTAAATATTATATATTGTATATAGAAAAGGTCTTGGAGTTCAGATATATTTAATATTGTTAATTACTTTAGGCCTGGTCAGCTATTACATTTTTTTATTCATTGTCTTATTTTCTACAGTCATAAAAACTATTTATTATATTACAGGCACAACCCTCTGGTTAATCCATCCATTATGTAAATGTATTTGAATAAGCATAAATATAATAGAATAAGTTTTATTGTACATATTTCCTGTTATATATTATTATAATAGGTTAAATAATTTGGTTCTATGCGATTCTGCGAACTATTAGGTTATCTCTGTGCATTGTATATTTATTACTTTAAAAGGTATTTTATTTTCTATAATTAAGGGTTTCCGGCGTATATTGTTTATTTTAATACATTTATGACGTTGGAAACTACAGCATATACTTTTCTTGGAAAGGTAAAAATAATGGTATGGAAATTTACGTATACTCTATTTCATTGTTTTTTCCCTCTCTTTGACTGGCGGGGACAAAACTTTCTTGCCGAAAAATAAGGGAATGAAGAAACAGTTCCAAACAAGATCTCTTAGAGCTCACTACAGTTCCAAGTACGATCTCTTCGAGTTAAAGCTTAGGTCTCAGTGATCTAACTAACAGTTCCTACTAAGATCTCAGTGATCTAAATAGGAGCAAATATTATTTATTAGCCAGTTTTTCTCGGTCTTTAGTATTAAGACCAGATACTGCATTTATTTAACGGAACTCCAAGATTAAATTTATAAATATATTAGTGTTATACAAAATGTATTGTATTATTTCAACACATACTTCGGTCGATACATACCGAACTTCCTTCAAACCAGGAGGAAGAAACAGTAACAGCTTAATCTAACTAACATGCAGGAGAATGTCCAATAATACGTTTTCTGTAAAGTTTAATTTTTATTGATTGTTACTGACCATTAAAAGATTTTATTTAATACTAAATACTTAAACCCTACTTATAATCTTCTAAGTTGAAATGATTAAGCCTACGATTACTATTGTTACTTGTAAATAATGACTGCTATTTATGTATTTAAAATTGCCATCATCGGCTTGTGGATGCCACCAGGGAAACTTTTTCTGGGGCAGTTGTTTAGGTGGGGTTATAGTTTGTTTCATATTTCCGCAGTCACATAGGCTAGTATCTGCTAGTTTCCATTGCAGCATTGAATTGCACCTTCCATCGCCTGTGCGGAACTCATTTAATTGAGACCATTTTCTACGTAGGAGGATTACGCTCGGTAGAGGTTTTGAAGCATTGAAAATTAAATCTCTGTTCCTCAATTCAGGATGTGACTCGAGGTGTGTTATCCAACAATTATTCACAATGGTGAAGTGGTGATCTTCCGTATCCAGCCAAAACTGTCTCCTAGATTTCAGTTGGGTCCTGAGATCGTCCTCCAAATCATCGTGTATGAAAAGATCAATGTTGTTGATAATCTTAGCTCATTAATTCTGTGCTGCAGCGAGACGTCTAATACCCGGCGGTGCATTATTAGAAAGAATCGGTAACCAGACTAGGAGTAGATGTCGATTCTCAGTTGAATATCTATTAGCTTGGTGTGAGAGCTTCAATTCCAGACAGCAGCACAGTAACAGTATTCAGTAGAAGAGTAAGCCAATGCAATGGCTGCCGTTAGTAAGGTCCCCCATTCGCTCCTCATGAATAGCTGGCACGTTTATGTAATATATTATTGCGGGTCTTCACCTATTGACTAGTTTTATAGAGGTGCTGCTTACGCCCAGATATTTAGGGTTGAGGTTGATCCAATTACCACCAAATTCAACATTCAGCTCTCTGTTGGCATCCTTGTTACACAAATTGAAAGGCACATGATTCGAATTCGGATTTTGAAGGATTTGGTTGTAACCCCCATTTCTTATAATATTCGTCTAAAGCTTGTAGATCTTCAGCAAGTTGTAATTCTCCATCCTCTAAATTCTTGGTTTAGGAGCATAAAGTCAAGTCATCTACATATAGAAATTTTCGTGATTTTGTGGATGGGCACTATTGGTGTTAATGTTGAACATTAGAGGAGCCAGAACCGATCCTTGAGGAAGGTTATTTTTCAAGATTTTGCCATTGCTAGTTCGATTGTTTAGATAGACCGCGATTCAACGATTACTCAGCATATTATAGATAAATTTGTTTAATTTAACATATGGTATGTTTTTTTGATATTTACAAATCATTCCGTTCTTCCGGACTGTGCAATAGGCACTGTAGAGATGGACAAAAGCAGTGGACGTTTTCAGGCCCTTCTGAAAACCAAATTCAATTTGCGTTGTTAACGCCAAGACTCACAGCAGTTCCTTCGTGTTCTGAAATCGGCTTGCTCCTTATTAATAATCTCATCGACGGTAGGCGCTATTCTATTGTAGGTAAGCCATTCTTGAAGTTTATAGCAAACAGAAAAGAGAGCTATAAGTGTATAGCTTCCAGGATCTTTCGGGGCTTACCAGGTTTTAATATTGCTAGGATGATTTTGCTATATTGTTCGATTTCATTTGCAAATCATGCCTTATCACTTCAATTGCCATGGAACCGTCATTCAAAGTACATTTGACTAGAACCCTTTCAAGATATCATTGTTTGAATTTGATACTAAATCTCACAGTTGGACGCCTTAAGTCCAAATAGATTTTAAAATTATTTTGTGTAGCAGAAGCTTATTTGCAAGAGGTCGTTGAATATGTTTTCAAATAGCTCAACACAACCTACTCAGTGGAAGATTTAATTGTTTCCACTTTTGTAAATAGATTGTTTCGTCTTATAAACGAAACGAATTTATATATCGTATAGTAAGCATAAGTATTATTAATTTTGTATTATATATTCAATATAAGTATTATTCATTTTAATATTACACATGAAATATAAAGAAATAATAGATTATAGTATTTAAATACGTATAAGAGTCAGAAACAAAATTAATACCTTCTGTATATGTAATTATTATATTCTTCTTATTGTATTAAGATGCAAACGTTTCACGATAAAATTTATGATACCGCGTATTACATATTTGTCATCAGATATGCATGCCCGGTACTTATTTATTTGTGGCACACATATATGTCATCAATGTTATTATACCGGCACTTATTTATCGCTGCATTTTTCTAGATAAGTTTCAAGTTATATTTATTAGTTAACGTGCCTCCACATGTATACAGTTAGATTCAAAAACTAGATGCAACGTTTGCTGATTTGTAGGCACAATTTATACAAGCAAGGCGTTTCTTTGTAACTTGCCGACCTTTGTTCGTCATTTAGCCGCATGTGGCCTATTTTGTTAATTGAAGGGAAGGGTAAATTTTGCTTACAATGTTTAAAAAGTTTTGAAATAATTCTGCACGCGATGACTACAGAAGCAATTCGCTAAAACAAGTCGCGAACTCAAGTCACTAAGACAAGTCGAATAGCAATTCGCCACAGAACAACGTTCTTACAATACTCGTAAGAACAATGTTCAAGACAACAGTCTACATTAATTAATAACAGTCGCGAGTCTTAACATAATTAAGTTCTAGACAAACAGTCGTAAGAACAATGTTCAAGACAGCAATCGACTTTTAATATCGAGAGACACCAGTCTCATATTTTATCAAAAGACAACCGTCTTTCATTATACAACCAATTTTATGTATGAAGTATTGTAAATATGTAAATAAAGGTGTTAAATTGGATGTGCCGCATTTCATTAATAACTGTCACCGAAGATTAAAAAATTAGTGCGTATACGGCCTTACAACCCGTGCGTGGTGAGTCAACATAGGAGCGACGACAAAATCCAGTAGTTGCCCCAACATAGATGTTTAGGTCAAGTAAGTCTGCGGTCTAAATAGACACCAAAGTATTTTACGTATTCAGATTGAATAAATTGTTGATTATTTAGGACTTATTCCACAGGATAATTTAGGATTAATTCGACAGGAAGACGTGTGTTTTTTTTTATTGCGAAGGTCATCTTCGTTCGATTTTCTATTCCATTTCTTTAACAATGTTTATATTTAGTTATTTTTTTTGTGTACTGGTTACTGTTACTGGGTTTCATCTATAATGCTAGTACAGCAATATCATTTGGGAAGATAGTTGTCATACTGTTAGTGGTTAGGTCAGCAACGTAAATCGAATAAAGTGTCGGTCCCATTATACTATTCTGTGGCACACCAGCCCTCATGGAACACAAGTATATTCTTCCCTGTATTTAATCAATAAGTACATACCTTTAAGCTATGACTTCAGTATGATGTATAAGTTATGGGGAAATATTTTTGTGATTTTGTATAGAAGTCTTTTGTGACTTCTATACAATGGTATGTACAGTATTTCTCGCCTTCCAATGTTTCATTGATAACATTTTTGATGCGATTGATTTATTCGATTGCAGCATGCTTCTGTGTAAATCCAAAATAGTGCTTCGATACAGCCTGTGTTTTGGGTTTAATTTTCTTTATTATTCATTATTATTATTCCAAAAGTTTCTAAAAAAACCAAACTAAACTGATAAGTTGATAGGATTTAACTTCTCCAGTTTGTCTGCCTGATTTTGGGATAGTGACAATTACAGCGATCGAACAAATCAGAAGTGTGACACAATAGATTTCACTATGGTCAGAGAATTGAAGAGGACACAAGGGGAATATTTGAATAAAAGACTGGAATATAGAGTGTAGAAATAGGACCGAATTCAGGAAAATCATAAAGGCGGCCAGGATCAATAAATATTTGTAATAATAATGACAGCAACGAGGAGTAATCCATCTCGGTAAATATATTTGAGTACTTTTAGTATTAGCCAAAATTACAAGTATTAAATGATGATAATTTCATTCTGATTCCAGTACGCAAATATTTGATTGTACAATTTATAAATAACACCCATTATAAACAATGTCTCGATTGCGTGTGTGGGGACAAACACACGCAATCTTGACGTTGACGTCGAGAAGCGTTCGATAATTATGTTAGAAAACACTTGTCCACACTACTATTGTTGTTAAAAATAAAACTCGCAATTGTGGGCTAGGAAAATAAAACTATACACTCTACTAAATGAAATGAAATTTGTGTTTCGTCAATTTATTCTCTATGTTTTAACATAGTGTAAAAAACAAATCTATACAGAATGACATCATTTTTACTAGAGCGAGAAAGGTAAAACAGTTATTGCTATAAATAAACAAGATTATATAACTAAGACGTACGACTTTTTAGACTAAGATAAATATGTCTTACTTAACAAAGACCCTACAAATTTACATCAATTAGTAATTAAAAACACTCTAAAAAAATAAAATGTTTTTATTAACGAAAAAGAGAAAAGAAGTTTAGTAATTATGAACCCTCAACCTCCTAAATTATGCTCATTGATTAAATTACATAAACAAATCTATCCCATCAAACCAGTTGTTTCTTATGTTACTGTACTTTCTGTTAAAATATCTAAAATATTTATTGATATCATTATTAAAAATACGCCACAGCACAGCGTAAACAATTTATACGAATTAATTAATAAAATCAATAATATTTCGATACCTCATAATGCAAAATTATGTCCTTTGACGTTAAAAGCTTATTTTCGAGTGTCCCTCCAGCCGAAACCGTTAAGGTAATTGGAAATTTACTTATAGCTAAGAACACTAACCCGATACTTCAAGCTGAAATCTTAGATTAGTTAAATATAGTTCTGAAACAAAATTAGGTACTTCCAGTTTAATTATTCAATATACACTTGAGCGACGAACTAATAATGGGTAACTCCGTAAGTCCATTACTATCAGAAATTTTCATGAACCACTTAGAATCCATCATTTTTAATAATCCCCTAAGATAGCATGTTTTCTTTTGGCATAGATAACGGGTGTTCATTTGAAAAGTCAATCTAGTAGCATGTGATTTACTGAGAACATTTGGAAGTATGTCGTAAATTAAAATTTACTACTTAACCTACGAAGTCGTATATTTTGACAGTTTCATACATACAAATAAATAACAAATAATAGGTATTTATTGAAAACTATAACAAATGTTGAAAATGTTGTCCTTCAAGATCAATGCACTTTAAAATCCTCCGTTCAAAATTTCTGATGATATTCTGCAACATTACTGGATTGTTATTAATTTTCATGCATTTCTGTTCGATTCTCTGTAGCATATCATTCAAATTCAATATAGGTGTTCGAAATATGTTATTTTTTAGAGAAGGCCACAAAAAGAAGTCGCAAGGTGTTAAATCGCATGAACGTACAGGCCAGGCAATTTCAGTATTTCGACTAATTATACGCTCATCAAAAAATTCTCTTAAATAATCCAAAGATTCTGCAGTACAGTGACTAGGTGCTCCATCCTGTTGGAAATATGCATTTTGAAGTTCATCATCATGCAACTGATTTACAAATGGTTGTAAAATTTCCGTACGGTACCTTTGAGCAGTTAACGTTCCCTGAAAAAATATTGGTCCAATGATTCGCCTTTGGCTTATCGCTGCCCAAACACCAATTTTCTCTGGATGTAGCGATTCTTCATTAATTACATGTGGATTTTCACTACTCCAAGTTCTTGTATTTTGTGAATTTAGGTATCCCGTTTTATAAAACCATGCTTCGTCAGTAAAGATGACTCTTTGCGAAAGTTCTCCATTATTGTTCATATTTACAAACCAATTACAAAACTGTAGTCTACGTGGGTAATCAATTTCTAACAATTCTTGTACTGCTGTGACACGGTATGGATAAAGTTGCATATCTTTTTTTAATAACTTGTGAATTGTACCAACAGAAAGGTTTATTTGTTGACTCAAATGTCGAACAGATGTTTGTGGTTCATTTTCCATTATTTCTTCAACACGATTGACAACTTGAGGTGTGCGTTTCTTAACTGCTCCGCTGCCTGATTTTCTTAAGAGACTACCAGTTTCAGAAAAATGTTTTGAAGTTCTATCCAAAGTATTCTTAAATTGTATATAATCTATTACAAAATGTGGAAACTCAACTTGAAATTCTACCATGCAATCTTGAACTGAATAAACCCATAAACCATCAATTTTATTACCACTTCGAAAATAAGCCTGGACTAAAAAAATTTTATGTTCTAAAGTGAAGCCATTTTAAAACTGAGAAGCAATTTATTGAAACCAGAATCGACGCACGATTATCTTATGCACTAACTGATATTTGTGATTGACATTATCAAATGTCATTTGGATTTACGTTTACGGAACAACAAACACATACTAATATATATGCGTCTTATTCTATCAAAATTTCAAAGTAACCTAGATTGACTTTTCAAATGAACACACGTTATGTAGACGATATTGTACTTTGTTTCACCAGTACACAAAAACAATTAAACTTGCTACTGGAATTCGTCAATTCTATTCATAAAAATATTGAATTTACCATGGAACAAGAAGTAAACAATAGCATTAATTTTTTTGAATCTAACTATTATATATATGTATATATATCAAAATCAACAATAAATTAGAGATTGATATTTACCATAAAGAATCTCATACAGACATAACTATACATAATTCGTCACATATCTCATACAACACAAATGAGCAGGTTTCCATAGTTTTTTTTACATAGATTAATTAATTATTCACTATCCAGAGAAAATTATGAAAAAGAACTAAATTTAGTCAAACAAATAGCAATAAATAACGGCTACACAGATACTCTAATTGAAAATATGCCGACAAAAAACTTTTCAAAAAAGCTATCCTTATGATAGAGGATAAGCAAAATTCAAAATTTAGATTACAAACGTACACTGTGAAACCTAATAAACATATCTCAATGTATTTAAAAAACTTAATATAAACAAGGTTTTCAAAACTAATAAAATAATTTATCGAAACATATTAAAAACAAAAAAAAATAAAACAGATAAAAATAAAATACTTGGGGTGTATAAATTAATATGTGGATGCTGTAAGATATATGTTGGTCAAACAGGAATTTCGTTTAAAAAACGAATTGCTGAACGTTGTTCTTCGTTTAGAAATAAAAAACAAGATTTCACTATTGCTAATCATCTATTAGAAGAAAACTACACTTTCAATAAGGATTTTCAAATTCTACATTTAGAAAATAAAGGCAATAAATTAAATTTACTGGAAAGTTTAGAAATCAATAAATTAAAACAATCACAAATTTTACTTAATGATCAATTAGATTTAAATAACTCGCCTTTGTTAAATTTATTCATTTAAAAACTGTTTAGATGATAATAGAAATGTACATTTAGTTTAGTCAAACAAATTTTATGCGTAAACATGTTTAGTACCCTACAATGTAACAATTAGAGCCGATCAAATGAGTGACATTTTCTCAATACCTGCAATATTTCTGAAAATTCTTAGATTTTTTAAAAAATGTTGTAAAATAAGATTTTATATTATTAATTTAGTTTGTAACGTGCTTTTTAGCTGTAAGTACCTGATGAAGCCAATGTGCTAACGAAACAATTGTCGTTTTACGATTACGTATTACAAAAAGTGAAGATTTTAACCATTAGTTTTATTTCTATTTTACTTTATATTTTTATTACAAGCTGCAGATACTTGTCGTGCACTCTATAATAGTTAGTTCTTGCTTGTTATCTTTGGTAAAAAAACTATAAATTTCAATTCAATTCGTCTTACATTTTGTTTTATCTGCAAAATAACATTTCGTTGTTCAAAGGCTTCAGATAGCCTACACGTAACATAGTTATCAACGCATTCATACTAAAATTTTCATTAGTTATTAAGGAAATTGTCTTGATTTCCAAAATTTGAAACATCTCCAGAACAATTACTATCCGTTTTAGATTTATTTGTACACAGGACACGCCATTCAGTCATTTTACCATTTATCAACCGTCAAACACACGTTTTCAAACCAACAATTTTAAATTTGGTCGTATCTATTAAAACTAGTGTTTACCATTGTTTGGACGTTCAATTTTTATACATATAGACACGAGTAATCTAAGTACGAGGTGCATTCAAGTTCTAAGGCCTCCGATTTTTTTCTCCAGACTGGAAAGAGATAGAAGCATGTGCATTGTTTTAAAATGAGCGTTCGTTCGTTGTCAATACGACACAGAGATGGCAGCACTGTACGGCAGATGGAATTGTAGCGGCAGCGTCGAGAATGAGAACTGTTTTGGATACTTAAAATGGCTACGTTTTCCTTACTTGAACAGCGTGCAATCATTCGTTTTCTGAATTTGCGTGGTGTGACACCAATTGAAATTCATCGACAGTTGAAGGAGACATGTGGTGATGGAGTTATGGATGTGTCGAAAGTGCGTTCGTGGGTGCGACAGTTTAATAAAGGAAGAACATCGTGTGACAACAAACCGAAACAACCTCGGGCTCGCACAAGCCGGTCTGACGACATGATCGAGAAAGTGGAGAGACTTGTTTTGGGGGATCGCCGAATGACAGTTGAACAGATCGCCTCCAGTGTTAGCATTTCCGTGGGTTCTGTGCACACAATCCTGCATGACGACCTGAAAATGCGAAAAGTGTCCTCCAGGTGGGTGCCACGAATGCTGACGGACGACCACAAGGCTGCTCGTGTGGCATGCTGCCAAGCTATGTTGACGTGCAACCAAGGCATGAATGGACTTTCTTTTCGTCGATTGTGACAATGGATGAGACGTGGATGCCATTTTTCAATCCTGAAACAAAGCGACAGTCAGCTCAATGGAAGCACACAGATTCACCGCCACCAAAAAAATTTCGGGTAACCGATAGTGCTGAAAAAATGATGGTGTCCATGTTCTGGGACAGTGAGGGCGTAATCCTTACCCATTGTGTTCCAAAGGGCACTACGGTGACAGGTGCATCCTACGAAAATGTTTGGAAGAACAAATTCCTTCCTGCACTGCAACAAAAATGTCCGGGAAAGGCTGCGCGTGTGCTGTTTCACCAAGACAACGCACCCACACATCGGGCTAACGTTAGGCAACAGTTTCTTCGTGAAAACAACTTTGAAGTGATTTCTCATGCTCCCTACTCACCTGACTGGCTCCTAGTGACTTTTGGCTGTTTCCAACAATGAAAGACACTGTCCGTGGCCGCACATTCACCAGCCGTGCTGCTATTGCTTCAGCGATTTTCCAGTGGTCGAAGCAGACTCCTAAAGAAGCCTTGGCCGCGGCCATGGAATCATGGCTGCGACGTTGTGAAAAATGTGTACATCTGCAGGGAGATTATGTCGAGAAGTAACACCAGTTTCATAGTTTTCGGGTGAGTAGTTAGTTAGAAAAAAAATCGGAAGCCTTAGAACTTGAATGCACCTCGTATAGCAAGCGCCAATTAAGTTGGCGCGAGGAGGGGGTGCGCAGAAGCCGTTTTTAAAAACGTCCACCGCCACTACTCAAGTAATTGTCAGAATACATTTATCATTGACGTTTGACGGAACATAATGTCTTTGCTAGGGGATCATAAATTGATACAAGCTCAGAGGTTAGAATTAATCCCCAACTTAATCGGCGTTTGCTATACATCTATATATTTTTACTACGTAAAAATTTAGATTTATTGAAGTTTTCATTTCGCGATAGCAATATTAGCAGGTTTTTTGGGTAAAGTATTAACTATAACGATTTCAAGAATATTTATCTTGCCTTCAGGTTTTTAATTATTCCTATTAATATACTATTTGAATGATATCATGATTTTGTACTTTTCTAGTCCTTTTGCAGTCTACTGTTCTCTCCAACCTTAGTTCTTTAATATTATCATTACTTCTCTTTTCAGAACTCCTAGAACACTCTAGAATCATTCCGATTTTCAGAATGAGAAATATGTACTTCCGAAATTACGAACGACTGGTCAGTTACTTTATTGCTAAACTTTAAAAATACGACAGATATTCCCGGAATGTGAAAAAAAAAATAACAAATTGTTCTTATAACTTGTTCACTACCGTTCCCTTCAAAGTACTCTCCTTCCGCATAAATACACCGACCCTAGCGACTTGCCCATGACTGGAAGCAATGCTAGAAGTCTTCACGTGTTCACGTGTCAACGTTAACGATTTGGTCTGGCTCTCGTCAAACATCTCATAACTGCGCCTCTTGAGCTTCAGTACCAACTTCGAAAACAGGAAGAAGTCACAAAGGGCAAGATCGTTGCGACTAGAAATTGACGCATAACAATTAACGTGTGGGTTGGTGCATTGTCCTACTGTAGGATCTACGAATTGTTGCGCCACTTAACAGGCCGCTTGCGTCGAAAGTTTTCTCTTAGTCGCCGAAGAATATCATCGTAAAATCGTCCATTAACTGTTTCACCTGGTGGAAGAAATTCTTTGCACGATGCCATCAGTGTCAAAGAAGCAAATCAGTATCGACTTGACTTAAACTTACCGTTCTTTCTTCGGTCGTGGTGACGAGGGCGTCTTCCACTGCGATGATTGCTGCTTTGCTCCGGAATGATAGCTGTACTGTCCCGTACATCCATGATTTGTCGCAAATATGATTCTAGAACTTAAGTTCGCATCTCTTTCAGCAGTTCCTTTCAGCTCTATGCACCCATGAATTCGGTGCCGTTTTTGTTTAATGCAAGCTTGGCATAGACTTCGCAGAAATACGATTCGCCGGACAGAATACGCTGACAAACGTTACACAACAAGTCGATAATGTCACAAATGTTATCGATTGTTCTCCTTCGCTTGCAGGATAACATCACGCACCTTTGCCACATTTTGTGACGTGTTTCCGTCGATGAACGACCGGAACGCTCATCATCATCAACCGACACACGCTCATTTTTGAAACAGTCGTAGTTTATGTCTGGCCTAAAGTATCCTCACCAAATGATTGTTCATGCAGTTTCAGAGTTTTCGCTGCCGTTTTATCAAGTTTGGAGCTGAATTTGCTGCACGTTCTTTGCTCTTTCACATCAGTCATTGTAGTATCGTAGAATAACTCAAACACAATTCATCGAATATAAAAACAAAAACTATTTGTCACCACCTAGCAAAGTACCGTTTGGCAGATCGACTTAGTGTCGACCAAGAAGCATATAAGAGTGTCTTATTCCACGTTAAAAATTAGGCCCTTATGCTAGCGCACCCTGATATGGATATGGTAGTACTAAATTCGTAAACAACCGCAATGGCGGCATTTTTAAATTAATATGTATTTTTTTTTGCTCTAAATACATGTTTCAATCTTTTTTGATTTCTTCAGTATGATATCTCTATAAATATAGTAATCACAAACACGTATTATAAGTGCACGTGCATATAAGTAAAACAATTTAAACTCTATGTAAGAAAAATAAATATTTAAAATTAAACAAATATATAAAAAAATGCAATATTTTGCAATAAAACAAAATAAACTATATACTCATAACAATAAATAAATAGAAATTCTAATAAACAGCAATATAAAATAAGAACAATTCTTCATATGAACAAACGATTAGAAAACCCTAAACTTGTCAACGCATCAAGAACCTGATTTATCTTCTACAAATGCATCAACTGTCTAATTTTTTTCGATTGTCGATTCAGAGATCTATCATTAGAAGACCGACATATTGCAGTGAACTGTGCCTTTGCTTATAAGTGCACCTCACCATAAATGTCCGGATTAACTCAATCGTCGATTCTTCTAGCTGGGATCTTCGTACCTCAGGTCTTGCTTTCACACAAGCAAGAACGTGGAAAATAAAATTCAAAATACCATTAATAAAATTCACAATTTTCCTTAACAAAATTTATTTAAAAAAAAAAATAAAAAAAAAACCCTTTACAGAATGTAAAGAGAGCTAAAGCTTGATTAACTAAAGCTAGGAGGTAACAGTCTGTGTGATCAAATTACACGCACACAGAGAAAAACCTCCTATGACTCGCGAGCAATAATAAAACTAATAAATAATTAAGAAAATTGTCAAATTCAAATATTTACGTTAACCCCCAAACTTCAAACGTCAACAGAGACCAACTGTTCACCACGCGTGTCAATGATCAGATCATGCGCAATATAAACATGATAAAATATTCCCTCCAAAATCTTGAATAAAATTGTTCTAGAAAATCTTAACATAAAAAACTCCCTCACAAAAACATGATAATTTTCTTAAATATCCATATAATACTCTACTATCAACAATAATGAAAATTTAACATATAAGCACAAATATCAAAGAATTATCTCGAAATAGGAATTTATATAAATCAAATGTGTGAAGTACTTACATCGACATAAACACTTTTACACAAAGAAACTAAGGTGAGAGATACCAAATATAATTAAATTTAATCCAAACGAGTCACCAACCCTCGTAAAATTCGTAAATGAAATTAAATGCACATCAAAAACACTAAAATAAAAATAAACCGACTTTAAATTAAATACAACAGGAAAAAATGATGTTTTTTTATCCTGACCATATGCTTCAACAACTCTGGTATCTCTGACGATGAAAAGCCGAAAAAAATCGGACATAGCACTACAAAGCTACAAAATAGGACCCCCAGACGGACTACATCCTAAACAAAATTATTATACAGTTCTGACCATGCAAATAAATTCAAAAATATAAACATTTAAATATACACTATAAAATCAAAATGCATTTTAAATAAATGTCATAAATACAATATAAGTTCAATATAATTTTTCTTTTTCTTCGGGGAAAAAATCATTGCAATATGTCATCATGAAATTTCCTAATAATTAAACTCATAGATATATTTAACAACTGCTCTTGAACTAAAGTTTGATGATCGGATTTAACCTTCTTTAAACTAACCTTCTGCAAAGTTATCAACATTTTCTTGTGAATAGAATTTACATGGCCAAATGATTTTAACAACACAACCATCTTATCGTAAATGTTATTAACATATAATATCAAACTAATAGTGGAATAAAGAAGATTATTTGATTCACTAAATTCCTTAAACATTGTAAATGTATAATGAGGGTCTACGTTGGCAGAAAATAAAGAACATTTACAAAACTCAGAATCGAATAAATTATGCTTTTTTAGGAAGAATCCACATATCTAGATGTCACCTTGATAATTAAGATCATTCTCACAGCTAATCGGAATATTTAGAGAAGAATCTTCTAATTCATTCGTATTCAATATACTAATCTTAGCACTTTTAGGCTCAATAGAAGTCATACATATCATAAAAGATATGCCCAATATTCTCCTCACAATTTAACCTGATAGAATGAGAAGACATTAAATTATTTAGAATACAAGTTTTAAAATAGAGCTCAACCATACCTGTTTTCTACCATCATCAGAAGGGAGAGTGAAGAAATGGATATTTCGATAACTCGAATCAGGAAATATATTGGCATAATATCAATTTTGTAACCTGAAATTTTACATTTATATTTGTGAATACTTGGAAAAGTCATTATAAAAATATATTTTTATGCAAAATATTAGAATTGATTATTACTACAACAAAACTTACGCAGAACTTCTTTTCTTCGGAACATCAGTCTTCTTCTTCTCACATAACCTCACCTTTCTAAAAATAATTTGCAAATATTTGCATTATTTGCATATTTATTGCATCCTCGGTACCGTACATTGTTGCCATGTCATATACTCTTATAGTTAACCATATTTATTCATATATTTCTTAAGCATATGAGCAACAAAAAGACTCTTTGGTGAAAATAACGCTAAAAACTATCTCATTCTTCATATCAAAACTATCTTTGATGTTTGATTATAATCCCTTTCGATACAGAGATTACAAAAACTAATACTGTATTTATTACGCCATATGAAACCGAGATAGCGCGCACATCTTGCCCCAAATTTCGTATTTTAATGAAACGCCCGTGGTGTAGACGGAGCTCACATTATCTAGCGTTATAAAGCTGTACTATCATTCCTTCGCGCTTCACATTCAAATTTCGGGAATTTTTGGGTTCCACCTCGTATCTTTGAATGAGTATTATAAAATAAATTACATTTACTTCTCTTAGTAATATGTTTTCATATCTGCATACTTCACTACAACAAATATTGCATTCTTTATTTAGTACACTGGCCAAGTGGTGCACCACTTGGTGATTAAGTTCAAATTAGGTTAAAGTTGAGCATATGGGCTTTTCACGTTTGACTCAATAAATCATCATTTATATTTAGTGAAATTACAATATTAAGGTTTCTTTTATAAATTGACAGATTTATGGAAGCCATACTTTTTGAATATACAAAGCTATTTATCTCACAATGGGTTTGTTTCTTATACTTTTTGTTCCGTATCCGGTGAATCTCTTCAAACTTTTTATTCGTTATCTTTTAACACTTTGCTCTACGTTCATGATCCAACGTAATGATTTTAACCGACAGTTCGAAGATTTCTAGGGATCCATCATCTTCTGCGAAAAGATCTGTAAACATTCAGAGAAATTGAATTGCTACTTCTTTGTATATCATTCTAATTAAGATAGCAAAAGTGAAACGTGTATGTACATCCAATAATCCAATTTCAAAACAAAAATTACAATATAATCCACGTTTTCTAACTTTAACCACAAATAAACTAAGGTTGTATAAATATGTCAGTTAACAACAAAATTACTGACCGTGATGATGCAGTTGTAACTTAAGTAACATCGATTGTAGTTTCTTATTAAATAAACTTAATTTCAATGTTCCGGGAATGAATATTTCCCAACAGAATTTCTTTTATTACGCACCAAACAGAATTGTAATGTTGAGGTCACCCGTTTCTATCATGTGCAGTAATTTCAATTCTTTCAACTTGTGTGACGTTAATGACAACACTTTGAATGTAATTACCAATATTATTATAAATTTATAATTACTGTTTTTATATGTTTTCTTCTTGTTTTACTCGTATATCTCAACACATAATTGTAATTTTTTTTCCTGTACTTAAGGTTTCCCGTGGAAATAAACGATTATTGTTATTATTATTGTGAAAAATCACATCTATCCTAGAATGTGTGAATGCTTTTCGCTCTTATTGGAGCTCGTCAACACACAGTATCCCGGACAGACATGACTTTTCACTTTTATACTTCGCGTATACAAGTGTCCGGTATCGTTATGTTCAAATTTTAGGAGTGTAAAGTAGGCTTCATTTCAAATAACAAAAACGCAAAACTTGTATATCCATTTCTATTTGTTTCAAAGTTACAGATCTGTGAATGTGATTGTCAGATCATGAAAAAATATGTAATCCTAAATTCAATACAAACTGATCTACAAAAAAGAGTACTGGAAATTGATTTATGATAAAGAAGGTTCTTACTTATTTCGTTAGTGCTGAACCATGAATATCATACAATAAACAAATGTTCAGATGACTGTTAAGGTTGCATTTCTTAATAAAGGATTACATTACGTTTCAGTTCATACAACAGCTTATTAGTGAGTGGACACGTTTTCTTTATTCAAAATGCCTTACTGATTTTCTTCTCAAGAGTATGCAGACATGCATTTTGTGTATGGCTACTGTAACGGCAGTGCACGTCAAGCAGTTATTAAATACCGACACCAGTTTCCCGATAGGCGCATTCCTCATTACAGAACGTTTCTGGAAGTACACAGACAATTTCAGATATGCGGACTGCGTGATTATTTTTTCGACCGAGGAGTAAATTTGCCAGCAGACTTAGAGGAAGAAGCAGTAGTTATTGTTATAAGGGATCCAACTCTCAATGTACGTCGAATCGCTAGACAACTAGGAGTGCCACGAACGACAGTTTGGCGAATTTTAAAACGTGAGGGCTTATATCCATATCACTATCGCAGGGGACACGGTTTGCTTGAGGCAGACTACTATGCTCGTCTAGTTTATTCTACCTGGATATTAAGACAGTCACGGCTTCATTTTAATTTCTGCAGAACAGTCCTCTGGACAGATGAATCTACGTTCATGAGAAATAGTACAGGTGGTCATCAGAAAATCCTAAAGCTATACGCCCATCTAAATTTCCACATGAATTTTCTATTAACGTTTGGGCGGCCCTAATCGATGACTTGTTGATTGATCCTGTCGTTCTTCCTTGGAGGTTAAATGGACAATTACCTTCAATTTCTTATTGACGAACTGCCAGGTCTTTTAGAGGATGTTCCACTGAATGTTCGACGAGACATGTGGTTTCACATGGATGGGGCACCACCACATTTTGGAATTGCTGTCCGAAATTGGGTTAACGTCAATTATCCAAGATGGATTGGTCGAGGTGGTCCTGTTGCAGGGCCACCCAGGTTACCCGATCTTAATCCCCTTGACTTTTATTTATGGGGTTACATGAAAAATTTAGTCTACGCGCAAGTTTCGAGCACAAGAGAAGAGTTGTTGGATCGTATTCACCTGGCTGCCGAGCAAATCCGACAAAACAAGTATGAAATTCGAATAGGTACTTCTTCTGTTGGCTTACGGGCACAAGCCTGCATTCAATGAGGAGGTGGTCATTTCGAAAATATTATTAATTGAACTTTTTTAAATAAAATCAGTTTTTATTGACTTTGGGATTACATTTTTTTTCATGATCTGACAATCACATTCATAGATCTGTAACAGTGAAACAAATAAAAATGGATATACAAGTTTTGCGTTTTTGTTACTTGAAATGAAATCTACTTTACACTCCTAAAATTTGAACATAACGATACGGGCCAGCTTGTATATAGTTAGTGCAATTAACTTACCGTAAATGAGAGCTAATGAGTATTAAATCTCACTTTACATGTAAATGACGCCTAATTCCAGATAGATGTGGCTTTTGACGAATTTTTCATTATTCTAATAACCAGGAAGGTGGCGTCGCGACGTGTAGCATTTCTGCAGACTGGTACAAACTTAGTTTGTAGAAATGTAGAAATTAACGCGGCACATTTAGCGACATTAACATGTAAAGTGAGATTTAATACTCATTAGTTCTCATTTACAGTAAGTTCATTATATTATTACTATTATTATTTATTTTTTCCATTGATTTGTCACACTATGCTAAGCACTTTTCACCCATCCCGAAATCCTCAGTATTGGAATTGGTTTAGGTGGAATTTAGTTCTATTACAGTATGTTAAGTGAAATATAAGGTTAGTTAAGTTAAGTCAAAGGTTTTTTTAATTACACTATAAAACTATGTTCGTACCTACATTGTATTGGGGTGCCCATGACTTTCTTCTGACAGCCGAGTGTGTGAAATATCTCGTCCTCGACCGACACAATATATCCCTCCGTCTCCGAGTAGAGCGATGAGAGTCTTAAAATGCAAATGTTAGTTCTTGTGACAGGTCGTGCTTAGTGATGTTATTGCAATATTGGCTATGCATGAGTTTACTTTAATGATGTGTCATCATATTGTCGTTTGCCACTCCTTTCAATGCTTTTCGATGCCCGTTGGGCATTTTGTTACTAAATTTCCATGCGTTGTGTTCCCTGGCTTGCAGTTAATGTCTAGGAATAGGTATTCGCATGCGTTAAGTGCGTGACTAAACAGAAAAGCGCCTTGCCCATGATATTCATTTTCTTTTACTACTTTCAAAAGTAGGTCTTTGGTGTTGTAAATGTGGCAACCGGTATCCGTTACCATTCTGTTATACAAGTTTCCAATATTGATCATTCTTCTTTCTCCGTTATATCTTGATAGATAAAGTCTTTGTTTCGATGTATTTTGTTTCATTGAGATTGTAGCTCGCAACATTGAATAGAAAGCAAAGGCTGGAGTGCTTATACTTCCTCGATAATTCTGGTATTACTTTTTCTTTTGATTTATTCTTAACTTTCTTGGATATACACCAATCGGAGAACGTTCATAAAAATTTTCATACTTAGCTTGCGACTTATCTGGTAAAAGTTAAGACACAACATTTGCAGCAGTTTCTTCAATTTCCAAGGCAGATTTTCCGTTTCCGAATCTCATTATTATGGGGATTAAACTATTGATGCACAATTTGTACCAAAAATTGTTGACATTAAAAAAATTGTTTACAACAAATTTGAGGTTGCCATAACACTCCGAAAGTTTCCTTAATTTCTTTGTTGAATGGAAATTATAGGTTTAGATTTTTTTTAACTAGATAGATGTAGAAACAGCTTTGTACATCACACGTGGGCTAGAGAGCATATTACAGTAGCTCGTGTAATTACAAATGAAGCTGGGACTAGCGCCCTCGTTATTTGCAATCATTCACACTCGTAGTGTAATAATTAGGGACCGGATACAAGAGGTCGATGACTCATCGCTCACTAGCGTACATCGAAAATTTGTATTTTTAAAGAGTCTTTAATTTCGAAAACAAACGGGTGGTGATCTATAAAATACGAAATACATTTTTATTTGTTCATTTTGTAGTTCCAGTTGAGTAAAGTGGTATTAATATCAACCAGCAATACTTTGTCAAGGTTCTCTTCTGTAAAATTTGCTCTCTTTGAATGAAATACATCCTTGTAGATAGAAAACGTCCTTTCTACAACGCAACTGGTTATAGGTGCATACTGGAAATATTCTTTTATTTCAGCTTATTTAGTTAGATTTTGAGGCATTGTCCTCATACACAATTGCCGAAATGTCATTAAATTAGGATATATATTAAAAATTGCGTCTAACTTTTACCGAAGGCTACATCCAAAATCACTTGGAATATTTTTCAAATTATTAATAGCCACATCTGATGTGGTGATTTTGATTTTCAAAATAAGTGATTAGTTTTGACAAATTTCCAAAGTGTTCCTGAAGAAAGTACACTGCTTCTTTTAATTTGGAATTTGTATTAGTTCCTTGCATTCAGAAATACTTCAAACATCATCATTTAAATATGTAACAAAATTTTGTAAACTATCGAAGTTCTCTGCATAAAAACTAGTAGCTTCCAACCACGTTCCCCATCTAGTTATTACGGAGAGGGAGGTATTGACTAAGATGGAAGTTTTTCCCTGCAAAGAGCTACTCTCAATGGTGCTTTTCTGAAAACTTCTTAAAAGCGGATACAAGGCTATCAACTTCCGGAAAACAATAAAAAAAAACTAACTCACCGTACTTTATTTATCTTACGAAATATAAACTAATAAATAAAATAAATTATTAAAACTCCTCACCCTTCTATCTACACCCATGAAGAAAGGAATTTAACTATAATATTAAAGTAATTGCGTCACAATTTAACGACAGAAAACAGATGTGCGAATAGTGCTATTCAATAACTGCGTGTTGTACTTAGCGATGTTATAGACTATTTATATGGTCTATCGTAATTTTGGCCTGATGCGTCCGGTCTATAGTAATAATGCTTCTATCTCACTAATAAAGTAAATAACTATTATATTGTGATATGTTATGTTGAAGTTTTATCAAACAAAGCAATAAAATCAAAACTTTGACGTTTTTATAGTAAATATAATGGCCATAATACAGAAAGCGCTAAAATTTTTTCAAAAATAGAAAACGAAATTTTCAAATAGCAAAACAATCGGAAAGAGAATAGCAGGCGGTTGTAACAACAAAAATTCTGTAAAGGCATTATTTAGAGGTTTTCCACCAATAACTGAATCTGCTGAAATGGCTCCTGTGTTGATCGGAGAAAAGATGCAAATAATCTATCTTTAGAATCATTGTTAAAGAATATAACATGGATACGGCTGTAGTGTCAATGGGACAGGAGCAAATATGGGGAGGATATTGTACTTCCAGTACAACCTAAAGAAATCAGAGCGTTTGTGGTTTGATGCCTTTGTTGTCTACGCAGGGAAGCTTTTGTTCTAACAAAACTATATTATTAACTTTCGTTGCATTCCGATGTACGTCAGTTATCACATGTTAAAATTTTATCTGGCTTTGTAAACTATTAGGTAAGGCTATTTCTCATCGATAAACAATTTTATCTCAGCTATTGTTTGCGTATTTTTAATGCTTATTTATTTGAATATCTATTAGATAAATTTAACTAAGTTTACATATGCCCAAGTTTCATTTTCAAAGGCAGAATGGTACTCTTATGGCTTTTCAAGTTAATGGCAAAACTGAAACAATTAATAAGAAGTTCACGTTCTGGCTATTAAATCATTGTAAAGCTTGCTCAATTCCATTTTTTTACCATATAATGTTGTGACTTATTGTACTAAGCAGGGTTATTAAAGGAGTTCAAAATCGCTATTGATACAATATTGACGATTAATGACGATATTCAATGCATATATGCGTCAACTTCATAAAGATTGTATTCCATTATTTGCCTATCTAGACACTTTAATAGCTTTGACGTTATTAAAACATTCCAATTTGATTGTTTTATCAGTAAACTGAAATATATACTTAATGCAAATTATAAAAACAGTTGATAATGTACAGCTGTAGTTTGTTATCCGTACTATGCGATACACTGTCTATATATTGAGCTATGGATTGTTTTATTTATCATTTAGGATTGGAACTACATACCATTGTAATCAAATAGTGTCAGAACTGGTTAAATAAAAAGTGTGTATTCGTGATCAAAATTTATTTTACCTCCTTCAAAGTAGTTTCCCTCGGGGACAACTCACGTATTTCAATGTTTTTTTCTAATCTGCAGTTAAAAACTGGATTTTCGGTAAAGCCTTCAGACCGCGTTTCGAATTTTATTTTGTCTCTCCAGTCAATTCAAATCGGTGTCCACAGATCGGTATTTTGAGCCGTGAAAATAGAAGAAACAATGAAGTGTGGTGTATTATCGTAATATAAAAAACACGAGTTACCTTTCCATAATTCAAATGTTTTAAATGTATGGTTTCGCGCAAACGACCTCTAATATTCCTCGTTGACAGCTTGTTCGGTTGAAAGAAATTCATAGTTGCGCTACATCACAGTAATCAAAGAAAGCTGACTTTGATTTTTGGACGACTTTGACAAGTTTTCTTTTCGGTTTTGCTTGGACTTTGACACGATAGTCACTGGATTTATCAACTGTTTCTTAATCATAAGCATGAATTCATGTCTCGTAACTCGTCATAATGCATTTCATAAAATACTGGTAGTCCGTAATGGGTTCTGTACAGTCAAACAAATAAAAATCCTCGTGCTAAAAAATAATTAGAGATCTTGTAGATAATATTGTAATCTCATTTGGAGTGGTCCAAGCAATTTTAAAAGAAAATTGGGCCCAACTGGAGGCACCCTTTGTGGTCCAAATGGTCTTTCAAAATTTTAAAATTCAAAAAAAATGAAATTCCAGTATTATCTGCAAGATTTGTAACTATCGTTTGACGATTTTTTTAGCACGAGGTTTTTTATGTGTTTGATGAGGTGAAAGCCAGGGCCGATCTGGACGGCCATCAGCCTCATCTAATGAAGATTTTAATTGTCGTCCAAATCGCTCTTCATCTTCGACGCGATCTCTGTATGCTTTCAGTGATTTGTGCCACTTAAATGGTCTTGTTCTTTACATATAATACTAATTTCCTAAATTTTCTAACGTATTCGTGGTAAAAATTTTACTCCACAATCAAAACTTTATGTAAATTCGTTTCTCAACAAAGTCAGACATGAAAATACTTTTTTCGTAAGTGAAAAACAATCGTTTGTTTACTCACTAACAAGAGTAGAGATGTCAAAGACAGTGCTACCAACATAAGAAAAAGATTTAATTAACCGTGCGGTTTATATGAAGTGCCGATACTCTTTACTCACATTAGTATATGCATCGGTTTAATACTCAAAATGTACAATCACTATATGACAGATGACATGGAATCTTATTCAAGAATTTCTGTCAAACGTTAAATTGTACCTCTCACAAACAGCTATACGTAATTCTTCAACTTTCGATCTTGTTACGTCAAAAATTGATACCATAGTAAAGGCACCACTTTCACGCCCGCGAAAATTAAAGCACGTGCTACCAATGTATCGGAATGTCTATTAGAAATACCTCCTTTGCATTCGCACATATACTGAAATGTTTTTTATAAAACTGTAACAGAAAACATTATTGGAGCAGCTTTGTTTACTTAGGGTTCAATAATATCAATACAATTACATACTGCTGTTAATAATTTGTGGACGAAAACCTTTAGAACCGACCTTCCTTTGATGAATGTTTTTTTTTGTTACGAGACATACCAAATATAAAATATATGGATTTAAAATGTCGCTATTGAATACACACACTGCAATGTTTATGTTTACAAAAACTATGTTTATAAAAATAAAGTACTGGCATGTGAATTTTTAAAGTGGATATATTAAAAGAACATATAAGATGTGTTCTCTACGAGCATTTAACGTTCTATTTGGTACAAGCTATCTTTAATCGAACACGTAAATGTAAATTGTATCGAACATACGTAACGATCGACAACTGAACGAAACTTAAAGCGAGATGGACAATAAAAAAACTATTCTTTTTGCACTTTAAAATATCGTCTTTTATAATACAGCCATCGATGTGATTTTTTAAACATCTTTGTTACTTTCTTCTCGCTTATGGTAGAGAATCTTGGGAAAATATTTTGGGCATACATAATTTAATCTTTCAATTTTTCATACGTTGTCCTTTTATTTCAAGGACACGGTATATATGTGTTGTTGTAACACGAAAGATATACATATATATATATATATATATGTATATATATATATATATATATATATATATATATATAACATTTGATAAATTATTGGAGTTTTTCGGCTTTTTTTATATGAAATATTTATATATACTTATATATATATATATATATATATATATATATATATATATATATATATATATAATGTGTTAAATCTTCTGGTCGGGTTCAATTAATAAAACAGAAGGTAATTAAGAATAACTATATTGAACTTACTACAAATGAATTACACTAATGAATATTAAATATCACCTTACATGTAAATGTCACTTAATATTAATTAGTTTTCATTTGCAGTAAGTTCAACATACTAATTATATATACGCGAGGTATAGAAATGGATGTCATGTTTGTCTCCAGGATACCGTGTGTCGACAAGTTTCAATAAGAGCGAAATGCATCCACACGTTCCGGGATAGATGTGACTTTTCACGAATTTTTCATTATCCTAACAACTAGGAAGGTGGTGTCGCAACGTGTAACGTTCTGCATTACAGTACAAACTTAGTTTATCGAATTGTAGAAATTAACGCAACACATTAGGCGACATTTACGTGTAATTTGATGTTTAGTACTCATTAGTTCTCATTTGCAGTAAGTTCAATATACTAACTATATATACGCGAAGTATACATGTGGAAGTTATGTCTGTCTCCAGGATACCATGTGTTGATAAGCTCCAATAAAAGCGAAATGTATCCACACCTTCCGGCATAGATGTGACTTTTCACGAATTTTTCATTAATAATAATTATATTACTAAAAAGATTACGTAGCACTAGCTATAACAGTATTATATTTATTTATATACACATTTATGACTACGATGTTTATTTCACGACTTTCCTTGAGTGTTTGTATACTTGCCGAGTATTTCTGGATTGTTTGATTTCTAAAATATTCTGGGAAGTCCCAGCATATGCACAACCGGTAACGTCATCGCTTAGGTCATCGGCTGAGATAACGGCGCATGACGTACATCACAATATAGTATATTAAAAAACAAGTTTCATAAGTAGAGCTGGGGATGTTTGCGGTGTGCCAGGATAGTATTCAGTTAAACGCACGAATATAATGACCTTGTTTCGATCGGTGATGCATGCGTGATTTTATTGCTTTACATGCATTCGCTATTTATATCACTTAGGTATGTCAGTTATGTGTACTGTATATAAATAACACACTTACCTTATTTACGATTATTATAGCATAGCGCCAAGTGGATAAGACTTGCAGTAAGTTTGTAGCATTAGATACGTTTCCATATTTGTAGCGGTGAGCGATGTATGCCGTGATGAATAATTGTTTTTATATTTTGAGAAAGACCGCTCGACATCTACGGATGTAACATACGCACAATTAAAATAATCTTTATAGATAGAAACCGAATCTACACTTGCACCATTACTAATTTGTTTTAATCTGGTAAAATCAAAATCATTGTTTATCACACTCTCGAACTTTTCTATTACATTAACATTTTTGTTGTCATTTACTGCGCATAGCTGGGCGTGTACATCGTCCAGTATTTGCAGTGACTCCGCTAACGATAATGCACTATTTTGAAATTTCTCGATTGCGTTAAACAATCCTATATGATTGTTATAAATAGTTTGTAAATCTGAATCAAGGGAAGGGTTTTGAAAGAGTCTCTGGCTTTCCTTAATGGCTACAGCTTCGGCAGGATTGAATTGTAGAACCACAGATTTTATTTGTTGGAAATACTTGGCATAATAAAATGCCGCCTTTAACCAACTTCCCCAACGTGTATGGATTGGCTCTGGTGGTTCGGGAATACCAGGGCACCGACTGTGAAACTCTCGAATTCGTTTGGGAGATTTTAGAAACACTTTTTTTGTGGTTGCTATTAATGCATCCACCTCTGGATAACATTGCCGAATAGTTTGTGCCACAAGGTGTAAAGCATGAACTTTACATGTCACATGCAAAAGTCTCTCACAATCTGCTTTAAGAGAACGGCCTACAGAACGCATTGTCGCAGCACCATCGCTCATAAACATCAGGAGTTGATTAGTTGAAACTTGAAATTTTTGTAGCGTATCGAGCACTACCTTCGTAATTACTTCGCTAGTGCACTTTTCCAATCTTTTGCTGGCTAATAAAATGGGAAATGTTGATTTGACAGGATCTAGTACACGCACTATAATATTCACAATAGAATGTTTTTTTCGATCTGTCGTTTCGTCGACACATACCCATAACTGTTTATCATTTACTACTGCTTTCATTCTGTTTTCAATGTCCTCACGCACAATTGGTAAATAGGTGAGTAACGTTCTCCGTGACGGTAGCTTTTTGTTGGAATTGTATTTATTCCAAAAGTCGTGAAAGGCTTTTTTATCTAGCAGGTGAACTGGCACATCGCAGACGAGTAGCATTGTCAATAAATCGAAAATGAATTGCGTTTTAGACAGCACATTATTTTTTTTGTCTTTGTGGTGTACACTTTCAACATGTCTTTTACAGTCGTATTTGTCCCAGCAAAGTAACTGTTTATCGCATAATTTACAAACCACTTTTGCTCCATTATAATACAAATCGGGAAAGTCTCGGATAAATTTCTTCACGTCGTTATACAATGGGCGCTTTCTTGGCTTGTGCACGTCCGTCATACTTATTAAATAGAGCTCAAGACAACACACGATCACGTTACCAGTTCACGACTAACTAAAGTGTTTCGCTGCATCGTGTTTATACGCTGGTGGGGATGCACTACATACGGTCCTGCCGTACCGCAAACATCCTCAGCTCTATTCATAAGGCACCATTTTGCCGCACGAGATCAGTTTGCACGAGAGCGAGTGCGGCAAAAGGCCTTATGAAACGAGTTTTTTATACTATTTTTCGATTTCGCATTTTTTACATTAATAAATTGGAATTATTTAATTTGGCAGTTCAGAGTTTAATTTTTATATAAAGCATGCAGTCGGTCACATTGATACTTGACATTGTCAAATTTAAATCTTGCTATCAGCGAAGTATATTATAACGAGCCATCGAAAAAATTCATAATTGGAGTAGACTGTGAAATTGGGTTGATACTTGAACCACTTCCACATAATGACACATACTTGATGCTTGACAGTTTCATTTGGTTTCATTTTAGAAAAAAGGTTATGGCATTGAAATTATACTACAACAAAAAAGAAAACAAATAATTTATTTAATATCGAAATCATAATCAAAATTTACATATAGCTACAGAAGTTGTTGAAAATGTTGTCCATTTACATCTAAACACAAACAATTTTCTTAATAAGAGTTTTGAAAAATTTGACACAAACTTATAGTTTCAATGTCAAATAATAAATGTCATTATGTGGAAGTGGTTAAAGTACCAACCCAATTTCACAGTCTACTCCAATTATGAATTTTTTCGATGACTCGTTATTACATAGTATTTATTAATTTTCGTTAACATTACTTGATATTTTATTTAAAAATATAAACATGAGTGACATAGAAATTAATATATCTTGTTGTCAATTGTATACAATATACGTTGTTTGTATAGAGTACGAACATATATCATATCTGTCAAATGTGCTTAAATTCTTAAAATCAAATGACAGCAGTGATATTTATTTCCGTGTTCGAACAACGCCAACACTGATAAATGAAAAAAAGCGTATCCAAATGAAGCTCATTTCGATACTGTTTTGGGTGTCATAATGAGTTCATTTCGAACGCAAAATAGAAAAATATATTTGTTGATGAAAAGTTGAGATCTTTAATAAATTAATTCTAATTTATGATTTGTAATGTAATGTTTGTTCTACGATTCAGAGCCGTGCCAATCGGGGGTGCCGGGGGCACGATACTCGACCGGCTAGCCCTAGACGGCACTTGGGACGGCGAGTGGCTAGTGGAAAATAATAGAAATACGAGGTACTAATTGTTCAATTTTTATTACGTTTATGATGGTTTAAACGTACTACTTATTAAGTAAATAAGTAGAACTTGTAGTATTTTATAGTTTCGCTTAAATATGTGCGTAAATAAGTTCTATGAAAAATAAATTCTTGTCTTACTTATAAAAATTTAAAAAAACAAATTCTCCGTATACTATTGGTAAATAAGATGTGGTGAAGTCAGCATTCTCGCGCAGATTGGAACCATACGATAGAAATCGGACTATAATTGATGTTACTCCAATGTTTCCAAATACGATAATTGCATTAAGGATTTTTTTTGACCATACCTGTGACAGTGGCTTCTAGTGAAAGAAGTTTTTCTAAACTTAAATTAATAAAAATTATTTAAGATCTACTAGGTCACAAGAAAGATTAATAAACTTGAGTTTAATCAGCATCGAAAATAAGATAGCTACATATTGGACACAACAGATTTAATCAAAGAATTTGCACTTAAAAGGCAAGAAAAGTTAATTTTTAAGTAAAGTTTACTATACAATTTTTTTTATATAAAACTTTTGGAAACCATTTTCTTTTGTTGTTCAGTATTATTTTATTCATATGTTTGGTTTTTGTATGTTTTGTTTTCTAAACATTGTACTTACTTGTTTTGGAAATATAATATATGTAAAAGGTGCAATTATATATTTGTTTTATAGTGAAAAATATTAAATTTAGACAAAAATAAATTTAGCTTTTTAGGGGGTAGCTTTTGCCTGGCACCCCGTCGCCAACATACTTTGGAGCGGCCCTACTATGATTATACAAGATGTCCTGTATCGTTATGTTCAAATTTTTGGAGTGTAAAGTAGACTTCATTTCAAGTACCAAAAAACGCAAAACTTGTGTATTCATTTTTATTTGGTTCAAAGTTACAGATCTAAGAATGTGATTGTTAGATCATGAAAAAAAATGTAATCCCAAAGTCAATATAACATGATTTTATTTAAAAAAAAAGTTATACGATTCAATAACAGGCTTGTGATTGTTAACGTCGCATAATAAAATGTTATCCTAAAATAAATATACACGTGTCGTAGTGCATACAGTAATTTCTTGGAGATCTACAAAAAAGAGTACTGGAAATTGATTTATGATAAAGAAGGTTCTTACTTATTTCGTAAGTGCTGAACCATGAATATCATACAATAAACAAATGTTCAGACACATGACTGTTAACGTTGCATTTTTTAATAAAGGATTACATTACGTTTAAGTTCATACAGCAGCTTATTAGTGAGTGGACACGTTTTCTTTATTCAAAATGCCTTACCGATTTTCTTCACAAGAGTATGCGGCCATGCATTTTGTGTATGGTTACTGTAACGGCAGTGCACGTCAAGCAGGTAGGTTTCCCGATATGCGTATTCCTCATTACAGAACGTTTCTGGAAGTACACAGACAATTTCGGGAATGCGGACTGCGTGTTTATCTTTTCGACCGATGAATAAATTTGCTAGCAGACTTAGAGGAAGAAGCAGTAGCTATTGTTACAAGGGATCCAACTCTCAGCCTACGTCGAATCGCTAGACAACTAGGAGTGCCACGAACGACAGTTTAATTTTAAAACGTGAGGACTTATATCCATATCACTATCGCAGGGGACACGGTTTGCTTGAGGCAGACCACTATGCTTGTCTAGTTTATTCTACCTGGCTATTAAGACAGTCACGGCTTTATTTTAGTTTCTGAAGAACAGTTCTCTGGGCAGATGAATCTACTACGTTCACGAGAAGTGGTGTTACAAATCTGAGAAACCTGCACAGGTAGTCATCAGAAAATCCCAAAGCTATACGCCCATCTAAATTTCAACATGAATTTTCTATTAACGTTTGGGCGGCCCTAATCGATGACTTGTCTATTAGTCCTGTCGTTCTTCCTGGGAGGTTAAATGCGGACAATTACCTTCAATTTCTTATTGATGAACTGCCAGGTCTTTTAGAGGATGTCCCACTGAATATTCGACGAGACATGTGGTTTTACATGGATGGGACCACCACATTTCAGAATTGCTGTCCGAAATTGGGTTAACGTCAATTATCCAAGATGGATTGGTCGAGGTGGTCCTGTTGCATGGCGACCCAAATCACCCGATCTTAATCCTCTTGACTTTTATTTATGGGGGTACATGAAAAATTTAGTCTACGCGCAAGTTTCGAACACAAGAGATGAGTTGTTGGATCGTATTCACCTGGCTGCCGAGCAAATCCGACAAAACAACTATGAAATTTGAATAGGTACTTCTTCTGTTGGCTTACGGGCACAAGCCTGCATTCAATGAGGAGGTGGACTCGAAAATATTATTAATTGAACTTTTTTAAATAAAATCAGTTTTTATTGACTTTAGGATTACATTTTTTTTCAAGATCTGACAATCACATTCATAGTGAAACAAATAAAAATGGATATAACGGGTGTTCAGAAACATTCGAAGTCAAAGTAGTCCTTGAAAATATGAAGTTATGTCTGAGATAGATTGATTTTTGCCAGACAACAGTTGACATTTAATAATTATTACAAATCAGGTACTTAAGTAAAGATATACGATTTTTTGTCCAGAGTCCACTTGACTTCGAATGTTTCTGAACACCCGTCACAAGTTTTGCGTTTTTGTTACTTGAAATGAAGTCTACTTTACACTCGTAAAATTTGAACAACACTTGTACATCCTTTCTTAATTTAATAACTTCAATAACTGTTTTGTGAGTCTATGGAAACCTACTAGATAATAATAATAATAATAATTATTAAAAAAGCTTATGATGAATCCCTTAAATTCTTAAATGAATAATCTTTCGAATTCCACTGCATACAATATTGGTCGTCTGACGATATAGATGAAAATATGTATAGATGGGTAAATAATTGCCAGGCTGTTAGGTATAAGTATAAGAGAACAAATATTTATGAATATTTAATGCTTTCACTATCCTAATACATCATAGTTGAACTTAAGTAAATTATTCACTATAATTTGGTAAATATACGTACATTTAAAGTACTGAAATTGCATTTATGGATGATCTAATGATAACAATTGCGTAAGTGTTTTGGTTTTATATTTTGTGTTATAGCTCATTATAAAATATATATCCAAATATTTAGTTAAGCTCTATAACATTGCATTTTAACTCTTGCATTCAACTAAAATTTCAACAATGGTTTCGAAGAAAGGAACATAACACGTAACAATCCAATAATTAACGTAATAAACCATTACAGTTGTGTTAAAATAAACAATTACAATTTGGTAAACGTTTATTTTCGATGATTAAAAATGCATTTATGAATGATCTAGCGATAACAATGTGTTGCGTAATTGCTTTTCTACACATGCTTGTCAGAGTACTAAAACTTACCGATAGATGGAGCCATCAGACACAAACGTGTCGACAAGGTTAAGTATAAACGTCACAGAATAAAATTAATTCATTTCCAACAATATGAGTAATAAGGTTGTTTTTTAACTACTCCAGGCTTGTTTAATTATAATGAAGTTTTCGATCGTTGACTTCTTTTGGAATTTTACAAGTACAATTTCTGTTGTCATCTTTTCGAAATTTTTACTTACATGGATATGTATATTATTTAAAATACTTGTTCAACTGTATTTTTCGTAGAAATCGAGAAAGTATTTTTAGTTTTAGCCGTATTAGATTATATTATTATTAAAGAGAAAGTATTCGCTTATTTGTATCACTAATAGCTTTAAAATTATGTTGTTAGTTGGAAAATGTATATTCTAGTAAATATCAATAGAAAGAGTTATGAAATAGAGAGAGAAACCTCCTCACCTAGTTAGAAATAGATTAATTTTTATTTTGCTTTTTTTAAACGTTTTTAAATGTTCTATTGTATTATTACATATTTTAGTTCATTTATTATTTTTCAGGTTTAAATCATAGGTACCTAGTAGTAGGTAATATAAAAAAGTAAAACAAAACTTTAATTTTTAATTCACATTTGACTTGTTAAAATTCACATGTTGCCCTAACGCTGACCAACTTCTAATAAGAAAGTTTACTAAACGATCTGGATATAATCTCCTTCAGCTGTATATAAAAAATACAAACAATCTCTTAGGAAAGAAACTGAAACTTTTGTATCATTTAAATACTGCGTAGGAATCGCAAAGTAATTAAATTTATTTAAATATAAGTTTGTTAGTAAATGAATTACATACTTACAATTTCATTTTGCTTAATCGTCACGATCGCCATTTTATTAGGGAAGGTCAGCGTTCATTACCCAAATAAACTTTGATGCAATGGTAGGTATTCTTCCAAAATAGAAATTTTATATTGGTTTAAATTTGTCCTGTAGTTAAATAACTAATAAAAATTAAGTATAATCATAGTATATACGAGGGATGTACAGTATTTATTGTCCTTAACATATAAAACAATATTATTTTTCAACATAGTCACCCTGCACTTGAAGGTACTTATTCTACCTAACTTCTAACATATTTACACCTTTCTGAAAAAACTTAGGGTCTTGATCACAGAAGAATTCTTCAACTGCTGTCATAACCTCGTCATCGCTATTAAATTTGGTCCTCCGAAGACCTTCCTTTAGTTTTGGAAATAAATAAAAATCACTAGTAGCTAGGTCAGGTGAGTATGGTAAACGGTCAATCAGCTCGAAACTTGCATTGTTAATTGCGCTTAACAAAGCTCTTATGCACTGGAGCATTATCATGATGAAACAAAATTCCACGCGTCGACTTTCCTCTTCTCTTTTCTTTGATGCAATCACGAAGTTGATTAATTAGTGTAGCGTAATACTGGCCCGTGATTGTATGTACTCGTTCCAGGTAATCAATTAACAAAATTCCCTTGGAATTCAAGAAAATGGTGACCATAATCTTACCCACCGAAGGTTGGACCCTAAACTTGCGTGGTGGTGGAGATCCTCGATGTCGCTATTCCTTGCTTTGGACTTTCGGCTCGGGATCGAAGTGGTGAACCCAGGTTTCATCAACGGTAACAAAGCGATCCAGAAATTTTTTTGGATCACTGTTAAACAATTTTAAATTCGCATCTGAAGTCGTGACTCTTTCTCGCTTTTGTTCGGGGGTCAACATTCGGGGAACCCATCTTTCAGACACCTTACGAAGTACCAAATAGTCATTGATTATTGTTCCAATTGTACCGTTTGCAAAGCCTGTTATCTCTCCTAAACGTCTACTAGTTAACCGACGATCTTGTTAAATCAAGTCACAGACACGATCAACATTTTCCTGAGTGCACTCAGTTTGGGGCCGACCAGCACCTTTCGCATGTTCGCAAGTTGTTCTTCCACATCGAAATTCTCGAAACCAATTCTTCACCACCTGATAACATCCCCGTCCAAATACAGCTACACGACTCAACTTTGCGACAGTCCGGCAAACTGTAGGCTTGGGTTCGAGTCCCAACATAGACAATATTTTTCAATTAAAAATTTCGTAATGTTTGCTTTGTAATTTGTAGACAGCAATGTTTACATCCCCACTTACTTTGCAATTACATACATACTAATTTGTTATTTGTAAATATTTCATATAAAAGCCGAAAAACTCCAATAATTTATCAATTGTTATACTTAATAAACGGCTAAGAAATTATCTAAACATGTATAACAAGTGTTCATTTGAAAAGTCAATCTAGGTTCTTTGAAATTTTGATAGAATAAGACTCAAATATATTAGTATGTGTTTGTTGTTCCGTAAACGTAAATCCAAATGACATTTGATAATGTCAATCACAAATATCAGTTAGTGCACAAAATAATTGTGCGTCGATTCTGGTTTAACTAAATTGCTTCTCAGCTTTAAAATGGCTTTCACTTTAGAAAATAATTTTTTTTTTAGTCCAAGCTTATTTTCGAAGTGGTAATAAAATTAATGGTTTATGGGTTTATTCAGTTCAAGATTGCATGGTAGAATTTTAAGTTGAGTTTCCACATTTTGTAATAGATTATATACAATTTAAGAATACTTAGAAGTTTAAAACTTTTTTCTGAAACTGCAGTTAAGAAACGTACACCTCAAGTTGTCAATCGTGTTGAAGAAATAATGGAAAATGAACCATAAACATCTGTTCGACATTTGAGTCAACAAATAAACCTTTCTGTTGGTACAACTCACAAGTTATTAAAAAAAGATATGCAACTTTATCCATACGTGTCACAGCAGTACAAGAATTGTTAGAAATTGATGACCCACGTAGACTACAGTTTTGTAATTGGTTTGTAAATATGAACAATAATGGAGAACTTTCGCAAAGAGTCATCTTTACTGATGAAGCATGGTTTTATAAAACGGGATACCTAAATTCACCAAAATACAAGAATTTGGAGTAGTGAAAATCCACATGTAATTAATGAAGAACCGCTACATCCAGAGAAAATTGGTGTTTGGGCAGCGATAAGCCAAAGGCGAATCATTGGACCAATATTTTTTCAGGGAACGTTAACTGCTCAAAGGTACCGTACGGAAATTTTACAACCATTTGTCAATCAGTGTAAGTTCTACGCGAATTCGTTCTTTTAAATCTTCTAAATTGCTCGGTTTGTTAAAATACACTTTCGATTTCAAATAACCCCACAAAAAAAAGTCTAACGGAGTCAGGTCAGGAGAACGAGGTGGCCATTCTATGGCGCCTCTCCGTCCAATCCATTTATTGGGAAATATTTCGTCAAGATAGTGGCGAACCTCTACACCATAATGGGAAGGCGCCCCATCTTGTTGAAACCAAATATTTGGATGGGGTACATCACCATCCTCGTGATTTGGGAAAATAACCGCGAGCGCTGGAACCAGTTCAAATCCTAAAAATTCTAAATATTGCACAGCAGTCAAATTTCCTTCAAAAAAATATGGTCCTAAAATGCGTCGTCCAATCATTCCAGCCCATACGTTAACTTTTCCTCTGAGCTGAGTATGACACGCTTGACTCAAATGCGGATTGTTCTGCGACCAATATCTGCAATTATGGCGGTGAACAGATCCATTTAGACAGAACGTAGCTTCATCTGAGAAGACGATGTTTTCCAAGAAATTTGGATTTTGGTCACAACGTAACATTACGTTATCACAGAACTGCAGTCGACGATCTTCGTCATCCTCATGTAATTCCTGTACAAGTTGAACTTTGTAAGAACGATAGTGTTCTTTTTTAAATAAGTTGACGACAAATGAGTGAGCCACCTGATTGGCTAACGCAAGTTGTCTGGTGGAATCATGATGCCTTTCTTCTGCTTCTAGAAGCACATTTAATTTCACATCTTCTCCCACTTGAGGTCTATCTTGCCGTGGTCGATCTTTTAAGGATTCAGTTTCGGTAAACTTTCCAACTAGTTTTGTCACCGTAGACCTGGTAATTGGAGGTCTATCAGAGTGTTCATGATTAAACAAATCGCATGCTTCTGCATGCGTTCTTGTCTGTCCCCATACCCAACCATAATTAAAATTTCGATTCTTTCTCGCTCAGATAAATGTGCCATTTTTTATATTAGCGAAAATGAACAATTTTTACGCAATATCTCAAAAATTTAACGTCAAAAATAGAAGTAAATAATTCAACAATGGTGTCGCCATAGAAACAATTTCAAACTAAAATTTTTGTACATAAATTGTATAAAAAGAAGCAAGAATGTCATAAAGAAATATCTTGCAAAAAAGTGCGTGTTTTTGTTTTTGTAAATTTTTTGCATAGTAACATGAGTACATGTGCTTTTGACGTGAAGTGAGAAGTGTGAAAAAAAACTTACTTACATACGAGTAAATTTTGTAAGCTTAATTAGTTTTTAAAATCTTCAATTTTTGGGCGATAATTTTAATTAAGAAATGGTCTGTCACATCATGTCAATTTTTTAAATAAATTAAACTGCTTTGGCCCTTTTTTGTGAAACTATTTAATTAATTGGCCGATTGGGAAGACGAATTTCTTTTGACCTGGAGCGAATAACGCAGATTACTATTGATCGCAAAGCATTTACACTCGGCTGGGACAGTGTCAGTTGGTTGGTGGGGTCCATTTCGAAAATTTACGTTAACTGTTACAATAAATTTAATATCAGATTTTTTTTAATTTAATTTTAATTTTGTACAAAAATAAAATTTTCGTATTTTTTTCTAAATTTATTTAATTTTTTCAAAAAAATTGTGATGCAACATACCAATTGTTTTATATCACTATTTGGTGGATATAAGGATCTACCAAAAACGAGAAAAAAATAATATGGTTGCTATTTAAAGAAAGTGTTGATAACGTCATCACTGGAAAACCAATGACGTCATAGAAAAAAATTATATGTCAAAAGATGGCGTTTTAAAAAAGAAAATTTACCTGTCCGAGCGTTTTTCGAAAAAATGTAAAATAATGCGGTTATAAGCTTGGTTCCAAACTTTATGACCACACTGTATATATATATATATATATATATATATATAATACAAAAGAACAATATATATATATATATATACATATATATATATATATTGTTATTTTGTATTTCAGTTCTTTTACTGGTCATTCATGGTGATGTGTTGGACTGTTAGGAACAACTGAAAGAAATTGATAAGGGTACTTTTGGTAGTGTGAAATCTTTTTTAAATAAAATATTTTCAGACATTGCGAACATGCACTTTATTTTCTAGGGCAAATACTTTTCAAACACTAGGAACAAAGGTTTACCTTTACTGTTCCAAAAAAAAAGAAATCTACTATTTAATGTAACGGGAACATTCGAAGTCAAAGTAGTCCTTGAAAATATGAAGTCATGTCTGAGATAGATTGATTTTTGACAGACAACAGTTGACATTTAATAATTATTACAAATCAGATACTTAAGTAAAGATATACGATTTTTTGTTCAGAGCCCACTTGACTTCGAATGTTTTTGAACACCCGTTCCTTTTTTTTGGCGATTTATAACAAATATGTGTCTAAGAAGATTTCCAGATTTCCATTTTCTTTATCATACTGAAAAATAATTATATATTAAAATATTTGTTCTAGCATATAATTATGCTACTTACAATTTGTATTTCATTATTATTTTGTTTCTCTCCCACTGAATTGAATAAACAGAACTAAGATCATGTGTGTCAATCAGGTGACTGTAAAATGGTGATAAATACTCATCCCTTGTGCAAACCTTTAAAATTGCACTAAACTTACTTGCCGTTAATCTATTTTTTTTCAATGACAAGCCATTTTTCATTTGCACTTTGTCCTTCTGTTAGTTTAGTCACAAATTTGTAATTTCTTGTGATACAGCACATTTCGTGATTACATAATTCTTTTTCAACAGTTGCCCCTTATGTAATCAGAAAATAACATTTTTTCAATGGACACTGTTACCTGACAGTTTTGAAATGTTGCACCATTTAGTAACCAGAAAAAATAGTTAATTGACGAAGGAGATCCTTGTTGAAACTTCATTATAACGCTAAGAAATAAGTAATTAAACTTCTAGTTTCAAAAATTCTTTTATTGTAAATACCACTACAATATTGTTTCGCCATACAATGGCTTCATCAGGTGGATGAAATACTTGATGAAAAGAATTTTTGAAACTAGAAGTTTAATTACTTATTTCTTAGCGTTATACTAGAAAAAATCTTCTACATTTGCAATAAGGCTAGATTTAAATCTATCCATAACTTTATCGGTTACAATTCTACGACAGCATAGTGAATTACATAGTTGCAAAGATATCTTTTAATTTCATAACCGACTTAGTTTCCACTTTCAATGAACATTTGTGTCTGTAACATCTATGCTGTGATGAAAAAACAAATAGAGGACAGCAAGACCTCGTACATACAAGCATTTTCCATGTATAATGCCATAATTTATATCTTTAAAATTAATAATATTAATGCAAACAGCTCTATTTTATATGATTTACTTTTTATGCTTGCATGTACATCTCCAGAAAGCATGGTAGTATCAAATTTCATTTTTAAAAGTCTGCTACCTTGTTGAATGAATTAATATACTTTGTACTTACTGAAACAAACAAACATTACCAATTGCATAGTGAGGTTAAGCGATATTAGTACTATTATTGTAATTATTAAAAATTTGTTGAAGCTTACTAATGAAAAGAACGTTCTAATGAATAATACTGTATATAAACTTACTAATATCAGTTGATTCAAGTCGTAAAATACTAGTTTTTAAATAAACGCAAGTAAACTTGCGATAAATGGCAAACACATACGTAAAAGAAAATTGTTTGAATAATGGAAACTAATCCCCCGTAATGTGACGACACAATAATATATAATGTTGATCCATATACAAAGTGAGCAATCTCATGTGTCTGCAGTTGGTAAGAATGTTTAAATTGACATCCATGCAGCATTTGCTACATTGTTTATCCTTCTTGACATTTGCCATATCTGATTGATGGTTGTTCAATTATTAATTCAATAACAAAGCATTTTTTATTATGTCTTTTTATCAGAAGTCACAACAAATAAACCATAACTTAAAAAAAAAAATTATTATTTGCAAAACAGTAGTCTTGCAACAATAACAAACATACAGATTTTAAAAATCAATATATTAAACATCTAAAGTATTATGTATAAGAGATACACAAAATTACCTCCATTCACTACAAAACAGAGACTTGTACGTCTTTCCAAAGTATTAAAAACGTTCCTGAACATCTGCGGAGGTATTATTTACGGCTTCTTTAATCGAAGCTTCTTTAAATTTATGTAAATTATAAAGTCAAATTTGAAATACAGTGTTCTTTAAATATCCAATCACGAAGAAAGTGTCAAATCTGATAAATTGTTTGGCTACAAACCAGCTCTAAAACTATTTATCTGTAACGATCAGCAATGATCGTCCAAACGCTAATTGTATTGAATGAAGGTCTATTTAAAAGATAAATATGAGAATTGTCTGTTAAGCAAGTGTGTTTAGTTCTAGCGAAACCACGCATTATTAGAGAAAAAGGTTACATTCAAATTTGCATCATTTAAAGCATCCTTAAACCAATGACAATAATTTTATCGTTGCATGGTACTTTGCACGGATGAATGTCCAATCGCTTTTTCAGTACTGACCAAACACTTCCATAGAAGACACCAAAACGAAATGATAAATATTGCAAAACCAAATATACTGTATGACATGGAAACTGTATGACATGGAAATATATACTGTATGACATGGAAACTGCAACACCAAGAAAGGGTGCGAATTTTTTGACCAAACTTGGTAGAAACGTATAACTATTCAAAGGCAATAATTGATTAAAATTTCAAAGAAAAAAACAAAAGACTAACACAATTTAACATAATTTTTATTAATAATGTGTCGAGCCGCCCCTATTAGTTACACACTCCCTCACTCTTCGTGGCATTGATTCGACTAGATGGTCGATATCCTCTTGGGGTATGAAGTCCCATGCAACCTGTAATTCATGCCGGAGAGTTATTAGTGTCTGCGGGGGATTGGCTAAATTCATAAGTTTTCGTCCCATAATGTCCCACACATGTTCTATTGGCGAGAGGTCGGGGGATTTGGGTGGCCATGGCAAGATATTGACATGAGCCTCTTCGAAGCGATTTATAGAAATTCTCGCTACGTGGGGAGGGGCATTATCCTGCTGGAAAAGTGGGTCTTCGAGCATTTGAAGATATGGAAGAATATGGGGTTCTACCACCTCATCAATGTAACGCTGGGCGTTCATGGTGGCTTGGATGAACACCAACTGAGATCTACTCCCATATGCTATAGCACCCCATACCATAACACCCACTGCTCGATGCACATGCCTTTCAACGGAAAACTGAATATCACTACGTTCTCCACGTCTTCGTCTGACCCTCATACGGCCATCATGCATCCCTAGACAAAATCGAGATTCATCACTAAACACCACCTTATGCCACTCCACGATCCAATGCATTCGCAATCTACACCACTCCAAACGTTGCTGTCGGTGTTGAGCCGTAACTGGTAACACAAGATGTGGACGATAATATTGTAAGCCGAAACCCCTAATTCGGCGATAAACGGTTCGAAGGGTTACTGGACGACCTTGATTACCTAACCACACGTCAGCAATTGATCTGGTACTGGAGAACCTGTCTCTTAGTGCCATTAGGTGAAGGCGGCGGTCCTGTATCCCATTAGTTCTTCTTCGGCCTCCGGTTCCTCTTCGGCGTCTTTCCTGACCCTCCCTAGTCCATGATTGATAACAGCGCATAATGGTGGATTGGTTCCGGTTAAGGCGATTTGCAATTTCCCTGTATGAAAAACCACCTTCTCGCAAAACAACAATTCGACCTCTCTCGAATTCGCTTAATTGGCGATAATTTCCACGTTGCCGCACTCTAGGCATAATAAAACTCTCTAAACACGTTAAACAAAGGTATAATAAGACAAAACCGTTGAAATAAATTTGAAACAAACAATAAATACACCACACGTTATTGTCAGCGACAACTGAATGAAGTGTCAGAAGTGCCATGACCACTTGATATATCGCAACAAAATTTTAATCAATTATTACGTTTGACTAGTTATACGTTTCTACCAAGTTTGGTCAAAAAATTCGTATAAAGGTATAAACAGGCTAACCCGTTAATACGCGTTTTGCGTTACACGGCTATGACGTCACAGATCAAATGACCTTGGAAGGCAAAAATGAACCTCCATAAGAAAACACATGGGATTTTGGCCCCGAACTCCATTGCTTATCCGTTAACACTGTTGGCGACCTTTCGAATTTTTGTTTCAAAACGCTACAGGCTTCAAAATCTTTTGCGATGACGTTCAAATGTGTTTAGGTTAATGGAAAATTTAGATAGATTAGATTAAGTTACTTATTACTAAAGGGATTAGTGATAAGTAACTTGATCTATTCAAATCTATCTAAACTGTCTACTAATCTAAACTATCGTATTATTTATTTCAGTTAGTTTTGACATTTACTTGACAACTTTCAAGTCAACTGGTTATAAAATATACATAAAATGCAACTAATGACCATAACCTAAAATCTATTTTATTTGTGACTTATGTGTACTTCAAAGTACAGAAGTAAATAATTCTATAGATGGTTTTTACACTTCATGGCTATCGCGATCCAAAGACTTTTTGATCATATATTACTTGACACAGATAATTTACCAGAAGTATTGAGGATATATTAAATTAAAATTTTACGAAAGGATACTTTCGTAGAATTTTAATTTCAGACATTTTTTATTGTTGAATATAAGTAAATTTAGGATATAGAATTCAAACATAAATATTTCCAATTTTATAGATATTTAACGTCCATTTTCAAACTTAACCCACTGAATAATATATTTTTATTAGCACATACAAGCTGTAAAACTTTCTTTAAATTCTAAGAAAGCGATATCCTGTACACCTGCAAATATATTTATTACCTAGGATTATAAATAATCTATTGCCAAATCGATTTGTTGCTCTATACATCCGACCTTTTGTTTATTGCCTAGCGTCATTAGTGAACGATTTCAATAGACCCTTAATACCAGCTAATAATACGATTTAAATAAAAATGTATAATGGAGACTGCTTTTCCCTCAGGGTTCCAATCGGAAAAGTGGAAAAGACAATTGTATTAATAAAATATTTAAGCGCCACTCAAAATTTATTTGAGAAATATAATAATGTCTGTGAGTTACTTATGAGCACAAACGAAAAAGGTTAACTTAAAAAAAATACACACAGTAAACTTTAAATGAATCTTTAATACAAAAATAAAAAAATAAAAAAAAAATCTTTATGAAGTATAAAGATTAATATTGCGTCATTAAACAATATTATTAAGGTACAAATATCACATGGAAGTGACCGCAGCATGCGACAAAAAACATCCTTTATGACAGCCGATCAAAATTAATACTAATAAATTACAAAGATGCTTTTTAATTTCTCCCACAAGAAACAAAATAAACAAACAGAAATGACAGCCCGAAACAAACTCTAACGCATGTGCAAACACATGAAAAAATATGCCCTTGATATCCCAAGCGTACAAAATTTTAGAGTTACAGAAAAGTTTTTTATATTAGAAATTTTAAAAAACGTTCTTTGTCATTTAAATCAAATAACTAAGAATAAAATATATATCAAAATTAACACAATGGAAAAATACACAATTCAATTCATTCAAAATAATGATAATAATAATAATAATAAGATCTTTTAATATAATTTACTTACGTATAAAAAAAATATATGTATTTTCTCAAGACACATGAGCTAGAAAGCGTACAAAATTAAACAAATACGAGATCAACAAACTCGTAAATAAAAATCGGTAATGAAATCAAACACCAACCACTAATAAATCAAAAATCACGAAGTTACTTAACAAAGATACAAATTTATCTTATAATAAACACGTCTTTCTAAACCCAGAGTACATTAGCGTCTCGTTAGTCCACATGAAGCACGTAGACTTCGTATAAAAAATACAGTTATAATCATCGTACACAGCAAAGCAAAACGGCTTGCTCCAACTGCGCTAGTCAAATATGAGTATTCAAAATAATAATTCACTCAAAAATAATTAAATAACTTTTCAAAATATTTGTGGGGAAAAGTTCATAGCAATATGTATGTATAAAAAAAAAGCAAGCGCCAATTAAGTTGGCGCGAGGAGGAGGTGCGTAGAAGCCGTTTTTAAAAACGTCCACCCCCACTACTCAAGTAATTGTCAGAATACATTTGTCATTGTCGTTTGATGGAACATAACGTCTTTGCTAGGGGATCAAAAAGTGATACACGCTCATCAGAGGTTAGAATTATCTGAGATTTGATGTAAAACCAAATACAAAATCTCCCCACTACTTTTAATCCTGCGCGAACTTACCCCTCCTCGCGCCAACTTAATTGGCGTTTGCTATATGTATGTATGTTTATGGCAGGCCGATTTTATTTGTAAGTTGTGTAAATAATATTCCTGTATTAGATTATATAGTTGTAATTTAATAAATTCCTAATCCGCAATGTTATCAATTGACGCCTGTGTTGGGTACATTAAATTATGTGAACCAACACTTCCGACATATAAATTTACGTTCTGCATCTCATAATAATGTGAAATATTAGATCATCGTGTAAAATTGTAAAATGACGACAATAATTATGAACATAATTTTCATCACACTCTCAATTTCGACTTGCATCGACATTAATCTCTAAATAGATTTGTTTACAATTCTGTTATAAGTCTCCAACGTTTATTAAGAAGTATATATATATGTTAATCTATTTTGAATTTGATAAAAATATTAAAAAAATTCTAACTGAAATATTTAACAAAATAAATTAATAATAAAAATACTTCTAGAACAAATATAAAATAATACTTGGTTGCAAAAAAAAAAACGAAACAATTCTTGAAAGTCATTGTATGTGTTGACATCATGAGACGAGTTAATTTACAAAATTACATGTCATCAATATAAATCAAGAATCTGTATTTAAATTCTTTAGACCCATATCTTTGTTCTATTTGTTTCCACACTTCTTCCCCTGTTTATTATATTTTATATCTTCAAGCTACCAAAGCAGTTCCTTCCCAATTTTCCTTTTGTTCTTTTGAAATTTAATTTAATAATGTCAACCGTATACTCGATATTATTCTTTATTCTAACATTCTTTCTACGAGGGTATATCAAATTTAAACGGGACTGATTTTTTTTTAAATTACATACTTGTCTCGACAACGATTCGAATTCTCTCAGGTCACTTTAGTATAATAGAAACATGAGTGCATGTTTATGTGAAGCAACGGATAATTATCAAGTTTTTGGCCAAGGAGGGTGTGAAGCCAATGGAAATATTGCCGAGATTACAAGTACAGTTATGTAACAACTGTTATGTAACAACCTTGTCACGAACCCGTGTTTTCACAGGAAATTTTCTGAAGGGCGTGAACGTTGAGAACCAAAGCTACAATCGCCGCCCGAGGAAAACCACGACCATAGCTAATATCGAGGCGGTTCAACAACTCATCGAGCCCGACAGGGGCATAACGCTCTGGAATATTGTCGAGGAACTTAGCATTAGTTATGGGAGTGCTCAGCACATCATGACACTGGACTTGGGATTCCACAAGGTGTCTACAAGATGGGTTCCGCGACTGCTGTCGGATGAACAGATACTGCATCGGCTAGAGATTTCTGTTGAATCGATTCCGGCAAGAGGGCGAGGTGTTTTTGAATCGAATCGTAACGTGCTACGAAGTTTGAGAGCATTATTACACTCCCGTATGGAGTGGAGAAAGAGCCGTGAAAGGGCTCCGGTGAAAGCGAAGACTAAGTTGTCATCTGGAAAAGTTTTGGCAACTGTTTTTTTTTGATCGGCTTTGCGCTATTCATGTGGATTTTCTCCATGATCGACGCACTATTAATGCGGAATATTATTGTGAGCTTCTATATGCCGCAAAGCTTTCCTTGCGACGAAAAGGAAGACGAAATCTGTCAAAAGTGCGATTCTTCTTCATGACAATGCCTGGTCTCATTCAGCAAACGTCACTTGGCAGAAATTGTATTGAAGTATTGGAGCATCCTCCCTACAGTCCAAATTTGTCGCCTTGCGATTTTTATCTCGCTGGGCCATTAAAAGAGGCACTTAGAGGTTGGCATTTCAACAATAACCAAGCAGTAGATGAGTTTGTGCTCCAATAGCTAAATGTGCAAGCGAAAACTTTCTACAACGATGGAGCCAGGGCGGGAGATTACGTGGAAAAATAATATGTTTTTGTAAATAATGTAGAATAAAGCTCTGACTAAAAAAACAGTCCCATTTAAATTTGATATATCCTCGTATATGACAACAAAACCGTTGTAATTGTTTGTTTTCATATCTATCGTCGAGTATTTGTAAACGTGATATGTACATCTTATCATTAATGCGACGGTTAAGGCTGGTGGAGTTTTAATAATTCGTTAATATTGAGTTGTAATTTTGTTAGCAAGCCACACTTAAAAGATTGCGTGTAATCTTTTCTTGGGCAGTAAATTAAACTCCACTGAACCCACGCTCTGTTAAATATGAAGACGGAAATGTCGTTAACAATTTACGGACTTATTGCTCAGAATCTAGGGTAGAGAGCTGCTATTGATTTTTTAACCCAGAATTTTTTGTATCCATTTCTAAATTTTACTTTTAGGTCCTCGTTTGTTATCAGCTCAATGAGTTCCTCTTCTAAATTTGATGTTTCTGCTGTATCTGCATTTGCGAAAGGATCCAAACCCAACATGGTATATTCATGTTTAAAATATCGTGGAATCGCTCCATAAAATCAGCATGAAGAACATCTAAGTGTTGGGATTAAGTAAGTAAATCTTCCTGTTTTACAGAGACTGTTGTTTTTCGAGCATTTGAAACAAACTGTTTTAGTCTTTATGTGAATTACAGAAGGGCATATGGAACATCTTCTTTTTGTCACCCCTTCCCTATTTTGGTCTTCTGGTACGACACTTCTTTTTATTGTATACCCATAAGACTCGATCGATCTCGAAACACCTTGGTGAAGACTGGGCTGTTGCTTTCTTCGTTGACTATGTTTTTCCGTAAGCTCGAAATCCAACTGTCTTAGAAATACTCTACGGCGACAGATCATGCCGTTTTCCCAATTAGAGTTTAAAGCCATCCATATAACTAGAGCATTGTAGGCACCAATATCCATGTTGGAAAGATCTACGTAGATTTCGTTAGAACAGAAGAAATTTCTCCACAAAAACGGCTATGACTTTTTTTGTTTTAATTAAATTCAACTTATCACCTTGCAATTGTAAATTAACTTCATTAAATATTTTATTTTTCACTTCAAGTATTATTTGTTCATTTCACCTTGGATACGGTTACCAGAAACACAGTCATCGGCGTTATAACCCGGCGATATGGCTCATATCGTCCGGTAATTTATTGAGTTTTGAATGTTGTGTGAGTGTAAATAAGGCTCGAAAAGAAAGTCTAAAGAAAGAAGCAAAACTTTAGCATTCTTTATTAAAATTAAAAGTATAGAAAACATTGACAACTTGAAAACATCAAAGTGCCAACAACTGTCATTTACAATAAAATTAAGGTTAAATAATATTCAAGGAGTCATGGAAATTTTCCAATGTAATTTTAATTTTCCGCTTAAGTCGACCTGAATTAACGTCGACCTCGGAGCAATATAATACCCATTACGCCCTTGGTGCATAAATAACTACATATTAAACAGATCTGTCAAATAAGCGATGTCATTTTTTAATATAATTAGGTTTTCGCGCCGTTTTTGTTTTCTAGGAAGTGCAATACTGAGTCATAGATTAAAGAAACGATTCAGACAAATACCTTTTGAAACCCAACGAACTTGTGTGCAGCAACAAGTGATTGTAATCTTCATCATTTTCACTACAAAGTTGGCCAAACAATTTGCAATTGAATTGATTACTTCTAATCATATTGACTGGTTTAATAATATAATGGAGACTCGCATGCTGGCGTCCGTTCAGATTTTTTGCAAGCAAATGCTGACGATGAATAACAATGTACAGCGAGTACATTTGGTACTGCTTGTCTCAAATGCGCTATGAAAACCTTATGACGCCCCGTCGTTGCTGGAGCACCATCAGTAGCACATGAAAAAATATTACGAATAGAAATTTCTTTCTCTTGAAAACACTTATTCATGGTATTAAATATTGGTTCTTCTTTCGTGTCGGTTTCCAAATTTCTAGCAAATAATAACTCTTGACAATTTTTTTTTCTTTTATGAATCGAACGTATGATAAGAGTAATGCATCGTTGCTCGGTAGAGTTGATTCATCGAGTTATATGGAAAATTTGCATTTCTTTAAGTAATTGCATGGTGATATTTCTACGTCTGTAGCCATTTCATCTATTTTTATTTGCATTGAATTATTACTCAGGGGAATTCTCTTAATGATATTTGATAGTGCCTTATAATGAAGAACAGTTTTTATCATCTCTCTGACTGCCGGTAAGATTAATTCCTCGCCAAGAGTGTGTCATTTTCCCGCTTTTTCGATTAACAATGAAATATTATATGAAGGTCGTAGTCTATCATCATTTTGTTTAGAAAACGACGCAAAAGATTCGATATAGTTGACTGCTTTAAATATTTCTTTTCCAATCTTTGAAAATAAAGTAAATCTTTGTCCTTTTCTTTAGAATGCATTTTTTGCATGCTCTTGTAGCCTAGAAGGCTTCATGGCTACATTTGAAAAAAACTTTTTGGCAAATTAAACACATTGGTTTGTAGGAGAGTCGGTAAATCCATATTTCAAATATTAAATACTGTATTACCGACATTCTTCACATCTTCGACATCTTCATATTATTTTTCTTCCATAACATTTCTTCCATTTTGTTTTCTCCAACAATTCTCGAAATTTTTCTTTCTTCATCTGAGCGGTATATCATAAATTGTTTTTGTTTATTGCCCAAATTTCACCACTAGATATGAAGCTGTAGCTTTAGCTATAGCTTTACATAGCTTTCCTTTAATAACTTATATTATTTCTTACGATACGAGTTACTTATTATATTTGAAACTTCTGTGACTAGATTAGCTATAATAGATTGTTAAATTATTGTTATATAATTATGTATTTGTTTCACGCATATCGTCAGTTTTTGGTAATTTTTTTTTCCATGACCAACCTCATTGGCAAAACTTTCTTAATATTTAGGCCTAGTCTTCACGAACGTAATGAACTAATACTGTTGCAAGTAAGGCTAACATATAACTCTCCTGCAACACCTTACATTGACCAATCGTTTTAAAATAATGCTACTGTACCTGTTTTTCCGTTTCTTGTGAATATTATGGTAAAATGCAGAGAAAATTTTTGAAATTAATGATTTTGGTTTACAAAAACTGAAACCGTAGAAACCGTAACTGTTTGTATTCCCTATATGATGGAATGTATCGTAATATTCTGCAAAAAATTAACCATATTTCTGTCATTTTTGTAGCAATTTGGATAGTGAAAAATTAATTATTTAAAACTTAAACACGAGCGGTATAAATTTTTTTATCAAAAAAAGGAAATGACTTAAAAATGATCTATAAGCAAATGATTGCTATCTATGGCGAGAATTTTCCATTACATTATCAAGTAAAATTCTGGTCGAAATAATTTTGTTAGTGCCAATTTATTGAAGCTGGTAGACCACTCGAAACAAAAAAAACCATAGTAAGCAATTAAGAAAATTGAAGGTTTTGCATTGACAGATCGTAAAATTAATGTTTCGGTTATGGTGAAGGAAGTTAAGATATCCGAGAAAATAGTATTGAAAATTTTACGTGCAGATTTAGGAACAAATAAAGTATCAACGGGATGGATTCCTAGGCACCTCACATCAGAACAGGAGCTTATCAAGCGACATGTTTGCCAGAATAATTTAGATGGTTAAAACAATACTTTTTTTAATTTTTAAATTATGACTAAAGAAGCAAAATTGACTGCGCACCGTAGGCGTGTGCTTGATAGCAGGTACCAAATTGTTATTTATGGTATAATTATTAAAAGTATTTACAATATATTTTTTGAAATTAAATACGAAATACAATTGTGTGATTTTCACAAATATTTTTAAGCGCAACAATGGGGAATTATTCAGATCTAGTTGATCGTTTAATAAATTATCACATTGTTTGTCTGTTTAATTCTACTATTTCAAGCAGTGGCGGCTCGTGCTAAAAATTTTAAGGTGTTCTGCAAGTTTTACAAAAAAATTTACCTTGCACGGCAGTAAGAGGTTGTCTCCCATCGATCTTATCGTGCTTTCTTCGCCTTCCGCACTGTAACAGATCATTCTGTATTTCTTTGGAAGTGCCTTTAAATACCGAACAATTTTTTAGGTGCTCACTTAGAGTTGCATCTAATTCAGCCGAAAAATTAATAAGTCCACGAAATATCCCCGGATTCTCGGAAGTATCGCTCTCATCATGTCCCCGAAGGGCCAATTCAAAAGCTCCACAAAATTTTATACAATTAATAATTTTTGATAAAATATAACGATTCTTTGACACATTTTCATTATGTCTCTGTATATTTACCCAATAAACAGAATCTAGTTGAGCCATAATATTAGTTGACCCTAGTAACGCAAATTCCATACAATTATGAAGATGGCTTTTAGAATTCTCATGTCTTTTTATTTTCAAACTGAAGTGCTCTAGATCCGTGACCCCTATTTCCGTCCAAGCTTTATCGCCACCAAAAAGTAAACAGGGAAAACAATATAAAGCATTTTTTTTTTGCATCCACAAATCCATTCGTTTTTTGAATAAATATCGCTACTAAATTTACGTGTATAATTTTTCCCTCTACTTACACCAGTTTTTTCAATAGTGATATCTACTAATGGCCTACCACTTGCTTTTAAGTTTAACTTTTCTTCGTATGTATATTTAAAGAATCTCTTCACATTAATTAAATTAAAGACCACCTCCATAATACACAGAGTTTATATAAATTGTCAACAATACAGAAAAACAGAAGCACGCACACTGTAATATTATTGTTTTTACGTTAAACTCGCCGCACAGTAAAAAACACGCGAAAATATTAAATACCTATACCGATTCATATGACCTCTGCGCTGGAATGAATGCAGCGAATATTGCCTGGTAAAATCATGCATTGGTTTTAGACAGTCACGGGGGTAGCGGGGTGCGCGCGGGTGTTGGAAAGAGCGCTCAGAGCACGTTCGTGTGGACCAGATAAGGAACAAGTGAGCGATCGCGCGAATTAGGTTGGTTATTCCACTGGCCGCCTATTGTATATTTGATAATATAGTATATACGATATAACCGGCGTTAGTGTTGGAATATCGGAAGCGAATATCTCGGCTTCTACTGATCGGATTTTGATGATTGAGGTGTCAAATTGTAGGGTTTGATGTCCTCTACAGATGATGTAGAAAAATATGCAAATTTTTTGATATACAGTGGGAGAATTTTCACAACAATATGTTACGCTTTTATAAACATCAGAAATGTCGGAAAAATTATGTAAAAGAAAACTAGTTATAACTAATACAGGTTCGCCCGCCCAATTTTTTGGGAGCTCTGCAGCACTGCAGCGCTTATGCGCCAGCCGCCACTGATTTCAAGTAATGTTAATTTTTATAACTTTATTTTCTGAATGTAAAATAGTGAAATCTGAAGTGAATGATAACAAGTATGTATTTAAATGTATAGCATAGCTCACTTTTCGCTGTTGTTATAATGAACACTTAAAGTATCTCCTGTGATCTAATATTCTTGTTCCCATCGATTTTCTAGTTTGTCCAATAGAGAGCAGCCACCACAAGAAAGCTTATAGACTCTAGATTTGTTGGATTTATTTACTTATCTTTGTTGTTTTTAATTAATTTCACTAGGCTATTGTTCGTTTTAAAAGTAATATCTAAATCATGTTTCTTAAATAGCTTACTTATTTGTTCAGTTTTTGGGGAGTTAAATGGTTTGCAGACTTTGCAGGGCTTTTTTTGTTGATTACAGAGTAAGTTATCAATTAAATCACTCTTATAACCATTATTAAGAGTAATTTGTTTTATAATGTTTAATTCTTTTTGGAAATTGACAATGGTGGGGGAATATTTAACAATCTGTGTATCATACTCTTAATGTACCATGTAATTGTATAACATCCTCACCCTTAAATTAGTTTAACTGATTAGAATATATTCCGTTCTGTAATTAGATCTACCTATTAGTCTGAAAATCCGATGGAGAAACAATTGTTGCTTCAAGTATAATAAAGATAATTTTACAATCACTTTTCATCAAGCAAAGGCCACATCAGTTAGTTATATATTCTTTACTCTAAAATAAGTGTTTTATTGAAAAGACAAATTGCCTTCGTATACTGAGTGTCTTCGAAATAAAAAGACAACGTATGAAAAATGGAAAGATGTAATTATATAGAATATGAATCTAAAATATTTTGCCAAAATTCCCTGTCATAAGTGAGAAAAAAAATTACAAAAGATATTTAAAAATATTTGTTACGCCTCTATGTAATTAACTATATTATAAAAAGTGTCACGATACGATATCTTAAAGCCGACCTACAATAACAAAAAGAATAGTTTTGTTATTGTCGGTCTCTTTTAAGTTTCGTCTTGTTATCGATCGTTACGTACAGCAGGGTTCATTAAATTTTGGGTACCACTCTTACAGCGAATTTTCCCAATTTTTAAGTGTTGTACAGCGGACTGTTTCAAAAATGTCATAAGGCTGGTTATTTACAGAACGATTTTTCTTTGTTAAGGTGAATTCTTTTTCTTGAATTTTTAGAATTAGGTTGTATGTCTTATATTTTTTTATATAATTTCCATAGACTAAAAAAAAAAGATTTTTAAGTTTATGGTAATATCTGTATGAATCGAAAAAAAATTCGTCCAGTTCTTTTTATTAACTATGTTTATTTTCAAGTTATAAATAATCATCAACATATCGAATAATCAACGACTTAGATGAAAACACAAACAAAAAATTTAATAAAAATTCAATATTTTGTTATGTCCCCGTTTACATTGATAAGTTATAACTCTCTGTAGTCTGCGGGACATTGATTCATATAAAGAACGCGTAAAATCTTTTTCGTTGCTAACGTCTTGAAATTTCTTCCCAGAGATGTTCCGCACTTTCTGGTTAAAATCTGCATTGGTACAGGTTATTTGCAATTATACCCCAGACATTTTCTATAGGGTTCGTGTCTGGGCTATAACTGACCCAAGGAAGTGTTTGAACATTGTTTTCTTGCATTCATCTCGTAACAATGTTGACAGTATGGACTGGACAGTTATCTTGTTGGAAGACAAAATAATTTTCTGGAAAAACCTGTTCGATGCTTGGTAGCATGGCATTTTCCAAGATCTCCAGCTAAGTTTGACCCACAAATCTTCCGTTGATTCTCCATACTACCCCCATTTCTCTTGACGAAATCCACTCCCACTCCCACACATTGACGCTGAAATAACTAGCTGCTCGGTAGTGATTTCCATACCGTGGATCGAATCTGGAATTATCTGGACGATATACTTTTTTCCTTTTTTAGATGATCGAAAAATTATTTTGTCGGTAAATATCCCACGGCTCCAAAAATCTTGGGCTCTGTAGACGAAATTTGGTGCAAAACGCAAACGAGATTGTTTTTGTTGTGGGGTGAGTTGTTTTACTAGTTGCAAGCCGGCACTTTAAACGAGACCTTTGTATTCTTCTTTAGGCGGTTGCCCTACTCCCTGCTAACTGAGACAAAATTCTTACTTGCTTTGTCGGAAATTGGTCCTCTTCTAGTCTTTAAATAAGAGTCGTACCTTCTTCCTGGATGCAAACTCTCGGTCTGGCTGATCCTCCTCTCCTCTCTAGCGTTCTTTCTTCCCTCCATCTTTTGTTGATTAAGAATACAATATGACGGGTAATATTAAAATGATCTGCCACTGCTACAAGTGATCGCCCGTTCTCTAGCCTCGTTACAATCTATGCTCTCATCTCTTTGGTAGTATGTGGGGCCATTTTCGAAATTTACTAACATAAATTTGACACCTTTGGCTGACACTAGGATTCTGACATTGAAGGTGGTGACATGTTTTTGGTAACGCCTTTTTTTTATTGAAAAGAGCGGTTTACACATTAACATTTTAGCGTTACTAAATTTAATGAACCCAGCAGTACGTTCGACGCGATTTACATTTACATCTTTGATTAAAATATAGATAGTTGCCAAATAGGACGCTAAACGCACGTAGAGCACACATCTTACATGTTCTTCTAATATAGCTGACATTCGTACCAGGTTATCGAACCCTCACCATACAGAACTTATACACTATTTTATCTTCTTGCGTTTATATAAACATAAACATTGCAGTCTGTAAATTCAATAGCGGTATTCTGAATCAGTATTAATATTTTATATTTACTACTTCTCGTAACAAAAAAAAAGCATTCATCAATGAACGAAATGATGTCAGTTCTAAAAGTCTACAAATTATTTTTAGTATGATTTTTTAAATGGGTTTGTAAATTAATGTAACACACCTCAATTTTTAATAATTCACTTGAATGTATAATCAGGTGATTTTGATTGAGGTTATTGACGTTAGCATACAACACTATTATAGTTTTTATAACATCGACAGCTGTTACCTAGTTACGTACGCTGTAGCGTATATGGGTGTGTATAACTTCAATAGTGGTATTTATTATTTATACACATTCTGAATATTTAGAATGCATAGGCGGAACATGATACAATTTTCAGGGGGATTTTAATTTTGGGGCTCGCGTGGTAATTGCATTACATTATTTTTCCATACGTTGTCTTTTTATTTCAAGGACAGCTTGTATATTGTTAAAATATAAATTTACAGCGGTTCCGAAGTTAATTATCGTTATAATGAATATATTAAATTTTAAGATCGTGAAATGCTTTGGATGGAATGATCGTCGCAATTAATTAAATTTACTTCTATTTAAAATTATTTTCTAGAAAACTTTTTAAATGTTTTCATAGTCACGCGTTATGAAGATAAACAAAATAAAAATTACGCACACACGCGTGATTGTGATTTGTGTGTGACTTTGTCTTCTTCTAGAATTTCTTAAAACTACATATTACAAAGTCTTTTGGTTCGATAAACTTATTTCATTTAATCTAGTCAACATAAATAAGGAGTCTCAAGTTAAGAAGAATATTATTTTGGTATTGTTTACCAAGCCAAAACACACACATATACATAACACATGTATACTTTTTCTATTAGAATTATTACATCTCCAAAACAGGCTAATTTAAATTCAAGAGAAAATGTAAACGGTACTAATATGGGATGATATCATTTACTACAATACACCTACACATACATACATGTATGTACATATACGCGCAAATGCAAACAGTCTCCACTACAGCACGTTAAACACTGTGCAAGAGAGAAAGGACAGTTAAAGTGTAAAGATGAAGAAGTCAGAAAGAGATCGTCTAAGCATTGGGTTAACGGATATTTGATGACCTAAGCACAGGTCGCCGTTCATGTAAATGAGTCTGAAGTATTTCCGGTTAACAAAACAGATGGATACAAAATTACCTCTTTAATTCAATTGAAAATATGAAAATTTCAAAGCTATAACGTTTGTCTTAAATTGTTACCGAACAGAATAACTAAATAAGATTTTTATAGAAAACTGTGATGGTATGTAAAGTCATATTGAGATGCATAAATAAGGACGGTTTCACTTCATGCCATATTTTATTAAACAAATAATACATCAATTTTAGTTAACAAAGTATTCACTATTATATAGATTTTCAAAACAGGTATAAAAATCATTACCACAATTAATAATCGTATCCTAAACACGTATTTCGACAACTACGTTGTCATCCTCAGTAGGTAAAACCAACGATCACAGTGTTGAAAATGGGGCACTAGTACAAAGGATCGCGAAACACTTTACAAGACGTCCACGTATACACTAGATGATGTAGATTGCTGGTAGATGAGAACTTGATCAAAAATGTAAATCGCGTATGATTCGAGACAAATATCCAGTTATGTTGCCACAAGCAACGTGCAACAATAAAACCGCGAAAACTGGTCTTTCTATATTTTACCTAAATCCAATAGCCTTCCTCGGACTTACCTTGCGTGGGCGGGTTGCTGTTAAAAATACAAGTCTGCCGACCAGTGCCACGGCACAGCTCAGTAAAGACGGCGTGCGATTCTTGGCGAAACGTTGTTAATTCTACTGATCGATATTTAAAAAGGGCGCCACCGCGTTTTGCAGGCTACTTGTAGTGAATATACGTTACGCGGAGGCTGAACAAGCCATAACGTACCCGCGTAGAGCTAGGCTGTATCCATGTACGAAGTTTTGCCGTACGATTGCATTATTCTAATACCAGTGCAACGATGTACAACGCAAGGCATTGTTCTTCGGACACTTAAATAAAATATACGTTATAAAATATTCTAAATAATCAACCATAACAATGTTTGTGGTAATGAGTTTTAGTCCAATACATTCACCTTATCTTTAGGCGTTCCACAGGGTTCAATCCTAAGTCTCCTGTTGTTCAATCTGTACATTAACGATCTCTTCTCGTTTGCTGTGTCCCTCCTTGTGCTAACGATCTAAAAATATTTGAAAAAAAGTTGTTTGTAGCTATGAAGGACTGCAAACGCCTTACGTTTAATGAATTATTGATGCTATGAGAACAAAATAAAGTTGAATATTAATAAATGCGGTGTTATAACTTATATTACTTGGAACAATTTTTTAATATTTTCATGTAGGTACTCTTATATTCAGACAAACACAAATGAAAGACCGGTTTTATCTTTTAAGGTATGATAGACTGGTGGTAACGTACTGGCTCATCATGCCGGGGATCACGGGATCGAATCCGGAGCTGGCTATTTGAAAAGGTTTTCGTGGTTTGCCTTCTCGTTTAAGGTGAATACCGACAGCTAAATATCTTAATCGCTCTACGGGCGCACGTGTAGATAATAATAATTAATTACCTGCCAATGTCTCCCTAGCTATTGGGGGATACTAAGACACGAATTATTATTATTACCATTATTATTATTATAAATACAATATTATGTTGTAAACGCTTCGAAGCAGATACCAAACGATGAGTGAAACCTGCAGGAAGAAATTCGTGGAATTTCTGTAAGCGATCGTACGACTAGAAACTTTAAAGAATATGTTTGAAGACAATTGCGCCAGTAAAAGCGCAAAACGTCATACACACCTGTGAATAGCACTTTGAATAGACTAGATTTTATTCGTGATTAAGAATAAAATCTATGAGATTTATGAGATCTATGAGAAAGATATGATGATCGGATGTTCTGTTCAGAGAATAAAGCCGTTTCCGCTCATATTCAATTGACTGTGTAAAGAGAGAGTGAGACTATTTTGATGTCAGAGAGAATGTAATAAATGATTTAATTTTAGTCCTATGGTCATTTTTGGCAGAAACTTATTGTGAAGCAACATAGATTTTTAGTGAAACGTATAGAGGTAATAAATTGATGGCGATACTTTAAGTACAAATAGGAATATTCTGCCATAGTTTCATATGTCTGGTTATGTTAATTCGCAGAATTATAGAACTTGACCGGCAGATAATCCACACATTTTAATCGAAGTACCCACTTGTATCCACTTAAAATTGGTGATTGGGTGACAATATCGAGGTAACGAATTACTGGGCCAATATTCTTTTATGAAACAATTAATGCTCAAAGATACTAGACTATTATTTTAAAGCCATTTATAAATCAGTTGGATAACATACAATTAACTATTAGTTATTTCCAACAGGATTCTGGCATACCACAAACTGCACATAAAACTATGAATTATTTACAACAATATTTCTCAGGCCCTTTTATAGGTGTGTATTTATGGACAAGTAGTCTGATTCGCCTCTGGATTTCTCTCATTCTTTTTATTTAGAAAACGCAAACCGCATGGTAAACTACATGTTCCTATGGGTGGTGTAATTTAACTAATAGGTAAGCTACACTTAATAGTCAATCTGTTTCTTTAGTCCTATATCCATTCTGAAGCTTTCCTATGAATTCCCTCCAAAGAATACTTTTTTTTATTTTATTCCTTTATTTAAAAACGTAATATTCCAGAATCCAACAATTTGCAAGAACAATGACCAACATTGTGAGTATTTTCGTTGAATAATTTTCTTTGTACATAATTGTATTATTTGTAACATAGGTTAGTAAAATTTAATTCAACTATCATTTCTTATAAATCTCACTTCTGATATCAGTTAATATTGATTTACTAGTAATTCCAACCATACGTGACTCATATTTATATAAAATATTCTAACCTAAGAAGATAAAGATTAAGTGAATGACCAGGCATGTGAATTCCTCAGGGTTGCCAAATTAAATATTTGTTTCAATCATTTATTATCAGTAATAGGTATATGTATACATATTGCTATGTATTGTGGAGTTGATAAATTATTAAAATTAGCCCACAATACACAATAGCTTGCCCAGTTTCACTCTAGTCAGTACAGCCTTCCAGGAGCTCTTGTATCTTCAGGGTTACCCTCAAAGGGTATGTGTTAAATAAAACAAAAGGTATTAGCAAATAAAACAAACATTAACAGTACGAACATGTAATAAAAAAAGAAAAAAAAGAAAAAATCGACTTTATAGAGTATAAAGAAGTGCTGAAGCAACAATTGTGCAACAGCGTGAGGAAAACTTGTATAAATATTGACTGATATACAAGAAAAAAAACTCACGTGACCGCGAGCTAAATTAAAACTAATTATATAGTTGGAAAAACTTTCAAACTTTAAATTACGTTATCCCACAACTTCAAACGTCAAACAGAAAATTATCTGTCAGCGCGCAACTCAAACAATATGACAAGATCATGCGCTCTATAACATGATCAAACTCCCACCAAATTTCCCTGACCTTCAATACAACTACAGCCAGCTAAAAGCAAAAACTAGCTAAAAAAATATAAAATGTTGAAAATTTTTCTGACTATAAAATATTATAAACTAAAAATTTACTGAATTTACGAGCTCAAACAATATACAGATATCATAACTAAATTAATATATATATATATATATATATATATATATATATATATATATATATAAATATACTTGCAAATGTACACGTACATTAATTAATGTGGTCGTCACACTTCACTAAAAAATAATTATACTAAAAGAGAGATTTCAGATAGGTCGCACAAATCAAAAATTACAAGTATCAGAAACTCGTAATTAATCGAGAATTACTTTAAACACATCAGAATAACACAACTAAAAACATAACCCGAAATTAACTATAATATACTGAATAAAAAGAAAGTCTTTATTCAGAAAAATTTAACACAACCTATCTGTTTAACGGATCAAAAATCTCTAACGCTGCACTACGGAAATGGATCTCTCCATTCCTAAAACAAAATCAAAGGAGCGACTACGACAATATACTTCCGAAGTGGCGGGAACCTCAAACATCTAGACCACGGTCGAACATTCTACAGACGTGGACAAAAATACACATTATAATCGAAATTTAAATAAAATATAAAATATCTCTAATTATTTTCCTGGAATAAAATGTACATAAATATATAGTCTTTTACTATTTCTTTAATTTTTTCTTCGGGGAAAAATTCGTGACAATATGTAAGTTCAGACAAGTGGCGGTAGTTAGCAATATTGGCTATATTGTTTACTCAACTTCACATTTGTCAAGGTGATGATATTGTGATGTGAGTCATCCGACGTTACGTCAGCCGGTGACCTGGCAATTACGTCAACGACTATGCACGCATAGAACAGCCTGGAATAACCGAGACCGGGGTATTCTCGAATACCCCGAGGACTATATATAGCACTCAAGAGGGAGGAAGCGACCCTTCAACCCGAAAGCGTCGTGTACTTAAGATGTAGTTATAAATGTGTATATAATGCTAGTTGTATATATTGACAAAAAAAGGGTGAAAGGTATACGTGAGTAATGCCTTCATACAAAAGATCGCGGTCCAATGTTCACGTAACGACAGTTATTTATACGTATTTTCTTCTCTTCTGTACCGGCATAGCCGGTCAAGGGAAGGGTTGCCACTTTCGGCATAGTCTCTTTCGTCCGTCAGATGTCACTAGATTATATGGTGCCACCTGATAGGACAAAATTTGCTATACCTTATGAGGCAATTTAAGCTTTACTTACTTCACTAGCTTAACTGATGACGCCTAATAGTAGATGGCAGAAACACGTGTCTTAAGCAGAAGTAAATGCTGGAAAATACGAGGTATATTGTCCATGTGTACAGTTACAGACGTGTATATTGCATGTCTGTTTCATTTGTAACAAATGCGTAATACGTGCTTAACGTATTGATATACTTAAACCTTTTTTGTATAAATATTATTATTATAGTTAAGTGTTATTTAGTGTATGTTATTATTAATATAGTGAGTCAGTTTTATTTAAGCAAACGAGAGAATTATCACAATATTAACCTGCTATAATACATCTTTGTTACGTAATTGCTCAATTGACAATTCAATAACATAAAGTACTTTATATTACTGTTATTAAGTCACAACAAATAAATAATTTACAATATTTCAAAAAATGAATTTAATTTAAAATGATGGTTTCACCTTAATTGAGAAAAATTTTGAAAATCAACGTATTGCGCATCTAAAGTATTATGCACCACAAGAGGTACTCAAAATGGTCGCCATTCATTTCAATATACCCGATTTGTACGTCTTCTCATATTATTAAAATTATTTCTCAACATCTCTAGCGAGATATTATTAACGGCTTCTCCGTCTTATTGAAAAACCCATTATTTACACCATGGACATGTAACTTGGTATTTGTCTATAATGATCAGCAGAGAGCGGACCGAAGCGATTGAATGACCAATTGCCCCGATAAAACGTTGTGGCGGTCTTGCTCGATTGCATTCCTTGACCAGCTTTTGCTATTTCCGTCGTTATGAATAGTACATTGTGTCTATTTATTCATAAATTCTATTTTACAGTGGCGTGTAAGATGGAATATATATTTATATATTATTTAGTTGACTTCGTTCAAATACATAATCCCTTAAAAATTATATCCGCTAATTTCCAAAATGTATTCTCGTGTTTACATGCTGTTATACATGCACATACATATATGTATTTATTGTTCTTTAGATAGTATATTTTCTATTCTCTTCTATAAGGGATTGTTTCTGTTTTCGTTTCTTTCAGTTTTATTTGGTTGCAACTTTTAGTATTTTAAAAAATCTGTTTTATATTGTTATGTTGCATATTTAATTTTTTATAAATATTAAGTTTAATTTACTACCTTATTTTTGGGGTAGTTTTCGTTTCTTCTTTTTAATCAATTTCTTTCTGTTCTTAGTATTTCTCTTTAGTTTCATTAGCTAAAAGCAGCATTCTTCTATTCGTAACACTTGAATGAATTAAAAAACTTTGTTTTTCAACTTCAAGATGATATGCAAAGCATTTCTAATTGTAAACACCTGATACAAATTGAAAATTAACAAAACCAGCTAAACTTTATTAAAGCTAATTTCCAGTGCCTTACAGATTCGATTACATACATGCAAAATCAAGATATTAACTTAAAAGAGGCGATAATTAACTTAGAAACCGTTATCGATCGAATGAAAAGTATGTTAGCAGAAATCCGGATTGAATATATTATATCAATTCTGCACAGAGCTGATTGAAAAATCTATACATTCGAAGTATGGTGCACTTTTGCAATATTTTAATTACGCACCCATCACCAGTTGTGATGTGGAACGGACATTTTCTATTTTTAAAGACTTTTAACATCTAAAAGAACTAATTTAACACAAAAACACCTTGAACAAATTTTGGTTGTTCATAATAATGTTTCACAGAAAATACATAGTTTTGAGTTTTGTTCTTTGTAAATTATTTTTATTCAAAATTCGATACGGAATTCGCTTGTCAACATTACTTTTGTTTCAGCAGTAGTTGCTGCCGGTTACCAAACCGTTTATTACATTCGCTCTGTTGTATATTGACAGATGGCACTTATGCAGTGCCCACACGTATCAAATTGTTCGAAACTCACGGATCGCTTACAGAAACAAACCTGTTGCGAATACAAGGCAGACGCCTATGGCTATGAATCATCAAACGCTTGAGTCCGCTCTCTGATGATCAGTATTGATCGTATTATTAAAGGAAATAGGTCCTATAATCCGTCTTCTGCTAATGACAATCCGAATAATCATTCTTACCGGATAAAAGTCTGCTTCAAAAAATTATGAAGATTGTCTGTTGACTAAGTATGATATCTGTGTGAGTTGATATAACCTGGCAAATAAAACAGGCTTCATCAGAGGAAAACGGTAGATCTAAAACATTTAAGGTGAATGTTAAACCAATGATAATAAATTTGTCGTTTCTAATGCCGTGTTTACACGGTCAAATAAATTCATGAAAAAATTGACGAATTTCTTCATGAAGAAATCCATAAATTTATTCATCAATTTATTGGACCGTGTAAACGCAAAAGTTCTTCCAATATTTTATTCACAATAATCATGACGACCAACCATCAAATAGTGACATTTGTTTTCCAGCAACTGTGCCCAATTTCTTTTGTTTTCATTCGTTCATTTGAAGGTTAGGTTCAACGTATTATTAATTATTTATATATGAAAATTACAAAAAAAGCAAAAATAAGACAACGTGTAGCGTTGTATACAATGATGCACAAACACGTGTATTTACAACACAATGGGAATGTTGGCAATACATTTTAAACTCAAATGTAACAATAATTCCCTAGAAACTTGACGAAAAATTAGAGCGAGTTCTAATCCGACAATTTATTCATGAATTATTTGACAAGAAAAACTTCACGACAATTTTAGCGTTTACACGCTCCGATAAATTCAAGGTCAAAAATTTCATGAATTTATTTGATCGTGTAAACACGGCATAAAAGAACCCTGCACGTAAATGATGTAAAACATAGGAGTTCTTCGTTCTTTTAGTGTTGCATATAGCCATAAAATCAAACAGTGGGTCGATTCAAAGTGCTTAATTACTTTTAAAAATATTTCCCACAAAAATTGATATACTTGTGCATTCGTTCAAACCACTTGTTAAAGCAGTTATTCCAGTCTTCAGTTAGGACAGTCAAAATTGCCGTTTTGAAAGCATCTACTGCTTCTTCCGGTGACTGAAATCGTCAACCACGCATTCCATTCTTGATCTTTGAAAACGTAAAAAAATCGTTGCGACTTAGGTCGAGGCTATACGGAGGATGATCTTATAATTCGATATTTTGTTGCTCCAAAAACTCAATTGTGTTTTGAGCTGTGTGCGAACTCACATTGTCATGATACAGCATGATTCACCGTTGTGAATTGGTACCCCGAAGCACGTCGAATTTCTGGCAAAAAAACTGTTGTATATTAATCCGCATTAACAGTTCTTCGATCTTGCAAAAGAATTGCACTTACATGACCTGATTTTGAGACAAACGTTTCGACCATCTTTTTCGACACACTTTGCGAACGGACAATTTTTGTCGAATTCTCTTCCTCTTGAAACACCCAAACAGGGCACTCACATTCATACGAATAAATCCATGATTCATCGCCACTCACGATGCTTTGACGTTTTTTGAGTTTTCATTAATGAACCGGTTCAAACTTTTTCGGCACCAATTAACGCGAGCCGAGTTTTGCTCTTTCAGTTAAAAGATGCGGAATCCAACGGGAAACTAACTTTGTCACACCCAGTTCATCATGTAGGATCGTTTGGATTGAGATCTTTGAAATACCCATAGATATCTCAATGTATGTCTATCTTCCTTAATCAGGCGGCGCCCAGCATCTATGTCTTTCTGGATGACTGCTGTTCTTGGCGGACCTGTCCAGGGATTTTCGCTGGTACTGGTGCGTCCACGTTGGAATTTACAGTACCAACGTGAAATTGTCGATTGATATGGTGCCTCATCTTAAAAAAGCAGAAGCTAACTCAGCAAGACATTGTTGCTGAGATAATCCTTTTCGAAAGTTGTAAAAAATTATTGTGCGAAAATTTTCTCTACTGAATTGCATTTTTACAGCCGACTTATAAATTTTAAAAATTTACTATGACTTAATCACTTGCCATCTTGATGGAACTCTAGATTTCGGTTAACTAAAGATTGAGATTCATTTTGACACTTTTATGTTTTATTACTGGCGCCCTCTATGAGCCTATATACAACACAAAAAAGAGGTTTGGAGTAAGTTCTATTCTATTCCGATTATCTTTCACAATATTATATGTCAATACTGCTGGTAGCTTTTCGTTACACGGATTTTAAAAAACTTTTAAACCAATCTACTACGATAACCTTCAAATGTGTCGAAAGTTATGTCCTGATCAAGATATTCTGCTGAAAACTGTTGAAGACACTATCACAGACAATAAGTCCACGTCTTGTATTTCACTTAGACAGTAGGCTATAACAATGTTACACCGTAAACAGTATTATCCTAAAGATTTTAATAAATACAGATTTTTAATTGGAACCCGAGGCTATACAAACAGAAGAGCAATAGAAATACCTTACAACGATCGACAACAAACAATAAAGACAAGTAAACAGGCATATGTACAAACATGACCAATGCCATTAATCCACGAATCTAAAATATGCTAATCTAATTACTCACGTAAGTAATAAATAGAAAGTTTGCAAACTATAATATTATTAACATTGTATAGTTTTATTAATTTTATGTTAAAGGTGATAAACTTTACAAGTTCGATTAAATAATCACATATAATAAATATATGTTCCCATGAAGAAAGCGTTGGTTGTACAACATATATTCGGTGATGAGTTATAAATTATAACAACAGTTTGTATGTGTACGTTTGGGATATCCATTTACAGTTTTAGTGTGCATGAGATTTATTGATCGTATATTCAATGAATTACTAACAGCATTTGGATGTCGATTGTTTATATTTAAACAATTGTTAATTCACTGTTGAAAAGGTTAATAATATTTTATTGAATGAAATTTTAATTATTATATTAAATTTTACAATTTGGAATGCATTATTAATCATTGCAGCTGACAAAGTGAATTTTGAAGAAAGTAATACTTTTTAATAAAAAAATCAAAAACTGAATGAGAAAATCGGACGTAAGTATTGGTAAAACAGCAATTTTTTTTATTTTACAAGGTCACAATGGGTTTTAAACATCTAGTAACTCTTTGTTTCTTGATAAATTTATACACAATATATATCAATATTGAGAGATAAGTTTTTATTATGTACGGAAGATTAAATTATTTAAATAATTATTTAATTAGCGACCTCGCAAAGTCAAACTCTTTCTACACATTCTAGACACTACCTTTGTTAAGGCGCGTCTTCATTAGCCAAGTGGCAAGGCAAATGGCAAAGCCAGTTGCCGCTGCCACACACAATTCACTGCGACCATTTTAGAAACGACATTCGACCGACGAGGCTGCTGCAGCCGTAATAATAATAGTAGATGATCAAGTGAGTCATAAACCACGGAAGTAACGATTTTGTGTACGTCCGAGCCTTAGAGGTAGAGCTCGATATGAAGGGAGTGATTTTTTTTAACTCCCTTTATTTAGAAATTTACATAAGAGTAATAATCTATTAGTTTGATACTATAACAAAGTTACTTGAGTAGTCTGTTTCCACTGAAACAATCTACATGCTGCTAAAACTAAATACTTTTTGCCCAATTGGTTATAACGAGCCATCTAAAAAATTCATAATTGGAGTAGACTGTGAAATTGGGTTGGTACTTTAGCCACTTCCACATAATGACACATTACTTGATGCTTAACAGTTTCATTTGGTTTCATTGTAAAAAAAGGTTATGGCATTGAAATGATACTACAACAAAAAAGAAAACAAATAATTTATTTAATATCGAAATCATAATCAAAATTTACATATAGCTACAGAAGTTGTTGAAGATATTCACAAATGTCCATTTACATCTAAACACAAACCAACTCTTCTCCGCAATCCAGCAAAAACTTTATGCAGCATTTGGGGTGAGTTGTTGATCTCTTCACACTTTTCTGTTATGCGATTTCTCAGTTGTTCCAGATTATGAATTGGCGTTGAATAAATCGAATTTTTGTTTATTATTATGTTATCAAAAAATTCTCTGAGATATTGAAGTGTTTCTCTGGCCGTATGTGCTGTTGCACCATCTGTTGGAAATACCCATTTTGTAATTCCTCATCATCCTGTTGATTTATTAATGAGCCGAGTATCTCATTGCGACATCGTGCAGCAGTTGTACCTTCAAAAAAAATGGGACCCACCAATCTTTTTCGACATATTCCAACCCAAACACCAACTTTTTGGGGATGCAATGTTTTTTCAACAAAAAAATTAGGATTTTCGGAGGACCAACACTTCATATTCTGTCAATTAACATATCCAGAAAGATAAAACCAGGCCTCATCCGTGAAAAAAACTGTGTTAAGGATATCCTGATTGTGTAGATTATTCTGAAACCATTGACAAAATTCCACTCGTCTTAAATAATCCATTGGATAAAGTTCATGAAAACATTGCAGCTTGTATGGATGATAATGTAAGACTTTTTTAAGAATGAATTGGCACGTACCATAAGATAAATTTGTTTGTTGGGTCACTACTGAAATGGATGTTTTTGGATTTTCATCAATAATATGCTGAAGGGCTTTAATATTATCAGCTGTACGTTTAGATGGCCGTCCACTTCCAGTTTTTCGACCGACGCTACCAGTCTCTCTGAATAACTTTACACAAATTGTCAAAACATTGTAAAAATCATTGTAGTCAAACACTAATTCAGGATGTTCTTCACTAAAATCAGCCATGCATTCCGTAATTGAATACTGCCACTCGCCATTTACTTTCACACCTGTACGGAAGTAACATTCGATAATTTTCTTAATAAGAGTTTTGAAAAATTTGACACAAACTTATAGTTTCAATATCAAATAATAAATGTCATTATGTGGAAGTACCAACCCAATTTCACAGTCTACTCCAATTATGAATTTTTTCGATGGCTCGTTATATACCTATGTATTTATGATTGTAACACCATTATATAAGTTTAATCCCTAGATCAGAGAGTGTGATCTTTTTCAACCGTCTTATTTCCTGTTTTGACTAAATAGCCGTTTGGCTAGCACATTTGGGTGATGTGTCACTCTGTCACGGTATTTATCACTGCGGTGAGCAATAGCTAGCTTCTTGAATGGTGGCAATCGGGAGGTCACGTTGGATGACGTAGTTGGGTACATATCTTGGGGCGTCAAGTATTGTTTCAAAATCTCTGTTAATTTTATTTGCCAGTCTATGGATCTGTTATCTATATAACAGCAATATTTTTTGCTTCAAAATCTCTGTTAATTTTATTTGCCAGTCTATGGATCTGTTATCTATATAACAGATCCATAGACTGGCAAATAAAATTAACAGAGATTTTGAAGCAAAAAATATTGCTGTTATATCTGTTATATAAATAGAACATAACAATGAAAAATTATTCACAAAAAAAAACGTTTCCACTTACAGTAACATTGTTTGGCATACTGACTCACAAAGAGTGTAGACAACTCTATCTAGTGAAGTTTGATTGTAACTGCGTCCGTTTACGCGCCTGATTCAAATTTCGAAAAGTTTTGGATACCATCCCGTATAACAGTTATAGCTAATATAATAATTTCTAATCTTTTCTTTCAAGCCCGCCAAAAGGATTTCTGTATACTACTACCATTTCAAATTTTTAATTTTTTAGAATTATGGGATAAATCGAAACCGTTGTTTATTAATAAAATGTTACAGAACATATTGGTTGTTCGTTTAACGTAAAATTATTTAATAATTGTGAGTCTTCGTATTATATTGTGTTTATGCGCGACATTCAGAAACATATCGAAGAAGACTTATCAGACAAAAGTCTGGAATCTCACGTAACCCAGTGACATGATTCGTCTTTGACCTAGTCGTTTGACCTAACACTACTAGCGTTGTCACTGTCATTCAAGAAAACGACGTTATTATAATTATTACCACTATTATATACAATTAAAATACTTACACTACGGTATGTATGCGCTAATAACGTTGACCTGATAATGTTTCCGGTACATAGGCGCAATTAAATTTAGTTTAAAAATTATGTTAATCTTATTTCAATGTAAAATAGTATTCGTACTACTGGAGATTACATACAAGTTATCTACTGATAATACAACGATAATTTCTTATATACAGGAGTTTGTGAAATAGAGAGATATTTCGATCAGATAATTAAATAACTGAGAAGTACCTATAGCAATCTATTTTAGTTTATTTTTTTAAATTTATAATAGTAATAGCTATATTGTCCAATGGTAATCAACCAATTACAGGATTAATCAAAGAATGCGCATACATATCTATAAGTAAACATAAAATGAAAGGATAATTATATTCAAAAATAAACATAAAGAAATGCATACCGGGTTCTTCTTTTATCATTACACATAGGTATAATGCATTGATTTTTCTTCTTTATCTTTACACATAGGAATAAATGTATGGTGGCATAGTAGGCAACCAGTTATACACTAGTGACATTTTTCCAATTGTCAAATATTTCTGATTTTTCATTCATATTTAAATCTTAAATTAAATACATTTTATTGAAAAATACATAATTTATTTAAAACAGATAATTATCCCAACAGGCGTATACCTTTTTTCACAAATTCAAAGAACATGGTTGTTTTCTAAATTCCCACAAAAAAAAATTAAATAAAACCAATCACATATTAACAGAACACATGAAGCTGAATATCCTGCGTTATGTAGAAAAACAGTCTGTAGGATCACTTTTAGATGTAGCCAGGCATTTTGGAGTATCGTATAGTTCGGTGTTCAAAACCCTGAAAGAATTCAAATATAAGCCATACAAGATACCAAACCATCAGGAACATTTCGAGGAAGATAAAGTAAAACGAACTGATTTTTGTGATATAATGTTTAATTTGTTAAATGAAAAGGAATAAATTTTAAATAAAATAATTTTTACTGATAAAGCAAACAGTAGTAATAGATTTAAAGAGTTTCATGTACATTCTGTATGGCAATCTAAATAATTTCCCTTCGAATGCTTAAGCATGCATATCTAATAGTTAGAAAGCATAGTAAGATGAAACCCATTGAGTTATTTCTTTAGCTAATAGGAAAAGGTTGGGTGTAATTTTAATAAAATAAATATTACTTATTAATATTTTTAAAATTTTTATTTAGGAATATTATCATATTAGCATGATTCGGTTTTAGTCTTGCACACTTTTGTTCTATTATTAAACGAGCTGTACTATAGCCTGTTACCTTCTGCTGAACTCGCTGGATTACAGTTGCCGAGGCGTTAGCCGAGGCAAGTAAAGCACATGAGTAATGAAAAATAATTTTAGTGTCGAGATGCATATTAAATTTTTTCCGAAATCGCAAATTTGGAGAAAACTTGTGTAAAACTATTTTTCGAGGTTGGGTCATTATTATCATTGATACAAATAATTATAAACAAATTTACGTAATATGACAATTCGTATTGTATGAAATATTTACTGCTTGGAGTTGGTTATTTGAACTTAAACTTAAATCACTTGTCATTGAAGTTGAACGATGATAAAATGACTTTCACTCACTTACACTTTTCAATCGAATTTCTATAACAGCAGAAATGACAGTTGACAATTTACTGATCAATGTTCGCAACCCGCAATACAAAATTGTAGTATTAGTGCCAATTTTACACACTTTACTGACGATTTTATGTAATTTTACTGACGATTTCGGAAAAAAAATGTATTTAATTTAAGATTTAAGTATGAATGAAAAATCAGAAATATTTGACAATTCGGAAAATGTCACTCGTGTACAACTGGTTATCTACTATGCCACCATACATTTATCCCTATGTGCAAAGCCAAAAGACGAAAAATTAAGGCATTATACCTATGTGTAATGATAAAAGAAGGACCCGGTATACATATTGCTATGAACTGCGATTTCGATATTTGTTGTACCACCATTCACGACAAATCTATCCAGCTAGGATATTCAGACGGTTTATTTCCAACAAATGGGACTGCTTTCCTCTCAGGGTTCCAATCGGAAACGTGGTTGTCTCTTCTACAAATTTATTACGCGCCAGTAAAAGAGTATTGACAAATGTTATAATAATCTCTTTAAGTTACTTATAAAACTCGTGATGAAAGGTCAATTCAATAATAATCACAATATAAATTTAAATGAAAATTTAATACAAAATCAAAAAAAAAGAAAAACTAAATTAACCTTTATAGAGTATAAAGATTAATATTGCATCATTAAACAATATTATAGAAGGTAAAAATAACGCATGGAAATGACCGCAGCGTGCATTCAAAAACCCTTAGTGAACACCGAATAAACTAAATTACAAAGAATATTTTTAATTTCTCCCCAGAGAAACAATATAAATAAACAATCTTGACAGCTCGAACAAAACTCTAAACACATGCGCACTTACATGTCCAAGAAAAAATGCCTTTGAAATTCCCAACGTATAAAATTTTACATTTACAGTATTTTACTTAGAAATGTTAAAAATCCTCTTTGTTATCTATATCAAAAAACTAAGACTAAATCGCAATACAACAATATTAATACAATTGAAAATACAATATTCAACTCTTTCAATTTAAAAAAATATCTTTTTTAAAAAAATATATTACTTACTTAAAAAATATATATGAGACACCTTGACGAGAAACGTTATAAAATATTTAAAATTACGAGACTACAAACTCGTAAAATAGTTCGGGAAAATGAAATACAAACATATCAACTATATTAAATCAAATACAACCCGAATTTAACTTTCAATAGCTAATTATCTATTTTCTAAATAAATGAACGTAGGTACTCGTCTAACTGTTAAATTGTGTCTACCCCTCAATACTTCGCTATCGCTTTAGCATAAAGGCGACCGCGAATAAAACCAGTTTTTATCAAAGCACATGAAATACATGCGGATATGCACAGATATCCAAAATAATAGTACAATATATAATTAAATTTAAAATATGGTTTATTGGGGAAAAATCCATAGCAATATGCAATACATGTGAAATAATAACTTTAAAAAAATATTTAATGGTAGTCTTTTTGTTTTTTTTATGATATGGTATTGAAAAAAATGTCTTCATCATACAGCTCAACAATGCGGCACATGGTCGTGAGTGGATAGCCCTGCAGCAAATTGATTCTAGAAAAATGTAAAGCAAAGGTAGGAGAGAAACGTGAGGATATACGGGGAAGAAAGTAAATGAGGACAGTTAATGGTACCACGAACAATCTTCCACACAAATATCGCTCCCAGAGTATCTCGGCAATGGCCTAAGGATTGTACACCATGTCTTCTAAGTAACAAATTCTACTTCGTATTTCGCTCGGGATGGATGACATCAATTTTAAGTGATAAGTACTTTAAGAAACGACGTTGTATTTTTTCAATGAACAACTGAATATAAATATATTGAGGTGACCAAACAGGAGAAGCATAATCTAACTTACTGTGGACAAAACTATAATACATAGCTGTGAACAAACACATAGAAGAGAGAACAAAGCCTAATCTTTTTGAAGCAGCAACACACATGTTATTGATGTGGCACAAAAGTTAAGCGAGAATCGAAAAAAACACCAAGGTCCTTTATGTTATCAACTTTATTAAGAATTGTATCATTTACAAAATAACTGGAGTTAACGGATTGATAATACAGAAGTCATTGTTTTTAGTTGATGACGAAAGTGGATTGCTTCGTGCGTGTTCCTGTATATCTAATTATTATTTGATTTTGAAGAAAATTTATACAATTATCGTCTTTCTGAAATGTTTTGTTTGTTCTGCAAGATCCAGATTACTAGATCACATTACCCCAACTCAACAGGCGTTATTACCATGTTATAAGCAAAAATAACTGCCATCATGTCTTCGAATATTGTATAAAACATAAATTCATTTCGATAATTATTTTGGGTCTATTTCGTAGATAGTTTCCTTCGTATCATATTGTCACGAAACTTTTAGCGAACACTGTATGCTCTGACGAACGAGAAAACACCAGATCAATGTCAGAGACTGAAACTTCGAGAGTGTGTCTATTCCGGAGAAAGAAAAGTCTATATTCAATAGACCTATAAAGCAGCAGATGTGGTTCATCAGGGGTGACTAATGACTCATTAGTAATGAGTTTAATATCGACGACGTTAGTAATATAAGTAGCTAGTGCTTTGACGTTGTTTTAATAGAATTGATCCTATTAATAATTAATAAATTGTAATAATTGTTTCTGATAATTCGACGTTTTGTTTTCGCAAACGAATCTTGACAAATACGTAATAATATACGTTTCCATTTTTTTCTTTTTCGGAATTCTGTGTTCTTTTCATACATGTTAAACAAACTACTATTGTTCTATATATACAGGTTGTCTCATAACTAGAGAACGGACGCAATTTCCATAAAACGCAATCGGCAATTGGAATTGTGTATAACATCGCTCAGTACATCCCGGCGTAATTCAATGAAGTATTTGTTTAACTTACTCGGACACCTGGTCTCGCCGCGATAACAATGGACAAGCCAGCTATTGTATTCCCAGAATATAGTGCTTTCATGAGCGTAGATAGAAGTGGAGTTTTTATAATGTATGTATTTTATTTATTAGTTTATATTTCGTAAGATAAATAAAGTGCTGTGAGTAAGTTTCTTGTTTTCATAGTTTTAACTGTTAATTACATCGTAATTTTTGTGATAGATCCTGTTTAATATCGTTTGATTGAATCTATTTCTACCAATTATTTCGACGTAAGAGTGTGCATTGAATTTCGTTCAGTTTCAATAACTTACGCACACATTTTTAGTTTTCATTTATTTAGATCTAGAGCATTGTTTAAGTTACTTTTTCAGACATGATATGGAAGAATGTCGAGAACGGCATTGTAAAACAATGGCGAGTTGGATTGACGGTCATACTGATTGTATGTCCATTGTCAGTGATTCCGAAATTTATTACAAAATCCGTAAAATATCGTCAAAAATTCGTCACTTAGGATCGCAAACACATCTGAACTCTGTAAAACTTTTATGGCGGCTAATATTCCATTAAATAAACTTAGCAACCCAACTTTAAAAATATTTCTTCAAAAATATAGTGGTCGAAATGTTCCTGATGAATCAACTTACGCAAATATTATGTTTCTAGGTGCTATACGAGAACAGTAGAACGCATTAGAAGCCATCTTTTAAATCAATACATATGGATAAGCGCCGACGAAACGGTGAATATGTTAGGACGCTGTGTGGTAAATGTTGTAGCTGGTGTACTACATCCAACTATTCCCTATAACTCATATGTAATAGCAACAAGTGTTATAAATAGAGTTGATGCGGAAACAGTTGCTGAAACCATTAAGGAGAATATGCAAAAAATGCTTCATTCGGACGCCACGTACAAAGAAAAAATACTTTTATTTGTCAGTGATAGTGCTGCGTATATGTTAAAAACAGGCAGACTATTGAAGAAAACATATCCTAATATGCTGCATATTACTTGTGTAGCACATGCTCTCCACAGAATCTGTGAATATATCAGAGACACTTTTCCGGAAGTTGATAGACTTGTATCAGCTTTTAAAAAAGTTTTCAGAAAAGCACCATTGAGAGTAGCTCTTTTCAGCGAAAAATTTCCATCTCTGTCACTGCCTCCCACTCCAGTAATAACTAGATGTGGAACCTGGCTGGAAGCTACTAGTGATTATGCTGAGAATTTCGATAGTCTAAAACATTTCGTAACACTGCTAAAGGAGGATGCTAGAAGTATTGGTGAGTGCAAGGAGCTCACACAAATCCCAAATTTAAAAAATCAGTTGTACTTTCTTCACGAACACTTTGGTTGGAAAATTGCAAAAACTAATCACTTATTTTGAAAATCGAAATCTCAAATTAAATGACGGATTAACCACATTAGATGTGGCTGTTAATAATTTGATAAGTATTCCAAGTGACTTCGGATGTGGCCTTCGGCAAAAGTTTGAAGCAATTCTTAATAGAAATCCAGATTTAATTACATTGCAGCAATTATCTATGGAGACAATTCCACAAAATCTAACGGCTAAATATGAAGAAATAAAAGAATATTTCCAGTATGCACCTATAACCAGTTGCTATGTAGAAAGGACGTTTTCTATTTATAAGGATGTACTTAATTCAAAGAGAACAAAATTGACAGAAGAAAACCTTGAGAAACTATTGCTAGTCAATATTAATACTCCTTTACTCAACTTGAACGACAAAATGAACAAATAAAAATGTTCCAATTATAGAAATAAAATTAAAAACTTTAAAAATACAATTTTTCAACAAATACATATGTATTTCGTAATTTTATAGATCACCACCCGTTCGTTTTCCAATTATATAAATAAAATTAAATATTTTAGAAATACAGCCTTTCGCCAGTACTGCACTGGGTGGTAAGCGTGTCCGTTCTCTACTCATAACTTATGGAGCATATAATATTTGGAGATAATAGACATAAAAATTGTAACTTTGAGTCTAGTTTGCCTAAGTAAAATGTTTCAGGTTAAAAAGGTACAGGGTGTTGAAATAGAAAACTTTGAAAACACAACGCAGTTTATTCAATATTTAAAAATTGTTTTAATCTACTTTAATAAATGTCGAAAGTGTCCACCGTTAACTTCAATACATTTTCTTATGATTTTTATCAAATTACGTCTCACATCCGGAAAGATATTTTGAGAATTTCTAATAACAATGGCGGCTTCATGAATTTTTTGTTCAAGTTCTTCCCGTGTATTGATTTCATCAGCGTATACCAAAGCCTTCATGTGACCACACAGATAAAAATCTAACGGGTTAATATCTGGGCTACGAGGTGGCCAAGAAATTCACTACCACGGCCAATCCATCGATGCAGAAAACGCTGATTCAAATGATTTCGAACAATAAATGTGTGGTGGGGCACCGTTTTGCATCAACCACATATTTCGTCTTACATTCAGAGGTATATCATCCTAAAGGTCATGTAAATCGTTTTGTAAAAAATGTAAATATTGTTCTCCATTAAGTCTCTGCGCAAGTTGAAATGGACCAATCAAGAAATTGTCGATAATATCACACCAAATATTTATCGAAAACTCATGTTGGAAATGTCTTTCTCTAGGTAGGTATGGATTTTCCAAAGCATAAAGACAATTTTTTCTCCAGTTAGTAATTCCGCTTGTCTTGTAAAAGTTGCCTCGTCTGTAAATATTATCTATTTTAGAAACATGGTGATTTCGTTTTTTTTTTATTTAGTACATTATGACAAAATTCTAATCTGGCTTGCATCTCCTGGCAATAAATTTTGAACGGGCGTTAAATGGTAGGGAAACAAATTTTCTGCATGGATTATTCTTCAGACGGTTGATTCACCAATTCCAGTAAAAGCTTCCAAACGCCTAGTGCTTAACTTAGAATTTTCAGCGATTCTAATCAAGAGCTCCTCTTCTTGCTCGACTGTCACAGTTTTCGGTCTTCGCCAAGATTTTTGTTCTAAAACGTACTTGTTTTGCCTAACTGATTGAATATTCTTTTAAATATTTTTCGCTCTGGAATGATTCTGGCTGGATAGAGTTCTTCGTATCTTCTAAGTGCAGCACGTTGTAATGTTCTTAGGCATAAACTCAGAGCATATCCCGTAATCCCGTAAATCACGGTTAGAAAACTTATTAAGCTTGAGCATTTTTGAATGGAAAGATTACAGTACTTGGATAATGTAAAAACTAGTGTTTGACGTACCTGTGACAGGCAAAGGTAGAAAACATTGAATGGTTTGTCTATATTAAAGGCACACTTTGTGAATTAAATATTTTTCACCCATCAGGAGAACATTGAAATACGAAAATCTGCTTGAAAATTAACTCACTTAAATCAGTTTCAACACCCTGTAATCTGAAACATTTTACTTAGGCTAACTAGGTTCAAAATTACTATTCTTATGTCTATTATCTCCAAATAGTGTATGGTTCATAAGTTATGGGTAGAGACCGGACACATCGGGCTGAAATGACGTCATTACGACGGACGATATAAATAGTCTACAACATCTGTACGTACATCACGCAGTTATTGAATAGCATTATTCATTCGGTTAACGGCACACAAGAAATAGATGTGCAGTTAACCGAATGAATAGTACTATTCAACAATTGCGTGATATACTTACAGATGTAGACTATTTATATCGTCCGTCGTAATAACGTGCATTTCAGCCCGATGTGTCCGGCCTCTAGTAATGGGACACCTGCATATATACCGGGTTCTTCTTTTATCATTACACATATATATATATATATATATATATATATATATAATGCATTGATTTTTCTTCTTTGAACTTTACACATAGGGATAAATGTATGGTGTCATAGTAGGTAACCAGTTATACACCAGTGACGTATTTGGATGTATTTTTCAAATTGTCAAATATTTCTGATTATTCATTCATACTTAAATATTAAATTAAATACATTTTATTGAATTATACATAATTTATTTAAAGTAGTTAATTATCTCAACATTATCTCAAATGGTTGTTTTCTAAATTCACACAAAAAAATAATAAAATAAGACTAATCATGTGTTAACAGAACACATGAAGCTGAATATCCTATATTATATATAGGAACGGTCTATAGGGTTACTTTTAGATGTAGCCAGGAATTTGGAGTATCGTACAGTTCGGTGTTCAAAACCCTGAAAGTATTCAAATATAAGCCATACAAGAATTAAAATACAAGCCATACAAGATATTAAACCATCAATAACTTTTCGAGGAAGATAAAGAAAAATAAACTGGTTTTTTGTGATATAATGTTTAATTTGTTAAATGAAAACGAAGAAATTTAAATTGAATCATTTTTACTGATAAAGCAAACAGTTCCGTAATAGATTTAAAGAGTTTCATGTACATTCTGTATGGCAATCTAAATAAATTCCCTTTGAATGCTTAAACATGCATATCTTTAATAATTAGAACGCATAGTAAGATGTAGCCCATTGACTTATTTCTTTAGCTAATAGGAAAGGTTGGGTGTAATTTTAATAAAATAAATACTTAGGTTACTTATTAACATTTTTAAAATTTTTATTTTGGACCATTATCATATTAACATTTTTCAGTTTTAGTCTTACACACCTATTATTACACACGCGAGCTGTACTATACACTAGGGGTATGACTTTTTTGTAACATATATTGTGCATGGCCGTACATGATGAGAAATGGCAAAAATATAATAATTGCGTTTTTAGTTTTTCATTTTATTAAAAAAACATCCCGCACCGACCAAGATGAAAAATTGTGGATTTTACACTGGATGAAGAATACAACTCAATTGAAAAGGCCTAACATTTTTTGTTATGTAAAAATATGCTGTTTATTTAAGCGTTCTGTTTTAGTTTTTTATTTTCAAAACAAACTAAAAATCACAAAAATAGCTTGCAAAAAGTTTTATTTTTTAATTTTTTCATTAGATGCAATAAATTTTAAGTTTAAAGTGCGTTCAGTTTTACAATAATTAAAGATTTCTTGTGTTACTTTAATGGCTCGTTCTGCACAAATATTGGTTCGTTTTAAATTTCTAATAGCGGAATCTTCCTCCACCCAGTGTTTAAGAAAACATTTATGAGCATTTTTGAAGGGCTTTACAGATGTTTTCAAATTTTCAAAGTTATTGTGGCGAAAACGTTGATCTGAAAACCAGATATCGTACCATGCGCTGCATATAAATTTACAAATTGGTAAAAGTTCTGTCCTGTGTTCGGGTTTGAGTATAAAAGTTAAAAGTGCCAGTATGGCTCTGGAATTCCAGCGGGCATTACTGAGTGATGGTAATACACGGAATTTGATAAATGGAAACAAGTTATTTTTCTCAAAATATTTGAATGCTTGTCCCAATTCGTACAAATACTGCATGTCATCACGCCACTTGATATTGTGTATTTCCAATATTATATCGCTTTGTTTGAAGTTTTGTTTAAGATTTTCGTACTTTGTTATCAATTCTGTAAAAATATCATACGAAATATTTGGTGATGTAGATTTTTCAACAAGCATTTCATTCATGACATGCTTTAAAATCAAATCTAACACATGGTGTTGACAACCAATATATTGCGGAGGTGAAAAGGATTTTTCCTGAAACGACGTCTTCAGTAAATGAACAATTCCATTTTTTTTCCCTGTATTGACATTTGTAGTATCACAAATAATCATTTTAATGGAATTCCATAGTTGAAATTTGTTTAAAATGTTTTTGATGCCTGCAATATAATATTATAGTAAGCTATCTAGTTATTTATAACTTTTAATTTAATTAGCACCTTCAAATATTGTCAAACTTTTTCCATTATTAAGCTCCATGACCGCCAACCTGACTTCTTCAAGCTCGTTTGTCAACACCACTACCTGAACTTCTTTTTTACCATATTTCTTCCCATCAAAATGCATACACCATTTTTCTTCTTTTAATGTAGCCATATACTTTTCTTCCAAACGTTCTGCTGCTTTTATTGAGGCCTTATAAATACCAGATTGTGAGGGTGTTGGAATATCAATACCCGATTTCACCAATTCCTTACATATTTTTGCTGCATTTTTTGTGCTCACGTTGGAAGTCTGAACAATTTTCACTGCCGCCTTAGTTGAACAGGCCACGTTTTTAACACTTGGTTCAAATTTATCATCGTCTGATGATGCATAGAATTCTGTGTTTTCTTCCGATGATGCGTATAATTCTGTGTCTTCTTCTGATGATGCGTATAATTCTGTGTCTTCTTCTAGGGACATAATTGTTCTGTCAGATACATTTATGTCTGAGACCAAGGCGGTCGTGACTTTTCTTTTTAATATAGCAGCTTTTGATGGATGAATATTAATTTCCTTTGCTGTTGTGTATCCAACATCTCCTTTCGTGCTTGTTTGAACTGCGTACAACTTTTTATCTTCCATGCTTAGCCAAATGCCTTGTGGATCTGTTACATCAAATAATTCTCCAAACACTATTGTTGGGTTTCTATTTGGTCGCTTTAAATATTTACAGAAACGATCTAAAAGGTTTTCTACTTTTCTTTTTATTGAAGATTCAAGTATACATGGAAAATTTAATTTCGACCATAAATCAAGCAATTCCTTGGCTATAATCTGACACCTTATTTTTCTATTTTTTTCGGTTTTTGCCAATGCGTTGTACCGTCCTATTATCACCATCTGCTTTTGTATTCTGCACATTTCATTTAAATTTTTATCTATGTTAATTATTTCTCGTCTTTTAGTTGTACTTTTTTCAAAATGAGTCAAATTGTTTTTCCATACCGCCGAATTTTTCAAAACAGCACTTGCACTTTTTCGAGAACTCATTACTTTGATTGAATATATAAATATTTCTTAATAAATATAACCACACTTGTAGAAAGCACGCACCAAACTATGAGCTCAAACCAATAGTAGACAGCATCAGTTTGTTTACATTCGATTTCGGGGATTTACCGTACTTTGCAGTCACACAGCAACACAAAATACAAAACAAATCAGAGAACGTAAGCGAGAACGTACGCTTGTCTTTGAGAATTTACATGTAAACTTTCTACATGGACGGTGCGGGACTTTTTTCCAACAAAATGAAAAACTAAAAACGCAGTTATAATTTTTTTGGCTTTTTTCATCATGTATGGCCATGCAAATTTTTTTTTGTTAAAAAAATTGAAAAAGTCATACCCCTACTATACACTCTTACTTTCTGCTGAAGTTGCTGGAATACGGAAGTATTTTCTAGCATATTGTTTTAAGTGTTTCAGCTCCATTCGTGTTACCTATAAGAAAATCTAAATAAAAAATGCAATTACCCTTCTTTTTTAAACTTACCTTCCAAAATAAAAGAGAATCTAAGTCCTGATTTAAATTTGGCCTTTCGAGGTATTGCCTTTTAGTTATAATAACATCGGCTGTAATTGATTTTACTTTCTCTTTTATTCTTCCTTGCAAAAATCCAAATAATAAAGTGGCTTTTGATGTGGACTAATGTCTCTTTCGATTACAGGAATATGTTCTTTATTTTCAGGATCTATTTTCTTCATAATATTAAATATTTCTTGTTCTAGAAAATATTTTTCAGTACTATTTTCAGTACTCATTCTCAGTACTACGAAAACCTTCTCTTTTAAATCGAGGGTGTAAAACAGATGCTACTCTATTTACTGATCCTCCTTCATAAGAAAATAGCCTTGCTTTGACAGATTCCTAAAGTTTGTTGCATAATGTCTTCCTTTCCTCAATCTTTAATTACTACTGCTTTTTAAGATACATTTTTCCATTTTATAAAACCACTTATTCGTAAGATACCACGAGGTGTTATTTATTTTTATCGTGTTACTGAAATGCTCCCAATACGTGGGTTAGGTTCGGTATTAGAAGTATGATGTAATGCGAAAACATTCTACAATTTCATAAAATGGTAAAATCTACTTGTACTTTTTTGTAATATTTTCAACCTTTTTTGATACACTAATTTTACTATGTTTCAACCTTAAACAAATACTATCCATCTTCTTTTTTGTTAAAAATATTTAAAATTTTCTTCGCACAAGGTATACGCCTGTTGGGATAATTAACTGTTTTAAATAAATTATGTATTTTTCAATTAAATGTATTTAATTTAAGATTTAAGTATGAATGTAAAATCAGAAATATTTGACAATTGGAAAAATACGTCACTGGTATATAACTGGTTGCCTACTATGCCGCCATACATTTATCCCTATGTGTAAAACTAAAAGAAGAAAAATCAATGCATTATACCTATGTGTAATGATAAAAGAAAACCCGGTATACATTCGTTAATTGAAATTGTTTTCGAACAATTCATTATCTTAATATTTACCCACGCGTTTACCGTAGCCCAATTTTTATTCACTTACAACAATAGCGGAATCCTTAATTTTGGTAACAGGCATTATTCAGGTGTTGTAATTATCTTATCTTAACGGCCTGATACTTCGATACTTGCTGCGTGAAATTTTATACTATTCATAAGATCGAATTTGTCTAAATTTGTGTTCCAATTATCAGTACATATTAATATGTTACTGCAATTTTGAGTGCTTATGAACTATGTCATAAAAGCGATCAAACCCATGAAAGTATTCATTATTTGTAAATTGGAAATATAGAGATTTACTTTGCTAAGAACGGGAATCTCCAAAACAATTCATGACGCAAGTACAACGTAGTAGCGTGGGTAATACAATACATACACACCTACACAACTGCGTAGAGTAATATTTGTTCAAAGTGATGGCGTGTTGAAAAAGACTTTCAGTAGATTAGAGAAAAATTATTCTATGCCTACGCGAATAACACAATTCTTAAGGTGAAATAGCTAAAATTTGTAGTTATGTTATTCAAATATTGCAATTGTATGTAGACGTACTCGAAGCGAAAAGCCGAGAAAACTTAGCAAAGAGAACACAGCAAAATCCATAACCACAATATAAATCAATAAACTCTATATACGTATTTCAGCAACTAAGTTTCCATCTTCAGTAGAACAATTTAAAAAAGAAAATAGTGTTAAACGTAGCGCCCTTGGTTAAGGTACAACCTTTGAAGATCTTAACCAAATAATATATTCATTCGTTCGACAGGATTCGAACTTGAATCCGTTACTGTTCAATGTTTATATTAATAATCTCTTCTCTCTTCTCCGTTGCCGTGTCCTTGCCCACGCTGACGATCTAAAAATATTTACAAAGATATATTCTATATCTGCCTGTGAAGAACTTCAGAGGGACCCTAGACCAATAACGCAAATGTCATACACATTAATACTAACAAGGGTGACGGTATGTATACATATTTTTCGAAGAAAAAGATGCAATTTTTTAAAATGAACTTTATTGAAACAACACACACTTTAGATACAATTTTGGCAAATATCGTATCGGTGCTGATTGCACACTGGTGCTGAACATTTAGCGCAAGCAGTCTTTGTTTTTATATGAAGATCATTCATATAAGGCACAGCGAGCTTATTTCTGAAGTTTTATATGAGCGGGTATATTTTGAGGCATAGTATTTGGTTCTTCTCTTTGCCCGTCATTTAAAATCTTCTGAATTGCAGATTTGATTTCCTTCATTAGTGGTTCAGTTAATTTTCTTTCCATATGAGGTTTAGCTAATTACAGTCCAAGCTCAAAGAGATATTTTCTGCTGACACATCTCCTGGTTCGTTTATGAAATAAAATCATTGAATTGACTGCTTGGTCAAGCATGCCGTAAAGATACCTTAGTGACCATCTATGAGTTTTGCGGCAAACAGTATAAATATGTACCATCTGGTAAAAAGTGTCAAATCCACCTTTAGTGGAGTTGTAAAAATGTATTACTTCAGGTTTCTTATTAGATTCGTCAATGCTTTTGTCAGAATGTATTGTAGAAGGTAATATTAATAGGATTACAAGAAAGCACGTAGATGGCACGGGTAATTAAATTGTGGTAATTTTAAAAAGTGTTTGGAATTACGCGCAACCTCGGTTAGTATTCTAGGGTTAAGTTTAGTCAATGTCTGGTGTTACAAAACAAAATAAAACTTAATATTAACAAATGTGCCGTTGTCACTGATAACACTTGCAACAATCCGTTAATATTTTCATATCCGCTGGAGCATATCCTTATTCCCCGGCAAACACAAATAATGGATCTTTGGCATTCTGTTTCATCAACGTTTGCAGTTTTCTGAGCATATCCACCACATCTTAGCTACCTCATAAGATGCGCGTACGCTTAGCTACCTTATAAGATGGTGTCGTAAGTTTTCGAATATGGAGACACTGAAAGACTCTCTTTTACACATTGGTACGTCCCAAACTTGAATATGCATCGGTAACTTGATACCCCTGCTACGTTTATCAGACATTGCTAATAGAGAAAGTTCAGAGGGTTTTTTTTAAATATCTAGTATGAGGCGTGTTTTTAAACTAAGTACCGTTTTGAAATTCCGCTGCTGCAGCGCTGCGATCGGCAGTTCGCGCATACGAATTGTGATCCTTCATCTATTGACAAGCCACAGACGCCATTACGGCAACAATCTACCGTATTTCCACTGTTTTGTGCGTATTTAAAACGCCTCCGCCGATTGAGAATCCCGCCTACTGTGAAGAACGCGCTGGTATCCGCTTTCCTAGTGCTAAAAGCGTGAAAGCAGCTGAAATTCATTGTCAAATTAGTGAAATGTGTGGAGAAAACATTATGAGTGATGGAATGATAAGGAAGTGGGTTAGAGCTTTTAAAGGTAGTCGCAACAATGTTTATGACGAGAAACGGACTGGGCGACCTTCTGTCATTACTGACGATTTGATGCAAAAAGTTGACGAAAAGGTGAAAGAGAACAGTGCTTCACGATCTCTTCGTTATCTCAGAAATTTTCTCAAGTGTCAAGAAGTATTTTGTATGAAATTGTGACCGAATTCTTACATTATCGGAAACTGTGCTCAAGATGGGTACCAAAAATGTTGACGGAGGAGCACAAAACCAAGCGGTTAGGCAGTGCTTTGACATTCCTTGAGCGTTAGGCTGCCGAAGATGATGATTTTTTAAACCAAATTGTCATAGGCGATGAAACGTGGGTGGCCTACCCTTTACGCCAGAATCAAAGCAGCAATCTATGGAATGGCGGCATTCAACATCACGCAAGAAAGTGAAATTCAAACAATTTCAGTCAAGAAAATCATGTATACCGTGTTTTGGGACAAGAAGCGTGTGTTGCTTGTCGACTTTTGCCTCGTGGTGGAACAATAAATTCTGAAAATTACTTTGAGACAAGAAAACTGCGTCGAGCAATCCAAAACAAAAGGCGCGGTTTGCTGAGTAGAGGAATCCTTTTGCTTCACGACAACGCCTGGCCGCACGCAGCCAATCGAACTCAAGGTGGAATCGCATCGTTTGGCTGGTAACAACTTGATCACCCGCCATATAATCCAGATCCAGCGCCCAGTGACTACCTTCTGTTTCTGAATTTGAAGAAGCATCTCGGAGGTAAGCACCTTGAGGACGACGATAACCTCAAAACGACCGTGAATCAGTGGCTGTCAAATCAGACGGTAGACTTTTATGACAACAGTATACAAAAGCTTGTTGTTTGATATGATAAATGCCTCAATAATGGCGACAGTTATGTGAAAAAGTGGGTTAAAGTACAGGCGTTCATGTAAAAATAAAAATTAAAAAATAAATAAATAAATAATAAATAAAACTAATAATAAATAATAAATAATAAATAATAAATAATAAATATAAATATAAATATAAATATAAATATAAATATAAATATAAATATAAATATAAATATAAATATAAATATAAATATAAATATAAATATAAATATAAATATAAATATAAATATAAATATAAATATAAATATAAATATAAATATAAATATAAATATAAATATAAATATAAATATAAATATAAATATAAATATAAATATAAATATAAATATAAATATAACTATAAATAAAAAAATAAATAATAAATAAAATAATAAATAAATAAAAAAAAATAAATAAATAAAAAAGAAATTTAAAAAAATAAAAATTGTTACAAAAAGTACCCTAGTTTTTTTATATTTTGAAACGGTACTTACTTTACGCCTCATATTTAGAACATCTGGAATTTACCTTCCAAGGGGTGTCGACTACGGAGATTTGGTTTCAGACTTTAACTTTCTCTCTTTATCTGCACGCAGAGACATTACCAGTACTAATTTTATGGTGAAATTAGTGAATAACAAAATTGACGCGCCAATCTGCTGTTCCTAAATATGGTAGGTAACTCGATCGGATGCTGTTTTCTTCGTTACCATAGTATCTGGTTTTTGATTTGTGTGTTTTATATTCGGTGTATTATACATGGACGCTTTGTAAAGTAATGCGAAAATTCTGTGTGTTAGTTTTACTGTGCACTTTGATTAGTGGTTTTACCTACTGATGATGACAACTTAGATGTCGAAGTATGTATTTCGGATACGATTATGAATTGTGGTAAGGGGTTTTATACCTTTTTTGAGTTTTTACTTAACCACAGTCTCCAAAGAAAGACTTTTCAAAAATGAGCTTGTATTGTGTTCTCGGCACTCGATTTTAATAATATTTTTATATTATTAAAAATGTTTTTGTTTTATACAAAACGATGAACGTTTTCGTATTTATGTATACCACTGATAGTTTGTAACGTGCTCTAGCAAGTACCTGATGAAGTCACTGGCGAAACAACTGTCGATTTACGAGCAAATATTAATAAAGTGAAGATTTTAGCTAATAGTTCTATTTCTATTTTATACTATAAGGTAGAATTGATATTTAATCGTAATTAGCCAGCAAACATAATTTTTTAGATAAATTATACGTATAAATCACACATACGAGGGAGTATGATAATTGAGGTAACTAACACAGATGGCGCGATAATCTACGTATGCGTGTCATCTGTCAAATCATATGTTAGAAGACAGCTGTAAAATTTTGTGCCAAAAATGTTGCGTCCGTTGTCTCTTAAAGTTATTTAAAGTAAACGTGCTACGTCCTTTTGTAAATATGGACAAAAGAGAATTTCGTGCTGTGATTAAACACTTCCATATCACCGGGAAAAACTCCAAAGAAATCAAAAAAGAGTTTAATAATATTCACGGCGAATCTGCGCCATCATTTAAGACAATTTGTTTCGGGTGAATGAATTTAAACGTGGCCGTAGGAGCACCGAAAATGAACCAAGAGCAGGACGCCCGAAAGTGGTTACCACTGACGACATGATCACCAAAGTTCATGATATAGTTTTAAATGATCGTCGATTAAAGGTGCGTGAGATAGCAGACACTATAGAATATCTAAAGAATGTGTTGGTCATATGTTACATTTGGATATGAGAAAGCTCTCAGCAAGGTGAGTGCCGCGTCTGCTATGTGTGAACCAGAAACGAATGCGCCCAACAACTTCGGAGTACTGTTCAACCGTTTTTAAGCATAATTCCTCCGAATTTTTGCGCCGATATATTAACGTTGACGAAACGTAGATACACCACTATACCCCCGAAGCAAAAGTTCAATTCAAACAATGAGTAGAAGTATGTGCAAAACGGCAAAACAATTACAGGCGAGTACTATGCGTCGTTATTAGACCAGTTCAGTGAAAAATTAAAGGAAAAACGACCCATTTGGCACGAAAAAACTTTTGTTTCATCATGACAACGCACCGGTTCATGCATCGAACATCTTCGCGACAAAATTATTTGAATTGCTATTCCAAATACTTCATCATGTACCTTACACTCCAGATTTAGCTCCGTCTGTCTTTTTCTTGTTTCCCATCTTGAAAAAATGGCTAGATGCATCTAATGAGGAGGTGATTGCATAAACAAATGATTATTTTGCGGTATTTGATTCGACCTATTATAGTGAAGGCCTTAAACGACTTGAACATCGTTGGAACAAGTGCATAGAATTAGAAGGGGACTATGTCAAAAAATAAATGTAAAAAACTGGAATAAAGTATCTTCTTTTGTACTACTTACCTCAGTTTTCAGACCACTCTCGTAGCAATGAAAATATTAAATCTTACATATACTTTAAAAAATTGTTATAGAAGCTGTATTAACATATTGCTATGAATAGTGGTTTGTAGAGTTAATATTGTGCCACCATCCACAACTAATCTTCCCAACTAGAATACTCGGCCGGTTGATTTCCAAAAATGATGGGACTTCTTACTTCTCAGGGTTCCAAAAAGGAAATACGTGGTCTTCTACAAAATTTTTAAGGTGCCAGTAAAAGTTATCAATAATGTATATTTATATTTTCTGAGTTACTTATTTTTAATAAAACATCAGTAACGGTATAAGAAATAAAATGAGCACAAGATAAAATTTAAATGAATATTTAATACAAAAAAAAAATCAAAAAAGAAAAAACAATCTTTATAAAGTATAAAGATATTGTATCTTACAATGATACAGTGAGGTAAAATATATCCACTGTAAATGACAGCTACGTGAATTAAAACTTCCTCTTAATTACTTCCGAACAAACTTAATTCAAAAATAACAAAGTTTATTTTTAATTTCTCCCCAGACAACCACACTGTATAAACAAATATAATGAAACACGATCAAAAATCTACCACATGCGCGATCACATGTAACAAAAGAAATACCCTTGACTCCTCGTCGAATAAATTTTCACAGTTATAAATTTTTTATTACATAGAAATTTTAAAAATATTCTTTATTATTTATTACTACTAATTAAGACTCTTAACTAATTATTTTGACACAATTGAAATACACTTTTCAAAGCTTTTCTAATTAAGACGTCTTAAGCATATAAGTCTACTTACATAAAAAATATTGGAGACACATTTACTCGAAAACGTTGTTTAATCAAATACAAAAACAAAATTACGAGAATACCAATCTCGTAGAATTATCGGGAATAAATATGAACTACCATCACTATGGTCACACTCAAAAAACAACCCGTACTAATTAAATTTTAAATATATCAATCTATACAACGTTCCCGTATAAATTCAGATGTTAATCTCTCAGAATTTTACTCTAGGCCCCTCAGACATGAGATCGATAACAAAAAAACACTAGTTTTTATCACACATGTGAGATTTAAAACACATCGGATATACACAGATATCCACAAATAATGTATTTTCATTTTTAATAAATTTTAAATATAATTTAGGGAAAAATCCATAACAATATGTAAATATATAACAAAGACAATGTGATCCTCTGACAATCACTGTTAGAGAGTTAATATAGATTAAACAAGGAATATCTGATTATTATTATAATTTTTCATGTTGCAATATTTATTAATTACAATCATTTCTACTAAAATATTAAAGATATTATTTTACAACACAAAAAAACTTGCTTTTTTGTTTACAAACACAGAATAACGCTAATATGATTATGAAAATATGTCGCTTTACTCCTAGTTATTTATCGCATGAGAAGTCTCGTGAATGAGGAGCTGTTATTTCTGGCGCCGTGACGTCAGACGTCGGGACGCCCTGCAAGAATGCGAAGTCAAATATAGAAGATCGGAAAGTATTTCACCGTATGCGTCACTGCAATGCATGCCTAACACTTTGCTCACAAAATTTTTGTTACAATATTCCTAGTATGGCCGTCACACGCAGTACATAAAATACTATGTTATAATTTGTGCGCGCGTAAGTCTATTTGTACGATTACAAGGATGTGGTTTAAAGGTCCTAATTTGTTTGTTGATCGAATATGTATGTACGTCAATAGCCGAGGTGTAATACTCGAACGCGATTCGGTATTTTACAACGGAGATTATTAGCTAGAAAACCGGCTGGAGCCGATTATGGTTTACGTTTTGTCGTTGTACGTTCGACATTGACAGACATACATTCCGATGACGTTTTCGTGTTTTATTATAGGAAATCATAGTATTTGTATCCGGCATTAAAATCCGTATGTTATTATTAGTTGATATCAATAAATAAATAGTATTCAGTGAACTTTAAAAAAAAATGGATATAGTTATACAGTATGTATACTTACATATTACATACTGCATTTACAGTAATGTACAAAAATATGCATAAAATTCAAAGTTTACTCTAAAACACTACATACAAATGCAACAATATTCCTACAAAAAGATTCATAATAACTTTAAAGACATATAAAATATGTAAACCAGAAAAGTAATGCGATAGCAAACAATTAATGTACAGTTACTTAAATAAATGACTGGACTCCTATATATACCGTAAGCAAAATTAACTGACTAGTTGGCTGCATTAAAATCCCTGGATTAGAATATTTTAGTTTTCGTAAATTGACGGAGTTGCTCATATTTGAATAGGTGCTTGTTATTATTGTTGTCGATTGTTGTATTGTATTTTTGTTGCTCTTTCTCTCTGTTTATTTTTGCGTTCTGATTAAAAATCTGAATTTATAAAAATATTAGAATAATGCTGTTTGAGATATAACAAGATTATAGTAAGATACAAAATATTTTAAAATGACATCGATTAACACTAAGCGGATTATAAGAGGTACTTGCTGTGAGTTTACCTGTGGAGCATGAAACGTTTAGAAATAGTATTTGCCTATCAGGAGTGTATTCGGAAAAATTGTAAAGCGGCAACAGGTGCTGTTTCAAATAATCAATATTTAAAATATTAATAATGGGAGTTTATGATATATATGAATATTTTATTGGGAGATTTATAACAGAAGTATATCTTTCTGTAAAAGATTCAAATTCTACTTCATTCACACTTGCTTCACCATATAAATAGCCTATAACATTGCTAAGTACAACATGCAGATATTGAATAGCACTCGGTTAACCGCACATCTATTTTTTGTCATTGAATTGTGACGCAATTACTTCAATATGACAATTAAACTCCTTTCATCATGGGCGTGGATAGAAGCGTGAGGAGTTCTTATAATTTATTTTATTTATTTACTTAATTACATACTTCGTAATTTTTGTAATAGATCCTGTTTAATATCGTTTCATCGAATCTACTTCTCCTAATTATTTTGACGTAAGTGTCCAGTGAATTTCGTTAAGTTTCAATAACTTACGCTTACATTTTTAATTTTCATTTATTTAGATCTAGAACATTGTTTAAGTTACTTTTTCAGATATGATATGGAACAACGTCGAGAATGGCATCGTGTAACAATGGCGAGTTGGATTGAGAGTGAAACTGATTGTATATCGATTGCCAGTGATTTCAAAATTTATTGCAAAGCCTGTAACATACCGTTAAAAAATTCCAAGAAATCGCACGTAACACGTCACTTAGCATCGCAAACACATACCCAGAAATTAGACCTGTTGGAGTCTAACAATTTTAACTAAGAACTCTGTGAAACTTTAGCGGCGGCAAATATTCCATTAAATAAACTTAACAATCCCACCATCAAAACATTTCTCCAAAAATACACTGGTCGAAATGTTCCTGATAAGTCTACCTTACGCAAATATTATATTTATAAGTGCTACACGAACGCAGTAGAACGCATTAGAAGCCATCTTTCAAATCAGTACCTATGGATAACTGTTGACGACACTGTCGATATATTAGGACGCTGTGTGGTAAATGTTGTAGCTTGTGTACTATATCCAACTATTATCCATATAACGCATATGTTAGCTATGCTAGCAACAAAAGTTATAAATACAGTTGATGCGGAAACAGTAGCTAAAACCATTTACGAGAATATGCACCAAATGGATGTATTTCACAAGGATGTATTTCATTCAAAGACAACTAATTTTACAGAAGAGAACCTTGCTAGTTAATAGTAATACTCTTTTACTCAACTTAAACAACAAAATGAACAAAAAAAATGTATTTCGTATTTTATACATCACGCCTTTGTTTTTCAATTATATAAATGAAACTGTTTAAAAATACAAGTATGTACAATAGTACGGCTGCGAGCGATGAATCATGGGCCTCTCTTGTCCGATCCCTACCTGATGTTGCGTTAAAAACAGTGCTCTAGCTGACGCAAAGTTGAATATTCCCACTTCTTTCAAGTGGCGACGAGCTGTTCTGAAAATTTTTGAGCTTACAGCATTTTCGAATGGATTTATTCTTAAAATATTACATAACAGTGCGTCTCCTGCAACTGTTGAAATTTTTGGAGCTCCTGACCCTGTCTTTCATTTCAATGTAGATTCCCTTCTCCATTTTCTATATATGCGTATATCATTGCGTATATATATATTAAATTCGCAAGCGATTTCATTAGGGGTATGACCACTTTCAATTTTAGCAGAAACTCGTGCACGTTGTAATTCATTTAAGTACACCATTTTCAAAATTTGAGAGTATAAAATAAGGTTAGGTTTAGTGATTTAGGGAATGTGATATAAATGAGTTAAGTGTGATATAAATGACTTAAATGTGACAGCGATGATTGATATCAGCGTGACAAATGTGATAGCCGCGATTTACATTGATAGTACAATAAATTTACTTCATTTTGAGACTGACTTCATTATTTTTTCATTTCTTATTCTTATTATATAGAGTTGGAGACTTCATATATCGATCCGCATTCATATTAACATTATAATTAGAGCTGGGGATGTTTGCGGTGTGCCAGGATAGTATTCAGTTAAACGCACGAATATAATGACCTTGTTTCGATCGGTGATGCATGCGTGATTTTATTGCTTTACATGCATTCGCTATTTATATCACTTAGGTATGTCAGTTATGTGTACTGTATATAAATAACACACTTACCTTATTTACGATTATTATAGCATAGCGCCAAGTGGATAAGACTTGCAGTAAGTTTGTAGCATTTGATACGTTTCCATATTTGTAGCGGTGAGCGATGTACGCCGTGATGAATAAATTTTTTTATATTTTGAGAAAGACCGCTCGACATCTACGGATGTAACACACGCACAATTAAAATAATCTTTATAGATAGAAACCGAATCTACACTTGCACCATTACTAATTTGTTTTAATCTGGTAAAATCAAAATCATTGTTTATTACACTCTCGAACTTTTCTATTACATTAACATTTTTGTTGTCATTTACTGCGCATAGCTGGGCGTGTACATCGTCCAGTATTTGCAGTGACTCCGCTAACGATAATGCAGTATTTTGAAATTTCTCGATTGCGTTAAACAATCCTATATGATTGTTATAAATAGTTTGTAAATCTGCATCAAGGGAAGGGTTTTGAAAGAGTCTCTGGCTTTCCTTAATGGCTACAGCTTCGGCAGGATTGAATTGTAGAACCACAGATTTTATTTGTTGGAAATACTTGGCATAATAAAATGCCGCCTTTAACCAACTTCCCCAACGTGTAAGGATTGGCTCTGGTGGTTCGGGAATACCAGGGCACCGACTGTGAAACTCTCGAATTCGTTTGGGAGATTTTAGAAACACTTTTTTTGTGGTTGCTATTAATGCATCCACCTCTGGATAACATTGCCGAATAGTTTGTGCCACAAGGTGTAAAGCATGAACTTTACATGTCACATGCAAAAGTCTCTCACAATCTGCTTTAAGAGAACGGCCTACAGAACGCATTGTCGCAGCACCATCGGTCATAAACATCAGGAGTTGATTAGTTGAAACTTGAAATTTTTGTAGCGTATCGAGCACTACCTTCGTAATTACTTCGCTAGTGCACTTTTCCAATCTTTTGCTGGCTAATAAAATGGGAAATGTTGATTTGTCAGGATCTAGTACACGCACTATAATATTCACAATAGAATGTTTTTTTCGATCTGTCGTTTCGTCGACACATACCCATAACTGTTTATCATTTACTACTGCTTTCATTCTGTTTTCAATGTCCTCACGCACAATTGGTAAATAGGTGAGTAACGTTCTCCGTGACGGTAGCTTTATGTTGGAATTGTATTTATTCCAAAAGTCGTGAAAGGCTTTTTTATCTGGCAGGTGAACTGGCACATCGCAGACGAGTAGCATTGTCAATAAATCGAAAATGAATTGCGTTTTAGACAGCACATTATTTTTTTTGTCTTTGTGGTGTACACTTTCAACATGTCTTTTACAGTCGTATTTGTCCCAGCAAAGTAACTGTTTATCGCATAATTTACAAACCACTTTTGCTCCATTATAATACAAATCGGGAAAGTCTCGGATAAATTTCTTCACGTCGTTATACAATGGGCGCTTTCTTGGCTTGGGCACGTCCGTCATACTTATTAAATAGAGCTCAAGACAACACACGATCACGTTGCCAGTTCACGACTAACTAAAGTGTTTCGCTGCATCGTGTTTATACGCTGGTGGGGATGCACTACATACGGTCCTGCCGTACCGCAAACATCCTCAGCTCTAATTATAATATAATAATGAAAATTTACGCATTTTAAATTCTATTAGAATACACTTTTACTGTCACTTTCCTCAAAACCTAACACATTCTATTTGTTTTCACAAATTGCCTATCCGTACATATAATATTTCTTAATATTTTATTCGAGAATACAGGATTGTAAGTTATAAACGTTATGTTATATATAATTATAACTTCTTATAACATATGTAACTCAATTCAGTATATAATTTTATCTAGTTTGAGATTGTGTTAGTTTCATTTTATTACTCTAAAAAAAGTGCTGATAAGGTCCGCACTTTTGATTTCATCGCCAGACTAAACAATAAGCAGCTGACGATTATTCAAATTTATCTTTGTGGGAAAAGTGTTTCTTGCAAGTTAATAAAGCGTTAGATGTGTTAACTTAATTACGACTGCTTCTTTAGAGAATGAATTTACGTGTTGTTACTAATTCGCTATTAATTGATTTTACTTTTGTTTCAGTGAAATTAATTTTAAATACAACTAGACGCCAAACTAGTTTAATTCTAAAGCACTCATTTCATAAATATTGATTTTATTTGAATTTGACCATTTTACGATCGCTTTTTGAATTAAATGAAACAGCAAACGAATATATCTACATTCACACGAAAAATCAATAATACAGTCAACCCAGTTCGTTCGTGAATAAACTTTCTTACATTTTATAACTTATGCTTGTATTATGTTTAGAAATATAAATATTTTTTTTAAGTTAATAGAAATAAAAAATTTTAAGCCATTGAAATACATATTTTAATTTTTTGTAAATATAGTCAAAAATTATTAAATGAAGACAAATAAAGTTAATATAAAAGCCTATTAATTATAACAATTTAGTTCTTAGTTCTACAGTATATATTATATACTATATATATAATATATATATATATATATATATATATATATATATATATATAAAGATAATTATTTCGTGACCTTTGTATGTTATGGTAAATTCAATTCGTTGGCGATTTAAGGTCTGGTTTTACTTCAAAATGTATATATTTAAAGCAATCCTACATGTTTCGGCAAATGATGCCTTTTTCAAGGAATATAAAATATAAATGTATATTTATATTTTATATTCCTTGAAAAAGGCGCATTTTGAAGTAAAACCAGACCTTAAATCGCCAACGAATTGAATTTACCATATATATATATATATATATATATATATACATATATATATATATATATATATATATATATATACCATATGATTCAAAACACTTTTTGTAGGTGGTGGCTGTGGATTACATACATTTCAAAAAGATATATCTTAACCTATCATTTACTTATCTGTCAAATGTGATTAATTTTAAATGTCGGATAAATGTCGGTATTAGTAAATAATAAATCTTCTGTTTATATATAAATTATTTATTAAAAATGTTGAAGGAACAATTTAAAATTAGAGTAAAAAGGAACATATATTAAAGGAACTGTTGAAAATTATAACTATTATAATTTAAACACAATCTAACTCGACGTTTCATATTTCAAAAACCCTTATAACCATCTCAGGCGTGATTCGATTACATTCTTCTTGAATTTTTGCTTTTAATTCATCAATAGTCTGGATAAGTTCTTTATAAACTGTATTTTTTAAATGAGGTCTAATGGTGTCAGGCGACCCTTAAATAATGGAGAATAGTTTGTGCCGTATGTGCTGTTCCACCATCTTGTTGGAAATACCATTGGGTTAATTCATCATCGTGGAACTGATTGACAAATATTTCTAAAATACGGCTTCATCAATTATTACGTTATTTGAAACGAAATTCTTGTAAACATAGTTAACTTCTGTACCTCCATTCACCATTTTCGATATATCCATTGCGAAAATATGACTCAATAATGAATGATGAATGCCTTCTGTTGATCAGTAAATACCATTTTTAGGTAATTATTAATTAATTCAATATAATAAGTTACTAGCAACGGTAATACAATATTCAAGCTAACCAGAATTCTGACATTTAAAATTAATTACATTTGACAGATAAGTAAATTAAGTTAATAAATACATTTTTGAAATAAGCGTAATCCACAGCCGGCCCTTATAAAAAGTGTTTTGAATCATATAGTATTGTACTGGTTACACTTAGGTATCATTTAAAAAAGTAACAAAGGACTAATTAAAATGCACATACAATGAAGCAGAATCGAGAAATGCACGGTATTTTTGTTTGAGAATAACACTAATTATTGTATTTATTAAGGTAATCCTTTAAATTTGTCTATTTGATATTTAGCTATGTATTATAAAACGCATGTCGTTACTAATTTATAAATGTCATGAATTACTACTTACTTGACAGAAGTTTGACTTAAATCAAAACATACATTACATATTTTTTCTATTTCGCACACACAATGATCTCATTTTGATACGCATTCGCGGCTCGAAATGAACCTTATTTCGAGACGCAACCTTTCATTATTCAGTGTTGGTTTCCTGTTCAATTTGGAATAATATTTGACACGCTGCTTAATATAGGTTATGTACCTACCAGAATACAAAAGATAATACATGAATGTAGAATAACGACTATTTATTATTATATTTTAGTACTTAAACAAGTTAATATTGAAGCACAAAACTCAATATAAAAATATAATTATGTTAATGTATTTTATTTTAGTTATTGTAATTAGTATAAACATGTACATTAACTTGCGATGAATTATAAGGATTTATACTAATGCCAGGTAGGTTTTGATAGGAAACTAAAGTTTTCCTTGTAGTATTAGTTTCAACAATAACTTTAGATTTTTTATTTGAAGATTGACTTGACGTATTTTGTTCAGACGTGAACATTTGAGCAACCTCAATTTTTCTTTTCATGGATGTATCAATATAACCCTCAGCTATAGCTGACGATTTCCATCCTCCATGCTGCTTAATTGTAATCAAATCACCACCCTTATTTGCTATATGAGACGCACTGGAACGTCTAAAACAGTGTCCACTAAATAATTCAGGATTTGGTAATTTAAGAAAGACCGCAATAAGTTTAGGCATCTTGCCTATTGTATGAGTTCCAATTGGACATGATATACAATATCCATTGCGATAGGTAAGAAAGAAACGTTCAATGGTTGTGTTTTTTGGTCTTAAACTTATATATTTTTTTATTAAACCAATCCATTTAGGGGTTGTGATTGCAAAACTTCTAGGTAAATAATTTTTTGTTTTAGGTATCGAAAAAACAATGAAATCATCCTTATATTCAATATCATTGATTGACATATTTACTAATTCATCTCGTCTACAAGCTCCAACATAACCTATTAATAATGCAACCTAAAATGAAAATGCTATACAAATTGTGTTTTAATAGAGAAACAGAAGTACCTTTATTGCAAGGTACAATTTATCATCAGCATTTTCTATAAAATGATCAATTTGTTCCATATCTAATATTTTAGATTTCTTTGGTTGATATCCTTGTCCACAACGTTTTAAGAATGCTTGTAGTTTAGAATATTTTGATATATCTAAGTTCTTATAGATATTTAAACAAGAACGCAACATAGAATATAATGCCCATAGTGTCGAGGGCTTTTTTATTTCACTTTGTAGCTTAAAATATGCCAATAAAACATTTTCTGATAGTATGTGAACTTCATTTTCAATACACCAAGATTCAAATTGCTGATAATTTTTTTCATATACTACACGAGATTTTTCTGGCAATAAATTTCCAGATGTATTTTCTGCTATTTCACGGAGATTCGGTGGTGTCCCGCTTAGGTAATTAGAATTATCCATCATTTCTTTATAGTTTCTGTTTGAATTAGAATAATAATAAATTTTAAATGACATTCGCTATTTAAAAATTGGGAATGTCAGTTTGACCAACGTTTACATTTCAAAAAAGTAAATGTCACTTATTTTATACAAATTGCATACTATGAAAATACAAATTTTAAAGTTTTTTAAAGTTTAAAAGTTATGGAAATGCAAAATAGAAAAAATAGTATAGAAAACTCGTTTCATAAGACGTTTTGTTGTCCTCGTCCTTTGGAAAACTCGCCTTCGGCTCGTTTTCCAAACTTGGCCTCGTACAACAAAACATCGTCTTATGACACTAGTTCTCTAATATACTATTCTGTGTCACTTAATAGGTTACCCTTAATAGCTTATATTAATAATTTAAGCACAGACATGTGTTTACAAATCCATGACTGCCCAGGACGTAAAGACTAATTGAACGCTTGTGACAAGTTTTGCAAACAATCTTTTGTAATTATTTATTTATTTATGTAGAGAAATGTCACACTGTATATTAAAATTGTAACCTGAATTTAGCCATAATGATGTATGATATATGTAAAAATGCATCAACATGAAAACGTATTTACAAGTAACACATATTATTTTCTATTTAAAAATTTTCTCTAAAATAATTAATTTCTAAATTAACTTTTCTATATTTCAATAATCAATTTTATTAAAAACTATTTCAAATATTTATAACCGTTCGCAACTATGTTCATGGCGTACAGGCAAATATAAAAGAAAAAACAATCGCAATGAAAATCCTTGCATCGGGGGTCACACGAAAATCGCCAGGGCGAGAAGACGCGATCGCGAACCCTATGAAATAGAAAATTAAAATTGTGCGGAAGTATTTGTTGTGCGATTATCAAATTAGTGTAAAAAGATGGATATAATGAAAAAATTCATAATTGGAGTAGATTGTGAAATTGGGTTGGTACTTTAGCCACTTCCACATAATGACATTTATTATTTGACATTGAAACTATAAGTTTGTGTAAAATTTTTCAAAACTCTTATTAAGTTGGTTGGTTTGTGTTTAGATGTAAATGGACAACATTTCCAACAACTTCTGTAGCTATATGTAAATTTTGATTATGATTTCGATATTAAATAAATTATTTGTTTTCTTTTTTGTTGTAGTATCATTTCAATTTTTTCAAAATGTTTATAATTTATAAACATTTTGAAAAAATGAAATCAGTGATTTTACAACTAGATGCCAAAGAAGCAGCTGCAATACGGCTCAGCCAGGTTCAATTTAACAATCCTCAAGTTGCAGCAAATTTAAAAATTATTTACGACAGTTACGTTCCAATACTGGACGCAATAAAAAATTTACAGAACACTGCGCTGTCCTTATCGGACTCATTAGCAATTATTGACCACGTAAAACTAGTGCTGCATATCCTTGAAGATGAAAAAAGTGATTGTGTCCGTGAAAAATTTAACAGTGTATTAGATAAAAATGTAGATTTTACAAAATTAGGGCAACTTTTTACCAATACTGAAGATCCGTTGTACAGATACAAAGAGCGCTTTAACTATGCAAATATAACATCTCTCAACGTCGAACAATCCTTCTCTGTATATAAATATATATATACGTCGCTACGTACGAACCTTTCCGAGACTAATACAGAAACATATATTATGGTGCAGTTTTTTCATCGCGCACATCCGCATTTTTTTGCAACAGTGTTATGATGTTGGGTAAGTTATTTATGTTTTTCTTAACGTTTTGTATAGGGATTCGATATATTTATTTTTAAGTAAGCGCACTGTTATTCTGCTAAACTCTCCACGCAACGCCACTGCTGGGGCACATAGTCTGCCGTCTTTAGTTATAACTTCGAAAATAATAGAAATAAGTACTATGTTATTGGTACCATTTTAATGTCAATTTTACAAGGAATTTGCTGACTAATAAACAAATTATAGATTCAATTTAAAAAAAAGAGAAAATAGCCTTTAAACTTCGATAACTTTGGCACGACATATTTAACACTCTGTATATGTTGTCACATTGTTCACCCTCAAAACATATAACGTGTTAGTTCATAAATTGGTAACAAAAGAGTTACGTGAGGCACTGCACCCATTTTCAGGCTAAGACTTAAAATGTTAGACGCTGCAACTGTAAAGATTTTAACAAAATTTGCAATAAAACCAAAACTAACAGTGTAAGTGCACATTGTCATATATCAAAGATAGTTTGGGTGGCTATCATCATAATAACAAGAAAGTATAGCAATCTATTAAAAAAAAAATTGAAAGTGGTTGCGGAAATTTGGAACACCCTGTAAATATATAAATAAAAATAGAAAATGCACTGTAGCATACTACATGTGTACGTAAAGTTTAATTGCTACAACTTTATTAGTATTCATGCTAAGCTCCGCCGACACACTATTGCCGCACCCGGTATATTATTTTTCCAAATTCTGTAATCTAAAATGAAAATAACGTTGAAATGAAAAGTGTAAAATTTTCTTCTGTTGCCGATACACGGCAACGAGGTTAGTATACTTCACGAATAGTGAAATTATGCCACATTTGGCAATACTATCGCCTCGTATTTCTCGCATTTTCGCGAGAAGTCGCGAACATTCTAGAGATGCACCTGTTAGTATAAACGTATGTTACGCTTACTTTTTGTAGAACTGACGCCGCGCACGTTTTACTTGATTACTAGATAGGCGGAACAGCATGAATTGCACTCTCAAAATAGTTAATTTTAGAGCACATAATCATGGATAAATTTTTAATTAAATGTAAACAAGCAAAAGTTAAGAAAATATCCTCAACAATATTCAAACTTTGGATACACGAGAAATGAATTAAACGACGAGAAGATGCATGTGTGTGTTATTTGTGCGAATATTTTGATGACAAAAAATATTAATAATAACTAGCTAAACACGACCACGCTACGTTGTGACTCAATCTGATATGAAATGAATGAGAAAATAAATAAAAGTATTGCGGCGAAAATAGATTCACCAAGAAAACACATCATTCAATTCAATACACTGTCTTGCGTTGCTATGGCTATGTGGAATGAAAGGAAGGGAAGAAAAAAGATAGTGAAAAATTCGTGAAAACTCACATCTATCCCGAAATGCGTGGATGCATTTCGCTCTTATTGGAGCTTGTCAACACAGAGTATCCTGCAGACAGACATGACTTCTATACTTTGCGTATACATCGTTAATATATTGAACTTCGTACAAATGAGAACTAATGAGTATTAAATGTCACTTTACATGCAACTGTCGCCTAATGTGTTGCGTTAATTTCTACATTTCGACAAACTAAGTTTGTACCAGTATGCTGAATGCTACACGTCGCGACGCCACCTTCCTGGTTGTTAGAATAATAAAAAATTCGTGAAATGTTGGAGTTTGTCAACACTTTTCACGTGTGACCTTTCGCGAATTTTTCATTATCGTAACAACCAGGAAGGTGGCATCGAGACGTGTGGCGTTTCTGCATACTGGTACAAACTTAAAAAGCTTCTCTTTGGAGACTGTGGTTAAGTAAAAACTTAAAAGAGGTATATAACCCCTTACCACAATTATTAATCATATGCTAAATACGTATATATACGAGTATACGAGTTTATTCGAATAACGCGAGATTCTGGATCAGTTGACGTATAGGAAAGCCCATTATAGTTTTTTAAGTGGATTAATTGAAAAATAGAGGTGGCCAAGTATCTTTAGTGGAGTCAATTTCTATTGTAGAACATTGTGAAAATTTATTGAGAAATGTTCCCGGTCGAACTGGTAAAGTTATACTAGATAAATAGTGTTATAACAAAGAATGATGGTTTTCAAAAGTTAACAGAAATATCAAAGATTTTATCATTATCATTAAGAGATAAAACTTTACATTTAGACTCCGAACTTCTGGTGTCATTAGATATTCACCTATCACTTCAGTCGAAGTCGAAAGAACGTTTTCAACATATAAACTAAATTTTAGTGTCGAAAATCTAGAAAAGCACTTAATTATTAATTGGTACAATAATAAGTTAAGTAAATCTCATTGCGAAAGTGAATAGTAATTAATAATAATTATACATATAATTCTATGGATGTTACTTAATAACATAATAACTACAAAAGTATTTTTAATAATATAAAATATTATTAAAAATGGGGTGTGAAGAACACAATACAAGTTATATATTTGTGAATGTATCTCCTCTCCAGAGACGCAGATACGTATTTCACCTTTCTACAGGATCGTCGGTACGCCCCTGCTGGAGAAGAGATACATTCAACCAAACATAACTACCTTGCTATCAACCAGAAATTATTAAGACAGAGCGTGAAAGAATATTCAGCGCTGTCTACATAATAACTGCCGAACTAAGCAACGTGTTTCTATAGACTGTAAAAACCATATCTATAAAAAACTGTATTAACGTGTCTTCACTACTTGTCGGGCGAACCGAATGGGTATATAACAAAATAATTTGAAACATACATGAGTAGGTAAAAACCACACCAATTTGTATAATACAAAAGTATTTTTAATAATATAAAATATTATTAAAAATGGGGTGTGAAGAACACAATACAAGTTATATATTTGTGAATATATCTCCTCTCCAGAGACGCAGATACGTATTTCACCTTTCTACAGGATCGTCGGTACGCCCCTGCTGGAGAAGAGATACATTCAACCAAACATAACTACCTTGCTATCAACCAGAAATTATTAAGACAGAGCGTGAAGGAATATTCAGCGCTGTCTACATAATAACTGCCGAACTAAGCAACGTGTTTCTTTCTATAGACGGTAACAACCATATCTATAAAAAACTGTATTAACGTGTCTTCACTACTTGTCGGGCGAACCGATTGCGTATATAACAAAATAATTTGAAACATACATGAGTGGGTAAAAACCACACCAATTTGTATAATACAAAAGTATTTTTAATAATATAAAATATTATTAAAAATGGGGTGTGAAGAACAAAATACAAGTTATATATTTGTGAATGTATCTCCTCTCCAGAGACGCAGATACGTATTTTACCTTTCTACAGGATCGTCGGTACGCCCCTGCTGGAGAAGAGATACATTCAACCAAACATAACTACCTTGCTATCAACCAGAAATTATTAGAAACACGTTGCTTAGTTCGGCAGTTATTATGTAGACAGCGCTGAATATTCTTTAACGCTTTGTCTTAATAATTTCTGGTTGATAGCAAGGTAGTTATGTTTGGTTGAATGTATCTCTTCTCCAGCAGGAGCGTACCGACGATCCTGTAGAAAGGTGAAATACGTATCTGCGTCTCTGGAGAGGAGATACATTCACAAATATATAACTTGTGTTGTGTTCTTCACACCACATTTTTAATAATATTTTATATTATTAAAAATACTTTTGTATTATACAAATTGGTGTGGTTTTTACCCACTCTTGTATGTTTCAAATTATTTTGTTAACATAATAACTTATTATGTTGTTAAGCAACATCCATAGAATTAAATATATATAGCTATTAATTGTAATCTTTTACCATATTATAATGCAGTGTTCTTATCATATATTATGTAATAATAATTATTTTTATGTATACATGTAATTTATATAATTTATATTTAATTTTGTTGTTTTACTACTACCCTTTCCTTGATTTCCAGTAAGCGAAATACATAAAAAATAAGGTGCATAAAAAATGTATAAATGGTAAAAATGAAGCATGTATTTGACATATTTTTAGGAAGAACGTGACATATTTATGCGCATATTTAAAGCATCTCTTGTGCATAAAAATCCGAACTTTATTTATTATTAATTTCGATAAAATAATTAAATAACGTGAACCACTAGCTTAGAAATATCTAATTACCAATTTTACTAATGCTATCCTACAGTAGCAAACCACCCTATTTATTAGAATGATTTACGGTATGAAGCAATAAATAGATGAGGTAGATAAACCTCAGCGTCTGTGACTAATATTAATTGCCAAGGTCAAATGAAACACAGTTATATTAACAAAACAGAAATACACTTAAAACAATATGAACTTCTTTAAGTTTCAAACCAGCAACATAAACTTGTATCTCAGTTTAACTATCCCATAAAAATAAGTAACACACTGTATGAAGCATGTCCGTTGATAGATCTTGCATTTGCAGCACTCTATATGAATTGATGACGAGTGTGTTGTGTTACCTTCATACGACAGGTCGACACTATGTTGTTCGCTGACCATCACCGTTTTGTCAAACTAAAGTTCGCTATACGACGAGGCAATGCTTTTCCATGGCCGTTCGTCGAGGTTGTTTCTCCCGCATGACCTGTTCGAGTGAACACACTTCATTAGTAATATCACCCACAGATGTCATGTAGCAGATAGATGTTTCAACAGCTTCGTTCTGTTCAATTTGCCACATATGTGTGCGTGTAGATATTATATGTATTCATATTATTTAGGCACGTGTTAATGTAAAAATATAACAATTATGATACCTATAAATGATTTTATGCAATATTTCTTTTTTTAAATTTAGTACAAAATACTTCGCTTAAATAAAATTGTATTAAATTTATTGGAGAATTTTACATATTACGTAGCTATAAAATTTAAAAATATCCAACAAATTTTATTTATTTACTAGCAGCCCGCAGCCCGGCGTTGCTCGGCCATATTCTATAGAAAAATTAAAACTTCCTCTGTGTTAACTGCCATTAACCGATATAAATTTTTTGCTTATTCTCTAGCTAAACAACGAATCAATGACATTATTATAATCGATCTGTCACTCCAATACCTTTGGATACACAATATCCTTCGTTATTTCATCTGGTGCATAAACAAACAGAACAGATGGTTTCTCGATTTGCGAACATGCTACATATGCACATGCGCATTCCAGCTGTTGTAATCACACATAGCAATTCGAAAACTGTGCTTGCAGATAAAAGTGCATTGCTCACCGTAATGTCGATGAAGTTGTCCTTCTGTCGAGACAATTGCTAAGAGACAACTTGAAAGCAGTGTATAGCAAACGCCAATTTAGTTGGCGCGAAGAGGGGTAAGTTCGCGCAGGATGAGAAGTAGTGGGGAGATTTGTATTTGGTTTTACATCAAATGTCAGATAATTCTAACCTCTGAGCGTGTATCACTTTATGATCCCCTAGCAAGGACATATGTTCCGTCAAACGTCAATGACAAATGTATTCTGACAATTACTTGGGTAGTGGGGGTGGACGTTTTTAAAAACGGCTTCTGCGCACCCCCTCCTCGCGCCAACTTAATTGGCGCTTGCTATACATATATGCAGTTGAGGCCCTTAAAAATCCAGGCACTTAAAATCAAAATTTTAAGCGGTGTAAACTTTTTTAAACGCTACTCAAACTGGCGTAGAATGCAAAATGTATTGCAAAAATAGTAAATGAAAAAAACTATTTTCAAAGCTTTAATGGCCTCCAATGTTGATGGTGGTTCGAATTCCATCCCAGGGTCATCTTGATCTTCATCGATCTCGTATGCTTCTTCTTCCGTTTGTAAACCTTTTAAATTCATAACTAAATCTTCATCATTTAGCTCTCCCCATGTTGCCAAGTCTTTATCAATGTCAACAAAGTCATCAAATATAATATTTGAATCAGTGTCCACGACGTACGCTTCTCGAATCAGTTGTGCCAAGGGAATGTTATCCTCGTCTTCAAAATGATCCTCTTCTTGAATAGCCACTGAGGGGAGAAATCCAGCATATCGAAAACAATTAACAATTGTATTTTGAGAAACTGCATCCCATGCTGTGGATATCATCATCATATCATCATGACGGTATCTAGAATATTAATCTTTATTTAATTGTTTTCATCTGCATTCTCTATCATTTTCATGACTAAAGCCTTTCGGAAATGCACTTTGAGGTTCCTTATTATGCCTTGATCAAGAGGCTGTAGAACGGAAGTTGTATTTGGTGGAAGAAAACACAAATTTATGGCCTTCAAATTCTGAACATTAGGATGAGCGCTGCAATTATCCACTAACAACAAACTTTTCTTCTTTGCCGCACATAGCTCCTTATCCCAGTCTCGTAAAAACTTCTCAAATATTTCGGACACCATCCAGGCACGTCTGTTGGATCTGTAATCGACAGGAAGTCTCTTCATGTTTTTAAAACACCTGGGATTGTTTGATTTTCCAATGACAAGCAGCTTTTTTTTTAATGGTGCCGGTCATATTGGCGACCACCAATACCGTGACCCTGTCTTTTGACATTTTACCCCCAGAGCATTTCTCTCCTTTAAATTTTAGGGTCTTGTTAGGAGTCATTTTGAAGAATAATCCGGTTTCATCCGCGTTAAATATCTGTTCATCCGTGTAGTTTTTACGTATCTCTGCAAAAACATTTTTCAACCATTCATCAGTTGTACTTTCGGATACAGATGCAGATTCACCAGAGACAGTGCCACCCACAATATTGTGACGGTTTCGGAATCGTTTGATCCAACTTTCTGGAGCATTTAAAGTTTTCCAGTCCTAAAAGTTTGCCGAAATCATTGGCTTTGGCTTGTAAGATGAGCCCTGTTATTGGAATACCCTGGCTTCGTTTCTCTTTGAACCATCTCAAGAGTGTCTTATCAATGTCATCATATTGAGAGCATCTTAACTTCTTATTCATTTGAACATTATTTTTGAAGGCGTCTTCAAATTTTGTTCGATTTTTCCAAATCGTAGATACAGTGGAATGCGATAGATCAAAGCTTTTTGCAACCTCCACATTAGCCTCACTATTTTTTATGCGTGTAATTATTGCAAAATTTGTCACTTATTGATAAGGCTTTTCTCTTTTTTGCAGGTGTCATTCTGTTTTGACACACATACATACATGTAACAAATAACGTAATTTGAACAACACTGGTCGCTTACAAATATGTATGTACAGTTCATAAAGTATAAGTTTTCAGTTCGTACTGCCCAAGTGTGAACCGCAAATTGTACTTTATCTCTTTCTAACACACATGAACACGCGCTGTAATACTACAGACGTTTGTCATTTTGAGTTAAGACGTACGTCTTTGAAATATTATATTAAATAAAAAGGATAGGTTGTCTAGGAGATAGTCTTATGATATTCGACTTGTCAAATTATTTCAATATTGTTGTTTATTGACTTTGTTTCCGGTATTCTGACTTCTAGGTTAAGCATTCTTCCAATTTGAATATTTAGTTTATCAAAAATTACAAAATATGTTTTTTTGAGAACAATACTGATAATAAATAGTAATATCAATTAGTGGCAATAAGTACGAAATTGTTTGATTATTACTTTGACATTTCTAACCTATTTATTTTACAGAATATTTCTTAGATGCCAAGTAAACCTCTTGGTTCTCAAGCGAAACAGCTTGTATTAAATCTTACAGCCTATGAACAGGTAAAGGAGAATGGTGGACTATTTATGTCCATCGACCGCGTTCATGAGGTAATTCACATAATCAGTTAGATAAGGCGGTATTATGAAATAAGTTTTATTTTAGAGGGTAGCAGAAGCCCTTAATATTTCTAGTAGAACGGTCTACACTATTAAACATCGTAACATTCAGAATCCAGTCTTATCGTCTCCTAGCAAAAAAATGTCTTGTAAGAAGCCAAAAACTAAGGACTTAGCAGAAGCAACTAAAATGGAAGTTCGAAATACTGTTTATGACATGTATAAAGAAAGTATGTTTTTAATATATTGTAAATATTTATTACATGTTAAAATTTTTCAGAAAAACATCTTACCTTAAAAAATTTAAGCAATGTTTTGGCTATGAAAGAATTTGTTCATACATGTACAACTACTTTAGCAATATTGCTTAAAGATATTGGTTTTAAATATAAGAAAGAGTGTTAACAGGAGAGCGCTCACAGAGAAATTAAATATAGTCTGAATGAGAAATGTATTTTTAAGGCAATATATGAATAACTTAAATTCAACTTTATGTCAGTTTATGTTCCTTGATGAAATTTGAATCTTTTCGAAAGAGAATAGAATGAAATCCTGGCAAAATGATAATATAAAAAGTGTTAGGAAACCCAAAGACTATGATGGTAAACGGTTTATTATTATACATATTGGCACAGAAAATGGCTTCATTAAAGGAGTTAGTCTGATTTTTCCATCAAAAACAATCACTGGTGATTACCATGGAGAAATGAATGGTGACTCCTTTAAGCAATGAGTAAATGATCAGCTTATACCAAATCTTGAGGTACCATCACTTATAATAATAGATAATGCTCCTTATCATAGCGCTAGTCAAAATAAACAACCAAATACCTCCTCAAAAAAACAGAAATTATGGAATGGTTGAGAAAAAAAGATAGAAGCTATTCACCTGCAATGACTAAGAATGAATTAATTCAATTAGTAAAATATCATAAAGAAGAGAAGATATTTATTATAAGTGAAATAATGTGAGTGGACATGAAGTTTTAAGATTACCTCTGTACCATTGTGACTTGAACGCAATTGAAATGATTTGGACTAAGGTTAAAAACTATTATAATTCAAATATTGGAAGAAATGGTTATTCAGATGAAAGAGTTAAAGAAATGTGGAATGAAGCTTTGCAACAGTGTGATGAAATTACTTGGTATAATTGTGCTAGGCATACGGAAAATTTAATTAAAAAATGGCATGAGCAGGAGCAATTTCTTGGTAGGGCAGAGATTGCTCCAATAATAATGTAAATGACTCAAGTTTTGAGTCAGAATCAAAAACTGACTAGTTTTCATTCATTTTTGTAATATATAATCCATTTACATTAAAAATAACATACCTATTGCAAATAATACAAGTAATATTTTTGAGGTTTTATTTGGATGAAACAGGGAAGTTTACTTCTATAAAAGTTCACTAAACATTAATAAGCAGGTAACTATCTTATTTTGACAAAATATTTTTGTATTTATATTTTGTAGAAGTTTAATATGGTTACATTAATACTGCCATAAAAACCATCAATGTGTATCATTTGCATGCACATAATATAAAGCAGCGAAGAAATTACTGCCACTGGTTCAACGAAACATTACATGATAAAGATCTCGTAGCAAAGTTTTATATGAATGAAGTTTGTTTTTTTCTTATTGGTAGTGTACTAACCTGCAAAATTATCAAATGTAGTTATCAGAAAATCCTCATGTGTTTGTTAAATATTATCTTCATCTAATAAAGAATAATATGGATTTGGATTGTATTATTCCTCATGTGTTTGTTAAATTCCTCATGTGTTTGTTAAATATTATCTTCATCTAATAAAGAATAATATGGATTTGGATTGTATTATTATACCATTATTTTCTTAAGAAACAATAAAATATTAAATGTAGACTATATAAATGTTTCTTTTATGTATAATTTTATAAATGTAATTTGACAACATATATTTACAACTTTCAAAAGGTTTTAATTCTTTTTCAAAAAGTTACGAACATAACTTTTACATTCTTTTCCAATATATTTAAATTTATTTAAAATATAAACAATATATAAGTTAAGTAGAAATCTAAATTATTCATCAAATTAATACATTCCCAATCTTCTTAACCCAGATATAGTGCAAGAAAATGATTTTGGTAGGTATGTCATTCTTAATAATGCAAACATTTTTAACACTAAAGATCTTTTCAATACCTCATTTCACTATTGATATGACTTGAAATATTTCTTTTTAAATAAATTTTTGATCGAATATTTTCGTGAGTTTATAATTATAAATAACATTTAAAATAATTTGTTCAAATATTAAAGTAATAATTTCGGCATAGTTTTCTTGGATAGAATATATTTATACAGAACTAGAAAAGAAACAATACTTTTGAAATATTAATGTTCCCACTTTACTCATTATTATTTTGACATGTAGGTTATGTATATGCTTTCTTTGGTTATATTGCAAGTAACATACTAAAATTTTGACAATATTGAAACATGACGTTTATATTTTATGATGACAAACGGTTGTTTCCGCGATTGAATACTGACTTCATTTGACTCTGCAGTACTGATTTGAATCATATGCTTCGAATTTGACCTTGAACTGAAAACTTATACTTTATGAACTATATATAATAATTGGTATGTATTGCTCCATCAAAACTGTCGGGAATTAGGGGAATCACAGAAACGGGACCAATCGGAACAACAACACTCGGCACGGGGCTTTTTTCTCCTACGTACGTCGTTACATCCGGCCTGACTTAGAGCTCAAGAAAGACGTTACAAGCGACTTCGTCGCTAATAGCGACGACGTTATACACGACTATGGTAGACATTGTCGCATATAGAAATTCAACCACTTCTCTACAGGTAGGTCGTTATAAACAACTTGTTGTTATAAGCGACGTCGTTATAAATGACTTTCACTGTATTTAGTTTTGAGAATAAATTTTTGTAATTCTGATAATTGCGGCATTTTAAAAAATAAATTGACTATGGATTTGTCAAATGTGGCATTGTCATCAAAATAACTCATGAAAATTTGATTTACACACATTACAAAATTTTTGACATTCACATCAAAATCGAGTGTCAGTTTTCAAAGGCCGCAACCATACATATACGCATAGGCGATTTTCTTTATTTGACGATTTAAGCTGTGTTTTAATTGAATATTTATTTATTTAAGATACTTTAACTCTTACATGATTCGGCACTTATGGCATTCTTCAAAGAGTTTTTTTTTAAATATAAACGTTCAATTATAAAAAGTGACAGTATACTCGTATTATATTTTTTACTGCCATATTTTATATGACACATTGTCATGCCTTTTATATATGTAATAATTTAGAATGACATTACGATTTTTCCTATAGAAATTCATGTTTCACATATTGCTAATTCTTTGATATTTGCCGATAAAATTTGGAAAAAAAAATATGGAAACATCCTTCCACACAACATAAGGAACATACATACAAAATGTGATCAAAATCGGTTATGTAGTTTGCGAGTCTATAGAGAACAAATGAAATATTTTTGATTTTTTTATATACATATATAGATTTTAGAAAGAATGAAAGTTCGATTGCGTGTTATAATAGAAACAAATTTTAAAATTTTAACTAGCTGTGATAGAAGTGTTCATTTGAAAAGTCAATCTAGGTTTCTTTGAAATTTTGATAGAATAAGACGCAAATATATTAGTATGTGTTTGTTGTTCTGTAAACGTATATATATCCAAATGACATTTGATAATGTCAATCACAAATATCAGTTAGTGCATAAAATAATCGTGCGTCGATTCTGGTTTAAATAAATTGCTTCTCAGTTTTAAAATGGCTTTCACTTTAGAACATAAAATTCTTTTAGTCCAGGTTTATTTTCGAAGTGGTAATAAAATTGATGGTTTATGGGTTTTTCAGTTCAAGATTGCAAGGTAGAATTTCAAGTTGAGTTTCCACATTTTGTAATAGATTATATACAATTTAAGCGTACTTTGGATAGAACTTTAAAACTTTTTTCTGAAACTGGTAGTCTCTTAAGAAAATTAGGCAGCGGAGCAGTTAAGAAACGTACACCTCAAGTTGTCAATCGTGTTGAAGAAATAATGGAAAATGAACCACAAACATCTGTTCGACATTTGAGTCAACAAATAAACCTTTCTGTTGGTACAACTCACAAGTTATTAAAAAAAGATATGCAACTTTATCCATACCGTTCACAGCAGTACAAGAATTGTTAGAAATTAATTACCCACGTAGACTACAGTTTTGTAATTGGTTTGTAAATACATATGAACAATAATGGAGAACTTTCGCAAAGAGTCATCTTTACTGATGAAGCATGGTTTTATAAAACGGGATACCTAAATTCACAAAATACAAGAATTTGGAGTAGTGAAAATCCACATGTAATTAATGAAGAATCGCTACATCCAGAGAAAATTGGTGTTTGGGCAGCGATAAGCCAAAGGCGAATCATTGGACCAATATTTTTTCAGGGAACGTTAACTGCTCAAAGGTACCGTACGGAAATTTTACAACCATTTGTCAATCAGTTGCATGATGATGAACTTCAAAATGCATATTTCCAACAAGACGGAGCACATTGTCACTGTACTGCAGAATCTTTGGATTATTTAAGAGAATTTTTTGATGAGCGTATAATTAGTCGAAATACTGAAATTGCCTGGCCTGCACATTTATGCGATTTAACACCTTGCGACTTCTTTTTGTGGCCTTATCTAAAAAAAAAACATATTTCGAACACTTATATTGAATTTGAATGATATGCTACAGAGAATCGAACAGAAATGCATGGAAATTAATAACAATCCAGTAATGTTGCAGAATATCATCAGAAATTTTGAACGGAGGATTTTAAAGTGCATTGATCTTGAAGGACAACATTTTCAACATTTATTATAGTTTTCAATAAATACCTATTATTTGTTACATATTTATTTGTATGTATGAAACTGTCAAAATATACGACTTCGTAGGTTAAGTAGTAAATTTTAATTTACGACATACTTCAAAATGTTCTCAGTAAATCACATGCTACTAGATTGACTTTTCAAAATGAACACTTGTTATATGTACGCACAGTTTACTTATAAATACTGTCAGCATCTTAGTGGCGTCTAGAAAAGAGGTATCGCTCATAAAAACTACAATACATATACATATTCGAAAACTACAGAAAATACAGTGGCGGTTCTTGATGACTTACGATGTAAGCTACTGCACGGATGAGATTGCTTCCAGGAATTTCAGACAATTTCCAGTGCAGTTACTTGGTTCTCTGTATATATGAAAGCTTAAACGAAGCAGTCTCATCAAGAACCGCCGCTGAGAAAATAGGCTTTCGAATGATGTATAATTTATTGGAAGTGTTCGGATTAGATCCACATAAACCGGGCCATTTACCTATGGAATTACGCACTGTTTCTAGGGAAATTTTTGTTTCAGGTTCAAGAATACTTCATTTTGGAGACTTTAAATTTGGATAATGATTCTTACAAGCTATAATCGATAGTCAAGACAATATTGACACACCCATTTCTTCGCATTAAAACAGCGATTCTCAACCTTCTTGGTTCCGTGACCACCCAAAGAGTAAATGTAAATAAAATTAATATTTCGCGACCTCCCCCCCACCCATTCAGAGGAATAATAGCACTAAGCTTTACTATTACTAAATTAATTTTTACTGTAATTATAAATCCAAAAAATTATTTAATATTATACAGGCTGTTCCATTAAGAATTGTCCATATAGTAACTCGAGAAACCTTAGGACAAAAGTTAAAGATTTAATCTCAAACACTTAAATAAAATATTCCTCCTTGCCGAGATAAAGGCTGTTTTATTATAAATATTCTAAAATGATTTTAGCCCATTGTTTTGACATCTTCCAATATTTGTTGTTTACATATTGCAGTGGAATGTGCTTTTGATTGCTTATTAAATCTTTTTGTTCACACTACAACTTAATCGTCCGGCTGTTCAGTCTGGTAGACCTTCTTGAGCTCACGTCCCTCGGGTCGATCCTTACGGATGTAGGTTATATCATAAAATAAAACACGAGGTGTCAGATAAATTATACACACATTTTCCCTTTACATTTATATAATAAAAAAAAAAAAAAAATCAACTTTACAAAGTGCAACGTTGAACTGCTAAAGACACAGCAATAGAGGGCAAAAAAGATTTGGATATCATATGAAGATACAAATCATTAAAAAACCTCACTATGACAACTCACGAGCAAAGATAACAAAATTACTAATATCCAAAAATTTATCAGATGTCAACAATAATATTTAACCCAACAATTTAAACGTCAAAGTAAAGAATTGTTTACTCTGTGCGCGAAATCAAAATCTGAACTGTCATGAATGTATGCACATGACATCACACAAACTCGTCCCCACCTTCCTGCGTATTGAAATATTCAAAGTGACTAAAAACAACCAACCTCCACAAAAAAAAATCTTCTAATAAATTTTCTAGATATTATTCTGAATATATATAAAAAAATTCACAAAAGTTTTACAAGTTAATTATAGCGCTTTCATCAATATATATTAATAATTATAAAGATACCTACATTAATTAAAGTAAGTCACAATTAAACACGAGAGATTCCTTTTCTTCCAGATAGGTGTATCATTTAATTAAAATTACAAATATAAAAGATTTGTAAATTCACGAAAATTTACGTTTAACTCACATACGACGCACTAAAACTATAAACGAATTATTCAAAATTTCAATATTATTAGACAAAATTAAGTCGTGTCCAATATACTTTTATACACACCTATCTTCAAGGACATTCAAATAATCTCTGAAAATGAAGTTCCAGCATCCGCACGGATATCCCCACCAACTATAAAATCAAAATATAGAGAAAAATATACATCTTATTTCAATATAATATCCGGGATGGCGGCAGCTTTAAACATCTGATCAACCTAAATATACGAGGATAGATCAAAATTTCAAACATAATAAAATTCATCACTTAAAATTAAATATATATTTATAACGATCCCCGTCTGAAATAAAATAAACACCAAAATGAAATACATAAGTTTAATAAATGTACTACACAAAAATTTTAATATAGTTCTATTATTTTCCTTTCTTCTCCATGGAAAAAACCATGACAATATGTCAGGATACTTTAAATAGTGGTAAAAGATAGTTTCCGCTATTACTAGAGGCGTGCGGTACGGATAGATACTTTATTCCCCTCCCTCTAATCTACGCCACTATCGTAATAATAATTACAGCATGTTTTTCTACTTTTTAAGTTATTTGCGTTTAAAGGTAAAGTTTAGAAGACCTAATTTTTTTTATTGCATATTTCGCATGAGTGACGTCAATAATTTAACAAAGTTGATGATCAAATTTGTTAATTCTAATAGTAAATTTCCATGAACATCTCAATATTTATTATATCTTTTCAATTCTTGCAATTATGAAATGACTCTTTTCAGAAATTATCAACATTGCAATGACGGTTTGTCGGGTTCATTTATTGATAAAGGTTTATTTAACTAAGCAGCCGGTTGTCATTTATTTGTGTTACAACTGTCGGACAGATAATTTTAATTGAAAAGCGTAAGATTGCTTACTGTTATAATAGAGTTTGTTGTGAAAATGCCACGTCATAATAATTTCTTAAATGCAGAAATACGGAACATGGTTTGCGTTATGCACAAGCAAATTATACAGGGCGCGCTGCTGCTCAAAAGTATTTACAATTATATCCTAACAGACGACAACCCCATTACAGGACTTTTAAAAATATTTACGACCGATTAGCGAAAACTGGTCAATTCCGTCCAAAGCGAGATCTAGGATGTCCAAAAATAATTACAGTGGATCAGGAGGATGATATATTAGTAATTGCTAATGATCCGCAGTTAAGTACCAGACGTTTATCAGCACTAACTGGAAAAAGCCATGCTTCAGTTTTCAGAATATTAAAAAAAGAACTCTTAAAACCTTACCATTTTACTCCAGTGCAGAACTTGTGACCCACAGATTTTCCTCGACGAATGGAATTTGCACAATTTATTATGGATAGGACAAATGTAAATAACAATTTTGTTAGCAACATACTTTTTAGTCATGAAGCCACTTTCACACGTAAAGGCGTCTTTAATTGGAGAAATTGCCATATTTGGGGGTGAAAATCCACATGCCATCAAAGAGGCACACTTTCAACATGAACTGAGAATAAATGTTTGGTGTTGAATTTTTATGTATGTATAATGTAATAGGTCCCTTTGAATTACCTGCAAATTTCAATGGCAATTCATATTTGGAATTTCTTCAAAATACACTTTTTGATGAGTTGGAAGAGTTACAATTAAACCAAAGAAGAGATATGTGGTTTATGCAAGATGGCGCCCCATCACATTTTCCCTTAGTGGTGCGAAATTATTTCAACAATCAGTTTCCTCATAGATGGATAGGGCGAGGGAGTGAATTTCCATGGCCTGCCCGGAGTCCCGATTTTAATCCCCTAGATTTTTATTTTTGGGGACATATGAAGGCACTTGTCTACGCTCAAGAAATTAATACCCGACAAGAATTATGGCAACAAACAGAAAATGCTGCAAATTTGATTAGGAATCAACACAACATATTTCTAAATGTTAGGAGAATTTTTTCCGATAGAATTAAAACATGTATAGCAACCAATTAAGTTGGTGCGAGGAGGGGGTGCGCAGAAGCCGTTTTTAAAAACGTCCAGCCCCACTACTCAAGTAATTGTGAGAATACATTTGTCATTGACGTTTGACGGAACATAATGTCTTTGCTAGGGGAGCATAAAGTGGTACACACTCAGAGGTTAGAATTAATTGGCGTTTGCTATACTGATGTAAATGGAGGCCACTATGAACACTTATTATAATGTTAATTAATTTGATTTTTTGTTATAGTAGTCTAAATAAATATTTGTTTTAATACGTTTATCTTATGTAACCATCATTTTAAAATTTAATATTTATAATGAAGCAGCCTGTATCTCGGCAAGGAGGAATAATTTATTTAGGTGTTTTAGGTTAAATCTTCATATTTTGTGTTGAGGTTTGTCCAGTTACTATATGGACAATTCTTAATGAAACACCCTGTATAATAATAAACATTCCACTGCAATAATAAACATTGCACTAATTTTATGCATTAAGAAAATACCGACAGTATAAAAAATGTAATACGACTATTCCTATTATTTTATGTCACTGCGTTTATAGCAACGGGTATGAACATAACCGATACATGTGTACATATATGAGCAATTTACAAGTTCTAAGTTGATGTGTATGTGCTCTTTATAATTTGGTTTCCTTCTATAATACTCGCTGTGAGAGTATGTTTGAACATGCATATGGATGCGTTTGAACAAGTCATGCTGTCACTAGTATAAAAAAGGTGCTTGCGATTGCACAACTTCAGTTAAGTTTCTAATGCGAAGCGTGCGTCTGGTGCTTTTAATTTGGTGTGTGGTCAACCGAGAAACTGAATTGTTTCTTTTTTAGTATCTTATGCGAAATGGATAAATTTATGAAAAAACGAACGAAGTGAGTCATCTACTTCCAGTGAACCGGTTGGTAAAAAGATAAGATTGTACAATGACAGTTATTTAAATTATGGTTTTATCTCATTCAATGGAAAGTCACAGTGCTCTCCGATGAAAGCACCAAGCCATCAAAATTAGTTAGACACTTGGAAACTAAACGCCCGGCTCATAAAAACAAATCCTTGGAATTTTTCGAAAAGAAAATTACGTATCTTGAGAAATCAACAAACTTCTTCTATTCGTAAGTCAAGCCATACTGATGTGTACTTGAAGCATCTTATCCCGTAGCATTAAGAGTAGCTCTAACATGTCCTAACCCCATACAATCGCCGAACACCTCATATTGCCTGCTGCAATTGATATGGTTAGTGTTTTAATAGGCGTGGAAGAAGCAAAAAAAATTGAAAATAATTCCGCTTTCTACCGGCACGATATCAAGGCGAATCGATGACAAGGCTGCCAATGTTCGCGATCAATAATTCAGCAAGTGAATTTTTTAGTAAGTATTCAAATTGATGAATCAACACATGCAGCAAACATGTCAATATGTCGTTTTGCAAAACAGTACCGGGTCATGCAACAGGTCAATGTCTTTTTGATGTTTTTAATGAAGATACTAGAAACTATACTATCATAAATTGGACAAAATGCAGTATATAGTGATGGCGCAAAGGCGATAAGAGAATAGAAAAGTGGATTAATGAAAATATTAAAAGATCGTCTTATACCACGGAATAGGCGCACTGTTTCTTTCACTGATGTGCTCTTGTCGTAAAAAACATGCCGGAAAATCTCAATCAAATTTTTTGTGAACCTGTAAAAATGATTAATTTTACGAAAAGCCGACCGTTACAGAACAGGCTGTTTGCTAAACTATGCGATGAAATAAGCGAAAATAAAAACCTCTTCTTTTCCATACATAAGTTAGATGGTTATCGCGAGGGGAAAGTGTTAACCCGGATATTGGAATTTCGAGATAAATTAATAATATTTTATGATTAACAAATTCCATTCTCATTGTTTTCATAGAATAATGAGTGTACGTTGTTTTACTTAGCTGATGCATTTTCGCATTTAAACGACTTGAAAGGACGTGATAAAAACATTTTATTAATGACCGACAAAGTTCATGCTTTCATTAAGAAACTTGATATCTGGACTATTCGCCTTTAAAGCAAAAATTTGGATATGTTTCCACTCACTTTGGATTATATGGAGAAAATTTGAATGAACAAGACACTATTATTTACCACAGTTTGGATTGCATGAAGATGCATTTGCGTGAGCTCGCAGAGAGAAACTCGACTGAGATTCACGACCAGGTAATCGAAATGTCTGCCGACAAACGCTACAACTGCAATTTACATCTGAAAATTTCAATGTGTTGGCTTGCTTGTCGAAATAAATATGGAAATTTAGTCATAGAAGTATTGAAAATATTAATCCCTTTCGCCACATCTTATCTCTGTGAAAAGGGTTTTTCGTCTATGGTTGCGCTAAAAACTAAATACAGGAATCGTCTCTTATCACTCGAAAACAATTCGCTTTTGTGTCTTTCTAACGTGGAGAAACTTTTAAATGAAAAACGAATGCAACCATCACATTAATTTGTTTTCTTTACATGCGTACTTGTTGCAAGTAAAATGTTTATAGTAAATGATTTTTTCTCATAAAGTGATTTTTCATTATTGTTTAGGCTATTTCGCGATCCCTCGTTAATATCACCACGACCACCAGGCTGAGAAACGATACCTTAAACAAAGAGACTGTCAGAGGCTTCACTACAGTTGTTCGGTGCTCTCTATTAATAGGAGAAGCACGTTTATAGTAGACACCCCCAAACCATTACTGATACCAGATGGCGATCACGCTAAATCGGTGTCATGATCTTCCGCGCTAACACCCTATCATTCTGTCGGCTAAATTTTCTTCGATATTTTCTCGTGCAAAAATGAGATTTTACGATACCTTGCTTTGCCGCAACGACTTAACAACTTCTTCGCTCTTTCAGTTCTTATGACCTTCAAGGCTGATGTGAAAAGATGGTGTTTGCTCCTTGTGTAGGCCTTCATTCCTCAATAAAATGACTTCTGGATATGATGTTCATTTCACGAGGCAAGATTGTTTGCTTCCGTATTGGATTTCTAGCAATTTTTGCACCAACAGTTACCACAGTGTTTAGCGCACGTGTAAAATGCCGAGGGCTGGTACGACATCATCAATGCACATATTTAATTTTATATGTTTTGCAGCTTATTTATATTTTGATTGATATGTCAATGTAGTGGCTATGTATTGTAGAGAACCTCCAAGATGGTATATACCGGGCAACGTTTTACTCAAACAGAACGGTAAAAAGTCTACACAAATGGCGACAGCACCAGATATTGGAAAGTGATAATTCTTATAAGAACCCCCAAATAAAGATATCGTGCCTTAGGTTCGCGTTTTGCAATTAAACATAGAAAGCTTAAGTAGAAGTAAATCCGAGCATCTTAGTAGACTTGCAATGGACAATAGGATGGATATTATGGCACTACAAGAGACACACTCAGTAAGCAACGAAAAGATTGAACCACGAGGAAAAATTCCTAGGTATAAAACTGAAGTAGACATTATATCTGATGTATATTGTTAAATTAATTACCTTTGTAGACGCCGTACGATAAATAAATAAATAAATCTGTTAGAGTAATAATTATTTTATAATTACTATAATTTCGAGTCGCTCCAAGCGCCATCTAGTTAGTTATAGTATAAGTAATGTAGTTAGTGTGATAATAGTATAAGCGCATATAAGTATATTTTGTATTTAATGTATTATTCAACTTTATAGCATATAATAAGAGTTATTATATGTACGCGATTATTCCTTAATTAAATCCAACAAGTTATGTGCCCAGAATGACTATAATAATCGCTGTATATATATATATATATATATATATATATATATATATATATCATATCTACGATATATAGCGATATATATCGCTGTAGTGCCATAATATATTGTACATAGCCACAGTTTTATGTTTTCAAGTTAATATAAAGCGATCTCACAAAATGGCCGACGCGATTGGCTTTCAATTAGCTTTTCAGAAATTAAATGCTCGGGATAATTATAATAACTGGAAGTTTAGCATAAGAATGTTTCTGATACACGAAAATTTGTGAAAGTATATAGGAGGCTATAAAGAAAATGATAAAACTAAATAGTTAGATAAACCACGGTTAGATCAAAGGAGCTTGCAAAAATATGTCTTATAGTAAAACCTTCTGCATATACAAACGTGAGATTAGTGACAACTGCTAAAGAAGCTTGGTGTAACATAGAAAAGACATACGAAGATAGAGGTTTGTCCAGGAGATTAAGTCTTATTCGAGGACTTGTTCGTGTAAGATTAGAAAATTTTGTTTCAATGAAAAATTATGTTAATAAAATTATGTACAAATTAGCTAATATAAATCAGCCTGTGGATGTTGAATTTTTAGGTGTTATTATGCAATGTAGTTTGTTGGCTGAATATGGCCCAATGGTAATGGCAATAGAAAATTCTGGTGCAGAAATTACAGATTAAATGTTTTCTTTTAACAAAATGTTAAAGTAAACTAGATGAACTTTTCAAATGAGCACATGCTATTAAAGCCGTTAATTAGGTCAAACAATTGAAGCAAACAAACGAAAACAAAATAGATTCGATGCTGCTATTCTTCTTCTTTTACTTCAGTTCTCTTCATTTTTTAGCGAAGAAATGTATTTGTTACTGTTGAAGATACTTTTAATATCCTTTTGTAATATTTTGATTTCAAGCATTTTTTATTGTTAAATATAAGTAAATCTAGGATATAGAATTCAAACATAACACTTCAAATTTTATAAATATTCAACGTGCATTATCAACTGCAGACAGCTGTTTTATTACCTAGGGTTATTAGTAGACTGCGGAAACGGCGCTATCCCGTATCGGGTGTGATTCATCGATGCCGGCAATATACAATCGATCAACTTAACATGTATATATGAATTTTATAGCGCGATAGTATTGATAAAAGTTGTCTGTTTGTACGTCTTTTAATGCAAACGGAGTTGTGAAATATATTTACAGTGAACAAAATTCAAAATATTGAAAAAGTATAAACTTGAAATTAATTATATCACCTATAATTAAAGTGAATGCTTAGTCACGCCACAGTTAACATTTTTTATTCACATTAATTATTACAATATATTCTAAACTTTTTTCTGTAAAGTGCGTTCTTTTATTAGACAGTATGTCTTTAAATATATAAAACTTCAACATCAGAGCTAGTGAGTGACGCATAGAAATAATAATCTTTAAATTAAATACCTAAACCGACTCTGCATGACTCATCAGAGGATAGCGTCTGTTCCGCAGTCTAGCTATTAGTAATCGACATTGTTTATATTTTCAAATTTATTTATTGCTTTATGATATACACCGTTTGTTTATTACCTAGGGTCATAGTGAATAAATGTTTAATCTGGATATGCATTCTTATGATCACGTTTCCTAAATATGTAAGATAAATTTTATTACTGAACAATTGAAGTTTATCCGGAACGACATACATACTTCGATTTACAATACCAACTAATACTTAATTAGTAATGATATTTTATTATGTATTTATTAGTTAAGATTAGGCTTTTAAGACCCTATTGTAAACTTTCGTATTATCCCCCCCCCCCGTTATGACGTCAACCAATACGCGTATTTAATTATGTAATGGTTTGTAGGGGTAGTGGTATATTCTTACCTACTTGTAACACAGTCTTAACACAACATCATAACTCATTCGTAACATCATAACAAGCAACGACATTCTCAACCAGATTATTAACTGAACAACAGAACAGAGCAGTGCAAAACATCAAGACACACAGTCTCACATTGAACATGAACACAAAATCATCCTTTAACGAGGGACGCCAGTCTCGACAGCACTTTTATGCTAGTATAAGTCGTTGTAGATCCAAAAATAAATGTATATAGTGTAAATAAATATATTTAATAATAATAACAATAATAATAATTGTTTAATTGCCCAACAGGTTCATACGCAGTAATAGGGAAAAAACTGTGTAATACATACATACATGCATAGATATGACAAAACAGAAAAAAAAAAGAAAAATATAGTAAAAGTTAATTTACAGATAGACATAAATAAACAAAAAAGTGTACATTAATAAATTGGAACACATACGTAATGTCATGTAATGATTTCACCAGTAAATATATCGCTGTAGATTGCGTCAGCATTCCGCATCATGTGGTAAACAGGTGATTTCATTAGTAAGTTGGTCCTCGGGGTGCTCAAGTTGAATATACTCGTATAGCGAGTATTAACTGAAGGTACATTAAATCGAACAGCAGCTAATATCCCAGCGCAGCCAACACTATTGCTGACAAGTTTAAATAAGTAACGAGGACTTTGTTCAATCCTCCGATCAGTGGCCTCAGTTCACATTTCTGTCTGGGTACACTCTAGTATTTTTGAAAATCAAGAATTTCAAAAAGCGTCGCTGTACACGCTCAATAGGAACTTGCTGCGATATATAATGAGGGCACCAAACGACAGACCCATATTCCAATTTAGGAAGAACAAGAGCGAAATATAAAGACTCCAGAAGCACAACATCATTGAAATATTAACAAGTTCTGATAGTAAATCCCAACATTCTTGAGGCAGACGAACAAATTTTTTGAATGTGACTGTTAAACGATGAAGTTGAATCTAATGACACACCAACATCCTTAATTTCACTCATGTTGGTGAGTCGAACATCATAAATTGAATAGGAGGACAAGTATGGACGGTTTTTCCTAGTGAAAGTCATAGCATAACATTTGTTAACGTTCAAAACAAGCTTATTCCTTTCGAACCAATTGGCCAGTACCTCAAGTTATCCTGAAGTATGTCTACATCGCGTTGATTATGTATGCAATGAAAGAGCTTAACATCATCTGCATATGCTAGTACTTGACAAGACATTAATGGAAACAAATCATTGATGTATATACTAAAAAGCAAAGGTCCCAAACTCGATCCTTGTGGAACTCCAGATAATGCAACAAATTCCAATGACTTAAAACCATTATAGAAAACATATCCATATCTGTTGGACAGATAAGAGTTGATTAACTTACAAAAAGCAATATTCAGACGAAGTTCATGATTGATTGTATCAAAAGCTTTGGAGAAATCTGTATAAATAACGTCAACCTGTCCCTGGCAGTCCAATTCTTCACATACGTATTGGGTAAAACTCAAAGATTAGTAGTAGTCGAGCGTCCTGTCATAAAATTATGTTGAACAGGTGATATATGGGTACTAACAAAAGGATAAATTGAATTATATATAACTTGCTCAAAAATTTTGGCAAAATTTGAAAGTATGGATATACGTCTGTAATTACATTCATCCGTAGTCTTACCTTTTTTAAAGACGGGCACTATGCGCGCACGTTTCCATCTATCAGGAAAAGTTGACGTTCCGACAGCAAGGTTAATTATTTTGGTGAGCGGCAGTGAAAGAACGGAGCAAAAATCTCTATCCACGAAGCTTGGAATTTGATGTAAATTTGTTTGGAAATGTAGACATAATACTTTCAATAGTTTCCTGTGTTACAGGGTAGATGGCAAGCGACTCAAATAGTGTAAAAGTATCAATATCCGCACCCGAATAGGCTACGGAGAAATGTGATGCAAAACAGTCGACGATGTCTTCAGGTGAATCAGTCCAAGTTCCATTGTAAAGTAATTTGCCAGGAATCCGTGAAGTACCCTGTCTTGCACGCACAAAAGACCAAATTTCTTTAGGATTTTCTTTGATAGAAGTTTCTATGCCATTCAAATATTATTTATAACTACTGGAAATTTGTAACTTCGTCAAGCTTCTCATTCTTTTGTGAAAGGGGTTCTTATTTATTCTCCATTTACGTCGGTAATATTGTTTCGTTTCTAAAATGCGCTTAAGTTCCAAAGTAAACCAAGATGGGTAAGATGGAGGACGAGCAGACCGTTTAGGAACAGAGGACTCAAAGGTGTTATTTAAAATGTTATAAAAACAGTTTAGAGAGTAGTTAACATCGTCCATATCATCCAAAAATGACCAGTCAATTTGCTGCAAATCATCATAAAGCTGATGAAAGTTCGCATTTCTGGAATTATAAGAACTGCTCCCAGACGTAGGAAAGTTTACTGTGTTAGGAGATGATGCAATTTCCATATTAATCGATAAAGTTGGGTGATGTGCATCTTCAGAAACCAAAGGCAAATCATTGTGGAATATTCGCAGGTTATAATTTAAGTTAGAAAAAACAAGATCCAGAAGTCCATTGTCAGTATTTAAGATTGTATTATATTGTCTCAGTTGTAGCAAGTTACAAAAATCCAAAAAAGAAGAAACTTCCGAGTGACGTAAATTAAAATTTGTATGCTCATGAAAGTGTGATAAGCTGAAGTCTCCAATGAATAAACGTGGGTTATCCATGAAAAAAATTGCAAAAGATTCAAGGAATAATTCAACGTCATCACTGGGGACATCAGGTGGATATATATAACACATATGTATAGTATAAGTGACTGAATTCTACATTTGCAGGCTATTAAATCAATTAACGGAATCAATGTAGCAAATTCAGAAGTATTAACCAGAGCAATAATCACACCGCCGCCAGTAGGCCTTCCCACTGTAGCAAACTTACGATCACATCTAATTACAACATTATAATGAGTTGGGAAGAACTCTGAGTTTTCAAAGGAATCATTTAACCAAGTTTCAGTGATAAGGACAATGTCGAATAACAAATCACAACAGTTAGGAAAAAATAAATGCGATTTTGAACGAAGACCTCGAGTGTTTTGATAGTATAATGTAAGAGAGTACGAATTACTGTCGTGCGAAGCTAGTTTTCCGAAGCTATAATTATGGGAGTGCCATTTCTATATTTGATTTTCAGGTTTCGCTCTCCAGTCCCCATACGCGCTTGCAATTGAATTTTAACGCTTTTATACAGTTTACGTTGCATGATTGTTTGATCACGAGAAAAACCCAGGCGAGACCACTGATCGAAAGATATTAATCCGTGCCGATTTTTTTAATACTTCGAAAACATTAGCTTCAGAAGGAAGTCTAATTCTAATTGGACGACATCTAGCAGCATTACTCGAGTCAAATCGACCCAACCTCAGCACTTGAAATTCGGGCACATCTAACTCTACAGCAGTAAATATTTCTCGCAACTGCGCAGAATCTAGTGTTATTTGTTCGTTATTAGAATTGCCAGTTTTAGAACAATTGTTTATATATATAATATATATATATATATATATATACAGGGTGGCCCAAAATGACCGAAGGGGTTTTAATTCCTTATAACTTTTTTATTACATATATATATTTTTTTGTTTTCAGTATTTTGTAAAGAAGACTTGGGGAATTTAAAATGGAACAGTACACAATTGAACAACGTGCCAAAATCGTTGACCTTTATTTCTCAAATCAACGATCCATTGCGAGATATAATTCTTTTAAAAATATTCTCCATTAATATACTATATTTAAAATTTAAAAAAATTAATAATTATGTCTTAAATATAATGAACTCAAACCCCTTCGGTCATTTTGGGCCACCTGTATATATATATATATATATATATATATATATATATATATAATATTAGTTTTACGAGTTTCACGATCAGCGATCTCCTGTATAATTTTCTCCGTCTCCAACAAAGGCAGAGAGGGAGAAGCAGAAGTATTTACCGAGTCTCTCAAAGTTTTTATTTCCTCACGAAATGAGAATATTGCCGCCTTTAGACTATTCAGATCATCGCCGAGACTGGCACAAGAATTACAAGACCAAGACAGACCGGACTTAGAATGTATTTTACGCGCCTCTGCATTCGTAATATCAACGCATTCAATTTTAAAACATTGACTACAAATCGAACATGATACGGTCTTATGTGGTTCTGCCCAGGCACCACAACAATTACATTTTACAGAATTCATAATTAATACTTAAAAGAAAAAAAGGGTGAGGAAAAAACAAGGACACACACTTCACCCTAGCGCTACCCGTCGCAGGGACTTTCAAGTGTCACACACACAGGCTGAAGGCAACGGAACGGATCAGCAACAGAAACAAGAGGTTAAAGACAAGGACGTGTATATGTGCAAACGTGCAACAAAAATATAGTATTACAAAAAGGAAGAGCAGATGCAAAAACTTCCAGATAAAATTAAACGAAATACTTACTACTTCAATTGCAGCTATAGAAATATAACAACTTAAATAATAATTACACCAACGAATAGATAAACTTGAGCATTAAACACTGGTATAAAATAAAAAAATAACGTGATATTAATAACTACCAAACAAATTATAAAATTATAGGAACGTCAAAATATGCATGTACGCTCTGTAAGTGTAAAAACACAAGAACACATTTAGATGAATGTACATTTATTCATTTCACAAACAGTCACCGAAGATTTAAAAAGTAAAGTGAACACAACCTTACAACCTGTGCACTGTGGAGCAACATTAGGGGCGTGATTCTAGTAACCTGGATTGAAACATCACCACCAGAAACCGGAGTCATTGCAAACATTTGGTCCAAGAGCCAAGTCCCCAACAGTTACTATTATTATCTCATTGATAATATTTTAGTTAATTCTACATCATGTGCATTTTAAATTTAATAAAACGTTAGATTCAGTTTCCAGAAATTATCCAAAAAATAAATGAGGTAGTAGTTAGATTACGGAAACAATCCAATCAATATTATGCCACCTGGCAGTTAAAAAATCTTAATCGCACAGTAACCAAATATTATTTTAATTTAAAATAAACGTTTCTCCATAAAATTTATTAGTTCTAAGAGAAGGTTGACACGATCCAATTTAAAGGTCATGCATGACGTTAATAATACGACTAGTGCTAGGTTATCTTTTATTAACGCTTTACGCTTCGTTAAAATTTGGAATTATTGCCAAATGAAACTTCCCGATATGCTGCAAAAATCGTTTTTTACAAACTGTAAGTGTACCTGTAAATAATAGCACACGGTTAGATTTAAAACAATAAACAGCACGCGTCGTATACTAAGTTTGGCATTTTGAATAAGTATGCTTGGGAAAATTATACACGAAACAACATAATACACCTTACGCTACCATACATATATTGTACGTATGTTGGTATATATACATATAAGTATACATGCGTACAATATACGAGTACATGGACGCATACCGCTATTCACAGTATTTTAAGGTTGATGTCATTAAATCCTTCAGTTGTTCCTTTGAATCACGCGGTTTTTTCCTTTTATACATACGTATATGAACAAATATCCAGGTATTTTACCGTAAATAGTAATTACACCTGCTACGGTTTTTCATACTTCTTTCGTACACACAAAACAATGAACTTAATCACATCAAAATACATATATAGATACACACACACACACACACAGTGAGAGAATATTCAACTTATGTTGAATAATTTATAAGAATTTAAACTTTTGAATGTGAAAATGTAATATTTTATATGACCACCTGTTCTCGTAAAAAAACGTATTTTAAAAATTTGGTGATGCTAATGAAAGGATACCAGATGTATTATTCGGCCAATTTTAAACTTGCTTGGGAGAACTAAAAGCATACTTTTCACTACCACATTTAATCGAATTATTGAATATTCTTGATTTTTATAATTAATTGGGTCCTAAACTTAGCTTGCCACATTCACACGGCTTCATAACAAGACCTACATCTCTTACAACTATTTCATCAGCCTAGAAATTGATAATACTTATACCGTTTGTTCATGATTGATATGCGAATATTTAAGGGTGTGAATCTACATGAAAAATAAACGATAGTTTGCTTTATAAACTATGGCCCAAAAATGTTTCGTTATGAAAATACAGGCTGTTGAAGGTTTAGGAAAAAAATGGAAATTAATTAATATTTTCTAAACCGCTTGAGATATTTCAGTTAAATTTAATACGTAGCGACTGTTAATAAAGGTGCATATTTTTCAAAACAAAAATTTTTAGATGTATATCTCGGTTGGAACCGCGTCAAATTAGGCGTAATTGCCAACGTTTCGTCCACTGATGCAAGGCACATCTTCACGGCTGTACATAGATGTTCATAGTTTCGCAGTAGCTTGAAGAATGCTAGGACAGATTTCATGAGTTGTTGAATTTTGTTTTGTGGTCGAAGTTGCCTCCATTTCCACTCCGTTGTTTCGTATCTCCCAGGGTTGTGACGTGTTTGAGTCTGATTAATAATTAATCGTGTGTTGTTGTGTTTTTGTGCGGTCCTGTGTTGTGTGTGTGTAGTCTGTGTGTCAGTCGCTTTTTTGCGTTTAAGTCATATGTGTGGGTTTACTGGTCATCATCGCTTTTTTGCGTTTCAGTTATGTGTGTATTTAATGTTTATTGTTGTAAAGTGTTATTATTGTCTGTGTTTGCGTTACGAAGTATTGTATCTGTTCTTTTGTTGCGTTTGGTCGAGTGTAATGTTATTAGCATATTGCCTAAGGCAAGTGCTAATTCGTCAACTGTGTTAAGTGTTGTGTTTTTTTTTGTTTTTGTGTCCAGGGATTAGTTGTTGGGGGTGGTGCTGGTATGTATTTAGGTTTGGGTGTGGTTTTGTTTGCAGGGTTGTTTGGGTTGTTAGGACAGTTTATGAATGTGAATAGGTGAGGAGCACCGCAGTTTGCACACTTTGATGGGGTTGTTTTCGTCTTAGTACATAAGTATGTCGAGTGTTTGTCTCCGCATTTCATGCATTTGTAGTGTATGTTACAGTTTTTTTGGTGGTGTCCAAATGTCTGACATTTGTGGCATTGTATTATGTCTGTCCGTTTGTTTAGTGGTTCGATTTTAATTGTGAGTCCGCAGCAGTCGTGTATGTTGTAAATTGATTTGTATTGTCTCGTCAGTTCTATTAGTACAAGTGGTGCTGGTATTCCGTGTTTGCCGTTCATGCGTTTTATTTTTATTGTCGGGTAGCCTTGGTCAGTCAAGTCGTCGGTGATGTCAGTGTCTGTGATAAAGGTAGGAATGCCACGCATAACTACCTTTAGTGTCTTTTCGATTCTTAGTTGAAAAGTGTAAAATTGTATTTGTTCATTGTCGAGTATGTGTTTAAGTTTTCGGTAGTCTTCGTCAGTTGTCGGTTCGATATGTATACCTGGTTTCACGAGTTTGTTTTGTACTGTGTTAATGCTGTGTGTTTTGAGTATGTGTCGTATATGTGCCCATTTGTCTTTTTCAGTTATAATAATTGGTGCGATTTTGTGTGGTTTTCGTGTTTCAGTTTTTGTGTTATGTGTGATGTTTGTTTTGTCACGTACCCTGGGTGTGCTATCTGATGTTGAAGGCTGTGGAGTGAATTCGGAAGTTTCTTCTTCCATTTTTTCCTCGGTTTTGTTTTCGAGGGCGTCGTATGAATTTTTTGTTTCGATCGGTAAAGTTGTTTCGTCTATTTTCGGCTTCTTCGTAAATTTAGGGTAGATGAAGTCTTCGGTTTTCTTTTCCGGATGATTCATTTTCTGTTTTCTGTGGTGTTTTTCTTTTTTGGTCGGTTCGGGATCTGTTATTTCTACTTGTATCTTCGGTTGATCTGGGTTTATAACAAATAAACTCGGTGAAGCCCGTAGTAGTTCTTGAACGCCACTTTTGCTGTGCGTTTCGTCGATTATCGCCTGTATTTGTTGTAGAAATTCAGGTGGCCAGAGTTCAACGAAGTTGGGATTTAGTTTTAAGTTTGTTATCGTAATAATTCGCCCGGCCATTGCTTCCGGCTTCGCTTGACGATGCTTTGACGGTTACCGTCGTATGTTTAAATGCAATATGTACGTGTGTTAGTCTCAAAGACTAACACACGAATGCTAGGACAGAGAGAAGCACAAACTTATATAGGGGGGACTGGGGCAGATTTTTATGTGCCTGCTATTGGCTCGAGACAATGAGCCAATCTGATGCGTCGTATAGGTGTGATATTTCGTAGTAGAATTCAATAGAGTTTGCCACGCTGGATGTAACGTATAGCCATTGCCTCTGTTGAGATTGCGGGGATGTTTGTGAATTTCAATAGATTCACGGATTTTCCTAGGGAAGTAATGCGATTCACGGGACAGAAGCTTGATATCTTTGAATAGAATTTGATGACCGGAGTCTAGTTCGTGTTCTGCCAGCGCTGTAAAATTTATTGAAAATAAGAAAACGGACGGTGTCACGTGCAAAGAAAAGGCTAAAGCGTGGGAGAAAATAATCGAAATATTTTATTATTAAAATTTTAATGCAATTAAAATTTGATTTGCAACAGACTGCTTCATTTCTTTGCCTAGCTTTTCGTAATTGTGGCCCAATTATATTAATAACCTCTCTCACTGTATTTTTATCAAATCCGTAGCGCATCTTAAAATCTTTGTTATTGTTGCTGTATTATAAAAAATTTGAAATGGATAATTTACAACTTTAATTATTCTTGGCCGTGGCATTGACTGCAACACTTCAACAAATTCTATATCAGATTCTTCAGAGGATGAATCCATACTAAAATGTAAAATCATAAGAAATCATATATGATTTAAGCATCTGTACTCACTTGTTTATATATAATTTCCATTTGGTCCAATTTACTATTTAATATACACGATTTTAACAACTATAACGTTTCGTTAAATCATTTAATTGGTCAAAAAATTCACGTTATTTTAACGATGTATTTAACAAGAGATTTAACGTAACGAAACATTATGAATGGAAAAATACGTGCATAACCCTCCGTTAAATCTTAACGCAGCGTTATGTTATATTATAAGCTTTTCTGAATACGGCCATTAATTGTCACGGTATGACATTAATAAACGTCGGAAAAATACAAAATTAAACGGGGAAAAACAGATGCACGCGATTTTTTTTAATACAAATGTACATTCCCAATAAACCCGCTAAGTACGGAATAAAGTGCAAATATTAGCTGATAGTAAAACCCACAATATGGAAAATGCCGAAGTTTACATCGGTGAAGTTCAAAAAACCACGAGTGTAAATAGTAAATTGTTGCTTCCCGCGTACGTTGTATTACGTTTGATTGCACCTGTTGCAAATAGTAACTGTACTATTACAGGAGACAACTGGTACTCTTCCATTGAGTTGATTGATGAACTAAAAGAAAGAGATTTAGCGTATATGGGCATAATGCGAAAGAATTAGAGACATAACCCCCACAGTTCCAACCAAATCGAAACCGTAAAAGCAGTTATCCTAGTCTCCAGTATGCATCACGATAATTCCGTAGATGATAATAGCAAAAGAACGAAATAAATTTGTATTACAACAGCACTAAAGCACGAATTGATGCACTCAGCAAAAATGTGCTAATTATTCGATGTCAAGAAGAACTCGCAAGTGGCCAATGTAATTATTCCACGCCATAATAAATATTGCTGGAGTAAACAGCAGTGTCATGGACCAGTTCGCCCAACAATTAAAAGAAATTTACAAATACAATTTTCTCAAAGAGCTAGAACATGAAATGTATATTCCCTACATGAAAGCTAGAATATACTTACATGTATTTCGTAAACTTCGTTCAATGGCCGCTGATCTTCTAGGAATTGTTATAAAGGAGCCACCTATACCTTCGGAAAACCCTTGCAGGTCGAAATGACCTGGATGCCGCGTTTGTCCACCAAGAAAAGCCGAAGAAACAACCAATTACTGCATTAGGTGCAAAAGTCCCATATATTTAAAATGTGCGGCCAAAATGTGCCCAGAATTCATTTAATTATTGGTTTTGTATTATGTTATAAAGTAGCTTAGTTGAATAAATTTTAAAAATAAAGTTTTTAATAAAAATTAATTTTTTAATTATTGGGTCCCTAGGACCCGCCAGTAGTAATTACGTTGCATATTTTGAGTAGTAGCAATTACAGTTTAATCAACTTCTATTTATTTCCATGTCCCACCTCCCAAGGTCCCACTTCTCGGAAAATACGAAATATAATATAAGAACACAGTAAATATATATATTTTGAATTTATCCTGAATATTTCCAATTATACGTATGGGGATATGAATAAGAAAGATCAAAACTGTTTTACATTTCTATGTGGATAGTAAGTAGAAACACATCATCAATATTACATAAGAGATTTTCCACTGTGACCAATAGAATAAACATTTAATCGTAAATTGTATTACTAAGCATTGTTTAACTTACTACAAATTATATTCTAATTCTATTAACAAACCATATGTATATACAAATTAATCACACGCGACTTTTTAAACTAAACACTTGTTTCAAAATACCATTGCGGTGAGGAATAAAGATCATCAAACCGCTGAATCAGTTTGTATTTTTAATTCTTTGAATCATGAAAAGCATTGACCGATCGCCCGTGGACGTAACAGAACTCCTATAAATTTTCGTACACCTATATTTACGTTATATTTATAAATTTTCAAAAACAAAACACGATGTTGATCACATGAAAAATGAGTAAGTTGTTTCAATAGTACTAAATTTAATCGTTCTGGATTGCTGAAATTATGACTATTAAAAACAACAAAAAAAAAACAGAAGAATGGAAATTTGACGTCTTCAAACAAATAAAAATTTGAAAATGTAATATTTTTAATTGTTGTATTTCTTATGTAGACTTCCCTATAGTTTTTTTTTGGGTGTCCGACCTTGTCCTTGGCATTGCTTCCTTTCCTTATACTTTTGCAACTCCTGTTAAAATTTGTGTGCTGAAACTAAAAGTGTGTTACTTTAGGATAGCATTACGTGGGTGTTGTTCCGGAAAATCAAAGCATTATGTTTACAAATCTAATCTTAAATTTTGTATATTAACAAAAGTTCGGTCAATCTTGGCAGAACTTTTGTTATCATCGCCACAAAATTCAAGATTCCATAGAAATCTTAAAGCCGTGAAAAAACAGATATTGGACTAGAAAAATTTCTAAGTGCAAGTACATATGAGATTTAACTCGTGTTAATCAAAGTGGCAAAAATGAACAATTTCCATTTGGCATGGGCGGAAATTTACGTTAAAATGATTTTTAAATATTATCTAATTAATACATATAATACTGGTCTACAAGAAAAAGTCAGCACACACAATTTTGGGTGGATTGGGCTATTTTTTGGATACAAAGCTGATCTCCGTTTCTGTCTAACATGAAACGTTTCTCGACAAAGCGATATATTGAGTCTAAAGGGACAAAAAAGATTACACAAAGTAGCGCAATAAGATGTTTATTTCCGAAAGAAATATTGCATAATATCAAAATACATTTTCTGTTATATCCACTGCTACCTGCAAAAGGTGTAAGAATAAAAAGTCTACGAAAAACTGGCTTGTTAAATTGTTACTCAATACAAACACCCTCCTCGGACTTATCTTGCGTGGGCGGGGAGATCTTAAATTGACAAAACAGCCAGCCAGTGCCAAGCCGTTAAACTCAGTGAGACGGTCGTGCGATTATTGACGAAACGATGCTAAACTGACTATAAATTTAAAAAAGGCGCCACTGCGATTTAAGAGCTGCTTGTCGAAGAAATTATAGGTAAAGCGGAGTTCGTATTCGCGCGAACCCACCACAAAAGAACTAAAGTAATTGCGGAAAGACAGGAGGTATTAACAAATAAAAGAAAAGGTTCCACATTAAAGCAGAAGAGACAAATTTATTATAAACTTTGTAATACTGAATAATTCTTCAAGCTATACAAATAGTAATGCAAATGTAATGGATGTCCAACAAAATTAATAATGGGTGAGGCCCGGCACAAAATTAATAAATTAATAAGTACCAAAGTTAAATTAATTTTTACTCGGATTCATCCTCAATTTATTTATTTTTTTAAGAAATCAAGTGTCTTCTAAAGTCTAAGACTCTTTTACGTTAGTGTAACATATATTTGATATAAGCATCAAACAACAAAAAAAGAGGTACGCAAGAATTACAAGAAACCGCATACGAAAACACAAGATTTTATGTAAATCGCTCACAAATTAATTTTCCCGCTTAATTACATAAACTTAAGACTATATATTAGATAACGAAATTAAAATATAGCACAAAAACAAAGGATTCGCGTTCTTATGCATAAACGAACTTTTTACACAACTGAATTGCACAAATTTCTTATTACTTTAAATGATCTCAACAGTATTTATGATGAATTAATATGATAATTTAAATGTAATGTGAGTTAATTTAATAAAAATATCCGAAAATAAAAATTACTGTCGACACAAAAAAAGAAAGAGGGTAAGAAATAGACGAAATGACTTGTTGATTCTGAATATTTAAAGCTAGCTTTTCTTCTTTTATGGCCCGATGCAAGTTTTTTTTTAAAGGATTAACAAAATAGACGCATCGAAGTAATTAATTCCAAAGAGATTTTAGCGGTTAGGGTACAATTAAAAAATACACCCTAGTCAAATACGACGATCAAACATAAAAATTGCGGTAAAACAAACTCAGCAGACACTAGTAATCCATCAATTTCAATATAACATATTCAAACTGTTAAAACTATAACGGTACACACACAGGTAATAATCCTAATCTCCCAGAGGTGTACAACGGATGTATTCGTAAAACACCGCGCGCATCTCCTTCTCTAAAAATGCTTCCCCAAAAAGCTGTTGACGTAGCGATACGTTATATTACAGCAGAAACATACGGGGACCGACCAACAAATCGCCAAAATATCGTAACACCACGTTCTACTAAAAATGTTCTCCATTAGGAACAAAATTTTCAAAAAAAAAAAAATTAAATAGAATCGTGTTCATCTAGGCACTTCTTTGATTTTCATACAAATATTCTTAAAGGTTAGTTTATTTTCTGATTTATCAATACATAATAATGGAACTCTGTGTGTCGCAGAAGCGTTATTGCACGTAAGAACAGTAATTCGTTCTTTACTACGTTTGTAGCATATGCTCCAATCCTCTTTTTTGAAGACAAGGTACTTGACGGAATTTTATAGTTTAAGCCTGTTTCATCACGATTGCAGATTTGGTATGACTGTCAACCACGTTCTTTTATAAGATTTTCAAAATACTCGGCAATTATTTTAGCGGCAAATATATTAGCCGACAAGCTTTTTACTATCTATCTAGGTACCACTTGGACAAGAAACCTTGTCCAAAATAACCTTGAAATTAGCATTCCACGTTCTCCATTCTGTGTAAACCATAAAAATAGAAGATCCTTTGATGTGGGCCATGACAACACTACACCATTTTCAAGTTTTTCACGATTTTTTCGCCTACACCTAGATCTCTTGCTATATTTTAAGCAGAGCACCATTATCTGAAGATCAAATCGTTCCAGGCTTATCTTTTATTATTCTATTTATTTATTATCTTTTATTATCCTGATGATCCATTCTGTAAAACATCTATTACAACGAAACCAATAAATGCTGACTTTATATAACTATCCGATTGACTAATGCCCATTCTTTTCATCTTTAGATATCTAGTAAACAAAGTCATCTTCTAAATAACTATAAGAAAACCACTTAAATGGGTTTCTTCACTTCTAGATAGACTTCATTTACAAGATAAATTTGTCTAGAGGTAATAATTTATGATAAATATAATCAAATATTTGGTTCCACACGTATCTTCCCAGATTAAGAAAGGTTAGATAAGTATTTTAATTTTTCATTGACCTGCTATTCATTCGTTCAAATTGGTGTTGATTAGTGTGTGTTAATATTTATGCGTTCTGGTAAAATTACTCCAAATTATTATGCTCAGACAGTAATGGGCAAATGTGTGGTACAATGTAAATATCCAATAAATTAAAAAAGATACTGTAATAAAATTTTAGATATGGAAATTAGGTATGAAGAGCCATCATCTGAAGTATTTTTTAAATATACATTCAAAAAAATATAACGTAGACTAAAGTTATACTTTTTTTAATTGAACTCTGTATTTTTTTGCATTTTAGGGTTCTCCTCGATAATACGATTTCAACAAACTATAATATTTGGGGTCTAAAGTACTTTTTATTCGTTAATTGGCAAGGAAAAGAAAATGCGTTGGTTATACGAACAAAGTTAAACTTTATTGACGAGATTCTTAAAACAGATACTACCTACTTCCTGATAGTAAGTCACGCTGCCTATAAATTCACTTGTAACCCTCGCTATGACGTCTGCTGAAATGCTTCGTATCTCTTTACTAATTCTTTCAGTCAAATCTTACAAATTTCTAGTTCGGGTAAGATATACTTTCCGTTTTAGGTAGCCCCACAAGAAGCATTCTAGTGGATTCTCTTCCTCCAATCCATCTGCGGGCTAAAATTCGACATAATCAATCAAAAAGTAACTGAATAGTGAGAGGGGCCCCAACCTGCTGAAACCAGATGTTTCGTGGAAGTTGGCCATTTTCCTCCAATGCAGGAATTATCTGGTTATTTAAAAGTTCTAAATACCTTTGAACATTTAGAGTTTCTTCTATAAAAAGGCCCTATTATTCTGTTTCTACAAATACCAGCCCAAACGTTAAACTTTCTAGAGTGATGTATATGCGCCTCTTCTATCCAGTGAGTATTACTATGTACCCAATACCGACGGTTGTGTCTATTAATAGTACCCAGATATTTATTATATATATATATATATATATATATATATATATATATAAAATAAAATAAATTAAAAGCAAGCAAGCGGTCTGTCAATTAAAAAACTCATTTATTAGTTATCCCTATATTTCGCAACAACTTTGTTGCTTTTTCCGAAAATACTACAAGATTAATGAGAAATAACATTAAAATAAATAAGAGTATAAAGCAGTAGTAAAAGACTTACAAAATGTAGAATTGAAAAAAATAATAAAAGTGACGTACAAGGACAATAAAATGATTAGATTTAAAACTTAAAGTAACTATAGATACAAGCCGTTAAAACCTTTAAAAAACATGTATATGTAAAAGTTAAAACATGAAAAATAAAAAATATAAAAGGAAACATATAGCAAAAAACTAAAGTCACGGCAATATAAAAAAAATAAATAATGCATTATAAATTTAACAATATATGGACCAAATAACAAAACAATTTTTAGATGGTCAACTAACCGTCAAACCGAGTATGTATATTAAAATAAATTATACTTAGTCCGTTACTATCAGATCTATAATAATTTACGTTATTTGTGTCTCTGTTAATGTGGACCGTTTCTAAAAAAGTTCTTTTTTTTAAGGTTATTTTCAACGTCTAAGATCTTAACGTCAACAAAATTGAATGTATAGTGACCATACTATGGTCACTATACATTCATAATATATGAGGTTAAATAAAAAATGAGGTATGTGCGTCTCCCATGCAAAACAGAATAGCTTACAACTAGAGTAAGAGACGGTTTTCGAAACTCGACCGTTCACCAAATAAGAAAAGCCACTAGAACAGAGTTAAGAAGAAAAGTGATGCTTTGTTTAGATCGGAACGCAGATCATTTTGAACATTTGCGAATATCATTCTTAACGCATTATGTGTCTTTAATGTGTTGATTTTATTCACTTTTTTGCTTGTTAATGTATGATTATTTTTGTTATCTCATATGATGTAAAATATTTTCTCAGTTTTGTAATTCATTTTCTTTTCTAACCTTTTCGCAAGAAGTTTGATGAATCTAAATACAATTTCTATAATTCAAAAACTATTTAGATTCTTTCCAAAGCTTTCTACTAATAATGCTCAATTTAGAAAATAATCATTAATAACTCTAAAACTATGAGAGATAGGCATAGGGAAACCTATACTTGCATGATGCAAAATGTTTATCTACTTACTATGGCGTGCTCATCTACTGGCTGTTCCATTTAAAAAATCGATTTTCCTTTCGCTGTCTCCAGTAGAAATATGACGTAGTTCAGATCGAATACGTCTGAGATATTTGGTTTTAAAAAGTACATTGAAAAAACAAAAAATTTCACAAAAATCAAAATAATTCAAAAACGGTTATTTTTTTCAAAAAAAATATCAAAGTTGTCTATGACTTCCGGTATAATCGAAAGTGGTTCATGAGTGTAAATATTATATTTTAACACATCAAGTATCAAGATTACGTGCCACAAATTTTCAAAAGTATCCTAAAGCGTTAACATAGATAACTTCTAATGAACGGGTTACGTGAAAAATCCTGTCAATACAAACTGATTTTATTTAAAAAAAAGTTATACGATTCAATAACAGGCCTGTGATTGTTAACGTCGCATAATAAAATGTTATCCTAAAATAAATAAACACGTGTCGTAGTGCAGACAGTAATGTATTGGAGATCTACAAAAAAGAGTACTGGAAATTGATTTATGATAAAGAAGGTTCTTACTTATTTCGTAGTGCTGAACCATGAATGTCATAAAATAAACAAATGTTCAGATGACTGTTAACGTTGCATTTTTTAATAAAGATTACATTACGTTTCAGTTCATACAACAGCTTATTAGTGAGTGGACACGCTTTCTTTATTCAAAATTCCTTACCGATTTTCTTCTCAAGAGTATGCGGACATGCATTTTGTGTATGGCTACTGTAACGGCAGTGCACGTCAAGCAGTTATTGAATACCGACATTGGTTTCCCGTAGGCGTATTCCTCATTACAGAACGCTTCTGGAAGTACACAGACAATTTCGGGAATGCGGACTGCGTGATTATCTTTTCGACCGAGGAGTAAATTTGCCAGCAGGCTTAGAGGAAGAAGCAGTAGCTATTGTTACAAGGGATCCAACTCTCAGTGTACGTCGAATCGCTAGACAACTAGGAGTGCCGCGAACGACAGTTTGGCGAATTTTAAAACGTGAGGGCTTATATCCATATCACTATCGCAGGGGACACAGTTTGGTTGAGGCAGACCACTATGCTCGTCTAGTATATTCTACCTGGATATTAAGACAGTCACGGCTTCATTTTAATTTCTGCAGAACAGTCCTCTGGACAGATGAATCTACGTTCACGAAAAGTGGTGTTACAAATGTGAGAAACCTGCACAGGTGGTCATCAGAAAATCCCAAAGCTATACGCCCATCTAAATTTCAACATGAATTTTCTATTAACGTTTGGACGGCCCTAATCGATGACTTGTTGATTGGTCTTGTCGTTCTTCCTGGGAGGTTAAATGCGGACAATTACCTTCAATTTCTTATTGACGAACTGACAGGTCTTTTAGAGGATGTCCCATTGAATGTTCGACGGGACATGTGGTTTCACATGAATGGGGCACCACCACATTTCGGAATTGCTGTCCGAAATTGGGTTAACGTCAATTATCCAAGCTGGATTGGTCGAGGTGGTCCTGTTGCATGGCCACCCAGATAACCCGATCTTAATCCCCTTGACTTTTATTTATGGGGGTACATGAAAAATTTAGTCTGCGCGCGAGTTTCGAACACAAGAGAAGAGTTGGACTTGAATAGTATTCACCTGGCTGCCGAGCAAATCCTACAAAACAAGTATGAAATTCGGATAAGTACTTCTTCTGTTGGCTTACGGGCACAAGCAGGCATTCAACAAGGTGGTGGACATTTCGAAAATATTATTAATTAACCTTTTTTAAATAAAATCAGTTTTTATTGACTTTAGGATTACATTTTTTTTATGATCTGACAATCACATTCATAGATCTGTAACTTTGAAACAAATAAAAATGAATATACAAGTTTTGCGTGTTTGTTACTTGAAATGAAGTCTACTTTACACTCCTGAAACTTGAACATAACGATACGGGGCATTTATTTCATGACCTTTGTATGTCATGGTAAATTCAAGTTGTTGGCGATTTAGGGTCTGGTTTTACTTTAAAATATATATATTTAAAACAACCCTACATGTTTCGGCAAATGATGCATAAAATATAAATGACAGTATATATATAATTTTATTCACGTTTCCTTTTACTAAAATAGTAAACGTGATGACAAGAATTTTATTTAAACAAATAGAGTAAGGGTTATTTTAATATAATGCTATTTATCAATATATGGCATATTGCAATGAATAAATTACTGACTCAGATTTTATGACACAGACAGCTTCTTACAAACAGCTTGCGGTATTGTAAAAAGAATGTCAACAGTAATAGCATCCTTGCTAGGAGAATTTATACAATCCCCAGGAAATACACGCGCAATCCAAGAGAACCAAAAAGGGTTTTAAAGGACAGCAAATTTAATAAGAATTATGAGACATACTCGTATAGATTGTAGCCATAATAGAATACAATCGTCAGTGTACATGTGTTTTCAATACGTTTGTCACCAACATAATTTCTTTTGTTCTTACAAGAGCAGATCAAGCGGAGTTTATTTAGTAATGAAAAGGCTTTTTTCTCTTAATGTACGTACATGTTATGTGTGACCATAAATTAAAAGCAATTGATATTGTTTCGTTGGTCAGTCATGATGCTACGATTTTCAATAATTCTAAAGATTAAGTTTGAGACAAATAACTTTCCTAATGCAATTTTGTTCGGGGACAGTATTTACCCATTGCGAAATTGTTTATAAACGAGCTTTAAATCCATAAATACAGGCAGAAGAAAGATATAACTTTTCTCTAATTAGGATTCGAAATAATGTAAAACGGATAATGTTTTTTGTTTCCTAACAATCTCATTATTATTCGTCGCCAGTTCGCATCTCTTCCGACAATTTCTTTCAGCTCTGTCTTCAGTGCTGAGTAACCTTGGCACAAACTTCGCACCAATACGGCGTACAATGTTATAAATGTGATGGATTGTTCTCCCTATAGCATCACGCACTTTTGCCACATTTTGTGCCGAGTTTTCCATCGAGGGACGACCGGAACGCTCATCATCATCTACTGACACACGTCCATTTTTAAACGGTCGTACCACTCAGAAGTTTCCGTTTGGCCTAAATGATCCTCACTAAATGCGAGTTTCCGCTGCCGTTTTCTAAGTTTGAAGCAGAATTTGAGACACATTCTTAGCTCTCTCACATCAGACATTGTAGTGTCGCAGAATAACTTAAACACAACACAACAAATATAAACACAAAAACTGTTTGTCACGACCTAGCAAAGTACCGTTTGACAGATTGACTTATTGTTAGTATTGACGTAGCTCACACCATCTAGTGCTATAGAGCTGTACTACCATCCCTACACAAATTTCCAAGAATTTCTTGGTTGTACCTCGTAAATACATTGTTTCCTGTTCATTATGTAATTAGCATTTATTATAATTCTTATGCCGTATATACATTTATTTTAATGTTTATATATGTCTTTTTTATCTTTTTGTGTATCACATTGAAATGAATAAGAATGTTTTATTTCTTATTATTTGTGGCAGCATTCCCTCGGTAGGAATCATCAAGCCAATATTATAAATTTAATAATTTATAACCAAAAAAATACTTGTTTCATGTTAGGAGGGAATTTCGCGGTATTTTAATTCTAATTATATAACCATAGACAAAGTTTAAATTTAGAAGTATCTTTTATTTTAGGATCCTCTTTTCCAACTAAATGTGTCATGATTAAAACCTTCGGAATGTAAACAATTTCATAGCAATATGTATTTTACATAAGATACTTGAATAGACATAATATGTTTATTATTCAATACTAACGGAAAGAAGAGGAATGAATAACAATTAGCGATCAATAATGCAAGAATTTCTGAATCGGCAGGAAACAAAGTATAACTGATTAAAGTTTCTCTTTGATAACTACGTGATTTATATAAATTGAAATGAATAGGAATTATCTTGTATCTATATACAGGGTTGTTCTTAATAAGCGTCATTAATTTCATTATTAGATTATACTACTAAAATATATGCCATTTGTGTTATTTTTAATTCAAAAAAAGAAATGCGAAAACAATTAATTCAAACAGATAAATTTCGACTACCACTGTCCGTACTGACTTACCCGATATATGCCGTCCATATATTCCGTGTCGCTTGCAGATATGTAGACATATTTGTTGACATGCAGTTTATTTATAATGAATGGGTTTATACATAAGTAAGTTATAAATATGCGACATTGTTCTTAATAAGCGTCATTAATTTCATTATTAGATTATACTACTAAAATATATGCCATTTGTGTTATTTTGAATTCAAAAAAAGAAATGCGAAAACAATTAATTCAAACAGATAAATTTTAACTACCACTGTCCGTACTGACTTACCCGATATATGCGGTCCGTATATTCCGTGTCGCTTGCAGATATGTAGACGTATTTGTTGACATGCAGTTTGTTTATAATGAATGGGTTTATACATAAGTAAGTTATAAATATGTGACATTTACGATTTAGTAACAGTTATCGTACTCTCGATACAACACCTGAGTATTTCGTGAGCTCCCAAAACAGTTTTATTAAATAATTAAAAATTAAAAATAAAATTACACAGTAGACATTTTAGATTTCTTTTATTAGATATTAATTAACACGTTTAATCTATAATTCAATTCTGCGACACTTATTCTGAATAATACTGTATATAAAACGCAATGATCTTGTTTGTGTTTTTTAAGCGGTTTTTTGCAAAATGATTCGAGTTATCCGGAGAAGGCTTGAAACTATTGAAATCCGTAAAAAGAAAGTTAGGGGCCTAATAATAAAATATGAATAGCAATAGTACTATTATCTAAATGTAGATGGCGCCACGAGACAGTACTTAAATATTGTCACAATTATATTAGAGAATGATATCACCTAATCGACTAGCTAATGACATATTTCATACAGAATTACAACGCAAAAAAGACTTCAAGATCAATGAATTAAATATATTTGTACAATCAAATATTAAAAAATTCCTTATTATCACTAGATCTTTAAAAAATATATAAAATAGTACTTACTTAATAAAGAAAATATCGAAAAGTTGTTGCTTAGTGTTATATGTATTCGTATGTGTAATAATTCGAAAATTAAGACACAAAGTATGTACACTGCTTATTTGCAGCTATAATTGTGCAGCTCGATAGAAACGAAAAGTCAATAAAATACAATTCTTTCGCTTTGAGTATTCTTTTTGTCTCCATTTTTTCGATAGTGGGATACCTTAACACATATTTTATTGTCCATTATCATTTATGATTTAAGTTTCATTGCTTCAACATGCATCTAGAAACCGTTCTACTTAAAGACTTAGTGCGTTAGTTAGGTTTAAGGTTTAACGCAACCAAAAATTGCTAGTCGGTTACAGGTTTCTCAAAGTCAGGCTAGTAGAGTATAGAATCGATGTACAGGTGTAACAGAATAAGTTTTCAAAGGCTGGTATAATTCAGCTTTGTATACCGCCGGGGAAGTCGTGTGGTGACAGCCTATTTTTAATTTTATCTCGATACTGAAAAATTTCCGGACACTAGCGTATTAATAAAAAAATGTTTATTTAAGTGCCCTCTATCATTTCTGAAAATTAGAAATAGTTATTATGTGGCACACTGTAGAACCATAGTTAGTTGGTTGAAGGGAAAGGCCTACAACCGCAGCTCAAGATTGTCAAGATATGTCTTACAATAGATTCGCAGATTCTCGTAATAATAGCTTATCGAAAAAGTTACATGTGTAATAATTTTTAATCAAATAGTAAGAAATAGGTTGCATAGCCGCAATCTGAGAGACAAAAGACCTGTTAATTACCCACGGTTAACCAGGGAACAGCGAGGGCAAAGAAATCGTTAGGCTATTGAACATGAAAATTAGAATCTGAACAGGTGGAAATCCTGTCTTTTTACTGACGATTCTAGATTTCGCTTTTAACGAGCCATCGAAAAATTTCATAATTGGAGTAGACTGTGAAATTGGGTTGGTACTTTAACCACTTCCACATAATGACACATTACTTGATGCTTGACAGTTTCATTTGGTTTCATTGTAAAAAAAGGTTATGGAATTGAAATGATACTACAACAAAAAAGAAAACAAATAATTTATTTAATATCGAAATCATAATCAAAATTTACATATAGCTACAGAAGTGGTTGAAAATGTTGTCAATTTACATCTAAACACAAACAATTTTCTCAATAAGAGTTTTGAAAAATTTGACACAAATTTATAGTTTCAATGTCAAATAATAAATGTCATTATGTGGAAGTGGTTAAAGTATCAACCCAATTTCACAGTCTACTCCAATTATGAATTTTTTCGATGGCTCGTTATAATTTAGATTGTCGAATTTTGTTGTGGAGAGAGGGAAGACAATATATAAAGAACATTTTATAGTGCCAACAATTATTTTCGGTGCAGATCAATGTGCGTTCGGGGAGGCATTTGTTTTGATGATCGCACAGATGTGGTTATCCTAATTCACGTGACCATGACAGCGGTAAGATATCCTGACCCAGTGGTGGATTAACTCTATAAGCAAAGTATGCACATACTTAGGGCATCAAGGGAAGGAGTGGCACCTCAGAAGTTTTTCATAGCCGAATTTACAATTTATTAAATTACTAAATTAATTAAAATTATGACCATTTGCAAAATTTAGAGAAAAATGAATTAGTTCTGTTTATAAAGCGTTCTCTCTTCTGTCATCATATCCTGTAAAATAGAGTACACTGTGCTCACAGATTAGAAGTTATACTACAAATTTTGAATAAGTGTAGCACGCGTATGTAACAGCGCAAATGACGGGTAGTAGTTCGTAAATTCTTACAGCAGAAACACTCTTTCAAATTTTATTTTATGGTTTATTATTGTTTATGTTTTTAATTACAAATGTATGGTGGCACCAAATTTTCTTAGTGCTTAGAGCCTCTGAGGGTCTTAATCCATCTGTCCTGGCCTGACTACAGAACTAAGTACACTGGCCAACACTGCTGACTTCTAAGCGAGACTTGTTTTTCCTAATTCGGGTGTGCTGAATCCGAAAATCATATTAGTTTTTGCGTATCACGTCAGAATTAAACTGTATACTGTACTATGCTCCTTGAAAAATCACTAATGCGGCTAAGTAATTACTTACATAAGATGTAAAATAAAATTAAAAAACCCTTACCACAATAGAATTTAATGATTCTAAATACGTATTTCTACAACCACGTTGTCATCTTCAGTAGAAAAACCAGTGTAACACTTGAACGCACAAAAATACTCACAGAAGAATTGTTCTGAACGTCTTCTAGTTTAACACTCAATTCTTCAATCTTAAATGCTACAAAAATTACCTACATTTTGGTAAACCCCACCTATTCATGCAAGAGCATTAGCCCATTATTTGTAAATTCTATAGAAAAACCGTTTAAAAATATTATAAAAGCCGTAATTTAACATACATTAAGAATCCAATTATGAAACTAATCCTTAAATTATGTTGAAATATAAATTTGGAAATTAATGTTGAATCAGAATATTTTAATGGCAAATATTGTAATGAAACGAATTTAAAAATAAATTCCATGAATTCGAATATTTTTTAATGATTTTCCTATTTTTCTTGCTTTAATAACATCTAACTGTCAATTAACTCAAATAAAGAAGAACCTGGTATAGGACCCAAATCTGCGTTAATTACGTTATTCCTATTTTTAAAGATAAAAATGCTCTCAAAACTATCTAATTCGTGGGGGCGTGTGACGTTTTTTATTAATCTCAGACAGTCAGATGTTACGTTGTGATCTGATTCAAGAATATGTCGGGCAACACATTCAGCTCGACAAACGCTACACCCCAACAAACACAAAGCTTTTTCGAACAAACAAATGAACTTACAAAACTTTTCCACGCACGCAGACAATGAATCACAAACACAACATTAAAATAGCCTATTGGAATGCACAAAGCATAACACACAAAAAACATGAATTACACGTATTTTTAGACGAACACCAAATAGACGTAATGCTGCTAAATGAAACACATCTAAAACCAAGTCACTCATTAAAAATACAAAAATACAAAACATACAGACACGATAGGCCGGTACAAAAAGGCGGCGGAACCGCTATACTCGTACACGAAACAATAAAACACAGCTAACTTGAATTCAAAACACTCGATATCATCGAAAACACAGGCATACAAGTAAACACAAAAAGGGGACCGATAAACCTTTACGCAAGTTATCTTCCCTCCGGATTAGACATAGTAGAATCAGACATACAAACGATCTTCAATCAAAACACACCTACAATATTTGCGGGAGATTTTATCTCGAAACACCAAAACTGGAACTCGAAAGTAGCCAATAAAAACGGTAAAAAACTAAAGAAAATAGCATAAGACAACAACCTCAACGTAATCGGGCCTGTGGAACCCACACACATACCCATACCAACGGGTACTACTGACGTTTTAGACATTGCAATACTTAAAAACATAACAACAACACATACAATAGAAACTATAAACGACCTCTCCTCAGATCATTTTCCAGTGATATTAACGCTTGACATGGACACAACTAGAACGAAAATTACATTTAAAAAGACAGACTGGGGAAAATTCAAAGAATCCCTAGTACTCAGAACAGTAAAAATTCACAACGCGAAAGACATTGATCAAGCAGTTATTACACTGGAAGATGACATAAAAAAACGCAATCGCACAAACGACAAAAACGAAAACCATCGACACAAAACTTAACATTCCGACAGAACTAAAAATAAAAATACGAAACAAAAAATACTTAAAGAATATAAAAGAACGCTAAATCCGGAAATAAAAACAAAATTAAACGCGATAAATAACGAAATAAAATCTGACATGATCGAACACTTTAATAAAAACTGGAATAACAAAATTAAATCCCTTAACACGCAAGATCAAACACTCTGGCAGATGACAAAAGCCCTAACAAACACTAAAAACAAAATTCCACCGCTAAAAACCGCAAACGGACCGGCAATAACTGATAAAGAAAAAGCAGACGAATTCGTGAACGCGTTAAAACGACAATTTGAAACGAATCAGACAATACCAAAACACAACACATTTTCTAACCAAATTGAACGGGAACGAAATAATCAAATAGAAATAATCGAAGGCGAAATCGACGCGACAAACACTGACAAAATGGAAACAATAATTAAAAACCTACCAAAAACCGGAATACAGATAATAACTGACATAATAAACGGAATAATAAAACACGGACACTATCCCGCGATTTGGAAACACGCGCAGATATAATGATCCACAAACCTGGAAAAACAACAAAAACAACCGCAGATTACCGGCCAATCAGCTTACTTCCGTCAATAAGTCATAAGATATCATCAATAAGTAAGCTGGCAGAACGCGTAATATAGACAAGACTTGAAAATGAAGTCGAAAACAAAAATATCATCCCAAATTTTCAATACGGTTTCCGGAAAAATCACTCTACCACACAACAGGCACTAAGACTGACAGAACACATAACCGAAAAAATGAACATATCGACATCAACGGGCGCAATCTTTCTCGACATTGAAAAGGCCTTCGACCGGGTTTGGCACGCCGGCCTCATACACAAAATGAAACGTCACAAAATATCAAACACATTAATAAAAATAACCGACAATTATCTAAAGAACCGTACATTTAATGTCACAATCGGAAACGAAAAATCGACAATCGAATACATAGCAGCAGGAGTCCCACAAGGATCCGTCCTCGGACCGCTCCTGTATAACATATACACTTCGGATATTCCCACAATAGAAAAATGTAATATCGCACAATACGCAGACGACACCGCTATATACATAAGCAGCAGACGAACATCTTACATACACGAGCAGTTACAAAACAATCTAGTCCTCCTAAAGGACTGGTACGACAAATGGAAAATTAAAATTAACCCATTAAAAACCGCGGCAATTTACTTCCAACACAGAAAACGACACAAAAGGCCGGACGAAGTCAAACTCGAAGGTCACACAATACACTGGCAGGAAAAAGTTAAATATCTCGGGGTCACAATGGACTCACAACTTATATACACGGCACATATTAAAGAAATAAAACGAAAAATAGGGTTCACAACACACGCACTGTACCCGATACTAAACGGCAAAAGCAAACTAACACTGGAAAATAAAATATTAATAATAAAAACGATAATAATCGCGGGCGCAACATATGCCGGAGAAATATGGCATCAAGCCAGCGAAAAGCAAAGACAAACGGTACAAGGGAAAATAAACAAGGTTATTAGACTCGCAATAAATGTACCGCGATACATGACAAACGCGCAGATACATAAAGAGATGCAACTCGAAACACAGGAAACAATAATATGCAAACGAACACTAAAAATAATAGAAACAATAAAGTCACACGAAAACCCCACAATAAGGAAAATAATAAACCCAAAACGGAGACTAATTAAAAAAGACGGACTCAAACAAATTAAAAGACGCGCAGAGGATAACGATATCCAAATAACCGCGAAAAAAATCAAAAATGACCAGATAAACAGAGGTCAACACAAACACACAAAATGTAGCAAAACACACATCATTCCTTATAGGCTAAACAAACGTAACACACAAACACACACCTACACACAATAACACAAAACATTCACAACCCCGGGTAATGAAATTGGAGTGGAAATGAAGGAAACTTCGACCACCAAAGAAAAAATCAAAAGGACACATATATATAGGCGCACATTAGACGATCTCCAGCTCTAACCAGCGACAGACCGACTAGCTCCTGAAAATGACGAGTGCGATCTCGTTGAAACGTAGAGTAAATAGTTCTTTTCAGGACAAAACTCACACGCGGCCAAGAACCCTAGAAACTACACCTTCATATATATATATATATATATATATATATATATATATATATATATATATATATCAATATATAAATTGATAAATTATTGGAGTTTTTCGGCTTTTACATGAAATATTTTAAAAATTAAAAATTTCGTTTGATTTGCTTGGTAATTTGTAGACAGCAATGTTTACATTTAAACTTACTTCGCAACTACATATTAATTTGTTAATATTTCATATAAAAGCCGAAAAACTCCAATAATTTATTAATTGATATATTTAATGAACGGCTAAGAAATTATCTAAACACTTATATACTGGAACGCCGAGAGCTAATTTCTCGTGTTTTCCCTTGCTCCACTGCCGCAAATTTTCCAGACATTATGTGGAGCCCATGATTTGTCCTGATCAGCAAGCTTTACGTCAAAATAAGCCAAATACATTTTCTTAACGAAAGCAGTAATAGTTAATCTTTGACTGTGAACGGTGAACCTGACACAAATGTAGCAGAAAGAATCGGCACATCTTCGAGTAGTAGACATGATGTAGTTTCTTCCCTAACAACTAGCATGTAACTAACCTTTTATTATCACCCTTTTAAATAGTCTTAGTGATCAATAATTTCTAATAAAATCTCATTAAACCCTAACTGTTCACTTAATGAACAGGATTAGCTTAATAGACTTGCATTTATTTATAATTGTTTATTACTTAATTAGTTCATTAAGTACTTAAATATTATCAAGTACAAGTGTACATTATGTTAATGAGATAAATCTATTTGGAATGTCTTTCAATTCTTTGAACAATTAAGAATTTACTGCATTTACTACAATTTTCAAGAATTTTGAAATCGGCAAACAAGAAGTACCGTAGAAAGAAAACTTGGCGTGATAGGGACACATGGGTTTCGTATTTGGCATTAGCGTACCAACATTAATTAAAGGCAAGTGTCAGATCATAGTCAGCAAAGAAAAACTTTTTAATTTTTGGCCAGTGTTATTATTACAATTTTACTTTAGGGGCACCGCGCAAGCATTGTCGGCAACCGCATCGGACATCATGGTATTGAACTATCGGAATTGTATTGAAAATGTGTGGGCTGAAATGTTAAGACAATTAAACCGCCTACAATACTTACCCTAGACATTATAATAGCTTGCCAATATTTTGCAAGGCATTTAGCAAAACATCCTTCAACCTTTCATTAATAATTTAATTGACTCTATGCTAAATGGACTGAGGACACTATAGAGAGCTAGGGGAGGTAACACATAATATTAAGCTGGGATATCAACTCGATATTTGGAGAAGTACCCCTAAACCAAATCCACAATAAAAATTCTTATTTTTGTACCTTGCTAATACTCTGCTATCTCTTTAATATTATTGTTTTATTTTCGTCACTTTTTATATGTTAAACGTGTGTAGAACACACAATAAATCGGCTCTTAATTTAAAGTCAGAATTTATTGCAAATATACAAATTATCATTCAATTTTTGAGCAGGGTATATACAATTATAGCACTGTTGTTGATTCAAAGCAAGTCATAATATGTATATCATGTTACATAGTAATCGGAACAAAAGAAAAAAAGAAATTTACAAATTGTTAGCCCATTTGCGCGAACAATACACTTACTTTCACCTGAAACGGGTAATCAGAGTGTCAGCGGAAAAAAATCATATAAATTAGAAACGGATGGTCTGACCTAGAGTCCTACTTATCTCAGTGCATGTGTAGATAGCAAATAGATAAACAAACACTGGAAGATTATAGATTCGTTCGTAATTTATAACATATAATGTGTATTTAAGAACAATAGATTCGAATAAAAACTTTTCAGTATATGTGATAATTGTGATAAATTATATTCGTATAACGACTTAATCTTAAAAATATATTTGCGTTATGAGATAAAACATTTCGTATTTCTGTATAATTCATTATATCCGAAAATATATTAATTCCGTTTAGAGATAAAATATAGTTCAAAGTTAAACTTATGTACTTAATGAACCTTGGCAATTTTCTAACTATGGACGTTCTATATGCATGCACAATATTGTACTATACATACGTAATACTAGACTTTGAACATTGAATCCGTAACTTTTTATTTATTGAATTTATGAAAACGGTTTCATTGATAACATTGACCTGCATTTATACAATTTTCGATTAATTACTTAATAGTTTTAGATGGATTAAATAAAATTCTGTTTTGTTCACAAATCAAAAATAATACTAGTAACTGAAGAAGTACATTTTTCAAAATATTATCTAGATGTAGTTCAATTAACACATCTTAATAATTTTTGCAATTATTTGAATTTTGAAATAAATTTTAACCTGTTAGAATTCCTGTATTCTTGTATTGGTTGTCCTTGTTTCACCATTTAATATGGCGACTGCTGCGAATATTTTTGGAAATGATGTAAAAACACATATAAAAATTACTAAACGATTTTATTGTTTTACAAAGTATAAAATCTTTATTTGAAAGATGCCTAAATGGCGAAGAAACACCGACTGAATGGAGAACTACCTATATATCAACCATCCACAAAAAAAGGTTAAAAAAACGATCCCAAGAATGACCGAAGTAGTTTTCGTTTAACGTCCTCAAAAAGCTCTTGGTGGTTTGATATCTTGTATGGCTTATATTTGAATTCTTTTAGGGTTTTGAACACCTAACTGTACCACACTCCAAAATGCCTGGCTACATCTAAAAGCGATCCTACAGACCGTTCCTCCAACAGGATATTCCTCAGACAGTATATTCAGCTCCATGTGTTCTGTTAACACGTGATTGGTTTTATTTTTTGTTTGTGGGAATTTATAAATAAACTATCTTCTTTGAACTTGTTGGAAAAATATTTAAAATTGTTTTCGCACAAGGTATAGGCATATTAGGATAATTAATGGAAAACATGTCTCTGACCGTTCTTAAACTATTATTCTTCTGGTACCACATTATCATTGCTATGAAAAGGTAGCAATTTCACCTTTATTGCATTTGTTCGTGTTTTAAATAAATTATCTATTTTTCAATCAAATGTATTTAATTTAAGATTCATGTATGAACAAAAATTCATAAATATTTGACATTAAAAAATTGTTTAACCTCTCCATGACAAAGTAATTTAATAATTAACAATATGAAAATTCTTCACTATTGTATAACCGCTTGCCTACTGCGCCACTAATGCATTGACAATTTTTTTTTTTTTTGGAGTGACACATAGAGACATATATATGTAATGATAAAAAGAGAACCCGTTATATGAGATTATTTAAAAAAATACACATTAAAAAAGATTTATTGGTTGCTAAGATCCAGGATGATTACAACACTTTTCGGTACGCCAAGTATATTAGGGTAACGCACTGACGAGCTCACACTGATACAAAATATGCTTATACTTACTTATGCTCTTATCATACTTAATTACTTGACTTACTCTCTAACTAACCAGATGGCGCTTAGAGCGATTCTGGATTATAGTATCATTTATGAAATAATTATTGCTCTAAATATATAATCGTGTCACACAGCGTTGTTTATATTTTTCCATTGAACGTTTTTAAGGTTATGGTTCACAAATTTAAATGACAGAAAACAACATAAAGAAAGCAACACGGATAATGACAGTCGTGACATATAACACTTTGACAACGTCTTAAGGATAATATTTGTTAATATTTCATATAAAAGTCGAAAAACTCCAATAATTTATTAATTGATATATTTAATGAACGGCTAAGAAATTATCTAAACACTTCACTTACTCTCTAACTAACCAGATGGCGCTTAGAGCGATTCGGGATTATAGTATCATTTATGAAATAATTATTGCTCTAAATATATAATCGTGTCACACAGCGTTGTTTATATTTTTCCATTGAACGTTTTTAAGGTTATGGTTCACAAATTTAAATGACAGAAAACAACATAAAGAAAGCAACACGAATAATGACAGTCGTGACATATAATACTTTGACAACGTCTTAAGGATAGGCAACAAAATATATCTTAAATGCAGTAGTAACAGAGCCCGTAGTTACCAACTTGTGATCTTCAAGTTTGCGCCTGATATTACTATGACGTGCCTCGTCTGGAATCGTAAATAGACTATACACAATACAAATCTGTAATCAACGCAATGTAGACCTTCAACATCATTTTAGTTTACTGTGTGATAACGCAATATGCATGTATATGCAAATACTCTCGGACGAGGTTATATCCTCGTTCCCTTTAATACAAAACAAGTGTTTAATAAACACGACCTCAAGCATGTATATATTATGTATACATACTGCGGTAGGCCAGGGTTTGTTATGGCCTAATTAACTCTCCGAGGACTTCTCTATTATATATATAGACTGTAGGATAAGTAAAAGGAATTCAGAATGATTCAGTATCTGATAGAGAACTAGACAGACAATATCTGTAATAGTAATAAGTCAGAATTGTATCTATTTATAATGTACATAGTTTGTTAACCAATTTCTAAGTGTTGATTAAATTATAAGATGTTACCCGAACTTCGAGTGTATCATTTACAACGATAAGTCGCCCTACCTGCTAATCTGTGTGGCTGCCCAACGGCCCACGTTACAACTGGACCAATTGGTCCGAAAGAAGAAAGCTTGTTTTGAATGTTAACAAACGTTATGATATGACTTTCATTTGAAAAAGACACTCATCAATTTATGATGTTAGACTCGCCAACACGAGTGATCGTGAAGTGTCATTTGATTCATCTTTATTATTTAATAGACTTATTCAAAAAATTTGTTCGTCTGCCTCAAGAATGCTAGGATTTATTATTTGAACTTATAAATATTTCAATGACGTTGCGGTTCTGGAGTCCTTATAATTTGCTCTTGTTCTTCCTAAATTTGAATACGCATATATCGTCTCGTTCCCTCATTATACAGGTTACCGCTGAATAGCAACAAAGCTATGCGAACCTGAAGAATACGTATAAATGTCTAACTGAAAATCAAAAAAGAAATTTATTCGTAATTCATCAAAAATTTCCAAATTTTTATGACCAATACATATGTACTTAAAGTCAGTCCATATCTTCGTTTATTTTATATTTACCAAAATACAGCTGTAATTCAAGTTCATTGACCTATAAAAAAATCGATAAAATTTCTAGTTTTATTGTGATGATAGTAGTAGTAGTAAAACCCTTTTAGGATATAGGGGAGAAATCGTTTGTCTCCATTCTTGTCTATTTCCAGCTTTAGATCCCAATCTTGCCACTGACATAGTCTCTTCTTGCAATGTTCTTCTCCATGTTACCTTCGGGCGTCCCACTTTCCTCCTTCCTTGGGGCTGCCATTTCAATGCTCTCCTACAAATTTCTGTTCTCGGTTTTTTTAAAGTATGACCAAGCCATCCAAACTTTCTCCTTTTAATTTGTACTTCGATCCTTTCTTGTCCTGCACGATCCCACAATTCCTCATTTGTAATTCGGACGGGCCACCATATTTTCAGAATATTACGAATACATCTATTTACAAAGCTTTGTAGTTTTTGCTTGTTTGCATTAGTTAGTGTTAACGACTCAGAACCGTAAATAATATGGGTTTAACTGTGGCATTAAAAACTTTAATTTTGGTCCTGTTAGTGATGTTACCCGATTTCCAAACATTCATCATCCCTATAAATGCACCACAAGCCTTCGATATCCTTGAATTGATGTCTTTGTTACACCGTCGTATTCGGCCATCACACTTCCCAGGTATCAAAATTGATTTACTCGCTCTATTTTTCCTCCCATCAATTCTATATCTTTTCTATTTTGGTTATTGATGCTTATCAGTTTCGGTTTCATTTTGTTAATCTTTAAACCTACTTTACTAGACTCTTTTACTAAGACATCAATTTTCTCCTGCATATGCGTTGCACTATGAGAAAGCAAACAAATGTCGTCAGCGAAATCCAGGTCTTCTTTGTGACGATAACTTCTAATAATAAGTTTCTATTCATAAGAATAGTGAATGTTGTTGTTTTCTTACCAAAATAAAACACATATGGCGATGTTTTTTGTGTCGAATAATGTCTATAACGCGTTTTAATCAATGTAAATGAAGTTAAATAGGTTAAACTTCTTTTAAAATAAAATTATTATGCTTATAATGAAGAAAAATCGTTAATTGTCAGTTTTACGTAGCATATTCAATGGTTTTTAATATTGTATAAAATTATATATATATATATATATATATATATATATATACATATATATATATATATATATATATATATACCTATATATATGAAGCGTTGTTCTTCGGGATATTTCGCCGCGTTTGGATGATTTCGTCCTGAGAAGGACAACTTTCTTCCTGACGTTTGGGCGACATCTCTTTCACCTTTTTCTAGAGGATCTTCTCGTTGCGATGGTAACTTCAAGAGTGCGTCGATTTCCTGTGCCACTCTTATTATATGGTCTCGTCGTAGTGGGGACGCGTGTCGGACTCCTCGTAATTGGTCTGTCGGTTGTTCTGTTGCTTTCGACTATTTGTCGATCAGTTTGCGTTCGGTCCGAGTTAGTATGACTGGGCTGTGGCAAGTTGTTATCATTACGTCGCTTGTGTGTAATCTGCCTGTTGAGCAAGGCCGGCTTCCATGTGTCAGGCAAACGCTGTCCGTCGTCACGTTTGTTCATACAGTTTTGCCGTTTCTCAATTTCTATAGCTTCTCTTATAATCCTGTACGTTAACTTCGTACTGCGTGCTATAGTTTTTGTACCGTCATAGTCGATGGTGTGTCCTGTATGTAGCATATGCTTAGCTAGGGATGATGTTTCTTTTTTAGCTACCGCATTTCTATGCTCTTCCCTCCGTACGCTGGTTTTACGGTTAGTATGCCCTATGTATGTTTGTTTGCATTCATAGCACGGTATTTCGTAGACCCCTTGGTTTTCTAGTTTTATCTTGTCCTTTGTATTAGGCAAAATATCTCTTATTTTCCTGTCTGTCGTATAAATGGTGTCTATGTCGTGTCGGCGTAATATTCTACCTATTTTCTCAGTTGTACCTTTCACGTAAGGGAGAAATGCTGTCCGTGTAGATCTTTCTTTCTTTGTTGGTTGATTCTTGTTAATTCGTGCCGCTCTGTTAATGGTATGTTGTGAATATCCGTTCGCTTGTAATATGTTTTTTATTGTTCCCGTTTCTTCGTTTCGATGTTCTGCGTCTGACAGAGTTTGAGATCTGTGGATTAATGTTTTTACTGCGGAGTTTAACTGTGCTGGGTGATGATGTGAAGATGCGTTGAGATATCTGTTCGTATGTGTAGGTTTTCTTTACAGAAAACCTACATATACGAAGAACAACGCTTCAACAAACGAGCGCGAAAACATTTGACGAAATATATATATATATATATATATATATATATATATATATATATATATATATATATTAAAAATAATAGACTTTTTATTGGTTTAGCGACCTTTTATTGAATTATGATGTTTTATTCTACGACGTTTCGACTTTTACTATTTTTCAGTCTTTTTCAAGTATCTAGAAACAAGAATTAATACAATGAGAATATGAGAATTGTGTTTGCTATTGTGAGATTGAATTAACAATTAAATTAACAATTAAAATTAAAATTAGATTAAAGAATGAATTACCAATTAGATTAACAATTAGAGTTAAAATTTAATCTAATTGGTAATTCATTCTTTAATCTAATTTTAATTTTAATTGTTAATTTAATTGTTAATTCAATCTCACAATAGCAAACACAATTCTCATATTCTCATTGTATTGATTCTTGTTTCTAGATACTTGAAAAAGACTGAAAAATAGTAAAAGTCGAAACGTCGTAGAATAAAACATCATAATTCAATAAAAGGTCGCTAAACCAATAAAAAGTCTATTATTTTTAATATTAAGACACGGCCAATAAAATAAATAAGAAAAATAAAATTCTTATAAACACTAAATATATATATATATATATACATATAACAATTGATAAATTATTGGAGTTTTTCGGCTTTTTTTATATGAAAAACTCTGCAATTACATACATCTGCTCTCAAAATACTGACATCTGCTTTCAATAACTGACATCTACTTTCAAAATTGGCATCTGCTTTCAAATCTGACATTTGCTTTCATAACTGACACCTGCTTTCAAAACAGACATCTGCTTTCAATAACTGACATTTGCTTTCACTAACTGACATCTGCTATCAAAACTAACATCAGCTTTCAAAACTGACTTCTGCTTTCAACTTGACACCTACATTCAGTAACTGACATCTGATTCATTAACAATGTTACTTTATAATGCATTTCTAAGTAGCTTGAACCTAGGTCTATTGTGGCTAAGTGGTAAAAGCGACAGTCCGGCAAACTGTAGACTTGAGTTCGAGTCCCAACATAGACAATATTTTTCAATTAAAAATTTCGTATGATTTGCTTTTTAATTTGTAGACAGTAATGTTTACATCCCCACTTACTCTGCAATTACATACATTCTAATTGATATTTGTAAATATTTCATATAAAAGCCGAAAAACTCCAATAATTTATCAATTGTTATATATATATATATATATATACATGTAGGGTTGCTTTAAATATATATACTTTGAAGAAACCAGACCTTTAATCGCCGACTGATTGAATTTACCATATATATATATATATATATATATATATATATTGTTATATATATATATATGTATATATATATATATATACGTGATCTTCGTGACCTTGGTATGATAAGGTAAACTTAATAAGTCGGCGATTAAAGGTCTGTCATTACTTCAAAGTATATATATTTAAAATAACTCTACATGTTTCGGCAATGATGCCTTTGTCAAGAGAATACAAAATATAAATGACAGAATATAAATGTCAAATAATTAAGTTGCTATGGTTTAAATTATTCAAAGATACATTCCAATAATAATAATAGATCATGCCTTAGTATTCCAAAAAATAGATAGCAAGGTGTGAACATATGTGTTGTTCGCTGCCAGAAGCTTGTGTCTCTTTCTGGGTATGAACCTGTGTGTTGGTTGCTGCTGGCAGCTTGCGTCTCTCTCTGGGTGTGTGATTTTGTATTTGTGTGACCGCGTAAGTGTAGGGTTTTGTATGTTAGTGCGCTCGTGCGTGTGTTTAGTGACCGGTCGCGTAAATTTAGAGAGATCGGATAACCAGCTATTGCGTAGGGTCGCCAACCCTTTCCCGGCAACTTCTTTACTTTTCCGAGCAGTACTTCGACGGCCCGACCCCCGCCCCAACGAGGCAAGGCGCAGACCAGCGAAGCGCACCCTGCACGGGGTTGCTCATCGCCAACCGAGGGAACACTCTTAGTGGCTACCTCAGTCGACGACGGTCACACTTTGTGCCATCTTACCGATTTCCGCAGAAGCGGGGGCAATGCACACACGTCGAACGTGTGTGTGCTGTTAACAGCAGCCTAGCCAGGTTGCCGCCCAGGACCGGTCCTAGTGGTGTGTGCATTGCATACGTAATAATAACTCATGTCTTGCTTTTCTCTGCTTTTCCCTGTTTTCTGTTCTGTGCTGATGTGGTCCTCTACTGGGTTGTAGCCTAGCATATGCGCTACCAAACTCTAGGGGGGTCTGCCCGTTGGGCAGTCAGGTGCCATTCCGCCTTTCCAGCAGGAGTGAGGAACCAAGCTACGCGGCGCAAATCACGGCACCGCGCAATGCACACACCACTAGGACCGGTCTTGGGCGGCAACCTGGCTAGGCTGCTATTAACAGCACACACACGTTCGACGTGTGTGCATTGCCCCCGCTTCCGCGGAAATCGTTAAGATGGCACAAAGTGTGACCGTCGTCGACTGAGGTAGCCACTAAGAGTGTTCCTCGGTTGGCGATGAGCAACCCCGTGCAGGGTGCGCTTCGCTGGTCTGCGCCTTGCCTCGTTGGGGCGGGGGTCGGGCCGTCGAAGTACTGCTCGGAAAAGTAAAGAAGTTGCCGGGAAAGGGTTGGCGACCCTACGCAATAGCTGGTTATCCGATCTCTCTAAATTTACGCGACCGGTCACTAAACACACGCACGAGCGCACTAACATACAAAACCCTACACTTACGCGGTCACACAAATACAAAATCACACACCCAGAGAGAGACGCAAGCCGCCAGCAGCAACCAACACACAGGTTCATACCCAGAAAGAGACACAAGCTTCTGGCAGCGAACAACACATATGTTCACACCTTGCTATCTATTTTTTGGAATACTAAGGCATGATCTATTATTATTATTATTATTGGAATGTATCTTTGAATAATTTAAACCATAGCAACTTAATTATTTGACATTTATATTCTGTCATTTATATTTTGTATTCTCTTGACAAAGGCATCATTGCCGAAACATGTAGAGTTATTTTAAATATATATACTTTGAAGTAATGACAGACCTTTAATCGCCGACTTATTAAGTTTACCTTATATATATATATATATATATATAAATAATAAGCTTTTTTTGGTTTAGCGACCTTTATTGAAATTCAATTTATTTAACTAACGACGTTTCGACTTTTTTGAATATAATTAAGTCTTTTTCAAGTGATTTAGAACAAAATTATTTCGTGTTAAAACACATGCCCAGTGTAATGTGCATGGTTGGAAACATGTCGACCCTTCACTACAGGGTCCGACTGCGTATCTCGGAATCTTAAGTGTAACTAAATGTCTTGTTGACAACAAGACATTTAGCATTTTTTTGCAACAATGTAAACATGTTGGGTAAGTTATTTGTTTTTTCTTAACGTTTTGTATAGGGATTCGATATATTTATTTTTAAGTAAGCGCACTGTTATTCTGCTAAACTCTCCACGCAACGCCACTGCTGGGGCACATAGTCTGCCGTCTTTATTTATGTTTATCTGTAAATTTATTATTATGTCTTTTTCTGAGTTGTCATATGTACGTATTTATATAGTTTTGCCATATTATTGGGTATGAACCTGTTTGGCAGATAAACCATTGTTATTATTATATTGTAAAATATTTGTCTTTCTGTGTTCTTTTAAATAAAACTAACGCTAATTTAAACACACACTTTATTAACAATAAAACAAAATATACTAAATAACACTTAAAGCTATTACTAATAATGAGAGTATTTATTTCACAATATGTATTTATGTGTAAGTATTTATTTACATTTATATAATATCACATGACGGCGATTACTCGTTGAATGCCTGGTCTCCCTTCCGAACGGTATATATATGTTCGGCTTACGCCTTCTAGATTTTTCCGGTGTTTTTACGGAGGCTTCCCGTACGTCTCTCGAATGCGTAAGCGGGTGACTTAATTTCATGACTTATTATTACTATTGTTAGAGATCGGCAGTCAGCGGTACGTACATTCCAGAAGGGACTTAAATGTAGCAGGCCGATCCATTGTTTAGTTTATATATATATATATATATATATATATATATATATATATTATATATATATATATATATATATATATATATATATATATATATGTATATAGAATTTATATCACGTAACGTAACTTCGTGTTTGAAATCGTTATGGGCTGCAAAGCACGATATAAGTAAAAAAAAGTCTTATTATTTGTAACAGATAGAGCTGCATATATGAAGGCAGCTGGTCGACTCTTACAACAAACATACAGTAGTATAACGCATATCAGATGTTTCGCACATGCTCTTCATCGGGTATAAGAGGAAGTCAGAAAATGCTACCCGAAAGCAGATAAATTAATATCCTCTGTCTAGAAAGTTTTTGTAAAGGCACCGGTACCGAATAATTAATTTCGCGAAAAATTGCCACAGTGCCACTTCCAACAGAACCTGTTATAACGCGCTGGGGCACATGGATAGAAGCAGCATCCTATTATCACATGAATTTTGATGACGTTAGAAGTATAATAACTATTGTATCCGAATGATGCTGTTTCTATTTTGCACGCTCAACAATTATTTATGAACACAACTATTCAGGTAGATTTAGCCAATATTCATGAACATTATTCAAGAATACCTGTAACCACAGCCATCTAGAAGTTACTGCGACCAACCCACAATATTCTATAACTAACGCCACGAATATTGTATATGATCTTCGTCAATTCCTTCCCCAATTACCTGGAGTTGGTGCTGATAATTAGAGCTGGGCGATACCGACGTTTTCGGTATCGGGTACCGATACCAATCGAGGTATCGATACTTAGCGATATATCGGGTCTGTGCACGGTATCGATTCTGAGTACTGGAATCGGTAAAGTATCGATAGGTATCGATGCTTTGGAATCGATACCTTGGAATCCACACCTTGGAATCGATACCTTGGAATCGATACCTTGGAATCGATACCTTGGAATCGATACTTTGTATATATATATATATATATATATGTATATATGTATGTATATATACTTTAAAATTCTTTATTTAAAAAGGTATTGCATCTTTTATGTACATTTAAAAAATGCACAAAGGTAAGCTACCCGATGCATGGCTACCCGATGCATCGATACTTAGCGAGTACTGGAATCGGTAAAGTATCGATAGGTATCGATGCTTTGGAATCGATATCTCGCTACCCGATACATCGCTACCCGATACATCGCTACTCGATACATCGATACTTAGCGAGTACTGGAATCGGTAAAGTATCGATAGGTATCGATGCTTTGGAATCGATATCTCGCTACCCGATACATCGCTACCCGATACATCGCTACTCGATACATCGATACTTAGCGAGTACTGGAATCGGTAAAGTATCGATAGGTATCGATGCTTTGGAATCGATACCTTCGCTATATGAGGTATCGGGGAATCCATACCAGTTATGGTATCGGGTATTGGACGATGTATTGATACTTCGCCCAGCCCTACTGATAATATATAAAGAAAATTTGAAGCAATTCTAAATAACAATTCAGGATTTCGTATTGTACGCCGAATTGTTGACTTGCTTGATGGTAAAGAATTAGATTTTTACTCTTGCTTAGTAAGTACTTGCTTCTCAATACGTCTTGATTCACGAATGAAAAATGTTAAATTGGAATTCATAATGTCCTCGATCCGTCCCTGGTCCTGACGTCATGTACCTCTCACTGCCGTTCCCTAATTATTATTAATACACATTCATACATTATTACATACATTATTTATTAAATTATTTATTAAATTATTTTATTAAACTTGACCACTTAGTAGAAATTTGTTTTTTTAAATATTATTATTAGATCTATTGTAATAAAATAAAACAAATTTTTTAACTGCTAACTTTTTTCCTCCAACTATTCAAAACATGTGTTTGTTACAGTACATTTATGTAAAGATGTATACGTAAGATTTATAAGTATGAAGACTTGAATAAAATTACTTTGTTCGTATCAGACGTTTATTCTCTACTCAATATAATAATATACTACCTTCTGTTTACTTTCTTAGTTTATATATATTTTTACTTATTGGTCTTTAGTGATTAGTCTGGAGTAAAATACAATATTGCTTGCTCAGTCCGTTTTCTGTTCGTGATGCATTTTCTTTGTATAAACAGTGAAGTAGTTTATTAGAAATTTAATTGGTGGATCTTCAATTTTTATATATGGCAATGATTTTAGCAGGTTAAGTCTGTCGAGGCTAAATACTGAAAATCCTCGTCGTTAGTTATTTCTACAATAGAATCGTTTTGTTCGATATTTGGATGCTCTTGGGAATATGGATGTATTGGTGCATACCACAAGTTGTTTTTTTCGTTATAAAGAAGTTCGGTTTCTGCTTCAGCATGAAAATTATTTTTTATTGTAGAAACACCGCTTATGGGAGTAGGTTGTTGTGTACCTGAGAATCTTCCTGAATTAGGAAAACGTGTCGGTGGAATGTTCGGCAATGTTTGATAAGGAGTAGGTTGGTTAGTTTTTGGTTGTGTAGTGGGTGATGCAATTGAGCGATCGAAATTTTGCGGTTTATTACCAATATTTTGTGTATTGATATATGGGTTAGATGGTTGCCAATTATTTTGTGAATATGGTCTATAATTTTGTATGGGTCTATTAAATTTCGGTGGTATATATTGAGTTTGGTATTTGGATTCTTTGATTTGATCAGATCTGTTTTTAAAATTGAGTGAGTCTTGTGTGAAACCTATTGCTTTTTCTAGTGTTTCTGGATTTTGAGTTTTTACCATCAATTGTATTTTATCAGGTAAATTTAATAGGTAATTTTCTAGAGCTGTTTGTTCATAAATTGTTGTTCTGATTGTTTCGTCTGTTATTGTATCTGTGAGTGACATTTTTGTGAGCAATTTTGATAGTGCTTCCTGTATTCTGTGACCGAATTGAATAGGATTTTCTCTATAAAATATTTTTAAATCCTGGAATTCTGAAACAAGTTGTGCAAAATCCCGTTTGTCGCCAAAATAGTCTAATATAGCGTGTCTAACTAAAGGCCATGTATTTAATTCGTTTCGTGAACAAATTAATTGTTCAGCTCTATCATTTAATTTTGTTAAAATTGTTTGAAATATTATAATTTTAATTTCATTACTTCATTACATTGGTTTTCATAAACTTGAGTGATTGAATCGCAAGCCCTAAGAAATAAATTTATTTTATGTTCCTTGCCGTCGAATGTCGGTATTGTATCTAATTGAATTCTAAATAAACTATAATTAATCTCAGACATTGTTGTTGAATTGTTTAAGCTTAAATTATTAATTTTTTCGATTAAATTATCTAATGTATTGTTCATCAATTTTATCTAAATAATAGACTTGTCCAATAAAAAGGACTTGACTTCTATAGTCAGTGAGTAAGGAATTAATAAAGAATAGGGATGAAACGACTTACGTTTTTATTTTGTGTCTTCTTAAAATTTCTTCGATGGAAAGGTTTCTTCTTGTTTCGCTGAATAGTTGGAACTAACACAAAAAGTGATTAAATCTTCTTTTTGCTGCGAAGCACCTATTATGACTGCGCCAGATTTATAAGTATGAAGACTTGAATAAAACTACTTTGTTCGTATCAGACTTTTATTCTCTACTCAATATAATAATATACTACCTTCTTTTTACTTTCTTAGTTTATATATATTTTTACTTATTGGTCTTTAGTGAGTGATTAGTCTAGAGTAAAATACAATATTGGTTGCTCAGTCCGTTTTCTGTTCGTGATGCATTTTCTTTGTATAAACAGTGATGTAGTTTATTAGTAAATATTCTTAATCTAAATATGTGAGTAATATGATGTAATATCCTTATACTAGATGTCTACAGTTACTACACTAACCCGTAAACACTGACTAAAGTATATCATGACAAATAGCAGTTTCTATACTTTAAATAATATGAGAATATACAGTGTCTAATATAATATAATAATATAGGTAACTATATAACTCGTACGTTAGTTATATGTCTGACAAAAGGTTGGAGCGGAACGATCGTTACTGTGTAAAGTAAAAAGTAGTTTACTTTATTAAAATTTGTTTTATTTTACCCCGATAATAGTTATAATGAAATATCATCAAGTAAAGGCTGAAACAATCCTATACTTCATAAAACAAAATTAAATTGTACACATTTGTTAAAGAAAAATTGAAAATTTCTTGTTTTGTGTAAGTAATTAAAAACGACTTAATTCGAATTCGCATTTTTGTAATTCTAGCATTTAAAAGAAAAAAAATATTATTGTTGATGTAAATTTCTTTTGATTTGTTTTGAATCATGGTCACGTATTTACAAAACATTACATGTTCACACGTAATTTACAACAAAATATTCTCATTAGTCAACCAGTAAACAAACATGTTTATTTATACTACGGGATAAACAGTTCCTTATACACCTGTCGGATATAAATAAAACTGTAAACAAGTTAACAATTAGAATCTATGTATGCATTTCCAAAAAGAGCGCAATTTAGACCAGAAATGATTGAAAATAACAATTTGATAGAACAATCGCTAATATACATACATACATATTTCCTACTGCATTCAAATGAAAACTAATAAAGGTTATCGTTAAGAACAAGAAAATAAAACTCAAAGATCTCTCTAGTAAACTCTAGTAATACGTAAGCACGTTTTTCGCGTACGTCACAAGAGCATTTCATCGTTAAAAAACGTCACATTTGTCTTCTACAGACGTAAAATGTTGAAAAACATTGGCAAACAGTACGTGCGTGAGTCAGTTTCTCAGCTACGTGAACTTGTTCGGGTAAACGTCGAACATAACGCCGTGATAAGAGCATTGAAAAAATGTAAACAATAAAACACATGTTCAGTTAGATACATTTTATCTCATTGTCATTATTAGCATACGTTTGCATATTATTTCATCATCTTTCACATTATCAAATGAAATTTACGTGTATATTTCTAATTTTTACTTCTATTATGAAGTAATAAGTGAAATAATTGCAGTAAATAATGCAGTGATATACAGTAGTCGTTCAAAACGAGTTTATATTCCTAAGCATTGTTTTCGATTGCTAATTTTACAGCAATAATACGAAGAATGTACACTCATTCAAAAAAGTCTTCTAGCTGTAATTTATGGAGTTATGCCTATTTTATTTATGAATATAATCGGTGATAGCAATGCTCAAGATAAGTAAATCTGATAGATAAAGTACATGTGAAGTTCTTCACCAAAAGTTGCACTTTCTTATCCGATAGATAAGTATCTAATGGATAATGCAATCGTATGAAATGGCAACGTCGTTTCGTAGTGATGTACCTAACTTCTCTATACTTTATTTACTTTGTTCTATAACAAAAATGAAAACTCGAATGTAGTATTTGGAATTTTTGCTCATTAGATTAGCAAGTGAGAAAGCAATGAAACATTTTATTGAGGTTTATAAGAATTATAAGTGTCCCCTTAAGAGTGAATGATTTAAAATGTGTTCTACGTTTGTTTAGTTAGGTTGGCGGAACTGAAACTATAACATTCTTCATCTGTCATTGTTGCGATGAGTAGTCATGGAGCATTATACGACGGAACAACGCGTTATTGTAGTGAAACTGCATTATAAGTAGAGTGGACCAATCCGGAGCGAAAGCAGAGGAGTGACTAACGAATTGGTTCCCGCGTGCCCCATCGCACATACGATTACTTAGTATGTTGGTCACGGTCATCGTGTGTACACGTATAATAGCAGCAGGAAAGTGTATTCTGTGTAATGTATCACAATAATTGAAACATACATGAGTAGGTAAACCCCACCAGTTTTGTATAATACAAAGGTATTTTTAATAATATAAAATATTATTAAAAACCTGGTGTGAAGAACACAAATACAGGTTCACTATTAATATTTTTGTGAACGTGTCCGAAAATATCTCTCCCCAGAGACGTAGATACGTATTTCACCTTTCTACAGGCTCATCGGTACGCCCCTGCTGGAGAAAGAATATTTCCAGACACATTCACAAAAAAGAACCACATCATCACATCACTGAAATTATGCAGACCGGGCGTAGAAGTAAATTCAGCGCTGCCTGTTGTCAGACAACCGAAGTACCTCGCCTCGTCCACATAACCACTGTGAAGTAACGACGCATTTCCAAAGGTGACACAGTCATCCCTCTAGAAACTGCATTTTTGTTTGTGTCTTTACTCATACTACGGACTAACCGCATGTGTAATGTATCAGAATAATTGAAACATACATGAGTAGGTAAACCCCACCAGTTTTGTATAATACAAAGGTATTTTTAATAATATAAAATATTATTAAAAACCTGGTGTGAAGAACACAAATACAGGTTCACTATTAATATTTTTGTGAACGTGTCCGAAACGTGTCTGGAAATATTCTTTCTCCAGCAGGGGCGTACCGATGAGCCTGTAGAAAGGTGAAATACTTATCTACGTCTCTGGGGAGAGATATTTTCGGACACGTTCACAAAAATATTAATAGTGAACCTGTATGTGTGTTCTTCACACCAGGTTTTTAATAATATTTTATATTATTAAAAATACCTTTGTATTATACAAAACTGGTGGGGTTTACCTACTCATGCATGTTTCAATTATTCTGATACATTACACATGCGGTTAGTCCGTAGTATGAGTGAAGACACAAACAAAAATGCAGTTTCTAGAGGGATGACTGTGCCACCTTTGGAAAGGCGTCGTTACTTCACAGTGGTTATGTGGACGGGGCGAGGTACTTCGGTTGTCTGACAACAGGCAGCGCTGAATTTACTTCTACGCCCGGTCTGCATAATTTCAGTGATGTGATGATGTGGTTCTTTTTTGTGAATGTGTCTGGAAATATTCTTTCTCCAGCAGGGGCGTACCGATGAGCCTGTAGAAAGGTAAAATACGTATCTACGTCTCTGGGGAGAGATATTTTCGGACACGTTCACAAAAATATTAATAGTGAACCTGTATTTGTGTTCTTCACACCAGGTTTTTAATAATATTTTATATTATTAAAAATACCTTTGTATTGTATTCTGTGTATTTAATAATGTTGCACAGCTATGTTCGATAGAAGACGCAAGAAATGAGTGTATTTTAAGTAAGTTTGAAAGTCACGCCTCTGCTTTCGCTCCGAATTGGTCCACTCTAATTATAAGTATGGAAAATGTTATGCGGAAATAGTTCGCAGACTTCGTGGAACTTTCGGTCGAAGAAATGCGCCAAATTTATCAACAGTTCAAAAATTAATTAAGAAATTCGTGGAAATTGGTTCGACTGTTAACAGAAAAGGTGCCGTATGTCGTCGTACCAGCCGATCTCTTGAGAATATTGCAGTAGTGCGTGAAAGTGTTACGAAAAATCCAAAAATATCAATTCGTCGTCGTTCTCAACACTTAGACATTTCGAGAAGCACCCTCTACCGAATACAAAGATCTGCATATGCATGCGTACAAGATGCAGTTGTTACAAGATCTCAAGCCAGCAGACCATGGGCAGCGTCGAGAATTTGTTAATTGGATGTTGAAAAACCAACAAGAGGACGACGATTTTTCGAAATCAATCATATTTAGCGATGAGGCGCATTTCCAAATTAATGGGTACGTGAACACTCGAAATTATCCGATTTGGGGCGAGGAGAATCCTCGAGTGATTCATGGAAAGCCATTGCATGTAGAACGAGTTACTGTCTGGTGTGGAATCTCGGCTGGCGGAATAATAGGCCCTACTTTTTTGAAAATGATGCTGAACACACAGTAACAGTGAATGGCGTATGCTATCGCAACATGCTGAGGGTGTTTTTGTGGCCACTGTTCGATGGAATGGATATCGAAGGAATGAGGTTTTAACAAGACGGGATCACACGGCGCGCGAAACAATGGATTTGTTGCGAGAAAAATTTCCTGGACGAATCATCGCATGCAATGGCGACCGGAATTGGCCCCTACGCTCGTGCGATTTGACCCGTGCGACTTCTTTCTTTGGGAGTACGTGAAATCGTATATATGCCAACAATACACGAAGAATTCCTGAGCTGAAGGCGGAGATTAGGCGTGTTATTGGCGAAATCGAACCACAATTATGCTCAAAAATCATCGAGAATTTCATAAAAAGGCAAGAGCGTGCCAGCAGAGTCGTGTAGGACATTTGTTCGATATTGTGTTCCACGCTTAAACGCAGTGTGTGTACTTCATACTGAAATAAAAAAAATTACCCTTTTTGAATATATGATGCATTTAATTACAAAATTAAATATTTGCGGTCTTAACCCGGGATCACTCGCGCTCTCTTGTGTAACGTGACAGCTCGCGCGTATAGATATTTGAATATAAAAGAAACTTATTAGGCCTATTTATTTTATTTACGCAAGAACACACAACTTACACTTATTTATATATAAATATACAAAATTAATCATCATTATCAATATCCAAAGGTTCTTCTACACATTTACAATAAACACATATTGCTTTGCTTGTGTGTTCTTTATATATTGAAATGCAGCAACTGTCGCATTTGTATTAAGTGAATCTGTTCTTTCTAACTGCTCAAAATCCACATCTTCGCTTATTTTCCGAATTTGAAAATGATGAATTTTTGCGGTCCGCCTTGATTATGCAGTTAATTCTTTGTCTAAAATTGTATGATAAACTTAGAATTGAGGTTCGCCCTACAAAGTGAGCCCGGGTAAGTTGCTGTGATAAAGTTTTAATATAATTTCTTCGAGTTGATATAATTCCAATGTTTTCTTTGTATATAATCTGAGAATTTATTGTAGATATGTTTAGGATGCTGCTGAATATGGTAGGTGGCCAACGATTACTAACTCGAGTGACAGAATACTCGCTTTTCAATCTATCGACAACGTCAATTCCTCCTTTCATTACATTATAGAAGGTGATGATTTCAGGTTTATTTGGTGCCGATTTTCTGTCAATATCGTCATTCTCGTGTAGGGTGGATATCATCAGCACATTCTTGTTCTTCTTTGGAACAAAGGAAGCTAAAATACAGTGATCAGGCGCAAGCCCAAACGCAAACATACTGCTCTGTACAGGTCGATCTTTAACTTCCAAAAGCCGAGAAGACAATTTAAATTTTATTTTTACGCAATGTGCTCACTAGTATTAATTTATAATTGGTAATCAAATCATTGGCCAATGGTGCAGAAGTAAAATAGCTATCGGCTATAGCCCAAATTTATCGATAGTTTTAATTAAACATTTGATCACAGATACTGCATCATTTGGCAATTGGTAAGGGCCATCAGGCTGTTTTCCTGCATAGATTTCTAAGTTCTGTCTATAGTTTGTTCTAGAGTCCTCAAGTGCATATATTTTTATACCATACTTTGTAGGTTTGTTAGCAATATACTGCCTAAATTTGCAACGGCCCCGAAAGGCTTCTAGCATCTCATCTATGGTGACATTCTCCCCTACTGTATAAGAGTCGGAACAAGCTTTGACAAAGTGCTCAAATACGGATCTTATTGGTGACAGGTTGTCCAGCTTACGTCTTTCAGCTCTTGTCTTCATATCATCAAATCGTAAGGCTTGCAAAAGTAAATAGAATCGTTTCTTAAACATTAGAGCTGCAAAGTAGTCCGGCGACGTTCCATTTATATTGCACAACTCAGCTGTATTTAGGTGTTAAAAAGTAGACTTATTAGAGCAGAAATTTCTTCAAAATCCGTAGCTCAGCTATAACAATATATGGGGACTAGAACTCAATATAGACAAAACAAAATATATGGTTATTGGAGGAAAAGGAGGAGATCTAAAAAAAAAAGATTGAACGATACAAAATGTGACGCAATACGAATACCAGGGGGTCACAATTAGCGATGATGTAAAGGATTACAAAGATTTAAAAAAGAACTGGGAAGAGGCAAAAACATAAAAGCCATGCATCCTCTCTTATGGAATAATAATTTGACACAGCAGACAAAAATAAGGTTATACAAGACACTAGTGGAGCCCACAATGACATATGGGGCGGGAATATGGGTGTCGAACAGTAGGAGCACATTAGAAATGAAAGTATAAGACAAAATATGGAAGCACAACACACCATCATAGACACAATAACAGAAAACCAACTGAAGCGGTTTGGACACATGCGAAGAATGAAGGAACCTATTTCCAGACCTTGTGAGGTATCACAAGGTCTGGAAATAGGTTCCTTACGAAAGGATACTATATATATATATATATATATATATATAGTAAACTTAATAAGTCGGCGATTAAAGGTCTGGTTTATTACTTCAAAGTATATATATTTAAAACAACCCTACATGTTTCGGCAATGATGCCTTTGTCAAGGATATAAAAAATATAAATGACAGAATATAAATGTCAAATAATTGAGTTGCTATGGTTTAAATTATTCAAAGATACATTCCAATAATAATAATAAAACATGCCTTAGTATTCCAAAAAATAGATAGCAAGGTGTGAACATATGTGTTGTTCGCTGCTAGCAGCTTGTGTCTCTTTCTGGGTATGAATTTGTGTGTTGATTGCTGCTGGCAGCTTGCGTCTCTCTCTGGGTGTGTTGTTTTGTATTTGTGTAGCGTTGTATTTGTAGGAGCGCGTAAGTGTAGGGTTTTGTATGTTGGTGCGCTCGTGCGTGTGTTTACCGGTCGCGTAAATTTAGAGAGATCGGATAACCAGCCGTTGCCTAGGGCCGCCAACCCTTTCCCGACAATTTCTTTACTTTTCCGTGCAGTACTTCGACGGCCCGATCCCCGCCCCAACGAGGCAAGGCGCCGACCAGCGAAGCGCACCCTGCACGGGGTTGCTCATCGCCAACCGAGGGAACACTCTTAGTGGCTACCTCAGTCGACGACGGTCACACTTTGTGCCATCTCAACAATTTCCGCAAAAGCGAGGGCAATGCACACACGTCGAACGTGTGTGTGCTGTTAACGGCAGCCTAGCCAGGTTGCCGCCCAGGACCGGTCCTAGTGGTGTGTGCATTGCGCGGCGCCGTGATTTGCGCCGCGTAGCTTGGTTCCTCACTCCTGCTGGAAAGGCGGAATGGCACCTGACTGCCCATCGGGCAGACCCCCCCTAGAGTTTGGTAGCGCATATGCTAGGCTACAACCCAGTAGCCTGTTTTCTGTTTTGTGCTGATGTGGTCCTCTACTGACAATACGTCTTGTCACTTGAGATAACAGTTAGTATCTGAAGCGGATATCAAATCCGGCGTGCCACCACACAAATCAAAATACATCAGGTCAAAATAAAATCAGTATTCATAAATTATAAAATTATACAAAGTCATCGAAAAATTATAGTTCAATATAACATAATGTTTTTCTTCAAAATGTTGCGGTGAAAAGTCCATAGCAATATGTCATTTCGTCGAATGTACTTAAATTTATAAAATAAAAAATATAAAATAATCACATAGATTCAGAATGTCTATAAAGAAATATGTATTTACACGCAATCACACGCTGCAAAGTTTATATTTGTAAAAAATCTTGAAGCTAACATTGTTTAGAGAGCCTTGTATGCCAAGGGTTTCAGAAAAGTCAGCTGTAAAATTACTACTATTTTTGTTATTGTCAGTTATTGTCGCTCGCACAGAGGCGTAACAAATATATTTTAAATATTTTTTTTCTCGCTCATGAAAGGAACTTTTGGGAGAGTATTTTGGGTTTATATTCTATATAATTACATCTTTCCATTTTTCATCCGTTATCTCTTTATTTCAAGAACACTCTGTACAATTGTTTTATTGTATTTACATTAAATAAATTTTTGTTGTTCATACTCAGCGCCGCTAATTATTAAACATACTTTATCATAATTATAAATGATTTCGTACACTTTCGTCACTGTCATCGTTTTATGCTCAATGTTATTACGTCAATTAGGGTAGTTAAGAACAAAGAAAACAAACAAACACTATATTTATGCCACTTCCTTCCCTTGAGATCGTATGCTGTGTTCAACAGACAATAAATAGCATAATAATGCGTTCGTAATATATTATTTCAGTAATAAAACGTGATATAATCTTTTCATCAGAAATGAATCAAAATATTTTTCTTTGCTTTGTTTCCAAGAGTTCATAATAAATTTTTACACTTCTAATTATTCATTTTGTTTACAAAGCATTAATTAGTTTTGTTTTTTAAACAGCTACTATTTTACAAATAAAAGAGTGTCCGGATTATTCATTTATTTTTCACGGTCGGGAGCCATTATTCGACATTAAATACAGTGTTTTCATAAAATAAATGACTATAATTCTGTACACCTTGTCAAATATTTCAACCTATTTAAATTGTTTAATTCAAATATTGAAAGTATTAAATATTCTCGTTAATTTTGGATTAAGTTAAATGCAAATTTAAACAATATATTTTCTCTACTACATCACAGTTTCCCATAATCTACAAATTTTTTAATGAAATTTGTTAAAGATGAAAGGATGCAAGTTTCTTAAAGTCTAATAACAAATTCTAACTAACGATTCTCTTTTAATCAATACGGTAATCAATTCTTCTAATTTGTCTTCGAGATTGAATTTTGATCTCTTCGATTTCTTTGGTCACCTGTAAAAATCAACGAGGTCATAACTTCTTTCTCTTACTATATTTTCCTAAATTTTTAATAAAATATTCTATACAAACAATGAATTTTATTATTCCGAATCTAGCGTTACTAAACTTTTGAGCAACATTGTACATTCCAAGCTATTTCAAATATAATCTTGAACATTTTTAACAGTTAATTTTTTAACACAATGTATTTTGTTTAAATACGGTGACTAATTCATTTTGAAATAACTTGGAACAATCTCAGGGGAGATGTTTGTCCTTCTACATAATCCCTCGGTTGGTGAATGGGGGAGTACGCATCACATTTCAGCGAATTGACCAGAATATATTGAATAAAGACCCCTGTACCGACAGCCAAATGAATACTTTATGTGAAAGCATCAATTAATCTTGAAAAGATATAACAATAATACATACATATACAATTGTAAATTAAATTTTAATAAACTATTTTATTTTATTGCATTTATTTTATTTGGGGAATTTTGCCATAAGTACAATATAATTCGCAATTATTTAATATAGAAAAAGATTACCATGATAATATTGCAGGAAGCGTAAGGAATATATACATATATATATATATATATATATATATATATATATATATATATATATATATATATATATATAATGTAGTGGTTCAACCAGCACCCGTATTCCAGCTCTACAATAGGAAATACAGATTATCTACTCATTAAAAACACCTGTATAAATATTAAATTGGTGGACGTAATTTGTGAAATTAGTATCGAAATGTAAATAAATTAATATGACGATAACTTTAAAATTTATAATTTACTTATTTTGTTTTTTAACTTACTTTTTATATTTAAATTTTTCAATTTCATAATTCAAATTATTCGCGCGAAATTACAGGTATTTAATTTATCTACATCAGATTTATATCGATGCTAGTTAACCACGCCCACTAATTTAAAATTATCATGAACCCCGCGAAAGCGATCTTAACGGTACAATTTATAACTAATTTTATATTGAAAACTACATTTTAGGTATTTGTAAATTATTTAACTAATTTTCCGATCACATTAAGACTAAAACATTATGCAAATTCATATTTTAATTGATGCAAGTAAAGCGAAAACTTCGAGGCTTTTGTCGTTAATTAAAATAGGCTGTGGAATAAAAAAGCCGAAGAACGGCGTCTGATATAAAATTTTTACAACAAATGGCCGTATTTTATTCACTTCGTGAAATTTTAATTATTTAGAATATTATAAATAAAAATATCATACCAAATTTTCGATCAATCGATAAACAAATAATTGGCCCAACTTTTGATATATAAATTTGAAGAATACCACGACGTAAACAAGAATAATCGAGCGAAGCATCTTTTTGAAATTGGGATACCGTCGATCCGAGAACCCAAAGCCGTTGAACACATCCAACGCCGCCAGAAATATTGGAGCAAGCCGTACTCTACATCTATCCCGATCACAGTGTTCCAAGAACTACATCAGATCCTATAACATCGGAGACAGGTTCACATCCTCCGTTTATTCCACATATATTACCTAAAAGTCAACAATTGCTTAAATAAAAATCACTATAAACAACTTAATATTCATATTAAATTTCGGAATCATTACATTATTATAAACATCAATTAAAACGTGCAATTTCAACATACATTTTGCCTAAGATAAAACAATACCTACCTATATTATGTTTAATTTAAGAACCATTAAATATTTGTTTATATAAATTTCGTATAACCTAACCTTATCACTTATGAACAGATGTGCAACATATTATTTCTTTTTATTGTCACATAGCACGTAATATTCTTTTAATAATACAGTTTCCTTATTTCTTTAATTCAATTGTAGTTACAGTTTTCTTATTTATTTCAATAAATTTTAATTTTTTTTATTAATTCAATATTTTATTTGTGTTGTGTAATCGTTGAGTTTGAGCTTAATTAATACACTAATTACATTGTACCTACGGATAATACACCAAACCGACGAAGATCCTAGAGATTTTAATTAATTTACGTACTCAAGCTCTACCGCAGTTAGTTGGTTATTTTACAAGATCACAGATAGCGTTGAACAAACTAAGAACTATATAAACTTATGGCGCCCAATTTTTGAATTTTAAATCATAAAAATTAACTTATATTAATTATTTTTCTAAGTTTATATTCTCATTGTTCTTAGTTTCACCAGCCACTGCGTATTATATCAATATATATATATATATATATATATATATATATATATATATATATATATATATATATATATATAATATTTTCGTGACCCTGGTATGATATGGTAAACTACTCTTTTTGTTATTGTCGGTCAGCTTTAAATATTGTCTCCGGTACTTTTTATGATATAGTAGGTAGCACAGTGGCGTGACAAATTTCTTAAAAATATCTTTCACATTTTGCCTCGTTGGGGCGGGGGTCGGGCCGTCGAAGTACTGCACGGAAAAGTAAAGAAGTTGCCGGAAAAGGGTTGGCGGCCCTACGCAACGGCTGGTTATCCGATCTCTCTTAATTTACGCGACCGGTCACTAAACACACGCACGAGTGCACCAACATACAAAACCCTAAACTTACGCACTCACACAAATACAAAACCACACACCCAGAGAGAGACGCAAGCTGCCAGCAGCAACCAACACACAAGTTCATACCCAGAAAGAGACACAAGCTGCTAGCAGCGAACAACACATATGTTCACATCTTGCTATCTATTTTTTGGAATACTAAGGCATGATTTATTATTATTATTGGAATGTATCTTTGAATAATTTAAACCATAGCAACTCAATTATTTGACATTTATATTCTGTCATTTATATTTTTTATATCCTTGACAAAGGCATCATTGCCGAAACATGTAGGATTGTTTTGAATGTATATACTTTGAAGTAATAAACCAGACCTTTGATCGCCGACTTATTAAGTTTACCATATATATATATATATATATATATATATATATATATATGGTAAATTCAATTTGTTGGCGATTTAGGGTCTGATTTCATAAAATATATATATTTTATATTCCTTGAAAAGGACATTATTTGCCGAAACATGTAGGATTGTTTTAAATAAATTGTTTTAAATTCTCTTCGTTAGTGTATGACATTTTTGTATTATTAATGAACAATAAATGAAATGTTTGACAGATTGAAATTCCAAAGGCTACCTTATTTAATCTTATAATTTATTCCTTCAAATAAAACCTAATGTCAAAAACTTTAGTCAGCATGTGGTACATGGTTGAAATCAGAAGAAAAACTCTTTCTGAAGATGTCTAAATCCAAAATGGCGCCTATAAGAAATTAGATAGTTGATGATGCCCAGAAAGAAACGAAACGTCGTATAAACATTTAGAGTACACCACTGGATAGAGGTTTAGAAATGGCCACAAGGATGTGTTTTTATTTTTCTCTACAAGGCCAAATGTCGGTGCTACAGGTAAAAGAAGAAAATGGGGTTTTCGCGTTTCTTTTTTAATAACGAAGGTCATTTGTCACAGGTCTATTTTCTTTACGGATTTATAACAAACACAAAATTTAACAACTTTGCCAAATTTAAACCTATACTCTATCTCCAATAATAAGCGAGATCCCCATGGTGAGGGCCGAAAATGAATTAGCCTGTATATATATATATAGACTATTAAGTATTATCGACCGTACTGTATAAGTAAAAATTCATTAACGGATGAACGGTCTGTCAAGTAAAAATAAAACTCCTTTACTCCACTCTATATTTCATAACGCATTGGTTACTTCATCAGGAGTGTAATTAGAGTTAAAATTTAGCAAATAACGGCACTAAACATGTTAGAATTCGTCAAATTTAAAACATCACATCAATATGTTGCTAGTTTGTCGTCAACCTCTTAAAAACAAATATGATATTTGTTTTAAATTTGACGAATTTTAACATGTTTAGTGCCGTTATTTGCTAAATTTTAACTCTAATTACACTCCTGACGAAGTAACCAATGCGTAATGAAATATAGACTGGAATAAAGGAGTTTTATTTTTACTTGACAGACCGCTCACCCGTTAATGAATTTTTACTATATATATATGTATATATATATATATATATATAATATTTTTGTGACCTTGGTATGATAAGGTAAACTTAATAAGTCGTCGATTAAAGGTCTGATTTACTTCAAAGTATATATATTTAAAACAACCCTACATGTTTCGGCAATGATGCCTTTGTCAAGGGAATAAAAAATATAAATCTATATAATTTATATTTTTTATTCCCTTGACAAAGGCATCATTGCCGAAACATGTAGGGTTGTTTTAAATATATATTCTTAAATTATATATACATATATAAACGTACTGTTAATGAGAATTCATAATTATTGAATTCTCATATTACATGCCATTGCCGCTCTAATCGTTGCATCAATCTCTACACATGACAAAATCGCATTTGTCTAAGAATGTAGCCGCAACGTGTCACGACGCCAACCGTCCAGGTTGTCCGGGAAAATGAAAAAATGTGTGAAAGCCGTATCCATCCGGGATGTGCAGACGTCGACGTTTCATAGTTATTACTAATTGTCAATACACCTTACCCAGAAACAGATACGACAATGATAGCGGCAATGGCATGTAATATGAGAATTCAATAATTATGAATTCTCATTAACAGTACGTTTATTATCATTAGTATATATACACGCAGTATAGAAATGAAAGTCGTATCTGTTTCTGGGTAAGGTGTATTGACAATTAGTAATAACTATGAAACGTCGACGTCTGCACATCCCGGATGGATACGGCTTTCACACATTTTTTCATATGCATATATATATATATATATATATATATATATATATATATGTATGGACCTGTTTATGAAATAATAAACAACACCTTGGTATTGTTATCGAACTTTAGATTTTATTTTTTTATTTTTGATATTGTCTGTTGAATCCCTTCGGATTTATTTGGCTTACCTTCGGCAGCTTCTGTGTTAGCTGTGCAAGTCGAGATGATAAACACGGTGGTGCTTATTTAAAAAGAACCTCTCCTTAGCTAGCCTCTAAACTGGCTAGCATCTCAACCCAAGATTTCGGAGGCATTCGTATTAGGTAAGTTGGTAGTTCGAAAGGATTATAAGCTAATTAGGAAAGGCGCGCGTAACAAATATTTTATGAAGCTCCAGATCTAAAGCACAAGTTATTTTTAAAGATTTTGAAAAAGTTCTGCCAAACCGCTCAAAATTTGAAAAGAAATCTTGCATTCCTTTATTATATATATATACATATATATATATATATATATATATATATATATATATATATATATATAAAACTAAATTTAGGCGAAGTGCCATACAATGTATAAAAAGTGCGGTTGAATACGTTTCTTTTACTTTAACCTGTTACCCCCTTAATTCACTTGTTATTACTGCTATCCCATCATAGCTTTGAGCTACTAATTTTGAACCACAATTATAATAATTCACTATAGTTCAAACAATACAATATAAAGCAGAAGCTATTCTTTGCGTGAAAACATTTAAAAATCCTATAAAGTGTTCCTTAAATTTGCCTTTTTTTTGTTACATAAAGTAAGACTTTTGATAACTGGCTAATATTTGTCATATCTGTAGTTTCGTCCGTAATTATGACAACAAAAGAGGCTTCTTCTATTTCGAATTTTGTTTTTCTCAATATTAATTTTTCTATGCATAGAATAAGATCGTTTATATTAAATTAGAAGTTCGTTTAAACCTTGTCTATCTACTTAGTTTCCCTTGTTTGCAGATGCAATTTCACTATCACCGCAAAATGCAAGTTTATGTTCTCCTAGAAAACAAATTACATCTATCAATCTCTTAAGTATTTCACGGCTTTTCGTACTTCTTGATCATGTTTTTCTGTATCAATTTAAAACTCATTGTCTAGTGTGTGTTCAATTTTGATTTTTCCAAAAGTTTTTTCTTTCATTGTCACATGTAAGTGTGGTTGACTCAACTCATATCTTTTTATTAATTTATGTAAATTATTTAGATCAGCGAACCCATTTTTATTCCACAATTTTTTTTCGCTTGAAAATAGAATACATGGCAAGCAAAACAAAAGAGACTTATTGTCGCAACCATTCGCACTTTCTGTAATTTTCTTTTTGAAAATGTCTTATATACAATTTAGTTTATTTTAACAGTCAAAAGTTGCAGTTGCCCTACCTTTGGTAATAATATTCTTCGAAATTATACGTAAGAATCATTTTGTCACTATTGCATGCACACATTCACAATCAGACACATTTCCGCACGAATTTGGTTCCGAAACTTCCAAACGTCGGATCTCCATGCTTAGATATAATATAATCTACACAAAAACAACTTACATAATGAACTATTTTAATTAGATTTTCGAACGAAATAGTCCATAAAAATTAAAGATTTTTGCATTAACACAATATTTGTATTGTATATTGTAAATTAATAACTAATTTTACGTGCATAATTCCACAATAAAACTAATAAAAGCTATTTATTTAGTTTGCTAATATTCGTAGACACGCTCATTCAACCGCGATGTTTAATAAACAGCCTATAAAGCCATAATCTGCAGATATCTAACGTATTAAGTTCTTCATTCGGGGTTAGTTCGTTGTACTTGGCTAACATCAGCATTTGAAATAGACATGGGCGCGCTTTAATTAGTAATATTAGGTAATAATTTAATATTTATTAAAGTTTAGTATTAAACTTTTTTATTTGTAAACTGTATTTTACTTGGTTCAGGTAGGGGCTTCTAGAGTATACACGCCACTAATCGTAAGATACAAAAGTATATTACTCGGAAACAACTCAACAAAGGTATGTAATATCGGTCACTGAGAAGTTACTGAAATTCCAAAGGTGCAAATGATGTTGATGAATGCTGAATAATACGTACAATACTGAGTGGGCAAAATTAAACGTTAATTAATTTATTTGCACTGCATTCTAAAGCATCAAAAGACGGTCCATAACGACTACAGAATGAAAATATAAACAGCAGTACAAAAACGTCGCTTACAACAAATTAGTTGTATACTTCGGCGAAGTGTGAAAGTGATACAGAAATTAACATCTAGCCTGCGACATACGAGTGCTGCTTGGAAAATTTCTGAGGATGTAGTAGTTTAAATAATGACCGCTATTTTTAGCTGTCATGTTCGTAAAATTTTACATTTCTAACCAATAATTCAGCTAACACTTCGTACTTCAAAGAACTAGTTTCATTTACACAGTATTCAAAAGAAAGTAGTTTTTGTTGAAAGTTCTTCTACTAATTTTAAAACATCTACAGGTGGAATAAAAGATAATAGGAAGGAAATTGTGTTATTTTATCTATTAGTTCATATGAATTTTGAATACTATATTAGGTTTAAAGTTGCAATAAAATTGTAAAACATCAATCAGTTTTTTTTAAACATTAACCGACGGGGCCAATATGAATGAAACAACTAGTCTATTACGAGGGAGAAGGTGAAACTATTGAGAATAAAAAACACGGCTAATATTTTCTAGGATTTTATTTTAAATATGCTCAAAGTAATTCCCTTCAGCAATGATACACCATTCTTTCTTTTCACTGTTTAAAAGCTTCCAAAAATCTTCTTTCGGAATACCTTCAAAAGTAAGCATGAACTGCGCTATCAATCTCTTCTTCAGACGAAAACCTTCTACGTCGTAAATTGCGTTTAAGACTTGGTTGACATACGGAAAGGAAGATAAGACTTATAATCGGCATCTCAAAAATAGTCAAATCCAGTCAAAATTATGTGATGATTTTTCCTTGTAGACCAGTGATATTTTAAACTCAATCTGATACTTATTACAGTCTTTCACATAGTGTCTCGGCAACGATAAAGCATTTTGGGTTATTAAAGAGGTGGAAAATAATGTACAGGTGCTACAGTGACTTCTCAATTGCCAAAATCACATAGTGGAGACAGATCGCTTTGAATGCTGTAGAAGGATAATTATTCCAAACACCATGGTCGGAGTTTTTTAATAATGAAACATAATGTAACGATATTAGAGTGTCCACTTCCGTCGCTAGATGGGAACGCAACTGGAAACATATAGGTTTTGTTAAAGCATAACGTGCACGAAATAGATGCTTTCGAAATAAAATCTTTAAGTTAGAAGAATTTATAGGATTTGATTATCCGTGAATTAGGAACAAAAACGAGGAATGCCTTTTTAGTGTTGCATATAGCCACAGAGAGGGCGCCAGTAATTAAACGTCAGGTGTCAAAATTAATCTCAATATTTCGTTAACTTAAATCTAAAGTTTGATAAAGATACAGCAAGTGATTTAGTCATAGTAAATTTTTTAAGTTTATAAGTTGACCGAAAAAATGGAAATGAATCGAAAAAATATTCGCGCGATAATTTTTTACAACTTTCGGAGAGGATTAACTCAACGACAATGTCTTTCTGAGTTGGTTTCTGTTTTTGAAGATGAAGCACGTCAGTTGACAATTTCACGTTGATACTGCGAATTCCAACGTGGACACACCAGTACCAACGACGATCCCAAGACCCACCGCAGCCACCCAGAAAAATATCGATGCTGTGCGCCGCCTGATTAAGGAAGATAGAGTTGTGACATATCGTGAAATTGAGACACCCCTGGGTATTTCAAAGACCTCAATCTAAACAATCCTACATGATGAACTGGATGTGAGAAAGTTAGTTTCCCGTTGGATTCCACACCTATTAACTGAAGAGCAAAAGTCGGCTCGTGTTAATTGGTGCCGAAAAACTTTGAGCCAATTTAATAACAGAAACTCAAGAAACGTCTATAACATTGTGCGTGGCGATGAATCATGGATTTATTCCTATGAACCCGAAAATAAACGTCAATCCGCTTCTTGAGTATTTCAAGATGAAGAGAATCCAACAACAGTGTTATCTGTTCGCGAAGTGTAGCGAAAAAGATGGCTGCAACGTTTGTCTTAAAATCAAATCATATTGCTACAATTCCTTTGCAAAATCGAAGTATTCTGCAACTTCTGTTGACGTTGTGAGATCTTCGTTCAATGAATCACGATACATGCTTGAATTAAATCTGTTATGCATTCTTGATGTAATATCAAAGCTAGTACAGTATATTTTATTTGAATACCACTACAGTCTTATTTTTAATAAAGAGTCTAAAGTCTGGAAGTTTAATTTATTTATTTCTTTTATTTTAACGGCGTTAATTACCGAAAAGACTCTTTCCACAACCACGTTGCTTATTGGTAAGCTTAGTAGAGATAGCATGTATGTTGCTAGAGTTTGGAAATGCCTTTGTCTAACAGCATTTTCGTGATTGTAGACAAATTACCGAAATTGTATTGTGTCGTTTATTTGTGGGCAGTACTCCGTCCAGTTAACACAGTAAATTTCGCCACTGTTCTTCTAAATCCCTTATATTTTCAAAGTAAGCTAAATCCAAAAATAAGTCATTAAATTTTGGTCTTAGTTGACATAAACAAATTTTGGGGGAAAATAATCTTTGCAACATAGCCATATAGTTTAGCATTTTCTGGAAAATTTATACACATAAAGACTTTTTTTCATTAAGAACTTTCAGCAATATTTAATTGTGAAACCTTAACATTAAATGACGTACCATAATCTACACCATTTACATGAAGAAATGCTAGTGCATTTTCAAATGTTAAATTCCAATAATTTAGGTGCCAATTTTTTGCATTAACAATTGGTTTGAACTAATGAGAAGTGTATCAATTTTTGTGATAAATATTTTGAAAAGCAATAAAGCACTTTAAGTCGATCCACTTTTTTATCACTAAAAAGATATCCCTGGTATTTGTTGAGAGCATATCAAAAATCTGTAGGTAATTGTACGCGACGGGTAAATGTACACACGCATATGTGAGCTGTTCTATTCATCTTGTTTTAAAAATAATACCTTAAACAGGCGCGGCTCGTGATGACGTATTTGGGAGGGCGCGTACAATGATGCGAGTGCTTCGTGTGTTCTCGTGTACTAACTGTAGCGTTTTCTTAGTAAACACCGAAAACACACGAGGCACTCGCATCATTGTACGCGCCCTTCCAAATACGTCTTCACGAGCCGCGCCTGATCTTAAAGGAAATGAAGCACTGTTATTAACACGTGTGATTACAAATTTTTGTTTTGTTCCACATTTAAAATTGTAGTCGTTGAAAAACCCAAATTTCTGTGCGGCAAGTAATATTTTATGTGTAGAAAATAAGAGGTAAGATCACCAATTATTGTTCTTTTAAATAAATATAAATTAATGGAACTCTAACTAACATGATTCTTTTTGCATGTGTATATTAATGAAGTACTAGGTATTTTTTAAAACTAACTTATTATAACTAAATTTGTTTAAACTCAGTCGATGGGGGATTTATACGCCCACTGCGTACAATTACCCCGCCAATTCTAATTTAGATTTTTTGGAGTGTTCAAGAGAGAATGTGACATTTTTACTTACTCCAAATGAAGTAGCGGAAATATTCTACAAAACGTATAAAAATGTCACGACAATAGAAAAAGCCGAATCAGGTTTCAGGTCGCCTGGTATTTGGCCGTTTAATGCCAATCAATTTGGAGAAGAGGGTTTTGCTGTTGCTAAGCATTATAATGTTATTGAAGATCGCGATGAATCAGCGAATGAAATTATATTCAAGTTAGATCCTTCTAGTTCGGTTGATCGGTCGGTGAAACAAGCTGGAATACGCGAATATGAATTTTAAACGTGTTCAAAAAACATCAAAGAAGCTAAGGTATCTGGAGTAATTCAAAATATTTTACGTCTTTCAAATGGAGAAACTGAAGTTTCTGGTCCTTCTAAGATCCCTTCTATTGAATCCAATGTTATTTCTATCCAGACCATTTCTTCACTTCCAGCTCTGAAATCAAAAGCTAAAAAGAGACATTCAGAAATACATTATCTCCCAAATGCTAACATCAAAGCTCAATAAGGACATGTTGGGACAAGTTGAGCTAAAGAGAAAGCAAAGAAAGCAGGCATTAGAAACGAAAGAGAACAACAAAAAGGGGAAAAACTAATGACACAACGTCTGAAATGAAAAATACATCAGAGTGATGAAGAAACTGATGAAAACTTGGAAGATACTTCTAACTTGTGTAACGATTACCAACTAGACAATGCTAGCGATTATAACGAAAATGAAATTTGTATTATATGCGGAAACATTAACATAACTTTGTTCAGGGTGGGACACCTCTGTAGGATGTGTATGCGATTTATGCGATACAAAATAATTGTTTAAACTGTCAACTTTTTTACTTTATTATTAAAATTTTCTTAGACGTGTTAATGTTTTAATTATATTCCATTTTGTTTTGAAAGACAAACCAATGCGATTTTCCATAAGCGCACAATTACCCCACACCTACGTATAATTACCCACCCTTAATGTGTAATTGTATGCAGGAATATTTAGAAATTTTTTTTTACAACACTGTACTCACTATAAGTCTGTCGTTAAAGGGTAAGATAGTTAATATGATTTTATAAATGTTTATGAAATTTTGTAACAATAGTACGTATAGTTTTCGGACTTTCAACTTGATGTAATATATACTGATTTTACGCGAGTTTTTGATACCATTGACCATGTAACATTGCTGCAGAAATTAAGTGCATTTGGTCTGTCTAATTTTTTGATTAGGTTACTTCATAGTTATCTTCAGGATAGACACAATTACGTGTATTACAATGACTTTAGATCAGAGCCTTACATTTTCACCTCTGGTGTGCCGCAGGGCTCTAACTTGGGACCACTGCTTTTCATTATGTTTATCAATGACCTGCTAACTTTGATACCTTGTGCAGTTTTGGCCTATGCAGATGACTTTAAGATTTATCGTACCATATTAAATGAACTAGACATCACTTTTCTGCAGAACGCACTGAACGTTGTAGTTGAATGGTGCAAGAAAAACAAGTTCAATTTTAATATGTATTGGCAAATGCAGTTCTGTATCATACACAAGGAAACATAATGCCTTGAGGGCTACTTACATCATCCATGGGGAACCTGTTTCGCGTTCCAATAGTGTTTTGGATTTGAGTATCACGTTTGATAACCATCTGAATTTTTCGCAGCATCTGATTAACGTTACCTCATCAGCTGTCAAGTCACTTGGCTTTATTATACGTGTCACCAGGGATTTTGATGGCCCCAGAACATTCACGACTTTGTATTACGCATATGTGCGCTCTAAACTTGAATAAGGATCGATCTTATTATACAATCCAACAACAGATAGTTGAGAAAGTGCAGAGAAGATTTTTAAAATTTATGTCTTTCAAATTGGATGGAGCATTTCCCGAGCGTAATATTGACTAGAATCTTCTCTTGCACCGACACAACATTGAATCGTTGAGTGCGCGTAGAAAGCAAATAAGTGCTTCATTTTTGAGGAAAATTATCAGCAACCAGATTGATTTGCCCTGTTTGCTTTCTCGAGTTAGTTTTCATGTGACGTGTCTTTCGTCAAAAAACGTTCCCACATTCTCTGTGCCTAGTGCTAGAACTAATATAATGATGAAAACGCCCCTTACGCATGCTTTAGTGAATGCCGATAAACTATATAATGACATATTCCTTTTAACGAGTAATTTGTGAAATGCTTGCCTATTATATGAAGTGTTTTTGTGTTCTATATATAAGCTCGCAGAATGTATGTATGTACCACTTTAATTTCAGTTTAGTTGCCCTGTAATTGGATAAATCTGTTGGGTACAAATATATTATTATTATTATTATTACCTGGAAAATCTCTTAGGTGCATACACTTACTCGCCCTTCCCCTACGGTGATTCAAATTAATAACACAAGTATACACGGTTTTGGATCTAAGCAACCAAAAGCTGTTTCTATGGTTATTTGGGGCGCTGAATCCGAATCTGCACTCCGTTTTTGTATTTTGGTTCTAGTTTTCGAGATATTAAATAAACACAATTTTTACAATTTTCGACAATTAATCTCCATTTTATTCATTAGAAAGTGTTAAATTAGAAATGAAGAGCAGTCGAACTGAGTCGCTTGTACTGTTTGGGATCTGTTTCACGCATTAAAGTCCAACAGTAGTCGCTCATCATGCCCTCGTCCCAAAATCCTTGGTATCGTTTTTCGATTTTCGCCAAATCTTGGTGTAGTCACTCTCCTTGCTCGTCGCTTGTATCACCCAAGTTTTAAGGAAAAAATTCGAGATGGGAATGCAGAAAATGTATTTTGAGAGACATTCGAGCTCCAATCTTGCAATAATTTTGCAACAAAGTGTCGATTATCTGCTTGAAATCCGGGGATTTGCGGTTACCGAGAAAGTTGTGAACAACATCTTGAAATGATACCCATGCTGCTGCTTCATTGGGCGTTAAACATTTTGTAAAGTTACTGTCGGCCATTAATTTTGGAATATCAGGTCCGACAAATATTCCCTCTTTGATTTTGGCGTACGACAACTTGGGAAATAACTTGGTCAAGTACTCAAAAGCCGGTCCTTCACGGTCGAGCGCTTTGACAAAGTTTTTGATAAGGCCAAGCTTTATGTGGAGAGGTGGCAAGAAAATGTTCTGTGGGTTCACAAGTGGTATAGAAGAGACGTTTTGTTTCCTGGTTCATAATTAGTACGGCTTGGCCAATCTTTTTTCACATAATGTTGGTCAGTTGCACGGCTATCCCACAGACACAAAAAACAGCAAAATTTGGTAAAACCAGATTGCATCCCCATCAAGAGACCAATAACCTATAGGAATAGTATATAAATCATTTATTCTTTAAAATTGAATTGAAATTTATTTTCAAACCTTCAAATCGCCACAAATTTTCCATTGATGCTCTTTATATTTTATCTTGGTAAAAATTTTACATATTGTATCGTAGCATTCCTTCGTTTGTACTGCATGAGCAATCGGAATTGATGGTTTTATATTTCCATTGTGTATCAGAGCAGCTTTCAGGCTGTATTTTGAACCATCTATGAACAAACGCCATTCATTTACATCGTATGGTGTATTCATCGCATCAAACAAACCGTTGATGTCATAGCAGAAGCATATATTCTCCTCATTTTTGAAAAACGGTAAAAGCGCCTCATTTCTGGTTCTATATACAGTGACTTTTATTTGAGTGTCAAGATATTTCCACTCCTGCATCCATGATGTGAGCAATTCTGATTTTTGTTTCGATAAATTCAAATCACGAACCAAATCATTGAGTTCACTTTGCGAAACTAAATGTTTTTCCTCCATGTTAAAATCGCTTCCAATGTTCGTCGGTGATGAACTACAAGTTTCCATGTAATTTGCACTCGTACCTGGACAAATTGGCAAAGGATCATTGCTCGCACGGAGAACTGGCTTAGACACTGATGACACTTCAGGATATTTATATTTTGATAGTTTTTTTGCATTTACACCGACGACATTCATCAAGCAAGAGTAACAATCATCTACATGATTTTTCGGCTCTCTCCATAACATTGGCAATGAAAATGAAAAACATACTTTTTTACCGCGTGACCACTTGTATAATATTGTGCTACACGCGTTACAAAACAATTTCGGTACCCACGGCTTGTGAGTGTTTGATACAGAGAAACCAAAATAATAAAAATATGCATTTCTGATCACATTAGTAATAACTTTGCCACTTTTTCTGATCATATAACATCCGCAAACATAACAAAAACACTTTGAATCAACTTTACAATTCTGTCTTTGCATTTTCACACGTTTTGGATTCAAAAAAAAACTTTAAAAATACAAATTAAATAATGTTTCTAGCGACGCCAACAGCTGACTGTCATTATGATAGCGCAGTGCTGCCAACATGCGCGAACTCACAAAGTAGAACCAACTTTGAAAAACGAAACCCGGATTTGAATTCAGCACCTCAAATAACGTCAAGATTTGTTCTCATCTGCTCTGATCCAATTTGTAAACTTGTGTAATGAGTACTGCATTCTTTATTAAATAATATTGCATTCTTTATTAAATAATATTGCAATAAAGTTGTGTAAGACTTTCTGTCTGATACTTATATGTATGATTTATTAAGCATGGTTTCAAGGCAACCCTTTTGTGTACGCCCTTGTATTACTAACTGTATACTAATATTATATGTAATAATTATTATTTGAACATTTATTTAATCGCAATAAATGCACAGAGATTATGGAATAAAATTATAAATTAAAATACTTTCTATTACTTATATTTGTGAAAAATACCGAACAGGTAGCGCTGGTAGCGACAAAATTAATAAAATCCCAGCCGCAGTCGCATTAAAGCAACATAACCTGACTCGTATTGTGTGTATCTCAGCTATTGGTATATCTGTTTTCGTATATTGATGTGAGTCTGCATTGTTATGTAGTGAGTTCATCCAAGGTGAACCAGTATACTACCGCGCGAATCAAGTCAAGACATTAGAACGAGTTAACTCGATGTATTTAATGCTGCATACAAATAAAATTAAAACAGATTTTAACATATACACATGCCATCAGGCGCATATCCATACTGTTTGCATAAAAGAATAATCGATTAGATAACGGCTTATGATAAGGATAATATCTACGTAAATTCTCCATATCAAAAATCATGCGATGATCCCACAATTGAAATAATAGAAAAATTAATCAATGCATACACTCCGCGACATATGTTTCTAATCAGAATATTCCGGTATTTTCAATAAGCATCCACTACGAGGGTGGATTGATATATAAGATCTCCAACTTCATCAAATAAGAATAAGTAAAAACGAAACAATTAAACTAGCCTCAAAATGAAATAAATTTATTGTACTATCAATGTACAGTGGCGAGATTTAGTGTCATTGCGAAAAGTAATAAAACAGAGCGAAACTAGTCCATAGTGGCAAATTCAATGCATTATCGCGATATCGAACAGGACGGCTACATAAACCCCAATAAACCCCTTGCACCCAGGTAGAATACTAATTATTTCGGAGAAACTATAGTATGCATGTTATTTATGCACGTTATTTATATTTAGAAAAATTATGTTTTCTTCAGTTCTGTCATGTCAATATAATTCTATTTCGTTTTCACTTTACTACTTGCTAATAGTAATTAGTAAATACATATACAGGTGTCCCTGAAATAAAGAGATAACATATGATGAATAGAAATATGAAATTATGTAGAATCCAAACTATTGTGACTCAATTACGACGCGAACCCCGAAATTTAAAAAACTCCGAAAATTATATTACGCGACGCCTATGAATTCAAAATATTCAGAAAGTGTATAAATAATAGATACCGCGCACACACATACGCTATAGCGAATGTTTACATACGTAACAGCTAGAGACCCAAACTATTATTTTTGTTATTATCGGTCAACTTTAAAATATCGTCTGTGATGCTCGTTATAATCGCACAGTGGCATTACAATCTTTTTTTAATATCTTTATAATTTTTTCTTGCTTATGAGAGAGAATTTTGGGAAAATATTTTGGGTTTATATTCTATATAATTACATATTTCCGTTGTCTTTTTATTTCAAGGACAGCCTGTTTATTTCTAACCATTTTAGATTCCTATATACAGTAACGCGCCAAGTATCTTCGGCGCCGTCGTGCGAAATACTGATAGGCGCCTTTACCCTATATGTATTGAGCCAAAATTACCAGCCACTCTCCCACAGTTCAACATTGAAATTTATGACGTACTCTTTAGACTTGTTAGTACTGGTAGGTAGTTTTTATTTGAGGCAAACAATAGGTTCACATACAAAAAAATATTATTAAAATTTTTATTGCACACTGAAACAACAGTAACAAAATAAAAAACAGTATTCCAAATTATTAAAAAACAAAAGGTCAAATAAAATATTTTTAGTGTGCCCGTGTTTTTAAATAGATAAACGTGAAGGAAAACAACGGAAAGTCTTATAGAAATTGGACTTTTCTAGCTTTACTTTTGGCAAATTCATTAATAAGATTTTCAATATTCAGCTGCTTTAAAAAGTCAGACTCTATAGAAATGATTTATGTAAATTTGTTGATTTGTTGTAAACTTTCAAAAAATGTTTTTAATATTTTTAAAATTTAACTTATCACAAGTGGCAGTAGGCGCCTTTAAGGCCTTGGCGCCGTTGTGCGCTGCACGACCTTGCCCATATGGACGGCGCGTCACTGCCTATATATTTTAAATAATTATTCAAGATACAATTTTAAAATTAATTTTATTAAAATAAATTTATATAATAGCCATTCTAGGAAGTTGTACTAATGATGTAATATGAGTAATGCAAAATTCTTTAGCAAAATAAATAATTTAGGCCTTGTTACAATTACAGTTTTAATAGTACTAACAATTAATTATTTTGTGTTTGTTATACGAATCGGTAAGAAAATGGAAGTAAAACGCCCAGAATAAAGACTAAATAAAAATAATTTGTATTGTTTGACAAAATTAGCAAAATTAATTTACAAATTTTTTGAAACAATACCAATTATTTTTCTAAATCTTTATTTAACTTATATTAAACTGTGCATACATTTTACCTGTAATCATATGCGAAAATTTTATAATGAAACATGTCTAAGCATCTAACCAATATATGTATTATTTCAGAAAGTTACTATATTACGCTGGATAAATCGACAGAGAATGGAAAACCACACTAGAATAAGACAGAAATCAGGACAACCGCGAAAAACAACAGTAGAGCAAGATCATCTATTATATATATATATATATATATATATATATATATATATATATGTATATATATATATATATATATATATAATATTTTCGTGACCTTGGTATGATATGGTAAACTCAATCAGTCGGCGATTAAAGGTCTGTTTTACTTCAAAGTATATATATTTAAAAAAAACCCTACATGTTTCGGCAATGATGCCTTTATCAAGGATATAAAATATAAAAATATAAATTTTTATATTTTATATCCTTGATAAAGGCATCATTGCCGAAACATGTAGGGTTTTTTTGTTTTTTTTAAATATATATACTTTGAAGTAAAACAGACCTTTAATCGCCGATTCATTGAGTGTACTATATATATATATATATATATATATATATATATATATATATATATATATATTGATATCGCTTCATAACACGCTGAATAAAATGAAGTTATTAACTCTCACTAATGTGCAGTGTAGTAGAATCATTGTTGCAAAGAGGCTGAAAAAAGTAGGGCTAACTACGAGAAAACCTGCAAGAGTAATACATTTTAAAGAAGAAGACTGTCTACTTCTGCAGAGAAATCTTACAATTATTCACGAATAGTGTACAAATAATCGAGTGTGGTTAAATGTTGAGAAATGTGCTATTTTTTCCTTCTCTAGGCGTTCAAATATTATTTCCTTCGATTATACAGTTTCCAATGACATAATTCCTAAGGTTTCACAATTTCGAAATTTTGGCTTGCTCTTTGATTCACATCTGTCTTTCAGTCCACATATTACTAGCACTTGTTTATCCGCGTCTAAGTTTCTAGGTTTCCTCATTCGATCTTGTCGTACATTTGGCATTACACATTAACCATTTTATTCTATTCCTTTGTTAGAACTAAGCTAGAGTATGCGTCTGTAGTTTGTTACCCTCGATATACATACGAGCAACTGTCACTCGAACGTGTCCAAAAACGTTTCTTGAAGTACTTGTCTTTTAGAATGAATGACATATATCCTTCTCGTGGCACTGACTATGAGAGTTTATTAAGTAGGTACGATTTAACTTCCTTAAGTCAAAGAAGAGATGAAGCAAGCGGCAAGTTTCTAATTAAACTTGTGAATTATGATGTGGATTCTCATTCTTTGTTGAGACAAATCAATTTTCAAGTACCAAAGTACAACATTAGGTCATCGGATACATTTTATGGCAGGATATCATCTGCGTATTGGCTTTGGATATCTACACACGGTCCAGGAAATCTCATTTAAATCCATCCTAAATTAACTAACTGGTAATCTATATATAAATTTATTAGAGGAAAGCATTTTACCGTTGGCATTTGTCAAGTAGATGTCAATGACGGACATTTATCGCTTATGCAAGATAATAGTCCTGTTCATAACTCTAGGGTAGTTCGTGAATGGTTCGACGAATATCTAGAGATAGAATTATTGGATTGGCCTGCGAAATCTCTGGATCTAAATCCCATAGAGAATATGTGGGCTGAAATGATTCATCTTATTAATGATATTTCTCTTTCTATTTCTCATTTAATACTATTAGTGATTAAAACAGTACCTTTTAGTATATACGCCCTTTGCACAATTATTACTTTTCTTTCCAAAATTTTTTCGTTGCTACCTAAAAACTAATAATAATTTCACCTTTTTTTTCCTTGAAAAACCGAGCTATATGTTTAATTGTTTTTCAAATATCAATATCATTAATATGTACATCTTTAAAATTTGTCAATTGTCTGTCATATTTTTTTTTTAAATAACATCTCTCAGACATTTACACCTAACATATATACATTATGTTAAGTTTTCATATAAGACAATTCATTCAATATTAACTCAAAGTTATTTTCCTTTTTATCATTAAGATTTCTTAACAATATATAAGCGTAAATAGAGTATATGATTAGCAAACGTCAACTTGTAATAAAAAAGTACTATCAAATCAAGTATTTTAGAAATATTTGCGCTACTAATGTCGAAGCGCACCGAAGATTTCACCGGTGTGGGAAGACATTTACGTATGTATCTACGCATATATGTATGCATGTACGAATGTCTTCGTTTCCTATAGTAATTCATGTAATTTCACGTATTATTAATTCTTTAATATTTGCCGATAAAATTTGGAAAAAAATATGATCACAACCTTCCACAGAACATAAAGCACACACACAATTTTATCAAAATCGATTATGAATATAGTTTGTGGGTCTATAAATAAATTAAATGTTTTTGATTTTTGTATATATATATATATATCAAGCATTATAAAGAAAAAAAAGATTAAAAATAAAGGTTCTGAAGGGAAAAGCGTATTTAAGCAGATATGTAGCAGTATAGTTAGTAGAAGTAATAGAATAGCTGACGTGGTTAACAGATTCATTAAAGATCCCGATAATTGCGGAGAAAGAAAATGGAAAACCTAAATAACATCTACGAAATCCGAAAAGCGCCAGATTATCAGAAGTGCTCAAAATAATTCAAAGACGGAACGACAATTTAGGGAACAGGTTGCTAATATTCACATAGTGCAACATTTACTGAAATACTTAATAATTATACAACTGCTTTGCCTCCAGGAAATACCACTGCTGATAGAAGAGCCCAAAAAGAAAATCATAATTTACTCATATACACAGAACATGGGAAGGAGATCGAAGACTTATACTTTTTTAAAAAGGAAAATGGTAGCTATACATATACGTGTTCTATTTCCACGATTTAAATAAAAAACAAAACACCTTATTACCATAAAGTGTGGTTTAAAATGCTACTTCTCATGATGAACAAGAATTTTTCAGTATGACTGTGCAATAATCTATACATCTGTAGTGGTTATGGAGTTTAAGTGAGAAAGTATTAAGGTCTTAGATTGCAAATTACTATCTCCAGATGGTTTCGTAGTGATTATTGGAATATATTATATGTTAATATTTGTCAAATTAAAGCAAATGAGAAAAAATATCATTTTTAACATAACTCTGCGATAATTCATATATCTGAAGTGGCTATGGATTTCCAGATCTTGGCATCAAGTTATTTTACTCTTCTTTTCAGTCCAACTGATTTTTTTAATTTGGAATTTGTATTAGTTCCTTGCACCCCGAAATACTTCGATCATCGTCATTTAAACATGTAACGAAATTTTGTAAACTATCGAAATTCTCTGCATTAAAACTGGTAGCTTCCAGCTATGTTCCCCATCCAGTTATTACTGGAGAGGGAAGCAGTGACAAAGATGTAAGTTTTTCCCTGTAAAGAGCTACTCTCAAAAGCGGATACAAGTCTATCAACTTCCAGAAACGTGTCTCTGATATATTCGCAGATTCTGTGGAGAGCATGTGCTACACAAGTAATATGCAGCATATTAGGATATCTTTCCTTTAAGTAATTACCTCACAATTCAACGACAAAATGTGCGGTTAACCGAATGAATAGTGCTATTCAATAACTGCGCGTTGTACCTACTTAGCGATGTTATAGACTACATATTAGTTCATCGTAATTTCGGCCTCTCATGGCCGGTCCCTAGTTATAATTCAGAAACTCATAAAAAAATATATAAGAAAATTTCATTTCAAGTTTGCTTTTATTTTAACTTTTTTCTTTTCTAAGCATAAGACGTTAGAAATACCTTTGCATGTATCGCAGATTTTATAGCAAATTTAAGGTAAAAAATTGCAAGAACACAGCACAAAACGAAAAACGAATTTGTCAAGAATACGTACTGAAAGTTACCTGAAAATAGGGAGACTGTCTAGTCGCGGAGTGTACGTAGTAATTCAATATTTTACGCCAGTAATTCTCGGTTTTTTACACAATAATGACTTAGCATTTATTTAAGTTAATAAAACTTTATTTGTACAGAATCTGATCGGCGTTATCCTACATGAATAAGAACTGCAATTAGATATTGTTTAATCTTTTACATTTCTACATGAATGTATGAATATATCCTGTTGGCACATAAAATTTGCAACATAAAATTGCGTGAAATAGTTAATTATTTTCCACGTATAGAATCTACTTTAAACACTAAGTACACACATACACACTCTCTCTATATATATAGTATATACATATATATGTATATTATATTTGTGTGTGTATTCAAATAATGTTTAGAGTAGCTATTGAAATTCAAAAATTTAAATATAGAAGTTTACGTCTCCAGGTCATTGACATAATACACTCCGTGAACAAGTCGCTTCATGTTAACAAATATAAAAATTAGCAGTCAAATTTTCATCAATTTACATTTTCATATAGAACTGGAGAGAAGAGGAAAATTAACTTCTACAGTAGAATACCTAGACACTATTTCGTCTATAAATTTAAAGTCACAAAGTTCGTATAACACATTTCGTATAATTAAATATCGGCAGTTATAGCAATATCTATCCTAAACTGATTGATCGTATCTGGTTAGTATATCCTGTGTTGATCATTTTTTATCTTGTATATACAATTGGTGATGGCTCGTTCTGAATTATTATGTGGAAATATTGTGTGGAAATCCTAGTCAACATAAATAAACTAACACCCAAATACACACTGATATATTTTAGTGAAATTTTCAGGAAAAATATGTTGTGTTGATATTAACAAACAAACACGTATCTAGACCTAATTTTTTTGGAGGGTACAGAGTGGGCACCTGACAATTAAAAAGGGCACATACATTTAATATAATTAGACAAGTTTCTGTTGTGAAGGGTAAATAAATATAATAGTGTAAGAAATATTTATTTTGGTGTTCCAGTTTTTTTTTTTTTGCACGCGACTGTCTATATGTAGTAGGGGAAGGTTACCTAAATTGTGCCGCTTTTTTCAGATCGATCCTATTTAGTTAAAAAATATGTTTTTTTTTGGATTTTTTTTTCGTCAGAACGTGTCATATATATAGAAGAATTAAAAGAAAAAAACTGAAAGAGGGGCATCAAGTTTTATTTTTTTTTAGAAATTGCGCAAAGTACATTAGGGTTTCCTACGTTGCACCGACCGGGACGTACCTTGCACCATAGTATAGAAAAGTGCTACTACCAAATTTAACTGTCTGTTTTTGTAAAAAAAAAAGGAAACAACTGCGGCCAAATAACAATATATCTTCAAATAAAATAATAAAAATTATGTTATAGGTAAGTACCTATCTATATCTATCTATATATATATATATATATATATATATATATATATATATATATATATATACAGGGTGTCCAGAAACTCCCCTGACAAACGAAGACCGGAGTTTCCTCAGATAATTTTAAGACAATTAAACCCAAATTCACCTAGTCCGAAAATGCTTCCTAAGGGAGCTAGAGTACTTTGAAGATGGCGCCTTGTATTTATTTTTTTTTAAATTCCTCCAGAACGCTTCTATTTAGAAAAACAAAAACTGGTATGCTTATTTATCCTCCAGAGATGAATCGATTCCATCAATTGCGAATTTCTAGTACCGGTCATAGGCGTCCGTTTTGGGTAGGTCAACGGTTATTTTAAGGCATAACTTTTTTGTCTTTAACTTTTAAGCATTTGTGACACTAGATTATTAAATTTTCAGGTATTCCAGTACTAAAAGGTACTCTTACTTTAAGTCGGTAGGATACACCGTTTTCTAGAAAAATCGATTTGTAAATTTTTCGTTTTTTCTTCATTAAAGTTCAATTTTTTATTTTTTGCAATAGTTAGCTCTGAACTGCCAACAGAAGTAAAACCTACGTTTTTCATTGTCAAATTGTTGTCAGTTTGCGAAGTTTATCTTTTAATTTTTTACTTTGTGTTATTCAAACACAACCATTTCAATTTAAAAAAAAATGGTTTTTACTAATGAGGAATACGCCGATATGTATTTAGTTTATGGCGAAATGAGGTGTAACGCTCGAGCGGCGCAACGTAGATACGCTGAAAAATTTCCCAATCGTCAGCATCCCACTCACTCAACATTTACAGCTCTTCATCAACGATTAAGAGAAACAGGTTCAGTGGTCCCAAAAAATAATGAAACAGGGAGACATAATGATGTAACAGCAGAACATGAAGATCTTATTTTAATGGAAGTTGAGGAAAATCTAGAAATTAGCGTTCGAAGACTATCTGCCATGTACCCCACAATTTCAAAATCTTCCGTAGGAAATATCTTACACAAAGAAAATTTATATCCTTTTCATTTTACAAAGGTGCAAGCACTGCTAGAAGGAGATTTTCCTGCTCGCGTTGAATTCGCTAGATGGTTACAAAATCAGAAAAATCAAGATGAAGATTTCTTCAGGAACATTTTGTTTGGTGACGAAGCTACATTCTCAAAAAATGGAATTTTTAATGTACATAATGCACATTATTATTCGTACGTTGGTGACAATCCCCACGTTGTTCAAGAATTTAAGCATCAGCATAGGTTTAGCATAAACGTCTGGATAGGAGTAGTTGACGATTATCTACTTGGACCTGTGGAATTACCTGCTCGTTTAAATGGTGCTGATTACTTACATTTCCTGCAGAAATATTTTACCTGATTTGTTAGATGAGGTGCGTTTAAATATTCGGCAAAACTTATGGTTTCTACAGGACGGCTGTCCGGCCCACTTTAGCAGGAATGTACGAGACTTTCTAGATAATAACTACGAAGACCATTGGATTGGAAGAGGCGGTCCAGTTGCTTGGCCAGCAAGGTCGCCGGATTTGAATCCTTGCGATTATTGTGTTTGGGGATACATAAAAGCATTTGTTTATTCCGTTCCGATACAAAATCGCGCACAACTCTGGCTAAGGATACAAGATGCTTGCAACGAATTTAGAAATAATTTTGTAATTTTTGCAAGAATTCGGCGTTCTCTAAGCAAAAGGGTAAACTTATGCATAGAGACTAATGGTCATCACATCGAGCAACTTTTGTAACAATCTACCTTTGATACTTGTAATAAATAATTTGTTTTTAATTTATTAAATTAATTTTCATCCATGCCTTGATAGTCCAAGCCAACTTCGTCGCTAAAAATAAGTAGGTACATAATAAATTGAACTTTAATGAAGAAAAAACGAAAAATTTACAAATCGATTTTTCTAGAAAACGGTGTATCCTACCGACTTAAAGTAAGAGTACCTTTTGGTACTGGAATACCTGAAAATTTAATAATATAGTGTCACAAATGCTTAAAAGTTAAAGACAAAAAAGTTATGCCTTAAAATAACCGTTGACCTACCCAAAACGGACGCCTATGACCGGTACTAGAAATTCGCAATTGATGGAATCGATTCATCTCTGGAGGATAAATAAGCATACCAGTTTTTGTTTTTCTAAATAGAAGCGTTCTGGAGAAATTAAAAAAAAATAAATACAAGGCGCCATCATCAAAGAACTCTAGCTCCCTTAGGAAGCATTTTCGGACTAGGTGAATTTGGGTTTAATTGTCTTAAAATTATCAGAGGAATCTCCGGTCTTCGTTTGTCAGGAGAGTTTCTGGACACCCTGTATATATATATATATATATATATATGAAAGTTCTATGTGTAGTTTCTAGGGTTCTTGGCCGCGTGTGAGTTTTGTCCTGAAAAGGACTATTTACTCTATGTTTCAACGAGATCGCACTCGTCATCTTCAGGAGCTAGTCGGTCTGTCGCTGGTTAGAGCTGGAGATCGTATGATGTGCGCCTATTTTTATATGAGTCCTTTTAATTTTGTTTGGTGGTCGAAGTTGCCTCCATTTCCACTCCAATTTCATTACCCGGGGTTGTGAATGTTTTGTGTTATTGTGTGTAGGTGTGTGTTTGTGTGTTACGTTTGTTTTGCCTATAAGGAATGCTGTGTGTTTTGCTACATTTTTGTGTGTTTGTATTGACCTTTGTTTATCTGTTAATTTTTGATTTTTTTCGCGGCTAATTGGATATCGTTATCCTCTGCGCGTCTTTTAATTTGTTTGAGTCCGTCTTTTTTAATTAGTCTCCGTTTTGGGTTTATTATTTTCCTTATTGTGGGGTTTTCTTTATTGTTTCTATTGACTTTATTGTTTCTATTGTTTTTAGTGTTCGTTTGCATATTATTGTTTCCAGTGTTTCTAGTTTCGTCTCTTTATGTATTTGCGCGTTTGTCATATATCGCGGTGCATTTATCGCGAGTCTAATAACCTTGTTTATTTTCCCTTGTACCGATTGTCTTTGCCTTTCGCTGGCTTGATGCCATATTTCTCCGGCGTATGTGGCGCCCGCCAGTATTATCGTTTTTATTATTAATATTTTATTTTCAAGTGTTAGTTTGCTTTTGCCGTTTAGTATCGGGTGCAGTGCGTGTGTTGTGAACCCTATTTTTCGTTTTATTTCTTTAATATGTGCCGTGTATGTCAGTTGTGAGTCCATTGTGACCCCGAGATATTTACCTTTTTCCTGCCAGTGTATTGTGTGACCTTCGAGTTTGACTTCGTCCGGCCTTTTGTGTCGTTTTCTGTGTTGGAAGTAAATTGCCTCGGTTTTTAATGGGTTAATTTTAATTTTCCATTTGTCGTACCAGTCCTTTAGGAGGACTAGATTGTTTTGTAACTGTTTGTGTATGTAAGATATTCGTCTGCTGCTTATGTATATAGCGGTGTCGTCTGCGTATTGTGCGATATTACATTTTTCTATTGTGGGAATATCCGAAGTGTATATGTTATACAGGAGCGGTCCGAGGACGGATCCTTGTGGGACTCCTGCTGCTATGTGTTCGATTGTCGATTTTTCGTTTCCGATTGTGACATTAAATGTACGGTTCTTTAGATAATTGTCGGTTATTTTTATTAATGTGTTTGATATTTTGTGACGTTTCATTTTGTGTATGAGGCCGGCGTGCCAAACCCGGTCGAAGGCCTTTTCAATGTCGAGGAAGATTGCGCCCGTTGATGTCGATATGTTCATTTTTTCGGTTATGTGTTGTGTGAGTCTTAGTGCCTGTTGTGTAGTTGAGTGGTTTTTCCGGAAACCGTATTGAAAATTTGGGATTATGTTTTTGTTTTCGACTTCATTTTCAAGTCTTGTCTGTATCACGCGTTCTGCCAGCTTACTTATTGACGGAAGTAAGCTGATTGGCCGGTAATCTGCGGTTGTTTTTGTTGTTTTTACAGGTTTGTGGATCATTATTATCTGCGCGTGTTTCCAAATCGCGGGATAGTGTCCGTGTTTTATTATTCCGTTTATTATGTCAGTTATTATTTGTATTCCGGTTTTTGGTAGGTTTTTAATTGCTACATTTGTTATTCCGTCCGCTCCGGGGGCTTTTCGGTTTTTTAGGTTTTTAATTATTTTTTCCATTTCGTCAGTGTTTGTCGCGTCGATTTCGCCTTCGATTATTTTTATTTGATTATTTCGTTCCCGTTCAATTTGGTTAGAAAATGTGTTGTGTTTTGATATTGTGTGATTCGTTTCAAATTGGTGTTTTAACGCGTTCGCGAATTCGTTTGCTTTTTCTTTATCAGTTATTGCGGGTCCGTTTGCGGTTTTTAGCGGTGGAATTTTGTTTTTAGTGTTTGTTAGGGCTTTTGTCATCTGCCAGAGCGTTTGATCTTGCGTGTTAAGGGATTCAATTTTGTTATATGTACGCCTAGCACTACCTCTTGTTATATGCTGCTGTGTCGGGAGGGAGCGTCCCACTATTGACGTCATGCGTGCGCGGCTTCGTGTAATTGGTCCGAGTGCCTGTAAGTTCCCTGGTCGGTCCGTGTGTCTATGTAGGGGTTGCGATCTGTCGGGATTTGGTTGTATTTTTATCTGTCGGTGAGCTAGGAGCGGTTTCCATGTATGCGGCAAGCGCTGGCCGTCGTCACGTTTATTTAAGCACTTAGGATGCTTTTCTATTTCTATCGCTTCTCTTGTAATTCTCGTCGTTAGGTTTTCACTTTTGGCTAAGATCTTCGTGTTTTCAAAGTCGATAGAGTGCCCTGTCAGAAGTTTATGTTGTGCTAACGATGACGTTACTTCTTTCTTGGCGACCGCGTTTCGGTGTTCTTCTCTTCTCACGCTAACTCGCCTGTTTGTCTGCCCCACATATGATTGATCACACACTGAACATGGTATTTCGTGAACGCCCTGATCTTCTAGAGGAATTCTGTCTCTCGCATTACCTATTTCATCGGCTATTTTTCTGTGTGTTATGAAAACGGTGTTGATGTTGTGTCTTCTTAATAATCTACTGATTTTGTCTGTAGTTCCCTTTATATATGGAAGGAAAGCTCTGGACGCGAACTCTTGTTTTTCTGTTTTTCTGTTGACGTTAATTCTGGCTTTAATATTGTTTTTGATGAATAGCCGTTCGTGATGAGGGCGTTTCTTATGTTCCATCTTTCTTCGTGTATGTGTTCCTTGTCTGTTAGTCTCTCAGATCGAGAAACACTAGTGTTTTTACAACGGAATTTAGTTGGGCCCGGTGATGGTGTGATTGTGCTTTTAAATATCTATTAGTGTGTGTAGGTTTTCGATATACCGTGTGTCCCAGTAGTCCGTTCTATTTCTTGATTACCAACACGTCAAGGAAAGGGAGTTTCCCTTGTTCTTCTACCTCCATTGTGAAACGTATGTTTGGTGGTGTAGAAAAATATCCAGCTTCTCTCTGCCATGTGTCCAAATGACGAATGTATCGTCGACATAACGTAGCCACAAATTGGGCTTGTCTGCGCAGTTGTTTAATGCCTTTGTTTCGAAGTTCTCCATGAATATGTCGGCAATAATCGGTAACAGAGGAGATCCCATCGGTGCGCCCTCCACTTGTCGGTATTTTTGGCTATTGTAGGTGAAATAAGTGTTTGCCAGGCAGTGTTCTATTAGATTAATCGTGTCCTTTGGTACTTGGTATTTATTTTCTAATATGGAAATGGTTTCTGCGATCGGCACTTGCGTGAATAACGATGTTACGTCGAAACTGACTAGCAGATCCGTTGGTTGTATGCGTACGTCTTTTATTAACTCTATTAAGTGGTCCGCATTCTTACCATAGGATGCCATTTGTTCGGCGTGTACCTGGAGTTGCTGTGCCAAGTATCGTGCTAGCTTATCGTGCTTGCGTTGGAGATCCGATAGAACTTACTACTGGCCTGAGCAGTATATCGGTCTTGTGTATTTTTGGTAGTCCGTAGAGTTTCGGACACCGGGACGATTTTTCTCGGGGAATGATCCGTTTCTTTGTCTCTTCACTCAGTGTTGTCGCGTTTATTTTAGTCTTCGTGGTCTTTTCTAGATAGGTAGTCGGGTCCGTATTGATTGTTTTGTATGAGGGGTCGTCTAAAAGTGCAATCATTTTTCTGTCGTAGTCGATTTTGTCTAAAACGACGGTGGCATTTCCCTAGTCAACGGGTAGAACGATGATGTTATTGTCTTTTTGAATATCTTTTAGAGCTAGATATTCTTCCCTTGTTATATTGCTCTGGGGTGGTTTGGCCTTTCTGATAATAGAAGCTACTTCCTGTCGTATTGTTTCTGCGTTGTTCTGTTCGACTTTTTGTAGAGCTGATTCTACACCGCAGATGATGTTTTCTACTGGAACGTGTTTCGGTGTTATTGCGAAGTTGAAACCCTTCTCGAGGACATTGATAGCCGCTTCGTTGTGTGTCTTCTGTGATAGGTTGTGTACTGTTCTTGTTGTGTTCCTGTCGTATCTCGCATTAGGGTGTTGTGTCTTTTTTAGTCCCTCAAATTTACGTTTCTGTTTGTTCGTTCGTATTTCAGAATCGGTTTCTGCTCTGAATGTGGAAAGACTGTACACTTTTTTCCAACAGTATCGGGTGTAATTGTTTAGTCAATTGGAACTGAGTGTCGAGTAAAAGTTTGTCGGAGTTTGTCGGTAATGTTCTGGTCGCTCGTTTTAATACGTTCGTTGTTTTTGTCGTCTTGGTGTGAAACGATAATCTGCAACAGTTAGGTGTAAGTCCTTCATCTCGGCAACGGCAACATCAGTATCTGAAGAAGATGAATGTTCTGATTCGTCAGATTCCGAGCTTGATTCTGCGAGGATTCTCTTTTTAGCTAATTGTTGTTTTGCCTAAGTATGCTCTTAGCTTGTTTTTTTTTTTGAAGTACAGTTTCTCTATTTCATCTTTTTCTGGTGTATCGGTGATAATCCAGCATGATCTTTTTTTTGTGTCACCGCCCTTTCGTGGAGCAGCTTTTGGGAGTGGACAAACTTCCGTTGGAGATGCATACGTAGCTGTCGATGGTTCTGGATGTTCCTCCTGATGCGCATGACTTTGTAGCTCTGGATTCGGATTTATTCTGTCTGTTACCGCAGAACATAAGAATTCGTCATCGCCAACGATATTTTCATTCAGTGGCCAAATCCCAGTCACTCTGAAGCCTGACTGGATATTACAGGGGTTGAATGCTAATGGGTAGGCTTTTCTAGACAATTCAGCAACGTTGTAGATCGTAATTGATATTGTAGGATGAGACAACTACTCTTCTACTCTCTACTCTTCGGCTGCAGTATTATAATATCGTTTATAAGGCCCAAAACGGTTCTGTCCAACGGGCGCAATTTTGTGGCTAGTATGAGGTGGCATCGTCAGCATCACTATACCTACTTCTTTAGCTAAACTCACTGCTTCATAACTTAGATGGGTCTCGTGGTTGTCTAAGATCAATAGCTTCTTATTATCATTGGATGATTTAACATGGTTAATAAAGTGTTTCATCCAATCTAGAAATATCTCTGCCTTTATCCAACCACTTTGCACAGCCGTTCCTACAGCTCCTGCGGGAGCGCCATGCATCATAATAGCTTCTTTAAAATAAACGCGCGGGAATATAAACATCGGTGGTATACTATTGCCAATTGCGTTAACACATGCGATCATTGTAACGTTCACACCCCTTTCACCTGAAGTAGCACTTCCACCTTTTTTTCCCCTTTAGTAGCGATAACTTTTCCTGGAACATAAACAGTAGTATTACCAATTTCGTCCATGTTGTAAATACTGCTTGCATCAAATTGATTATGTTCCATAACTTTCTTCAATTTTGTGAAGAACACCGTCACATTATGCTTGTTGAAGCTCGTTGATTCAGAGAGACTTGTTGCTTCGGGTTTCCGTAAACTTAAATACGGCTGCCTTCGCATAAAACACCGAAACCTATTTTTTCCACTTTTTCGTGCCAAGATTCTGGCACTGTCTTCTAATAGGCAATGGCAAACTTGTAAGCCAGTGGTCTCAGTATATGCAGCCAATATATGGTATCTGCACAGATCAGCCTCTTCAGTATTTGTAAGTATTTTTTTGACAGCACATTTTGAGTAGGATCTGTAGCTACAAGGCTGTATAATTTCTTAATTAATGTAACGTTGTAGGGTCCTCCGCGATACATTGAATGTTTTAGCAGCCTTACGTTATGATATTGTCTGCGACTCGATTGCATCTTTAGCTCGTTGTAAATTTTCTTTCAAGGGTCAAATAAATATTGTAATATATGTACTTAATTGAGTGTCCATAATATCAAAACAATACAACAGCGTTGTACCTTGCGCCGGCTCAATGTATAACTTCACGGTGGTGAATCAACATTGTCGTACCTTGCGCCGGATCAATATACAAACCTAATTTTGGGGCAAGGTATTAGCATCGTGAAAAACATTGTAAAACATAACCTAATCAGTAGAGCAGACCAATTTCCGTGCACGCCATGAGCGCCGGTATGGGAGTGTAATTCGTAATATATTAGAATATGCGATAGAATAGGGACGCAACATGAGCTTGTTACCGATATAAGTATAGAAGTAGAGACATTTATTCTATCAGAAATAATTAAATATACATTTGGTTTTCTGCTATTAAAGTAATATGCATAAGCACACGAAAAATAAGAATAGTACATATTATAACAGCGTTGTATGTACCTATAAATAAAATGGAAAATGTATGAAATCAGTGATTGTGTGCACGACAGAGGATTTAAAAAAACACTTACCGTTTTAAGCGTCTTCCAAGGATTGACAAACTGGAGAAACTCGATTGTATATTTTCAACATCAGGTGCGTTTCTAAGGTTATTTCTGAAAAACATGTCCGCCGTGAAGAAAAAATATGTTTATATTCGGAAAACGAGCGTTCTACATCTAGTGATGTTATATTCGCATAATCAAAATGCTTTTTTAAGCAACTTAACGCATCTGTAGACGTGCCCTCACAAATACGTGTTAAGGTGTCAAAATCTGCATTTCTGTCTAAAACACTTTCAAATTTAATTAGAACACTTTAACTTTTTGCGTCTTCTACAGCACACAGTTGTGCGTGAACATCTTTAACGATTTGCAGTGATTCCACTAACGACAGCGACGAATTTTCTAATTTTGTTATTGCTTCTTCTAGTCACCTGTAATTCTCACGAATACTTTGTAAATCCATTTTAATCTGGGCATCTTGAATTCTTCTGGGTTGTATTGATATCTGCACTTTCTTTCGGATCGAATGACAAAACCACGTCCTTAATTTTTTCCAAATGTTCATGATAGTAAAACCCCGCCCGTAACTATGTACCCCAACGTGTCAGAATCGACTGTGGTGGCTCAGGGGTATGCGGACACAATTCGTGAAATTTCCGAATACGTTTTGGAGATTTCAGGAATACTGCGTTTGTACTCGATATTAAAGCGTCTACCTCTGGATAACATCTACGAACCTGTTCTGCCACAAGGTGTAGAGCATGGAGTTTACAAGTAATATGTAACAAGTTATGACAATATTTTCTAAGAGACCGGCCTACAGAACACATGGTTGCGGCACCATCGGTCATAAACATTAATACTTGGTCTTTCGAAACTTTAAATTTTTCCAAAGTATCTAATAGCACGTCTGAAATTTTTTCGGCATTACATTGTTCTAAATTGAAGACGTTGGTTGAAGTGGTTCCATATTACGCGCCATCACATTAACTACAGATTGTTTTTTTGCTGTCAGTTGTTTCGTCCACACATAACCACAGTTTTTTATTTTTCAGTTCGGCTTTGATTTTATTTTTAACCTGTTTACGTACCGATGGTAAACTCCTTCGTAACGTTGCCGAGCTCGGTAATGTTTGATTCGCGTATTTATTCCAAAATGAAATAAATGAATCATTACTAGAGTAGACTAATTTCCGTGCGCGCCATGTGCGCCGATGTGAGGATGATTGTATTGCATCAGAACTAATAAAAAGCATTCAGTATATATTTGGTACTTGCTTAGACTGCATGTAAGTGTAAGCATACATAATAAAATGTCGTCGACACATAAATCGAGAAAACGACCGTTCTCAGACGAAGTGAATAAGTTTATCATGGATTTCCTCTGTCGTGCACACAATCACTGATTTCATACATTTTCTATTTTATTTATAGGTACATACAACGCTGCTATAATATGTACTATTCTTATTTTTCGTGTGTTTATGCATATTACTTTAATAACAGAAAACCAAATGTATATTTAATTATTTCTGATAGAATAAATGTCTCTACTTCTATACTTATATCGGTAACAAGCTCATGTTGCGTCCCTATTCTATCGCATATTCTAATATATTACGAATTACACTCCTATACCGGTGCTCATGCCGCACACGGAAATTGGTCTGCTCTAATCATTACTTAACAAGGTAAACGGCAGTGTACACACTATCATAGTTACACATAGTTCATGTATAAACTGTTGTCGATTAATTTTGTTATTATTGTGCTTCGAACTGCTTACGTGTTCTTTACAATGTGTTTTTGACCAACACATTAGATATGTATTGCACACTAAACATTTAATTTTTGAGCCATCGTATATTAAGTCCGGGAAATCCATAATAAACTTACTCACTTCGTCTGACAACGGTCGTTTTCTCGATTTATGTGTCGACGACATTTTATTACGTATTCTTACACTTACATGCAGTCTAAGCAAGTACCAAACACATACTGAATGCTTTTTATTAGTTCTGATGCAATACAATCATCCTCACATCGGCGCACATGGCGCGCTCGGAAATTGGTCTGCTCTACTAATCAGGGATACGTGGGTCCCGTAAAATCATAATAGTATTCGGCTAATACACGTATAAATCCTTGCAAAATTATATATTTAAAATATTTTAAAGATATACTTAAATAATAGCTCTAACAAATAATAATAATACTTACTTTTCACTTCAAAATTTAAAAAACCGCTCATGCAACAACACCTTCTTTCATACTGACACCAACTATGGATTGATGCAAACAGCATCGCTTTAGAATGGTTCATGGTATATAGGCAGTTTGAATCACCCCACCAGTTAGCAGCAATTCGAGTAGCGCGAGGTACAGGGTGGCGCAAGGTAGGTGACCTTCCCCTATAATCTACTATACTACAAAAAAATCCCACTCACCCATTGAGGAAGTATAATCCTCCTATTTGTTGTGACTAGCGTCAAAAAGTCAATTACAAGATTTGTATTTAAAGATTTGGCAATTTCTTTATCAATGTTTATAATTACTAAATCACTTACGCGTTCTTGTCCTATTTTATTTTTGATATAATTTTTTCAGCGGCGTAAGCAAGAAAATGTACGTTCATACCCCTGGCTTGAAACCGGCACAGTAACTGTTATGGAAACAATTTTGAATGTTTCTGGAAACACTAGTTTGTATTTCTTTAAAAAGTCTAGAAGCTGTAATATATTTTCCACCTGACCTGAATGTTGTTTTCTTTTTCATAATTGGCTATTGCATTCTTGAGGATTTTAAATTCTGCATGCATTAACTCTATATCTATTTTATAATGAGTTGCAAGTGTTTCAGCTTGCTCAAAATTGAAAGAGTTCTTGTTCTGAGGATATAAAACATCAACGCCGCTTAATATTTCTGAATTATTTCCAAATCTACTGCTTAGTTCAGATAAAATACGGTTAAGAGCAGGAATAAATAGTTTTACTCTATAATCGACTCTTTCTAAAATCGATTCACTTCGAAATGCTGAACATTTTCTATTGTTCTGTCTTTCAATTGTAAAATAAAACGTTTCAAATTTTATGGGAATTTTCTTATTACATCTATGAGATTTTTGTGATGTAATCTAAATATTACTTTCAACACAAAATTGTTCGGCGTCTTTGTAAATATTTACAAACTCATTTCTCATATTTTGAAAGGTTATAGTAATTGATTTAATTAATAATTTGCAGCAGACATATCAGAAGTCGCCTTTTGTAGTAAATCGCTGGCCCCTTTAAAAAGTGTAGGAATGTTGTGAAAAAGACAAAGGTGAAAAAGAAATTTAAAATCGAGCTATTCCAATAAACCTGCAGCCTCTAGATATTTTGAACTTTGTTCATTGGTCAAGGTATGTAAAAAATAAGTAGAACACTAAACACTTTTTTCATAGAACTACAGGCAAATACCTGGGCAGTACATCGAGTATAGCAAATACGTTTTAATTCGGTCGATTTTCATGAAGGAAATAGACGCTTTTGTAATGTTATAAACTTTAAATGAATGGTGTACCCTGATATGGTAACAAAGAGTTTCTAGTGCATCGAAAAATTGTCGTGTTGGTAAATTCTTATATACGTCCATAATTATCAAATTCAGTTTGTGATTATAACAATCTTCTTCTACTTCATCACGGAATAGTATTTTGATTCATCTGACCAGATTATCTTGTTTGAAAAATCTTCGTCGTCTTCCAACCTTCTCACTAACCAGTTGCAGTACCCCAGTCGTCTTAAATTATCACCAAACTGTGGCTAACATGAATCTTATATGGTTTAAACTTATTTCGATGTAAAGTTCCCAATGCCAGAGTTTAGTGCAAATTTAATTCTGACGCCACTTCGCGTGTAGTTGTTGATGGATTATTATTTATCCAGAAAATACAAGATTTACATAGACTTTGCAAAACACATCTTTAATTTATCATTTGTAAAATATCCCGTTGATTTTCATTTAAATTCCTGTTAACATAAACATCACGCAATTTGGTAAACGATCCCATCTCGACCAAGTTTCTATCAAGATCCAGAAAAATGAAACGATGTGGCTGTTGCCCTTTTGGATACAATTGTAAATATCTTGTGCTCGCTATTGTTGTATAATTAAAATATTTGACAGTTTGAAATTTCATGGCTACCTTACTTGATCTTAAAATGTATTCTTCGTGAAATAAAGCTTAATATCGAAAACCTGTTTCAACATATCATACATGGCTGAAATCAGAAAAAAAATTCGTTCTAGCGGTATCAAAATCCGACATAGTGCCGATAAGAAATAAGAAAGTTGATGATGGAGAGATAGAATCGAAACGTCATATGGAAATTTCGAGTTTACCATTAGATAGTAGATCAAAACTGGCCTCGAGGACGTGTTTTGAGCTTTCGTCTGCAACCCAAAGTAAATGTGCTAGAGTTAAAAGAAGAAAATGAGCTTCTTTCGTTTTTTTTAAATAATCTGAAACTTCATTTGACACATGTTCATTTTCTCTTTGGGTCCATAACAAACACAAAATTTAGCAACTTTCCCAAATTTAAACCTACCCTCTATCTTCAATAATAAGCTCCCCATGGTGAGGCTAGAAAATGAATCAGCTTGTAGACAGTGTGGTAGGTTTTCATTGTACACTCAATATTTTCGTTGAAAGTATCATATTTTAAGAAATCAAAGCTTATCTGATACTATTTTTTGCCCTCTTTCCGATCCAATGAAATAAAGTGCTATCACTTGAAAAATGAAAGATGCAAATATGTTGTATTTTTCGCGAAGAAATGTAAATATGTTTTCTACATATTACGACGCTAATTTACTCGAATTTTTTTTTTGTAGAAAAAAATTCGCCCTTAAGTAGGATTCGAACCCACGTTCATGGCTTGCCGGACCATCGCTTTAACCACTAAGCTATCAAAGGCAATGATTTCGAATCCTTGCGGGAATGTCCTGAGTTACATCAAGGAAACAGATGATAGATATATATATATATATATATATATATATATATATATCTTGCCCGTAGTAGGCCGTTGTGCAAATTTGTTGCATCTTTAGCGAAGTAATGTAAATGTAAATATGCTTTCCACATATTACGACGCTAATTTATTCGAATTTTTTTTTATAGAAAAAAATTCGCCCTTAAGTAGTATTCGAACCTACATGCATGGCTTGCCTGACCATCGCTTTAACCACTAAGCTGTCAAAGGCAGTGATCTAATGAAACTTTTTTTTAAATTGAACACCCTATACATTATTGAATATTTAGCTAGGCTATTCAATTCTGAATACAGTACATATATTTTTCCTTGGGCATTGCATAACGCCATAATAACAAAAATAAAAAGAAAAAGCCTGCTTTGGATATCTTCTTCTTCTTCTCTGTTTTGGGGTGGACGCCACCACGTCCAGACACTTGAGCACACTGCTCTTTGTACTATCCCCAATAGATCTCTCAATTCCACTCTGTTAGTCTTGTGTCCTCGATAAAAGCCACTATCCTCCTCAGGGGAAGTTTGAGTACACTCGAAGGATCCAATAGATCTCTCCCGAAATATTTCTGTCTTAGTTCCTTCAGTTCCTCACACGTGCATATTATATGAAGGCGAGTTTCCTCCTGTTTTTCACATCTCCTACACCAGGGCTCGCTAACCAAGCCCATGGTGTACAAATGCTTCCTTAAAGGACAATGTCCGGTTATTAACCCGGTAATTATTTTAATTTCTTTTTTGCTACTACGAATTAGGTTGGCTGAAAACTTTCCGTCCAGCCCCCTTAGTAGTGTTTTGGTATGGAGTTGACCTTCCGTTAACCTTCATTTATTTTTATGTTCTTTTTCTAGCCATAACCAGATCTCCCTTTTAGCGGAATCCTTAGTGATTCCATATACAGGTTCTGGTCCTATGAAATTACTATTAGTACCTTCTTTGGCCTCTCATTGCCTTTAATTCCCTCAAGTTCTGGCACCCATATCAGCGACACTGTATTGTCTTGTGCCAGGTTATTGAGGTGCCGTTTACAATATTTCACCAGCTTAGACCTGGTAGATGGGTTCATAGTGGCTTTAATAGCAGCCTGACTATCAGTCATTATGTTAATTTTTTTGCTTGCGCAGCCGGCTTCCCGAATTTCACCGGCGCAGGTTGCGACTGCTAACAATTCGGCCTGGAAAACCGTAGCATGTTTCCCCAGACATATCGATATCTTCCTTCCAGGGCACATTCCGTATATGCCTGCACCTGCCCCCTGACTAGATTGTGATCCATCGGTGTACCAGGTGCCGGCACCACAATCGATCGAGCGACTTTTTGCGTGTTCCATGATCGGTATAAGTATGTTCAGCTTAACTGTAAACATAATTTCAGGTGCCATACTGTCCACCGGCATTTGAAATATCGGCTCTTCCAGTATAGTTCCTGTGATATCTGTATGGCTCCCTACAACCTTATTAGGACACCATACGTCATTGGGCTTCAGCCTCAGTATCGCAGCCATTGCCTCCGCCCTTATAAATAGTTCCAGCCGAGGGAGACCCACGATGGCCTCCATGGAAGCGGTTCCCGTGCTGTTCATAGCTCCCGTGATTCCCAACAGGGCCTGTCGCTGGAGAGTCGTGAGGAGCCCCACCGACGATGTCCGCTCCGTCCTCCTCCACTAGACAACTGCCCCATAGGTAATCGTTGGTCTTATTACTGCTGTGTACAACCAGTGTACCACATTTGGTCTTAGTCCCCAGGTCTTGCCAACAGCTCTTCTCCATCTCCAGAAGAGCTGCGCCGCCCTGTCTGCCACTTTGGCAAGGTGTCTGCTCCAATTCAGTTTCGCATCAAGTGTTATACCTAGATACTTCACTTCATTGGTTAGTTTTAACTCTTGTCCAAACAGCTTTATGCTTTATCATTTATACAGCTTTATCATTTAGTTTTCTCATGTTGGTAAAGGCTACCAACTTGTTTTTTGAGGATTGACAGTTAATCCCTCCTCATGGCACCATCTTTCTACAATTCGCAGAGCATTTCGCATGATGCTCGCCACTGTCCCCGGGAATTTCCCCTGGGACACTATGACAATGTCATCGGCGAACCCCTGCGTCCATATTCCCTGGTCATTTAATGTCCTGAGGAGATTATCCACTACTAGACTCCATAGTAGTGGTGACAATACGCCTCCTTGAGGACACCCTTTGTTGTCCTCATGGAGATCGTTTTGTTTTGCATTTGGGCATGAACTACTCTGCTGCGCAGCATGTTATGAACCCAGTTGCATGTGGTGTTTTTTATTTTTCGATCTCTTAAAGATCGAATAATAGAAGACATCGAGGTGTTATCGAAAGCTCCCTCTATGTCTAAGAAGACTGCAAGTGCAATTTCCTTGTAGTGTAGGCTCCTTTCGAGCCCTCTCACCAGGCTATGCAGAGCACCCTCACCTGATTTTCCCATCTGGTACGCCCATTGCAGTGGGTGTAGAGGAGATCTATCCAGAGCCCCTTCTTTAATATTTAAATATATCATTTTTTCCATAGTCTTCAACATAAAAGAGGTAAGACTAATTGTTCTAAATGATTTAGGGTGGGTATATGTTGCTTTTCCGGGCTTCGGAATAAACACTACCCTAGTTTCTCTCCATGCCCTAGGGATATAACCCATAGCATGGCTAGACCTGAATATCTCCAATAAAGGACCCATAATTTCACCAATTCCCTCTTGAAGGAGCTTGGGAAACACTCCGTCTGGTCCTGCGGATTTATATTGTTCAAACGATCCTATCGCCCATCTAATTAAATGGGGCTTGAAGATCTCGTTTGATGTCTCCCAATCATTCCTAGTCGCCCTCCAAGAGGTGACAACTTGATTGGTATCACAATCATCCATACGCTCCGAACCTGGAAAGTGTACCCCAGAAGATACTCTCAAGTCTCTTCCACGGTAATGGTACACCTCCCGTCCGATTTTTGTATAGATCTAATTGCGTTGGATATGTGAACAAGTAAAAAACAAAATATTATTTAAATGTCAGTTCCTACACCAGTTGATGAGGTGACACCGTTTAGCGATTAGTGAATAATTATTGTTAGTTTCCCTGGCTTATTTGCCATATTAAGCATTTAAAAATGGAATTTAATAATGCAGCGTTACGATGCTTTTATTTATCAAATGATAACTACCGCCAAGCTGCAAATATGTACGTTAATCAATACCTTGATCGAAGACAACCATGCTGGAATATATTTCTAAATTTGCACACTTCATTACTGAGGCACAAGAATTAAGAAAAAAATAAGAAAAGTAAGAAATAGAAATATAAATCTGAACGATGCCGAAGACAATGATGAAGTAAATATTTTGCCGTATTTTAGAGGAAACCCCGCTTCTTCAACTCAAATTGCTGTACAAGAACTTGGCATCATCAGGTGTAAAAGCATGAAAGTCCTTAAAGAAACACAAAATAAAACCCTTTAAAATTCGTTTAGTGTAACATTTACAACCGCTGGATCTGCAAAAACGGATAAATTTTTCCAATTGGTTATTAAATATTGGAAGACAATACTTGTCTCACATTTTATGGACGGATGAAGTAAATTTTCATAGGAATGGCGTGTTTAATGAACAGAATAATCACTTTTGGGATGACGTGAATTCTTGTAGGATCCAGCAAACTCGATGTCCAATAAGTTTTTCTACAAATGTCTGGATAGATGTGATAAGGGATCAGTTATTGGGACCCTATTTTTATAACGGCACACTTAATCAAAACCGATATCTAAACTTTCTTGAAACTGAATTTCAAGAATATTTAGGCTATCTGCCTTAAGCTATCCGGAGACAAATGTGGTTCCAACATGACAGCGCACCACCGCAGAACGCGCAATTAGTAACAAATTCTCTACAATTAGAATTTGAAAATAGATGGATTGGGTATAAAGGGCCACATTTATGGCCTCCGAGAGCGCCTAACCTTTCAATATTAGATTTATTGTCTGAGGATTTATCAAAAATAAGGTCTATTGCACTTTATCGAATACCCTTGAAGAACTTAAAAATAAAATGCAATTGGTAGCACAGGAAATTACATTAGATATGTTAAAAAGATCCCAACATAATTTATCACGCCGAGCTCCTATGTGTATCAACAAAAACGGTGGACATTTTGAACAATTTCTTCAATAGTATTTTTGCTTTATCATGTTATTGTTTTTCTATTGTTCTTTAACCAATACCTATATCCTACTTATGTGTTTTTTTGTTATTATGATAGCGTTATCCATTGCCCAACGAAAAAAAATTAAACTGAATTCAGAATTGTATAAGCTAGCTAAATATTCAATAATATACAGGGTATTCAATTTAAAAAAAAAATAATTTCATTAGATCATATCTTTTGTTTTTCGAGTGGTAGCACTCTATTTCACAGAATCGGAAAGAGGGAAAAAAATAGTATCGGATACGTTTTGATTTGTTTTAAATATGATACTCTCAACGAAAATATTGACTGTACAATGGAAAATCAACCACTCTGTATATACGCAGTATAGAAGTGAGAGGCATGAAAGTGCCTCTCGCGAATTTTTTCAAAAGTATTAATCTTCAGGACTATTATGTCGAAAAATAAAAAACGTTTTTAACTTTGCTTGAAAGATATGGTTTGTGCAATCAAGGTAAATTTCGGTACTTCGTTTTCATAATTAGTTTGAGCAGGTCCTCAAACTAATTAAAATTACTTTAAAGTACCTCTACCCTTTTTCTTTTACCGATATTAACATGTGACATCATTTTAGTAATTTCGAATAATAGTTATTTATGTATTAAGGACATAATTAGGAGATTACGGCACGAAGGAAAGTTTATAGCCCAACGAAGGAGGGCCTTTAATTTCCCGGGGGCCATAATCAGCAATTATGCCCGTGGTACATTCGAAAACATTATTAAAATATTTACTATTTTTGCGACAAGTGCCAACAAATGCGAGTGAATTGCATCGAGCCGTTGATCGATGTCAATTTTAGAGTGTGTAGATCGTGCAGATAGTTGTTTGTTTTGATGTTGTTAGGGATACTATGTTTCATATTGTTTGGTTATTAAACAGTTCGCTTTCAAAATGACAATTGAAGTAGCGGAAAACGTTTATTCACAAGAAATTTTGCACGAATTTGAAGCAACTCAAGGAAAACTAATACCACAGAAGTCCAAGGAATTATGTATCAAAGAATATGAAAAGTTTTGCAAGTGGCGGCATGAGAAAATCATTAACAATAATTGTGATGAAAAAATCGTAATGGCGTACTTGTCTCAAATGGTAAGAAAATGTATTTAAAATGATTAGATTTAATAAATTGTTATCCATTTTCTGTAGTCAAAAGTTTACAAACCTTCATCTCTTTGGTGCGTCTACTCTAAGCTCAAAAAAATGATAAAAATTAAAGAAAACGTTGATATCTCAAAATTCCTTATGGTCACAGAATATACGAACAGTAACTCCGTGAGTGATGAACCTAAGAAGTCGTGGGTACTTCGGCGAAAGGAAATTGAACAGTTTATGATAAAGGCACCAGATCTCACGTATTTGTTAGTCAAGGTATAGCCTGTTTTCAGTTCTCATAAAAATTTAATAAATAGCGCATTCCAGGTTGCTACAGCATTCAGCATATTTTGAGCCTGCCGACGCGAAGAGTTGCATGATTTATGTATTCAGGATGTGACGACTGAAGGTTCGATTTTGTTAGTGAAAATTCGTACGACCAAAACTTACACTTCCAGACAGTTTAAGATTGTTCCAAACGATGGTGTTGTGGAATATATTGCTTTGTAACGGATGTTCAGAAACATTCGAAGTCAAGTGGGCTCTGAACAAAAAATCGTATATCTTTACTTAAGTATCTGATTTGTAATAATGATAATTATTAAATGTCAACTGTTGTCTGTAAAAAATTGTCATAATCTAATATCGAAGATACTAATTTGATAACCTATAAAATTGTATTAAGTAAATGTATCAATCTATCTCAGACATGACTTTTTTATTTATTTATTTTCAAGGACTACTTTGACTTTGAATGTTTCTGAACACCCGTTACAACAAATATGTTGCTTTACTTCCTAAATATGTCAAAATTGACAGTTTGTTTCTGTCATATCATAATGGCAAGTGTAGTTCGCAGCCGGTGGGAAAAAATGCTTTCGGAAAAATGCCAAGAATGATTGCCGAGTTTCTAAAATTACCCAACGCAAATAAATATACGGGACATTGTTTCTGCAGAAGTGCTGCAACTATACTAGCGGAAAGCGGCAGTGACACAAGAACGTTGAAGCAATTGGTGGTTGGAGATCGGATAAGGTAGCCGAATCTTACGTTCAAAATTCTCTGCATAAGAAAAATAAAATAGTTCAGAATATCTGTGGGGAGCTTCGATAATCATATCAGAGGCTAATGAAGGACCTATTAGTTTAGGCGATAGTTTGCGCCAAGTTACAATAACTAATCCAAGCAAATGTACTTTTAATTTCCACAAATAATGTTGCAGAAAATAATGTATTATTTTCCTTGATGTTAATAAATGTTATATATTGACCTTTGTTTGAATTATTAATTCAATTGTTGCCTAGCAATTTTTGATTGATCTGTGCCATAAAGACCTCTTTATGCTCGCATTTGGGGGCCTATAAAGAAGATTATTTCTAAAAGCGAATAAATAATTTTTACCTAGTAAGATTTTTGCTATTTCGTCATTATTATTCAATTTATTATACAAAGGCTTCTTTAATTAGTTAAATAAAAGATCATGAAAATAAATAAAATTGTTCAAGTAAAAATGTACGTATAAAATTACATATATTCTCAGAACGTGTATGACGTTTTATTCTTTGCATTGCTTTTTTGTCCACGCATCGTAATTCGGTTAAAATAAATTAGATCGATATTTCGCAGTATTCTACTTTTAAAAACAAATGCTTATGCAAATTTTCTTTATGTTGATGCAGATACACAGGAAAAAATGAGGCCAAGGTATGTTATTTACTCAACAATATGTAGCAGGCGTATTATTTTAATTTGCTTAAAATGCTCTTTTTGTTTCTTTCACCGTGAAAATATCAGTCACACAAAATATTCGTCTATTTTTGCGTATTTCACGTCAGTAATTTTCATTCATCCTATTTTTAGAGACGGATCAATAGAATTTCGGAGCGACTTGAACGTTTATATTGTACCTCTTAAGTTAATTGTTTCGTGTTAACTGTAAATATCGATGCAGCTGCGAAACTGTATTCCTAACAGGATCTAATTTTATGTAGTATTACATGTAGAATGTTACAGTTTCAGAAATAATTTGCATTGCATTTAATTGTCAGTAAACAACCATAGTTTTTAACACAACATCGAGTATATTCATTTAACATTAATTAATACTTTTTAATAAAAATGTAAGGAAGTCATCATGCAATAATTAGATATAGTTAAATAACCAAATGTCGTTTTTAGAATCGTAAACGAAAATGCAATGTAATCTTTATTAAAAACAATATTATCCATCAAAATACACACCTTCATATTTACTTAATTTATTTTTGTAAATTTCATTGTCTTTATCATTGAAGAATTGAAAGCTTATTGAAGCTACACTGAATGTAATTACTTTATTAGTAGGAATTTTATTCCCCACATTCCAGGATCCTACTCAATATAACTTAATATATACCTACGAACGTTTTCAAAACACATCAGGTTTTATAAAGAAGACGTGTTCGTATAAAATTACAACTCATTTTTGTTAATATATACAGTCCGATAAGATTTAAATATTAACAAAGAAAGTACTTACTGTAAGAGATTTCTACGAAAAGTTTTGTTTTTTTTTAACAAGACGCACCCACTTACAAAAGAAAGATTGCAAATTTGAAGATAAACAGGTTCATTGCATGCATTATGTAAGATCGTTATGCTCAACGCCGCGCTGTACGTTTGGCCACCTGTGTGCATACATAAATTTGCCGCCCCTAATTTTTACTATTTTAACATTGAATTACATGTATGTATTTGGAGTGCAGGTAAAGACAAATTGAAGGTATTACGCTCAGGGTCCGGAATCCATATATTCTTAATATCAAATCATTCATGTGTTAAAGATCACAAGAAATATGTGTTGCCCTAACTGTTATTATTATTATTATTATTATTATATTATTATTATTGTATACTCGAGTGCATACATTATTTTGTGCTAACATTGCAATAATACAGATATTATTTATTGATAAATCTATGAATTTCGGAAGCCTGATTAAACGTATGTACTTATTACATATTGCTATGGATTTTTTTTTTAATATTTAAATATTTAAAATAAAATATTTTGAACGGGACTGTACATTATTAGTTTTGCTAGGGAAAAACTGCTTTTTCCCGGCGTGCATTGGATGTGAAAATTGTAGAGACGAGTTAGATAGATTGAACGGAAAGGCTGCATGTTTTGTGAATTATATTAAATATATTTAATTAATTCGGGTCTATTGTTTGAAAGTGTTTTATTGTTGTTATATTTGAGATTTATATTTCTCGATATTTAAAGATATTTATTCCTGTTATTTTGATGTTTAAATTAATCAAGCACCTTTGTTCGTGTCTCCATTAAAAATTGTAAGTAGAATTAAAATTATATGACGTCATCATAATACATAAAATTATTATAAGTATATTTCTATTGTATCCAAGCATGTAGTTAAGAGAATTAATTATTAGAAACACAGATAATAGAGTTTATTATTAACATTTCTTTGTTAAAATAATAATTGAAAAGTTTGTTCGATTGGAATCAGGGTTTTTTGTGCGTGTCTTTTGCACATGCGTAAGTTTTGTTCGTGTATCAGTATCTGATTATACAGTGTGGTTCTCTGGGGAGAAATTAATATTAAACTTGATTATTTTTAGATAAGATTTGATCGGTGTCATTTAGAGGATGTTTTCCATTCATTTAGCTGTCAATTTTCAATGAATGTTTTTACCTCAAGTATTTTTGTATAATACAGCATCTTTATACTTTGTAAAGATATATTTTTTATTTTTTTTGTTTTTGTATTAAATATTCATTTTAATTTTTATACTGCGTTTGTTTCATTTTACTCATACCAATATTGTTGTTCTAACTTAACTTATATAAAATAAGTAAATATGTAAATTTTTGTGACCATTTCGCTGGCGCTCAACTCATATTATAGACACGTCTTTCCTAAGTGGAACCCGAGAAGTTAGAAGTCTCATATTTGAAAATTCACCGGCTGAGAAACCTAGTTGGGAAAACTAGTTGTTGATGGTGGCGTGCTAAATTTTCAAACAACTATTCATAGCAATATGTATTGCTTACTCTGGGAAATTTGTATTTACGTTTGTCTATATATTATATTTTTATCCATATCTTATATAGATATTATACTCGTAGAGGCACAAATTAGGAATAAAGCATTAACAGCTATAGCAACCATTCTATGATCTGTTACATTTAACTCGATGTGAGCAAAATTATATTTGTTATTGATTATTATTTTTATGGGTTACCGAAGAATAATTAGTAATTGATCCGATAGTAAAACAGACCGTAATATAATAATATTTTCAACACTAACAAACTAACAAGTTTAGAACGTGACACATATGCTTGCTGATGCATTTTAAAATTCTAAACACTTGCAAAAATATTTTAGGGTAAACCAAACGTGTTATATTTGCTTATCCCAACCATAAATTTCACCAATAAGCGATAAAAGCCCCGTAATATAAATAACGCTCTAAACACTAACAAGTTTAATGCTTGATGTCCTTTAAATTCTATACACACGCAAAAAATATAAAGATTAGAAGAAGTGTGTTATCGAGAGTATGGTTGTTTAAAGTAAACATAACTGATCAGCCACTTGAATTCTTTCTCTCGATAGACCAGCGTGTTTTTTAAATAAAACGTTAATATTACCTTAACCTATTGATTAATGACCAGCGTCTCTAGTAATGTTGAATATTTTTCATCGCCCTTTGATTTGACCGGCTGTGTGTCTCGCACACGTGCACACAATTATGGCGCGGGACTGGTTATGCCGGCCAGATGTTTATATTTTAGTTAAGCGTAATAGTGTTTTGATCAAAGATATTGATTTTACTAGATTAAGAAAAATTTGTGATGATGCATCTACACATTCGTTATCTGTTTATAAAGATTATTTTAATTATGCGTGTGTTACATCCGTAGATGTCGAACGATCTTTGTCAAATTATAAGAAAATTTTCTCACCAGGGTGCATATTGCTTACCGAGACAAATGTAGAAACTTATTTTTACAGACACGCCCTCTTTACAAAACGAAATATATATTGAAAACATTTGTACATATTAACTTGTACTGAGTAGGGCTCTGGAATGTGGGTAAAAATAACAATTTTAGTTATAAATTTCTTACATTTATACTTATTTTAAATCTTTGTGACAGTTCTTATGATATAATGGTATTTGCGTTTTTTCTATGGCAACAATAGATTTTAGTCTACCTATTTTCAATATATGTATTTGAATTGTATTCAAATCCTCACAGCTACAAATACATTTGTAAAAGTAACCCTTGTCATAAAACGCAAATACCATTGTAACACAGATTACATTTTAATACTATATTATTTCAAATTTCAAAATTCCATGTATTTTAATATTCATTAATATTCATTATCCATTATTAATTATCCTTTTATTATTTTCGAAGGCATTATAAAGGTTAGAATACAGCCGTTAGATAATATAACTGAAGATGTGTCAAGACAGGTAATGAGTTTGCATGAATTATATTACCAATTGAGTTCAAATGTGAGTCAATAACTGAAACTAAAATCAGCTCTATCTAGTTTTTTTTAAACAGTTCTTCTATCTGCAGTTTTGTCTGAAGCAGTTCTATTTAAACACTTCTACCCAGGCAGTTCTAGCTTACAGTTCAATGTGAATATAGCAAAGTTTTATGTAAATAATTACATATAAAGCATCATATTATGATAGTTCTCCTTATTGCAAGAATATAAACACAATCTTCAATATCTTGCTTAATAAATGTATATATGGTGTAAATAAAGTTTATATTATGTTGCATTTGTCATTTATTAACTGTCATGGATGAGTAAAAAAATAAAGTTTAGACGGTCTTACACCTGTACATACAACAAATGGGGTTCAGTAATTCGGTCCATTAGAGCCACCATCATAGACGCCGGATAACAACTTGAACATATTAATAGCCGGACATCTGGGATACCTCGTGGCTGGATGCAACAAGAATTAACACGTTAGGTCCTTCGTGACCGGGATTCAGGCCCAACAGGATCGTTTAAGAATTATTTTTCATATATACAACTATACAACTTTAAAGCAATTCATAATTCTAAGAAAGTAATAATAGAGAGGAGAAGGTGGGACTCGCTATCTGAATTATATTATTTGTTGTCTAGCACTTGCTGCAACGTTTCGCTGAAGATACCTGCTTTTATTTAAGTTTATTATATATGTATGTATATATATATATATATATATATATATATATATATATATATATATATATATAATATATTCGTTAAAAGTCACATCTATTTCGAAATGTGTCGATGCATCTCGCTGTTATTGGAGCTTATCAACACACAGTATCCTAGATACAGACATAGCTTCCACTTCTATACTTCGCGTATATACAAGGTATCGTTATGTTCAAATTTTAGGAGTGGAAAGTAGACTTAATTTCAAGTAACAAAAACGCAAAACTTGTATATCCATTTTTATTTGTTTCAAAGTTACAGATCTATGAATGTGATTGTCAGATCATGAAAAAAAATGTAATCCTAAAGTCAATACAAACTGATTTTATTTAAAAAAAGTTATAAGATTCAATAACAGGCCTATGATTGTTAACGTCGCATAATAAAATGTTATCCTAAAATAAATAAACACGTGTCGTAGTGCATACGGTAATTTCTTGGAGATCTACAAAAAAGAGTACTGGAAATTGATTTATGATAAAGAAGGTTCTTACTTATTTCGTAAGTGCTGAACCATGATTATCATACAATAAACAAATGTTCAGGTTGCATTTTTTAATAAAGGATTACATTACGTTCCAGTTCATACAGCTTATTAGTGAGTGGACACGTTTTCTTTATTCAAAATTCCTTACCGATTTTCTTCTCAAGAGTATGCGGACATGCATTTTGTGTATGGCTACTGTAACGGCAGTGCACGTCAAGCAGTTATTGAATACCGACATCGGTTTCCCGATGGGGGAATTCCTCATTACAGAACGTTTCTGGAAGTACACAGACAATTTCTGGAATGCGCACTGCGTGATTATCTTAGAGGAAGAAGCAGTAGCTATTGTTATAAGGGATCCAACTCTCAATGTATGTCGAATTGCTAGACAACTAGATGTGCAACGAACGACAGTTTAGCGATTTTTAAAACGTGAGGGCTTATATCCATATCACTATCGCAGGGGACACGGTTTGCTTGAGGCAGACCACTATGCTCGTCTAGTTTATTCTACCTGGATATTAAGACAGTCACGGCTTCATTTTAATTTCTGCAGAACAGTCCTCTGGACAGATGAATCTACATTCACGAGAAGTGGTGTTACAAATCTGAGAAACCTGCACAGGTGGTCATCAGAAAATCCCAACGCTATACGCCCATCTAAATTTCAACATGAATTTTCTATTAACGTTTGGACGGCCCTAATCGATGACTTGTTGATTGGTCCTGTCATTCTTCCTGGGAGGTTAAATGCGGACAATTACCTTCAATTTCTTATTGACGAACTGCCAGGTCTTTTAGAGGATGTCCCACTGAATGTTCGACGAGACATGTGGTTTCACATGGATGGGGCACCACCACATTTCGGAATGGCTGTCCGTGCCAATTATCCAAGATGGATTAGTCGAGTTGGTCCTGTTGCATGGCCACCCAGATCACCCGATCTTAATCCCCTTGACTTTTATTTATTGGGGTACATGAAAAATTTAGTCCTGCATGTTTCGAACACAAGAGAAGAGTTGTTGGATCGTATTCACCCGGCTGCCAAAAACAAGTATGAAATTCGGATAAGTACTTCTTCTGTTGGCTTACGGGCACAAGCCTGCATTCAACAAGGAGGTGGACATTTCGAAAATATTATTAATTGAACTTTTTTAAATAAAATCAGTTTTAAATCAGTGGGATTTGGGATTACATTTTTTTTGCATGATCTGACAATCACATTCATAGATCTGTAACTTTGAAACAAATAAAAATGGATATATTAGTTTTGCGTTTTTGTTACTTGAAATGAAGTCTAATTTACACTCCTAAAATTTGAACATAACGATACGGGACACTTGTATAGTTAATACATTGAACTTGAATTTTTCATTATTATAACAACCAGGAAGGAGGCGCGATGTGTACAATTCTGCATACTGGTACAAACTTAGTCTGTCGAAATATAGAAATAACGTAACACATTAGGCGACATTTACATGTAAAGTGAGATTTAAAACTCATTAGTTTCCATTTGCAATAAGTTCAATATATGCAATACATGTAGCTGCTCACCACAGGTTTGCTGTAAACAACATTTGATTAAGCAAGCAAGGAAGCAATACATTTGAAATTCCATCAAACACAAAAAATGTTTGCTAGTTATAGAATCAGATTATTTGGTCATAACCAATGGTAAAAACTATTGGAAAGATGATATAAAATCTATTTCTTATTTCAAGACAAAATTCAAATAATCGTATACAAATATTAATTTGTTACGATTGTGGTACCCATTTACTTAATTGATCATTTTATCAGTTACTTTTGAAACTATTTCACAAGTATTTAACAAGATAAATTTAAATTAATTTCAGGAGTTTTTCAAATTTATTTATCTAAGTATTTAAATTTTGCGATTTTCGAGACATGCTATTATTACTAAATTAGAATTCTTAAGGAATACACGAATTAGCATAACTATTAGAGACATGCGTTTTAAAGAGTTAATTACCAATTTAAATTAAATTGACATTAGCGGTCCAAAAGCCAAAATGTTAAAAAAGAAACTTACATAGACACTTTATTAAGCAAATATCAAACAATAAACAAAAATTAGATATTATAACGGGTGTCCTTGAAATAAAAAGAAAACGTGAAAAATGGAAAGATTCGATTATATAGAATATATACCCAAAATATTAACTCCCCCTATTAAAATTCCCTCTCACAAGCGAGAAGAAATGACAAAGGTATTTAAAGAAATTTTACTACGCCACTGTGCGACTGAATATATCAAATACTATCGGAGACAATATCTTTAAGCTGGGCCACGATATAGTTTTGCTATTGCCCATCTCTCCAAGTATTGTTCTGTTGTCGATCGTTACGTACATTCGATACAATTTTTCGATTAAAAATAATATATTGTAACTAAAATGCCTATAACACATCTTGCATGTTCTTTTAATATACAAGGTGTGTATAAATTGCCGCAAAAGCTACACGTAGCGACATTCTTCGTTCGGTTCTGAATAAAAAATCTTAATGTTAAAATGTCGTATCATGCTTCGTAAATTCGTAAATGTCAAAATTTGACAGTAATGATTTTGATTGAACTCACTTTGAAATACAAACTTATTGTTCTACAACGTTGCCAAATGTGTTTTTCGTGGAAGTACGTTAATTAATAAATGTTTAAAACAAGCTTTTAAATCAAAAAGAAAACGTTTACGAAATAATACTAGTAAAAATTTTTTCTTTAAACTAAATTGCATCTATCTCTATTAACAGATATCGAAGAGCAAAGGTTAGTTATGCACTAAAAGTCTGAACTTCAAGAACCCCGTGAAAACAAGCGAAGCATGATACGACATTTTAACATTAAGATTTTTTATTCAGAACCAAACGAAGAACGTCGCTGCGTGTAGCTTTTGCGACAATTTATACACACGTTATATAATCTTTAAGACTTTCCTATCAGGTTATTGAACTCTTACCATAATAAAACTTAGACACGGTTTCCTAAATATATACATTGCCGCCTTAAATATAGGGGCATTCTGAATCCGATATTTATATTTAATATTTCTTACTTCTAATAACAAAAAAAAACGTTCTCGTAATACACATGAAATTTTTGTATGATTTTTAAAATACGCTTGTAAATGAATATAACTCACATCTTAATTTTTAATGATTTATTTGAAATGTATAAAAAGCTCAATTAACGTAATATAATAACATAAACAGCTGTTACGTAAGTACGACGTATGTGTAACTTCAATAGAGGTACATATTTACATTCTGAATATTTTGAATTCATTGCCGGAATATGATACCATTTTCAAGGGGTTCTTAGTTTTGGGGTTTGCATCGTAATTGACACAGAATTTTTTGGATTCCTATTCTATATAATTATATATTTCCATTTTTCATGCGTTGTCTTTTTATTTCAAGGACAGCCTGTATATTGGGTTCGTTCAAAAAGTTGTTCGGTTTTTTTATATGATATTCAAGATCATTTACATTATAAAGAGAATATACAATTAATCAATAATCACAAATATATATATATATATATATATATATATATATATAATAACTTCGTGACCTTGGTATGATATGGTAAACCTAATCAGTAGGCGATTAAAGGTCTGTATATTACTTCAAAATATGTGTATTTAAAAAACTCTACATGTTTCGGCAGTTCGCCTTTATCAAGAGAATACAAAATATAAATGACAGGATATAAATGTCAAGTAATTAAGTTGCTATGGTTTAAATTATTCAAAGATACATTCTAGTAATAATACTAAATCATGCCTTAGTATTCCAAAAAATAGATAGCAAGGTGTGAACATATGTGTTGTTCGCTGCTAGCAATTTGTGTCTCTTTCTGGGTATGAACTTGTGTGTTGGTTGCTACTGGCAGCTTGCGTCTCTCTATGGGTGTGTGGTTTTGTGTGAGAGCGTAAGTGTAGGGTTTTGTATGTCGGTGCGTTCCTGCGTGTGTTTAGTGACCGGTCGCGTGAATTTAGAGAGGTCGGATAACCAGCCGTTGGGTAGGGCCGCCAACCCTTTCCCGGCAACTTCTTTACAATTCCGTGCAGTACTTCGACGGCCTGACCCCCGCCCCAACGAGGCAAGGCGCAGACCAGCGAAGCATTAATAATTGGTAACGATCTACAATTTACCATCATATTATATTTTTTTGTTATATACCTTATGTTATTTAAATTTCATTTAAATATCATATACTTTTGCTTATCATGCTGAATGTTCCGTGTTTTGATTCCTGTCTAGTTGTCCGAGCAGGTTTTCGTGGTTTTCCTTCTCGTTTTGAGCGAATGCCGACAACTTTGCATCTTAAGTCGCTCCACGGGCGCATACGTAATAATAACTCATGTCTTGCTTTTCCCTGCCTTTCCCTGTTTTCTGTTTTTGCTGATGTGGTCCTCTACTTGGTTGTAGCCTAGCATATGCGCTACAAAACTCTAGGGGGGTCTGCCCGTTGGGCAGTCAGGTGCCATTCCGCCTTTCCAGCAAGAGTGAGGAACCATGCTACGCGGCGCTAACTCGGCGTCGCGCAATGCACACACCACTAGGACCGGTCCTGGGCGGCAACCTGGCTAGGCTGCCGTTAACAGTACACACACGTTCGACGTGTGTGCTATGCCCCCGCTTCGGCGGAAAACGTTATGATGGCACAAGTGTGAGCATCGTCGACCGAGGTAGCCACTAAGAGTGTTCCCTTGGTTAGCGATGAGCAACCCCGTACAGGGTGCGCTTCGCTGGTCTGCGCCTTGCCTCGTTGGGGCGGGGGTCAGGCCGTCGAAGTACTGCACGGAATTGTAAAGAAGTTGCCGGGAAAGGGTTGGCGGCCCTACGCAACGACTGGTTATCCGACCTCTCTAAATTCACGCGACCGGTCACTAAACACACGCACGAACGCACCGACATACAAAACCCTACACTTACGCTCTCACACAAAACCACACACCCATAGGGAGACGCAAGCTGCCAGTAGCAACCAACACACAAGTTTATACCCAGAAAGAGACACAAATTGCTAGCAGCGAACAACACATATGTTCACACCTTGCTATCTATTTTTTGGAATACTAAGGCATGATTTATTATTATTACTAGAATGTATCTTTGAATAATTTAAACCATAGCAACTTAATTACTTGACATTTATATCCTGTCATTTATATTTTGTATTCTCTTGATAAAGGCGAACTGCCGAAACATGTAGAGTTTTTTAAATACATATATTTTGAAGTAATATACAGACCTTTAATCGCCTACTGATTAGGTTTACCATATATATATATATATATATATATATATATATATATATATATATATATATATATTGTCCCTTTCGTTTCATGACATCGATGATATCTTTCGGAAACTTTCGTAATCTCATTTTCGAAAAACTCCCTATCTATATTAATGAAGAAATGAACGAAATATCTTTCGACGTCATCTTCTGTGGCAAATATTTTACCACTCAAGAAATCTTGCAATCACCAAAACAAGTGGTAATCTGATCATGCCAGATTCGGACTTTGGGCAGTACGAACTGCAAATAAATACTTTACCAACGGTTTATAAAAATTAAATGAACACAATTGAAAGTTTGATATCAATTATTTTTGTATTTTGGATGACATAAATTGTAATTACTGTTTTATTCAACTTTAAGTTTATTACAAAGCTCTTGAATATACAATATTTAACCTTCACTTTATAAAAGTAAGAATGCAAATAAATCCAACTGTCAAGACAACAGTACTCGAGCTTACTTCTACGCATGCGCGACAGAATTTCTTACAATGTGAGAAGAACTATCGCGTGGCACCACTTACATTTAAATAATAGTACTGCTACTATTGATATTATATTATTAGGCTCCTAACTTTCTTTCTACTAGCCAGATAAAGGATTTCAATAACTTTAAACCTCCGCCGTGTCCGGAAAGTATGGAATATAGCGAATGGGACTGAAACAAGTGATTTTATGAAAAAATCTAGAAACGCGTCGATTTTCTTTTTCAAAATGCACATTTTCATGCCATAATCATTTTCATTTGTTTTTAAGCGATGACGTCGTTATTTACTTTTTAGGGGACAACCCCTAGTTTTTTTCCACGATTTTGAGACACCGTTAATTGTCTAGATCACAGCATAAAATGTTTTATATCTTACATAGGGGGATTTTCGAGAAATAATTCATTAAAAGTTCATGAACAATTGAGGAGCTTGAAAGAAACTGAAATTGGAACTAAATTAATATTCATAACATTGATTAACCAATAAATAAACGAAGATATTAAAATTTTGCCACGGAAATTACAGCAGTTATTCAAACTATGTTTGGCAATGATAAATTCGCCGTTCAAATTCGCTAATAGCATTTGCTGTCATTTCTGGTGTGATAGCCCTGATCTCTATTCGAATCCGATCTCTTAAGATCGCTCGGCCTATTTAGGTAAACTCTATCTTTAATACAAAAGGTATTTTTAATAATATAAATTATTATTAAAAATCTGGTGTGATGAACACAAATGCAGGTTCACTATTAATATTTTCTGTGAACGTGTCCGAATATATCCTATCCCCAGAGACGTAGATACGTATTTCGCTTTTCTACAAGCTCATCGGTACGCCCCTGCTGGAGAAAGGATATTTCCAGACACATTCACAGAAAAGAACCACCTCGCCCTATCACCGTAATTATCCAGACCGAGCGCAAAAGTAAATTCGGCGCTACCTGTTGTCAGACAGCCGAAGTACCTCGCATACCGTCCACATAATTAATGTGAAGTAACGACGGCCTTCCAAAGGTTAGCACAGCCAACTCTCTAGAAAACTGCATTTTGTTTGTACCTTCACTCATACTACGGCTTAACCGTATGTGTAATGTATCAGAATAATTGAAACATACATGAGTAGGTAAACCCCACCAGTTTTGTATAATGCAAAGGTATTTTTAATAATATAAATTATTATTAAAAATCTGGTGTGAAGAACACAAATGCAGGTTCACTATTAATATTTTCTGTGAACGTGTCCGAATATATCCTATCCCCAGAGACGTAGATACGTATTTCGCTTTTCTACAAGCTCATCGGTACGCCCCTGCTGGAGAAAGGATATTTCCAGACACATTCACAGAAAAGAACCACCGTATTTATCCTATCACCGTAATTATCCAGACCGAGCGCAGAAGTAAATTCGGCGCTACCTGTTGTCAGACAGCCGAAGTACCTCGCATACCGTCCACATAATTAATGTAAAGTAATAAATGGATGTTTTGAGCATTTACCTTGATACCTGAAGATGTTTCAACACCAAAATCTTTGTTTTTGCCGTTCATTTGTTGTTTGTTTTATTTATTGAATGTTAATTTAGTTCCAATTTCAGTTTCTTTTATGTTTTTTAATAGAGTTGTTCCCAAACATTTAATGAATTATTTCTCGAAAATTTTCTTACGTAAGATATCAAACATTTTATGTCATTTGGGCGGTTGAAGAGTCTCTCGAAATCGTAGAAAAAAATCGGGGGTTGTCATTTGGGACACAAAAGATGACGTCATCGCTTGGGGACAAGTGGGTATAGAGGGGTGATTATGGCATGAAAATGTGCATTTCTAAAGAACGGGATCGACGTGTTTCGGAATTTTTTCATAAAAACACTTGTTTATATTTTGTTCGCTATATTCCATACTTTCCGAACGCGGTGTATAGATAGGTTACTATTAGAAGTCATTTAATTGTAATTGTACTTAATTCACAACGCAATTTTAAAATACAGTAGCTCACCATATCAGCTAGCTATTCTTAACTAACATTCTTAACTAATCGGCATTGATTATTTATTGTTTGACGCTGCCGACCATAATTCCAAACACGCCGCCACTGTATTATACTTAACATATTTCTATTACTAGAAGTAATTATTTATAAAGACCTTCAAATTACGTAAGTGTTATGCAACGAAATCAATAAATAAACTGTAACACTATAAATGTATACAAATGATCTAAAATACATAACTAATTATGTAATAATTTTACAGTCGCGCGGTATTAAATTTATTTAAACATTTTCCGCATTCTCCTGGATTATAAATCATTTCCATCCAAAATAATAATTTCCAGGGTTGTCACTAGGTGCATCTAATCAACTTATTACTCACGGTCAAAATAAATAAACATAATTACGTAAAAACTACATACATTTTAGAGCCAAAGATTCAAATGCAGCAAAAACATTTTTGCTCCTTGTACAGCAGTAATTCCCGCCTCATGCATTACTAATCGTTTACGTAAAACTTGTTTCATTATCTCTCGTATGATAAATAATGGAAATTTACCGAGCGTATGTGTTCCATTCTATGTATATATGTACTATGTACGTAAACGCTCAACGTTAAAGTAATTTTAATTCTATCGGTTCCCAATTGCAAAAATAATATTAATAACAATACCAGATTACTTTTTACGTTTAACGTATATTTTATTTATGTATCTAAGTACATATTTATATTGTGTCATTGCTGTAAAAAAAATGAAACTTAGGAATTTGTACGTATTATGTACTGCTATATCATTTAACAAATTGTCACGAGTGTACTAAATGATCACTTTGAGTCAATTACATAAATAAATACATTCAAGCCATTACATTGGAATAAATATGATAATCTACAAGCGCTATTCGCTTTTTTTTTAAGTTTTCTTAATAATAACGTTTATTTCCTGAAAATAAATAAAGTTATTGAATTACACGTGGTTGTAAAATTTAGATTAGAAGTTTTAGATTAAAAACTTCTCTTTAAACGAAAATATTGAAAAAATAAAATAATGTTTGTTTTATTTAAATTTGTTTATAAAAAAATTTCGTTTATTAATATACAGTGGCAAGCAAATAAAAAGGGGCACTAACGTATTATAATACGTAAAAATAAATATTTAATCCTTTAACTTTCGTAAAAACAAAACTGTAGAAAGTGATAATATACACCGTGGAAGCGAGGCAACTAAACGCTGGTACAGCGCAAAGACAGTTTCCCGTCATCGTATATCCTCTTCGGTCCCCCGGTGCAGCCCGCTGGAAACGTTTTATTTGCGTTCTAATATAAAATTGGCTTGCCCGCGACGGTTGGTTCCGTGTGTACAGTCGGCTGGCATGTAGTAAATATTATTACACACGTGGCGATTTTTCTGCGCATTCTTCCCTCGGCGTTCGTAGGTGTTAAGTGAGGTTATGACGGGCTCCAGCAATAACGAAAGTAAGTAAGTAGTTTCTTTTTATTTATATATATATATATATATATATATATATATATATATATATATATATAATAACTTCGTGACCTTGGTATGATATGGTAAACCTAATCAGTAGGCGATTAAAGGTCTGTATATTACTTCAAAATATATGTATTTAAAAAACTCTACATGTTTCGGCTGTATACGCCTTTTTCAAGAGAATACAAAATATGATTTCATATTTTGTATTCTCTTGAAAAAGGCGTATACAGCCGAAACATGTAGAGTTTTTTAAATACATATATTTTGAAGTAATATACAGACCTTTAATCGCCTACTGATTAGGTTTACCATATATATATATATATATATATATATATATTTATAATAAATAAAAGCGAATTATGATAGTAAGTGAGAGTTAGATATCATAGAATTACTATTAGTGTTTGTAATTTGGGTAGTAAGGATTATTCTTATCCCATTTGATATTTTATGCCCGTCCAACCAGCTGGACTCTGAGTCTTAGCTCTATAAAATGTATCTCGTGTTTTGTCGTTAGCTAGATATTTAGTTACGTAATTTTTAATTGTGCGAAATGTGTTAATTTCAGATACGTGGTATAAGAGAAGAGCGTTAACTGATTAGGAGTTACAAAGAATCGCCCAAACAATATGGGGCGAAAGCGAAGGGGATCTTAGTAGCGATGATGAAAACGAGAAGTTTTTGGTACGTGATCAGGACATTGGGAATGGACTTGAAGTCGATGAAAGTGAAAGCAGTTCTGATGAGTTGGTAGATTTTGACGTTAGCCACGTAAATGCCGATAACCCAAGAGTTCAGGATTCCATTGAAATTTTAGAAAATGAAGCCCTTTTTGATTCTGATGACGAAAATGTCCTGTTGTCAGTAATAAGAAGAGAAATGAGTCAAAATAAATCTGCTGCGGAACGGAAAAAAATGAAGTGGAATAGCCAGGTTTTCGAAGCAAATAATGTCGAAACAATGGAGGAAGAGTGGTCAGTCGGAGAAAGAATGAAGTGGTTACCCTATCAGTACTTTTGTCAATATCTTGATGAAGACTTTTGGAACTTGACGGCAAATCAAAGCAACATCCGTGCTATGCAAGATAATTTACCTCCGCTTCGAGCTACAAGTTCGGAGTACAAGAAATTAGTGGGATCTTGTATCATAATGAGATGCTTCAAGCTACCGAGAATTCGTATGTATTACAAAAAATCCTTAAAAACTCCTGCAGCTACTATAATACCGCGCGATAGATTTTTAGACTTAGAAATTACATGCACTTGGTAAACAATTTGGAAATTACTGAAGAATCCAAGAAACAAAATAGATTACGGAAGTTTCAGCCAATAATAGATGCTCTAAAAAGAAAGTGCATCACTCTTCCGCATAACAAGGAGCTCAGTATTGATGAGGAGATGATTCCATTCACGGGAAAATCTGTGTTGAGACAGTACGTTAAGAACAAACCGAACCCAGTAGGCCTGAAAAATTTGTCTCTAGCTACTCCTCAGGGATTGGTACTGGATTTTTTTGTGTATCAAGGCGCAAGCACATGGCCAGATGGCAAACCTGAGCCAGAACTCGGCATTGGGGGGAGTGTTGTAAAAAAGTTATCACAAGACGTGAGACCCGGCAGCACAGTTTTTATGGACAGATATTTTACTTCGTGCTCACTTTTTGATTATTTGCGGGAGAGGGACATAAATGCAGTTGGTACCATTCTTAATAAGAGAGTGCCAGCTACGGCAAAAAGCGTTATCCATTCTGATAAAGATCTTATGAAAGATGGTAGAGGTACATTCCAAGAAATTGTAAGGCAGGATGGGCAAATGTCAATTCCAAAATGGATAGATAATAGGTCGGTGCTAATTTTGTTATCATCAGAGGGAAGTTTGCCACTTACCGATATTCGACGTTGGGATAAAAAAGACTAGACGATACATATCAATTACACGCCTAAATTTTTTATTATTACTGTTAATTACTATAGGTTAAAATATATTTTAGGTCATAATTATTAAAATGTTAAATACACACTGGACCCAATGTCCAGCCAGCTGAACTAGCATTTTTTTGTACTAAGTTAAGATATTTTTGAAAAATAACTTCACATTTACTTTCTTTTTAATGTTCTAAATTAAATAAATAAAGACAACATATTTTTAAATAAATTTTTTTTCTTGGGACCGAAGAGGATAAATCCCTATCATCTTATTGGACAGTGTAAATACTGTATTAAGAAACAACCAGAGATAAAGCAGAGAAATTATGATAGCAGATAAGTAATAAAAGTAAAACGGTATTTAAATTTTATTCATTGAAATAGCAGAATTACAGAGAATGATAAAAGTCAAAATTAAGGATTAAATAAATAAACATTTTTCCTATGCGTAACGGTATAAAATGGAAAACTAACTAGTAATACATTACAGCCAAATTTATTTGAGTAAATATAATTACAAAATTGAAAACAATCGAACGCTAGATGAAAAAAATTAACGTTCATTCCAAAAATAAATCAAATAATCTTTATTAAATTATTCGTAAAAATAAACAAAAATACCTCCTTATTAACGAATAAAAGCAGCAATATTCTCTTGAAGCAGCAAATTATAGTTAACTGCAAGAGGAACCTAGAATAAAAAGTATTTATTAAATAAATTGTTCGAATATTTCATCTTCTTTAGCCAAACAAAACCCTAAGCGATCATAATGATTATTTTCGCGTTCGAGATTCAAATAATATTTTTTCGAAAACTCCAAAAAAATAAGACGGTTGTGTGTTATGCACAACAATTCAATTTATATTTGAAATCGTTTGAACCGTGTTTGAATCAAGACTGTTTAGGCGCGGTGAAAATTATATAGGGCACTGCTTTAGACGTTCTTCCGGCTGTTAGCCGACGCAGGAACCGATATTACCACCATCAAACGACATGGGAGGTGGCGTTCTAGTACGGTAGCGGAGACATATATAGATGATTCTGTATAAAATAAAATTTCAATCGCAAATAAATTGTTACTATCTTCAGCTGAGCCTAAGGAACTTGACAATAATACAACATGCGCAGTATACTTAAGCAATTACAGCAGCAGCCTCATTGAACATCCAGAAGTAAAAGCAACTGAAAATTTAACAAAAATGTTAACTTTTAATGACAGTTATCGAAAAAAATAATTTTGTATATTAACCATAGTTTCAACAGTAATGTTATTTGAAGTGTCGTTAATTTCGTAACGCAATTGATCCAAAATAGTTGACTTTTCGTGACGGTAATTTTTTTGTTTTAAGTAAAAAATTCAACGGTGAGCAGGGTGGCAAAGTTGGTACCTATCAATCGATGAAGAAACTGTTCTTTTAGATAATTTTGTACAATCAGTGTATTAGAAGCAAGACATACATCTTGTTGAAACTATATTGCTTGCATATCAATGTGGACGAAACTTCAAACCGTCGTCGGTCGAATTTAAGACCTAAGAAATTCAACGTGTTAAAATGCAGTCAACAAAAAAGATCTATTATATGGGTATTTAGTATACCACAGTGACGATAAAGTTTGGTAGTGATTTTGGTTGATCCAGTATCTAAATGTTGAAGAATTATGTTATTCACTTAAAGGAAAAGATAACTCATCTGTAAATAATATGTTCTTAACAAATCATCATTCTGAAATTTTTCTATTATAAATTCACTAAATTTCATGCATTCTCCTGAACGTATCACCACAAAGTAATTGTTGATGTTTCCCCAACATGTAACTACTGTAGCCGTAATTTTTTATGTTACTTAATATAGATTAATGAGATATCCCTAAATCTGTAGTAACAGTTTGCGAAGACAATCGTTTTATATACAACCACATATTAATGTAGATACTTCGTGGCATTTTTTATGACCGGGATACATTTTTTTACATTTTCTATAGATCCATTTTCGTTCCATTTTTTATGAAATTAAAAATTGTTGCTCCGGATGAAATTAATCTCTTAGAATACTTTGCAACAAACAAATTACTTAGTCTGTGAAAACTATTTCCATTATGCGTTTACCAATTTAATTTATTCCGCTTTTGTGTATAGTAGCATTTCAAAATAAATAATTTTGTTCGACGGGTCAAACTACATTCCACTACGGATAAAGTTAGGTTGTTTCTTATTGCACAACCAGCGCTTTGCATTCGAAGGAAGAAAAACCTTAAATAGGCAGGGGATCGGCACCTCCCACATCTTTCAGTTTGCTCGCTTCCAGGGTGTATATGCTCCAATCTATTCCAATATGAAACAGACATGTAAATAATTTACATATCTGTAACTGTACACATGGACAATACACCTCGTATTTTCAGCATTTACTTCTGCTTAATACATATGTTTACGTCCTTATAGGACGAAACTTGCTTTATCTTTGTTGGGTGATTTCAGTAAAATGTAAATACAGATACAAATCATTTGTTTAATTGATTTGTATCAATTTGTATACATTGCTTCACTAGCTTGACTGATGACGCCTAGATGGCAGAAACATATTGTCATGGATTTTCCATGGACAAGCAAGGAAAAAGATTGAACTATTAGTGAACTCTGTACTAGGGACAATTTATAAAAAAATTAGCTATTTCACTTGTATATTTATTTATTTCAGATGGGGATCGATAGGTATAATATTTTTATAAATAAGATATTTAATGTATGAAATTATGATTAGCCCTCGTATATTTAGGTGGACCAAAGGAATTGAATTTGCCGCTTTTTCGGATATTGTATTTGATAAGATGTATTGTCTGTATATTTTGATTTGATAGATGGAAGGGATAGCCAGGCGGATATGTAGAATTTTTCATTTTTGTTTTAGAGGTATCTTGTCTGTTAAAGTGTTTAGATAAAAAGGATAAAATAATAAATTTTGTTCTTTGTTTTATAAAGTCGGTCTGTACTTTGTTTTGCATTTAGTATAAGGTGCAAGTAAACCTTAATTCGATTTTTGCGAAGTTTTTCATAGTTATTTGAAATCTTGTGAAAAAAGATGCCTCTCGTGTATTTTAAAATCACACAAAAACTTAATGTAAGTTGATAAAAATTATATTATTTATTTATTAGATATTAGGATTATTTTCAGTGCTATAAATTTTGTATTTATTGTAATAATAATGTGTTTGAAAGTAGTATATGGATATTAGCGAAAGCTTGTCATGTTTTTTGTTAAGGGAAGTTGTTTTTCTTAATATTATACTTCGAGAACATTTTTTTTTGGAATTTAAGGTTGGAGAGATTGTAGTGGGGATGGATCATATCATGTTATTTGTTGCATGAATAAATTTTCAACTGGCGTGAGTTTTGAAAACTAATTTGTTTTTGATATTTGTTTGAAGGGGTCACAGTAGAGGTTAAACTTGACAGATTTCACTAATATTTATTAGTTTTATATTTGATCGTGTTTCACAAGAGGTTTTTCTCTGTGTGCGAGTCAATGTTCACAAAGAGTGTTTCCTCATTGCTACTGTTTAATGATGCTTTAGCACCCTATACACTTTGTAGAGGGATTTTTTTTGATTTTTTTATTTTTGAAATATATATTAATGTAAAAAAAATATGTGCGTATAAATTATCTGACACCTTGTGTTTTAATTTTTAATATACCGGTATCCGAGAGGATCGACCCAGAGACGTAAGCTCAAGGATTCTACTAGACTGAATAGCCGGCGATATAAGCTGTAGTGTGAATTAAAATTAAATAAAGCAATTTCAAAGCAAATTCCACTGCACAATATGGCTAACCCAACGTGGTGCTAGAAAATTCCACTGCATAATTGGCGCAATCCAACGTGGGACCGATATTACAATATGGCTAACCCAACGTGGTGCTAGAAAATTCCACTGCACAATATGGCTAACCCAACGTGGTGCTAGAAAATTCCACTGCACAATTGGCTAACCCAACGTGGTGCTAGAAAATTCCACTGCACAATTGGCAGCCCAACGTGTCGGCGATTTGAAGATAAGCAAATGAAAAAATTTACAATTATGGTTAACTCAACGTGGTGAGAGAATAAATAATTTAATAATTGGATTGCACAATTGGCGCAATCCAACGTGGGACCGATAGTACAATTTTGGCGAGTCAAACGTATAATTGGAAGAAATAAAACGATATAATTCAAATATGGAAAATATAATGGAAAATTTAATTCAAAGAATGGGTAACGCTGGTTACATACATGAAGGAGGACACAATGGAGAAAGCAGTCAACAGATAATGGACATGGTGTACACAATGATGAAAGATATGGAAAGAAAGATAGGCATATTGAATGGTCAACTTTTAGAAGAAAAGGAGAAAAGAGAATGGCAGGAACAAAAGGTGACGTACTTGCAGAAACAAATCGATCAAATGAAAAAGGAAAAAAACGAAGCGAATGTGCCTGTGTTCATCCCTGTAACAGTACAAAATGAACCATTGCCGAAATTTTATGGAATGGCGAATACAAATCCCATGGGTTTTCTAAAAAAATTAAAGGAAAGTCTAGAGGATGTGCCAGGGGACCAAAAGAAGCTACAGAAAATAGGGAACTGTTTCAAGGACGATGCAATGACCTGGTGGGACATGATCTCGGATGAGGTGAAGACGATGGAGGAGTTCGAGGTCAGATTTACCAGTCAATTCTGGGGAACAACAAGACAAACGAGGGTAAGAAATGATTTATTAGTTGGTAGATATAATAATAATGGTAATGAGTCACGAGCGTCGTATGTTATGAGAAGACACTCAATTTTAAAATATTTGCAACCAAAAATCACTGATAGAGATTTAATATGCCAATTAAGTGCCCATTTTGATGAACAAATTAGTCAGGCAGTAGCCATTCAAAACATTAGTGACATGCAACAATTTATTGAACTGTTAAAAAGAGTAGATGACATGGAGTATAATAATAGATATCAGAATAATTATATAGATAGTAATATTAATAGAACTCCATATTCTAGAATGGAAAATAATAACAATAATAGTAATTATTCAAGTCCTCAACGAGCAAATAATTATGGTAAAAGAAAGAATAGAATGGCTTCACCAGGTAGGATAGACTATAATAAAAAGAATAATAGTAGGGATATTAGATGTAATTATAATTTAGAAAGAATAAATAGCAATAATTATCATGAAGAAAGTAGTAAAGAAATTATGGTAGATAATAAAAAGTATAAAGGTAATAGATACAAAAGTATTAAACTTATAGGTAATCACAAGTGGACTAGATTTAAAGGTCCTCGACCTGAGTTTAATAAAGAAATAAATGTAACGAGAAAAATAAATAAAAACAAATGATTTATTGTCGGATATTCAAATAGGCCCAACTTAATAATAAATTTTGTTGTAGACTATTTAGATGTATATGCGAGATATAAGGATTTTTGCTTTTGATTTAACTAAATGGAATGTGTTGTAACAAAAGGATATAGATAAATAAAAATTGGAAAAGTAAATAGGATTTGATATATGATACTGAAATGGATTTAACGTAAAAGATAATTAGGATTAGATTATTAGTATAAGAAGAGGATGTAGAAGTAAAATAAAAAAAGTGTTTACTGAATTTCGTCGGGATAAAAAGTATATGATATTGAATATAAAAAAATTTTCGTCGGTAATATATGAAATAAATATAGGAAATATTTATATGAAAATGAAAATGTATTTATAGAAAAAATTTTCGTCGGTATATTTAAATAGAATTTTCGTCGATATATAAAAAAATTATTTTGATAAAAGATAGATATATATATATATTGTTGAAATAAAAATATGGTATTTATGAATATATAGAAAAGAATTATTGGCATGTTTAAAAAGGTTAATGTATAAAAATATTTAAATAGGATGGTTTACGATGTGCTGATGTAACTGACCTGGTAATGAATTGGATTAAGCAAACGGATATATATACAGGATGAGTTAAAATAAAATTTATTGTTGACATAATTAATTAATAAAAATTTATCTGCGTATAAAAAAATTATTGATAATGGGAATTGCGTTGAAAAAAAAATTAAAATTATATAAAAATATAAGAGGAAGAAATTGAGCTCATGATATTATTATTATTATTATTATTATTATTATTATTATTGCTTGGAAATTAATGGTGTTATGAATTTGTTTATTATGATGATGATTTGGTATATGAGATTTTGATGCTATGTTTTTCTTTTATTTATGAAAATTCGTTGGAAACATTCATGTCCATGTGATCGAGAGTGTGCTCGAAGATTCGACGGGGATGACTGCTGCTTCGGCGTGTTCCTTCGTCTGTGATGTTTGTAACGAAGCTCATTCGAAAATGTCAAGCAATATGACATTAGAATAAATTATGTCAAGTAAAACGACATAAAAGATAAAATGTTTTAAGTCAAATAAGACATTTATATATTCAAAAAAATTTTATATGGAAATGTTGAAGATGTTGGAGATGTTGTTGTTATATGGAGAAGTTGAAACCGTTTATCACACTACAGCATCGGAATGACGTGGATCCTGTTCAACACTAATACAACAAGTGAGTGCCGAGAACCAAGACAGGGTGCGGTACTGTCTCGAGTGCTGTGCTGAAGATTATCCTTGAAAAAAGCTCAGTGATGTTCTGACTTTGTTCTCGGATAATTTCGGGGAATTATGTCATGGATTTTCCATGGACAAGCAAGGAAAAAGATTGAACTATTAGTGAACTCTGTACTAGGGACAATTTATAAAAAAATTAGCTATTTCACTTGTATATTTATTTATTTCAGATGGGGATCGATAGGTATAATATTTTTATAAATAAGATATTTAATGTATGAAATTATGATTAGCCCTCGTATATTTAGGTGGACCAAAGGAATTGAATTTGCCGCTTTTTCGGATATTGTATTTGATAAGATGTATTGTCTGTATATTTTGATTTGATAGATGGAAGGGATAGCCAGGCGGATATGTAGAATTTTTCATTTTTGTTTTAGAGGTATCTTGTCTGTTAAAGTGTTTAGATAAAAAGGATAAAATAATAAATTTTGTTCTTTGTTTTATAAAGTCGGTCTGTACTTTGTTTTGCATTTAGTATAAGGTGCAAGTAAACCTTAATTCGATTTTTGCGAAGTTTTTCATAGTTATTTGAAATCTTGTGAAAAAAGATGCCTCTCGTGTATTTTAAAATCACACAAAAACTTAATGTAAGTTGATAAAAATTATATTATTTATTTATTAGATATTAGGATTATTTTCAGTGCTATAAATTTTGTATTTATTGTAATAATAATGTGTTTGAAAGTAGTATATGGATATTAGCGAAAGCTTGTCATGTTTTTTGTTAAGGGAAGTTGTTTTTCTTAATATTATACTTCGAGAACATTTTTTTTTGGAATTTAAGGTTGGAGAGATTGTAGTGGGGATGGATCATATCATGTTATTTGTTGCATGAATAAATTTTCAACTGGCGTGAGTTTTGAAAACTAATTTGTTTTTGATATTTGTTTGAAGGGGTCACAGTAGAGGTTAAACTTGACAGATTTCACTAATATTTATTAGTTTTATATTTGATCGTGTTTCACAAGAGGTTTTTCTCTGTGTGCGAGTCAATGTTCACAAAGAGTGTTTCCTCATTGCTACTGTTTAATGATGCTTTAGCACCCTATACACTTTGTAGAGGGATTTTTTTTGATTTTTTTATTTTTGAAATATATATTAATGTAAAAAAAATATGTGCGTATAAATTATCTGACACCTTGTGTTTTAATTTTTAATATACCGGTATCCGAGAGGATCGACCCAGAGACGTAAGCTCAAGGATTCTACTAGACTGAATAGCCGGCGATATAAGCTGTAGTGTGAATTAAAATTAAATAAAGCAATTTCAAAGCAAATTCCACTGCACAATATGTATTAAGCAGAAGTAAATGCTGAAAATACGAGGTGTATTGTCCATGTTTACAGTTACAGATATGTAAATTATTTACATGTCTGTTTCATATTGTAACAATGCTTTATACGTGCATAACGTATTGTCATACCTAAACACAAGCTTTTTGTATATTTACCGCCATCTGGCACGTTGTTAATGGACTACACCGATATACGTATTTTTTTGTTCCTGTAATAGCATAGCTATTCGAACGAAAGGTCGCCTTCCGACACAGTCTCTTTCGTTCCGTAAGATGTCACTTATTAAATAGTGTCACCTTATAGGACGAAACTTGCTTTATCTTTGTTGGGTGATTTCAGTAAAATGTAAATACAGATACAAATCATTTGTTTAATTGATTTGTATCAATTTGTATACATTGCTTCACTAGCTTGACTGATGACGCCTAGATGGCAGAAACATATGTATTAAGCAGAAGTAAATGCTGAAAATACGAGGTGTATTGTCCATGTGTACAGTTACAGATATGTAAATTATTTACATGTCTGTTTCATATTGTAACAATGCTTTATACGTGCATAACGTATTGTCATACATAAACACAAGCTTTTTGTATCTCCAATCTATTGATAATTAATATGTAGAAATAATTTAAAATAGATACTTAAATCCAAATACATACACTTATACTAATTAATCCACAAAATCCATAAAAGGAATGCGATCATTTAAAAAGAGGCAGTGTGAAACTTCAGTCGCAGATCTAATATTGTATTGGCAATCCCATTGCTTTAATGATTGGAGCACGTTTGAAACATATAGTCTGTGACATGTTGACATTGCACATGAATATTGTTCCCAGCCTCTTTAACACACCGAAAGAAATCGTACTGATTTAAAATATGTTTATCTCGGATACTGAGTTCTATATTCTACCACAACTTTTTAATGGGTTTTAAACCTGGGCTACAAAAAGGCCATTCAAGCATGTCTACACCGACAGATGATCACCAGATGGTAGCATAATGTTGGATAAAATATGAACAACACATATTGATCTATAATTTCAAGAATTTTGTACAATGGTTCAACTCCTCCATAAGACAACATCTTACCGAAATTTTACCTCTAGAACCTTTTATTCTTTTAGTGTATACTAAAAAAAAAGAATACATCGCTTCATTAGTACATGTATATATGTATCTTATACCATCCAATTAAATTTTGACTCATCATTAATAATATAAATTTATTCATTCTTCTATTGTTCAATGTAAAAATTACAACCTCTTATTGTTTTAACGCTAAGAAATAAGTAATTAAACTTCTAGTTTCAAAAATTCTTTTATTGTAAATACCACTACAATATTGTTTCGCCATACAATGGCTTCATCAGGTGGATGAAATACTGAATATGTACAGTTATTATTGTTTTACTAATAAGTCAGATACGTCTTGCAATCCTACTGTACAATCGAGCTTCTTGTAATTTTCACTTGACCGTCCATACTCTATTTGGTTTATCCACTTTCTTAATTATATCTTTGTAAATACCTACCGCTGTTTTCAGCAAATCCGATGATAACGTGATAGATGTATACAGGGTGTAAATGAAATATTCCGACGTACACTAATATATAATAGATACGTAAGACAGCAATTCAAAACTACAAAAAAATTTATTCTATCGAAACTTTATTTTTTTACGGAAATTTAGGAACACAAACTTTTCAAATACGGTCCTATATTCAGATTGAATCTAAATAAATAGAAATTATATATTTATATGTTGTCGATCTAACAAACAAATAGGCATTTATTTGTACAAGTTCACTAAAAAATCCCCTTCACATTTCGGCAATGTAATAAATACGCCTTTGTATGAAAAGTTTGATATGGAAAAAATCTCTATTCAATTATGCAAAAAAATATATATCGTGCAATTTGAAAAAAATTGACAATCGTCAGGAATTGAAGATGGCACTGGAAAAAAGTAAATGTAACCTCAAACATAGTACTCATAAAACCATTTCATTTGATACCTATCTCATTAATAGAGAACGGACACGCTTACCACATGACGCTAAGCTCAGTGCAGTACTGGCGAAAGGCTGTATTTCTAAAATATTTAATTTTATTTATATAATTGGAAAACGAACGGGTGGTGATCTATAAAATTACGAAATACATATTTATTTGTAGAAAAGTTGTATTTATAAAGTTTTTAATTTTATTTATATAATTGGAAAACATACGGGTGGTGATCTATCCATCTAAAATTACGAAATACATATTTATTAATTAATTTTATTTATATAATTGGAAAACAAACGGGTGGTGACCTATAAAATTACGAAATACATATGTATTTGTTGAAAAGTTGTATTTTTAAAGTTTTTAATTTTATTTCTATAATTGGAACATTTTTATTTGTTCATTTTGTCGTTCAAGTTGAGTAAAGGAGTATTAATATTGACTAGCAATAGTTTCTCAAGGTTTTCTTCTGTCAATTTTGTTCTCTTTGAATTAAGTACATCATTATAAATAGAAAACGTCCTTTCTACATCGCAACTGGTTATAGGTGCATACTGGAAATATTCTTTTATTTCTTCATATTTAGCCGTTAGATTTTGTGGAATTGTCTCCATACATAATTGCTGCAATGTAATTAAATCTGGATTTCTATTAAGAATTGCTTCAAACTTTTGCCGAAGGCCACATCCGAAGTCACTTGGAATACTTTTCAAATTATTAACAGCCACATCTAATATGGTTAATCTGTCATTTAATTTGAGATTTCGATTTTCAAAATAAGTGATTAGTTTTGGCAATTTTCCAAAGTGTTCGTGAAGAAAGTACAACTGATTTTTAAAATTTGGGATTTGTGTGAGCTTCTTGCACTCACCAATTCTTCTAGCATCCTCCTTTAGCAGTGTTACAAAATGTTTTAGACTATCGAAATTCTCAGCATAATAACTAGTAGCTTCCAGCCACGTTCCCCATCTAGTTATTACTGGAGTGGGAGGTAGTGACAGAGATGGAAATTTTTTCCTGAAAAGAGCTACTCTCAATGGTGCTGCCAATGCAGTGAAACGCTGGCGTCTGCACATTCCAGGGTTCACACATTTTTTCATTTTCCCGTACAACCCGGTCAGTTGGCGCCGCGACGCGTTGCAGCTACATTCTTAGGCAAATGTGATTTTGTCAGGTGTAGAAATCAATGCAACGAATTAGAGCGGCATTGGCAGTAATGTGAGAATTTAATAATTATTAATTCTCATTAACATTACGTTTATCATAATTAGAATATACACGCAGTATAGAAATGAAAGTCGTGTCTATTTCTGGATGTGGGTGCACCGATGATTGGTAAAACCATGAAACGCTGGCGTCTGCACATTCCAGGGTGGATACGACTTTCACACATTTTTTCATTTTCCCGTACAACCCGGTCAGTTGGCGCCGCGATGCGTTGCAGCTACATTCTTAGGCAAATGTGATTTTGTCAGGTGTAGAAATCAATGCAACGAATTAGAGCGGCATTGGCAGTAATGTGAGAATTTAATAATTATTAATTCTCATTAACATTACGTTTATCATATATATATATATATATATATATATATATATATATATATATATATATATATATTTAAGGGTTTTAAACTAGAGCAAAAAGTAATCATACTGTACTCGTACAATGGCACTTCAATGTATAAGATTTTTGCAAATATTTGGTTTCTTAAACCTCACTGTACTTTAATGACACTGAATTATTCATATCTCCGGGATAATTGTAGACAAATGTCTACAATTACCCCATCCTCGCCTCTATATGTTAAAGTATTCAGACATATTCATTTACACCTGTATAGTTATTAATCCATATTTTTCGAGCTAGAAAAATTGTTCCTTGTGTATTAAAATGTATTAAAAAGTATATTTTATCTTTTTTTCTGCATTTATAAGATTTTTGGGACATTTTTGGGACTTTTTAGGGGTCTAGAATCCACAACTTTTATCAGCTTGACACCTTCTTGTCCACCACTCTTATTAGCTTAAAAACTCAAAAACACATGGGTATATTTACCTTTCTTCTGTTCAATCGGGGTATTTTGCAATAAACTAGAAATAATTATAACTAAATATAAAATAAAATACTTAATTACTTATGAATTGCTTAAGTTTAACACGAAATCGTTTCTCATTTAAAAAGTGAAAATAATAACCAGTGTGAAGTATCATAGACAGTTCACGCAGTCATTCTACATAGCTTCACACATTGTAGACAGAAAAAACACTACAAACTGTTATTTTGAATTTTTAATATTTCATACATACAGCCAAAGTACAATACCCTTCAAGCAAAACAGTAACAAAGCTAGCCAAACGAAATTCCTTCTCACATTGTTGTACCAGTTCCAAAAATTGTATAGACTGAATTTTTGCTGAATAATTTGGCAAAAGCTGTTGATTTTATCCAGTTATAATTAATCGATCTTTATAGATGCTTTTTCTTCTATTATTTTTTTCTGTTGGTAATAGTAACTGTACCAAATACTACAAAGAATAAATAATTTCTCCAATTAAATCAAACAATAGACAATAGTAGAATAAATATATACGTGAATCATATTCTATGGAATGAACGTGATATTTTTACTGAGTATGTTGACAAGAATCAAACTTAGCTTTCTTTGAAAGCGATCTAAATTTAAACAGCAAATGTGCGGTGAGGGATTATTTATAAACCGTAAGATTTTTTCGACGGCTGCATCTGCAGTAAAATGTTTTTAATATCGATCATGCGCTTGCACCTACAAAATTACGCGTTGAGAATGCCTGTAAATTTCTTATCGTTAATTTTACATTGTTTATTTACATTGCATTTGTATTATGGAATTTTTAATCAAAATTAATTGAATTACATAATACTAATTTAGCTAACAATCTTAATAACGACCGGGAATACATTAACTTTTCACTTTTTATTATATTTGAAATACGAGGGATGCTTCCAAAGTTTTGGGAATTGTGATCTAATTAAATTACGGTGATAGACAAGTCTTGACATGTTTATGCAGCTATCCAGTGCAATATCGTTCAGTCCTGGCCTGTGTAACGTAAATGACCAAGGTCATACCTTTGGTTTAATTTTGACTAGAGCCTAAGGATGACTCTTACAGTTCAATAAAACGGAACCTATAATAGCGATTGTAACTATGAAGTAAACAAATGTTTGTGTGGTTGTGGTTATGATCATCATAGTTCGTAGATTCAATTCGAGTTGTCTCTTATTGCCACAGATCTTATAGCTATCGGACTTGATTTTAAATTTGTATTTGTATAGTTTTATATTTTATAAATTATATATATATATATATATATATATATATATATATATATATATATATATATATATATATATATATATATATATATATATATATATATATCTAAGAGATAATTAGCTTCCTTTTAAAAGTCAGATTATACTAATACATATGTGTTTAATTTCAGGATATTTCTTATTTTATTTTTTCTATATTTTCACTAGTAGAAGTGTGTATATATTAGCAGGTAATAGATACATATTGTTGATACTGTGATAATGGTGTTCTACTGTTGTGTACCAGGGTGTTCAAATACCAACAAAATGGTGAAAATGCATGTGAAAAGGTAAATATTATTCAAAATTCAAAATTATATCCTGAAACTGTTGGTAAGGTGAGGAATAACTATAGAGTTTGCGATAATCATTTCCGAGATGAAGATAGAATAAGTGCTGGTCGTCGCAATGCAAATATAAAGTATGACTCAGTTCCGTCACTACATTTGCCAAATATAGATCATAACATTCAAGAAATTGGAGCAATAGGTATATTATAGATGAATAAAAGTATTGCTAATTATTTAATATATAGTAGTGATATGTTTACATTTGTCATTTTCAAATCAGAATATATGATAAACATGACCAATAACTTATTTTTTGTTCCATAGAAAGACCCCATGCTGTTCCGCAAGTTTCTGCTCATTATTCAGGAGATTCTTGTTTTCCATCGGAGAGTAGAACAGAAGTATCTACAGCTGCACAAGTTACAGAAAATTTTGCACAAACACCAGATGCTAAATCTGTAAAACAACAATTACAAGGTCAGTACTGCAGTAGCTGAATTGATACCAGAATTAAGTTAGAAAGTTAGAAACAACACACTGGACACCATTTTTCTTTACACTAGCTTTCAGAACCTGCTACTATAAGTGCTTGTTTAGTAGTGCATTAGACATTTAATTAGTTTCTTCATTATACCTTCATAAATGTGTTAAAATTATTAATAACGCGTTTGAGCATTGCAATAAATTGGTCTCATTTTTAGGTCGACCTAAGAAGCCTTTTGTTTTGAGGAACATAAGTATCAAATCCATATCCAGTTTAACAACGAAAGCAAGAAAACTACACAGTGTTATAACTAATTTGAAAAAAGTCAACAGAAGGTTATAGGGATTATGGTAGAAACTCATTGCTTTCGCCTCTTAGTAATTTTAATCAAGCATTTTACAAAAGTATTTATATACTACAGCATGTATTACCAGATCATTGTTATAAAATAGGCGTTATTTATTTCTTAAAACAAGTAATTAAATCAAATGTTAATTTAGACTTTCTTCAATGCAGATTACATAATACCACCAACATTTTTCTAGAGTATGTTGTACAATTTCATGTTTTAACGTGGACAAAAAACATAAACAAAATACTTAAAGGCAGATTACAAGTTAGTGATACAAAAGATCCAATAAAAAACTGGCGAAAGAAGTGCACATTAAACACAAAAGATTTTCTGCAAAAATTTAAGGTACTTAATTTTTGTTTATTTATATTGAAGAAACCAGCCTTATAACTTGGTAAAATAGCTGTATAGATTTATAATAATAATAATAAAGTATTGTATCCAGAGTTTAATATACTAGTAAATTATAATCTTCATAGCGTGTTTCTCTTAATTATTTGGATAATATGTATTAATACATTTGTTAGATTTTAGAAATTTACTTTCTACTTTTTATTGCATTCGATAAAAAGTAGAAAGTCAATTTCTGACAATCGTTGATATTAAATAATTATTTAAAAAAGAGCGCTTTGTTAGTATTTCATGACTATAGACACTCAAGGCGCTGCGGTCGCTGTCCGTAACAAGTACATTGGCGTTTCACATCTATATTATACTTTATCTATGGTTCAGTCTGATTCAGGTGTTCTAACGATATAGACGTATTTTCGTAGCGCTTTGGAAAATGCGGCTAAATCTCAAAAGCAATCATTTTCTTTTTGTGGAAAGAGGGTGTAAAAACTTCAGAAATTATTAAACGTCTGCAAGGAGTGTTTGGTGAGACTACAGAATCTAAAAGTATATATCAACGGATCGATCGTTTTAAATGTGGTAGAACATCATTAGAAGACGATCCACCCAGTGGTCGCCCGAGCATATCAGTAAATGAAAGAAACATTACTGCCGTTAAGAACCTACTGAAAGAGGATAGACGAATAACTATTTCTCAAATTAGTTTACGCCTAGGAATAGGTACACGACAAGTTCATGAGATCTTACATGATTGTTTGGGCGTAAGCAATGTTTCAGCTCGCTGGATACCAAGGCTGTTGAGGCCAGAACAGAAACACAATAAATCCGACACATGACGTCAACTTCAAGAACTGTTAGCCCGTTACGGTAATGAATTTTGGCAACGTAAAACAACTACTGACGAAACGTGGATTCCTTATTTCAATCCTGAGAACAAAGAATGGCGGAAACCCAAAGAAGGACCTCCACTTAAGGGACGTGTATTCTGGGATTGCGAAGGGATTACTTTTATGAATTATCTGTCGAAAGGTACTACAATTAACGCAGAATATTATTCGAACTTATTATCCGGACCACGGCGGCAGGCACTTATCAGAAAACGGCCTGGGAAGTTGCATAAGCGTCCGTTATTGCAACATCATAATGTAACACCACAAGAAAAACGAAGGATGTTTTTGAACAATTTACGATGGGAATTGCTTCCGCATCCACTTTATTCATCAGATCTCGCACCCAGTGATTTTCATCTGTTTCTAGATTTGAAAAACCTTTACAGAGTGTTCGTTTTGAGAGTTTAAGTGACCTAAAACGTGCCATAAATAGGTGGATTGAGGCTTAAAAAAAATAATTTATTGTTGGTATAAATGTATTCAATTAAATGGCGATTATTTTGAAAAAGTACATTGTAATATTAATGAAAATTGACAAAATCAAAAAATTATAGTTGAATTTCCAGAACTTTGGAAACATTCCTCGTAAAGACTTAAAGCAATTCAGTAATAATTTGTATTCCTTGTTACAGGAAATATATTTGTAATAAATAAATACAAAAATTATATGTATATATATATATACATATATATATGTATATATATATACATATATATATATATATATATATATATATATATATATATATATCATTTTACTGTTAATAAAAACAGAATTTGGGTCAATGTATAATCAAATAAAACGATTTGTTTCTACGTAACGTTTTGAAACTTTATTCGTTTCTTCATCAGGCTTATTAAATTATTTACGGATTAACCTTACAAAGTAAAATAAAATATAAAAATGTACTTACATTAGCAACTAAAAACATAAGTGATCTTATGGAATGAAAATACCAAATTTGCAATCATATTTTGGTTGTATTTACATTAGAATAAAACAAAACTAAACGAAAAGTAAGAACTAAAAAAGTTTACCGTGTAATGGTGCATTAGACAAAGGCTGAACGACCATACATAACTCCGAAGAAAGACTTGTGAAGGAATAATGGATACAAAAAAGAAACAGGTATGGCAAAAATATATACTTAAGTATGTAACAGTTAATTAAAATAATATTGAAATACGGGGATTGGACACAAAATCAGACCAGAAGATGTAAAACAATCAATTTAATTTAATTTTAATGTATTTCATGAGCCCATTGTAAGCATTCCTAAACGTGGATGTTCGTTCTTTGGTGTTAAGATTATTGTGATTTTTCTGATAGCTAAATTTTCTATAATAAACAGCTAGCCTGTTTATTATAGTGATTTAACACTTAGATGAAAATATTAAAATTACTGCGAGTTCGGTGTTAAATAGAATATAGATATGAGTTTAAAACAAGTTATTCAATGTGTGATGCTTCCAGATGTATTATTTAATAAATAAAACAAGAGAGTGAAAGGCAAAATCACTGGTTTAATACGAAAATCTATTCAAAAGGTAAATTTTTAAACATGATAATGAAATACATAAACATATGTGTAGTCACGTGATTAGATCTGTTATGAATGTTGGATTAACTGATTATAAAATGATAAATGCTTTAAAATTTGATCTATGTAGCTACAATTATAACACAAGGGAACTGTATTCTTCCGTTTAAAAGGTATACTAATTACATACTAACATTGTTGGTATTCATATAAAAATATCAACGATTATTTTAAAATTTAATTAAAAAAATTTTATATTTTAGGAGATGTAAATAAATATGTACTCAATTCGGTTTTACGGTGGATTCTGGATGTTCGAAGGGTGTTTGGATTCCTATACTCAGGATAAAAGGCTGTGGTTGTGGAAATATACTGGTATCGTTCTTAGCGTGGGTAGATATTTTTGGTAGCGTCCCTCGGAAAATGGAATTTCGTTTTAAAAACGATCAGTCAGGTTTAAGGTTGTATAAACTTCATCAATCGATGCCTGGTAGGTAGGAGATTCGTAGGATATGTTTTATGGTAAGATTATAATAATTTATTTACTATTTTATCACTTAGTTTCAGAAACACACTTTTTAGAAAATGTCGACGCGTGCAAAATTTTGTTGATTCCCCAAGCTAACTCTCTGTTGTTTTTCTTCAATATCCAGGTGTCTTATTTGTAATACTTGTTTGTATTTATTTAATCTCGTTAATAATTTATATAAATGAAATAAATTACTATTACTAATCGTTTAGATATTTCCCAAAAATTATAGTTTTAATTTTATAATAGACAAAAGTGTATTTTAAATGTTCAATATTTCGCTAGATACCTGTTTACAATAGGGATATTTCCCGCCTTATACAATTCAAACAAGGTACAGCTATAACCATAATATGTGTCACAAATATTTCCAATCAATTAAGTTAAATATCTTCGGTAAAATTATAATGTAAATGAAAATGACTTAAGTAAATGACTACAAGAAAATAAATAACTATGTGATTCAAATTTGAGCAATTAAAAACGCGGAATTAACTTTATTGATATGGCACGTGAAAAATGTTCCAACAGTATCTTATATTCTAAAATTAACATTTTAAATCTAAAAATTCTGTATTTTTATTTTAGGCCTCTTATGTACATGGGTATGCCCTACCACAATATATATATATATATATATATATATATATATATATATATATATATATATATATGTATATATTATAGTGATTCAACTGATCACATCTAATTCTTACTTGAAAAACAAGAAAAACATAATTAGAATATGTAATATATCTAAAATAATAGTAATTTTAAAATCAAGATTGACAGAAGCTAATTAATCAATGATACTTAACGCATGTAGTACGGTCAGTAAACTTTTACAAAATAAATTAAGCCGAATACTTGATTAAACACCCTAGTACAGTAGGGCTGGGCGAAGTATCGATACATCGTCCAATACCCGATACCATAACTGGTATCGGGTACCCGATACCTCATATAACGAAGGTATCGATTCCAAAGCATCGATTCCAAGGTATCGATTCCAAAGCATCGATACCTATCGATACTTTACCGATTCCAGTACTCGCTAAGTATCGATGTATCGGGTAGCGAGGTATCGATTCCAAAGCATCGATACCTATTCCGATTCCGGTACTCGCTAAGTATCGATGTATCGGGTAGCCATGTATCGGGTAGCCATGTATCGGGTAGCTTACCTTTGTGCATTTTTTTAAATTAGTATGCGTACATCATAGGTATATAAGTTGTTGTTTTATGCAAAATGACAATTTAGAATTTTCTTATTTTTCATGCAAGGATTAAAAAAGAACTACATACATAAGTCGGCAGCTAGTATAATTATAATTTTACCTTTCGGAGGCCAATATTTCAACGTCAGTAACTTCACTATCACCGTCTCTTTTGTCTTTCTTTTCAATAATATTAAAATATGTAAAAGGATGAACACATTTTATATGCTTTAGCATATTTGTAGTATTACCAGTATACTTATATTCTTTTTTACATACATTACAACTCACGCCCTGGTCGTTAATTTTATCAAAGTATTTCCAAACTACACTATTTTTTTCGACATTTTGGTACGTACGTATCCACTTATTACACCAAGTTATAAGAACAAAGTGATGAAGCTTAAAATGATATGAAATATAAATGCTTATATTAAACTTTACACGACGAATAAAGGTAGGAATTATAATAAATCAAAACTAGGGAACAGCAAAAATTTGTTGACACATAATTTGTATAAAGCAGTGTTGAGAGAAATATAGGTGATATTCATATTCATATAAATATAAAACACTTTCCTGTTCTATAGAATGCACAATACACAATACACGACTGTAAATTGGAACTAAAATAAACAAAATATAATATAAATATGTAGTATTAATTAATATAATAAGTTAATAAGGTAAAAAAAGTTGGGTCAAGAATTCTTATCAAGCTATTGTAGGTATAAAACGTGCTTGGTTTGTTTCTATTTTGAAATGAATATTTTAGGCTTTTTGTATAATTTTGTAATATCACGCATATTTGCCTATATTATTTTATCTTTCTGCGTTTTTTAAATGTATATAAAAATAACTTTTTAAGTAAAGAATTTTTAAGTATGTATGCATAATATATATTTTAAAGACGTTGGTTATTATGCGTAGCAAATTCCATATTATGACATAACTTTAATTATTACAAACAAAAAAACAAAATATCACAATATTGCAAATTTCATACCGTAGTTATGGTAGTATCGGTAAATTAATTTTACATCTCTTGAAACCGATATCAAACAATCGACACCTAGAAACCGGGTTATGAATACTGATTCCTAGGTATCGAATCAAGGTATCGATTCCAAGGTATCGATTCAAGGTATCGATTCCAAGGTATCGATTCCAAGGTATCGATTCCAAGGTATCGATTCTAAGGTATCGATTCCAAGGTATCGATTCCAAAGCATCGATACCTATCGATACTTTACCGATTCCAGTACTCGATAAGTATCGATGTATCGGGTAGCGATGTATCGGGTAGCGAGGTATCGATTCCAAAGCATCGATACCTATCGATACTTTACCGATTCCAGTACTCGCTAAGTATCGATGTATCGGGTAGCGATGTATCGGGTAGCCATGTATCGGGTAGCTTACCTTTGCGCATTTTTTTAAATGTACATAAAGGATGCAATAACTTTTTAAGTATGTATGCACTATATATTTTAAAAGAATGTTATTATTATGCGCATCAAATATCCTTATTATGACATATCTATAATTATTAAAAAACAAAATATCACAATATTGAAAATTTCATACCGTAGTTATGGTAGAATCGATAAATTAATTTGATATCTTTTGAAACCGATATCAAACAATCGACACCTAGAAAACGGGTTATGAATATTGATTTCTAGGTATCGAATTAAGGTATCGATTCCAAAGTATCGATTCCAAGGTATCGATTCCAAGGTATCGATTCCAAGGTATCGATTCCAAGGTATCGATTCCAAGGTATCGATACTTTACCGATTCCAGTACTCAGAATCGATACCGTGCACAGACCCGATACATCGCTAAGTATCGATACCTCGATTGGTATCGGTACCCGATACCGAAAACGCCGGTATCGCCCAGCCCTACAGTACAGACTTCTATAATCTCAAGAATCTTGGAAATAACAAAAAAAAAACACTAATAATAAATTACATCATAGAACTTGATGTAATAAATACATATAATGTATTAATTCCAATATCGCGACATCAGCCGCGTACCACTGAACTTATACCCACTGATATGTGGGTAGAGTAAAATGTTTTCCGGCTACTGTTTTCCAGCTACGGACTGAGGGAGTGCGAGGTAACTTGAAGCCGTAATAATAGTAATGAAACTAAGCAAAAATAAATATGAAATGATAGAATGACATAAGATAAATTCTTCAAGCATACAGAAATCATTTCATAAATAAAAATCCCTTAATTTAGGTTTAAATTAAAAAAATTGGCTAAAAAATTTAATATTAAAAAGCAACGCACACAGTTCGTACATTTATTATGAAATGCCGAGGAATACAGAAGCTATTCGAAAAATATAAAAAGAAGCAAAGATCAATATATGTTATGTTTTAAAAAATAGTCGGCATGAAAAATATGTATATTTGCATTATATTTCTAATAAGAGATAAGATAAAAATCCCTTTACAACAAGATTAAGCTCTTTAAATAATAAGAGCGTGCGTAAATCGTGATGCAAACTGCACATGATAAATATGACTTTGCAACAGTCCTTACCATAATGTCTTTAAGTCTATATCTAGCTGACAATTGTAACTTTCCAGATTTAAAATGTTCTAATCGACATATAGAAATTTTATATTTTCGACTTGTTGAATACTTTTAACCCTTATTTTAAGCAAATTAATTTCGTCATATTTATTGAGTATAAATTGAGTATAAAATACATAATGTTTCAAGTTTATTTTCAAAAATTTATTAGATTCGAACCCTGAGATAACTCTATTTATATTTATCTGAAGCTTCTGCTGTAATTCCTGTTTATCAGACTCTGTGCATATATAAGAACAACTCTGAAAACAAAAATTATTGCTCGTAAATCAATCAATAAAGCTACCAATGCAGAGCAATTCCGAATCGACGTATTTAGATTAATCGTTTTTAGAACTTAACGCTAAAAGCTCTAACATTTTTACACCACACCATATAAATAAGTACTAGGTATGTGTGTCGACAACAATGCCGTCATCCTCAATAGTAACGCTGAACTAAATCAACGCTAAATCAAAAATAATCCACGCTTCGTGGATAAGGCCAAAAACAATTTTCACCAACATACTCACTCAACAACGATGACATTAACACACAGGAAATGTTTTGTCAAAATTTCAAGTAATGGAGGTCACTTAAACTATTAACAAGTGTAATTTGCAGACGATGTATAAGTTTACTAACATCCTAATTTTCTCTATTTAATTAAAACCGACTACCTGAAGCAAAAACTTGATAGTTTAATAAATTAATTTCGTCATTGTTATTGTGCATAAATTATTTCTAATGCCTATAGTATTGCAATATCTCTGTTATCTATTAATCGGATTACCTCGAAAAGAAAAGAGATTCTTATTTTATCGTATAAATGAAAAATGAAAAAAATTTGCCAATTATTAGCGCAAATAACTCCGTCCTCACTCCAAGATTCTTTGCACATCAACAACATCGTATTCTCGTATGTTTCAGTATTGAATTTGCCCATCATGAATTACTAAACACCCTCCTACATGCGTATACTCCAGGCAACTGTAAGAAGGGCGTTATTTTTATATCTTCTACCTACTTTGTCCGCTTATTAATATTACAGAAGAGAAAAACGTTTTTCATTAATATAACCATTGTATCTACACCAACCTACATTCCAATTCTTATAAATCCTATATACCGGTGTCCTTGAAATACAAAGACAACTTATAAAAATTTAAAGATTAATTATACAGGATATATACCCAAATATATATTCCTAAAATTCCTTCTCATAAGCGAGAACAAAATTACAAAGATATTAAAAAAAAAGAAAATTTGCTTCGCCACTGTGCGATCAACTATGGGTATTATAAAAATTATCAGAAACGATATCTTAATGCTGACAGACAATAACAAAAAGAATAGTGTTGTTATTGTCCATCTCGCTTTAAATATTCTCTCCGATTCAGTCAGTTCTTAATCGTTACTTGCTTCGATTAAAGATAGAGTGTTACAAAATAGGACTTTAAATGCCCGTAGAGCGCACATGTTACATCTTCTTTAAAAAATGCATGGATCCCTTAGCATACAAGGCTGCGAGCACAATTTTATCTAGAGTTTTTAAAAACATAAACGTTCATGTCTACAAAAAATATCGCATTCAGTGGTGATATTTTTTATAGACATTCTAAATCCATTTTATTTGTTACTTCTCGTAACAAAAAAAAAACATTTACATATACTCGAAGCATGATAAGTTCCAATGAACGTCATCAAGAAATCGGGACGTAAGGTATTACACCGTTGCGGAATACACTGACATCTCGCGTTCAAACCTAAGATAACATACTAATATAACCTATACAACTTTTATTATTATATATACTTTACTTATTATAGTAAATCAGATTAGCACTACTTAACTACTTAGTAAGAAGCATCTGCCAATATGTAAAAATGTTCGAGCAAACTACAAAAACTAAATATATCTCGACTGAAGGAAAGTTAAGTTTTATTTGTAATATTTTAATACTCTACGAACTGCCAACATTACCATTACAAAATGGCCAAACCATGAAAACTGGCATCCTCGCGGTTCATCAAACTTCTTTTCGAATAGCCAATAACAGCAACGTAAAAGTACTGCGATATCGGAAATGTAATAATTAAGTAATTAATTATTTTTTTACATTTTTAACTTTTATATAACGATCTTTTATATCAAAAAAACAAATGTTGTATTATCCATTAAAATGTAATTTAATTATTAACTATTATGTCACAATTATATCTTAATATAAAATATTTTTAATTTATTTATGTGGTCGCATTGCATATTTATGATGTCACTTGATTATATGTTTGACTTCACGTCAATGACGTGCATTAGAACATATCGTGCCTCGACTATAATACACATCAATAGAGACCACTATTCTTGATCTGGTCACAGTGTCGTGGAAGAGCGAGAAGTTCGGTAGGTTCAGAGCTACTCTCGCCTTATGTCGTACATCTCCAACGCCAGTGCTGTATTGTATGTATGTACTAGTGCCATGAGTCTTGAATTTTGTTTTGTGGTCGAAGATGCCTCCATTTCCACACCGTTGTTATGTATCTCCCAGGGTTGTGACGTGTTTGAGTCTGATTTAATCGTTCGTTGTTGTGTTTTTTGTGCGGTCCTGTGTGTATTGTGTGTGTAAAGTCTGTGTGTCAGTCGCTTTTTTGCGTTTAAGTCACGTGTGTTCGTTTGTTGGTCATCATCACATTTTTTGTTTGCGTTTCAGTTGTGTGTGTGTTTAATGTGTTTTGTTGTAAAGTGTTATTATTGTCTGTGTTTGTGTTACGAAGTGTTGTATTTGTTCGTTTGTTGCGTTTGTCGAATGTAGTGTTATTAGCATATTGCCTAAGGCAAGTGCTAATTCGTCAACTGTGTTAAGTTTTGTCGTGTTTTGTCTTTGTGTCCATGGGTTACTTGTTGGGGATGGTGCTGGTATGTATTTAGGTTGAGGTGTGGTTTTGTTTGCAGGATTGTTTGGGTTATTAGGACAGTTGATGAATATGGATAGGTGTGGACCACCGCAGTTTGCACACTTTGGTGGGGTTGTTTTGGTCTTGGTACATAAGTGAGTCGAATGTCCGTCTCCGCATTTCATACATTTGTAGTTCACGTTGCAATTCCGTTGGTGATGTCCGAAAGTCTGGCATTTATGACACTGTATTATGTCTGCCCGTTTATGTAAGGGTTCTATTTTAATTGCAAGTCCGCAGCAGTCGCGTAGGTTGTAAATTGACTTATACTGATTCGTCAGTTCGATTAGTGCCAGTGGTGCGGGAATGCCGTGTTTGCCGTTCATTCTCTTAATTTTCAGTGTCGGGTATCCTTGGTCAGTCAAGTCGTCGGTAATTTCGGTGTCAGTAATAAAGGTAGGAATGCCACGCATAACTACCTTTAATGTCTTTTCGCTTCTAAGTTGAAATGTGTAGTATTGTATGTTTTCTTTGTCCAGTATTTGTTTCAGTGTACGGTAGTCATTGTCAGTTTTTGGTTCGATGTGAATACCTGGTTTCACAAGTTTGCTTTCTTCAGTGTTAATGTTGTTTGTCTTAAGTAAGTGTCGTATGTGTCTTATGTCTTATGTGTCCAATTGTCTTTGTCCGTTACTATTATTGGTGCAATTTTTCGTGGTTTTCGTGTGTCAGTGTTTGTGTTGTGTGTTACGTAGGTTTTGTCACTTACCCTGGGAGTGCTGTTGTTTGAGGTTGACGGTTGTGGAGTGTCTTCTTCCATTTTTTCATCGGCGATGGTTTTTTCAAGTGCGCTGTACGAGTTTTTTATTTGGATCGGTGAACTTGCGTGTTCTGTTTTTTGTTTCTTCGCTGTTTTCTTCGGCCTTGTGAATGCGTCGGTGATTATTGTTTCGGTTGTCGGTTTTGTTAGGTTTGTTTCTTCTGTGTGTTCTGTGTTGAATGTAATTTTTGCTATCGAATTGTCGCGATCAACCATAAATATTTGCGATTGATCACGCAAAAGAAGTTGTATTTTTTCTTCGTCGATGGTTTCTTCAATTATAGTTTTAGCGTCTATTAATTGCTGCTCGGTACATCTTCTCCTGAAGTTTGGTCTCAGATCCAGGTTAGTGATTTCAATAATATTATCTGCTCTTTCTCCGGCCATTTCTTCCGGGTTCGTATTGACGTTGTATTGTCGTAAGTTCTCTCAACTGCGATGTTGCGAGAACAGATATCGCAGTGAGAATGATGTACTAGTGCAAGGGGCATGTCATATATATATAATAGTGCCACATTCCACGTTAAAAATTAGACCCTTACGCTAGCGCCCCTGATGCTGATATGGTAGTACTAAATTCGTAAACAACCGTGATGGCGGGCGGCATTTTTAAATTACTATAATGTTTTTTTTGTTCTAAATATATGTTTCGATCTTTTTTGATCTCATCAATGCGATATATCTATAAATATAGGAATCACAGACAGGTTACGTGCATATAAATAAAAATTAATTGTGTTAAATTTAAATTCTATGTAAGAAAAATAAATATTTAAAATTCAACAAATATATAAACAAATACAATATTCTTGGAATAAAATAAAATAAACTATATACTCATAACAATAAATAAGCAGAAATTCTAATAAAAAGTAATTCTTCATATGTACAAAAGATTAGGAAACCCTAAACTTGCCAACGCGCCAAGAACTAAATGTCTTCTACAAATGCATCAGCTGTCTAATTTTTCTCGAGTTTCGATTCAGAGATCATTCATTAGAAGACCGACGACAAATGTCATCATGAAATTTCTTAATAATTAAACTCATAGATATATTTAATAACTGTTCATGAACTAAAGTTTGATAATCGGATTTAACAGAAGTATACCATGAAAAACTAACCTTCTGCAAAGTTACCAACATTTTCTTGTGAATAGAATTTACATGGCCAAAATATTTTAACGACACAACCATCTTATCGTAAATGGTATTAACATATAATACCAAACTAAGAGGGGATAAAAAGATTATTTGATTCACTAAATTCCTTAAACATTGTAAATCTGTGAAGAGGTTCTACGTAAGCAGAAGATAAAGAAGATTTATAAACCTCACAATGGGGTAAATTAAGCTTTTTTAGGAAGAATCCACATATGTAGGTGACAGCTTGATAATTAAAATCATTCTCATCATTAATCGGAATATTTAGAGAAGAATCTTCTAATTCATGCGTATCCAATATACTAATCTTTTAGGCACAATAGAAGACATAAATGATTGCAGATTAGTTAAGATAAGTCCACTATCCTCCTCACAATTGAACCTGATGGAAGACATTATTTAGATGATTCTCGCGAACATATTTGTTTTGAATTCGAAGAAACATCAATACCTGAAAAACTTTTCTTTACCCGTTTTCTGCCATCGTCAGAAGGGAGAGTGAAGAAATGTTTATTTTGATAACTCGAATCAGAAAAAATATTGGAATAATATCGATTTTCGCAACCTGGAATTTTAATATCAAATAATAATAATAAATAACAAAATAATAACAAAACGATAATTAATAATAATAAATCTTACCTAAAATTTGTTCCTCTTCAAAAATAATTGGTAAACACTACGTCATTACGATTTGCATTTTTATTGTATCCTCGGTACAGTTTACAGTTGCTATGTCGCATACTCTTATAGTTAAAAATATTTATTCATAGATTTCTTAAGAATATGAGCAACGAAGACTTTTGGTGAAAATAACGCTAAAACTATCTCATTTTTCATACCAAAACCGTCTTTAATCCTTGATTATAATCCGTTTAGATATAGAGACTACAAAGAATTTAGTACACCATATGAAACCGAGATAGGGCGCACATCTTGCCCGAATTTTCGTATTTGATAGAATACCCCCTGATATAGTGCAAAGTTGTTTATAAATATATTTACAAATACGCGTAGAGGGCCGTTCAAGTGTTACGTAAGCATCAAAGGAGGGGGGTCTCTACTTTGCCTATTTTTAATAACATGGGGGACGAAGGGGGGGGGGGGGTGCTCTGAATGGTGATTACATCAGCAATATTTACTGAAAAATCGGAGACTGTGGCTTTTAATTTTTTATTCAACAATATTTATTTATTTAAAGTAATGAATTCAAGTGTCTTGGACTGAGGACGATTAATTTGACTTTACCAAATTTTCAAATAGAACAAAATAAATAGATATCAGTTTATATTCTAATAATATAGTATTTAAATATGATGTTAATGATTTGCTTGAATAAATATTAAATGTGCAGTAAATTTCTTTATAGTTTATAAATTAGTTTATAAATGTGATAGACTTAATAACTATGATAGATAGTTGCTCATGAATAACAATAAAGGAACTTAAACAGATTTTGTAAAAATTATAGAGTAAAATTACTTTCGGATGAGACTAGCGCAGAAACACATTTTAGTTATTAGAAAGAGAGCCACCTCATAAATGAGAGAAACAGCTAGTACTACCGCGATATCATAAAGTTTCTGGGTCCAAGATGGCATTGAAATAGAAAATATATGTCTGAACTTTATCCATATTATCATACTGGTAACTTAACCTTAATTTTTGAAAATTATTTTGATAGTGTCATCGTGACATCAATAAATATGTCATTTGATTTAATAAAGATACAATAAAACAACAAGCTCAGCTTGTATTCAAAATTTTATTAATAAAAAAAGGCAAAACTAAAGCAAATGTTGAAATTGTTGTCCGTTATTTTCAATTCCCAATGTGACACGCCTTTTCATGCTGTTAAAGGCATTTTGCAGCATTGCGGGCGTTATTAATGCACATTCGTCAATAATTCTTTGTTACATATCTTGCAAATTAGCAACAGGAGTTTTAAATATTCTATTCTTTAGGTGAGGAAACACGAAAAAGTCCATAATTGTCAAACAAGGTGATCGTGGTGGAAACTCAACTTCCGTATGTAAACTTATAATCCTATCGTCAAAAAACTCACTAAGAAAAGCAATATTTTCTCGTGTTGTGTGTGCCGTTGCACCATCTTGTTGAAAGTATCCATATTGCAATTCATCATCATGCAGCTGTTCAATAAATTCATTCAGAATGTTTCTATACCTCTCAGCATTAATTGTGAAATTTAAAAAAATAGGGCCAACAACTCTGCGGCGAGAAACTGCTAGCCAAACACCAAGTTTCGCATTATGGAGAAACGATTCAATAAAAAGATGAGGATTTTCACTACTCCACATTCGAGTATTTTGGGAATTGACATACCCCGAAAGATGAAACCATGCTTCATCAGAGAAAAATGACAAATTTAGCAGGTCATCATCTTCTATTAAGTTATTTGCAAACCACTGGCAGTACGCAGGACGTCTAGGGTAGTCTACCGGCAAAATAGCCTGATGTGATTGCATCTTATACGGATGCATATGTAAGTTTTTCTTCACAATTTTCTGACATGTTCCATAAGAAAGTCCAATCTCTTAAGAAAGGCGTTTCAAAGGTTTTGTGGGTTCATTTACCATACGTTGACGAACATCATTTATAACTTGTTCCGAACGAACAGTTGGTCTACCAGTACGTGATTTATGACCCACAGAACCAGTCTCACGAAACACACCAACACAATTGGAAAGGCAATTATAAAAATCTTTGGGAATTACAGCTAACTCTGGAAAGTGCTCTCTAAAATCATCCAAACATGCACGTTGACTGTACACCCAAATTCCATCAATTCGCACTCCACTCCGAAAATAGGCTTCAATCATGTACGCTTTTTGCACTATATTGTAAACCATATTTGAATTTACTCGAATGTGCTGTTTCAAACTCGACGTTCAAACTAGCTTTCAGCAATTCTAACACATTAATGGATGACAGATAATGTCACTGTCAAAATAATTTACAAAACAGAGTTATAGTTCCTAACTTAAGTTCAGATATACAATTTATATTACAAAGCCATCTTCGTCCTAGAAACTTTATGATATCACGGTATAAATCCGTGTACTATACGAGCCACAAACGTTTATCGATTATTTGTCAGTCGATACCAGGCAGTTGATCTGTGTGTTTCGTAGTGGTCTTGTACGTACATTGCTCCCGCTGCCGACTGCTGCGACTGCTCAATGTTTTTAAGGTGTTCAGTATTTTTGTAATGTCATCGCTCGCGCATCTTCAGTCTCATCCGAAAGTAATTTTACTCTACCAATGCTTACGTAAGCATAGGAGGGAGGGGGGTAAGAGCTTTGCTTCTTTTGCTGACAAGGAGGAGAGGGGGTTTAAAATTACTGAAATTCTGCTTTCATAATACTGGAACGGCCCCTAGGTATATTTCGAACGGAAAGCATTTTTCTAAATAACGCACACTATTTTTCGATAAATACAACACAATGACGCCACAACTATCGAACCCGATGATGGTCTCTATACATAATGCACGTAATACACATTTTTTTAATTTTTAGTATGCGTAAACAGTTGATTTTGTACGTGGTTAAGACCTTACCATACAATAAATTAATAGTTTTTATGACATCGGTATAAAAACACACGCTGCGGCGTATGTGTGTGTGTATAACTTCAATAGAGACATTTACATTCAGAATATTTTGAATTCATAGGCGTCACGTATCTTATACAATTTAAGTGGATTTTTAATTTTCGGGGGGCGTGGTAATTTTCCCAGCAATATCTTGGGTATATACTCTATATAATTTGATCTTTCCATTTTTCATATATGTACTGCCTTTTTATTTCAAGGGCACTCTGCATAAGTCCTATGTTTTCAAACATAGTGTCATCAAAGATATTAGTTTAATGTGGTTTAGCTTAGTACTACAAATATTTCAAATAATGTATTGATTATACAAGATATCAATAAGATAACAGATATAAATAACATATATTTTATATCAAGAACCATAATAATATAAAATAGTATAAAATCAAGCGATTTCCCACTACTGAATATAAAGCCAATTTAATTCATAAAAATATTCAAGTGTCAAATTTAATAATTAGGGACCGGACACGAGAGGCCGAAATTACGATGGATCATATAAATAGTCTATAACATCGCTAAGTACAACACGCAGTTATTTAATGTCACCATTCATTCGGTTAACCGCACATCTATTTTTTTGTCGTTGAATTGTGACGCAATTACTTCAATATTATACTCAAATTCCTTTCTTTATGGGCGTAGATAGAAGCCAGAGGAGTTTCTATAATTTGTTCTATTTATTAGTTTATATTTCGTAAGATAAATAAAGTAGGATGAGTTAGTTTCTTTTTTCCATTGTTGTAACTGTTAATTACATATATACGTATAGCAAACGCCAATTAAGTTGGTGCGAGGAGGGGTAAGTTCGCGCAGGATTAGAAGTAGTGGGGAGATTTGTATTTGGTTTTACATCAAATGTCAGATAATTCTAACCTCTGAGCGTGTATCACTTTACGATCCCCTAGCAAAGACATTATGTTCCGTCAAACGTCAATGACAAATGTATTCTGACAATTACTTGAGTAGTGGGGGTGAACGTTTTTAAAAACGGCTTCTGCGCACCCCCTCCTCGCGCCAACTTAATTGGCGCTTGCTATAAGTGTCTAGTGAATTTCGTTAAGTTTCAATAACTTACGTATACATTTCTAATTTTCATTTATTTAGATCCAGAACATTGTTTAAGTTACTTTTTCAGATATGATTTGGAACAACGTACAGAATGGTATAGTGAAACCATGACACAAATGAAACAAATTGGATTAAGGCTCAAACTGATTGTATGTCCATTGCCAGTCATTCCGAAATTTATTGCAAAGCCTGTAAAATATCGTTAAAAAATTCCAAGAAATTGCACTTGAAACGTCACTTAGCATCGCAAACACATACACAGAAATTAGACCTGTTGGAATCTAACAATTTTAACGAAGAACTTTGTGAAACTTTAATGGCGGCAAATATTTTTAATTTTCATTTATGTATTTAGATCTAGAACATTGTTTAAGTTACTTTTTCAGATATGATATGGAACAACGTCGAGAAGGGCATCGTGAAGCAATGGCGAGTTGGATCGAGGATCAAACTGACTGTATCTCTATTGTCAGTGATTCCGAAATTTATTTGAAAGTCTGTAAAATATCTTTAAACAATTCCAATAAATTGCACGTAAAATGTCACTTAGCATCGTAAATACATACACAGAAATTTGATCCGTTGGAATCTAACAATTTTGACGAAGAACGAAACTTTAATGGCGGCAAATATTCCATTAAATAAACGTAACAATCCCACCTTCAAAACATTTCTCCAAAAATATACTGGTCGAAATGTTCCCGATGAATCCACCTTACGCAAATATTATGTTTCTAAATGCTACACGAAAGCAGTAAAACGCATTAGAAGCCATTTTTCAAATCAGTACCGATGGATAAGTGCCGAAGAATCTATCAGTATATTAGGACGTTGTGTGGTAAATGTTGTAGCTAGTGTAGAAAAGCACCATTGAGAGTAGCTCCTAATATGCTGCATATTACTTGTGTAGCACAGAGACATCTTTTCGTAAGTTGATAGACTTGTGAAAATTCTTTCAATGGAGACTGTGGTTAAATAAAAATTTAAAAAAGGTATATAACCCCTTACCACAATTATTAAACGTATCCTAAATACGTATTTCGACAACTAAGTTGTCATCATTAGTAGGTAAAAGCTACTAATTAAAAGTCGCACATGGGGCACAGTAAAGCAAGAGAAACGCTTACGCACAACTACTATACACCGCGTCCCCGTATACACTAAATTTAACATGCCAATCTAAACTACGAGGGAGGTCGAGCCAAACACTTACCTACTTAAAGAAAAAGGGGTCTAAACATGGTTAAAAAACATGCAAATAATCGGAAAGTACGGTCGTATATTGTAAAAACTAAACTCTATTGAAATTCTAAGAAGGGCAAATTTGGGAGTTGAGTTATATTAAATAACAATAAAGTAACGTGGAAAGGATCTATGAATTATTAGATATAGTTGGTATATAATTTAAAAGTTATATACAATTATATATATTTAGTGTTTATAAGAATTTTATTTTTCTTATTTATTTTATTATATATTTTATCATTATATATGTATTTATTATTATATATATTATTATTATATATCTATTATTTTTAACATTAAGACACGGCCAATAAAATAAATAATAAAAATAAAATTCTTATAAACACTAAATATATGTGTATATATATATATATATATATATATATATATATAATTGTATATAACTTTTAAATTATATACCAACTATATCTAATAATTCATAGATTCTTTTCACGTTACTTTATTGTTATTTACAGCACAGTCAGATGTCTTGTTTTTTTCATATGTAGCGATCCTTCCCAAATTTGCCCTTCTTAGAATTTCAATAGAGTTTAGTTTTTACAATATACGACCGTACTTTCCGATTATTTGCATGTTTTTTAACCATGTTTAGACCCTTTTTCTTTAAGTAGGTAAGTGTTTGGCTCGACCTCCCTCGTAGTTTAGATTGGCATGTTAAATTTAGTGTATACGGGGACGCAGTGTATACTAGTTGTGCGTAAGCGTTTCTCTTGCTTTACTGTGCCCCATGTGCGACTTTTAATTAGTAGTTTTTACCTACTGATGATCACAACTTAGTTGTCGAAATACGTACTTAGGATACGATTAATAATTGTGGTAAGGGGTTATATACCTTTTTTAAATTGATAGACTTGTATCCGCTTTTAAAAAAGTTTTCAGAAAAGCACCATTGAGAGTAGCTCTTTATAGGGAAAAACTTCCATCGTTGTCACTGCCTCCCTCTCCAGTAATAACTAGGTGAGGATCATGGTTGGAAGCTACTAGTTTTTATACAGAGAATTTCGATAGTTTAAAAAATTTCGTTACATCTTTAAATGACGATACTCGAAGTATTTCTGAGTGCAAGGAACTAATACAAATTCTAAATTTAAAAAATCAGTTGTACTTTCTTCAGGAGCACTTTGCAAATTTGCCAAAACTAATCACTTATTTTAAAAATCAAAATCTCAAATTAAATGATAGATTGTGGCCATTCATAATTTGAAAAATATTCCAAGTGACTTCGAGTTAGACGCAGTTTTTAATAGAAATCCGGATTTAATTACAGTGCGGAAATTGTGTATGGGGACAATGCCTCAAAACGAACTGCTAAAAACGCTGAAATAAAAGAATATTTCCAGTATACACCTACAACCAGTTGCGATGTAGAAAGGACGTGTTGTATCTATAAGGATGTATTTTATGCAAAGAGAACAAATTTTACAGAAGAGAAACTTGAGAAAGTATTGCTAGTTAAATTAATACTCCTTTACTTAACTTGAACTACAAAATGAACAAATAAAAATGTATTTCGTATTTTATAGATCATCACCCGTTTGTTTTCCAATTACATATATAAATAAAATTAAGAACTCTTTAAAAATGCAAGTTTTCAACAGTACGCCCGTGGGCGATGAGTCATGGGCCTCTCGTGTCCGGTCTCTATTCATAAACATTCTTATCAAGGGTATTTAAAATAATTACAGTTTCAGAGAAAATCGAAATTTATCTCAAAAACAAACAGCTAAGGAATTGTTTAATAAAACCATCACAGATACGAAAGGTAATTATAATTATGTTTCATTACATGTGCAAAATTACAAAAGAAATGGGACACACAAACTGCACAAATTTTAATGCAGATAATATGTCATTAGGTTAATTACTTAATCCTTATTTAAAATTAAGTGGCGGCTCTTGATGACGTGCGATGTGAGCTGCTGCACGGATGAGACTGCTTCGTTTAAGCTTTCATATATACTATACAGAGAAGCAAGTAACCGTACCGAAATCTTCCGAAATAGTTCGAAGTAGTCTCATCCGTGCAGCAGCGCACATCGTACGTCATCAAGAGCCGCCACTCTAAACTGAACTGCACAAAGTTTGAAAGGATAGGGATTAAGAGATTTATTTTATATCTTCTTAGAACATTAATAGCAATGGGCCTCTCGTGTCCGGTCCCTATTCATAATAGTGAAGTACGTTGAATATTTTAAAATATTTAAATCAACAAATTTTACAAAGGTACTTCATCCATTATTTTAAATAGATACATTGACATACATATACTCGAATAAAGTAAACAAATAGAGAATGTTGACGACATAACAAAAACAAATGTATGTGTTTCAAAATAATATACATACTCGTATGAATGTATAACAAATATTATTTGGACTAGAAACAAAATAGGAATCTCTAACACACCTACAATTTTAATAACGGTAATTGCATTTAACGTTTCATTTGATTTGCAACTGTAAAACGTTTTGTTTATTACCGTCGTTTTTTGGAAGTGATTAATGACAATAACACAATGAAAATTTGAAATCGTTTAATTGAGAAATGAGTACATATAAGGATTTTCTCAATAAATCTGCAATATCACAATATGGGATCAGTAAATTAATCGTGTTTTTCTACGTATATAATAATCACATTGCGAATATCAGTTTTATCAGTTTTATCAGTCATAATGATAAATAAAGCAAGGTCATATAACAATTGTCGTAATTGCTTTTTTTACGAAAAATATTTCTATTGTCAATAAGCAAGTAAATTCATGTTTTTTATGTAATATCTTTCGTCATTCATTTTATATTTATTTAAACATATGCACGTGTACAATTTCGTCATATGTTTTTCAAAATACATATCTAAATATGTCGGCCGATCGGCAATTAGTGAGCCTAACGAAAGATGACAGCACTAAAAAAATTTTATTTGTTTTGAGGCGCAAGTTTCTTCATTTAAATATTCCTTGAAAAGTACAGATTCTTGTAGAACTATATGTATCTCTTTATAATTATATCGCGTGTTCGTTTAATACTGAAGCTGACGTTTGTCAAATTTTGGAAATTTCTTTCCTTTGTATTTGCCACACTGAGAATTATAGTTATTGTTATCATCTCTTGCTGCCTGTTTTCCGTTGGCTTTTATTATTCATATTTATTGTTTGGAACGCGGCATAATCCATATCCCATTTTTTAAAATAATTGTAATTAGTAAATTTTGGCAATAAACATTTCGAAAAATAAGGTAATGTGTTTGATATATAATGAAACAGATATGCAAAATACATATCCGTCACTGTAAACATGGACAAACACCTCGTATTTTTAGCATTTACTTCTGTTCAATACATATGTTTCAGCCATCTAGGCCTCATCGGTTGAACTAGTGAAGCAATGTGTATACAAATTAATACAGATCTGTTAAACAACGGATCTGTATCTGTATCTACATTTACGCTAAAATCGTCTCCAAGCTATAACCAGTTTCGTTCTATCAGGCGACACCAATTTAATCAGTGACATCTGACGGAAGAAAGCGACTAGGCCAGAAAAGGCGATCTTCCGCTCGAATAGCAAGGCTATTACGAAAAAAAGCGGAAAAATACGTATATTAGTGCTGTCCATTAACACGCGCCAGATGGCGGTAAATATACAAAAAAGGGATATTTATCAATACGTTTTTGCCGTATTACGCAGTTGTTATATAATGAAACAGATATGCGTAATAGCCTTGCTATTCGAGCGGAAGATCGCCTTTTCTGGCCTAGTCGCTTTCTTCCGTCAGATGTCACTGATTAAATTGGTGTCGCCTGATAGAACGAAACTGGTTATAGCTTGGAGACGATTTTAGCGTAAATGTAGATACAGATACAGATCCGTTGTTTAACAGATCTGTATTAATTTGTATACACATTGCTTCACTAGTTCAACCGATGAGGCCTAGATGGCTGAAACATATGTATTGAACAGAAGTAAATGCTAAAAATACGAGGTGTTTGTCCATGTTTACAGTGACGGATATGTATTTTGCATATCTGTTTCATTATATAACAACTGCGTAATACGGCAAAAACGTATTGATAAATATCCCCTTTTTTGTATAATGTGTTTGATTTTATCAATTTTTATATTTATGTCAAAAGTGATTACCGCATAGGGCGCTAATCTTAATTGTTGCGGTCGAAATCAAGTACAGTAGTGATAACAACTCAACCAAAATTTGACATATGATATCAGTTTCAGTATTAAATGAACACCCGTTGACAATAGTCAAAAATACTTAGTTGCCCTCAAAAATTCCCTAGAATTCCCTAAATAATTTGAAACACATTTTATCCACTCAAGTATGTTTCAAATTACTTTGTTATACACGCATGCGGTTCGTCCGTTAAAGAGTGAAGACACGGTAATACAGTTTCTAGAGATACAGTTGTTACTGTCTGATGGAAACACTTTGCTAGTTCTGCAGTTGTTATGTAGACAGCGCTGAATAATATTCCACGCTCTGTCTTAATAATTTCTCTGTGATAGCGAAGTTGTTGTTTTTGTGAATGTATCTCTTCTCCACCAGGGGCGTATCGATGATCCTGTAAAAAGGTGAAATACGTATCTACGTCTCTGGAGAGGATACATTCACAAATATGTGAACGTGTGTTATTTTCTTCACATCCGATTTTTAATAATATTTTATATTATTAAAAATACATTTGTATTAAAAGACATTTATTAACAGAAATTCGTTTATTGTAAAGACACTACGTTAAAGAAGTTGCTCAAAATGTTGCCTTCTTGTCTCGATACACACACGAACTCTGCGTTTCATGTTTTCAAATGCGTTTGATAAGTGAGGGATTATAACGAGCCATCGAAAAAATTCATAATTGGAGTAGACTGTGAAATTGGGTTGGTACTTTAACCACTTCCACATAATGACACATTACTTGATGCTTGACAGTTTCATTTGGTTTTATTGTAAAATAAGGTTATGGTATTGAAATGATACTACAACAAAAAAGAAAACATATAATTTATTTAATATCGAAATCATAATCAAAATTTACATATAGCTACAGAAGTTGTTGAAAATGTTGTTCATTTACATCTAAACAAATTTAATTTTCTTAATACGAGTTTTGAAAAATTTGACACAAACTTGTAGTTTCAATGCCAAATAATAAATGTCATTATGTGGAAGTGGCTAAAGTACCAACCCAATTTCACAGTCTACTCCAGTTATGAATTTTTTCGATGGCTCGTTATTATCACAAACTTCTCTAATACTATTGCAAAGTTCTTGTGGCGTTCTAAAAATCGTGTTCTTCATGTGCGAAAAAATGAAGTAATCAAGAATTGCGAGATCTAAAGACCTTGGAGGAAAATTCACTATTCAATTATCAAAGAACTCTTCCAAACGAGCACGTGTTTGTTGAGCCATAGGTGGTGGAGCATCGTTTCGTTGGAAAAATCCTTCTGTAATTTCATGTCATGTAACTGATTAATAAAGGGTTCTAACATCATTTCGATATCTTTGAGCATTTATTGTTCCATTAAAAATATTGGGCCAATGATTCGCTTCCTTGACATCGCTAGCCAAACATTAATTTTATCTTCTTCTTCTTACTTCACGTATTAGGCTTTGAGCCTGTTACTACCTTCATTTTTGGTCTGCCCATCTTTTCCGTGGGCGTCCCGTCGCTCTTCTTCCTTTCGCCTTATATTTCCATATTCTTTTGGGTATCCTATCATCTTCCATCCTTTCTACGTGTTCTCTCCATTTACGTCTGTATTCTCTTATCATCTCGTTCACATCTTCAACTCCAAGTTCTTGTCTTATTTCTGTGTTCCTCTTCCTATCCATTCTTGTGTAGCCTGCTGCTCTTCTTAGGAACCTCCGATGTTTGGATTCTTCTTTCATTCGCTTTGGTAATGGTCCAGCTTTCACTCCCATATATACCACATGGGATTGCCATTGTTTTATAGAATTTTAACAGCGTGTCCTTCCTCACTTTATTTTTTAAGTGTTCTGGCTATGGTGCCATTTATTCTGTTGAATTTTGTTAGTTTCGTGTGTATATCCGTGTCATCGTATAAATACGATATAGTGGATTCTATTGGCTTATTATTAATTATTATCTTTGATCGCGCTGTTTCGTTTCCGCTGAAGGCCATTACTTTAGTTTTTTCTGTTGATATCATTAGATTGTATTTCTCGGTTATTCTATTTAAGTCGTAGACAGCTCTTTGAAGTGTGTCCTCGTCACTGGCTATTAGAACTTGATCGTCGGCGAAGAGTATGGTCATTAGGTATTTTTGTCTGTTTAGGTCATGTGTGTAGTGCTTAGTATTTGTCAGCCATTCCCGTAGCACGTCATCAATATATATATTAAAAAGTATAGGTGACAGGCTGCAACCCTGTCGTAGTCCTAAGTTGACGGTTGCCTCTTCCGTTTCGCTATCGGTTATGGTAATCTTTGAGTTTTTGTACATACTCTTAATAACTTTAATCAAATGTAAAGGTATTCCTCGTCTTTCCAGTATGTCCCATAGTTTTTCTCTTACTACTCTGTCAAAAGCTTTTTTGTAGTCTATAAACAACATATGTGTTTGTTTGTTATGTTCTCGATGTTTCTCTATTATTTGCTTAATTGTAAAAATATTGTCGGTGCAAGATCTTCCTCTTCTAAAACCCGTCTGTTCCTCCATAAGTATATTTTCCGCTATTTTATTTAATCTGGTTGTCACTATTTTTGAATATATTTTATATGCGGTGTTTAGCAGGGATATGCCTCTATAGTTTTCGCAGTTGGATCTGTCTCCTTTTTTAAATATTGGTGTTATCTTCGCGATCTTCCAACTGTCAGGTATTGTTTTTGTTCTCCAGCATTTATTTAGTAGTTGTAAGAATCTTGATTTCACCTCTATGTGGGCAAATTTGAGAAGTTCCGGGTTTATATTATCTTGTCCTGGGGCTTTTCGGTTTTTTGTTTTTTGTAGTGCTTCTTCTAGTTCTCCCATTTCTATCTGGTCTACACTTCTATCCTCTTCATCATCTTTTTCGTTTCTATTTCCTGGATTTTCCATTTTCTCTTCCTTTGTCCAGAGCTTTGTATAAGGTGTCCCAACAGGAACTTGGTGATTTAAATTTCACATTATTTTCAAATAAGGTAACTTAGCAACCTAATATTTGGTATATGTCATCTATAAACTTGTAAAAGTCATCATGCAACGTTTCACGACTGAAGAACGTATCCAAATTGTTCAAATTTATTATGAAAATGGTCGTTCCATTACGAACTCAATTCGTCGACTACGCATTGTTTTTCATCAGAATCATATTCCCAGCAATACGGCAATTAGAAATTTAATGGCAAAATTTGAGCGAACTGGTTCTGTTCTCGATGTAAAGACACCACTACGTCCTCGTAACGTTCGGTCAGTTGAAAATATAGCTATGGTGAATGAAAGTGTTACCGAAAGTCCAAAAACTTCAATTCGTCATCGGTCACAGCGATTGGCCATCTCAAGATCATCTCTGCAACGAATTTTAACAAAAGACCTTCGGCTACAAGCATACAAAATCCAGTTAACACAAGAATTGAAGCCCAGGGACCATCACCACCGCCGTATCTTTGCCAATTGGATTTTGGAGCAAACTGATTTTGATGACGAATTCTGTAAGCGAATCATATTCAGTGACGAAGCCCATTTTCACATAGGGGGTTACGTAAATAAACAAAACTGCCGCATTTGGGGGCGTGAAAATCCTCTAGAGATTATTGAAAAACCCATGCACCCACTACGTGTCACTGTATGGTGCGGTTTCTCGGCCAATGGTGTTCTTGGACATTACTTTTTTGGAAATAAGAATGGAGAAGCAGAAACTGTAAATGGGGAGCGGTATCGACAGACGTTGAATAACTTTCTATGGCCCCGTTTGGAAGATATGGACCTCAACAATCTTTACTTTCAACAAGATGGGGCCACTTGTCACATTGCCAGGGAAACTCTAAATTTACTGCAGGAGAAATTCCCTCGCCGTGTGATTTCTCGTAATGGTGACGTGGATTGGCCTGCAAGATCCTGCGACATAACACCGCTGGACTTTTTCCTTTGGGGTTTCCTTAAGGATCAAGTCTACACAAATAATCCACAGACAATTGATGAATTAAAAAATAACATTCGTGCGGCTATTGGCGAGATTAACTTGCATATGTGTGATAAAGTCATTGAAAATTTAAAAAAAAGAATCGCTGTGTGCAATAGAAGTCACGGTGGACATTTATCCGATATCTTGTTCAACATATAATTTTAGGGTTTCTATTTTATGTTTACGTTAATAAATCGTTGAATTTCTAAATACTACGCATGTTATTTGGAATTTAAATCGCCAAGTTCCTGTTGGGACACCTTATATAATATGCCAGCTATTCGTCTTTATTTATGATGTTGATCTTCGCATCATCTTTTTCGGTTTTATTCAGGTGTTTCATCATTTTATAAGCGAACTCCTGTCTCCCGTGTATATCGTCTTCTACATTTGAAATAAATCGGTCCCAACTATCTTGATTATTTTTTCTACATATTCTCCTCACTTCAGCTGTTATGTTCTTATATGCTATTCTATTTTCTTCTGTTTTGTTCTGTGTCCATGTCAAATATGCTTGTTTCTTTTTGGTGATCATTTCTTTGATTTCTTGGTTCCAGTATTTCAGTTTCTTGCTTTTAATTTTTTGTTTTCGATATCCAAGGGTTTCAGTAGATATTTTTCCATTCGTCATTGATTTTCTTGTTTGGTTTTATTTCTTTATTGTATTTTTGTGACCTCTGTTGGTAGAGTGTTTTTATCGAATCTTCCTTCAAAAGGTAGACCTTCAGTTTTTGGTTATCTACATGTATTTTTTGTTTGTACCATCTAGTTAGTAGTTTTATTTTTGCTACTAGCATGTAGTGGTCACTGTTAATGTCTGCTCCTCTGAATATTCTTGTATCTTCAAAGAGTGATGCTGTATTTTGGTTCGAAAGGAAGTAATCTATTATAGAGCTTTGCCCTCTGGCTGACCAGGTAATCTTATGGATATTTTTGTGTTTATAGCATGTGTTCATAATCCTCATATTATTGTAGCAGGCAAAATCTATCAATTGTTTGCCATTGTTGTTAAGCGTTATTTCTCCGTTGGTCCCCATTACATTCTCCACCGGTCTGTTCTCGATTCTTGCATTCAAGTCTACACCCATTATTATGTAATCATTTTTGTTTATTTTGTCTAGTTCTGACCGAAGTATTTGGTAGTATACTTCTGTTTCTTCTTTTCTCCGTTCTTCAGGAGCGTATGTACAGATTAGGCTCAGATGTCCTCTATCTACTCTGTATCTTATAACTATAATTCTCTCATTCACACACTTATAATATTGTATTCTATCTTTCCATTTATTGTTCATTAAGACCGCTACTCCTGCCGATGCTCTCTGTTGTTGTTCCACCCCAGCATATATCATAGTATTGTTCTTTAGGTCTAGCGAACCATTTAGCTTTTTTTTTGTTTCTGTTATCATTGCTATCTCTATCTTATGTTCATTCAGTACTTCCTGTAATTCATCCAGTTTATATGCTAATCCTCGCACGTTCCACGTAGCAATTTTTAAGTGTTCTCGTATACCCATCTTTGTTCCTTTCTACGTTTGCGGTTGTCATCTTTGTTATCACCGGCTACTGGGGTTTTGGAGCTACTCAATCCACCCCCTCCCCCAGCAGGCAGAGTTAATTTAGTTAATTTTATGCGTATGTAATAGTCTTTCCACAAATTCATGTAGATTTTCTGCCGACCATATTCTCATATTTTGTTTGTTTAAATATCCCGATAGATGAAACCAGACCTCATCAGTAAAGAAACATTTATTAAGAGCATCATCATTATTCAAGTTATTCGAGAACCATTGGAAGTTCTCGGTTGTTTTATCGTAATCAACGGGAGTGAGTTCATGAATAGCTTGAATTTTTATGGATATAATTTTAAATCCTTTTTAAGAATAGTGTGGCATGTTCTCCAACTGCTAACTGAACTTCTTGGGAAAGTTTCGCAATGGATTTCTTAGGTGAGTTTTCCATTCGATGTCGAATATCTTCAATTCTTTTTTTATGGGTTCCGTTCCTAAATTTCCGAAATACTGTCCCCGTTCCACGAAATCTGTGAATACAACCATGAATTTGACTAGCCAGTTGTTCATACGTGATTGCAAGATTACTGAACTGTTGTCGAAAATCCTGTATACATTGATTAATTGTATAAATCCACTGTCCATTTACTCATCTACCAGTTCTAAAATAACTTTTAACAATAAAAACTTTTTGTTGTATTTCTAGCATGATAATAAATAATCTAATAGATAAGATAACTTTTCAATAAATTGACTTAACAACGACAGTTATCAAGATTTGACTTTCAAAAAACCTTACTGTTCCACAGTGTTCACAAATTTATATTGAAATCATAGACTACTCTAAATGAAAATTTAATTAAACGCATACGTAGTCGGATTCTGTTAAACAATTTGAATACTGTAAAAGTAGCTACATCATTTCTGTGTTATTTCTTGTTGTCAAAAGTGATTTTTGTTGTGTTTATCTGTTGATTTTTGACCTCTTCAATTTCATTCTTTATAGCATTATGTCATTGTAAAAGCAGAATTTTTTGAAACTATTCAGATCTTTTTTAAACGTAAGTATTTCGTATTTGCGTTTAATATATTATTATTTATGTTATTTTGAAACAATATGGATATTGTTATTAGAAGATCAGAAAAAGTTTATTGATATGTACAAACTTGAAGATATCGCAATTAGATTTGGTCGCACAATCTTAAGGTTGTCTTCGTACCATTAAATATTTAATACCATACAAATGGTATGAGCTCAAATCTAAATTTAGGTCTGATCATGTAAGAAACGTATATCCTTAATTAAATTCCTATTTGCTACCATTATTATATTACATATTTCAGTTGAAGAAGAAATGTGGCAGGTACATGAAATTACAGATAATATACAGGAATTAATTATATCCCGTAAAAGCACAAAGTACTGACATGTCGGAACAAAATAATAACAACGATAATTAATTAAAGAATTTAAGACGCGCAAGAATTCCAGTACTTTGTATTCTAAATTGATAGCCTTCTACAGTAATGATACTTGAAATATTAAATTTCTTTATATACCGGCGTCCTTGAAATAAAAAGACGACATATAAATGAAAATTGAAAAATGTAGTTATACAGAATATATACCCAAAATCCCTCTCATAAGCGGGAAAAGAAATGACAAAGATTTTTGAAAAATTTTAGTCACCATTATGCGATGGACTTCATTATTAAAGATGATATCTTAAAGTTGAACTTATTATTATTATTAGTTTTGTTCAGTTGTCGATCGTGACTTACGTTTGATACAATTTACATTTACTTCTTCGATTAAAGATAGATTGTTACCAAATAGAACGTTAAATGCCCATAGAGCACACATCTTACATGTTCTTTTAATACATCATTTTTAAAAATCCACAATAAATTTTTAACAGCTGACTTTCGTACCATGGTATCGAACCCTTACCATAACAAAACTTATAGACCATGTTATCTTCTAGCGTTTTTATAAACATAAACATTGCAGCATATGTTTGCAATAGCGGTCTTTTTATATCCATATTAATATTTTATGTTTTTTTTACTTCTCGTAACAAAAAAAAAACATTCGCATAATGCGAAATTATAAACTTTGTGCTCAAACTTCTGACGAACAATTAGCAAGTATTTTGAAAGATTGGGCATTCAACATGAAACGTGCAGACGGCACCGAATACAAAGAAGATACCGTGAAAACGATTTGGAATCCATTCAGAGGCGTAATTTTTGAAGATGCAAGAAAGGCGCGGGCAGCTAAAAGGAAGATGTTACAAGCAATTCCTGAAAAAAGAAGAACAAGTTCTGTCGCCCTTAAAGCGGAAGAAATTAGCAAAATTGTGTCATTTTTTTACCAAAATACGCCAGACGGTTTACAAAAAAATTCTATCAAATTTGTTCTGTGGAACTGGCGTGGCGTGGAAATGAAGCAGTCTTTTGCTTAATTGACTATTTCAAAGCAGAATGCGACAATTATGGTCAACCCACAGGACGTATTGAGTACAATATCATATTTTCAAAGACAGCACAAGGTGGCGAAAAACATACAGCTGAATCTAAATGGTTGACGCCGAATAAAAATTGTGAAGATCAGTGTCCAGTACGTCTGTTGAAGAAAATGTTATGCAAAAGAACACCAAACAATAAAACCAATCGTCTATTTTTTTAACACCTAATCCTGATTGGCAGAAAACTAAAATATGGTATAAAAACTGCCCTGTAGGCCTTAATCAATTAAGTAAATGGACACGTTCAGCGGCAGAAAGTATAGGACTTGATACAAAGAAGCAAAATAATCATTCCAATCGCTCTTCCGCTGTTAACATCTTGACACAATTTGGAGCAAACGTACAAGAAATTATTAAGATAACAGGCCACTCATCATCTTAATCTCTGAAGCCGTATCTAAAGCTTACTAATGAACACCATAGCAAGATACTTGAAAAAATGAGAAATAAACAAGATTCTGTCAACTCTACCATCACAAGCACCTCAAATTCAACTTCTAAAGATAATACAACAAATATTTATTATAATAATTGTACTTTTAATTTCAACCAATAAAAAAATTTCGTTAGTTAATTCTTTATATAATCGTAACGAATACCACTCGAGCAAACGAAAATAATCCATTATATAACCTCTTCACTCGACGTATATCCTTAAAACACCACTCGAGCTACGCGTATAGGTTGAGAGTCAGCCTGTATAATTACATCTTTCCATTTTTCATACCTTGTCTCTTTATTTCTAAGACATTGTATAACAATTTAAATCCTTTTAGTTATTATTACTAATTATCTAATTATATGCAGATCTAAGAATATATTTTTATTTAATTTTCTATTAGTTTTTTTAAATATTAACTTCCATAAACTATAGTGAAATCCAAATTAATTTGAAAATCATCGACTCCATATATGCATGAAAGTGAGAAGAACCAATCTCTGTCTCTATACTGAAACGAATCTATTACACAGATGAAACATAAATTTTCAGATGCGATGTAAAATATTGAGCAACCGCAATTTGTCTTAAAAAAGAAAGCGTTTACAGATTCACGCTTGTAATAAATTTAAGCGTGACATCATCCATATATTTTAAATATGTAACTTCAAATAGTACTTCAGCCTTCGGTTTTCACCTCATATTTACAGATACAATGGCTGCCATAAATATGGAAACGGTTATTAAACGACAATTTTGACATTTTCACACACTTTTGCTACTAAAATACTTAAATTTAACTATAATTTTGGAAATTTTAGAAAATCGAAGAAATTAGTGGTACTGCCTATTGCGCCATTTTGTTATCGTAAACGTTAGCAAAACCTGTCTAGTTTAAGAAATAATTAAAGAGTGAGTTTCAAAATTAACTTTTGTGTTAAATGTAATAAAAGTTTAACGCTAAGAAATAAGTAATTAAACTTCTAGTTTCAAAAATTCTTTTATTGTAAATACCACTACAATATTGTTTCGCCATACAATGGCTTCATCAGGTGGATAAAATACAGTATTTCATCCACCTGATGAAGCCATTGTATGGCGAAAAAATATTGTAGTGGTATTTACAATAAAAGAATTTTTGAAACTAGAAGTTTAATTACTTATTTCTTAGCGTTATAATGAAGTTTCAACAAGTATCTCCTTCGTCAATTAACTAAATAAAAGTTTAAGCAAAACTTATCAAATACTTTGAAATTAATCGAACTAAGGAAAGTTAGCACCCGAAATGTGCGAGATTCCAACAAAGAAAATCCGAAATGTCTCATGGAAATTGATCGTAGGTGAATTTTCAAATTGAACTGTGCACAACATTTCGACCGAGTGTTTCGACTTCTATCAATTGAATTAATGACTCTTTTCTCACAGATTATTCGATAATCAACAAATATATCGAATTGAGCATTGCAAGGACCTCATTTAAAGCACTCTCAATAAATCAAATTACCTTGAAATGGTCATTACCAGAAATGAACCGCGTTGCCTTGGCCATGAGTCCAAGACAATACGAAATATGAGTGTTAAATAAGGACCACTAGAACAGGATCATTTGAAGAAAAATTGCTTGGAAAATCGAAAGCAAAGAAGTGTCTTGATTCTATAAACTATGTATATCAAAGTTCAAAGAGAATATATTAACTAAAATGAATAATTCGATTGATCGGTTTTATTTTCTACTAAATCTGCAGTTTCTTTTTGGACAGGTGCGGCATAGTTATAATACAAATAATACCGTTAATTATAAAAAAATATCGAAAATTGATGTATTATCCATTTATGAAGATATAGGTTAGATTAGATTACTTGATTTAGTTTACACATCTATTCTACTGCTACCTTTCAGATCAATTGCGGTCCTCATGTCACATCATAGAAACGCTTACTTGCACGCTTAGTGTTCTTCACAAATTACCGGGCTCCTTTGCACGGTTTCACCACGGCTCTTTAAGCCTGTATAGTCCTGACCATTTTACCCGCAACATTTTAAACTTGAAAGTTCCAGACAGCTTAGCTGATCGGATCTCACCCCATTGAATTAAATCCACATCCCCTGCGGTGTTGACCCTTGTAGTTTTATGTATTTACCTCGGTAGATGACTATGCTTCATCCTCGCTGTCCTGACCCGATTTTCCTAGCGAGGCTTCTACATTCTCTAACCTTATTTCTTTGATTGGGCTTAACAACTTGAAAAGAAACGCCTTCTTGAGGTTTGGGTTCTTTTTCTGAAGTTGCATGGTTCCTCTGAATATAAGTAATAAAGTCGACCTTGATCTTGACTTTTTAATCCTGTATGTTGTCCTAGCCCTGTTTTACCGGCATCTACACTTTAGCATTAGAAATTTCAGATGGCTTAAAACAGAAAGAAACAAAAAAGATCACCAACTACAATACAAAACAATAAACTCTAAATACGTATTTCTGCAACTAAGTTGCCACCTTCAGTGGAACAATCTGAACAAGAAAAATAGTGTTAAACGTAGTGTCTTTGGCTAAGGTAGAAACCTTTGAAGATATGCTTTCTTCGAAGTTTCCAGTGGGATAACATTAAATTCCTAATATTAAAACAGGCACCTATGTACTACTTCTAGCGTAAAATTTAAAGAACCGTGAAGCGTGACAAAACCTTTGAAAACTTACTCTTCCGTCAAACCGCCCTCGTATTTGGAATATATGCGGTATTAAAAATGAAAAGAAAAACAACCACAAAGATGAATATTTAGTTTTATTTCTAACAAAGAAAAGAGATGCTTAACTATATTTCAAATTGTCCGTATTATTAATATCAACTAAACAAGTCTTTTAGGGGTTTTTTAATATCGCCATTCATATATTACGCGATCCTTGAATTAGTACATTCGCCTATGCTGTTTATGTGGTCATCACTATATTTATTAAACTATGTGTAATCGTTTGTCTGTCTGCATGTAATCTGATCATCTCAAATACAATGTGGTAAATAATATCTTATTCCATTATCCACAGTTGATTATTTAAACTTGCTTCTAGGAAGGCCTTATGGAAGCTACAAGATTTAACATTAACAACACGGTTACTTTTTTATTTATTTTTTGTTGTAGCCCTGCTTTAACACAAAACATATACGTATAAATGAACTAATATAGAAAAAAATAAAATAAAATCAAACGAATTAAAAGATTGGCATAATATGTTACTTGTGTTTGTTAGAAATGATATGTGGTCGCATTTGTTTTTAGTGAAATAATGAAAAAAAATAAATTATTAAAGTTTGCATACAACCATCATACGTTGATAGAAGAACTCAAGACAAATCCCATTACAGGAAAGCCGAATGATGCCATATTAAAAAATAAAAAAATAGTCATACCAGACAGGGAGAATTGGAAAAAAGGCCCACCACTTTCAGGTGGAACATTTCTGGTACACTTATGGTTCTAAAACAGAAGGTGTTGGAGTTAGAATATATGGGCTCAAAGAAAACTCAATGATCCAAGTAAACCTAAGTAGAGATGCTATGGTATTTCAAGCGGAATTTATCGCATCGTACCATTGCATTGGAGAAATTAATAAACAGGGTGGAAACGAATAGATTCAGTGCAAGTTAAATGCAACTTGTATGGCACTGTATGTGTGCCCTAGAAAGGCGGACGTACTGGCTCGGCAAGCTCCGTCTATAACCTTCATAGATCCGAACCCTTCCTTTGGCATTGCAAAAACAAATATCGAATCAGTCATAAAAAATGGACTGAAAATAAATCTAGGGATAGATGGAACAACTCCCCAGATCAAAGACAGGCAAAACCGTTCTTTAGGGAAGATTCGCCTACATTTACAACGGGCCTACTGAATAGAGACAGAAAGTCTGTTAAGATGATAGTGCCATCCTAAACTTAACAAACATGTAAATAATATAGTCCTGATGAAAGAAGCGGTATGTAGATTCTGCATGAAGCATTTTGCAAACCATGGACGTGGGTTCGAATCCTGCAAAATTATGCAATTAATTTGTAAGAAGTGCCGACTACAGGCAAAAATAAACATCTATCCTTAATGTAACTTAAGGCTTCCCGATGTATTCGGAACCACAGCCCTTAATAGCATAGTGTCAGAGCAATGGTCCGGCAAATCATGGACGTGGGTTCGAATCCTGCTTTAGGGCGAATTTTCAATAGAAAAATTCGAATAATTAGCATCGCTAATGTAGAAAACAATATTTAATTCATTAATCTATAGCATTTGTTTAAATATGTTTTCGTTCTCCCGTATTTATTATATAAATGTAATCTCTGTTTACAAAGTATATAACGCATAATTAGCTGTTTAGTATTGTATTGAACTTGTCTTTTAGGGCTCGTTTATAACGGTTATAATTAAAAACACACTATAGTAATAATAAAAATACACCAAAAGACACTTAATAACTAATAACAACAATAACAGTATTTATATTCACAATATTTATTTCACATTTATAACTATATTGAATTGAATCCTTTAGTTTTGAGCGCTTATTTATATATAGAAGGGAAAACTCTCGAACGTTCGATTTTCTCGATCCTTCTGTATCAGCGTTTTTCCAGAAGGCTCTAGGCCGTGTTGACTTCGCACGGCGGTTGACGTTATTGAATGACTCACATCACAGTATTATATTTTTTATTTCGCATTGTTTGAATTAGTTCGAAGCCGTAGACGAGATACTTAGTCCGATTCTGTTGTACGGACGAAATATCGCACCTTACGTTGCTAGACTCAAAAATGTAATTTATTATTCCTTTTTTTATTCTACTGTTTCATTATTCTTTGGTATAACTTTTTCATAATGCGTTTTATGCACCATGAATATTTTGTTATTATGTCTATTTTGGTTTTACTGTTGCAGAAGTAAATCACATTGTTATTGGTTACAGCAAATTATGAATGTGTTTTGAATCAGAACGGCTTAACCTTCTTACATGCATTAATTTTTTTTTTTGTGAATGCAAATTAATTGCATTCACAACAATACTTCAGATAGTCAGTAATAATCTGCGTAATAGAGAATTTCACAATAAAGAAGAAGTTAAAGCCAAAGTTGCGAGATGTTTTATTTTGAAAGGCAAAACGTTCTATAAAAATTGGGTACCACCTCGTACTACGTCTGGAAAAAATGATTAATGAATAAATTTATTTTTGAAAATTGCTGTCCTCATTTAATTATAAATAAAACTTATCAATTCATATTGATTTTACGAATAAACATCACCGTAGCTATGAATGGACAAATAGTAGTACACACTAACACAGCCAAATTCCTTAGCATTGCGCTTCGCACCAAGTTTGGCTGCAAAGCTCATGTGAAAAACAAAAAAGAGAAATTAGGATATAGAAAAATGTATTGGCTATTAGGATAATGTTCTGCTTTATCTATACATAATAAGCTATTAATTTATAAGCAAATATTGAAACCAAGTTGGACTTATGGCATACAGCTCTGGGTGTGTACCAAAAAGAGTAATTATTTAAACTTTCCAAAATAAGGTAGTAAGGAACATCGTCGATGCACCATGATACATTAGGAATTAAGCATAAGGAACTGCTGGTCGTAATACTAAATAGAGTTTGTACATAGTGTGATCAAGAAATATGCAAGAAGCCATGAAGAAAGATTTCCGCAGGACACGAATAGAGGCCTCCAGCTCCTCGACAACGTAAACTTAGTAAGAAAGCTCGAGACGAAGAATCCTTTTGAGCTTGTTTATAATCTATAGTACTGGTGATAAAAACAGAGCTAGTGCTTGTATTTTCAGTAATTGAAAGCTACCTAAAAGACGCTAATAGGTGACTTTTAATTTGTAATATTTAGTATTTTAAGAATTGGCACAAGTTATTTAGTAGTTTCCGACTAAATTATAACTAGAGACCGAACACGAGAGGCCCATAATTCATCGCCCACGGGCGTACTATTGAAAATTTGTATTTTTAAAGAGTTTTTAATTTTATTTATATAATTGGAAAACAAACGGGTGGTGGTCTATAAAATACGAAATACATTTTTATTTCTTCATTTTGTAGTTCAAGTTAAGTAAAGGAGTATTAATATTAACTAGTAATACTTTCTCAAGGTTCTCTTCTGTAAAATTTGTTTTCTTTGAATGAAATATATCCTTGTAGATAGAAAACACACTTTCTACATTGCAACTAATTATAGGTGAATACTGGAAATATTCTTTTATTTCAGCGTATTTAGCAGTTAGATTTGGAGGCATTGTCCCCATACAAAATTGCCGCAATGTTATTAAATCTGGATTTCTATTAAGAACTGCATCTAACTTTTGCCGAAGGCCACATCTGAAGTCACTTGCAATATTATTCAAATTATTAATAGCCACATATAATGTGGTTAATCCATCATTTAATTTGAGATTTTGATTTTCAAAACAAGTGATTAGTATTGGCAAATTTCCAAAGGGTTCCTGAAGAAAGTACAACTGATTTTTTAAATTTTGGATTTGTATTAGTTTCTTGCATTCAGAAATACTTCGAGCGTCGTCATTTAAACATGTAATGAAATTTTGTAAACTATCGAAATTTACTGCATAGAAACTAGTAGCTTCGAACCATGTTCCCCATCTAGTTAATACTGGAGAGGGAGGCAGTGACAAACATGGATGTTTTCCCAGTAAAGAGCTACTCTCAACGTTGCTTTTCTAAAAACTTCTTTAAAAGCGGATACAAGTCTATCAACTTCCGGGAAGGTGTCTCTGATATATTCACAAATTCTGTGGAGAGCATGTGCTATACAAGTAATATGCAGCATATTAGGATATCTTCCAACCATGTTCCCCATCTAGTTAATACTGGAGAGGGAGGCAGTGACAAAGATGGATGTTTTTCCCTGTAAAGAGCTACTCTCAATGTTGCTTTTCTAAAAACTTCTTTAAAAGCGGATACAAGTCTATCAACTTCCTGGAAGGTGTCTCTGATATATTCACAAATTCTGTGAAGATCATGTGCTACACAAGTAATATGCAGCATATTAGGATATGTTTCCTTTCATAGTCTGCCTGTTTTTAAACTAACAAGTAAAAGTATTTTTGTACCTGTCGTTCGAATGAAGCATTCGGTACATATTCTCGTAAATGTTTTTAGCTGCTGTTTTCGCGTCCTAATATATCAACAGTTTTGTCGGCACTTATCCATAGGTACTGATTTGAAAGATGGCTTCCACCTTTCGTATAGCACTTAGAAACATAATATTTGCGTAAAATGGATCTGGAAGATTTTGACCAGTATCTTTTTGGAGAAATGTTTTGAAGGTGGGATTTTTAAGTTCATTTAATGGAATATTTGCCGCCATTAAAGTTTCAAAGAGTTCTTCGCTAAAATTGTCAGATTCCAACGGGTCTGATTTCTGTGTATGTTTTTGGGATATTAAGTGACGTTTTACATGCGATTTCTTGAAATTTTTTAATGATATTTTACAGACGTTGCAATAAATTTCGGAATCACTGGCAATTGACATACAATCAGTTTGACCCTTAATCCAGCTCGCCATTGTTTCACGATGCCATTCTCGACGTTGTTCCATATCATATCTGAAAAAGTAACTTAAACTATGTTCTAGATCTAAATAAATTCACTAGGCACTTACGTCAAAATAATTGGGAGAAGTAGATTCCCTGAAACGATATTAAACAGGATCTATGTACGAAAATTACGAAGTATGTAATTAACAGTTAAAACAATGAAAAAATAAACTAACTCATGGTACTTTATTTATCTTACGAAATATAAACTAATAAATAAAATAATTTTTAAAAACTCCCTGCGGCAGCTATCTATGTCCATGAATAAAGGAATTTAACTGTTATATCGAAGTAATTGCGTCATAATTCAACGACAAAAAGCAGATGTGCGGTTAACCGAATGAATAGTGCTATTCAATAGCTGCGTGTTATACTTAGCGATGTTATAGACTATTTATATGGTCCATCGTAATTTCGGCCCTATGCGTCCGGTCTCTAATAATAACATTAATTAAAAAAATCAACAAGAAAATTTAATATAGAAAACACAAGACTTTAGTCGCCTGGTAATAGAGCAACATATTTTTTTTTCTTTGATCTTTGACAAAAAAGTATGGCTTTTTCAAGCATTTCGTTCTCCTACTGTCGAGTTTTTCTTGTGATTATGCCCATCAGTGTTGCTTCCGCCTACGACATTCAACACTATGCGAGTAAGGAGATTTTTAATTTCTCTTTATCGCATTACCACACTAATAGTATGGTCTTTCACCATAGCGTTTGGTTTCCGTGCCAATTTCGAATGTTGTCACATATCTATTTGCCTTACGTAATTCTATATGCTTATTATCTGCTTGCAATGTTATTCACGAATGACCTAAACGTGCGCAACCTTGTAAACTGCTGATACTTCCGAGTGATATTACTTACCATGAAATTATTCGCATATAGTCTAGTTAAATTAATTGTCTTCCTGATCGGAAGTCATTACAATAGTACGCTTTCCTTGACTCACCGGCTTTCCAGCATTAAAGAAGCTATTCGCTCGAATTCATACCCAGCATTGATACATGTTAATCTGAAGCATTTTTTTGATAAATGCAAGAAGTTATCGCAAGTCTACGGGGAATTCTCAATTCTTTTTAATAATGCATGCATATATTATCATATGTAACACCAATAACTTAGAAATAAATCTAGCGGCAGAATCAGTATGTCTTTATACTGATGATAGGTCATTTGTGATACGGGGCGTGGTTGGTGTCGGGTGTGAGGTCTGAAACAGAATGAGTTATGCGAAGGTGTTTTTAGAGACCATCATATACTCACCGTACCTCGTGTATTATACATCTTGCGGCAGCAAAATATATACACGAAAATACACACAAATTTAAGAAATCTGCGCTAGTTATTACTACAACACGCAGAACCAGCATCTGATTGAAGATTACACAAAACTATGTGGATTATTGGGGTGTTAAAATATATAATAAGCTACCGGATTGCACTAAAGAGATAAACTCTAAAAAATTCGCAAGTGCACTTCGAATGCTAGAATATTTTTCCCTGAATGAATTCCTGTGTTATGATTAGAGCTGGGGATGTTTGCGGTGTGCCAGGATAGTATTCAGTTAAACGCACGAATATAATGACCTTGTTTCGATCGGTGATGCATGCGTGATTTTATTGCTTTACATGCATTCGCTATTTATATCACTTAGGTATGTCAGTTATATGTACTGTATATAAATAACACACTTACCTTATTTACGATTATTATAGCATAGCGCCAAGTGGATAAGACTTGCAGTAAGTTTGTAGCATTAGATACGTTTCCATATTTGTAGCGGTGAGCGATGTACGCCGTGATGAATAAATATTTTTATATTTTGAGAAAGACCGCTCGACATCTACGGATGTAACACACGCACAATTAAAATAATCTTTATAGATAGAAACCGAATCTACACTTGCACCATTACTAATTTGTTTTCATCTGGTAAAATCAAAATCATTGTTTATCACACTCTCGAACTTTTCTATTACATTAACATTTTTGTTGTCATTTACTGCGCATAGCTGGGCGTGTACATCGTCCAGTATTTGCAGTGACTCCGCTAACGATAATGCGGTAATTTGAAATTTCTCGATTGCGTTAAAAAAATCCTATATGATTGTTATAAATAGTTTGTAAATCTGCATCAAGGGAAGGGTTTTGAAAGAGTCTCTGGCTTTCCTTAATGGCTACAGCTTCGGCAGGATTGAATTGTAGAACCACAGATTTTATTTGTTGGAAATACTTGGCATAATAAAATGCCGCCTTTAACCAACTTCCCGAACGTGTAAGGATTGGCTCTGGTGGTTCGGGAATACCAGGGCACCGACTGTGAAACTCTCGAATTCGTTTGGGAGATTTTAGAAACACTTTTTTTGTGGTTGCTATTAATGCATCCACCTCTGGATAACATTGCCGAATAGTTTGTGCCACAAGGTGTAAAGCATGAACTTTACATGTCACATGCAAAAGTCTCTCACAATCTGCTTTAAGAGAACGGCCTACAGAACGCATTGTCGCAGCACCATCGCTCATAAACATCAGGAGTTGATTAGTTGAAACTTGAAATTTTTGTAGCGTATCGAGCACTACCTTCGTAATTACTTCGCTAGTGCACTTTTCCAATCTTTTGCTGGCTAATAAAATGGGAAATGTTGATTTGACAGGATCTAGTACACGCACTATAATATTCACAATAGAATGTTTTTTTCGATCTGTCGTTTCGTCGACACATACCCATAACTGTTTATCATTTACTACTGCTTTCATTCTGTTTTCAATGTCCTCACGCACAATTGGTAAATAGGTGAGTAACGTTCTCCGTGACGGTAGCTTTATGTTGGAATTGTATTTATTCCAAAAGTCGTGAAAGGCATTTTTATCTAGCAGGTGAACTGGCACATCGCAGACGAGTAGCATTGTCAATAAATCGAAAATGAATTGCATTTTAGACAGCACATTATTTTTTTTGTCTTTGTGGTGTACACTTTCAACATGTCTTTTACAGTCGTATTTGTCCCAGCAAAGTAACTGTTTATCGCATAATTTACAAACCACTTTTGCTCCATTATAATACAAATCGGGAAAGTCTCGGATAAATTTCTTCACGTCGTTATACAATGGGCGCTTTCTTGGCTTGGGCACGTCCGTCATACTTATTAAATAGAGCTCAAGACAACACACGATCACGTTGCCAGTTCACGACTAACTAAAGTGTTTCGCTGCATCGTGTTTATACGCTGGTGGGGATGCACTACATACGGTCCTGCCGTACCGCTAACATCCTCAGCTCTAGTTATGATTTATCAGTATTAACTGTTAAAAAAGATCGCAGCCGCATGCGGCCCACTGTCGATATTAATGCGAGCCGCCAACAAATTTTAAAAATTGTTCGAAAAACTACAAAAGTAGGTAAAAATCCATTCAAATCAATATTTCTTAACTTTTTATTTTATAACTTTTGTAATTGTTAGCAAGATATGTATCTTTAAGTACCTACCACTTTCTTGTTCAGGTTTACTACGTAGGATAGGTATGCTTCTTGTCGTTCCAAGCATATTGTTACGAGACTAGAAATCTGTCGAACCAACTAGATTACTCGAAGATTCGCGAAACACGTCGGTATTATCCCCGAACAATGTGGTAGGTTCTCGATGTTAGGTAACTCGTATAAATACAATATCGGGGCAGTTAAGTTTTAACGAACGTTATATTATTTGAATTGTAATCTGTGAAGAATAAATATTTCGTCGTTCGAACTTGGCATCTACCTACGTAACAATATAATATCAATTTTGATATGGATAAACCAGACTCCAGTAAAAAACGTAGTCGTAAAGTTGAAGATGAAAATCGACAGTTTCAAGATATTTGGACCGAAAAATACTTTTTTATTTCATCGCATAACAAAAGTGTCTGTTTAATATGCAAGAGTAGTGTTTCTATTCCGAAGGAATAAAATGTGAAAAGGCATTATGAAACCCAGCATCATACTTTTACCAAATTAACCGGCGAAAATCTTACGCAAAAAATTTCCACTTTACAAAGGGAACTAATAGACCAGCAAGCTATGTTTACAAAACCACTTCAAGATGCTGAAACAGCTACTGAAGTTAGCTTTGAAATATCTCGAATAATAGCGAAAACTTATCGGCCTTTTAAAGATGGTGAGTTTGTTAAGCAGTGTTTAGATATCGTCGCAAAAAAAATGTGTCCGAAAGATGCAATTAGTTACGAAATCGAACAGTTTTGAGTATTTTTCGATAGCACTCGACGAATCTACAGATGTAAGTTTCACTGCTCAACTCTTAATATTTTTACGAGGTGTAACGCAAAATTTAGAAGTGAGTGAAGAACTGATTGGTATGAGTTCTTTGACAAGTCAAACCAAGGGGAGTGACATGCTCAAAGCTCTTCTGGAAAAATGTTCTATAATGGATTTGGATTTAACGAAATTATCTGGAATTACGACTGACGAAGCACCTTCAATGGTTGGAAGTAAATCTGGGATAATAACTATGTTAAAAGAGTATTTACAAACTAAAAACATACATACCAAGGAATTAATGCAGTTTCATTGCATTATACATCAAGAGGCCTTCTGTTCAAAATTATTGGGATTTGAAAATGTGATGAAAGCTGTAGTAACTACTGAAAACTTTATAAAATCACGAGGTCTCAATCACCGACAATTCACACAATTTCTCGAGAATATTGAAAGCGACTATGGTGATCTCCTGTTTTACACTGAAGTAAGGTGGCTAAGTCGTGGATTGTCACTAGAGCGGTTTCTTAACTTGATTAAATCAAAATATTTCTGGCGGAAAAGAAAAAGGACGTCTCCAAACTCGGCAACCCTGATTGGCTGTGTGACTTAGCGTTTTTTGTGGACATAACAAATCACTTGAATGTCTTAAATATGCGACTCCAAGGCAAAGATCAATTGACTTCGCAGTTATACTCATGTTTCGTCCTTTCATTGCAAATTGAGTCTTTTCAGGACACAAATCAATTCAGCCAATTACAGCCATTTTCCGAACTACAAAAAAATTATGGAGAAATTCAATAAAACTGATGTCAATTTCGCTTATGTTGAAAAAATTGATATTTTAATACAAGCTTTTCATGATCGTTTTTTAGACTTCAAAAAAGTTAACCTCTATTAGACATTTTCAGCAATCCTTTCAACATTTCACCCAAAAATGCACCGGAATCAATACAGCTGGAATTGGTTGACATGCAAAATGATGATAATTTACGAAACAAGTTTAATGAAGGTAATTTACTCAACTTTTAACGTTGCGTTGACAAAACCGCTTATAAAGAGTTGCGAATAAATACATTGAGATGAACAAGCTTATTTGGATCGACGTATATTTGTGAGCAAATGTTTTCAGTGATGAAACTTAACGAAACAAAAAATCGAAACCGTCTGGCAAATGAAAATCTGGAAGCAATTTTACGTGTGGCGACAAATAATGTGGAGCAAAACATAAACAAAATTGTTAGGTCAATGCAATGTTATGCATAAAAATAATAAAACATGAAATGCGAGGTCCATTCAAGTTCTAAGGCCTCCGATTTTTTTCCTAACTAACTACTCACCCGAAAACTATGAAACTGGTGTTACTTCTCGACGTAATCTCCCTGCAGACGTACACATTTTTCACAACGTCGACGCCATGATTCCATGGCCGCGGCGAAGGCTTCTTTAGGACTCTGTTTCGACCACTGGAAAATCGCTGAAGCAATAGCAGCACGGCTGGTGAATGTGCGGCCACGGACAGTGTCTTTCATTGTTGGAAACTGCCAAAAGTGACTAGGAGCCAGGTCAGGTGAGTAGGGAGCATGAGAAATCACTTCAAAGTTGTTTTCACGAAGAAACTGTTGCGTAATGTTAGCCCGATGTGCGGGTGCGTTGTCTTGGTGAAACAGCACACGCGCAGCCTTTCTCGGACGGTTTTGTTGCAGTGCAGGAAGGAACTTGTTCTTCAAAACATTTTCGTAGGATGCACCTGTCACCGTAGTGCCCTTTGGAACACAATGGGTAAGGATTACGCCCTCACTGTCCCAGAACATGGACACAATCATTTTTTCAGCACTGGCGGTTACCCGAAATTTTTTTGGTGGCGGTGAATCCGTGTGCTTCCATTGAGCTGACTGGCGCTTTGTTTCTGGATTGAAAAATGGCATCCACGTCTCATCCATTGTCACAATCGACGAAAAGAAAGTCCCGTTCATGCCTTGGTTGGGCGTCAACATAGCTTGGCAACATGCCACACGAGCAGCCTTGTGGTCGTCCGTCAGCATTCGTGGCACCCACCTGGAGGACACTTTTCGCATTTTCAGGTCGTCATGAAGGATTGTGTGCACAGAACCCACGGAAATGCTAACACTGGAGGCGATCTGTTCAACTGTCATTCGGCGATCCCCCAAAAAGTCTCTCCACTTTCTCGATCATGTCGTCAGACCGGCTTGTGCGAGCCCGAGGTTGTTGTCACACGATGTTCTGCATTCATTAAACTGTCGCACCCACGAACGCACTTTCGACACATCCATAACTCCATCACCACATGTCTCCTTCAACTGTCGATGAATTTCAATTGGTGTCACACCACGCAAATTCAGAAAACGAATGATTGCACGCTGTTCAAGTAAGGAAAACGTAGCCATTTTAAGTATCTAAAGCAGTTCTCATTCTCGACGCTGCCGCTACAATTCCATCTGCCGTACCCTGCTGCCATCTCTGTGACGTATTGACAACGAACGCACGCTCATTTTAAAACAATGCACATGCTTCTATCTCTTTCCAGTCTGGAGAAAAAAAATCGGAGGCCTTAGAACTTGAATGCCCCTCGTATTACATTGTAATGATTAGATTACATTACGATTACATAATTACAACAAACATTCCTGAATGATCTTTTATTTTTATCATTTGTAGTAATTCATACTACATATTTAAAAATAAAAATATTTGTGTTAATAAGTATTCTTTGTAGTGGCCCGTCCTTGGCTTATAATTTTCCCGAGTGGTCCCTGTTCCCTATAAGTCTGTGCATCCCTGATTTAGATCTTACGTTTCACTTTTATGTATTTTTGTAAACGATGTTCATTCATATACAATATTTTTTCTGATATACCTGCGTTTGATATCTAACGTATGATCAAAAAGTCTTTGGATTGTGATAGCCATGAAACGTAAAGCTATCTATAAAGTTATTTACTTCTGTGATTCATTACCTTGAAGTACGCATAAGTCACAAATAAAATAGATTTTAGGTTATGGTACTTATTTACATTTTATGTATTTAATAACATTTATAGAGATTACAGAATGCATTTATAAATAAACGAAGTTTTAATAACTAATAAAAAAAGATAAGGCTCATTACAGTTAAGAAAAGAACTCCCACAATGAAACAATAACATTCAGGTAGGCAAACTTTTACAATAAAAAATTATAAAAGATGTTGAAAATGTCTTCCCTGTTCTTGAATACACCGGTTAACACGTCGGCCCATGTTATTAAAAACTTTAATTAAAAGATCAGGTGTTACTGTGAGACAGTTTTCAACAATACGTTCTTGTAATTCATCTAAAGTGTGAACTGGAGTTTTAAAAATGTTATTCTTAAGCAATGGGAATAAGAAGTAGCTAAAGGACTCAAATCACAAGACCTAGGTGGGTAACGTCCGTCTGATATTAACCTTTCATCATAAAATTGACGTTAATATTCCATGGTTACTCGAGCAACATGCGGTCTCGCGTTATCTTGCTGAAAGTATCCATTATGAAGTTCATCATCGTGCAATTGATTCATAAAAGGATCAAGTATTTGATTTATATATCTTTCAGCGTTTATGGTATCTTGAAAAAATATTGGCCCTATTACCCGTCTACGGGACATTGCAACCAAACACCAATCTTAGGACTATGTAAAGGAGCCTCACTTTGAAAATTAGGATTATTCTCGCTCCACATACGCGTAACTTGTTTATTAACGTATCCAGATAGGTAAAAATAAGATTCGTCTGTAAAAAATGTTAAATCAAGGATATCGTTATTCATATGGTCATTAAACCAGGTACAGTACGATACTCTCTTCTGATAATCTGGTGGCAGTAACTTCTGACACATCTGCAGTTTATAAGGAAACATGTTCAAGTCATGTTTAACAATGGTTTGACACGTCCCATAACTTAAATTTATTTCTTGTTTCAATCTACGCAAGAATAAGGTAGGTTCTTCCTGCATGCGTTGCCTAACCAGATCAATAACATCATCATTTCTAGCCCGTCTTCTTGCAGATCGAACACTATCGCTGATATTACCAGTTCCTTGAAATTTGTCCACAGTTCGTTGAAGTTGCCGAAAAAAAACTCGTTCGATTATTGCGAAGTTGGGAAATCTCTCACGGAACTCATTCAAACATAAACGAGGTGAATAAACCCAATTACCATTTTCACCTATATTTCCATTACTGTAGTATGATTTGATAATACAAATTTTATGTTCTAATTGAAACATTTTGAATTATAACCAGCTGACTTGAAAGTTGTCAAGTAAATGTCAAAACTAATTGAAATAAATAATTTCATAGATATCTCGTAAATTCCACGGCAATAGCGATCCAAAGACTTTTTGATCATACGATACATATTTACATACTTTATTATTGTATTTATTAATTTACAAAAACATTTTTAATAATATAAAAATATTATTAAAAATCGTCTGTGGAGAACACAATACAAGTTCATATTTGTGTGAAAGTATCTTTCCAGACATGTAGAAACGTGTTTCATCTTACTATAAAATCATCAGTAGATGCTGCTGGAGAGAATACTTTCACCATAAATAACACTATTACTCCAAAAGTTATTAAGACAGAGCGTAGAAGAACGTCCAGCGCTGTTCAAAATTTATTTTATTTATTTCTAGAACATTTATGAATTGATTTTTTAACTATGGGACTGAAATCACTTATAAACTATTTTTACAATATACTTTACAAGATATTGACACAATTTTGATATTCCTTTTTGTTAATTCCCAGGTTTGTAACGTTTTAAATTTCTTTACTTTCTTTAGTATAATTTGACTAAATTCTGTTTTATTGCAGAACATAATGTAACCCGTATTATTTTTCCGTCCTTCAGCATTCGACATTGATCTTCTCTTTGTTCTTGCCTCCCGTCTTTATTGATAACCCTGCTTCTTCTAGCGTAATTTCACTCGTAAGAATATTGAAAGCCTGCCTGGTTTTCTCAATAAAGTATGTAGCTAGGGAAACGCAACTTCCCCTACAAGAATAAAGTAAAATACAGTGTATAAACAAAAAAATTTAATATTAAACTTTAATATTATATATTCAATTATTACCTTATATTACTAATTAAAGCTTGCCCGTGTCGATTTCAAGTGTTGATGTTAGCTAAGGACGACGAACCATACGACGTATCTATTCGAATGAACTACCTGGTACCCTAGATATCTACAGGTACGGCTTATATAAGCAGTTTCCTAAGCATCGGGTTCGAATGGGCGTGTCTAGGAATATTAGCAAATCTTTATAGACAATACAAAAATCTTTCGTTTTTATGGATTATTTCGTTTGAAAATCGAATTTCATCGTGTAAACTGTTTTTGTGTAGATTATATTATATCTAAACATGGAGATTGAACGTTCGGGAGTTTCGGAACCAAATTCGTGCGGAATGTGTCTGATTGTGAACGTGTTGTATGCAATATAGTGAAAGAAAAAAAACAAATTATTGCTAAAGGTAGGCCAACTCCAACTTTGACTAATTTAACAAAACAAACTAAATTGTTTTCAAAATGAAAATTACAAAAATAAGTTGTGACAATAAGTCTAAAAAAATTAGTGGAATAAAAATGGGTTTGCTGATAAATAATTTAAGCAAATTAATAGAACGATATGGTTTGAGTCGATCACGCTTACATGCGATAATTAAAGAAAAGCTTTTAAGAAAATCAGAATTGAATACACAATGAGTTAAGAATTTGTACAGAAAAACATAATAAAGAAGTACGAAAACCCCGTGAAATGCTTAAGAAGTTAATCCTGGGAGAACATGAACTTGTATTTCACGGTCATAGTGAAATTGAACAATCTGCAAACAAGGGAAACTACGTAGATTTAGTAAATTTATTGGCAAAGTACGACGACATTTTACAATCTCATTTGGATAATTCTACAAGATTAAAAGGAACTCCTAATTTAACACAATACGATCTTATTCTATGCATATAATAAGTAATAACTGTAATAAGTAATATCGAGAAAAATAAAATTTTAAGTATAAGAAGCCTCTTTTGTTTCCCTAATTCTGTACGAAACTACAGATATTAGTCAGTTATCAAAAGTTTTACGTTAACAAAAAAGGCGAAATTAAGGAACGATTTATAGGATTCTTAAATGTTTCCACGCAAAGAACAGCTTCTGATTTATACTGTATTGTTCAGACTATAGATTGTGGTTCAAAACTAGTAATTTAAAGCTGTGATGGAGCAGCTATAATGGTAGGTGAATTAGGGGGGTTACAGGTTAAAGTAAAAGAAACGTATCTAACCGCACTTTTTGTACATTGTATGGCACCTCGCCTAAATTTGGTTTTACATCAGCCTCTTAATATAATAAAGGAATGCAAGATTTTTTTCAAACTTTGAGCGGTTTGGTAGCATTTCTTCCAAATCTTTTTTTTTAATAACTCCATGTAAATTTCATGATCTACCCAAGGTTGGTATTAAATGAAAGATGTAATTAGATACAAACGGACATGCGTTGGAAACCTACAGCAAGGTACTAACGAATAAAAATAAGCGATAACAATTCGCTACTATAAATATAAGTCAATTAGCTGTGTGTGTTCTCTACATCTAAAGGGTTACACATTTTAGACGGTATGTTTGTGCACTTATCTAAAAGGTTCAACACCAAATGATTTGAATGTGCTTCAAGGCGTGTGAGATACTTAATACTTGCCTGTTTTGCTACCTCGCGCACTGTCCGCATGTGAAGATCATGATGTAGCGTGGCATTTGATAAAAACCAGGGTGCATTTGTAATTGTTCTCAGTACTTTGGATTGAAACCGTTGAAGAATTTCCAGATTAGAGATACTCGCGGTTACCCACAGTTGAACGCCATAGGTCCACACTGGCTTCAAAATCACCTTGTACACAATAAGTTTGTTTTCCAGAGATAGTGAAGATCGCTGACCAATGAGCCACTGTAATTTAGAGAATGTCAGCCCTAGCTGAGAAAGCAGCTAGGGCTGACATTCTCCAACTTACAGCTTTCTCTTCGAGAAGATGTGTTTAGTCCACGTTAGCCGTCTATCCAAATGAATTCCGAGATATTTGGCGCTTTTACTCTGTGGTATCTGAACACTGTTTAATGAAACAGGAGGACAAGTATCTCGACGTAATGTATATGTCACTTATATTGATTTTAGTTCATTGGTTTTTATTTTTCACTTTCTTTGACACTCCTGAAGGTTATTTAGTGATGTTTGGAGAGAATGCGATGCCACTGTAGGATCACTACTTGTCGCTAATAATGCTATATCATCAGCATATGTCGCGGTAGTTGTAGTAGTCGATGTTGGTATATCGCCAGTATAAATTTGATAATTTGATGTTAGAAACTGAAACTAATTTTAATCTTTTGTATTTTTTCCGAGTTACATATTTCCATTTTGAGACCACTTATTTGCTGTTTTACAAAATAAAACTAGCGACATTCATTTTTGTATAAAAAAATTTCAGGAATTAAAATCCATCGTTTTTTCTAAAAGAAAACAATTTGATCATTTGCTGAATAAATAACTCAGAAGGCTTAAATAAAACAAGTGATAGTAACTTGCAAATCTCTTATAAAGACTGCGGATTAGATCGTGCTTGTCTTGAAATTCTTAAACTATGTGAATTAACACACACTATCACCGCCTTACGTGCGTGTGCAGAACGTTCCGTTTCTACGCTTAAACGAATAAAAAATGCTGTTAGGAATTCTACAGGACAAGAAAGACTCTCTGCTTTGAGATTCATCTCAATTGAAAAGTAATTAGTGCAAGAACATATGTCAAAATGTCTTTATGATGACGTCACAAATGAGTTTGCTAAAGAAAATTGACGTATGACACTTAATTTTAAGTAAGATAAGATTCTATTGTAGTTTGCTACAAATTTGATCTTTTTTGCGCTTCCATCAAAAAAATTTTACTTAGACGTTATTTTACGCTATAGCTTCCCCTTTTGTGAGGTTCTGAATACGCCACTGGCATTCTGGAATATCAAATGTAACTCTGCTTGTTCTGGTAGAATAGCCTGTTGATTTTGTATTCTTGGTAAATGACATATACTTTATACAGTGATTCTTTTTATAGTCGCATCTGGTACGTGGATTAAAAAATATTAATAACATGATAATTAGTGAATTAGAATTTAAAGTTTATTGAATTAGAGCCTAAAATTTTACATAAAATAACGTATTAGGTAGGTGTACGTAATGCACAACTAGTTCTAATTACTTTTTACCCTCATTCATTCAAATTTCCTTTTATTGGTTTGTGTTTTTCATATCACAGCAATAAGTAATTTGTACCGCGATATCATTAAGTTTCTGGGTCCAAGATGGCATTGAAATAGAAAATATATGTCTGAACTTTATCCATATTATCATACTGGTAACTTAACCTTAATTTTTGAAAATTATTTTGATAGTGTCATCGTGACATCAATAAATATGTCATTTGATTTAATAAAGATACAATAAAACAACAACCTCAGCTTGTATTCAAAATTTTATTAATAAAAAAAGGCAAAATTAAAGCAAACGTTGAAATTGTCCGTTATTTTCAATTCCCAATGTGACACGCCTTTTCATGCTGTTAAAGGCATTTTGCAGCATTGCGGGCGTTATTAATGCACATTCGTCAATAATTCTTTATGCATTCCTTGCAAATTAGCAACAGGAGTTTTAAATAGTCTATTCTTTAGGTGAGGAAACACGAAAAAGTCCATAATTGTCAAACAAGGTGATCGTGGTGGAAACTCAACTTCCGTATGTAAACTTATGATCCGATCGTCAAAAAACTCACGAAGAAAAGCAATATTTTCTCGTGTTGTGTGTGCCGTTGCACCATCTTGTTGAAAGTATCCATATTGCAATTCATCATCATGCAACTGTTCAATAAATTCATTCAGAATGTTTCTATACCTCTCAGCATTAATTGTGAAATTAAAAAAAATAGGGCCAACAACTCTGCGGCGAGAAACTGCTAGCCAAACACCAAGTTTCGCATTATGGAGAAACGATTCAATAAAAATATGAGGATTTTCACTACTCCACATTCGAGTATTTTGGGAATTGACATACCCCGAAAGATGAAACCATGCTTCATCAGAGAAAAATGACAAATTTAGCAGGTCATCATCTTCTATTAAGTTATTTGCAAACCACTGGCAGTACGCACGACGTCTAGGGTAGTCTACCGGCAAAATAGCCTGATGTGATTGCATCTTATACGGATGCATGTGTAAGTTTTTCTTTACAATTTTCTGACATGTTCCATAAGAAAGTCCAATCTCTTGAGAAAGGCGTTTCAAAGGTTTTGTGGGTTCATTTACCATACGTTGACGAACATCATTTATAACTTGTTCCGAACGAACAGTTGGTCTACCAGTACGTGATTTATGACCCACAGAACCAGTCTCACGAAACACACCAACACAATTGGAAAGGCAATTATAAAAATCTTTGGGAATTACAGCTAACTCAGGAAAGTGCTCTCTAAAATCATCCAAACATGCACGTTGACTGTACACCCAAATTCCATCAATTCGCACTCCACTCCGAAAATAGGCTTCAATCATGTACGCTTTTTGCACTATATTGTAAACCATATTTGAATTTACTCGAATGTGCTATGTTTCAAACTCGACGTTCAAACTTGCTTTCAGCAATTCTAACACATTAATGGATGACAGATAATGTCACTGTCAAAATAATTTACAAAACAGAGTTATAGTTCCTAACTTAAGTTCAGACATACAATTTATATTACAAAGCCATCTTCGTCCTAGAAACTTTATGATATCACGGTAGTATTTAAAACGCTATGATTCTAATTCTGGAACAAAGTTTTGGTTACCATACCAATAACTAATCTAACCCAAATATGCAAAGCGCATATTTTGCATATGTTGTATATTATATACATTTTTTAATATTTGCATATATCGTTAATGAATAGCATACTGTGCATAATTGAAAGAATTTTGAATAATGTAGATCTTTGGCAAGCATTTCAAGAGTTCACGATGAACAATTTTATAAATATTCCATTATGAAGTAATTTATTTTATTATGTTTGCAGTTCTAAAGAGAAAAAAAATATGAGGTACAATAGTATGGGTATTCCCAGTCCTAAATTCAAAAAATTCAAAATAGGTTAATTTAAATCGTTAACAGGGGTTTTATTGTACCTATACCTACATAAGTAGGTAAATAATAAATAGATTTCTGAATTTTATTTCTGATTGTGCTTTTGAAGAGGTAACATCAATTCGTGTTTTGTAGTGTTGTGGCAATTTATTATTTTTATTAGTAAAATGCCCAAAGTCAGTAGAGCGTCTGTGTGAGTTAAGCCATACAAAGAACTACGTATAGATATGGGAAAAGTCTATTGTTCTGCGTGCGTTAAAATTGCAAATATAATTCTTGAATATTAAATATAGAAAGTGTTGCGAAATCGGCCAATATCTGTTATTTTTTGAAATACAAAAAAAGTTAAAAGCAAGTTATATTCTTTTTGAAGGACGTACCCAATGAAAATACAGAGAAATGTACAGGGCGTTTAAGTTTTGCCCTGTCCAGTATTAAGTTAATTTTTTAGATGGAACCCTAGTATATCCACTGATTTCGCACCATTTTGACATTCGTGACGCTTTCGTTTAATATTTTGAACTTTAGTTAGGGATTTAGATCTAAGTATTGATATGATTGCTTTTCAATTTTATACTTCAATTTTTTTTCATTGCAGATACCATGCGATAAAAAATATCAAATAAACCAACACGTGAAAATTTCTGTTCATATTACTAAATTGGCTCAGATGAAATCTGGAGACGTGTCACAACCTACAGTAACGCAATGTTTCCAACCAATGCCAAAAAGCTAAACGAAGAAGACATCCTTAACCGTGCAATGGTGACGTCAAACATTCCTTTGTCAAAACTACGTAATCAAAACTTCACTTCTTTTCTCCAGAAGTATTGCAAATGGCAGCCAGATTTATTCAAGAGGAACTATCAACATCTTTTCTCCCTACGCCTATTCCTGAAGATAATTTTCTGCTCATTTTGCTAGATACAGCACCGTACATGATAAAGGCCGGGCAAAATTTTAAAACTCTTATTCAAGCTTGATACATGATACATTATTACATATATATATATATATATATATATATATATATATATATATACAGGGTGTCCAGAAACTCTCCTGACAAACGAAGACCGGAGATTCCTCTGATAATTTTAAGACAATTAAACCCAAATTCACCTAGTCCGAAAATGCTTCCTAAGGGAGCTAGAGTTCTTTGAAGATGGCGCCTTGTATTTATTTTTTTTAAAATTCCTCCAGAGCGCTTCTATTTAGAAAAACAAAAACTGGTATGCTTATTTATCCTCCAGAGATGAATCGATTCCATCAATTGCGAATTTCTAGGACCGGTCATAGGCGTCCGTCTTGGGTAGGTCAACGGTTATTTTAAGGCATAACTTTTTTGTCTTTAACTTTTAAGCATTTGTGACACTAGATTATTAAATTTTCAGGTATTCCAGTACTAAAATGTTCTCTTACTTTAAGTCGGTAGGATACACCGTTTTCTAGAAAAAACGATTTGTAAATTTTTCGTTTTTTCTTCATTAAAGTTCAATTTATTATGTACCTACTTATTTTTAGCGACGAAGTTGGCTTGAACTATCAAGGCATGGATGAAAATTAATTTAATAAATTAAAAACAAATTATTTATTACAATGGAACGAAACTAACAAAAAAAGAACAAGTATCAAAGGTAGATTGTTACAAAAGTTGCTCGATGTGATGACCATTAGTCTCTATGCATAAGTTTACCCTTTTGCTTAGAGAACGCCGAATTCTTGCAAAAATTCCAAAGTTATTTCTAAATTCGTTGCAAGCATCTTGTATCCTTAGCCAGAGATGTGCGGTTTTTATATCGGAACGGAATAAACAAATGCTTTTATGTAACACAATAATCGCAAGGATTCAAATCCGGCGACCTTGCTGGCCAAGCAATTGGACCGCTTCTTCCAATCCAATGGTCTTCGTAGTTATTATCTAGAAAGTCTCGTACATTCCTGCTAAAGTGGGCCGGACAGCCGTCCTGTAGAAACCATAAGTTTTGCCGAATATTTAAACGCACCTCATCTAACAAATCAGGTAAAATATTTTGCAGGAAATGTAAGTAATCAGCACCATTTAAACGAGCAGGTAATTCCACAGGTCCAAGTAGATAATCGTCAACTACTCCTATCCAGACGTTTATGCTAAACCTATGCTGATGCTTAAATTCTTGAACAACGTGGGGATTGTCACCAACGTACAAATAATAATGTGCATTATGTACATTAAAAATTCAATTTTTTGAGAATGTAGATTCGTCACCAAACAAAATGTTCTTGAAGAAATCTTCATCTTGATTTTTCTGATTTTGTAACCATCTAGCGAATTCTACGCGAGCAGGAAAATCTCCTTCTAGCAGTGCTTGCACCTTTGTAAAATGAAAAGGATATAAATTTTCTTTGTGTAAAATATTTCCTACAGAAGATTTTGAAATTGTGGGGTACATGGCAGATAGTCTTCGAAAGCTAATTTCTGGATTTTCCTCAACTTCCATTAAAATAACATCTTCATGTTCTGCTGTTACATCATTATGTCTCCCTGTTTCATTATTTTTTGGGACCACTGAACCTGTTTCTCTTAATCGTTGATGAAGAGCTGTAAATGTTGAGTGAGTGGGATGCTGACGATTGGGAAATTTTTCAGCGTATCTACGTTGCGCCGCTCGAGCGTTACACCTCATTTCGCCATAAACTAAATGCATATCGGCGTATTCCTCATTAGTAAAAACCATTTTTTTTTAAATTGAAATCGTTGTGTTTGAATAACACAAAGTAAAAAATGAAAAGATAAACTTCGCGAACTGACAACAATTTGACAATGAAAAACGTAGGTTTTACTTCTGTTGGCAGTTCAGAGCTAACTATTGCAAAAAATAAAAAATTGAACTTTGATGAAGAAAAAACGAAAAATTTACAAATCGATTTTTCTAGAAAACGGTGTATCCTACCGTCTTAAAGTAAGAGTACCTTTTAGTACTGGAATACCTGAAAATTTAATAATCTAGTGTCACAAATGCTTAAAAGTTAAAGACAAAAAAGTTATGCCTTAAAATAACCGTTGACCTACCCAAAACGGACGCCTATGACCGGTACTAGAAATTCGCAATTGATGGAATCGATTCATCTCTGGTGGATAAATAAGCATACCAGTTTTTGTTTTTCTAAATAGAAGCGTTCTGGAGGAATTTAAAAAAAAATAAATACAAGGCGCCATCTTCAAAGAACTCTAGCTCCCTTAGGAAGCATTTTCGGACTAGGTGAATTTGGGTTTAATTGTCTTAAAATTATCTGAGGAAACTCCGGTCTTCGTTTGTCAGGAGAGTTTCTGGACAACTGTATATATATATTACATATGTATATGATACATGATACATTGTAACATGTCTTGCTCATGCTATAAATAGGGTTGCTGAAAATATGAGGAAACATTTTCTTCTTGTAAATAGTTTAATTTCCAACATGAAAAAAATCTTCCTTAAAGCGCCTATAAGGGTTCAGTTCTATAAAGAAAAACTACCAAACACGCCTCTTCCACGTCAACCTGTTATTACAAGATGGGGCACTTGGTTGGATGCCGCTTTTTTAATGCGAGAATTTCTGCCAACTAAAGAGCCTAATTTCAGAATTGTCTGACGAATCTTCCCAATCCCTCACTGTTATTAAGCAATTATTCGAAAACAAAGGAATATAAAAACCAATTATAGCTTTGTTAATAACACAAATGAAGGAATCTAATTTGCCATTAACCCGAAGTGTAGAACTAGTAAAACAATCAGAGGCAGCTTTTCAAAATGTCGCAGGCAGAATGAGGGAATAAAATTTTTCAAAAATTCAAAAATGTGATGGAAAAAAGTTGTGGATTTCGGTTTCTTAGCCTACTTGGCTAATGTTTTAGAGGAAGAATTTACTGAATCCATTGATTTGGATCCTGTAATTTAAAGCACTTTTGAAAACGCCCCTATTACATCGGTTGATGTAGAAAGAAGTTTTTCCATTTATACATTTTTATATTCAGACAGGAGACAAAATTTTTTAATTGAAAACTAAGAAATATTTAGCGGTTTACTGTTTTTACAACTAACGACAACCTGCTTTGTGTAATAAATGCATATTTAGGTTTAGTTCGGTTAAAATGTCTGTTTATTTTTAAGTGAATCAATAGATTTATGTATTATAACTATAAGTATTTTTTTATTTGGATATTTTCAACATTTTTGTTCATATTTTGACTAAATGATTTGCATATTTTTGGGGTTTCCACTTACATATTTGGGTTTCCCTACTAATAACGTTTAGTAACTAAATATGAAATCTACACTAAATTAAACCGCGTTTTTCAGGTAGGTAGGGTTGAGTAGCCAGAAACGTTTACATGCCGGTGTTACTTTCCCGTGGCAAAGTGCAGTAACAGCATTGTAAAGTAGCGATAGCGATCTGTATAGTGTATATATGCATAGTTGCTACACTGTCGGACGAGATGTTGGTCAGTGACTGTGTCACGTGATCCGAGACGACCTTGCCGAGCTCTCTCTCACCTCATGCGATGACGGGAACGTCACATGGGCCAGCCTTTCGATGGCGGTGCCCTCGTGTGCGGTAATACAAACGCGTTCGAATTTACACTGCACCGCGCCATCGTCGGAACCGGCCTACTCATTTTACTTAGGACATTTGATTCGGGCGCACTTTCTATTATACGTTTTTCATACCGATTAAACAATTTGGCGGATCCACCACTCGCGCCGTGCGCCTCTGTACACAAAAAAAATTCCCCTGTCTGGTATTTTTGTGACGCGTCGCGTACGAGTGTTGACACAAAATTCGTCGAGTAATTTGCTTGGCCATTAAACGGAAAGAATTTTCCGTGAATCGCCGTATTGGAATCCTAATTTTTCATTACGTTATTATGTAACTTTTGAAATACATTTTTTTATATTCGGAATTGTTAACTAACGATGAACAATACAAAGTCATGGGAAAATAAATAAAACGAGGTTCAGCTTAACAAAAGTGATTTGATTGATTTAAAAATCATTTCAGAGGACCTCATTATTATTGAATTTTAAAATAAAATTCTCCATAAATCACAAAAATCGATGTGGGCACTAATTAATGGCATAAAATCAATTTATCGCATTCCGCATAGTTATTATTTGTATTATTGTGTTGCCATTAATGTATTTACGTTTATATGGAATGGAAATCATTCCCTATTGTATCAAGTATTTTCAGAAGTAGCTATGTGACTTCAAGTCATCTGAAATTAACTAAGTTTAGTTAAAGTTCACTCGTTCTTTAGAGACCTTATATCCAGATGCAGACTTTTCAGATTTTTAAATGAATGTTCTTTCAGGCATTCGCTTCCAATAGAGTCCTGTTTCGTCTACATTAAAAACTTGTTCTGGTTGGTGTCCACTTCTTTCTATAATTTTTTTCAAAGTGTTTGGATATTCTTTGCCTGCGTTATCATCGGTATCAGCTTTTACGCCTTTCATTTTTAAATTATGTAAATTGTGATTTTTGAATTTTTCAAACCAACCTCGGCTTGCTTCGAATTTTTCATCCTTCGCAGATGCATCATTATCCTCTCTCTTTAAATTTTCGAAAATACTTTTGGCCTTTTCTTGTATAGTCATCTGGCTCAATGGCATCCTTCGTTCATTATTGTCTTCAATCCACATAACTAATAATTTTTCAATTTTTTCCATAACACTGCTTCTTTAGCGAGTTAATTTTGAAACACTTTAAGGTGTAGCGGACAGCGAATGTATTTCAATTTCTTTTTTTCTATCACGAATAGTTTTAACGGTAGAATTCGCCAGTCCAATTGCATTACAAATTTGAACAATTTTCTCACCAGCTTCAAACAACATAAAACTTTTAATTTGGTCTCTAGCGTGACAGATTTTCGGCTTCTTTTTTATTATTAGCAGCATCAATCTCCAAATTGAATGGACGTTTCGGTGGCATTTTTACTAAAAAAGGAACGATTATATTTAAAAGAATTATTGAATTAATTACAAAACGTACCAACTGTATTTTTAATTCAGCAATTAATAACCATGCGCAATTTCCATCAAATGCGTGCGTTCTTTTGTGCTTTTGCTTTTTCTATCAAAACTTTATTTTGGGGTTCCCCGTTTTATAAACGTGTACGAACGTGTAGTCTCTTTCATCGTGCACGCTACGTTTTGCTCATAATATGTACATACATACAAAAATAAATCAAATACAACCAAGTTATTGGCCGTATAATGAAAAATTTTAGGCCGTAAATCGAAAAAGTGTCATAATTAAAAAAGGCCGTTATAACGAAATGCCGTATAAAGAGCGGCCTTATAGCGAGGTATGGGTGTACTATAATACAAATGTATCGATCCATTCGAATATTTTTCATACAGTTACTTAGATTTTAATAAAATTTTACACATTTAAGTTAATGCAAATAGAGAATTCGAAGAGCATATTTATTTTCAAATCAAACTTCCGGTTTAGCCAGAAATTATGTTAACTTTTTATTTTAAATTAAACACCCTGTATATTTTTACGAATATCAATAGAGCTCTTCTAGTGAGTTCAGCAATAATAATGCTTGGTACCCTTTTGTACAACAATGACAGAGATATTTAATTAAAACTGATATTTTAAAATCATGTTTATGTTTAGTAAGCTATGGAATTAAAATTCAGTACTTGACTTTAACTGTCAGAATTATTCACCGATTTGGGAATTAACATTCCCAAATTTACCCATTCATGATTAATTTGAAAGAATTTTTCTGTTACTAAAATTTCTACGCTACTTCATTTGAACATCAATTTTTTTGTAGCAACCCAGTTTTTAACACTTGCCCAAATTTTTCAAATTAGGTTTAATCCGGGATGGTATGGTGTAAGACAATACACACAGTGTGTCCTTTTTTGAAAAAATTTGATCAATACTATATTCACAGTGTAGGGATATTTATAGTGAAATTTCTTGATTTTCATCTCTGATCATAGTTGATAATAAAAAAAGGGCCAAATAGCAACATTTTGGCCTCTGTTGTTTTCGATTAATACGTGCGAAATACACTTCTTAAGTTTTTCTACCTTTCCAGACCATTGTAACTGGTTGTACATAATTTTTGTCAGTAATTTAATAACACAAGTTTAAAAATTTGGGTACATTTGAACTCGAGAAAACAAGCGTGTTTACTAACGTTTTTCGATGCGTTGAATTGTAATCCGGTGTCAGCATTTTCGAGATTAACTCTACTCTTCGAAATTTCGCATGCCGGCAGCTTTACGTTGTCATAATGACTGACAGATATTGACATCAATGGAAAATGATTTCGATTGAACTCGAAACGTACCGATTTGTGGTATAGACGCGCAAAAATGCTAAGACAACCATGCAGAGTAGATTTGTAACAATTTTCTTATGTTATTATCTTCTCGAAAAAAAGGCGCTAAAAGATGCTTATGTGCAATACTTCAGTTTGTCTGTATCTAACACTGAGAAGCCGTGGGTGCCGAAATTGTTTTTGTAACGCGTGTAAAACTAAGCTGAAGAAATAGTCGTTCGGTGAAAAAGTATACTTTTAATTTTCATTACCATATGCTTTGGAGAGAATCGAAAAATCGTACCGACGATTGCTACTACTTCTGCTTGTCGAATGTGGCCGATATAAAGGCAAAAAGCTTACAACAGTGGAAATACTCAGATCAGTGTCGAAATCATCTCCTCGTACGAACAACAACCCATTGCCAGTTTGTTCAGATACAAGTGCAAGTTGAGCAGAAATTTCGACTTCATCACCGTTAAGCAGTGCCAGCAAAATTGAAATGAAATAAAAACATTTGATTTCGCAACTTTTGAACTGAGTGACTTTATCCGTAATTTGGATATATTGAAACAAAAAGCTAAGTTGCTGAGGGATGGAATGTTTCAACGATCGATCAGAAATCTCTCTAAATATAGCATAAACGCTGCTGTCATACACAATGGCAATTAAAAGCTACCCATGCGGTTAGAAAATAAAGGAAAGCCACACAAAATATATTAAATATTGACCAAGATCAAATACAATGAATACCAATGGAAAATTTGTGGCGATTTAAAGGTTCGTAACTATAACAACAATTGTAATTAAATCTAAAACATTTATTGATTTACATATTAATTCAACAGGTGATTGGTCTCCTAAATGGGATGCTATTACGATTTAAAAAACATTACAAATCATTGTTCTTGGGGGATGCTTGACTCGTGGACCAATGATCGGGAATGTCGAGTTAATCAAGGATTAATGATCTGGTTGTATCCGATTCGTGAAGGACCAATGATGAGGGTGATGGTTGTGATGACCCCGGTTTCTGGCAGTAATGCTTCAACCTAGATGACTAGAATCACGTCCCCGATGTTTGCTTCACCGTGCACAGGTTGTAACGCTGTATACACGTTACTTTTTAAATCTTCGGTGGCTGTTTGTTAAATGAATAAGTATACTTTCATCTAAATCACAAGTGCTCATTTGAAAAGTCAATCTAGGTTACTTTGAAATTTTGATAGAATAAGACGCAAATATTTTAGTATGTGTTTGTTGTTCCGTAAACGTAAATCCAAATGACATCTGATAATGTCAATCACAAATATCAGTTAGTGCATAAAATAATCGTGGGTCGATTCTGGTTTAAATAAATTGCTTCTCAGTTTTAAAATGGCTTTCACTTAAGAACATAAAATTTTTTTAATCCAGGCTTATTTTCGAAGTGGTAGTTTATGGGTTTATTCAGTTCAAGATTGCTAGGTAGAATTTCAAGTTGAGTTTCCACATTTTGTAATAGATTATATACAATTGAAGAATACTTTGGATAGAAGTTTAAATCCTTTTTCTGAAACTAGTAGTCTCTTAAGAAAATCAGGCAGCGGAGCAGTTAAGAAATGTACACCTCAAGTTGTCAATCATGTTGAAGAAATAATGGAAAATGAACCACAAATATCTGTTCGACATTTGAGTCAACAAATAAACCTTTCTGTTGGTACAACTCACAAGTTATTAAAAAAAGATATGCAACTTTATCCATACCGTGTCACAGCAGTACAAGAATGGTTAGAAATTGATTACCCACGTAGACTACAGTTTTGTAATTGGTTTGTAAATATGAACAATAATGGAGAACTTTCGCAAAGAGTAATCTTTACTGATGAAGCATGGTTTTATAAAACGGGATACCTAAATTCACAAAATACAAGAATTTGGAGTAGTGAAAATCCACATGTAATTAATGAAGAATCGCTACATTCAGAGAAAATTGGTGTTTGGGCAGCGATAAGCCAAAGGCGAATCATTGGACCAATATTTTTTCAGGGAACGTTAACTGCTCAAAGGTACCGTACGGAAATTTTACAACCATTTGTCAATCAGTTGCATGATGATGAACTTCAAAATGCATATTTCCAACAAGACGGAGCACCTTGTCACTGTACTGCAGAATCTTTGGATTATTTAAGAGAATTTTTTGATGAGCGTATAATTGGTCGAAATACTGAAATTGCCTGGCATGCACGTTCATGCGATTTAACACCTTGCGACTTCTTTTTGTGGCCTTATCTAAAAAATAACATATTTCGAACACCTATATTATTTGAATGATATGCTACAGAGAATCGAACAGAAATGCATGGAAATTAATAACAATCCAGTAATGTTGCAGAATATCATCAGAAATTTTGAACGGAGGATTTTAATGTGCATTGATCTTGAAGGACAACATTTGTTATAGTTTTCAATAAATACCTATTATTTGTTATTTATTTGTATGCATGAAACTGTCAAAATATACGACTTCGTAGGTTAAGTAGTAAATTTTAATTTACGACATAATTCAAAATGTTCTCAGTAAATCACATGCTACTAGATTGACTTTTCAAATGAACACTTGTTATATTTATTTACACTATATACATTTATTTTTGGATCTACAATATTAGCATAAAAGTGCTGTTGAGACTGGTGTCCCTTCTTAAAGTATAATTGTTATGTCGACGTTAAATGTAAGACTGTGTGTCTTGATGTTGATGTACGACTGTTCTGTTCTGTTGTTGAGATGATACTGTGTAACAAGTAGATGAAAATATACCAATATCCCTACAAACTATTACATAATTAAATACACGTATTGGTTGTACAGTGTATTGGTTGACGTCATAATGGGGAATTTTATAAGATAAATTCGTCGAAACAGTGCCGATGGGCAACAATACCAAGATTTATGATAGGATCTTAAAAATCTAATCTATTAATATAATAATAACTGAGTATTAGTTGGTGTTATAAAGCTAAGCGTGTAGTTCTGGACAAATGCTATTGTTTAGTAATGGACCTTGTTATACTTTAGGAAACGTGATCTTAACAAAAGATGATCAGATTAAACATTTTGTTCACTATAACCTTAGGTAATAAACAATCGGTCTACATCAAAAAGCAATAAATAAATTTGCAAATAAAACCGATGCTGCTTCTTAGAATTTAAACAAAGTTTTATAATTTGAATAAGACAATAAAATTATGTTATACAGCGGTTTAAATTCGAAAACGAAGGTTAAATATTTATAAAATTTAAAATGTTGTTTGAATTCTATATCTTAGATTTATATACAGGGTGATTCTTAATATATACGACAAACTTTAGGAACTGATTCCTGGGGTTATTTTGATCATAAAAGTTCATAAGAACATATGTCCAAAACCGCTTAGTTCAGAAGTTATACAATGTTTACTAGAAAGTTAAAATAATAAATGGTTTTATTATAAATTAACAAAATAATTAGTAAAACAAAATTAACTTATAGTAAATGTTGAAAATGACCGCTTCCAACTGTAATACAAGGTCGTTCGTAAACAAGTCTGTGCCTGTTTCTCTAATATGCGTAGTGGTCGCGTTGTCGATGCTAATCAGTTGGTGTTTACCAGTTGCTCAAGAAGCACGTGTTGTGATTATGTGCGGTATTTACGAATTGTTTATTTGTTATTTCAATATTTGTTAATAGTATCAGAGTATTCATTCAGTTTATTGCCAGTTTCTGTTTTCTAAAATGAATTATACGAATGCTGCCATGTGTGATATGCATTTCGTTTACGGTCTTGCCAATGGAAATGCGCGTGCTGCTAGACGTCTTTATGCAGAACGATACCCGAACCATATCATACCGCATCATTCCATGTTTGCCCGTCTTCATCAACGTATTAGTGAAACGGGAAGTTTTAAAAAACGGACGACTGATAGCGGGCCCCCATCTACAGTGAGAACTCCACAAGTTGAAGAAATGGTATTAAATGAAATTGAGGAACATCCGACAAGCACCAGAAAAATTGCGTTTGATTTAAACATTAGTCAGGCCACAGTTTGGAGAATATTGAAAGATCAACTGTTGTATCCATATCACATTCAACGGGTGCAGGCTCTATTGCCAGCAGATTTTCCACAAAGATTAGCTTTTTGTCAATGGATGCAACACGAAGTCGTACAAAATCCTAACCATTTGGCTCAAATATTCTCATAATTTTCATAATAATCACATATGGGCCGAAGAAAATCCGCGAGAAATAATGAATGCCCGTCATCAGCATCAATTCTCTGTAAATGTGTGGGCCGGAATTGTTGCAGATCACTTGTTAGGTCCACATTTTTTACCGATGCGGTTAAATGGCGAGGTATACCGCAATTTTCTTGAAGAGGAGTTACCACTACTGCTGGAAGAAGTTCCGTTGCAGTTAAGATTACAAATGTATTTTATGCATGACGGTGCTCCAGCGCATTTTAGTTTACTTGCTCGCGAGTTTCTGGACAGTACGTACCCAAATCGGTGGATAGGACGGGGAGGTCCACAACCGTGGCCTCCTCGGTCTCCAGACTTAAATTCATTGGACTTTTTTCTCTGGGGCCACCTTAAATCATTAGTTTACACGACTCCCATGGAAAATGTCGATGAACTAAGAAATCGTATTATAACAGCTTTTGAAACAATTCGAAATACCCCTGGTATTTTCAAACGGACTCGCCAGTCAATATGACGGAGGATAGCAGCTTGTAGTGCAGTTGGGGGCGGTCATTTTCAACAGTTACTATAAGTTAATTTTGTGTTACTAATTATTTTGTTAATTTATAATAAAACCATTTATTATTTTAACTTTCTATTAAACATTGTATAACTTCTGAACTAAGTGGTTTTGGACATATGTTCTTATGAACTTTTATGATCAAAATAACCCCAGGAATCAGCTCCTAAAGTTTGTCGCATATATTAAGAATCAGCCTGTATATTTAACAATAAAAAATGTTTGAAATTAAAATCTTACAAAAAGATATTAAATGTATCCTCAACAGTCGTAATTTGACATAATACCATTTTAAGCATTAGTTGTTGATTATGCTTCGTTATCTAAAGATTATAAAAACTCATTGGGTAAAACTATTCTATAAGTTATAAAGGTATTCTATAAGCTATAAAAAAGTGTATGCTTTATCAATCTTATTTAATATAAAAAAATAAAATGCCAAAACCATCACATTTCACAATTCATTTACATCATTAGAACTAGCAAATTATAAGGATTTTTGTCTCGTAAAACTTAAAAAATGGAGGCGTATTTCTAAAAATGCTTGCATTCCATCACTCGTGAAAAAAACCTACGTATATAAAAATTTATAAGCCGGTTTTTACTATTTTGTTTGATGTTCTGTAATGTATACTTATTAATAAATCTATAAATTTAAAATTATGTTTCACCAGTTTAATTTAACTTTATTTCATTTCTTTTTATGTAATCACCTTGTTAGACTTCTTTACACAAGCATTATCCAACAACCTAAACTGCTTTCGTAAGAACAGTGTCCTGATATTACAACTTATTTCTCATATTGAAATTATGTAATATCTTTGGATGCAAAATATGTATGTATAAGTATAGATGACTTTTGCGCAACAGCGCTGCAAAGTCTTCGAAAATGCAATTTCATTGCACGTTAGGCGCGGTCAAAGGTTTTATAAACAGGTGCATTAATTATATGAGTGATAAATCCCGATGTCGACGTGCAGCGACCAATCCAAATAGAGAAAGTATAGTTGTTGGAGCGTTAGTTAGGTTGATCGCAGTACCTCTTTCATTATTTTGTCTTCACCGTAATTTCCCTATGTATATATTACAAATCCGTGCGATCAAAGTTATTTAGTTTTTCTGGTCTGAGCACGTTAAGGCTACCATGAGTAATTACTAGAGCTGGGGATGTTTGCGGTGTGCCAGGATAGTATTCAGTTAAACGCACGAATATAATGACCTTGTTTCGATCGGTGATGCATGCGTGATTTTATTGCTTTACATGCATTCGCTATTTATATCACTTAGGTATGTCAGTTATGTGTACTGTATATAAATAACACACTTACCTTATTTACGATTATTATAGCATAGCGCCAAGTGGATAAGACTTGCAGTAAGTTTGTAGCATTAGATACGTTTCCATATTTGTAGCGGTGAGCGATGTACGCCGTGATGAATAATTTTTTTTATATTTTGAGAAAGACCGCCCGACATCTACGGATGTAACACACGCACAATTAAAATAATCTTTATAGATAGAAACCGAATCTACACTTGCACCATTACTAATTTGTTTTAATCTGGTAAAATCAAAATCATTGTTTATCACACTCTCGAACTTTTCTATTACATTAACATTTTTGTTGTCATTTACTGCGCATAGCTGGGCGTGTACATCGTCCAGTATTTGCAGTGACTCCGCTAACGATAATGCAGTATTTTGAAATTTCTCGATTGCGTTAAACAATCCTATATCATTGTTATAAATAGTTTGTAAATCTGCATCAAGGGAAGGGTTTTGAAAGAGTCTCTGGCTTTCCTTAATGGCTACAGCTTCGGCAGGATTGAATTGTAGAACCACAGATTTTATTTGTTGGAAATACTTGGCATAATAAAATGCCGCCTTTAACCAACTTCCCCTACGTGTAAGGATTGGCTCTGGTGGTTCGGGAATACCAGGGCACCGACTGTGAAACTCTCGAATTCGTTTGAGAGATTTTAGAAACACTTTTTTTGTGGTTGCTATTAATGCATCCACCTCTGGATAACATTGCCGAATAGTTTGTGCCACAAGGTGTAAAGCTTTAACTTTACATGTCACATGAAAAAGTCTCTCACAATCTGCTTTAAGAGAACCGCCTACAGAACGCATTGTCGCAGCACCATCGCTCATAAACATCAGGAGTTGATTAGTTGAAACTTGAAATTTTTGTAGCGTATCGAGCACTACCTTCGTAATTACTTCGCTAGTGCACTTTTCCAATCTTTTGCTGGCTAATAAAATGGGAAATGTTGATTTGACAGGATCTAGTACACGCACTATAATATTCACAATAAAATGTTTTTTTCGATCTGTCGTTTCGTCGACACATACCCATAACTGTTTATCATTTACTACTGCTTTCATTCTGTTTTCAATGTCCTCGCGCACAATTGGTAACTAGGTGAGTAACGTTCTCCGTGACGGTAGCTTTATGTTGGAATTGTATTTATTCCAAAAGTCGTGAAAGGCTTTTTTATCTAGCAGGTGAACTGGCACATCGCAGACGAGTAGCATTGTCAATAAATCGAAAATGAATTGCGTTTTAGACAGCAGATTATTTTTTTTGTCTTTGTGGTGTACACTTTCAACATGTCTTTTACAGTCGTATTTCTCCCAGCAAAGTAACTGTTTATCGCATAATTTACAAACCACTTTTGCTCCATTATAATACAAATCGGGAAAGTCTCGGATAAATTTCTTCACGTCGTTATACAATGGGCGCTTTCTTGGCTTGGGCACGTCCGTCATACTTATTAAATAGAGCTCAAGACAACACACGATCACGTTGCCAGTTCACGACTAACTAAAGTGTTTCGCTGCATCGTGTTTATACGCTGGTGGGGATGCACTACATACGGTCCTGCCGTACCGCAAACATCCTCAGCTCTAGTAATTACGGAACGGCCCTATTAGAGTTGACAGTTGATATTGATAAGTTATGTTTATGTACTTTATGAATATGTATTAAGATGATTGTTATTAAAGTTAGGTCTTAATTCTCGTCAAGTATTTCTTTAATTACATACCCACCCATAGAAACGGCGACAAAACTTGAATGTCTGTATACTTAGGCTTTGTTTTCATAAAATCTTAATCCTAGAAATAAAATATCTGAGCAAAGATTAAAAAGGGTAATGTCTTATTTGAATTATGAGATATTAAAATAAATTTCGTATAATATCTTGAGTACTAAATCAGTTTAACAATGAATTACGAGAAACGCTTGTAAAAAAAAACATTGTTCATTGTTAATTTTTATTTATAAATGTCCTTTTTCATGTTACGTAATATTCGGTCAATAACCCAGAAACTTGTTTGCAAAGTAAACGCAACTATAACATTCACAGCCATTTGGCGAAGTAGTATAGAGAAAATAGAAATTGCCTCAGATAGTGTGCTTCATATTTTACAGTTTTACGAGCAATTTTATGCAAAGATTCATTTTCTAAAGAACTACACTATTTTCGAGAGCTAGCTATATTAATTCACAGCAGCATTACATTTATACAAGTTGAATAACCGTTAGCGAACATAATATATTCTGTAATGCATTTGGCTTCATAAATTAATTTCTAGGGTCTACTAAAACTTCTACCATGGGTGTAGAGGTTTCTTTACCAAGTAGACCATGTACCGTATACAGCAAAATATTGTTGAATACGTAGAAAGCCTTGTTGGAGAAAATCCACATACATCAGTTCGTCGTTTATCAGTTCAAACAAACGTATCTTCTAGTACCGTTCATAGAAATTTGAAGCGTCGTTTACATATGCATCCATGCAAAATATCGATTGTTCAACAGATCTTATCTAGTTCCAGAAAATTTAAATAATGACGAAATTCTTGATCTAAGATTTTTTTACTGATGAAGCATGGTTTCATTTAAGCGATTTGTAAATAAACAAAATTACAGAACATTGTCTATAAGCAATCCAAACAATCACATCAAAGTTCCTTTACATCTTTACATCTTGTTAAAGTTGGAGTATAGTTAGTTGTATCTCGTCGTAGAAAAATAGAATCAATATTTTTTCACAATAAAATAAATAGCCAACGATACTGAGAACAGTTATTAATACCATTTTATCCTAAGTGCAACGAGATGAATTCAATGGGGGTTACTTCCAGCAATATGAAGCTACTGTACATAAGGAATGAGCCACAAAAAAAGTTTTCAGAGTATGCCATGGATTAAATCAGTTATGTCTTAGATTGATTAAGTGTTCTAACCTACATTTCGTACTATTAGTAATAGGTTAAATCGTAACTTGTCAGTTTGACTTATGATGATTTACAAATGACTTTTCGTCAATTCTCTAAGCTCAGACGTGCCTTATATGTCTATCTCAGTCGTTCATGACCTACCTAGGATACAAATTTTGTGGCTCGCTTGATACAACTCGTAAAAATTTAGCCCTGTTAGAAGTTTACTTACCTCATCGAGTTATAAGCAGAGGTGTTTGGCCAGCGCGGTCACCAGATCTTACTCCGTTAGATTTTTCTATTTTCGGATTGTTAAAAAATTAAGTATATAGGACAAGAATGAATACCTTAAATGACTTAATGAATACAATTACAATTAAATGTAATAAAATAACACCAAATGTATTGCAGAATATTTTTGACAACATGAAACGTCGTATTGCATTATGCATTCAACAAAATGGTGACTATTTTAAACACTTGTTATAAATTATAATAATTAAAATTTCTACAAATTAGTTATTTACCTTGGTTGTTTGATTAATACCCCATCTTTAAAGTTTTCTTATTAAATAAATTAATAGTCTAATTGTACTTGTTATTAATTTCATCACCATATCTCCCGACGATAAATTTTGACAGTGACAGGTATCTAACTTTCATACCATTTAACCTATATCCGCATTTCAAGAATGCAATCATTTATAGGAGAAATTCATAGACAACTAGATGTAATTCTTTTTGAAACATGTTGTATTATGTATCGACCACAAGGTGTTATTTGTTTTTATCGTGTTACTGAAATGCCCCCAATACGTGGGTTACGTTCGGCATTAGAAGTATGATATAATGCGAGAACGTTCTACAATGGTAAAATCTATTTGTACTTTTTTGTTATATTTTCTACCTTTTTTGATACACTAATCTTACTATCTTAGAGATATTTTAACCTTAAAAAAATACTATCCATCTTCTTTGAATTTGTTAAAAATATTAAAAATTGTCTTCGCACAAGGTACACGGCTGCTGGGATAATTGCTTTTAAATAAATTATGTATTTCGCAATAAAATGTATTTAATTTAAGATTTAATTATGAATGGAAAATCAGAAATATTTGACAATTGGAAAAATACGTCTAAATACGTTACTGGTGTATAACTGGTTGTCCACTATACCACCATACATTTATCCCTATGTGTAAAGTTAAAAGAAGAAAAACCAATGCATTAAAATTACTTATGTGTTCTTTCGGTAATGATAAAAGAAGAACCCGCTATACATTAGTGACAATCTACGTTTAAAATACACTTATCAAAAAATTCTTTCGGTTGACGACGTAAGAAAAATGACTTCCTCATTAAAGGCTTGCCTGCCAACGACTTTTTGAGTGGCCTAAACAGACGATAATCACTCGAGGCCAAGTCCAGACTATATGGAGAAAAAGGGGTGAGTTAGTACTTCCCAACCTAATTTATCCAATGTATTGTTCGTTAGATGGGCTGTATGTGGGCGAGCTTGCTTTAGAGACCACCTCTTCTTGTTCCTATTGTCAGCTTAACCATTCCAAGAAGCTTACTGTAATAAACTGAAATAATCGTTCTTTTTTCTTTAAGAATCGATGTAAATTGGTCCAACAGCGTCTGAGAATATAGTCGCCATCACTTTACCAGCCAATGGTTATGTTTTGATTTTTTTAAGGAGAGGTGAGCTTGAGTGACGCCATTCCGTGTTAACATTCATGCTTTCTAGGATATAATGGTGCACCCAGGTCTCATCAGTTGTTATGGTCGTCACCTAGCAATTTCCTTCACAGATATTCGCCTTTTGCCCCAGATCAGCTGGTAAACTTTTTGAGTGTTCCCAAATAGCAGAAGTTGGACGAACGTTGCAAGTTTATTGCATTTATATTTATTACATTCTATACACGTTCACGACCATCCTAAAAGGATTTACACTATTCAAAGTCTGATCTGAACGATAAACACTCTTCTTCAAACTGATTATGAAGTCTCTGATGAATATCAATTACTCTTCCACCTTAATTGAAAATTTAATAATTATACATTGTGCACCGGAATTTGACACATTGTTACACAAAATTGCTAATACAACTGACAGTATTGACACAATCAAGTTGCGATAGTTGTTTATAGCGTTAGCTAGCATGCATACTTCGATGAACATATGAAACCGCTTTGCAGTATCTCTTCAATTATGTTCAGAAAAAGACTAAATGCAGGTCAAATTTAAATTGCCTTAAATTGTTGTAACTGTTAGGGAATAAAATAAGTGCTCTATCAATAAATATTAAATTATTTTCACAGATTTCGGAGATTTTTTTGTTTTATATTTGGAACACAAAAATTATTTATGCTGAAAATAGTTAAGTAAAAGAATACATATTCTGGTGTTCTTCACACCAGATTTTTAATAATATTTTATATTATTAAAAATACCTTTGTATTAAAAGAATACATATTAACATCTACATTCTTTATATGTAAAGATCGGTCACGCTTTCATATTTGACCGTACGAACAATGTAAATGTCGTATGGATACTTTCACTACAAAAAAATAGGGAATACTATCTAATGTGATAGTATATGTTAGAAATCATTTGACAATACTTCATAGTAAAAAATATTTATAAAATATTTAAGTATACATAACAACATGAATTATATAAAAAAAAGTAGAAGGAATTATTCTCTTGAACAATAACATTGCTCGATTAATTAAAAAGAAACCACAACTAAACATCAACAGAGAGGGAGCACTTACATTTATTTTTATATTTAATCTCACAAATGAATCTATTTTTCCCCTACCACGCCCAGATTTTCATTTACAATTTTTCAAAAGCAATCAGAAAATCTTAATTATATGGTTTAAGTTTATTAAAATTATAACATTTTTTTGTTTAGTGTATGGCTTACATGTATTTATATTTAAATAACGTAATAATAACAATAATAATAATAGTCTTTAAAGCCCAAGGGATGATAATATAATATAATAATTAAAGTACTAAATATGAAAAACAAATCAACATTATAATTAATATAAGAAATAAATAAATAAAAGGTTTTCCGTATTTTTTACGCCAGCTTTCAGTTATGTTTATTGCCAACTTATTGTTGGCTTTGCCCCAACTAATGCTATAAAGGAAAAACCAATTATGCAATCTCGAAAGTAAGGGACAAAGACGTCTAGAATGATCATTAGCAAACCGTCACAATTCAAGAGCACCACGCGACTTGCTTGTGTAATTCGACTCATACGTTGCGGACAAACTGTATTAATAGGATTGCACACAACCACGATAAAGTGACCAAAGTTTTAGATAATAGTGTTGTGAAATTTTGCAATTTTGTTGAAAACTCTGGTTTGAGGATTTGAAAGTCGAGCCGCCAATCATTGCACCTCTGATAAACGCCGATAACGCTGACCTAGGCATCAGGTACATAATTTGACTACTTTGATTCTCTTTAAGTTGCACAGTTTGTTTATGAACTTTAGAATTCTTTTTTGAACTTATTTTTGTCTTTTTTTTCCTTAATCCTTTCGTTACGCCATAGCTAAATATGGATGCTAGCAGCAGCCGCGCTAAAATTGCCTCGTGCGAGTTTATTCTTCAGGAGTATTCTTCACCAAATTCGTTTTGAACAAAAAATAACTCTATTGCCCTCTTTTGAGGTGCAGGAAGTTTATTATGGCCACTTTGTTATAGGAAAACGAAATATCAAACATCAAAAACAGAAAAAACATTTTTAATAAAAAACGGAATCAATGAGTAAATAATATTAATAACAAAATTAAAGCTCAAGCCCAATAAATCTTTTTGGTATGGTACAGTTCAAAACACGAAATAACACATAGAACAACATCACACTGTAAGCACATGTATCTTGATTCCGATCTTCTTCCACGTTTGCGCAGACAATACATCGTTTGGTACCAGATTTCTTAATTTTCGATGAAGGGACGAATTTGTAAAAATGTCTTTCGGTTAGACGAATATTCTCTGCTGTCACTAACCTGCGACCTCTACCAACCGATTAAAGGGGTGTATGATATTTTTGTATAATTTGTTTGACAAGATTCAAATGGTATGTCGATACCGACACATACTCATGATTGTTTGTTTTGTACAGTTGATAAGAATTCAACATAACCAAGTCTATTAAATGTAAAATGACTTTTTTGTACCACTTGACTGATTTCCACACACTTTCTATGAATGCCAGTACCATGTCAGATTTATCAACTGCACCCATATTTTCATTATAATCAAGTATGCATTGCGGTTTCTGTACGTCCCTTCCTGTTGCGCGATCTATCTTTCTAGTATTCTTCATTTCACCTATAAGGCACGATCTAAGCATATGTTGACTTCGCGTTTATCTTGTCATCGTACAGCCAGCATCGTGTAAGTTGCTTTCGATATTGTTTCACTTCTTTGCAATTTTCCTTGAAATTTGGGCATAGTTTTTCTTGTTCTCTTCACCGTTCCACAGCAATTAGTTTTGTTTTTGTGGAGGCAAGAAACGAGATTTGGGCTTGTATACCAATTGTCAATATATAGAATATGGCCCTTATTCAGGGAGGATTTCAATGACGTCATAACTATATTCCCAGTCTTACCAAAAGATAATTTATTATATTCCTCAATATGGCCTTTGCCACCGGTATACAGAGTGGTTGGTTTTTCATTTTACACTCAATATTTTCGTTGAGAGTATAATATTTTAAACAAATGAAAACGTATCCGATACTATTTTTGCCCCCCTTCCCAATTTTGTGAATAGAGTGCTACCACTCGAAAAACAAAAGATTTAATGAAATTCTGAATAAAGTATTTTTTTTCGTTCGGCGCTGAATAACGCCATTATAATAACAGCAAGAAGAAACACGTAAGTAGGATATATTTATTGGTTAAAGAACAATAAAGAAATAATAACACGATAGAGCAAAAATACTATTGAAGAAATTGTTCAAGATGTCCACCATTTTTGTTTCGATAACGTGCAATAGACCTTATATTGGATAAATCCCCAGACAAAAAATCTAATATTGAAAGGTCAGGCGATCTCGGAGGCCTTTACTCCCAATCCAGTGAATTTCGTTAAGTTTCAATAACTTACGCATATATTTTTAATTTTCATTTATTTAGATCTAGAACATTGTTTATGTTACTTTTTCAGATATGATATGGAACAGCGTCGAGAATGACATCGTGAGCAATGGCGAGTTGGATTAAGGGTCAAACTGATTGTATGTCAATTGCTAGTGATTCCGAAACTTATTGCAAAGTCTGTAAAATATCGTTAAAAAATTCTAAGAAATAGCACGTAAAACGTCACTTAGTATCGCAAACACATACACAGAAATTAGATCCATCGGAATCTGACAATTTTAACAAAGAACTCTGTGAAACTTTAATGGCGGTAAATATTCCATTAAATAAACTTAGCAATCTCAGCTTCAAAACATTTTTCCAAACTGGTCGAAATGTTCCTGATAAATCCACTTTACGCAAATATTATGTTTCTAAAGTACTACACGAAAGCAGTAGAACGCATTACAAGCCATCTTTCAAATCAGTACCTATGGATAACTGCTGACGAAACTGTCGGTATATTAGGACTCTATGTGGTAAATGTTCTACATCCAACTATTCCATATAACGCATATGTAATAGTAACAAAAGTTATGAATAAAGTTGATGCGGAAACAGTAGCTAAAACCATTTTCGAGAATATGCACCAAATGCTTCATTCAAACAGAACTGCATATATGTCAAAAACAGGCAGACCGTTAAAGGTAACATATCCTAATATGTTGCATATTACTTGTGTATAGAGAATACAATCCCGAGCATATTTTTCAATCCCGGGATTACGGGATTTTTGAAGCGTAACACCGGGATTAGACTATGTGGTTTCGAATTGGGCTCAAATGAAAAAAAAACTTTAGTAATTTCATAAAAATTACTTATTAATATTGATGCACAACACAATACACAATATATTAAAATAAGGAACAGAAAAGACAATGCAAAAAGCTATTTAGAATTTCGAAAATACAATCGCAGAAATATCAAAGCATCCAATGTTTGACTTCCAAGCCTGCTTCGTAGTTTATTGCCAACACAAGCAGCAGCTGAAAACGCTCGCTCAGGTTCTACACTGGTTGGAGGAATAGACAATAGATATTTATATGCTAATTCTAAGTGATATCCACGAACTACTCCGTTTTCGAACAGGCTCATTTCGCGTCTAATACTATTTACCAACCCCGATTCATTTTGTACTTCAGGATCTGGGGAATCGATGTTCTTATTAATTTCCAGCTGATCTTTTGAAATACACTACAACTTTGCGGATTTTCTTTATCAGCTCATTAATGTTTCTCTCTTTCGTTAACTCTGGTATGTGTTCTCGCGCAAGTTCATTTTGTGACATTAAGATTAAACCTGATTCTGGACAGTCTAAGTCTTCTAAATTGTCATCATCATCGCTATCGTTCTCTCTCTTGTATCAAGGAGCTCTTGTATCTTCAGGGTTACCCTCGAAGGGTATGTGGCGATTAAAACAAAAGATATTAGCAAATAAATCAAACTAACATTAACAACACAAACATATATTATAAAAGAAAAAAAAAATTGACTTTATCTAATATAAAGAAGTGCTGAGGCAATAATATATGCCACAGCGTGAGGAAAACTTTTATACAAATGACAATAAAAGATAAAAAACCTCACAAATGACCGCGAACAAAATAAAACTAATTAAATATTTAGGAAAACTATCAGCCTTCAAAAATTACGTTAATTCCAAATTAAACGTCAAACAGAAGAATAACTGTAGGCGCGCGCATCAAAAATTAACCCATGCGCACATTCAACATGGTAAAAATATAATTTTCCCACCAATTCCTAACCTTCTAGAATATATTATAGATAAAAAACTACTTCATAAAAAAGTATGAAAATTTTCCTTGATATTTATTTGACTACAAATAAGTATAAACTAATAAATTACTTAATTTACGAGCTCATTCAATACACAAATAACATATCTAAATTAATATATAAAATATACTTGCAGATATATATACGTACATTAATTAATGTAGTAATCACACATCACAAAAAAAATTCTAACAGAGAGATTTCAGATAGGTCGCACAAATAAAAAAATTATAAGTATGAGAGACTCGTAATAAATCGAGAATTATTTTTAACACATCAGTAACACTCAAAATAAAAACATAAACCGAAATTTCTATAATAACCTGAATAAAAAGGAAGTCTTTATTCAGCAGAAAATTAATTAGGCCTATCTGTTCAATAGCTGGAAAATCCCTGCCTTCTTCTCGGAAACGAAAATATCACCCTACCTAAAACAAAATCAACAGACCTGCTAAATCAATATACTTCCGCTCGACCAAGACTGCATACATCAAGACTATTTTCGAATAATGTACACGCATGGATCAAAATACACATTATAATAAAAATTTCAATAAATATTAAATATTTTTAAATATTTTTCTGGAATAAAATACACATAAATATATAGTCTTTTATAGTTTCTTTAAATTTTCTCTTCGGGGAAAAATTCATAACACTATGTATTTGTTGAAAAGTTGTATTTTTAAAGTTTTTAATTTTATTTCTATAATTGGAACATTTTTATTTGTTCATTTTGTCGTTCAAGTTGAGTAAAGGAGTATTAATATTGACTAGCAATAGTTTTTCAAGGTTTTCTTCTGTCAATTTTGTTCTCTTTGAATTAAGTACATCCTTATAAATAGAAAACGTCCTTTCTACATCGCAACTGGTTATAGGTGCATACTGGAAATACTGGAAATAATTGGAAGATGTTGCTTAAATGAAAAGAAAAGGAATGTACGTACTATTTCTCTTACGAAATACGATAAACTTATTTATTTTATCTACGTACACGACACCACTGACAAACACTATATTCTCCGAATACAATAGCTGGGTTGTCCATTGTTATCGCTCCGAGACCAGGTGGCCGAGTAAGTCAAACAAATACTTCATTGAATTACGCCGGGATGTACTGCGCGACGTTATACACAATTCCAATTGCCGATTGCGTTTTATGGAAATTGCATCCGTTCTCTATAAATAATATTGCAATAAAGTTGTGTAAGACTTTCTGTCTAATACTTATATGTATGATCTATTAAACATGGTTTCAAGGCAGCCCTTGTATTACTAACTGTAAACTAATATTATATTTAATAATTATTATTTGAACATTTATATAATCACAATAAATGTACAGAGATTATGGAACTAAATTAATTATAAATTAAAAATTTTCAATATTACGCCCGTGGGCGATGAGTCATGGGCCTCGCGTGTCCGGTCCCTAGTTATTAATATTATTAAGTTTATCATTATAAAACTGTATATCTTCTTTAAATTGTTGTTGCACGAATTTTATGCAGCTAATAATGAATATTAGCGGATGAATTACGAGAGCTATATTTGAAAATTATTTCGAACTTTATTAAAAGCTGGTGTAATTCCTTAAAAGGACAAAATCGGTTTATATTTAAGTGTAACGAACATTTTAAATGTTTGAACAAGCGAATTTGTTCAGCATACGATACACAGGTAAGGAGACAAGTTAGGGGTTGGGTTGACGTTTCTTTTTTGTTCGTCGCTAGTCGCGTTTCCGGCCTGAACGGTTACATCCGGTGCGCACAAGCCAATAATAGAACGAACCGATTTTATATATCCGGATATCGGACTCTCAGCTGCCAGAGGAGCATACACATGTTTTCATATCCGAACTTATTCTTTCCAAGTATTCGTGCCCGATTCTTAATATAGATGTATTTACATTCGTACGTATGTATAAACGATCGCACGATTACGTTCTCCTAGAATGTGAAAGTGATTCTGTTTTCTTGGTTAATTTAATAATAATTCTCTCCGTACAGTACTTGGAACTTTCTAAGAATAACAATTTTAGCATATGAGTTAGTATCACAAGAAAAATTTTCTAAATTGTAAATCCAAGGTTCAAGAAATGTATGTGCAGGTGTAATAAATAGTAATAAATCAGTATAAAAATATTTAAAGTTTTCTATTACAACGTTTATACTATAGAGCAGCCATTCCAAACCTTCTTAGCTCCGCGACACCTCAAGTAGTATATGTAAATAAAATTAATATTTCGCGACCCCACTCCCTCCCCCCCAAAAAGGAATAATAACAGTCAGCCTTCCCATTACTAATTTAATTTTTGACTGTAATTGTTTGACTGTATATACCGTATCTTTATTAGCATATTCAAAATTGTAATATTTTCCTTAGATTCCAAGAATTTACATTATCTAATCTGTTTATTACCTGTTTTATACACATAGATCGTTTCTTTATTACATAGCGTAATTAGAGAACAATTTCAATAGACCCTTCAATACCTGCTATTGTTAATTATATTAATATACATAATAGGCTCAAGATATCCAAATATGCAGGTACCATAAAAAATACCTTAAGAAGATTTATGATTTATTATTACGTAATTAGGAATTCCATTTTATTATCATATTTATTTATCAGTAAGATCTTTAAGACTATCAGAAACATTGAGTATTGTTTGCATGTAGATACAATTTACAAGAAGTAATAATGTAGGTAAATTCCACAGCAATGACGTAAAATACATACGCACATTTTAGTTATGTAAGGGTAGGGGTAGTGATATATTTTATATATACTTGTAACACAACAAACATAGACATACATTCTACAACAAACATTCTATATACATTCTACAACAATCATTCTGTAGACAACGGACATACAATATACAACAATCAAACAACAAATGAGTTTACATTAAGTGCTACATTGTGAGAATTATCATATGAAATTAGGTTTAAGTATTTTTTGTAAAATAAATAAAACATTCATAAAATACACATAACTGCCACCAACCAAAATAAGTAACCAGCTTATACGGAAGTTACGCCCTGTGAGCGGTGGGTCAAACACAAAATTATGCATGGTCCTTCGACAATCGAGTATAACGCAACATTCGGTACTTTGACTAAATATAAGATATACATGACCCTTGAAACCAGGAGAAATATACAGTAATTATAAATGTAAAAAATTATTTAATATTATATAATCACATTGCACTAATTTTATACATTAAAAAACTGTATAAAAGATGTAATACGACTATTCCTATTATTTTAGATCACTGCGTTCATAGCGACGGGTATGAATATGCATGCATGACGTGTACATACATGAGCAATTTACAAGTTCTAACTTGATGCGTACGTGTACTTTGTAATTTGGTCTACTTCTATAATACACGCTGTGAGAGCCTGTTTCAAAATGAATATGGATGCGCTTAAGCAAGTCGTGCTCTCACCAGTATAAAATAGGTGCTCGCAATTGCACAACTTCAGTTAAGTTTCGAAAGCGAAGCGTGCGTCTGGTGCTTTTATTTTAGTGAGTATTTACGGTCAACCGTGAAACTCAATTGTTTTTTTTAATTTCTTATGCGAAATGTATAAATAAAAAAAAATAACGAAGTGAGTCATCTACATCCAGTGAATCGGTTGGTAAAAAGGCAAGGTTGCACAATGACAGTTATTTAAATTATAGTTTTACCTCATTGCCTGGAAAGCCACAGTGCGTTGTTTGCTTTCAAGTTCTCATCAGTGAAAGCACGAAGCCATCAAAATTCATTTGACACTTGGAAACTAAACATCCGGCTCATAAAAAAGCTAGGAAATTTTCGAAAAAAAATTACATACCTTGAGAAATCAACAAACCTCTTCTCCTAATTGTAAGTCAAGCCATACTGATAAAAGTGTACTTGAAGCATCTTATCTCGTGGCATTAAGAGGCGCTAAGATGTCCAAACCCTATGCGCCCACCGAAAATCTCATGGCTACTGATGTTCGCTATCAGATAATTCAGCAAGTGAATTCAAGTGAATTTTTGTCTCAGTTCTTATATTTTGTGAGGTACGAATGTGATAGGAAGACATCAATGAAACAAAATATGATATTTTTCAAAACAGTACTGGCGCATGCAACAGGACAATGTCTTTCTGATGTTTTTTGTCACGGTACTAGATACTATACTAACATAGATTGGACAAAATGTATTGCGGTATGTAGTTATGATGCAAAGGCGATGACAGGAAAGAACAGTGGATTAATGAAAATATTAAAAGATCAAGAGATTATACCAAGAGCGGAATGAACGCACTGCTGCCTTCACAGACATGCTCTCTCAATCAACTTTTGTGAAGCTGAAAAAATGGTTAATTTTATTAGAAACCGACCGTTTCAAAACAAGCTTTTGCTAAACTATGCGATGAAATGGGCGAAAATATAAAAATCTCTTCCTTTTCATACAGAAGTTAGATGATAATCGCGAGGGAAAGTGTTATCCCGGCTATTGGAATTGTGAGATGAATTAATAATATTTTTCCAAGAGAAACAAACGCTTTTCTCATTTCTTTTACAGAATAATGAGTGAATGTTGTTGTTGGCTTACTTAGCTAATGTATTTTCGCATTTAAACGACTTGAGTGTGAATTTACAAGAACGTGATAAAAATATTTTATTAATAACAAACACAAATTCATGCTTTCATTAAGAAGCTTAATATCTGCGAATAATCGCCTTCAAAGCAAAAATTTGGATATGTTCCCACTCACTTCGGATTATATTGAGAAAAATTTGAATGAACAAGACACTATTATTCACCACAATTTGGATTGCATGAAAATGTATTTGCGTGAGCTAAAACCTCAGTTGGAGTACTTCTCGGAAGATACAAGCGATTTAATAGGGTTGCTGAAGAGATTAGGAAACATTTTCCTCTTGTAAAAAAAGTTTAATTTCCGACATGAAAAATTCTTACTTAAAGCGCCAATAAGGGTTCGGTTCTATAAAGAAAAACTACCAAGCACTCCTCTTCCACATCAACCTGTTATTACAAAATAGGGCACATAGTTGGAAGCTGCTTTTTTTATTGCGAGAATATCTGTCAACTAAAAGATCTAAGTTCAGAATTTTCTGACGAATCTTCCCCATCCCTCACTGATGTTAAGCAATTATTCGAAAAGAAAGAAATAATAGAACAACGTTCGTTTATAAAAAACAATTATAGCTTTGTTATTAACAAGGCCGGATTATATGCAGTTTACATAAATTTGCATATTTGCATAATATATGCATTTTGTATATTATTTGCATATTTCGTAATAATTCAGCATTTATTTGCATATTTTGTAGTAATTCAGCATTTTAAGTATCCGAGTTTTATTTATTTACTAAATCAAATTTATTATAGGCATTAAGTACTAAAAATATGTCGTGGATGTAACAAACAAAAATTAAACAGCCCCCTTTAAATTAAAAATAGCATTTTATTAAGCCTCTTCCCGTAATTTTTCCGATAAGCGTCTCCAGGAAAAGCTAATATCTTAAAACTTCTAAATAAATACAAAAATACATTTTACCAGAAAATTAGGAGTATATGTGTTTCTTTGGTATTCGGAGAAATTTATTCCCATATTCGAAAGTAATTTTATTTTAAACATCATTTGGCTTTTCGAAGTGTAAACTTGTTGAGTTGTAAGTTGTGATATATAATAGCAAAAATGACGAAAATAGCGACTGTGCCTGGATGGATTGCACCTTATTTAGAAATGCGTATGGACGGAGAAAAAGTGTTTTGCGTAGCATGCTGCAAGATTGTGAGTAAAATTTTTAGTTTATTTCCTCTTAATAATAATTAATTAATTATGCTTTTAATTATTCCTTTATCTTTTACTGACATTTATTTTATAAGAAAACAACCGATGATGTGATATTTTTTGCAGATTACAAGTGAGAGAAAGTTCCAAGTTGACCAACATATGAAAACTCCATCTCATGCTGCAAGACTAACAAAGACGAAATTGGCGAAAAAGAGTCCGCAATGTTTGCCATCAACTTCCAAAAAATAGGAACAAGAACAATTTAATGAAGATTTGTGTCAAATGTTTGTTTCGGCAGATATTCCACTACATAAATTAAACAATTTAAATATCAAGTTATTTTTGCAAAAGTAGATCAGCAAATATATATAACATTCCCGGCGAGAGCGCGTTAAGAAAAAAATATATTCGCTGTATCTACGCAGAAACATTGAAAATCATTAAGAAGGTAGTTGCAACCAATTATCTTTATATATGCGTAGATGAAACTATTGATAATGTGGACCGATACATAGTTCATTTAATGATTGGTATCCTTAACGTATCGGTTCCAGCATAATCTTATTTATAATTATATATTTATAATTATATATTAATTTCATCCAAACAGTTGGAAAAGGTAAATAATTTGACAATAACAAGGTTTATACAGGAAGAACTGGCAACTATTGTTTTTGACGGATGCTGCACCATACATGGTGAAGGCAGCTTTCAACTTGGAAATCTTTTACCCAAATTTAATTCACACAACTTGCTTGGCGCACGGACTAAATCGTGTTGCAGAAGAAGTCGGAAACCATTTTTCCTTAGTAAATACTTTAATTAGTAGCGTTAAGAAAGTATTTTTAAAGGCCCCATTACGAGTTCAGTTTTACAAACAACATTTACCCCCTCTGTTCCACTTCCTCTTCCTCCTCAACCAGTAATCACACGATGGGGAACGTGATTGAAGGCTGCTATTTTTCATGCAAATCATTATGAAGGAATAAGGACAATTATTATAGATCTTGATAGGGATGCACAATCTGTAATAGACGCCCAAAAGGTGTATTCGAGTAAAGAAATACTTCAAAAACAATTTATGTCGCTAATCGAGAGCGTTGAAATAATAAACAAATTTGAAAAGTCATGTTTTGATGTTAAAGGAGGAGTGAGACAGTCCGTGTATGGAAAATTTGTAAGTGTAATAGGAAAAAATGAGGGTTTTAAAAAGCTAAAGGACATTGCTAAAATCTTGTAGGGTGATTCAGTAGAAAATATTGAGTTGACAATAGATGATATTTCTAATTTGAAATATGCTCCTATAACAAGCGTCGACGCAGAACGAACCTTTTCAATATATAAATACATGTTTTCAGACAACCGTCACAATTTTTCTGTTAAAACCTTTGAGAAATATGTGATTGTAAATTGTTTTCATAGTTATGTTGTAAAATGTTCTAAATAAACTTATAGTAAACATAATAGAATATATTTTTTCTACAGTATTCCATTTTCTAACATTCTTCGTATTTTTTTACCTGCATATTATTCATAAGGAAGTGCATATTTATGCGCATATTTTCAGTTTTTTTGCATATAATCCGGCTTTTATTAATAACACAAATGGATGATCTAATTTGTCATTAACCCGACGTGTAGAACTAGTAAAACAATCTGAGGCAGCTTTTCAAAATGTCGCAGGCAAAATAGGGGACAAAATTTTTCAAAAATTCAAAAATATGATGGAAAAAAATTGTGGATTTCGGTTTCTTAGCCAAGTAGTTAATATTTTAGAGGAAGAATTTACTGAATTTTCGTATTCAGACAGGAGACAAAATTTTTTAACTGAGAACTTCGAGAACTAACGACAACCTGCTTTGTGTAATAAATGCATGTTTAGGTTTAGTTCAGTATGTAGAAAAATTAAAATGTCTGTTTATTTTGAAGTGAATCAATAAATTTATGTATTATAAGTATTTTTGTGCATATTTTGACTAAATGATATATTTTTGGCTTTTCCACTTGCATATTTGGGTTTCCCTAGTAATTACTAAAGACGGCAGACTATTTGCTCGAACAGTAGCGTGATGTGGAGGGATCGAGTAGAGGTGTACGACGATCAATTCAGTTGCCGTTGAGACGTTGTAACCGATACATTGTTAACACAATCGTGTTGAAAATGTCGGGAGTGCGTAGAAACAATGCATCGACTCGGTTGCATGCTAACGTAGTAAAGAAATTTTTACATCGGTTTCCCGATTTAATATATGACGGTACCGTAGTGAAATGTTTAGTTTGTGAAACAACTTTATTAACTTGGAAAGCAAGTCAGTGCCAAAGACATATAAATAGTGACAAACATAAATCGAATAATAGTGGACGCAGATCATATAATAAATTTGTGTGTGATTTAACAATGATGTTAATTGCGACCAATATACCAATGCAGAAAGTGGAACACCCAATGTTTCGTCAGTTTTGGAAGAAATACAATCCTACGTGGAAATTACCAGCAAGAAGTACGCTACGGAATTACGTACCGTCAGTGCGTGAGAGAATTGTAAATTGTACGAAAAATACGGTAAAAAAAAATTCCTGTGATTAACAATAGACGAAACTACAGATATTAAAAAACAGTCCATCCTAGCCATTCTAGTACGGACGTTGACTCCGCAAGGACCTTCTCCTCCTTATTTACTAACCTGTAAACGAATGCAAGGGTGTACTGCCAGAGCGATATTCTTCTTCTTCAGGTGCCATCTCCTCTCAGAAGGTTGGCTATCATCACGGCTATTCTCATTTTTGATGCTGCGGCTCTGAATAGTTCAATGGAGCTGCATTTATACCACTGTCTCAAATTATTTAACCAGGAAATACGTCTTCTTCCTATATTTCTTCTTCCCTGTATCTTACTCTGAATAATTATCTGTAGCAGAGCATATCTTTCCCCTCTCAACACGTGGCCCAGATATTGTAGTTTTCTTATCTTTATTGTGTTCAATATTTCCTTCTCTTTCCCAATTCTTTTAAGTACTTCACTATTCGAAACCCTATCTATCCATCTTATCTTCAGGATCCTCCTATATGCCCACATTTCAAATGCCTCTAGACGCTTGTTAGTGTCTTGCTTTAGCGTCCAGGCTTCCATCCCGTACAGCAGCACCGGGAACACGTAACATTTCAATACCCTGATCTTGAGACGCAGACTAAGGTCATTGCCACACAATACTTTCCTCATCTTGTTGAATATATTCCTGGCTTGGCCGATTCTCGATCGAATTTCTTCTGTATATTCATTTGTGTCGGTAACAGTTGTTCCCAAATATTTGTATTTCTTTACTCTCTCTATTGGCTGTTCTCCAACCCATAAGCCTTCTTGATGTCGGTTAGACTTTGTAATAATCATGAATTTAGTTTTTCTAACATTTAGTGTGAGGCCACTTTCTTCTCCATTTATTACAACCTGGTTGAGCGATATATGATGTATTAATAGAAACACTACACAAATTTGAGATTTTACCGAAGCAAGTGTTAATGCTGCCAAGGTTATGTGTTCCACGGCAAACTTACTCAAAACGATTCAACCAAACCTGCTGCATGTCACATGTTTGCTTCACGCTTTACACCTTGTAACAAACACTATACGTACAACTTATCCTGATGTGGATCAACTGGTAGGACAAACGAAAGCGGTTTTTCTTAAATCTCCGAAACGGATTCGGCTATTTCATTCGCTGTGTCCTGATATACCAGAGCCGCCGCAACCATTCTTATACGATGGGGTACTTGGTTAGAACCAGCATTTTATTATTATAAACATTTTGAAAAAATTAAATCAGTGATTTTACAACTAGATGCCAAAGAAGCAGCTGCAATACGGCTCAGCCAGGTTCAATTTAACAATCCTCAAGTTGCAGCAAATTTAAAAATTATTTACGACAGTTACGTTCCAATACTGGACGCAATAAAAAATTTACAGAACACTGCGCTGTCCTTATCGGACTCATTAGCAATTATTGACCACGTGAAACTAGTGCTGCATATCCTTGAAGATGAAAAAAGTGATTGTGTCCGTGACAAATTTAACAGTGTATTAGATAAAAATGTAGATTTTACAAAATTAGGGCAACTTTTTACCAATACTGAAGATCAGTTGTACAGATACAAAGAGCGCTTTAACTATGCAAATATAACATCTCTCAACGTCGAACAATCCTTCTCTGTATATAAACATATATATACGTCGCTACGTACGACCCTTTCCGAGACTAATACAGAAACATATATTATGGTGCAGTTTTTTCATCGCGCACATCCGCATTTTTTTGCAACAATGTAAACATGTTGGGTAAGTTATTTATGTTTTTTCTTAACGTTTTGTATAGGGATTCGATATATTTATTTTTAAGTAAGCGCACTGTTATTCTGCTAAACTCTCCACGCAACGCCACAATGTGCCCCAGCACATAGTCTGCCGTCTTTAGTAATTACAAATTTAATTCTAGAGAGATTTCTAAGGCAACGACAACATCCATTCATATTGATGTACCACAAGGATCGATGTTGGAGCCAGTACTTTTGTTTGCCAACGATATTACCGATTGCACGTAAATGGATAACACGTATGACTGTTATATCACCTCTTAATGTTGAGTTGATGGCAAAAGATGTCTTGAATGATTTGCACAGTTTATAAGGAAAATATTTCATTTGAGCTGCAAACCTACTCATGTATGTTTCAATTATTCTGATGCAAACAATTGAATATCTATTCTTTCGGATAAAGCGAAAAAATATAAATTTGGATGTAACATTTAATATTCATGGAGAGATGATTCAGAGTAGGAGTCGACGAAATTCTTGAGTTTTTTCTTTGATGACACATTTCAAGACCGAACGTAATTTGAAGAATTTCGTGAACTATCGACCTATTATCCACTGGAAGCTATCCTATGAAATTAATAAAGTATGTATTTTTTGTACAAAAAAAAAATAATCAGTTATATTACAAATATAACATCACGAGATTCGAATTAACCAGATTTTGAAAAGCTAAATATTTATTGATTATTGGATAATATCTCTTAAATGTTAATGATCGTACATAGAAATAAAGTGAACTTCGAAAATAGTAGCGGCACACATGACTATAATACACGACAATAACGCGAATAGTGATTACCCAATCATAAACCAGAAATTACGCAAGCAACATCGTGCTACCTTAGTTTAAAATACTGTAATATGGTGTCGTCACATATTAGAAACATAAAATTAGAGGACATGCGCACGGCATTTACAGTTTCACACAATACGAGTATAAGAATCTATTTAGACAGTTAAGTAGTTATAGTTGGTATTATTATTTAGTTTAAGAGGGGCACTTAGTTCATAGAAAACACAAGATAACGCCACTGTAGAATTACAAGCTAATTTTAGAAAATACTTTTTAAAGAAAAAAACTGCTAGATTTTGTAATGTGTACTGCTTTATCAAGCGATGAAAGACCACTTTAGGGGTGCACATAGATTATTTTGGGAAAACAATTAAGTTATATATTTTTTAAATTATTTAAATTCTCTTTTTTTATATATATTCAGAACAAAAACACAGTATTTCTTCCGCTCAATACTCGAATTTGTAGATAAGTATGTACGTTATAAAACCATAGTTTTCCACATTTAATGAGAAAAGCATTTTAGAGTATAAATTTAGACATGGGGACTATTTCGTTTTCAGCGCTGTCATTGAATAGTTCCAAGTTATTGGCGCTGCAATCGCCTTAAAAACAGAAATCCACATTCAAATTATACCAATTAGATGAGCAAAAATAATATTTGATTTTTGTTGCAGCATTTTATTTATAATATTAGCAAAACTGTTCATAAGAATAACTCATTAATTACAGGTGCTAGAACTATTACCAATAACTGATTGATACTTCTGCAACCATACTTATAATGGATTCAAGTAAAAACGTTACTTGCCCAAAGTGTCCAAAGAGTTTTAATAGAATATCCTATAGGAATATGCATATTTAGGATATTCATCGTCAAGAAGTGGACTCGTAGTGGACCATCCCTTTTTAACATCCAACAATAATCAGCTATAATGCTTATATTCCATCTTCCTTGGTATCTTCTCTCCATCTCTTTTAGGTCTTGGTGGAACCTTTCCCCCTGCTCCTCACTTACTGCACTAAGATTTTTAGGGAAGTAGTCGAGATGCGAATCTAGAAAATGCACCTTCAAACTCATGTTACAGCCTAAGGTTTTAAATTTTTCTAACCCTAGTTTTATATGTAATGGAGGAAGCAAAACTTTTCTCGGGTCTACTAAACTTTTTCTGTCAATGTTTTTCATTCCAGGTTATAAGGTTTGTCTTGGTGGCCACATCTTTTTACAATAGTGCTGCTTTCTATCACGACTATCCCACTCAAACAAAAAACAAGGATATTTAGTATAACCGCTTTGTTGTCCAAGTAACAAACAAAGAACTTTCAAATCACCACAAATTGTCCAGCCTTGATCCTTGTAACGAATTTTAATTAAAAGTAGCTCAAGATTTTCATAACACTCTTTTAAATGAACTGAATGTCCCACTGGTACAGAAGCATATTTACTTCCATTGTGTAGAAGAACGGCCTTAAGGCTCCCTTTTGAAGAGTCAATAAAGAACCTCCATTCAGGAACATTATATTCTACGTGGAATTGTTCCATGAGCCCGGGTACATCATTACAGAAAACTAGTGCATCTTTTTCGGAATAATATCGAGCAAACTCTTTTTCTCTGTTCCTAAACCAGTAAAATGTTGTGCTAGGTGCTAACAATTTTTTTTCTTTCAATCTTGAGCCTAAAAGCTCAGCTGAGTGCTTAGGAAGGTTTAAGTCCCTCACCAAATCATTTAATTCAGATTGGTCAAACAGTTTTGGCTCATCACTTCCAGTATCATAGTAATCACTTCCCTCATCCAGTTCACTTGCCCATGTACGTGAAACCATTTCGTTATCAGATACATCATCTAATGTATCTGGTAGTGAAGGAACAGGTACTTCTGGTCCATGAGGTATAGGACGTGTTGCGGATCGAAGGTTTGGATAAACGATGTCTTTTTGTTTTTTAAATTGAATCCGTGTACTACACACGAACAAAAATAACAATCATCGCTATGATTGATCGGTTCTCTCCAAACCATAGGCACTCCAAAGCGAAAAGACTGTTTTTTTCCTTGTGACCACTGGCGAAGCTCTTCAACACACACTTAACAAACCTTATGAGGAGCCCAAGGTTTGTCTTGGTCTCCTAATTTTACACCAAAATATGCAAAATATACTTTTTTTACAAAATCTGTAATGTTTCTTTGTTGTTTTTTTACTGTAAACTTTCCGCAAATATAGCAGAAGGAGTTGGGTACATTGACACAGCCTCTTGATGCCATTGGAATTTAATTTTAAAAAACTCGTAAAATAAAAATTAAATTAACTCAGCAACTAATCACAAATGTCAACTAATTACACAAATTCACACCACAGTTGTAAAGAAGATATTGAATGAACTAACTGTTTTGTCTAGAATAGTAATATGTTTGTAGTGGAGGTGGGGAGGTAGACATGCAGTAACAGGAAGATGATGAGTCATGTCTTGCGACATGCTCAATTATTTCTATTTGTAACTTCTTTATCATAAATCTAGTGTATGTTTATTCAGAATATCAACTTCTTGCATCATCATAAGTAAAAAAATTATAATAGTTTATTTAAACAACGGTTTAACAAAATTGTCCTTTACAAAAAGACTAATACATGCAAATAGGTCAAAAAAACCCAGATTGTAAAAAAACCTTACGTGATGGAATTTTTTAAATAATTTTTCCATTTTCAGCACCAAAAAATCTATTGAAATCACTCTATAAAATCCAGACAATTTTACCATCGCAGGCCTGTGTAATTTGTGCTTTGTGTGAAATGCAACAAGGAACATACGTAAATCTTAAACAACATTCACAGCAAGAACATCATATTTTTCTAGCGGAATTAATTAAGTAAGTCAAGTTAGTGCTGAAGTGTGAGTTAACAGTCTAACACATACTGAAACCGAGATTGAAAAATGGTGGGATAGGAAAGTGGGATTTGATTTAAATGATGTCGCACCTTTCGTAATTAGTTTAGAAGAAGAGGAAGATGATGTTTTAAGCTCACACGATTTTTGGTCCCTTTGAGTTTTGTTGACAAATTAGAGCAGCTCAGAACTTTTTGACATTTACTCATATGAAATAATTATATTTCGTGTAAACCAAAAAAACAAAAAAAGATATACTTCATTAATGATTAATGTATTTAGGGGTAAAGAACTAACTATTCTGGTTAATATTGAAAATTCATAGCATACAAATAGTGGCTTTAGATTTATAAGTTACGATTGCAGTTTTACCTTTTTATCATAGATTTATCTATGAATTCTTTTGTTCTAGTGAAAATATTTGTGAAATTAAGAGCCAATATAGTGTTTTGATTTTAATAACTATTTGACTTTATATTACACCATATTTATATGCTTTAATTAAAGGTACATTACTAGTCTACTTCAAATGCAGAACCAATTATTACCTGTGTCTAAGAGAAACTTGTGAGTGAAATGTGATAAAAACTAAAAAATATAAAACTTTTATATTCTATTGTTTAATTTAACATATATATTGTTATATCATACATGAACTATTTACATTCCTTCGGTTTTTTATTCTCAAACATTGATATTATATTTATTAAATTATGCAAAATGAAAGTACTAATACAATTGCCTTTATTAATTAGCATAAACTATGTATTTCTTTAAATATATGGTTATAAATATACAATATTAACATTCTAAACAGTTTAAAATGTAACCTAAATGCCATTTGTAAAAAAAGCAGATTTTTTTAAGTTTTTAAGTGTACTTAGTGTTCCATAACCTATAAACCAAATAACAATAACAAATAACAAATACAATATATTTGGCAATGTTCTGTGATCTGTTATCGTAAAAATACTATATATGTACAGTGAACCAGAAACATAAATATTGTGAAGGTATGGAAGAGAATAAAGTATATAATAAACTTATTATTTTATTAAAAGTATTTTCAAAATTTAATAAATGTGTTTTCTTATGTATCTTGTCAGTTGAAGAAATTCATAAGCATACAATAAACTAAGTGCTTGAAAAGTGTTTTGAAATTTCTATTTTTTTTTTTTATTTGGCGCCTGTTTTAAGTTCCAAGTCGATTTGGTATTTCGCACTCAATTGCCGCATGCGCAGTGAATTTGGAGCATTAGCGATAATTGGAACGCGTTGTAAGAATCTACCTCAAATTTATTCGCATCTTAAAAATTTTCCGGTATTAGTGGCGCATGCGCAGTATGCTTCAAGCCTTGTTCTTTTTAGTGTAGTCTCAAATTTACACAAATACAAAACAAATTGAAAAACTATATTATCCTGACACCTATTGGCTTGTGACAGAATCTTCATCCCAAATGGCCCTCTTAACATTAAACCTAAACATATAGTACTGCAAAAATGTATCAAAGCCTTTCGTGCGAAATTGATTTGGAAAAGCAAGGCTAGGCGAATCGATAAAAATGCATTTGTCTTCAAATTTTAACTGTATTTAATCATCAGTAATAAATAAAGCTGAGAATTATATGCACACGGAAACTGTAATACATGCGTATATATGTTTCCAAAATTCGATCAAAATATGCGAAACTTTTATTAAATTATGCAAAAATATCTAAAGTTTAAGTGATAGTTACACAACTAAATTATCGTCAAAATATTAAATAATGTCAGTATAAATTTAGAGATACCACAAATATGTACTACATCAATATTTTATTCGAAATTTTACAAAATTCATGCATAATAAGAATAAGTAAGCTAAACAATATAGCTCTTTGTATTTATATTTGCCTTTGCATAGTATTGTACACATTTAGAATTAAATACTTTTCTAAATTCTCAACTAAAAATGATCTGCGATCCGTCAATAATAGCTTATATGCTGAAAAGTTTCGCTCAACATTAACTGATATAATTGGCACATCATAAACTTATATTTGCAGATACTTGATGAATCCATCTCAATAGTTTCATCGTAGTTTCCTTTTGCAACACACTGGATATTCTACTCAGCTGATTAAAGCCCTCGTTTTTCTCTAGAACTTGTGTTAATTTAATTTTGAACCGCTCTCCTATGGTACCTCTCACATTATGAATTTTATTCTTGAAACTTTGAATCAATCCTATCGATTCACTGAGTTCACCACCTTGAGTTTCAAGTTTTCGTAGTGTTTCACTAATAAAACCATAGTTTGCTTTGATAAACGCTAACTCTTGGAGCCCATCTTATTATTATGGGTTGTGGTGGCAGTACCAGACCAGGTAACTTTGTATGCTTGAACCCTCAGCGGTGCTTTAATAAATGCTGTTTTTATCAAATTTATCAATGAATTAATATCTGGAAATGTGTAATGTATTTCTTCTGCTACTCTGTTACGTGCATCAGATTGGGGTAAAAAATCTTCAAATTCTGTGCTGACTTCTCCATATATGTTGCAGCAACCGATAACATCAGTAACACCTTGTCACTTGGAATGGCTTTTGGCAAATAAAACCTCGTTAAACTATCGTTTATAAATCCTGTTATAGTCAAGTTATTTGTTTTCTTCAATTCTTCCAATTAAAAAGTTGGCAATATAGCGTTCACAACTGTCCGTTTTCTCATCGACTACGAAATAAATATAATTGTCACCTATTGTTTCCTTAATTTTCATCATAGTTTCCTCAAACAATAGATTAATATTATTTTTTCTTGTAGTTGAGCGACTAAGAACTGACAGTTTCATATACTTCTCTACAAAATTTTTAAACACTTAATCCAACTTTTAAAGTGGAATGTTTGCACTTAAGAAGACATTACACAAGTCATAATGTTCTATGTTTTTACTTGTTGAAGTAAACGGTGCATTTTTAAATCTTGTGATATTTCTTTTATGCGAATCAGTTCCTACATGCTGCGTTAATTGAAATTTTTTGTCGCATCGAATCTACAATAATTAATTGGAGGTATTAAAATATTAAATTAAACATAAACAAATATAAACTTACAATTTTACCGCAATACTTATAAAACACTATGCCATTATCTACACAAAATTCACGATAATCTTTTATCTAGATCGACACACGTGAATATGATTTTAACATATCAAAAATAACAAGCTAAAATTACGTATACAAATACTTTCGAGATCTAACTAAACACAACTGACGATATGACTGACCTATAGGTCAATCTCAGTGCTCGTAGATTCACTGGAATTTCCACGACTTGTTAAACACAAATTTGGGAATTCCCGTTGTACGGAAATGCTCATGCAGACTGTAAGTGTAATTTTGATATATTATGAATAAACGATTTTATATATTTTTTACGGTGCACTTTTGAAATAAATTATAAAATATGAACAAACATGCAATTTTATTTTATTATGAAATAATATACATATCAGTAACTGTATACTTGGAGAATACCTCGTATTTTCAGCATTTACTTCTGCTTAAGACATATGTTTCTACCATCTATAGGCGTCGTCAGTTAAGCTAATGAAGTAATGTATACAAATGATACAAATCTTTATAAATAGATTTGTATCTGTATATGACATTAAGCCGAAATCACTTACTAGATAAAGCTAATTTCATCCTATAAAGTGGCACTTATTTAATAAGTGACATCTAACGGACGAAAGAGACTTTGCCGAAAAAAGCGATCTTTCGTTTGACCAGCTATGCTGATACGGAAAACGAAACAATACGGGTAGTCCATCAAAAACGAGCCAGATGGCGGTGAATATACAAAAAAGGTATAATATATCTATACGTTAATGCACGTATAACGCTTTTGTTTCATTATGAAACAGACATGTAAATAATTTACATATCTGTAACTGTATACTTGGACAATACCTCGTATTTTCAGCATTTACTTCTGCTTAAGACATATGCTTCTGCCATCTATAGGCGTCGTCAGTTAAGCTAGTGAAGCAATGTATACAAATGATACAAATCTTTATAAATAGATCTGTATCTGTATATGACATTAAGCCGAAATCACTTACTAGATAAAGCAAATTTCATCCTATAAGGTGGCACTTATTTAATAAGTGACATCTGACGGACGAAAGAGACTTTGCCGAAAAAAGCGATCTTTCGTTTTCCGTATCAGCATAGCTGGTCAAACGAAAGATCGCTTTTTTCGGCAAAGTCTCTTTCGTCCGTCAGATGTCACTTATTAAATAAGTGCCACCTTATAGGATGAAATTAGCTTTATCTAGTAAATGATTTCGGCTTAATGTCATATACAGATACAGATCTATTTATAAAGATTTGTATCATTTGTATACATTGCTTCACTAGCTTAACTGACGACGCCTATAGATGGCAGAAACATATGTCTTAAGCAGAAGTAAATGCTGAAAATACGAGGTACTGTCCAAGTATACAGTTACAGATATGTAAATTATTTACATGTCTGTTTCATAATGAAACAAAAGCGTTATACGTATAGATATATTTAAACCTTTTTTGTATATGCAATTTTATATGAAATATGATCAAAGCAGTATATATGCAAGATACGTAAAACAAAAGTGGTCGCAATTGCTTTCTTTTTACGTGATCCATATAGATCTTGTAACAATTTTGGTAAACATATCATAAGTAAAAAATATTCATTTTCAAATAATCCCGGCTTTAGTAATAAATGACACTTTCTTAAAGTTACTTTTTTATGTTAATTTCAAATTTCAATAGGAAACGATAAAATCAAACGAATAGTATGTATTAGTATGACGTTATGTTGGGGTAGGTTACTGTCTAGTATTCAAACAGCTTTTTTTACATGTATTTTTGCCACGTGTTTTTGCAAGTTTATTTGTGTTTATTTAAAAGCTGTTGTATTTTAAGATTTGAATCAACTGATATAAGTAAGTTTATAAATAGTTTTATTTACTACAGAAAGATTCAAAAAGATTGTCATTGCTGCTCGTACGAAAAGTGACATAATGTATGTCACCTTTGTGTTTAGAAACTTATGCAGTGGCGGTACGTAAATTGCTGAAAATATCGAATATACTTATTTTCCACTTCGGTACATCTGTTACAATTAAAGAAAAATAGTAATTATTATATTTTATTGAAATTAACACAAGTTTGCTATAATAATTAAATAAAAAATACGATATTGCAAATTACTAATTATTGGCTACTTAAACTAATAATTTGTTACAAATTATGTTGAAAATGTTCACCACCACTACTAATACAAGCATCAATCCTTCTCTTCATGTCTCCAAAAACATTTCTTAATTGCTCTGAAGTTACACTTTGTACAGCATTGATAATAGGATTCCTTAATTCCTTAATTCCTCAGCATCATGCATCACTACACTACACTGCGCGACGCATTGTTTTTGCTGTCAGTACGTATTACAGCTGCAACACATAGTTTTACACAGTATGATAGACAATATTAATGAAGATATTGTTGTAGTATCTTTATTATGAAAGAGTCAATAAAGCGGAAATTAAGTAATATTGCTTTTTCATTTTTATTTCATGAATTTATAATTATAGACATTGTCGCGCTCGTCGTGTTTCTGAAAATGCTTTTGCTATATTATGCCAAAAATTTAGAATTCATTATCGTAAAATTAACCTATGTCCAGAGAATATCGATCATTCTTGCCACTTGCTGTCTGCATAATTATCTTAGAAATGATCAGGTCAATTTCGATCATCGACCGCAAGCTACCACGCAACTAGAATTGTTAGATTTCCCACGAATAGGTGGAAATTTCACTAACAACGCTTTTGCGGTGCGAGAAAAATTCAAGATTATTTTAGTTCTGGTCAAGGGACACTGGCATGGCAAAATGATATGATTAGAAAGGGATGCCATCGGCAAAGATAGTATTTAAGAATCAATTTTTCCCCAAACGTTTGACGACCGATAGCATATAACAATATACAGCGTAACGCAAGTTGAGCATCATAGCCAAGCATTTCAGACGCTGGTCATTATAGTTTATGTTTATAAAGATTTCTCGAAAGTTTTCTAATAAAAGTCGTAAAGTAAATATCGTTTTTACTTTACTTTATCGGTTTTGCAGATATTTCCAATTCCGATCCTATTTCCTTCGAGTTTGATTCATATAATGCTCATTTTGAAGGTCATACAATTCTCGGTAATTACTTAGTGATAAGTTTTTCCTCATCAATTTCTATAATTTATGTACGAAGTATTTCACACTACGAACAGCTGATGCAAATTGATGGTGTATATGTGACGTGTAGTGTCGCGTGCTATATCGCACTAAGCAGCAGCAGCACTTCACGACACCTCCTTGCGCGACAATGTATTTTCCAAAAGGCAACTTTGTCGCGTCGCGCAGTGCTGTATAGTGTCGCGTTGCGCTAATGCGGTTTGCTCCATCTAAAATTCTGAAAAGAATATTTTGTAGTGGAGTGTCGCGCCGTGCAGTGCAGTAACTGCGGTTTGACCTTAAATTTTCTTTTTAAATAACCAAACCTAAACAATCCAAGGGAGTAGGATAGGTGATGTCGGTGACCTTCCTTCTAACCCAATAACCATTCTCGTATATTTGCTGAAGATATTCACGAGTTTATTGTGCTGTATAAGCAGCGGCATTATCCTTCTGAAAATAACCTCCTGTAAAAAGTCTTTCTTTGGAGAATATGGTTGAGTAAAAACTCAAAAAAGGTATAAAAATCCCTTGCCACAATTAATAATCGTATCCTAAATACATATTTCGACAACTAAGTTGTCATCATCAGTAGGTAAAAACCACTAATTAAAGTGTCGAACACCTGTTCGCGGACTTCTTCCGCGGGGGTTGCGCTACCCACCAGGCGCGTCCCTAGGTGGCGGATAAAGGGACGGTCAGGTCTCTCTTAGGGGACCTGATTAGTGGCAGTAATAAGCGGGATGGATAGGTCTAAAAACCTTCTAATCCTTAACGAAAGCTGTCACCGCGGACCAGCTCTCCCAAGCTACGGTGTAAGGCAACGTGCTTAGAGCTGAATGGCCACTGGGGTATATGTGGTCTCAAACGTTCCCCTGGGGGCACTAGGCGGCACCCCCTTGTATTTACGCCATGTGCCTGTAATGGAAGCTCTGCGGGCATTCACCTCATACTTCTTCCATACTCGTGGGAATTAAATGAACCGAGATAAAAAACAAAATATTAAAAAGATGGAGTCTGAAGAGATTCCAAAACATAAGGAGTCTATAGAGACTCCCTTGGCAATGGAGACTCCCTTGGCAATGGAGACTGATGAGACTCCAAAAAACAAAACTGAAGCGCAACGGACTGAAACTGAGAATGTTGCGAAAACAGAGGGTGCACCAAAGGAAAGAAAACATATTTCCGGGGCACAAAGAAAGAAATTAAAGAATATGAGGAAACAGGGGGTGGATACGAGTAAAATAAGGCTCCCCCTTTCCCAAAAAGAACCTCAGGGAGAACCTAAGCCAACAGGGGCCGTTAAGCGAACCGTGTCGGCTAGGGGCACTCCTGAGGATAAAGTAATTAAGCGCACGAAGTTTTCTGCTTCGGGAGTGAGTTACAAAGCAGCTCTTAAAGGTATTAAAGCTGCAATAGTTCCTAAAGACTACGCGGTCAGCTTAGTGACTGAAGGAAATGTAGGAGCTATACAAAAAGGCCCTGATGATGGTCATAGATAGGGCGCGGAAGGCGCCGAGGTTTGAATCCTCCCGTCTTATGGACCGCTACTATGGAGTCATCTGTGCAGATGAAGACTAGTACAACACTACGAGAGATTACTTGGAAAAGGAAACTGTTTGGAAACTCGTGAAGAGCGAGGAGCTGCCAACACAACAACGAGTTTTAGCGTTTCTGCCAGAGACTAAAAAAAGAGGATCTGACGTGGGCTTGAATAGACTCGAGAGGCAAAATCCAGGGCTTAAAGTGGACCGATGGATTACCCTCAGTTCCAGGTCTTCCGAAAAGGGCCTACATGTGGGCCTACGGATTGACTAGGAGTCTGAGGAAACGTTGGTGAGGACTGATTGGAGACCTTACTATCGCTTTCAGAGGGCTAGCCTTGTAACCCTCGAAACAAAAAAAGACCAGAAACCGGTGATGCAGGATGAGGGTACTCTGGAAGAACCTCAGGCATCAACCTCTAAGGGTCAAAATGTTGAAGATTCTTCAAATAAATCTTCAACATAAGAAAACAGCCACAGCGGCACTTTGTCAAAGGACGCTTGCTGAAGATATCGATATTCTCCTCATCCAAGAGCCATGGATAAGTAGAGGTAAGGTGGGAGGACTAAATATTAGGGGAAGGAAGCTGTTAGTTGGTATCCCAGACACTAAAATTAGAACTTGTATCTGTTTCAGAGACGACTTGGACGTGATACCTATCATGGAGCTATGCAGTGGGGACATGATGGCAGCCAGTATCAGACTGAGTGTCGATGGGGGGATATTGGAGACGACAGTTGCGTCTCTATACCTACCCATTGACTCTCCAGAGCTACCAGGGCCTGATCATGAGGCCTTGGTGGCATATACCAGTAAGAACAATCTGGAATTGATTATCGGCGCAGATACCAATGCTCATCATAAGGCTTGGGGCAGTAAGGATAACAATTATAGGGGTAAGTCTCTCTTTAGCTATCTCTGTGGTACTGAACTTGACTGTCTGAATCAAGGTGATAAACCGACATTTAAGACATCAAGGGGGGAATCAGTTATAGATATAACCTTATGTACGTTGGGAATACGGGATATTGTAAGGGGGTGGCATGTATCCGACGAGCCGTCGCTCTCTGATCATGCGTATATCCGCTATGAACTATGTACAGATTTAACGGAACCCAGACTATACAGGAATCCCAAGAGAACAGACTGGGGCTCTTACAAGGAGACCTGTTAGCTGCAACCCGAAATATCCCTGTTAGAATAGGGAATGTGGAAGAGCTGGAGTTGGCTGTTGAATGGTTGCAACGGACCATTCTTTCCTTCTATAAAATAACTGTCCCCTTAGGGAGCGCCGTATAGCTAAGCGGGCTGCCTGGTGGAATGCAGAGTTAACCAATTTAAGGAAAGAAACTCGCCGGTCATTTAATAGGGCGAAGAAAACAGGTAATTGGGAAGCCTACAAGGGTCTCCTCAATAAATACAATGACAAAATCAAAGAGAGCAAAAGGAAGGCCTGGAGAAAACGAGATCTTCAAGCCCCATTTAATTAGATGGGCGATAGGATCGTTTGAACCATATAAATCCGCAGGACCAGGCGGAGTGTTTCCCAAGCTCCTTCAAGGGAATTGGTGAAATTATGGGTCCTCTATTGGAGATATTCAGGTCTAGCCATGCTATGGGTTATATCCCTAGGGGGGCTAGGGCATGGAGAGAAACTAGGGTAATGTTTATTCCGAAGCCCGGAAAAGTAACATATACCCACCCTAATCATCATTTAGACCAATTAATCTTACCTCTTTTATGTTGAAAACTATGGAAAAAATGATATATTTAAATATTAAAGGAGGGGCTCTGGATAGATCTCCTCTACACCCACTGCAATGGGCATACCAGATGGGAAAATCAGGTGAAGGTGCCCTGCATAGCCTGGTGAGAGGGCTCGAAAGAAGCCTACACTACAAGGAAATTGCACTTGCAGTCTTCTTAGACATAGAGGGAGCTTTCGATAACACCTTGATGTCTTCTATTATTCGATCTTTAAGAGATCGAAAAATAAAAAGCACCACATGCAACTGGGTTCATGACATGCTGCGTAGCAGAGTAGTTCATGCCCAAATGCAAAACAAAACGATCTCCATGAGGACAACAAAAGGGTGTCCTCAAGGAGGCGTACTGTCACCGCTACTATGGAGTCTAGTAGTGGATAATCTCCTCAGGACATTAAATGACCAGGGAATATGGACGCAGGGGTTCGCCGATGACATTGTCATAGTGTCCCAGGGGAAATTCCCGGGGACAGTGGGGAGCATCATGCGAAATGCTCTGCGTATTGTAGAAAGTGGTGCCTTTAGGAGGGATTAACTGTCAATCCTCAAAAAAACAAGTTGGTAGCCTTTACCAACATGAGAAAACTAAATGATCTGGGCAGCGTAAAGTTGTTTGACAAGAGTTAGAACTAACCAATGAAGTGAAGTATCTAGGCATAACACTTGATGCGAAACTAAATTGGAGCAGACACCTAGCCAAAGTGGCAGGCAGGGCGGCGCAGCTCTTCTGGAGATGCAGAAGAGCTGTTGGCAAGACCTGGGGATTAAAACCAAATGTGGTACACTGGTTGTACACAGCCGTAATAAGACCATCGATTACATATGGAGCAGTTGTGTGGTGGAGGAGGACGGAACGGACATGTCGGTGGGGCTCCTCACGACCCTCCAGCGACGGGCCCTGTTGGGAATCACGGGAGCTATGAACCGCACGGGAACCGCTTCCATGAAGGCCATCGTGGGTCTCCCTCCGCTGGAACTATTTATAAGGGCGGAGGCAATGGCTGCGATACTGAGGCTGAAGGCCAATGACGTATGGTGTCCTAATAAGGTTGTAGGGAGTCATACAGATATCTCAGGAACTATACTGGAAGAGCCGATATTTCAAATGCCGGTGGACAGTATGGCACCTGAAATTATGTTTACAGCTAAGCTGAACATACTTATACCGACCAGGGAACAGGCAAAAAGTCGCTCGATGGATTGTGGTGCCGGCACCTGGTACACTGATGGATCACAATCTAGTCAGGGGGCAGGTGCAGACATATGCGGAATGTGCCCTAGAAGGAAGATATCGATATGTCTGGGGAAACATACTACGGCTTTCCAGGCCGAATTGTTAGCAGTCCCAGCCTGCGCCGATTAAATTCGGGAAGCCTGCTGCGCAAACAAAAAAATTAACATAATGACTGATAGTCAGGCGGCTATTGAAGCCATTATGAACCCATCTACCAGGTTTAAGCTGGTGAAATATTGTAAACAGGTCCTCAATAACCTGGCACAAGACAATACAGTGTCGCTGATATGGGTGCCAGGACATGAGGGATTAAAGGAAAAGAGATAGCCGACAAACTGGCCAAAGAAGGTACTAATAGGAACTTCACAGGACCAGAACCTGTATGTGGAATCACTAAGGATTCCGCTAAAAGGGAGATCTGGTTATGGCTAGAAAAAGAACATAAAAATAAATGGAGGTTAACGGAAGGTCAACTCCATACCAAAACACTACTAAGGGAGCTGGACGGAAAGTTTTCAGCCAACCTAATTCGTATTAGCAAAAAAGAAATTAAAATAATTACCGGGTTAATAACCGGACATTGTCCTTTAAGGAAGCATTTGTACAGCATGGGCTTGGTTAGCGAGTCCTGGTGTAGGAGATGTGAAAAATAGGAGGAAACTAGCCTTCATGTAATATGCACGTGTGAGGAGCTGAAGGAACTCAGACAGAAATATTTCGGGAGAGATCTATTGGATCCTTCGAGTGTACTCAAACTTCCCCTGAGGAGGATAGTGGCTTTTATCGAGGGCACAAGACTAACAGAGTGGAATTGAGAGATCTATTGGGGATAGTACAAAGAGCAGTGTGCTCAAGTGCCTGGACGTGGTGGCGTCCAACCCAAAACAGAGAAGAAGAAGAAGAAGAAGTGTCGAACATGAGGCACATATAGAATAGCGCACAACTTTACACGGCGTCCACGTATACACCTGTACGCGGACGCATAAATAGTGTATACGTGGACGCTTTCGTGGACATTTTATTCACCAATAAACAATTCTAATATGTCGTTATAACACTGATCCGTTCAAAAGGTTTGGCCCTATTACTCGTTGCCTTGACATTGCTAGCCAGACTATATTCGATAATTTTTCGAATTCACATATCCTGATAAATGAAACTATGCTTCACCTCAGAAAAATGATATACGAGAGTAAGCTGAAAGACTATGAGATGGCGCTACGTAAAAGCAACCTTTGACGCTATTGTATAGCTTGATGTTTCAATGATATACGCGTTAAACTTCATGTCGATCTGTCAAGTAGTTTGTTGTGTACACTTGTTCGAAGCAGAGTACTTTTGTCGCTTCTTGAAAATTGACAATATCGTAAATTCGCGCAGTGATTAAATACCTATGGAAAAAGTATTCTTCACCTAGAGAAATTCATGTTGATATGGTAAATGTGCTAGGCGAGGAAACTCCTTGTTTTAAGACTGTTTACAGATGGGTAAACGAATTTAAAAAAGGTCGTAGGAGCTTAAATGATGATCCCCGTTCTGGACGTCCTAAACAGCCACTTCTGTAGAAAGTGTGCAAAAAGTTTTGAAATTTGCGAAGCTGATCGCCGATACACATTGCAAGATATTGCTGAGGCTACACGCGTCTCCAGAAAACGGATATCGTACATTTTAAAAGTTGAATTAGACATGTTTAAGCGGTGTGCTAGATGGGTGCCGCGTTTACAACCCAACACAAACTCAAGCGCGTGGAATGTTCTACAGTCATTTTGGAGCGGTTTCGGCAAAATCCAACAGATTTTTTGGGTAAATTTGTGACGTGCGATGAAACTTGGGTCCACCACTACACCAAAAAATAAACAGCAATCAAAATAATGAACTAAACGTGGTGAATCGGCTCCAAAAAAGGCCAAAGTCAGGTTATCGGCAGGAAAGGTGATGGCTTCCGTTTTCTGGGATGCGAAGGAAATCTTACTTATCGACTACCTGCCAAAGGGACAAACGATTATTGCACTATACTATTCTAAACTTTTGAATCGATTGAAGGTAGCTATCGTCGAAAAAAGACCCGGAAGGAAGCATAAAAAATAATTTTCCATAAAGACAATGCTCCAGTTCATACGAGCGGTATTGTCAAAGAAAAATTGGCTAAATTAAAGTTCGAAACATTTGAGCATCTCCTTATTCGCCGGATTTAGCTCAGTCGGACTATCATCTGTTCCCCAAACTGAAGAAACACCTCAGTGGTATGAGATTTGCTTCGGATGAGGAGCTGATAGCTACCGTTGACCACTATTTTGAGGAGCTCTAGGAAAATAAGTACTGTGAAGGCATAATGAAACTTAAGCATCGACTAAATAAATGTATTGATTTTGAGGGATATTATGTCAAAAAATAAAACACATTTCACTGAAATATTGTTTTTTGATATACTTTAGTTACCGAATTTCTCTTATCTCTTATGTTATTATTAAACCATTGACAATAATCTAATCATTTCTCATAGTCAATAGGTAATACTTGTTACACAGCCGAAACTTTATAAGGATGAAAATGTAATATCAAATATATTTTTACCATTGTATAACCCATTCTTTACTTTTTTATTGGGCTAATTGGGGTAGTGGTTTAGTGGGACTACGTTCCATATGAATGCGTACATTCATATGGAACGTAGCATGCTTTACTTTTTTATTGGGCTAATTGAGGTACTGATTTAGTGGAACTACGTTCTATATGAATGCGTACATTCTCTACAGCAGCGATTCTCCACCTTCTTAGCACCCCCAAAATATTAAATGTAAATAAAATTTATATTTCGCGATTGGATGGAAAGCCACAGTGCATTGTTTGCTTTCAAGTACCCTCCGATGCAAGCGTGAAGCCACTAAAATTAGTTCGACAATTGGAAACTAAACATCCGGCTCATATAAACAAACCTTAAAAATTTTTCAAAGGAAAATTACATACCTTGAGAAATCAACAAACTTCTATTTGTAAGTCAAGCCATACTGATGAAAGTGTACTCGTAGCAATGTATTTCGTAACATTAAGAGTAGCTAAGAGTTACTAAGATGTCCAAACACCATACAATCGCCGAAAACCTCATATTGCCTGCTGCAATTTGTATGGTCAGTGTTTTAATAGGTGTGGAAGAAGCAAAAAATTAGAAAAAAATTCCGCTTTCTAACGACACAATATCAAGGCGAATCGATGACATGGCTACCGAGGTTCGCGATCAGATATTTCAGCAAGTAAGTTCAAGTGAATTTTTTGGTATTAAATTTGATGAATCAACAAATGTAGCGAACATGTCTCAGTTCTTGTGTTTTGTGAGGTATGAATGTAATAGGGACACATCAAAAATACGTTGTTTTGCAAAACAGTACTATCTCATGCAACAAGACAATATTTTTTTGATGTTTTTTATGACGCTACTAGAAACTATACTCAAAATGTATTGCAGTATGGCGCAAAGGCCGCAAGAGCATTGTCAGGTACTTTTGGTAGCAAATTTTCAAACCGTGTCTCAAAAACTGCTGCGGTAATCTTCTCATGGTAATCACCAGTTTTCTTATCTACGAAAAACAACAACTCTCCATCAACAAAGCCATGTTCAGATCCAACGTACATAACAACAAGCCTTTTCGCCTTTCCTGACGAGTTTTCATAGTCCTGTAGATAGTCCTTCAATAAATGTTTGACGTCGATTTTTTATACTATTATCTATCCATATTTTTTGTTTTATATGACCTTCATTAACACAAGTTTTGTCTAAATAATAAAAAGGTCTACCTTCCCTTCTGAACTCCTTATTAACTTTAGTTAAATATTTTCGTCTGTATGTTATATTATTCCATTCTACAAGAATACTTTCATCGTTTCTTTTCATATACTTGACGTTAACTAAGTTTAAGTACATGAAACTTTAAGTACAAGTACAACCAAATTTGGTTCATAATGTAAAGTGATAGAAGGCACATTTGTTGTAAATCTGGACGTTTCTTTATTTCCATAAAAATTTTGTCGAAAGTAGGTAATTCGTTCTTGCAGAAGAAGCCATACACTGTTTGCCGCACACGGTGTTTAACTACTTCAGCATATATATAACAACAATAACAGGCGGTCCTCCGTGTTTAGATGCAGTAACTGTGCCAGTCTCATTATACTCCTTTAAGGTCCCATATACTGTCACCTAGAAGCAGAAAATTATAATGTTTATTACATTATTCTATTCGTTAAAACTTACCCACAGTGTCACAAATTGTTTTTCTAAGATCCGTATCGTCGATTCGCTATTTACACTTATCTAGAGTACAGTGCTTTTCCGCAACCGATAAATGCCCTAAATTAGAGAATTAATCGGAGCACATAAAAACGTTCTGTAAAATTCTACAAAGGGACGCCGACTATTTATGTTTTTTTAGTTCCGCGGCCTCTATTCTTTATATTCAAATTTGTGTTTTAAAAGAGTGTATATCAATAATTATAATTAATTTAAATAATATCTATTTTTCAAATGATGTTACAATTGCTAATCTTAATACTAAAATAAAGTTGTGGATTTTTTTAACACTAGTTTTCCTAACATAACCCGAAATATAAAATTTAGCCGCGCTAAATCAAAAGTACAGTTTTCACATGAAAAATGCAACAATTTCATTTAATTTTTTTAATAATTTATATTCAGATGAAATTGACTATTACTAATTAAATTTATTAGTGAAAATTATCAAATATATTATTTAAATTATTATCGAAACTAAATATGCGTTTAATTCCTTAACATAACTTATTTGAAATTGTCTATTGAATTACACAGGTTGTCTTGCGAAAAACGCACCACGCTACGAGCATGCCATTTCTAATCTGATTTCAGATTTCAGCTTTTTTTTTTAAATAGCAACACGTATTTTTTTTTATTCGTTTGGTAGATTTTTTTTTAAATACAATAGTGTGCGTCAACTTCTTGTAAAATATTCTTTGAAAAATAATTTTTTGTTTTAACAAAGTTAAGGTGTGCCCTAGAATACAAAGCAATGGAAAATTTTATTAACTTCTAAAATAAAACATCGTAACAAATCATAATTATTATAAATATTGCTCAAAATTCCTCTCACCTTGCTGAATACAAAGCTGACACCTTCTAGTTACTCCATATGTTGCATTCAAGATCAAAACATGAGGTATCTCTCGACAAGTATGAATAATTCTCTCTCTTAAAACATGCTCGTTCTCAGGAGGTGTTGAATAGACACGGTCTTGAACATAACTCCATAGCCAAAAATCGAGCGGCGTAAGATCAGGTGAACGTGCAGGCCACCGAACTGGCCCGTATGTCCTTATCCATTTTTGGCCAAATTTAACATTCAACCAGTCAACATTTATCCTGGCAGTATGTGGCGTAGCGCCATCCTGCTGGAAAACACTCTATTTGATTCTGCAAGAGGTAATTCATCCAAGAAATTGTCCAAATTTTGAATTGGTAGTTGGTGATACTTTTCCTGATTTAGAGAACCATTAATGAAAGAGTGTCCAATCAATCTGTCACCCAAACTACCACACCACACATTTACGGTAAATCTGTGATGTCGATTGGTTTCAACAATAACTCTCGGATTTTTTTGATTCCAATAACGGTGAATGCGTCTGTTGAAAACGCCGTTATTGATAAAAGTGCACTCATCGGACCAAATCACATTTTTATAGAACAGCCCATTCTGACCTAACATATTTAAAAAGTAAACACAAAATTGATGTCGTCTATTTTGATCGTTTTCATATAACGCTTGTACATTTTGTGGGATGTACGGTTTAAATGTGTTTTTTTTTTAGATTTTGTGAACTGTGTCCTTTGATGTGCCAATATTATGTGCGATTTCCCGAGTTGAAGTTCTTGGATTTTCTTGAACACTAACAGCCTTATGCATAGTCGTTTTAGTGGCTACTAACACGCTACTAAGATCATTTTAACATCCTACTAAGAATTTCCGTATTCATAGTCGCGTTTCATGCGTACTAACAACGTTTTAACGTTAGTAGGCTACTAAATCCTTAATAGCGTTTGAGACCGTGTTTAAAGTGTCTATTAAAGCTAACCTACAAAAAGAAAAAGCGCAAACTGTCAAAACATACGAAATGATACAAAATTGAGAGTAAAAATCATAACAATAATTCATTAACTGTAAGTATACGGATAATCGGCATACAGCAATTTTAATAATAATGGAAGTGCATGGTGTCTCATTATAATTTCATTATCAACAAAATTTTAATCAATTTTAATTATTATTTTTTGAATGCTGTTTCCAAGTACCCATGAGATGCAATGAAGCAAACTGATGAGAAAAAGTCTGTTTAATATGTATTTATGGTATGATGTAGGCTTTATTTGCAAATATTAGTTCTGTAGCAGGTGGATGGTGTGATATAAATGTATTTATGTAATATATTTAATATATATATATATATATATATATATATATATATATATATATATATATATATATGTCACTGTGTTGGCTATAAGTGAATCACTTATCTTAAGGGAAGTAATATGATATATTTATTACAGGATTTGTTAAAGATTCAACGCGCCTTCGAGAACATTGGCAACAGATGAAGATGCAAGCACCGAAAAATAGTCAGTATTAGAAAAAGTTTACTTGAAACTGGAGCTGAAGTTATTGAGTGAAAATGATAATTGAATATGTTTATTATATGATATTAGATAAGTATGACAATAGGATGATGTAATTTAAAATATAGAATAAAGTAGGTATAATTATATCTAAGTTACGTGTAAATACTGCATCATGTATAAAGTAGGTATGAATATTTGTTACATGTGGATACTTATAAATGTATATATTATATTTAATACTAATAAAAATTATATCAAAATATCTAAAGTATTTCAATAAATAATAAATTATGTATTAACATTTTTAAAGTCTACTAATTAAAATATCTTCATATATAATTGTTGTCGGAATAAATTGCTGTGGATATTGTCATGTGAATCCATGTTGTTCCGCTAAAATAAATTCAGTAATAAATATGTTGCAAAGCCAGTTAAATATGTATATACCTATATCATCACCATAAGCTTTGGGATTTCGTATGATATCTACCTGTGCTTCCTCAATCTTCTTGCAACTCAGCTTGTATATCAACTAGATCTTCCATACTTTCAAAATTATATAATTTCAGTAATACAAATTTTAAGTAAGATTATATATTATACTTACAGTTTTCTTATATCAAATTTAAAAGCAAGAAATCATAAAATTTATTAAAACAAATAAGATTATTTAAAACGTATTTAAAATAACCTACAATTCCAATAGGTAAACTATTTTAAATGTCTCCTTCATGCAAAATGCGCATGCCTGCGAACTCCGTTTTCACTGTTGCCACATATTTTTTTCTACTAAGATCCTATTAGTTAGTAGCCACTAAGTATGATGAAATACGCGACTATGAATACGAAAAGATAAAAGCATCTTAGTACGCTCTTAGTAGCTACTAACTAATAGCGTACTAACACCCTATTAACTTCGCGACTATGCATAAGGCGGTAAGAGTGGCATTTAACTCAACACTTTCACGAAATTGGCGTCCCTCTTTCTTAGGTTTCTTAAAAGCACCGTGATTTTTTAAATTTCGTTCAATTCTTCTAAATTTCTGACGGTTAGGAGCTTCTCTATCGGACAAGCGAGCTGCGTAAATAGGCACTGCTTGACCAGAATTTTTGTGACACTCGAAGAACACTTGCATCATATCAGTTAATTCCTTGTTATTCATAATGAAATTATAAATGGCAGACATAGCGTGATTGCGCTTTTCGTAAGACAACCTGGGTGTTCCAAAATTATGTAGCATACAAATAAATGTTTTTTTAAATTTAAATTCGCTATATTAAATGATGTTCTTTGTTCCTATGTGGATGTGGGATAACTAGACTTCTTCTTTCCCAGTTCTAAATATACTCTGTTCGGCACTCAATAAATTATTATTATTATTTAAATGAAACTAAATTTTTCTGTTTCTCTGCTTAAAACTCTTATCTTCCTTAATTAATTCTTGAGAACGTTTATCTAAAGAAACGCTCGTTCTAGCCTTTCGTGTTAACACTAATTTTGTTGTGGCGTGTATATATGTATTCACAACATAAAAATATATGAAAATATAAACTTTATTAAAAATATGTTGATATTGATTCCGAAAGAATATAGTCGTACAAAATTACCGGAACGAATTATGAATATCTCTCATAAAAATTTACATATATTTACATGATAATGGGATTTACCAAATTAGATTTTGTCATTGGTAATTTATTACGCCTATAAACGGATGTGGTTTAAACTCAGACTATATTTACGCGTATTATGAATTTTTTTATTACGTCATACGTCACAAAAACGATAAACATTTAGTCCGTCCCCTTCATCCTTCTGAAAAAAAAACTCGGAACAGTTGTTACCGTACGTTGTTAAGTGGATTCTGATTAGTTTATCTCGATAGTATCTACGCGACAATGCTAAATAAAATTAATAATTGCGTTCAGTAGTAGCAGTAGTAGTTGTGGAGGACCTTGGACTTCGATTCGCCACATTCATGCATACATGTTACATGTACTGATATGTTTAAAATTTAATGAATATATTTATGACTTTAAAATTGTTTTATATGTATATCTCCCCATAAGTCTGATGAAAACTAACCTCAAAATATTTTTACAAATACATGAGATTAAAAATTTCCTGTTTACCTTCCTTATTCTGACATAGGTTCAAATGAATGCCTGATTAATAAATGACTAAAGAACGTGAACAGAAAAATAATTATTTCAAATATTTGACATTACTTGATTTTGCGTGTTCTTTCAACAAAATTTCTAAAAAGCTATGACATTAAAAAGAGCACAACAAATATCAATCCAATAATAAATAGTATATTAAAAAACAAGTTTCATAATGAAACATTTTGCCGCACGAGATCAGTTCGGAAAACGAGCCGCGATAGCGGCGAGTTTTCTAAAGAGCGAGTGCGGCAAAAGGCCTTATGAAACGAGTTTCTTATACTATTTTGTGTTTTTTACATTAATAAATTGCTTAAACTGGAATTATTTAATTTTAAAGTTCAGAGTTTAATTTTTATATAAAGCATGCAGTTGGTCACATTGATACTTGACATTTTCAAATTTAAATCTTGCTATCCGCGAAGTATATTATATTACATAATACATATTATTTACTAATTTTCGTTAACATTACTTGATACTTCATTTAAAAATATAAACATGAGTGACATAGAAACATTTATATGTTGTTGTCAATTGTATACAACATACGTTGTTTGTGTAAAATTCGGACATATATCTGTCAAATGTACATAAATTCTTAAAATCAAATGACAGCAATGATATTTATTTCTGTATTCGAACAACGCCAACATTGAAAAATAAAAAAAAGCGTATCGAAATGAAGCTCATTTCGATACTGTTTTGGGATTCATAATGAGTTAGTTCATTTCGAACGCAAAATAGAAAATAGTATATTAAAAAACAAGTTTCATAAGGCACCATTTTGCCGCACGAGATTTTCTAAAGAGTGAGTGCGGCAAAAGGCCTTATGAAACGAGTTTTTTATACTATTTTTTCTATTTTGCGTTTTTTACATTAATAAATTGTTTAAATTGTTATTATTTAATTTGAAAGTTCAGAGTTTAATTTTTATATAAAGCATGCAGTTGGTCACATTGATACTTGACATTTTCAAATTTAAATCTTGCTATCCGCGAAGTATATTATATTACATATTATTTACTAATTTTCGTTAACATTACTTGATACTTCATTTAAAAATATAAACATGAGTGACATAGAAACATATATATGTTGTTGTCAATTGTATACAACATACGTTGTTTGTGTAAAATACGGACATATATCATATCTGTCAAATGTACATAAATTCTTAAAATCAAATGACAGCAATGATATTTATTTCTGTATTCGAACAACGCCAACATTGAAAAATGAAAAAAAGCGTATCGAAATGAAGCTCATTTCGATACTGTCTTGGGTTTCATAATGAGTTCATTTCGAACGCAAAATAGAAAATAGTATATTAAAAAACAAGTTTCATAAGGCACTATTTTGCCGCACGAGATCAGTTTAGAAAACGAGCCGCGATAGCGGCGAGTTTTCTAAAGAGCGAGTGCGGCAAAAGGCCTTATGAAACGAGTTTTTTATACTATTTTTTCTATTTTGCGTTTTTTACATTAATAAATTGTTTAAATTGTTATTATTTAATTTGAAAGTTCAGAGTTTAATTTTTATATAAAGCATGCAGTTGGTCACATTGATACTTGACATTTTCAAATTTAAATCTTGCTATCCGCGAAGAATATTATATTACATATTATTTACTAATTTTCGTTAACATTACTTGATACTTCATTTAAAAATATAAACTTGAGTGACATAGAAACATATATATGTTGTTGTCAATTGAATACAACATACGTTGTTTGTGTAAAATACGGACATATATCATATCTGTCAATTGTACATAAATTCTTAAAATCAAATGACAGCAATGATATTTATTTCTGTATTCGAACAACACCAGCTTTGAAAAATGAAAAAAGCGTATCGAAATGAAGCTCATTTCGATACTGTTTTGGGTTTCATAATGAGTTCATTTCGAACGCAAAATAGAAAAAATATTTTTTGTATGGTTTACATTTAACACCTATATAGCGATATTATCTTACATAATAAAACAAAATCATTTTCTATAATGAACTTGCTGAAAATGAGAACTAAAGAGTAAATGTTGCTTAATGTGTTGGGTTAATTTATACATTTCGATAAACTAAGTTTATACCAGTATGTACTATACAAGTGTCCCGTATCGTTATGTTCAAATTTTAGGAGTGTAAAGTAGACTTCATTTCAAGTAACAAAAATGCAAAACTTGTATATCTATTTTTATTTGTTTCAAAGTTACAGATCTATGAATGTGATTGTCAGATCATGAAAAAAAATGTAATCCCAAAGTCAATAAAAACTGATTTTATTTAAAAAAGTTCAATTAATAATATTTTCGAAATGTCCACCTCCTTGTTGAATGCAGGCTTGTGCCCGTAAGCCAACAGAAGAAGTACTTATCCGAATTTCATACTTGTTTTCGGCAGCCGGGTGAATACGATCCAACAACTCTTCTCTTGTGTTCGAAACATGCATGACTAAATTTTTCATGTACCCCCATAAATAGAAGTCAAGGGGATTAAGATCGGGTGATCTGGGTGGCCATGCAACAGGACCAACTCGACTAATCCATCTTGGATAATTGACACGGACAGTCATTCCTAAATGTGGTGGTGCCCCATCCATGTGAAACCACATGTCTCGTCGAACATTCAGTGGGACATCCTCTAAAAGACCTGGCTGTTCGTCAATAAGAAATTGAAGGTAATTGTCCGCATTTAACCTCCCAGGAAGAACGACAGGACCAATCAACAAGTCATCGATTAGGGCCGTCCAAACGTTAATAGAAAATTCATGTTGAAATTTAGATGGGCGTATAGCGTTGGGATTTTCTGATGACCACCTGTGCAGGTTTCTCAGATTTGTAACACCACTTCTCGTGAACATAGATTCATCTGTCCAGAGGACTGTTCTGCAGAAATTAAAATGAAGCCGTGATTGTCTTAATACCCAGGTAGAATAAACTAGACGACCATAGTGGTCTGCCTCAAGCAAACCGTGTCCTCTGGGATAGTGATATGAATATAAGCCCTCACATTTTAAAATTCGCCAAACTGTCGTTCGTGGCTCCTAGTTGTCTAGCGATTCGACGTAACTGAGAATTGGATCCCTTGTAACAATAGCTACTGCTTCTTCCTCTAAGTCTGCTGGCAAATTTACTCCTCAGTCGAAAAGATAATCACACCGTCCTCATTCACGAAATTGTCTGTGTACTTCCAGAAACGTTGTGTAATGAGTACTAATGAGGAATGCGCCTATCAGGAAACCGATGTCGGTATTCAATAACTGCTTGACGTGCACTGCCGTTACAGTAGCCATACACAAAATGCATACTCTTGAGAAGAAAATCGATAAGGCATTTTGAATAAAGGAAACGTGTCCACTCACTAATAAGCTGTTGTATGAACTGAAACGTAATGTAATCCTTTATTAAAAAATGCAACCTGAACATTTGTTTATTGTATGATAATCATGGTTCAGCACTTACGAAATAAGTAAGAACCTTCTTTATCATAAATCAATTTCCAGTACTCTTTTTTGTAGATCTCCAAGATATTACTGTATGGACTACGACACGTGTTTATTTATTTTAGGATAACATTTTATTATGCGATGTTAACAATCACAGGCCTGTTATTGAATCGTATAACTTTTTTTTAAATAAAATCAGAATATATTGACTTTAGGATTACATTTTTTTTCATGATCTGACAATCACATTCATAGATCTGTAACTTTGAAACAAATAAAAATGGATATACAAGTTTTGCGTTTTTGTTACTTGAAATGAAGTCTACTTTACACTCCTAAAATTTAAACATAACGATACGAGACACCTTGCATATACAGGCTGTTCAGAAACTCCTGACAAACGAAGACAAGAGTTTCCTCAGATAATTTTAAGACAATTAAACCCAAATTCACCTAGTCCGAAAATGCTTCCTAAGGGAGCTAGAGTTCTTTGAAGATGGCGCCTTGTATTTATTTTTTTTTAAATTCCTCCAGAACGCTTCTATTTAGAAAAACAAAAACTGGTATGCTTATTTATCGTCCAGAGATGAATCGATTCCATTAATTGCGAATTTCTAGTACCGGTCATAGGCGTCCGTTTTGGGTAGGTCAATGGTTATTTTAAGGCATAACTTTTTTGTATTTAACTTTTAAGCATTTGTGACACTAGATTATTAAATTTTCAGGTATTCCAGTACTAAAAGGTATTCTTACTTTAAGTCGGTAAGATACACCGTTTTCTAGAAAAATCGATTTGTAAATTTTTCGTTTTTTCTTCATTAAAGTTCAATTTTTTATTTTTTGCAATAGTTAGCTCTGAACTGCCAACAGAAGTAAAACCTACGTTTTTCATTGTCAAATTGTTGTCAGTTCGCGAAGTTTATCTTTTCATTTTTTACTTTGTGTTATTCAAACAACGATTTCAATTTTTAAAAAAATGGTTTTTACTAATGAGGAATACGCCGATATGCATTTAGTTTATGGCGAAATGAGGTGTAACGCTCGAGCGGCGCAACGTAGATACGCTGAAAAATTTCCCAATCGTCAGCATCCCACACACTCAACATTTACAGCTCTCCATCAACGATTAAGAGAAACAGGTTCAGTGGTCCCAAAAAATAATGAAACAGGGAGACATAATGATGTAACAGCAGAACATGAAGATCTTATTTTAATGGAAGTTGAGGAAAATCCAGAAATTAGCGTTCGAAGACCATCTGCCATGTACCCCACAATTTGAAAATCTTCCGTAGGGAATATTTTACACAAAGAAAATTTATATCCTTTTCATTTTACAAAGGTGTAAGCACTGCTAGAAGGAGATTTTCCTGCTCGCGTATAATTCGCTAGATGGTTACAAAATCAGAAAAATCAGATGAAGATTTCTTCAGGAACATTTTGTTTGGTGACGAAGCTACATTCTCAAAAAATGGAATTTTTAATGTACATAATGCACATTATTATTCGTACGTTGGTGACAATCCCCACGTTGTTCAAGAATTTAAGCATCAGCATAGGTTTAGCATAAACGTCTGGATAGGAGTAGTTGACGATTATCTACTTGAACCTGTGGAATTACCTGCTCGTTTAAATGGTGCTGATTACTTACATTTCCTGCAAAATATTTTACCTGATTTGTTAGATGAGGTGCGTTTAAATATTTGGCAAAACTTATGGTTTCTACAGGACGGCTGTCCGGCCCACTTTAGCAGGAATGTACGAGACTTTCTAGATAATAACTACGAAGACCATTGGATTGGAAGAGGCGGTCCAGTTGCTTGGCCAGCAAGGTCGCCGGATTTGAATCCTTGCGATTATTGTGTTTGGGGATACATAAAATCATTTGTTTATTCCGTTCCGATACAAAATCGCGCACAACTCTGGCTAAGGATACAAGATGCTTGCAACGAATTTAGAAATAACTTTGGAATTTTTGCAAGAATTCGGCGTTCTCTAAGCAAAAGGGTAAACTTATGCATAGAGACTAATGGTCATCACATCGAGCAACTTTTGTAACAATCTACCTTTGATACTTGTTCTTTTTTTGTTAGTTTCGTTCCATTGTAATAAATAATTTGTTTTTAATTTATTAAATTAATTTTCATCCATGCCTTGATAGTCCAAGCCAACTTCGTCGCTAAAAATAAGTAGGTACATAATAAATTGAACTTTAATGAAGAAAAAACGAAAAATTTACAAATCGATTTTTCTAGAAAACGGTGTATCCTACCGACTTAAAGTAAGAGTACATTTTAGTACTGGAATACCTGAAAATTTAATAATCTAGTGTCACAAATGCTTAAAAGTTAAAGACAAAAAAGTTATGCCTTAAAATAACCGTTGACCTACCCAAAACGGATGCCTGTGACCGGTACTAGAAATTCGCAATTGATGGGATCGATTCATCTCTGGAGGATAAATAAGCATACCAGTTTTTGTTTTTCTAAATAGAAGCGTTCTGGAGGAATTTAAAAAAAAATAAATACAAGGCGCCATCTTCAAAGAACTCTAGCTCCCTTAGGAAGCATTTTCGGACTAGGTGAATTTGGTTTTAATTGTCTTAAAATTATCAGAGGAATCTCCGCTCTTCGTTTGTCAGGAGAGTTTCTGGACACCCTGTATATACGCGAAGTGTAGAAGTGGAAGTCATGTCTGTCTCTAGGATACTGTATGTTGACAAACTCAAGTGAGAGCGAAATGTATCCACACATTTCCGGATAGATGTGACTTTTCACGAATTTTTCATTATTCTAACAACCAGGAAGGTGGTGTCGCGACGTGCAGCGTTCTGCATACTGATACAAACTTAGTTTGTTGAAATGTAGAAATTAACGCAACACATTAGGCGACATTAACATGTAAGGTGAGACTTAATACTTATTAATTCTCATTTGCAGTAAGTTCAATATATAAACTATACAGTGTGTGCCCGGATTGAGTTCACAATAGGTATAATGGACCGAAAATTTTCGAATGGGAATTTCATATTTTGGAATTTCGCCCTGCTTAGTCTGAAACTTATTTTTAGTTTACTTTCAAGTTTTTTAAATCAAGTGGGCCTTTACAGTTGAACAAAAATTATTGTCGTTTCAGGTAAAGTACCTTTCCTGTTCACATTACGCCTAAGTATTACTTAGAAAAATTGTTCAAAATGAAAAGTTATGACATTATGCAAATTTTTAGAATGATCGGCCACGTCGATACAAGAAGTTGAAAATAGGAGAAAAATCTTTATTATTATTTACGATTACATGATAAAAAAAACAGGCTGATTAGATATTTTCAAATTCAGATTCAAATTTTTAACAGTTTATCAAAATAAAAACTTCCTCCAAGAGCTGCACATTTTTCTATCCTAACTTTAAAAACATCGTATACTTCCGCTATGGTCATTGGGTTAATTTCATTTACAACATTCCTAATATTTTGTTTTAATAAGTCGATGTTATCATGAATATTTGTATCAAACTTTACCCTTCGCTATCGACAGATTTGTCCCTAAATATCTAGTACATTCTGATAAATATCCTAAATGGTGTTCGTCTTCAACATAGCATAGTCCATATATTTTCCCCAGCGATGCTCTTACCCTTCCAAATAGTAGTTGTCGTCTTGCACCGCAAAATAGGAGCTTACCTCTTCGTTCGATAAAAATCTCTGCCGCGCAACTTTAAGCTTAGGAAACAGGAAGAAGTAGCTGGGAGCCAGAACAGTGGTTGGTCATGGCGATCGCCGAAGGGTGGGCAAGTGCGTTGTCTTGATGGAACTGCACTTTCTTCTTCTTCAAATGCGACCACCTTTTTGCAATTTCTGCCTTCAGCAGATCAAGTAATGATGTGTTCTACAGCCCAGTTATCGTTTTAATTTTTTCAAGATAATCGACGAACACAATTCCGTGATTATCCCAAAAAACAGTCGCCATCACTTTCCCGTCCGATGGAATCGTCTTCGCCTTTTTTAGAGCAGGTTTACCCTTTGCAGTCCACTGTATTGACTGTTCTTCGGTCTCAGGAGTATAGTGGTGGATTCAAGTTTCATCTAAAATTATAAATCGACGCAAAAGACTAATTCATTTCACTTAAACACTCAAATAGGTCTTTGGAAATGTTCATTCGAATGCATTTTTGGTCCAAAGTGAGAAAGCGCGGCACCCAACGCGCACATAGTTTTCGCATGTGCAATTCTTCAGTCAATATATGACAAACGCGTTCTTTCGATATGTGCCATGGCCTTTGCTATCTCTCTAACTTTGATTCGACGGCCGTTCAGAACCATCTAGTGAACATTTTCAATGTTATCGGTTTTGGACGCAGTTTTTGTCCGTCTCTAACACTCATCATCACCCAAGTTGGTACGGCCACGTTTAAATTTAGTTGCCCATAATGATGGGGCGAAGTCTTCGAAACAACGTCCAACTCAGTTAATTTTCGCACTTTTCCTTTCAAATGCAAGAATTTAATCACGTCACGATATTAGATTTTTTCATTTTTACAAAAACCGACTGACACAAACGATTGTCAAACAACAACTGTCCAAAATGGTTTATATTTTCACATCTTTCAAAGTATGTACGATTGCAGTACCAGAATGGTACTGGAATTGAGGCGCTGTTAAAACAATAACATTGGTGAAGAATATGTTGAAAAATAAAATTGTTTCCAAGTTATTGTCATGGTAAGTTATTTTTTTCTTATCTTTTGTGACTTACTGATTGACTCATCCTCGTAACATATAAAAATTCTCCTTTTTCACTTCAGAGTACTGTCCAGATTTCCATTTGTAACTCGATATTTTCTAATATCAGTACCTATAGTAAATGAGAGCAACGCCTTTTTATCTATAATTCTCCATTCATTATTAAATCGCTTTTATGAATTAATCAGTGTAACAAGTTCCTGTGATTATGGCGATTAAATTTTGTGTATATCCGTTGTGATTCATTTGATTCCCAACAATGAATAATATATTGGAAACCTATTTTTAAACAACCACAAAGAGGACACTTTACTTTGAAATATACATAATAATCGCTTGTGAATGAAGAAATAAAATAACGGAATTGATTTTGATAACGAAATTATGAATAATTTCAGCAGGATATCTTGTTTTAATTTCAAATACAGCACAATTATTTTTATTCGATAATTCGTTCATTGAATATAAAAATACGTAAGATTTATATTCAATGATTTATAAGATTTTGATTAATGAAAATAAGGAAGGGTAAATGTAAAACATTGACTAAACATGACAAATAACAAAAACATATATGTGTGACTATAAATATTGTGTGTGGGCAGTTAATCAAGCATATTTTTTTTTGACTTTGTATAATGTTTGGGTATCTCAAGGCTATCTTTTTGGGTCTACTTAACTAGACCTAGCATCCAATGTAAACGTAAAGAAATAATACAAGATGTAAATTATTAAAAATTATTTTATTGATAATTAGTATTTTCACAAATCATGTATTTGCAACTTTACACTGTATATAAAATTATATTTTACGACTATCAATGAATATTTGATTTCAAAAATTTCAATAGCACAGATATCTTGAGATTACTCGTGGAAATCTACTTCCTACTTATCTTACTCAGATGTCTGTTATAAGTTTTCACTTCAGAAGTGTATTTATTATGAATTAATTCAAATTAACAATCCATATGCGTTTTTAAAATAATTTATTTCAGTTTTATAGACTCCAACTACTATCGTGTGTAAAGTTTCTACTTATTCAAAGCTAAATCCGCATACATGTTATCAAATTCCTTTTCGTACATGTTGCATCCGTAATAAATATATATTTAAAAATTTGTGAAAATTATTCATATCATACATATTGATGATAACAATAATTAGGTACAATAAATTATATTATCTATTCTTATACCATTTTAAATTAAATAAAATGCTAACTAACGTCGAGAGAATCGAATGAATCAAAGAATGAATAGTGAATGTCGAAAATAAATCAATTAATAACACTTTGCTGTCGCGTCCAGCGCTTTTATATCTGGCAGTTCTTGCTTCTCGGAACTGTTTTCCCACCACCCTTAATTAATTTCAAAATTTGATTTTACTCTTGTCTTCTTTCGTGTTCACTCCTGTATCTATCCGCTTATTATATGCAAATTTGCTTTTTCTTTCACTGTCTGCAGTTATTTTGTGTACATACAATCTAATTTTTGGTAATTTATGTCTTTTACATATTTAATCACGAGAGTAAAATTTATCTCCTTTTTTACTTCCGAGAATTTCCTATTTATCGTATTCCAGCCTGCAAAGAATTACTTGTATTTTGTACACTTTTTGATTAGATGTCTTTCGTGCTTCCCTCTCCTTGTTCTTTCCATTTTCCTTTCGTATTTATCACCTTCTCATCTCTAAATCTATTTAACTGCTTAGTTCGAACGTTGTGGGCATGCGCATTCTAATGCACTTACCATTTTGAGATTTTGTTTACGTTTTTCGAACGTAAGAATTCACGATTGCTATTTTTAGTATACCAAAATTTTGTTCGCATTTGCTATAGCTGTTGAAGCCTCCCTAGTTTGAGAAGCTTATCGCTATCCACAGTTTTTCGAATAAAACACTCGTTTGTGAACTAAAATATTTTATTCTACTATGTACACAACTATTAATTATTTGATAAAAGATAATTATTATTTATTTGATGTTGAAGTTTATTTTGAATATCTGAATGAATATAATGCCGAGTTTTTGTCTAGCTCGATGCTTTACGAGTTCTTGCTAGATGTTTTCTCGGTGAATTCTTCATTGATACTAGTCTTGACTGGTCTTTTGTGTCAGGTCAATTATGTGGTCGCATCCACAATTATTCCGACACGATAATAAAATTAAACTAAAACTTATTGTATAAATCTGGAATATTAGTCAAAAACATACGGAAAACCTCTCAATAAATAGGACAAAGAACGCTATAAACTGTAAACGTAAAACCCATAACAGAGCTTTACATTCAATTACGCCTTTTCATAGTTAACAGAATTAACAGGCACGTGGCGGGCCACAGAATCAATTAGGTAATTTTAGGTACGTAGTTTGGAAACTTTGGTATTTCGCATGGATTACAAAGATATGTAATTAACATTGAATAACAATTTGTGACCTAAATGCAAGATGTTTTAAGTATATTAACATATATACATTGATGAGTATGAATTAAAAAAAGTAATTAGCTAAATATATATAAACTTATAAACTAAACTAAATCTATGTAAAACAAAAAACACAAAACAATTATGTATATTATTGTGTTGCATTGAATATATGCATATCCGGTGTCAAGCAAATGTTCATCTTTGTCTTAAGCTTTCTTAACAATAGCTATATTATATTTTTCACATTACACTGCTTCTGTTGTTGATGTTAGATAGTTTTCTTATGAGATTACTCTTATTTCTAGATGCATTTGAAGTTGCAAACTTATTTACATGACCATGGATATGATTTATACAATATCAACAAATCTCAACTAAATATTACTAATAGTATGACCTTATTTTGTATCCCTTTTTTTTTACTGTTTTGGTACGTAAAGCTTTTTCTGTCTAATTAGATTCTAATTATTATTGAAAATTATGATAACCTTTAAACTATCTACTTATCGTTTCATCAAAGAGAAGTAAGGCCGTCTTCCTACGGCTATTACCAACAAAAAATTGCTGCTGTTAAAAAAATAATTGAAAAAGACAAGCCACTTATGCGGTAATAGAACATCAACTCAAGATTGGATCCTCAGCTGTTAAAACAAACATACCCGATCACCTGCATTTAAAAAAAGTGGTAAGTCGTTTTGTGCCACATCACCTTTCCAATTTGCAAAGAGTAGAGCGTGTAAGGATTTGCCATGAAACTTTAAACTTCTTAAATAATGACGGGCACCAAATTTCTTCCAAAATAGTGACCGATGACGAAAATTATATTCCCTTTTTTTGACTTTCCTATCCGCCAAGAGAATCGTGTATGGCTTCACGAAGATAAAGAAACTCCAACAATGACTAAGAAGCAGCGAGCTATGAAAAACATTGTATATGCAGTAGTCTTCAGAAGTACAGGCTTAGTAAATGCAATTAAGTTAGATAGACAAAAGACACTTACATCTAAGTGGTATACAAAAAAATGTTTGCCTGAAGTGTACAGTAGAGTTTCAGACAAGGGAATCATGCTCCACCATGATAATGCATCGTCCCATACAGCAGTTTTAATCCTCCAGTTTTTGGCTGGAAAAAATATAAAAGTAATAGAACATCCGCCATACTCACCTGATTTAGCAATGACTTTTGGCTATTTTTTTTTGTGGCTTAAACGCAATTTGCGACGTAGAAGGTTTTCGTCTGAAGAAGAGATTGATACCGCAGTTCATGCTTATTTTGAAGGTATTCCGAAAGAAGAATGGTTGGAAGCTTTCAAACAATGAAAAGGAAGAATAAGTGTATCATTGCTGAAGGGAATTACTTTGAGCATATTTAAAATAAAATCCTAGAAAATTTTAACCGTGTTTTTTATTCTCAATCATTTCAGCTTGTCCCTAGTACAAGATGTAAGGAACATGGCTGACATTTTTAAAATATATGATTAATTAAATTAAATAAACCGAAATTTATAAATAAATTTTTCGTCTATAACGTACCGGTACCGAGTATTTTAAACGCGAAGTAAGGAAAAGGTGGCAACGCCACTCTCTCTCACGTATGTATCTGTTTCGATGAGCATTTGTTCTCGTTGTACGTGGTAAGGTACAACAATTTCTATCGCAAAGTTCTGTGAACTGTCCAATGCGAACCACCAACTTCGCGAGCTATGTTGCGTGTATTAGACGTAGGATTTTGGTGCACAATGTCCAAGATTTCCTCCTTGACAGCGAAAACAACATCGGATACTTGAGGTGCCCGATTTTCTATGCAAATACTCACACTTTCCGTATCTAATACACACTGAGAAACAGCTACAAAAGTACGTCGATTTAGCATGCTTATGTTCGGATAGCACATTATCGCCGTGCTAAACATGAATTTCTATGCGCTTCGCCGTAAATCGACTTTTCATGGTATTCTCGTACACTGTACCTGTTCATTTTAGTAAACACTAGCAATAATTAGGAAGCAGCGAAGTAACCCAATAAATCGTAAACTTAAAGACATAATAAATAATAACTATTTTAAAATGATAAAAGTAACACGTAAGCATTTTAAATGATAACTAACTGAAACCACAACAAATACAAACTGTTCTTATGAATCGTAAATTGTACACTGTGCAAGTTCTATTCATACTAATATTATTGTGGGGTTAACGGAGTAAAAGTAAATATACAAACCCCCAATAAAGATTTAAGTAAGGTAGGTCAGGTACATCGATATTTTCAATATCGCGGGAAGATAATATGGGAACTTTGATATCATTTTTTTTTAAAATAGATATCATATATATAATTAATAGTTAATACACTAGTAGTTAAAAACTTCACTTATTAATACGTAATCCTAAGACGATAATTGTTTCGCCAGCACAGTGGCTTCATCAGGATCTTACAGCTAAAAAGCTTGTTATAAACTAAATTAAAAATATAAAGTGAAAAAGGTTAGTATTATTCTACAACATCTTAAAAAATCTAAGAATTTACACACATTTTGTAGTAAAAATATGTGACCCATCTGTTCAATCCTTACTGTAATACTATAGGGTACTAAACATGTTTACGAATAATATTTGTTTTAATAAACTAAATGTGCATTTCTATTACTGTCTAAATAGTTTTTAAATGAATAACTTTAACAAAGGTGAGTTATTTAAATCTAATTGATCGTTAAGTAAAATTTGCGATTGTTTCAATTTATTAATTTCTAAACTTTCCAATAAATTTAATTTATTGCCTTTATTTTCTTTGAAAAGCCATATTAAGAGTGTGGCTTTCTACTAATGGGTGATTAGCAAAAGTGGAATCTTGTTTTTTATTAACAATAAGAACAATAAGCAGCGTTTTTCAAACGATCTTCCCGTTTGGCCAATATACATGGTGCTAATTAAGTACATGCAATAACTTTAATGGTCGATTCTTTGAGTGATTTTAAGACAAAATGCTCATATAAGCACGGGTTCGTAAATGCAAGGTTGGGTTTAGAAAATAATTCCAGCATTTGGTAAACAACTTGACAGTTGTCAAATAATTTATATGCGAGGTATTAATTTGAATTTCTTAGAAAGCATTTTTTGTTCAATATGGTTCAGTATACTAATAATGAAATGGCAGACATGCATTTCTATTATGGAATGGCTCAAGGAAACTCTAGTGCTGCAAAATGTATTTATCATCAAATGTTTCCTCAACGTGTGCCTAAGTCTTCATGCACGACTTTCTCAAACCAGCAGTTTTAACAGATCGACGATTGTTATCGGAAGGCCTGTAATGGTAAGAACAGTACAAATTGAAGAAGCTGGTTTAAATGAAATTGAAGCCAGTACCCAGAAAATAGCCGAAGAATTAAACATAACCCATGTAATAGTAAAGCAGATTTTAAGAGACCAGCTATCCTATATTTCTACCACTTGCAAGCTTTATTGCCCAGGGATTCGCCTCCAAGACTTGCTTTTTGTCATTGGCTCCATAGTAAAATCATATGAAATCCAGGATTCCTAAGTCAGATACTATTTACAGATGAAGCCTGTTTTTCGCGAAATTTAATTATTAATTTTCACAACAATCACGTATGGGCCGAAAACGATCCACATGCCTTGATAGAAAATAATTTTCAACAACAGTTTTCTTTTAATATCTGAGTTGGGATTATCGGTGATCACCTCATTAGGCCAAATTTTTTTTCACCAAGACTTTATGGGAAACAATACCGAAGGTTTTTAGAATACATATTACCTGAACTTTTAAAAACGGTTCTTGTTATGGAAAGATTTCGTATGTGGTACATGCACCACGGTGCTCCACCACACTTTAGTCTAGTGGCGTGTCAATTTTTGCATGAAAATTACCGTACATTTCGTCTTAAAATCACTCAGAGAATGGACCCTTAAAGTTATAGCATGTACTTAATTAACACAATGTATATCTTACCACATCCACATGTTATCTTTATTGCTTTTAATATGCTAGATTATTATTAGTTTTGAAAACCGTATTTATATTAAGTTTTTTTTAAATACATCGAAATATTATTCATTAGATTTTGCAGTGTACGTTTGTAATCTAAATTTTGAATTTTATTTATCCTTTATTACATGAGCTATCTCTATGCTATAGAGATAGCTTTTTTTTAACTTTTTTGTCAGCGTATTTTTAGTTAAAGTATCCTGTATAGCCATTATTGGTTGCTATTTGTTTAATTAAATTTAGTTCTTGTTCATAATTTTCTTTGAATAGTGAATAATATTAATCATAAGTAAAAACACAAGAGCTTTTTTTTATCGGATAAATTTCTCTTTGTAACGAAATTATTTTGCCAATCAGTAATTTGACGAGTAAAACTTACATGAAAAAATCGCGAGACCGAAAGGTCGAGCGATTTTTTCTAATGTAAGTTTTTCGAGCGAAATTACTGATTGGAAAAATATTGAGTTAAAAAGAAATTTATCCGATTGAAAGAAAAGCTCGAGTGTTTCTTGGCAAGATAAATTAACGACATGAATAAAACTTTTTAAATTGTCTCCATATTGACGATTTTGTATTTCTTGTGTATTGCGGTATTGATCTTTTGATATTTGTTGAAATTTCCCCAAACCGACTCGTACATTTTACGTTCAACGATACTTAATAGTTATTACCTGTCAGCTGCCAAAATAAATTAAGTGATGCAGGGCTACTAGATATGTAACAGGAAGAAGCATTTTTATAGGAGGAAGAAGCATTTTTATCGGTGATAAAAAGCTATGTAGGTTTTTATCGCTGTCAAAGTGACAAAAATGTCACCCGACTTTTTATATAGGAGTTAATTTATCATAAGTAAAAACACAAGAGCTTTTTTTTTATCGGATAAATTTCTCTTTGTAACGAAATTATTTTGCCAATCAGTAATTTGACGAGAAAAACTTACATGAAAAAATCGCGAGACGATAGTCGAGCGATTTTTTCTAATGTAAGTTTTTCGAGCGAAATTACTGATTGGAAAAATATTGAGTTAAAAAGAAATTTATCCGATTGAAAGAAAAGCTCGAGTGTTTTTTGGCAAGATAAATTAACGACATGAATAAAACTTTTTAAATTGTCTCCATATTGACGATTTTGTATTTCTTGTGTTTTGCAGTATTGATCTTTTGATATTTGTTGAAATTTCCCCAAACCGACTCGTATTTTACGTTCAACGATACTTAATAGTTATTACCTGTCAGCTGCCAAAATAAATTAAGTGATGCAGGGCTACTAGATATGTAACAGGAAGAAGCATTTTTATCGGAGGAAGAAGCATTTTTATCGGTGATAAAAAGCTATGTAGGTTTTTATCGCTGTCAAAGTGACAAAAATGTCACCCGCATATGGACATTTTTATATAGGAGTTAATTTATCTATGTAAAAAAAACTATGGAAACCTGCTAATTTGTGTTGTATGGGATGTGCTGACGAATTATGAATAGTTATGTGATTATGTCTATATGAGGTTCTTTGTGATAAATGTCAAACTCTCATTTATTGTTGATTTTCTTAATAGTTACATCCAAAAAATTAATGCTATTTACTTCTTGTTTCATGGTAAATTCCATATTTTTGTGAATGTAATTGGCGAATTCCAGTAGCAAGTTTAGTTGTCTTTCTGTTCCGGTGAGATAAAACGAAATTTTGCGATTACATTTTACTAAGCTTTTTTAATTACTTTTATACTCGTTCATTCTATCTAGTTTCGAAAGGAGAGCAGTCAGTCTTCTTAAGTTTTTATTTTCTAATCTTCATGGATACCTAGCTAACCTTAAAGAATATACTGCTAGCCATAATTTAAATCTATGCATATAAAATAAACAATACTCATATAAAATAAATAAACATAACACAGGAACGTCCACATTTATATAAAACAAAAAATACCGTAGTTTCCGCGAGGAGATAAACGGTAATAATCTGTCAGGGTTGTTTTTATCGACACAAATAAACTAAAAACGTTAAAAGTTTCTTTCTCATAATTTCAAGTCGTTTATTAAATGCACAGTTGTACCTATCTTGTATCAAACTGAAAAAATGTGTCTACATAATGCCATTAACATATTTCCAAGAATAATATTTATAGATATACAATAAATAATATATATAATAGTACACCTGCGGGTGTAAAATTATATCGTAGAGAAATCCTTACAATGTCACTTGCAAATTACTCCCATTATATAAGTGCGAATTAGCCGAGGTTTTGTGTTTTTGTGGGTGTAGCATTTGGAGAGAGAGCGGTATTCTACATCGTTTCACCATTAAACCTTCGCAGACATATCAAGGTTTTAATAACAGTTTACATTGTAACACTTCATTAAATAAAACTGTAAACTGTGCGATAGGAACAGCAAACCTGTAACTTGTATTCGTCGCCTAAAATGAAATAATACGCACGAATGTGTCCTTCCTTTTTTGATATTTGAGAGTAATGTTACAAGACGTTCAGTTTTTGTAGATATTTTAATTATAAATTATGTTATTTTAAAGAGCAATTTTTCTTCTGTTATGAGATTATTAATCACTAAATCGGAAAAAGGTCGAAATAAATTTTATTAACGTTTTTATTTGTTTGAATAATGTATTTAGTTTTCATCTGATCATATAGTTGTACCATATTTTATGGCCTTTTGCATTCCAACTAACTTTATAAATAATTTCAAGGCATTTTAGTCGAAGATTTGACAAAAATTAAATGTTATTATTTCAAACAAAAAAAAATCTATTTTTACTTATTTGTTATCTATTCAACGTATCTTTTATAAATAACATTAACAATAAATAAAAACTCAATTTAACATCTAATGAATTTACAAGGGAACTTTCAAAACGAAATGAAACTTTGTGGATGAATTTTCCATCCTAGGACGAATCATAAGGATCATCTTAGGAGATACTTAGGGCAAATGTTCAATGCCATTTTAAGAACAGGGAAATAAAAGGTGGCCCAAATAATTATTATTCCAAAACCTGGTAAATCTACAAACAGCAGCAGGTCCTACAGACCCATCAGCCCTACCTATTCCATCAAAATTATTTGAGAAACTTCTGTTAGAAAAATTGGAAATTATACTGAAAAGGCACCAGATTATTCCTAAACATCAATTTGGCTTTAGACCACAACATGCAACTATAGATCAAATACGTATATCGTTTTTCAAAAAAATTGCTAAGACCTTGAAGATAAATGTATTGCTCCACAGCATTTTAGACATATCACAGGCCTTCGATAAAATTTGGTACACTGACCTCCTTTAAATCAGAACACAGCTTCCTCGTATTTTCCAGTCCTACCTGCCTAACCGTCACATCCTAGTTCGGCATTTTGACGCATATATCGGTATTTACCCTATTAAATGTGACCAATTAGTAGAACAACTCAAATTTTTCCTTACTCATGCTATCCACTTTACGAGTTGTTTCAAAACCTTCAAATATTCTGCAGTGCAGCGAATCCGTTCTGTACTTACTATATACAGGCTGATTCATTTTCGGCCCTCACCATGGGGATCTCGCTTATTATTGGAGGTAGAGTATAGGTTTAAATTTGGCAAAGTTGTTAAATTTTGTGTTTGTTATAAATCCGTAAAGAAAATAGACCTGTGACAAATGACCTCCGTATTTAAAAAAAAAACCGAAAACCCCATTTTCTTCATTTACCTGTAGCACCGACATTTGGCCTTGTACAGAAAAAATAAAAACACATCCTTGTGGCCATTTCTAAACCTCTATCCAGTGGTGTACCCTAAATTTTTATACGACGTTTCGTTTCTTTCTGGCCAACATCAACTATCTAATTTCTTATAGGCGCCATATTGGATTTAGACATCTTCAGAAAGAGTTTTTTTTCTGATTTCAACCATGTACCACATGCTGACTAAAGTTTTTGACATTAGGTTTTATTTGAAAGAATAAATTATAAGATTAAATAAGGTAGAGATGGAATTTCAATCTGTCAAACATTTCATTTATTGTTCATTAATAATACAAAAATGTCATACACTAACGAAGAGAAACGAGATATGATAAGTATTTTTTATTCTTCGAACCGAAATTCAACAGTAGCGAGTACAAGATATCTACAATTATATCCAGAACGACAACAGCCTCATCGTACCATTTCTCTAGATCTCGACAGAAATTTTGTCGAGAATGGATCGTTTACTAAGCCGCGTAATGGTCAAAACAGGAATTTAAATGAAAATCGACAAGATATTTTACAAATGGTAAATTAAAAGCGTGTTTTCAAATTTCATGTTAATCTTGTATTTTTATAGATAAATAATAATCCATCAATTTCTACACGCGAAGTAGGGTCGGAATTAAATTTGTGCCAGTCCAGAGTTTGGAGAACTTTACATAAAAGTAGGTTTAAACCATACAGGATCCATGTTAGTCACTCTTTACTGCCTGGAGATAATTTGAGAAGGCTAGAATATTGTAATTGGTTAATGGGAAGGATAGAAAATGACGAATATTTTTTAAGCAAAATCATCTGGTCAGATGAAACAAAATTTACAAATTCTGGAATGTTCAACAGAAATACGGAGAACTATTGGGCAGTACAAAATCACCGACAAAACAGGGCTAGAACACCACAACATCGTTTTGGAATAAACGTTTGGATTGGAATTTTGGCAAATCGTCTCTTAGGACCAGTTATGTATAAAGAACATTTAAAAGGAGAAAGATATTTAAACATTTTACGTACATACGTATCTGACTATCTTGACGACAATATCCCATTAAATCAATTACAATATTTATGGTGGCAACAAGATGGCGCACCAGCACACAATGCAGCTGTTGTTAGAAATTTCTTAAATCAAGAGTTTGCAAACCGTTGGATTGGAAATAGGGGAGTTGTTGAATGGCCTGCGAGATCACCTGATTTAAGTCCGCTAGATTTCTTTTTATGGGGATATGTTAAAAATAATTTTTATAAAGTAGATGCGCCTCAAAACATTGAAGAATTACGAGACAGACTTCAGAATGCCTTCGATGCAGTTCCTAGAAGAACTATACAAAGGGCAATACAAAATGCCAGAAGGCGTGCCCAATTGTGCATTACCGAAAATGGCCAGATAATTGAACATTTACTGTAATTGTTTATTGTTTACTTTTCTATGTATTTTATTAATGTTTTTGTTATCTTGTACTCGCTACTGTTGAATTTCGTTTCGAATAATAGAAAATACTTATCATATCTCGTTTCTCTTCGTTAGTGTATGACATTTTTGTATTATTAATGAACAATAAATGAAATGTTTGACAGATTGAAATTCCAAAAGCTACCTTATTTAATCTTATAATTTATTCTTTCAAATAAAACCTAATGTCAATAACTATAGTCAGCATGTGGTAGATGGTTGAAATCAGAAATCTCTTTCTGAAGATGTCTAAGTCCAATATGGCGCCTATAAGAAATTAGATAGTTGATGATGGCCAGAAAGAAACGAAACGTCGTATAAAAATTTAGAGTACACCGCTGGATAGAGGTTTAGAAATGGCCACAAGGATGTGTTTTTATTTTTTCTCTACAAGGCCAAATGTCGGTGCTACAGGTAAAAGAAGAAAATGGGGTTTTCGCGTTTTTTTTAAATAACGAAGGTCATTTGTCCCAGGTCTATTTTCTTTAGGGATTTATAACAAACACAAAATTTAACAACTTTGCCAAATTTAAACCTATACTCTATCTCCAATAATAAGCGAGATCCCCATGGTGAGGGCCGAAAATGAATCAGCCTGTAGTGTAGACCTGCAAACGACTCGTGACGTCACTGTTGCTACATACGCAGACGACGCAGCCATCCTTGCCTCACATATTGATTCTGTTATTGCTTCGCAATTATTGCAGACAAGTCCGAACAAAATTCTCGTTAATGAAATGGTGAATCAGAGTTAACGAAAGTAAATCTGTTCAAGTAACATTTATCACTAGACATTATTTGTTTAAGTAACATTTATCACTGTCCTGCAATATATCCAAGTAACTACGCTCGGCCATGAAACGGAGACACCAAATACCTAGAAATATACCTTAATCGAAGACTGACATGGAGAAAGCAAATATTCTCAAAGAGGAAGCAGTTAGAACCTAAACTCAGTAGACTATACTGGTTAATTGGTCACAAATTCAAGCTATCCCTGGAAAACAAAGTTCTTGATCATAAAGTAACATTAAAACGCATTTGGAGTTATGAAATACAGGTCCGGGGACTGCTTCCATATCTGACATTGAAATACTGGAAAGATTTGGGCTCAAAATACTCCGTTTGATTACCAAGGCTTCTTGGTAAAGGCCCCGTCTAATAGCATCAGAGACTATGACTTGAAAATAAAAACAGCGAAGGACGAAATCAAAACTTTCTCCGAAAAATACGCAGAAACACTAAGTAATCATGCCAATTCTCTGGCAAATACTCTAATGATTCGATCTATCAGAAGGAGTAGACTCAAGCGGTTCAAACCTACTCATGAGATTTTAGTTCTAAACTTCTAGAAGCATCATAAAATAATTTTCTTTTTTAATTATACTGTACAGAAACCAATGGACAGTTTCCTACATGTCAAATATTTCAAACACACAATTTACTTATTGTATTTTGTTTGTACAGATTGTAAATATGTATATTTGGAACTAAAAAAAATTCCTTCGTGCCGAAAAACGTTTAAAGCAAGCGAAAACACTCTCTATTCTAAAATAGATCAAATATGAGCGTTATTCGAGGGTCATTTGGCAGAAGAGTGACTTTTCAATTTAAAGTAAAAAATAGATTTAATTTTTCAACATAATTCCCATTCGATTCAATACACTCAATTTTTTAACCCGAAAGCTCGTCGAAATAGTAATTTGCTACAGCTATCACCTCCTAATTTATTTCAAATCTCTTTCCACCAAGTCACTTTTTCTAGTTTAAAAACAAGAAAAAACTACTTGGTGTCAGATCTGGTGAATATGATGGTTGAGGCAGTAATTCATATCCTAATTCAAATTTCCTAGAAACGTAAATAATGAACGACCGTAAGACATTCTTCGATTATAAACGGACCAATGAGACGGTCGTCAATAATACCACACCGAAAGTCTATCTCGAAAATGAGATTCCCTAGTTTGCCGTGGATTTTCATGTGGTCAACAATGTGAATTCCTGGTGGATGTTATTTATGCCGTTTCGAGTAAAAGAGGCTCCATCACTAAAAAATATTTTCCGACGAAGCCATCGATTTCTCACTAACCAGCTACTCAATTCAAGCCCTTGATTCGTAATCGCTAGGTTTTAAAGCTTGTACAAGTAAAATATGGTACGGGTTCTCCATACTTACCAAATTTACCAAATTAACCGGTGAAAATCAAACGCAAAAAATTTCCTCTTTACCAAAGGGAACTAATAGGCCAACAAGCTATGTTTACAAAATCAATTCAAGATGCTGAAACAGCTACTGAAGTTAGCTTTGAAATATCTCGAATAATAGCGAAAACTTGTCGGCCTTTTAAAGATGGTGAGTTTGTTAAGCAGTGTTTAGGTATCGCCGCAAAAAAAATGTATCCGAAAGATGCAAAGAGGTTTGAGAAAATTCAACTAAATCGGATGACTGTTCAAAGAAGACTTACCACATTAGCAGCTAATATAGAAGAGCAATTAGCTACGAAATCGAAAAGTTTTGAGTATTTTTCTATAGCACTCGACGAATCTACAGGTATAAGTTCCACTGCTCAACTCTTAATATTTTTACGAGGTCTAACGCAAAATTTTGAAGTGAGTGAAGAACTGATTGGTATGAGTTCTTTGACAAGTCAAACCAAGGGGAATGACATGCTCAAAGCTCTTCTGGAAAAATGTTCTATAATGGATTTGAATTTAACGAAATTATCTGGAATTACGACTGACGGAGCACCTTCAATGGTTGGAAGTAAATCTGGGATAATAACTATGTTAAAAGAGTATTTCAAACTAAAAACATAGATACCAAGGAATTAATACAATTTCATTGCATTATACATCAAAGGCCCTCTGCATGCGGCCTACGTTAAGTCTATTGCATATTCTTCAGGCACTAGTAGAAGGTTGGAGTTAACAATATTAAATATTGCTTCTTCTTTAGCAAGTTCTAGTCGCACAGGACATTCAGAAGTAGCTGCAGGAAACTTGCTTATTTCTTTTAAACATTGATGGATGGTGGGAAATCACCAACAATATTTATTTTACATATTTTTAAGAGTATTTGCATGTAACGCAAATAAATAAACACGCTAAACTAATTTAATTGACGTTTACTGTCGCAATGAATAATAAATGATGAATCATAGCCATTCCGACATCATTTCAATAATAACGAAATCAACAGCGGTACAAAATACTCAATTACGAGGGTTATCCAAAACTTCAAATGCATCTGGTTCAGTTACAAAAGAGTTTTGGGCATATGTTCATTAAACATTTTCTACTTGAAATTACTTCAGTAACACATCCTCAAGCTGTGGCTGTCATGGGACACCCGGTATATTACAATTCCAAATTGATTAAAAATTGTTTTTTTAAAAGTGTTTTTGTTTAAACCGAATCTGATAACGAATGTTATGACCCGGTGAGCTGAATTTATAATGGCAACAAATCTTGAACATCTTCTATCGTACGTTTGCTTCACATTGCTTATTCAACATGACATTTTTAAAGTAATGAGAATCTTACTACAGAATTGATCCACACCCATCTAAATATAGCCATTACCAAAATTTCTTATATTTTGAATTATAAAACCACACTATATTCAACCGATACGTCAATATACTAAATGCTGTCAAATGACCGTTGGCGAGCACCCAGTAGGACAGGTGTGCGATGCACCTGCATTGTAAACAGGTGAATGCGTGCCGCGTACGTCTGTCTGTACATTGTCGGTCGCGTTCTCGTCTTCACGCTATATTCCAGTGTCGAGACGCGAGCGTCAACTTCTTTCGTTACTTGGGCCGCACGCACGCGTATAAACATGATCGTCTCCGGCAGCTGGTCTTCTTTAAAATGAAACGAAACTTTGCACATTAATGCTACATACGTAATCGGGCGGTTCTTTGTTTACAATCTTACCCGATTTCGAAAGAGTTTTTATTTGTTTTATGCGGCCGACTAGATTTCACAAAGATTCACATGTAACACCACAAAAACGAATCTATAAATTCACATTTGTATTCAGAAGTGAAATTACAGAATTTAATATTAGAATTGCCATATTCCCACGCATTATAGATATTAAGTGGTTTCCATCATGGGTGTGTCATCGCGATATGCAAATTAGTATTATAAAAGTTATATGAGAGAAAATTTACTCTCTAACTTCCTGAACAATGTCATACATAAGCTAATATAATATAGTCCAGTGTTAATTAACCTCCTTGCGTGTATATTCCATTTTTAAAATGAGTTCTTTGCCTCATCTTCCCTCTGCAAATCTAACCTTAAGGACTCTATCAAAAAGTAAAACAAACAAAAATCAGCACATATTTTTGTAGTAATTATATTGATAAGATACCACGTGTCTCAAACAAATGTATATCTATACTTTTGTACAGGCCATCGTTTGATTAATTTTCTTCTTTTTGAATTAGATTCTATTGAAAAATAATATGAATGAGGCAAGGCTCAACATAAAGAAAGGAAATTCATTCTCAAGTGCTACTAGAAGTACGAAAACGCAGCTGAGGTGCAAAGACAATTTAGAAGGCAGTATAAAACCGAACCACCAACGCGACTTACCATTGCACGGATCAAAGATACATTTGAGGCTGATGGAACTGTTCAAGACGTACGCAAACAACGTTCATGAAGAACGCGTACGTCCACTGATTCTATGAGACAGGTAGAGGTGGTGGAAAACTACATTCAAAGTCCAAGATTATCAGTTCGGCAAGCAGTACATGAAACTGGAATTTCAAAATCGAGTTTTCATCGGACTTTCAAGCGAGGCCGTTTTAAAAATTCCATTCCATTAAGGGCATGAACCATGTAACGAAGATGACACTGATCGACGAATTGAATTTTGTGAGTGGTACCTAGAAAAATGTGCAGAGGATGAAGAATTTTCCCGGAAAGTTGTTTGAAGCGATGAAGATACATTTAAATTGAATGGATCAATTAATCACCACAACTGTACCTATTGAGCAACTGAAAACCCACACGTGACCGAACATCATGTAAATTTACCCGGGATTACAGTATGGTGTAGGTTGTGGGCGCAAAGTTTAATTGGTCCATTTTTTTGTTGATAACACTGTTAGTGGTGCTGTTTATTTACACATGCTGCGGAAATCAATCATTCCGTCCATTCGAGAGATATACGGGGATGCAAAATTTTATTATCAACCAGATGGAGCAGTTTCTCATTATCATCGAGATGTAAGGGCCTACCTAAATAATAATCTGCCTAACAGGTGGATCAGCCGAAGAGGTGACATTTAATATCCTCCACGTTCGCCTGACCTTACTCCACTTGATTTTTTGTGGGGGTACCTTAAAGATAAAGTCTGTCGCACAAAATCTGCAACAATAAACGAGATGAGAGCAAGTATTCAAAGAGAATGTGCTGACATATCAAATGAAATAATTATGAAAGTCCATGACTCAGTTAGTCGTCGTTGTCAGCAGTGGTGAGATCAGAACGGACATCAATTTGAATATTTACGTTAACCACACAATTTTATATGTATCTCCTTTTATGTAAATCAAAAATTTTCAAAATACATTAATAAATAATGATTTTATATTCATTTAAAAAGTGTATACATTATTTCGGTATATACACCGGTATATTTCTTATCAATATAATTATTAGTTAATCCAGATAGGAGGGAGTGGAAGAAAGACCCACCCGCACAGGCATAACTTATCTGGGAAACCGACGGCTCTAAAACAGAAAAAAATGATGGAGCCGGAATGTGTGACCTCAAACAAAGGACAATGATCCAATTGAGCCTAAGTAAAGATGCTACGGTGTTTCAAGCGGAAGTAGTTTTCCTTTAAGTACTTCTTCCGCCACTTCATCACTAGATAACACCATCTTGTTTTGTTTGGCTCAATCTTCAACACGACCCAGTATCAATAAATACTTACTCTCCAGATCTGCCCGACTATTACCAGGTATTAATATAACCAGATCGTCCGCGTAAACAATTATACAGCCCAGCTCCACAAACTAATTCATGATAACACGAGTTTACTACCTCAAAAAAATCAAGGTGATAAGTTTATCTGTTTATCATATCACTCAGCTTCTAGAAATCTGAACGCTGTCTCAAAAACCATGCCTTAAAATTGAGTTTAAATCACGTAACTCATTAAAATCACTTTTAGGTAACACAAAAGATAAAATTGAAGTAGGATAAAAGTCTGGGATCTATAAAATAAATTGTAATGATTATATCCAAAAATATAGGGTGTAAACTAAACGTTCAATTTCAATTCGATGTAAGGAACATATTGCCCATTTTAGATTTAGTAAACCCGAGAAATCTAGCGTTGCCCGACATATTTGGGACACAGGCGACTCTCTATGTCTTCAAATAATCTTATATTAATTAAAAATGTAAATAATTATAGAGAATTAGATAGCTATGAAAGTATTTACATATACCGCCTGATTCTGAGCAAACGCAACGGCCTGAATGTACGAATATTTCTCCCGCTCCGAATAAAAATCCCCTGAACGCGTTAAGCCAATCACAAAACAGTCTGTTGCTAAACCCCCTCCTCGCGCCAACTTAATTGGCCCTTGCTATATGTATGACATCGATGTTGACGCGCCTACAGCATTCAGGGGAATTGTATTCGAAGCGGGAGAAATATTCATACATTCGGATCGTTGCGTTTACTCAGAATTAGGCGGTATAAAAATAAGAATAAAATAATGAATTCTGACAATGGACCAATTCCTCAGTCCAGTTTGTATGGTTTATTGTGAATATAGCATTATTTTTACGCTTTATGTTTTTTCACGCTTCATCGTTCTTGAATTTTCACGTTAGGTTTAAGTAGTATAGTAGTGTTTGTTTTAATGTTGGAAATTTAGCGTTACCCCACTAGCAATTTGGTGACGAGTATATCATCAAAAGTTTTACCTTAACCAAAGACGCTACGTTTAGCGTTTCATTTTCAACATGTTCTACTGAAGATGGCAACTTAGTTGTCGAAATACGTATATAGAATTTATTAACATATTTTGTGGATTTTTCTTGTTTCTGTCTGTTTGTAATCTATAATTGGAGAAAAACTTCCATTCCTTACAAAGTGACATATTGAAAATCTGACAAAGAAACATCCTAAAAATTGTGATTCACCGATATAAATAATACTGGTTAACTTGTAGAAGCTCTCCAGCGCTCCAAATGTCCTGAATTGATGTTAATACGATCAAAAGTACAAAAACCGCCCTAAATTTTTGCGATTTAGATCATTACTATAGATAGAAAAACTAAAATTATATGGTGACGAATTTATTTTTCAGAGAACTACCCAAATATATACAACTTACATTTTGTATCTATTTACAATGACCCCTTGCCTCTATCAAAAAAGTTGGATGAAGGAACGAAAAAAGTGTTTTTATTATAGATCTACAAAAAAATACCAGTGTCACACATATCTATATCCTTTTATCTTGTCGATTCGTCCGATGCCACACCCAATAAAACTAAATATTAATATCATTAGTCTTGCATTTTAGATCCATCTTAAAATATACATTTGTTTAATTTTGTTAGAATATTGTAATGTCACTATGATTTAGAAATAAATAAAGATAAAGTAAAATTGCGTACTTATCTACGTATCTTGTCGTATCTTTTTTCATGTATGAATATGTACTTTACAAAGGTATTTTTAATAATATAAGATATTATTAAAAATCTGGTGTGAAGAACACAAATACAGGTTCACTCTTGATATTTTTTTTTGTGAACAGCAGGGGCGTACCGCTGAGCCTGTAGAAAGGCGAAATACGTATCTGCGTCTTTGGGGAGGGATATATTCAGACACGTTCACAAAAAATATCAATAGTGAACCTGTATTTGTGTTCTTCACACCAGATTTTTAATAATATTTTATCTTATTAAAAATACCTTTATTATACCTGTATTATACAAAACTGGTGGGGTTTTACCCACTCATGTATGTTTCAATTATTCTAATATGTACTTTCTTGTGTAAATTACTTCTAGCTTACTGAATTTATATATCCAGGTATGGTTGTGAAAGAAGCAACCCTGTAGAACTTGTATTATTTTTATGGTATCAGACATTTGTTCAGGAATAAAGACTATATATAAAAGTAATTGTAATTGTCGATAAGCAGATTTTTTGAAAAATAAATAAAATAGTTTAGTATTATTTGTCCATATCGCTGTCGCAATCATCTTCTTCGTTATCATTTTTAGTTCCAAATTGTTTCGCTGGTATTAGTATTATGCCCAAAAGTAAACTGGTTTAAATTATATTGTATTTTCATTTGTAATCTTTCTGTATAATCATTTTTGACATGTGTTATTAACATAGTTTTGATATTGTGCAAAAAGCATCTTTTCGAAAATCAAATTAACGAGGTTAACTATATACAAAATTAGACTGCTAATCCACAAAAAAAGTTAGTATCTTTCACCAATATGAGGACTAAATGGTCTGGGCAACATAAGATAGGGCAACGCAGCTCTTCTGGCGATGTAGAAGAGTTGTTGGCAAGATCTGGGGATTAAAATCAATAATGGTATAATAGTTGTATACAGTGATAGTAATACTTATGCAGCAGTTGTCTGGTGGAGGTAAACAGAGCTGATATCGACGGCGTCTTTCCAGAAGCAGACTCTTTTGGGAATCACAAGAACTATGCCCTAAAAGAAAGATATCACTGAGCCTGGGGAAATACATGCCGGTTTTTCAGACTGAATTGTGTACAGTCGCAGCCTGAGCCGAGAAAATTCGGGAAGCCGGTTATGCAAACACAAAAATTAACATAACGACTGATTATCAGCCGACTATTAAAGGCATTATGAACCCAACTACCAGGTCGAAACTGGTGAAACATTGGAAGCAAGTTTTTAACAGGCTGGCATAAGACAATACTGTGACACTGATGCGGATGCCAGGACATGAGGAGATTAAAGATAATCAGATGGCAAATGAACTGGCCAAGGAGAGTTCAAAGGTGAACTTCATAGGACCAGGACCAATATGTGTAATCGCTAAGGATTCCGCCAGAAGAGAGATTTGTTCATGGCTAGAAAGAGAACATAAAAGGAAATGGAGGCTAACGGATGGTCAACTTCACACTAGGACACTACTAGAAGAGATATTAAGTTTTCAGCCAACCTAGCTAGAAGTATTACCGGAGCCATCTGTCACAGTCGTCAGGAAGCGCTACAAATACCAGCGTCGCAAAGAGCGTATCTCATTTTGAATCCAGCAACGTCCTGAATATGACAGCAGCGAGTCTGTCAAAAGTTCGACGAGGAATAGAAAGAAGTCCACTTATAAGTCAAGTTTGTCACTATATCTGGATAAGATCTACCAAAATAGAATTGATTGCATTTAGAGTCATTGCAGCATCCACACAAAAGCTTTAGCAGTAAAGCGTATATGTATTTAAATAATTTAAACGTGTTCTGCAAGAGGCCGTCAAGGTGACCAATTTTATAAAATATCGAGCTCTAAACTATTGCTTATTTTCGAAACTACTGTACTATAAAATGTACAGTTGCTGTTACATACAAATGTCAGATAACTTTCTCGAAAAAGAATGCTCGACCGCCTGAACAACTTAAATTTTAATTTTCAAGGTGAAACAACAAATCGATTTTTAGTAGACAACCAAATAAAGGCATTTATCAAGAAATGTAAAATAATGAATAATAAAGTTTCAAATAAAAATCAGTTTCAAAGAAAAGCCTTTTCACAATTTAGTTTTTCTCTTGGCATAATTTTGTTTAATATGTTTTGAGGGTATGATTATGCCTATAATGCGTCAACGTAAAAATTATCACAGGTTGAACGAATTAGAATGAGTTTGAATTCTTGGCTTGCGAAAAAGTAGTATTTCGTCTAGGAAATTGGAAATCGCCTCAACCGGAACCAATCCACCATTACGTGCTCTTATCAGTTACAGACTAAGGAGTGCCAGGAAAGACGTCAAAGAAACACCGGGGGCCGAAGAAGAAATAATGAGGTGCAGGATCGCCACCTTCGCCTAATGACACTAAGAGACCGATTCTCCAGAACCAGATCAATCGCTGATCTATGGTTAATTAGGCAATGAAGGTCGTAGTATAACCCTAGATGTTTATTCGAGGCACCATGAACGGCCAGCGTTTCATTAATGAGGTTGCGTAACCCCATATTCTCCCATATCTTCAGAAGCTCGAAGACCCACTTTTCCAGCAGGATAATGGCCGTTCTCAGGCAGCGAGAGCTTCTTTAAACCGGTTCGAAGATGGCCATGTCAATATATTGCCATGGCCAGCCTATATCTCCCGACTTATTGCCAATCGAACACGTGTAGAATATTGTGGGAAGAAAACTGATGAACTTAACGAATTCCCCCGCAAACACTAAAAGCTTTCCGCCATGAATTGCAGATTACTTGGGATACCATACCCCAAGAGGACATCAACCATCTACTAGAATCAGAATCAATGCCACGAAAAGTGAGGGAGTGTGAAGTTAATAGGGGCGCTCCAACACATTATTACTAAAAATTAAATTGTGTTAATCTTTTGTTGTTTTTCTTTGAAATTATAATGAGTTAGTACCTTTGAATACGTTTCCACTAAGTTTTGTCAATAAATTTGTACCCCTTAGTGTTACAATGTCCATGTCATGTAATAGTTTTTAAAGAATAGTAGCCTGTTTAGTGCATATTCTTAAGATTTCAAACGCGTAAAAATTTCGAACTGGGTGTTCTTCATATTTTTGAGTTGTCTTTTTGTAGATTGATACTACTCTTGTCTCTATGTGCGTAACACAAACTACCTGCTTCGTCACAACCTTCAAATAATACAAAAACTAAACACTGGCATTTTTTTGTATTGAGAAAACTTCTTAGGCCTCGCTACTTGTAGGACGGGCGGGCGGCGGTTAAAAATTTATACTGAGTTCAAGTTTATCAATGAATTATAGAGCTAACCGTTACATGCAAGAAACAAAAAAATAGTTAATTCTACTTGGTCCTTTTAAAAAATATTTAGATTTCTATTGTTTAATAAGCATATACATACATTTCCTGTAACTAAAGAAACTTTTAATCTGCATTTGAATTATCAGGAGGAAATAGATCATAAATCACAAAGAGATTACATTCCGTAGCGCACGTTCAACACTTGCTAGATATTCTAAACTTCTGTCGTACACGAAAATGCGATTCAGCTCGGCCGATGAAGTTATTTAGGTCGTTGATACGAAGTGAAAGCAAAAGTGACTCGATTCAAAAACTTTTCAATTCACATTGCTGCACCAACGTTCAATGATTCTAAAAAGATACCGTTCTTATCGGCAGATCAATATTATCGATAGAAATAACAACTTGTCGTAGCTTCTGTGACAATAATACAATCTGTAAAATAGGAATTTAATTCTTTGTAATAATGTGAATGAAAAAAAAATAATTATAAATACATCGCAATTTAAAAAAATTCAGTTCCGATTCCATATTTTGTAGAATAGATTAAATACTAATTACAATTAGTACTTGTATTCAGTATTTTGAACTCAATTATATCATTAAAAACAGTTTATTTTTATTTTTTTTCGATTGTGATATTATCCTCGTCTGTTATTATATTTCGTATGAGAAACGAAATAGAAATTTAGACATTAGTATATAAATCACCTTTATGACAAAAAAAAAGGATCATAATACTAATTTATACACTAATATCCAAATTTTTCAATAAGTCGAGAACTACAGGAGTTGTCTTCCTCAGCTCCTGGATGCCACTAGGTAAACCTCTTCTGGGGTAGTCATTTACTGTATGAGCCATAGTTTGTTCCACACTTCCGCCAATTGCAAAGGCTAGTATCTGCTAGATTCCACTTATATAGCATTGAATTGTACCTTCCACGGCTTGTGCGGAACCTATTTAATTGAGATCATTGCATATGTGGGAGGATTACGCCCAGCAGAGGTTCTAAAGGATTAGCAATTAAATCTCTATTCCTCAATTCAGGGTGTTGTTCGAGGAGGGCTATCCAGTAATCACTCATATTGATGGGCTGCTGAACTTCCATATCCTGCTAAATCGGTCTCCTAGATATCAGTAGGGTCCTGGAGACGCTCTCCAAATCATCGTGTATAAGAAGATCAATGTTGTTGGTAACCTTAGTCTATTCATTCCGTGGTGCAGCGTGACGTCAGATATCCGACGGGACAATGTTAGAAGGAATCAATAACCAGAGACTCGAGGTGGATCTAACAGTACCCGTGACGATCCTCATTGTATCGTAAAGTTGAAAATCTACTAACTTGGTATGAGACCTTAGATACCAAACAGCAGCACAGTATTCACCAGGAGAGTAAGGAAATGCAATGGCTGCCATTTGTAAGGTCTCCCAATTCGCTCCTCATAAATTTCTGGCAAGTTTATGTAATACATTATTGCAGGTCTTCACCTTTTAACCAGTTTTATAAAGGTGCCACTTGAATCTCAGAGACCGGTCTAAGGTTGCGCTCAGATATTTAGGGTAGGGGTTGTGGTTGATACGGCTACCACCAAATTCAACATTCAGCTCTCTGTTCGCTTCGTTGTTACACAAAGGAAAGACATATGATTCGGATTTTGAAGAGTTTGGTTGTGAGCGCCATTTCTTATAATATTCATCTAAAGGTTGTAATTCTTCATTCTCTAAATTCTTGATTTGAGAGCATAAAGCCAAGTTACTTGCATATAGAAATTTTCGTGATTTTGTGGGTGGGAGGTCACATTGGTATAAATGTTGAACATTAGAGGAGCCAGAACCGATCCTTGAGAAAGGCCTTTTTTCAAAGTTTTGCCATTACTAGTTCGATTGTTTAGCCAGACTATCATTCGGGATGATTTTTTAGAATTTAAAAATAATTCCATTCTTCCAGACTGTATCATAGGCACTGGAAAGATCAACAAAGGCAGCGGATGTTTTCATACCCTTCTCAAAAGCTGCTTAGATGTGCGTTGTTAACAGTCCCGCGCCGTAATTGTGTGCACGTGTGCAAGGCACACGGGCGGCTAAATCAAAGAGCGGCGAAAATTATTCATCATTACTAGAGACACTGCTCATTAATCAATGGCTTAAGATAGTACTAAAGTGTAATTTAAAAACGCGCTGGCCTATCGAGAGATAGAATTGAAGTGGTTGACCGGTTATGTTTACTTTAAACAACCATACCCTCGATAATACACTTCTAATCGTTATATTTTTGCGTGTGTATAGAATTTAAATATAGAAAAAAATAAATATAGAAAGGACATCAAGCATTAAACTTGTTAGTGTTTAGAACGTTATTTATATTACGGGGCGTTTTATGACTTATCGGTGACTAGAAAATTTATGGTTGCGATAAGAAAATATAACACTGTTTGGTGTACCCTAATATATTTTTGCAAATATTTAGAATTTTAAGATGCATCAGCAAGCATGTGTGTCAGGCTCTAAATTTGTTAATGTTGACAATGTTATTATATTACGGTCTGTTTTACTAGCGCATCAATTACTAATTATTTTGCGGTAGCCCATAACAATAACAATCCATAACAAGCAACAACATTTTGCCCACATCGAATTAAATGTGACAGATGGATAGAATGGTTGCTATAGCTGTTAATGTTTTATTCCTTATTTGGGCCTTGTAAGATGTGGATAAAAATATAATATATAATAATATATAATAGACTAAAGTAAATACAAATTTCCAAGAGTAAACAATATACAGGGTTATGATAAAGTAACGCACAAAATTCATAAAACGTACAATGTTCATTTTTGAAAAAAATGCAAAAACACGTCAAACAGTTTATTTTATTCCGCGTCTTTTAACATAAGTCAAAAAAATAAAACGTCAAATTTGTCAAAGTTATGACGTCATCACTTTTTTTTTACATGTGAAGCTTGTTTTTTTTTTACTTTATTTGATAATGCTTGTTTTTCTGCATTATAAAGAAATAATTGAAGTAGGGGTCACATAAGAAAAAACTGAGAGAATTAATAAAAAACAAAATAAGCTTTATTATAGTAATAACATTTAAATTAACTAAACAGTCCATTAAACCAAAACGATTTCTTACAGGAATTGTTCAAACTGTGTCCCGTTCACTATCTGACATAGGCCAAGACGATGGTAGACCTGATTTACAGAGTCTTCGATCATCTGCGGAGTTATACGAGTCATTTCATGTCTAATTCGTTCCATTAAGTCTTCTAAATTGTCTGTTCGGTTAACGTAGACCCGACTTTTTAAATGTCCCCACAGAAAGAAATCAAGGGGGGTGAGATCAGGTGACCTAGGTGGCCACTCCATTGGTCCACGTCTTCCAATCCACCTTCCTTCAAACTGGTTATCCAGAAACCTTCGAACATTAAGACCATAATGTGGTGGTGCACCATCTTGTTGGAACCAAATACTGGGATCCAAGTTTTCCCTATTATTTGGATCCGGAAATGCCGCAATTAGATCCGGAAGCACTGCCATACGAAGATGTTCCAAATATCGCTGAGCTGTTAAATTCCCACGAAAGAAATAAGGACCAATAAATTTTCCCCTGACGATTCCTACCCATACATTAATTTTTTGGGGGCGCTGGGTGTGTTTTGTCTGAATCCAGTTGGGATTTTCCCGAGCCCAATAGCGACAATTGTGTCGATTTACTGTACCACTTAAATAAAACGTTGCCTCGTCTAAAAATACTACACTATTAAGCAAATTTGGATTTTCGTCACAATGCCTCATGAAGATTTCACAAAATTCCAAACGTCTGTCCGGATCATCTTCTGAGAGTTCGTGAACAAGTTGAACTTTGTATGGGTGCAGTTTTTCTTTTTTTAAAAACTTTACTACGAACGACAGACTAACATCTTGTTGTAAGGCAATTTCTGCTGTAGTTGCGTGAGGATTGTCTTCTAATGACAGCAAAATATCTAACTTTGCATCGTCGCTTATTCCCGGTCTTCCAGATTTTGGAGCATCACTTACGCTTCCTGTTTCATTAAATTTTGCAACAATTCTGCTTACTGTGCTTCTAGTAATTGGAGGTCTTTCAAAATGTGTTTCGTTAAATAAAGCACATGCTTCTTCATGACTTCGAAGTCTATCGCCGTAACCTACCATCATTAGAATTTCTATCCTTTCTCTTTCCGTTAAAGGACCCATCATAATAAAATTGGTATGACACTAATTGTAAGACTGACACTGACAAACAGTTGTTTTATTACTAGGCAACTTTAAGTTTTAATTCTTTTAATATTTAGTTTCTTTTCATAAATTCAAAAACTAGTTTATTTTGTTTTTTATTAATTCTCTCAGTTTTTTCTCATGTGACCCCTACTTCAATTATTTCTTTATAATGCAGAAAAACAAGCTTTATCAAATAAAGTAAAAAAAAACCAAGCTTCATATTTAAAAAAAATATTGATGACGTCATAACTTTGACAAATTTGACGTTTTATTTTTTTGACTAATGTTAAAAGACGCGGAATAAAATAAACTGTTTGACGTGTTTTTGCATTTTTTTCAAAAATGAACATTGTACGTTTTATAAATTTTGTGCGTTACTTTATCATAACCCTGTATATGCAATAAATACCGGGTTCGGAAATTCATAGATTTATCAATAAATAATATCTGTAATTATTGCAATGTTAGCAGAAGATAATGTATGTATGTAATGTTCGTAATAGTTTGGACAACACAAATTTCTCTCTTTAACACATGAATGATTTGAAATTTTGAATATATGGATTATTTCGAACCCTGCACGTAATACCTTAAATTTGTCTTTACATGCACTCCTAACACATAAATATAATTCTGTGTTAAAACAGTACAAAATTAGGGACGGCAAATTTATGCATGCACACAGACGGCCAAAAGTACGGCGCAGCGATGGTTGTTAACGCCCAGGCTTGGTCACAGTAGTCCCTTACCGTTCTGAAACCGGCTTGCTACTTATTAATAATCTCGTCGATTGTGCCCGCTATTCTATTATAGACAAGCCGTTCTAGAAGTTTATAGCAAACAGGTAAGAGAGCTATAGGTCTGTAGTGTCCAGTATTTCCCAGGGACTTACCAGGTTTTAATATTGCTAGTATTTTTGCTTTCTGGAAAATGTTACGAATGTCATCAGAATCTAAGATATTGTTATAAAATTTTTTGAACCATTCTCGGACATCCATTGCAAGATTTCAGGAAAGACATTTTCAACACCAAGAGTTTTTCTTAACACGAATCTAACAATGACCAAAACAACTAGAAAAAGGAGAACACCATTGCGAATTCTGAGGGAGGCCAGAAAAGGTGTCCTTAATTTGTGTTTTAATATCTCTAGCAAAATCTCTGACGACAGACACATTATTTGAAATATTTCGGAGTCGTTCACCTATAAGGTTGGGACCCATTGGCGAAGTTTGTTTGAGGGGAAATGTTGCCGAACCTAGTTTTCTAAGCAGCTTTTCCTACTAGAGTGAATAAAACTCATGTTTTCAGTCATTTTCGTCCATTTACTTTTCTGAGCCTCATCTTGTTGACTAAGAATTTAATGAGCTAGTTCATTATCACCACTCCCAGAATATCGTTTGTAAAGTTCTTCAAGTTCATTTGACCACCCCGGGATGTATTGTTTCCTATAACCAAGAGGAATTGGGTTCTTAACAGCACCAATCAGTATTGACACGAATTTATAATAGTTTTTAATTGTTGGAAGGAAATCCTGCATACGCTGATCGACCTTTTGCTTAAAGGTATTCCAATTTACCTTTTGGACGTTCCGTCTTGGTACCTGAGAGGATTTATGATATTTACTTATCAAAATACGAAGGAGATTTATTAATTAGTGTGCCTAGGCAAGAAAACACAAACTTTTTAGCAACAAATTATTACATTTACTTCAACGATTTCCAAGTCTATATTATTTCTTGATCTTCTCATAACAATGGTATTAACTGTGATTCCAGTATATTTTCGTGGCCACTAGTATTTAGATTTGTTTTCAAAAATATTATATTACTCTGCTTCAAATGCTATTGCAGCCCATACCAATACTAAATTACCACCAAATTCGCGTCGAGATTTCTGAAATTATGGCCGTAATACGCTAAATCTATTCAATTTGAATTTTGTCAGAAACTAAACGCAAATCACAAATAAGAACCATGAATCGTAAAATGAATAAGTTTATTCAAATTCCGACTAAAGTACACTCTGCCAAAAAAGTATCGCATAGACCACAAAAAGGCGTTTATAAACTGAGATATTTTTTATACGTGCAAAATATGTTTGCCATATATTCGCGGACTATAAGTATACAAAAGAATGGTGCATCATAGGTTTTTAATAAGTTTTTTTCTTTCTAAAAAGCATTTTAGAAAAATGCATTCACACAAGGTTTATTGAGTTGCTTACTGAAAGTATTCTCATAGCGACAAATTTTATTCAGTTCTGCACTAATGGTTACATAACTAAAATGAGTAATTTAACTTCAAAAGAAGTGGCTAGAATAGTTTCATTAGTTTTATTCGAAGAGGATGATCTCTCAAACATACATTGCTAATGTGACGAATATCAATGAGTTAAGTGTTTCTAGGGCAGTAACCAGATATAGGGAAACATGTAATTACAGAAAATGACCGGTACCAGATCGTCCAGGCTGTAGTACTCCCCAAGATGACTACTACCTATACTACGAACATTACGTCGGAGGTATGTTTTCGGCGATTGCATGGGGTTTGGACATCTTACCTACTCTTAATGCTAAAGATAAGATGCTTTTATCAGTATGACTTGACTTACAAGTAGGTAGAAGTTCGTTAATTTCTCAAGGTATATAATTTTCTTTCGAAAAATTCGAAGAGTTTGTTTTTATGAGCCGGATGTTTAGTTTTGTGTGTAGAACTAATTTTGATGGCTTCATGCTTTCATCAGAGAGAACCTGAAAGCAAACAAGGCACTGCAGCTCCAATGAGGTATAACTATAATTTAAATAACTGTCATTGTACAATCTTGTCTTTTTACCAACCGATTCACTGGATGCAGATGGCTCACTTCGTTTTTTCACAAATTTATCCATTTCGAAACTTAATTGAAGTTGTGCAATCTTTTATACTGATGACAGCACGACTTGTTCAAACGCATCCACATGTTCAAACATTGCTCTCACAGCGAGTATTGTAAAAGGAAACCAACAAAGAGCGCATATACATCACGTTTGACTTGAACTGGAATTGTTCATGTATGTATAATGTACACGTCATACATACATGTTCATACCCGTCGCTATAAACGCGGCGATATAAAATAATAGGAATAGTCGTTTACACTTTTTATAGTGTCGGCTATATAAAATTAGTGCAATGTGATTATATAATATTAAATATTTTTTTAAGTTTATAATAAAATTACAGCTAAAATTAAATTAGTAATAGTAAGGCTTACTGTTATTATTTCTTTAGGTGGCGGGGGAAGGTCGCTGAATATTAATTTTATTTACATTTATTATTATGGGGTCGCAGAATTCAGAGGGTTGAGAATCGTTGATGTATGCAATACAATTCGTATCAAAGGCAATTTCTATAACGCTCACTTGTCTGTCTTCCAATGTTCATTCACTTACATTTATCGTTGTAAATATTTTATAAATCAAACCATGTGAAATAGTTAACAGATGCGGCATAACAACACTCTAAACATATGACCTAGGAGTGATTTAATTATTTTGAGAATACTAAATCAAAAACATTTGATAAAATTCGAATTTAAAAAATCAAAATAGATTGCTTTTCGATCCGAAAACACAATTAAAGCTCTCCTTGGTAATACCAAAGATAAAGTGGACATGAACCAGAGAACGGGTATATGTAAAATTAATCGTTGCAATTGTAATTTGAAATACATAGGTCAAACAAAACGCTGAATAGTAACCCGTTATAAAAAACATATGTCGCATATTAAAAATCAATAGACCGGAAAAATCAAGCGTTGCCCCTCGTGTATTAGAAGCGGATCATAATATCACGGCAGACTGTTTAAAACTTATTAAAACAAAAATAACACTTTTAACGCGGACAACGGACCAGTCCCAATCTCTCGCCTTTTCAAATTTTTAGGAAAGAGATAGGGTGTGAGAACAAACACATGTGCGCCATTTCTGAAGAGGGGTAAATTGACCTAATTTTAGTTTTTTATAACGTAGTGTATACGTGGACGCCATGTAAAGTGTTTCACGATTCTTTGTGCTAACTTTACTGTGTCCTATGTTCAACGCTCTGATTATTAATTTTACTTACCGAGACCGACTACTTATTTACGTACTTAGGATGTGAGTATTAATTGTGGTAAGAGGTTTTATACCTTTTTTAAGTTTTCAGATTAAAACGTTGAACCTAAATAAGTACAACGCAAAACATTTACAATTTTAACAATATTACTATATAATGAATCAGTTTTCAAAAATAATGTTTAAATTTAATGCTTAGGATCCAGAATAAAATTAAAAATCATAGGGCTGCAAAGAAAACGAAAGAAATCGACTCGCAATACAAGTGTCCCGTATCGTTATGTTCAAATTTTAGGAGTGTAAAGTAGACTTCATTTCAAGTAACAAAAATGCAAAACTTGTATATCCATTTTTATTTGTTTCAAAGTTACAGATCTATGAATGTGATTGTCAGATCATGAAAAAAAATGTAATCCTAATATAAAAAATCCTAATAAAAACTGATTTTATTTAAAAAAGTTCAATTAATAATATTTTCGAAATATCCACCTCCTTGTTGAATGCAGGCTTGTGCCCGTAAGCCAATAGAAGAAGTACTTATCCGAATTTCATACTTGTTTTGTCGGATTTGCTCGGCAGCCAAGTGAATACGATCCAACAACTCTTCTCTTGTGTTCGAAACTTGCGCGTAGACTAAATTTTTCATGTACCCCCATAAATAAAAGTCAAGGGGATTAAGATCGGGTGATCTGGGTGGCCATGCAACCATGCCTCGACCAATCCATCTTGGATAATTGACGTTAACCCAATTTTGAACAGCAATTCCGAAATGTGGTGGTGCCCTATCCATGTGAAACCACATGTCTCGTCGAACATTCAGTGGGACATTCTTTAAAAGACCTGGCAGTTCGTCAATAAGAAATTGAAGGTAATTATCCGCATTTAACCTCCCAGGAAGAACGACAGGACCAATCAACAAGTCATCGATTAGTGCCGCCCAAATGTTAATAGAAAATTCATGTTGAAATTTAATTGGGAGTATAGCTTTGGGATTTTCTGATGACCACCTGTACTATTTCTCAGATTTGTAACACCACTTCTCGTGAACGTTGATTCATTTGTCCAGAGAACTGTCCTGCAGAAATAAAATGAAGCCGTGACTGTCTTAATATCCAGGTAGAATAAACTAGACAAGCACAGTGATCTGCCTCAAGCAAACCGTGTCCCCTGCGATAGTGATATGGATATAAGCCCTCACGTTTTAAAATTCGCCAAACTGTCGTTCGTGGCACTCCTAGTTGTCTAACGATTCGACGTACACTGAGAGTTGGATCCCTTGTAACAATAGCTACTGCTTCTTCCTCTAAGTCTGCTGGCAAATTTACTCCTCGGTCGAAAAGATAATCACGCAGTCCGCATTCCCGAAATTGTCTATGTACTTCCAGAAACGTTCTGTAATGAGCAATGCGCCTATCGGGAAACCGATTTCGGTATTCAATAACTGCTTGACGTGCACTGCCGTTACAGTAGTCATACACAAAATACATGTCTGCATACTCTTGAGAAGAAAATCGGTAAGGCATTTTGAATAAAGAAAACGTGTCCACTCACTAATAAGCTGTTGTATGAACTAAAAACGTAATGTAATCCTTATTAAAAAATGCAACGTTAACAGTCATCTGAACATTTGTTTATTGTATGATATTCATGGTTCAGCACTTACGAAATAAGTAAGAACCTTCTTTATCATAAATCAATTTCCAGTTTTTGTAGATCTCCAAGAAATTACTGTATGCACTACGACACGTGTTTATTTATTTTAGGATAACATTTTATTATGCGACGTTAACAATTACTGGCCTGTTATTGAATCGTATAACTTTTTTTAAATAAAATCAGTTTGTCTTGACTTTAGGATTACATTTTGTTTCATGATCTGACAATCACAATCATAGATCTGTAACTTTGAAACAAATAAAAATGGATATACAAATTTTGCGTTTTTGTTACTTGAAATGAAGTCTACTTTACACTCCTAAAATTTGAACAACACTTTGTATAAAATAGATTTTGTACTTACTTCGGAAGAGGAACAAAATTATTATAAATGAAACTATAAGTTTAATTGAATTAATTCTTTCACTTATTTAATCTGGTTAAATGTTTAGAAAATAAGCAAACTACCTTATTATTTCTTTGTTTTAATACATGTTAAATTCTAAATAAAAAATATGTAATATTTCATATAAAACAATAGTTAATAATTGAAACCGAATAAACAATATTCATTTCTAATATGTAATGTATTTAATTTAATTACATATATGAAGACCTTTCCAAACTATTATATAGAGATATAAATATTTTATCTTATCTAGGCCCTGATTTCATAACACGCAATAAAATTTCATAACATCATGTGTCAATAAAGCGTTCTATTATAATTATCACATATTTGAACATATTATCATTGAGAAATAATACTAAACTAATGTAACAATCAAACATAGACATGTGTATAACATATACACAGATGTATGGTAGACCAATAAGTCTAGTCTGGGAAGGTTTCAATTCAAAACATGCAATACCTCTGAACTTGTGTTGTTTCTGGAGCTGATGTAGGAACATCATTTATTACTTGTTTGGCACTATCGATAAATATCATTATTAACACTACATACTTTTATTTATTTTACAACTCACGGTAGCTTCCAAATATGTAGATATAGATTTACGGGATTTCGAACAAGCTGTTACAGTTATTAAGATAGCAAATGTATTATAGGGATGATAGTACCAGCATCAGCCTTAGGACTCCCATGCCTTATACGTTTAATGTTTGGTTTGCTTATTTAGCCTGAAATATTTTCATATTTTATGACGTTTTCAACTTTATTAATGACGTCAATTTATAATGTATAAATCCTGCCATTAAGCAACATAGTCTGTCAGCAATGTGTACAGATTTTAGGACGATCACCTTTCTTAAATACATGAGTAATTCTGCTGATCGAAGTGCGGACTGATAAATTAAATATGTATTGCGGTAAGTGAATAACAGGGTAAATATTCACAATCCAGTAGAGAAAAGCTAGGTAGACCGTCATCACCAGAAGTCAGAAGGTTGCAGTTTCTTGATCTCACGCAGTACTTACTTTCCTCGTAGTAAAATTTCCAATAGCAAATGAAACTGGATTCGGATTCATTGCCAACCAATAAGGCTACGAAGGAGTAGGAGAATTATGGACATTAAAAAAAGTATCGACAAAAAATTGAATAATATTTACCGGTTGTTTAAGTTTTACAAAATTTAGTGTTAAAAATTCTAGAATTTTAGAGGAGAAACGTTTACTATTGATGAAATTCCAGAAAAATTACGGAGCAAGTGAATGTTTCATTTAGATCGAGTTTGGTATTCCTCGAACACAGCTTTAATTTCCACTTTAAGCAATCAAAGTCTGGAAAATTCGAAATGGTAATGTGCAGATCTTGTGTGTTTCCAAATCAGCAGAATATGTTATTTCGAGACTCAGCTGCTTTTTGATGGGGGAAATAAACCTTGGAGAAAATCGGCGATATGAGTTATTTTACTGTGAAACAAATAAATTAATTGTTGCATTAAATTAATGTCTATACATATATTGCATCATCTAAACCGTCAACAGTGTCGTTAACATCGGAGAAAGTGTAAGAAAGGTCCAGTCAATGATTTATACAAAAGTCTGCACTATCGCCAATTAATAAAATATTATTAGGGAAATATCTTAAAATATAATTGTAAATATGTATATGTAATATAATAAATAAAAAATAATATATATTACTGCCTTTTTATGAGTTTAACAAAAATAGTAAACCTAAAAAAATATTATGACATTTTAAAGTCATTTGAATTGAAACACATCCATGTATAATAATGAAATTTTACGAGTGACAAAATAAAACTGCGGGCTGTTACTTCCATATGACGTCGCAATGCAACTAAGGTCCTACCTGTAGATTTCGTAGAACCAAGGAAGGATAACATGTTTCGGGACGAAACTTTTTCCTTAAGGATGGGGACAATGCGATATGAGCCATGTGATGACCTAAGCGATGACGTCAACGATCATGCACGGCAGCACGTCATGAGTAGAGAACGGACACGCTTACCACCCAGTGCAGTACTGGCGAAAGGCTGTATTTCTAAAATATTTAATTTTATTTATATAATTGGAAAACGAACGGGTGGTGATCTATAAAATTACGAAATACATATTTATTTGTTGAAAAGTTGTATTTATAAAGTTTTTAATTTTATATAACTGGAAAACAAACGGGTGGTGATCTATAAAATTACGAAATACATATGTATTTGTTGAAAAGTTGTATTTTTAAAGTTTTTAATTTTATTTCTATAATTGGAACATTTTTATTTGTTCATTTTGTCGTTCAAGTTGAGTAAAGGAGTATTAATATTGACTAGCAATAGTTTCTCAAGGTTTTCTTCTGTCAATTTTGTTCTCTTTGAATTAAGTACATCCTTATAAATAAATAGAAAACGTCCTTTCTACATCGCAACTGGTTATAGGTGCATACTGGAAATATTCTTTTATTTCTTCATATTTAGCCGTTAGATTTTGTGGAATTGTCTCCATACATAATTGCTGCAATGTAATTAAATCTGGATTTCTATTAAGAATTGCTTCAAACTTTTGCCGAAGGCCACATCCGAAGTCACTTGGAATACTTTTCAAATTATTAACAGCCACATCTAATGTGGTTAATCCGTCATTTAATTTGAGATTTCGATTTTTAAAATAAGTGATTAGTTTTGGCAATTTTCCAATTTTTTAAATTTCGGATTTGTGTGAGCTCCTTGCACTCACCAATACTTCTAGCATCCTCCTTTAGCAGTGTTACGAAATGTTTTAGACTATCGAAATTCTCAGCATAATAACTAGTAGCTTCCAGCCATGTTCCCCATCTAGTTATTACTGGAGTGGGAGGCAGTGACAGAGATGGAAATTTCTCCCTGGAAAGAGCTACTCTCAATGGTGCTTTTCTGAAAACTTTTTTAAAAGCTGATACAAGTCTATCAACTTCCGGAAAAGTGTCTCTGATATATTCACAGATTCTGTGGAGAGCATGTGCTACACAAGTAATATGCAGCATATTAGGATATGTTTTCTTCAATAGTCTGCCTGTTTTTAACATATACGCAGCACTATCACTGACAAATAAAAGTATTTTTTCTTTGTACGTGGCGTCCGAATGAAGCATTTTTTGCATATTCTCCTTAATGGTTTCAGCAACTGTTTCCGCATCAACTCTATTTATAACACTTGTTGCTATTACATATGAGTTATAGGGAATAGTTGGATGTAGTACACCAGCTACAACATTTACCACACAGCGTCCTAACATATCCACCGTTTCGTCGGCAATTATCCATATGTATTGATTTAAAAGATGGCTTCTAATGCATGCTACTGTTCTCGTATAGCACCTAGAAACATAATATTTGCGTAAAGTTGATTCATCAGGAACATTTCGACCTGTATATTTTTTCAGAAATATTTTTAAAGTGGGATTGCTAAGTTTATTTAATGGAATATTAGCCGCCATAAAAGTTTTACAGAGTTCAAATGTGTTTGCGATCCTAAGTGACGAATTTTTGACGATATTTTACGGATTTTGTAATAAATTTCGGAATCACTGACAATGGACATACAATCAGTATGACCGTCAATCCAACTCGCCATTGTTTTACAATGCCGTTCTCGACATTCTTCCATATCATGTCTGAAAAAGTAACTTAAACAATGCTCTAGATCTAAATAAATGAAAACTAAAAATGTGTGCGTAAGTTATTGAAACTGAACGAAATTCAATGCACACTTATGTCGAAATAATTGGTAGAAATAGATTCAGTCAAACGATATTAAACAGGAACTATCACAAAAATTACGATGTAATTAACAGTTAAAACTTTGAAAACAAGAAACTTACTCACAGCACTTCATTTATCTTACGAAATATAAACTAATAAATAAAATACATTATAAAAATCCCACTTCTATCTACGCTCATGAAAACACTTTAAAAAAACACTATATTCTCCGAATACAATAGCTGGCTTGTCCATTGCTATCGCGGCGAGACCAGGTGTCCGAGTAAGTCAAACAAATACTTCATTGAATTACGCCGGGATGTACTGAGCGACGTTATACACAATTCCAATTGCCGATTGCGTTTTATGGAAATTGCGTCCGTTCTCTATTCATGAGACTAGAAAGCGGTGAAACTGGAAAAAGAACAATCGACAAAATCTTTGAGGACTATGTAATAAGTAGAGACCGGACGCATCGGGCCGAAATTACGATGAACCATATAAATAGTCTATAACATCGCTAAGTATAATAAGCAGTTATTGAATAGTACTATTCAATAGGTTAACCGTACATCTATTTTTTGTCGTTAAATTGCGACGCAATAACTTCAATTTTAGAGTAAAATTCCTTTCTTCATAGGCGTAGATAGCGTGAGGAGTTTTTAAAAATTATTTTATTTATTAGTTTATCTTTTGTAAAATAAATAAAGTACAGTGAGTTAGTTTCATTTTTTCATTGTTTTAACTGTTAATTACATAGTGAATTTCGTTATGTTTCAATAACTTACGCATACACTTTTAATTTTCATTTATTTAGATCTAGAACATTGTTTAAGTTACTTTTTCAGATATAATATGGAACAACGTGGAGAATGGCATCGTGAAACAATGGCGAGTTGGATCAAGCATCATACTGATTGTTATCTCCATTGCCAGTGCTTCCAAAATTTGTTGAGTCTGTAAAATATCGATATCTGTAAAATATCGTTAAAAAATTCCAAGAAATCGCACGTAAAACGTCACTTAGCAACGCATACACATCCACAGATTATTAGACCCGTTGGAATCTGACAATTTTAACGGAGAACTCTGTGAAACTTTAATGGCGGCAAATATTCCATTAAATAAACCTAACAATCCTACCTTCAAAATATTTCTCCAAAAATATACTGGTCTTAATGTTCCTGATGAACCCACCTTACGCAAATAGCATGTTTTTAAGTGCTACCCGAAAGCAGTAGAACGCATTAGAACCCATCTTTCAAATTAGTATCTATGGATAAGTGCCGACGAAACTGTCGATAAATTAGGACGCTGTGTGGTAAATGTTGTAGCTGGTGTACTAAATCCAGCTATTCCGGCATATGTAATAGCAACAAAAGTTATAAATACAGTTGATGCACCAAATGCTTCATTCGGACGACAGGTACAAAGAAAAAATACTTTTATTTTTCAGTGACGGTGCTGTATATATGTTAAAAACAGGCAGACTATTGAAGGAAACATATCCTAATATGATGCATATTACTTGTGTAGCATATGCTCTCCACATAATCTGTGAATATATCAGACACCTTTCCGGAAGTTAATAGACTTGTATCCGCTTTTAATAAAATTTCAGAAAAGGACCATTGAGAGTAGCTCTTTACAAGGAAAAACTTCCATCTTTGTCACTGCCTCCCTCTCTAGTAATAACTAGTTGACAACATGGTTGGAAGCTACTAGTTTTTATGCAGAGAATTTCGACAGTTTACAAAATTTCGTTACATGTTTAAATGACGATGCTCGAAGTATTTATGAGTGTAAGGAACTAATACAAATTCAAAATTTAAAAAATCAGTTGTACTTTCTTCAAGAACATTTTGGAAATTTCCCAAAACTAATCACTTATTTTGAAAATCAAAATTTCAAATTAAATGATGGATTAACCACACTAGATGTGGCTAATCCATTGTGAAAAATATTCCAAGTGACTTCGGATGTGGCCCTCGGCAAGAGAAACGCAGTTTTTAATAGAAATTCAGATATAATAACATTACGGCAATTGTGTATGGGGACGATGCCTCAAAATCTAACTGCTAAATATGCTGAAATAAAAGAATATTTCCAGTATGCACCTATCACCAGTTGCGATGTAGAAAGGACGTTTTGTATCTACAGGGATGTATTTCATTCAAAGAGAAAGTATTACTTGTTAATATTAATACATACTCCTTTACTCAACTTGAACTAAAAAATGAACAAATAAAAATATATTTCGTATTTTATAGTTCACCACCCGTTTGTTTTCCAATTATATAAATAAAATTAAAAACTCTTTAAAAATACAAATAGTACGCTCGTGGGCGATGAGTCATCGGCCTCTCGTATCCGGTCCCTAATTATTAGTATAATTAAATGTTATCTAGTGTATTGTTTTTGTATTAATATAGTTATTATTATTATACTGTGAAGTTTTATCACAATACTGCAATACTAGCCACTGGAAGAACAAATGAAGAGTGTACACAAAACATGAACGTAGTTATCAACAAAATTTATATATAGATTACTAATTGCAGAATGAAGTTGAATAAAACACTTCGATTCAACACGTGTCTGTATACATCTATAGTAAATTACCGTAGTACGGCATTCTAGTTGTTAAGCATATATTTAATATACTTTTGTAACACATATTTTAATTTCAAACATTTTTTATTGTTAAATATAAATAAATCTAGGATATAGAATTCAAACATAACGTTTCCAATAAATATTTAACGTTAATTTTCGAATTTAAACCGCTTTATTAACAGAATTTTATTATCACATTCACATTGTAAAACTTTCTTTAAATTCTAAGAAACGGCATCGTTTATATTAGCAAATTGATGTAGGCTGGGGCTGGGACACCGATGTCGATGATTTAAAAACATCGATGTATCGATCTTAAAATATCGATGTTTTAACATCGATGCTTTCTCATCGATAATATCGATGTTTTAGAGAAAAAAGCGGTTCACATTTTCATTTTTTTACATTTGGAAAAAGTATATTTCAATTTGTAATGATTTTTAATGTAATGTGTAGTTTTTTATTTTTTCTTATTATTCATACATCTTCATACGTCAAGTTTTAAATAAAATATATAACTGTTTAAGAACCATTTAACTATTATAAATAAATGTATTTAATGTTTTTTGTAAGTAATAATAATAATAATAATACAGTAAATAATAAAAATAAATTAAAACACTTGGCTTGTTTCACTATGAGATTTATTTAAATTCTCTAACATTTGTTTCGGCTGTTATGCCATTCTCAAAGAGATCTATAAATCTAACTTAAAGACTATCGCACTTGTTCTTATATGTTGTCTGTTCTTGTGTGTAGTGGGGGTGGTACTATATTGTGTATTACGGTGTCTATAAAGGGTGTATTGGCATATTCTATCTGTGTGTTGGTGATTAATAGATTTTGTTTTTTCGCTATTTTTATTTCTAATATTTCTAGGAGGTCCAATCTCTTGCTTTTTGTGATATTGTGTATTAAGTCGCAGTTACCTATATCGGGGAAGTGGTTGAGTTCTATACAGTGTTCGGCAAAGCCTGTGTTTTTCTCACTATATAAAATTGACTTTTTGTGTTCTTTAACTCTGTTTTTAATGGCTCGTCCACTTTGGCCGATATAGATAGCTTCACAGTCTTTACATTTTAATTTATAAACACCTGATTGGTCCATTTTATCTCTTTTATCTTTGTTGTTGCTAATCATTGTTCCCAAATTTGTTTTATTTACCCAGCTTATTTTGATATCTAATCCTTTTACTATTCTGTTTATTTTATTAGTGAGTTGGGGTATGTATGTAATTTTGTGCCATCTTTGTATATTTTCTGTTATTTTCGGGTATAGGTATTTGTTCTTATTATTTTGTATTTCTTTACGTTTTAACAGTTTATCTACGATTTTAGGGTCATATCCATTATTTCTTGCGATTAATTTAATTGTGTTTATTTCTGTATTAAAATCTGTCTTGTTTAATGGTGTGTTTGTGGCTCTATGTATATAACTATTGAATGTTGACATTTTTATTTTCATCGATTGTTTAGCGTTTGCGTGTAATATGTTGTCTGTAAAAATGGGTTTTCTGTAGATTTCAAATGTAAGCTTATTATTATGTCTGTTTATTGTAATGTCTAGAAAGTTTATTTTCTTGTCTTTTTCTGTTTCTTTTGTAAATTGTATCTTGTGGTTTATAGAATTTATTACTTTTAGGAACTCCGTTAATTGCCAGATATGTTGACGACGTAATTTGCATATGGAAGGGTACAGATAGGCAATTAACGGAGTTCCTAAAAGTAATAAATTCTATAAACCACAAGATACAATTTACAAAAGAAACAGAAAAAGACAAGAAAATAAACTTTCTAGACATTACAATAAACAGACATAATAATAAGCTTACATTTGAAATCTACAGAAAACCCACTTTTACAGACAACATATTACACGCAAACGCTAAACAATCGATGAAAATAAAAATGTCAACATTCAATAGTTATATACATAGAGCCACGAACACACCATTAAACAAGACAGATTTTAATACAGAAATAAACACAATTAAATTAATCGCAAGAAATAATGGATATGACCCTAAAATCGTAGATAAACTGTTAAAACGTAAAGAAATACAAAATAATAAGAACAAATACCTATACCCGAAAATAACAGAAAATATACAAAGATGGCACAAAATTACATACATACCCCAACTCACTAATAAAATAAACAGAATAGTAAAAGGATTAGATATCAAAATAAGCTGGGTAAATAAAACAAATTTGGGAACAATGATTAGCAACAACAAAGATAAAAGAGATAAAATGGACCAATCAGGTGTTTATAAATTAAAATGTAAAGACTGTGAAGCTATCTATATCGGCCAAAGTGGACGAGCCATTAAAAACAGAGTTAAAGAACACAAAAAGTCAATTTTATATAGTGAGAAAAACACAGGCTTTGCCGAACACTGTATAGAACTCAACCCGATATAGATAACTGCGACTTAATACACAATATCACAAAAAGCAAGAGATTGGACCTCCTAGAAATATTAGAAATAAAAATAGCGAAAAAAAAAAATCTATTAATCACCAACACACAGATAGAATATGCCAATACACCCTTTATAGACACCGTAATACACAATATAGTACCACCCCCACTACACACAAGAACAGACAACATATAAGAACAAGTGCGATAGTCTTTAAGTTAGATTTATAGATCTCTTTGAGAATGGCATAACAGCCGAAACAAATGTTAGAGAATTTAAATAAATCTCATAGTGAAACAAGCCAAGTGTTTTAATTTATTTTTATTATTTACTGTATGAAGTTAAAATGTTTCACCAAGAAGTATCTGCAACAACAGCCGAGAATAATAATAATAATAAATGTCTTTATTGCAATAAAAGTTACAGATTTTGTTAGTTGCATAAATAACAATTTGTAAGTACGACCTCAACAACCCTAATGCGAGATTCAAGGTGAGATAGCCTCTCTTCTGCTCTTACACCTAACCTTGAATTATAAATTGAATAAACTAAACAGCCTATTGTTAAACTTACCTAAAATTGAAATTAAAAATATTGAAAAATATTACTAATTATACTTAACATAACTTAATTTCTTATTCATTAATCAATAATCATTATTGTTCCTTAATAATGAACATATTTCTAATTTATATTGAAATAGCTGTAGGTGGTATATCACAGTATAGTACGACTCGATAACATCGATACATCGATGTTTCTTTTTCGATATTTTTTGAACATCGATATTTATTTTTATTGATGTTAAATGTCAATAACATCGATGTTTTGCAGCGATGTCCCAACTCTAATGTAGACCGATTGATTATTACCCAGGGTTATAGTGAGCAAAGTGTTAAACCTGGATATCCATTCTTAAAATCACGTTTCCTTAATATGTATGATAAACTACTAAACAATGGAATTTTATCCGGAACTACATACTTAAATTTACAACACCAGCTAATACTTAATTAGTAACGATATTTTATTATTATTTATTTATTAGCGAGATTATAATTTTAAGACCATATCATGAACCTTGGTATTGTTTCTCCTAAGTACCGTAACAGTCCAGAACAGAACAGTCTACATTAACATCAAGACACACAGTCTTATATTAACATCAACATAACAATCATACCTTAACTAGACACCATTTTCAACAGCAGTTTTATGAGATTATAAGTCGTTGAAGGTCCAAAATTAAACGTATATACTGTAAATATACATATTTAGATGAAAATGAATTTATTCATTTGTGCACGGTGAATCAAACATCTGGGTCACGATTCTAGTTATCGGGGTTGAAGCATCACCGCTAGAACCAGAACAATACCCATCACTAATAAAGCCAAATTTCTTTTATGTGACATTAGACGCGCAATTAGGATGGAAAGTTTACGTCAAAACAAAACGGAAGACCCTTGAAGCATATATAAAAAACGTATTAAATATTTGAAAAAGATTGTAGAGCTACACTAAACACTCTAATATTAAAATCGCATAATGGGTTCAAAATAAAGAACTAAGAAAAGTTATGCATGCACTCTGATACATAAGAACGAAAGATCTCCATAAAGATTCTTGGAATAAACTCTATGATTAGTAAAATTGGAAGATATGCCAAGAGTCATGATTAAAGACGGCAGACTATGTGCCAGACAGACAAGAATCATTTCACCATGTGTACTAAATATTGTTTTGGATACTATAATATAAATATGTTTTGCAGGTGCATCTGTTATTGCCAATAATACCACTTTTTCTTTAGAATAAATGTTTCGTTCATTGTTAGAAATACAAAATAATGTTTTTTTTTTATTTTGATTTAGAACTGTAAAATATATGTTCAAATTCTGTTATCTCTTTGATAAATGCATGTATGAAAATATTTAGGAAACTAAATATAAACTATAACTATACACTTTGTCCGTTTTCAGTTTGCAGTCACATGACTAACTATGTCATACTATCTCAGACACAGAATCTATATACTTTGTTTTTCAGATATATTGAGCTACAAATATTCAGAATTGAAACGTATGTCATTTGATACAAGACATACGTCTTTGAAATTTCTTCCTAGCAAAGACAAAGAAAAATAATATTAGCATGTCTTGTATAATATGAGATACCGACAACTGTTTTAGTCAAAAGAGAAAATACGTACAATATTTATCGACATATACAGGTTATGTTTAGTGCGGTCTACTTCTTGTTTGTATTTTTCCGTTGATATTTTAAGATTTCTTATTTATCTGTTCTTCTTGCAACAATAATAGTCAGTTTCGAGTAATTAATCGTAAGTATTTAACGTAATATTTCTTAATTAAATTATTTTACTTTGACACTGACAAATTACATTTTTTGATAAATTGATATGCATATTGCAAAATGTAATTTTCATAATATGAAGTGATATAAAATTTCATGTTTGTGTTCTTTTTGTTGTAGAATATGCCAGGTAAACGTCTACTCACAGGCACAAAATCTAGTTGCCAACCTTCTTCATTATTTGAAGAACAGAAATATAATAGAGGTCCATTATTGTCTGTTGATTCAGTTTATGAGGTAAGATAACACCAAATTAATATCTTTAGATTAATGAGGAAAAATATTTTTAGAGAGTAGCAAGTGCTCTTAAGATCTCTGTCCGAACCGTTTACAATATCAAGAAACGTGGGACATCATCACCTGGAAAACAAATACCCCGACGTAAACCAAAAACCAAAGATTTGCCAGAAAGCTTGAAAATGGAAGTCCAAAATACTTTATACGACATGTTTCATCAAAGTATTCTAAGCAATTTTATTTTCATAAATGATTTATTTTTTAACGATATACTTTTTTAGAAAAACAGGTTACATTGAAAACATTGAAGACTGAACTGGAAACTAAACAAATGGTGCAAATAGGAAAAACATCTCTTTCCATTTTACTCAAACATATCGGTTTCAAATATAAAAAAGATGATAATAGAAGAGCATTAATGGAAAAACTTGATGTTAGTGTAATGCGAAGTGTATTTTTAAGGAAGTACATTGAGAATACAAATTCTAGTTTGCGTCAAGTTGTCTTTTTAGATGAAACATGGATATTTTCCAAAGGATCGAAACCGTAAAGAGAAAGTTTATGAAATTGATGAACTGTTAAGAAATGCAGGACATGAAATTCTTAGACTGCCACCATACCACTGTAACTTCAATGCTATTGAGCTAATTTGGGCAAAAGCAAAAACATATTACAATGTGCACATCGGTAGGGCTGGTTACACCGACGAAAAGGTGAAAGAAATGTGGAAGGAGGCATTACATACATGTGATAGTAATACATGGAGTAACTGCATAAGGCATACTGATAATTTAATAAAACAATGGTATGAAAGAGAAAACTGCTTGGTAGACTTGGATATAGATCCAGTAATAATCAATGTTACAGAATCAGACTCTGATTCAGATTAATATATGTAATTGCAACTAAAGGTGTCATATTTTATGTTAGTACAAGACAACATTATTTTCTGTCTATGATAGTGTTTTTATGATTGTATTAGAAAGATTATATATTTAAGCTTCCATGTAAATATGTTTTATTCAAATAAATATTTCTTATTAGACCGATTATGAATTAGATGAATTATTTGCTATTTCTACATACTTCTATTTTCTAATATGCTCAGTTAATATATGAACAACTCAAGAGTTTGCAGATACAACCAACATAAATTGCGAAGATAAAGAAAATAGCTTTTGTCACATACTGCACTACTGTTGTTCATTGAGTTTAGTATGCTGTATGGCATTTTAAAATCAGGTTTTAATAGTCTTATGCAGAATAACATTAAAAAATATCAGCGCTCACTTGTGCAGTCACATCCATATCTGTTAACACTAGAATAGAATAATACATAATACAATTTCGCTATTTTGTATTTATTGTATTGATTAAAGTATCTGCATTTTATTAAGTTGAATAGTTTTATATGAGCAAGTTTAACAAACAGTTATGATAATTTTTTAACATACTGATTCCAAATGAAGTTATATCTTCAATGGTTTTACTTAGCGTAGCAATATAATAATTGAACTGTATAATTAATTTATACATAATACTAATAGTTCTCTATAGTTTTTGTAAACAAATGAATTATTCGTGTAATTATTATTAACTATTTTCTTGGAAATAATAATACCAATATAATCAAGGTGAGCTTTTATTTATTTAATTTCTAATGCAAAAAATTTGATTATACATATGAAACAATCAAAATTAAGCTTCCTATTTTCTTATTTCCCAACCTTTCTGTTCTACTTTTTGGTTATATTGAATTGCTTTGTAATTCATTTATGTTAGTGAATTTCTTCTCGTATGATTTCTGCAATTTCCAGATTATTTCTCATTCCAAATTTATTTAATGCGATTAATGCTAGAAGTGAAGCATCTGTTTACAATACATGAAAAGCTGCATTTTCTACATGTACCTTTGTCTTCTTTAAAGAATATTATTTTATATGCGTATTTGAGATTTACAACTTCCAAAGTTACTGTGTTTATACTTCAAAAATTTTAGGTTATGTCATACGGCATCGTTCCAATTTCATTAATGATTACCATTACATTGGTCGATAACATCGATTGATTAAACAGGAAAAACATTTAGAAAATAAATAGAAAACATTATGTATTGAAATAACAATTTTATATTTATAAAATACTTAAACCTCTTTTGACTCAAAAGTACCGACTAGATTCATACTACTAAAAATAAATGAAAATTGATCATGTGACTGCAAACTGAAAACGAACAGAGTGTAACTACTAAATATATGTTTTTCTGCTCCGATATGTAAACAAAGCGAGAGGAATGAAAAATAATATTTAGTACAGTGGTGAAATGATTCTTGTCACCATGCATCGGGCACATAGGCTGCCGTCTTTAGTCATGATAAAAGACTTCATCAGCACGTATTCCAACTCCTGAAAAGCAATATATGCAGATAGATGCAGAAGGATAGTACAGAGTCGGAAAACCAATGGGTGAATTCTGAGATTTTAATGATTATTAGTTAGTTTAAGTTATATTAAAATTATACTTTAGTCCAATAGAGATTAGTTTTAATCGTCCAAGCGCCCGTAAAGGCGTTTACTAAAGGAAAAAAGTAATGAGTTTCGTCAATAAAATTTTTGTTTTTTAATCATCTTTTTCTTTATTTCTGTTAATCTTCATTACATGATTGGTTTTAGTGCTTGAAATACTAAATAGTATTTTAAAACAGAAGTAAAGCTAATAGTTAAAATCATCACTTTATTAATATTTGTTCATAAAATTACAATTGTTTCGCTAACACAGTAGTTTCGTCAGGTATTTACTAGAGCACGCTACAAACTAACATCGGTATACAGAAAAAAAGAAAATGCAAAAGGTTAATATTATTTTACAATGTCTTCAAAGTAAAATCTGTGATTATTTGAATTTATTAATTTCTAAACTTTCTGGTTTTTATTTTCTAAATATAAAATTTGAAAATCCTTATTGAATGTGTGGTTTTCTTCTAATAGATGATTGGCAAAAGTTGAATCTTGTTTTTTTTATTTTTAAACCAAGGACAATGTTCAGCAATTCTTCAAACGATCTTCATACGTTGACTTTGTTTTTTCACAAATTTATCCATTTCGCATAAAAAAATTAACAAAAAAATAATTCAGTTTAACGACCAGGCGCACGCTTCTCATTCGAAACTTAACTGAAGTTTTGCAATCGCAAAACGCATGCATATGCATGTTCAAACAGGCTCTCACAGAGAGTATTACAGAAGGAGAAAATATTAATTTTATTTATATTTACTATTTTGGGACTCGCGGAGCTAAGAAGGTTGAGAATCGCTGGGTTAGACGATAATAGAAGTGCACAGTTTTGTATATTTAAAAAAAAATATTTGCAAACATGTTTAGTACCTAATAGTATAACAGTAAGGGTTGACCAGATATGCCATACATTTTTACTACAATATTTGTGTAAATTCTCACATTTTAAAGACACTGTAAAATAATATTAACCTTTTTTAAGTATTAGTTTTATTTCTATTTTAAATTATGGATCTTTATGATGGAAAATCCGGATCAATTCAATGAGATAGTAATTTTTTTAATTCTTAAAAGCTTCTTAAAAGCTACTCTGTATTCTTCATTATATCGAATTGTTAAATATGCGTAAACAAAACTGAATTTTTCTCTTTGAACTTTTATTTCACTCTGTATTAAAATATACTCGTATATGTAAGTTTGTTAAGTAAATATTTTGTAAGTTGAAATACTCATGTCAGGTAAAAGATCGTAAATCTTTTTCTTAAAACAGGAATTGGCCGTGAAGTTATGATGCGGCAAAGAGAGAGATGTCATACATTCAATGTGCGCTTTTTAACCAGAACTTACGAATTTTGACGATTACACGTTTAATTCTTTCGTGAATAAACGCTCCTAACCAATTTTAACGCCAACTTTCGCATTTTCCATGCTCATTTAGTATTTTTAGTCGTGTCAGTAACTCCAAAGCAATAAATTAATATTTCCATCGTTAATAATTAAAACGCGACCACTCGACTGTACGAACATATGCCTACTCAAGGTTACGTACTTTTCCACAGAAAATTGATGTGTCATCAAATAGTAAGTAGTAAACAGAAAACACTGTAAAAAGAATAACTCACACGTTTCGTTAATCAAGGATAAGTAAATAGATAATAGTATGCAGTGAAATTATCTACCGTAACTTCTACATAATTACATTAAAAACAATTTCTTTCAAAAGTTATATTAAAGTGCATTAAGCAATCGAGTTTTGTCAGTTATTGATTCAAATAAAAATATCATAAATATAGACCGAACGCATCAGGCCGAAATTACGATGGACCATATAAATAGTCTATAACCATTGCAAACCATTGCAAATTCATTCTTTGAACAAAGTTATTATATTATGAACTATAGCAGTAAAAACAAATATATTATGTACTATACCAGTAAAAACAAAAAGTTATGTAATGTTATTCTTTATTTGATATATGGAGAAAAATACAGGAAGTAGGCCTGAGAGTAGGCAGAATACAAAAAATATAGAATCAATGACCGGAAAGTGGTTGCGATATCTATTTGAGCTTTCATATTTAAAGTTGTGAATCTGCTTACAGGAAATCGACTCACACGGACCGTTACCTAAACGCGCTTTCCCATCATCACCCGGCATACAAACAAGAGCTCATCAATACTCTTGTACATCGTGCGTTTTCTATCTCAGAACCTAGGGCACTACCCTCTGAACTTAAACATATTTCTAAAACCCACTCCAGAATAATTATAATGCCCACGACAGACACCGTACTATAGTTAGACATTGTAACCCCAAACCATGGTGCGAACCCGATCCTAACATCAGCACCGCCTTTTACCGTATATTCAAGATATCACTGATCAGATAGGAAAGGTTCTACATAGAAATAAAATCAAAACCGTATTCAGACCCCATTCTAAAGTTTCGGACCTCTTACCCTCGGTTACAGATAAAATATCTCCGCTCCAAGCACAAGGAGTGAGTATCGCATTCCGTGTTCATGTGGCAGTGTGTAGATTGGCGAAACTAAGCGACCAGTCGGTATGCGTGTGTCCAAACGTGAACGTTTTACTAGACTGTTAAATATAGCCAGTTCAGCGCTGGCAGGTCACAAACTCAACTCCGGTCATCCGTGAATCAAATGAAATTCACAAACATCACCGCAATCTTAATACTCAAACTCTATTGAATTCAACTACGAAATCCCACGCCCATACGACGCATGCGATTGGTTCATTGCCTCCAGCCAATAGCAGGCCACTATCTAACCCAGTTCCCCCTATATAAGTTGTGCCCATCTCTGTCTTAGCAGAATCTCACTTCGACTTCTGTTCGAGCAGCAGCTTATTTGAAACAACTTACGACGATACATCGTCAAGCGAAGCCGGAAGCAATGGCCGGACGATATATAACTATTACTAACCTGACGCTGAGACCCAGTTTCACAAGAAAATGTACTCCACGGCAACGTGCGGACGTGGAAACCATAATTGATCAAACCATACAGCAAGAAGACATACAAAAACTTTTACACAAATCACCGCAAATATTCATGGTAGATCCCGACGAACCGACGGCAGAAATAAAAGTTTTAGAACCGCCCAAAGAGGAAACAAGCCCGGTAAAACCGTTCAAGTGCCAACCGGAACAGACACATCCGAACATATTCACCATCTCATTCACAAACTCGAAAAAAAACAGAAAACCGACCATACAAGCACACCATCGAAACAAAAAACTCCTACAGTGCCCTCGAAACCAACACCGAGGAAAAGATGGAACAAGACGCAAACGAATTCACTCCACAACCGTCAACTTCAGACTAGCACACCCAGGGTAAGTGACAAATTAAACACAAACACCGAAACACGCAAAACACACAATATCGCACCAATCATAATCACAGAGAAAGACAAATGGGCACATATACGACAAATACTTAAGACACACAACATTAACACCGTACAAAACAAACTTGTGAAACCTGGTATACACATCGAACCTAAAACTGACGACGACTACCGCGCACTTAAACACGTACTCAACACAGAACACATACAATTTTACACGTTTCAATTACGAAGCGAAAAGACACAAAAGGTAGTTATGCGAGGCATTCCTACCTTTATCACTGACACAGACACGACGACCTGACTGACAAAGGCTACCCGACACTAAAAATCAAACGAATGAACGGAAAACACGGCAAACCTGCACCACTTGTACTAATTGAACTGACGAGACAATACAAATCAATTTATAACATACACCACTGCTGCGGACTTACGATTAAAATCGAACCTCTTAACACACGGACAGACATAATACAATGCCACAAATGCCAGACTTTTGGACACCAACAAAGAAATTGCAACGTACACTACAAATGCATGAAATGCGGCGACTCACACTCAACACACATATGCACAAAACCAAAAACAACGCCACCAAAGTGTGCAAACTGCGGTGGTCCTCACTTGTCAACATTCCTTAACTGTCCTAACAACCCAAACAACCCTGAAACCAAACCCAAATACATACCAGCACCACCCCCAACAACAAACCCCTGGACACAAAAACAAAACAACACAACACCTAACACAAATGACGAACTAGCACTTGCCTTAGGCAAAATGCTAATAACATTACACCCTACAAATGCAACAACACAACATATACAATACTTCGTAACGCAAACAGAGAAATAATCACACTTTTCAACAACAAACAGTAAACGCACACATGACTTAAACGTAAAAAAGCGACAAACACACAGACTACACACACGCAACACAGGACCGTACAAAAACATACAAGAACACACGATTATTTATTAATCAGACACAAACACGTCACAACCCTGGGAAATACGAAACAATGGAGTGGAAATGGAGGTAACTTCGACCACAAAACAAAATTAAACGACTCATGAAATTGTCTTAGCTTCTTCAAGCTACTTCGAATCGACGAACATCTACGTACAGCCCTGCAGGTGTCCCTTGTAACAGTGGACGAAACGTTGGCAATTGCGCCTAAGTCGACGCAGTTCTAACCCGGAAACTGAGATCTACAAAACAATGCTATTTGGCATATTAATTAATGATTGCAATCATTAATAGAATTGATAGATTAATAGACTACTATAAGATTTATATTATGTTTGTGTTGTAATATATATATATATATATATATATATATATATATATATATATATATATATATAACGAGTGATCATTAAAATTTTCGCTCAAGTAAGCCATGTACACAAAAAGTATGTCCTAACTTAAGTTATTAGAGAAGATCTGTCATTATAATTTCAAACGTCATGATTGTTAAAAAATAATTTGAAATGCTGACTTTTATATTAAATATATTTATAATTTTTATACAAAGTAATAGAATATTATAAAAAATGTGTAAAATCTTGACCATTCTCCACCAAGCATAATAGCACTCTATTTCGTAGAGCATTGAAAACATTGATCAGTATTTGCTGTGAGTTATTGATGTGTTCACATTTTTCTATGATTTTATGTCTTAACTCTTGTAGATTATTAATTGGTGCTTCATAAATAATATTCTTTATATATTGCCACACAAAAAAATCCATGACTGTTAAATCACACGATCGTGGTGGATATGGAATCGCTGTATTTCTACTTATTATCCTATCGCCATAAAATTGTTGCAAAAACTGAATATTTTCAAGTGTAACGTGAGATGTAGCCCCATCCTGTTGAAAATATCCGACCTGGAGTTCATCATTAGTCAATTGATTAGTAAAAACACTGAGAATTTCGTTACGATATTTCTCCGATGTTATCGTGCCCTCAAAGAATATTGGTCCTATTAATCGGTGACGACTCATACCTACCCATACGCCTATTTTTTCTGGATGTAGAGGAACTTCTCTGTAGAAATGAGGATTTTCACTGGACCGCATACGCATATTTTGCGAATTAACATAACCTTTCAAATAAAACCAAGCTTCATCGGTGAAAAAAGTATGATTTAAAATATTGTCTGTCATTGTTTGAATAAACCATTGGCATAATTGTGTTCTTTTTTCATAATCCGTAGGTAATAGATTTTGTACAAAAGTTAATTTATATGGATACATGAGCAAGTCCTTTTTTAAAATTTTTTGACATGTTCCATACGAAAGCCCTACTTGTTGCGAAACTCTGCGAATAGATGTTTGAGGAGATTCGTTAATAATTTGTCTGACATTTTCAATTACGCCGCAACTTCTCTTGAGAGGAGGACCGCTTCCTTTTTTCCTTAAAATACTGCCTGTTTGACGAAAAAGATTTACACAATGCATTAGCGTATCACGGAAAGTTTTATAGCTAGGAACAGTATTTGGATATCTCTCTTCAAACTCCGCAAGGCAATTTTCTATTGAATGCTGCCAAATACCATCAATTTTTTGAGATGTCAGGAAGTAACATTCTACCATAAACGCTTTATGCATATCATTAAAGGCCATTACTTTTTCTTTTGATGAAACTTTAAAATATATATTTGACACTGACAGATGTTTGAAATAACATCTTAATGACTAAAGCTACGACATAATTTTTATATACACGGCCAGCTACGAGTGAAAATTTTAATGATCGCTCGTTATATATGCTTCCACTGTTTGGTCTTCGTAAAGACCGGTGCTGGTTTCTGGACGACGTTTCGGCAAAGTCACATTTGCCATCTTCAGGTCTGCGATAACTGTCTGCTTCGTAAACTGTTTACGAGTAACCAGAAGCAGAAGCAGACAGTTATCGCAGACCTGAAGATGGCGAATGTGATTTTGTCGAAACGCCGTCCAGAAACCACTTAATTACTCCTTATAATTAATAGCGTATGAAAATAAATATTGAACAATTTGATTTTCCTTTTATCTAAAATAAAATTTACTATGCTGTTGAAAAAAGACAAATATTCTGCACTAAAGGTGGTCCATGATCATGATTTAGGATACCATCATTTACAAGTAATAATTTTGCTTGCAATTTTTTTTGCATGTAAATTACATTTATAAAGCTTAGTTTCTTGATATTAACTTTATGGGGTAGATAATGTATAAGAAAATTCTAAGGAAACAAATTAAAATATTTTAATTATATATGTCTTTGAAATAAAGAGACAACATATGATAAATGGAAAAATGTAATTATGTAGAATATCAATTCAAAATATTGTTACGCAATTACGACGCGAACCGCGAATTTAAAAACACCCTGAAAATTATATTACGTGACGCCTATAGAGTCAAAATATTCAGAATGTATATAAATAATAAATATCTCACACAAACATACGTAAGAGCTGGATGAGATGGACAATAACAAAATTATTTTTGTGGCGTAACAAAATTTTTTAAATATCTTTGTCATTTTTTTGGATATTTTAGATTTATATTCTATATAATTACATCTTTCCATTTTTCATACGTTGTCTTTTTATTTCAAGGACACCTGTATATTTATATAGGGTATTTTAAATACTCGTGTCGTTTAAAAGTTGTAGTTTTATTGAGGTCCCCACTGATTGGCAAACTAGTCCCGATTACCAACATTAGATAAAAATTTTGCACAGAAATCTCTACTTTACCAACCTTCGATATGTATGGTTTACATAAACTCTACTTAAACCATATTTCTACAACCCATTTCTGATTAAGTCGTACTTAAATGTTAAGCCTGGTTTTGTTAAACTCATGTCTAAGCTATTATTGTACAATCCGCCCTAAGAAACACTGTAAAAAGGCCTAATCAACGGCTGCTAGATCACCATTTAACAGTATAGTCGACATTACGAAAGTTATATGACGTTAAATTAAGGCGTATTGACATTGAGAAAAGAATAGAGAAGAAAGAACATCATATTAACCTCATTGTCTCAGATTATTAAGAAACCAAAAGAGTACATACATATATGACTCAATACAATGAATATTAATTTTTGTTGTTCTATAAATTGTTCACCTGGCAATGATATGAAAATTATTTATTACTCATAACAGAGAATGATGAATAATTCCTGATAAAATAAAAAATTGAATTATTAGCAGTGCAATAACACTTTATTTTCATTATAATTATAATTATAAATTTAGAAACATAGTTCGCGTGGTAAGTGTAGTGATTTAATCTTAGATTAATACAATTGCTGCTTTAATTATTCACTTTTTAAGACATCACTTATCACGTACTTATCCTGACAATAATTGTAAATACTATTATATTTACATGCTACTTACAACTTTTTGCTGTTTTTTCGTGTTTGAGATAAGAGATTGTAAATAAAAATTCATGACACAACAATATATTTTTATACAGAGAAAGCTGTTCTTTAATATTCAGAAAAAAAAAACAGGTACCTAGTTCTAAATATAGCAAAACCTTGATCTTTTTAATCAACAGTAAAGAACGAAAATATTACACAATTTTAATTGTAAGTAAAATGTCAATGTGGCGTTTCTGGAAATTCTTGTGTGTGATAATTTGATATTTTAGTAGATTTAGTTACGCAAAATGTGATTCACAAAAAATAGACTGGGCAACAAATTTTAACTACTGCCTTTGACATTAGAATATACTCGCACTAACGTTCATCGAAATCTTACAAACATTTAGCTTAGTAAGAGTGAATTCACGTTAGGTTAAATTAATCTTGAACTCTAATAGTACCGACTGACTATAAATGAATCAAGCAAATATTTAATTTGGCAACCATGAGAAATTGGCATGCCTGGTCATTCGCTTTATACAGTCAATTCTGCTTAATTGGGCCACCGGTTATTCGGGATTGCTGCCAGTGGCGGCTCGTGCTAAAAATTTTAAGGTGTCCTGCAAGTTTTACAAAAAAATTTACCTTGCACGGGCAGTAAGAGGTTGTCTCCCATCGATCTTATCGTGCTTTCTTCGCCTTCCGCACTGAAGTAATGGATTTCTGGAACGATTGTCAATTGTCACACGAAAAAATAAGAGTCACTAAGCACTACTTTACTAACAAATTATTTCTTATAAATTAAATCTATTCTACGTTCTTTTCGATTTGCAAATTTTGTTATCACTTTGTCATTAAAATTGTCTATTTCGGAGATAAACTTTTTTTCGATAGATAGCATGGAAAGAGATGTTAAACGATCTTCGGTCATTGAATTTCTGAGAAACGGCTTAATTCGATTTAGTGTTGAAAAGGATCGTTCGGCCTCTGATGTTGTCATGGGAGTTGTTATTACAATTTCAATCTTTCTTTATCAAGGGTGGGATAATAGGAGCATGCGGAAGTGAGTTTGTCCTCAGGAAATTTACTGCAATACTCTCCAAAGCATTCCGAAAAAAAAAGTGATGCCACTACTAGATGCTCTTTAAAATGAAATCGATCTTTTGCACAATTTAGAATAACATCACACACCTCTAAAGCCGAAATTCGATGATTAAATCTGCTGTTATTTGGACGCTTGCGTTTTTCTGGTGGTGGCTCATCGCTTATTAAATCTAATGCTTCACTTATGATGTTGTCAATATTATTTCGAACTTGGCCTATACTGCGTTCAAAATTTTCGATAGCGTCTTTTACGAGAGTGGGTTCAATTTTTCTTTGCTGCAATTGATTAAACAGGATATCTACATGGGGCATTACATGATGGAAAAAAGTCAGCCAAAAATTGAAGATCGGATCATTTAATGTACGGCGAATAGAGGCGGCTGCACTACAGACTGTGTTGTTGGAGAATTGTTCTTCTATTTCTTCCATACACTCAATGAGAGAGGCCCTATTTTCGTACACAACATTAATGGTCCTGATATTAAAATTCCAACGGGTTGTAGCGCCGTGGGGGATCCTTCTGTTTACAATCTTGTTTAACACTTCTACTCGTTGGGGTGAATTATTAAAAAAGCCGGGAATGTCTTGTAGATTTCCAAAAAATACACGTACTTGCGAATTTGCAGAAGCAGCTTTAGATATAATTAAATTTAATTGATGGGCATAGCAATGTACATAATGCGCAAAAGGGTACTTTTTTTTAATCAATGCTTAAACGCCTGCGTGTTGTCCGCTCATCACCGCTGCTCCATCGTAACTCCGTGCAATCAGTTTGTTAGGTGAATTTTGAATTAAAGCATCTATGACACTTAAAATTGTTTTGCTAAGTGCTTCTGCATCACATTTTTCAGGAATGACGTAGTTCCAAAAACGTTCAATTGGCTCACCATCACGAACATATCTAAAAATAACTACCATTTGAGTTTTTGCAGCAACATCCGTTGTTTCGTCCGCCATGATCGCCAAAAACGGAGAATTATTAATTTCCTCAATTATTTGTTCTTGGCAGACTTCAAGTATGCACTGTAACAGATCATTCTGTATTTCTTTGGAAGTGCCTTTAAATACCGAACAATTTTTTTGGTGCTCACTTAGAGTTGCATCTAATTCAGCCGAAAAATTAATAAGTCCACGAAATATCCCCGGATTCTCGGAAGTATCGCTCTCATCATGTCCCCGAAGGGCCAATTCAAAAGCTCCACAAAATTTTATACAATTGATAATTTTTGATAAAATATAACGATTCTTTGACACATTTTCATTATGTCTCTGTATATTTACCCAATAAGCAGAATCTAGTTGAGCCATAATATTAGTTGACCCTAGTAACGCTAATTCCATACAATTATGAAGATGGCTTTTAGAATTCTCATGTCTTTTTATTTTCAAACTCAAGTGCTCTAGATCCGTGACCCCTATTTCCGTCCAAGCTTTATCGCCACCAAAAAGTAAACAGGGAAAACAATATAAAGCATTTTTTTTGTTGCATCCACAAATCCATTCGATTTTTGAATAAATATCGCTACTAAATTTACGTGTATAATTTTTCCCTCTACTTACACCAGTTTTTTCAATAGTGATATCTACTAATGGCCTACCATTTGCTTTTAATTTTATCTTTTCTTCGAATGAATATTTAAAGAATCTCTTCACATTAATTAAATTAAAGACCACCTCCATAATACACAGAGTTTATATAAATTGTCAACAATACAAAAAAACAAGCACGCGCACTCTCTAATATTATTGTTTTTACGTTACACTCGCCGCACAGTAAACAATACGCGAAAAGAAAATATTAAATACCTATACCGAATCATATGACCGCGCTGGAGTGAATGCAGCGAACATGCCTGGTAAAATCACACATTGGTTTTAGACAGTCGCGGGGGTAGCGGGAAGCGCGCGGGTGTTTTAAGGAGCTCTGAGAGCACGTACGTGTGGACCAGAGAAGGAACAAGTGAGCGATCGCGCGAATTAGGTTGGTTATTCCACTGGTCGCCTATTGTATATTATTTGATAATATACTATATATAACCGGCGATAGTGTTGGAATTTCGGAAGCGAATATCTCGGCTTCCACTGATCGGATTTTGATGATTGAGGTGTCAAATTGTAGGGTTTGATGTCCTCTACAGGATGATGTGAAAAATATGCAAATTTTTTGATATACAGATGGAGAATTTTCACAACAATATGTTACGCTTTTATAAACATCAGAAATGTCGGAAAAATTATGTAAAAAAAAACTAGTTATAACTAACACAGGTTCGCCCGCCCAATTTTTTGGGAGCTCTGCAGCACTGCAGCGCTTATGCGCCAGCCGCCACTGGTTGCTGCTTATTTGAGCCAAATCTTAAAGAACATAATTCAAACTATGAAGAAAACGTTAATTACATCGGATATTTGGGACAATATTCCGCTTAATCGGGACAAAAAATTTAAGATTGAAATTTTAAATACATATTTAACTATGTATGTACAGTAAAATTCCCCTTAACGGACACTTCCCATAAGCGGACATTGTTGCCAGGTCCCGGCAGCGCTCCATAAGAAAAGCATTGCAGTCGCTTTCCCTTGAACGGACGCTTCTATTGAGCGGACGCGGACACCCGCTTGGCAAAAAAATTCTCTTGGACGGACATTTAGCTTATTTTTTTCCGATTTTTTCATATCATAATTTACAAATAAGCTTGCCAAGACTCTTTTAATTCGTTCGCTTTAGCCACAAGGCACGGTTTATCATATTTACTACATCACATAACATACTTTAATGTGGGTATGGTAAATATTTTCTCTCTCACATAATGTTTTCAATTAACATTTTTTCTACAATTTACGCTTCTGCTTCGGAGAGCTGACAATACTAATTCTTGCAATGTTTGTGGTACGTACGTATGGTGTACAAACCTATTTGACCAACAGCTTGTAATCGATGCCATTACTTACGCGATTTAGGAGATTCCCCAATAACATAGATGTGCGTTTGTTTATTATAGTTTGGAAAGCATTGTTCATTCGTTTGTATACATTAGTGCGGGCGTGACGTTTGAAAATTGGTAAAAAGGGGTCTGTATTTACTATTAAGCAAAAAATAGAAGTGATTGAAGTGTACAACAAAGAAAAATTAAGTGTGAGAAATTTATCGAAGCGATTTAGCATTAGTAAAACTCAAGCTTCTGACATTATAAAGAAAAGAGAAGAGATAATACAAAAATGGCACTCCAATGTAAATTTAAATGAGAAAAGAAAATTTTTTAATGCTGAAAGGCTGACAATTGATCAGTTGTCCTACGAATGGTTTCTCGCAGCACGCAATAAAGGAATTCCGTTCACTGGTACGTAAGTTAGGTTTTTTAATTCTATACAAAAGATTTACAGCAGATTGATTCATTTTATCATTAATTTACTAAGTGGATTCTGATTGACTAATTTGTTTTATTCAAATAATTTTACTTTTCCATTTAGGCACATTGATGCAAAGCAAAGCTAAAGAAATAGCTGAATCCTTGGGTAGCAACACTTTTAATGCCTCGTCGGGTTGGCTTAACAAGTTTAAAATTCGTCACAATATTACGTTCAAAGCGATATGTGGCGAAGCCGCCTCTGCTAATCCTGATGATGTAGCAGCATTCATGGTGAAACTAGCTTCTCTAATAAAAGGGTACATACCAAAAAATATTTACAATGCTGACGAAACTGGGCTTTATTTTAGGGCATTACCAAACAAGACCATGACTTTAAAAAATCAAAAATGTATGGGAGGAAAATTGTCTAAGGAAAGGATAACAATATTGCACTGTGCGAACATGGCTGGAGACAAAGAAAAGCTGCTGGCTATTGGAAAGGCATCTAAACCAAGAGCTTTTAAAAATTTAATAAAAGATAATTTGCCGGTGACATGGAAATCAAACACCAAATCGTGGATGACGTCTGAAATTATAAGTGAATGGTTAGAAAATTTCGACAGAAAAATGGGAGGGCAAAATAGGCAAATTTTACTTTTTTGGACAATGCGGCATCGCATCCAAAAAACATCAATTTGAAAAACATTAAAATACATTTTTTGCCTCCTAATTGTACTTCAATTAGCCAACCACTTGATCAGGGTGTTATTAAAAATTTTAAGCGTAATCACAGAACTTTGATACTGAGCCACTTACTAGCAAACATTGAAATTTCTAACACAGCCTATGATTTAGTGAATAGTATAAACTTATTGGATGCAATTTAAAAAAGGTATATAACCCCTTACCACAATTATTAGTCGTATCCTAAATACGTATTTCGACAACTAAGTTGTCATCATCAGTAGGTAAAAACTACTAATTAAAGTCACACGGGGCACAGTAAAGTGAGATAAACGCTTCCGCACAACTACTATACACTGCAACCCTGTAAAGACTAAATTTACCATGCACATCTCAAACTACGAGACAAAACACTTGTTTCTTAGAAAAGGTTTTAAACATGTGTTAAAATATCGAACAAAGGGACGGCAAAAATTCTTCTCTAAAGAAGGCGCCTACTAAAAACGATTTTAAAGCTACGGTGACCTACTAATAAACTAAATGAAACACCTTATATTTCCACAAAACACTAGTATATTTAACTGTATGAGCATTTCATGTGCAATGTACAAATTAATAGTTATTATTTAAACGTGTTTCGAGTAAGCAGGTAGTGACAAAATCTATATTGGGTACACTCCTACCCAATATAGATTTTGTCACTACCTGCTTACTCGAAACACGTTTAAATAATAACTATTAATTTGTACATTGCACATGAAATGCTCATACAGTTAAATATACTAGTGTTTTGTGGAAATATAAGGTGTTTCATTTAGTTTATTAGTAGGTCACCGTAGCTTTAAAATCGTTTTTAGTAGGCGCCTTCTTTAGAGAAGAATTTTTGCCGTCCCTTTGTTCGATATTTTAACACATGTTTAAAACCTTTTCTAAGAAACAAGTGTTTTGTCTCGTAGTTTGAGATGTGCATGGTAAATTTAGTCTTTACAGGGTTGCAGTGTATAGTAGTTGTGCGGAAGCGTTTATCTCACTTTACTGTTCCCCGTATGACTTTAATTAGTAGTTTTTACCTACTGATGATGACAACTTAGTTGTCGAAATACGTATTTAGGATACGACTAATAATTGTGGTAAGGGGTTATATACCTTTTTTAAATTATTATTTAACCACAGTCTCCATTGAAAGAATTTTTATTGGATGCAGTTTATTTTGCTAAAAGTGCATGGGACCAAGTTACTTCTGAAACAGTTCAGAACTGTTTTCGTAAGGCAGGATTTACACTTGACAGCCAGGAATGTCCGACAGTATTTGATGTTGATTTTGAGCCTGAGGATGATTTGCCATTAAACCTACTAGCCGAAATTGAGAAAAGATGTATTGCAGGGGTTAGTGAGCAAAGCTTAAAAGATTTCTATCAGATCGATGATGCTTTACCAATTGAGAGATTACCTTTAGATTTGCTCGTACCATTACAAGAACAAATTTCTGAAGTTCAAGAAATTTCTGATGACTCAACAGATAAAATTGAACCTTCAGATCTTCAAGATGCAAGAAACAACATCCTAACATATAAAGAGACTTTGGCGAACGCGCATGATCTTATAGCGTTTGTGAAATGCCAAGGTGATACAGAAGCTATGAATATACTTTCATCGCTGGACTTACATTTTCAAGATGTTATTGCCAAGACCAAAACACGCCAAACCAGGATGGAGGAATATTTATTGAAATAATATACTACTCATAAAACATTTTAAACTTTTATTACATATAGAGCCACATTTAATGATTTTTTTGTTATTAAACCCAAATGAGTTGTTTATTTTTTTTTAATAAAAGTATTTTTAAATAAAAAATAACAACTGTTTATTATTTGCTGGAAAGCGAACACAAAGAAACAGCTTTAATTTTTAAAAACTAACAACCTTAGATAAATTTTTGTTGATTTAAATTTGTAGTTTTCTCTTGGCCGGACAGCCACCTTGTACGGACACATTTCAATGGTCCCTTCGGTGTCCGCTCAAGAGAGATTGCACTGTATTTACAAAATTTTATAACAAAAAATCTAAACATCCCATTATGAATATGATCTTTAAGAAAGGCAATACAAAAGAGCACTTAACGCCGTGTTATACCATTGTTTTCAGTCTAGTTTATCTCCAACGGGGAATCACACGTTGTTGTGCGAGATTTACACAATAGGCAAAGACTAATTTACGTACAGTACTACATCAACTTGCGTCTGGAACGTATGCGTAAACACGGTTTTTTAAACCACTGAGTTAATTGGTATGCCAAAATATACCATATCACGTCTCATGCAACAAGAAAATCAACTGCGTAACGAATGGACTTTGTAACAAGGAAAGACAGAAACATCCAAAAGAAAACGAGAGGGAAAGAATACAGTCGTCGAAGAAGCTCTAGATCAATGGTTTTCTTTAGTAACAGAACGAGGAGTAACTATCAGCGGTCCAGTATTCAAAATCAGAGGAGATGGCCGAAAAGCTAGATCATAATAATTTCAAAGCAACAGATGGTTGGCTATCTCGATGGAAAATAAAACATGGTATAAAATTTTTAAAAAATCACTGTGAAAAGGACAGCACTGATACAGTAAGTGCCGAAGAGTGGAAAAACGGGAAAATTGCTACTTTTTGTGGAGATTATATATACAATGCCGATGAAAACGGTCTCTACTACCGTACCACACCAGATGGCTCTTTATGTTATAAACGCAGTGAACTGTCAGGATACAAACACTATGTTCTTCATTGAATTCTATTTTTTCTTCATTTAATTCTATGTTAACTGTTTTGTTTTCTTTCACTATTACCATCACTTTAGTTTTACTTGTATTTACTTTCATTTTCATTTTATTTAGCGTCGTGTCCCATATTTTTAAGCTTTCCTGTAAATCCTTTTCTTTGAAGGCGCATATCATGAGGTCGTCAGCGAATGCGCATACTGAAAGTTCCACCGGCTTCATCTTGTTGTATCCAACGTATACAGTACTGATTCTGTTCTTTACGGCTCTGATAACGTCATCCATGGCAAATATGAATAATGTCGGACTCATTACGCCATCTTGTCTTAATCCGTCATTGATCTCAAATAAGTCGGATTGCAAGTTATCCTTTCGCACATAGCTTTCATTGTTGTTATATAAGCTCTTAATCCCATTTCTTAGTTTCTGAGAAATATTTCTTCGTTCTAGTCCCTCCCATATTTCTGCTTGTGAAAGTTTGTCAAATGCTTTCTTTAAATCTAGGAAGGCCAGATAAATTTGCGTGTTTTTTAATCTAGTCTATTCTATTAATTGCTTAATTGTAAAAACGTGATCTTGAGCGCTTCGTCTTTTCCTGAAACCACTTTTGACCTCTGACAGCTGTTCCTATATAACAACTTTTAACCTTTTTACCAGAATAAATTCGTACATTTTTGAGAGAATGCTTACTAATGTAATACCTCCATAATTTTCACAATTTCTAATGAATATCGGTATAATTATCAAGATTTCCAATTCTATGGTACTTCTCCTATATTTAATACTATATTAAAAAGATATGTTCCTTGGCTTTCTACAGATTTTCACATTTCTGCTGTTATCCTATCATGGCCAGCAGATTTGCTTTTTTGACGCTTTTGATTGCTTCTATAACTTCTATCAATTAAATATCGCCATCCTTGACCTTAGTCTAGATCGCATGTGCTCCATCTTTAGGTGGAACATTTTCTACAAAAGTATGCACAAAAAAAATTCTTTTAACTTTCCATTCGTTATAGGTCGTACTTATAATGAAAATTTCAGGCAAATGTCGGTGCGACGAACTTTATAAGTTAAAATTGATAGATATTAAAACCAATGAAGACATAATTGTAACATTTCTAGACACCAAAAACAATACCACAAGATAGTTTGTTATTCCTCAGGAATACGTTGAAGTGCGCAAAAGTATTTATCACTCCGTCCTCCAAATTTAGAAAATTTAAGGTTGTTTTGCAATTATCAAGCTGGAAACTCGACAAGGCAAATCATTGACATAAATAAAATTAGCGCAGTGCCAAAAACCATAGCTACTTATTTAGAATTAAGCAATCCGCAAGGCTACACACGACATGCAATGCGAAGAACTTCTGCCACTGTCTTAGGTAAAGCATGAGACAACATAACTATGTTGAAAAGACACGGCGGACGGAAATCTTCGGCTGTATAGCTGAAAGTTACATCGATGAATCTTTATATGCAAGAAAAGATATAGATATAGCGATCAAGTTATATACAGATAAACAATTAACAAGCTCAAGCTCAAGCTCAGTTATTCCTGATGGGTCCTGTCAAATATAAATACTTGTATATTATAATTGTATAAATACTATTGGCGCTAATTGCACAAATTGTTCTATTATAGTTAATGTATATCAGAAATAATAAGAAATGGTTTATTAACAAAAATTCATAGAAAAAATAGTATAATCAACTCGTGGCTGATAAAATTTTAACGTCTCGAGTTACTTTTTTCAACTCGCTACCGCCCGTTTAAAAAAACTACTCTCAACTTTGAAATTTTATTTCAACCACTTGTCACCAGAGAGCGGACTGAAGCGATTGAATGACAGATTGCCCCAATACAATGTTGAGATAGTATGCATGTTATAACGCCCCACTTTTTGCTTCCTCGAGTAGGTATTTCTATTTCCGTCGTTATGAATAGTACATTATGTGTATTCCTTCATGTGTAAGACGTGTAAGACGGAATATACATTTATATATTATTTCGTTAGACTTCGTTGAAATAATCGCTTAAAAAATTATATCCGCTGTATTATCGTGTTTACATGCTGTTATACATGCATATATCCAGGGTTAGTTAGAAGTATGGAGACGGCGATTTATTGTCGTTAATATTCATTTTAGGGAATTATGTTCAATATAAAAGTTTGTTAGGATATTTTGATCTACATTTGAGAACATTTGAATTTTTTTTTTCTTCAATTGTTTTTTAGTTACGCCTGTCCGCGCAGTTTTTTTAAATGGGAACTAGTAAAGTAAATTTTACTCTACCATTCGATAGAGAATTTTTTTCTCTTTACAACAATATTTTTGTTTTTTTATAATTCATTTTAATAACTTTTTTACAAGAAAAATTAAACAAAATAAAAACAAAGAAAATTAAATTAAGTGTTCAAATTGTCGTCCATTAGGAATTTGACAATGACCCAATCGATTTACAAAACCCCGAACACAGTTCAGTAAAAAATCTCGGGGAATTTCTTGTATCGTTCTGGTAATTCGGATTTGTAAATCTTCGACGTTATCGGGCTTATCTTTGTAAACTTTGTTTTTTACGTATCCCCAAAGAAAAAAATCTCAAGGACTTAAATCTGGCGAACGGGCTAGCCATTCAATGGTTCCTCGTCTTCCAATCCATCTGTGGGGAAAAACGTTGTCCAGATATTGACGAACATTTACACCATAATGTGGTGGGGCGCCATCTTGCTGGAACCAGATACTGTCATTGCGCAGGTGTTCATTGTTTTCATGAGGATAGAGCGTAGCACAAGCAGGTATTATTTCATTTTGCAATAACTACAAATACAGAGCCTAAGTTAAATTGCCATTAATGAAAAAAGGACCGATAATATGACCGCCTAGAATGCCAACCCAAACATTAACCTTTTGGGGGTACTGCGTATGGTGCTCCAAAAAGCAAGAGGGATTTTCCGATGACCAGTATCTGCAGTTATGTCTGTTTACTTCACCAGTAAGGCAAAAGGTAGCTTCGTCAGAGAAAAGAATATTGTGGACAAAATTTTCATTATTAATGAAAATATTTAACATTTCTTCAGAAAATTGTAATCTCCTATCAAAATCATCTTCCGTTAACTAGTGTACAAGGTGTACCTTATAAGGTTTATACTTTTCACTTTTCAAAAATGACACGATCGATGACTGTGAAATATTGAAATTGGCCGCTAGCTAATTGATTGGTTGATAAATGGGGATATTCAGATACAGCCAATAAAATATCCAGTTTGTTATCATCGCTTTTTGCTGTTCTAGGTCTACCACTCCTTGGCAAATCTTTAACGCTACCCGTTTGTTCAAAGCGTCTTAAAGTTTTACCAACAACGGATTTATAAATTGGATTTCATTAAATAAATTACAAACGTCTTGTAAACTTCTGCGTCTATCTCCATAACCCAACATCATAAGTATTTCAATTCGTTCATGTTCACTTAAACTGGCCATTGTTAATATTAACAGCAACAAATTGCACAAATGAATTATTTCTGTCAAAGATTTGACGTACACAGTAACCACTGATAAAATTATGTCGCTCAAGTTTGTTTATCGCTACGCTTCTGTCTATCTGCGATGTACCGAACATCTGTTAAACACATGAACCGGCCTTTTCTTATAAAAAAGTTATTAAAATTAATTTTAAAAAAACAAAAATATTATTGTAAAGAGAAAAAAATTCTCTATCGAATGGTAGAGTAAAATTTACTAGTTCCCATTTAAAAAAACTGCGCGGACAGGCGTACCTAAAAACCAATTGAAGAAAAAAAAAATTCAAATATTCTCAAATGTAGATCAAAATATTCTAACAAACTTTTATATTGAACATAATTCCCTAAAATGAATATTAACGACAATAAATCGTCGTCTCCATACTTTTAACTAACCCTGTTATATATTGTTCTTGAGATAATATATTTTCTATTCTCTTCTATAAGGGTTTGTTTCTGATTTCGTTTCTTTCAGTGTTATTTGGTTACAACGTTCAGTATTTTAAAAAATCCGATTTATATTGTGTAATGTGTAATGTGATCTTCTAGATAACATATTATCCATCTGCACCTGACACTTTTAATGAAGAACTGTGTGAAGCTTTCGTGGCGGCCAGTATCCCATTCAAAGAGCTTAACAATCCAGTCCTCAAGAGGCTTCTTACAAAATATATTGATCGTCATACACCAGATGAATGTATTTTACGTAAATACCACTTACCAAAATGTTATTTGAGAACCATTCAAAAAATACGATCCAACCTATCTGGTTATTATCTTTGGGTAAATGCAGACGAAACAACGGATGTAATGGGACGATATTTGTTAAATGTAGTTGTTAGTATTCTTCATTCGACAACTTCATACCAACCATACTTAATTGCAACTAAAATATTGCCAGTCGTAAATGGTGAAACAGTTGCAGAATTAATTGATCAATGTATTTATAATATTCTGTCATCGGATAACAACTATAAAGACAAGATGCTATTATTTTTGACTGGTTCGGCAGCTTATATGTTAAAAACAGGGAAGTTATTAAAGCAATTTTTCCAATATGCTACACGTTACCTGTGCAGCAAGGGTATGTGAATACATCAAGGGTCATTTCCCAAATGTTAATAAAGTAAGTTTCATCATTTAAAAAGATATTTCTCAAAGCTGAGACAAAAAGTTGATGCCATATTTAGCAGAAGTCCAGATTTGAATATATTATATCAATTCGGCACAGAGCCATTTTAATCACGCTCCCATCACCAGTTATGATGTGGAACGGACATTTTCTATGTTTAAAGACGTTTTAACATCTAAAAGAACTAATTTAACACAGGAACACCTTGAAAAAATTTTAGTTGTTCATAGTTAATGTTTTACACTTTCAATGTTTCACAGAAAATACATAATTTTGAGGTTAGTTCTTTGTCAATTATTTTATTCAAAATTCGATACCCAATTCGCTTGTTAGCATTACTTTTGTTTCAGCAGTAGTTGCTGCCGGTTATCAAACCGTTTATTACATTCGCTCTGAGATACATATTAACTGCACGTGTGCCACGTATGTGCCAGTGTGCCTATTGCGAATACAAGGCAGACGCCTATGGGCCGTGAATCATCAATCGCTCAAGTCCGCTCTGCTTATCACATGGAATACTATTATTTCATTGTAATAAAATGTTTTTTTCATTAATGTTATGCAAACACCTTGTATTTAACTGTACGTGATGGAGGGAAATGGAGATCATTTTTGGATTCACCAACTACAAAACATAATATTTACCAAAAAGATCCCATACAGCTGAAAAAAAATATTTTTTTGCAATTTTTTGCAATATTTTGTGTAATTTGATTTATTAAACTAACAGTAATTGCAAGGATGAAATCTTTACATCTTTGCTAAATTTATTAGTTAAATACACTAGGAAAAAACATTGCTTACATACTAAAATTAATTTAATGGATGCAAGGTCGTATTTATCGCCAAAGGCTCCCTCTGGTAAATTCCGGAAATTGTAAAACAAGCGACGTCACAAAGAGAAAGTACACTTATTTATAACCGCAGTAAAACTATTGAACAAATTTAAATTTAAAACAAGAGAAAAATGTTCATTCTTTCTTTCTCAAAAAAAGAGAATTCGGTATAAAATAAGCAAAATAAGGAAAATCGTTGAATATTTAAGGTAAAATCAAAGAAAAAATATTTTAAAATAATTTTTATAATAGATTATTGATTTATCTATTTTTAATATTATGTATTAATAAATCTGTTTCTAATGTTATACAATTCTTTCTGTCACCTACATATATTCTTTTCAGTTATTTAATCATCAAACAGTTCATAATACTTTTTAAGATACAATGTTTGCAAAAAGATATACTACATTTGTTTTTTAGATAGATTCAAATTAAAAATAAATTATTTTAATTTGATTTTGGGACTTTCGAAATAATTAATACTTATTTGCCTATTAATTTATCTACAATTTATTATCATCAATCATCGTACATTTGAATATTTAGAAATACTAAAATATGTATTTTCTTCAAATTTATTTAAATTTGGATAAAATGTGTGCGTAATTATAAGAATAATTTAAATACAGTATACCAAGAATAATATGGAAATATTAAAGTGACTTTTGCCCTCCCCCCCTGTTCTCAAGATAAATATATATGATAGATAATATACATTTATTTGAATTTCTTCACTAAAAGTTATAGTTACTTATGCGATAGATAATTATTTACAATCGAAGTTGTTTAATAATAACTTCTCTCTATTTTCTTTTTTCGTAACAAAAATAAAAAAGCTAATGTTGTAATTCAATTTTGCTGATTAGCTTAAGGAGTGAAGTGGCATATGATTGAACCATTTTATTGAACAGTTTTCATTAATAGAAATTAGAATCTTGGATGTTACAGCGTTGTACACAAATATATCTATAAATTTAGTAAAAACCATTATATATAAAAAAAAATGGAATAAATTAGAAGTCCATATAAGTTTAGCTCTAGAAGCATTTTTAGAGGCTATAGAATTAACATTAAAAATCACATATTGTAAATATAAAAATAAATTTTACAAACAAATATATAAATGGGCTATGGGCGCTCCAATTTCCAGTGAGGTAGCACAATTAGTTCAAGAAATCGCATAAAAGATAAACTAATTTCAAACTACTATTTTATAAAAGATGTGTTGGCGGCTGCATTTTGACTATCTCGCCGCCCCCCCCCCCCCAAAAGTCAAATTAGCAATGTATATATCTACCATTAATAGGTATATTGTGAGAGAGTAATTTTATCAAAACGCGTAAATCTTAACAAACACTAATTAACACCGATTTCAATGATCTGTAAATGGCAGAACAATGAAAACACTTATCTAACCTTTCATAACCTTTGCATACCGAAGGGTGTAAAAATGACGCGGTTGACGAAGGGGGTACATAATGTACCCATATTGCAAGTAGGTAAGTATACTCACAAAAAATGCTCATACAGCCTCTCATGAAAGTAAAAGGGAATAAATAAGACAATACTTTTTCTAAAAAAATAAAAATATAATAAACATATATTTATATGGCTCCTCTATTCTATTTGATGCAATTGACATTTAGAACATGTTATTGTTTGTACATTTGTTTGTGTGTTTCTACTTTTGGGATCTTTACTACGTGGACATAAAACACACCGTTCCGAAGATTCAGATTCAGTAGATCTTGTGTGTTGCTAATTTCTGTCTGTGGTGGGGTAACCAATTCGTACATGGCGTCCATAACACGTTTGTGGAATCTTCTTGGATTTTCCAGTCTTCTAACCACATGTGGTCTAACAAGTTCTTGTCCTAAAGAAAGATAAAACTGCTTGCGTCTGTGAGAAGCAGCCTGAAATGAAACAGAATTTTTAGTTGTCCATAGGACGTAAGAATTGAGACAGGCAATATCTATTTAATTTTGAAGTAAAATAAAGGGCCATCTGTTAGAAGAAGGTACAGTTATAACCCATGCATAACTTTATGAAATTTTGAGAACATGAAACTATGACGTAATGCACATATAATGTTGGTACACATTACAAATAAAGATAGCTCAGTTGGATTAACCGAAATTACAACCCTAATTCACAAAAACAAGGAAAAATAACTGTTTGGGGACAGTTATCCCTCAGGTGTCGGAAGGTTAACCGAGAAATATGCGCACGCAACGAAATATTTAAAGGAACTTTTATCCTAGACAAATTTATCTTGTAGATGAAGTCTATCTAGAAGTGAAATAACCTATTTATTTGTTTCTCTTATAGTTCTTTAGAAGATAACTTTATCCGCTAGATATCTAAAGGCAAAGAAAACGGATATAAGTGAATAAATGATGCGATTTTGATGCTTTCTCCACTCTGACGGATTTTCAAAATCGAATAAAGAAGCACCATAAATTATACGAAAATCTGTTTACATGTATTTTGTTTGCGAATATTTTTTATTTACATAATCTCCTTTTATTGCAATTAAATAAAATACCTTTTGTTTATGATTTTGGATAGTGTATTTATTAAAGACTTCTTTCCAAAATACTCTCGCATTTTCCTTTATATTATTGCATTTTGTTTAGACTAAATCTAGATATATTAGCGCTGATATTTTTTCTATTTTAATTTGGAAACAAAACTGTCGAATGGCACGACGCCAAAATAATTGAATTAGTTAATCTCATTTACTAATTGTAAATTTCAACCCGGCACTAAATTACAACAATTGATCTAAATTAATGGTAAGGGCAAACGCTATGTGTAACAGACATCATGCCACTTTTTACTCGTACCGGTATTGTGTAAGTTCGAAATCCGATATTATCGTGCCGATCTGTTATTGCTACAAGTCACACTATTATACAACAATGTTACAGCCCTTATGTAATACTTATCGCATTAGTTACTTACTTTTAACTCGGTTCTTTTCGTTAAAATCGACTCACTGATTGTGCAATCACTTATATCTTTAAATTAGTCAATAAGTGCGTGGGCAAATAACGGAAAGTGTTCACACTACCCCACGTGCACAAATTTACACTTGGTACCAAGGTCAAATGTTTTCCTTGTAATAATCTTGATACAATAAAAAACATTATTACTAACTATTACTAACTATACGGGGTGATTCAATTAGACACCATCGGTATATGCGTTATTGTTGATAAGGTAGACGTCACCAATGTTTACCGATGCATTATTATTAGGGACCGGTCACGAGAGGCCCATGACTCATCGCCCACGGGCGTACTATTGAAAATTTGTATTTTAAATGTTTTTAATTTTATTTATATAATTGGAAAACAAACGGGTGGTGATCTATAAAATAAGAAATACATTTTTTTTATTCATTTTTGTAGTTCAAATTGAGTAAATGAGTATTAATATTAACTAACAATACTTTCTCAAGGTTCTCTTCTGTAAAATGTGTTCTCTTTGAATGAAATACATTCTTGTAGATAGAAAACGTTCTTTCTATATCGCAACTGGTTATAGGTGCATACTGTAAATATTCTTTTATTTCAGCGTATTTAGCAGTTAGATTTTGAGGCATTGTCCCTATACACAATTGCCGAATATTATTAAATCTGGGTTTCTATTAAAAACTGCGTCCAACTTTTGCCAGAGGCCACATCCGAAGTCATTTGGAATATTTTTAAAATTATTAATAGCCATATCTAATGTGGTTAATCCATTATTTAATTTGAGATTTTGATTTTCAAAATAAGTGATTAGTTTCGGAAAATTTCCAAAGTGATCCTGAAGAAAGTACAACTGGTTTTTTAAATTTGGAATTTATATTAGTTACTTGCACTTAGAAATACTTCAAGCATCATCATTTAAACATGTAACGAAATTTTGTAAACTATCGAAATTCTCTGCATAAAAACTAGAGGCTTCCAACCATGTTCCCCATCTAGTTAATACTGGAGAGGGAGGCATTGACAAAGATAGAAGTTTTTCCCTGTAAAGAACTACTCTCAATTATGCTTTTCTGAAAACTTTTTTAAAAGCGGATACAGATCTATGAACTTCTGGAAAGGTGTCATTATTTATCACTGTAAACCAGCGAAGTGCACTGAACGGTGTTCGGACGGCGATTGACAAAATATATATACGCGCCGCGACGAACCGCCGGTGGGATGTTACTTGAATGAACCTCTGTATATATACCGTAACTGGGGTGAGAGAACGGCGGGGAGGTAAACGATACCCCACCTACTAGATAAGAGAGAAGGGACGGTTATAGCACCAGGCGCCAGGCGTGTCTGTGCCCAGTCTCATCAGATACGTTGACGATAGATGTGCAGGGTGATTATACGTAGAACATCGATTGTACACCTACATCTGCCATATCCTTATGCTGACCTATACTGATCCACTCAAATGCGACACCATACATTCAATAAACATATCGGAGGAGTAAAGCGGCGGGTACGCGTCTTGGGCAACAGTGTCGTTTTCTTACTTCGTTTACACACGGTATAAATATTTATGTACGTTGTTAAAATGAAATTAGAATATCAGAAATAAAATTGACTGAAAAGTATGAGAAGAACTAATTTAAATCGACCAACATTAGCCTAATCATTTAGTTAAAAGTAGAAATAACTATAAATTATTATCAACTGAAATTTATTGAATAGATTGTTTGATGAAAACTACGATTTTGTAGAAATGATAAATATAAAAAGATCGGCGATCGAAGATATGTGAATTAGTTCAGGTTGTAAACATCTCTACTGAGAACATCTTGCACGAATATTCAGGTATTTTGTAATGTTAGCAATATATGGAGGAGCATTACCGGGCTGCAAAATGACTTGATGATTTCTTCCCGATTCTTTTCCTTTAATTCTGTTTAAGTTTCCATATTTAGTGGAACAATCTGAAAAGGAAGATAGTGTTAAGCTGGTGATTTGGCGAAGAACATATCTTCAAAAGTTGTACCTTAGCCAAAGACTCTACGTTTAGAGATTCAGATTGTTCTACTGAAGATAGCAACTTAGTTGCCTAAATACATATTTAGAAGTTTATTAATTTATTGTGGTTAGGGATTTTTATTGTTTCTGTCTCTTTCAGAATTCAGGTCACAGTCTCCACCGCTTCGGATTCTTTTAGTGTTCGTTTCTTGTTCTACTGAAGATGGCAACCTAGTTGCCGAAATACGTATTTAGAAGTTTATTAATTCATTGTGATTACGAATTTTTCTTGTTTCTGACTCTAGAAGGACATACTTAAATGTTAAACTAATTTTAAGAAGTCTTCATTTTAGTATTAAAAGTACAACATTCTAGTTTGGTCATTAATATGCAATATGGCATATTTCTGTAATTTTATCACCGAAGTATTCGCAATTTATTCGTTTATTATTTCTTAAGTTTACATTAAAGGAAGCAATAAATTTATCATTGAAAATAAAATATGTATGCATGATTCACTCTTGTGTATCTTCTCCGTCTACATTAACAATTCTGCAAATAAAATGCACTTTATTAATGCTAATAATAAGAATGTTGTGGATATAGTAGGTAATATAGTAATAGCATAGTAAGTCGAATTAAATTACCACGACTACTATCAATATACGATACGTATGTGTTAAATAACATCCTCGAATGCCCTTCGATGTGAGTTCTTAAAAAAGGGGATTACTAATTGTTTTATTCTTGGCTCAATAACGAATGACTCATTACTCACACAGTTACCCCATGGAGTAAGTTCATCATAGGTTCGTTTCTGTCGACCGGCAGTCATACAAATAAAGATTATCAATAACAATGAAATACGGAGAACGGCCTTTTAATAATTGTATATACAAAAGATTAAAACGAAATAATAGTGATTCACTTTTCAGATATTGTAAAGTGCTGCTACATTTTTGGTATTGATGATAAAACATGTGCGTTTAGAGGTATACAGAGACCACATACACTGGATCAGAAAAGTCTTTACGACTATTTTCAATTTATGTTTTTAATTAGGCTAATACTATAAAAGAAATATGATTAAGGAATTAATTATCACAAAAATTTGCTAAACCCATCAAATACAAACAGTCACGAATATATATATATATATATATATATATATATATATATATATATATATATATATATTAAAATAATAGACATTTTTATTGGTTTAGCGACCTTTAATGACTTTTAATGTTTTCTTCTACGACGTTTCGACTCTTATTATTATCGAGTCTTTTTCAAGTAACTAGAAACAAAAATTGATACAATGAAAAGTAAGAAAATATGTTTGCATTTGTGTGAGTGCATTAACAATTAAAATTAAAATTAAATTAATAATAAAGTAATGAAAAGTTAAAATTAAAAACAATTTATACAAAAAATTATAAAACAGAGACTTAATAAAATATATAACAAAACAAACTGCCAAAACAAAAATAATAAAAAAACCAATGAACTAACATATATCCCCACACCCTATATAACTGGATTATCCGAAAAACTAGACAATATATTTAAACCATTTAATTTTAAAATAGCACATCAAAGTGGAAAAAACATAAAATTCCTACACACCAAACTAAAAGACTCAACACCTACACTAAAACAATCACATACAATATATAACATACCCTGCAAAAACTGTGACAAAGTATACATAGGCCAAACAAAACAGTTACTACAGGAAAGATTGAAAGGTCACAAATACGCAAAAAATCAAACTGCTTTAAAAAAACACCAAATGACACTTAAACATAATTTTGATTTTGAAAATACCAAAATAATAACGAAGCAAAAAAATACAAAAGCTAGGGAGGTCTTTGAAATGATCCATATTTTCAAAAACAGCAGAACAATCAACGACAGAAACGAAATTGATGGACTTTCTAAACTCTATTACCCACTCATTAAACTATAAAAGACAACCAACCCCGCCCCCACACACACCAACAAAAATTTTTTTTTTGTTGTTTCCCATTTGTAAATACATATACTATATATCCCTTAACACATTTCCTGACCATTTTGCTATTTTTAAAACAGAATAAGAAATTCCACTTCTCCAAACAAAAGACACAGTCACACAAAATATTCGAAGCGGCGCGATCGTTTCCCTAAAAAGGGCTCGGACAATTTCCGACGACACATGTGCACAATATGAGTGTTGAAACAGAATAAATCCATGAGTTTATGTCATTCAATGTTTCCTTACATTATTATTACTTTATTATTATTTTAATTTAAATTTTTTAATTCATTCATACAAATGTAATCATTTTAACTTTTCCTTACTTTATTATTAATTTAATTTAAATTTTAATTATTAATGCACTCACACAAATGCAAACATATTTTCTTACTTTTCATTGTATCAATTTTTGTTTCTAGTTACTTGAAAAAGACTCAATAATAATAAGAGTCGAAACGTCGTAGAAGAAAACATTAAAAGTCATTAAAGGTCGCTAAACCAATAAAAAAAGTCTATTATTTTAATATTAAGACACGGCCAATAAAATAAATAAGAAAATTAAATTCTTATAAACACTAAATATATATATTGAAATATCTCTAAAGGTGTAAAAATGAATATACATGCAAAATTTTAAATATTGAATAAACTGGTTGGTTAAATGTTTAAATTGTGAATTATCAATCTCTATATTTAGTGGGCTATTGCAAGTTGCATATAGATGGGGTTGTATTACATCAAAAACTGTTATTTGCGCATGATGCAAAGATACATATTCGTTAATATCGAAGTATACAAAACCAAAACAGCTGTTCATAAATATATCTACTTATAAGTATATTCGGGTGGGCGAAAGTTTGTGTGATGTGTCCGGCTAGACAGAAGAACACTTTAGACTCTTGTTGTTGGACATAAAAACATGCCTATTAAATGGTCGGTTCGGTGACAGCAATAGGACACTTACAAAATCAGCTGATGCTAATGCAATTAATAAAAGTATTTCTATATTCAAAACTACAAAATAAAACGAATGAGCTAAGGATTATAATTATGGACTTTAATGAAGTAATTGCAAAGAAAGAACAGGTAAGTGGAAAACTTAATTAACTTATGAATATATATAAAATGTAACATGTCACGTGATGAAATAAATATGGCATAAAATCTAGGTTAAACGATACAACAAAATAAAAGTGACATGAATAAAGCTAAACGAATAAAAGAATTCTAAGATTGAATTTAATAAATTAACAGGAAACTGTATTCTTCGTAACTTATATTAGAATATCTAAATCTTAATACGAAACATAGGTTATATTTATTTAAAAAGAAAAATTCGATAGTGGTTTTATTTAATGACATTAAATTAATTTATCATTTTCAAAATTCGTAGGATGTTTAAAGAATACTTATGTGGACTTGGATAGGAATTGATTGTACTGGATCAGGCTGGTAGATCTGTGGATGCGGCATACAGGTATCAACGGCGATCGGCTAGCGTCTCCCGCTTGTTGTTCGATCCAACGGCTGGCTTCCCGGCGAAATCTAATTTACGTTTTCTTGGACACCGGTAACCGTCTGGACTTGCAAGATGCGTTAAACAGGAGCTGGATATACTGGTAAGGTTTTGACTAGATTTGACGTATGGTTTTTTAGATTTATTAATACTTTTTCTTTTAATTTGCAGAGAGACACTTATAATACGTCTGGGTGTTTTTAATGGAGAATTTTCTAGTCACGCTAACTTTCTTTTTTTTCTCAATCCTAATTTCTGATTCGTCCAACTGTATGTATTTATATAGTCTCGACATTTTATTATAATGAAAATGACAATTTAATCATTTTAAATATACTTATGCTTAGTATAAATTATCTAGTTTATATTGGTGAATACATGTTTGACGTGTGAATGTTGATAGTTGTATATAATTCTAATTTTATAGTGGGGAAAATTCCCGCGGTAATCTTTTTAAATTAGTACAGTTTTGCTTAAATAAATGGCGTCATTTATTATTACTCAATTAAGTTGAAATATCTTTGGAAATACAAGATATCGGAATGAAATGACAGATACAAATAAAAAAAATAAAATAAATAAATGTGAGAATGAATTTAAAACAATTAATTACGCGAAATCAACTTTATTGATATTACATATGAAGAATTCAGTTTCAATATTTTTTTATAATTCTAAAGCTTACATCTATACATGAAAATTCCGTCTTTTGCTAACTGAGGCATTCTTAGGTGTATCAATATATATATATATATATATATATATATATATATATATATATATATACAGTGCTTCTCAAAAGTCCCCTCCCCCCCTCTTATCTTTGGAACGATTATACATACACATGTGAAATTTGGAAACTGAATATTATAGGTTATAAACTTCCCTACTAGTGATGATAGATGACGAAATCGTCATAGATGACGACACAAGGCCATTGTGACCAATAATTTTAAATGGAACGCTACGGCAAGCGACACCTCTTTTAAAAGGTATCGAAAAAACCTATTCAATGATATAACTTTCTTTGTGTTTGAGGCAGTTTTAATGGCTCATTAGTAAACATGAAAATTTAAATTCAATTCAGTATGATATTAAATACAGATTTAAGAAACAGTATGTACTTAAAGAAATTGCTCGAAGTGACCTCCATTTACTTCCTGACAGTAAAATATCCTATTTTTAAACTCTTCTCGTACTTATTCAAATGTGTCTGCGGAAACAGCCTCACATTCTGCAACAATACGTTGTTTTAAAACGTCAAATTGTCAAGTTAATACTAAAATTCCAAATTCTAGCTCCGCCTATGGTTAGTTGTCAAATAATCTGACGTTTTTGTTAGTCTCCAATATTCGACGTTTTTGTAATTGTCCAAGTTTTTGTACATTTAATAATTTATGTATTGTTGATTGAACGTCTCACTGTTTTTACAGCTTATGGTACTTTTAATATTTTTGTACATTTTAATAATTTGTTAAACTGTTGTGAGTCGAAAGTTTAAGTGCCTCAAGAAGCGAAATAGTACGTGATTTAGGTGATAAAGTATCAGCGGTCTTAATTCTTGGTGAAACTAGACAAAATATTCATGCAGCAGAACGCATTTTTAATGAGAGGTTTCCCGATCGCCCCATTTCGAGGACTTATTTAAGGGAGCTTCTTCGTAAGTTTGGAACAACGGATAGTGTTAATGATGCGAAACGATCTGGCAGACCACAAATTTCTGATGAGAAAAAAATTGATATACTGGCAGAAGTAAGAGTTAATCCTACTTATTCAACAACTCAAGTTGCATCTACCTGTGAAGTTAGTCGAAGTACAGTACACAGGGTGTTGGAAAAATACAAATTTCATCCATACAAATTAAAAATGGTTCATCAACTCTCAGACGACGACCCAGACCGAAGACTAGAATTTTGTGAAAATATGGAAACTAAAATTAACCAACAGCCAGACTACGTCAAAACAATTTGTTTTAGTGACGAAAGTACTTTCTATCTAAATGGAAATGTAAATACACAGAATGTGAGGTATTGGAGTGACGCAAATCCTCACCTGTTTCGTGAAACACATACCCAATTTCCCCAGAAGGTGAATGTTTGGGCAGGTATCCTGGGAAACCACATCGTTGGGCCTCTTTTTTTAAATACTAATTTAACTGGTGAGGTTTATCTGGAGATGTTGCAAAACGCAATAGAACCGTTAATCCTTGAAATTTTGGAAGATAATCCAGATGAATTCGGCAATTTGGAAATAACACTCCAACAGGATGTTGCTCCTCCACACTATTACGGTGCAGTAAGACGGTATTTGCATGAGGAGTATCCTGGTAGATGGATTGGACGACGAGGTTCAACGGAATGGCCACCTCGATCACCGGACCTCACACCTTTGGATTTTTTTCTGTGGGGGTACCTTAAATCGAAGGTTTACGCCACTGAACTTGACAATATTGACGTTTTAAAACAACATATTATTGCAGAATGTGAGGCTGTTTCCGCAGACACATTTGAAGAAGTACGAGAAGAGTTTAAAAATAGGATATTTTACTGTCAGAAAGTAAATGGAGGTCACTTCGAGCAATTTCTTTAAGTACATACTGTTTCTTAAATCTGTATTTAATATCATACTGAATGGAATTTAAATTTTCATGTTTACTAATGAGCCATTAAAACTGCCTCAAACACAAACAAAATTAGTATCATTGAATCGGTTTTTTCGATACCTTTTAAAAGAGGTGTCGCTTGCCGTAGCGTTCCATTTAAAATTATTGGTCACAATGGCCTTGTTACGTCATCTATGACGATTTCGTCATCTATCATCACTAGTAGGGAAGTTTATAACCTATAATATTCAGTTTCCAAATTTCACTTGTGTATGTATAATCGTTCCAAAGATAAGAGGGGGGGAGGGGACTTTTGAGAAGCACTGTATACATATATATATAGATAATTATTTCGTGACCTTTGTATGTTATGGTAGATCTAATTAGTTGGCGATTTAAGGTCTGGTTTTACTTAAAAATGCATATTATGCATTTAAATACATATATGCATTTGTAAGTAAAACCAGACCTTAAATCGCCAACTAATTAAATCTACCATATATATATATATATATATATATATATATATATATATAAAGTTTAATTTATGCTGTTAGTATATTTCACTGTATTTGTTATTGGTTTGCATTTCTAAATAAAACTAAATAGAGTTTTATTTAATGTATTTATAACGTACCTAGAAACAGAAAATCGTATATATTATACCCTGCATTATATCAGTTAGCGGAATTACACTTCATTAGTTCTCTACCGGTTCCAAATCATTAGAATTATCATCTAAAGTCCATGAATTAATACAGCGATGAATAATACTCAACACATGTAGCATAATCCGTAATTTTTTCATATAGAATAAATTCGAATTACTGATCAAACACTCCGACTATATTTTTGAAATTTTCTGCAAATGAGAATTAATGACTATTCAATCACATTTCTACATGAAAATGCTCCGCCTAATGTTTTGCGTTAATTACTACAATTTGACAAACTAAGTTTGAACCAGTATGCAGAACTTTCTGGTTGTTAGGATTATGAAAAATTCGTGAAAAGCCACATAATATCCGGAACGTGTGGATGCATTTCGCTCTTATTAGAGCTCGTCAGCACAACGATGCTGCAAACTGGTACAAACTTAGTTTGTCAAATTGTAGTAATTGGCGCAACACATTAGGCGACAGTCGCATGTAGAAATGAGATTTAATAATAATTAATTCTCATTTATAGTAAGTTCAAAATGTTAACTATATATACACGAAGTATAGAAGTGAAAAATCACGTCTGCCTCCAAGATATCGTTATGCAGACGAGCTCTAATAAGAGCGAAATGCACGTTCCGGAATAGATGTGGCTTTTCACGAATTATTAATTACTTCGAATATAGACTTCTATAATCTAAAAATCATGGAAATAACAAAAAAAAAATTAGAATAAATTACATTTTACAATTTTAATATTGAATTAATAATAATAATAATATTGTTTATTGCGCAACAGGTACAAACCCAATTACAGGACAACAATAAACAAATTCAACTGCATACATATTACAAAATAATAATAACACAGGCCTACAAAAAAAAAAATTTTTTTGGTGCATCTCTGTTTGTTTGAATTGTCGATAAAGTAGGTAATGTACAGTATATTGACATACGTCATTTTAACTCATCAGCTCTAGTTTACCTACTACCCTCATTGTGAATTGTTGTCGGTCTTGTTATGTTCTTGTTCGTAACTAGTCATTATTACAATATCATCGATAAAGTTTTATTTCATTATGGCTAGTACGTCCAGACGTTGTGTTAACGATCCTGATATATTTTGTTATGTTTGTGGTGAATACATACTGAAAAATCAGCGTAAATCGATTACAAACACAGTGCGTCGTTTGTATTTTGCTTACTTCGGTATTGAAATTCTACACCAAGATAAAGTGTGGGTGCCTCATAGTGTTTGTAAAATATGCGTTGAACATTTGCGACAATGGGAGAGAGGGAAACGTAAGTCTTTGAAGTTTGGAGTGCCTATGATATGGCGAGAACAAAAAAATCATTATGACGACTGTTACTTTTGTATGATTAATATAGTGGGCATCAACAAAAACAATCGCCATAAATGGAAATACCCCAATATTTCTTCAGTACAAAGACCTGTTCCTCATTCAGAAAATGTTCCAATACCAACTTTTCACCAGGTAGTGCAGCAATCTCAGAAGGATGAAGCTGAGATACCTATTTCTTCCCAAGTAGATGATGACTTTCAATACTGCGGAATAACATCAGATCCTAAACCATTTTCGCAGAATAAGCTTAGTGACCTCATCAGAGACTTAGATCTTTCGAAGGAACGTGCTGAGTTACTAGCGTCAAGATTAAAAGAAAAAAATTGTCTTTCCTTAGATGTTCGAGTGTCTACATATCGCACGAGAGAGGGAAAGTTATTGAAGTTTTTTTCATCTGATGAAAATTTTGTGTATTGCTGTAATGTGAGTGGTTTGCTGGCTTTCATGGGTTTAACGATCTATCAGCCCAATGAATGACGTCTCTTTATTGACAGTAGTAAACGAAGTCTAAAAGCAGTTCTTCTACATAATGGAAATAAATATGCTCCCGTTCCAATTGCTCACTCAACATGTGTAAAAGAAAAATACGAGGTAATTTCAAATCTTTTACAAAAAATAAAATATATTGAACATAACTGGGTGATCTGCGTCGACTTGAAGATGGTTAATTTTTTATTGGGTCAACAGAGTGGTTATACTAAATACCCATGTTTTATTTGTCTCTGGGACAGTCGAGCTAAATCACGTCATTGGACTGCAAAAAATTGGCCTGTGAGAGATGCTCTTGTTGTTGGGGAAAGAAATGTTATAAATGAACCCTTAGTTTCAAGAGAAAAAATCATTCTTCCGCAATTGCATATAAAATTAGGGCTAATGAAGCAATTTGTTAAGGCTCTCGATAGAAATGGTCAATGTTTCCAGTTTATTTCTCACAAATTTCCTGGTTTAAGTACTGAAAAACTAAAAGCATGTGTCTTTGATGGACCTCAAATACGTATATTGATGAAAGACACAATTAATTTTGAGACTTGTATGAATGATGTGGAGAGGCTTGCCTGGCAATCTTTTGTAGCAGTTGCACAAAATTTCCTCGGAAATCATAAGGCTGACAACTATGTAGAACTAGTAGAGGAAATGCTGGTGCGATTCAAAGATTTAGGCTGTAATATGAGTATAAAATTACACGATCTCAATAGTCATCTACATCATTTCCAACACAATTTATGAGATCTAAGCGAAGAACAAGGGGAACGTTTCCACCAAGATCTAAAAACAATGGAGAATAGATACCAAGGAAGGTGGGACAGTCATATGATGGCTGACTATTGCTGGGGAATCATGCGAGATTGACCGAGTCAGTTTCATTCTATAAAATCACTCAAAAGACAATTTCTTGATGTTTAATGTCAATAAAATATATATTTTTTTGTGAATTGTTTTTTTTTCTCGGGAACTAGAGCTGACAGAAGAAAACGGGTAACATTTTTGATATCGCCATGTAAGACATACTTAAAATCGGGTCTAAAATCTCCAGCACCAAAATGGTTGTAGGCCAGTGTAATAGTAATAGTAATAATAATAATAATAATAACAGAGTAATAATAAATTCTAAAACAAAAAGAAAATATAAATTCAAGGCAAAAACAAAAAGGAAATCCTGAGGTCCTCATTCTCAACGCGCCCCTAACGCCGGCTCCCAGTAAATATATGGAAGTACATTGCCTCCCCATTCTGCACCATGTGCATCAATGGGGCCTTCCAGAAGATGTTTGTATTTGGTGTCCGATGGGCAAATGCGGAACATTGCCCGGAGGCAAATGCGGAACATTGCCCGGAGGCAAATGCGGAACATTGCCCGGAGGCAAATGCGGAACATTGCCCGGAGGCAAATGCGGAACATTGCCCAGAGGCAATGCGCGGAACACGAAGACCAACGCCAGAAAGCAAATCCAGACAGTCCGACCACATATAAATTTATACGAAGAACCTGCGCTATGCAGTTTCCTGCGATCAGATAGTGACTGAACCTGCAAAAAAGTCCATTCCACGATCCGAATAAATACCAGATGTTTTGAAACTCGGTTCAAAAACCGATGCTGAATTCTCTCTACAGCGACATTCTGAGTATCGTAAAAGGGATACCAAACAACAAATCCGTACTCAAGCCTACTCACAACGAATACAAAATATAACGTTTTGAGGAGATCGACGTTATTGAAAAATTGATCGAAGGATAAAACCTAAAGTTTTACTCGCTGAAACGCACATATTCTGCACGTGCAAATTCAAGTATAAGCAGGGATCGGATGCTATCCCAAGATCCCTCACAGAAGCAACTCTAGAAGGTATATGATCATCCATAGAAAAGGAAGAAGGAATAGGTGTTAATTTCCTAGTAAAAAAGATGACTATATTTGTATTCAGCGTCAAGTAATTGCCTCTAGACCAATTAAAAATAAAGTCGATACCTTCCTGCAAATGTTCAACATCAGCTTCACTCGATACTACATTGAAAATTTTAATATCATCAGCATAACCCAGGGCATTAGAAGTCAAACTTATAACTAAATCATTTATAAACAGTAAGGATAAAAGAGGCCCAAGATTGGAGCCTTGGGGAACCCCGGATGTAGATATAAAAGCATGAGACAAGTTATATAAAACATAATTAAATCTATTGTTTAAATACGATTCCATAAGTCTAAGAAGACAAGGAGAGAAACTAAAAGAAGAAAGTTTATGCAGAAGTATTACATGATCGATAGTATCAAATGCACGGTCAATTCAACGTCAAGTAATTGGCACTCGACCAATTAAAAATAAAACCAATACCTTCCTGCAAACGTTTAACATCAGCTTCACTCGATACTACATTGAAAATTTCAGTATCATCGGCATAACCCAAGGCATTAGAAAAAAACTTACAAGTAAATCATTTAGAAACAATAAGATTAATAAATGCCCTAAATTATAGCCTTGAGGAACCCCTGATGTAGATATAAAAGCATCAGACAAGTAACCATTATAGAAAACGTAACTAATTCTATTGTTTAAATACGAATCCATAAGTCTGAGAAGATAAGGAGAGAAACCAAAAGAAGAAAGTTTATTTAGAAGTATTACATGATCGATAGTATCAAATGCACGGGAATAGTCAAAATAAATCAATCAACCTGACCCTGACAATCAATAGTTTCACTAACATATTGTGTGAAGCTTGCCAGATTGGTTACGGTAGATTTTCCAGAGTAGACACAATATGGATCGATTTAATTAGGGAATATTATAACTTACGGCCTATTAATATTAGTCATAAACATTTTTTCTTGACTTATCGTAATGGTCAGTGTATTAATAGTCCAAGAGGTTTAATAATATAGGCAAAATTTCGAATGAGATTGCAAGTTTTTTTTTAAATTTCCAAATCTAGGACTGTTTATAGGACACTGTTTTAGAAGATCTAGTGCAACACAGATCATCATCATGCTGTAGATCAATTTATATTCACGTAGCGGTGGGCGCTTTTGGCTCTGACGGACAAACTCCGCAACTTTAGCTATCATAAGTATCATAACATTAATCATGTGTACTGTAAAATGGCTAAGTGCAGAGTTGTCGCTTAAATTTTTAAAAATATAGATTTGAAACAATATAATCCCTCTGTTATACCCCTTGCAATAAGAAAATTTAGCGTTAGTTTTATCATATTTCTTGTCCTTTCTTAAATTAATTAATGTATACTCTGTTCACAGTAAGTTCCAATTTTTTAATCACTTCCGCTCCACATTGTTGCCGAATAACTGACAATTACATAATAGGTTATGTTTGATGTCACTTGATATATGGGTTATGTTTTTGTATTGATCCATGCTGATCGTGTAGTAATGAAGTAAAGAGCTATTCATAAAATTTAGAAGTTATTCAAGTAATTTATAACTACGTACATAATATATCAAATACAAAAGAGTTAATATTGTTTCCCATATCTTTCTGCACACGAAACAACAATTTATAATCAATGGTACATGAAATGACTTTAATAGGAGAAAGATCGCATTCCTGTGCTTGAATGGTGCACATAATTAGCGGATAAGAACAACAAAATAATATAAGAGTCAGCAATAAATAATGTATGAACATCATTCAATAAATTAAGTAAAAAAGTTTCTAAAAGAACTATTTATTTAATATTGAAGAACAGAGAATCTATTTACAACAGTTTAAAAATATTTTGTTAATATTAATGCACTAATTCTATTGCAAACATATGAAACTCATTATATATACATATTACACAAATACAGTAATGAAACCAATAGTTTTCAGATCTATTGATACAAATTACACACAGCATTATTAGAGACTGGATCCAAAAGTTATTTTTGAGGTCTTTACTTATAATTCACATTTTTATTTTCAATGTAACCCACAGAAAATCTACTCGGCCAAGAATAATATGGGATTGTTCCATTAGTGCTCTGCGAGGATCATCTTTTTCCAACGGAAACCAATGTTTCGCAAAATTATTATTAAAAAAATGTACAGGCTGTTCCATTTAAAAGAATTATAAATTTCAAAATTTCTCGAAAATGCGTCATTCAATTTTTTTTTCATGAACTGCATGCTAATCAATGTTAAAAACACTAACACTTTGCTAATTTAACCTACTTTCTAGAATCAATAATAACAGAGATAGCAATAATGCGCACTTAATTTGAATCAGCTTCTTTTTTGTAGGGTCATGCAAAGTGTTAAGCGTAATATGTTGTTCTGAAAGATATCATCAGAAAGATATAATCAGATACAAAAAATGGAACTTACTGTTTCAATACATATCATTAGGGAACGGACATTCTTACCACATGACTCGGCGTAATTCAATGAAGTATTTGTTAGACTTACCCGGCCATCTGGTCCGCGGCGTTAACAATGCACAAGCCCGCTATTGTATTCGGAGAATATATTCCATTAGACGCAATCGGCAATTGGAAATGTTTATAAACTTCTTGGAAATGTTTATAAACTTCGCTCAGAACATCCCGGCGTAATACAATGAAGATTTTGTGTTTGACTTACTCGGACACCTGCTCTCGCAGCGATAACAATAACAATATAGTCATGTGGTAAGAATGTCCGTTCACTACATATCATATATTCTATTCCAAATAGCCATTTGATTAAAGTCATCAATCGGTATTAGTGGCTGTTTTTGTACGATCCCGTGTTTTTTTGGGACTGCTCAAGGGTCTACCAGGAAAGAGGAATATATTTCTCTTCGCTGGGTCTACCTTCCTTGATATCTTTCGATATAAGCGAAACAGTACTAGAATGAAGTAGCAAAGCATCAACAAGACGCTCTGAATATATTATTTTTCTTTCAAAACAAATGTTCCTTTTAACGCATATGTTTTATCTTTCGTATATACCTTGGACCACCATTATCACATTCTTTCTCAAAATAGCAAATCAAAGAAGCAACAAGCTTCTTTAATTGAGAATTCAAACATTTCGGCAGTCTGAGGTTAAATCTCTTCGACGCCGAAGATTATCGCGATGTATTGTTTTGAAAAAAAAACAGTTAAGATTGATATAAAAACGCGAAGTTTAAATAAAAGAGGAAATAAGTACACAGTAATAAGGAGAAAACTGGTAGCAATTAATTCAAACGAATTCAAAATTTCAAATGTCAATTATCAACGGCAAAAATGTCAACAGCGATTTTTATGTTGTAAATGCGCATTTTGGAGGGGGTAATATGCGAATACATTTGATTTTTAATAATGGCATTATCGCATAATGTAAATGGTGAAATTCGATATTATGATGCCTTCCTGAATCTCCTTAATTTAGTGCATTTCGGAACGAATTATACTATCGTTTCTAATAAAATTTAAAAAAATATGTTTTTCTATTTTTGCGTTCGAAATGAACTCATTATGAAACCCAAAACAGTATCGAAATGAGCTTCATTTCGATACACTTTTTTTCATTTTTCAATGTTGGCTTTGTTCGAATACAGAAATAAATATCATTGCTGTCATTTGATTTTAAGAATTTATGTACATTTGACAGATATGATATATGTCCGTATTTTATACAAACAACGAATATTGTATACAATTGACAACAACATATACCGGTAGGTCCAGTTCGCAACGGGCCATGTGTGCCAATGTGTGGCAACAGCGAATCGAATCCCCTCCATGCGCAGCTCCTTCGATTGCAGCACATTGCATATTGCATTGCAGTTAAGAATTTAGTAAGACTTAAACCGCGCAAGGATATAGTCGTTTGCATATTCGTTCTGTATACGTAATCTGCCCATTTGTTGTATTATTGTATTCTTAGCTGCTACGGAAAAGTAATTTTAAGTAATAAAAAAACAATAACGTTTTCTAAAAGATAAAAGTAAAAAAATCAATAATTCTGCAAAATAAATTAAAATTTTAAGAAAGTCACTCAATATAGGCATCGTACACACGTTGCCACACCGCATTACGTTCCATACGTATATTGTTGCCTATGGCCCGTTGCGAGTTGGACCTATCGGTATATGTTTCTATGTCACTCATGTTTACATTTTTAAATGAAATATCAAGTAATGTTATCGAAAATTAATAAATAATATGTAATATAATATACTTCGCGGATAGCAAGATTTAAATTTTAAAATGGCAAGTATCAATGTGACCAACTGCATGCTTTATATACAAATTAAACTCTGAACTTTCAAATTAATAATTCCAATTTAAGCAATTTATTAATGTTAAAAAGGCAAAATAGAAAAAATAGTATAAAAAACTCGTTTCATAAGGCCTTTTGCCGCACTCGCTCTGATCTCGTGCGGCAAAATGGTGCCTTATGAAACTTGTTTTTTAATATACTATTTTGACTTTTTCACCTTCTTTTAGAATTTTTATAAATGCGATTATATGCCTTTATTTTAATTAAGATTGCATTTGCTTTTCTTTAATTTTTGTATTTAAACAGACTGCAATCTCTAAGATGTCATTGTTTACAGATGTACTATGTATGTATTTATAGAAGTGAGTTCCATGAAAAAAATTGCCCCTCTCGACCCTAGCAAGAATGTGTAGCTAATTTTATCCGGAAAATTTCAAAGATGAACGTTTAAAGGTAATTTCTAAAATAATTTGAACGTGATCGTTCTTTAAATTTATGTATACGTGTTTGCCTGCGGCTCAATCAGTAGGTGCCTCAATTGGCAACGGAAACATTTTCTACGCTGTACATACAATGGACAATGGTTGAATGAGTCAAAGACACGTGTTGTGACAGATGGACGTGACGTCATCTCGTCAGAGGGTGTGAGACCGAAGCCGGAGGGTGAGGGGAAACACTAGCTAGACATGATTTCGTTACCCCTTACAAAATATGAATATCTCCTCATCGTTTCGTATAGATCGGCTACGTACTAACAAACGTGTTCGTACAGGTTTCGGCAGCATCCCGAACGATACGAACGCCTTCCGAGAACTTTAAATCGGTGCTAACGCATCACTGTCCTCGTCTTGGGTTTTATGATCTAGTCACTTTAGAATGTCGAAAGCATTAAATCAGTTTATTTATTCTTCTCGTAAGGCACCTATGAATTGTGTATATGATACACATTTGACTGATTAAGTTTATTTGCTTATTAAATTTGTTTGGTATATATATTATTAAGAAAATATAGTAGGTCTCGTGCCTAAGTACGAGTTACTTCTGAATTGAATGTGTGTTTACTCTTGTTTTGTTAATATATTAATTTAAAAAATTTATTAAAATCTTGTATATTGTTCTCTTACATACTTGAGTTTGTTTAATCATTTATGCAAACTATGTACTTTTTTTAAATTTATTCCTTTTTTACATGATAAATTATTTTGTCGAAATAAAGATACTAATTTTCTACAAAATAATACAAATCTGCATAAAAACAAATCTGGATCTGTATACACACAGTACGTATTTACCAGCGTTTGCTTCAGCTACCAGACGTATGCGTTTCTGTCTAACGACTTTGTCAATGGAGGGTTTACGAAGACGAAACGACTGTAGTACATCTTCTGGTCAAGTGGAAAATTTTGTTCAGATGACACCAGATAACCTCGTGACATCTGACGGACAAATGCAGATCCAGATTTGTTTTTATACAGATTTGTATTATTTTGTAGCAAACCTACATTATTAACATGATGTTATATGCTAATTTGTTTTTGGTATACTGAAATGATCCGGCCACAAGCAATATCCTTAAATGGCATTTTCATTTTATATCCACTCGCCTACATCATTCATACAATAACTCATTATAAAAGTAAACCAACTATAAGGTATGTTCCAACTCGCTAAGTAAACCGTACACTGACGGTCCGGTACATGCGCAATTATCTATTTATTACCTGAGATTATTAATAATCGGCTTATTCTTCCATGAACTGCAGCAATTTCATTTATTGCTAGGGTTATTAGTAGAGAACGGACGCAATTTCCATAAAACGCAATCGGTAATTGGAATTGTGTATAACGTCGCTCAGTACATCCCGGCGTAATTCAATGAAGTATTTGTTTGACTTACTCGGACACCTGGTCTCGCCGCGATAACAATGGACAAGCCAGCTATTGTATTCCGAGAATATAGTGTTTTTTAAAATGTTTTCATGAGCGTAGATAGAAGCGGGGTTTTTATAATGTATTTTATTTATTAGTTTATATTTCGTCAAATAAATAAAGTGCTGTGAGTAAGTTTCTTGTTTTGATAGTTTTAACCGTTAATTACATCGTAATTTTTGTGATAGATCCTGTTTAATATCGTTTGATTGAATCTATTTCTACCAATTATTTCGACGTAAGAGTGTGCATTGAATTTCGTTCAGTTTCAATAACTTACGCACACATTTTTAGTTTTCATTTATTTAGATCTAGAGCATTGTTTAAGTTACTTTTTCAGACATGATATGGAAGAATGTCGAGAACGGCATTGTAAAACAATGGCGAGTTGGATTGACGGTCATACTGATTGTATGTCCATTGTCAGTGATTCCGAAATTTATTACAAAATCCGTAAAATATCGTCAAAAATTCGTCACTTAGGATCGCAAACACATCTGAACTCTGTAAAACTTTTATGGCGGCTAATATTCCATTAAATAAACTTAGCAATCCCACTTTAAAAATATTTCTGAAATAATTTACTGGTCGAAATGTTCCTGATGAATCAACTTTACGCAAATATTATGTTTCTAGGTGCTATACGAGAACAGTAGAACGCATTAGAAGCCATCTTTTAAATCAATACATATGGATAAGCGCCGACGAAACGGTGGATATGTTAGGACGCTGTGTGGTTAATGTTGTAGCTGGTGTACTACATCCAACCATTCCCTATAACTCATATGTAATAGCAACAAGTGTTATAAATAGAGTTGATGCGGAATCAGTTGCTGAAACCATTAAGGAGAATATGCAAAAAATACTTGATTCGGACGCCACGTTCAAAGAAAAAATACTTTTATTTGTCAGTGATAGTGCTGCGTATATGTTAAAAAAAGGCAGACTATTGAAGAAAACATATCCTAATATGCTGCATATTACTTGTGTAGCACGTGCTCTCCACAGAATCTGTGAATATATCAGAGACACTTTTCCGGAAGTTGATTGACTTGTATCAGCTTTTAAAAAAGTTTTCAGAAAAGCACCATTGAGAGTAGCTCTTTTCAGGGAAAAATTTCCATGTCTGTCACTGCCTCCCACTCCAGTAATAACTAGATGGGGAACATGGCTGGAAGCTACTAGTTATTATGCTGAGAATTTCGATAGTCTAAAACATTTCGTAACACTGCTAAAGGAGGATGCTAGAAGTATTGGTGAGTACAAGGAGCTCACACAAATCCCAAATTTAAAAAATCAGTTGTACTTTCTTCACGAACACTTTGGAAAATTGCCAAAACTAATCACTTATTTCGAAAATCGAAATCTCAAATTAAATGACGGATTAACCACATTAGATGTGGCTGTTAATAATTTGAAAAGCATTCCAAGTGACTTCGGATGTGGCCTTCGGCAAAAGTTTGAAGCAATTCTTAATAGAAATCCAGATTTAATTACATTGCAGCAATTATGTATGGAGACAATTCCACAAAATCTAACGGCTAAATATGAAGAAATAAAAGAATATTTCCAGTATGCACCTATAACCAGTTGCGATGTAGAAATGACGTTTTCTATTTATAAGGATGTACTTAATTCAAAGAGAACAAAATTGACAGAAGAAAACCTTGAGAAACTATTGCTAGTCAATATTAATACTCCTTTACTCAACTTGAACGACAAAATGAACAAATGAAAATGTTCCAATTATAGAAATAAAATTAAAAACTTTAAAAATACAACTTTTCAACAAATACATATGTATTTCGTAATTTTATAGATCACCACCCGTTTGTTTTCCATTTATATAAATAAAATTAAAAACTTTATAAATACAACTTTTCAACAAATAAATATGTATTTCGTTCGTTTTCCAATTATATATATAAAATTAAATATTTTAGAAATACAGCCTTTCGCCAGTACTGCACTGGGTGGTAAGTGTGTCCGTTCTCTAGTTATTAGTGAACGATTTCAATAAAACCTTAATATACCTGCCATTGTTAATTAAATATATATAATAGGATCACGATTCCTAAATATGCATGTACCATAGAAATTGATTAGCGAACAAAGGCTTTTGGATATTCATTGTTAATATCCTTTTTGTTAGATATGTATAATAAATCTTATTACTCTGACAGAGGACGATCCGGAAATGCATACTTAGGTTTATAGCACCTACTAATACTTAATTAGTAGTGACATTATTATTTATTAGTTAAGATTAGATTTTTAAGACAGTATCGTAAACCTTGGTTATTATTGCTTGTATGCATAATTTCCAGGAATTATATAACACAGAATTCCCCGTTATGACGTCAACCAATACGCTTTTAATCTGTAATAGTTAGGAGGAGTGGTATTTTTACCTACTTGCAAAACAAAACAGAAGGGATCAATACACACTCAACATCTGTACAAGACACACAGTCTTACAGTATCATTCAGAGTCTCATACCAGCAACATTCATATCACACAGTATGACCTCGAACACAGCGTCAACATAACAATCATTTTATAACAAGAGACACCAGTCTCAACAGCAGTTTATGTTAGTTATAAATCGGTGTAGATCTAAAATAAATGGATATAGTGTAAATAAATATATTTAGATGAAAGTACATTTATTCATTTAACAAATATGTAGTCACCGAAGATTTGAAAAGTAAAGTATATGCAGCCGTAAGGCTGTAAAGCCTGTGCACGGTGAAGCAACATAGCGATCGTGATTCTAGTAGCGACGTTGAAACATCACCGCCAGAAACCGGAGTCATTGCAAACATTTGATCCACGAGCCGGATACAACCATTACATTGGAACATCACCCCGAACAATATATTGGTCCTTAGGCCGGATTCTCTACCGCAATACAGTAAACAAAAGCATGGTATATTATATATACTCTGAATGGTCCTGAAGTTTGGACACCTTTTCAACTTAAAGTCTCATTTACACATGCTAGTATACTTATTTAAGTTGATGACTGGGCCGAGAGAACTACGGCGAGTTTGGTATACACATTTACTAGTACTCGTAGGAAAGTAATCGGCCTAGTTCAGTTTTTTGTGAGAAGTAGTTATGTATCAGAATAATTGAAACATACATGAGTAGGTAAACCCCACCAGTTTTGTATAATACAAAGGTATTTTTAATAATATAAAATATTATTAAAAATCTGGTGTGAAGAACACAAATACAGGTTCACTATTAATATTTTTTGTGAACGTGTCCGAATATATCCTATCCCCAGAGACGTAGATACGTATTGGAAGGGCGTCGTTACTTCACATTGGTTATGTGGACGGGGCGAGGTACTTCGGCTGTCTGACAACAGGCAGCGCCGAATTTACTTCTGCGCCCGGTCTGGATAATTACGGTGATAGGGCGATGTGGTTCTTTTTTGTGAATGTGTCTGGGAATATCCTTTCTCCAGCAGGGGCGTACCGATGAGCTTGTAGAAAGGCGAAATACGTATCTACGTCTCTGGGGAGGGATATATTCGGACACGTTCACAAAAAATAATAATAGTGAACCTGTATTTGTGTTCTTCACACCAGATTTTTAATAATATTTTATATTATTAAAAATACCTTTGTAGAAGTAGTTATGATGATATGGCAAATACACAAGAAATTGTTAGTGATGTTGTAAACATTTTATGTAAAATCGTAACTGATGAGCTTAAACATGAGTTGGAACGGCAGGCGAACAGGAAGAAACGGGTTTGGGTTCGGAAGTGGATTGGACGTCGTTCATATATGGGAGTTTCAAGTTCACTTTTGTCAGAACTTCGTACCGAGGATCCTACAAGTTATAGAAATCTTCTGAGAATTCCACCAGAAAACTTCGATTTTTTCTAAAAAATAGTTTGAGCTCCTTATAGTATTTATATCGTTTACTAAACAATTGGAATAATAAAAACAAATATCACAAACGCATTCTACCTTGTGCGAGTACTGTTGATACTTGTCAATTACTTGGCCGAGAACACCACTGGGCCCTACAAAGTTGAGCACAGACCGAGTTTGCTCGGCCATGGCCGGACTAGGTCGAGAATTGTTTACACTATACGAATCTTCGGCCCAGTCTCTAACTCGGCCAAGTTGACTAGCATGTAAAGTGTGTTTTTTATAGAGGTATAGAACTTTGAAATGGAATAAAACAAAGATGAATTTTTTAAATTGACATGAAATTTACTTTATTCGAAAGATAATCTTCTGGCATTATAATTTAAATATGACTTCTGGCATATGACCGCCACGGCTGGTTCGGACGTAGTCTAATCTGGAGGTCCAATTTTCGATGACTTTTTCCAACATTTGTGGCCGTATATCGGCAATAACGCGGCGAATGTTGTCCTCCAAGTGGTCAATCGTTTCGGGCTTATCGGCGTAGACTAGCGACTTCACATATCCCCACAGAAAATAGTCTAGCGGCGTTAAATCGCACGATCTTGGAGGCCAATTCACGGGTCCGAAACGTGAAACTATGCGGTTACCAAACGTTTCCTTCAATAAATCAATTGTGGCACGAGCTGTGTGACATGTTGCGCCGTCTTGTTGAAACCACAGCTCCTGCACATCATGGTTGTTCAACTGATGAACGAAAAAGTCAGTAATCATGGCTCTATAGCAGTGGCGGCTCTTGATGACGTACGATGTGCGCTGCTGCACGGATGAGACTACTTCGAACTATTTCGGAAGATTTCGGTACGGTTACTAGCTTCTCTGTATATATGAAAGCTTAAACGAAGCAGTCTCATCCGTGCAGCAGCTCACATAGTACGTCATCAAGAGCCGCCACTGCTCTATAGCGGTGCACGATGGCGGATAGACTGATTTGGGTCTTCCTCTACGCTACGCTCTACAGCAGCAATGACTTCTTCTGTACGCACTGTACGACGTCTCTGTGGATGCGTATTATCATTTAGAGTAAACGTGGTGCGAAAACGTTCCATAGATAATCGAATTAATTGCTCTGATGAACGATTATGTTGACCGTAAAATGGACGTAGTGCGCGATACGTATTTCGAACAGAACCATGATTTTCAAAATAAATTTGCACAATTTGGAAGCGTTGTTCAGGCGTCAATCTATTCATGTTGAAATGCCAAACCAAACTACACATAAATCACTTAACAGCTGACAAAATGGCCGCCAGTTAAAAAAGTGTTGCCGACTTAAAGCTTTATACCTCTATAAAAAACACCGTTATAAATGAGCCTTAAAACCACAAAAAGTAATTTGTGAATTCAAAAGGTAGAAAGTTTCATTAGGATCTTTGTAGAGCTTGAGTATCAGCTTTATTTGACATTAAATAGACAAAACAAAATAACCACAATAAGTTAATAAACTTCTAAATATGTATTTCGGCAACTAAGTTGCCGTCTTCAGTAGAACAATCTGAAAAAGAATGATGTTAAACGTAGCGTCTTTGGCTATGGTACAACCTTCGAAGATATGCTCTTCATCAAATTGCTAGTGGGATAACACTGTTATACCACCGGCGATTTGTTCATCAGATTTTTCTACTGAAGACGGCAACTTAGTTGCCGTACTTAGAAGTTTATTAACTTATTGTGGTTAGGGATTTTTCCTGTTTCTGTCTGCTTCAGATTTCAGGGCACAATCTCCAACAATTCAGCTCATTATTTGAGATACTTTCTATTACATAGGAAAGTGACATTGTGTTATCATAGTGTTAAAAATATAGATCATTAGAATAGAAATAAAACTAATAGTTAAAATTTTCACTTTATTAATATGTGATCGTATAACGACAATTATTTCGCCAACACAGTGACTTCGTCAGGTCCGTACTACAGCAAGTTACAATTGTAACTTACTCTAGTACGTACCTGATGCAGCCACTGTTTTGGGGAAAAAAATTGCCGTTTTACAACCACATATTAATAAAGTGTTAGTTTTATTTCTATTTTAAATTATAGATCTTCATCAAGTAAAAACCGAATCAATCCAATTGTAGAGTATCAGATTGATTTCATATATTTGTAATTTTTTTTAGAATCAGTCCATTTATAGGTAGCCTGAAGATTTTTTATATTAATGTTACAGACGACGTCTCTGATCAGCTTAACCCTTCAGTGGTCGCGTGGACCACTATCGTGCCCCAGCTCAATCTAAACTGTTACCATACAACAACGAATGAACGAGAATGGTTCCAAATCAGATACGGTTGAAGCGTTGGTGTTTTTAGGATACAAAGTGCACTGGAGCACAATAGTAGTCCACGCGACCACTCACGTTACAAAATTATGTAGGTGTTGTAAAGCATAATAATCTTTTTTTTACAAGTTTTACATATTTTCTAGGTATAGTTACTTACTGGTAGTTACTTCTCAGGACGAGATAAAAAAAACCAATGGAAAAAAGAGAAACCACCTTGTTGGGGCAACTGGTGGTTTTTCGTCGCTCCTGTGTTGACTCACCGCACGGGTTGTAGGGCCGTATACCCACTAATTATTTACTCTTCGGTGACAGTTTTTAATGAAATGCGGCACATCCAATATAACACCTTTATTTATATATTTACATTACTCATACATTAAAATTGTTGGTAAAGTAAGACAGTTGTCTTTTGATAAAATATGAGACTGGTGTCTCTTGATATTAAATGTCGATTGCTGTCTTGAACATTGTTCTTACGACTGTTGTCTAGAACGTTATTATGTTAAGACTCGCGACTGTTATTAATTAATGTAGACTGTTGTCTTGAACATTGTTCTTACGACTGTTGTATAGAACGTTGTTCTGTGGCGAATTGCTACTGGCGACTTGCTTTGGCGACTTGCTTTGGCGACTTGCCACTGTTGTAATCGCGCGCTGAACTATTTAAAAACTTTTTAAATATTGTAAGCAAAATTTACCCTTCCCTTCAATTAACAAAATAGGCCACATGCGGCTAAATGACGAACAAAAGGTCGGCAAGTTACAAAGAACTGCCTTGCTTGTGTAAATTCTGCTTACTAAACCAGCAAACGTTGCAAATAGTTTTGAATCTAACTGTATACATGTGGAGGCACGTTCACTAATAAAATATAATTTGAAACGTATCTAGAAAATGCGGCAATAAATAAATGCCGGCATAAAAAACGGTCGACAAATATGTATGCGGCAATAAATAGTGCCGGCATGAACATATCTGTTGACAAATATGTAATACGCGGTATCATAAGTTTTATAGTGAAAAGTTTGCATCTTAATACAATAAGAAAATATAATTATACAGAAGGTTTTAATTTTGTTTCTGACTCTTATATTTAAATACTATAATCTATGATTTCTTTAAATTTAATGTGTAATATTAAAATGAATAATATGTACTTATATTTTAATATATAATACAAAATTAATAATATTTATGTTTACTATACGATATATAAATTCGTTTCGTTTATAAGACGAAACACACCTCCTGTGCGAATGTGCGAACTCGTAGTCACAACATTATCACTCATCTCTCAGCACCTAAAATAGTTGCAAGACAGGTTATGCCAGAGATAGAATGCCTAAAATTATTTCCAAATGACGATATCATCAATTTGCTTACAACTTGTACAAATATTTACATCATGCACATCACGCACATCAAAAGCAAATACTGAAAAAACGAAATTCGAGCCCTAGTTGGAATATTATTTTTGACTGGTTCACTACGATGTAGCAGACAAAACATTTTACATCTCTGGAATAATTCGATAGGTAGTGGAGTTGAAGCTTGCTATTTGTCGATGAGTACGCATAGATTTCTATTACTAATACGTTGCTTACGCATGGACGATTTTCAGAACAGGGAGCAACACAAACGGATGGACAAATTGGCTACCAAACAAGAGGTGCTACAGCAGTTCATCACTAACTTTCAGAAACACTACGCGCCCGGTGAGTATATCACAGTAGATAAACAATTAGTGGCATTCAGGGGTAATTTGCTCATATAGGCAGTATACAGTCTGTCCACAGATTCATTCTCAACATGGGGATCTCGCTTATTATTATAGAGATAGAGATTTGGTTAAATGGGATTAAATACTATATACACTATACACTAGCTACACGATATACACTAGCTTTGAATATTTAACGTACTTCTGGCGCTATTGCAAAAAAACTTTTGTTTTTTCGATTTTCTTTAATAACTCATTTATTTTTAAAGTAAGACAAATATAATTTGCACTTTCTTAAGGCACTTTTTCAATAGGAATCTGGTGATGTATTTAGATTTTTGAAAACTGCTATAGTAGATGAGCTACAATGGTCAAGTTTAATTTTTCTTTTGTAGGTCACAATTGGCTATGACACCATCGAAAAGAATTTTTCTTTCCCTTTTCAAAAATGTATAATTTGTTATACCTGAACCAGAACTAATTTCAAAAATTTAAAAAAACATATTGTTACATTAACTGGTTAGAGCGGTTGTGACATTTGACGATAGAAAGTTTTGTAAACAAAGAAAGGAAGAAAACTTTATTTTGCAACAATTACTTATTAAATTAAAAACATAGGCAGTTCAAAAAATACTTAGATATTATTTAAAACAAAATTATAATAAGAAATTATAAAAAATGTTCAAAAATCATTTTCCAAACATAAATAGGATCTACGAATAGTAGATTTAACAATTTTATGTTAAATTAAATCTTGAAATAGCTTGACATTTATGAACCACGCTTTCACGAAGTTCATTTACGTTATTGCAGCTGCAGGCATACACTTTGTCTTTAATGTATTCCCACAAATAGAAGTCGAGCGTCAGATCAGACGCTCAGGAGATCTTGGTGGCTATGCAACTTGTCCACGAGTTCCGATCCACCTGTTACCAAACCGCTGACTGAGGAAATTGGTTACAATTCTGGAATTATGTGCTGGAGCACCGTCCTGATGAAGCCAACAATTATGAACCTCTTGTAAAGGTAATTCGCCCAGCAAGTCTTCAATATTATTTTGCAGTAAATGCAGTAAATAAACGTCGAACGTTAGTGTTTCATTAAAAATTATTGAACCAATTAATCGTGACCCTAGTATGCCGCACCAGACATTAAATCCAAAACGCACTTGATGTCGAGCAGGTCTGATTACATAAGGGTTTTCTGTAGATTGACTTTTAAATAAATAATTATATTAGTGAATCGAACCATAATATTTGAGAAGAAAAAAGAGCATTCCCATCGCGTTGCCTAGTGTACCATTCATAAAATTCTCTTCGTCTTTCATTATCCCCTGGTCTTAAAGATTGACATGCATTGTATTTATATGGATGACATTTGAAGGGGTGAGTGCAAGGACCAGACAGCTCCACTTTTTGACGAAATACGTTTTTTTGTTGATTCCGATGAACAAAAAATCGCTTCATCGTTTGGTGAAAGAATCACGCAGCTCCTGGTAACGTAGCGGACGCTATGCATTATTTTGGAGCTACCTGGCTGTACTTCACAGCCAGTTTACAACAAGAATCGGACAGCTCCTGAAGCTACCTGGTTCTTGCACTAACGTGCTGACATCTTGCGCTCAGTGATACAAGTTGGTTAAGGTTTCTGTTTTATCATGACAGAATATGTTGTTCTTCCGTAGATAACCGTGTGTCGTGACACAGACAACGTGCCGTGTTTTACGCTACTTTAAAAAATGGCAAGTACAAGTACAGCAAGTGATGGTGAATATTTGGAGCTCTATGAAGATTCATCGTCCGAATACGTTCCCGAATCTGAGGATTCAAGCGATAATGATGAGATATTAGAACAAGAGGAAAGCACTGCAGGTACATCACGAGAGGCACCTTCAGTACCTGGAGTAAACAAAATATCTAAAAAGAGAACTAGAAATCCGGATGCATGGAAGAGAAACGTGAGAAAACTGAAAAGGTCTAAAGGAGAAGAGTACGTCAACATTAAGGATAATCTGGTTGGAAAGAAACGTAGAGGTGCCCGATGTAACTGTCGATGGAAATGTTGTGACAACTTAAATGATGAAGTAATGAATAGGATATTTGAAGCATTTTATCAAATTCAAAATAAAGATAAGCAAGATTGTTATTTAGGTAAGTACAGTTTATGTGAATTTATTGTAGTATATCATTATTGATGCTTCATTGTTTTGCAGGAGGTTTATTGAAAGTGAGAACCATTAAGAGAAGAAGGCCGAAAACTGGTGGAGGAGCTGTCAAAAGTCATACGTTTTCCTATAAAATTCGCGATGGAACCCTTGAAAAGATCATATGTAAGCAAGCATTTACAAGCATGCATGGAATCACAAACAGCAGAATAGAAAGAATAGGCAATCATTTGACTAACCACGTACTTTCTCCAAAGGACAAGAGAGGTCGTCATAATACCAGACCGAATCAAATTCCAGAAGTTACAATGGAATGCGTTAAGGAGCATATCAAAAGCTTTCCAAGAAGGAAGAGCCACTACAGCAGAAGTGATAACTTTCATAGACGATACCTTTCGCCAGAACTGAATGTACGACAGATGCACAGATTGTATCTTCAAAAATACGAACCCGAACAATACCTCATAATCGATGAGCAACACTTTAAGCCAAAAGTGACGAAGCATTTTATCGACGCGTCTCTGTAGAAAATTTCAATTTGAGTTTTTGTTCTCCCAGAACTAATACCTGTAAAGTCTGCGATATGCTAGGTAATAAAATAAATTCTGCAAAGGATAATGTTGCCGAAACAAATAAATTAAATGCTGAAAAAAAGGTACACTTGACGAAAGCTGATACTTTTTATAAGGAGTTGAAAGAAAAAACATCTTTGGCTAAAGAGGACCCTTCGATCGAAGTCATCTCATTTGATTTCGAACAAAACATGCCCTTGCCACATATCCTCTCTAGTGATGTGTTCTACAAGCGACAAATGTGGTTTTATCCTTTTTGCGTTCATAAAGGGAGTGTTTCGAAGAGTTTCTTTTATGTGTTTGATGAGGTCACAGCTCGAAAATCTTCGAACGAAGTAATAAGTTCCGTACACGATTTTATTAAAAACTACATAGCACCGGAAGTAACTATCCTGTACGTTTTCAGTGATAACTGTGCTGCACAAAACAAGAATGCAGTTCTCGTTCAGTTTTGGCAGACTTTAATATTACAAGGTAGATTTAAAAAAATCAGACATCGCTATCCAGAGCCGGGACATAGCTTTTTACCTTGTGATCGGTCCTTTGCTCTGGTAGAAAAAGAAAAAAGGAAGAAGGAAAGAGTGTACTTGCCACAATAATGGAAACGAATGATAGAAAACACAAGCAAGAAATTTTTTGTTAAAGATTTTACGCAAGAAATGATATTAAACTATAAAGCCAAACTAGCCCCATTTTTTAAAAAACAGAACATCAAAAACACTGATGAGCAAAAATTCCAAATCCCAAAGTACAGGATAATAGAATTTAATGGGAAACAATTTTATGTTCGGAGACAACAAGTGCTTTTTTAGTGGCAAGGTTCAATCTTTTGAAGAAACCTTCGGTCGTTCCATTATTTCCCGGACCTGATGATAAACTATATAATGGTCTTTTACCTCTTAAAGAAGACAAGTTAAAAAATGTGGAGTTAGCTAGACAGTATGTAGGCCAAACTGTTATGTGGTGCTATGACCAACTGATTCCTGTGCAAGACCAAGATATTCTGACTTCAGAAACTGATGATGAAGATGATTAATTTTTTGTATTGTACTTTAGTATTAGTTTCATTAGTTTTGTATTTTTCATCAAAGAATTTTCATGTTTGTTACTTTTCGCAATAAAATAGAATACATAACCGCCAGTAAAGTGTAAAAATTACATATTTTTTTCAATTTTAGTCAAGAAACAGGCAGCTCCAACAACTTCGAAAAAAATTTTAAGCCTGCAAGTAATTAAAATTTCAAAAAGAAATGCTTAAATATATCACTTTGTGCATATATTTGTAGCAGAATCGAGTAAAAACCGTATAGCAATACTTCTTATTTTTCTGTAACTTTTTTTCAATTTCCCACAAATTTGCTAAAATGGAGCTGTCTGGTTCTTGCACTCACCCCTTCATTTGTGGGAGGCAAAAATCTTATGAGCAGTAGATTTGGGAACGCCGGTGTTATATTGAATTTCCCGAATTGGTGTGTTTGGATTTTCAACAACTGCTTATAAAATATTAGTTTTAGTTTAATTACTTATGCGCTGCTGTTTTGTATATGGCTTAGTGCGTTCTTAGTGCGTTCTGGATACTGGTTTATGTAAATTTCGGCAGCTCCCGTCGAATTTTTGTGACACAGAATGCAACAAGACAACATATCAAATTTGTCACTATTACTAAACGGCTCCATGACAGCAAAAATATTTAATAATAATCCCAAAATTTAGTATTTAAATGGTACTTTATATTTTATTATGCTAGGTATTTATTTTGCTATTCGATTTGTAAATTTCACAGAAATTTAACTAAATGTCAACTATAAACAAACACTAATAATGACAGTTTTGTTTTATGTTTCCAAGCTTTCCTATTGTTAAATTTCACAACCGCTCTAACCTGTTAATGTAAGAATATGTTGTTTTTTTTTCAATTTTTGAAATTAGTTTTGGTATCAGGTATAACAAATTATACATTTTTGAAAAGGGAAAGAAAAATTCTTTTCGATGGTGTCATAGCCAACTATCACCCCCATAAGAAAAATGAAACTTGACCATTGTAGATCAACTACTATAGCAATATTCAAAAATCTAAATACACCACCAGATTCCTATTAGAAAAGTGCCTTAAGGAAGTGCAAATTAAATTTGTATTACTTTAAAAATAAACGAGTTATTAAAGAAAATCGATAACACAAAAATTCACTTTTTTTGCTATAGCGCCCGAAGTACGTTAAATATTCAAAGCTAGTGTATAGGGTTTGGTACAACTTTGCCTCTGGAGTATTTAATCCCATTTAACCAAATCTCTATCTATCATAATAAGCGAGATCCCCATGTTGAGAATGAATCTATAGACACACTGTATACCGAGTAAACCGGCTACATATGGCATCGAGACTTTTGCTCTTGTCCACACAAAAACTGCTTATACCACCAATCTCGAAGTATACTGTGGCAAAAAGTCGGATTGTCGATACTGCGTAGAAAATTCTGCAAATATTTTTTTTAGATTAGTGAAGCTTGTAGAGGGCACGGTTACAAACTTAGTAGGAGACAATCGGTTTTCTAGCTTCACTAAAAACGACTAACCTACGTGGGAACTCTTCATCAAAATAACGCTGAAATACCTAGAGAATTTTTCCCAACTAAGGAAAGACACATTAATTCATCTCTATTTGGTTTTGTGAAAGATTGCTCCATCGTTTCCTATTGCCCAAAGAAAAATAGGTGTGTTCTGATTATTTCATCTTTACATATGGATAAATAAACAGAAACCTGAAATGGTAACTTTTTATAACCAAACGAAAGTGGGAGTATATCTTTTGGATCACTTCTGTAGTAAGTATGATGTTGATCGTAACTGCAGACGGTGGCCTTTAGTAATCTTGTATGATTTGCTAAATAATGCGTGCATAAATCCAACATGCGTTTATTCTGCAAATACAGGATATAAAAAAGTTGTTCGGCGCAATTTTATTGAAATATAGCTTGGGCACTCATGAAACCTCAAATCGAGAGAAGACCAACAATACCTCAAATACCCGTAGAGTTGAGACGACGAGCTCGTCATCTCCTTGGAGTTGAAGAAGAACAGGTTCCCTATTTAAATCAAAATACGAGTTCCACCGGTCGCTGTTATCTTTGTGGACGATAAAAACACAAGGCGATTTTGTCGAAAAGGTAGTAGATGGGTATGTTCACAACACTGCACAAGATGTTCGGACAATTGTAATTTTCATGTTCTGTTTTATCCTTCTTACTATAGGTACTAAGTATAGACAATAGTGATTCTTTTTTTTGTATGTTTGTTAGATGTAGTCATGTTAATGTGTTCAGCAATGTAACTTCAAGATTTATGTTTCATAAAATTTACTTCATAATAAAATCAAGTTTACATATAGCAAATAATTATTTCAATCAAATTCCTTACTTACAATAAAACATCTGCGTATTAACTAAAACATGATATTACTTATTAGTCTTATTACACACCCAATTCTTTACAAGATTCTTTAGCAGATATAATAAAATTTGAAAAGCAGGTTCCTTCAAGCCTATTCACAATAGGAGCACTATAGTGGTCCACGCGACTACTGGAGTAAGTATATACCGCGCGACCACTGAAGGGTTAAGAAATAATTTTCAATGATTTACTGTTATGTATCTACAGAAGAGACATTAATATAATGCAATAATTACAATTATAAATATATGATATAATATAATTTGGTTAAATGAAAGGATAAATATGTTTGAAAACGAAGAAATATCATTAATAAAGAATTTGTTAAAAGTATATAAAAATACTAAAGTAAATTATAAATAAGAATAGTATTATTAATATTAATTTATATTATTATTATTCTTATCAAAATTAACCCCACCTCATTTTGTGGCAATAAAAACTTAGAATCTGTTGTCCAATGTATAGTTAATTATTAAATCACGTAAATTATTCTAAATAATGAAAAATTACGATTTTAAAAAATTCGGAGAAGGTTGACTCAATATATTTTTAGAAATAATTTGCTGTCATCCGGCAAAGCAATTGTGTCTACATGCGCAGTGATTCATTTTTACTATGAATTATGCTGTACTTAAACTTACTATACAAAGATACTTTGTCTATGATGTCCAGCGTCTTCTATTAAATAAATGATTGATAAGGGACTGCCTAAATAATTTTTATCATTTGTCACAAATATCTTAATTAGGTTTAAATAATCTAGTAATGACATTTACGTAACGTTTCGCAATATTAACAAATATATTTGTGTGTCGAAGCGAATCTTTACATATTCAAGATTTTATATTTATTCAATATTTAATTACCGGAATCTATTTAATAATAATAATTAGGATTCGGCAGTCAGGGGGTACATTCCAAGAGCAGACTTAAATGAATAATGTAATTCGAAATTGGTTACATTAATAACAATAATACATAACAAGCTGTACATTATATATGTAATGTATATTGACATGTTATGGATGGTCTATAAACTTATTGTTAAAATTTTAAACCCAGAACAACGTGTAAAGTCGTAAATTGGACAGGGGTTGCCTTAAGATGAAACATTTTAGAATTTTAATTAGCAAAATCCTCTTTGCTTACTATTATAATAAAAAAACTGCTATAAAAAAAAAAGATATATAGTCCATGTTAGCCATACGCTAAATAAATAAATAATTATCCGTTGCCAAAATTCATCATTGTAACGAGCTAACAGCTCTTGAAGTGGACAACAAGTGTCAGACCTACTGACCGTAGTTCCGGTCTCAACAGCCTTGACACTTAGCGGGCTGAAACCTTGTTTATAGACATTTATATTCCTAGGCGTACACTAATAGTCATTCATCTGCCCTCTTTCAGTAGGTTCTTCACGGCAGTAATGTTTCTTTCATTTACCGACCTGCTCGGGCGACCACTGCGTGGATCGTCTTCTAATAGAACATCATTAGAAGACGATCAACTTTTAAAACGATCGATCCACCAATATACAGTACTTTTAGATTCTGCAGACTCACCAAACACTCCTTGCAGACGTTTAATAATTTCTGAAGTTTTCACACCCTCTTTCCACAAAAAGAAAATTATTGCTCTTTGAGATTGCACTGGATAGCTGCATAAACATGTCAACACTTGTCTATCACCAATAGCATTGGCTATAAGTTCTGCACAATTTAATTAGAGCACAGTTCCCAGAACTTTGCAAACATCCCTCGTAATAATAAGTGGTAAATATAAATAGAAGATCTTCGAATCCATCGTACGCTACGATCATTTTGCACATGACTGTATATGCATTTAAGAGAATTCCTTGCACTTTAATGCATTATTTCCACAGATTTAATCGATGTAACTTGTTTTTATTTTAATTGTGTTTATCTTTTATTTATGCAATTCCTATAGAACAAGATAAAATAAATAAATACCTACTTCTACATTATTTTCATTATAAGTTACTGTATCTCTCTTTTTGTACACTATTTTGTGATACGCCGAGTCATTTAAATATTTAACGATGACGGTACATATTAAATAATCAAAAATCAGAAAACAAATCAGTTGCTATATATTATTTTAAATTGATTTTAACGTGTTTAGTTAGGATACGGATCGATTTATTTTATTAAACGCTGCTGCGTTCATGTCGTATCATTTTGTGTCTACATAATTGTGCTGATCTAGGTAGTCAGTATGTTTGTGTGTGTGTATCGACAGCAGTTTGTCGTATTGTGAATCCCGGTTCACCGTTCGGTCCGTCCTGGTCATCGACCTGACCAGACCTCTCCTCCTCCGGCTTTCTTCGTGCAACAGGTACGTACAAATACACAGACACAAAACACCACACTAGACCTCACCAATAATATTGACCGAATAATTCATGTGACTGTTGTCCACAATACTCTGTTAAATCGTTGTGCTCACACTTCAACATATTTGTATGCACCTAACGTACAAACATTTATATTAGCTTATTTTCAGAATTAAAGAAATGATATTTCGTGATTGGATTAGTAATGGAACCTGTATAATATTTTTGCCGAAACTATATATCAACTAAATGATGCACAACTGACTCAGCTAAGTATAGGCTTGGAACAGCTATATTTGTAGTAGAAATTATTTATTTAACTACAGAAATTCAAAAATATATATTAAAATTTTAATAAAATCATCTAACGCCTTTAACAATTAAAAAAAGGGTATTCACATACAGAGTGTCCTTGAAATAAAGAAACAATTATTTGTAAATGAGTAAGTAACTCAAGAAGCAAAACTAGCGATTCCTGTGGCAACCTAGTGGCAGTGGCGGCTCGTGCTAAAAATTTTAAGGTGTTCTGCAAGTTTTACAAAAAAATTTTTCCTTGCACGGGCAGTAAGAGATTGTCTCCCATCGATCTCATCGTGCTTTCTTCGCCTTCCGCACTGAAGTAATGGATTTCTGGAACGATTGTCAATTGTCACACAAAAAAGAGTCACTAAGCACTACTTTACTAACAAATTATTTCTTATAAATTAAATCTATTCTACGTTCTTTTCGATTTGCAAATTTTGTTATCACTTTGTCATTAAAATTGTCTATTCCGGAGATAAACTTTTTTTCGATAGATAGCATGGAAAGAGATGTTAAACGATCTTCGGTCATTGAATTTCTGAGAAACGTCTTAATTCGATTTAGTGTTGAAAAGCATCGTTCGGCCTCTGATGTTGTCATGGGAGTTGTTATTACAATTTCTAATAATTTTCTAGTCTCCTTCAACGTATCTCCCAGATTGTTTTTTATTAAAAATTTTAGAAGAGGTAGTGCGCGTTTTAAAGATCTACAATCAGTTCTTGAGTAAATAACAGACAATTCAGTTCGAAATCTTTCTTTATCAAGGGTGGGATAATAGGAGCATGCGGAAGTGAGTTTGTCCTCAGGAAATTTACTGCAATAATCTCCAAAGCATTCCGAAAAAAAAAGTGATGCCACTACTAGATGCTCTTTAAAATGAAATCGATCTTTTGCACAATTTAGAATAACATCACACACCTCTAAAGCCGAAATTCGATGATTAAATTTGTTGTTATTTGGACGTTTGCGTTTTTCTGGTGGTGGCTCATCGCTTATTAAATCTGATGCTTCACTTATGATGTTGTCAATATTATTTCGAACTTGGCCTATACTGCGTTCAAAATTTTCGATAGCGTCTTTTACTAGAGTGGGTTCAATTTTTCTTTGCTGCAATTGATTAAACAGGATATCTACATGGGGCATTACATGATGGAAAAAAGATGGAAAAAAATTGAAGATCGGATCATTTAATGTACGGCGAATAGAGGCGGCTGCACTACAGACTGTGTTGTTGGAGAATTGTTCTTCTATTTCTTCCATACACTCAAAAACACTTAAAATTGTTTTGCTAAGTGTTTCTGCATCACATTTTTCAGGAATGACGTAGTTCCAAAAACGTTCAATTGGCTCACCATCACGAACATATCTAAAAATAACTACCATTTGAGTTTTTGCAGCAACATCCGTTGTTTCGTCCGCCATGATCGCCAAAAACGGAGAATTATTAATTTCCTCAATTATTTGTTCTTGGCAGACTTCAAGTATGCACTGTAACATCTCATTCTGTATTTCTTTGGAAGTGCCTTTAAATACCGAACAATTTTTTAGGTGCTCACTTAGAGTTGCATCTAATTCAGCCGAAAAATTAATAAGTCTACGAAATATCCCCGGATTCTCGGAAGTATCGCTCTCATCATGTCCCCGAAGGGCCAATTCAAAAGCTCCACAAAATTTTATACAATTAATAATTTTTGATAAAATATAACGATTCTTTGACACATTTTCATTATGTCTCTGTATATTTACCCAATAAGCAGAATCTAGTTGAGCCATAATATTAGTTGACCCTAGTAACGCAAATTCCATACAATTATGAAGATGGCTTTTAGAATTCTCATGTCTTTTTATTTTCAAACTTAAGTGCTCTAGATCCGTGACCCCTATTTCCGTCCAAGCTTTATCGCCACCAAAAAGTAAACAGGGAAAACAATATAAAGCATTTTTTTTGTTGCATCCACAAATCCAATCGTTTTTTGAATAAATATCGCTACTAAATTTACGTGTATAATTTTTCCCTCTACTTACACCAGTTTTTTCAATAGTGATATCTACTAATGGCTTCTAACTTCTCTTCGTATGAATATTTAAAGAATCTCTTCACATTAATTAAATTAAAGACCACCTCCATAATACACAGAGTTTATATAAATTGTCAACAATATACAAAAACAAACAAGCACGCGCACAATATTATTGTTTTTACGTTACACTCGCCGCACAGTAAGCAACACGCGTAAATATTAAACACCTATACCGCCGAATCATATGAACGTGCTGGACAGAATGCAGCGAATATTGCCTGGTAAAATCATGCATTCGTTTTAGACAGTCACGGGGGTAGCGGGGTGCGCGCGGGTGTTTCAAAGAGCTCTGAGAGCCCGTACGTGTGGACCAGATAAGGAACAAGTGAGCGATCGCGCGAATTAGGTTGGTTATTCCACTGGTCGCCTATTGTATATTATTTGATAATATTCTATATATAACCGGCGTTAGTGTTGTAATTTCGCAAGCGAATATCTCGGCATCTACTGATCGGATTTTGATGATTAAGGTGTCAAATTGTAGTATGCAAATTTTTTGATATACAGGGGGAGAATTTTCACAACAATATGTTACGCTTTTATAAACATCAGAAATGTCGGAAAAATTATGTAAAAGAAAACTAATTTATAACTAATACAGGTTCGCCCGCCCAATTTTTTGGGGGCTCTGCAGCACTGCAGCGCTTATGCGCCAGCCGCCACTGCCTAGTGTTTTTTTTTTACTTTTTCTAATTCATAATTAGAATATTATTTGGTAAATAATATTTTATCCAGTATAGCACAGGTTGGGCAAAATAAAACCGGCCCGGAAAATATTTAAAAATTTATTTATATTTATACTTAAAAGATTTTATGTATAAGATTTAGGGGAAATTGACCCTTCTTAATGAACAGGAGAACTTCCCATTACAGAAAATCCAAAATAAATGAACAGGTTGATGTAACCATCGGTTGCTGTCACATGTCTCCATGCTCATCTCTCGTTCTTAGCTGTGTCATTACTAAAGGCCGGATTATATGCAGTTTGCATAAATTGGCATATTTGCATAATACATATATGCATTTTGTATATTATTTGCATCTTTTGGATTTGTTTTGGATCGTGTAGTAATTCAGCATTTTTGCATATTTTAAGTATCCGAGTTTTATTTATTTACTAAATCAAATTTATTATAGGCATTACCAAAAATATGTCGTGGATGTAACAAACAAACAAAAATTAAACAGCCCTCTTTAAATTAAAAATAGCATTTTATTAAGCCTCTTCTCGTTACTTTTCCAATAAGCGTCTCCAAGAATTTATTAATGCTCCTCCCATATATCCAGGCCGAGACAAAATTCCAGGAAAAGCTAATACCTTAAAACTTCTAAATAAATACAAAAATACATTTTACCAGAAAATTAGGAGTATATGTGTTTCTTTACTATTCGGAGAAATTGATTGCCACATTCGAAAGTAATTTTATTTTAAACGTCATTTTACGTTGGCTTTTCGAAGTGTAAACTAGTGAGTTGTGAGTTTTGATATATAATACAACAAGATTGCATCTTATCCAGAATAGCGTATCGATGGAGAAAAAGTGTTTTGCAAGATTATGAGTAAAATTTTAATTTTATTTCCTCCTTTATTTCCTGGTAAAACCACTAATCAAGGTGTCGCACATGGGGCACAGTAAAGCTAGTGAACTGCTCACGCAACAACTTTACACGGCGTCCACGTATACACAGTGTATACGTGGACGTGAATCCTCAGTTTTTTATTTCTCCAGATGAGTCTTGGTTCAGCCTGTCAGGGTATGTGAACTCACACAACATGTGCTATTATGCATCAGAAAATCCCCATCAGTATTTTGAAAAGCCGTTGCATAATCTCAAACTTGGTGTTTGAGGCGCAATGTCTGAATCTCGCATCATAATACGATTCTTTCATCAAACCGTGAATGGTCACCGGTATGTCCAGAATCAGTTTAATCCATTTGTGGATCAATTCACAGAAGATGAACTACTGTATGGAAATTTTCAGCAAGACGGAGCAATAGCATACACCGCCTTCACTACTTTGCCACGAGTGCTTGAAGTGTTTGGTGAGGAGACGACAATCAGCAGAGGCAGTGCCATTTCCTCGTTACCTCGATCGCCTGATCTCTCCCCCTGTTATTTTTACCTATGGAGCAAATTGAAGGGTCAGGTGTACTCAAATAATCGTCAAACATTGGAAGAGCTACAACAGAACATTGCAAACGCTATTGCTGCTATCCCTCAGGCAGAACTGCTACACGTATATCACAGTTGATAAATCTCAACACAGCGCTGCATCGACGTTGACGGTGGCCATTTCCAGCATTTCCTGTAATGGAAAGTTCTCCTGTTTACCAAAAAGGATCAATGCCGCGTAAATCTTATAAATATAAATAAATTTTATAAATATTTTCGGGACCGGTTTTATTTTGCCCAGTCTGTATTTAAATTCTTGAAAAACAGTGCTAATTATAAATCATTACAAGGTGTATATATTTGTCAAATTAACAACTTTCGGAGAAACAAACAAACGCTTCAGTCATGCTTACAATTACAGCAAAAATGTTCTTTTTTAAATTTCGATTTAGTTTGATAAAGTATTTGCTGATCTCTTTGATAAATGAAATATTAATTACCGAAGCACTAACTCTACCCGTTTGAATTAGGGAAAATTATGAACTTCTTTGCTTAGTACGAAGAATTTTAAATGCCATTTAAAGTATTGTATATCGTATGGGGATAATCTGGTAAAAAGCACAAAAACATTTCTACAGAAGAAAGACATCAGGGCCACTGGAGAGTCGAACACAAACAAGTTGTGGAAGTATATCCAAACAATATAGAATACTTTCATTAACCATAACACCCATGACGTAAATTTTCTCACCCAAACTAATATACATAAGTATTTTACAGAAAGAAGTATTATCAAAAGCACCATTTGGAGATTGCCAGAACAGGCACTACATCGGGAACAAACTTAACGACATATCAGAATGATTTAGAAAAATTGAACCTTCCTCACTTGGATGAACAAGATATTGCTGATATTATTCAATAAATGGATTTTTAAACCACGCATTTTATACCAACATTTATTTTAGAATTTTAATCATGTTTTAAAACCTTTTGTTTACCTTATATTTATAGATACTCGTATTGTGTATACACAATAATTAATTATATATTTTATCGTATCATCATCTATTAAGTTCATTTAATGTTAAACATTTATTGATAATTATTGAGATCATAATATTACAAGATCTCAACATTATCTTGGTTACTCATAATACGTCAGATACAAAATCATAATACAAAATTATTTCTGAACATGAATATCTATTTTGTCGCAATCATGACGGACAAGCTGAAATTATTGAGAATAAAAAACACGGTTAATATTTTCTAGTATTTTATTTTAAATATGCTCAAAGTAATTCCCATCAGCAATGCTACACTTGATAATTCCTGTTTAAAAGTTCCCAACCAATCTTCTTTCGCAATACCTTCAAAATAAGCACTGCGGTATCAATCTCTTTTTCAGACGAAAACCTTCTACCCAGCAATTTGCGTTTAAGCCCAAAAAATAGCCAAAAGTCAAATATTACTCTATCAGGTGAGTACGGCGGATATTCTATTATTTTTATATTTTTTCCAGACAAAAACTGGAGAGTTAAAACTGCCATATGGGACGATGCATTATAATGGTGGAGCATAAGTCCCTTGTCTGGAACTCTGCTGCACAATGTACCACTTAGCTTTTGTCCGTCTAGCTTAATTGCATTTACTCGGCCCGTACTTCAGAAGATTACCGCATACATAACCTTTTTCATAGCTCGCTGCTTCTTAGTAGGCTTAGTAGCTTCATTGTAGAAGCTTCCTCATCTTCGTGAATCCATACACGACTCTCTTGACGGGTAGGAAGGTTGAAACAAGAAATATAAGTTTCGTCACCTGTCACTATTTTGGCTTTTGAAAGTCAGAAAGGTGATGCGGCACAAAATGACTTACCACCTTTTTTAAATGCAGGTGATCGTGTATGATTGTTTTAACAGCTGAGGATATAATATTGAGTTGATGTTCTATTACCGCATAAGTGGCTTTAATGTCCTCTTCAATTATTTTTTTAACAGCAGCAATGTTTTTGTCGGTAGCAGCAGTAGGAGGGCGCCCTGCTCCTTTTTGATGCTGAACAGAATTCCTTTCGCGTTGAAATTCCTTATTCCATCGCTAAAGTGTAGCTAAGGAGGGTGCTTGTTCACTAAAAACTGAATCCAAATTCTCTTTGCATTCATAAGCGCTTAAACCTCTTTTAAAGTCAGAATAAATTATGATTCGAATTCTAATTCTATTTTGTTTTACTTTTGAAAAGTAGCTGAGTTATAACGAACGTAACAACGAAACGTCAAATGACAGATGGAGCGTTGCTCTAAATAAGCACTGTATGAAAAGTATTTCTTTGGAGACTGTGGTTAAGTAAAAACTTAAAAAAGATATACCTTCTTAAAAAAAAAACACTGCATGATTCTTTTTCACAGTCTACTAGATTTTCTTATACCGAATAGATTCAGTTTATCCCTCGTATTAAATGTGAAAGATATGCAGTTTGTGTGTGCGATTGCCAGATCTATAATTTCTATAGCATTTGCATATAGTGAACATTCCATTGATTCTTCAGAATTTGACACATTGGTTATTGAAACGTTAGTAAATCTAAAAATCTGTTCTTACACTTTTCGTTGCCTCAAAAATCATTACTAATCATAATAAAATTATTGATTTATTTCGATCTTTGATGACACGATAAAGCTTTGACTATCTCGGACACTGCGCAGGCAAATATAATACGAATTAGATGTTTACGAGTTCACATTCATATTTATAAGTAGAGAACGGATGCAATTTCCATAAAACGCAATCGGCAATTGGAAATGTGTATAACGTCGCTCAGTACATCATGGCGTAATTCAATGAAGTATTTGTTTGACTTACTCGGCCACCTGGTCTCGCAGCGATAACAATGGACAACTCAGCTATTGTATTCGGAGAATATAGTGTTTTCAGTGGTGTCGTGTACGTAGATAAAATAAATAAGTTTATCGTATTTCGTAAGAGAAATAGCACGTACGAAAAATTGCAATAAATCAACCGTAAAACAACACGTAGGATCGTTAAAGCACGAAAAAAAATTGAACCCGTTGGAATCTGACAATTTTAACGAAGAACTCTGTGAAACTTTTATGGCAGCTAATATTCCATTATTTAAATTGAACAATCCAATTTTGAAGACATTTCTGAAAAAATATACTGGTCGAAATGTTCCTGATGAATCAACTTTACGCAAATACATATTATGTTTCTAGGTACTATACGATAACAGTAGAACGCACTAGAAGCCCTCTTTTAAATCAATACATATGGATAAGCGCCGACGAAACGGTGGATATGTTAGGACGCTGTGTGGTAAATGTTGTAGCTGGTGTACTACATCCAACTATTCCCTATAACTCATATGTAATAGCAACAAGTGTTTTAAATAGAGTTGATGCGGAAACAGTTGCTGAAACCATTAAGGAGAATTTGCAAAAAATGCTTCATTCGGACGCCACGTACAAAGAAAAAATACTTTTATTTGTCAGTGATAGTGTTGCGTATATGTTAAAAACAGGCAGACTATTGAAGAAAACATATCCTAATATGCTGCATATTACTTGTGTAGCACATGCTCTCCACAGAATCTGTGAATATATCAGAGACACGTTTCCGGAAGTTGATAGACTTGTATCAGCTTTTAAAAAAGTTTTCAGAAAAGCACCATTGAGAGTAGCTCTTTTCAGGGAAAAGTTCCATCTCTGTCATTGCCTCTCACTCCAGTAATAACTAGATGGGGAACATGGCTGGAAGCTACTAGTTATTATGCTGAGAATTTCGATAGTCTAAAACATTTCGTAACACTGCTGAAGGAGGATGCTAGAAGTGAGTGCAAGGAGCTCACACAAATCTCAAATTTAAAAAATCAGTTGTACTTTCTTCACGAACACTTTGGAAAATTGCCAAAACTAATCAATTATTTTGAAAATCGAAATCTCAAATTAAATGACGGATTAACCACATTAGATGTGGCTGTTAATAATTTGAAAAGTATTCCAAGTGACTTCGGATGTGGCCTTCAGCAAAAGCTTGAAGCAATTCTTAATAGAAATCCAGATTTAATTACATTGCAGCAATTATGTATGGAGACAATTCCACAAAATCTAACGGCTAAATATGAAGAAATAAAAGAATATTTCCAATATGCACCTATAAGCAGTTGCGATGTAGAAAGGACGTTTTATATATATATATATATATATATAAGGATGCACTTAATTCAAAGAGAACAAAATTGACAGAAGAAAACCTTGAGAAACTATTGCTAGTCAATATTAATACTCCTTTACTCAACTTGAACGACAAAATGAACAAATAAAAATGTTCCAATTATAGAAATAAATTAAAAACTTTAAAAATACAACTTTTCAACAAATACATATGTATTTCGTAATTTTATAGATCACCACCCGTTTGTTTTCCAATTATATAAATAAAATTAATTAATAAATATGTATTTCGTAATTTTAGATAGATAGATCATCACCCGTATGTTTTCCAATTAAATAAATAAAATTAGAAACTTTGTAAATACAACTTTTCAACAAATAAATATGTATTTCGTAATTTTATAGATCATCACCCGTTCGTTTTCCAATTATATAAATAAAATTAAATATTTTAGAAATACAGCCTTTCGCCAGTACTGCACTGGGCTTTGCGTCATGTGGTAAGCGTGTCCGTTCTCTATTTATAAGCTCCGATTTCATTATATTTATACATCGATATTATACACGGTGAGGCAGAGGAACTTGCTTATTGCAGTTGGCAGTCTTGAAGCGACGGCTGCTGTTACAAGGGTGGGGCTAAGGTCACCCGAGAGGGCGTGGCTTAAAGTTTATATTCTACTCGGTTCAGTCGCTATCATGGAGTGGACAAAGATTCAACGCGCGTTCGCAGTTGAGGCGTACTTTTCTAATGGTCATTCCATCATCGCTACGCAACGTGCATTCCGTGCCCGTTTCAACATTGCGCCCCGTGGCCGTGTTCCTTGCCGAGAGTCAATTGTTTTATGGGTAAAAAACTTCAGAGACACTGGTGATGTGAAGAAGAGAAAACCTGGACTTCCACGAACAGTGAGAACACCTCAAAACATTGACATGGTAAGGCGTTCTGTTTTGCAATCTCCTAAGCGTTCTGCACGTAAACATGCAGCTGCTGTTGGAATGTCTGCTCGTTCAATCAGACGAATCCTTCATGAGGAACTGAAATTCCATCCCTACAAATTGGCAGTGGTACAGGATCTCATCGCTCGTGATCTTGCTGCTCGACAAAATGCATGTGAGGCGCTACTCAACATTCCTCAGGACGCCATACTTTCTTCACTGATGAGGCTCACTTCCATCTTTCGGGATGTGTCAACAAGCAGAACATGCGTTATTGGAGCCCACACAACCCCAGACAACTTCATCAACGTCCCTTACACTCGGAACCAGTTACTGTTTGGTGTGCGATATCACAAGTTGGAATAATTGGTCCATGGTTTTTTGAAGAGAACAACCGGACAGTCACTGTGACTTCAGACCGATATGTCAATATGGTTCAAGAATTTTTCTTGCCAGCACTTGAAGAAATGGGTGTGGGACAAGTCTGGTTCCAGCAGGATGGCGCCACGGCACACACCGCACGAGTGTCAATGACTGTTTTGCGGCAACACTTTCCAGGACGGCTCATCACCTCGAGAGGCGATCTGCATTGGCCGGCGCGGTCCCCTGATTTAACCCCCTGCGACTACTTTCTGTTGGGTTATCTCAAGTCATTGGTCTACAACGATCGTCCTAGGACCCTCATTGAATTGAAGAACAACATTCTTCACGCTGTTGCCAACATACCCGTGGATATGCTGCAGAGAGTTCACAATAACTTTCAAAATCGACTGAGACAGTGCATTCAAAATGGACGCTATTTGCCTGACATCATTTTTAAAACTTAGTAAACATAAATTTCCAACGCTATTCTTTATGTTGTTTTAAGAATAAAATTTGTATTTGTACATATTTTGTTTTTATTGAGTAACCAAATAAGCAGGTTCCTCTACCCCACCCTGTATATAAAATCAGTTGTTTTCAAATCTAAATTATGCCAAAACTGTTATGTAAACAAGCGAAAGAAATAATTCTTTCGCTTGTTGATCGGGTATTTCGAAATCTTTGGCTGTTCAACAGGTAATATTTTGTATTATTTATATTATAAACTTTTTAACACCAATATTTTGATGTTAAAACGTTTGATTTTACAAAGAGTAGCAAATGTTTTAAAATATCCATATTGCAACAGTAAATAAAATATCATCGGAGTTGAACCATCGAGTCTAAAACGAAATCGGACTAAAAATAAGCCTGTCGTAGATGATGATGATTTTGATCAATGTGCAATTAGAAACACAGTTTATGACATGTATAAAAACAGCAAGTTTAAAGTAATTTATTATTTATATTTATAAAATAAATATTTCAATTAATTACAGAATAGCATATTACAATTTCATCTTTGAATAGTACCCACCTCAAAGAAAAGGAACTTTTTTCTGGTGGTAATACACCTTTATGGTACAAAGAGCAGCGCTCAAGTGCCTGGACGTGGTGGCGTCCAACCCAAAACAGAGAAGAAGAAGAAGAAGAGACACTTTTATGGAAAATATTACACGGAATTGGTTTTCATGACAAGAAGGATGATACTAAACGAGCATTAATGGAGCTCCCACATATTGTACTAAAACGTGTTACGTTCTTGCAACAATATGTTCGAATGAAACATAAACATTTACGTAAGTTTGTGGAAGTTGATATTAGCAGAAGAATATGGTTCTCCGACTTCAAGTCTACCATTGTATATTTAACCCCATAAAAATAAGCCTGTCGTAGATGATGATGATTTTGATCAATGTGCAATTAGAAACACAGTTTATGACTGTATAAAAACAGCAAGTTTAAAGTAATTTATTATTTATATTTATAAAATAAGTATTTCAATTAATTACAGAATAGCATATTACAATTTCATCTTTGAATAGTACCCACCTCATAGAAAAGGAACTTTTTTCTGGTGGTAATACACCTTTATGGTACAAAGAGCAGTGTGCTCAAGTGCCTGGACGTGGTGGCGTCCAACCCAAAACAGAGAAGAAGAAGAAGAGACACTTTTATGGAAAATATTACACGGAATTGGTTTTCATTACAAGAAGGATGATACTAAACGAGCATTAATGGAACTCCCACATATTGTACTAAAACGTGTTACGTTCTTGCAACAATATGTTCGAATGAAACATAAACATTTACGTAAGTTTGTGGAAGTTGATGAATTAGCAGAAGAATATGGTTCCCGACTTCAAGTCTACCATTGTATATTTAACCCAATAGGACTCATGGGAATAATAAAAATATATTACAACAATAATATACGAAAATATGGTAGGAAAGAAGAATGTAAATGAAAATTATGGAAAGAGGCATTAACCCAAGTAACTCCTGACATTTGGGCCGCCAGCATTAACCATTTGCGAAAAGGAAATTCAAAAATAGTGGGATAGGGAAGTATTTAATATTAATATTGTTTGGTTTTTATTTATCATATGTTTATTACAATGTTACAAGCCCTTTAATCTCTAATATGTGTATAGATTTTCTGTGTATTACTTTTGTATATGTAGTCTAAAATTTAAAAATATCACATATGTATTTTGATTTTGTTTATATTTTTTTTATATATAATAATAGTTATTTATGTACCAAGTCAGTAAAGTGATACTTTATTGAACGAGTCTGAGATTATGAGCCGAGCGAGCGAAGCGAGCGAGGCAAGTAACAGGCGAGTTCAATAAAGCCACTTTACTGACGTGGTGCATACAAAATTTTATCGCCAATCGTAAAAATTTATATTAAAAAAAAATGGACATATAGCTTATCACAGTTTATTATGACAAAGTAAGCACAGAAAAAAACAGCGAATAAAAAAAACAAATCTACTTATTACTTGATATATTAAAACTAAACGAACAACCTGACGCATTATAAAAATTAATTCCTGCAGTGGAAGAAGTTTCAATTGAACATGCTTGAGGATTATTATCTATGTTAATAACCTGTAAACCATTAGTAGAATTATCATTGGTAACAATGCTGTTAATTTGAAATTTTTGAAATTTTTTGAAATATTTTGATTTGTGAAATACATGTGGTTCAAGGTGGACGGCGTCTATCCTGACAGGGGCTTTGATCACACTCAACTCCTTTCTCGTTTCAACGTGCCTTCTCTCTCCTTCAGACGTTTTGTAGCCAGTCTCAACTTCCTTCATAGGCTTCTTCACAACGAAGTTGACTGCATAACACTATTATCCTACTTTAATTTTCTTGTCCCACTATTCTTCACACGTCTTTCCCGTACTTTCTATCTTCCTTTTCCTCGAACCAATGTGTTGGTCAGGTCTCCTGTCTACGTTATGAGCAGTAATTACAATCAGGTTTCTTCTGAAATGGATATACATTTTTATGGTTTGATGAGCTTCAGACAGCGTCTCTATAACATCTGCGATGTGTATTCATTGTAGTGTGCAATTAATTCCTGGATGTTCCCGTTTCTTTTTTGTTTTTATTGGTTTTGGAATATTGTTTATATTTATATATATTATTTGCTTGAATATTGTATATTATTTTAGGCTTCCTTATATTTTTTTATATTTAGGAAATTGTGTCTTTATAATACTTTTTTTTTTCTATTAGTACTTATTGTTATGTGTATGATTTACAATTTTGTTTTATTTTATCCTGTAAATGGAATTATAATTCTGTTGGGTAATAAATATATAAATAAAAATAAATAAATTTGACTTTCACCTAAAATCGTCTTTGCAATTTTCATTTTATTGAGCACAGATTCCTCAACATAGGACTCTGCAATCGTGTCGATTTTCCATCCTCCGTGGCGTTTTAAATTTTCCTTACTGCCACCTGCGTTGGCAAAGAGAGTAGCGGACGTTCGACGAAAATAATGTCCAGTATAAAGTGATGGGCTCTGGCAAATGTAGATAGTTGGGAATTTTGTTTGGTAGACTTCCAAAAGTATGGATTCCAATTGGCTGAACTGTGCATTTTCCATTTCTATAAGTTAAGAAAAGTCGGTCGTGGGGCGTCTGCTTAGGACGCTGAGCTAAATATTTGTTAAATAATTCTATGGATTTTACTTTTCCTTCAAAATCTGTAGTGATCACAAGCAATCGAGGCCTATTAGTCTTTGTTTTAGTTATCTGAACAATCAAAATTGTTTCTTTATGCTCTATGTCACTTACTTTTAAATTCAAAAGTTCTTCATTTCTACGTAAAGCCCCAGCAATGCCAAACATAACGCAAATCTAAAATAATTACTACATTCATAACAAATTGGTTTTAAAAGGTTTGCATGAATTACCTTCATCATCAAGTATATTTCATCCGGTGCATTTATTAAAAATACAGTATTTTTTGACTAATTTTTGTGGTAGAATTTCGAAAGACGTCTCTAACGACTTTTTCAGAATTTCAGGCAGCGTGCACTATATGTCTTCTTCCATTATTTTCTGTAAATAATTCGCTGTAAAACTATTACTGTTGGAGCCGTAACAGCGACAAATGATTTCTGTCTAATGCCATACAGTATGGGTATGCTGATAGATATTAGCGGCAGGTAAAGTGTTTGATTTTTACAGTAAGATAAAGAGTTACTTTACTTCCGCAGATCACTATGGTAATGCATGCAGCTATTGATGGTTGGCGATAAAATTTATTAAAGCATAGGAGTTTTTCATAGCTTAAAATGGCATAAACTTAACTTCATAGATTATTTACTAACAGCTGACTCAAAGCAATGTAGATTTGTCAATCCTGTTTTGTAACTATTTATCACGTGACTCGTCTGTTATCGTGAAAGACCTATCGAAGACCATTATCGGTGCCCACTTACCCACATACTTGTAGAGATTTATTTATGATATTATCAATATGTAAATTAAACAATAAACTACAGTTAAAATTGCATTCAGGTCAGTAACATTATCAACCCTTTCAACTGTACTGTTCTAAAGCTTATAATTAAAGAACTAAGGATTTTTTTGTTCTTGAAAAAGAGATAATATGGCAAATGTAGGTGTAGGTTTCCGCGGTCGTTCTCTAGATGTAGATCTCGGTTTCCGGGTTGGAACCGCGTCCTGTTAGGCGTAATTGCCAACGTTTCGTCCACTGTTTCAAGGGACATCTTCAGGGCTGTACATAGATGTTCGTCGTTTCGCAGTAGCTTGAAGAAAGCTATGACAGAGACCGGTACAACTTATATAGGGGGGACCGGGTCAGATGGTGGCCTGCTATTGCCTGGGGACAATGAGCCAATGGCATGCGTCGTATGGGCGTGGTAATTCTTAGTAGAGTTCAGTAGAGTTTGCCACGTTGGATGAACGTATAGCCATCGTCTCTATTGAGATTGCGGGGATGTTTGTAAATTTCAATAGATTCACGGATTTTCCTAGGGAAATAATGCGATTCACGGGACAGAAGCTTGACATCTTTGAATAGAATTTGATGACCGGAGTTGAGTTTGTGTTCTGCCAGCGCTGAACCGGCTATATGTAACAGTCTAGTACAACGTTCATGTTCGGACACACGCACACCGACTGGCTACTTAGTTTCGCCAATATACACACTGCCACACGAACACGGAATGCGATACACTCCTTGTGCTTGGAGCGGAGATATTTTGTCTGTCAGGGTAAGAGGTCCGAGACTTTAGAATGGGGTCTGAAGACAGTTTTGATTTTATTTCTATGTAAAACCTTTCCTATATGATCGGTGATACCTTGAATATACGGTAAGAAGGTGGTGCTGATGTTAGGATCGGGTTCACTCCGAGGTTTGGGGTTACGATGTCTCACTATAGTACGGTGTATGTCGTGGGCGTTATAATTATTCTGGAGTAGGGTGTTAGAAACATGCTTAAGTTCGGAGGATAGTGCCCTAGGTTCTGAGATAGAAAACGCACGATGTACAAGAGTATTGATGACCGCTTGTTTGTGTGCCGAGTGATGATGGGAAAACCCGTTCAGATATCGGTCGGTATGAGTCGGTTTCCTGTAAACCGTGTGGCCCAGTTTGCCATTGATATTGCGGGTCACTAAGACGTCTAAAAACGGGAGACTTCCATCTGATTCCACCTCCATGGTAAAGCGAATGTCACGGTGCTGGGAGTTAAATCTCGGCGGCTTGGAGTGTCTTGGGATAAGAGATATTTGTATGTCTTCGGGGAAAGATGATCGTTTGATGAAATCTGTTACAGATCAGAGATCAAACGATCATCTATCCCCGAAGACATACAAAAATCTCTTATCCCAAGGCACTCCAAGCCGCCGAGATTAAACTCCAAGCACCGTGACATTCAGACGGAAGTCTCCCGTTTTTAGACGTCTTAGTGATAATATGAGATAATATGGCATTCGTTAAATTAAGCAACATATTGTAAACTGAACACAATTCCGCAAGCAAATCAATATGCTTTTGAATCGATATGCCATCAGGGCAGGCCTCAACACATCTAAATATTTTTAAATCATCTGCGTACAAGTCATTTATAAAAGATTGGAAAAAATTAGCGGTAAATACCTGCTCTGAGGCACACCGAAAGTAACTCTTATTGGACTGGAGATTATCGGTAATATTTGAATAACTTAAAATCTAAAGAAAAAAATTTAATGGAATCCACAAAATCAAGTTACTACTAATTCCACAAAGTTCAAGTTCGTGGGGCAACAATTGATGAGCACGATAAAACGTTTTGTAGATAATGTTTCATATCTTGTTAAAAAAAAAGAAAAAATAAATTTTTCTTGTGCTAATAGACATTTACTTCCGTGCCCGTCTTTTTTTTTGTCCACAAGTGTATTGTCGTGAATGTGCTTCGTCCTATGTAATGATTTTGCTTTTAAAAGTGAGATAGCTAATGAAGTAAACATTTCAACCCAACAGACAATATTTTGCATAAATATGAAAAAGTTATCCGCGAGTTGAGTGCCGCATTTGCTTAATGCTGATCAAATGCGCGTTCGATAACCAACATGGTTTCGTATCTGGCTGTAGCAGTCAAACAAACTTATTACAATTCTCAATATTCAAGACAGCAACGATGTATTGAATACTGCGTCCATCTTCGTTTATAGCTACTGCTCGGGCTACATTTTCTGCTTGCATTTTGTAAACCAATAAGTGTCAGCACTGACAGTTCAAATGACATTTCAACACACCAGTTAAAAGCTGAATAACGAGCAGACCAAGATTTTTTGGGTTGAGTTGGATTTTTTGAATTCGTCATTATTTTTGTTTTTCTTTTGGCTGGTTTGATAAATTAAATGTTTGGTATCTTCTTTAATTTACAATCTTATTTCATAGATAATATTTCATTGTACCAGTATGCAGAACGCACACGTCGCGACGTCCATACTGATACAAACTTAGTTTGCCAAATTGTATAAATTAACGCGACACATTAGGCGACATTTGCATGTAGAAATGAGATTCAATAGTCGTTAATTCGCATTTGCAATAAGCTCAAAATATTAATATTCTATACACGAAGTATAGAAGTGAAAAGTCATGTATGTCCAGGATATTGTACATTGACAAGCTCCAATAAGAGCAAAATGCATGTGTGCGTTCCAGGATAGATATGACTTTTCACGAATATTTAATCATGCTAACAACCGGGAAAAGACGTCGCGACGTGTGCGTTCTGCATACTGGTACAAAACTTAATTTGTCAAATTGTTGAAATTCACGTGACACATTAGGCGACATTTGCATGTTGAAATGAGATTTAATAGTCATTAATTTTCATTTGCAATAAGCTCAAAATCTTTTAATTATGATAACAGACAGTGTCCGGAATTTTTTGTCCACGAGTGTATTTACGTAACTTTTCCTCGGTTCATCAAAAACATGACGGAAGTCAGCAATATAATCACCGTAGCGAAAGTGTTGCCAACCTTTGAGAAGTCACATATAAAACATTCACTTGTCTTGTTTATCTATAATTTCAGACATATATTTCAAAACTACATCATGGAACCATTCTGAGCCGAAGAAATTGTATTTCTAATAAAGTAATAAACATCAATATACGATCAAATAATATTAATTTAAAAATTTTCGCACAATTACTAACAATTGATATTGCTTTTTTTCCCATGTCTGAATATCCGCAAACGCTACTGTAGGCATAAAACTCAGCAAGCAATATTATCAACACGTGATTTCAAAAAATATCTTGATAAATAAATGAATACTATAACATTCATTGTTAATAAGCTAGACATGAGATAACCATATAGAATGATATATCCACTTTTGTATTATTACGTCACATTTTACAATAATGATGCAATTTTATGATGCAATAAGATGTAAAACGTGAATTTTCCCAAATATTACCGAATCTCATTAAGATGATAATTTACTTATATTACCTCTAATTTCATCATCTATTTTTAAACACAAGAGTTTAGTTCATTTGCACAGTTACTCTAACAACTCGGTCTGCACGATAGTGAAACGTTAGCCTTTAGTGTTTGATAATATTTTTCTCTCTTGTTAAGGATTACGATCGTAATATTCGTATTTGCCAAGAAAAGAACCTCCTAAGGTTTTCTTTCTATAAAAGAGATCAAACGATGAAAGGACATGCCTTGGAACTATTTAATTCCAATTCAAGCAGTTCTCCAATTGTTTCGAACATACGAGGGAACTCCAGATAGTAGTACCCGTTTACAAATAATTAAAAGAAAAATTAAGGAAAGTAAATAATGATTCTATTAAATGAAAGTAATACATTTACTCATATTTCTATATAGTCGCCGCCGTTGTTGAGACATTTGTAATACCTTGAAACCAGTTTGTTTATACCTTCCTCGTAAGCCTCTACCACCAAATTATCCAGCCAATGCTGTACACCTTCCTTTAAGTCATCATCACTTTGGAAACGTTCTCCTGACAAGAAATGCTTAAGTTTAGTGAATAAGTGAAAGTCAGTTGGAGCCACGCCAGGGCTATACGGAGGGTGGTCAGAAACCTCTCACATGAAGTTCCGAAGAAAGTCTTTGGTTTTTTGAGCCGTGTGGGGACAAGCATTGCTATGCAGAAGAACAATGCCACGTATCAGCATTCCCCGCGTCTTGTTTTGGACGGCTCTTCGCAGCTTCTGAATTGTTTTACAGTTGATGGTCGTCCCTTAGGGCATGAAATCAACCAACAACAGATCTTTTCGGTCCCAGAGCACTGAGGCCATAACCTTTTTCGTGGAAAACGATTGCTTAAACTTGCGCGGCCTTGTTGGTGATCTTGGATGATGCCAATCCATGGACTTGCGTTTGGTCTCAGGTGTGAAATGGCACACTCAGGTTTCATCCCCAGTCACAACAGTCGATAACATACTGGCCACCCATCTTGAGTAAATTTTTCTGTACTTCAAATGGTCCGTCGCGATTTCATGGAGCAATAATCGTGAAATTTGAGGAAATTGCTTACTCATTTCATTAAGTTTTACGCGTGGATTTTCTCTGAAGAAAACATCGACATATTTCGTGATAAGGGAAGGGCGACTTGACCGCTCTTCATCGTGCACATTATCTCTTCCCTCTTTGAAATTTTGAACCCAGTGCCTGACAGATGATCCATTGTTCCGGTACCGTACACTTCAGTAATCCTGCGATGAATTTCGCTTGGACGGACGTTTTCTGCAGTCAAAAAATGGATCACGGATCGCACTCGCATTTGGCGGGATTTGGCGCCATTGTAAACAGTCCAAAACACCACGCACCGGTGGAACTAGAACTTTTTCTCTCTGCAAAGCTACGATGACACTGTTGACACCTGCGTCGCTTTGCTTTTAATTGGATCGGTAGCGCCATCTGTATGAGTAAACGGGTACTGCTTTCTGAATTTCCCTCGTATTTTTACCTAATAGATTATTAGTAAAGTGACCTTTAACTGTGATCGCATTCTTACAGTATGAAGTACCAGTCGAGAATAAGTCATCGGTATAAATAACGAACAAAATATGACCAGAATGAATCTTTGTGATATACACTGATTTAAATCAGTCCAGTCCATAGAAGCACAATTACCTATTATTTTTTATTTCAAATTTAATAATAATACAATATTAAATGCTGCGTTTATCTGAAGATTATCATTATTCTGCTGTTAATTGCGAATTTTAGATTAATTCAGGCAAATTAAGTAGTTTCTGTGTTGTAACTTCTAATAAGTTTAATATTAGAAGAATTAGTTTTGTTGTATGATCTATGTCCCATGACCAAGAATTTATTTTGAAATTCCTGTACCCAAGCAGGTTAGGAGGGTTAGCAAATACACAAAGTGGTACTCAAAATACACAATTAATCTTATCAAGAAGGAAAAACATACTAGAAAACTGTATCTTAAACAGCCTTTAAAATTCTACTTGCACATTACCAAAATGTTGTGAAGTGGTGTATACGGCCAGACTTTCGTAAGTAAATTGGTAAAATTGAGAATACCATTGCATCTGACCCAAAACAGTTTTGGTAATTTATTAGAGATCGAAGAAATATTGCCAATATGCTAGGAGCTGTATTTCTAGATGATCAATTTTATACAACACCAAATGATGTTGCGCTGGGTTTAGCGATTTGATAGAATCAAATAATTACGACTACTTTTCATTCGTCAATGGCTATTGACACTTCTAATTTTTATGATGCCTTTAGAGTTCTTAGGGATTAACATACTGCTGGCTCTGATAATACGAGGTGCTATCCAGAAATTCCTGGAATGTAAAAAACACAATAAATTGTTCTTACAATTTATTCAGTACCATCCCCTTCCGTATGAGTACGCCGATCCCAGCGACTTGTTCATGACTGGAAGCAGTGCTGAAAGTCTGCGTGGTAACGTGTTCAACCCTGTCTGCGATTCGGTCTGCCTCTCCTCAATCGTCTAAAAATGGAGTCCTTTGAGCTTCAATTTCAACTTCGGAAACGAGAAGGAATCACAAGGAGCAAGATCTGGGGAGTAGAGAGAGTGGAGTAGTACTTCCGTCTCCGTGGAGGCTAGAAACTGACGCACAACAAGTGATGCGTGGGTTGATGCTTAGTCGTGGCATAGGATCCATAAATTGTTGTGCCACTTGGCAGGCCGCTTGCGTTGAATGTTTTCTCTTAGTCGCAAAGTCGCACAATAAAATCATTCATTAATTGTTTCACCTTGTGGGAGAAAGTCTTTGTGCACGATGCCATCAGGATCAACGAATCAGATCAACATCGACTTGACGTTGCTCCGAAGTTACTGTGCTTATATAATAGTCATATAATTATGAAAAATATTTCTTTATACAAAAATAAATTATACAGGGTGCTACAAAAAAGTAAAGAAACTGTATTAACATGAATGGAATGTACAGAATGGGAAGTTACATTACATGTTTTAAAAGTTTAATTTTTTAAACAGTATATCGCTCAAGTGATTTCCTTCGCTATCAATACATTGCCGAATGCAAGTTCGGAAGTTCGCCAACATTTCTTGAGGAATACGAGCAATCTCTTCTTGTATTGCATGTCGCGGGGCTGGCAAAGTTCCCGGTCGATGTTTGCAAACTTCAGCTTCAAGAACCCCCCCATAGAAAAAAATCGCAGAGGCTAAGGTCTGAAGATCGTGCTGGCCAGGAGATGTTACCAAGCAAAGACATCAAGCATCCTGGGAACAGCTGTCTCAGTTCTTGGAATGTGGCCCCGTCCTGCTGAAACCACACATCCTGTTGAATCTGCAGTGCATGGAGTCTTGGTGCCATAAAAGTCTGAATTATTTGAACATATCGATCCGAGCTTACGGTCATTGCCACTTCTCCGTCTTCAAAAAAGTAGGGCCCAATGATCTCGACACTGCTAATCGTGCACCAAACAGTAGCACGTTCACTATGCAGAGGCATTTCATGGAGTTCCCGAGGGTTTTGTACACTTCAATAACGATAGTTTCATTTATTCACACATTCCGATATGTGAAAATGTGCCTCATCACTAAAGAAAACCACACCATCATTTGGCACATTTTCAAGGATGCTTTCACAAAACTTCATACGACTTTGCCAATCACGTTCAGGCATTTCGTGAACACCGACCATTTTGTATGGTGATATTTCAAGTCTAGTTGTAAAATTCGACGCACACTCCGATCAGACAGATGAAGAGCTGCAGCATGTTTGCGAGTAGATAGCTTTGAAGACTGCTGAATCGAACGTCTGACAGTCTCAATGTTTTCTGAAGTGCGAGCGCTGCGTTGTCTTCATCCGCTTAGTATGTTTTTTGCGCCATCTACCAGGCAAAATCACAACTCCCAATTAGAAGAAAAATTTAAAAGAAATTTTGTAAATTAATGCCCGAACAGAATGCAGAGCGTCAACTGTCACTTTGTTTTTCGCGACGTAGATTTGGGTAGCGCACAGAATGAACTGCGCCATATATCTTTGAGTCATTTTTAACACGTGTTTTGCAAATCTTTGTTTAAATTTTAAAAATGTCTGATAGTTGATGAAGTCACTCGAAACAACCGAAAAAATTGAAATCCAACCGCAGAACACAGGTACAGTTTCTTTCTAAAAAAAAAAAATTAAAAATTATACTCATTTTAACGGAAATTTAAACAAGCATGGGTATGAGTCGTTGAATTTTGTTCTGTGGTCGAAGTTGCCTCCATTTCCACTCCATTGTTTCGTATCTCCCAGGGTTGTGATGTGTTTGAGTCTGATTTAATCGTGCGTTGTTGTGTTTTTTGTGCGGTCCTGTGTGTATTGTGCGTGTAAAGTCTGTGTGTCAGTCCCTTTTTTGCGTTTAAGTCATGTGTGTTCGTTTGTTGGTCATCATCACATTTTTTTTTGCGTTTCAGTTGTGTGTGTATTTAATGTTTATTATTGTAAAGTGTTATGATTGTCTGTGTTTGTGTTACGAAGTATTGTATTTGTTCTTTTGTTGCGTTTGTCGAGTTTAGTGTTATTAGCATATTGCCTAAGGCAAGTGCTAATTCGTCAATTGTGTTAGGTGTTGTTTTGTTTTGTCTTTGAGTCCAGGAATTAGTTGTTGGGGGTGGTATATATTTAGGTTTGGGTGTGGTTTTGTTTGTAGGGTTGTTAGGATTGTTGGGACAGTTTAAGAAAGTGGATAGGTGAGGGCCACCGCAGTTTGCACACTTTGGTGGGGTTGTCTTCGTCTTTGTACATAAGTGTGTCGAGTGTTCGTCTCCGCATTTCATGCATTTGTAGTTTACGTTGCAATTTCTTTGGTGATATCCGAAAGTCTGGCATTTGTGACACTGTATTATGTCTGTCCGTTTGTGTAAAGGTTCTATTTTATTGCAAGTCCGCAGCAGTCGCGTAAGTTGTAAATTGACTTGTACTGTCTCGTTAGTTCGATTAGTGCCAGTGGTGCAGGTATGCCGTGTTTACCGTTCATTCTTTTAATTTTCAGTGTTGGGTATCCTTGGTCAGTCAAGTCGTCGGTAATTTCAGTGTCTGTGATAAAGGTAGGAATGCCACGCATAACTACCTTTAATATCTTTTCGCTTCTAAGTTGAAATGTATAGTATTGTATGTTTTCTTTGTCGAGTATTTGTTTAAGTGTGCGGTAGTCATTGTCAGTTTTTGGTTCGATGTGAATACCAGGTTTTACAAGTTTGTTTTCTTCAGTGTTAATGTTGTTTGTCTTAAGTATGTGTCGTATGTGTGTCCATTTGTCTTTTTCCGTGACTATTATTGGTGCAATTTTGTGTGGTTTTCGTGTTACAGTGTTTGTGTTATGTGTGATGTTGGTTTTGTCACTTACCCTGGGCGAGCTAGCTGATGTTGAAGGCTGTGGAGTGAATTTGGAAGTTTCTTCTTCCATTTTTTCTTCAGTTTTGTTTTCGAGGGCGTCGTAAGAAGTTTTAGTTTCGATCGGTGAGGTTGTTTCGTCTATTTTTGGCTTCTTCGTGAATTTCGGGTATATAAAGTCTTCTGCGGTTTTGATTTCAGTTTGCATCTTGTTCTGTGTTCGGTGGTGTTTTTTTTCTTCTTTGAGCGGTTCGGTGTTTTTTTCTGGTATCCTGACTTGTATTTTTGGCTGGTTTGGATCTACCATAAATATGTTCGGCGATGTCCGTAGAATTTGCTGGATATCTCTTTCGTTGTACGTTCGGTCAATTATCTCGAATGTCTCTTCTTTTAATTCCTGTGACCAGTTGATCGTGGTGTTGGGATTTAAAATTAATTTTGTTAAAGTAACAATTCGCCCGGCCATTGCTTTCAGGCTTCGTATGACGGTATAAAGTCGTATGTTCTCTCAGCTGGTGTGAATGCAAGCATGGGTCGAAATACCAGAATATAATGACTACATTTTATAAACATCAAATTCCGGTCAAAAATATAATTTGATTTAGATCCGACGGCTGTAATGTGATGATGGGGGACTTCTGTTGCCTCTAGGTTTAGAGATTTATGTAACAGAATAATTTGAAACATACATGAGTAGGTAAAACCTCACCAGTTTTGTATAATATAAAAGTATTTTTAATAATATAAAATATTATTAAAAATCTGGTGTGAAGAACACAATACAAGTTCAATATTAATATTTTTTGTGAATGTATCCTTCTCCAGAGACGCAGATACGTATTTCATCTTTCTACAGATTCCCCAGTACGTCCCTGCTGGAGAAGGATACCTTCACAAAAAGAACGACTTCGCTATCTCACAGAAATAGAGCGTAGAAGTACATTCAGCTCTGCATATTAGCAAACGAAACTAACGAAGTGTTTCCAAAGATGGCCATCCAATGCAGTTTCACATCGAATACCATAGCAATTTTCAACTCTAGGAAACATATTACATTATGTACCTCGATTTTTTTATTCCACTAGAGCTCAATTGATTGATGGTGAGTGGTGACTGTTGTCTCACTATAAATTCAAAATAAAAGAAATTACTCAAACTGACGAAATAGATATTTTTTGGGAACAGTTATTAAAATATAAAAATGAAGCAGATTTTTCAGTTTTTAGTAATTTTGTAGTAGTTTTGTCTTAAATATGCTGTATTCACCTCATTCTAATGCCGCATGTGAAAGAGTGATTAGTAAAGTCAATGCAATTAAAATGAAATCAAGAAATAAACTAATAGCACCCACTGTTAATGGATGTCTTCTTTCAAGTCAGTGCATTAAAAAAAGTGGTAATTGCATTCATTTCACACCATCCAAGTATATGGTCTCGAATGAGCAAAGACACCATGTATCCTAAATTGAAACAGGGTTCTGAAGACACTCTTACTAGTGACGATGAATTTACAATTCTATAATATATGTAGGTACATACGATATTATAAAAATTATATATTAGAAATCATATATTATATGTAGAGAACGGACGCAATTTCCATAAAACGCAATCGGCAATTGGAATTGTGTATAACGTCGCTCAGTACATCCCGCCGTAATTCAATGAAGTATTTGTTTGACTTACTCGGACACCTGGTCTCGCCGCGATAACAATGGACAAGCCAGCTATTGTATTCCGAGAATATAGTGATTTTTAAAGTGTTTTCATGAGCGTAGATAGATCCTGTTTAATATCGTTTGATTGAATCTATTTCTACCAATTATTTCGACGTAAGAGTGTGCATTGAATTTCGTTCAGTTTCAATAACTTACGGGCACATTTTTAGTTTTCATTTATTTAGATCTAGAGCATTGTTTAAGTTACTTTTTCAGATATGATATGGAAGAATGTCGAGAACGGCATTGTAAAACAATGGCGAGTTGGATTGACGGTCATACTGATTGTATGTCCATTGTCAGTGATTCCGAAATTTATTACAAAATCCGTAAAATATCGTTAAAAATTCGTCACTTAGGATCGCAAACACATCTGAACTCTGTAAAACTTTTATGGCGGCTAATATTCCATTAAATAAACTTAGCAATCCCACTTTAAAAATATTTCTTCAAAAATATACTGGTCGAAATGTTCCTGATGAATCAACTTTACGCAAATATTATGTTTTTAGGTGTTATACGAGAACAGTAGAACGCATTAGAAGCCATCTTTTAAATCAATACATATGGATAAGCGCCGACGAAACGGTGGATATGTTAGGACGCTGTGTGATAAATATCGTAGCTGGTGTACTACATCCAACTATTCCCTATAACTCATATGTAATAGCAACAAGTGTTATAAATAGAGTTGATGCGGAAACAGTTGCTGAAACCATTAAGGAGAATATGCAAAAAATGCTTCATTCGGACGCCACGTACAAAGAAAAAATACTTTTATTTGTCAGTGATAGTGCTGCGTATATGTTAAAAACAGGCAGACTATTGAAGAAAACATATCCTAATATGCTGCATATTACTTGTGTAGCACATGCTCTCCACAGAATCTGTGAATATATCAGAGACACTTTTCCGGAAGTTGATAGACTTGTATCAGATTTTAAAGAAGTTTTCAGAAAAGCACCATTGAGAGTAGCTCTTTTCAGGGAAAAATTTCCATCTCTGTCACTGCCTCCCACTCCAGTAATAACTAGATGGGGAACATGGCTGGAAGCTACTAGGTATTATGGTGAGAATTTCGATAGTCTAAAACATTTCGTAACACTGCTAAAGGAGGATGCTAGAAGTATTGGTGAGTGCAAGGAGCTCACACAAATCCCAAATTTAAAAAATCAGTTGTACTTTCTTCACGAACACTTTGGAAAATTGCCAAAACTAATCACTTATTTTGAAAATCGAAATCTCAAATTAAATGCCGGATTAACCACATTAGATGTGGCTGTTAATAATTTGAAAAGTATTCCAAGTGACTTCGGATGTGGCCTTCGGCAAAAATTTGAAGCAATTCTTAATAGAAATCCAGATTTAATTACATTGCGGCAATTATGTATGGAGACAATTCCACAAAATCTAACGGCTAAATATGAAGAAATAAAAGAATATTTCCAGTATGCACCTATAACCAGTTGCGATGTAGAAAGGACATTTTCTATTTATAAGGATGTACTTAATTCAAAGAGAACAAAATTGACAGAAGAAAACCTTGAGAAACTATTGCTAGTCAATATTAATACTCCTTTACTCAACTTGAACGACAAAATGAACAAATAAAAATGTTCCAATTATAGATATAAAATTAAAAACTTAAAAATACAACTTTTCAACAAATACATATGTATTTCGTAATTTTATAGATCACCACCCGTTTGTTTTTCAATTATATAAATAAAATTAAAAACTTTATAAATACAACTTTTCAACAAATAAATATATATTTCGTAATTTTATAGATCACCACCCGTTCGTTTTCCAATTATATAAATAAAATTAAATATTTTAGAAATACAGCCTTTCGCCAGTACTGCACTGGGTGGTAAGCGTGTCCGTTCTCTAATTATATGATAATAAATATTTTGATACGATGTATTTTAAATTGAATAATGTTTTTTTGATTATTAATTTTTTTAAACTATTACCTTTTATTTAATCTTTTGTTTTAATTTACTGTATTTGGGTGTACGGTACTTTTGTGTTAAATACGGTAATTCTGCGCGCGAAATACGGTTATTTTTTCGCGTCGTGTTGGCAACGCTGCTAGAGAAGGAGTTTTGCCGCACCCTGTATGTATAGACTTTTATTTCGATCCGATGGCAAATAAATTGGTTTCTCAGTTGTGAATGGTTTTAAATTCATACTCTGCATTAGAGATGATCTTAACGATGATTTTATATTCACAGTGAAAATGCAAACGGTGATTTCAAAAGAGCAGTGATTCTTAACAGTGATTATATTCACCGTTAACAATATATATTCATATTATATTCACCGTTTGCTTTGTAAAAATATAGTATATTTTTTTACAGTGAACGGTGAAAAGAATAGTTTTTATATTAATGGTGAACGGTGATTCTAATTATAAATAGTTCATTCTAAGCTAATATTGCCCTATTCCCAGATATTGTAAAGATAAGAATTCTTCAATAGAGAATTTTGTTATAGAGTCATAGTTTTAATTTCGTTTTATTGTTTTCATAAAAATTTAATTGTACATAATTACATTTTTGTTATACCTATATTTAAATTATCTTATAAAAAATAGAAAAGCAAAGATATATAAAACGCTATTTTTATTGATTTTTTAAATTATTATTATTAAAATTAGATATGATTGCAATAATAATTTAAGGTTTTGAGGTTGTTAATAACAACCCGAAAATCTGCCACAACTTGTTATAGATAATGTAGGTATATTATTAGTAATTATTACATAAGTATGAATATTCTCAATTTGAAGCACTTTATTTAATAGTAGCATTTACGATAGAGAACATTATATTACACTTAATTATTAGATTAATTAACAAATGAACTCAGTATTATTTGTCTTTGTATACGCAAGTCACCGATTCTAAACTGTGATTGGTGAAATATATATTTACGGAAGCGTACGATTCTAAACGGTGAATGATAATGGTGAAATATTGTAAACGGCGAATGGTGAAACAAAAAGCGAATATTATAAAACTCTAATCACTGTGATTGGCGCGCCAAACGAAACGGTGAAAACGGTGATTAAGAATTCACTGCGAATAATCACTGTGATCAATATATTCGCTGATCCCTACTGTGCATTATTCGTTGTAGTGCCATCGAAGAATGCAGGGGAATTAAACCAAAGCCATTTTCTTGCTTTAGCACAAAAACAAATTTATTTTCAAATGTTTTAGAAATATGTATGTTAGTTATTAAAAGTGTTACATTATCAATTATATTTCCATTTATAAAAAGAGCAATTAATGACTTGTCAAAATATCTAGATGACGTGATATTTATCTATCTAAAAAGACAATAAGCATTTTTTGTTTAATTTTCAGCTGTGAAAAAAGTCAAGAATGATTTGGAATTATTTTAACGAGGAGAATTAAAATAGAATTAAGTATCTCCAAGATCATTACAAACAGAAAATAAATTAACCAGATTATTACATTTAAAAAATAAAATCACAATATATTATGTGCTAAAATAATTGCCTTTGTAATCTAATCTCTCCTAAATCGAGATTAAACGTAAACGCGTCTCGAAAAATCGACTTCTCGAATGCGAGTTATTCCACGGATTCCAGAATAGTGTAGAAAGTACCGGAATAAAATAGCGGGCAAGGTGTATTGATCCGGCTATAATAAATTTTCAGCAGACGCTCTCTGTACAGTTATTCTAAGGGATACATGGTAATGCGTTCTGATCCCCTATTGTATTTATGAATCACCCCAGAGGACTGGTTATGAGTAAGCCATATAGGCACGAATAGAAGTAAATATGTTGCTCCCTACTAGTATTATGCACTTTTCGTGTGTAATTTAAAGTATTAACTTCACAAAACCACTAATCTACGTTTATTAATTGACCCAATTTTTTTTACACTGATTTTGTTTACATTTATGATGACATTATTTATGCAATCATGATGTATTTAGTACGATTGGTTGTTAAGATAATTTATCTTATTTAGAATATTGTTTATTTGACATACGTGCATTTTTATTGCGATAGTTAATGTAGTATTTTCATAAATTACGTGTTTTATTTACAATATAATGCTACTCAATTGTTTTGAATGAAATTCACATCAACACTATTAAATCAACATTAAAAAATTATTCATATAATTTAGGCCCGAAAAAAGTGAATCTTGAAAATAAGAGCCAGAAATAGAATGGGAAGAAGTGCGTATTTATTATCATCATAGCTCATAGCTAAGTCTCTTCTGTCTTAAAATGTGAGACATCTGGAAATTTCTATTAGGTCGAGTCATAAATAATACTAACGGTAACAAGTTGTAATAATGTATTCCTTTGAGTCAACAAAATTGACGGGTTTGAACACGTTAACAATCAATAAGTATCCATCAAGGTTACTCAGCACTAGGCTTACGGCCGGTATTATCAACGTATTTAAAAGGACATTTATATTACATGGCATTTAAAAATAAGGCAAATGTACTATCAACATGTTTAACTCTGAAATGCTATTTTGGGTACACATGTACCCCAGCCTTCTTCAAAAATCCCGCTAATCGAAAATAGATGGAGCTGCGCTCGCGGGCTTTTGAGTAGTTTCAGCACACGATGCGACAGTTCATGTGCGATATTGGTGAAAGACAGCGCCTTTGCATCTTTGAGATATTTGATAGTTGGGGTACATGTGTACTCCAGTGTAGCAGAATAAGACTGTATTAAATTTATTTTCGCTTGTAAGTATATATTTGTTTTACTAAATTATTTGATTATTAATGTTTTTACTGCATAGTTTATGCTATTTTTTAATTTAATTGTTGTTTTTTAGATCACGCAAGTAATGGCTTCTCGAAATAAGATTTTCGATCTAACAAATCCTGATGATCTAGCTGAAATACACCGTATTCTTTATGATTCTGATTCCGAGGGTTCTCAGGACGAGATCGATGAGGACGATGTTATTATACCAGATTTTAGAGAGGACCTCGAAGAGGACAAAGAGTCTGAAACTGAAGACGATCCAATAGTTTCCTCTATTCCAGTCCAACCTCAGGATCCCTTACCACCCGTCTATGAGTCTGAGGACGATGTACCCTTGGCACAGATACAGCTTGCAGACCAAGATAAGGTTAAAGTTTTCAAGGTTTCCACCAAACTAAGGGGCAAAAATGGATTCAAATGGTCAGGTGTGAAAGGAGCAGTTCATCGTACACCAAAAAGAAATCTTGTTATGCATTTACCCGGAAATAAAAACGAATCAAGAAAAATACAATCAGGAATAGAAGCATGGCAATTATGTTTCACCAGAGAAAATCTGGATTCGATAACAGAACATACCAACAAAGAAATAAAAATTCAAAGATTGAAATATGGCAAAGAAATGGGCAATAGTGATACAGAAGATACACCAATAGCTAATAAACCTTCCTACACCAGAGACACAGATAATGTTGAAATGATGGCTCTCTTTGGTTTATTCTATTATGACGGCGTAATGAAGATGAATGGAGTATTTACAAAGGAACTCTTTCATAAAAACAATGGTATACCCATATTTCGAGCAACAATGCCCGAAGCACGTTTTAGATTTTTAGTAAACTGCCTCCGGTTTGACGATAAAAACACCAGAGCTGAAAGAAGAGAAATCGACAACCTTGCAGCATTTCGAGAAGTTTTTGAGAGATCTATAAACAAAATGAAAAACTTATATGTACCTTCGGAGTACACCACAATTGATGAACAATTGGTTGGATTTCGTGGCCGATGTCCTTTCAAAATGTATATTCCTTCAAAACCCGATAAATATGGGATTAAAATTGTGATGTGCTGTGATGCTAAAACGGCTTATGTACTCGATGCTGAAGTTTATATAGGCAAAAACTCCACACCATCTAATATTCCTGTTGCCCAGTATTATTGCGATAAACTTACCACTTCTTTTCAAGGAACCAATAGAAATATGACAATGGACAACTGGTTCACATCTGTGCCGACGGCAAAAAACCTTTTAGAAAAAAAAGTTACAGTTGTAGGTACACTGAAGAAAAATAAAACAGAAATTCCTCCATCATTCTTGGACCTCAAGGAGAGGCAGATAAACTCCGCCATGTTTTGCTATAGTGACCAACTTACATTATTATCATATTGTCCACCAAAAACTAAGAAAAAAACTGTTATCATGCTTTCAACAATGCATGAACAAGGTGATGAGTCAAATACCACCAAATTACCAGAAATTATAGAATTTTATAATTCCACCAAGGGAGGAGTGGACACTTTGGACCAACTGTGCCACACTTATTCTACTAATAGAAAAACACGCCGTTGGCCATATGCCTGTTTTATAATTTGCTAAATATTGTGGGATATAACTCGTTGGTACTTTTAAGAGGTTCGAATGCACCAAATAAAGAAATTGTCAAAAACAGAAGAGATTACCTGAAAAAACATGCACTTGATTTAGTGAAACCTCATATGCAAAGTCGCTTGCAAACTTCAACTATGAGGCGTGAACTCCGTCAAACTATATGCAATGTACTAAAAATAACCCCTCCAGTAGAAGTACTAACAAGGCCACCTGCTACCACCGGTAGATGTTCATTTTGCCACAGAAACCAAAACCGAAAATCGAGGGTCAACTGCGATATATGCAGAAAATTTATTTGTTTACAACATCAAAAGAAAATTTGTCCAACTTGTGCGGAGTGATAATAAAATACTATTTTGCTGAATAAACCCAAATGTAGAAAGTTATTTTGACTTGTTTTTGCGTTATATTTAAATAAACACATTTATTGACAAAAATTAGCTAACTTTTATTTGGGGTACACCTGGACCCCACTGTAGCAGATTAAGTCCTGAAAATAAGTGTAGCGTTCCAGGGTTAAAGGAACATTTAACTCTAAACACGCATTTAAACCTAAGTGCCTAGATTTGACTACACAAGTATTAAAAGGAGAATTAGCGCATGCGTATTTATATTATACTGGTAGCACTTACGTAGCATTAAAAAAAAAGTAATAAAGAACAAACTAGATGCCCATGCAAGGAAGTAAAATCGGGGAATGCACAACATAAATATTTTTGTTTGAGAATTACACTAATTATAGTATTTATTAAGTTAACCTTTTTAATTATTTCCATTTGATAGCTATATTTAATAAGAAAGACAAGTTCCAGTTTTGCAAGCAATCTTTTGTAATTATTTAGTTATGTATGTAAAAAAAATGTCACACTGTATATTAAATTTGTAACTTAAATGTAGCTCTAATAATGTTGTACGATATATGTAAAAAAATGCATCAACATCAACACGTATTTACAAGTAACACTTATTTAGTTCGATATTAACTTTTCTATATCTTAATTTTCAATTTTATTAAAATCTATTTAAAATATTTATAATCGTTTGAAACTATGTTCATGGCATACACGCGAAGATCTACGAAAAGAAAACTATAGCGAGAAAAAGTTTTGCATTCGGGGATTACACGACAATCGCCAAGGCAAGAAGTCACATTCGTGGACCCTACGTAAAATAAATTTATATTTGTGTGGAAGTAATCGTTGTGTGAGAATTAAAGTAGTGCTAAAAGATAGATATAATCGATCTACGAATTTTAAAAGGTTCGGTGAGACAATATCTCTTCTAGAAGTCGAGATATTCCGACTTAAATAAAAATATTCTACCGACGCCGAACAAAGATACATAGAAACAAATATAATAGTGCATAAAATCTGCGACTTAGAAGAAAAAGGTGCCGAGATAGCAACCAAATATCATTCCGAAGATAAATTCTTTCAAAGAGATTCATCCCATTCAGTAAATTTAGCCGTTTGCAGTTTGGCGGGAAAAAGGTGATTTGTTCCCGCGCGATTGGAAAAACAACAAACCAGGAGGCGGAAACCTAAACCAATAGAATTGCAGCGTGGGAATAAAAAGCGCCAATCAATTACAGCAGAATTTTTGTAGGGTATTTGAAAGAAAAAGCAAATATCATATTGAATTTTAAACTCAGCTATTAAAGCAGGTAAAAAACTATTTCAAAATAGAATTTAATTCTTAGAACATTTTGAAGTATGTTGTAAATTAAAATTTACTACTTAACCTACGAAGTCGTATATTTTGACAGTTTCATACATACAAATAAATAACAAATGTGATTGACATTATCAAATGTCATTTGGATTTACGTTTACGAAACAACAAACACATACTAATATATATGCGTCTTATTCTATCAACATTTCAAAGTAACCTAGATTGACTTTTCAAATGAACACACGTTATATATTACCTTACCCTTGTGCATTTTTTTAAATGTATATAAAGATGTAATAACTTTTTAAGTAGAGAATTTAAAAAGATCTTGAATTTTACATTATGCGTAGCAAATATCCATATTATGACATAATATCTATAATTATTACAAAAAAAACTATTGCAAATTTCATACCGTAGATATAGTAGAATCGGTAAATTAATTTTATATTTCTTGAAACCGATATCAAACAATCGGTACCTAGAAAACGGGTTATGAATACTGATTCCTAGGTATCGAATTCAAGGTATCAATTCCAAGGTATCGATTCCAAAGCTTCGATACCTATCGATACTTTACCGATTCCAGTACTCGCTAAGTATCGATACTTAGCGATGTACCGGGTAGTCTACCTTTGTGCATTTTTTAAATGTACATAAAGGATACAATAACTTTTTAAGTCAAGAATTTTTAAGTATGTATGCATTATATATATATTATATAGTATATATTTAAAAGAATGTTGTTGAATTTTACATTATGCATAACAAATATCCAAATTATAACATAAACATAATAACTATAATAATTACAAAAAAAAAGCAAAATATTACAATATTGCAAATTTCATATCGTAGATATGGTAGAATCGGTAAATTAATTTTATATCTCTTGAAACCGATATCAAACAATCGATACCTAGAAAACGGGTTATGAATACTGATTCCTGGATATCGAATCAAGGTATCGATTCCAAGGTATCGATTCCAAAATATCGATTCCAAAGTATCGATTCCAAAGCATCGATACCTATCGATACTTTACCGATTCCAGTACTCAGAATCGATACCGTGCACAGATCCGATTCATTGCTAAGTATGAATACCTGAATTGGTATCAATACCCGATACCGAAAACGTCGGTATCGCCCATACCTATTCTTCAATTGTTGATAGCCCGTATTTTTTCACAGCACTGCGTTTAATTTATCGATGAAACAATTCTTCTGGAGTTTTGCTAAACGTTTAACTACTATATTTTCTACTATTTCAACGCTGTCTTGTAAAGATAATCCTTTAATTTCTAGCGTAGAGATTTCAGTTGAAATGCACGCCAGATTAGCTCGAATAAAAATGAAATTTTCTCGAACGTTTGTTTTTCTCAGACTGCGACTCTTCAGAGTCGAATTCATCAACAATTATCTTTAGAATTTCCGAATATTCAACGTAATATAACAGCAGTGTCTATCCAAATTTCCCATCTTGTAATGATTGGCGCGGATGGAAGTTCCACGCCAATTTGGAAGGCCCACTAGACACGAGTTGGTGCTTTAAGAAAAATCTTTTTCACAGCCGATATCAGCATACTAACGTCTGGATAAAGAGGTACGAAATAAATCAGCTACTCTATGTAAAGCATGCGCTACACAAGTCACATGGATCTTGTTTGGGTACAAAATCTGTAATCCCCGCATTGCTTGGCACATATATGGTGCAGCATCGTTGCAAACTAATAGCACTTTTTCGTATAAAATACCGGGCGGCCACGATAAACTTAGAGAATCGTTGAAGAAAGCAGCGACTGTTGAATGATTCCCTTTGTTCAGTACTTTTAAAGTCAGCAAATATGATTTATCTTTTTTTTCATGAACTCATAATATACCAAATACAAAATTTTTTATTTTATATTAAATTCCCATGTTTTCTGTATTAAATTAGGTCCAATATGCGAGCCACTACATTATATATCAATATATGTATTGAGAGATGGTAAATAAATTAGTAATTGTAGAATGCACAGTGCGAAATTTAGGAAGTTTAGCGGAACTTTATTCAATTTTTGAAATACGTAAAATGCATAAGATTATTTATTATTTTGTTAGGTAAATACCCCGCCTATAAAACCTCATACTCAGTTTGGGGATTTACCCTGCGAAAGAACCGCAAAATGCACCTGAAATTCGCATTACTTATTCAATCATATTTTTGCCTATAGAAAGCTATTCGATTTGTTAAAGTTAATAGAGTGGTACATAGAAATGGCAAATCAGTAGGCCATGATTTTTTCTTCATGTATTTTATTAGAAAATTGTCAATTATTGGCATTTAATTAATTGCAAAATCTTTCCTTGCTCGTGTGTGATTTGTTCGTGGAAAAAGTGATTTTTAAGAAGTAAATTAAATTTACATTTTTAACTTTAGTGGAGATTTTAAAAAGTGATACCACATAATACCAGCTTGAAAGGCACAACATTTTAAAGTTTTTTTTCCCTCTGTTGAAAACTCAAAAGATCTTCTGCGATATTTTGCGATCTTCTTTTAAATGAAACATTTTCCAGAATGACTTTGCAAGTTTCATATAACTGTATATTCCAAAAGCGGAAGGAAGAACCGACATCGGATGCCATCATTGGTTTTGTTTTGGAAAAAATAGGCTCACCAATGTTAAGATCTGATGCTCTTTGCAGTTTAAAGGCAAGTCTTCGCGCACTGGTTTGTAAAATACGAAAAAGGTGGAGGGAATCCAGTCGAAATTTAGCATCATTTCTGAATAAAAATGCTGTCTGGCTTGAAAATAATGTAAAGTTTTCAAATGCTGTAAGAGATACATTGCCCAGTGGATCGAGGACCAATGCAGGCAGACCTAAAAAAGAATTTAGGTATTGTCATCCTAAAGTGCAAAACAGAAAAGTGCATCATCTTTTGAAGTCCGGTAGTCAAGACGAGTTGGCCAAAGCAACCGTAACAAAGCTATACCAATCTGGAAAACGAAACTCTGTAGCGATTGTCAAGGAACTGGCATCTGCTTCTCCAGAAAGGGGAAGCAAAATCAAAATGGCTCGCATGTCTTCTTCAAACAGCCCACGAAAATTAACTCCGGACCAGGCTCTGGCGCTACTTATTGATGCAAACTTATCGTCAAATCAATCCAACATTGTTCGGGATCAAGCAAAACATCACGGTTGCACTTTTTATCCACCTTATTATGTTGTAAAGGAGGCAAAGAGGTTATGCTATCCAAAGGACATAATAATAACTGAAGTTTCAGCTGAAGTATCAGTTCAGTCGCTTATAAATCATACCATAGCAAGATTTTGTACAGGGCTAGAAGAGACTCTTAGAACTTTGTCAAACGTTAAAGCACTAAATATTATCGTAAAGTGGGGTTGTGATGGGGCGGAACAAGTTAACTATCGACAAAAGTATATGGACAAACATAGCTCTGATGATAGTATGTTTAGTGTATCAATGGTACCAATCCAAATGTGCTCCGTAAATGATAATGGTGATAATCAGTCACTAATTTGGAAAAACCCTGCTTCCTCTTCCACACGGTACTGTCGCCCCATTAAGTTCGTTTTTACCAAAGAAACAGTCAGTGTAATTACCTCAGAAGTAAACAAAGTGAAAGAACAAATATCTCAACTTACTCCAACCACTATACATGTAGATGGCAAGCAATTTCAGGTTACAGCAAATATGATCTTTTGTATGATTGACGGTAAAGCATGCAATGCTGTATCATCCTGTGCATCATCACAAACATGCTACTTATGTGGGGCTAAACCTAGTGAAATGAACAACATCTGCGATATACCTCAAAAAAATATAAACGAATCCTTTTTATCCCTTGGACTATCGCCTCTCCATGCATGGATAAGGTTTTTGGAATGTATTTTACATATATCGTACAAACTTGATATTAAAGCATGGCAAGCTCGTGGAGCAGAAAATTTAAAAAAAGTTGCAGAGAAGAAAAAATACATTCAACAAAAATTCAAAGAGGAGCTTGGCTTGCTTATAGATATGCCAAAGCAGCAGACCGGAAACACAAACGATGGTAATACCGCGAGGTAATACCGCGAGGAAATTCTTTAGAAATGCCGAAAAGTCTGCCGAAATAACTGGCGTTAACTTACAATTGATCAAACGTTTTCATGTGTTGTTAGAGTGCCTAAATTGTGGTCTTAAAGTGATTCAGAAAAGTTCGGCGAATATGCAAGAGAAACTTTGGGATTGTATTTGAAAGAATGTTTCTGGTACTCAATGCCCGTAAGTGTGCATAAAGTCCTTTGTCATGGAAAGGATATTATAGCCTCTTGCATTCTTCCGATCGGACAATTTTCAGAAGAAGCTCAGGAGGCAAGAAACAAAGACTACAGAAAATATCGTGAACTTTTTACTAGAAAAACGTCAAGAATTGACACAAATACGGATTTATTTTATTGACTGCTTATTTCGTCGGATCCGTACATCGCTAGTCTTCGTAAACCACCCAAAACCAAGCATAGTGAAGTTACACCAGAAGTTTTAGTGTTGTTAGAAAGATTTGCAGGCCCGTGTAATGATTGCGAGTCTTCAGACGATTGCAATGAGTCTAGTTCTGAATAGGTGTTCAAAATGTTGTTATAAAATGTATGTTTTTTAATTGTTCTATAATAAAAAAACACAAATAAACTCAAAAACTTTAAATAAAACATATTAATTTTTATTAAAAATTTTAAAAACCAACAAATAGAACTGTTTTATTGTTTTTAATAATTAAGTTCCGGTAAACTCAAGAAATTTCGCACTGTGGAACGCCCCGATACAAATTCGTGTTGAAATTCTTTCTTTGGGGACTGTAGTTAAGTAAAACCTTTTAAAAAAGGTATCAAACCCACTACCACAATTAATAATCGTATCCTAAATACTTATTTCGACAACTAAGTTGTCATTATCAGTAGGTAAAACCACTAACCAGAATGTTGAACATGGCACAGTAAAAGTAACACAAAGAATCGCCCACCGCTTTACAAGGCTCCCACGTATACACTGTATTTATAAAACTAAAATTACTTCAACTTACCCCACTTCAGAAACTGACAATTCTAATTCTAATTTACAACATTTACTGTACAGATACTTCATTTCTAGGTTCAACCATTACGTTTTCTCATATGAAATGACGTTATTTTTACAATTTGCCGTTACATTTACGTTCATGAATTTAGGAAAAACATATTATTTTACTTAAATTCGTTTGCTAATTTTCTACATCGAAAAAAGTAATAATCTAATTGTGATTCATACAAGAGTAATACAAAAATTTCTTTAGCATTACCCTTGTATGAATCTTGCGTCTTCATGGATGAGAAATATTTTTTTCATTTATGAATGCAGCTAGTGGACATATTAATCTGCTTTAAGTGCTTGTGGTTTAAAAATTTGAAATAAATAATATGAAGATGATCCCACCGCACAGACCACAATATTTTGCTTCCGTGTAGCTCAGATTTTAGTATCGGTTGTGGCTATTTACTTTTGTTGTTTGTTTTATTCGCTGAGAGTATATATCTTCTTTAAATAGCGACTGTGATATGTTTCACTTCTTCAGCCATTCCTTGGTAATTTGTCGTGAATTGTAGTTTACAACGAAAGTTTGAAGAGCGATCTTGTCTGGATTCATACACGAATCTCAAGAATTAAATTTGGCAAATCAGTTAGACTATTAGTTATAATAGTAACAATAATATTTATTCATCTAATAGATCAATATAATCCAATTACAGGACAAAAAAAAAGAAATAATATTAAAAAATTATAATTAAGTACTACAGCATAATATTAGAACAACAAATTAACTGTTTAAACTGATGATAAAATGATCAACTTGTCTTTCTGGATTCTTTTAAATAAAAGTAATGGTAATTTCAAAACGCACTAATGAATAATAAAACACACTAAATACACTTAATAACTAATTATAACAGTATTTATTTCAATATTTATTTCACATTTATATAACAATATCAACCCGACGGCGATTACTCGTTGAATGCCTCATAGTCCCTTCCGAGCGAAATATATAGATGCTGCTTGTACGTCTAGAACATTCCGAACTCTATCTGGTATGTTTCCGGATGGGTCTCGAACGTGTTGGCACGTATGGCGGGTGACGTCAATGCATGACTCACATTACAATAACAATAAACTAATCTTAAATTGATGGAGACTGTGGTTTGACATCAACAACAACAACAGACAGAAACAAGAAAAACCCCTAACCTCAATATAAATCAACAAACTCTAAATACGTGCTTCGGCAACTAAGTTGCTATCTTCAGTAGAACAATATGAAACATAAAAATAGTGTTAAACGTAGCGTCTTTGGTTAACACGCCACAAAATGTGGCAAAAGTGCGTGATGCTTTCCTGCAAGACCGCAAGAGAATAATCCATGACATTTGTAACATTGTCAGTTTGTACAGTGTTTGTCAGCTCATTCTATTCCACGAACTTAACATGCAGCATATTGCTGCGAAGTTTGTGCCAAGGTTACTCAGTATAGAAGAAAAACGTTTAGTACCAGAATCATTTCAGGCGACGAATCATAGATGTACGGGTATGATCCCAAAACAAAACACGGCAAACTCGAAGCAACATCAAGTCGATGTTTATTTGCTTCTTTGACGCGAATGGCATCGTGCACAAAAAATTTATTCCCCCAGGTAAAATAATTAATGGACGATTTTATTGGGATGTTCTTCATGTCATATGTAACGTATTACATATGCCTATTACAAGCGGCAGCTATGTTCCTAGTATGAGCGATCATCCATAAATTCTTACCAAGGCGTATATGTTGGTATATATGAATCGAATTATACTTTTATTTATTTTATTTTGATGTTTCTTATATCTGTATTTTATTGTTGTTGCATATTGTCTTGTAACGTGGGTATTCCTGTTAAAAACGGAAATAAATTATATTATTGACAAGCATACTTAGGAATGAAACACAAAATTGTTCTGGTTTCAGTGTCCGCTATAATATCATTTCAGTTTCAATTATTCTGAACTAAATTAAATATAATTATTTATACACATAATTTCACTAATATAAATATTTTTGATCATTAATTACCACAGAGAGTATTCGAGCGATTGATGATTCATAGCCTATAGGCGTCTGCCTTGTATTCGCAATAGGTTTGTTTCTGTCAGCGATCCGTAAGTTTCGAACAATTTGATACATGTGGCAAGCTGCATAAGTGGCACATACCTACATATGCAGTTAATATGTATCTGTCAATGCACAGAGCGAATGTAATAAACGGTTTGGTAACCGGCAGCAACTACTGCTGAAACAAAAGTAATGCTGACAAGCGAATTGCGTATCGAATTTTGAATAAAAATAATTTACAAAGAACAAAATTCAGTAGGTAAGGCCGCGATTTCGTCAGACAGACGCTTGGCGTCACATATTAATGTATATTTTCATATAAAGGTGGCGCTCTTGAATCTAATAGCGGTCACCCATCCAAGTACTGACCGCGCCCGATGCTGTTTGACTTCAGTGATCGGACGAGAACTCAACTCAACTCAACTCAACAAAATCTTTATTTACATATTACATAATTGCATACAGATATCTACATGTAGCTCTAACTTTTGTGCTTATAAAATTTTCCTACATAATGTTCTATGTTTACAATTTTAGTTAGGAATGTGTCTTTAATGACTCATATGTGTTTGTCGCTATTTACACGCACGCACAGATCACTGGCGCACACGAGAAACATTTTGCGTCATTTTCGCTTAATAACAGGCACTGTCACATGTTCACTAGAGGAAAAACTTCTAAAAAACCTCTAACGTTTTCGTTGTTCCACTGAAGAGACGATTCCGATGAATTTTAGTCTAGATCTAATCCGGAAAGGGCATTTGGAATATTGGTAAACGTTGATATTGATGGGGATGTTTTGCCGGAGTTTGGCGCGTTTTGGTAATCTATGTATTTTCTGTGAAACATTAAAAGTGTAAAACATTACTATGAACAACTAAAATTTGTTCAAGGTGTTCCTGTGTTAAATTAGTTCTTTTAGATGTTAAAACGTCTTTAAAAATAGAAAATGTGCGTTTCACATCACAACTGGTGATGGGTGCGTGATTAAAATGTTGTTCGAATGTATAGATTTTTCAATTGGCTCTGTGCAGAATTGATATAATATTCTAATCTGGATTTCTGCTAAATAATGCCATCATCTATTTGTTTCAGCTTTGAGAAATATCTTTTTAAATGATGAAACTAATTTATCAACATTTGGAAAATGACCCCTAATGCATTCACATAGTCTGTGTAGTGCATGTGCTGCACAAGTAACGTGTAGCATATTGGGATAAAATGTTTTTAACAATAAACTGCCGCATCCGTCAAAAATAATAGCATCTTGCCTTTATAGTTGTTATCTGATGACAGAATATTATGAATACATTGATCAATTACTTCTGCAACTGTTTCACCATTTACGACTGGCAATATTTTAGTTGCAATTAAGTATGGTTGGTATGAAGTTGTCGGATGAAGAATACCAACAACTACATTTAACACATGTCGTCCCATTACATCCGTTGTTTTGTCTGCACTTACCCAAAGATAATGACCAGATAGGTTGGTTCGTATTTTTTCAATGGTTCTCAAATAACATTTTGGTAAGTGGTATTTACGTAAAGTAGATTCATCTGGTCTATGACGATCAGTATATTTTGTAAGAAACCTGTTAAGGACTGTCTTAAGCAGGACTCTTAAGGATTATTAAGCAATTTGAATGCGGTATTGGTCGCCGTGAAAGCTTTGCACAGTTCTTCGTTAAAAGTCTTAGGTGCAGATGGACATATTGCTATGAATTGTGCCTTTAATTGCTTATTGACTTATGTTCACACTCCACAGTAGTTTTGCCGAACTAGACTCAGTTGGGTGGGCACCTTCCTTGAGCTTCTTAATCGTCAGGGTTTATTCTCACGAATATCGTGGTATAAAAGAGAAATAATAATAATTAAACTCAAGAAATAAAACTAACATTAACACCACAAACATTTAATTCAAATCGAAAAGAAAAAAAAAACTACTTTAACAAGTATAAAGCAGAATTGTGACTTTATTACGCCGCAACATAGAGAAAAAACTCTTGTAAAATATGACTGTTACAGGAGATAAAAAAAACTCTAAACTGAATTCCGAACAAAGATCTAAATAAATATAAACAAACTTTATTAGCTGTCATCAATTACTTTATTCCCATCAAAATCAAACGTCAAATAGAACTTTCTCTATTTTCACACGTATCCAAAATTAATCATGCGCAATAACTCCAGCATGTGACAAATAAATTTTCCCCCCTTCCTACTATACTCCGATAACTTAAATGAACAAAAACTATATTAAAAAAAACAGTCTAATACGTTTTGTTAATATTTTAAATGATTACAAAAATATTACAAATTAAATTTATAAATTTAAGAAGCTTCAAATTTCAATAGAATTATTACTACAAATATATCTATATAAATATCATATTAAAAATACATACATTTAGTTTTGTATACGTCACGTCACAAAAACTATTATCAGAGAGACTCCAGATAGGTTTTTTTTAAATCAATTTATAAGTCTAAATACTCATAAAAAATATACGTAATGAATTTTAAATACATCAGCACACTACCAAAAACACACACCGTAATTATTCAAAATTAAATTAAATAAAATTAAGTTTTATCTAATTTCAAAAAAAACACAACCTATCTGTAAAAGAACTATTAAATCTCTAAAGCATGATGAAGTCACAGGAAACAGCAAGACATCCCTACCTAACATAAATAAATCAACATAGCGACAATGTATATTTGTATTATTATGACTTCCTGCTTGGCGCGGACTTCGAACATCAAAATAGGCCCGTGCAATCTACAGACATGGACAAAAATACACATTACAATAAATTGTTATAAAAATTTTCAATTTTTAAAGTTATTTCCCTGGAATAAAATTTTACAAATAAATACAATAATTTTCATATCTTCTTTTGTTTCTTCAGCAGGGAAAAATCCACTGCAATATGTTATTTAGATGAGTTTTCGAAGAAACATGTCTCTGCACATAGTACTTTTGTGGACGCCTTAAACTTAATGAACAGGTACTGCAATATATCTCGGTATCATTACGAATATGCAACCAATCTGTATGACCTCTAATCCATCCTACCATGGTTGCCCTACGAGAATTCTCCGTAGTTAATGAAAATAAAGAGAAATACTACGAACAGAAAGAAATGGACTAAAAAGAAACGAAAACTACTCCAAAAATAAGGTAGTAAATTAAACTTAATATTTATAAAAAATTATAGGATAAATATACGATATAACAATATAAATTGGATTTATTAAAATACTAAAAGTTGTAATCAAATAACACTGAAAGAAATGAAATCAGAAACACGCCACTGTAAAACAGAATTTATAAATGAATAGACAGATTAACGACGGAAATAACAACATCTGCTCGACGAATGGAATCGAATAAGCAAATAGTGGGGCTGTTATAACATGCATACTATACATGATTCCGCCGCAACGTTTTATCGGGGCAATTTATCATTCAATCGCTCTGTTAATTACATATTAATTTTCAACAATCAATTACCTACTACTTTGCCAAATTAACCTAGTTCGTAACAATGAGACGCACATACTTAATTTAGATCAGGTTAACGCCGATAGAATTATTTCTTGTCAAGTGTATTATACATATACAAAATTATGTTAAACGCATTCATAATACTTTGTCGTTCAGTCTTCCACAGAAGCACGACTATCTTTTTATTCTTGACCTATAGGTCAATAACAAGCCGCAATATTATTAAATAGATTTAAACATACAGCTTGTCCGATTAAGAAAAACAACATATATTATTTTACACACGTCTTTAATTACATTTATAAATTAATATATTAAATTCTAGTTAAAATAAATAGAACATCCTCGCTGCACTATACCTTGGACTAATTTTAATATATGTATGTACTCGTAATTACAAGAAAATGGAATATTTTTAAAGCAGAGTTTCGCTCAGAAGGAAAACATAATCCTACATAATAAACAATTTTTTATCTAGTTCGGTATAATCTTTAATATTCAGAAGCAAAATATAACATACTGACAACAAACTTTTAATGGACACTATATGCGCTGACGTACGAGAAAACCAGAGAGAGAAACTTCAAGAACTTGACGTTGTTAATAGACTTTGGTATTAGTAATTATAACAATTGTTTCTGGGAATTCAACGTTTTATTTTCGCAAATAAATCCTGGTAAATATACGCAACAACTAGCATCAGAAGTGGGTTTGAAACGACAAAAAGTCGAAACGGCATAGAACGTCGTAGAAGTTTCTAGAAAATTTTCAACTCCTGATAAAAACTTTGAGTTTTTGATAGAAGAATTGATGAAAAAGCAAAAGTGAATGTTGACGTACACGTTGTGGAATATTCCGGAAAAATTTCAAGCGTTTATAGCAGGGGTGGCCAACCTGCGGCCCGCGGGCCCGTGAGATTCATCACACTTTTACAAAATATACTTATTTTATAATGGTCAAAGTAGTGAAAACCAATGTATTAACATAATACATTATTTGTGCATCCATATATTTAAAAATCAACTGTCGAAATTATGGGAAAAAATTAACTTTGATTTTAAAATAATATTCTTGCGGATATATGACACATATTGCCTGTTTTATTCATGAGCTTACAGTTATGAGTTCGCAAAATAATTAAATTATATTCTGCGAATTCATAATGCGCGCGCATCTTGGAACATCTACAACAGGTTCTGTTTCCCTCTTAAGTAATCTCAGTGACCATACCTAGTTACGCACAGTTGATTGTTGACAGAGCAGAGCAGACTCTCAGTTTCAAGTGAAAATTTGCTTTTTCTATTTTGCGTTCAAAATGAACTCATTATGAAACCCAAAACAGTATCGAAATGAGCTTCATTTCGATACGCTTCAGCTTAAGCTACTTGTCATAATAAAATCAAATGTCAGATCATACTGGAATATATTTACTTTATTATTGTTTGAGTTAAGAAATATAAGTTAAAAGAATGTATAATAATAAGTTAAATTTAAATTTAAAAGTGAATTAAGGAATACGAAAAATAACATTAATAATAAATTTTTTTTAACAAAAATCTAATATTTTGTTGGACTGCCATCAGCATCAATTACTGCCCTTAACCTTCTAGGCATGGAAGCCACCAAACTTCTAAAATAATTTGGTTTGTGAATGAGAGATTGCCAAGCATTTTGAATTGCTTCCCACAATTGGTCCTGATTTTGAAATCTTATACGTGACATACTTTTGGTCATCTCGGCCCATACGTTTTCTATTGGATTCATGTCCGCACTCTTGGCACTCCATTGCAAAATCTCAATGTTATGCTCTTCCATCCATCGCGACACTATGTTTGCACTATGAACTGGGCAATTGTCATGCTGATATATAGAAATGTTTTCAGGATACACATGTTGGACTGATGGTAACATAAGATTTTCCAAAATATGAATATAATTCTGGGAATTAAATCTCCCATTTATTCTATGACACATTCCAGCATTGTGGTAACTTATCCATCCCCAAATATTTGTAGAGAATCTTCCTTGCCGATCTGAATTATCTATATATTGCTCCTCGTATCTTGTACCGCCAGGTCTGTAGACACGAACAGAGCCATTACTTGTGGATTGAAATGTTTTCTCATCAGTGAAAACTACATTTTCCCAAAACTCAGGTCCATTGTTTATATGATTTAATGCGAACAAAAGCCTGGCTTGCTTCCTTTCTTCACTAACCTGAATTTTTTTGGCTGCAACACGCGACCTTATGTCGCTATCTCTTATTCTCCTGCTTGCAGTTCTACGTGAACCAGGAAAAATGGTCTCCGCAACTGCTACTTTCACTGAATCGAAAGGATATTCTCGGAGATGTTGAACTAGATTATGGTTCGGCTGTTCAGGTGAAATTCTTTTAAGCCCAGTACCCGGCTTTCTGTCTATGCTCTCATCAGTCTCCCATCTTTTCTTAACCTTCATCGCGGTGGTTTTATTTAACTGCATTTGCTGCGCAATTTCCCTAATACTGTACCCTTCTTGTAATTTAATTAATATGCGAACTTTATCAGTTGCGGTTAGCTTTCGTGCCCTCGTAAAAATATGTTTGACGTTTAATAAAATTGAAAATGATTTGACATATAATTGTCAAAATACTAACTTACACCATAAAAATTTATTAAGAAAAGCTTGTACTACATTTATCTGGCCACGACTGTACATTTGACAGATATGATATATGTCCGTATTTTACACAAACAACGTATGTTGTATACAATTGACAACAACATAATAATATATGTATATGTTTCTATGACACTCATGTTTATATTTTTAAATGAAGTATCAAGTAATGTTAACGCAAATTAGTAAATAATATGTAATATAATATACTTCGCGGATAGCAAGATTTAAATTTGAAAATGTCAAGTATCAATGTGACCAACTGCATGCTTTATATAAAAATTAAACTCTGAACTTTCAAATTAAATAATTCCAATTTAAGCAATTTATTAATGTAAAAAACGCAAAATAGAAAAAATAGCATAAAAAACTCGTTTCATAAGGCCTTTTGCCGCACTCGCTCTTTAGAAAACTCGTTTTCTAAACTGATCTCGTGCGGCAAAATGGTGCCTTATGAAACTTGTTTTTTAATATACTATTTTGGTATCGTTTTGTGTGCTGTGACTGCCGGATAATTATTTTAATACACCTATACTTCAACAACAGTCAGGTAATAATTCCTATTAAATTTATAATAACTTTTAATTTAACAATTAAAAATAGATATATTTAATATCTCTCTTATTTTCAGTATGACTGCAAAGAAAAGAAGAATAGTGGACGAAAATAGAAAGTATAGCGAGGAATGGGAAGAAAAGTACTTCTTCATAGTTCAAAATACAAAATTATTGTGTTTAATTTGCCGAGAGGTCGTTACTGTATTTAAGGAATATAATGTTAAGAGGCATTACGAAACAAAACATAAGGATTATTTGAAGTTCGATAAAGAAGTGAAAGAATCGAAGCTCAAGGAGTTTATGTCGCAATTAAAAACTCAACAAAAAATGTTTGGTACAGCATTACAGCAACCTTCCAATATTGTTAAGGCAAGCTATTCTGTTTCATTTGTGATTGCAAAAAAAATGAAAACATTTTCGGATGGTGAATTTGTGAAAGAATGTTTGGAAGCTGTTGTGAAGGATATTTTGCCTGATAAAAGTAAACTGTTTTCGAAACTAAGCCTATCTCGGCAAACAGTGTGTCGTCGAATTAATGACATTTCCAATGAAATTGTGTTAAAACTGCGCGACAGAATTCGAGATTTCAAATATTTTTCCTTGGCATTTGACGAAAGCACAGACATTTCAGACTCAGCTCAGCTTGTAGTGTTCCTTCGTGGAGTAAATGAATCATTTCAAGTAACTGAAGAAATGTTAAATTTGATAAGTTTAAAAGGTACAGCAACAGGAAAAGATATTTTCCATGCTGTTGAAAACTGTTTATGCGAAAACAACTTGGATTTGGAAATACTTTCTGGAATATCAACTGATGGAGCACCTGCTATGATAGGTAAAGAAAAGGGAGCTATAAAATTATTAATCAATAAAATAGAATCCAACAACAAAACTAGCAATCGCTACAAAAGAGAGGATTTAGTTATAATTCAATGCTTGATTCATCAACAAAATTTATGTGCCCAAGTATTATCGATGGATCATGTTATGCAAGTAGTTATAAAAACAGTGAATTACATTCGATCACATGCACTTCCGCATCGACAATTTAAGGAGTTCCTGAGAGAATTAGATTCTGAATATGGTGACGTTGTATACTTCAGTCAAGTCAGATGGTTAAGTCGTGGAAGATGTTTACAGCGGTTTTATGATTTACGAGAGAATATTGATTTGTTTATGAATGACAAGCAAAGACCTGTACCAGAATTAAGAAATGATGAGTGGTTATTGGATTTATGTTTTTTAGTGGATATTGTGGAAAAACTTAATCAATTAAATATATCATTGCAAGGAAAAGATAACCTTATAATCGATACATTTAATCACATTAAAGCATTTCAGAAGAAATTGTTGTTATTTGAATCGCAATTGAAAAGTAATAACGCTCACCACTTTCCATTGTTGAAATAATTTAAGAAATCAAAATGTAACAGTTACATCAAATATGCAAAAGAAATAAGAAAACTTACAGCTGCTTTTGAAAGCCGATTCAGTAATTTAGAGTTACACATATACAACAAAATTTTTGAAATATATTCATCTCCCGTTCATGTTGAAATCGAGTCTGCCCCAGAATATCTCCAAATGGAACTGGTTGACTTACAGTGCAATATTGAATTAAAACACATTTTTGAAACATCAGAATCAAAAATAGATTTTTATAACACTTACGTCACAAAAGAGAAATTTCCCAATTTGAGAAATCTAGCACAAAAAGTTGTTAGTGCGTTTGGTTCAACTTACACCTGCGAATCGTTTTTCTCGAAAATGATATTGACCAAACATAAAACACGCTCAAACATAACAGACGCTAACCTGCAACATCAATTACGATGTGCAAATACCCAAATTGAGATCGATTTGCAAAAGTTAAGTGAAAGAGTGGAGAAACAAATATCGCACTAGTAAAATAAATATTTTTAAAGATTTAATTTTTTTTAATTTCATTTATATTTATATATTTTTTATATTTAATTTTTAGCGTTATATATTTCTTTACAAAGTACGTTCAGTATCATTATTATTATATTATCTATGTTTACATGTAAGAATAATAGTAAACACAATAACAATTACTTAATAACTCATTATGTTTCAATTTTTCAATCAAAAAAAAAATGTGTATAAAGCTAATATGGGGATATATAATATAATTATATATGTGGCCCGCGGAGTTATAATGCATTTCCAAAGTGGCCCGCAAGATCATTTGGGTTGGCCACCCCTGGTTTATAGCAACTTCGAATCTTTGATAGTACAATTGAAGCGAAAGAATATCGCAAAACAACAAAGAAAATTCTAGAATATTCTGGAAAAATTTCGTTTATTGAATTAAATTTATTGAAACTTGAAACTTTTGATTAAAGAATTTATTAAGTGTTGACTAAGGCGTTAAATACCGAAACAATAAACACAAGAAATGCAAAGAGAAGTGACGAAAGTGAAGAACTACTTGACTTGACCGAAACCGCACAACAGAAGAAAAGACGCCAATTATACCTGATTTTTTGTCTCCCATGACTACAATGGGGCAAATAGAAAATCCACAAATTGAAATTAATCCGAAAATCGGAAAAAAATGGAAAGTGAACAAAGAGGAATTAATAACATTCAGTAACCTATTTAAACAATAAATGTAACGAACAACCCTACTCAATCTAATTATGGCCCATTCCAAATAAGAATAGATCCAAATGGGAAAGATAGAGCTTAAAATAAAAGCTCGCGATTGGTTAAAAGATAGTCAGAATTTACACAGGCAAAATCAAGCTTATTTTATTCTGTCAAATTTCCTTTTACTGTCAGTATTGATCAATACTTCTAACAGTGTTATTGAATTGCGTGTTCTACTAGTTGTTTATTGTGCTATTTATTATTAATATTCGTTAAAAACAGTTCTTTATATTGATCATAAAGTAAAATACTCCTTTTCCGAAGATATTTTATCACTTTTATTAATTTTTTTATTTATATAATTGCAAATGTTTTATAGTATGGATGACGTAGCTTTACCAGGGCCATCAAAAATCCTAAAGGGTAATAAGTAAAAAGTGAACAGAGGCAGATAGCCTATAATGTGTATTTTAAGAGTAGTAGAGATAAGCAGGTATACAGTGTTTGATATTATCAAAGAAATTGAAATGTCTGGAGTTTCACAATCTTCTTTAAGAAAGCTAAGTTTGCCAAGATGCTTATAACAAATTGGAAGAAACTTCAAAAAGTACGATTAGAAGATACGTGCATTCATTTTTCTTAAAAAATAAATTACCAACTTGTACAAAAATGTGCGAGGATGTTAGAGAGGATGCCAGTTTACCTCACATAAAACAAACATCACTTTGAAAAATCCTAAAGAAGCTAGGATTCAAGTGGGAAGAGCGCACACGAAACAATATATTAATTGAACAAAATGATATTATCTTATGGACACGTCGTTATTTGGCAAAAATTAGAAATATGTAATACCTTGCATTGATATATATTCGCCCCATCTTCTTTGAATAAAGTTATTAAAGTATGTATAAGATTTCTCAATAATAAATATGTTAATAAAGAAAAGTAAAAGTCAATAAATAATATTTTATATAGATATGTAAATATATAAACTTAACATATAACAGCAACCATATATTCTACTTGTTTTAAATTCCTGTGTAAATTATACTCAGATCGTAGCGCCATCTGGTCCATTCTTATTTGGAATGCATCGAAAATTTAATAAAATTAACAGAACAAGCTTACTGTTTTTCTTATAGTCTCCTTCCACACTTACACATTTTTCCCAGCGTTTGTAGATCCCGTCTTTATAAAAAGTGTGAAACCGTGTCAACAGCCAATTACGCACAAACTCCTCTGCTTCTTGATCGCTCTGAAAATGGTGTCCGCTTAGTGCTTCCTTTAGTGGCCCAAAGAAATGAAAGTCGCATGGGGATAGATCTGGGCTATAGGGAGGATGTTATAGAATTTTCCAGTGGATTTGATTCATTTTAGCTCGAATCAGTGCGGCCGTGTAAGGTCTTGCGTTGTCCTGCAGCAAAATCACATTTGTTATTGGTTGGTTGCGTCTTTTGTTTCTGTAGGTGGCTTTTACCCTCTTCACGAGCGGGCAGTTATAGACAGCGTCCACAGTCTGACGTTCATGTAAGCAATCAATTAGCAAAGCATCCTTCTAATCGAAAAAGACACTTGCTAGAACTTTTCCAGTTGATAAACATGTGTTTGCTTTCTCAGGGCGAGGTTCTCCACTCCTGTACCACTCCAAACTCACTATTCTATGCAAAAAATTGGTCGTTTCTCGTTGAAATTAATTCAGAAGTCTTTGGCAATTGCCTCTTCGGATCTGTTTCTGATCATTTGTCAAAAGCCTTGAAGCCAATCTTGAGTATTTTGCGGAAACCTAGATGCTCAGTAATAATGGAATACGCATTGTCGTGACTTAATTGTACTCGCTCGAATGTTGCGGTCAGTCACAGCTATCCTGGAACGCCTATTGTGCCTCTCATTTTTTACACTTTTACGGCCATCCTTGAATTTTTTAACTCAGTCATACACTTGAGTACGTGACAAAGTTGTGTCACCAAACTGTGTAGTCAGTCTAGTCAGAATTTCCCTGGGTTTGGTACCCTCGTTCGTCAGAAACTTGTTAACGCGTTGCGCATTATCAACCTCTTGCTCAGACATGACTGTACCGGCGAGCCTAAATGCCAGTAGGTGCGCGGAACTGTGTCAATCCCCACCCTATTTTCCAGGCTACAGGAAGCCTGCTCGATTGTCAGCTCCGCTCAGTTAGCTTGGTATGAAAACAAAAGTCCGGTTTAAATTTGACTCACCCTCGTATATAAGAGAAATGTAACCTTTTAAGAACCTTGTTCTAAATTAATACGAGGATGGATCTGTAGTTAGTGAGCCTGACGAGAGAGAGCATCACTAAAAAGAAATCTTAGTTGTTTTTCAAGTTGATAACCAAAACATGACTGGAAAAATTTATCGTAAAAACGTTTTGTTATTTAAGTAGAAAGCGAAAGTTTTTAGATTTTTTTCAAACAAACTATGAAATCAATATGGAGTCTATTCGTGGGCACCAATCTCCATCGATTGCAATCATAAAAACGTTGGACAGTACTAAACGTAGCCAGATCAGTATATTTGATTGATATTTGGCGCAATGGACGCTCAAATGTCGTGTATGCTCCTTATATAGTTTAAAAAGTGTATGATTTGGTGCTAGATGACTAGATGCCGAATAAGCAAGTGTATAAAATAACAGAGGCTTTACACATCTTATGGTTTCGATTTTGCATATGAAAAAATTATCTGCAAGATGAGTGGCGCATTTCTTGACTATGGACTACAAATGCAAACAAGAACGCATTTCAGTCCTTGATATATGAAGTTCATGAGTCATTATTCGAAGGACTTTTGGCGCGGAATAATAACGGTTGATGAAACCTGGATACATCATTATATATCCGACAGGCCAATGACGTATGATGTCCTAATAAGGTTTAGGTATAACCCAAATAATCAGAAGAAGAAGACATACTCGACAGGAAGCTGCGATGGAAACAATGGACTGATGCCAGTACAAAGGCAAAGGCCGTATTCTCCGCCGGAAAGGTTATGACTACTGTCTTTTGGAAGAAGTGCAGTGAAATTCTTTTTATCGGTTATCTTCAAAAAGGTAAGAGATAACAGGGGAATGCAACTGCACGATACAATACAACGCAAAAAACTCCGCTTAAAGAATAATAATAACGAGTACTTTTTCTTCAGGATAATACACGTATTTAACACAAATATTATTGAACTACATTTTTAATTGCTTCCTCATCCACCTTATTCACCAGGTTCGGCCCACTAAGATTTTTTTTCCTTTTTCCCCATCTGAAAACTTGGTTCGGTGGCAAAAAATTTGGATCCAATGCAATGAACACATATTTCAAACTATTTGACGAAGCTTACTTTTCTGAAGGAATGTCTGGAATATCGGCGGACTAAATGCAATGTACAAAAAAGGTTTAAGTATATCAATACGTTAAGCACGTATTACGCATTTGTTACAAATGAAACAGACATGCAACATACATATCTGTAACTGTACACATGGACAATACACCTCGTATTTTCAGTATTTACTTCTGCTTAAGACACGTGTTTCTGCCATTTACTATTAGGCGTCATCAGTTAAGCTAGTGAAGTAATTAAAGCTTAAATCGCCTATAAGGTATAGCAAATTTTGTCCTATCAGGTAGCACTATATAATATAGTGACATCTGATGGACGAAAGAGACTATGCCGAAAAGGGCAACCCTTCCCTTGACCGGCTATGCCGGTACAGAAGGGAAGAAAATACGTATATAGGTGTAAGTCCATTAACACGATGCCAGATGGCAGTAAATATACACTTATATACGTATTTTCTTCCCTTCTGTACCGGCATAGCCGGTCAAGGGAAGGGTTGCCATTTTCGGCATAGTCTCTTTCGTCCGTCAGATGTCACTATATTATATAGTGCTACCTGATAGGACAAAATTTGCTATACCTTATAGGCGATTTAAGCTTTAATTCAACATTCTCACTGCGTCGTCTGTTCGAGCAGTACACCAGCTGAGAGAACATACGACTTTATACCGTCATACGAAGCCGGAAGCAATGGCCGGCCGAATTGTTACTTTAACAAAATTAATATTAAATCCAAACACCACGATCCTCTGGTCACAGGAATTAAAAGAAGAGACACTCGAGATAATCGACCGAACATTCAACGAACGAGATATCCAGCACATTCTACGGACATCGCCAAACATATTTATGGTAGATCCAAACCAGCCAAAAATACAAGTGAGGATTCCAGAAAAAAACACCGAACCGCTCAAAGAAGAAAAAAAACACCACCGAACACAGAACAAGATTCAAACTGAAATCAAAACCGCAGAAGACTTTATATACCCGAAATTCACGAAGAAGCCAAAAATAGACGAAACAACCTCACCGATCGAAACTAAAAATTCTTACGACGCCCTCGAAAACAAAACTGAAGAAAACATGGAAGAAGAAACTTCTGAATTCACTCCACAACCTTCAACATCCGCTAGCTCGCCTAGGGTAAGTGACAAAACCAACATCACACATAACACAACAACTAAAACACAAAAACCACATAAAATTGCACCAATAATAGTAATCGAAAAAGACAAATGGACACACATACGACACTTACTTAAAACAAACAACATTAACACTGTAGAAAACAAACTGGTGAAACCAGGAATACACATCGAACCGACAACTGACAATGACTACCGTACACTTAAACAAACACTAGACAACGAACAGATACAATACTACACATTTCAACTAAGAAGCGAAAAGACACTAAAGGTAGTTATGCGTGGCATTCCTACCTTTATCACGGAAACGGACATTACAGACGACTTGACAGACCAAGGTTATCCGACCATAAAAATTAAACGGATGAACGGCAAACATGGAATACCTGCACCTCTTGTACTAATCGAATTAACGAGACAGTACAAGTCAATCTATAACTTACGCGACTGCTGCGGACTTACAATCAAAATTGAACAAACAAACGGACAGACATTATACAATGTCATAAATGCCAGACTTTCGGACATCACCAACGAAACTGCAACGTTAACTACAAGTGCATGAAATACGGAGACGAACATTCTACACATCTATGTACAAAGACGAAGACAACCCCACCAAAGTGTGCAAACTGCGGTGGCCCTCACCTATCCACTTTCATAAACTGTCCCAACAATCCAAACAATCCTACAAACAAAACCACACCTCAACCTAAATACATACCAGCACCACCCCCAACAACAAATCCATGGACACAAAGACAAAAAGACACGACACTTAACACAGTTGACGAACTAGCACTTGTCTTAGGCAATATGATAATAACACTACACTCGACAAACGCCACAAAAGAACAAATACAATACTTCGTAACACAAACACAGACAATAATAACACTTTACAATAACAAACATTAAACACACACACAACTGAAACGCAAAAAGAAAAAAAAAAAAAATGAGATGACCAGTAAACGAACACATTTGACTTAAAACGCAAAAAGCGACTGACACACAGACTTTACACAAACACAATACACACAGGACCGCACAAAAAACACAACAACCAACGATTAAATCAGACTCAAACACGCCACAACCCTGGGAAATACGAAACAACGGAGTGGAAGTGGAGGCAACTTCGACCACAGAACAAAATTCAAAGACCCATGAAAAAAGCTTTAATTACTTTACTAGCTTAACTGATGACGCCTAATAGTAAATGGCAGAAACACGTGTCTTAAGCAGAAGTAAATGCTGAAAATACGAGGTCTATTGTCCATGTGTACAGTTACAGATATGTATATTGCATGTCTGTTTCATTTGTAATAAATGCAATGAGTAAAGCTCGGATTATATGTATGTAAAAGTAGCAAAATGTGCACATACTTTGACAAAAATATGCGTAAAATATTGAGAAATATGCTCTAATACATTAAAATATGCATCAATATGCTAAATTCGAACAAAAACCAAATCCGATTTTATGAAACAAAGCTTTATTTTACTTTAAGGTCTGTTAAATTATATAATATTTCTGTAACACTATTAACAATATGTTTACAAAAACTTAAGATATCCTTAGACATTATAAATACTATGCAAGAATATATAATTATTAATATTAATACTAATATTAAACTATTAATAATATCTAGCAATAAATACATATATTTACTTGTGACTTATGATGTACCTATGATCTATCCAGTTACTACAATTACGAGTAGATACTATTAAAAAAATTGGCGATGAAATGCTTTTCTAAATTTTCTATTTTAAATGAATTCAGTTGTCTGAATATGCAAAAAGATCGTTCAACATCGACGAAAGTAATTGGAGAATTTTTGAAATTCCTTACAATGTAAGGCTCTAATTCATCTACAATTCCCTTACAACAAATCAGAAACTTTTCAAAGAATTTTATATAATTGATTTTTTTCTAATACTAAGTTTAGCTTTTTAATAGCTATTTATGATATAAGTGTTAAAAGTGAGATTTTATTTTATGAGAAGGGAAGATAACGAAGCCAACGTAGCTAGTTGAGTAACCCTTCGAACAAAATAAAATCACTTTTAACAAGTACATCATACACTATTTTTTATACAAGTGCTTATATTTAATTAAATAATTTATTACTTTTACAAGATTTTTTGACATTTTACCACAAAAATAAAATGTGTCACTCATGAGTCATGAGTCAGAGGTGTCAGTTACACGTAACGCAGTGATATTTGAAAATTGTTTATTAGAAACGTCAAGAACGTTTTGTATACGTTGTTTACAAACCTTTGTATTCTTACTAAAATAATAAAAATGGATGTTGATTAAATTAATTTTGAAGTTATTGATGATGGTGTCCATACTGATGCCGATGCTGTTCCCGTAGACATTGAAGAAGTTGCAAATAGAGAAACCTTGGATTTGCTACATAGTAAGTTGCGCCAGCAATACGATATTGCCTACAGCAGATTTGTGAAATGGTGCAAATTGAAGAAAGTTGAAGGCAAGTTCAGTGAAAATGTGTTTCTGGCCTTTTTGTGGAAAAGTTGAAGGTATGGAAATCATCAATATGTGGTAAAGTTTTTCAATGATAAAAGGTAGTATATAAGTTTGCTAATCAAGAACGACGTGAATATAGGAAAATATTATAAGCTAATAGCATTCCCGCAACGAAAAAATGTCAGATACCGCCCAAAAAAAACTAAAATTGTAACTAGGGAACATGATAGATTTGTGAATGAAGGTCCAGATATGAAGTGTTTATTGGTAAAAGGTTCAACAATTTTTGGACTATTTGGGGCATTACGTCATGAAGAGTTCAATAAATTGACAGTAGATAACAGTAGAACTGAGAGATTAATTGTTAGTACATATTTCGGGCACTACAACACACATTCAACATAGTTTTGGTATTGTTGGAAGTTGTATTACTTACTAACCGTAAATATGCTGAATTACGTCCATTTAATGTTACCCATCGTCGCTTTTTCCTGAAATATTCCAAGAAGAAGTGCACTATCCAACCACTGGAAATAATACCTTCGGTAAGATGCCTTATATGATTGTTGAGTTTCTGAAATTGACAGATCCGAAACTATTTACTGGCATTGTTTCTGAAGGTCGTCGACATCTTTATTAGCAGAATCAGGAGCTAATATAGCTACAATTAAGCGACATGGGGAATGGAAATCATCGACTGTTGCTGAGGGGTACATCGAGGACTCTCTTGAAAATAAAGATCAAATTGCTCGTAATATTTTTCCTTTTGGCTTCTCGGCTAGCTTGACTCCTTCACATGCGTGCAAAGATTTTTCTGTGTTAGCACCATCGGATAAAATAGTGTGTGAAGATCTTTTTGCGTCAACAACACTGTTGTGTAGCAAGAACACAAGCAGCAGCTCCAGTAATACAGTAATGGGTATGAATACTTTGTTAAATACTGCCCAAGGAATACATATTAGTAATTGTTCTAATACTAATGTATATATTCATATTTACAAATAAATAATAAAATAAATACCAAGTTGTATAAAAATGATTTTTTCCAGCTCCTATAATAGTTGACAATGCGTTAGGGTATTTGTTTATTGAATTTACAGATTCAGTTAAAAGCAGTTCTCTTGTTTCTAATTTTAAAATTGACTACTGATTCTTTGTATAACTGAACCCGCAATGGCTTTTTAAAAGGATTTTTTTACATTAGAAATTAATTCGTTCCCAAGAGGAAATTTATTTCTAATTTCTGCGGCAACTTTGTTAATGCCATGAGCCAGACAAGTAGTATGAATTAAATTAAGAAAATATATCTTTAAATTAATTGAGGCTTTACACACATGGGGGGCAGCATCGGACAATATTAATATAATTTTATCAAGTGCTAATCCATTGTTAATAAAACGAGTTATTGTACAGTTATTCGTTTTATCTAACTGCTTACAACTTATTAATAAATATGATTTAGTAGGATTTTCGGCGTTCAAACAACCAATTAACAAATTAGCAATATATTGATCACAAGATCTGTTGTTTCATCCACTTGAAAATAAATTGTCACCTATCAACGTGCAAATCTCGGCAATTACTTCAGCGTATATTCGATCGACATAATTCTTAGTTTAGAAAATATAACATTCGACAGCATATTTATTTTTTATTTGTATAGTTTTTAAATCCATTTAGGTATTTTTACATTAATAAATTGAAATTATTTAATTTGAAAGTTCAGAGTTTTATTTTTATGTAAAGTATGCATTTGGTCACATCGATATTGCAAATTTAAATGTTGCTATCCGCGAAATATTATTTATGAATTTTCGTTAATATTACTTGATCAATTTAAAATATAAACACAAGTGACATAGAAACTAATATACCTTATTGTCAATTTTATAGAATATACGTTGTTTGTGAAGCATTTTTCTTTTCTATGTAAGTAGGTATATCATTTCTGTCAAATGTACTTGAATTCTTAAAATCAAATGACAGCAATAATACAACGTGTTTCAAAAAGAATTACATCTAGTAGTTCATGAATTTCTCCTATAAATTATTTCTTCATTCTTGAAATGCTGATATAGAATTTATAAAGTTTTTAATTTTATTTATATAACTGGAAAACATACGGGTGGTGATCTATCTATCTAAAATTACGAAATACATATTTATTAATTAATTTTATTTATATAATTGGAAAACAAACGGGTGGTGATCTGTAAAATTACGAAATACATATGTATTTGTTGAAAAGTAGTATTTTTAAAGTTTTTAATTTTATTTCTATAATTGGAATATTTGTTCATTTTGTCGTTCAAGTTGAGTAAAGGAGTATTAATATTGACTACCAATAGTTTCTCAAGGTTTTCTTCTGTCAATTTTGTTCTCTTTGATTTAAGTACATCCTTATAAATAGAAAACGTCCTTTCTACATCGCAACTGGTTATAGGTGCATACTGGAAATATTCTTTTATTTCTTCATATTTAGCCGTTAGATTTTGTGGAATTGTCTCCATACATAATTGCTGCAATGTAATTAAATCCGGATTTCTATTAAGAATTGCTTCAAACTTTTGCCGAAGGCCACATCCGAAGTCACTTGGAATACTTTTCAAATTATTAACAGCCACATCTAATGTGGTTAATCCGTCATTTAATTTGAGATTTCGATTTTAAAAATAAGTGATTAGTTTTGGTAATTTTCCAAAGTGTTCGTGAAGAAAGTACAACTGATTTTTTTAAATTTTGGATTTGTGTGAGCTCCTTGCACTCACCAATACTTCTAGCATCCTCCTTTAGCAGTGTTACGAAATGTTTTAGACTATCGAAATTCTCAGCATAATAACTAGTAGCTTCCAGCCATGTTCCCCATCTAGTTATTACTGGAGTGGGAGGCAGTGACAGAGATGGAAATTTTTCCCTGAAAAGAGCTACTCTCAATGGTGCTTTTCTGAAAACTTTTTTAAAAGCTGATACAAGTCTATCAACTTCCGGAAAAGTGTCTCTGATATATTCACAGATTCTGTGGAGAGCATCTGCTACACAAGTAATATGCAGCATATTAGGATATGTTTTCTCCAATAGTCTGCCTGTTTTTAACATATACGCAGCACTATCACTGACAAATAAAAGTATTTTTTTCTTTGTACGTGGCGTCCGAATGAAGCATTTTTTGCATATTCTCCTTAATGGTTTCAGCAACTGTTTCCGCATCAACTCTATTTATAACACTTGTTGCTATTACATATGAGTTATAGGGAATAGTTGGATGTAGTACACCAGCTACAACATTTACCACACAGCGTCCTAACATATCCACCGTTTCGTCGGCGCTTATCCATATGTATTGATTTAAAAGATGGCTTCTAATGCGTTCTACTGTTCTCGTATAGCACCTAGAAACATAATATTACATAAAGTTGATTCATCAGGAACATTTCGACCAGTATATTTTTTCAGAAATGTCTTCAAAATTGGATTGTTCAATTTAAATAATGGAATATTAGCTGCCATAAAAGTTTCACAGAGTTCTTCGTTAAAATTGTCAGATTCCAACGGGTTCAATTTTTTTTCGTGCTTTAACGATCCTACATGACGTTTTACGGTTGATTTATTGCAATTTTTCAATAACGTTTCACACACTTCACAATAAATTTCGGAATCACTGGCAATGTACATACAATCAGTATGGCCCTCAATCCAACTCGCCATTGTTTCACGATGCCATTCTCGACGCTCTTCCATTGTCTGAAAAAGTAAGAATATTCTAGATCCAAGTAAACGAAATTAAATGAGGAAATTTTATGCACACTTACGTGAAAATAATTGGAAGATGTTGCTTAAATGAAAAGAAAAGGAATGTACGAGCTATTTCTCTTACGAAATACGATAAACTTATTTATTTTATCTACGTTCACGACACCACTGAAAACACTATATTCTCCGAATACAATAGCTGGGTTGTCCATTGTTATCGCCGCGAGACCAGGTGTCCGAGTAAGTCAAACAAATACTTCATTGAATTACGCCGGGATGTACTGAGCGACGTTATACACAATTCCAATTGCCGATTGCGTTTTATGGAAATTGCATCCCTTCTCTAATGATGATACATGTTTAGTAATTAACGTCCATTTTGAAAATCAAAGTACACAGCAATATGTAAACAACGCTTCAAAATTCTAGGAACGGGACTAGAAGTATGTGGGTTTTCTCCAACGAGGTTTTCTACGTGTTCAACAATATTTTACTGTGTAGGTACGTGGTCTACCAGAACTTCTGCCTTTTAACACAAACCTTGTAGCCCGAAACTTCTCCACGACTAAACGAATGTGAAAGACGGCAGACTATGTGCCCACACTGTCAAATTTAATAAAACACGGTTAAATTTTTTTAAAATAAATATATCGATGAGAGATGTTATATTTGCATAGTTAAAGTGCTCTTTGTATCTGTACAATGGATCTTCAGTATTGGTAAAAAGTTGCCCTAATTTTGTAAAATCTACATTTTTATCTAATACACCTTATGTGTATTATTAAATTTAACAGTGTGGGGCACATAGTCTGCCGTCTTTGTGACATGATGTAAAGCGGTATTATCCACAACTCTATTAGAAAACTCCAAGTGAAACTGTCGCTTACATTCCGCTTAGGAATATTGCCATTCTCCGTTAAGAAATTGTGCACTTCGAAAATATTATTCAACAACAAAAATATTTTCTTGCAATGTGTACATTATTTAGTAGTATTGTTTATTAAGTAAAAAAAAATATTTGCAAGAAAAAATTAAATTCCTAGTCACAAAATGACAAATGTCAAAATGACATTAGATAAATACTCGGTTATAAATAAAAGGCAAGTGACTTATAATAATTTTCAAATACTAGTTACTCAGTGCCTACTAAGATGCAGTCCCTTTTGAAACACATTGTATATTTATTTCTGTCTTCAAACACTACCAACATTGAAAAAAACAGTGTATTTAGCTATGAATACGAAACGTGTATTTCGGTATTTTGCTATGTTATTCACGTTCGAACACGAAAATTGGATTAATCACATATTTCCATTGGCATTTTTTCAAAGCCCAGTCACAATTATATAGAACAAATTACATCGATAACGTAATGACTTGTAAGTTAAACTTTTGAGTGAACTATATCCAAGTAATGCATTTTATACATATGACTAATTAAGCAAACATCGATTTAATAGACACGGACAAACACTGACAAATCTGAGTCAGTATTGAATCATTAATAATATATGAATTCGATCATATCATTTGCAGATTAGTAAGTAGTACGACACCAATACAAAACAACATAAATATCTAAAAATATCAAGTTGAAAATCTATATTGGGATATGAATATTTATGAAACGCTTGGATTATGAATTATGAAAAAAATCATTAGTTCAATGAACCTAACGCAATTACTTCAATTTATTCGTATTCGCGTGGTGATTTACTGGTTGTTATAAATTACCAACGGTTGATTAAATTGATATGAACCATATTGCATAAATATTATATTTAAAAGAATATTAACCTTCTTGAATAGAGTCGCTGAATACTTCAATTCAACACAAGTCAGATTATACTATATTTCTTTTGAATTGGGAAAATATTCACATTATTCCAATTGCAGATTAGAAAATTGTGTAATATTCAGAGAGCGGACTCGATCGATTGATGATTCATAGCCCAAAGGCGACTGCCTTGTCTTCGCAATTGGTTTGTTTTCTGTAAGCGATACGTGAGTTTTGAACAATTTGATACGTGTGGGCAACTGCATAAGTGACACATACTTACATATACTGTTAATATGTATATGCCAATGCACAACAGAGCGAATGCGATAAACCGTTTGGTAACCGGCGGCAACTACTGCTGAAGCAAAAGTAATGCTGACAAGCGAAATTTGAATAAAAATAATTTACAAAGAACAAAACTCAAAACTATGTATTTTCTGTGAAACATTTAAAAGTGTAAAACATTACTATGAACAACTAAAATTTGTTCAAGGCGTTCCTGCGTTAAATTAGTTATTTTAAATGTTAAAAATAAAAAATAGAAAATGTCCGTTCCACATCACAACTGGTGAGTGCGTGAGTAAAATGCTGCAAAAGCGCACCATACTTCGAATGTATAGATTTTTCAATGGTCTGTGCAGAATTGATATAATATATTCAAATCTGGACGTCTGCTAAATATGGGATGAACTTTTTGTCTCAACTTTGAGAAATATCTTTTTAAATGATGAAACTAACTTATCAATATTTGGAAAATGACCCCTAATGTATTCACATACTCTGTGAAGTGCATGTGCTGCACAGGTAACGTGTAGCATATTTGGATAAGATTGCTTTAATAAGTTTCCTGTTTTTAACATATAAGCTGTCAATAATATAATCAGTCAAAAATAATAGCATCTTGTCTTTATAGTTGTTATCCGATGACAGAATATTATGAATACATTGATCAATTACTTTTGTAACTGTTTCACCATTTACGACTGGTAATATTTTAATTGCAATTAAGTATGGTTGGTATGAAGGTGTCGGATGAAGAATACCAACAACTACATTTAACACATATCATCCCATTACATAAGTTGTTTCGTCTACACTTACCCAAAGATAATGACCAAATAGATTAGTTCGCATTTTTTCAATGGTTCTCAAATAACATTTTGGTAAGTGCTATTTACCTAAAGTAGATTCATCTGGTATATGACGATCAGTATATTTTGTAAGAAACCTCTTGAGGACTGGATTGTTAATCTTTTTGAATGGAATATTGGCCGCCATGAAAGCTTCACACAGTTTTTCGTTAAAACTGTCAGGTGCAGATGGTCATATGTTATCTTGATGAGTTTTGGAAGAAACATGTCTCTGCACATTACACTTTTGTGGACGCCTTAAACATAGTGAACAGGCACTACAATATATCTCGGTATCACTACGAATATGCAACCAATTTGTATAGCCTCTAATCCATCCTACTATGGTTGCCCTACAAGAATTCTCCATAGTTAATGAAACTAAAGAAAAATACTAAGAACACAAAGAAATGTATTAAAAAGAAGAAACGAAAACTACTCCAAAAATAAGATAGTAAATTGAACTTAATATTTATAAAAAATTATAGGGTAAATATACAATATAAAACGGAATTTTTAAAATATTGAACGTTGTAACAAAATAACAGTGAAAGAAACGAAACCAGAAACAATCCCTTATAGAAGAGAATAGAAAATATATTATCTCAAGAACAATAAACACATATATGTATATACATGTATAACAGCATGTAAACCCGAGAATACACTTTGGAAATTGGCGGATATAATTTTTTAAGCGATTATTTGAACGAAGCCTAACAAAATAATATATAAATGTATATTCCGTCTTACACGGTAGTGTAAATTAGAATTTATGAATGGATAGACACAATGTATTTGTTAAGTCCTCCTGGTTTAAAAGACCATGTATATCTTATATCTGGTCAAAGTACCGAATGCTGCGTTGTACTCGATTCTCGAAGGACCATGTATAATTTTGTGTTTCACCCACCGCTCACGGGGCGTAACTTCCGTATAAGCTAGTTATTTCTTTTGGTTCGTGGCAGTTATATTGAAAGTTGGTGTGTTTTCTGAATGTTTTATTTATTTCACAAAAACCACTTAAACCTAATTTCATAAGATAATTCTCACAATGCAGCTCTTAATGTAAACTTAAACTTAATTATTTACGTAGAATGTATGTGTATATGTATACAGAATGTCTATTGTACAGGGTGGCCCAAAATGACCGAAGGGGTTTGAGTTCATTATAACTTCTTATTTAAGACATAATTATTAAATTTTTTTTATTTTAAATACAGTATATTAATGGAGAATATTTTTAATTTAATTATGAAAAATTATATCTCGCAAATTGTTGCCATTTTCTGCTTCGCATATTCGTGCTCTTTCCAAAACATTTTCCATAACCTTTCGCAAAACTTCAGGTGTTGATTTCGTCGCATATATTATTTTTTAATTGCTGTATCGTTCGAGGCTTATTAATATAGACTTTTCCTTTCAAGTAACCCCAAAGGAAACAGTCTGAAGCGGTAAAATCCGGTGAACGCGGAGGCCTATTAAAATCGCTTGTAGGGGAAATAATTCGTTCACCAAAGATGTCGCGTAAAAGAGCCATTGTGTCCCTCGCAGTGTGCGCTGTGGCTCCATCCTGTTGGAACCATACTTGCGGATGGTTTTCCACGGCTGTCCTTAAAAAATTTTCGAACATTGTCCGATATCTAACACCAGTGATGGAAACGGCGACACCGTGTTCATTTTCAAAAAAATATGGGCCAATTATCCTTTCCGACGAAACACCGCACCAAACGGTCCACTTAAGTGGGTGTAATTCTCGCTGTTGAACTACTCTTGGATTTTCCGTAGCCCATATCCTGCAGTTTTGCCTATTAACGAACCCATTTAATTGGAAATGGACTTCGTCGCTCATAATTAAATTATGAATAAAATCATGATTTTCTTCTGCTTTTTTGACGAAAATAAATTGCATAATCAAGTCGTTGCTGGTAATCTGTCGGTTTCAATTGTTGGACAAGCTGACTTTGTATGGAAACATTCTTATTGTATGCAAAATTCTCTGCAGCGACCCTCTTGAGAGGCCAAGTTGTGTCGAACGTCTCCTGGTTGATGTTTCTCCATCTTCCCGAATACTCTACTGTACCCGTTCAATATTGTCATCCGTCTGCACCGTTCGTCGTCTGCCGGCACCAGGAAGGTTCCTTACTGCCCCTTGTTCACGAAAATTTGCAACCAGACGGTTTATTGTTGACTCTGAGGGTCCAACCCGCACATTAAAGTAACGACGATATGCACGCTGAGTCAAAACAATGGATCATTGATTTGAGAAATAAAGTTCAACGATTTTGACACGTTGTTCAATTGTGTACTGTTCTATTTTAAATTCCCCAAGTCTTCTTTACAAAATACTGAAAACAAAAAAAAAAAAAAATTATAATAAAAAAGTTAAAGGAATTAAAACCCCTTCGGTCATTTTGGGCCAGCCTGTATATCTGTTGTATACAGAATGATTGTTGTGTTACAAGTACATATATATAAAATATATCACTACCCCTACCCTTACATAACTAAAATATGTGTATGTGTTTTACGTCATTGTTGTGGAATTTACCTACATTATTACTTCTTAGAAATTGTATCTACACGCAAACAATACCCAATGTTTCCGATAGTCCTTATAAAAAATATAATAATAAAATAGAATTCCTAATTACATATTAACAGGGTGTCATAAATCTTCTTAATGTATTTTCATCTGTACCATTCATCAATAATGGATTTTTATCGCACCTACATATTTGGATATCGTGAACCTATTATGTATATTAAATTAAACAATTAGGGTCTCCGGAAATCCTTGTCTAATTACCCAAGCAATAAAGAAATGGTCTAAATGTATAAAGCAGGTAATAAACATATTAGTAAATGTAAATTCTTGGAATCTAAGGAAAATATTACAATTTTGAATATGTTATATATACATGTGTCCCGTATCGTTATGTTCAAATTTTAGGAGTGTAAAGTAGACTTTATTTCAAGTAACAAAAACGCAAAACTTGTATATCCATTTCTATTGGTTTCAAAGTTACAGATCATGAATGTGATTGTCAGATCATGAAAAAAAATGTAATCCTAAAGTCAATAAAAACTGATTTTATTTAAAAAAGTTCAATAAATAATATTTTCGAAATGTCCAGCTCCTTGTTGAATCCCGTAAGCTAACAGAAGAAGTACTGATCCGAATTTCATACTTGTTTTGTTGGATTTGCTCGGCAGCCAGGTGAATACGATCCAACAATTCTTCTCTTGTGTTCGAAACTTGCGCGTAGACTAAATTTTTCATGTACCCCCATAAATAAAAGTCAAGGGGATTAAGATCGGGTGATCTGGGTAGTCATGCAACAGGACCACCTCGACCAATCCATCTTGAATAATTGACGTTAACCAAATTTCTAACAGCAATTCCGAAATGTGGTGGTGCCCCATCCATGTGAAACCGCATGTCTCGTCCAACATTCAGTGGGACATCCTCTAAAAGACCTGGCAGTTCGTCAATAAGAAATTGAAGGTAATTGTCCGCATTTAACCTCCTAGGAAGAACGACGGGACCAATCAACAAGTCATCGATTAGGGCCGCCCAAACGTTAATAGAAAATTCATGTTGAAATTTAGATGGGCCTATAGCTTTGGGATTTTCTGATCACCACCTGTGCAGGTTTCTCAGATTTGTAACACTACTTCTCGTGAACGTAAATTCATCTGTCGAAAGAACTGTTCTGCAGAAATTAAAATGCATCCGTGACTGTCTTAATATCCAGGTAGAATAACTAGACGAGCATAGTGATCTGCCTCAAGTAAACCGTGTCCCCTGCGGTACTGATATGGATATAAGCCCTCACGTTTTAAAATTCGCCAAACGGTCGTTCGTGGCACTCTTAGTTGTCTAGCGATTCGACGTACACTGAGAGTTGGATCCCTTATAACAATCGCTACTGCTTCTTCCTCTAAGTCTGCTGGTAAATTTACTCCTCGGTCGAAAAATTAATCACGCAGTCCGCATTCCCGAAATTGTCTGTGTACTTCCAGAAACGTTCTGTAATGAGGAATGCGCCTATCGAGAAACCGATGTCGGTATTCAATAACTACTTGACGTGCACTGCCGTTACAGTACCTAATGTAATCCTTTATTAAAAAATGCAACGTTAACAGTTATCTGAACATTTGTTTATTGTATGATATTCATGGTTCAGCACTTACGAAATAAGTAAGAACCTTCTTTATCATAAATCAATTTCCAGTACTCTTTTTTGTAGATCTCCAAGAAATTACTGCATGCACTACAGTCTACGCGCAAGTTTCGAACACAAGAGAAGAGTTGTTGGATCGTATTCACCTGGCTACCGAGCAAATCCGACAAAACAAGTATGAAATTCGGATAAGTACTTCTCTTGGCTTACGGGCACAAGCCTGCATTCAAGGAGGAGGTGGACATTTCGAAAATATTATTAATTGAACTTTTTTAAATAAAATCAGTTTTTATTGACTTTAGGATTACATTTTTTTTTCATGATCTGACAATCACATTCATAGAACTATAACTTTGAAACAAATAAAAATGGATAAACAAGTATTGCGTTTTTGTTACTTGAAATGAAGTCTACTTTACACTCCTAAAATTTGAACATAACGATACGGGACAGCTTGTATAATGGTTTACACTTTAAAATGCACGTTGAATATTTGTAAAGTTTGAAACGCTATTCTTTAATTTTGTTATTATAACATGCATACAATACCTGAAACCGTCACAACGTTTTATCGGGGCAATTGGTCATTCAATCGCTTCAGTCCGCTCTCTGGTAATATTTCATAATTCGAACAGCAACTTCATTAATAAAAAACAAATATGAAAATAAACGAATATAAAGCAATATATCGCCCAGCTGTAACAGACAATTATAATTAATGGAACGGGAAAAGTAAAAAAAATCTTCACAAAAGAAATATTTAAGACATAATGAAGACATAAAAGAAGAACTCAATATGAATCTATACTTGAGTTCATAAATAAATTAGTGAAAATACTTACTAATTATTATTTTGTATGAGAAGCGATATTGAAAGCCATTAAAAAAAATTAAAAAATTTATCAAAATTTATACAATTAAGAATGGTACAAACTTAGTTTGTCGGATTGTAGTTATGAACGCATCACATAAGTCGACATTTACATGTAAGAATGAGATTTAATATTCATTAATTCTCACTTGCAGTAAGTTCCAAATGTTAACTATATATACAGAAAGTATAGAAATGAAAAGCAATTGTCCGTTTTCGAGGAATGCCGTGCATTGAAAAGTTCCAACTAGAACGAAACGCGTCTGTACGTTTCCCGTTGATTGACTTGTTTTTTTCACCATTCTTAATTAACCTAATTACCAGGAAGTTCGTTGTCGCGAAAGGGTGTGTTCTGCATACTGGTACAAACTTAGTTTGTCGGATTGTAGTTATGAACGCATCACATAAGTCGACATTTACATGTAAGAATGAGATTTAATATTCATTAATTCTCACTTGCAGTAAGTTCCAAATGTTAAAATTTATACACTAACATCTAAAGTTTTCGACCAGTCCAGTGCTGCAGGAAGTGCCTTGCTCAGCTCGTGGATGCCACTAAAGAAACTTCTTCTAGAGCAGTCGTTTATTATGTGGGCCATTGTTTGTTCCACATTTCCGCAATCGTAGAGGCTAGTATCTGTTATTTTTCATTTATACAGCATTAAGTTGTACCTTCAGTCAGGCGTGGCTCGCGATGACTTACTGTAGGGGCACGTACAATGATGCGAGTGCCTCGTGTATTTTCGGTGTTTACTAAGAAAACGATAGTAAAAAGATAGAAAAAAGATAGTAAAATTAGTGTATCAAAAAAGGTATAAAATATAACAAGAAAGTACAAAAGTACGAAAGTACATTTTATGAAATTGTGGAACGGCCTCACATTACTTCTAATGAATTACCGAACGTAACCCACGCATTGAGGGCATTTCAGACACGACAGAAACAAATAACACCTCATGGTATCTTAGGAATAAGTGGTTTTATAAATTGAAGAAATTTATCTTAAAAAGCAGTAGTGGGAAATTCTTGTAGGTAATAAATATGTTACTATTTTTTTAATAATTCCAATAACTTAGGACTGTACAATTATCTGACAGCATCACTACTGGAAATAAAGATTGAGGAAGGGAAGACACTATGCAACAAACTTTTGGAATCTGTTAAAGCAAGGCTATTTTGATATAAAGGACGATCAGTTACTAAAGTAGTAACTGTTTGAGATCCTCGATTTAAAAGAAATGCTTTTTGTAGTACTGAAGATACTACTGGGGCTACTTCTTTTCTATAATACGAAATGTTTAATATTATGAAGAAAATAGATCCTGAAAATAAAGAACAAATGCCTGTAATTGAAACAGACATTAGTCAACATCAAAAGTCACTTTCATTATTTGGATTTTTGCAAGAAAGAATAAGAGAAAGTAAAATCAATTATAGCCGATGTAATAATAACTAAAAGACAATACCTCGAAAGGCCAAATTCAAATCAGGACGTAGATCCTCTTTTATTTTGGAAGGTAAATTAAAAAAAAAGGTGTAATTGCATTTTTATTTGGATTTTCTTTTAGGTAACAGGAATGGAGCTAAAATACTTATAACAATGTTCTAGGAAATATTTCTGTATTCCAGCGAGTTCAGCAGAAAGTGAGAGTGTATAGTACCGCTCGTTTAATAACACTGGCCTACAACCATTTTGGTGCTGGAGATTTTAGACCCGATTTTAAGTATGGCTTACATGGCGATATCAAAAATGTTACCCGTTTTCTTCTGTCAGCTCTAGTTCCCGAGAAAAAAAAACACAATTCACGAAAAAATATATATTTTATTGACATTAAACATCAAGAAATTGTCTTTTGAGTGATTTCTAGAATGAAACTGACTCGGGCAATCTCGCATGATTCCCCAGCAATAGTCAGCCATCATATGACTGTCCCACCTTCCTTGGTATCTATTCTCCATTGTTTTTAGGTCATGGTGGAAACGATCCCCTTGTTCTTCGCTTAGATCTCCTAAATTGTGTTGGAAATGGTGTAGATGACTATTGAGATAGTGTAATTTTATACTCATATTACAGCCTAAATCTTTGAATCGCACCAGCATTTCCTCTACTAGTTCTACATAGTTGTCAGCCTTATGATTTCCGAGGAAATTTTGTGCAACTGCTACAAAAGATTGCCAGGCAAGCCTCTACACATCATTCATACAAGTCTCAAAATTAGTTGTGTCTTTCATCAATTTACGTATTTGAGGTCCATCAAAGATACCTGCTTTTAGTTTTTCAGTACTTAAACCAGGAAATTTGTGAGAAATAAACTGGAAACATTGACCATTTCTATCGAGAGCCTTAACAAATTGCTTCATTAGCCCTAATGTTATATGCAATGGCGGAAGAATGATTTTTTTCTCTTGAAACTAAGGTTTCATTTATAACATTTCTTTCCCCAACAACAAGAGCATCTCTCACAGACCAATTTTTTGCAGTCCAATGACGTGATTTAGCTCGACTGTCCCAGAGACAAATAAAACATGGGTATTTAATATAACCACTCTGTTGACCCAATAAAAAATTAACCATCTTCAAGTCGACGCAGATCACCCAGTTATGTTCAATATATTTTATTTTTTGTAAAAGATTTGAAATTACCTCATATTCTTCTTTTACGCATGTTGAGTGAGCAATTGGAACGGGAGCATATTTATTTCCATTATGTAGAAGAACTGCTTTTAGACTTCGTTTACTACCGTCAATAAAGAGACGCCATTCATTGGGCTGATAGATCGTTAAACCCATGAAAGCCAGCAAACCACTCACATTACAGCAATACACAAAATTTTCATCAGATTAAAAAAACTTCAATAACTTCCCCTCTCTCGTGCGATATGTAGACACTCGAACATCTGAGGAAAGACAATTTTTTTCTTTTAATCTTGACGCTAGTAACTCAGCACGTTCCTTCGAAAGATCTAAGTCTCTGATGAGGTCACTAAGCTCATTCTGCGAAAATGGCTTAGGATCTGATGTTTTTCCGCAGTATTGAAAGTCATCATCTACTTGGGAAGAAATAGGTATTTCAGCTTCATTCTCCTGAGATTGCTGCACTACCTGGTGAAAAGTTGGTATTGGAACATTTTCTGAATGAGGAACAGGTCTTTGTACTGAAGAAATATTGGGGTATTTCCATTTATGGCGATTGTTTTTGTTGATGCCCACTATATTAATCATACAAAAGTAACAGTCGTCATAATGATTTTTTTGTTCTCGCCATATCATAGGCACTCCAAACTTCAAAGACTTACGTTTCTCTCTCTCCCATTGTCGCAAATGTTCAACTCATATTTTACAAACACTATGAGGCACCCACACTTTATCTTGGTGTAGAATTTCAATACCGAAGTAAGCAAAATACAAACGAGGCACTGTGTTTGTAATCGATTTACGCTGATTTTTCAGTATGTATTCACCACAAACATAACAAAATATATCAGGATCGTTAACACAACGTCTGAACGTACTAGCCATAATGAAATAGTAACACAAACTTTATCGATGATATTGTAATAATGACTAGTTACGAACAAGACCATAACAAGACCGACAACAATTCACAATGAGGGTAGCAGGTAAACTAGAGCTGATGAGTTAAAATGACGTATGTCAATATACTGTACATTACCTACTTTATCGACAATTCAAACAAACAGAGATACAAAAAAAAAAATTTTTTTTGTAGGCCTGTGTAATAGAACAAAGGTGTGCAAGACTAAAACCGAAAAATGTTAATATGATAATGTTCCTAAATAAAAATTTAAAAAATATTAATAAGTAACCTAAGTATTTATTTTATGAAAATTACACCCAACCTTTTCTTATTAGCTAAAGAAATAACTCACTGAGATTCATCTTACTATCTGTCTAACTATTAAAGATATGTATGTTTAAGCATTCAAAGGGAAATTATTTAGATTGCCATACAGAATGTACATGAAACTCTTTAAATCTATTACGGAACTATTTGCTTTATCGATAAAAATTATTTTATTTAAAATTTTCATTTAACAAATTAAACATTATATCACAAAATTCAGTTCGTTTTACTTTATCTTTATTATTATTTGATATCTTGTATGGCTTATATTTGATTTCTTTCAGGGTTCTTAACACCGAACTGTACGATACTCCAAAATGCCTGGCTACATCTAAAAATGATTCTATAAACCGTTCTCCTAAATAACACAGGATATTCAGCGTCATGTGTTCTGTTAACACGTGTTTAGTTTTATTTTATTTTTTGTGGGAATTTAGAAAACAACCATCTTCTTTGAATTTGTTAAAAATATTTAAAATAGCCTGTTGGGATAATTAACTGCTTTAAATAAATTAGGTATTTTTCAATCAAATGTATTTAATTTAAGATTTAAGTATGAATAATAAACAGAAATATTTCACAATTGGAAAAATGTCACTGGTGTATAACTTGTTGTCACACATTTATCCCTATGTGTAAAGCTAAAAGAATAAAAATCGATGCTTTATACCTATGTGTAATGATAAAGGAAAAACCCGGTATATACGCGAAGTATAGAAGTGGAAGTCATGACTGTCTCTAGGATACTGTGTGTTGGCAAGCTCCAATAAGATCGAAATGCATTCATACATTCCGGGATAAATGTGACTTTTCATGGATTTATTACTAGTTTAGGATTAGATTAAACGATCCAAATTTCACAAATAGCAGCATACAAAAGCTTGTGCCATACTTAAAATTTTTTAATTTTAAATAACGATTATGTTCAGAAATTATTTAAGATATGTGTAGGAAAATTATTGTAGTTTTTATGGCCAATTGGAACTTAGTTTGTGGATATACCTTGTATTATATTAACTTAAGAAAAAATTATAGTTTCTCAAAACTTTTTGTACGTGTAAATTTGTTCGATACATATAATTTTCGCTCTTATTTTAAAGTCCGCTCCATATTTTTATTTAATTATTAGAACCGCCTAAATTAGGAAATTCCAATGATAGAACGATTTGACTTGAAAATTTAATATGACTTTACAACTAATATTAACAATACAACCTAAAACATTAAGTAGGAAATTTTTGTAATTACATAAACTTAATATTAGTTATGTCACATTAAATGACCACGATAAACCGTTCCACTGTTGGACTTCCCCAATCTAACCAACACTAATAATTACTAATGAGGTATAATAAATTATTACAAAGTAAGATGTCAAACTAGCACAATTTAAATATTACTGCAAAACATAATTACTTTATTTTATCTCTTATCTTGAATGTATTTACAGTTTAAAAATCTAAAATATGAATACATTTTGACGAAAATATTTTAAGAAATCAAAATAATTTGGTGGGCGTTGAATCATTGTGTATATGACCAAGAATCCATTCATTTTGAAAACCTGGAAATACCTACCTACAGCAGTAAATAACAGTTGTCATATAACAGTAGAGATTAAAATATTATCGCAGCTCTATAAAGAAAGAAAATCTTTTATAATGTAAATAGCTTTTTAATGAGTTGTAATTAAGAAACATTTACTTCACACGACGTGTATAATCAACGCTTTTACCACAATTTTGTTTTTTTTTAATTAAAACTTCAGAAAAAAAATTATTTTCCCTTGTGTTTGAAGAAAACGGAATATGTAAACTAGGTCATAAGAAATTGCCGCATATTTACAAACAGAAATTTTCTTAATCTTACCAATAATAATGAAGGCGGCTTGATATATAAACTCTTCAGTAACGCCATTGTGTGAGTAGTAGAGACAGAAACTGGAACTTGTTTCTGTCTCTACTACTACAAAATGTAATTTTGAGTATCTCATCTTAGCAGGCAAAAGTTTCATTTTCTTGTGTATCGTTGTTGAGTAACAGTGTCACTTATAATGAGTTCGATTTCTGAGATGTGAACATAATGAAGAGCAATGGCCCTAAGTTAGAGCCCTGCGGCATACCTGAGATGGAAAACCTAAAGCCATTACAGTACACACTAATTGTGCCCATCCTGAAGATAACTATGAAGTAACCTAATTAAAGCGTTAGACAGACCAAATTTACTAAATTTCTGCAGCAATATCACATGTCAATGGTATCAATATCTCGTCTAAAATCAGTATATATTACACCAAGTTGACTGCCGCTATCGAGCTCATCAGCTATTTCCTGTATAATAATAGCAAGATTTGTTGTACTAGAACGTCTAGTCATGAATCTATGTTAAAACGGTGAAATATATACTCTAACGTTCTTCATAATAATATTGTGCAGCAGGTGTTCAAAAACTTTAGAAAAATGACTATAGAATGGCTATAGGTCTGTAATGCAAGACGTTGGCAGCATTTCCTTTTTTTTACATTTCCTTTTTTTTCCTTTTTAAAGACTGGACAAATTCTAGCAATCTTCCATACACTTGGAGTACGCATAACTAGGGTAATAATTTTCGATAAAGGTGCAGAGAAGACGCGAGCACAATTCCTGACGGAGGAAGCTTTGGATATTGTCGTGATCAGCAATAGTCGAATTCTTCAACTTTCGAGCTCATACAGCGACATCATCAATGTCAACATCAACAATGGCAGTTAGAGGAAGGTTAGACAGCATATCAGGCAATGATGTCACAAATGATGGTGCAGAAATACTAATGAGGAAGCAGCAGAAAATGCGTTCACTTTGTCCTGTGGTTTATCATAATGCATATTGTTGAAATATACTTTCCCAGGAATCCTGGACGTACCTCGTTTCACTTGAATAAATTGCTAGAAAGTTTTAGAATCAGAACATATGGCACCTTGTACATTCTGAAGGTAATTCTTATACGCCATAGAAATTTCAAAGTTCAGTTCTCTTCTGATGCGATAAAAATTTTCTTTGAAGTATTGATTGGCCGTGGATCGCCATTTCTGATGATAGTAGAGCTTAATGTTCATATTGTTCTTCGTAATCTTGGAAAACCATGGAGGAATCTTAGCAACAGATGAGTCCATGACAGCATAAAGCACATTGTAAAATTTTTCAACAGCTGAGTCTACATTAACACAATTATTCAGAAAAGACAAATCTATAAGTAAGAAGTCAGAACAGAGTTTATAAAAATTTGCTTTTTTAAAATTATACCTGGGAATGCAATTAGAAGGAAATGCAACTGGTTTGTTCGAATACCGAAATTCAGTATCAATATATAGTGAAGGGTGATACCTGTCTTCTGGCACCACTGCACAGAGATCTCGTTCAAGTAAGAGATTACAGTCCATGTTAGATAGTACTAAATCTAGCAACTTTCCCTGCTCATTAAAAATCTTGTTGTATTGAGTAAGACTGAGTGAGTTAACAAAGTCTTTGAAAAGTGATACTTTAGTATCGATAGACAAAGGCGAAGAAAAGCAATCATGAAATTAAGGAAGATTAAAATCTCCCAGAAGAATAATTGATTTGCCTCACAAAAGCAATTCTAGGCAATCTAATTCGAAACTCAGGTAATCTATGTCGGGAGGCATATATGAAAGTACAACAGAAAAGGAGAAATTATCAAGATACCATTTACAGATCAGAATATTAATTAGAAGAATCATGGTTGTAATGTAAGGGGTATCGATGACGATATGAGAAATCTTCTCTAATAAGAACACCACCACCTCTAGATCTACCGGTAGATTCAGTATTACGGTTTCAAATAAAAGTTCAGTATTATTAATCAAATCACACAACCAGTTTTCAGTAAGGAACAGAATATCAAGTGTAATGCATTTGTTTTACTGCGCAAACCTTTCTGGTTTTGATAATATAGTTGTAACTTAGTGGAAGATCTGTTGGGTGGACTTAGTTTTTCATTTGTACTATTTGAGGTATTCCTTTAATATATTTAATTCTAATACGAGTCTCAGCACTGGTTTCTCGCTTATCAAACTCAAATTGTACGTTTTTATAAAACCCCATCGGCGTTTTATCAAAGCAGATTCTAACCTTAGAGAAAGAAAACTTGTTCCAGAAAAACCGATACAAAAAAGTAACTGCCGCGTTTTATTGGGATTAGTGGACATAATCGGTGATCCAATTCGAGCTTCCTATATTGGCTACACTGTAAATTAGACGATCGTCATTAATGGTGCGTGTTTGACACATCGAATATTAGTTTAAAACAACACATTTGCGAAATGATCGCTTAACCACCGCGTTAAAATCATTCAATTCTTCTACAGCAATAACAATTAATCGTCTTAATCGACTTAATCTTCCTACTGAGCGAACAATCCGCAGCGTAGTGAAAAAATTTGCGGAAACTGTAAGCATTGGAGATAGGGTAAGCCGTGTGCTTCATCGCCGAGAATATTGCTGCTGTGAGTGATAGTGTGGCTGAAGATCAGGAATTATCGATTTGTCGCCGTTTGCAGACTTTGGGCCTTTTCTATGGCTCCATTTGGCACATTTTGCATAAGGACTTGCACCTACACCCGTATAAAATTCAGTTAACCCAAGAACTGAAGCCCAGATATCATGGACAGGGTAGAATTTACGCAGATTATGTGTAGAGCAGCAAGAAGTTGATACATATTAAAAAAAAAATTTTTTCACGAGGGGGCACATTTACAACTCTATGGGTGTGTTAATAAACAAAATTGTCGCACATGGGGCAAGAAAAATCCTCACGTGATACACGAAATACCATTGCATGCCCAAAAAGTAATTGTGTGTTCGGGCGGCGAAATTGGGCCTTGCTTTCTTCAAAACGATGAAGGTCAAACAGTAACAGTCAACGGTAAATGAGCATGTTAGCCGATTATTTTTGGAACTAAATCGAAGATATTGATGTTGAAGAAATGTGGTTTCAGCAATACAGCGCAACTTGCCACACATCGCATGCAACGTCGCATTATTTCACGTAGCGGTGAAGTAAACTGGCCGCCAAGATCATGCGATTTATCGCCATTGGATTTTTTTGTAGGGTTTTCGGAAGAGTCGCGTCTACGCCAACAAACCTGCAAGGTTGGAGCACCTAAAAACTAGCATACACAAAGTTATAGCCTAGCTAGCCCCCGAAACGCACGACAAAATCATCGAAAATTACTTCAGACGAATCAACTGCCGCAGAAAGTCCAGAGGCAGAATTTTCCATAATTAATGAGTAATACCAGATATTAATTAATAAAAAAAAGATAATGTTACATTTTGTGTGTTTTTTCTTAAATAAAAGTTAGGAACCTGGAATGAGACCACCCATTACTTTCACTGTAGCGCTGACGAACTCATACTACTACAGGGTTATTAGACTACCCATTTTATATTTCGAATAAAATCCTTCTGAGTAAAAAAATCTTTTAATACCCTAATGTATAAGTAATTCTCTTGGATTTATAATTAACTTTTAACTTTTCTTCATTATTTAAAAATCATGTTTCCTAAATGCCCTCAATCACTCACTTGAATATAATAATTTCTGAATGCAAAATTGTGCATCACCCGGCGAAGCAAATCTCCATCTATTCCTATGATTTCTTCTCGAATGCGATCTTTTAGCTCCCCAATTGTTGCAGGGCGACTTGCATAGACCTTTATCTTCAAATACCCCCATAGAAAAAAATCGGGTGGCGTTAAGCCGGATGACCTAGGTGGCCAAGGCAAATTTCCAAATCGTGAATTTATACAGCCGTTAAAAAACTCTCGCTGAATCCTCATGGAGTTTCTGGGTGTATGAGCTGTTGCTCCATCGTGTTGGAATAACAGAGTGTCATTTAGTAATCTCCATCTAATCAGTTCTGGGATGAGAAATGTTTGTAACATGTTTATGTAACGCTCGGAATTGATCGTTGCAGAATGATTATTTTCATCTTAAAAAGAATAAGGACTAATGATACCAAATGATCCTACACCGCACCAAACAACGATCCTTAAACTATGGAGATACTTTGCAAACAATTTACGAGGATTTACAACTCCACTATATCTAAAATTCTGTTTGTTAGCAACGCCATCCAAATGAAAATTTCCTTCGTCGGTCATTAACAAATTGTGTATTGATTCTCGATACCGATTTAAAAATTATCGCCAAAATGTTAATCTCGTTTCCTTATCTCGATGGCTAAGGGGCTGTGCCATTTGGTATTTATACGGATGAAATTTTAAATCGTTGTAAAGGATTCTGTAAAGACTTCCCTTGGATATTCGTAGAGCAAGTGATTGTCGATTAGCAGATCTGGTAGGACTTCTCGTGAAAGCAGCTCTCACTCGTTCAAATTTGCAAGCGTTCTTCGACGTCCAGGTTTTTTTAATATTCTGCACAGAACCATTTTCACGCCATTAACGAACCCATGCCATAACTGTTTTGCGATTTGGCGCATTACGCCTATTATTGTCACCAAACTGCCGTCGAAATGCACCGAACTTCTTCTGCTGAACCAGTTCTAATGTAAATTTCCACGGAAAACACACGTTGCACTGAATAATCCATACTGAAAAATTTTATAAAATTTGACCCAAATTGTAACACTTTGTTTGTGGCACTGAGGCGAATTTATGCCTAGTAATTATTGGATTGGTTTGACACAGACGCCTACTCGATAAAATGTAATCCCGAAACCTACTGAACTTGACCTACTAAAGAACAAATAATCACATATTTCGTTTAGATTTAAATCGGATACCAAATCGATAGTCTAATATGGTGAACCCTATATTCATGCAGAATGGTACACTACTTTGTTTGTCTCAAAATTGTCCCAGAGAAATGATTACTTTGTATCACGAGAACGCTCAGGCTTATACTGCTGCTTAAACAATTGAGTATTTCAATACCTAAAACATTGATATAATTGAGATAAGCAACCTATTGGAGAAAATGTTTTGCAAAATTATAATTAAATGTGTTTTAAGAAAAGTATATTACTTCAGTAGCTCAACAGATATCAATCAGTCTTCGTATTTGAATATATACTCAAATGAAAACTGCTTTCATCGTTACAATAAAGAAGTATATATTTAATAATAAATCTTGCAACATGTTACCATTTAATTAAATCTAATTACCTAAACATAAACATAATCTATAAATTAGGATAATTCGAGAAATATTCCTAATTTTATTGTTTTCTTGATGTTTAGTTTCCCTTATTCATTTAATTCAGGTCTATTCAAACATTAAATTTAACTATTTATTCTACGATAACGATCGATCGTAGAAATTTATTAAGGATTGAATTTGTGTTCCCTGCTATTTATTAATATTAATTAACTGTTTTATCCTAGGATGTGCTAACTATATCAAAATATATTTAAATATTTCCACTCTTATTTATATTAGGTGCATTTACATTAGGTGATTGTCGCTCTGTTGAAATCTATAGACCTATAGCTATACTATTATTAACAACATAGTCAAAGTATTTGAAACTTGTTTGTATACGATCATTTATGCTCAGATCCAAACTTTAATATACAGGGTTATGATAAAGTAACGCACAAAATTCATAAAACGTACAATGTTCATTTTTGAAAAAAATGCAAAAACACTTCAAACAGTTTATTTTATTCCGCGTCTTTTAACATAAGTCAAAAAAATGAAACGTCAAATTTGTCAAAGTTATGACGTCATCAATATTTTTTTTAAATATGAAGCATAGTTTTTTTTACTTTATTTGATAAAGCTTGTTTTTCTGCATTATAAAGAAATAATTGAAGTAGGGGTCACATTAGAAAAAACTGAGAGAATTAATAAAAAACAAAATAAACTAGTTTTTGAATTTATGAAAAGAAACTAAATATTAAAAGAATTAAAACTTAAAGTTACCTAGTAATAAAACATCTGTTAGTCAGTGTCAGTCTTACAATTAGTGTCATACCAATTTTATTATGATGGCTCCTTTAACGGAAAGAGAAAGGATAGAAATTCTAATGATGGTAGGTTACGGTGATAGACTTCGAAGTCATGAAGAAGCATGTGCTTTATTTAACGTAACACATTTTGATAGACCTCCAATTGCTAGAAGCACAGTAAGCAGAATTGTTGCAAAATTTAATGAAACAGGAAGCGTAAGTGATGCTCCAAAATCTGGAAGACCGGGAATAAGCGACGATGCAAAGATATTTTGCTGTCATTAGAAGACAACCCTCACGCAACTACAGCAGAAATTGCCTTACAACAAGATGTTAATCAGTCGTTTGTAGTAAAGTTTTTAAAAAAAAAAAACTGCACCCATACAAAGTTCAACTTGTTCACGAACTCTCAGAAGATGATCCGGACAAACGTTTGGAATTTTGTGAAATCTTCATGAGGCATTGTGACGAAAATCCAAATTTGCTTAATAGTGTAGTATTTTCAGACGAGGCAACGTTTTATTTAAGTGGTACAGTAAATCGACACAATTGTCGCTACTGGGCTCGGGAAAATCCCAACTGGATTCAGACAAAACACACCCAGCGCCCCCAAAAAATTAATGTATGGGTAGGAATCGTCAGGGGAAAATTTAGTGGTCCTTATTTCTTTCGTGGGAATTTAACAGCTGAGCGATATTTCGAACATCTTCGTATGGCAGCGCTTCCGGATCTAATTGCGGCATTTCCGCATCCAAATAATAGGGAAAACTTGGATCCCAGTATTTGGTTCCAACAAGATGGTGCACCACCACATTATGGTCTTAATGTTCGAAGGTTTCTGGATAACCAGTTTGAAGGAAGGTGGATTGGAAGACGTGGACCAATGGAGTGGCCACCTATGTCACCTGATCTCACCCCCCTTGATTTCTTTCTGTGGGGACATTTAAAAAGTCGAGTCTACGTTAACCGACCAGACAATTTAGAAGACTTAATGGAACGAATTAGACATGAAATGACTCGTATAACTCCGCAGATGATCGAAGACTCTGTAAATCAGGTCTACCATCGTCTTGGCCTATGTCAGATAGTGAACGGGACACAGTTTGAACAATTCCTGTAAGAAATCGTTTTGGTTTAATGGACTGTTTAGTTAATTTAAATGTTATTACTATAATAAAGCTTATTTTGTTTTTTATTAATTCTCTCAGTTTTTTCTTATGTGACCCCTACTTCAATTATTTCTTTATAATGCAGAAAAACAAGCATTATCAAATAAAGTAAAAAAAAAACAAGCTTCACATGTAAAAAAAGTGATGACGTCATAACTTTGACAAATTTGACGTTTTATTTTTTTGACTTATGTTAAAAGACGCGGAACAAAATAAACTGTTTGACGTGTTTTTGCATTTTTTTCAAAAATGAACATTGTACGTTTTATGAATTTTGTGCGTTACTTTATCATAACCCTGTATATATTTAATATAGATCGGAGATTGTCCTCCATCACGACAATGCTTAAAGTCACACTGCGCGTGAAATAAACGAATTTTTGAAAGCTTCCGGATTAAAATTACTAGATCATCCGCCATATAGTCCGGACCTGGTACCTTCAGATTTCTTTCTATTTCCTACACTAAAGAATATAATGCGTGGTGTAGGATTATAACCTTATATCTGAAGTGACTCAAGAAGAGTAGAAATTATGCTATGCTAACTGATTTTATCGAATGCCTAAATGCATTGAGTTTAAGGACGAATATTTTGAAAAACAATAATAAAAATAATTTTTGACTAAAACATTTTGTTTTATTAGTTTGCAGAAATAATAGGTGCTACCTTCGTATGAAATTATATATTTGCTTTCTTGTGAAAAATATTAAATTTATACAAAAATAAATTTGGGGCTTTTTAGGGGTCGACAGCTATTGCCTGGCACCCCGGCACCAACCTACTTTGGAGCGGCCCTGTCGGTAATGTGGTTTTGCTGTTCAACCCACATCATAGAAATGCCAAAACGAAATAAGTGTTTTTTACCCTTAAACCACAAACAAAGATTTTCCTCGCTTCCTTCCGCTCACTTACAGTAAAGTTCCGCTAATCCGGATCAATTAAACCTGACTCCAATCCGAACTACCGAGACATACGGATTAGTGAAGCCAATATTAAACTACATAATTAAAAAAGGACAATAAATGAGTAAACATTTTTTTAACAAACGTAGGGGTTTATAAAAAGTCTTTCTTTGGAGACTGTGGTTAAGTAAAAACTTAAAGAAGGTATATAACCCCTTACCACAATTATTAATCGTATCCTAAATACGTATTTCGACAACTAAGTTGTCATCATCAGTAGGTAAAACCACTAATCGAGGTATCGCACATGGGGCACAGTAAAGCTAGCACAACTGATCATGCAACAACTTTACACGACGTTGACGTATACACTGATACAGAGATTTACATAGCGTAATTTGTTTTATTTTACAATTTTCCGCGAATTTTAGCAGTGGCCCTCGTATTATCGAATGCATGGCTACTATCTGAAAATGCTGCTTCCTTTTCTTCAAGTATTCAGTTATTTTTATTGCCAACTCGATGGCTAGATTGTACCGTGACCAGATCTAATTTCAAGTTGACGATAAATTTGAATTCTATAATAGCTTCTAATTGGTTCTTTATTAACTTTTCAACAGTTGGAAGCAGACTGATTGGCCATATAAGAGATTACAACGTTCGAAGATTTAGCCCTGAGAATTAAAAATTATCACTGCCACTTTCTATTGAAGAGGAAAAGAACTTGCTAATATTTTACTTTCTTTTTAGTTTAGATGGTGCAAAACTTCAAAATTATAATTTATTTCTTTTTTTGTTTTACATGTGAGAATAAATTATTTAAATAGGAAATATTTTGGCGGCATGACTTCTTATGACTAAAACTTAAAGGCGCCATTGAAGGCAATATATTGTCATTGGTATACCTACATATTATAGTTTAAAAGTTAAACGTAATAATCTCAAGGACCATTGTTTTCGAATAGCATTTGTTTCAGAAACATTTATTCATGAAATTCTAGTATGATATAAGATTATAGATAGAAGATACAGACAATATTACATAAATAAACACGTGTTCATTGATGTGAATATTCAGAAATTCTATGGAGAATTTTACATATAGGCGACGAAACATGAATTTATTTGTTTGAGCCTAAAATGGATAATCGGCTGTTGGTATTCAACAATTTATTTGCCAAACTTGTTTTTTAAAATTACTAAAAGTAATAATTGAAAATAAATGAATTTGTAACAAGTAAATTTTCACACAGCAGCTCAAACAGTTGATTATTTAAAGCATGATAACGTTGAATTAATCTTCTAGCACTGATTCAATTTTTTAATAAAAATACATGATAGTTAATTAAAACATTATTTAAAGAAAAATAAATAAAATTTAATAAGAACATTAAAGGCGTTTCACGAACTATGCCAATTCAAGGACGGATAATAACGGAAACATTCGAAGTCAAAGTAGTCCTTGAAAATATGAAGTCATGTCTGAGATAGATTGATTTTTGACAGACAACAGTTGACATTTAATAATTATTACAAATCAGATATAGCAAACGCCAATTAAGTTGGCGCGAGGAGGTGTAAGTTCGCGCAGGATTTAAAGTAGTGGGGAGATTTGTAATTGGTTTTACATAAAATGTCAGATAATTCTAACCTCTGAGCGTGTATCACACTATGATCCCCTAGCAAAGACATTATGTTCCGTCAAACATCAATGACAAATGTATTCTGACTAGACTTGAGTAGTGGGGGTGGACGTTTTTAAAAACGGCTTCTGACCACCCCCTCCTCGCGCCAACTTAATTGGCTATACTTAAGTAAAGATATACGATTTTTTGTTCAGAGCCCACTCGACTTCGAATGTTTCTGAACACCCGTTATAATATGTATATTATCCGTAGCAAGTATTGATGAATACAATATTGCAATCAATCTAGTTGCCCTGGAATATGTCGCTTGCTTTTTACATCTGATATTTGTTAGTAAGTCTCTTGTCATTTAAATCTAAAATAATTTATATTTTGGATAAAACCATAGGCCTACCATTTTCCAACACCCTGTATTTTCGTAACGGAACATTTTTGGATCATAGTTTATAAATCAAACTATCATTCATTTTTCATGTAGATTCACACCCTTAAATACATATTAGCATATCAATAAGTAACACCCTGTATAAAAGAATTTAACATATCTATAGATACTAAAATTTGTATAATACATTTAAGGAATTAGCTTTGTCAAGTTTATCAAGTTTATTGGGCCCTCTGTATAAATATACATGTACTCAGTTTAGTACTACATATTTCTAAAATTTAATGCTTTACAAATGCTACTACTAGGGCAATATTACCAAATCTTAAATCATTTTAGGTAAATTTTTATTAAATCAGGTATAGAAGTCAACAAGATATAAAAGATTAATTAACTAATATTAGGCGAGGCATACTTCATTAAATTTACAATTTTTAGACAAAAGAAATATTTTAGAATAATTCATTTCTGAAACAATTATGATTATGACTAATTTATGTCTCTCAGAGCTACAATAAAAATTATCTAACTTTTGCCCTATGACCTAGTATAAGTGAATTAGGAATACTCATGTTTTACGTAATTTCCGTTGTTCCAGTTCTGTTAAAACAGAAATATGTACTCAAATTTGCTCATATACAATTGATTCACCAAATTAAAGTTCTTGGAAATTTAGGTGGATTTATTATACAATATACCTATATGCTGGAGTAAATTCTAAATATTTATACTTACTTTCAACGTACTCTTATCTCTACATATTCCAAGTAATTAATCATTTTGAACTTCCCCACAATTCATAGCTTTTGCGTAAATATTTGCGCATTTCCTCAAAATTGATAAGGTTAGATGTTAGTAATAAAGAAAAAAAAACAGGCACACATATTTAAAAATTTATTTTCCAATACAGATTAAAATCATATAATATTAAATCATATTTACAATAATAAAATTACATACTCTTAAAACAGAGTAAATATCGTTCTATTTACAGTTCTACAAAACTGCATATTTAAGTCTTTATGACCGCTTCTCCATAGGTAATCGGGAAAATATGACATTACAAAAAAAAAAAGAAGCAACCCTTGTGTGTGTCTCAACTACCTGGGATTTATAAACAATCGGGTCTGGAATGTAAGTTTAACCGTTGGTACCTTTATTTTTGATGATTTTTAAATACCGTGAGAAAAAGAAACATGGTTTCTATTTTCAAAACACTTAAATATGCAGCATCAACACAGCACACAGCGCGTTCAAATATAAAAATACAATTAGTTAACATTTTTCTCACTATCACATGGTTCAAGTGGTACTTTGATACCGAAAGAATTATATTTAATTATTACATATTTAGTTGCTTTATTTTCGTTTCAAAATAGTGTCACATACAGTCGATAACGAACGAGATATCACAAACAAATTTTAATGATTACTAATGCCCAATAGTTCGAGTTACAAATACTTCGTTTTATCATCTATTAACGTATAGAGTATATTCATTCAAATAAATAATTTTTAATCATGTAGAAAAAAGACACTGTTTTGAAACTCACTGACCAAACAAAAACATTTCGTTGTTTTTAAGAGATCACGCACTAAAAACGTTGGAATAAGAACTAGCTGGCAATGATTCTTTAAAAAAAAAAAGATAGAAACAAAACACTAAATTAACAGTTATACAGTCATGGCAATAAACGGTCTCTGTTGTAACGCGTCCCCTGTATCCTTGGCTTGTGCCGAGCATAGGTCAGGCGTCGAAACAGATCTATTTAATTTTCCCTCTCCCATACCGAAGCTGAAGATTGACACTAAGGACGTTATACGATCAATTTCCATCGCTGAACCGGGGTTAACCTCCTGTGTTGTTGTTGTTACGGCCGCCGTCGTCGTCGTCGCCGCCGTTCTTTCAGCTTCCACTTCTTTCGTCACGTTATCGGATAGAATGGTGGCGTCGTCGAGAAATACGGAATCGTCACCCTCTTCCGTACATCTTCGTTTAGGTAAAATAGATTGCACCGCTTCCTCGGTCTCCCAGTCCGTTACTGCGCGCCGTCTTTTTAAACACGGGGAACCACTTCTTTCGCGTAACACACTAGGTGTCTTGTCCAGATCTAGGTAAGTTAATTCCCCCGAAAACGGAGGTTGATTTTCTTTATCTTGATTCTCCGAGCACTTCACACACGACGGTTGGAGAAACTCCAGATTAGAGGCCTCCTCGACGTCTTCGGACAAGGGCATCGAGTCTATTCCCGCTTCTTCGGCAGTTAAACCAACTAAATCTTCTTGAGAATTCGTCCTGGAAGGTGCGGGTGTCGGTGCGGATTGATAATGAACCATATTGTATGCCTCTTCCATGAAAATATAACGCGCCTTCTGAAGAACAGTCGCTACCAGTAGGTTCTTGTGCAAACTAACACCACCCCGATTTGCTCTCGATTGAGCTATTTTCGTTAGAGAAATTCCGATTAATCTTTGAGCTTCACTAGCCATTGCACAATTAATAAAACAGATATCCTTTTTTATGCGTCACGCTACAGGTGAGTCACACTCGTACTGTAAAAGTTAACAGTTCAAATTATATATTAACCACCACAACACTTTCTACTAAAATGCACGTATGCCCCGCTACACTCATATTTATAGCTTTACAATGTGACGTCACAACCTACTTTCAACGTGTCTCGAACCAATCAGGAGACGGCCTTGCCGAAACAATCCGAACACCCTCGTCAACGATACGAGAGCCGTCAGTAAGGCTCATATTGTCAAATTTTCCGCTTTACACTGATCTCTAATAACAATTACAGTAACGCTTATTAATAGCGGAAGTTGATGTCACAAAAAATACGTCTTGCGTACGCAAGCATCGGAGATTTCTTTGTTTGATAGATAGAACTGTTACGTTTTATAGATTATCTTAGAAAAATATGCAGGGAATTAGAAACTGATTCATACGATCGCACAGTTGTAAAGTTGCAAAATTAAGTGCATTAAAAAACAAATTTTATTACAAATATGTGTGTAATGATTATATGTACATACCATGATAACATGAAAGAAGAATATGACAAATTCAGATATGTATGTAACTACCAAGATACATGTGTATTTCAATAATAGAATTGTTTAAAAGGCAATTACCCTAATTTAAATTGTATCAGTAACAATGAAATTTATTTTTATGCAATAATAAATATCAATATTCAACTTCACACATGTTAAAAAGCACTTTAACGATAACCAGATATTTATAAATAACAGATAAGGCTATGATAAGGAGGAAGTTTGTGATATATTGCTCGTGCTATCGATATAAAAGGATATTTTATTCGATCAAATGGAAAATATTTTGTAAGTTTTATAAAAAAGAAGTTGGAATATATTCGGGAATAAGTAATAGGAAATAGGAAAAAATGTTTAAATGGTAAATAAATACACAGTGCGTTCTTGAAAAGGTTAAACAGTGTATGAAAATGCAGTCTATATTTTAAAATTAAGTTCATCAATATTGGCTCTTATCTTTTACGCATCTTAAGCTACAAAAGGATATACAGTTATGCTCAAAATTCTTCGAACGCCAGACAAGACATATTTTTATAAATATGTATATATTCTAACAAAGCAATAATATTTACACAAAACACTTTTATACAATATAATTCACATAAATTTAAAAAAATTTTATTATATAACACTGAAGTCATTGTATACTGCATAGAAAGTAGCACTACATTAAAAAGAACAATATTTCAACAAATCTCCTTGCGACTGTAGAACAGCATGCAAATGTTTTGGTAAAAAATCGACTATCTTTGTAATATAAACAATCTTTGCCTGTTCATCTTATCTGTGCTCTTGTTAATTATGTCTAATATGAATAAAGAGCTGAGTTGAGTAGTTTAGCAACTTAGTACACTAGAATACATGACACTTTAAACTGCGTAAACATAACCTACAATTTAATTGTGGTTTACTTATTAGAGTAATTTTGGCTACTTTTTTACTTTCGTCTTGTGTTGAGGTATTGAAACATATACGCGTAAAGTTAAAAATATATTTATAAACACAAGTCTGACACATATATATTAACTGCACGTGTTAAAAAAAGTCCACTGATTAATTCGGCAAAGCCGCTCGCGTTTTAACAAGTCTCCCGCCACAGTTAGTTTTATGGCACCCTCTTATATAAACAACATATTTATTTAAAATATTTACATTAATTCCTCTCTAATAAAAGCTTAACATTTATTTAATTTTTTTTTAATAATAAAAAATAAAATTATGAATCTAAAAAAAAGTTATTTATTAATTTGGCAATCGGCAAAATATCGAATTATGAATATATACCGCATCTTCATTTAATATCGTATCATAATACTTATGCAACCCAATTTGCAATCCACGTTTGTCGTGGCAGCAATTGCGACAACTCTTTATGTTTTTCTTGTTTTACACTAGAACTGTCATACCGTATGTCATACATATTTACTTATCTTCGTTTGTATTTTAGAATAAAAATCAAAATATAATTTTACTTCTTTTATTATTAATAAAATTTCTGGTTTTATTCACAAAAGAAAGTTAGGCTATTTTAAGTCTTATAAAATTTTCAAGGCATTTCAAACATTTATTTCAAATTGGGAACTTTTATTCAATCTGTTAAACTGGTTGCATACGTGCCATGTTACGATATCAAAGTAGGCACAATACATGTGGTACGTTCAAAAAAAGCCTGCCTCTAGAGAACTATGATTTCGTAACATCAAAAAGCATGTCGTAACTGTAACTGTTTATCACATGTCTCGTCTGTTATCGTGAAACACCTTCAACATGAATTTCTTAAATGAAAGTTACATCAAAATGACAGACGGCTTTAGAAAATTGCAAGCTTAATTGCTAGGTTATAATCTTCCTGCCATGAATAAATAAAATTCCGTGTTATCGTTTTCATTAGATGACACTAATGACATTAACATTTGACAATTCAAAACGGTCCGGTTAAGTTACGACATACCTGAAAATTTCATGGCTAACTCTGAGGCTTTTTTTGAACGCACGATAAAATCCTAGTTTATTTATTAAATTAATATCAAAATATACATATTTTTTTGACTTCTATTCATTAACTAATGATAAAGTATATTAAAAGATTTCATAAAAATGAGTTGTTTTTTTAATATTTATTACTAAATTACTAAAAGTATGATCAAAATTAGTGTCAACATTCAAAATATCATTATTCATACTTAATAATTCTGTAATTACAATTCTTCCAGATACAAAAAGTTTTTCTTTGCCTTTTAGGAATCTTAAATCTCGTTTTTCTAAATATTGTTGAAGGTTTACTTGTACTTCAGTTCAAAATTGAATATTACTGCTTGTATTGCCAATAAAAATTAATTAATCTAAAGGTTACAGCACCAATGTTTTCATGTAAAAGTTTTCTCTCAATAAATTCCATCAAAATTTCCAAATTTGATGTTATATTTCTATTATTTGAAACCAGGCGCGGCTCGTGATGACGTATTTTGGTTTGCAATACAATGATACGAGTGCCTCGTGTGTTTTCGGTGTTTACTAAGCAAACGTTACAGTTAGTACACGAGAATACACGAAGCACTAGGATCATTGTACTGCAAACCAAAATACGTCATCACGAGCCGCGCCTGTTTGAAACAATGTTAGGAACATAATTTTGACTAGTTAAAATTAATAATTAATGCATTTTTAAGTGTATTTCATATCTGCTAGTTTATTTCTGTCATACTTAACAAATCGATACCTTTTCACAAATATAAGTAACATGACATCGTTAGAATATTACACATTTTCTTATTATTATTTATTATTGCAATATGTCTGGATGGACATATCCAACTAATTTTATTTGTTCCACTTGCGTTAATATTTCTTTTTTTGATTGGTAATTAATGTCTGGAAACAAAAGCAATGATAAAAATAATATATGTTGTTTATGAGTAGTATTTTGGATATAGCTTGCATTAAGTTCTCTTCCATCAAGTAAATTCTGAAATAAACAATGACATGTGGGTAACTAAATAATAGGCAATCTATTTACCATTATTCCCGTAAATTTTGTATTTTTCTACTTTCAATTTCAGACTGTTGCAATACATATTTAGTTGTCTTAAAAAATTGTAAAACCATTCTCACCAGCATTTTTTATATGTTGGCCAGGCAATGGTTAACAATTGGGGCGCCAGTATGAATACGTATTGATATGTATGCCACCATATATACAAATGTGTAATGCGTACGCACAGCGATGTCAAATCTAATTAGGAATTATAATCCAAATTTAAGTCGCGCTTTTATTTGACTACTTACTTGTTGCATAATAAATTAAGGAAATTATTTATTATCCCGTTAATAATTAAATCCCATATATTAATTAAAATATTAAGTATTTTTTTCATTTGTTGGTTTTTTAAATAAAATATTTACTTAGGTGTTTTCTTTTGAGATACATATTTTATTTTCTATAAATAAAATATATGGATAGCTATATTGCTATATTATATTAAAATAAAATCTATTATACCTACCAATTTAATTTCTATTGTACGTGTTATGAGTATATTTGACAACGCTGTTAATCGCAGAATACATACACGTCTGTACACATGGTTGCATACAAATACTTGTTGATACTGGCGGCCCAATTGTTAACCATTGCCGTTGGCTAAGATCTTCTTCAATTATTACAAAGACCACATAAACGTGCTTTGAATTTTTTGTAAACTATAGCATAGCATACTTATTTGTAATGTGTATTTGTTATGTTTTTTAAGTGTCGGCTTGCTTATTCCAAATTGTCGATTGCATTCATTTAGTTCAACTACCTATAACGTCTCTATATGCTGTAATGCCATCAAAATCATCAAATGACATTTTTAAAGTTGCCATATTTCCTTTTCTGCGCTTTTTCTTGTCCTCGTTCAACTAAAAAATATAATTTTATGAATATGAATGTTTTTAATGTTTAAAATAGGCCGCATATTTTTAATTGTACCGGTACAATAAAGGAACCTAGATGCAATTCTAAATAAGATTAAACCAGATGGCGCTGCAATCTGAGTGTAATTTACAGGGATTTACACAGGAATTTCAAAGAAATAGAACACTTGATTGATTGTTTTCTTTTTTTATTGATTTCATGTACGCAGACGCTTGTGCTTTTTTGTCTTTCAAAATAAATAAATTTCAATTTAACATGAATTAATTACACTTACGAGCCACTAAAATTTTCGTATCATGATTGAGCTGATAGAAAAGACTCCATGTGAGGCATAGAAAAGGTGGATAGCAGGCGCGGCTCGTGATGACGTATTTTGGTTTGCAGTACAATGATCCGAGTGCTTCGTGTATTCTCGTGTACTAACTGTAACGTTTGCTTAGTAAACACCGAAAACACACGAGGCACTCGTATCATTGTACTGCAAACCAAAATACGTCATCACGAGCCGCGCCTGGTGGATAGTATCGCGGGGTACCACTACTGGAATTGGATCATGAGGTAATATTTGATAATGAAACAAAATTCACTGGGATTTTCCGGGCTGTAACTTCACTTTCCAATTCCATTTGATGTTCTAAGCTCTGCATTCATAATTAACTTTGCAATATCGTACTTAACTATAGCAAGCGCCAATTAACTTGGCGCGAGGAGGGGATGCGCAGAAGCCGTTTTTAAAAACGTCCACCCCCCTACTCAAGTAATTGTCAGAATACATTTGTCATTGATGTTTGACGGAACATAATGCTTTGCTAGGGGATCATAAAGTGATACACGTTCAGAGGTTAGAATTAGCTGACATTTGATGAATAAAAAATTAAAAACCCTTACCACAATAAAATTTAACAATTCTATATACGTATTTCGACAACCACGTTGTCATCCTCAGTAGAAAAAGCAGTGTAACACTTGAAAACACAAAAAACACACAGCATTCACTGAGCGCTATATTGTACGGCTTCTCGTTTAACACTGGTTAACTCAGTATATTTATATATTTTGACAGTTTCATACATACAAATAAATAACAAATAATAGGTATTTATTGAAAACTATAACAAATGTTGAAAATGTTGTCCTTCAAGATCAATGCACTTTAAAATCTTCCGTTCAAAATTTCTGATGATATTCTGAAACATTACTGGATTGTTATTAATTTCCATGCATTTCTGTTCGATTCTTTGTGAAATATCATTCAAATTCAATATAGGTGTTCCAAATATGTTATTTTTTAGATAAGGCCACAAAAAGAAGTCGTAAGGTGTTAAATCGCATAAACGTGCAGGCCAGGCAATTTCAGTATTTCGACTAATTATACGCTCTTCAAAAAATTCTTTTAAATAATCCAAAGATTCTGCAGTACAGTGACAAGGTGCTCCGTCTTGTTGGAAATATGCATTTTGAAGTTCATCATCATGCAACTGATTGACAAATGGTTGTAAAATTTCCGTACGGTACCTTTGAGCAGTTAACGTTCCCTGAAAAAATATTGGTCCAATGATTCGCCTTTGGCTTATCGCTGCTCAAACACCAATTTTCTTTGGATGTAGCGATTCTTCATTAATTACATGTGGATTTTAACTACTCCAAATTCTTGTATTTTGTGAATTTAGGTATCCCGTTTTATAAAACCATGCTTCATCAGTAAAGATGACTCTTTGCGAAAGTTCTCCATTATTGTTCATATTTACAAACCAATTACAAAACTGTAGTCTACGTGGGTAATCAATTTCTAACAATTCTTGTACTGCTGTGACACGGTATAGATAAAGTTGCATATCTTTTTTTAATAACTTGTGAGTTGTACCAACAGAAAGGTTTATTTGTTGACTCAAATGTCCAACAGATGTTTGTGGTTCATTTTCCATTATTTCTTCAACACGATTGACAACTTGAGGTGTACGTTTCTTAACTGCTCCGCTGCCTGATTTTCTTAAGAGACTACCAGTTTCAGAAAAAAGTTTTAAAGTTCTATCCAAAGTATTCTTAAATTGTATATAATCTATTACAAAATGTGGAAACTCAACTTGAAATTCTACCATGCAATCTTGAACTGAAAAACCCATAAACCATCAATTTTATTACCACTTCGAAAATAAGCCTGGACTAAAAAAAATTTATGTTCTAAAGTGAAAGCCATTTTAAAACTGAGAAGCAATTTATTTAAACCAGAATCGACGAACGATTATTTTATGCAGTAACTGATATTTGTGATTGACATTATCAAATGTCATTTGGATTTACGTTTACGGAACAACAAACACATACTAATATATTTGCGTCTTATTCTATCAAAATTTCAAAGTAACCTAGATTGACTTTTCAAATGAACACTTGTTATGTCGCGCAGTGTACTTCATTTTTTCCATACATTCTGCTGAACTACATCGACTCCTCTCAAAGTAACTTTTTTAAATTGTTCACTATCACATCTCTTTTTTCTTTCAGAAACACCAACATTCACCATTTTTCTAATAGTTGATTCCGGTATTTTAGTAAGTTGTGAAGTTTTTAGGATAGATTTCGAAGTAAGTACATAATACATCTATTTCCATTAAACCAATGTAGACATTTAATGCAATTTGCTTTGCATCCATTCCCAGGGTCTGAACATTGTATACTTTTGAATTTATAACGCCCGATCTCACCTTAGTTGTTTAAAATAAACTAAATTGAAAACCTTATTTGACTATAACATATAAGTATACAGTATTAAAATATAAAAATTAGAGATTTATATTAATTACTTTATTTTCTAAATACACTTAGGTCAGCCTAGATAGATTCCAGGTACTAAAATTTGTGTTTACCATCGCCGGATAATGGAGGGATTAGCACAATACAACCTTCATGTTTTAATTTATGTCATCGCACTTGGAACGAAGTTATACAAAATTGTCAAATATACCATTCAAACAAAAAAAAAGAAAAGCGATAAAGGATCCAAGGAAAATGTGGCAAGTCGATATAGTGTGTATAGACAAAATTAAGTTCCCATAATAAAAATTTATTCCTAATACCTACTTCTCTGGTTTCTATGCCGATATTATAATCACTGTTTGCACTTCTCTAGATCCTCGCCTCAGGGTGCCAAATTAAAGTATTTACACATCAACTTCCCTCGCACTATATCTTTAAACAGACTTTTCACTTTACCATCATACTTAATAAACATGTTAAATGAAAACATAAGTTTCAGTTCTAGTGTTTGTAAACTGATCATTTGCAATTCAACAACGGGACTAAACGATCGCTTTAATTCCGCAAACTTACTTAATGGTACTTCCTGTAGTAGTTACTTCTTGGTAGTACCGGACTTACAACCTGTAGTACAAGAAAGTTGTCACTTCGATCTATTATCTCTTATACGCAACAAATTTAGATGTACTGTAATCCTACCTAGTGGAGATAAACAAATTTGAGTTAAAAATAATAATACTTTTTAATAATATAAAATATTATTAAAAATCTGGTGTGAAGAACACAAATACAGATTCGCTATTAATATTTTTTGTGAACATGTCCGAACATATCCCTCCGCAGAGACGCAGATACGTATTTCACCTTTCTACAGGATCATCGGTACGCCCCTGCTGGAGAAAGAATAACTTCAGACACATTCACAAAAAAGAACCACATCGTTATCTCGCAGAAATTATCCAGACCGAGCGTAGAAGTAATTTCAGCGCTGCCTGTTGTCAGACGGCCGAAGTACGGCGCTCTGTCCACATAACCAATGCGAACCAACGACGCCCTTCCAAAGATGGCACAGCCTTCTCTCTAGAAACTGTATTTTGTTTGTGTCTTCACACATACAACGGATTAACCGCATGTGTAATGTAACAGAATAATTGAAACATACATGAGTGGATAAAACCCCACCAGTTTTGTATAATACAAAGGTATTTTTAATAATATAAAGTATTATTAAAAATCTGGTGTGAAGAACACAAATACAGGTTCACTATTAATATTTTTCACACCAGATTTTTAATAATATTTTATATTATTAAAAATACCTTTGTATTATACAAAACTGGTGCGGTTTTACCCACTCATGTATGTTTCAAATTCTGTTCTAAAAATAATAACTATAAAAAACATTATTTCTACTATCGAGTTTAAAGAATAACTTAAATACAAATTTTCATGTCTGGAATTTGATTTTTTTAATCATGTTCAGACAGAAAAGTAAAAAAATTGGAGACTTTCTAATATTTATTTGTGTTTACCATTTTTATACATTTAACATGAAACATTTAATATAGTGCCGATTATGTTTCTTCCTTCATAATCATCAACAATTACACTAGTCTATAAATTTTAACTGTTTTTATTTAATCATCAAAATAAAATATGCTTTTATGCTAAATTATGCTAATTTCAAATCTGCTGATACTTTTTTGTTAGTACGTAACATTCAAACGTCTTACTGGATGGTGAAATAGGTCCTAATGACACTGGTCTACAAATGTTAACTGTTTTTAAAAATTAGAAATAAAATAAACTTTTTTGCCAGGACGTAAACAAATCACGGCTACGGCCTCTTTGTGAGGAATATGAAACGATGAAATCAAACAGGAAAAATAAACTCTTTATTTTAAATCAGAAGAGGTTAACACTAACTAATTCCAAAGCAATATTCTTGACTCTATGAATTCACTTTGACTTCTCTCAGCCTGTGGGCGGCTCGCAGATGTTCATATAGGTATCGTCGCGGGAAATTGTGCAATCTTTCTATGAGAAATTAACACCTTTACTTATTATTACCAAACTTTGTGTAATCTTTTATAAAATGTTACATAATAACTATATTAACAAACAGATAGCCTGATAATTTTTTAAATATGTGCTCTTTAACGGTGTTCAAAAAGATAACTATAATAGTCAAACAATATTTTCTTTGCTTAAACCTCAAAACAATCGTGGAGTATTTAGACATCCAAGACGTCACTTTCACTGTCTTCTAAATCATTTTTTCATTGTACTATTTTGGTTCAAAAAGTAATTCTATAGAGTTGTTTTAAACATACTTCAAGTCGTTAGCTGTGCTTTTCTACAAATTAAATCAAATGTGTTTAACTATCTCATGGTAGTATCGGCATTTGAGTATTTTATAATACACCGGGAGAAACTAGAAACAAGTAGTTAATTTCTGTAATGAGATCATATGATGCGTTAATAGACTATCAAATACTTTCTTATTTCTAGATAAACTAAATAATGACTATTGTCTAATTAAAGCAATAATATATATTTTACGTGTCATACTTTTACTAGTTATATCAGATGATATTCAAACACTGTTCGATTTCCGGATACAAAATTTATACCTGCAATTGCCCATAATTTCTATATACTAATATAGAATATTACATTAACCCAACAAAATTTATGTATGTAAATTACGGTCATGATTCCTTAAAACAGTGCAGCTAGGTATGCTCCTGACAATTTTTAAATCATCCAATAAACATCCAATCACAGTTTTACATATTCATTATTAGGTATCAACAGTCAAAATACGTATAGACACAAGAACTTACCAAGTAAAAGTAAATACATACATCTCCAGAAGGAATATTGCAGTGTTTATAAAATATAGATATCATAAATCCTGACTGTTCACCGTTTATATCCAGAGTTCAAATGATAATAAATCACCAATAATTGTTCATATGCTCATGTGTTAATAATTGTATGTCATCGTAATATGTCACAATAATATCAATTTATACAATACGTGGGGTCACCGTAATATCAATTTATACATTGAAAACGACCGTTCAACATCAACCGATGAAATAGGGGTGTATTTAAGCAACATAAAGGTTTTTGTTCGGAAAAAACTTTATCAACAATTCGGCGTACATTACGTTATTTAGATTTGCTTGAAGTTTTCTTTTTACATTATCAGCAGAAGATCCAGGTAATTGGGCAAGGAATTGAAAAATATCATATACAATATTCATCGCGTTAGTTATAAGAATATTGTGGGTTGGTTGGTTGGAGTAACCTCTAGATGGTGAATGGTTTCAGGTATTCAGGAATAATGTGCATGAATATTGACTAAATCAACCTGAATAGTTGGGTCCATAAATATTTGTTGACTGTGTAAAATAGAAACAGCATCATTCGGATCCAATAACTGTATCATACTTTTAATTCACCTCTAGATGGTGAATGGTTTCAGGTATTCAGGAATAATGTGCATGAATATTGACTAAATCAACCTGAATAGTTGGGTCCATAAATATTTGTTGACTGTGTAAAATAGAAACAGCATCATTCGGATCCAATAACTGTATCATACTTTTAACGTCGTCAAAGTGCATGTGATAATAGGATGCTGCTTCTAACCATGTGTCCCAGCGCATTATAACAGGTTGTGATGGTAGTGGCACATGTGGAAGTTTTTTACGAAATATATTCTTGCTCTTCACAAGAACTTTCTTTACACAAAATATCAATTTATCTGCATTCGGGTAGCATTTTCTGACTTCCTCTGATACTCGATGAAGAGCATGTGCGAAACATATGATTTGCGTCATAGTACTGTATGTTTATTGTAAGGTCCATATGTAGGTCCATATTAGTGATGGGATCACTCGAATGAAAAATAACCGATTATTCAGTTTTTGAAATGTTCGAAATAACTCGGTTATTGAAAAAACCGAATGAAAAATCACCAACCGTGACTGCAAATAAAACGAGATCATATTTTTATGTATCTGATAAAGATAAATAGGTACGCAGTTATTGGTGTAGCCGTAACGAAAAATAAACGCACGTTAGTCTGTGATCTAGCGCTTCGTTATTGATCACATTATTAATACGGTTCGCGACATACAAAACGGGAAACTTTTTTTACCTATTGTGACAGTACTTTGTTGCATCATACTAACTTAATAATGACAGATGCGTAATATTATATTCATCGCTACTAACATTGACAAAAGACTTACTTACAAAACTAAATTAATGTCAAAATCGTTATAAGACATGTCCCGTTTTTTTTGACGCGGACAGTATGTTTCCATATTATATATTTCGTATGACATAATGCTTATACAGTCGAAAGCAAAGAAAGTAAACAAAAATACAGGTTTCTGTCATAGACTTTCTCAAAATGATTAGTGTAAGAGCGGTTTTAAAGTTACTTGTCAATATTTGGCTAACTATCAAAATTGACAACTTTACAGTTGATATTGTGATGACTCATCCAATAACGCGTCATGCCTCTGGTGTTTTCTCGAGGCCTACGGGAACGCTCTCGAAGAGTATTCACCACGATATAAAAGCCGCGTCGAAGAAGGGATGGACATTCATTCAATGCGAGAGCTCGCGCAGTACACATAAATATAAATACATAAATATAAATATATAAATGTGCTTATTGTTAATAGTTAGTTTTATGTTGTTATACGTTTTAATATTAATATAGTGTGTGTATAAAGTTATTGTTAGTTTTATTTAAGAACCCGAAAAGACAAACTTTACAATATTAAACTATTATAAAGACGCCTTCCATAAATGAATATAACATGTGTTCATTTAAAAAGTCAATCTAGGTTACTTTGAAATTTTGATAAAATAAGAGGCAAATATATTAGTATGTATTTGTTGTTCCGTAAACGTAAATCCAAATGACATTTGATAATGTCAATCACATTTGTTATTTATTTGTATGTATGAAACTGTCAAAATATACGACTTCGTAGGTTAAGTAATAAATTTTAATTTACGACATCCTTCAAAATGTTCTCAGTAAATCACATGCTACTAGATTGACTTTTCAAATGAACACCCGTTATTAAAGTCAATGTTATTGCAGATTTGAGTAAAGGTTTCAAAATACGTGAAATTGCGGAAAAAAATAATATAAAAAAGTGTATATCTTCATGATGTTTTTTAACTATATTTTTATTCGTATTAATCAGATAGAAGATGTTTTGATAATTATTTGATATTCCATAGAATAATGACTGGACACTAATGACAAGTAAATAAAGCCAGGTTTACAAAGCACACGATCTCTTGTCTACTTTTTTTTGCTTTCGACTGTATCAAGTTATATTGATGAAATTGAAAATCAATACGCACTTCATGGAATAAAGAATCTTTGTTTAGGTAATAAACTTCATTTAATATCTAAATTTTAAATTTGAAAATAAATATGTATATCCTTCTGATAAAAAACACTACTCAAATGTAACAAAAAAGATCTGTATTAAAAAAATACATATAGAACATTAAACTTAATTATCACTCTGATGATTAATAATAATAATAATGTACAGTTATATTCACAAAAAAGTGGGACAACTCTTATGAACTATTTTTATATTTTTTAAGCATTGTGAAACTGTCTAATACCCAAATGAGAAATATCAAAGTGACACATTATATTTTTTCAAAATTAACAGATTTTTAAGACATAAAAATTAAAATAACGAAAAGAAAAACTAGTCTAATATTTTATAGATGCACCATTGAATAAAATAACTTGCTGAAGTTTTTAGGCATTGATAAAATGTAAGGCACAATACAATTTTCGTTCTTATTTCCTTCCATGTATTTTGAATGGCCCACAATTTAGAGGGCGGAAATTTCGATTATAAATATATATATATATATAAATATTTTCATTGGATTCAAATCCGGACTATTCGCGGGCCATTGCAGAACTTCATTATTATATTTCAATTTAACGTTGTATTGATTAATAGGACTATAAACATCCAAGTGAAAAATCATTTGAATGATCATTTAGTTTTCATGATCATTCGAATAATGATTATCCAGTTTTTGAACTAAATCCATTTTTCCCAACACTAGTCCATATGTTACAAATAATAACACTTTTTGTTTACTTATATGCTTTTCACCCCAAAGCGATTCCAAACACGAAGTTACGTTACGTGATCTAAACTCTGCATCAGTTGTTACGACTATCTTAGATGCAAGTAAATGTGTGGACATTACCGTGTCGTTGTTCATTGCATATTTACGTAATAGAACTCAAGTAATAAAACTAAACAATAGATCGGCCCGCTATAAATCCATTTAAGTTCGCTCCTAGAATGTACCCCTGATTGACGATTCCTATTCATTATACATATTGCTATGGATTTTTATTTAAAAAAATAAAATATTTAAAATAAAATATTTGGTGAGAGGACTGTATACTAAATGTATATAATAAATTTTGCGGGGGAAAACTGGTTATCCGACGAGGATTTCATGTGAAAGTCGAGGTCAAATTGGGAGACGAATTTTAGCTGTGAAACGAGAAGGTTGCTTTCTTCGATATATATTATATATATATATATATATATATATATATATATATATATATATATTTAATTAGTTTGGGTTAGTTAATTGAAAGTGTTTTAATAGTTGATGTATTTAAGTATTTAGAGATAAATTCCCGATATTATTGAGTTAATTTCTCGTTGTATTTGATGAATAAATTGATTAAGCACCTTTTTTTCGTAAAAGTCTCCATTAAAATTGTAAGTAGAATTAAAATTTTATGACGTCATAATTATCAGACTTAGATCCATTGTATTAAAGCTTCTAGTTAAGAGATTTAATTATTAGGAATATAGATAATATTATTAGTTTAGTATTAACAATTCTTTGTTAAAATTATATATGAAAAGTTTGTTTGAGTTTTTTGTGCTTGGTGATTGCACATGCGTTAGTTTTTGTTCGCGTATCAGTATCTGAGTATACAGCGTGGTTTTCTTTGGAGAATTTATATTAAACTTGATTATTTTAGATAAGTTTGATCGGAGTCATTAAGGAGGATGTTTTCCATTCATTTAGCGGTCAATTGTCAATGAATGTTTTTACCTTCAGTATCTTTGTTATATGATACAGCTTCTTTATACTTTGTAAATATATATTTTTTTTTATTTTTGTATTTAATATATTTTTATTTCACCTTTTAAATCGGCGTTTGTTTTATTTACTCACTCCAATTTTGTTAAATATTTTATACCTATATAAAAGAATATATTTAAAAGAAACTTAAAGAGAAATTAGTTTGAAATCAATTTTATATAAAATAAGTAAATAAATTTTTGTGAACATTTCACTGGCGCTCAACTATATATTTTAGACACGTCTTTCCTAAGTGGAACCCGAGAAGTTAGAGGTCTCAGATTTGAAGATTCACCGGCTGAGAAAACCTAGTTGGGAAAACTAGTTGTGAATGGTGGTGTAACAAATCTTCAACCCACTATTCATAGCAATATGTACATATCTTAATATATACGTAAAAGAAACTATTCGTGTTTATTTAACTATATATTACTCATTTACACGCATAAAGTGAATCAAATGCACTCAGAATCGACTGATTAGAATATATGCTACACTATATCACACTAGCAAAACTTTGAATCTCTAAAACAGATCCGAATAAATAAAAATCTCTATAAAGTTTCATCAACAAAACATTCATCTAGTTGGAGCTCTCAAGTATGGGTTCACTGCTATTAACTAGAGATACGAGCTATTAAAAAGAAGGGCTACCAGCCGCGTACTAAATAAATTAATTCGGATGTTTGCAATGAACTAGGTCTCCATGAACTATAACTGCTGTAAAGTATGAAAACATCATTAATTGATCGTTCGTTGGTAATAATAGAAATGCTACGTTATTCTTCGCTTTACTTTTATAAATATGAATACTGCGGGAGTGCTTAAACTACAGGGGTATATACAGCATATTATTTTACACAAGTGATGAGATGATAAATTTACGGCTGGAGTAATTTTCAATGTTATTGATAATTTTATATAAGGCTGAAGATTACTTGAATCCGTTAGCTAATAAGGACAACCGACTTCGGTTACTGTAGATTAAGTTAATAGTTACTTGAGCACTAATTTGTAGTTGTAAACTAGTTCTCAGGAACTATTATACAATTGAAATACAGTTTTATATAACTCACTATATAGAACTATTAAACCCATCTCTATTGTTTAGAATATATATAGTTAGTAGCTTAAACACACAGTATAAACGTAAGCGGTAAGATCAGTTCTTGTCGGCACCTTTGATCTTTTGAAATAAAACCGTAATACGCACACGTATCAGCGCATGTTCTCTTTCTCCATTAAACATGTGCTACAGTAAGCGGAAGGGATATTAATCTGTTTGACTTTTTGAATAACCCGTCCAGTTTACATTCCTTAATTACTATCTATCTCAGATGCAATCTGGATTTAATAAATGAAAGAAACACATGCGCTTTATCATGAGCGAGTTCTCATTTTATTTCAATAATTTGAGTTAGTAATATTACTGCTTACATTTATATACACATGTAGCATTCAATTTATTTATACTGTAAGGGTAAAGACAACTGGAAACATTGAAAACTGAAAATACCGCACAATTTGGGTGTGCCGTACTATGTATGGCATAGATCTGACATTTGTTACCGCAATGTGTCAGAACAGTAACCAAACTAGACTTGTTTAAGTAAGTTAAATACGCTTTTATTCTTTATATGTGTTTATTCAAGAAGTTGATTTTATAAACGGTACCTAAATAGATAAATAAGGACAACATTCGAAAATTAACTCTAAAACAACAAAAATAGTTTCCTCCAACGTAAAAAATCAAATTACAAAGTTCATTACTTATTTCAACAAATTTTCAAACACACCTCAGCTAAACAATAACCTAATCTGTCACAGAAACTCTGCTGAACATTTACTAACATTTTGGGGGCAATCTTATGAAGTATAGCGAGGTTCAAACTCGATTAAGCAATGTTTTTTGTCGGTAAATAAAAAAATACGCAATAAATTTAAGTATGACCGGTTTTATTATAAAGTTGGGCTCAATACAATTTGTTTACATCATCAGTGGAATATGATATCGCGCAAATATTTGCCTTTTTCTTTGATGCAAAGTTGGGCTCGTTTTTTAGAATTTTCCATGACTTTTTTCAATGTTTCGGTCAATATGGCAGCGATTTCTCGTCGAATATTACGTTTGAGCGCTTCGAGAGTCTTTGGCTGGTCAGCATACACCTTTCCCTTCAAATATCCCCACAAAAAAGTCCAATGGCGTCAGGTCAGGTGAACGCGGCGGCCAGAAGAAATCACCATTTTTTGACACTAAACGGCCTGGGAACATTTCGTTCAACAATTCGATGGTTAGACGAGATGTATGAGCCGTAGCACCATCCTGCTGGAACCAGTGGTCTTCCAGGCCGTTGTTCTCGATCTCTGGACGCAACAAATCGTTCACCATAGCCCGATAACGGGCACCATTCACCGAAATTGCTTCGCCATCGTCATCTTCGAAAAAGAACGGCCCAATGATGCAATCCGAGCACATTCCGCACCAAACTGTCACTCGTTTGTCATGGAGAGGCTGCTCACGATATTGTTCTGGATTTGTGTCGCCCCAAATACGGCAATTCTGTTTGTTTACGTTGCCATTCAAGTCAAAATGTGCTTCGTCGCTCATGATGATTTTGTTCCAAAAATCATCTTCACTTCTCTCCAAATTTCGCATCGTTTTAGCGTATTCCAATCGTCTGGGGTAGTCTCCCGGCTTCAGTTCGTGCACCATTTGTATTTTGTACGGGAACAACTTTAAATCATACCGTAAGATGCGTCGCATTGACGATTTACTGAAGCCCAAAGTCTGAGCATGGCGCGAAGTCGACACATTTCGGCTCTCAGCTAAAAGATCCTGTGCGATGGCGATGTTTGTGTTCGACCGTGCTCTGCGCTGTATAGTGCCACGCAACACATTACTTAGCACACCACTGGACTTGAATTTTGAATATAATGCTCGAATTGTATTCGGATTAGGTGCTTTTTTTCCAGGAAATTTTACACGAAATTTACGTTGAGTAAAAATAATTGACTTCTGATTTTCAATGTATAATTCTACGATATCAGAACGCTCGGTTAGTGTGTACTGAGACATGGTGAAAATTCTACTGAAGTCTAGTTTCTAAAATGCCATACATTTCGGTGCTGTCACTAAACCTGTCAAAATTAAGACCGGTTCACATAGCTTAATCGAGTTTGAACCTCACTGTACTTCTACTATCTCTTCCCTTAGTTCTGCTAAATTTCTGGCTCTATCTTGCTGGCAACAATTGATTTCTGATTTTATATGCCCCCACAAAAAATAATCGTTTGGCGCTAAGTCCGGGGACCTAGTTGGCTAATGTATTCCACTCCAATTACTTCGTATACGTCCAGGAAAGATATCATTTAAGTAATTTCGGACATTTCTGGAGTTATGTGCAGGGCATCATCTTGTTGGAACCATATTTCAGCAAAATTAATGTCGAGCAATTCACCAATGGAGGGTGTAATATAGTTCTGCAGCAAATTTAAATATTTCCGTCCATTCAAAACCCCATCTATAAAAAAAGGTCCAATAATATTCATTCAGTAAATAATAAAGAATAAATTAAAACACTTGGCTTGTTTCACTATGAGATTTATTTAAATTCTCTAACATCTGTTTCGGCTGTTATGCCATTCTCAAAGAGATCTATAAATCTAACTTAAAGACTATCGCACTTGTTCTTATATGTTGTCTGTTCTTGTGTGTAGTGGGGGTGGTACTATATTGTGTATTACGGTGTCTATAAAGGGTGTATTGGCATATTCTATCTGTGTGTTGGTGATTGATAGATTTTGTTTTTTCGCTAGTTTTATTTCTAATATTTCTAGGAGGTCCACCAATCTCTTGCTTTTTGTGATATTGTGTATTAAGTCGCAGTTATCTATATCGGGGAAGTGGTTGAGTTCTATACAGTGTTCGGCAAAGCCTGTGTTTTTCTCACTATATAAAATTGACTTTTTGTGTTCTTTAACTCTGTTTTTAATGGCTCGTCCACTTTGGCCGATATAGATAGCTTCACAGTCTTCACATTTTAATTTATAAACACCTGATTGGTCCATTTTATGTCTTTTATCTTTGTTGTTGCTAATCATTGTTCCCAAATTTGTTTTATTTACCCAGCTTATTTTGATATATAATCCTTTTACTATTCTGTTTATTTTATTAGTGAGTTGGGGTATGTATGTAATTTTGTGCCATATTTGTATATTTTCTGTTATTTTCGGGTATAGGTATTTGTTCTTATTATTTTGTATTTCTTTACGTTTTAACAGTTTATCTACGATTTTAGGGTCATATCCATTATCCATAAAATCGTAGATAAACTGTTAAAACGTAAAGAAATACAAAATAATAAGAACAAATACCTATACCCGAAAATAACAGAAAATATACAAAGATGGCACAAAATTACATACATACCCCAACTCACTAATAAAATAAACAGAATAGTAAAAGGATTAGATATCAAAATAAGCTGGGTAAATAAAACAAATTTGGGAACAATGATTAGCAACAACAAAGATAAAAGACATAAAATGGACCAATCAGGTGTTTATAAATTAAAATGTAAAGACTGTGAAGCTATCTATATCGGCCAAAGTGGACGAGCCATTAAAAACAGAGTTAAAGAACACAAAAAGTCAATTTTATATAGTGAGAAAAACACAGGCTTTGCCGAACACTGTATAGAACTCAACCACTTCCCTGATATAGATAACTGCTACTTAATACACAATATCACAAAAAGCAAGAGATTGGACCTCCTAGAAATATTAGAAATAAAACTAGCGAAAAAACAAAATCTATCAATCACCAACACACAGATAGAATATGCCAATACACCCTTTATAGACACCGTAATACACAATATAGTACCACTCCCACTACACACAAGAACAGACAACATATAAGAACAAGTGCGATAGTCTTTAAGTTAGATTTATAGATCTCTTTGAGAATGGCATAACAGCCAAAACAGATGTTAGAGAATTTATATAAATCTCATAGTGAAACAAGCCAAGTGTTTTAATTTATTCTTTATTATTTACTGTATGAAGTTAAAATGTTTCACCAAGAAGTATCTGCAACAACAGCCGAGAATATCCAATAATATTATCTCCAAGTAACCCAGCCCACACATTTAGTTTTTGGGGATACTGTGTATTTGCAGTATCACAATGTAAATGACGGTTTTGTCTGTGCTCACCGTGCAATGTAAAAGTACTTTCAACAGTAAAAAAAAATATTTTTTATGAAATTTGCATCCGCATTGGCTTTCTCAAATATTTGATCACAAACTTCCATTCTGTGCTGTTCGTCATCCGAAATTAATTCATTTGACCTTTTTAATTTATAAGATCGATATTTATTTTTCGTTAAAACATTACGAACTGTTTTTGCAGTAATACCGAATTGCTCTGCTCGATGTAGTCGGAGTTTCTTCTACACTGGCGCAAATAAGTGTATCTCGTTCTTGACAAAATTGGCAATATTAGCTCGCCTAATCCTATTGTGATGCCGCGGAGGAAGACAACCACCAGTTTCAAATCCTTTTATAATTTTATGAATAGTACTACACGACGGACGTACATTGTATGTCTCTTCAAATAAATTAACTATATTTTTTATTGAATTACCTCTGTGATACCAGTTTATAATTTGCTTCTTTCTAATAAAACTATATTCTGCCATTTTATATCAATAAATTAATAAATAATGCTTTGTAAAACTCAAAACTGACATATTACAACAGTGACATCTTGCAATGACATAAGTCACTCCCACCCATAGTATGGGACACCCAAATTGTTGTGCAGTGTTTTCAGTGTTTCCAGTTGTTTTTACCCTTATTGTAAAAACATACGTGTACACGTACTATTCTATACGGATATGTGTCAACAATGTTGCTCTAAATCTAAGTTATCGACTGTTTATATTTACTCTAGTACAGTTCGGAGTACCTGGAATAAGCTTGGGAATACCTAACTTATAAATAAATCAATATGTAACGAATCATTTTTAACACAAAATATAAAAATGATTTAATTGCTTGATGTTCTAGCATTAAGTACTTTAAAAGTTCTTAATTTCTATTGGGTCTAAATTATTTCTAATAAAATGTATAAATAAAATTATTGGATAATGAGATTATAAACATCAAAATTTCCTTAATTAACAAACCTTTTTTCTATAAAAAAAAAATTATAAAAAATGATATTCTATAAAATAATACAGCAATCATATCATTTGGTTTTATCACAAAATAAATCTATTTTCTATACATACAATCTAAAATTAAATACTTTTAATTTTTCCTATAATAAATAAATTAATTTAAAAAAATTGACTATAATTCATCATGAGGAATAGTGCTAAAACTTTTTTCACTTGGAAAAGCCCAGAATGATGAAGGAAAACTATTTGCATCTCTTTCACGTTTAACAAATGCACTGAAAGATGATATGCAATTACCTATAAAATGATTGGCTTTACCTAAAATAGCTAAATCAACATGTGGACTATTTCCAGTATACTTAAAAACTTCTATATTCATTCTTTTCAATCCATCTGTTAATTCATCAATCATATGATTACTGTCAGAAGAAACAAAAATAGATTTTATAGCTTTATTTTTATCAGCATTATTGTTATAATTTTTAATTACACGTTTCATCTGACGTATAATTGTCTCTTTGGTAGGCAAGCACATTTCTGCTGTAGCCTTTCCTTTTTCATTCTGATAACCTAAACACTGTGGGGCAGAAAACAAACTAGGACTAGTAGGTATATGTTTACATGCACGAACCCAATCCACTCCATTTCTTAAATGTATTCCAATATATGCACCCTTTGGTAAAATATTTTTTATAAAACTATTTGCATCATTTTCAATTTTGTCTGACCATCTTAAATATTTGTGCAATTTACGATTTTCATTTTGTACTGGAAAAGTAGCTGGTGCTCCTGAATGTAAACAAAAGCATTAGATTTTAAGTAATAATTTAAACAACTCTGTACCTGTAAATGCTAACACAGGCCACTTTTCTGCAGGATATTGTTTATGCCATTTTTCAACCATGTTATGATGATAAACATCATAATTCAATGGGCCATAAAATTCAGAATACTCAAAGTCTATGTTATACGTATCCCAAAATGGGCCAAATGGATTACCTTCCTTAGCATTACAACTTTTCCCACCACCTACAAATTCAAAACTATAGCCTTATTTAATTAAAGATATACAGTTATACATACCTCTAGAGCTATAACAAAATGATACACGTTTATTCAGAGGCCACAGAGTAGGTGCAATTTCCTCCATAAACTTTTCCATTGTCATGACTTTATGGTAATCCTGCACGTTCTCCACTTTAAAATAAACATCAAATGGTACTTGATGAGACTTTGATTCTCCATAGCGATATTCCACCCACGGTGGCAAAACAAGAGTACGATTTAAGCCATGCGAAAAACCGAGAGCTCCCAAAAAATGATCGGCTTGATTCCCAAATCGGCCTATACACAACAGCTGTTAATAATAAATGTTAACATTAAATTCAACCTTACCCATGCAGGGACAATAAAGTATATACCCCAATGGATCAATATCTAAACAATTTATTATTGAAACAAATAAAAGAAGCAGTATAACAATCATAATTTTAAAATTATATAAAAAAGTAGTAAATTGTTAAAGTAAAAGATTAATAAAACATAACCTAAATCAACAAATTGAAGTTTCTTTAGTTGCTCTAGCCAACGCATAAAAAAGAAAAGAAAACACTGAACACTTCCACTAAAATTACATAAGAAAAGTTACTATCATCAGTTACTATTTTATAATAATTTTGACAGTCAAAATGTTAAATACTCGGTTAATTTTTGGATTGTCGAAAAATAGATTATTACGATCAGTTTGTATTTATAAAAAGACATCTCCTAAATGTATGTCAGACTGGGTACCTAAAGAAAAGATTACACATACAGGACAGGTTACAATTTGACATTTAGGTTTTTTTACTACGTATTTGAACATATTTCAATATTTTAGCAATGGGAAGCAGATGACTATAGATTAGCAAGGTTTATCGATAGACCCAAACATGTAAATGAAAATTTTGCAATCAAACTGATAGATCAAGTGCCACCAAAAGTGTGCAAAGAACGTGTGGTATGGTGTGATGGTGGAAGTGGCCCAACTGGCCACCCAAAAGTCTATATCAATTTGGTAATAATAAATATCTATATTTATTAAGAAAAAATTACTATGAATTGGTATATTTTCAGGATAAGCCTGGCAATCACATTTGTGGATACTGTGGATTGAGATTTGTTTTAGACCATACTCACTAATAATATTTGTAAATTATATTCTATTAAATTAAAGTGTCATTATCTAGTCATTTATTTTTCACTATTAATTAGTTTCTACCATCAATTCTACAAATTTACCAAAAAAGTTGAGTTATAGTGTTTTGAAATAACTGTCGCTTATAATTAAATTCAGAGAGAGAAAAAAGCTTGTCAGTTAAAACAACAAAAAGAAATGAAAATTTTTGAATTGTAATTACAAAAATTTATTTAAATTTTGCAGCTTAGGAATGTCATAAAATGACACTAAATCATATCTATTTTCACTCAAGTACCCTGGGCTACTTTAACTGAACTACAAACTAACTACACAGTGCTGGTTCATGGGGTATATTTGCTTGGTCGGACTATAAGAACAAACGCCAAACTATAAATATTACAAATATAAAACTTGCTAAATGTTACACTTGCAATTATATTTTCCAGTAAATAAATATAAGTACATTTAGATAAAAGTATAAACTACAGCTGCAAGCAATTAATTTTTGTCATTGTAAAATTTGAGGAAATTTTCACAATGTAGATTTTTGCCCTAATTGATTATAACCATTGTCAATGAAATGTCAATATAGATTTGCAGTTTGTCGAAGTCTTGTTTTTTGAATTATTTTTGATATAGTATCAATATCCTATTTTAATAAAGTAATAGTATATTGTTTACCGAGTAAGAAAAGCTTAACATTCCTGGACGACTGTGAAGATTCCTAAGTCGAGGCGCAAGCCGAGACTTAGCAACACAGAGTCCAGGAATGTGGCTTTTCCTACGAGGTAAACATACTATTTTTCCGCAAATCGTTTAAAATTCGACAGATATTAATTAATTTTGAAAAAAATCACGAATAATTTTATTCACAAATAAATGGTGTTTTGAAATTCGTAATATAATTGGTTGCGTTACTATGGAAACGTATTAATGTTGAATTGTCAAACTTGACGCATATAAATTTAACTACTGGTGTTGTCGATAGCAAAACAGTGTAAAATGATAAGTTATGATGAATTTTCCATATCTGGGACTCCTCCAGAGCTGGTTGAGGTAGTGAATACTGCTTCATTAGAATTATTGCCAAAGAAATCAAGAGAAAAGTACGAATATGTATAAAAAAAGTCAACATTTCCTAACAGTTAGGAAATGTTGACTTTTTCTTTAAGAAATTTTGTCAGGAATGTCAAAATTTCCTAACGATTTGCGGAAAAGATTATTTCCTTAATAGAAACTGGACTGAAACTACGGTAGCATCTCGTCTAGGACTTGCAAAAAGTTCCGTAGATTTTATTAACATGTGACAGATTAAATTATAGACGAGCGTTTCACAATACAGCAACTTCAATTTTGTCAAAACATAACATTGACGTCCAAAATTTATTGCTCGCAGCAAGACATAATTGTATATGTGAAGTAAAATACTAATATATATACTTTTGTTATAATTTTCAAATAGAAATTCTTTCGAAATTGTACGGTCGCGACCCTTGAAAACTCAGACTCTCGATTTTGACGTGAATGTAAATTTTTTTAAATTTTGTAATGTGTAAATCAAATTCTCATATGTCATTTTGAGACAATATCGCATTTGACAAATCCATAGTCAATTTACTTTTTATAATGCTGCAATTACCAGAATTACAAAAATCTATTATCCAAACTAGATTGAGAGACATATTAAGTTTTGTATTCTGATATTCGAGATTATATTTTTGAAATTTAACGATAATTTTAACGATATTTGATTAATTTTCAAACTCTACGTCAAATTATATATCATACATAGTTGCTAATTCAAAATTGAAAATGCCGCATCTTTCGAAAACTGATAAAGCCAGACTTGTTACTAGTTTGAAAAATTGGAAATCATTAAGAAATGTATGGATTCAATTTAATATTGGCCGCAAGAATATATAAACAAATGGAGGGAAGAGGATAATTTAATTCGGAAAATAATTTCCGTACGTAACAAAATTTCGAAAGACGAAACATTAGTTAATGAGATTAGTCACAACCCTTTCAAAACATTAAAGGAAGCTATAAGAACAACACAATTTCCTGTCTCATCTTGTAACAATGGTTACAAGAGAATGAAATTTAAACTTGAGATTTCCAGCCCTACAGTCCTTATCTAAATCCCATTGAAAATGTATGGGGATTAATGGGATAGAGCTGCTACCCAGGAAGAACTTTGGGAGATTGTTAAAAATGCTTGCAATAAAATTTCTACAAATATTGTGGCTTCAATGTCTACAAGATTAGATGCAGTTAATAATAACGGTGGAATGACGAAATACTAATTATTTTAATTTAATAAATAATATTTCTCTATTGTTTTTAGTATTTTTTATTTACATTTATTTTAAAAATGTTTAAGAAATGTCAATAAGACATACATTTTTGACAATTCTTGACTTATTATTATGAGTAAAGATAACCACTTAAGTAGTTACAATTTAAACCCACGCAGAAACAGTGTCCCGTTTTTTTTGCTCCCGAGAGAATATATCTGCAGTTTTTTAAAATTTACTATTTTTGCAATACATTTTGCATTCTACGCCAATGATTGGTTTGAGTAACATTTAAAAAAGTTTACACCGCTTAAAAAGTTTTTGTATTTAAGTGTCCGAGTTTTCAAGGGCCGCGACTAAACGATAGGTTTAAGGGCGTCTCTGTGTATTCATACATTTAAAATTAGTTTCTATGTCAGAAAATTTTGTTTTCTTTGGTTGGCGTTGTGAAAAATTTACTGGGTGGTACGCATGCGCGGAAAAATTGACCCGTTTGTTGGCCTGGATTTCCTTCATTTCATTTCCGTTTGGTGACGTACTAGTGGCTGGTATAAACTGTGAGTAAACTATTTTTTTTTTTTTATTTAATCATTAAACATCATGTTTTATGTAAATAACTTAATGGTGTTTTGTATCTAATGCTTACTGAAATCGTGTCAACCAACACATAGTAAAATCAATTTTGTCAAATAACCATATTTAGTAACAATTGTAAAGTCATTTACTGCAATTTTCGTGTTTGTTTTAAGTAACTATAAAAATGGCCGATGCAGACGATCTTCTTGATTATGAAGATGAAGAACAAACTGATCAAACCGCAAATGAGGCAAATGGTACTGTAGAACAAAAAAAGAGTGTAAAAGGTACCTATGTGTCAATTCACAGTTCAGGCTTTCGAGATTTTTTACTTAAGCCTGAAATATTAAGAGCCATTGTTGATTGTGGGTTTGAACATCCTTCTGAAGGTAGTAAACCTAAATTAATTTTATATCTATTTTTCAATTAATAATGTTTATATATTTAGTTCAACATGAATGCATTCCACAAGCAGTTTTGGGTATGGATATATTATGTCAAGCTAAATCTGGTATGGGAAAGACGGCTGTATTTGTATTGGCCACCCTACAACAGCTTGAACCGACTGAAAATGTTGTGTATGTGTTGGTAATGTGCCACACCAGGGAATTGGCATTTCAAATCAGCAAAGAATATGAACGATTTAGCAAATATATGCCTAATATAAAAGTCGGTGTGTTTTTTGGAGGTTTACCCATACAAAAGGATGAAGAGGTTTTAAAAAATAATTGTCCTCATATAGTGGTGGGAACACCTGGACGAATTTTAGCTCTTGTACGGTCAAAGAAACTTAATCTAAAACATTTGAAGCATTTTATATTGGACGAATGCGACAAAATGTTAGAATTGCTAGGTAAGTGCTTTTTTTCATATATATTTATATAAACGGTGTGTTGTAGACTAATACTGTTATACGTGATTATAAACTCACTTTTTCATATTTAAAAAAAATCAAATTTTTAATTACATTTAGTAATGAATATTTTATTTTAATCTTCATTTTGTTCATGAAAAGAAGGAAACTGTATTTCAAATAAATTAAATTAAAATTGTTTTCTTTAGGAAATTAAATATAATTTATATTATTTGGCCAAGGTAAGGCATACCTCTACCACAGATTTTCGCAAATATTATTGGGGCATTTCGAGGGAAGCAATTTATCCCAATGAAGTTTTAGGAGGAAGGGTACCATTAAGCTACCAAAAAAAATCAAATACAATCAAATTTTTCATAGCATTTATTTACAAAATATACTTTTATCAAAGTGAATACACAGAACATATAGATGAAAATGGCATTAGTATAAATGAAGAATACTACACACTGGCAAGAAAATAGATGTTTTTAGTGTATTTGGATGTAAACATAACATTTGAGATTTGTTGTCATTTTGAAAGTTCTTTTTTTTGGTAGCTTAGTGGTGTCTTTCCTCCTAAAATTTTATTAGGATAAATTGCCCACCAGACGGTCCTCTAAACTTCCCAATAAGTATTTTTGCAAAAATTGGTCGCAGGAGTATGCTTTACCTTGGTCACAACCTCGTTATTTTCTTTATCTTTTTGTGTTTATTTTTGATTTCCATTATATTTTGTACTCTATGAATGAGTTTATTTATCTATAACATGATAAGTAATATTGTAGTTCACTTGTTGAACTGTTTAATTATGATGACGCCAATAGGTAGGGACAGCTGAATTATAGAATGTAGCATAATGGGCCTATCCTGAGATTAAAACAAAATGTTCAGTCTTACACTTTTCTGTAATTTTCAGCACTAAGGCCATTTTATTTTGTTTATAGACATGAGACGTGATGTGCAAGAAATATACCGTAATACACCACACGGAAAACAAGTTATGATGTTTAGTGCGACACTTAGCAAAGATATCCGGCCCGTTTGCAAGAAGTTCATGCAAGATGTAATTGACACTTACTATACTAGAATTTCTACCCACGCCTGCATGTTTGATAAAGTCGCAGTAACTTGAAAATTCATTACTTAAAATTGAAATCGGTTCTTTAAAAATTTCGTCTCAAACAAAAAACCAAAAGCTATAAAAATTACAACATTCACGTTATTCCCCCACAAAAATACTACTCCTTAAACATTGTTCTATGCAAAATCATCCTTTCCACAAATGTCATTTTTGCCAAACTTCCTCGATCTTCACATGTTAAAAAGTTGTAATTTGAACGCGGATAGAGCTCTGTAGCCCTACGAGTAGGTCACTGGGTGGGCTGGGGCTAAGAAGAGTGGAGCGAAGACGAAGAAAGAAGATGAAATGTATTTGTGGGAATTCGGATTTCTCGTGTATTTTAATGTCTTGGCTGTGCTACAGTGCTTCAAAATTTTTTACCTCTGAAGTTATTATTTAATAGTGAAAAAATAATTAGGAAATTATTTGTGCACCGTTCGGCCGCCTTGGGAATATTAAAGTTGCTAGATTTATGGATATATTTGTTTGGTTCGTTATTGGTTGAATGGATATTATGTTTACGGAGATGATGCGGCGTTGGGATGTTCGAATTTAACTGCTACTACTGTATGTACGACGGATTACAACAATGGCCCTTCGTAACTACAGTTTTTATTATATCTTTTATTATGTAAATGAAGTATATTTCAAAATCATTTACTAAATTTTTTTTATTGAAAATATTTGTTTAAATAACCTTCATTTACGTAATAAGCAGGGCTGGGCGCAACACGTGAAATGATGATGTCGTGTCTAATGAGGTGCAGCTTTGTTATTGAAATAATTTCGAGATTCTGTGATCCAACATATGGAAAACAAGGTATGGAGACTCATTTCACTTGCAGCGCTTGGCTCTGGTAATAAATTACATAAAATATAATTTAATTACGATAAACATTTCTTTTCTTTCACGATATCAAAATCGGTGAAAGGAATAGAAAAAATTATCTTTTGCTCTGTCCATAGCCCATGGAAGTATATGTTGATGATGAGGCGAAATTAACCCTTCATGGTTTACAACAGCATTATGTAAAATTAAAGGAAAATGAGAAAAATAAAAAATTATTTGAATTACTCGATGTGTTAGAATTCAACCAGGTATGTTTATCTATTAACACTTAATTTTTTTTTATTTGTCCATAGTAAGTTTCATATTTAACCTCTAGCTAAAATAAGATTACGTTTAAAAGTTATATATTGTATATAAAAGTTTTGTTCACATAGTGGGTTGGAAATAACTTCTTTTCATTTGTTTCAAATTTAATTAAATTTGCTTTCACATTTAGTATTTAATATTTCCATTTAATAGTTATCAAAAATAGTTTTTGCAAAAATCTCCACTTTTGTAGTCGATTAATGTGTATAAACAGCATAACATTTTCTAACATGGTCCAATGATACCAAAAGTTTTTTTTGGTCTTATAGAAACTTCAATTTTAAATGCTCGTATTTTCCATTGACACTAGTTCATCCTATGATGTTCAGGAGATGTTTTCATTTGTTGTTAGACGCTTACACAATACTCTGCTTAGCTGTTGACTCACTGATAACTAATTTGAACGGCTTTATTATCGGTATTGATTGATGTCATGCAGCTTCGGAATTGGGATAAAACCTCATGGTTTGCTTTTCAACATAATGTTTTATTTCATTAACGAGATCCTCCACTCCTAAGCCATGATTTACATCACTGTTATACCTTCGACACACGGATCGTTGTAATGGCCATTAACCATAAATTATAAATTTATTTTCTCGTGTGTCACATTGCCATGATTGTAATGGTCATAAATATCGCCATTAACGCCATGAACTGATGGTGTTTAAAACAGGGCATCGCCGGTAATCGTTTAAAATCGCAAGTGAATTTAAAAATGGCACGTTCATAAATCACTGGCTTCGGCTATAATTTACGTTTAGACTTAACCACAGAGGTTAACACTTCAAAAATGAATTTTATATTTAGTCAGTTAAATTATATTCTCAGTTCACATTTTTAAGAACATATACGTTAGATCAACAAACGTATTTTAACAAATAGAAATAAAATATTGTAAAGTAAGAGAAATATTCAGTGTTGTGGATTAAAAGAAAAGGAAATTTAATTGTTAATAGAAGAATATGGGAAATTGCAAGTTAATGTTTATTAAAAATATACAGAATGTTAATTTTGAATGCCAAATATCTAGGAAAACTAGTTCTAACTTTAAAAACCACTTTACTCTTATTTTCTTATTAATTGTAATTGTCATTCAAAAATGTAAACACAACTTTGTGATATAACATAACCACAAATAACGAGCGAGTGAAGATAAGATATTGCGCTAGATTGGTATGCATTAGCGTAATTAGTTTTATCGTGTTATCTAAATTGCAAATGTACCTAATTGTCATTATAGTTGTCCGTGTGTCGAAGTTATTACCGATATACCACGGAGCATTTACTATGTTCTGCATTTCTTTATGTAGTATTGATACGTGTTTGTTTAGTACATCTCCAGAGCGGAATACCATACGACTAACAGGTTTGAGAATCTACTTCTACGTCGTAGCTTTATTATATATTGACAACTGCGAATTACGCCTCGGTAGCGAAAATAGTTTTCGATATTTCAGGTGTAAATCCTCTTTTTCATTTTCATTTGACATGTTCTGTACTTTAGTTCTTAATTATTATTGATATCTGATTTTTCTCTTAGTAAAGTTAATACACTAACGAATTGCTCTTTTACTCAGTTTTATTCTCCAAATCTTTGTCCAGTTCACTCAAAAATAGTATTTGCTAAATCTCCACTTTTGATGGCTTCTAATGTGTGTAAACTGTGATGTTTTCTAACATGATATAATATTGCGAAACAAAGTTATGGAAAGCGCGGTCTTTATTATAGAAGTCTTAATTTAAAATACAGTGCAATCATAATTGAGGATAGTTTGAATTTGCTGCCATACAAATTTTTCCTAAAGTTGGTTGTACTGAGGGTTTACTATTATGATATTACCATAACACAATTATAGTCCTTTAATAGTAATTTGGTAATCAGATAATTTTTCTTACGCGGCTCCATAATATGTAAGTATGTATGATATATGACATTGATGTTGACACGCCTACAGCATTCAGAGGAATTGTATTCGAAGCGGGAGAAATATTCATACATTCGGATCGTTGCGTTTGCTCAGAATTAGGCGGTATAGAATTAACTTACGCCATCAATCAACTTATAAGAACACAAAATCTTAGTTTATTTAATTGAAACACATATAACAACCAACTACATAGGTATAAAACAATTTTCACATAACAGTGTTTAACAATCAAAACAGATAACACAGATTCTTAAATATATTTTACAGCAAATGTTCATAAGCATCTAAACCTAAATTTACTCTTTTCATATTTGCAAATATCCGTTGAAGTGTTTCTTGGTCTATATTATTAATTTCTTCTACAAAGGCTGCTTGTAATTCTTCTAGATTATGGTGATGATTTCTAAACACTTTAGATTTTAGATCACCGAATAAGTGGAAATCTAATGGAGTTAAGTCGGGAGCGTGGTGGCCAACGATCCCTACTAATTAGTCTGTTGTCAAAAAATTGTTCGAGGTAAGCTATAGTATCATGGGCTACATGCGGTGGTGCCCCATCTTGTTGGAAATAGCCCTCTTGTAGCTCATCGTCATGTAACGATTTATGAAGATGTCAAGTAGTTGTGTACGATATCTCCCCACAGTGAGGGTATTATTAAAAAATAGTGGACCAATTATACGATGCCTTGACATTGCTACCCATATTCCAATTTTTAACGGATGTAAACTTGTTTCAACGAAATTATGCTGTAGATGATATAAAGAATACTCTGTGTTTATATTTCTAATGAAGCAACTGGTGTTTACTGTTAAATATAGATTATTTTTGTGAACATTATACACGGATTTTCCGTTACTCACGTCCTGTAGTTTTAACTATGAATGTACTCTGATACATGAAACCAGGCTTTATCTGACATAAATGTAATGTTTAAAATGTCATCATTGAGATTGTCATTAAACCAGTGACAGTACTGAACTCTGCGTTCGTAATCGACCTCTCAGGTTGTATAACGGTCACATTATATATGGATGCATATGTAAAGTAATGCTTTTCTGGCAGAACCATATAACAAACCTAAAATAAAATCTGTAGCAAAATTATAATGATTAATTAAACCTACATACCAGTTTGAACAGCTAGCTTTCAAATTGATTTCGTGGGGCTCATCTTAATCCGTTGTCTAACATAAACCACTTCCTTTGTTATAACTGATGGTCGTCCACTTGTCTTGCCTTTACAAATACAATTTTTGTTTTCAAAGCGATCTATAATTCTATCCCGATGCTGTGCAAAGATCTTGTAAGAAAAACATAATCAGGATTTTCTTCCCTGAACTGCTCTATACGGCTCTAGACAGGATTGTAAGGAGTACGAAAATTCTGCATTCTCTCTTCGAACACCGCTACGGTAATGCGCTTTTAATATAAATGCATCTTGTTCAGCCGCGAAAGGCATTTTCCTAGGATGCTCTTTAAGTAAGCACGATTTAAATGTATAAACACATTTGATATAAATTCCTAAACATACCCAAACAATAAACAATTCTAAGAAAATGTTCTAATGTGAACAATTTTTACTAGATGAACGAAGTAAATACAAGCAAAAATAATAAACGGACTCAAATAACACACGACAACACAACTCACGAATTGATAGTAATATCTGCATGATAGCCACTCTCGAAATTTAAAACACACTAAAAACTGGCGGTAAATTTAAACTATTCTCAATAATTTATGATCGCATTGTATTCCAATTTTCTATCCATCTTAATTTTTTAAACCCACACAAATATCGAATTATTTTAATGTAAATAATTTATTAAACTATTAATACCAAGTTATTTAAATAAAAGATTTAAAAATTATTGCATTGAAATTAGTTTTAGTGTTATGTATGGTTTTGAATAGACTTTATATATAATGTTCGTTTCTATACATTATCTAGATCGTCCTTAGCTCAGTGCATTTACGCATTATTCTTTTCTCCCTCATTTATTAATTAGAATTTTAATAGTTAAATAAAATTATTCCTACATATACATTACCGCCCATGAAAGATATTATATCAATACGTAAATTATGAAATGCAACGAGATATAATTAAGTTTTACTTAAAAAAATTTTTTATTTTGATTTACTGTTGATCAAACATCTACCGCTACCCTTAATAATTTCCTCACAAGAAGAAATCACATCTATTTCGACTAATTATACGAAATTAGGTGTTTCTGTTGTATGGCAAGTTTCCCCATCTTGTCCAAGATATGTATTTTTAATATCGATAATATAATCGATCAATAACTGGTGGAAAGTTTCTGTGCGATCGCGGTCTTTAAGCAGTTTATGTACCTTGGAAAAGTATTGATCCAAATATTCGGTTTTCGCTTATTGCTGTCCTAATACCAATTTTTTCCCGATGTAATGGTTCTTAAATAAATGCATCTGAATTTTCAGTATTCTAAATTCTTGTGTTTTATGAATTTAGGTATCCTGATTTATACTGATGTTTCATCAGTAAAAAATAAGTCTTCGGGAAAGTTCTTTGATGTTGTTCATGTTTATAAACCAATTACAAAATTGCAGTCTGTGGATAATTAACTTTTAATTGTTCTAGCACTTAATTGGTGAGTTAAATGTATTTGATTCATTTCCTATTATTTCTTAAACATGAATGAATGCCCACTTCTGAAGTACGTTTCTTAACTGCCCCACTGTTGATTTTCTTAAAAGACTACCAGTTTTTCAGAAAATTTCACATTACGCTCGACTACATTGTTATTGACACATTAATTGTGAAACGATGTGGAAAGTATTATGGAAATGACATGAATACATAAAAAAAACAACAAACGGATGCTTTAATCGGCATTACATCGAAGATACAATTAACCGAATATGAAACTTAATATGATTAACAAAATTAAGGTTCATTAGAACTATTATGATGAAAATTTAACAACATTGATACTAATGATTTTGAACTCTCTCACTGAATATTTTTATTGTTATTTTTAATAATGTAATTTTACAATGCCTATACTTAAGTAAGTTTATTTCAACATAGGTCGTTATTTTCGTGAAATCCGTACAGCGATGTGTAGCTCTGGCCCAACTGCTTACAGAACAAAACTTTCCGGCTATTGGAATTCATCGAGGCATGAACCAAGAAGAAAGATTATCTAGATATCAGCAGTTTAAGGATTTTCAAAAAGTAACGAGCTCTCGCTTGATTCTTTAATGATTCAATTACAATTTTCTAAATTGCATTTTGCAGAGAATACTTGTCGCCACAAATTTATTTGGCCGAGGGATGGACATCGAAAGAGTCAATATTGTATTTAATTATGATATGCCTGAAGACTCCGACACTTACTTACATAGGGTAGCAAGAGCTGGTAGATTTGGTACGAAAGGTCTTGCTATAACATTCGTTTCAGAAGAAAGTGATGCTAAAATACTTAACGAAGTTCAAGACAGATTCGATGTAAATATTACAGAACTGCCGGATGAAATTGATTTAAGTTCCTATAGTAAGACCATTATAGTTAATTTTTGTACTTGCTATAAACTAATTCAAACATTTATTTCAGTCGAAGGAAGATAAAATGGAAAAACAATTTCTTTTAAATTCCAATAAATGTTAATTTTTTAAGTATTTGTTTCATATAGTGACCTATCTAAATGTAAGAATAGAAATAAGATTGTGAAATTTTTTTATAAACTGGATTATGTGAATACATTTGTATTTTTTTATATATCCTACTATGTAGGAATTAAACCCATTTCTACGCAATATTTGTTTTATTTATATCAAGAACGCCAATGATTAAACTATGTGTGTCTATTTAATCATTGCTGTTGTTTCATTTTGGTGTATGAAAAAGATTACATATTTTATACATTTATTTTCTCAAATTACAAATGAAATAAGGTTTGATTACTATTGCCATGTTTCAATGTTTTTTAATTCTGGTTTATAGCGATAGCTTTATGATTGATTAGAAAGTTGCGGCAGTTTGAACAAAATGTTTAAATTAAGTCGTAAAATGCAAAAACAAGTAATTGAAGCAAAATATCCATTCCGCAATAGTTGAAATAAAGCATGATTTGGAAAAATCTAGAGAAAAAAACATTCTAAAAATTTAAGAATTTTTTTAAAGTTATACATTGAAAAAATCAGTATAAGTCATTCAATTTGTTTTTTTATCAATGCATTGTATCATTACGAGTGTTCATTAGAAAAGTCAATCTAGTAGCATGTGATTTACTGAGAACATTTTGAAGTATGTCGTAAATTAAAATTTACTACTTAACCTACGAAGTCGTATATTTTGACAGTTTCATACATACAAACAAATAATAGGTATTTATTGAAAACTATAACAAATATCCTTCAAGGTCAATGCACTTTAAAATCCTCTGTTCAAAGCAATTTATTTAAACCAGAATTGACGCACGATTATTTTATGCACTAACTGATATTTCTGATTGACATTATCAAATGTCATTTGGATTTACGTTTACGGAACAACAAACACATATTAATATATATGCGTCTTATTCAATCAAAATTTCAAAGTAACCTAGATTGACTTCAAATGAACACACGTTAATATGAATCATATTATAACGTGTGTTCATTTGAAAAGTCAATCTAGGAGACCTTTGATAGAATAAGACGCATATATATTAGTATGTGTTTGTTGTTCCGTAAACGTAAATCCAAATGACATTTGATAATGTCAATCATATTTGTTATTTATTTGTATGTATGAAACTGTCAAAATATACGACTTCGTAGGTTAAGTAGTAAATTTTAATTTACGACATACTTCAAAATGTTCTCAGTAAATCACATGCTACTAGATTGACTTTGCAAATGAACACCCGTTATGTAAAGTCAATTTATAAACATTTTAGTATTGTGACATTGCTAAGGTACTTAAGATCGTAGTAACGTGCAAAGGTCATTTTTGATCGTTACACGTATAGTTCATAAAGTATAAGTTGTCAGTTCAAGGCCAAATTCAAAACATGATTCAAGTCTACTGCAGAGTCAAATGAAGTCAATATTCAATCACGGAAATAATGGTTACTTCCGTGTTTGAATATTGATAAAATATAAACGTCATGTTTTGTAATACCGCGATATCATAAAGTTTCTGGGTCAACGGTGGCCATGGGGTGAAAAACGTCTGTCTTAATTTATATCATCCTTTTGAGAAAAATCTGATAAAATTTTCAGGTTATGTGTCATACTGACATTAAGATTAATATATTGACAAATTTTAACGTCAGCGTGACACTTAACCTGAAAATTTTATCAGATTTTTCTCAAAAGGATGATATAAATTAAGACAGACGTTTTTCACCCCATGGCCACCGTTGACCCAGAAACTTTATGATATCGCGGTACATATTGTCAAAATTTTAGTATGTTACTTGCAATATAATAGGGAGTCGTGTACTTGCTTTCGGGAGAGATAGACGTGTTTGATCGGCTTCATAATTAAACCTAATATTAGGTCATTATAAGTAGAAAAAGCACGACTAGTTAGAAATATAGTATAAAGTTGATGCGTAATAGTCTGTGTACAGGTGTTGGGTGTTTGTGTAGTTTGTTATTGTTTGTGGAAAGAAAAAAAAAAAAAGGGAAAAAGGAGGACAGAAAAAAAAAGACAGTTAGTGAGCCGATAAGAGATATCGTTTTCGAGCTGTAGAAGCGGGCGACCTCTGCGCGGCGAGGTGAGACGTTGGTAAATACTAACAAAGTTGCATATACGGGGGGAGACGGAATAGTAGGAAATGGATAGTGACGATTGTAGCACAGATGAGTCAAGGAGAAAACGAAGTGGGGAATATGAAGAAAGAAGTTCTATTGAGAAAAGAAGTAAGAAAACCATTCGAACTCCCCAAAAAGTAGAACAAAAAGAAGAGGATAAGCTAGATAAAGTGATACAGATGATCCAAAATGTAACCATGGAAATAAGGGAGGTAAAGGCAGAATTGCAGGGAGTGAGAAGGGAACAGAGTGAAGCAATGCAGGAATAAGGAAGTTGCAAAAAGAAAATGATAACATAAAAAGGGATAATGTAAAATTAAAAAAGGAAAATGAAGAAATTAGAAATGATATGGAAAAGGTCAGTCTAAGGGTAAGGAGATTAGAGAAGGAAAAAAAAAGAGTAATAATATTGTAGTAACTGGGTTAAAAGTAGATGTAAGCGAGGAAAACACATTAAGTGTAACCATGAGAAATTTTTTAGAAGATGAAGTAAAGGTGAAAGTTGATGTTAAGTCAGCCCACAAATTAGGTCGGAAAACCTGCCTGGTGGAGCTGGGAAATGATCGAAATAAAAAAGAGGTTATGCAAAATAAGAAAAATCTAAAAGGAAAAAGGGACGGGAGAGTATATATTAATAATGATTTGACACCGGAAGAGAGAATTGCAGCTAAAGCCTTAAGAGAGGTAGCTAAAGAAGAAAGAAAAAATGGAAAGAAGGTAAAAATAGGTTACGAGAAGATAAGTATAGACGACAGGTGGTTTAAGTGGAACAATAGTGCAGGAGTATTGGAGGAGGTTGTCAATAATATGCAGAGCGGTGCAAAAAACTAAATAAAAAGGAAAGGAGTGATATGATGGCGAATTCAGCAAAGAAACAGGTTAAGAGAATGGGAAGTAAAATTAAGGGGGGAAGAAGTAGAAAGGAACAGTTAAAGATAGGAACTTGGAATGTAAGGGGCACATATGAACATGGAAAATTAAAACATAGTAAAGGAGATGAGAGAATATAATTTTGATATAGTAGCGTTACAAGAAACAAAGCAAATAGGCCAAGATACAATAGAAATAGAAGATTATGTGTTTCTCAATAGTGGGGGAAATAATAGAATACTAGGCACGGGGTTCATTGTAAGTAAAAGGATAAAACCAAGCATAGGAAAATTCATGGCCAAGTCGGATAGATTATGTATTCTAAGAATAAGGGGAAAATTTCAAAAAATTACATTTATTAATTTTCATGCGCCCACAGAAGGAAAGGATATAGAAGTTAAAGAAGAATTTTATAACGAATTGGAAAAGGCATACGATGAAGTACCTAAATATGACATGAAAATTATGTTAGGTGATGCAAATGCTAAAATAGGTAGGGAAAGTGAATATAGACCAACTATAGGGGCATACAGTAAACATGAAAGATCAAACGAAAATGGCATGCTGTTAATAGATTTTGCGAAAGAAAAAGATTTGGTTATTATTAGTACGTATTTCCAGAGGAAAGAGATTTATAAGGGAACGTGGCGATCACCCGATGGAAAAACTGTAAACCAAATTGACCATTTTCTGATTGAAAAGCCTGAGGAAAGGGCCATTAGGAATATAAGATCATACAGGGGTCCGGATGCCGACACGGACCATTTTATGGTAGGCGCAAGGATGATGCAGGTGATACCGGATATTAGAAATCAGAGGAGAAGGGATAAGAAAAATAAAATGGCAGAGGCTAAAAAGTAAAGAAGAGCAAATAAAATATGAGAAGGATATAAGAAACGACTTAGACGGCACAGTAGGGAAGGATAATATTGAGGAGGAATGGATGGAATTGAGGGAACAAATGGGAAAAACAGAACAGATTGAAGAAATAATAGGAATGCTTAAAAATAACAAAAGCCCGGGTAGCAGTGGCGGCTAGCGCATAAGCGCTGCAGAGCTCCCAAAAAATTGGGCGGGCGAACCTATATTAGTTATAACTAGTTTTCTTTTACATAATTTTTCCGACATTTCTGATGTTTATAAAAGCGTAACATATTGTTATGAAAATTCTCCCCCTGTATATCAAAAATTTGCATATTTTTCTACATCACCTGTAGAGGACATCAAACCCTACAATTTGACACCTCAATCATCAAAATCCGACAAGTAGAAGCCGAGATATTCGCTTCCGAAATTCCAAATAATATTCAATAGGCGACCAGTGGAATAACCAACCTAATTCGCGCGATCGCTCACTTGTTCCTTATCTGGTCCACACGAGCGTGCGCTCAGAGCTCTGTCAAACACCCGCGCGCACCCCGCTACCCCCGCGAGTGTCAAAAACCAATGCGTCATTTTAGCAGGCCTGGTCGCTGCATTAAATGCAGCGAAATGCAGTGCATTTATTCCAGCGTGGAAGGCGCTATGATTCGGTATACGATAGGTCCAACTCGCAACGGGCCATAGGCAACAATATACGTATGGAACGTAATGCGGTGGGCAACGTGTGTACGATGCCTATATTGTGTGACTTTCTTAAAATTTAAATTTATTTTGCAGAATTATTGATTTTTTTACTTTTATCTTTTAGAAAACGTTATTGTTTTTTTATTACTTAAAATTACTTTATATGAAAAATAGTATACCATAAAAGTGTAAACAAAGACAGTATACATTGAAACGAATATTCATTCAATTGTATTGTCATGAAATTGAATTTGTCAATCGTTGTTAAATTTGTTAGAATGAATAGATATTTATATTTATCGGAAAATACTAATACTTAAAGCAAACAAATAAGGTGTAATGTTTTGTTATAGGAATGAGGAATGTATAATATCCATTTCTTCCTGCATATTGATTATGCAGCTGATGCTTTCGTAATATGCTCATATTTGTATTTCTACTATTATCGTGATGTTATTATAATACAGATACCAAAATCTCACGTAATATTTCCATCTGCCTTTTATTAACAATAAACAAGTAAAGTACAACTTCGTAGGTCGACAAACGCTCCAGTCTTCATTATCACTGTATTATACATGAACTGTAGGCTTAGTTTTTCGTAGAAATTGAAGTACGTGTCTGTTCCTTTGTAAAATTATAATAAGGCCAGGGGTTAATTTTATTCTGGCATTTTTAAAAATGCAGAGATCAGTTTTGCGACAACATTCAGCTAATTACAATTTAAAATAAGCAACATTGTAACGTATTTTGGAATTGTGAATATCCGTAGGTAATAAAAAAAAGGAAGTATAGTTTAATTACAACTGTAGCTTCCTCCTGGTTTGAAGGAAGTCGGTATGTATCGACCGAAGTATAAGTTGAAATAATACAAATATGAGCATATTACGAAAGCATCAGCTGCATAATCAATATGCAGGAAGAAATGGATATTATACATTCCTATAACAAAACACTACCTTATTTGTTTGCTTTAAGTATTAGTATTTTCCGATAAATATAAATATCTATTCATTCTAACAAATTTAACAACGATTGACAAATTCAATTTCATGACAATACAATTGAATGAATATTCGTTTCAATGTATACTGTCTTTGTTTACACTTTTATGGTACACTATTTTTCATATAAAGTAATTTTAAGTATTAAAAAAACAATAACGTTTTCTAAAAGATAAAAGTTAAAAAATCAATAATTCTGCAAAATAAATTTAAATTTTAAGAAAGTCACTCAATATAGGCATCGTACACACGTTGCCACACCGCATTACGTTCCATACGTATATTGTTGCCTATGGCCCGTTGCGAGTTGGACCTATCGGTATTTAATATTTTCGCGACTATTTTTACGGTGCGGCGAGTTTAACGTAAAAACAATAATATGTATTAGAGACTCTTATTTTTTTGTGTGACAATTGACAATCGTTCCAGAAATCCATTACTTCAGTGCGGAAGGCGAAGAAAGCACCATAAGATCGATGGGAGACAACCTCTTACTGCCCGTGCAAGGTAAATTTTTTTGTAAAACTTGCAGAACACCTTATAATTTTTAGCACGAGCCGCCACTGCCGGGTAGTGATGGAATAACGGCAGAGATGTTTAAATATGGAGGGCAAAGCTTAATTGAACGTATACAAAAATTAATAGAAGAAATATGGAGGCAGGAGAAAATACCGAGAGAATGGACGCAGGCAATAATTTGTCCGTTACATAAAAAAGGAGATAGAAGTGAATGCCACAATTATAGGGGTGTGTCCCTACTAAATGTGGCGTATAAGATAATGGCAACACATATAAAGAATAAATTGGTGGAGCAAACGGAGTGAATGATTGGTGAGTACCAATGTGGTTTTAGAAGGGGTAGGAGCACCATCGATCAAATTTTTACGCTAAAGGAAATACAAGCTGAAAGTCATGAGTACGAGATACCAACGATGGTTCTCTTTATTGATTTCAAGCAAGCATACGATAAGGTGAAGAGAAAAGAACTTTATATCGCATTGAAAGAGCTAGGAGTTAACAGTAAACTAGTAAAAATGATAGAGATAACCTTGCAAGGAACAGAAAGTATGGTCAGAATATTAGGAAAAACATCTGAAAAGTTCAAAATCAGAGAAGGTGTTAGGCAAGGAGACCCACTGTCGTCGGCTCTTTTTAATTTAGTATTGGAAAAAGCTATGAGACAAGCCAATATTAGTAGGAATGGGCTATTATACCAGAGGAGGCATCAGTGTTTGGCATTTGCCGATGACTTGGTGATCATGACAAGAAGTAAGGAAGAATTAAAGTGTACATTGAGGAGAATGGAGGAAAAAGCAAGAGCAATGGGATTATATATAAATGAGGAAAAGACCAAATACATATATGGAGTGGACGCGAAAAGAGTTTCAAAAGGGAAATCACCTAAAGGTAACAGCTACAGGAGGCAAAGAATATCAATTCGAAGAAGTGGATCGATTTACTTACCTGGGAAGTGTATTTACGAGGAAACCGGATAGCGTGAACGCAGAAATACAAGCGAGAATATTGGCAGGAAGTCGATGTGTAGGAGGCCTTAATGGAATATTGAAAAGCAAAAATGTATCGAGAAAGGCAAAGATTAAAATGTATACGACTGTAATAAGACCAATAGTTACGTATGCGTGTGAGACATGGGTATTGAATAAGGCGGAAGAAAAAAGGTTAGAGGTGTGGGAAAGGAAGGTGCTTAGGAGGATATTTGGCGGAAAGAAAATAGGAGACATATGGATAAGGAGAACAAATGATGAAGTGAGAGAACTTTACAAGGAAATAAATATAATAGGAGTCATAAGAGCACAAAGATTGCGATGGTTAGGACACATGGAGAGGATGTCTGAAGCAAGAATACCTAAGGCATTATTGACAAGAAGTATTGGAGGAAAGAGAAGGAGAGGTCGACCGAGAGCAAGGTGGAAGGAGGAAGTAGAGAAGGACATAGAAATATTGAAAATTGTCAGATGGAAGGTAAAAGCTAGAGATAGAAAGCTATGGAAAAGAACGATTAATCAAGCCATGGACCTACTAGGTTCGCAGAGCTAGTTATATATGTATATTGTCAAAATTTTAGTATGTTACTTGCAATATAACCAAAGAAAGCATATAGTATCAATCCATTCGATGTTTTGACTTATGCCATTAATTTTCATCCATATGAACTAAATCAATACTTATGGCTCAAATTCATTACTATAAAATAGACTTGTATTTAAAAGTAAACTGCTTTAAGATTATGTTTATCCTAAATATTCTAAATTTTATAACATTTTCTATTTATTAGCTATATTTATTAAAATGAATTTTAATCAAACGTCAAAAACAGCATGGTTAATATGAACGAAATTTTCCGTAATGTCAATCAATCATTCTCTCATGACATGTAGGTTAGTATTTATTCAAAGGACCAAAATATTCAACAACAAATCGTGCCAGTCTGAATATAGAACACATAAAATGTATTTATTTACTGTAAAAGCTTATTTAATATAGAAGAACCATGGCAAATTTAAAATGATCCAATCTCCTTCAAATAATATTTTAAGATGCACTAATAGAAGACCGGAATAAAATTCAGCCTGCATATTGTAAAAATTAGCACAACCTGTGATGTTCATTCGTTAAGAAAAAGAGCTAATAAATCTTACTCATGTTTCATAACAATGTTTTAACATTATTTTATTTAGGCTTATAACGAGCCATCTAAAAAATTCATACCTAATTGGAGTAGACTGTGAAATTTGGTTGGTACTTTAACCACTTCCACATAATGACACATTAGTACACATTACTTGATGCTTGACAGTTTCATTTGGTTTCATTGTAAAAAAAGGTTATGGCATTGAAATGGTACTACAACAAAAAAGAAAACAAATAATTTATTTAATATCGAAATCATAATCAAAATTTACATATAGGTACAGAAGTTGTTGAAAATATTGTCCATTTACATCTAAACACAAACAATTTTCATAATTAGAGTTTTGAAAAATTTGACAAACTAACGGCCGGTATTATCAACGTAATTAAAAGGGCATTTGTTTTAAATGGCATTTAAAAGTAACGCACGCGTATTATCAACAAGTTTGAACGAAGATTTACTACTTTTAATAACAGTTGATAATAACCCTAAACAGGCATTTATACTTAAATGTCCAAATTCGACGACTCAAGAATTAAACGGAGAATTAACGCATGCGTGTTTATGTATACTTGGGACTTGTATACACTTCTATGTTTGTGATCAGTGTTGCCAGGTCTGGTGAAATTTCACCATATCTGGTGATTTTAGGGCCGAACTGGTGATTTGGTGAAAACTTTTACAAAAACCGACAAATCTGGTGAATTTCTGATTTTTTTCTCGAATTTAAACTACACTACACACAAACATTAGCATTGAGATTTTTATCTCAATGTTGTAATAAAAATTACCCATCAGTTTTTTTTATATCTCATTGGTATTTACGTTCTAAAAAGTTTCCCATACTAGAGTCCTCTTTACAACAGATTATAAAATTTTGCGGGGGATTTTTTAAAATTATTCATTCAGAGAAGTGTGAAACCCTAAAATTACTTGTTCGAAATTATGTGAATACCCGACATTTGTTGGCGGCTCGAGACTATAAATATGCCTCAAGCAATTTCCCAAGCGGTTTTCATTCATATTAACGTAGTAAAACGTAAGTAGGAATATTATAATATTTCAAAACAATATTTAATGAAGACATATTTTTTTGTTAAATTTACATGATTTAGTTAACCATATCAGAAGTTTTGATTTAATAATAGTGTTATTTTTTTTCTTCTCTAGTTCGTCATTCAAGATGAAGAAGTTTCTCATTCCATTGAAAAAAAAACGAGATGAACCAGAGTCAAGCTCATCTGAACCTAAAGCAACAAGCTCCGTTACAGTTCCTGTTACGTCTGAACTGGAGCCAGGGACATCTTCATCTTGGCGAGAAGACATGGAGCGAAGACCCTCAACAAAAATGGATAGTGGTTCTTCGGAATCACCAGACACTGAGGAAGAAAAACGTAAATCTGGAAAACGCCGTTCAAAATCCTACCTCCATAAGTACAACCCTTCTTGGGAAAAGGACGCATATTTTAGAAAATGGATAGGGCCAAGTAAGCAAGGAATAAATCATTTTACATGTAATGTTTGTTTCAAAGATTATATTTGGGGTATAGCTGCTGTTAAAAAGCATAATTTATCAAGCAAACACATTAAAAAGATGAATGCCATTGTACTTCAACCTAGTGTAACGCAAAATACGTTTAATATTTTTTCTAGACGTAATATAATAAAACAGAACGAAATTAAAATTTCCGCTTTTATTGCGGAACATAATCTACCAATAAATGTGTCAGACCATTTGACGGAATTGGTAAAATCTATTATTTCTTCGGGAATTGAACGAGGCTTCTCAAATATCCTGTGATAGAACAAAGTGTACCGCTATTATAAATAACGTCATAGGCAATTTCAGTTTTGAAAATTTGGTTGAAATATTGAAGATTAAAAAATTTTCATTGTTAGTGGACGAGTCTACTGATAATTCAGGAGAAAAAAATTTGGCCTTGGTCGTTCGCTTTATTGATAACAATGATTTTAAAACAAAGGATGAATTCTTAGGACTGATTCCCGTTAGTGATGCTAGTGCCCAAAATCTTTATAATGTAATTGTAAATTTTTTTAGCACGTATCAAATTCCATATAAAACAAATTTAATTGGACTTGGGGCTGACGGTGCGAATGCTATGATGGGTAATAAACATTCATTAAAAACTTTATTAGAAAAAGATGTAAATGATTTATTTGTATTAAAATGTGTTTGCCACTCTTAAGCGTTATGCGCTTCATATGCATGTGAGAAAATACCCGATAACGTGGAAAAATTGATCCGAGACCTATTTTCACACATGCAGAACAGTTTTAAAAGATAAACTGAGTTTCGGTCATTTCAGACATTTTTTTAATATAAAAATTAACAAACTGCTACATCCTTCACAAACAAGATGGCTATCATTAAGTGCAGCGGTCAATAGAGTTTTTGAGCAGTTTGTTGCTCTAGTGCATTATTTTAGAGCAGAAGTGTTCGATAATAAAACACCAGGTGCTAACGAAATCTATAATCAGTTAACAAATCCAGCTACTAAATTATATCTGCAATTTCTTGAATATATGTTGCCAACATTTAATGATTTGAATTTAGAGTTTCATTCAGAAAATCCCAAAATCCACCTTTTGTACACAAGAATGGCGTCTTGTTATAGATTATTATTGAGTTACTATATTAAACCCGATTATTTAAAAAGACAGACGATTCGAAACTACAATACAGAAATCCCATCCATTTTTTACCACTTGATAAAATTTATTTAGGGCCAAAGGTGGCAGCTGCATTAGGTAATAAAATTTTATCGGAATTGGAAGAGGATACTTTCAGTAAAAACTGCTTAAGTTTTTATATAGAAGCCGCTAACCAAATACATATACAAAAGGTTTCCTTTTAATTCCCGAGAAATGGTAATTTTAAAAATGTTATCTTTCCTGAATCCATCTGAAATTCAATCAACAGAAAGTCTTGGTCCAATTAGGGCCAAGTTTCCAAGCATTATACAAAATTTAAACGAATTAGACCGAGAATTTCGACTGCTGAAAAATTCACAACTAAATTTTGAGTTAGATGATATTTCTTTTTGGAAGGAAGTGGAAGTGGTCTGTTACATACTAAGCGTTGCATTAAAATAGGCGGTAAAGAATGTTACAATTTTGAAATACCTCCCCAAATGATTTCGAAACTTAATAATGATATGTACAAATTACCTTAGGAATACTATGTACAACATGTTTGTTGTGATATTTTTTAGTTATACTTTTCATTTTTTGCTAACGTTTTCGTTGCTACACTTGTAAATGTCTTTAGTTTTTGTTAGAATGTACACTGAATTTATTTATTATAGAACGTTGATTTTTTTCTGTTTTGTGAATAAATTTTTTAATTTTCTGTTGTTTTTACTATTATTACCATTATTCTACTTTGCATCGATAAAAAAGCCTTAATAGGTCAGTGCTAAAAAAAATTGTGTCTGGTGAAAAATGGTGCAAATCTGGCAACTTTTTAAGGTCAGATCTGGTGATTTTAATTTTTTTGACCTAGCAACACTGTTTGTGATACATAACCTCGGAAAGTCTGTATACTTACATCCATATAGGTTATAATATTTTCTATTTAATATTAATTTGAATTTATCTACAATATAACAAAATGCACTCTTCTTCGAGTAATTTCACATCGTCGTCAGATGAAGAGTTAATAGAAATAGTACGTCGGAGAAGACAACCAAAAGTATTCAAACAAAGAAGACAGCCATTCGACGAGTTATCTAATGATGAATTTTTCGAAAGATTTCGATTTACGAAAGAAGGTGTTACTGGAATTCTAGGCTATATTGAAAATGATATAAAATTTCATACCGCAAGAAATCAGTGTGTATCGCCAATGAACCAATTATTGCTAACTTTAAGATTTTATGCGTCTGGTTGTATGCTGATTTCAGTGGGAGATTTTATTGGTGTGACTAAAGCTACAGCCAGTAGAATAATAAAAAAAAGTTTCAACTGCAATTGGCCAGCTCCGAAGAGTATTTATTAAAATGCCTGAGACACCTGACCAAATAAGAAACGTTCAGGCTGGGTTTTATGCAATAGCAAGATTCCCAAAAGTAATTGGTGCAATTGATTGTACTCACATCTAAATACAATTTCCTGCTTGGTAAAATTTTGACAATTTCATCTGCTTTTATTTACTTTCAATAAATGTTTTTTTTTCTATGTCTGAGTTTGTTCTTGAGCAACTACATATATCTATACTCTATTTTTAAAGTAGAGAGACGAATTTCTGAAAAGACCACTTTGACAGTGAAATCTCATTGGTTGAAAGCAAGACCAAATTGCTTTCAACCAATGAGATTTCACTGTCAAAGTGGTCTGTTCAGAAATTCGTCTCTCTACTTTAAAATAGAGTATAATGCAAGACCTTTTGTAAGTAAGCAATACATTAAAATTTTTCTATACTCTATACTCATTATTTTGTTTTTAAAAGGTATATCAACAAAATTATGAGTTTTCTGGGTTTATTTAATGTTTTTTGAATGAAATAAGGCAATTAAAAAAAGCATATTTTGAATATAATCCAGACTCTACTCATTATATAAGATTTTTGAATCTTAAAAGTTTGTATGGTTTACAATCATTTCAATGAAACTAATTTAAAACAAATGTAATAGTAAAAATTAATTCAAAAACAAATACATATGTATTTTATCTATATTGTTAATGGAAAAAGCTTACTTGTAAAAATTGGTAACATTACTGGGTACAGGTCTGCGATCATTTCCATTAAGTATTCTATTTGCAGGTCCGTCAAGTTGGCTCCCACACTTTTGCATTTTCAAAATTCAAATACGCCATCGTTTTGTGCTCGTTTTGTGCTGTTTTGTGCCGTAAAGCACGAATTTTGTGCTCATCCCCTTCCCGAGATATTCGCGTTTGAAAATTGGGAGCCAACTTGACGGTGGCTCCCACATTTTCGAATTTTCAAAATTCAAATACGCCATCGTTTTGTGTTCGTTTTGTGCTGTTTTGTGCCGTAAAGCACGAATGTTGTGCTCATCCCCTTCCCGAGATATTCGCGTTTGAAAATAGGGAGCCAACTTGACGGTGGCTCCCACATTTTCGAATTTTCAAAATTCAAATACGCCATCGTTTTGTGCTCGTTTTGTGCTGTTTTGTGCCGTAAAGCACGAATTTTGTGCTCATCCCCTTCTCGAGATATTCGCGTTTGAAAATTGGGAGCCAACTTTACGATGGCTTCCAAATTTTCGAATTTTCAAAATTCAAAAACGCCATCGGTTTGTGCTCGTTTTGTGCTGTTTTGTGCCGTAGAGCACGAATTTTGTGCTCATCCCCTTCCCGAGATATCCGCGTTTGAAGAGCAGGTCCGTCAAGTTGGCTCCCACACTTTTGCATTTTCAAAATTCAAATACGCCATCGTTTTGTGCCGTAAAGCACGAATTTTGTGCTCATCCCCTTCTCGAGATATTCGCGTTTGAAAATTGGGGGCCAACTTTATGATGGCTTCCAAATTTTCGAATTTTCAAAATTCAAAAACGCCATCGTTTTGTGCTCGTTTTGTGCTGTTTTGTGCCGTAGAGCACGAATTTTGTGCTCATCCCCTTCCCGAGATATCCGCGTTTGAAGAGCAGGTCCGTAAACTTGGCTCCCACACTTTTGCATTTTCAAAATTCAAATACGCCATCGTTTTGTGCTCGTTTTGTGCTGTTTAGTGCCGCAAAGCATGAATTTTGTGCTCATCCCCTTCCCGAGATATTCCCGTTTGAAAAGTAGATCTGTAAAGTTGGCTCCGTTAATATCTCGTTAACGACTAAGCTTACGAGAATTTCTAGAGAGTACGAAAGTGTTTAGAAATGGAACATAAAAGAATTATTTTAGGAAAAATCTTAAAAATTTCTAACGGAAGTGTCACTTTTACTCTTAGCGCAAAACGGTATTTGGCTATTATCGCTGAAAATAGAAGGTTTTTCGTAGGCTTCCTGAGTATAGAAAAGTGTTTACAAATGAATTTTGAATAACTTTTGTCCAAAGACTTTTTCAAAATGTTGAAAAAATTTTGAAAAATTTTTCATAATTTACGTTCACGAAAATTTCTCAAGAGTACAAAAGTGTTTGAAAGTATATTCTCAAAAAACTTTTCTAGAAAAGTTTTTCAAAATTCCTACCGGAAGTGCCACTTTTACTCTTATTGCAAAATATTTTTAACTATTATCGCAAAAAATAGGTTTTCATAAATTTATGAAGTAGGTATACAAAACTATTAAGAAACTAATTCGTAATAAGTATAAAGAGGCCGTGTGGTGACCACATCTCTTTTTATAAAGAATGTCTCACATTGCAAACTTTAACTTTTAGTAACTCTTTTTTTTTAGGTAATATTTTAAATTCAAAATATTTGGTATTTGGTATATTATATCTCAATATCTAAACTGACTTACTTGATTATACAGAACATAATATTCAAAAGCTCTTAATTCTAGTGATGTGTAAAACTGCTATTTTTCATTAGCAGCTACAAACTGCTACTGCTGCTTTTCGTTAGCAGTTTAAAAAAACTGCTACTTTTTGTAGCATTCTCCTATATAGCAACATACATACTATATACTTTACATAAAGCATTTTTCATTAAATACGGCTATTTTTTAATATCTTATTGTCTTACATAATAACTAATAAACGTTACAACATTTTCTGTCTTTTTCAATATTGATTGTTATTTGGTTTTGCTATAATCAATACAAATGCAATTAAATTCTGGTATTTGAAAAATGATTATATGTATTACCTTAGTATTAAAATAAACCATCCATTTTTTATTACTAATACGTGAAAGAAGTTTCTGAATCGATAGTTTATAAATAGTTCTAATCAGCTGCATAAAAAATATTGCTAGCTTAATATTACTTTCCGTTAGAGCTGCTACGCAGAAATATTTGCATCAGAAAACTGCTACAAAAAGTAGCAGTTTCTTTTCATATTCGTTAGCTGTTTCAAACTGCTAGTTAGCAGTTTCAAAATAGCAGTTTGCTTCGTAGCAACCCATCACTACTTAATTCTATAACCGTTTCTTTTTCAAGTAATAACAATTATCGATTTGCAATGCCAAATAAGTAATATAAGGAGTGATCCATCTCAACTGAAGGGGTTGGCACTGTAAAAATCCCGAGATTAGTACAATTTTATGTTAAACAGATAGCAACCATGAATAATTTCCACTATCGTTTTTCGTTCGCTATGATTTTGTTGCTATTTTTCACGTTCATTATTTATTAGTTTTGTATACCTACTTCATAAATTTATGAAAACCTATTTTTTGCGATAATAGTTAAAAATATTTTGCAATAAGAGTAAAAGTGGCACTTCCGGTGGGAATTTTGAAAAACTTTTCTAGAAAAGTTTTTTGAGAATCTACTTTCAAACACTTTTGTACTCTTGAGAAATTTTCGTGATCGTAAATTATGAAAAATTTTTCAAAATTTCTTTCAACATTTTGAAAAAGTCTTTGGACAAAAGTTATACAAAATTCATTTGTAAACACTTTTCTATACTTAGGAAGCCTACGAAAAACCTTCTATTATCAGCGATAATAGCCAAAAACCGTTTTGCGCTAAGAGTAAAAGTGACACTTCCGGTAGAAATTTTTAAGATTTTTCCTAAAATAATTCTTTTATGTTCCATTTCTAAACACTTTCGTACTCTCTAGAAATTCTCGTAAGCTTAGTCGTTAACGAGATATTAACGGAGCCAACTTTACGGACCTACTTTTCAAACGGGAATATCTCGGGAAGGGGATGAGCACAAAATTCATGCTTTGCGGCACTAAACAGCACAAAACGAGCACAAAACGATGGCGTATTTGAATTTTGAAAATGCAAAAGTGTGGGAGCCAACTTTACGGACCTGCTCTTCAAACGCGGATATCTCGGGAAGGGGATGAGCACAAAATTCGTGCTCTACGGCACAAAACAGCACAAAACGATGGCGTTTTTGAATTTTGAAAATTCGGAAGCCATCGTAAAGTTGGCCCCCAATTTTCAAACGCGAATATCTCGAGAAGGGGATGAGCACAAAATTCGTGCTTTACGGCACAAAACAGCACAAAACGATGGCGTATTTGAATTTTGAAAATGCAAAAGTGTGGGAGCCAACTTGACGGACCTGCTCTTCAAACGCGGATATCTCGGGAAGGGGATGAGCACAAAATTCGTGCTCTACGGCACAAAACAGCACAAAACGAGCACAAAATGATGGCGTTTTTGAATTTTGAAAATTTGGAAGCCATCGTAAAGTTGGCTCGCAATTTTCAAACGCGAATATCTCGAGAAGGGGATGAGCACAAAATTCGTGCTTTACGGCACAAAACAGCACAAAACGATGGCGTATTTGAATTTTGAAAATGTGGGAGCCACCGTCAAGTTGGCTCCCAATTTTCAAACGCGAATATCTCGGGAAGGGGATGAGCACAAAATTCGTGCTTTACGGCACAAAACAGCACAAAACGATGGCGTATTTGAATTTTGAAAATTCGAAAAAGTGGGAGCCACCGTCAAGTTGGCTCCCAATTTTCAAACGCGAATATCTCGGGAAGGGGATGAGCACAAAATTCGTGCATTACGGCACAAAACAGCACAAAACGAGCACAAAACGATGGCGTATTTAAATTTTGAAAATGCAAAAATGTGGGAGCCAACTTTACGGACCTTCTATTTGCACCTTTCGGATAATTAAAGATCAACCGCCTTATGACGTGAAATTAATAGGGTGTTAGTACGCTATTAGTTAGCTACTAAGATGCTTTTATCTTTTCGTATTCATAGTCGCGTATTTCATCATACTTAGTGGCTACTAATAGGATGTTAGTAGAAAAAAATATATGGCAACCGTGAAAACGAAGTTCGCAGGCATGCGCATTTTGAATGAGGGACACATTTAAAATAATTTACCTATTGGAATTGTGGGTTATTTTAAATACGTTTTGAATAATCTTATTTGTTTTAATAAATTTTTTGCTTTTAAATTTGATATAAGAAAAATGTAAGTATAATATATAATCTTACTTAAAATTTGTATTACTGAAATTATATAATTTTGAAAGTATGGAAGATTTAGTTGATGTACAAGCGGAGTTGCAAGAAGTTGAGCAAGCACAGGTAGATATACGAAATCCAAAAGTATATCTGGAACGATTGAATCCATTTGAAGTATATGATAATGCTCAATTTCATACAAAATATCGCATGAGAAAAGAAGTAGCTCAAAGAATTCTCCACTTAATACAACAGCAACTTTTAACAAACAATAACCATGGATTACCAGTAACTCCTCAGATACAATTTCTTGCAACAATCAGATATTTAGCGAAAGGAGCTTATGGTGATGATATAGGTATATACAATATACATATTTAACTGGCTTTGTAACATATTTATTACTGAATTTATTTCAGCGGAACAACATGGATTTACATGACAATATCCACAGCAATTTATTCCGTCAACAATTATATATGAAGATATTTTAATTAGTAGTCTTTAACAATGTTAATACATAATTTATTATTTATTGAAATACTTTAGGGATATTTTGATATTATTTTTATTAATATTAAATATAATATATACATTTATAAGTATCCACATGTAACAAATATTCATACCTACTTTATACATGATGCAGTATTTACACGTAACTTAGATATAATTATACCTACTTTATCCTATATTTTAAATTACATCATCCTATTGTCATACTTATCTAATATCATATAATAAGCACATTCAATTATCATTTTCATTCAATAACTTCAGCTCCTGTTTCAGTAAACTTTTTTCAATACTGACTGATATTTTTCTTTGCTTGCATCTTCATCTGTTGCCAATGTTCTCGAAGGCGCTTTGCATCTCTAACAAATCCTGTAATAAATATTTAAGTTAAATGATTCATTTATAACCAGCAAAGCGACAGCTGGAAGAAATAGAGACTATATATATTAATTATACAAGCTAACATTTATAGCACACCATTAACCTGCTACAGAAGTAATATTTGCAAATAAAACCCACATCATACCATAAATACATATTCAAGACTTTTTCTCATCAGTTTGCTTCATTGCATCTCATGGGTATTTGGACACAGCATTCAAATAATAATAATAAAAATGATTAAAATTTTGTTGATAATGAAATTATAATGAGACACCATGCACTTCTATTATTAGTAAAATTGCTGTATGCCGATTATCCTTATTCTTACAGTTAATGAATTCATTGTTACGATTTTTACTCTCGATTTTGTATCATTTCGTTATGTTTTGTCAGTTTGCGCTTTTTCTTTTTGTAGGTTAGTTTTAATAGACACTTTAAACATGGTCTCAAACGCTATTAGGGATTTAGTAGCCTACTAACGTTAAAACGTTGTTAGTACGCATCAAACGCGACTATGAATACGGGAATTCTTAGTAGTATGTTAAAATGGTCTTAGTAGTCACTAAAACGACTATGCATAAGGCTGCAACAATTTTGTGAAGCTTATTAATTTCTCTTTCATAATAATTAGTCTATATTTGTAATTCTTGCATAATATACAATTTAATTAACATACATACATAAACATATTCAATACCTGTTAGAAACAGTTTAGGGTAAACCATTTTTTGAAATATTCTATTAGGTCCAATATCAGTATTCAAGAAATAATTACTACAAATTCTATAGTGCGTATAAACATATTCATCGGTAAGTTCAAGAGGTTTGTTTGTTTCCTATAAATGTTGGCCACTTCTTGCAGTTCGTCGTACTTTGCAGGGTTGGGAAAACAATGACAAGAATCTGATTTTGAAAGACCGCATCCAAATACGACACAACCAGCCTTTCCCATTTCGAAAACCAAGCAATTTTTTTAGAAACTAAACACTAAAACAATATTTTACTTACTACTTATGAGCGCAATGTTTTATATGGTAGGAATTATTAGCTGTGATGTGGATAACAAAATACTATTAATAATAATAGTAAAATATACAAAAACACGCGAAGTAACTGTTTAATGGAAAAACTACTGATCCTAACCAAAAAAATGCTCTAAAAATAAAGCGTCACCTGTGTCACTATCACGTGTCACATAATTAAGTTATCCGTTAGATTTCTGTATTTGCTAGATAAGAGTCATCTTACGTTTAAGGAGAACTTCATTCTAGACGCCATGACAGTTCCACTTAGGGAAATGAAGCTTTCATTTTATACTTATAATTATCAATGGGCTGAACTTTAACCTATATTAAATTGAACCGATACACTTCTTAGATTTCCCATTTTTCAAACTAGTAACAAGTCTGGCTTTATCAGTTTTCGAAAGGTGCGGCATTTTCACAACTATGATATATAATTTGACGTAGAGTTTGAAAGTTAATCAAATATCGTCATAATTACAACGCTAAAAAATAAAGAAAATTGACATAACGATTTTGACACTGTCCCGATTTTTTTGCTCACGACAGTATTTTTCTAGTGAAAAGTTATATTTTCTTGTTAATTCAAGAAGTAAACAGCAAAAATATCGCCTTAGTGTTAATTATTAAAGATATGCCATTTCTAATGTTTTCGTAAATAAATAATGGTTATTTTACATTCCTGTTGTATATTCCATTTCTGCTCATGATAGATAAGTTACTAACACTAACAAATAGAAGAACTACGTAGAAATGGACTTTTAAGTAAGTTCTTTACGTACAAATTATAAACATTTTCAGTTTAAAAATGCCATTTCACGACAATTAAAAGTATAGTTACTTCCAGTTTTTCTTTGACTAGATGGCGCCATTCATGTTTTATTTTAATAAAATGAGAGATATCAGGTTTTGAAATTGTAATCTTTGCCCAATGCTTTTGCGCAGTTAGTTTAGTTGTTTAGTTGTATGATTATTTGACGGGAATACATATATCAAATGTGACATTTATAAAACAATAAAATAAATAGGAAATAAGAACTGGTATTAAGAAAGGATTGGTGTATAAGTAAATAAAAATTAAACTATAATGTTGTGTCCTGAAATTTGGAATTTTCAGGCACCGGCTTCCGATTTTAAAATCGAAAAGTGTGAAATATCTAGAAATCCTTGTTTAAATAAAATAAATAATTTTTTCTTCAACCACTTGGTAAGTTTAATCAAACATTTTATCAAATAAATTTTCTCTGTGTAATTTCTAGGTATCTATTACAGTACCCGATGCTCTAAGTATACCAAAGTCCCTCTCAGATAGTCTACTTAATGATTGTGATTATTATAAAATATCCAATTTGGATATAAGTGAATTAATTAATAATATATTCATCAATTGTTTTGCTAATTCAGGTATAATTTTTTGGTTTTTTGGTTTAGTTTTAAGTGAAATTTTTTTAATGAAATCTTATTTTAGGAATTTTAACTTTATTAAGTATAAATACAAGGATAGACTGTGACAATTGCTTAGTGGTCACACCAAATAAGAAGTTGATATTTGCATTAACTAAAGAATCATATCAGAGTTTAGGACTTGACGGAACAGTTTCTCATTTCTGTATTAATAACAAATATAAATACAGTAAGTATTATAATTTTGTCTCAAATTCTAAATTTTAAAAGTAAGGCTTTATAGAATTAATAATAATAATATCAGTTCAGATAATTTTTAGTCTCTGTGTTGAACAGTCAATAACAAGGAGCGTGTTAAGTTTTCAAAGATATGTTTAAGAAATATTTATATTTTATTCAGAAGTTTAAATTTCGGTGTATTGCTCAGATTCATTCATAAATTATTGTATGCAGCATTAAAGAGATTGAATAAATATCTATTTTAACATTTTCATAAATATTTTAGAATTGCATTATACAAGTATAGGTTAATTAAAGATATATTCTTGTAAAACCACACATTATATAATTAATATAATTAATATTTTCTAATTTGGAGAATTTGCAAAACTCAGAGATACAATGAGTTTATAAAATATTTTTACTAATCTGGGAAATTTATTGCCAAAATATTTTTATTATCTTTTAGATATTTATATATACAAGGGTTGTCTTTTTAGTGTTGCATATAGCCATAAAATAAAACTGTGGATTGACTCAAAGTGCTTTATTGCTTTTCAAAACATTTTCCACAAAAATTGATACACTTCTGCCTTCGTTCAAACCAATTGCTAAAGCTGTTATTTCAGTCTTCAGTTGGGATAGTCAAAATAACCGTTTTGAAGGCATCTAATTACTTCTTCCGGCAAACTGAAATCGTTTCAGGAAAAAATCATTGGGACTTAGGTCGGAACTGTACGGAGGATGCTCTAATAATTCGCTATTTTGCTGATACAAAAACTCAATTGTCTTTCGAGTTATATTATCATGATGCAGGATGATTCGCCGTTGTGGGTTAGTTTCTCGGACCACGGCGATTATTTCTGACAAACAGACAGTTGTGTACCAATCCGTATTAACCGTTCTTCGATCTTGCAAAGGAATTGTAGCTACATGACGCGATTTTGAAATAAACATTGCGATCTTTTTCGATGCAGTTTGCGAACGGATCACTTTTGTCGCATTCTCTTAATCTCGAAACACCCAAACAGCGCACTGACGTTTATTTTCGGGTTCATAGGAATAAATCCATGGCAATCGCCATATTGGGCGTCATCGGGCGTGCCATGCCTTTCCTGTCTAGTTGTTAAATTACCGGTCTAGATTGATGTTTCTGTGTTCGTAGCGTTGTTTTCTAATTTCATAGTGTTTTATGTGCTTATACATATATAAACTTTATTTGTCTAAGTATTTTCAAGTGTTTTACATTATAGTGAGAGCAAAACATTAAAAAAATTGTGAATTAAAGTAATGTATTAACTCAATAAACCTTTTATTAACTCCGTAATAACAGTTTATTGAAAGAACTGGGTTGTGACAGTAGAATTACTAAATTAATTAGTATGTGACGGTGTTTCCTTGAGTCAACCACATTTTTTGGCAAAAATATTTACATTAAATACTTTTTACACCCATGAGTACACCAATAACTGGTAGTCCTTAGCCATTACTTAAAGCAATATTTTGAAATAAAGGACGACATGCTTTGTGTAAGTATATGTGATTAGATCGTACATAAACCAATCGTTTTGTTTAAAGAAAACAAATTAAAGTCAAAATCATTTTAATTGGAATGGGCATGCTGAGTGACGCTATCCCGCGTAAGAATATTGGTGGAGAGTTACGAGGCAACCTTATACATTTAGTAACCTTGACGTAAACGGGACAAATATATTCATACTGTTACTTCATAGGTTATACATATATTGCTAATAGCCTGGTTTACATTGATAATATGTTAGTGTGCGGGCGTACGGGCAGTGTACCAACGTGAAATTGTCGATTTATGTAGTGCTTCATCTTCAAAAACAGAAACCAATTCAGCAAGAAATTGGTGTTAAGTTAATCCTCTCCGAAAGTTGTAAAAAATTATTACGCGAAAATTTTCTCGGCTCAATTTCATTTTTCGACCTACTTATAAACTGCATTATTAGATTTCAGTTAAAGAAAGTTTGAGATTAATTTTGACGCTTGACATTTTACATGAGGCTATATGCAAAACTAAAAAGACATCCTCCGTAAGAACTATTTTAAATGATATAAGGGAAATGTTTAAATGAAAAATTGTTTGAAATATTTTGAAAAATATATATACTGTCGTGAGCAAAAAAAACGGGACAGTGTCAAAATCGTTATGTCAATTTCCTTTATTTTTTAGCATTGTAATTTTAACATTTGATTAACTTTCAAACTCTATGTCAAATTATATATCATAGTTGATAATTCAAAATTGAAAATGCCGCATCTTTCGAAAACTGATAAAGCTAGACTTGTTACTAGTTTGAAAAATGGGAAATCATTAAGAAGTGTATCGGTTCAATTTAATATTGGTAAAAGTTCAGCCGCAAGAATATATAAAAAAAAATGGAGGGAAGAGGATAATTTAAATCGGAAAATGATTTCCGCACGTAACAAAATTTCGAATACGCAAGAAAACGAAACAGTTACTGAGATTAGGCACAACCCTTTCAAAACATTAAAGGAAGCTATAAGAACAACACAATTTCCTGTCTTATCTTGTAACACAATGGTTACAAGAGAATGAAATTTAAACTTGAGATATCCAGCCCTACAGTTCTTATCTAAATCCCATGAAAATGTATGGAGTTAATGAGATAGAGCTTCTACCCAGGAAGAATTTTGGGAGATTGTTCATAATGCTTAGCATTAAATTTCTACAAACTTTGTACAAAATATTGTCGCTTCAATGTCTACAAGATTAGATGCAGTTAATAATAACGGTGGAATGACGAAATACTAATTATTTTAATGCAATAATTATTTTAATTTAATAAATAATCTTTCTGTATCGTTTTTAGTAATTTTTATTTACATTTATTTAAAAAATGTTTAATAAATGTCAATAAGACACACATTTTTGACAATTCCTGACTTACTATTATGAGTAAAGATAGCCACTTAAGTAGTCACAATTTAAACCCACGCAGAAACAGTGTCCCGTTTTTTTTTTTGCTCACGAATAGTTGTGTCAAAAATGGAAACTTTGAATCGTGATTTTCGAGTGATGATTTTTTACGATTTTCGATACGGTTTGACACAAAAGCAATGTGGAAAAGCTTAGTTCGATATTTGGGAATGAAGCACCATCCAAAACAGTGGTTTACAAATAGTTCGCAGAATTCAAGCGTAGAAGACCAACGTTTGGTGACGATCTTCGTGAAGGGCGTCCATGCACCTCTGTTGTTGCGAAAAATATCGATGCTGTACGTGAAAAGATTTTATCAGATCGACATGTGAAATATAGTAAGATAGAGGCGTCCTTACGCATTGCGGCGAACCAAATACATACGATTTTGCATGATCATTTACATGTCAGGAAGCTTTCCAGTCATTGAATCCCTCAAAATTTAAAAGACGAGCAAAAACAGGCACGTGTCAAGCTATGCAAAGAAATGTTAAAAAAATTAAAAAACAGGGTCCCGTTTTTTTTTTTGCTCACGACAGTAACTGCAAAATTCTATTAAACCAATATTACTGTTCAGGAAAGACAAAATTCAAAGAAAATATTTTGTATTTTATTATTGTTCTTTCAATTTATTGACATTTACAAAAAGTATATTTGAGTATCATAAAAAACTATGTTAGTTATTTGACGTGTTGGAAATAAATTAGTTTATTCAAAACTTATATACTTTGGTTGTATACACAATTGCTGTTCGATCACTTAACTCAATTTTGTTCTTTTATTTTGTGGAAAGCGTAAGTTGTGTTATCATTTTATTACAGTTAGTAACACAAGAGTGTACCTGCAAGTATTATTCTAAAAGTCTTACAAAACACTACTACGCTATTACGTAGTAAAGGATTGTGATGTTATTATTCGTTTGAATCACCTAACAGTATTTTAGCATGCTTTTAAATAACTTTTGAGTTTAATTCATTTATAATAAACGCCATATCTTACAAACTTCAATTAAAGATTTTGATAGTAATCTTTTTTATAACTTATGCTTTAACAAGGTAACACCTTTCACAGCTGGGTTAGCATCTGTTTGGCAAGACTAATTGAACGCCTCAATATTATTTTCCGCTTTCCATGAAAAACAACAATGTTTAAGACGATTTCCTTTTTGTACCATCTAAAGCGATTCTTATTGCCCAGTTATTGTTCTGCAGAAGGTATTAAGAAGTTTTTATAAATACAGTCAAAGCTCCTTATTCGCGGTGGGTACAGAAACCGTGAATGCAGAATGGTAATTTGTATGGATTGGTTCCAAGTTTACAAAATAAAAATGAAAAAGTATATGCACAGCTGCGAGCAATAAATTTTGGTCGTCAATGTCATTGTAAAATTTGAGGAAATTGTCACAATGTAGATTTTTTCTCTTATTCCCTGATCAAAGTCTTGTTTTTTGAATTATTTTTATTATGGTCTCAGTGTCCTATTTTAACAAAGTAAGGATTATTTCAATAGAAACTGGATTCTCTGAAGCTACGGTAGCATCTCGTCTAGGATTTGCAAAAAACTTCGTAAATTTTATTAACATGTGATTAAATTATAGGTTATTACTAGAGCTGAGGATGTTTGCGGTACGGCAGGACCGTATGTAGTGCATCCCCACATTTAACTATTTATCTAAATATTCTCTGAAATGATTTGCCGGATCTCATAAATTAATAGAGTGATATTTTAGTATGCACTGGATATTGTTATTATACAAAATCATAATAGCCATTTGTATTTATGGATCATAAATAATAATACGCATGTATTTGTATTTGGTTGTGAATTCAATTTAAACTTAAAACGAATCGTAATATTTTAACGACAAGCCGTCCTTACAATACATGCATTCGAGACAAAGTGTGCAACTCTACGAATAACTTCCATAATTGATCGAAAATGGACATTTTGGAGCTGAAGTAAAGCCTCTATTCTTAGAAAATTTTATTACTGTCGTTAAGAACTATTATTATAAACAACAAAGGCCTTTTATTAGTGTTGAAGTTTTAGTTTCATTGAATTTCCATGTTATAAGTAGTCAATTGTAAAGTGTTCATTCACAATATTCTAAAACAAGGTGTAAATTTAACTAAAATCCAGAAAAACACATTCTGATAATATATTACTAGATTAGAAGCTGTGTTTATTACTATTTATTATATTATTTTTATAACCAAATGCAATAAAAGCTACGAAAACAAAAGAAACCTCGATTTATTAAAATCTTGTCACACAGCCTTTCAAAGCCTGGCAGCACATATTTTGCATATATTTTATATATTCTACCTACTTGAACTAGGTGAATGAAGTTATATATATATATAATATATGCAAAATATGTGCTGCCAGGCTTTGAAAGGCTGTGTGACAAGATTTTAATAAATCGAGGTTTCTTTTGTTTTCGTAGCTTTTATTGCATTTGGTTATAAAAATAATATAATAAATAGTAATAAACACAGCTTCTAATCTAGTAATATATTATCAGAATGTGTTTTTCTGGATTTTAGTTAAATTTACACCTTGTTTTAGAATATTGTGAATGAACACTTTACAATTGACTACTTACAACATGGAAATTCAATGAAACTAAAACTTCAACACTAATAAAAGGCCTTTGTTGTTTATAATAATAGTTCTTAACGACAGTAATAAAATTTTCTAAGAATAGAGGCTTTACTTCAGCTCCAAAATGTCCATTTTCGATCAATTATGGAAGTTATTCGTAGAGTTGCACACTTTGTCTCGAATGCATGTATTGTAAGGACGGCTTGTCGTTAAAATATTACGATTCGTTTTAAGTTTAAATTGAATTCACAACCAAATACAAATACATGCGTATTATTATTTATGATCCATAAATACAAATGGCTATTATGATTTTGTATAATAACAATATCCAGTGCATACTAAAATATCACTCTATTAATTTATGAGATCCGGCAAATCATTTCAGAGAATATTTAGATAAATAGTTAAATGTGGGGATGCACTACATACGGTCCTGCCGTACCGCAAACATCCTCAGCTCTAGTTATTACCATTACGACCGTTTCACAATACAGCAACTTACATTTTGTCAAAGAATGACATCGACCAAAATTTATTGCTTGCAGCTGTACATAATATAATAAAACTAGTTTTAATGAGAGATAGTTTAACAATACATAATAATTATTATCGGGCTTTGGCAATAGTTTAAAGAACTTAGTAATTTTTTCTTGATTTGCCGCTTTCAAAACGTCTTTCAATTCGGACTGGTATTCGGCTGTGGCATTAATAATTTCCCTTTCAAAAAAAAACTTTCTTTCCATAAACGAATCAATTTTGATGAAGAAATCACAAAACTCATTAGCCATTCGTAAACCTATACGCAGGTTTTTTACGTTTAATGTCACCTCTTCAGTACTGGTTGGGGCTGCCTGTTCAATGGAATGGGAGTTAAGCATTTCCTCTAAGTTGGCTTCAGTCAAATCTTCGTCTTGTGATTCAAGCAACTCGTTAATGCACTCGCTTCTATCTGTTTGAAACCATCTTGTCATATGCTATTCGCAATTTGAGCAATGATTTCAGTTAAGTTTGAATTTCCACTGATTCTTCATTATTACCGACAGTTAAATCAGGTGACAGTTTTTTCCAGCCTGTTTTCAATGTGTATGACCTCGGCTCTTGCAATGATTCTTTTATGTTAACAGTGCACTTTGCTATGTTAAAATTTTTCCAAAACTGCATAAGATTCATATCAGAATCAGATTCTAAAGGTTTCCTGTAATATAGCTTAAAGGGCTAGCTTATACCTTGGTCCATAGGTTGAAGTAAGGGCGTTGTGTTGGGAGGCAAAAATATCACCATTATGTTTGGATGCATAATTTCAAGCTCACGAGGGTCACCTGGAGCATTGTCCACAACTAGAACTCCCTTAAAGTCTAAATTGTTTCTCTTTAAATAGGTTTCAACTTCAGGAACAAATTAATTCCGAAACCAGTCGTAGCAAATTACAATTGTAACTCACGCTTGTTTACACCCAAAACACTGGTAGGTTTCTTCGTTTTGATTTTTCAAAGTACGAGTATTTAGCGATCTGTAGAGTATAAGTGGCTTAATTAAACAATCTCCTGATGCATTAGAAAAAAGCAGCAGTGTAACTCGGTCTTTTATTGCCTTAAAACTGGAGACGGACTTTTCACTTTTGGATATGACAGTAGTTTTGTTTGGCATTCTTTTCCAAAACAAGCCAGTTTCGTCCACATTAATTACTTGTTCAGTTTTGTATCCGCCATTAGCAATTAACTTCAAAAATTCTTCTGGATGTGTTGCTGCTGTTAAAGTGTCCGCAGATGCAGCTTCTTCAAAAATTTGGATGTTATGGCGTGATTGTCGCACCTTGAATTTATCATAGTATCAGAAGTTTAGTTCAATAAAATCAACCTTCTGATGCTTGAAATCCTCCATCTGTATGTTCATCACCAGGTTTTTTGAAATGTACGTAAAGACGCTTAGCTTTCTCACGGATTATAGCACCATTTAGGGTTACTCTATCTATCCTGTTTCCGCAAATGCAAATAATGTGTACAATAAATTAATAAATTTATGCTCGCAACTGGCATTGGCATTCTAACAGTACAATATCGTTAGTTTAGGATCCGCGAATACAGGAAATGGTTACAATTTTTTAATCCGCAAGTACTGAAAACGCAAATAATGGAATCGTTTTTTTCTGCATTTAAATTTTCAATGAGAATTTGTAACCTCCCAAAACTCTGCACTGAAATATCTCATGGATTTGTTATGAGTTGACCATTATTTTAGCTGAGGAATAAATACTCAAAAAAACAATGAATTGAAAATAACATTACCCCAATCTTTCGTTAAAAAGCTTTATTGTTACACATCGCCACTTGTACACTGTTATTATACTGATATTTGTAATTTATTTCGCAATCGTCGTCTTTACCTGTTCAGTATTGTTGTTTGTTAAAATTATCTATATCGTGAGTTCTATACTTTGTAATCCATACTCGGACTTTTAAAATAATTGCATAGAAAGAGCGCTTTAAAACTCTTCAATTTTAACGTATTTTGTAAATTGTGTTTCTGTCAAAAATTAACAAATTTCTAAACTGAAATCTATAACGCGTAGTGCACGATAACGGTTTTGCAACATATTTACTTAATTTTCTTAGGAAAATAATTAGGAGGTAGTTATGATGCGACATTCTTGTGCTACTAACTGTTTCGAACTTTATCTTTTACTGAGAACGCATAAATCATAATTTCACTTATTTGTGGCATTTTTGTCCAACCTAATCTATTTATTGCACTTGTAATAGTAATAAGCAAGCTTCTCCGTTTGATAATGTAAGCGTCGTTTGTTACAGACGATGCCGCGGCACCGAGAAGTACCAACCTTGGAGACGCTGAGTCTCGAGGCGACTGGTTCTGTAGTGACCGCTCTCTCTCCGTCAATTCTAGCATCCATCAATATCTACTGTGAACCACAAGTTACGCTTCAATATAAACTTGATTGTCTCAGTAAAATACTTACCTCTCACGTTCCTTTTTATCTTTACGATTCGATGGCTGTTCATGTGCTGACCGCCGTAAAGAATCTTATTGAAAAGACGAAAAAATCGTACTTTCCACGCGTGTCTATGAACACGTTCATGACCGAGATGAACGTAGTTGTTAGCTTAACGGAAGTCGTCTTAAATAGTCATATAAAACACATAGATTTTTCCCAGTGGCCAAAGATAATGCGTTACGTTTTATATAAGAATCTTGTTAAGATGACTGGTTTAGAAGTATTAAATTTGGGTTCTTGTACGGGCGGGTGGAGAACCAGTGAACATGATAAGTTAATTCACCAGGGGATCATGGGCATGAAGAATCTCCGATCTTTATGTTTATGTTTCGATTGTACTGATAATGTAATACAAATCCTCGGTGATAATTGTTCTAGTTTATTGTCATTAGATGTTACCTCTTCGGGTTCCGTCACGGACAGAAGTATTCCTTCTTTGCTTAAATGTACAAAATTACAGGAACTCCAGTTACATAGAACCTCAGTCACAGTTGTGGGATATGCTCAGTTATTAATGGGTTTAGATAATTTACAAGATATAGGTCGTTGTGATGAAATTGGTAGTGTAATACGTTATGTCCATTTAAATTATCCAAATTTCGCTACTTTAGGATTGAAGAAATTTCAGACGAGAGATCTGACAACCGAGAATCTGCGTTTGTTAGTTTCGATGTGTCCAAAGATGGAATCCATTAGCTTGTTTCACGATGAACAATTTTCAGATTTAACTGTTCTCACTGCTCTCGATTGCTTAAAAGAATTAAAATTATTATCTTGTAATTTCTACACTGATTATCTGAAACAGTTGCTCGAAATTAAAGGCTGTAATTTAACGAGTTTGCATTTAGAACACGTAGAAGAGATCGACCTAAATGCTTTAATTTCTCTGAGTAAATATTGTCCACGCATAAAGAATCTGGTCTTATATAATTGTGATTTTATGGATCAAGTTACTTCACCGAGGAGTAGGTATAGCGCTGTAAAACCGTTTGAATGTCTGGAAAGAATATTTTGGGTGGTGGATTGTGCTATCACGCACTTAGAATTTCTCCTTATGCACGCAATCAACGTCCGATTTATTCATCTAGGATCTTCAACTGGTATTACCCATGCCTCTCTCACTAGGGTATTAGGTATTAATCCTATGAAAAAATTGGAGGAACTCAGAATCTTGTACAGTAGTGATATGAGCCTTCGTACAATCGACTTGCTAATCGCCAGTTGTCCGAATCTAAGAGTATTATCTGAATTGGAAAGTTGGCAGGGATTGTCGGTTGAAGAATTGAAAGCTTTCAGGGAATCAATTGTATGCAACAATTTCAATTTGGACGTGCGTCCGACTCTATCGTATTACTGATATAGTAATTTACAAAATCTGCATAAAAAACATTTTACTCCAGTGATACCATGAAGTGGTATCACTGGAGTAAAAATGTATGCAGTGTTAATTAAGTGTGTATCAAACTCGATGAAAATTTAAGCACGCCTTATAAAAAAAATAATGCGCGTTCTTATCCCCCGTTTTGGAGAAAAGTTCGCATGTACTTATGAAACATGTTATCACTGTTTAAGGTTATAACTAGAGTTGAGTAGAGTAGATTTTTCTCACATTCCAGGATCCTACTCAGTATAAGTTAATATATACGTACGAACATTTTCAAAACATATCGGGTTTTATAAAGAACACGTGTTCGTATGAAATTACAACTCAACATTATTGTTAATATATACATACAGTCCGATAAGATTTAAGTATTACCAAAGAAATTACTTATTGTAAGAGATGTTTGCGAAAAGTTTTGGTTTTTTTACGAGACGCATACAGTTACAAAAGATAGATTATGAATTTGAAGATAAGCAAGTTCATTGTATGCCGGCCAGATTTTTATATTTTAGTTAAGTGTAGATCTCGACGTGAGGCGGTTGAATTTGTGATGTTATAAACACATATATCAGTATGTTGATATATATCAGTACGCAATGTATATTGAAAACATTTATACACTGAGTACGACTCAGGAATGTGGGGAAAAATAACAACTCTAGCTATAGCACAAATATTTTTTTAATAATTACGCAAGTAACAATCTTTAATAGTAATAATGCTATAAGAAAATTGTATTGATGATTGCTAACTAAAAATATCAGATCATTGGATTTTTTGTATACTACTGCCATATGGATTGCTTAATTTTTTTTTGCATCGGGGATGTTTTCTTGTAAGTAATGTGCCAAATATACGCTCAATTTCGCTTGATGGGACACATCGGGAGACGGCATTTTGTCTCCATTAAGCAGCCGTCCTCCTTAAGCGGATTTCACATAAAATTAAACAATAAATAATTTTCAATAATAGTTTAATACAAGAAGAAACAAAATAAATTCTAACATAAAATAATAAGTATGTAACAGTTACATATACCTTCGAATGTTCAATAAATTATATGATTGAACGGAAATATAAAATGGGAAGAAAAAATAAATTCTAAAGTAAAATAATGAGTAAAATAATCAAGTGTAATCGGTATTTTGTAAGTTTGCACTTTTACAAGATCAGAATAGATATTCAGAGCGGATGTAGGACACACTTCATTATCATCTATACATTTTATTTGCCCCCCCGGTTAGTGACAAGCGTAGTTGGATCATTTATCATTTAAATTTCATACCGTATGGTAGAATCGGTAAATTAATTTGATATCTCTTAAAACTGATATCAAACAATCGATACCTATAAAACGGGTTATGAATACTGATTCCTAGGCATCGAATCAAGGTATCGATTCCAAAGCATCGATACCGTGCACAGACCCGATACATCGCTAAATATCGATACCTCGATTGGTATCGCTACCCGATACCGAAAATGTCGGTATCGCCCAGCCCTAGTAGGCAACCAAAAGCCTCTCTTAATAAACGTCTTCATTATGTAGAATGGACCGTAAATTACGACCAATCACAAAAGCAAGTGTATAACGCTTATTTCGTAAGAATGTATTAAAGGAAAGTTTTTTTGAAAATATAAGTAAAGTACTAAGTCACAATTGCTTAATATACACGCTCAGGCAAAAGTCTTCTTAATAAACACTTAGTTCTTTCAATATTCATTGTAATTTTCCTTTATCCAGAGAAATCAGTGATGGGTGTGTTTTTATGGAAGGATAGGTTTGAATTCCGTATACCTCCGATTTATTTTCACTGCTCAAAAGCATCGACTGATTGCTTAACATATCAGTATATTGACAAACTATATTGGCCGAAAAAGAAATGTAAACTTAAATTATAACACTTCTAAATAAAGTAACAAACATATCCACCAAATCCATTTATATACGAGTATATCTATCAGTACTAGTGTACTAGTTTTGTTAATGCACTTGTTTTGAATCCTTCAATTGTTACTGCTGCACATGTAGCAATATAAATATATAAGTTCTTATATGTACATGCTTTGGTTATACTATTTGACGTTCAACATATTATTCCTACTTATTAAATTGTTAACACAGGCATTAGTCAAAGTGCCTGTGTTAATAATTTCTTAATTCTGACAATCAAGGCTATTAAAAGCGTTTCCAAATATATAATTGACAAACAGCATTGATACAAAACATATTTGCATTTAAAGGAAATCATATTTGTATCTAGCTTTTAATCGTGATAGGAAATTTAATTTTTGTAAGCATAACTGAACTGAACTTATCTTCAAAATATATATAAGAATACTAATGCCATTTTTATCTATAATGCGCAATTAAGGCGTTTGTTTGAATTTTCATCGAGGTCGATGTGAAATTACTACTCGCAGGAATTTTCTTGTATAAATTGAAGAAGGCGTTGGATATCTTTTGTTTTATAGAATTCAGAGTTAAACTCAAGAAGATAAATTTTTAAATTGTCAACTTTATTATTTAAGTCTGAAGCTATTTTTGTAAAAGGCTTTTAAGCAACATCTAACGTCTAAAATTACTCACGTGAGTGTACCAAGTATAACTTTTTTAAGTTTTACTTGGGCGTACACATCTGTGCACTAATAATATTTTTACAATATTTTAGTTGTATAATTCATATATAATTTATTAAATATTTAATAAATATTTCTATCTTTATAAGTTAGTTGTCTTTAAACTATACGTTATTTATAAGTTTATAAACTCTTTATTTTTTTAAATATCAAAACAATCAATCTAAAAGTGATAACTAGAGCTGAGGATGTTTGCGGTACGGCAGGACCGTATGTAGTGCATCCCCACATTTAACTATTTATCTAAATATTCTCTGAAATGATTTGCCGGATCTCATAAATTAATAGAGTGATATTTTAGTATGCACTGGATATTGTTATTATACAAAATCATAATAGCCATTTGTATTTATTTGATCATAAATAATAATACGCATGTATTTGTATTTGGTTGTGAATTCAATTTAAACTCAAAACGAATCGTAATATTTTAACGACAAGCCGTCCTTACAATACATGCATTCGAGACAAAGTGTGCAACTCTACGAATAACTTCCATAATTGATCGAAAATGGACATTTTGGAGCTGAAGTAAAGCCCCTATTCTTAGAAAATTTTATTACTGTCGTTAAGAACTATTATTATAAACAACAAAAGCCTTTTATTAGTGTTGAAGTTTTAGTTTCATTGAATTTCCATGTTGTAAGTAGTCAATTGTAAAGTGTTCATTCACAATATTCTAAAACAAGGTGTAAATTTAACTAAAATCCAGAAAAACACATTCTGATAATATATTACTAGATAAGAAGCTGTGTTTATTACTATTTATTATATTATTTTTATAACCAAATGCAATAAAAGCTACGAAAACAAAAGAAACCTCGATTTATTAAAATCTTGTCACACAGCCTTTCAAAGCCTGGCAGCACATATTTTGCATATATTTTATATATATAACTTCATTCACCTAGTTCAAGTAGGTAGTATATATAAAATATATGCAAAATATGTGCTGCCAGGCTTTGAAAGGCTGTGTGACAAGATTTTAATAAATCGAGGTTTCTTTTGTTTTCGTAGCTTTTATTGCATTTGGTTATAAAAATAATATAATAAATAGTAATAATCTATTATTATATATAATCTATCTAATAGTCTATTAATCGTTGATTACCAATATTCTACCATTCTTTTGTAGCTATATAATAGTGTGATAACTCTTCGGTTCGGTTCAATTAAATAAAACAAACGGTAATTAAAAATAAACTATTAATAAAAGATGCACTAAATAGTAACTAACAATAATAGCTATTTATGGTATAAGTGAATAAAGACAAATTTTATCCACGAAAAAATTGTTTAGCGTACGAGGTGCAAGCCGAGTGCGATAATGTTTTTGAGTGGATAAAATTTGCTTATTCACGTGTATCATACAAGATTTTTTCCAATTTTGCAAAAGTTTCAAAAAAATTTATTGATTAGGTAATTTATTTACATGAATATTGATTGTAATATTAATAATTTGATGAATTCTTAAACCAGGAAAGTTGACTCTATTTTCGTCAGAGTCAAGTACAGTGCAAGCTAAGTTGACTCTACTTTCGTCAGGGTCCAGTGCAGTGGAAGTTCCAGGCCTTTCATTTGAATTTACATCTGTCAAAATTTTTTTTGACGTGGACATTTTTTGAGCAATTGATTCGTCGATATACTGTTCTGCTACTGTTGTCAATAGCAGTGTGAATAAAGTGTTGATAGAAACATTTTATTCACTGTTTTGATTAATTTTATTCACCTTTATGATTAAAATGTTGTTTTAATAATTAAATTCAATATATGTAATGATCATTTTAATAAATAAAATTGGAAAAATAATATTTTTCCAATTTTCAACTTTCCTGGTTTAAGAATTCATCAAATTATTAATAGTACAATCAATATTCATGTAAATAAATTACCTAATCAATTAATTTTTTTGAAACTTTTGCAAAATTGGAAAAAATCTTGTATGATACACGTGAATAAGCAAATTTTATCCACTCAAAAACAAACTCGGCTTGCACCTCGTGCGCTAAACAATTTTTTCGTGGATAAAATTTGTCTTTATTCACTTATACCATAAATAGCTATTATCCACAATCACATTATAATGGAGTTTTATCCACCCTTATTAAGCATATAAAGTGATCTATTATCCACTAGTGAAATAATGAAAAAATATAGACTTAAATCAATCAAATTTAATTTACTTATTTAACTTAAGGCTCTACGCTATACCCGGCAATCCCACACTGAAATGAGTGTATTTTTCCGGCCATTTTTTGGCTTCAAATTAAAAGTTGAAAGACCGCTCGATGTATGTATGACCATGTATCAATAAAAACTAGGTAGGTATTTACGTTTTTTTCAAAATTTTTGAACGGTTTGACTTTTATCGGTAAGAAACAGAAAATCTATCCGGACAAATTGAGAGATAACCAGGCCAGCTAATGTAGTTATGAAATGTGTGTGTTGTAGGTATTTATAATATCTAGGTAGCTATACAGCCCGTTTTTGTCTAGATGTAATTGTTGTTTAGTTATCAATAAAAATAAAAGTCAAAAACAGGCAACCCGATACTCAACGTCCCCGAAAATATGCAGCCCACATTACAGCACACGTAGGTACCAAGACGTCATGCTGAGAGGGTCGAAGGATTATGTAAATTGGCTCCACAGGCTTCTACCTATAACAATATTAACTTATCAACCAATAAATCGGCGTAAATATTGAAATAAATGCTGCAACTGGTTCAATGGCTAATTAAATTACCTTTTATTCAGTTTTAAGAGAATTTTGATCCATAATAATCACCGAAAATTAAGTGCGGATCGGAGACTAAACATCAAAGATGAATTTTCTAGTCATTTATATGTGAACAAACTAATTTGCAGCTAATAAATTACTGTATTTACATAAGTAAATAGTTTGTATTTAAAAAAAATTAGAATAAAAAATAATTAGAGATCTTTTTTCATAATACTTCTTATAGATTGATCTCTATGATACCTCGCGTCAATTATTTCTGGAAGCATTACATTCATATAAAATTTTTCCAGATGTTCAATCATATGATGATTCCAGAAATCATCATTTCGTTCTATTACTATATATTTCAAATCGTGTTTAGTATAAACTACGAAATAACATTTCTCTCTTTTGGTGATGTGGAGTTGTCCCTGCACTTGATACATATAATTATCAAAAGTTTTTAGCAAAATTTTGTTACTATCATTTGCATCTAAGGTGCAATAATTAATTAATTTTTCGTTAATGGCTTCATGTATTAATTTATCACGCGCTGAATAAGTACATTTTATTTCGACAATAGAATCGAATCCAATTAATCAGTCTGGAGTGGCACCTAAACATTTTTTCTTCTCGTCAATGAACAAACCGCATGCCTCAACTTTCAAATTTGTAATTTCCATAAATTTTTGCTTGGCCCTTTCTTCATTATCTATGCCATACTGTAGAGAATGTGGTAGTTTTTTATTATTGAATCTATTAGTATACAGCATATGTTTTATTGTACTAGCCGTGTCTGCTTTTTCTCTCATTTTACAAATCTTGCCAAAGTTACTTGCCGTTAATCTTATCTGTCTCTCTTTTTCCCATTCGTTGTTATGTCTCTGATTCACCGTCCTAATTTGAACATTATGACAATCAGATAATGACAATTCATCAAGAAATTGTTTTCTCTTGCTTTCGTATTCCGGAATAGGCATGTCAGGTACCACGATTTTGCACGCTCCGTAATCCGAATCAGCACTTTGAATTCGAATTTTATTTTTTTTGCTTTTCTTTTTTATTGCTTGATTTAGTTTAAGATTTTTGAATTTTTCCAAATATACACCGTTAAAATTATCCCCATTAGTTTTCTTAACAAATGTATATACAAATGTCTCTTTATTATTATAATTTATGGCTGCCGCAAAACATCTCCCTTGGTACGAGCCTCCCAGCGAAAAATTTATTCTTTTCCTCCCACGAATTTATTTACAACAGGATTGAAGGATTCTACGGCGTTATTGTCTACGTCATAAAGTAAACTGGAGGATAAATTGGCTACTCTATTCAAAGACTGAAAAAATATATCATATAGAGCACTGCTTTTGAAATGTTTGTAATCAATAGTATTTGAATTGTTACCATTGTTACCATCTTTACTACAAAAATAGCTAGCACAGTTACTATGTTCTCCAAATATGTGGGCAGGTCCATTGAGAATATCATTTTTTAAGTTTTCAATTTTTTGTTGAAAAGAAACATTTTCATTTTTGCGGTACTTTATGGCACTAACTACAGCTGCCCTAAATTTAAGAATATTCTGCCGTAAAAAAATTCGTATACACATATCTGATCGAGGAGTTTTTGAAATTTCTCGTATTTTCGTACAGAAATTTCGCAACACATGATTTCGACACTCAATTTTTTCAATAAAATATGTTGGTTCGTAAGGTTTTGCTGTTCGAATTTTTTTATATACACTACTATCCCCATCACCAATAATAGTTTTATATCGCAAATTATGCATTTCTATTGACATTCTAAACCCATCTAGAATAATAGCTGCTTCCATAGAAGTTGAAGAACTGTTCCAGTTTTGAAAACATTTATGAGACGGAACATTTTTTTATCCTTATTTTTACAACTTTTGCACATTTTATTTTTTACTCCTATGTACATAACTTTTTTACTTCTGGTCCCAATTAAGCACCCAACGCCGGAGAGAGCGTTATAATTAGACTTGTAACTTCGTTTTGACCAAGCTCCATCCACTGTTACAGTTATAAAAGGTATTCCGTCGCTATCAATTTCTCCTGCTTCAATTGCCAACTTACGTTCTTCCTTTCCTGCAGCTAGCATTTCTTTTAATGCTAACTCCTCTGTATTTTTTAGCACTTTTTTTTCTATACGCGCATACGTTGCTGAAGACATTTGAGGAATGTCTAAAGCTGCGGAAAATTCTGTTAATTGTGAATGACCCGCCCCTATTGCAACAGTTCCACACACCGCTGCTTCATTTACTCCACATTTTTTATTTTCATTTTCAGTACTGAATGTATCGGTTATTCCACACATGTTGCATTTATACGTAAAAACACTTTTAAAACCAAAATGTTTTTCCGCTTTTATTTCTACATTTTGAAAAGTACAGCCAAACATTTCATGTCGTATTCCTTTTAGAACAGTAAACAGATGATTTATATCAACAATCCTACGTCCAGCAAGAGTAAAATTTGCAATATTGTTTATATTTCCTGTTTCAATAAAAACCTCATCTGATATATCCGAATCAAAACTGTCGTCGCGTGCCGAATTTGCCTCAGTGAAAACAATTTCATTATCTACAATATTATCACGTTGAGACACTATTCGATTTTTTATCCGAATTTGTTTCATCAACTGTTTTCTACTTTTCCGTTTTGCAGCGGTTGTCAATCTTTTTTGGGAGTGAAGTCCCATTGTTGTTTATATTTCAAAATTACAACGGTCACCAACACTAATATCATATGGTCATATCTTTATCGAATTATATACATTTTTCCAAGTAACCAGGTGATTAACTTTAAATGACTAAGAAGGATTAGAAAGCCAGGTAATGCCGTAACCACTTTTAGAGGAAAACAAGTTAATACATTTGTTTGTCTTTTACTTTACGCAAGCATCTAAGTATTTCAATTAGGTATGTATGGGTAAAATTGTGTAGCTTTACTACACTACTTATTTTATATTAGAACCTATTAAGTTACATTTGTTATAATAATACATCTATTCTTTATCTACGATTCAAAAAATTTTAGGCGGAAATACACAGATCATCTATCTGCTGAAAACAAGGCATAAATAAATCCCAAGTAGCTGATGTGTCAATAATCAAATTTGTTTGCTAATTTACATAATCCTTCGACCCTCTCAGCAGGGCGTCTTGGTGCCTAGTCTGTTGTAGTATGCTGTAATGTGGGTTGCATATTTCTGAAATGGTAATTTTTCGGGCACTAAAGTAGACCCTTAACATTTATATTATTAGACATTTCTTCGCTTTTTCATATTTCAGTTCGTTTCCGTTAATAGCAAGCTTGTAGTTGCAATCATTCTTGGAACAAATTATGGATGTCTCCTTTTCTGAGGAACGACTAGAAGAACCTTGGATTTTCCTTGCAATACCAAGTTTATTAAATACGAAGATAGCTCTTTGCCACAGCAGAGATCTACCACCCACCATGCCGCTTGATGGTTGTAAAATCAGCACCTTTATTAGCCTATAAAGTTGTTGAAGTGCCTCTCATGCAGTGGCCACTACACGCTTCCGCGTTAGCCAAATTTAAAAACGATGCAAGTTTTGATGGAACTTTTGCCAATGTGTTGACTCTAACAGACTGAGAAGTACATTTTTAATTCTCATAACGTTGAAAGAATCCGTTGTGTGATAAGTTCGTTGGTCATAAGGAAATATATTTTCTACACGTGTCCACAGCGTTAATAGAAAATCCTTCATTTAAAATTGTAAACTTCGGTAGAAAGCCGGTCTTGGTATCTGGTATCGAAACAAGTAGATACGCGATTTGAAATTCGTCAATTAGCAGCATCGGCAAGCACCAGACACTCCCATTATTAGCGTAGCTTAAAATAATTCAAAGTTTATTAATTACTACATATTGTCTAAAAAATTAAGAGTTACTACCTTAATAACCAAATGTTCTTTATCGGAAACTTTAGTCAAAAATTCTTCAATCTGCACTCTTTCCAAAGCTACAGCTTTTTTCGCCTTGTATCCTTTCGATTGACTCGTCAGAAAATCAGTGAGCTTACTATATTTTCCAATATCTACGTTTTTATAGACTTTTATAATAGCCTTTAGCATGGATGAAATTGCATATTTTTTCTTCAAATTTAAGAAATACGATAGCATGACTTCTTCATTTATTATGATCACCTGCCGTTTCTCATGACACTGCCTGCCACATTTCATTTAATGAATACGAATATTTTTTAATTAAATTTCAAATAATTCCATTCCATTAATGTGGTGATTGTGGATAAAACGTTTGTATTGCATTCGTGTTTTAGATGCATTTTATCCACTTAAGAAAATTAAACGCTCGAACTGTCGTTCTCACGTTTAAGCATTCTTGCGTGGATAAAATGCTATCTAAAACACTTATAAAATAAATAACTATTATATTCATTTATATACGCATATATGTTTAAGATTATCACTTGACGGCGATTACTGGTTAAATTAGTCATCCATGCATTAACTACTTATACAGGTGTCCTTGATTGAAAAAGAATGTATGAAAAATGGAGAGACGTAATTATATAGAATATGAATCCAAAGAATTGTTGAGTTAATCACGACACGAACCCCAAAATTAAAAGCCCCCTGAAAATTGTATTATTTGCCGCCAATGGATTCAGAATATCTACAAAAAAATTCCTCCACTGAATTTACAATTTAAAAAAGGTATATAACCCCTTACCACAATTATTAGTCGTATCCTAAATACGTATTTCGACAACTAAGTTGTCATCATCAGTAGGTAAAAACTACTAATTAAAGTCACACGGGGCACAATTAAGTAAAGTAAGATAAACGCTTCCGCACAACTACTATACACTGCAACCCTGTAAAGACTAAATTTATCATGCACATCAGTTTGAGATGTGCATGATAAATTTAGTCTTTACAGGGTTGCAGTGTATAGTAGTTGTGCGGAAGCGTTTATCTTACTTTACTTTATTGTGCCCCGTGTGACTTTAATTAGTAGTTTTTACCTACTGATGATGACAACTTAGTTGTCGAAATACGTATTTAGGATACGACTAATAATTGTGGTAAGGGGTTATATACCTTTTTTAAATTATTATTTAACCACAGTCTCCATTGAAAGAATTATTGAATTTACACCCAAGCATACACTGCAGTATTTATGTTTATAAAAACTCTAGAAGATAATATTGTTGAGACAGCTGTCGAAGTTATAAAAACTCTACAAGATAGGCTTGTTTGATAGGCTCCAATAACCTCAATACGATTACGTACGAATATATCAGCTGTCAATAATTTATAAACTCTTAGTTATAATCGGAATAAAATGCAGTAGCGAGACAAATCTCGCGTCTTTGAGGGAATTTGCAGAAAATATTTTGAATTCATATTCTATATAATTACATCTTTTGATTTGAAGGACACGCGGTGTAGTCATCAGTAGAGCAGACCAATTTCCGTTCGCGCCTTAAGCGCCGGTATGGGAGTGTAATTCGTAATATATTAGAATATACGATAGAATAGGGACGCACATGAGCTTGATACCGATATAAGTATAGAAGTAGTGACATTTATTCTATCAGAAATAATTAAACATACATTTGGTTTTCTGCTATTAAAGTAATATGCAATACAATCATCATCACATCGGCGCACATGGCGCGCACGGAAATTGGTCTGCTCTAGTCATCACGTAGAATATTTCGGCTGGTAACGTCATCGTTTAGGTCACCGGCTGACGGGTCGCCGCATGACGCATATTACAATATCTTTTATTGAACATTAAATTCGGCTCGAATATGGCTACTAAAAATATTTTTCCCTCCATAAATACTACTTCCAAAATTTTGATAAATGCAATTTAATTGGTAGAAGAAGCGAGGTAGTTTATTTTTTTCCGCACTTGATGATCTAATTTCCGTATGTACTAATCGATCGATATTGAGAAATACTTTTGGTGTTTTAGGCTTTTATTTAAGCATTTTCATTATTATTGTTATTAGAAATTTTTAATAATTAACTTCTTCATCTTCAAAATTATCTTAATTACATTTTATTTAAAAACTAGGAGGAATAATTGGTAAAATCAGAATTACACATAAGTTAAAAGTTGCTAGATTATTTATTGCGGTAAATTAAAATTTATGAAGATTTTAATTAGAGTTATTAAAATTATATTAAGGTTGTTACTGGGAGATTAATAAATGTCATTTTAATAAACCCGTATATTTAAAAATCATGAAACAAGTAATTGGTACAAATTATTTCGGCGTGTCTTAATAGCAAATAGAAAATGATGAAACAGAAATGTGTTATTTATAACATTATTAGTGAGTATATAAATATACAAATAAACAAATATTAACCATATATATATGTCAAAAATATGTACAATTTGAAGTACAAAAAATATAAATATGAAAATGCAGATTATTCAGTGTCAGAGGACTTAAACTTGAAGACTCAACGTTTACATCGATATTATTGGCTCTACTAATTCGTCCTTTACTTCATCATGTTTGCATTTCTTTAATAACGTACTCTTCACAATATTTCGAATTGACATCTGAATCATTATTTAGAGCGTCCGGCAAGTCAGTCTTGTTTTTTAGTTGCCCATTTTTGACTTATGTCCAAAAATGACTTAAATTTTCACCAGTCAGTATTCTTTGTAGAAAATATGGACTGATTATTCTTTTTCTCAAAATACCTATCCAAACATTCACAGACTAACCTCTTTGCTGATTCCGCCGACGCAAAATATGAGGATTCTTATAGTGCCAATAATTAAGGTTGTGGTGTTTGAAAACTCTTTGTTGTTTGAATTGAGCTTCATCGGTAAACAGCCCATTTTTCACTTATGTCCAAATCATTTCAATTAGATTTAATTCACAATGGTAAGGTGGCAGCGACAATTCAATTTTATTTTTTAATTCCCATTTCATTAATTTTTTTTTTAAATCGAACCATATCCATTCCAAACTTTAATTGCAACCGATTCTACTTATCAATTTTTGTATGTTAATCGACTATTTTCTTGCTTTCAAAAATGAGCAATGCTTCATTGACAAAGGCTTTTTCAGAATCAGCATCTAAAATTATTAATCGTCCTCCTTTACTCGGATTTTCAATCCTGTACATAAACTTTCTACAAAAGCTCATCGTTTGCTTTAAATGCTTCAGTCCATTCATATTTTGATTTTGAGATCTAAATTTAACCACATCGAGGTAAAAAATTCAGTTATTTTCATTTCTATATTGCTTTAGGATTTTTAAATAAGGTATTGTCGGGTAATAAGGCCTACCTAAAAGTTTTTTAATCTTATGAGAAGAGGGAACAAAACTCAAGTATAGTACCTAGTTGCTAGGTACTATTGCTAGTTTTTGAGCTATAGTTTGTATTCAATTTAGGACATTTGACTCAACGGTAGAAAATGTAACAATAAGAATAGGCAATTTAAGAAAATTATATTATTTTAATAAATCATACGAATCCTCATCTACCATACCTGCTGAAGGACGTCCCCATTTTTTGGTATAGTTTTGTTGAAGGTTTCTAGAAATTGTTCTTGGTCATGCTGAATACCAAATCTAATATTATAAAATTCAATACCATGAATAAGGTTATATTTTAGTCTCAGGATATCGCCTGGTTAGTCAGGACGGTCTTCTAGTAGCTCTAAATCTTTTAAGTATTAAGTACCACATGGGTCGATGTAGAAATTCTATATATAATACTTTTAATTTTTTGATACTACCAAAAGTTATTTCTGCTTCTTCTTCTTGGGGGGGGGGTTCTTCCTCATCTACCATACCTGCTGAAGGACGTCCCCATTTTTTGGTATAGTTTTGTTGAAGGTTTCTAGAAATTGTTGTTGGTCATGCTGAGTACCAAATCTAATATTATAAAATTCAATACCATGAATAAGGTTATATTTTAGTCTCAGGATATCGCCTGGTTGGTCAGGACGGTCTTCTAGTAGCTCTAAATCTTTTAAGTATAGGCACCCCTTGGGTCGATGTAGAAATTCTATATATAATACTTTTAATTTTTTAATACTACCAAAAGTTGTTTCTGCTTCTTCTTCTTCTTGGGGGGGGGCGTTCTTCCTCATCTACCATACCTGCTGAAGGACGTCCCCATTTTTTGGTATAGTTTTACGAACGAACGATAGGTAGCCCTCCGGACAATGTATCTTTCGCCCGTAAGATGTCAATTATTAAATAGTTGTCTTCTTATAGGACGGAACTTGCTTGATCTTTGCGGGCTATTTCAGTAAATTTAAATACAGATACAAACCAGTTGTTTATAACAGGTTTGTATTAATTTGTATAAATTGCTTCACTAGCTTAGCTGAGGACGCCTATATTGGCAGAAACATATGTATTAAGCAGAAGTAATTGCTGAAAATACGAGTTGTATTGTCCATGTGCATAGTTACAGATATGTAAATTATTTACATGTTTGTTTCATATTGTATAGTTTTGTTGATGGTTTCTAGAAATTGTTCTTGGTCATGCTGAGTACCAAATCTAATATTATAAAATTCAATACCATGAATAAGGTTATATTTTAGTCTCAGGATATCGCCTGGTTGTTCTTCTAGTAGCTCTAAATCTTTTAAGTATAGGCACCCCTTGGGTCGATGTAGAAATTCTATATATAATACTTTTAATTTTTTAATACTACCAAAAGTTATTTCTGCTTCTTCTTCTTCTTGGGGGGGGGGGGGGGTTCTTCCTCATCTACCATACCTGCTGAAGGACGTCCCCATTTTTTGGTATAGTTTTGTTGATGGTTTCTAGAAATTGTTCTTGGTCATGCTGAGTACCAAATCTAATATTATAAAATTCAATACCATGAATAAGGTTATATTTTAGTCTCAGGATATCGTCTGGTTGGTCTTCTAGTAGCTCTAAATCTTTTAAGTATAGGCACCCCTTGGGTCGATGTAGAAATTCTATATATAATACTTTTAATTTTTTAATACTACCAAAAGTTATTTCTGCTTCTTCTTCTTGGGGGGGTGTGTGTGTGTGTTTCTTCCTCATCTACGATACCTGCTGAAGGACGTCCCCATTTTTTGGTATAGTTTTGTTGAAGGTTTCTAGAAATTGTTTTTGGTCATGCTGAGTACCAAATCTAATATTATAAAATTCAATACCATGAATAAGGTTATATTTTAGTCTCAGGATATCGCCTGGTTAGTCAGGACGGTCTTCGAGTAGCTCTAAATCTTTTAAGTATTAAGTACCACATGGGTCGATGTAGAAATTCTATATATAATACTTTTAATTTTTTGCTACTACCAAAAGTTTTTCTGCTTCTTCTTCTTCTTGGGGGGGGGGGGGGGGGTTCTTCCTCATCTACCATACCTGCTGAAGGACGTCCCCATTTTTTGGTATAGTTTTGTTGAAGGTTTCTAGAAATTGTTCTTGGTCAAGCTGAGTACCAAATCTAATATTATAAAATTCAATACCATGAATAAGGTTATATTTTAGTCTCAGGATATCGCCTGGTTGGTCTTCTAGTAGCTCTAAATCTTTTAAGTATAGGCACCCCTTGGGTCGATGTAGAAATTCTATATATAATACTTTTAATTTTTTAATACTACCAAAAGTTATTTCTGCTTCTTCTTCTTGGGGAGGGGGGGGGGTTCTTCCTCATCTACGATACCTGCTGAAGGACGTCCCCATTTTTTAGTATAGTTTTGTTGAAGGTTTCTAGAAATTGTTCTTGGTCATGCTGAGTACCAAATCTAATATTATAAAATTGAATACCATGAATAAGGTTATATTTTAGTCTCAGGATATCGCCTGGTTAGTCAGGACGGTCTTCGAGTAGCTCTAAATCTTTTAAGTATTGAGTACCACATGGGTCGATGTAGAAATTCTATATATAATACTTTTAATTTTTTGATACTACCAAAAGTTATTTCTGCTTCTTCTTCTTCTTGGGGGGGGGGGAGGGGGTCTTCCTCATCTACCATACCTGCTGAAGGACGTCCCCATTTTTTGGTATAGTTTTGTTGAAGGTTTCTAGAAATTGTTCTTGGTCATGCTGAGTACCAAATCTAATATTATAAAATTCAATACCATGAATAAGGTTATATTTTAGTCTCAGGATATCGCGTGGTTGGTCAGGACGGTCTTCTAGTAGCTCTAAATCTTTTAAGTATAGGCACCCCTTGGGTCGATGTAGAAATTCTATATATAATACTTTTAATTTTTTAATACTACCAAAAGTTATTTCTGCTTCTTCTTCTTCTTGGGGGGGTTCTTCCTCATCTACCATACCTGCTGAAGGACGTCCCCATTTTTTGGTATAGTTTTGTTGAAGGTTTCTAGAAATTGTTCTTGGTCACGCTGAGTACCAAATCTAATATTATAAAATTCAATACCATGAATAAGGTTATATTTTAGTCTCAGGATATCGCCTGGTTGGTCTTCTAGTAGCTCTAAATCTTTTAAGTATAGGCACCCCTTGGGTCGATGTAGAAATTCTATATATAATACTTTTAATTTTTTAATACTACCAAAAGTTATTTCTGCTTCTTCTTTTGGGGGGGGGGTTCTTCCTCATCTACCATACCTGCTGAAGGACGTCCCCATTTTTTGGTATAGTTTTGTTGAAGGTTTCTAGAAATTGTTCTTGGTCATGCTGAGTACCAAATCTAATATTATAAAATTCAATACCATGAATAAGGTTATATTTTAGTCTCAGGATATCGCCTGGTTGGTTTTCTAGTAGCTCTAAATCTTTTAAGTATAGGCACCTCTTGGGGTCGATGTAGAAATTCTACATATAATACTTTTAATTTTTTAATACTACCAAAAGTTATTTCTGCTTCTTCTTCTTCTTGGGGGGGGGTTCTTCCTCATCTACCATACCTGCTGAAGGACGTCCCCATTTTTTGGTATAGTTTTGTTGAAGGTTTCTAGAAATTGTTGTTGGTCATGCTGAGTACCAAATCTAATATTATAAAATTCAATACCATGAATAAGGTTATATTTTAGTCTCAGGATATCGCCTGGTTGGTCAGGACGGTCTTCTAGTAGCTCTAAATCTTTTAAGTATAGGCACCCCTTGGGTCGATGTAGAAATTCTATATATAATACTTTTAATTTTTTAATACTACCAAAAGTTGTTTCTGCTTCTTCTTCTTGGGGGGGGGGGGGGCGTTCTTCCTCATCTACCATACCTGCTGAAGGACGTCCCCATTTTTTGGTATAGTTTTGTTGATGGTTTCTAGAAATTGTTCTTGGTCATGCTGAGTACCAAATCTAATATTATAAAATTCAATACCATGAATAAGGTTATATTTTAGTCTCAGGATATCGCCTGGTTGGTCTTCTAGTAGCTCTAAATCTTTTAAGTATAGGCACCCCTTGGGTCGATGTAGAAATTCTATATATAATACTTTTAATTTTTTAATACTACCAAAAGTTATTTCTGCTTCTTCTTTTGGGGGGGGGGTTCTTCCTCATCTACCATACCTGCTGAAGAACGTCCCCATTTTTTGGTATAGTTTTGTTGAAGGTTTCTAGAAATTGTTCTTGGTCATGCTGAGTACCAAATCTAATATTATAAAATTCAATACCATGAATAAGGTTATATTTTAGTCTCAGGATATCGCCTGGTTGGTCTTCTAGTAGCTCTAAATCTTTTAAGTATAGGCACCTCTTGGGGTCGATGTAGAAATTCTACATATAATACTTTTAATTTTTTAATACTACCAAAAGTTATTTCTGCTTCTTCTTCTTCTTGGTGGGGGGGGGGTTCTTCCTCATCTACCATACCTGCTGAAGGACGTCCCCATTTTTTGGTATAGTTTTGTTGAAGGTTTCTAGAAATTGTTCTTGGTCATGCTGAGTACCAAATCTAATATTATAAAATTCAATACCATGAATAAGGTTATATTTTAGTCTCAGGATATTGCCTGGTTGGTCAGGACGGTCTTCTAGTAGCTCTAAATCTTTTAAGTATAGGCACCCCTTGGGTCGATGTAGAAATTCTATATATAATACTTTTAATTTTTTAATTGAAGTATATAATAGTATAATAGAAGAATAGTTTTGTTGATGGTTTCTAGAAATTGTTCTTGGTCATGCTGAGTACCAAATCTAATATTATAAAATTCAATACCATGAATAAGGTGATATTTTAGTCTCAGGATATCGCCTGGTTGGTCTTCTAGTAGCTCTAAATCTTTTAAGTATTAAGTACCACATGGGTCGATGTAGAAATTCTATATATAATACTTTTAATTTTTTGATACTACCAAAAGTTATTTCTGCTTCTTCTTTTTCTTGTGGGGGGGGGGGTTCTTCCTCATCTACCATACCTGCTGAAGGACGTCCCCATTTTTTGGTATAGTTTTGTTGAAGGTTTCTAGAAATTGTTCTTGGTCATGCTGCTGAGTACCAAATCTAATATTATAAAATTCAATACCATGAATAAGGTTATATTTTAGTCTCAGGATGTCGCCTGGTTGGTCAGGACGGTCTTCTAGTAGCTCTAAATCTTTTAAGTATAGGCACCACATGGGTCGATGTAGAAATTCTATATATAATACTTTTAATTTTTTGATACTACCAAAAGATATTTCTGCTTCTTCTTCTTCTGTTGCATCATTAACTTGCACTCCTACCTCGTAGGAAACCATTTTGCTATGTGAATAAATTTTCTTTAGTCGAACCATGTTTAAAAAGTTTAGACAAAAAAATATAAACTTTTTTCACAGGTTATATTTTGACTTGACAAGTGGCAAATATGCTAAGCATGCCTACTGGTATTCTTTTTCTATGATGCCTACCAACATTTTCAACCACGTATTAGGATAGTGATTTAGTTTTCCGATCAACCGCCAGAAGGCTGTAGAGGAAATCCGCCTTATGCATAGTCGTGAAGTTAATAGGGTGTTAGTACGCTATTAGTTAGTAGCTACTAAGATGCTTTTATCTTTTCGTATTCATAGTCGCGTATTTCATCATACTTAGTGGCTACTAACTAATAGGATCTTAGTAGAAAAAAAAATATGGCAACCGTGAAAACGAAGTTCGCAGGCATGCGCATTTTGCATGAAGGAGACATTTAAAATAGTTTACCTATTGGAATTGTTGGTTAATTGGGGGGTTCTTCCTAATCTACCATACCTGCTGAAGGACGTCCCCATTTTTTGGTATAGTTTTGTTGAATTTTGTCAACACTTCCGCAATATAACTGCGAAAGTGGAGAAGATCAACAACCTGTTTTTTTGGAACCCCTAATGCTGCAGCTTTTTTTCTATATTCACTCCAAGCATTCATGTTCATGCATACTATGTCAATAGCGTGTGTGAACATGCGCAGTGTCCATTTTTTTTAACATAAATGTCCTATAAATGGTTATCAGAAAATCCATTTTGTCAATGCCTCGTATGTATAAATTGTAATGTTTGATTACCTTGGGTCGGGGTACTTGTAAAAAATCTTTCTGGCGCTTGTCCCACTTGCGGCAAATATCCTGATCATCTGCCATGTTGACTGATTTATTGTCAAACCATCTAGTAAGTACAACTTCTGCATCGTCGTTATCAGAAGTAAATGACGGTGAGTGAAACCTGTCAAGTCTGGCGGTGCAGGTTGCAAATATATATTTATGACGCAAATACTGCAGCAGATTGTAGTTACTAAAAAATGTTATCAAAATATAACTGGACGTTTTGTTGATTTATGCGTTAAGCTAGTTTTAAAACTACTGCTGACCCTTGTCCGAATACTTCTAATTGTTGTTTGCGGAGTTCTGTCGTTGATCCTTGGTAGATGATAAAGTCAAACATTGTCCACTGACGCCACATATATCATATTCTTATACCCCAATGGTTTAGGTTTCTTCGGCACATACTGCCTCACGTTTAGTTACCTTTGAATGGTACCACTTACTCATCTATGTTGGGGCAAGTTTGGGCATTATTTTCTGTAGTTACATCAACAAAATGAAGCTTTTTCCGTAGAGAAAAAAATCTATTTACTGGCATTGTTTGTGATATACTTGGAATATTGAGCGCAGGATCCCAATAACCCTATATTCAAGGATAATCAAGATTACCCATAAGAATATGGATGCCAACGAAAGCCTTTAGCCCTTCTGTATTTGTAGGAGTAAATCTGTTACCTTGGTGCACAACGCATAAGTTGTTTTTTTCAACCATCAATTCGAATAACTGTTCTTTAAAGTATTGACTGAAAAAATATGCAGGACTTTCTAAATCCGTTGCATTGTCGATTTTCTCTTTATACCACCGTATTGTAGGTGGAGTTACGAGTTTTTCGACTTTTTTTAATTGATTTTTTTAGTAAATTGTTTACTTTTGAAAAAAGTACGAACTTGGTTTTTTTTTGTGTCTGTTCACGGCTGGTCCCAGGCTGTGAAATTATTTTATTTTGAATATCTGCTGTTTCTACTTCTTCATTAGTTATAATTTCTTCTTGAGTTTCATGTGCCTCTTTTTCTGCATCATACAAGTCACTATCATTTTCCGTTTCTAAAATATATAAAAATAAGTTTTTACTACCTCAAACATTTTACTTAAAATCATGCCTTGGTCGCTTTCCCATCCATAATCGCCATCATCATTATCATCGCTGATGCATTCAATGTCCGACAGTCCTTTTTCCATTAGCTGAAACAGCTCTTCTTCAGTTAGGGGTCTCTTACGACTCATTTTTTACTTAATCATTATTTTACCCTTTGAATCACAATGTCCTAAATTTAGTACAGTCCTTTTCGGATTAATAAGTCTTAAACAAAACAAAAAACTGGATATATATATATATATATATATATATATATATATATGTATATATATATATATATATATATATATATATATATATAGGTATATATATATATAGGTATATATATATATATATATTGCAGTGGAATGTGCTTTTTAATTGCTTATTAATATTTTTATTCACACTACAACTTATGCTGCCGGCTGTTCAGTCTAGTAGATTCTTCGAGCTCACATCTCACGGATCGCTCTTCTCAGATTAGGGCCAGGTTATGTTAGAAGTAAAACAATAAATGTCAATAAAAGTTTCGGTTAGCTAATTTACAATTTTTAATAAAAAAAAAATAAAAAAAAATCCCTTTACCGAATGTATAGGGTGCTAAAGCAACATTAACAGTAGCATTAGGAGGAAAGACTCTTTGTGAATATGACTCGCACACAGAGAAAAACCCCCTGTGACTCTCGAACAAATATAAAATTAATAAATAATGGAGAAATTTGTCAAGTTTGACCTCTACTTTAACCCCTACAATATCAAATGTCAAAAACAACAAAGTTTTCAAAACCGCGTAAATTGGCATACAGTCATGCGCAAATAAAACACGACACAATTCAACCCACAACTAAAAAAATCCAACCTGAATTTAAAACGTTCTAGAATATCTTGAAGAAAAAACTCCACTAACTAAAAAAAACATGACAACTTTCTCTAGTATTCATATACTACTTCAAATATCAAAATTATTACAAAGAATACATGAAATTATAATTAGCAAAATAATCGTAGTATCAAATATATAAATTAAATATTTTTAACGAACTTACATAGATCTATGCACTGATAACACAAAAAAAAACTACGTGAGAGATATCATACTTATTTTTAGATCCCAAACTCTTGTAAAAATCGCAATAACATTACATGCACCTGAATAATATGCATAAACAAAAATAAAAACCCGATTTTACTTAAAACAGAGAATAAAAAATGAACTTCTTATCCTCTAACAACCCGGTCACTTTAGAAGTTTAGATATCTCTGCTAAAATTTACCGCGAAAAATTCCTACATCTACTTCAATAGTACCACATCTGTCCACATCCATACGTTTAAACTAATAAACATACAGAGTGAGTTAAAAATATAATTACAAATATAATAAATATTAATAAAATTCAACAATTGTTCAAATTTTAAATCGTCCATCTTTTTCTCTCTCTCTGGATAGAAAAATCCACTACACAATCCCCAAATTTATCCGAGAACAAAGTCAGAACATTCCTAATCTTTTTTCAAGGATAAATTTCAGCACTACCACATGAGACAGTGTCGCACCCTGTCTTAGTTCCCCGCACTAACATGTTGCATTGTTGTTGAACAGGATCATCCTCGTTCTGATGCTGTAGTGTGATAAACGGATGCAATGCACTGATATGATAGCGTCCTTTTTTCTTACGTCCATCCATAGAGTACAGCTCATACGTCACATTATTAAAACATCTTGAAATACGATAAGGTCCTGTATAAGGCAGATCAAGCTTCTGACATTTGCCTTGATCTCTTCTGCCTAAACGATAGCTTTTTACTATTACCACATCTCCAACCTCAAATCTTGTTCTCGTGGTAATCTGTTCATTTTGTTTATTTATGTATTTCTGTGCATTTATTGTAATTCTTTGAGCAACTTGGTTTTTTAATTGTACCAGGTTGTCAACCCTTTCAGTTTGTGTATTCCAGGGTCTGGCAGGTTTCGTCCCATACATCACAGTCGCAGGACATTCCAATGTCACAGGATTGGGTGTGTTGTTGATGTTGTCTTCAACATCCTGGACATGAGCAGCCCATCCTGCATGGTTTTCGTAGGTTTTTGATCCTTAGAAACTTTATTATTTCCTGAATATATCTCTCACATGAATTCCCGCATGGATGACGTATGGAAGAGAAAGAAATTTCAACATTACGATCATTTAAAGCAGTCTTAAATCTATCATTATTAAAATACGAAGCATTATCAGCTAATATTCTATGCATTTTCCCTTGATGCATAATCCATGAATCAATACACTGTATAGAGGTATCTGTGTTATATTGCGATGTGGGAAATAATTTAACGAATTTTGAAAACACATCTACCATTACTAAAATATTTTTATACTCAAATTCTCCTGGAATAAGATTCCCTAAATAATCTATAGCTACCAATTCTAATTTTTCATGAGTAATTATACTCCTTACCTCATACTGGCAGGTTCGATTTTTATGTTTACCTAATCGGCAAGTAATGCAGTTTCTGACTACATCTTTAGCGATTATACGATCTTTCTTAGCATAAAAAGCCTCCCTAAATACCAGCCATACTTTATATCCCCCTATATGTCCCAAACTTTCATGAATTTGCAACATCGTTTGCCTTGCATACACCTCATTTACAGCAATATAACTCATTTCCCTAATCACTTTCATAATCAACCCCTCTTTCATAATAAAATTTTTATAATTATCTTTAGTACTTAATTGTTCCCTTATTACATCAAATCTTTCATCTCGCTGGACCTGAAGGATCATCTCAAATTCATAATTCCCCGTAGCATAGTGTCTATTATATTCATTCAACTCTACGTAATGAAATTTACTTTTACTGTTGTACATTCGTGACAACGCATCGGCAGAAACATTTAGAACGCCTTTAATATGCTTTATATCAAAAGTATACTCTGACAACAATAGTGACCATCGATACACTCTATTATTTTTAAAACCTGTATTCAAAAGTGATGTCAAGGCAGCATGATCTGTCTCTACAACAAAGCTTTTCCCCAATAAATAATATCTGAGCTTTTGAATCGCGTGTACCACAGCCAACATTTCTTTTTCACTAATGGTATATTTAACCTCATAGCTTTTCAAAATACTAGAGATAAAACATATCGGTTGTTCTATCCCTTCGTCATTTATTTGAATTAAAACTCCGCTTATAGCGACATCACTAGCATCCACTCTTACACTTTGGACTCTCCAAATTTATAAATTAGCGTGTATTTCCAAATTATTTGCTTATACTTTCATTAATAATTCCTTTTCTCATTCGCCGACACGTTGGGCTGCCAAAATTATGCAGTGGAATGTGCTTTTTAATTGCTTATTAATATTTTTATTCACACTACAACTTATGCTGCCGGCTGTTCAGTCTAGTAGATTCCTCGAGCTCACATCTCACGGATCGCTCTTCTCAGATTAGGGCCAGGTTATGTTAGAAGTAAAACAATAAATGTCAATAAAAGTCTCGGTTAGCTAATTTACAATTTTTAATAAAAAAAAAATCAAAAAAAATCCCTTTACCGAATGTATAGGGTGCTAAAGCAACATTAACAGTAGCATTAGGAGGAAAGACTCTTTGTGAATATGACTCGCACACAGAGAAAAACCCCCTGTGACTCTCGAACAAATATAAAATTAATAAATAATGGAGAAATTTGTCAAGTTTGACCTCTACTTTAACCCCTACAATATCAAATGTCAAAAACAACAAAGTTTTCAAAACCGCGTAAATTGGCATACAGTCATGCGCAAATAAAACACGACACAATTCAACCCACAACTAAAAAAATCTAACCTGAATTTAAAACGTTCTAGAATATCTTGAAGAAAAAACTCCACTAACTAAAAAAAAAACATGACAACTTTCTCTAGTATTCATATACTACTTCAAATATCAAAATTATTACAAAGAATACATGAAATTATAATTAGCAAAATAATCGTAGTATCAAATATATAAATTAAATATTTTTAACGAACTTACATAGATCTATGCACTGATAACATAAAAAAAAACTACGTGAGAGATATCATACTTATTTTTAGATCCCAAACTCTTGTAAAAATCGCAATAACATTACATGCACCTGAATAATATGCATAAACAAAAATAAAAACCCGATTTTACTTAAAACAGAGAATAAAAAATGAACTTCTTATCCTCTAACAACCCGGTCACTTTAGAAGTTTAGATATCTCTGCTAAAATTTACCGCGAAAAATTCCTACATCTACTTCAATAGTACCACATCTGTCCACATCCATACGTTTAAACTAATAAACATACAGAGTCAGTTAAAAATATAATTACAAATATAATAAATATTAATAAAATTCAACAATTGTTCAAATTTTAAATCTTCCATCTTTTTCTCTCTCTCTGGATAGAAAAATCCACTACATATATGTATGAAAAAAACCACATCCGTCCAGAAACGTGCAGATATCGATATTTCGCTGTCGTTACAGCTCATCAGTACACGATATTCAGACAAGACATGATTTTTATTTGTATACTTTCGTGTATATATACGAATTATATTGAATTTAATTGGAGTGAGAAATGAGAATTATTCAAATCTCATCTCACATGCAATTGTCGCTAAATTTGTGCAGTTGATTCTACAATCTGACAAGATTACTCCTGCCGAAGAATACAATTTTCATTATCCGCACGGGTGGATGACTAACGTCGCAACGTGTTTGCGTCTACATTCTTCGGCAGGAGTAATCTTGTCAGATTGTAGAATCAACTGCACAAATTTAGCGACAATTGCATGTGAGATGAGATTTGAATAATTCTCATTTCTCACTCCAATTAAATTATATATATATATATATATATATATATATATATATATATATATATATATATATATATATATATATATCACGTTATCGTAGAAAAACAGTACTGCTAACTATTAAATTTTACATGCATTCAATCAGGTCAGAACAAGAATAACTGACGGATGTTTGCAGCGTTGTCAACATGCGCCGTGATCACACCATCCCGCATGAAACTTCAGTTGTAATCATTATTCTGGCATGTAGGGGGCAGCAGAACTCTACTATTAAATATAAGCATTCTAAATTTAGTACAACATGAGCAGATGGATGAAACAGTCTCCAATAGTACATTACAAAGCATGTTAAATTTTGTACTAAATTTAGGACACCATGACCGAAAGGATTAAAAGAATATGATAAAGACGATTAAAGGTACAGGTGTAATCAGCTGGTATTGACCGCTAGGATAAGAATTATGTTCTAGTACTGTAATGGTAGGCTTCACCTTTAATTGGCAAAATATGGTGCAATAAGTTGGTTTTTGATGTGGTAACTTTCATACTGTATGTACTCAATAGCTTTTGAGCTGTTCTGTACGTTTCGTTTATTCGTTCTCACACAGTATGTTCGATTGGTATAACTTTTCCGATAATTGTCAAAATACTATGAACCTTTAATAGATATGTTAAATTAACGATAGGTCATAAGTAACGTGGAAACATAAAAAGTAATTGTTAAAACAAAATACTTGATAAAATCATAGAATAAAAGAGATGTAAAAACATGAAGTATCTTTTAACATAGTCATAGTAAATGTTTATAACAATATCTTAAAATAATGTAGAATTTGTATTTGGTGTCAAATTCAAAAGAAGGTATCCATCTATATTCTATTAACGCTTTCTTTAGTTTTTCAAAAAAATTCTATATTGACTACGGATTATTGAGAGATTATAAATATACGAAATTTGGAATAATCTATATGAAGAATGTCATATTTTGAAGGTTAATAATTGGGATCGTGATTGTCTAAAGAGAAACGAGACTGGCAGAATAAGAAACCAAATTGTATGATGATGTTTCTTATAAACACAAAAGAAATAGAATGTTGTATTTGCACATTATGTTTTCTATTTCCTTATGGATTACACAAGCTTGATAACATTTCTGGTGTATACCACTGAAATCTTATTAATGTTGTTATCTCCTTCTGTTCAGATCAGTAGCTTTATAAATGTGAATATGGATTATTGACGATTGTAGCATTAAAATTTTAGGGTTTTAGATACTTGTCGTTAATAAAGTGTTACAACTTGTATCTGCATATGTCCCATTGATACTAAATTGAAAAAAAAAATACTCAAACCTATTAGTATCGCGTTACTGAAGTTTTATACGTGTATATCTATATGTGATATGTGTAATTGCCGCTCCAGCGAAAGAAAAGAAATAAAATTATTCTTCTTCATTCGGTTCCAAGCTGCTTCTTTTCTTTCATTGGAATGGTACTCAACCAAAAGCTTTTCGTAGCACTTTGTCTGATTGAAATAACTGTTTTTTGTTTGGTAACCTTAGTGCTAATATTTGATATACGGGACATTTTAGCATTTGTATATTCTACTTATAAACAGAAATTTAATATCTTTTTCTTGCGATCCTACTTTTTTTTACTAGACCATAGCTTTATGTAGATACTGGTTGACAAACTTACTATACCAGATATTGTCCTCATTCTCGGTAAATACTATATTATCATGAACGAACTATATTTTCATTTCTCACTCTCAAATCCAATTAAGATCGACGATGTAGGTTATTTAAAGCTTGCATCTTAAAGGCAAGCTTAGCTGGCTGTTAATTTATCTATATACATATTTTTCGCCTTGCATCTCTGCTGTTTTGTTATAGATTTACTTTACTCATTTCTCTAACTAGTTCCTTTTTAAGGTTTTACATCATGTAAGTGCCACACATACTTTGACTATTTGAAATTGAGCAGATTGTACAGAAATTTTTGGACTTAAAACAATCTTCGGTTTTCAATTTTTTTTTGTTCAAAACTCATTTAGTAGTTTCGTCATATATTCGTTGCAACGTGTAACTTTAGCGTAATATAACGACGTTCTGCCACTTTATTTTTTTTTATATATTGAAATTATGAAGTAGTTAAAAAATAAGCATTTTTATGTGAATATCAATGTTGTAACTAGAAAAACATATATAAATATGGCGTTTTCGAGAAATATATAATATATTTCTTTGACAATTTTTATAAAAAATATCGATTGTTTCAGGTAAACAAAAGCATTCTTATACATTATACAGATGTCCTTGAAATAAAAACACAACGTATGAAAAATGGAAAGATGTAATTATATATGAATACGAATCCAAAATATTGTGAGTCAATTAGAACGCGAACCCCAAAATTAAAAACCCCTTGAAAATTCTAATACCTCGTACAAAATCAGGTTTTTAATACATTCAAGTAAATATGTAATTAAAAATTAAGACGTGTATTAGATTTATCTACAAACGCATTTTAAAAATCATACTAAAATTTCATATGTATTACGAGAATGTTTTTTTTTTGTTAGAGAATTTAAACAGGAATGTTGGAATCAGAATACCCCATTGCATTCAAAGGCGGCAATTTTTATAAACACAAGCGATAAGTTTTCTTATAACAAGGGTTCAATAATCTGAGTCAGCTGTTTATTTTTATAAATTTATACTTGTAAATTCTTAAAGCTGATATATTGAAAGAATATGCAAGATGTATGCATTACTAGCATTTAAGTTACAATCCATTACGTTTAATCGAAAAATTGAAACAATCGACAACAGAACGAATTTGAAGCGACATATACAATAACAAGACTAATCATTTTGTTATTGTGGGCACCTTTCGTTTAGTGTACGATAGTATTTATGATGTATTCAGTAGCGTAACACAATTTTTTGAAATATCTGTCATTTTTTTCTCGCTTATGAGAGGGAATTTAATCTTTCAATTTTTCATACATTGTCTTTTTATTTCAAGGACACCCGGTGTAAACATTACAAAATAGAAATCGCAAGATTTACATATTTTTCTCTTTGAACAACATTATATTAATATATTTTTCTAAACATTACTATATGTATTATATGTATATGGTTGTCATACATACCTTATGTATCTAGATAAATTGTATGTATATGTATTTAATATAATGAAATACAATGTAATGATATAACTATTTTTGTAACAAAAATAGAATTACTGTATTAATGATGTAATTTTTTTCTCGACTCATAAACTTTGCAAGTTGTATCTACGGACTGTTTGTGAAGTTATTCTTCTCATTAATAAATATAAATTTGAATACCAAATTACTTTATTTCAGTTGTGAAAATTGACCTAACAAAATTAACGCCTGGAACGAAATTATTTGAGAGAACCAAAAGCTGCCTGAAAAGGCTTGAACCTTTTAATGTAATACTAACATGGGAGCCTCCGAACAAGCAAATATGCCCATCGTCAATTGCAAAATATTTCGATACATTAAATTACGAAGTAAACGTGTGTTCACCTAGGTACGATGCACAAATAAAATATGCGGTTAAGGCACCAGCAATAGATTTTATAAACTGCGATGAACATGCCTGTGGTGACTACATTGAATGGTTGGGCATGTTATCTCTAAATGGCAATCTAGAAACGGGATCGCCGTCGGACTACATTTCCACCTATCAAGTACCCGAACCATCTACAACTTTTGGACAAGTTAGGACAGTAACTTGGACGGGCCTTTTTTCAAGTCATAAAATACAAATGTTATTTAATGAACTTGGGTAAGTATAACTATAATTTTGGTTACAACTGGAGATACGTATCCAAAAAACTATCTAATTATCTAAAAAAAATTTTTTCTTTATGGTTCATTAAATTCTAAGGCCACTTTTACACTATCATAACAAGTGTTCATTTGAAAAGTCAATCTAGTAGCATGTGATTTACTGAGAACATTTTGAAGTATGTCGTAAATTAAAATTTACTACTTAACCTACGAAGTCGTATATTTTGACAGTTTCATACATACAAATAAATAACAAATAATAGGTATTTATTGAAAACTATAACAAATGTTACATGTGGATTTTCACTACTCCAAATTCTTGTATTTTGTGAATTTAGGTATCCCGTTTTATAAAACCATGCTTCATCAGTAAAGATGACTCTTTGCGAAAGTTCTCCATTATTGTTCATATTTACAAACCAATTATAAAACTGTAGTCTATGTGGGTAATCAATTTCTAACAATTCTTGTACTGCTGTGACACGGTACGGTATGGATAAAGTTGCATATCTTTTTTTAATAACTTGTGAGTTGTACCAACAGAAAGGTTTATTTGTTGACTCAAATGTCGAACAGATGTTTGTGGTTCATTTTCCATTATTTCTTCAACACGATTGACAACTTGAGGTGTACGTTTCTTAACTGCTCCGCTGCCTGATTTTCTTAAGAGACTGCCAGTTTCAGAAAAAAGTTTTAAAGTTCTATCCAAAGTATTCTTAAATTGTATATAATCTATTACAAAATGTGGAAACTCAACTTGAAATTCTACCATGCAATCTTGAACTGAAAAACCCATAAACCATCAATTTTATTACCACTTCGAAAATAAACCTGGACTAAAAAAAAATTATGTTCTAAAGTGAAAGCCATTTTAAAAATGAGAAGCAATTTATTTAAACCAGAATCGACGCACGATTATTTTATGCACTAACTGATATTTGTGATTGACATTATCAAATGTCATTTGGATTTACGTTTACGGAACAACAAACACACACTAATATATTTGCGTCTTATTCTATCAAAATTTCAAGGTAACCTAGATTGACTTTTCAAATGAACACTTGTTACTTCTTTAGCAAAGATACAAGGGGAGTTTTTATGTTATCTACCTGGCTATGAAAACAATATGCTATCGTGACAATTTTCTTACGTCAAGATTCTATGACATTTTATAGTACTATAGTACTATATAGTACTACTTTATAGTTTAAAGAAGAGAAAATGAGTGATTTGAAACTTGAATACAGAAGCGTCATGAAATTTTTATCAGTAAGGCAGTGGCTCAAAGAACATTCGTGAGAAAATGGTGGCAGTGTATGGAGAAAATAGCGCGTCCTATTTCCAATTTTGGTGTAAGCAGCTCAAATGAGGCAGAGAATCCATTCATGATGACTAGGGCCCGGACGAGAGACCCATGACTCATCGCCTACGGGCATACTATTGAAAATTTGTATTTTTAAAGAGTTTTTAATTTTATTTATATAATTGGAAAACAAACTGATGGTTATCTATAAAATACGAAATACATTTTTATTTGTTCAAGTTGAGTAAAGGAGTATTAATATTAACTAGCAATACTTTCTCAAAGTTCTCTTCTGTAAAATTTGTTCTCTTTGAATGAAATACATCCTTGTAGATAGAAAACGTCTTTTCTACATCGCAACTGGTTATAGGTGCATACTGGAAATACTTTTATTTCAGCGTATTTAGCAGTTATATTTTCAGGCATTGTCCCCATACACAATTGCCGTAATGTTATTAAATCTGGATTTCTATAAAAAACTGCGTCTAACTCTTGCCGAAGGCCACATCGGAAGTCACTTGGAATATTTTTCAAATTATTAATAGCCACATTTAATGTGGTTAATCCATCATTTAATTTGAGATTTTGATTTTCAAAATAAGTGATTAGTTTTGGCAAATTTTCAAAGTGGAGAAAGTACAACTGATTTTTTAAATTTGGAATTTGCATTAGTTCCCTGCACTCGGAAATACTTCGAGCATCGTCATTTAAACATGTAACGAAATTTTGTAAACTATCGAAATTCTCTGCATAAAATCTAGATCTTCCAACCATGATCCCCAACTAGTTATTTATTACTTGAGAGGGAGGCAGTGACAAAGATGGAAGTTTTTCCCTGTAAAGAGCTACTCTCAATGGTGCTTTTCTGAAAACTTTTTCAAAAGCGGATACAAGTTTATCAACTTCAAGGAAAGGCGTCTCTGAGGAAACATATCCTAATATGCTGCATATTACTTGTGTAGCACATGCTCTCCACAGAATCTGTGAATATATCGGAGACATCTTCCCGAAAGTTGATAGACTTGTATATTAATTAACGCTGGGGTTTTTTTATTTTCTTCGTTGCAAAGTTAGTCTCTTAGTAGTGAACATAGTATTTTCTTAATACTAGATAATTCGTCAGACATGCTCAAGTTGTTATGTTTTACTATAGGTATATTATTTGTGTTTCTTAGAAAACTTTCAAATTAAAGATAAATGTTAGAAATTAATATATTTATTTATTATTATATGAATATTAATATTTCATTGAGCTTCCATTAACACACATGGCTTCTATAAGCTATGGGCATATTTTGCACAAGCTCCTAACGAATTATTCACTTTTTCATTTAATAATGACCACAATGTTCCGAATTTAAATCCGAATTTTATAAAGGCTATTCCAAAGGTTTTACGAAATTCTTCCGGCACCACGTACAGACGTTTGTTGGTATTTTCAAAGATCTATTTATGGATGGTACCTAGTATATCTATGTACGTCGCCGAGTCATTCTTCCAGAAGAAATAGCATTTCTCATACCTTTCCAAAATACACTGCCTTCTTGGTGCTTTATTGTGAGAAGGGCATTCAGGATTTTAAGCCTAAGCTTTCTAATGACGAAGATAACCTTTACCAGGAGTTTGCTGGTATTTTTAATTTTGCACAACACTTTTATGACGATCAGTTAGTGCTTAGGCAATGTAGTCAAGGATCCTGTCTGTTGGTAGTTTTTCTCTTTGATCCTCTATCTGGCTTAACTCCCTACTGTCTTTAGCGCGCTATAAGTTGTTTACACGGTAAAATGAGAATAGTCTTTCCTAAGACAATAATACTACCTGGGCCCTTTCGGCTTCATCTAGTTCACGTCATTTAGGTATTTTACATTTAAAAATGGAGTTTAACATTAAAAAGCACAAGAAAATTTGAAAAAAGTCGATTAATACAAAAATAAAACATTAATTCCCCAATATCTATGTGTAAGCAACTGAACAAGCCTTTGAAACGTAGTAATATTCCATCATTCTAAACATTCTGATTTATAACAATTCAAAGTTGTTACAACCGCCCAGTAATCACCAAACATCCTTTATAAATATTATTTATTCGTCGCAACACAAATTATTACGTGAAAATGCATCTGTTCACACCACCGCTGTTCAAGATGCAGTTCGTGAATGTGGGTTTCAATACTTCCTCCTCACAAAATAGACTTGGTTTCCAGTGATAAATTTCTGATTAGTAGTCGAAAAAAGAGTTCTTTTGAGGTCTTTTTCAGGACGATAGAAAAGTGCAGGCAGTTTTGGTGATCCGATTCGAATACAAAATCTCCTGATTACTATGCATAGAAGTATTAATTAACCGATATATGCAGTGTATAGAAGGTGGCTATATTCAAAAATATATTTTATCACACAAACCCAGTCACTGCAGAGAGGAAAGTATTTATAACATTCATTATTCTTCTTTGAAGCCCGTGTCTTGTATTCTTTTCGAATATTTTTTCCTTTCTGTTCAAAAACAAGAAAGTATATATATAATTTATTTATTATTTGGCACATTAGAGCATCACCAACCATCATTCTGAAGTTGTTGAAAGTTATATTTTATTCAATATAAAGTTTTATGATTAAAGCGATCAATAATTACGAATTATTGAAAAATTTGGGCTATCGCAGCCAAATTCTTCAATAATGGCAATTATGGAAATGCGTCTCTTTTTTAGTAACCGACATTTGTTGTTGACTATCTATTTTTTAATCTGGCAAGCATTTGGCGAAATATTTTTTAACTGAAATACCAATATGGTCAAATTAATCGCTAATATATACTGTCATCTCAAACCAGATTTGGTTGTAATCATTTCATGCAATATAACTGACATCTCGTATTTCATATTACAGGAAATATCAGCAAGACAACAATAAGCCGTGGATATCTCTGTATGTTCAGGGTTTTTCGGATTCTGTTGTTAGTTGGGCAGAACGAGAACATCATTACTACACAAATGGAGATAATTCTTATACGATATTCATGAATTCGACGAATTGTATTGTTTATTCTCATATGTGTTCACAAAAACGATATAACAAAAAAGAAAAAAATAAAAAACGATAATTTCTTTAATATTATGTATCTGATTGTAACCCAATACTTTTAAAATTGTACTATTTTAAAACGGAAATAAAATGTAAATTGTGTATTTTGTATTTAAGAGAAACCTTGTACTTAAGGCTTTTCAAAGAAACCTTGTATTTACGAGATGTGAAAACTAAGTATGTAATGACACTGGCAACGTAGCGTTCGATCTGGCATCACTTAGAACTTGAAGAGGTAGCAGGAGAACATGTGTTACGCCTTTAATATGAGTTTGAAGTTGCTAGAGTCATTTGATTGTCCATAGCAATTTTTTTCGTGAAACAGTTTTTTCTAGTGCGTTCTAACAATGAGTTACATCAATTTCGAGCAACAGTGTATTATCAGGTTTGGCTTCAGACTGTAGGAGACGTTTGCAAAACTTCAACATTCATACGTAGACAGTGTTTTGTCAAAGATGTAGGTTAATCGGTGGTTTAAGGCATTTTCAGAAGAGAATCTATCGAAGAAAAACCACGCAGCGGAAGGCCTTCATCTCCAAGAACCGACGAGATCAGGAATCTTGAGCGTTGAAATCGTCAGTTGACAGTCAAAATAATCGGGGAAGAGTTCAATTTGACTACACCGGCATGCGCGTGAGATCAAACATCAAGAATAATCGGGTGTTGCATCACAATGCACCTTTGCACACAGCCATTCCAATAAACAAGTGTTTGGCTAGTAAAAACATTCCTGTGACTCTGCAGCCTTCTTTTTCGCCTAACTTAAGTCGTCCTTGTGACTTTTTCCTATTCTCGAGATTGAAAAATCAACCCAAGGGACGTAATTTTGGGACACTCGAAAACATTTAAACGACTGTAACCGACCAGGTGAAGGCTATTCCAGTATCCGAATTCCAGCACTGCTATTAGAATTGGAAAAACTGTTTCCAGCGCTGTGTGGCTTCCCAAGGAAGTTATTTTGAGGGAGACAATATTGAATTGTAAATTCTATTCGAATAAACAAATTGAAAAAAAATCAGTCTTAATAGTTACTTTACACACCTTGTACAGCTGAAGAAGCCTTTCTTATACATAAGCAAAAACTAATTCCAAAACAGCAGATTCTATTATGATTCTGTTATAACATCAATTATGGTAAATTTTGTTTTTTGTGAAAAAACTGCATAGCTCAACATTTTCTGAAAATTTATACCATAAAATTATTTCTTCGAAAATATTATATAGGCAGTGACAAATAAAGTACAGTATGGCCCGAAATAAATAGTACTGAACTTATAATTCTTTTATTTTTTTAATAAATACATATTATGTAGACTATTACATGTTCTAAATGTGCACCTCCTCGACTTCATAACGGAGTTGCAAGTTGTTCGTCATGTTATCGAATAAGGGTTGTCTCAGTTCTGCGAAGAAGGTTCGAATGGCTTCCTTTAATTCATCGATGGTTTGTGGTGACCTTTTGAAGATGGCATCTTTGGGCGTGTCCCAAATGTATGCGTCTTGAGAGGTAAGGTCTGACGAATGTGAAGGATAAGGAGAGTTAGTAAATCGTGAAATGATTTTGATTTGAAAATGTCCCTGAAGAAATAGACGAACTGTGGCAGCAGTATAAGTTGCCTCGTCATGCAGTAAAACTTGGTCTCGAAATGCCAAATTACGTGCACGACAGAATCGACGTAGATCAGGGATAAAGGGTGTTAAAATTTGTATGTGCCGCTGTTGATTAAGTGTGACTTGGCTACCATTCTCTTCGATAAAGTACGGACCAATGATTCCATGTCCCGAAACTGCACACCAGACACTCATTTTTGCACAATGTAAAGGAACTTCTTAAACTTCATCGGGTCTGGCAAATCCCATAAATCGATTTGTGCGCCGATTCACATGGTCCGACAAATGAAAATGTGCTTCGTCTGAAAACCATACATTTTTTTAAAAAATCAAGATTTTCATACTGTAACGCGAGAATTCTAGCGCAATATTCCACTCTACTGCGATAATCCTGAAGATGAAACTGTTGGTGTACCTGAATCACATACGAAAATGCACCCAGCTCATACAGAAGTTCTCTTTACATGAAGTTGCAACGCTGTCCTTCGCTGACTAACTTTCGGATTTTCTAAGATCTGCTCAAAAACGCGTTGATAGTTATTGTTAACCTTAACTGTCCTAGGACTGCCAGAGTTACTTTTTCGTTTGCACAATACACTGCCAGTATTTCTGAATTTTTCAAAAAACTTTAAAATTATGGCATACTAGGAGAACGTTTATTAAACTGTTGTGTGAAACTATTGCTCTACCAGAAAAATTTTCTCCTCTGTACTTAACACCATTTTTTACAATTGAGCTCTACTAATTAATTGACAGGTCTATACTATCTAACGTGGGTATGACTGCGCGCATAGAGACACCGCCAACTTAGTTTCAGTACTGGTTATTTCGGGCAATACTGTATAACTGACATTGTATTTTATGGCTTTCTAGAGAATAGTTAGTTTCAATCATATGGTATAATAACGTAGTAACTTGATGAAGTGGTGTTATTAGTGAAAATGTGCTTTACGTTACAGTCTGTCAAACGAGAAAGGCACCAGTATAATTTAAAAACGATTTATTAAAAAAATATACACTAATATTAGTATCGTCCAGCTTTTGTATTATAAAGCGTCCAGTCGCCATATTCACTAAATTTACAGCGGATGAAAAATCACCATAATAAGGAAATTTATCGAGATAATTGCTTAGCGGTCGTCAGTTTCTTTCCGCGAAATTTATACTTGGCAAATGCCTAAACTTTCTCTATTAGGAGATTGTAATGGCCAGTACAGCAAATCGACACAATTTTCAGCTTTCTACTGGGAGCATAACCTACTTCAATGCTTTAAACCATTGATTCCCAAAGTGGTCCAGGTGGACCCCCAGGGGTCCACGGGAGACTCGACGGGGGTCTACGTACGTTGGCGTGACAAAAAAATGGGGCTTCACAATTCGTAAGCGGGGGTCCACGAAAATGTATCTGGTCTCGATAGTGAAGAACTAAAATGTTGGCTTGAGTTCACCTATCAATGTAGGCAGATAATATTTTAAGAAGCTCAGCGACTGTTACTTGTAAAAACTTGCATATTCCATATTCAGTACAACGTGTCGAGACTTGCAAAGCGCTGCCGCCGTCCGCAATGCTTGTTCAGACGTACAAAGGGACGAACTACGACTTGTGGTGTGTGTGCTTGCAATCTTGCATGAACTTGTTGGATTCTTCACCAATATAAATACGGATAAACGCTACTCTCATTTGTTTCCCGAATTTCGAAAAGAAAAGTAAAGTAAAGTGAATCGATGTTAGTGTTTGCCACTGTCGGAAAAGTAAGTACTTACCTGCCTGCCTATTTGTTATACATACTTTTATTTTATTTATTATTTATCTATTTATTTTACAATTTATTGTACACGTATAGCAAACGCCAATTAAGTTGGCGCGAGGAGGGGTAAGTTCGCGCAGGATTAGAAGTAGTGGGGAGATTTGTATTTGGTTTTACATCAAATGTCAGATGATTCTAACCTCTGAGCGTGTATCACTTTATGATCCCCTAGCAAAGACATTATGTTCCGTCAAATGTCAATGACAAATGTATTCTAACAATTACTTGAGTAGTGGGGTGGACATTTTTAAAAACGGTTTCTGCGCACTCCCTCCTCGCGCCAACTTAATTGGCGCTTGCTATAAGTAAACAAAAAATGGACAAATTACAAAAAAATACGTAGGTACAAAAGGTGAGGCTTATTCCTAAAAGAAATCTCTTCCAACCCACCTGGGAGATATATTTATGTTGTAATAAGTATATTTGTAATGTTTGCGTGTAGTAGGTACGTATTAAAAATTAAATACTGAACAGAGCCATTATTAGATACTTCCATAAAAGAACAGAAAGCCGAGAAAGGTTGAACTTCTTGTCCCTACTTTATTAGTAATTTTTTTATTACCCGACTGTGTGGTAGTTCACTAATAATTAAATATATTTTCATAAATTGTACGTGTCTTTATATACTACATACTCGTAACGTGCATCAAAGTAATAAATAAATATTTAAAATCGCGAAGTTTTGATATCAAAATATTATTTACAAGTATTTTCTATCGAATTTGCAGAAATATATCAAAATATAATTAATGAAAAAATGTTTTACATTACATTAAAATCGGTTCAGTCGTTTTCATAAAACTCAATTATTGATCTTAGCGATTTATTGCTTTTAATAATTAGAATCAGTTTGCCGCCGGTATTTTGTTTATTTCATTGCAATAATCAATTAATCCTGTTAAAATAGCCATATTCTGTTAAGTAAGACCGCCTTAAGATTACTACAACAAAGTTTTTTTTATTTACAGGTAGGTAACTGATACGAAACATGGCTGAATCTAAGAAGAAATGGCTACAGTACAGTGTTGATTATTTAAAATTTGGTTTTCTTCCATCAGAGGCAGACAAGCGATTGCCCATATGCCTTTTATGCAACAAAGTTTTGAGCAATGACTCTATGAAACCATCGAAGCTCGAAGATCATCTAAGAAGGTGTCATCTTGATAAAATAGGTAAAGATTTGAAATATTTTCAAACATTGAAGGAAAAATATGGAAAGAGACCCACCGTGCACAGTATGTTCGCTTCAACGTCGGAAAATAACGATGATGGCTTGCGGGCATCTTACAATATCTCATTACTTATAGCGAAATCTGGAAAATCGCACACCATTGGAGAACAGTTAATTTTAAGAAGAAGAGGTTTTAAAAACTGTTCTGCACAAATCTCCATTTGACATACTCAAAAGAATTCCTTTGAGTAACAACACTGTACAAAGACGTATTGACGAAATGAGCTCTGATATTGAAAGTTTCTTGTGTAATTATCTGCAAACAACTCATTTTTCTATTCAACTGGACGAGTCAACTTTACCTGGTAATGAAGCATTATTATTGGCATATGTTCGATTTGTTATGGACGAAGAAATTCATGAAGAGCTACTATTCGCGAAAACTTTGGAGACGGACACTAAAGGTGAATCAATATTTAATGTCCTGAGTGATTTTTTTTAAGGAAAAATCGATTCCATTCACAAACGTTATTTCGGTGGCAACAGATGGAGCTCCTGCCATGGCCGGGCGATGTCGTGGGTTTATAACCCATCTTAAGCGAATTATACCAGAGGTAATTGCAATTCACTGTGTCATCCACCGACAACACCTAGTAGCGAAAAATTTGAGTGCTAAATTGCACCAATCGCTTCAATTTGTGATTAATGCAGTTAACAAAATAAGAAGCAATGCATTGAATACGCGTTTATTTGCACAATTGTGCGATGAAAATGATGAAGACTTCCAACGATTGCTCTTACATACTGAAGTACGCTGGTTGTCGAAAGGTGCATGTTTAACAAGATTTTTCTCACTTTTTGAATCAGTTTTAGAGTTTCTGGAAAGTAAAGATCCAGATTTAAAAGAAAACCTGATCAATTTGAAAGCAGACATCGCGTATTTGACAGATTTGTTCAAAAAATTTAATGACATTAACTTACAATTACAAGGGGACAGCCTCAATTTAATAAAAACAAAGGGTGTAATTGCAGCTTTTCTTGGAAAATTTAAATTTATGAAGCAAAATATTAGTCGGCGCGAATTTGCCCAGTTTTCAAACTTGTCACAGGTAGAATGCCTTGATGAGGATATTCACACATACGTTCAACATTTAATTGCCCTGCATGATGACTTTAAAATCAGATTTGAAGATATTCTGACGACGGAAATACCACCATGGATCATAAATCCACTTGATGAAACGGAAGTGTAGAATGTGATATTACAAGAGGAGCTACTCGAGCTTAGCACTAATGAGGAACTGAAGGTGAAATTTAAAAGAGGGTATCAAATATTTTGGCTGCAGGCAGAAATACCCGAAAAATATCCTGGACTGTGGGGAATTGCGAGAAAGCTTTTGATAGCGTTTCCCTCGTCATATCTTGTCGAGAAAAGTTTTAGTGTCGTTACAAACCTTACTAATTATTAATATTTAATTTTAATTATATTACGACTGTTATCATATTACAATGTAATATGATAACAATAATAATTAATAGTGTAATAATTACATATTTTAATAAATACAACACAAGGAAATATACTATTTTTATTTTTACCACTCCGAATGAGGAGTTTTCTAAATAAAATATGTGAGAATTGATTGGTTTCTTGTGCTGTGAGTAGATGTCAAAGGAGTAAAGTTGGATGGAATCACTTTTTTGATTGGCTAACTTTACTTTTTTGACATCCACTCACAGCACAATCAATTAATTAATTAACCAATAACTCAGCCGCAACGCAAATTTCCATAGTTAGATCTAATCTTCACATTTTTTGTCGAGTTTTGGGAATATGGTAGAAATGTAGCTGCAGGGGGTCCACCGGAACCAGCAAAACTTTCAAAGTGGTCTATGAGAAAAAAAAGTTTGGGAGCCTCTGCTTTAGACCATTATTCTCTTTGAGAAACCAATTACTAATTATTTACTTCAAATCATCTTTGGTCGAATGGTGGTAAAGCCTTTTCGGATATTTTTACGATTTTTTTGTAAACAAGTCCATGCTGCCATATCCTACGTTTGGAGAAGCAATCCCAAGCGTGTATCTTTGCTAGGTAACAGTTCTCTGAATAATTTTATTACTTGGGGACAACTAAGCACGAGTTCGCCTAAAAAGAAGCTTCGTCAATAAAAATTACACTGTCCCAATCATGACCACGTTTCTCTGTGCCTATACTATTCTTTTTCTCACATTAATTACATGTAGTAGAAATTTTCTTAATCTACTCCATTTTATATTATGAGCGCGTATCTCTGGGTACATATACTTTCATATAAATTTATTACGTTCTGCTTTAATTTATACATCCTTGTCGTAGAGTATTCCTCGATTTCTAGCAAAAATCTGGAACAGTTTTCCCACCCTTGGTGGACCGCGTTCTGATAGATTATTAACTATATTTGTTTCTAAATAACGTTGCATCCATATCTTAACAAATCTCTTCAACTTTTTTAAAAATGTGCTAACTGCATTTCGCCCACATTTTTTGTCCGATCAGGTGCCTACAGAAGAAAACGACTTCTAATCGTCTTTTGTACACTGCACTCACTATTAAAAAAATGTGTCGTTTGTCAAGGACTGGTCGTTCGGATCTGTGGACTTCTCCGACTTCTAGCGTCGTGGTAACTTCCCCAATACCTACTTTTCTAAGAATTTAACTTATGACTGCTCCCACACTTCAATTATGCCGGTTATACTCTTACTTGAGAGACAGTACATGTTATTCCAAGTGAATATATGTTAATCTTTCCATGGTATAAAAGCAGCATGCAAGTTGGTAAACAAGTTGCATTTGTAAGCTGTATAAAGTCACGATGAACTGTTGTAAATAATAAGAAAGTTACACAATTCTCATACCTTTAAGATTAGTTGGTGATTTCATAATCATCTCATTTTAATGCTGAAACATAAATCTGTAGTAATAAGAATATAAAGGCATACTTTGGATGATTTCTGATGGTGAATCAATATGCATTTTTTTGTACAATTTACCAAATATCTTCATAAGTGACAGAGTTGTCTTAAAAATGTGTTAATAATTTCAATGCACTAACGCGTACAAGCTTCACTAAAAACGAAAGAAGAAATGACAAAATATAAGTAAAGCACTTATTTAGATAAATTAGGATAATTCTTTTATTATCTAGAATTTATGTTATCAGCAATTTCTGGGAATACCTAAGATGTATGACCAGAGTGGTTTACTTATCTGTGTAACACATACAAGAGTTAAACTTTTTAAATAAATATATCATTTTGACAGAAGCTGAATCAGAATTAAATGAGTTTTCACTCATTTAATATATTATTTTTTGCAAAAAAAACAAGTTGCATGTCGATGCGATAATTCACATCAAGCTTTGATACAAAATAATACAAATCTGTATAAAAACAAATTTGTATCCCGTATATGCATGGACACACAATACGTATTTACCAGCTTTTGCTTCAACTACCAGACGCATGCGTTTCTGTGTAACCACTTTGTCAATGATAGATTTACGAAGCAAAAGACTCTTGCGGTCATGTAGTAAGTTTTGTCCTATCCGAAGACATCAGATAACCTCATGCCATCTGACGGACAAAACCGACCACGCCGGTGCAAAGTGTTTCTTCTCGAATAGCAAAGCTATTACTGGGAAAGAAGAAAAGATGGCATGAGGTTATCTGATGTCTTCGGATAGGACAAAACTTACTACATGACCGCAAGTGTACCTATAGTCTTTTGCTTCGTAAATCTATCATTGACAAAGTGGTTACACAGAAACGCATGCGTCTGGTAGTTGAAGCAAAAGCTGGTAAATACGTAATGTGTGTCCATGCATATACAGATACAAATTTGTTTTTATACAGATTTGTATTATTTTGTATCAAAGCTTGATGTGAATTATCGCATCGACAGGCAACTTGTTTTTTTTTTGCTATACTACGCCACCTGGCGACGAGTTAATGGACTCACAGTAATATGCGTATTTTTTCTTCTTTCCCAGTAATAGCTTTGCTATTCGAGAAGAAACACTTTGCACCGGCGTGGTCGGTTTTGTCCGTCAGATGGCATGAGGTTATCTGATGTCTTCGGATAGGACAAAACTTACTACATGACCGCAAGTGTACCTATAGTCTTTTGCTTCGTAAATCTATCATTGACAAAGTGGTTACACAGAAACGCATGCGTCTGGTAGTTGAAGCAAAAGCTGGCAAATACGTACTGTGTGTCCATGCATATACAGATACAAATATGTTTTTATACAGATTTGTATTATTTTTTATCAAAGCTTGATGTGAATTATCGCATCGACATGCAACTTGTTTTTTTTTGCTATACTACGCCACCTGGCGACGAGTTAATGGACTCACAGTAATATGCGTATTTTTTCTTCTTTCTCAGTAATAGCTTTGCTATTCGAGAAGAAACACTTTGCACCAGCGTGGTCGGTTTTGTCCGTCAGATGGCATGAGGTTATCTGATGTCTTCGGATAGGACAAAACTTACTACATGACCGCAAGTGTACCTATAGTCTTTTGCTTCGTAAATCTATCATTGACAAAGTGGTTACACAGAAACGCATGCGTCTGGTAGTTGAAGCAAAAGCTGGTAAATACGTACTGTGTGTCCATGCATATACAGATACAAATTTGTTTTTATACAGATTTGTATTATTTTGTATATTATTTTTTGTTAAATGCATATAATAGTTACAGTACAGCTAGATTTTAGGTAGATGTATTCTAAAAAATAAATATTTAGAAAAATGTTTTTTATTAAATATTTTCAACAATTAAAGCCTAAAGTTAATTATAAAATATTTAATTATTTCCTTTTAATACGACCTTCATTGGGGTTTTTTCTCATCCAGTGCTTAATTTCTTTGCCACTCCTTATACCCAGTTGAGCTGATTTTGAATTCACATCCCGTGTTACAAAGGGTGAAAAACCAGCTATGTAATCATCATTTAAGGGATTGTTCATTGTTCTCGCCAATCTAGTGGGTTTTTGATCTGGCATTGGTTGATCAGCTGACAACGTTGGATTATTAGAGTGTTTACCACCCTGAACTGTTGGTAAACTGAATTTCTTTCCTCTTGTTGTTAACGGATGTTTGCTATTAATATGTATTTTTTGGTTACCTTGGGAGTCTACGGAAACAGATACACGTTTGAGAGTGGCATTTCCACAATTTGGACAAAACTTTTTAGTCATAATGCTTGTTGTTTTAAAACAACTATAACATCTTAAAATATATGTTTTCAGCTGCCTTATAATTCGTCCATCTAAAGCACAAACATTAAGATTCATCTGTTTCAAGACATTCTGCATTGCAAAATCTGTAGTTACACATGCAACTTTAACAGGTTTTTCTTCTAGGTTATCTGAATAAATTTGTTTTTTTGCTTCATGTAGATTTGATGGAGTAATCCAGCCTTCATTATCATCATCGCTTTCATTAACATCACTGTCACCTGAACTACTTGATTCAGTAGCTTTGGGTAATATTGTATCATCTAAATTGTCTTTGAAGTCTGGTAAAGTAGCTGGATCACGTATGGACTCAAACAATGACCCTTTTTCATTTCTATAATCTAATAATATCTCTGAATGATCATTCTCAGATATATTAAATTTACTGTTAGATTCAAATAATTCTTCATCATTATTTAAATTTAAAGATTGAACATTACTAGTTAATTGATCTGTTGCACTTGCATTATTTTCTGATTCATTTCTACTTCTTGAAGCATTTTTTTGTTGTTTTGGCATAAAAAATCCTGAAGTACTTCCATTAACTTCTTCTGTTTTTGGAACAATATTAAGGGTTTGTTTAACTAAGGGTGTACTTCTTAAATGTTCAATTCCAACTTCTGCTTTTTCAAGTTGATATGCTAAAGCTATTACTTTAATATCTGTAGCAGAGAGATTAGGGTAGTCTCCTGTTTTTTGTGAAAAGTCTGTAATAATCTGTATATTTTCAGGAAAAACATCTTTAATAGCTAAATCATAAGGTAACACTACCAACCTTCTCAATTGCCTTTTATTCGTAATTTCGTCTACTACTTCCTGAATAGTTATAACATTTTGGGCTATGTTCTACAAATTGAATTTTTATTAAAAAATATCACATTATAAAAGTTACATACTTGTAGAGGAGCATTTTCTATAAATGCTGTAGTATCAACTATAAGATAGTCTATTTTTTTATCAGTAGCCACCATAACTGTTTTATTTATTTAAAAAGAATAATATTTAACCTATTTTGTAACACGTGTATATTTACTAATACGTCTTTTGACAGATTGAGAATAAATAGATTTTGACAGGTTCACCAATCCATTGCGACTAAAATTATGTGTTATAGAACAGTATAGAAATTATTTTTTACTCAAGTTTATGTACGGTTATAAATATTTTGATGCGTTTATCCAATAAACACAGTTAGGAAAGTACAAAACATTCTACCTCAATGAAAATAATTTTGAATGCAGGTATTTATAAGAGAATAGAAATATAATATACACGTACACATTTTCCTGTTTTTGGGAATTGAATGTTTCTACGTTGGTGAAACTTTAACTACCACCAATAATGGCTTTGAAGTTTGATGTCAAGCTGCAAGGGAAATATTTTTGTGATGCAATTAAAATATGATTTTTGCAGTTTCATTACCAATTTTTTCACCGTTCTTTGAAACTTAAACTATCATTTATTTAAAATCAGGTACGAATATATTATTTAGTGTTTACGTTTTATTACTTTTGACGTCACTTTTAATTATTAGATAGATAGATATTACTTATGATAAAAGGCGATAAAAATATTTACTCAGCAGTTACATAAAAATTAGTTATTTCTTAGATAGTTATTGTACTATATGTGTCAGTATTTTAACTTAATATAATTCCTTTCAATTAAAAAACAAATCTTAAATTTGTATAAAATATAGTTTATGTATTTGTTTGTAATGAAACTTTCACAGATTTTAAATGACTGGTAGTTGAAATAATTTATAATGGCTGAGGCTACAGATCCACCAGGATATCATCAACTCAATATTTCAAGTACGTTTAAATATTATGTTAAATGTTTCATTTATTACATTGTTTGTATTTTTAGTGGAATGTGCTCATTTAAGAGCAAGTGGTTTCTTAAGGCCCAGTCCTTATGTGGAAATTACTGTGGATGGACATAGTCCAAGAAGAACTGAAATTGTTAAAACTACAAATCAACCAAAGTGGAATGAAAGTTTTACAATTTTAGTTACACCACATTCAAAATTGCAATTCAGTGTACTAGACCATAATAATTTTCGGAAAGACACAACAATTGGTGAAAAGAAGCTTGACTTGCATCAGTTATTAACCATTTATGATGGTAAAATATCAAATTTGGAGTTAACCATAGATCTGACCAATGAAAACAAACAGAATGATTCACCATCAAAAGCAGGAGAACTGATTTGTGTTTTAAGTGGTTTACATATCGATCTTTCAAATCATAGTAATCGAGGTGCTGCAGCTTTGCCTTTAGCTGACTATGATAATGAGACTACACCACCTAGGAGTGTCTTAAATGGAATTCGTGCTCGTGTTCGGGTTCAAGGTAGTGAAAATGTTGCACCACAAGTATCACGTAGAAGATCAGTCTTGACAGCAGACAGAGCAGCGCCTCCACCTCCCACAATGTCGAGTTCTCAAAGTTCAGTTAGCATACCATATGGTGAGTTTATATTTGCATATAAAAAATATTGTAATTTAAAGGGGAATTCAAATAATGTGTTTGTTCAAATAAGAGATATAATCAATTTAAAGTGTTATATAAATTTTTTTGGTCTATTTCTATTATATTTTGCATGCTGATAATATAGTTTTGCTATTGATAGATAAGGTTTTTGATATATATATATATATATACACATTGAATAATCAATTGCTGATAAGTTTGTTTTAATGGCTTAATTTTAATGAAATAGTTATTTAAAAATAAATCTGGCATCAAATTTATAAATAAATTGGTTTGAGTGCATGTTACATTGTAATGAATTAATTATATTTGTTTCTTTATTAATCACATTCGTTTTATTAAGAATAGCAAAACTAAAGGGAGAATATATTTAATCCTTTTATGTTTTTGGTGAAATTATATTTTGTTTATAAAATTTCATTTAAGTTAATAAGTAGGTATTATACTGTTATACATATTCCTAATAAAATGTTACTAATTAAAAATTACCATTTATACATCGCGTGACACCTTTAAAAATATATATACAGTATGTTATATTTCATTTTATACATGCAGCTTGAAAGGTGAAAACTATGTTAACTATTGTTAATGGTTCATTGCATAGTGATAAACCATGCAATATAATAAGATAATACATAACGATCGAATTCATTTTTATTTCGAACAAACAAAATATAATTATTGTACTATTAACTATTCTATTATAGTTTGTAAAGTATAAGTTTTCAGTTCAAGGTCAAATTCGAAGCATCTGATTCAAATCAGTACTGCAGAGTCAAATGAAGTCATGTATTCCTGTAACAACCGTCTGTCATCATAAAATATAAACGTCATATTTTGCAAATTTGTCAAAATTTTAGTGTTACTTGCAATATAACCAAATAAAACATATTACATGTCAAAATAAAAATAATGAGTGAAGTTGGAACATTAATAGTTCAAAAGTATTGGTTCTCTTCTAGTTCTGTATAAATATATTCTATCCAAGAAAACAATGCGGAAATTATTACTTTAATATTCGAACAAATTATTTTAAATGTTGTTTATAATTATAAACTGACGATAATATTCGATCAAAAATTTATTTAAAAAGAAATATTTCAAGCCAGATATCAATAGTGAAATGCATAGATATTGAAACAGATCTTTAGTGTTAAAAAATGTTTGCATTATTAAGAATGACATACCTACCAAAATTATTTTCTTGCACTATATCTGGGCTAAGAAGATTGGGAATGTATTAATTCGATGTATAATTTAGATTTCTACTTAATTTATATATTATTTATATTTTAAATAAAGAAATATATTGGAAAAGAATGTAAAAGTTACGTTTGCAACTCTTTGAAAAAGAATTAAAACCTTTTGAGAGTTGTCAATATATGTTTTCAAATTATATTTAAAATTATACATAAAAGAAAACATCTATGTAGTCTACATTTAATATTTAATTGTTTCTTAAGACAATAATGGTATAATTTAGTCTTGCAGATAATACAATCCAAATCCGTATTATCCTTTATTAGATGAAGATAATAATTTAATAAACACACGAGGATTTTCTGATGACTACATTTGATAATTTTGCAAGTTAGTACACCACCAATAAGAAAAAAACAAACTTCATTCAAATAAAACATTGCCACGAGATCTTTATCATGTAATGTTTTGTTGAACCAGTGGAAGTAATTTCCTCGCTGCTTTAGCAAATGATGCACATTAATGGTTTTTATGGCAATATTAATGTTACCATATTAAACTTCTACAAAATATAAACACAAAAATATTTTGCAAAATAAGATAGTTACCTAGTTTACTAGCCAGTTTCTGATTCCGACTCAGAACAGAGTCGTTTACATTAATTATTATTGGAGCAATTTCTGCCCTATTAAGAAATTGCTCTCGCTCACGCTATTTTTTAATTAAATTTTCCATATGCCTAACACAATTATATCAAGTAATTTCATCACACTGTTGCAAAGCTTCATTCCACATTTCTTTAAGTCTTTCATCTGAATAACCATTTCTTGCAATACTTGAATTATAATAATTTTTAACCTTAGCCCAAATCATTTCAATTGCGTTGAAGTCACAATGGTATGGTGGTAACCTTAAAACTTCATGTCCACTTTCTCTTATTATTTCATCTATAATAAATATCTTCTCTCCTTTATGATATTTTACTAATTGAATGAATTCATTCTTAGTCATTGCAGGTGAATAGCTTATACCTTTTTTTCTCAAACATTCCATAATTTCTGTTTTTTGGAGGTATTTGGTTGTTTATTTTGAATAGCACTATGATAGGAGCATTATCCATTATTATAAGTGATGGTACCTAAGCTGATCATTTACCAATTGGTGTCCCCATTCATTTCTCCATGGTAATCACCAGTGATTGTTTTTGATGGAAAAATCAGACTAGCTCCTTTAATGAAGCCATTTTCTGTGCCAGCATATATAGTAATAAACCGTTTATCATCATAGCCTTTGGGTTTTCTAACACTTTTTATATTATTATTTTGCCAGAATTTCATTCTATTCCCATTTGAAAAGATCCAAGTTTCATCACGGAACACGACCTGACGTAAAGTTATCCATATATTTCCTTAAAAACACTTTTCTCATGTAGACTATATTTAATTTCTCTGTGAGCGCTCTCCTGTTACACTCTTTCTTATATTTAAAACCAATATCTTTAAGCAATATTGCTTAAGTAGTTGTACTTGTATGAACATATTCTTTCATAGCCAAAACATTTCTTAGAGTTTTTAAGGTAAGATGTTCTTCTGAAAAATTTGAACATGTAATAAATGTTTACAATATATTAAAAACATACTTTCTTTATACATGTCATAAACAGTATTTCGAACATCCATTTTAATTGCTTCTGGTAAGTCCTTAGTCTTTGGCAGGAGACGATAAGACTGGATTCTGAATCCTACGATGTTTAATAGTGTAGACCGTTCTACCACAAATATTAAGGGCTTCTGCTACCCTCGAAAATAACTTATTTTATAACACTGCCTTATCTAACTGATTATGTGAATTACCTCATGAACACGGTCGATGGACATAAATGGTCCACATTCTCTTTTTCCCGTTCAAAATACGCTGTAAGATTTAATACAAGCTGTTGAGCTTGAGAACCCAGAGGTTTACCAGGCATCTAAGAAATATTCTGTAAAATAAATAGGTTAGAAATGTCAAAGTGATAATCAAACAATTTCGTACTTATTGCCACTAATTGATATTACTATTTATTATCAGTATTGTTCTCAAAAGAACAGATTTTGTAATTTTTGATAAACTAAATATTCAAATTAGAAGAATGCTTAACCTAGAAGTCAGAATACCGGAAACAAAGTCAATAAACAACAATATTGAAATAATTTGACAACTAGTCGAATATCATAAGACTATCTCCTAGACAACCTATCCTTTTTATGTAATATAGTATTTCAAAGACGTACGTCTTAACTTAAAATGACAAACGTGTGTAGTATTACAGCGCGTATTCATGTGTGTCAGAAAGAGATAAAATACAATTTGCGGTTCACACTTGGGCAGTACGAACTGAAAACTTATACTTTATGAACTGTAGACATAAAGCAATACAAAATCAATATTTTATTATCTTCAATTATTTAACGTTTATTTCGTCTGGTGTGGATGTATTGCACGTCTGTAAACACGTTTTTATATATGCAATGGATTGATTCGGTTTGTCTAAATAGATCTGCAGTTAAAATTATAATACCTAAACATTGAAATTGACTCTTATAGGACCGTTATTATTATAAATGTGAGCAAAAATGTTGATTAAATTTTTCAAATAGTATTTATCAGGTATGTATATACGTACAGTGCAAAATATAAATAGAATTAATTGTACCTAAAATTGATAAACTGCTATTGATAAAAATAAAATAAATGTTTAAGAAAAAGTACGCTTGTACAGAAATGGGAAAAACAGAATAAATAAAATAAAAGGAGAATACTGGACTTGCGTAGTCTCAAATTCTTTTGTCCAAAAAAGGACATTTATATAAGATTACTAAAAATATCTAAAAAGTTAACTGAAGAAATTAAAAATATGTCATCAGAAGATTTTAATGTGAACCAAAAGCGCTACGCAGCAACCTTTTTGATGTACATAAAGTCTGCGCCATTTATTTTAATTTGCCTTTCATATGTAATTATTTACTTCGCGTAATATACTTTTGGTACCTCCTCATTTATTTTGCATCGTATCGCATAAGTTCGAAGCGTGTTTTGGTTTCTAGGATGGGAGTGCCTTGTAAAACAAAATTGTTAGATGTATGTCAAAATTATCCCTTCGCTGGAACTATTTGTGAAAGCGGAGGTCATAGTTGCGATCCTGAGGCTAAAGGCCAAGGCTTATGGCGTCCTAATGAGGTCGAAGGGGGCCATACAGATACCAAGGGAACTATACCAGGAGAGCTAATATTACAAATGCCGGCGGACTGTAGGGCACCTGAAATTATGATTACAGCTAAGCTGAATATCTCTATACAAAAATGTATATCTGTATCGGCCTGGGAATAGACAAGAAGTCGCTTGAGCGATTAGGGTGCCGGCACCTGATACATAAATGGATCACAATCCAATCGGGGCACAAGTACAGGTATACGTGGAATGTGCCTTAGAAGGAAAATATCATTAAGTCTGGGAAAACTTACGACCGTTTTCCGGGCTGAAATGTTTGCAGTTGCAGCCTGCACTGAGGAAATTCAGGAAGCTGACTGCGCAAAAAAAAAAAAATGAACATAGTGACTGATAATCAGGCGGCTATTAAAGCCATTATGAATTTATCTACTTGTGAAACATTGTAAACAGGTCGCCAATAGACTGACACAAGATAACACTGTGTCACAGATGTGGGTGCCAGGACATGAGCAGATTAAAGGCAACGAGATAGCGAACGAATTAGCCAGAGAAGGTTCTAAGAGGAACTTCATACACACTGTCCTTTAAGGAAGCATCTGTATAGCATGGAGCCCTGGTGTAGAGAGTGAAAAACAGGAGGAAACTAGCTTTCATGTATTATACATTTGTTAGGAACTGAAGGGACTCAGACAGAAACATTTCGGAAGAGATCTATTGGATCCTACGAGGATACTCAAATCTCTGAGGAGGACAGTGACTTTTATCAACGACATAAGACTAACAGAGTGGAACTGAGAGATCTATTGGGGGTGGTACAAAGAGCACTGTGCTCAAATGCATGGACTTACTGGCGTCGTATCCAAAGAATTAGACCATAGATAAATAGATAGATATGTATAACAAGCGCCAATTAAGTTGGCGCGAGGAGGAGGTGCGCAGAAGACGTTTTTAAAAACGTTCACCCCCACTACTCAAGTAATGTCAGAATACATTTGTCATTGACGTTTGACGGAACATAATGTCTTTGCTAGGGGATCATAAAGTGATACACGCTCAGAGGTTAGAATTATCTGACATTTGATGTAAAACCAAATACTTACCCCTCCTCGCGCCAACTTAATTGGCGTTTGCTGTAGATGCCAAAATTATTTTGATGTTGTATTATTGTTTAATTAAATAGTTCTTGAATTTGTGTAACGATTGTATTAATTATTGACAAAAAAAATGGAATGTCAAGTAGAAAAAAAAACGAGCATTTTCAACATATTCTATTGTTCGAGTTGAACAGAGGAGTTGATCCATCGTAATACATTTGCATTCCATGGGGAAAGTCCAAAAACTGGGCGTTTGGCTGTTGTATGTTTTATATACCGTGTCATTGATATGGGTGTGAAACGAAAACAACAAGAATCAGTACGCCAATATTTGTGCCTCTTGACAACAACATCAATCGTGTTTGTCACACATTATTACTGGTAACGAGAAATGGCGCTTTCATGTTAACATTAAGAATTAAAGGGAATAGCATAGTCCTAACAAAAAGGCAACTCCCCGAGCAGAAGCTGATGTTGATACTCATCCGTGCATCTGGTGGGATAAAGAAGGCGCTGTTTATTATCAATTGCTTCCAAAGAATGTAACTATCACTGCTGAAATTTACTGTCAACAAGTCTGTCAACTTGAGGCCGCAATTTAAGAAAAGATATCATGTTATTTGCAGCACGATAACGCTTGCTCTCATACTGCTAACATTAAAAAAGCGACTATTTAGGAATTCGATTGTGAGGTCATTCTACATCCGCCTTCTCCTGATCTCGCTCCGTCAGATTTCTATCTCTTTTGCTCTCTATCAAACAACCTTTGAAAAATCTGCTTTAATAACCATGTCGTATTTCAAAATTGGCTTAACGACTTCTCTATTTCCAAACCACTGGATTTCTTCAGAGATGGAATCGAAAAATTGCAATCGTAAATAAAGGAGAAGAATATATTCTTGATTAGTTCATGTATTTTGTTTGTTAAAAAATTTATGAATTTTGAGTTCAATAAAAACGCTACGAATTTATGCATCAACTTGATATATTCTTAACAGGAATGTATCATAAACCAAAACTACAGTTTTATATTGAATATATAGTCTATATAGCCAGAAGAACGATTGCTTTAAAACGAAAGAGGAAAGATCAACAAGTTCCGCAAATAAAACTACGGGTTCGTGCGTATAAGAGAACATCGCAAGCAAGAAAAGTAGATGTCACTCTAGGTCGAGACAAAATATGTACAACCATTGCTTAATTCATAAAACAAACTAAACATCAAATTATATACAGTGTTAAAATAAGTTGTTCGGAAATTTTACCCACTAATGGTTCTCATTAAGATAAAGAAAGAGTCTTAGTAAACCTACGTCCTAAAATCGATAGTTTCGAAGATAATAAACAATTCCAATATTGTTATTGAATAAAGCGGTTTAGTCATTAAATGTTCTTTTAATCAAGGGGTCAGCCTAGGTTTTCTGTTAATGTTTGGCTTGGTATTCTAAACGATCGACTGATAGAACCAGCTTTTCTTCCTAATCGCTTTAACTGCTGAAATTTATCTGGAATTTCTGGGAAACACTGCTAACATTATTAGAAGATGTACCCCTTCAGGATAGGTTACAGATAAGGTTTTGTTTTTTCTAAAACCAGGTCCACTTTCGTACGTATGTTGATTGGTCCGTTCCCACTCGCAATCACATAAAATTTATTCAAATAAATGCAGCAATCTATTAAAAGATTTATAGATAGGTTATTTTTCTTAATGAATGAACTTTGTTCACTAGTCGAAACAAGTTGGACGACATTTGCTTACTCTCATTTCCATATATGTAATGGAAAAATTTAATTCATTTTTGCCTGTACGAAGGCCACTGCTAAAATTCGCGGAAAATTGTGAAATAAAAAAAATTAGGCTATGTAAATCGCGTTACTGTTTCTCAAAATACTCCCCTTTAAGATGAATACACTTTTGTATGCTATAAAACCAATTTTCAAAACACTTTTTCCAATCTGAGCGAGGTATCTCAAAAACCAGTGATTTAAATTCTTCAGTAGCCTCTTCAGGCGATGAAAACCGCTATCCACGCATTTTATTTTTGATGTTTCGGAATAAGAAGAAGTCATTGGGCACTAAATCGGGCGAATATGGGCAATGAGTCATTAATTCGATGTTCCTGTTGGTCAAAAACACGACAGTTTGTCGTGCTGTGTGAGCGCTTGCATTGTCATGATGAACAATGATTCGTCGGTTTATGTTGTTTTTTCTGACTTCATCGATACTTCCGGCAAACAAATTGACGTATACCAGTCAGCATTAACTGTTCGTCGGTCCTCTAATGCAACAGTTGCAACATGACCCATTTTTCCGAAGAAACAAGCAATCATTCTTTTCGAAACGCTTCGTGACCGCACCACTTTTGTTGGTTTAGGTTCATTTTGAAACACCTATACAGTCGATTGCTGTTTAGTTTGAGGCGTATATGAATACATCTATGATTCATCACCTGTTACAATGTTACTGTCGTGAGCAAAAAAAAAACGGGACAGTGTCAAAATCGTTATGTCAATTTCCTTTATTTTTTAGCGTTGTAATTTAACATTTGATTAACTTTCATACTCTACGTCAAATTATATATCATAGTTGATAATTCAAAATTGAAAATGCGCATCTTTCGAAAACTGATAAAGCTAGACTTGTTACTAGTTTGCAAAATGGGAAATCATTAAGAAGTGTATTGGTTCAATTTAATATTGGTAAAAGTTCAGCCGCAAGAATATATAAAAAAAATGGAGGGAAGAGGATAATTTAAATCGGAAAATAATTTCCGAACGTAACAAAATTTCGAATACGCAGGAAGACGAAACATTAGTTACTGAGATTAGGCACAACCCTTTCAAAGCATTAAAGGAAGCTATAAGAACAACACAATTTCCTGTCTCATCTTGTAACAATGGTTACAAGTGAATGAAATTTAAACTTGAGATATCCAGCCCTACAGGCCTTATCTAAATCCCATTGAAAATGTATGACAGTATGGGGATTAATGAGATAGAGCTTCTACCCAGGAAGAATTTTGGGAGATTGTTCATAATGCTTGGCATCAAATTTCTATAAATTTTGTACAGAATATTGTCGCTTCAATGTCTACAAGATTAGATGCAGTTAATAATAACGGTGGAATGACGATATACTGATTATTTTAATGTAATAATTATTTTAATTTAATAAATGATCTTTCTCTAGCATTTTTTGTAATTTTTATTTACATTTATTTTAAAAATGTTTAATAAATGTCAATAAGACACACATTTTTGACAATTCCCGACTTACTATTATGAGTAAACATAGCCACTTAAGTAGTCACAATTTAAACCCAAGCAGAAACAGTGTCCCGTTTTTTTTTGCTCACGACAGTATATACAGAATTTGAACGACCACAATCAAATTTTTTTAACATTTCTTTGCATAGCTTGACACGTGCCTGTTTTTGCTCGTCTTTTAAATTTTGAGGGATTCAATGACTGGAAAGCTTCCTGACATGTAAATGATCATGCAAAATCGTATGTATTTGGTTCGCCGCAATGCGTAAGGACGCCTCTATCTTACTATATTTCACATGTCGATCTGATAAAATCTTTTCACGTACAGCATCGATATTTTTCGCAACAACAGAGGTGCATGGACGCCCTTCACGAAGATCGTCACCAAACGTTGGTCTTCTACGCTTGAATTCTGCGAACTATTTGTAAACCACTGTTTTGGATGGTGCTTCATTCCCAAATATCGAACTAAGCTTTTCCACATTGCTTTTGTGTCAAACCGTATCGAAAATCGTAAAAAATCATCACTCGAAAATCACGATTCAAAGTTTCCATTTTTGACACAACTATTCGTGAGCAAAAAAAAAAACGGGACACTGTTTCTGCGTGGGTTTAAATTGTGACTACTTAAGTGGCTATCTTTACTCTTAATAGTAAGTCAGGAATTGTCAAAAATGTGTGTCTTATTGACATTTATTAAACATTTTAAAAATAAATGTAAATGAAAATTACTAAAAGCGATAGAGAAAGATTATTTATTAAATTAAAATAATTATTACATTAAAATAATTAATATTTCGTCATTCCACCGTTATTATTAACTGCATCTAATCTTGTAGACATTGAAGCGACAATATTTTGTACAACATTTATAGAAATTTGATGCCAAGCATTTTGAACAATCTCCGAAAATTCTTCCTGGGTAGAAGCTCTATCTCATTAATCCCCATACATTTTCAATAGGATTTAGATAAGGACTGTAGGGCTGGATATCTCAAGTTTAAATTTCATTCTCTTGTAACCATTGTGTTACAAGATAAGACAGGAAATTGTGTTGTTCTTATAGCTTCCTTTAATGTTTTGAAAGGGTTGTGCCTAATCTCAGTAACTAATGTTTCGTTTTCTTGCGTATTCGAAATTTTGTTACGTGCGGAAATCATTTTCCGATTTAAATTATCCTCTTCCCTCCATTTTTTTTTATATGTTCTTGCGGCTGAACTTTTACCAATATTAAATTGAACCGATACACTTCTTAATGATTTCCCATTTTTCAAACTAGTAACAAGTCTAGCTTTATCAGTTTTCGAAAGATTTTTTTTTATATGTTCTTGCGGCTGAACTTTTACCAATATTAAATTGAACCGATACACTTCTTAATGATTTCCCATTTTTCAAACTAGTAACAAGTCTAGCTTTATCAGCTAGCTTTATCATTTTCAATTTTGAATTAGCAACTTTGTTAAATTTGTTAAATTCTGTTGAGACAAAACTGTTCGGTTTTAAGTCGAACTGTCAACTGAATTATAGGTTAAAAATGTCAAATTTTATGAATATGATAATTGTGGAATGCTGGCAATTGAGTATTTGATTCCGCAAATTTTAACACTATCCCTCGTATCCAGGCGTTCTATAAACAACTTTTAGTCGATGTAACCGGTTCGTTTAAAAATGAATATGTCAAGTTTTATAAGTATTCTGACCGAGTAGTGTTGAAATTGAAGAATTTAAAACTTGAATACAGAAACATTATAAAATCGTTCATTCCTTCTAAGGACGAAAATGGCTATTGCTGCATATGCTAACAATTCTCCATGAATCACATTATCAAGTAAAATTCTGGTCAACAATTTCGTCGGTGTCTTGAATTCATTGAAGATGATTAAAAATCTTGTAGTTCTCTCGAGACACGAATACAAGAAACTATAAAGCAAATTGAACGTTTGGTGTTGACAAATTGAAAGATTACAGTTTCCATTATTGCAAGGAAGGTTTAGATATCAGGCAACAGTTTTGACAATTTTACATGAAGATTTAGGACTCTATAAAGTGCCAGCAAGATAAATTCTCAGACTCCTCACACTAGAACAGAAACTTGTTAGGCGAGCAGTTTGCCAGGAAAATTTGGATGCGTTAAAATAACACTGCGATTTACCCCCAAAAAAACATACTACTGGACGACAATTGCAGGATATGTAAGATCAAGAAGTGCGACAGGTTATTGAGGAGTGTGGTTTCCGGTGTTGAGCCAGTAATCCGCTTAATTTTTTTTTTGAAGAGATCTCGTGATTGCAGAAACGTCGGAATAAGTGTATAAATATTGAAGGAACATATTATCATCAATATTTTACTCGACATCGCGATAGGATTGCTGTTCCTAGGCATGGTCTATCTTTATATGAAAAGTCACCAGTATATATCTGTTTGAAAATTTATAATAAACTGCCGAAACAGATACAGACAGAGAGTTGCTCTAGAAGATTCAAAAGAAATGTGAAAGAGTTTCTTCAAGAGAAAGTGTTTTATGAATTGGGCGAGTATTTTAATATGTAGTTGTTTCTGTTGCTTTGCAATTTTACAATTTTGTAATTACTGACAATGTATTTTATTGTGTTTCTTGTTGTAATTTTTTTTTGTATTTTTTTGACGTTTCAATCCATAATATTGGCTTTTGAATAAAGATATATTATTATTATTATTATTGTGAAGCAAGATATTTTTTAAGTTGCTCTTTCTTTCGCGTCTAGGTAGAGTGAACAAAAATATCTCATACTGACATTTATCTGTCGCATAATGCTAATACTGCTATTTTTACTGTTTCAAGTCGTGTTTCCTATTGAGTTCCTGAGTTTGTTTTATTTTTGAATGGCGTACGGTGTTCTAAAGGCGGCTTTACACGGTCAAAGAAATTCATGAATTTATTGAAAATGTATCCTTGTATTACACGATCAAATATTTTATTGGAGTTAATCAGTTAATGCCAACCATAAAATAGTGACTTTTTCTTACTACCAACATGTTTATGTTTGTACTCATAAGTTGAGTAGGTGATGTCAAACGTATTTTTGTACAGTGAAAATGATGACTAATTATTATAAGCTTTTACTATCTTCAGTTGATCTATTTTATAACGATAACCACTAATACCTATATAACCCCTAATTCTTACGATAACTTCTATGATAACACAACTATTACATTACATTCAAAGTTGGCAGTACTTTTAATACCAAAATGTAACCATAATTCCCCAAAAAATTGACGAAAGATTAGAGCTGGTTCTAATTCGTGAATTTCTTCATGAATTTATTGTCGTCAAGAAATTTACGACAATATCTGTTATAACGAACTACCAACGGACCCTGGAATTGGTTTGTAATATTCAAGCGTTGGTTATAAAAGAATATTAAATAACGTATATTGTTGTTTTAAAGTCTTTATTCTAGAAATGATGACAAAAATAATAAAAATAAGTCAATTTTCTTTAGTGAAATTAAGTTCTTAGGAATATAAATCTGTAATATTTTTTGCAATCTTCTGTTTCTTAATATCTCTTTATTTTTATTGTTGTCTAAGCAATCGACTGCCTTCAAAAATGAGTCATTTTCGAGATACACAAGCTGTACATAGTATGTTACGAGGGTATATCAAATTTAAACGAGACTATTTTCTTCCAAGTCAGAGCTTTATTCTACATTATTTACAAAAACGTATTATTTTTCCACATAATCTTCCGCCCTTGCAACGCATTTTTCCCAACGGATTGGAGGTTTTTTAATATCTTCGTCACAAACTCCTCTACTGCTTGGTTATAGTTGAAAGGCCGACCTCCAAGTGCTTCTTTCAACGGTCCAAGGAGATGAAAATTCGAAGGCGACAAGTCTGGACTGTAGGGAGGATGCTCCAATACTTCCCAGCCCATGCTGTCTAATTTTTGCCTTGTGACGTTTGCTGAATGAGGCCTGGCATTGTCATGAAGAAAAATCACACTTTTGACAGATTTCGTCTTCCTTTTTCGTCGCAAGAACAGCTTTGTAGCATCCAGAAGCTCGCAATAATATTCCGCATTAATTGTGCGTCGATCATGGAGAAAATCCACGTGAACATCGCCAAGCCGATCAAAAAAAAACAGTTGCCAAAACTTTTCCAGCTGACAACCTAGTCTTGGCTTTCACCGCTCTTTCTCCATCCTATACTCGCCTGCTTTGACTCGGGAGTGTAATGATGCACCCAAGTTTCGTCGCATGTTACGATTCGATTCAAAAACGCCTCGTTCTCTTGCCGGAATCGATTCAACAGACGCTGATAAACTTCTAGCCGATGCAGTTTCTATTCATCCGACAGCAACCGTGGAACTCATCTCTTGCAGACACCTTGTGAATCCCAAGTCCAGTGTCACGATGTGCTGAGCACTCCCGTAACTAATGCTAAGTTCCTTAGCGATATTCCAGAGCGTTATGCGCCAGTCGTCCTCCATGCGTTGTCAAACCGCCTCGATATTGGTTTAGGTCGCGCTTGTCCTCAGGTGGCGATTTTGGCTCTGGTTCTCAATGTTTTCGCGCCCTTCAGAAAATTCCTTGTGCCATGCAAAAACATGGGTTCGTGACAAAGTGTTGCCGAATCTCAGCAAAATTTCCGTTGGTTTCACACTCCTTGGCCAAAAACTTGATAATTATCCGTTGCTCCACAGAAATATGCACTTCTTGCTCACACATGGTTTCTATAGTCTCTATACCTGAGAGAATTCGAGTCGTTACTGTCTCCTCACTAAACTCTCACTTTAGCTGAAAGTTAACCCATCCCCGGTCAGCGACCTGTGTGGAATTAAAAAAAAAATTCGGTCCCGTTTAAATTAGATGTACCCGCGTACAAGTTTCAGTACCAGGACGGCTGCATCTGCTGTTGGAAATGGAAGCTTTTCTCTCCCAGTTTTTTCCTCATCACCAAAATTATTATTTTTTGAGTACAAATGATTGACTCGATAATTTTTGCGGTTGACGTATTTTGTCTTTGTGCCCAAATGTTCGACACTATCGACTTAGAAAGGCCATAATGTCAAATTTAGGCATTTACGCAACAATGTTGCATATTGGAATTATATTAAACTTATTTAACAAAGAAATCGCTTTTCCACTAGTTTTATCTACATTAGTTATTTCTGATGACATAAATTCAATACGCTAAAAGAAATTATTTGCACACGTACTTCCTAGATAGATCAAAGTGAAGCGACACGCAAAAGAACACAGGTTAAAGCACATCAAAGAAGGGCATACATAGACTTGTTAAAATTCGTTTATGTTTGTTCAACATCGAGTCGTTAAACCGCTCTTCAATAGATAGTTTGAACCGAATTCTAAACCCGAACTCTAAATTCCTACGACCGAAAAATGTGGCATGTTACAACCGAGTGTTCATTATAATTGAATTCGTTTTAGCCAATCAAAAGTGCATTTAATGTATTTTTTTACTACTTGGACTTTTCAACTCGTTCGTTATAGCCGTGTTTGTTATATACCGAGTTCGTTATAACCGTGTTTAACTGTACATGTAAAAAAATTAGCATTTTCTGTAGTTTTTGGGACTTTGAACACTCGTGGTCTATAAATAAATTAAAGTGAAACGTGTTGGTGTTATGTTAGGGTATTTAATTTATAAAGTGTATCTGTATTCCATTGTTAGGTACCTACCTTTGAGAATAAAGGATATTTTTTGTAAATAATTCCTTTTTATCAAAATACTTATTCACTATCTTACCTTCGATTACGTTAATTTTTATTAAACGCGCAAATGGTAATCAATTATTAACTGTCTTACAACAAAAACAATTAAAATTTCAAGTACACTTTCGAAATAAATATAGAACTAATTCATCAATATCCCAAAAATTTGAATTTGAATTTATATTATAATAAAAATTGTGTTATATTGGCTTTATTGTGAATATATTATTTAATATTTAAAATCATTCAATAAATTTTTAATTTTAACACATTAAACAATGTTTTTAGTTAGACGTTACTCAAAATTTTTTGTCATAGAGCCTTTAATCATGAATAGATAAGATAGAGTCACGTTCTTAGACATTTAGAATAGTGGAATGCTATAATTATGTTCTTTAATAATCTGTAATGAGTAAGATTGTATAAATATTGTTTGTATGTAAATTGTATTCCTGTGTGTCGGTGTTCAGTTTTTAACGATCATTGTAACTACGTAATCATTTTTAAACTAAAAAAAAGAAGAAAAATAAGTGTATCTGACATAATTGCGATTGCGTTTTTATACTTACTAATACATAAAGAATTCTATTCAATAAATTATTGAAATCTTAGTAACGGTGCTTGTTTTATATTTTGAATAATGTAAAATAATGAGTGTATGGATATATCAAATTACATACAGTTTTAATCTACATACAGATAACATTCTATTGTTGACGTATAAAGATATCACATTACAAGGAAGAGTGAATTAAAAATTCCTGTGAAGTGGTGATACATATCCATATACAGGGCGACGAGTGCGCAAATGAAGCGTTTTACAGGTACTTTAATTTTTTGTCTACCTGCACTCATCTGCAGAAAAAACGGACCACCTATAATTTTGTTGAGAATCGGGCGTTTGTTTGTTATTTTGGCTTTTAGTTTTTATTTTTTATTGACAAAGGACTTCCTCCTGGACTATTTAAAAAACAATATGATATTTATTCCAGTCTTAATAAACAATAACACAAATGTACTTAGCAAAATGTATGTTAACAATACATTTTAGAGGTACAGAAAACGAAAATTTAAATTTAAAATAGACTTCAATATTTCGTGTTGCCTCCTCTAGACCTAATTAGTGCTTACATACCACTAATGAGCTTACAAATTGCATTTTCCGGAATATTCTCCCATTCTTGAAGAACTATATGAAGCTTATTTATTGTGGTTGGTGCTATTGCACGAGATCTAACACGTTTACCTAACATGTCTTAAACATTTTCTATAGGATCTGCATCCGGCGAACATGCTGGCCAGTTGATTTTTCGAATGCCGATTTCTATCAGATATTCACTAACGCATCTCGCTGAATGTGGACTCGCGTTATCCTAAATCAGGACAAAGTTATCACCAATGGAGCAAATGATACCACGTGATATGCCAAAACTTCCTCAATATACCGTTGTGCCGTCAGTAAGTTTCCATCGATTAACACTAATTCTATAGTGGCATCTTTTGATATGCCTGCCCACACCATTACGGAACCTTCTTTATGACTAAGCCCGGGGCTGAAAACATACTCTGCGAATCGTTCACCCGTTCGTACTCGTTTTCGTCCGTCCATTGAATGGAGAAAGAACCTAGACTCATCGGGAAACGGTAAATTACTACATTGCTCAAGATTCTAGTTGATGTGTTCACGAGAAAATTGTAATATCTCTACGAGTGATGTGGGAGTAATTTAGGCCCAGTTGCTGTCCTATTGTCCACTTACTTACATTTTTACCACGAACCTCCAGAAGTCGATTTATTATCTATACTGAGGTTAAATGACGATTCCGTAGAGAATTAAGAAAAAGGATTCTGCCGTTTTGGGCGATAGTTTCCCGTTTTCTACCACTCTTTGAATAGTAGAACAACCTAACGTTGAGTAACCGAGCCACATACCGTTGGCTTCGACCATCTTCCTCGAGAGCTACTGTTTCAGTACAATTTTCAGCAGTTAGAACCATAATTAACAACAATCTTTAGGACTTAGTACCACAATTAACTAGTCTGTCACATTGACAATAAACTGCCTAGCAATCGAAAAATCCGTAAACAATTGTAAAACACAGGCACTATAATTGAATGAATGGAACGTGAAACTGGTGAATCTGAATGTTTATTGTTAATTTATAACGAAAATAAGTACCTAACATATTCTTCTTAGTCGATAAAAAATCAAAAGGGTAAATTAAAACCCAAAAGAACAAACAAACAAAAAAAAATTATAGGTGGCACGTTTTTTTTGCACCTGATGTATAATTTGTTTACAGTTTATAAAATGGTATAGCTCTTAATGGAGATATCGAACGTTTATGTTACATTTTTTTCCCGTATAAATGTTTAAAATATAAACGTAAATAAAACAATGAACACAATAGTGTGAAAAAATCCGAACGTTGGTAAATTATCCAGACTTCACAATATTTATTTAATTGTAACTAAACACCGCCACTTAGCAGCGTCATTGTTCATTGTGTTGGTTTTACTGATATAATGATAATGATATAAACGTGCGCGTTATTTAGAAAAATGTTTCCGTTCGAATGACGCCTACGCTTATTCATAAATATGTCTATAAACATCTTTACACTATGATAGTTGTTTATGTATTCATGTACTACATACGAACCGCTGCACAGTGTCTCGACTAGTACAAGCTAGCGGGACAAAATTATTTCTTCACTTATTTCAATTGTTTATGTATATTCCAGGTATCTTAAGCTATTTTACGAAAAAAAAGTTTAAAAATGTGTACACTGTATTTGTATTAATCGAAATATGTAGCTGCAAGACGGAAGTTGTTTACTAATGTGTCTCATTTGTTCACTATTGTCGCTAATTGTTCTTTAATTAGCTACGTTTACCTACTCATTATGTGTGTAAAGCACAATCATGTTTGTTTACAAAGAAATTTCTAGGAAAAAAATTAAAATCATAATGATAGTACCCACATTTATTAATTTACAAAATATTATTTCTTTTAAAATAAATTAGTACAATAACAGTATCTATATATCAATTATTTACAATAACAAGGTGTATAAGTAAAAGAAATATAATATTAACCCTGCAGAACTCGCGCCATTCTGTGGAACGTGAGCCCTCACGCGTGAGCATTTTTCTCACGCTTCATATTTTTTTTTATATATCGTCAGGATGCAAATAAAACTAGTATTTTTTAAGTCAAAATCAATATTTATTGTTTTTTTAAACATGTTATTTGCTTATAAAAGTTTAAAATCTCTAACGTTTGCTAATAAAATAAAAATAATAAAATTGTAATCGAAAATAAATTGCAAAAAATCTTGTATTCTCTAAAATGCTAATCACTCTGATCTGAGGAACTATTGACGTTGGAACATGAGGGACAGACATATTTAGCATGTTCTGTACAAATCACTTTATTGCACCTCTCGCAATGTTTCTTCCTTTTTCTATTTTTTCGCCTAGGACAAAACGCACAAAAACCTGAGGCAACCTCTCGCACAACTGTTGATTTCTTCATGTTACAAATTTTTCGAATTCGGGTACGTAAACTCACCGGAAAATCCTGTTTTGAAGATCGATTTATCAAATGTGGTTTGACCAATTCTTGAGCCAACTCTTTCAAATATAATCTGCGGTCTTGAATAATTTCGGTATTATTTTTATATATTATTTGAGAGTTGATACCGCCTATATCCAGAATTGAGAAAAATAATCTTAGAGGTCATCTACATCAGAACCTAGAGACAGAGTAAGTTGACTTCAACTCATCTACAACATCGACTCCGCCTTTTGTCAAATTATAAAACGTGATTATCTCAGGTTTTGAAGCATCTCCAGATTCTTCATCGATTTTATCATCACTATGAAATGTAGATAACATAGAAACAATTTTGTTTGGTTTCGGTTTTTATGAAACTAAAACCATAGGTTTGCAAAATGCAAATATGCTGCTATTTAGTGGTCTAATTTTAGTATTCAACATCAAAGGCGGTATCTCTTTTTTATTTTTTCTTAACGTTCCGACAATAATTGTTTTCATTTGAATCATGTCTTTGGCTGGTGGTATAGATGTGAAATAGTTATCCATCGTAACGTTTCGGCCTGTGTTCAAAATTGGTTGCGTTATTCGTTTAACTACAGAGCTTGCCGAGTTATCCAATTTAAATGGGCCTTCAGGCTGTTTACCTGCATAAACTTCTAAGTTGCATGTATAAACATTCTAGAATCTACTAAGGCCATATCTTCAAACCATATATAAAAAATAACTCCCAGCATTCTCTTACAGATTTTGCATTTTTCGCAATGGAGGTGACACCGGGTAAATGACTAACAATATTATGTCTCGGAGTGCGAGTGTTAGGATAAGGCGAGTGGGCCAACCAGCGAGTTGTGCCATCTTTACCAATATAATGATGTTCTCCATCAAATTGAGGCTCTGTGTCAACTATCATATCATCATTTTCGTTATCACGATCTGATTCTTCTGTGTCTGTATTATGGTCACTGTGTTCACTGACATTGTCACTCTCCACTTCATAATGATCTCCATCATCAAATAAATTTTCTGATTGCTGGTCAAGGGCTGGTTGAGTAGCCATCCATGTTGGTTGTGGATTTAATTCTGCATATTGTTGTCTTGCTAATTCGACAATTTTCTGAGTTCTACTCATTGCCATTATACTAAAAAAATAACATCGTCATATAAATATGTCATTTTCACTAATATAAAACTTTTAGTACACGACTAAATACTAATAAATGCAATACTTACACAAATAAGGTTAGAAAAACACGTCAATGCTATAACTCGCGTAGTGAGAGAAACGTCAATAGGCAAAACAAAACACCAATGCCGGAACTAGCGCCGTGAATGAAATGCTCACGCAGTCTGCAAGTGATTGACAAGTTCTTCCTAGAAATTGCTACAGACGACTAATTGGTGTTTAGGTTGCATTTATAAACAGAAGTGATACGTAAACTCAGCTAGAGGGCGCCTCGTTCCTATATCTCAACCCTCTTTAAAAATACAGCAATTCTGGCTTAAGCGTGAGCGAAATGCTTATAGGCGCGAGTTCTGCAGGGTTAAATAACTTATATACTAGGGCATGAATTATAAGCAACTACAACACACAATAAAATAAGAATAATAATTACAATAAAAAAATACTTAAATCTACTAATCACCATCAGATGAGTCGTTATCACCGCTCTCCCATTCAGTAGAATATTCAAAGAGTAAATAATCCTCATTTAATTCGTGATGATGACTTACTGATTGTGTTTCGGATGGCAATGAAGGTGGGATAATCAACTGCAGAACCTCCGATGGCAAAGAAGTAAATTTTCTTCGCGGTAATTCTCTGTACGAGTTGATAACAGGATCAGACGTAATTAAAAGCATTCTGAAAAGATCTGTATTTGTGGCAATACGTGACCGCTTCCTGGTGTGCCGTTCACGGAATCTACGACAGTCTTTATTTCTTGGTTTATCTACAATGAGACCCATACGATCTTTAAACACTTTTTGTATCTCTTGTGAGCGTTGCTTCACAATAGCTTTGTCGTTATCTCCCCTGACTTGCCACTGTTTTATTTCTAAACGATAGCTGATGTGAAGCAAACATTCAAACGTGCGTATCCATGCATGTAAAGTAGATAAACCAAATGCAAGGCGTTCTTCGTTGCTGGAATATTTCTTTGACTCCTCGTTCATAGTAGACGGGGTGGCACCGCAAATGTAACACTTTTGTGTTGAACTTGTGTCTGTTAAGGCATTGCACACTTTGCCATCAGTCATTGTCAACAACAAATCGTGTTTAACAGAGATTTGAGATCCAGCAACGTTACATAATGTTGGAAGAAGCTGACTTACTTCATCTAAAATTTTAGAAGTTTCTTTTTTCGTAACCTTGCTTTTGTCTCCTTGGCAAAAATAAACTTAATAGGACGGCAATATAAAGTAGAGGAAGGTCTTGGATTTTGCCAGATCACAGTTTCGCCATCAAGCAGTCTCAAAGGGACAAATGAGTATACGAACAAAAATTCGTCTGTAGCGTTAGTGTCCTCAAATTTCTGCTTATACGTGCTATGCCCCGAACTCCCATCACAGCCCCATTTGCTTACCAACGTATAATATGAACGAGGTAACACACTTCTAATGACTTCCGTCTGAGTTTAACTAATCGTTCAGCCGTTTTATCCCAAATCGCCTGAAGTTTAATTTCAGCTCGAGATTCAGTCACAGAAATATATTCGTCAGAAGGACAACAAGAAGTTTTGGACTTACCTAAACTATAAAACGATGGATAAACTTGATGTCCCGCTTTCATTGACCACTTTCTTGTTTGTTTATATGAGTGAGAAGTCGATTTCGAGTCCACATAATAAGCTAAAGCTTCTTCTGATGTTAACTGCCGACTTTGTTCAGAACACTTATTCTTTTCTCTAGTTTCACTGACCGCGACGTTATGGATCTGTTTAGCAACACTTCGATGCCCTTCTTTTCGAGTAGCTAACTCAGCTGCTGTAGTAAGCTCACTTGCACTTCGCGATTCCAAAAGATCTTCTACTCTCCGTCTCTTCGTTTTCGTTGATGTGTCTTCAAATGATTTTCTGGGTCGCCCTACGGAAAAAGCCGCTGATGATGTTGAAGTGCACGGCTGGTTAACACACATCTTTATTTCGATTCCGGATCCCTCTAACCAATCTTTATGTTTGATTAGAAACATTTCTTTGTTACACTTTAAAGAAGTCCACTTTTGATTGAATTTTGCTGAAACGCTTGATATTTTCATTTTGAGTCGTTTTAGAGAATCGTCAGAAACATCAGACATATTGAATTTTTCACTTATATAATAAAAAATGCCACTGTTTCGTTCAGTTTTGTCATGTTTTAGCCATTCTTCAAAAAACTCCATTTTCGTCATAGTCACGACTCGTTCTGAAAAAAATAAAATAATTTTAGTTTCGGGCCTTTTCGGAGTCTATAATATATATGAATCTGTGCCTGAATGTTGTAGGTATTACATATAGAAAAATCTAGGTGGATATATGTGGATAAAAAAAGTTGCTACTCTTTAAAGTTTACAATTAATGTAAAATTTGCTGGATTTATCTATACATTTACAAATTGATATTACACCAAAAGTATACATATTTTTTATAAAAAATATAAGTCATAATAGAGTACATACCTTCAACAGAATATTCCATCACAAAAAACTCGTTTCACTTTGCTACCAATTTTAAAATATGTTATCACAAGTGTGCATAAAATGCAACTGATTTGCAAATGAATATGACCTCTCTTATAAGGGTTACTTTGACCCCCCGATAAGATACCTTTATGAGGTGATAAACAAATTAATTCTTGGAATTCGTTACCTGGGGGGGGGGGGGGGGGGGGGGGGGTTGTTTACAAGTCGTTATCAGTTGTTCCTGGAAATTACGTCATGAATATTGTCCCGCTAGCTTGTACTAGTCGAGACACTGCGCTGGTTAAGTAAGTCTTCCGAATCTTTCGCTATACAGGGTGTAAATGAAATACGCTGACGTTCGCTAATATATAATACATACGTAAGGCAGCAATTCAAATCCGCAAAAATTTTATTCTGTCGAAACTTGAATTTTTACGAAAATTTAGGAACACGAACTTTTCAAATACGGTCCTATATTTAGATTGAATCTAAATATGTAAACAGAAATTATATGTTTATATGTTGTCGATTCAACAAACAAATAGGCATTTATTTGTTTAAGTTCACCAAAAAATCCCCTTCACTTTTCAATAATGTACTACGTGCAAATTAATTGCGTTTTCGCGAAGTAATGTAATTGTAAATATTCTTTCTACACTTTACGACGCTATTTTATTCGAATGTTTCATAGAAACAAATTCGCCCTCAAGTAGGAATCGAACCCACGACCTCTGGCTTGCCGGACCATTACTCGACCACTGAGCTGTTGAGGCGTGAATTAGAAACTTTTATGGGGATGCTTTGAGTTACATCAAAGGAAACATATGGATATATCTTTATAAAATGGCGTCGTAAAGTGTAGAAAGAATATTTACAATTACATTACTTCCCGAAAACGCAATTAATTTGCACAACTGCCGTACTGCGGGCAAGATATATTCATCTGTTTCCTTTGATGTAACTCAAAGCATCTAATAAAAGTTTCTAATTCACGCCTCAACAGCTCAGTGGTCGAGCAATGGTCCGGCAAGCCAGAGGTCGTGGGTTCGATTCCTACTTGAGGGCGAATTTTTTTCTATGAAAAATTCGAATAAAATAGCGTCGTAAAGTGTAGAAAGAATATTTACAATGTACTACGTGTTTGTGTGAAATAAACATGTATTCATTCATTTCCTAGATAATAAATTTTCTCATGTATCAGCTGTTCAGTTGTTATTTATAAGTAGGTGAATGGCCTGACCTTTGTAATATCCCGAAAGAGTGGAGTTTATTTAAATGTCTTAATATTAAATTCACACAGTAATAAATTACATTTGTAATTTTTAATTGAATGTTTATATTTTTCTTCTGTGTTCTATTTGCCTCTTTTTTTAATGGCAATTTTTTTGCTCTAAAAAGGGCAGATCTGTATGAAACAGCTAGACAGATTAATGGAGTAGATGTTCAATGTGGCTGCCATTTGCATAAATACAAGCTTCTAACCGATCGGTAAACTTTCGAAGTACACGATTTAACACGCGGACTTCACAGATATTGGCCGCAGCTTGAAAAATACGTTGCTGTAGATTGTTTTTCACGACCATGACTTTATATCTTGGATGTAATGTATCACGATCTCTCAATCTGTACACAGTTTGTAAAATTAAATCATTTGATGGACATCTTCGGTTCGGAAACCGCCCTTCACAAATACGAAAAATACGTATAGTAAGTAGCTCTAACATTTACACCTGCTTCACCGTATAGCAGAACGATTTCTGTTAATTCGTGATTTGAATAAGCCATACTTCACGCAACAGACTGACTTCTGACTTACGGTATGCATCATCGCATCTACAACTCCCACCATGGCGCATCACTAGGGGTAGCGCTGCAATTATAAAGGAATACAAAATTTACCAGAGTCAGGTCAAGCCACGCGCATTTATTAAATATTGTTTTTCTTTGATCTCGTTCGAAATAGAATTTTTGTACATTAGCATTTTAAGCTTAATATTATTACAGTGCTATTACATATTAAAGTATGTCGGAATATTTCGTTTACACCCTGTATAAACAGACTGAGAATGGCGGTGTTTAGTTGTAACTAATACATTGCAGCAACATCTGTACACATACAAGGACATAATTATTTTTCCACATAATCACTATTTAGTGCAACATATTACTTCAAACGCCGAATCTATTTCATTCTGTCCATGAAACAATTTTCTTGTTGTTTGTTGATTCAATTGCGAACAGCAGTCCGAGCTTCAGTGTTTGATGTAAAACGTTGACATTTCAATACCTCCTTGAACTTTAGGAACAACCAGAAATTTGAAGATGATAAATCAGAACTGTAATAAGGGTGCAAAACAACTGTGAATTTCAGGCTCGTCACTGTCGTCATCCGTTCGGTGCTGCAATGCGGTCTGGTGTCGTAGTGGTGCAAGAAAAAATTCGTTCTTTCCGGCCTCACTCTACGGATAGGATTCTTCAGTGATCGTGGAATTTTGCAGTATGTTATTGAATTAATCGTTGATCCCTTCTGCAGATATTCGGTATGATTCCCTTTGCATTCCAGAAAATTGTGAGCATGACTTTCTGCGCTGATTGAGCTCTTTTGAATTATCGTACACGTGAAGAATCAGGATTATGATACTCCATTGACTGCTGCTTGTTTTCGGAATCATAATAATGAACCCAAGATTTGTCCCCGGAAATCATCTCCTGATTCACATCAATGCTGATTAAGAAGTTCTTGACAAATATCTCACCATTCAGACACAGGAAAGCCAGGCAGAGAAATATAATAAAATATCGAATCCCCACCTCCCAGTATACAGTTACCTGTCAGATGCCGGCCTGTCGAGACCGAATTTCAATCCAAATGATGAAGAGAGTATTGGGAAGCCTTCAAACCCGCTCAAGTGGCCTACATCACCTATCCTACCTTAACCTTACCAGAAATGGAGCTGCCTCTCCACAAATGGAAGACACTCAATAAAATAAGAATGTTCCACGGAATCTGTTGTGACATATTTTATAAATGGGGACTGACTGAGATACCGACTTGTGAATGTGAAGATCCTCGCCTGACTATTCACCATATTACAACTGAGTACCCTCTTACAGCATATGGAGGTGAGATGAGCGACTTCTTTGAAGCCACTGACTCCGTGTTGGACTGGGTCAATGGCCTTGATTAAAAAAATTAACTCTGTTTTGGGTAGATGTATATTTAACTTTAAATTTCAATCAATGTAAACCATACACTAAATAAATTTATGTTATACAAGAGGTGTCGGCGTAGTGAATTATTAAAAATTCAGAAATAAATTTTAATGCCTTAAACGTCGTACAACCTTTATTTTGGTGTAGGAGTGCCAAATTAAGATAAAACATGGTCCTCATATGTATGCTCACCGTGGTCGCTATCTACGTCGATTGCTAAAAGACATATTTATGAAAGTTATTTGCAATACCGATGGTTTTTGGGAGAACTACATAAGATCAAGTCATTATGAATCCGAAATTGTATGTCGGTACTTCAATTGCATTTACATTACAAACGTCAAGTAAAATGTCAGTTGAATATATAATATGCAACGGCTATAATTGGAAAAGATATACGAACATATCTAGATCGCTCATTCTTCTTTTTCTTATAATTTCTTGGGTGGGCGCCAGCATGTCCAGGCATATGAGCGCAGTGCTCTTTGTACCACACCCCAATACATCTCTCAGTTCAACTGCGTTAGTCTTGTCTCCTCGATAAAAGCCACTATCCTCCTCAGGGCAAGTTTGAGTAGCCTCGTAGAATTTAATAGATCTCTTCCGAAGTGTTTCTGTCTGAGTTCCTTCAGTTCCTTACAAGTGCATATTACATGAAGGCTAGTTTCCTCCTGTTTTTCATATTTCCTACACCTGGGTTCGCTAACCAAGCCCACTTAATCGCTCGTTATATCGTTATATATGATTCGAATTGGTGGAGACTATGGCTTGAAATCTGAAACAGACAGAAACCAGAAGAATCCCTAATCACAATATAAATCAATAAACTCTAAATGCGTATTTTTGCAACTAAGTTGCCATCCTAGAACAATCTGCAAAAGAAAAATAGCGTTAAACGCAGCGTCTTTGGTTAAGGTACAACCATTGAAGATTTGCTCTTTACCGAATCGTCAGTGCATAACATTAAATTCCTAACATTAAAACAAACCATTATATACTACTTAAGGCAAATATTCATTCTACGATTAGGCATGTACTTCATGATGATACTTTGCCAATATTGAAATCACCAGAAAAATAGAGCTTGGAATACTTTAAAGAATCACGAGATAAGCATTCCGATAACGAGTCTTCTTATCCCCTGCAAATGGATCTAGATTACACAAGAATTCGATTGTCTTGTTTTGTTCATATCTGTTTTTATCCACACATTTATCCTAAAAATGAATGAGTTAGGTGATTTTTTTTTGAATTTTGAAAAATTGGAGGGTGACGGAGAGAAAATGTTGACATGTTTGAAATTAGAACGATTAAATTCGCTATAATTAGCTATTTATATGTTCTAGCAAAGCAGTAAGTTTTTCATGTTGTCTGGTGTTATCAAATATGTCACACTATCAATAGTTTTACACATGCGTTAATTTGAGATAAGGGAAATTAATGAAGTGATAAGTGGTCAGGCATTAGTTTTTAATAGACTAAACGGCACAGCCACATTGAATAAACATTATGCAGCCTACTTCATCAATCAGAACTGTGTATAAGTGGTTTAGTCATTTTAGAAGTAGTCATGCGAGCACAAACAACGGTGAGCATTTTGGACAACCTTTTGAAATCACCACTGATGAAACTATTCAGAAAATTCATAATATAATGATAAAAGAATTAAAGACGGATCTCAAATGACTTGACCTACGATATTTTACACCGATATTTACATATGAGATGAGGATAGTGTTTACTCATACTTGAATAAAAGCGTGAACCAGTAAATAAGCACAGTATGAGATAATTCACAAGAATTTCTGTGTCGTTTTATAATAATATGTGAAATTTTAATACATTTATTGCTAACTTGAAATTAAGGAATAGCCAAAACAATAAGTTGCTCCGAAGAAGGCGTAAACTATTTCAGCTGGAAAGGTTTGGATTCTTGTGGTATAAATCTTTATTGAAAGGTAAAATGATAATTGAGCAACATTATACAACCTTACCGGATCATTTGAAGTCGTTGGGCATCCTTCGTGCTCACCAGAGTTTGCCGCTTCAAGCTATTATCTGTTTTCGAGTATGGAGAAATAGGTTGCGGCCAAAGATTTACATCAAATAATAAGTTTATAGATGAAACAATAGATTATTTTGAAGAACTGGATAAATCGTAGCTGGGAATAAAAAACTAGAGCATTGTTGAACAATGTGTATAAATTTCGGAGATTATTCTGTAATTTTTGCAAGGATTCACGTCGTACCTTCCATACCTAATTTATAAAAAAATATATGTAAAAGTAATATATAAAATCCTTCTTTGTGTTGACGGACTAAATACACTCAGCTGCAGTGAGATAGTTTTATTAGTTACCAGTCATACTGTCCGTGGTAAAGTCAGTTCGGCTATATCGATTACAATATTGTTACTTTACTGTACCGCGTCTTACTAAAAAATATTTTATAATATAAGAACTATGCATCAATTATTTTACTTGATAGTGATTCCATACAAAATTAAATTAACATTTTAGGCACTATTGGGCCGCCAATAACTCCAGTACCAAATGGAAACGCCGTTCAAGTTAACGCAGATGTATCGCAAACTAATGGCACAGAAGAACCGATGCCACCTGGTTGGGAAATGAGAGTCGATTCATACGGTAGGAGGTACTATGTTGATCACAATACCCGGTATATTTGTTAATCATATTCTTTATTTAACGTATAATAACATAATTTATAAATTTCAGATCAACTTCATGGGAAAAACCTCAACCCTTACCTGCCGGATGGGAAATGAGAAGAGATTCTCGAGGTCGAATCTATTATGTCGACCATAATACTAGGACGACGACATGGCAGCGACCAAATTCAGAACGTTTGCAACATTATCAACAATGGCAGGGACAGAGGCAGCATATTGTACAACAAGGTAATAAAAATTTAATTATATTAAGCAAATTCTAGTCATAATAATGGCAGTAATAAATACTAAGGATAGCAAAAAGGAAAAAGAAAATTTAACACAAATAAAAAAAAAACACAAGAAAGAGAAAAAATTCAGGAAATAATCCTTCGTTTTACATAGTTTTGTGATGCAGTTGTTCGATAAAGGGTTATTATGTAATTATTACGCTATTCGCATACGCCTCTTAATTAAGTTTAGAAACTTAACTTTGCTCTGGAACACAAAAGTACATATACCGTATGTGTTAAATATCATTAGGCATAGAGAATCAACGTATGAGTACATACAATGTATACGTACATGAGAAAGCCAGTCCTATGCCAGCGAAGACCGCGACGACTGACTATTGTCTCCGATACCGATTGACTGGAAATTTTGCATTCAGTCTAGCTGCGGCCGTTACAGTTTGAAAGCGTACAATAAAATTAATGTATAATGGCTCTTTATACACCCATTGAAAAGCTTCAGTTAGTAAAATGGTTTTATGCTGGCAAGTCTGCAATGGAGTGCATGAATTTGTTTGCGCTGACTTTTGCAGACCGTTCTGTACCTTGCAGACAAACAATTTATAATATTATAAATAAATTTGAAACTTGTTTCTGTCTCAATAACTGTACGAAATGCAAACCAAGAGAGGTATCACCACAAAAAATTGAGGAAAGAGAACGGCGGGATGTATTAATTTGTAGTATTGTGGAAATTGATAACACGAGATCTACTAGAAGTGCTGCCGAGGAATTGGGTACAAGTAACACAACTATTTCACGTATTTGGAAACGTAATGGTTTAAAATGTTTCAAATATTCGAAAACTCAAGAAATATTTCCCGAGGACAATTTCCGTAGAATGGAGTTTTGTCAAAACGTTATGGAAAAGATACATCGAGATGAAAATTTCGTTAAAAATATTCTCTTCACCGATGAATCAACTTTTCCATTACACGGAAAGCACAATCCCTCTGTTCTTCGATATTGGGCTTCGGAAAATCAACACCGGCATTTTGCAAATGGCACTCAGTATCCTCCAAAACTAACCGTTTGGGCAGGTATTTTAGGTGACCATTCTATAGGCCCCTATTTTATTGATGGTATATTAAATGCCGACAAGTATCTCGAATTACTGAAAAATCAAATACTTCCCGCCATTCAAAACATTGGAATAAATCAGGAAATCGTTTGGTTTCAACATGATGGCTGTCCAGCACATAATGCAGTGAGGGTAAAGGAATTTCTAGAAATACTTTTCCTGACCGTCTTATTACTGGAACAGGGAATATTAAATGGCCCTCGCGATCTCCTGATCTATCTCCAAATGATTTCTTTTTGTGGGGATATCTAAAAAATATTGTTTATACTCATGAAGCTGGTAGAGCAGAAAATCTAGTTGCCTTGAGAGAAAAAATAACTGAGGCTGCGAATTCATTAACTGCCGACATGTTAGCAAATGTAAGAGCTAATTTCTACGACCGCCTAGGACAATGTCTTGCTGTGCAAGGAGAAATTTTTGAACCTCTTGTATAATTTATTATAATTTTTAGAATCCTTTTTTATTTATTTTATTAGGATTATTCTTTAATTTTATTAGAATTACGCTTTTGTTTATGCGACGCACCGCAACTTAAAAATTTCCTGCATCTACTGAAAGAAATAAGAAAAGCAAATCCCTTGCAATTCGTAAATGTTATTTTAGAACGCATTACAAGTACCTATGTCGATGGTCAAATGATTACTGCTAACTTGTATTTACGAAACAATCGGAGACAATCGTTGCCGGCCGTCGCGGTCTTCGCCGGCATTGGATCGGCTTTTCCATATACATATACATCGTATGTACTCATACGTATTCCCTATGCCTAATGAATAATGATATTTGACACATGCGGTATATATATATATATATATATATATATATATATATATAAATATAATAACTTCGTGACCTTGGTATGATATGGTAAACCTAATACAAAATATATATTTTGTATTCTCTTGATAAAGGCGTACACAGCCGAAACATGTAGAGTTTTTTAAATACATATATTTTGAAGTAATATACAGACCTTTAATCGCCTACTGATTAGGTTTACTATATATATATATATATATATATATATATATATATATATATATATATATTGATAACGTCCCCCTTTACTGGGCTGTGGTGAGATTATAAAATGTTAATGAGATAAAAGTGTAAGATAAAATTATGTATTTGAAAAGATTAGTCGGGCGCCTTAATTTATAAAATCTCACCCCAGATTGCGCTATCTTTATCTCAAATAGCCAACTAGTCGGAAAGCAAGAAACTATATTTAATAAAACTTTACTAAAAGTGGGTGATCTCGGGCTCGTTGTGAGTTTTAGGTTGTTGCTTCCAAAAAAGGGAATAATATTGATGTTGACGCTTAATATAATAACTCCTACAAATAAATATGAACAAATAAAAGATTCATGTAAAATTAAAAATATTATGTTTATTAAATTAAAGGAAACTGTAAAAAAATAACGTATTACAAATGTGATATTAACGAAACTGCATATACGCATAAACAACAAGGTGTTACTAATGTGAAAAGAGGTTATGTGTTAAACTAATAAATAATATGTATATAAATGTGAATACTCTTATTACAATTATGGTGAGTACCCTTTTATTGTTATCTCTAAGATATAAATAGGTTGTTTAATTAAATATAAAGATCATGACAGGACGTGGTAGATTAGGTAAATAATTCGAGAAGATTATAAAATAAAAGTTTAAAGAATTTAATTTTTGAAAAAAAATAAATATTATCTGAAAACCTGTTATAATAATGATGCTGATGTATGTTTGTAGATCGTCTGTGTGAATTGGGAAGATCCTCGGTGATCCAAAAATGTTCGGGTGCAGCACAAAATGATGGCGGGGTAGGTGGCTGTTTACGCAGACGCTATCGAAGATTTTCCTCGGACTTCGTCTTCGGTGCCTAATTACTCACTGCGCTCGTTTCTGGCTGTAGAATTTCAGGTATCGTTGTTGATGTACGTTAGACTATATTGTTGAAGTTCGGCGATGGATTCTTATATATAATTCTTCTGATTTTCTATCGTTTTCGGTGGAACTACGTCTGTGACGCTATATTGTTTGAAAGTTCGTTATTACCGAAAATTCTTGTAGTAATTCACTTGACGATCGAGTTAATTAATATTCTGGATACTTTTTATCACTTTTAGCTGAATTTATAATTTAAATTTGTGTTTTATACAAGATTTCTAAGGCTTGGTCTAAAAAGATGCGTCTATTTATTTTTCAAATTCAAGGATCGAATTATTCGACAGCACTTGTCTGAATATACCAAACACGCTATCTATTGATATCAATAATCTCGATGATTTACCCTTTTAACAATTTTATATACAAAGAATTTGATTAATTTAGATTATCTAAATGATTTTAAAAATTATATTATAAATTACCAAGTTAGGTTAAGATAAATTTGAATGATACAAATCGCATACTGCGCATGATAAATGTAAACATAGCGAGATGTCAATTTGTAGGCGTGTCTTACTAGTGTGGATATAATACAAAGTTGCATATGGATTTGAATATGTTTTTCGCGCTAATATTTGAAAATTTGAATATGATATAATAAAATTAACTAATGAAAGGAAAATGTATATAGAAATTTAAAGAATGAAATGATCGTTATAAAAATACATATGCACTTCGATACTACTAAGACTTAATAATATTATTTATATAACCATTATATTATAACCCTTTTTCACTTTGTATGTCTTATTCTTCCTATTTTAGATGCAGCTCTATATGGATAACATGCATCACAACAATGTCCCCGTCGAAAAAATGTCGGAATGTACAAATGAGGACATTCTTTTCGCTGAAGATAATGTAGGAAATGAAAGATAACAACCTTGTTTTTCTAAACTTATTACGTGTCGTTCGAATTAAACAATTAGAAAGAAAAATAAGTTAACACCTTAATATAAAAACTTTATGAATTGTAAAAACGAAATGTTTGTTTGTGTGATGAACTTCCTTAACATTATATTAGTATACCAGTCTTTTTCTCTTTTTTTTTTTTTTTAATTATCAACTATTATTCTATTGTTTCTTTGTAACTTCTCTTTATTTATTCAAGCTGTCCAAATTCAAATTATCCAGTCTAAATTAATGTTTCTTGTTTAAGTATATTTATTTGTAATTATATAAAAATAGTTTAGTTATAGTATTCATTTAATTGATGTATTTTGCGAGCTATAACATACCTTTCAATGTAATTAATAATTTTAATGACTGTATTTATTCAATTGTATATTACTGTTCCGTTAAATAATCCTGCAACATCGAAATATGGTATCTACCCTTTATGTACCCGGTTTCTTCTTCCATTAATTCATAAGTATTGTTGCCTAAGATTCTATTAATAATATAAGGTCCTTGATATGGTTTTAGCAGTTTTCCCATTATTTTATTTTTAAGATCAGTTACTCTCAATCTTTTCACTATTACCCTATCATTAAGATTATATGTTTTATATTTCTTATCAACGGTATTCCTCTTTCTTTCCCATTTAATTTTCTTTGTCAATAATTTCTCTCTTACTTCTATAAGTCGTTCGTTGAAGTTGATGGCTTCTGGATCTGTCCAAGGTCTCTGCGGTGGCTGACCAGTAAAAATTGTTATGGGACAATGGTTATGAACTGTACTGGGTGTGTTATTAATGGTGTGTTCTATTTGTTGTAAATATTTAGCCCATTTATTATGATTGTCATGTAGAAGTATTCTTAAATATTTCAGAGTTTCTCGTATATATCGTTCTGTTGGATTGCCCTGTGGATAACGTATTGATGTATAGTAGGTGCGGATGTTATGCGAATGTAGAAAGTCCTTGTATCTGTCATTGTTAAAGTATGTAGCGTGATCGGATAGTATTGCTAAGGGTTTTCCAAATTGGGTAAAATAATCTGTTAACGCTTGTAGTACAGTATTGGTGTCGCATTTCTGTGTAGGAATAAGTTTGATAAATTTGGAAAAGATATCACAAATCACAAGAATATTTCTATAACCTTTCGTACTTGGTATTAAGTTTGAAAGAAAATCTATAGATATCAATTCTAACTTGTCGTAAGTTACAATATTGTGGCAGATATTGGTATTCGTAAAGTTCTTGTCCTTCGCAAGTTCACATGTTCTGCAGTGTTTAATTACGCTTTTGATGATTCTCTCATCATTGATACAGTAGAATGCCTCTCTAAACAGTAACCAGCATTTTCTACCTCCTATATGCGTGTATGAATAATGTAAATATTCCGTTATCTCCCTGGTGTGTTTCTCATTTGTGACATATACGATGTTCTTACCTATCTGTTTTACTATTAAATTATCCTTAAGTGACATGCCTTTGTAAGTTCCCTTTTCCTTTAACGGTTGATGTAATTCAGTGAAATCTGGACCTGATTGTATAGATAAAAGCTTGTTGATGGAAAATATTCCCTGTCTTTGAAGTTGTACCAAATTTATGCAAATATTTTGTCGTTTCACATCCCCGTCCTGTCGTGTTAAAGCATCTGCTGTTATCATTTCCTTACCTGGTTTGTATACAATGTTAAATTCGTACTGCTGTATGAGCAACGTCCACCTGTAAATGCGACTATTATTCAGTTTGCAACTCATTATGTTAACCAGAGCTTTATGGTCCGTTTCTAGCGTAAAACTTTTTCCAATAAGGTAATATCTTAACTTTGTAAGTGCAAAAACAATAGCTAACATCTCTTTCTCCGATATTGTATATCTGGTTTCACATGCTTTGAGTGTTCGTGAAATGAAGTATATAGGTGTTTCGATGTTATCTTTGATTTGAACAAGCTCCGCTGCGATGGTTTGATGTGATGCATCAGTTCTAACTACAAACGGCAATGTAAAATCAGGGTGGTGAAGTTTTAAGTTTTCAACAAAGCTTTCTTTCAACAGATAAAAACAACTTTCATGTTCTGCGGTCCACGACCATTTCTTGCCTTTCTTCAATAGATCTAATAATGGTATAGTTCTTTCACTATAATGGGATATGAATTTGCGATAGTAATTAAGAACCCCTAAGAATCCTCGTAATGTTTTTAGATTTTTAGGTCTTGTATAATTCTTAATTTCATCCAGGCGTGTTGGATCAAGTAAAATGTTATCTCTATTTATCACGTAGCCAAGGTAATTTATTTCGTGACGGAAAAATTGACATTTTAAAAGGTTTAATTTCATACCTTCTGTTGTTAAAGTATTTAGAATAATTTTTAGGTGCAGTAAATGCTGTTCGACACTCTCGGAAAATATTATTATATCATCAAGATAATGTAATGCGAATTCGTCGTATTTATCCAATATTTTATGTAAAAATCTAATAAGGGCGGCGGGCGATGTTTTTAGGCCAAATGGGCACACTCTGAATTGATAAACAATACCATTCACTAGAAAACCACAGTACCTTCTTGATTCTGGTTCTAAGTTGATAAGCCAAAATGCGTTCTTAAGATCTACCTTGCTGTATATGGGCTTATTACCACATTTTGTTAATAATACATCGATATTTTGCGGCATTTCGAATTCGGGTTTAATTCTTCGGTTCAATGCTCTTGCATCTAAACATATGCGTAGAGATAAGTCTTTCTTTTGGACTATTACTATCGGATTTATAAAGTAGGTATTTGACTTCTCTATTATGCCAGTCTGTTCTAATCGTTCCAGTTCCTGACTTACTTTCTGCTGATAATGATACGGAATGGGGTAATTTTTACTAATTAGTGGGTCTTCGTTATCTATTTTAATCGGATGCTGATATCCTTTTGCAAACACTACATCATTGTTAATAAGAGTAATATTATTGTATAAAATTGCTATCAAGTCGGGTATGACAGTTGTATCTGGTATCTTAGAGTTCTCTATAAAATTCTTTATATCATCATAATTATTAATTGTTTTCACTACTTGATTATCCATTCTAACTTCCATAACATCTCCTCGCTCGTGACAATCCTTCGTTCCTTGCCTAACTACCATTCTCTCTATTCCAATATTTGTATTATTAAATTCTATTATTTTTCCATCTGTTTCATTATTCCCCTCGTAATCTCTTCTATTGCACGGTTCATTATTTAATATAATATTATTTATTTCACTCGTAAGCACTTCCTTCTTATATAGGTTATAACCTTTTAACTCTTCTTCTGATAATTGTTTTTCAAATATAACTTTATTCACATCTATATTTAGTATACCATTTTCGAAATCTAAGATCATTTTGAGTTTTTTAATACTGTCAATACCTATAATACAGTCGTATTGTAGTTTATCTATAATATAGCAATGTATGATGTATTTTGATTTGTCGACTAATATTTCTGTTGATAATTGTTTTGTTACCGTCCCCATGCGTTTTCCGTTCGCTGCAATGATATCTGTCCCTTTCGTTTTTACAATGTTCTTCTCGTATCCCCGTATATTCGTAGCTTTCTCTGCCTTTAATAAAGTTATTTCCGCTCCTGTATCGATTAAGCAATATAAAAAGATATTTTCGAATTTTAATTTTACAATAGGTAAAGTATATATTTGGGTAGTTTGGTTGCCTGCATCTTCTACAGTAATGAATTCTTCCGGATGTTGATAGAAAGTAATATTTTCAAATTTAAAAGGTATGTTACAGTCGTCATGGGTTTTTAATTTTGTGCTGATGATGGGCCTTGTGTTGGATTGGTGTAGAGGTCCTCTGTTAAAATTGGCGTTTTTTTTAATACCTCTTCCATATTTGTTCGTATCGGCGATACAGATCGATGACGTCTGTTAATATTATTTACGTGACCACGTCCACGATTACGGATATGATTAAATCCTCTTCCTTGTTGATTAGTATTATGGTTTGTATTGTTATTGTTTGTTTGTCGATCCGTAGTGCGATTGTAATTATTGAAATAATTATTACTGTTGTATCTGGATGGCTGGTAGTTGTAATTAGGTCTATTTGATGGATTGTTTGAATTATTATTATCCCGATCATTGTACATATTATTGTTAGAATTGTTATTATTATTATATGCTCTTGTAAAATTTTGATTTCTATTATTGTTGTTGAAATTATTATAACGTTGCGGTGGTGAGTTATTTGGGTTATTGTTCGGATTATTTGAATTTTGTGACGGATGATTGCGAGAGTTGGGATTGCGATATATGTGTTGTGGCTGATGGTTATTCTCCGAATAATCATCTAGACGTCTCATTATGTCTATGAGAGAGTCCATATCCGTAACTCTTTGACATATGATAGCCTGTGTATCGGTGTAGATGAAATGATTTAGGAGCTGCCTGGCAATCATTGATTCTTCCATGTCATTCAGGTGTTTACACTGGTTATAGATACGGGAAGCGTATGTCTCGCGTGATACTTGTCCCAATCGATATTTGCCTGTCAACAACCGTATTCTAGCTCTGTTTTGTTGCGTTTCGTCCCAATAATTCTTCTTAAAGAGTGTAACAAATTGGTCAAGAGAATTGCAATGGTCCTCAATTCTTTGAAACCACTCTTGTGCACTGTAACGTAAAGTTACTCGTATGACCTCCATCCTCTGCTTCTCCTCAGGTATATCCTCTAAGTAGCGTAAAAGACAACTAAGATACGTCATAGGATGTACACGTGTGATATCCCCGTCGAAATGATGTAAATTTTCTATCTTTATAGAGCTATTATTAGTATTAATATAATTAGTTGATGTAAAATAGCCTTTTATTTTATTTTCCAATCGTTTAATGTTAGTCTGTGTGGTCGTATAATTTTCATTATTAGTTATAGTTATAGTATCTAAATTTTGTCTGACAATATTGATTTCTTGTTTATTATGATCGTTGTATTGGTTTAACGATGATTTTAATTGTTCTGTGTTATCATTATTTAATTTGTTAAAATTGGTCAATTTTGTATTAAACAAATTATTATTTTCAGAAATCATTTTGTCTATGTTTTGTTGTATGTCTTGTGTTGTAGTTTTAAGTCTCTGTTCAGTATTATTTTGAATTTCCGTAGTTGCGGTCTCTAACTGCTTAGCCCAATGTAAATTCTGTAGATTAACGGTTTCATCAAGTTTAATTAAGTACTTAAGTTCGTTTTCTTCCATGTTTTTCTGAGCTGTAGAAATTTCTGCTATCTTACCCTCTAAATCTACTTTGAAAGCACTTAATTTGTTGTCGATGTTTGCATTATTTATTTCAAATTTTTGATTAATATTGTTCATGTTTGTCTCTAATTTAGTTGTTAGATCATTATTCATGTTGCTTATGTCTGTTTTCATATTAGTTAGTTCTTGTTTTAATTCTATATTGTCTTGTTTTAAGTTATCGTTATTTGTATCTATTTTATTATTAGTATTATCTAATTTATTTGTTAAGTCTTTGTTATCTTGTTTTAAATCGGTCATTTGTGTCATTAATATCTGTAACATATTCATCACCTGGCCAATGTCTGGTGAACTTACCCCTTCAGTTGTAGACGCTTGTGCCACGGGAATGTCTCCCTGTTCAACCCTATCTTCTTCAGTACTGTCCTTAACTGCTTTGGTTCTATGTCGAGTATCCATTTTGATATATTTTAAATTTATAAAGTTTAATGAATTTATATAAAGATGTATCCTTTATTTTAGAAGTATGATAATAATAAATAGTTGAAAAATACAAAGTTATGTTTAAAATATGAATAATAATACTCGAGACACCGTAATTTTATTAGTGAATCAAAAGTTAAATAAAATAACGTAAGCACAAGGTGATATTTTCCCTTTCACTAACCTTTAATATGTCCTAGAATCCTCCAAAGTCTGCGATGTAGTGAAATAAAGGTAACAATCTGCTGTTATAATAGGAAAAACATGTACACACAACGACAATAATAATCTACACCTTTTTGTCTATATAATATATGAAACAATTTGAAAAGTATCAATTATTTGCAATATTTAACTTTGTAGATGAGTTATCAACAAGAAGCAACAGCCCCACGTTGGGCGCCAATTGATAACGTCCCCCTTTACTGGGCTGTGGTGAGATTATAAAATGTTAATGAGATAAAAGTGTAAGATAAAATTATGTATTTGAAAAGATTAGTCGGGCGCCTTAATTTATAAAATCTCACCCCAGATTGCGCTATCTTTATCTCAAATAGCCAACTAGTCGGAAAGCAAGAAACTATATTTAATAAAACTTTACTAAAAGTGGGTGATCTCGGGCTCGTTGTGAGTTTTAGGTTGTTGCTTCCAAAAAAGGGAATAATATTGATGTTGACGCTTAATATAATAACTCCTACAAATAAATATGAACAAATAAAAGATTCATGTAAAATTAAAAATATTATGTTTATTAAATTAAAGGAAACTGTAAAAAAATAACGTATTACAAATGTGATATTAACGAAACTGCATATACGCATAAACAACAAGGTGTTACTAATGTGAAAAGAGGTTATGTGTTAAACTAATAAATAATATGTATATAAATGTGAATACTCTTATTACAATTATGGTGAGTACCCTTTTATTGTTATCTCTAAGATATAAATAGGTTGTTTAATTAAATATAAAGATCATGACAGGACGTGGTAGATTAGGTAAATAATTCGAGAAGATTATAAAATAAAAGTTTAAAGAATTTAATTTTTGAAAAAAAATAAATATTATCTGAAAACCTGTTATAATAATGATGCTGATGTATGTTTGTAGATCGTCTGTGTGAATTGGGAAGATCCTCGGTGATCCAAAAATGTTCGGGTGCAGCACAAAATGATGGCGGGGTAGGTGGCTGTTTACGCAGACGCTATCGAAGATTTTCCTCGGACTTCGTCTTCGGTGCCTAATTACTCACTGCGCTCGTTTCTGGCTGTAGAATTTCAGGTATCGTTGTTGATGTACGTTAGACTATATTGTTGAAGTTCGGCGATGGATTCTTATATATAATTCTTCTGATTTTCTATCGTTTTCGGTGGAACTACGTCTGTGACGCTATATTGTTTGAAAGTTCGTTATTACCGAAAATTCTTGTAGTAATTCACTTGACGATCGAGTTAATTAATATTCTGGATACTTTTTATCACTTTTAGCTGAATTTATAATTTAAATTTGTGTTTTATACAAGATTTCTAAGGCTTGGTCTAAAAAGATGCGTCTATTTATTTTTCAAATTCAAGGATCGAATTATTCGACAGCACTTGTCTGAATATACCAAACACGCTATCTATTGATATCAATAATCTCGATGATTTACCCTTTTAACAATTTTATATACAAAGAATTTGATTAATTTAGATTATCTAAATGATTTTAAAAATTATATTATAAATTACCAAGTTAGGTTAAGATAAATTTGAATGATACAAATCGCATACTGCGCATGATAAATGTAAACATAGCGAGATGTCAATTTGTAGGCGTGTCTTACTAGTGTGGATATAATACAAAGTTGCATATGGATTTGAATATGTTTTTCGCGCTAATATTTGAAAATTTGAATATGATATAATAAAATTAACTAATGAAAGGAAAATGTATATAGAAATTTAAAGAATGAAATGATCGTTATAAAAATACATATGCACTTCGATACTACTAAGACTTAATAATATTATTTATATAACCATTATATTATAACCCTTTTTCACTTTGTATGTCTTATTCTTCCTATTTTAGATGCAGCTCTATATGGATAACATGCATCACAACAATATATATATATATTTTATATAGTTTCCTTTTAACTCTACGCGATGCTTAAACTTCTTTGTATGATAAGATTGTTCGAAGCTCTCAAAAGAGGCATCAGTTTCAGAAATCACCTCGGCATTTCATCCCAAACTTCCACTGGGAAACAAGAAATAATTAGGGGCGCAATCTCACGTGTAATGTGTATTTAAGAGCAATTCGTAGCATGGACCAAACATTTTTGCTTGCGCAATTAATGGTAAATAAGCTATTGTCGTGATTAAACATTTTTGTTTCTTTACCAAACGCGATCCTTTTGTTTGATTAAGTTTTCACTTTGTCCAGAAATACTGCATAATATTTTTTGAAGATAGTCATAAATACTCCGCCATGTATATTCTAAAAAATAACTATCTGCGTTATCATTTGAAGGAATTGTTTTTGCCTTTTTCGGTAGACTTGAATCAGTTTCGAAGCATTATCTATATTGTTTTATCCAGAGGTTGTCTGCTGGATCCTAGGTCTGATCAATAGTTTCGAAGCGGTATTAAAATTTAGAGGTATTACGTTGTAAATATTCCAAATACTGCTTTGAAATGTACGGTCTTTGATGTTTTTGGTCGATTTTTTAGCAATTGCCCCACATATCTGCTTAAGAACTGTGTCATATGTAAAATGTATATTATCCATTCATATGAAGTCTTTAGAATGTCCACTGGTTTCTATACGCCATTCCAAATAAGATTGGACCAGATGGCGCTGCAATCTGAGTGTACTTTACACAGGAATTTCAAACAAATGGAACATATGGTTTCTCTCATATGATGAGAGGTTATATACCTACTAACCTATATAAAATATTATTTTTTGACTTTTACATTTTTTCTTAACATATTAAAGCTTAGACACACTTTAATAATTTCATTCAAGCAAGAAGTGGCAAATATATACCAATTAGACATATATAAAATAGTTCATTTAATATCTTATTTGTTTGAAGGTGTTGTATCTACAACAAAATTGTCTATAAATACAATGGCAATGTAAAGAATGTGTTAAAACTATCTCAAAGGAAATATCTACTTATACTTTGATTTTACTACCAAACAAAATATGGTTCATCGTAATTTCGGTCCGATGCGTCCGGTCTCTAGTCATAACGTTATTTTCCATGCAATCATATCTAATCCTTATAACAATATATTTTTTACTTCGTCTAATTTAAATGACATTATTGGCTGTAACTTAACTTGAGCCCATACGAGTTCGATGGGTTTTAGATTACAGTGATTACAACTAATCGTAAAACTGTGCGACCACTTTCTCTAGCTAATTTCATCATCAACCACGTAAGAAACTGAACGGAAGCATATCTTTTTACAAGCTCAAGCAATTTAACCCTTAGCATAATGTTATCAGCTAAGATTCCTTTTATTAAAAACTATTCAATAAATGCCTCTTTTTTACACATGATGCAAGTAACTTTCCTCTTTTAGTAGAATGGTAAGGCTCATTATCCATTACTATTATGCAACTGGACTCAAGAAAAGATAATATATTTCATATTCATGCGATGAACACCTCATTATTCATGTCTTCATGACAATCTCTCATTTTCTTGGATTGAAATAACAAACCACTTTTCATAAAACTAGTTTCGCTGCCAATGTAAAGCACAATTCACTTTCTCTTGTCAGATGGATGTTTTAAACCAGTAGAAAGATGTTTGTCTTAAGTTAAGCACCGTTATGTGTTTTCATATTTTTGATTTTGTGTAACCTGCATTTATCCATGTTTTATCTAAATAATATATTTTTCTGCCTTCTGCACGAAACCCAAACTTTCTTATATTTGTCAAATAACGACGTCTCCATAAGATAATATCATTTCGTTCCATTAATATGTTGTTTCATGTACATTTTTTCCTACTTGAATCTTAGTTTCTTTAGGATTTTCCAAAGTGATGTTTGTTTTATAGGAGATAAGCTGGCTTCCCCTCTAATAACCAAGAAATAAAATACTCGTATATGGCATACATTATAACTTTAAAATTATGTAAAATTACCTCACATATTTATGTACAAGTTAGTAATTAATTTTTAAGAAAAATTAATACACGTGCCTTCTAATTGTACTTTTTGATGTTTCGTCCAGTCTATTAGAAGCAATCTATTCGTGTGTGATTATGTGAAGAAAAAGTGAATGAAAGTGATAAAATATCCTCAGAAAATGAGTATTTCACTTTATGATCTCTATAAAGAACTATTTTTAATGAATATTAATAATAAATAGCACAACAAACAACTAATAGAACACGCAATTGACTAGCACTGACAGAAATAATGATCGGTACTGACAGCAAAAAGAAAAGTTGACAGGGCAAAATAAACTTGATTTTGCCTGGGAAAAGCGGCCTCTATTTTAACCAATCACAAGCTTTTATTTTAATCCCTATGTTTTCCAAAGGTCCAATCTTATTTGGAATGGTACATAGCTCCCTTAACACCATGTGAGCCTTTTCACTATCATCATTGTCAATAATTTATTCCATTGCACAACCAGTTTATAATTTGGTTTTTGTTAAAAAAAAAACACAAGTTTACTTTAAACTAAGACGAAAACTTATTGAATATATGTTAATAGTTGGCAAAACATATAGGAACCGATTGTATCTATAGAAAATAAATTCTATATGGTGCTCTAACTGCCATCTATATGTCAGGCTAAGAACATTTCAGTTTATCCCCGTACAATGTGGTTTTTGATTATGCCGTTTGTTTGACGAGTCTGACATTCGAAAGTGATGTTTGATTAACATTACTTTCAAAGAATCAATCTTGTATTTGTTTTTCGCATTTGAAATATTCTGTATTCATCACAAATTTAAATAAAGTTATTGCTTTTTCACTTTGTATTACTATTTCAGGCAATCAGAGATTTTTATATCCTCAACAGTCTATACCAGTTGCTGGACCCAGTACTACAACCTCAGCTGAGGATGAAGATTTACCTGCAGGCTGGGAACGTAGAGTATTACCCGAAGGTGAGATTTGTATTTTAAATAATTGACAAAAACAAGGTTCTAATTTCAATAAAATTACAGGGCGCATTTATTACGTTAATCACAAAAACCGAACTACTCAGTGGGAAGATCCGAGAACGCAGGGTCAAGAGGTGTCAGGTGAAATGGATAATGTTTCTTTGCCTCCCGGGTGGGAGATTCGCTATACTGAAGACAATAAACAATATTTTGTGGACCACAATACAAAGACTACAACATTTGACGACCCACGGCCGGGAGCTCCTAAAGGGCCTAAAGGAGTTTATGGAGTACCCAGGAATTATGAGAGATCGTTCAGATGGAAAATTGGTCAGTTTAGGTAAGTAATTTTTAAAAAAATTATTTCAACATGTTCAATATCTTCTTTATTCAAGTTTGAAATGTTATTACCTTTTAAGTGGTTGTATTTTGTACATTATTGAAATATTTGGGCTGATTCAGTGTCGGTTTTCTACTTAAATTTAAAAGTCTTTTAATATTTCAAGATTACTTAAAAAATTAATGTTCGTTATTTTTTCTACGCAGCTATGATTGTTATTGAGATATTGTTGATACCATCTACCCGCAACTTTATATAGGTCCTTCTAGTTAACTTATTCATATTTGAGTTATGACGTTTTGGATTTGTTACACCACAATCAATTAAATTTTTTCTATTTGTCATTGGTATTTATTATTTTTGCATAATCAAAATTTTATTTTGATAATTGTAAAAATTTTAATAACAATCATTTATATAAAACTTTTGCACTAACCCTCGTATATTATTATTTATATTATTTATTTGTCATTTTGCCTTTTTCAGATATTTGTGTCAGAGCAACGCATTACCTAGTCACATTAAGATATCGGTGACTAGACAAACCCTTTTCGAAGATTCTTATCATTCGATTATGAGGTTACCCGCGTATGAACTAAGACGTCGCTTATACATAATATTTAAGGGCGAAGAGGGCTTAGATTATGGTGGTGTAAGTAGAGAATGGTTCTTCCTATTATCACACGAAGTTCTAAATCCAATGTACTGTCTGTTCGAGTACGCAAACAAGAACAACTACAGTCTGCAAATAAATCCTGCTTCATACGTCAATCCAGATCACCTGCAGTATTTCAAATTCATTGGTAGATTTATAGCAATGGCATTGTACCACGGTCGATTTATTTATTCTGGTTTTACAATGCCTTTCTACAAAAGAATGCTAAACAAGAAATTACTAATGAAAGATATAGAAAGTATCGATCCAGAATTTTATAATTCGCTTGTGTGGATCAAAGACAATAACATCGACGAATGCGGTTTAGAACTGTTTTATAGCGTAGATTTCGAAGTGTTAGGTCAAGTCGTTCATCACGAATTGAAAAAAGGCGGTGACAAAGAGAAGCTTTCTGAAGAAAACAAGGAAGAGTATATCACACTGATGACAGAATGGAGAATGACTAGAGGTATTGAACAGCAAACGAAAGCGTTTTTGGACGGTTTTAACGAAGTGGTGCCACTAGAATGGCTGAAATATTTTGACGAGCGTGAATTAGAACTGTTACTTTGTGGTATGCAAGAAATAGATGTTGAAGACTGGCAAAGACATACTATATATAGACATTACACTAGAAATAGCAAACAAGTTGTTTGGTTTTGGCAGGTAAGTTTTTATTTTGATATAATATTTGTGTGATTGTACAAGCTTACTAGTTTTTAGTTTCTAAAAAAGTATATTTAAGTCTAGTGATGTTATTGGTATATTGTCATTAGACGAAGAAAGTTAAATATAATTTTGATAAGAATGTTATCTACATGCTTGCCCTCTTTTTGATAATATAAAGTGTTTACAGGCCTCTCGGGCCCATTCCTTGGTCATGTTATTCCATTTCTTCCTATCCCTTACCAACAATCTCCAATTCTTGAGTCCCTTCCTTTCTACATCCTACATAACCGCCTCCCGGCATCTGCTCGTCGGTCTACCCCGCCTTCTCTTTCTATGGGGTATCCTCCATCCTATATCTGAACGTCTCTTCCACTGATCTTGAAGATGGCCGACCCACTGGATTCGCCGCATTTTTATGAAATGTATTACGATAGATTCTCCATACAAATTGTAAATTTCTGCGTTCATTAGCCTCTCCTATCCTGCTTCCGCCCTTTTTCGTCCGAAAATTCTCCTAAGTATCCTTCTCTCCCAGACCTCCAGCTTATACTGCACTTTCTTAGTCATTATCCACAATTCGTAGCCATATGTCAGCGTTGGTCTCAATACCGATTTATATAATCCTATCTTAGTTCTTTTTGAGACCTCTTTTGATTTAAGTATTCTGTTCAACCCTCCTGCACATCTATTACTTTTTGCCAGTCTTAATAAGTCTAACTCCATGACATTGCTACATTTGTTGTCTATTAAAACTCCTAAATGCATACAATTCTCTACCTTGAACATCTCTCTTAATGCACCCTTCAGACCGCCTTAATCTCCATATATCTGCATTTCGTTTCTATTTATCTGAAGGCCCATATTGCTTGCTGCTTGTATAAACGACTGCGTCTTGGACTGCAGCTCTTTCTTACTTCTTGCCATTAGCAGGATGTCATCTGCGTACACAAGGCACTGGTGGCTTCGGTTGAAAAGCGTAGCCCTGCAGTTTATATCTGCGTCTCATATATAGCTTTCTCCAGGACTATATTAAATGAAACTGTTGAAAGTGGGTCTCCTTGCCGTAGTCCTCTTCGTACTTGAAAGTCTGCTGATATTTCTCCATTTACTTTGACTGCGCATGTTGTTCTCTTCAACGTAATTCTAACAAGGTTTACCAACTTCCTCGGGATTTTAAAATCTCCACCACTTTGAACAGTTTCTCCCTATGTATTGGTCGTACATACTGGGATCTCATATTCATAGCAACCTGTTAGAATTTGTTTCAGCATATATATCTGGTCTGTCGTTGATCTATTCCTCCTAAGACCTTGATATTCTCTTTATCAGCGATGCCACCACCTTATAAACCGTGTCTAATAAGGCAATACCCCTATAGCTACTGCATTTCATCATTAGATAAAATTTTGACATTTAATCGGGTGTAAAACGTTAATTTATGTAAAAAATGGAAAAATCACAAAAAGAACGAATTGAAGTTTTGATTATGGTTGATTACGGAAGTAGGAAACGTACGCAAACGAGGTACTTGATTTATTTAATAATATGTATCCTGGGCGGATGTCGATTAACCAAACAAACTTTAAGTCGTATTGCAGAACGGTTTCATGAGATGGGTACCGTTAAACACGCTCCAAAAGCTGGCCGACCAAGAACAATAACTGACGGAGATAAGGAGATAACTGATGCCAAATATTATATAAACCATCTTTTGTATAAGAAATTTTTTAATTAAATTGCTAATTCAAAAGTTGCAAGCAATATACAGTACTTTTTCCCCACCCTGCAGAATATACTCAGACACGCACATTTAGTAACTTGTGTAACTTCATTCTCTATTGATTGTTCGGAAATTCATAGATTTATCAATAAATAATATCTGTATTATTGCAATGTTAAATAATAATAATCGTAACAGTTTGGACAACACATATTTCTCGTGATCTTTAACACATGAATGATTTCAAATTTTGAATATATGGATTCCGGACCGTGTGGGCAATATCTTAAATTTGTCTTTACATGCACTCCTAACACATAAATGTAATTCTATGTTACAATAGTAAAAAATTAGGGGCGGCAAACTTATGCATGCACACAGGCGGCCAATAGTACGGCGCGGCGCTGTCTCCATGCATAATATAATCTATTCCATAATCTCCATGTATAATATAATCTACACGAAAACAGCTTACGCAATGAACTTCAAACGAAATAATCCATAAGATCCCAAAGAGTCTTGCATTAACACAGTATTTGTATTGTCTATAAATATTATAAACTAATAACTAATTTAATGTGCATAATTTCACAATAAAACTAATAACAGGGTATTTATTTTATTTGTTAATATTCTTAGACACGCCCATTCAAACGCGATGCTTAAGAAACTGTCTATAAAGCCGTTCGCTGTAGATATCCAGCGTATCAGGTTGTTCATTCAGGCATAGTTCGTCCTCCTTCGCTAACGTCAGCATTTTTTAAGTAAATTACTATCAAAGTGATTCTGAATTTTAACAAATTAATGTAATTAAAATTGCCACTGCTTTCGAATGCCTCATTTGAATTGCTTTGATTTAGTTAACCGGCATCAAATATCGAAACTATGAACGGTGTATTAGAAATAGCCACAATTATTTTTAATAATCATATTTTTTTTGTTTTTCAGTTCGTGAGACAAGCAGACAACGAAAAGCGTACGAGATTGTTACAATTCGTGACGGGCACTTGTCGCGTGCCCGTCGGCGGTTTCGGGGAATTAATGGGTTCTAACGGTCCTCAGCGTTTTTGCATAGAGAAAGTTGGAAAGGACACTTGGCTGCCGCGTTCGCATACTTGCTTCAATCGGTTGGATCTGCCTCCGTACAAAAGTTACGACCAACTCGTGGAAAAGTTAAATTACGCTATAGAAGAAACGGACGGATTCGGGCAGGAGTAATTCTAGAACTAGAAAGTGGGACTGTACCTGACCTAAACTAGTTTAGAGATTTAAAACTAATTGGGCCTACATTGTTTCACACACATACACACCCATTGTACTTACATGTTTACGATTGTATAGTGCAATTATATTATATTATTGATTTGCTTTTTTGTGATATTCTATAATATGTATTATAGTAATTATTTTCTTGGCCTATATAGTCATGAATTTATGATATAAAGTAATTTTTCTGTATATAAAATAAATATTGTAATTTTTTCCTGTATATTTAGTGTAATTAATATTATACACTTTTATTCATAATAATTATTATCATTATGATTAATATAAATGGTAATATACATTCCATTTACTGAACTGATGCTAATAATAAGAAAAAATAAAATATGTTTAAATAATCCTTTATTGTAAAGATGGCTTGTTTTGAAAGATTGTCAATCAAGTATTATAGTATTGTTATTTTTATAATATGATCTAGAGAAATCACAACTAAATAATTGTAAATACTGTTTTAAATAAATTCATTTACACAATTCACAATTTGTAAAGTGAAATAATGGTTAATTGATTGCTTATTCCTTTTTGTAGAAATAATTCAAAGTAATTCGACTATTTTAAATCATGTCAAGTAGAACTGCCTGAATGAATTCGTTTTAAGTAAAATTAATATTTATATGAATATACAATGGTGCTAATAAGAAAAGGTTTCTTTCATGAACTCGTCATCTTGTTCTCTTTGATATTAAATAAATACGTAAAAGTACTTTACTGAACTTGTGACTTTTCCTGGCTTTTGAAAACTTAAAGACTAAAAATGGGTGAATATCTTTTTTCAACTCCATATTATACAATTTCAAAACTCATCAAGTATATCCAATTCTCTTAAAATATTCGTTTCTGCCTTATCTTTTTTTCTACTATATTTATGAATTAGAATACATTGTGTATATTAACTGTAATTTTTCGTGTCTAAATCTATTCCAACTGCCGTGGTATCTGGTGATATTTATAGCATTTTTATTAGTGCAAATCTTTGGGGGAGGGGTGGGGGGTGTAGGCGTGGTTTGTAGTTCACTGAGATTGGTCTTCACAATAGCTATATTGGTACTAATAAGGTTCTCCATTCTAGTTATTAATCTTGTTCTAATTTTTAGGCAAGGGGGTACTGATCAGGCGAATCCAATCCAGCGGAGAGATTAGAAAGCTTTTATATAATTTTAGGAGGTTTATGGGACGTTGTTAAGCGTATAATTGTTATCATAAGAACTTAAATTTTACTTCATCGACAATAGTGAATTTGCTAGTGGAGAGACTTGTAATCTAGTGCTTTGGTACACCTTATCTGGAAGCATGATTTAGTACATGTTATATCTGAAATGCAGAACATTTTTAGTGCAAGCAAAATTTTTTCTAAAGACCGCAAGCAAACTTTTCTGTTGAGCTGTATCAAATATAAAGGCACATGGACTGATTTCCCACTTGCAACTTATAACCTTTCTTAGAATGTGATTTCTGGCCGCTTACATTTTTGCTTTGTTTCTTAGCAATTATGTTTGCACGTTAAGAGCAGTCCATGTTATATCAAGATATATTTATTGTCTCAAGAAATTTTCTTTTTATTCTATATATAGTTTAGATCTATTTATCTTGAATCTGAATCGAATACTGGTTTTCTGTTGGGCTAGCTTTTTCAATTCAGGTAACTCCTATTTTTGAGAGTTATATTGGGTTTTTCAATAGGGACATAACAATTTTGTAATTAAATACAAACCCACACTTAAAATTTTTCATCTATCATTGTTAAAGCGTCATTCAATATTTATATTTTTATCATGGTGAAGTTCACGAACGAGCAGCGTTTGGAAATTATTAAAAATTATTACCGAAATTCTGAGTCGATAGTCGCAACTTTAAGAGCGCTTACTTCAATTTTCGGTCGTAATAATCGTCCCACCAGGCAGTGCGTGTTATAGTGAATAAATTCGTGTTAACATACTCATTATTGAATGTTCCTGTGCAAGTGAGACAACGCACCGACCGAAGTACCGATAATATTTCAGCCGTAAGTGCTTCAAAATGAGCCAAATCAGTCGATTTCACGCCGTTCACAAGAATAGAGAATCTATTAGTCCACATTGTGACGAATTTTGCCTAAAAATCTTGGATTACACTCTTATAAGATCAAATTAACTCAAGAAGTGAAGCCTCTTAATCATTTGAAGCGCTGAAACTTCTCCGATTGGGTTCTGTAAAAGTTTGAAGAAAATCCTGAATTTCATCGAAAAATCATTTTCAGCGATGAAGCTCATTTTTGGCTTAACGAATTTGTCAATAAGCAAAATATGCGTTATTGTACAACAACAAACCCACATGTGCTTCAAGAGACTCCATTGCATCCATAAAAAGTGACTGTGTGGTGTGGATTTCATGCCGGAGGTGTGACTGGATCGTCGATCAAAAGGATCGCCATGTTACCGTCAATGGAGTTCGCTATCGCCATGTTGGAAGACTATTTTTGGCCAGAATTGGATAGACTTGACATCGGTGATATGTGGTTTCAACAAGATGGAGCCACATAGCTGGTCTATTGAAGGGGAAGTTCGGTAATCGTGTAATCTCGATAAATGGTTCGGCTCCCTCATGCGATTTAACGCCGTTGGATTTCTTTTTATGGGGTCACGTTAAGTTATTGGTTTATGCCAACAAGCCAATAACGTTAGAGGCGCTCAGGAACAATATCGAACGTGAAATTGCCAACGTTCCGACCGACATGTGTGGAAGAGTGACGCTTCAAAGAATCGACCATTGCAAACGTGCTCGCGGTGGTCATATGAGCGATATCGAATTCCATACTTAAATTTAACATGTGTACTACACCTGGAATAAATTTCAGCCCGATATTTCAATTATTCTGTTTTATTTAAATAAAAAAATTGTAATGTACTATAAGCTTAAATTGTGTGTGTAAAAAAGCAGTACCGGTTACTACCAAACATTTTACAATTCATACAATATTTATCGATAAAATGTAATTATCCCTTTCAATATTTTCATAATTTACCAGTAAGTTACTTTTGACTACTGGATTTACCGATTAAAATGATGGAATTTCAGTAGATTTTGTTTGTATTAAATTTATATTACCTACCGTCTTTAATAATTTTCAACAATTTATTAATAAATAAGTAATGTAATACAACTTCCGTAGTATAACAATTTATAAAGTAGGTACTAGGTAGTTAATGTACTGGCAATTAGATACAATCAACGATCATAACTTTTTTTTGTCAAAATCTAAACAAATCACCAGAGTATTTTGAAATTACATTGTTACCAGCAGTTTACCGTATTGATCAATAAGTAACAAATAGAATTTACCAATTCATAATGTGATGAATATTAAAAAGTTATGCGAGAACCTTGCGTGGAGAAGATAACTTTTTCGAATCCTTAATCTGCTTTTCTTTTTTCTGTAATAACAGAATTTTCGATCTTTCTGGATTAAATTTATTATAATCTATATTTAGAAAAAAAGAAAAGATCTAACAGTTAAAAATTAAAGTCTTTTTTTAATAATATAAAATATTATTAAAAATCGGTTGTGAAGAACACAATAGAAGTTCATATATTTGTAAAGGCATCTCTTCAGAGACGTAGTGCGTATTTCATCTTTCAACAGAATCATCAGGAGCGTACCGATGATTCTGTAGAAAGATGAAATACGTCTATAAACAACTTCACGCTATCATAGATGTTCATGTACTACATAGCCCCACAACTTTTTGGCATTATGCGCGAACACATTATCATGGGCGGTGAGTCATTTTAGTACACAATCTTCATTAAAACGTTCCTCTTATGAACTGAACCCATTCAGTCGAGGGAGTGACTTTTGTGTCGTTGAACACAATCTACGAACTTCGATAATTCAAAAATTATGTGTGGGTTTAAATATAAATTCATCTTTAATTTATTTTACGTTCGTCCAGTCAATTGTGTAATTTTGCCTTGGTAACGTGCTTTCTTCATTGAAACCGTTAATTCTATTTAATGGGAAGCGCACACTTTAAGCCGAGTATATTGGCGTCTACAAATTGTACCCTCGAATATTTGACGTTCTTCAGATAGATTTTTTGCAATGTCTGTACTGAACAACATTCGATTTCCTGTGGTTATTTTGAGGATATGACGAAAATATCTGGTAATTGTATTATCGTACTTCAAACAGGTACTTTTAAAATTTTTAATGACACTAATATTAGGGCCACGGAGTGTATATAAAATACATAACAATAACCTAGGGTACCATTTTTCTAATTTTAAGAATTTTCTTACAATTTGTAAACATTCGCGTCTTGGAAATTAATCTAACCAAAGGAATAAACGAACTTTCTGGTATTTAAAATAGATATTATACATTTTTATATTTTTTAAATTAAATATGATAAAAACTTTCGAGCAAGGTATTTTGAAAACACTTATTTATTTAAACGTCTCAAAAATGTCGCAACATCCTCAAGTTACTTTTTTAAAATTACTTATTTGCTTTTACGGTATCACACTCAAAAGATAAACATTTCTACGAAAATCTGGAAAATAATATAAAACCACATACCGGCTTGGAAAATATTGTAGTGAAGTGCTTGTTAAAATATATATGCAGTGTTGCAACATCCTCCCGCTGTAACAGCGATAGAAATAAAAGTGGGAATTGTACGCAGACGGCATTGAGTAATAATTAGAGTGGACCAATCCGGAGCGATATTGGTAAATATTTCATATAAAAGCCGAAAAACCAATAATTTATCAATTTATATACATATATATATATAACGTGTGTATAAATTGTCGCAAAAGTTACACGCAGCGACATTCTTCGTTCGGTTCTGAATAAAAAATCTTAATGTTAAAATGTCTGATCATGCTTCGTTTGTTTTCACGGGGTTCTTGAAGTTCAGACTTTTAGTGCGTAACTAACCTTTGCTCTTCGATATCTGTTAATAGAGATAGATGCAATTTAGTTTAAAGAAAAAATTTTTACTAGTATTATTTCGTAAACGTTTTCTTTTTGATTTAAAAGCTTGTTTTTAACATTTATTCATTAACGTACTTCCACGAAAAACACGTTTGGCAACGTTGTAGAACAATAAGTTTGTATTTCAAAGTGAGTTCAATCAAAATCATTACTGTCAAATTTTGACATTTACGAAGCATGATACGACATTTTAACATTAAGATTTTTTATTCAGAACCGAACGAAGAATGTCGCTACGTGTAGCTTTTGCGACAATTTATACACACCTTGTATATATATATATATATATATATATATATATATATATATCTATATATTAATTGATAAATTATTGGAGTTTTTCGGCTTTTATATGAAATATATACCAATATCGCTCCGGATTGGTCCACTCTAGTAATAATCCCATTTCTAACTAGAGTAAAATTACTTTCGGATGAGACTGAAGCTGCGCGAGCGATGTCATTATAAAAATACTGAACACCTTAAAAACATTGAGCAGTCGGCAGCGGGAGCAATGTACGTACAAGACCACTACGAAACACACAGATCGAGCGCCTGGTATCGACTGACAAATAATCGATAAACGTTTGTGGCTCGTATAGTACACGGATTTATACTACTAGCTGTTTCTCTCATTTATGAGGTGTCTCTCGTTCTAATTACTAAAATGTGTTTCTGCGCTTGTCTCATCCGAAAGTAATTTTACTCTAGTTGGGATCGATAGTATTACACCTAATATGCTCTCACGTGTATGACAAGAATACTTTTACCGATTAGCACACTGCCAAGAGCAAAATGGGGTGTTATTTGAACATCAGCTACAATATCTTCTTTTATAATAAAATTCAATTACAAATACGATTTATTTTGATATATACAAAGTTCGTACACTTCGATTTTAGAAGCATTTTTTTTTAGAGTTGGATTTACTTTTACATTTTAATACATTATTTTGAACTATAGAAGTGAAAAATTATATCTGTCCGGGATACCGTGTTGACAAGCTCCAATAAGTGCGAAATGCATCCACACAGTCCGGGATAGGTGTGATTTTTCACGAATCTTGCATTATTTTGAATTGACTTTATTTGTAGAATTTTCGCTGTTTATTTGGAAATATATAATATTTCGCATTTAGAAAATTCATTTACTTACAGAAAATATATGCATAAATCACCTATTATAAATGGCAACGGTGTCCGCTCGAACGCATGGAAAAACCGACCTATCTATCAATTCTTACCAGGCCGGTATATTTCGTTAAATTTAATGCATAATGTTTTAACGTTGATTGAAGGAATATACCTATAAAGATGTGCTATGGCGTGTCTTACCCCAATATACCTCCGCACACCTCTTGCCTTCTAACTTAGCGACTGTTTTGTGGCGGCGCCAAGCGATAGTTTTTGCAACAATTGCGTTTATTTGGATAACAGCGATAATACGATAGAGAAACGATATTTTACAATGCGACCCTAACAGCAATAAATGCTTTGTATTGTAAAAGGCATTGCAATTGTACACGAAAGAAAGGTGAACCTGTGGTCTTATCTGTAATCTCTTTGTGCTCTTCCGTTTTATTTACAAAATAAATAATAAAACTGTATTCGAAAATACTTATAAATAATAATAAAAACAATCTTCCTTTCGCACTCTGATCTAGATTAACTAGTATAAACTTTTATATATTCAAAAGATGTTTTCCTGTTTTCTAATATTTGTTGTCTATAAAATCCAGAGGATCCTGATGTAATAATTTCAGATTACATAACATCAATTTATAAGCTTCAGGTAATTTATAATACACAGAAAGAACGTAATTATTTTTCTGATTTTAGTCACTTTCCTCTTGTCTTATGAAATAGCTGCATATTTATAAAGGTTTTTAGCGGTTTACTTTTATATATTAATAAATTGTGAAGTAGTTCACTAACAGAAAATGATTTCTTCTTTTTTAATTTTTTTCCTTTTACCAGACAGGGTGCGGTAAACTGAAATCTCGGAACCAACAGTACGATGCGACGCCTAGATGACGAAAGAAAGTTTGGCTACGCTAAAGTGCATAATCATTGCGCATCTTTATATATTCTTTCAATCAACGGTTTTATCAAATTTCGGTAAAATTGGAAACCTTATTTAAGTTACTATAGTTACAATGGCTTCTCAATGAGGTTATTTGGTCAGTGACTTTGCCATCATTACTGAAATAATGTGAAATATAAACCAAAATAATTTATTAATTAATTAATTAGTTCAATGCAAAATAGCAATTATCCACAAATATAATTTTGATTATCCCCCATACGTAGTCAATTCCATCTATATATATATACGCTGTTGTTCGACTCGACTGGTGTCCTCGAATGACCATATAAAAATAAAATGATTTTTAGTCAGTAAATCAGAATAAAATTGGTTACAGTGAGGAAACGACTTCATTAACGACGGCAGTGTCTTTTTAATATAAAAACAAATAATCAGATATAACTTTCCAAAATTAGTAGAAGTTGCCATGTGTAAGCGTTATTTAGCTATAGATCAATACCTACATTATCAGCACTTCCAATAATATATTTAGCCCATTGCTGTATGTAATTTTTGTTTTTCTATTTTTGAGTTTTATCCAGCTCAATTTGGTACGTTTCATGCTATCCAACCAGTGTTTTCGCTTTCATGTTTCTAATTGAAAGTTGTTTAACTGAGTACTTCTTAAAATCCACCTGTCTTCTTTATCTTGCAGTATGCTCCGCTCAATTCTGTTATTTGGCGATTCTTTGAACGCAATCTTGGATCTCTGTTCGCTTTGTGAGAGATAACCTAAGCGTCGGCTTTTATATTGTCCATTAACTTATTTCTATCTCATTTACTGTTTATTCCTAGTTTATTTTCGGTGGCATTTTTTAATATTCGCATGCTTCAAAACAGGTTTGCCGCTGCTTACTTTTTATGCTAGATTATAGTGATACTTATAGATTTACTATGAATTCATGTAACTATTATCTTTTGGCCTATTTTAGTGATGCTTTATAATTTATATGAGAATATAAATCTTTATTTTGAAATTTTGACCAACATTTTTCGTACAATGTAAGTGATTTTTTCATATAAAATATGAGCGAAATAATTGCAAGATCTATTTTCGCATCAAATTTACTTGACGTAAAAAGTGACAAAATAAAGGAATAAGGATTAAGGAACTTTTTTATTAGAATATACATTTATAAACAATATGACTTCACGTTGTAAAGAAGTGATACATTTATAGTTGTAAATATATGTCTATACATTATGTATACATAGCTTGTAAAATATAAAATTTTATCTTAAAAAACAATGTTAGGTTGTTATCTTTTTATGTAGTTGATAGATTTCTCAAGAAAACACAATACTACTCACCAGGCGCGGCTCGTGATGACGTATTTGGGGGTGCAAGTACAATGATGTGAGTACTTCGTGTATTCTCGTGTACTAACTGTAACGTTTTTTCAGTGAACACCGAAAACACACGAGGCACTCGCATCATTGTACTTGCACTCCCAAATACGTCATCACGAGCCGCGCCTGCTACTCACACATGTTTGTGACGTTATTTACATATACAAACACACTGTATATATGTATCTCATGATTGGTATAGATTCTTGAAATATAAATATAGCAAATATTATTTTACGTATACTGTGCATTTCATTATAGATTTTAAACCAAGAAGTAATAATAGAAACTCCTCTTAATCATGTTAATTTTGGTATTTTTACAGATTTAAATATTCAAGTATCTATAAAATACTAATATACGCTTGTTACTCAGGTCAATATAATATCTACATATCAATTAAACAAAAATCGTACATTCTTTTTAGCGAATCATTACTATCATTAGACAGGTCATAATCACGCAACATACGTCAAGCACCGTATAAATATAACTGAATTAACTATCATTCATGTTTTAATTCTGATTTTGTCGAGACGAAAGAATGTATTTATTGGACAAAGCACCAAAAGAGATTCATTTGTTCGTACGATAGACCAGGGATTAGTGTTATACACTGCTCAACAAAATTAGCGGAACACTACTTTAAAAACCTGTAACTTTTCTGAGTAGAAGATGATTTTTTTTTCTAGTTTTTTATTATTGTCTGGAATGTTTTAGCTAAGCACAAAAGAAAATTACGGTGATAGATTTTTTATTTTTCTCCTTAGATATTGAAATGTAAAACACTACCCAAAACAAAATGGTTTTTGTTCCTTAAGCAAACAATCAAAATTTTTAAATTAGGTTTTTGGCATTTTAAACGTCAATTTACTTTTAAGATTAAAATGCCTTATTTAAGTGAAATCGAAGTCGTGAGGGCGGTTGCTTTACGTGAAGATGGTCGATCTATGCGATATGTCGCTTATCAACTACAACCCAGTCCGACGATTATCTGCAGAGCATGGCATAGATATCAAGAAACTGGCAGATACTCTAGGATAACTGGACAAGGACGTAGAAAAAAAAAACTAATCTTCGGGATGACCGTTATATCATCAACTCTGGCCTTTGCCGTCGAACTTCCACCGCTCGTGACAAAACCTACTTCGAAATGCTATCGGTAAACAATCTCTGATCAAACGGTTAGAAGAAGACTTAAAGAAGCAAATTTGACTTCTCGGGGGCCTGTACAAGCTCCTCGCTTGACCATGGATCACAAACGGATCCGCCTAAACTTTGCTCGCGAACATGTGGAATGGTAACTTTGACACTCTGGGTTTGTGCTTCTTAGTGATGAATCCCGGTTTACTTTAAGCGATGGTCGTGTACAGACGTCCTGGAGAAAGATAAACTGCAAAGTGTTTACAGGACGTAGATCGATTTGGATCAGGTTCAGTTATGATATGGGGTGGAATCAGCATAGATAGTCGTTCCGACATGTCTCGTAGTAAATTTTGCCATTCTTCTTCAAGAATTTCAGCTAGCTCCTGAAGAGTATGAGGTGCAATAGGGTGCTTTCTGATATGCTTTGGATATAGCGTCTTAACGCTATATCCGCAGCATGCCTTGATAATGCCAAGCTGTAATTAATGCTAACAGAGGACACACACGATATTAAATTGGGATATTCGGGTCTAAACATAATTTTTAATAATTTTAAGTAATAAAATGCATTTTATATTGGTAGTATTCTTAATTGTTTATTATTGAACAAGGAAATTGTTAAATTAGAGCATATTTGTTATTAAAATCTTGTTAACTAATGTTGAGAATTTGATATTCTAAAGTTGATAATTAAGTCTGTCTTTTAATTAAAAAATGTTGCAAAATTAAATTTGTGTTCTGTTAATTTTGTTGAGCAGTGTATATTGCGCTATTCGTATCCAATTGTCAAATTTAATGCGCATCTTATTTTGTATCTAATGTTAGTAGTGCACTGCATTTAGGTTCAGTGAATCGATTTCATAAGGATGAAAATCGATGAGACGTGTGCAAATTTTTTTAATAAGGAAGTGCAAATTCATTTTCTTTCTTTAAGAAGAATTCGTATATATACGTACAAGCGGTTCAGTACACCTAACATATTATCGATGTAAGCCAGGCTTATCAAATTTGACATCTTATTTGGATTGTCAAATTTGACTTAAAGTTATAGGTATTAGCAATGTATTATGTACAACCTATGAAGACTATAAGTGATAGTTTGAATATATTTGTCCTGTTTACGCAACTAAAACACTCTCATTTTATGCTCATTAGAGTTGTACGGGTTTTATATGTCGCGCAGTGTACTTAAACAATACATAGTACATGCGCGACATATAAAACCCTTACACTAACATATTATCAATGTAAGCCAGGCTTATCAAATTTGACATGTCTTAATAATTGTCTTGTCAAATTTGACTTAAGTTATAGGTATTATAGATCGTTCCAACCTCCGTATTCAGTATACGTCTTATGGGAATTTGTTTCATGGTTGCCAAATCATCCAATCAGCTGTACATTACCATTTCCGGTTACTTATTTGACATTTCACGCGATCAAATCATAACCTTTATTTACGTTTTTTGACGTTGATGGTGCAAAATTATTGAGATTCATATGACATTTTGCTTATTATTTTATTAAAGTAACTAAATTTTAACAGAGTGCATAGCGAATTCGCTGCACGTAAAATTATAGGAAAGAATACTACAAGGAAAATAGCTGTATTTCAATATTTATTAACAATACTACACACATGTCTAAACATATATACATATGAACGATATCTATGCAACGTACAGTGAATATTTACTTCGATATTGGGGTGTTATGCAATTTATTAAATTAAAAACGATGATGATCCTTTAACAAATAATAGTTTCCACTTTTGTAACAAAAAGAACTGGAATCATACAAATACGTATAGTTTTCCTATTATATTTATATCTTTTTATATTATATTTCGTCCTACTTTTTTAAATTCGAAACCCATATCGTGTAACAATCTATGTAAAGTTGTTCGACTGAAGTTAGGAAGTTCATCATCAGCATTGACAGCAGCAAGAATTGTATTTAATGTAGGTGGCATATTCTGTATAAAAAAGCCATGCACTTTACGTCGAATAGCTGCTTGCGTGTTCTCATCATATGTATGTAGTTGATCCTTTAGTTGTATGCCTTTCCTTTTTTTAGGTTTTTTTGGACTTGATAATAAACCAGTTCGTTGCTCCTGTTTTACATGATATATTGCACGGTCTGAGATACCCAAAGCTTTACTTGCTTCTTGAACGGCAGCACTCACATTCATTTATTTATTGAAATAATTGAAAACATTTGCAATCATACACTTCTCCTTACGGCTAAATTTGTCTCCTTTGCGCCGTTTTCGTCCTACAGGCTCCATTAATGCAGTGAAAACTGTAATTACATTTATATTATGCTATAACGTTTATAGAAATCAATAAAAATACCCATATTACCCTGTGCACGCTTGAAAAAGTTAGAAGTGTTTAATTTGTACAACTATATAAACAAATTAACAATTTAACGAAATATTTTAAAAGTAGGACGATGACGGTTGACAGTTGATTTTAATAGACAGATAGATACTGTTGTCGATGCCGACAGCATATGTCAATAAATTGCAACCTAGCAACCGGAAGTGAAGATAGCGTTAATGACAGCAACTAAGGATAGTAAGAGATAAAAGTTGCTATTATATCCCATACTGAATACGGAGGTTGGAACGATCTATAGCAATGTATGTATAACCTATGAAGTCTATAAGTGACAGTATGAATGTATTTGTCCCGTTTACGCAACCTAAAAACTCTGATTTTATGCTCATAAGAGTTGTACGGGTTTTATATGTCACGCAGTGTACAAAGGTATCCAGCTATATAACAACTTCTAGAAATACTTTTTAAATTAGTTTTACCAATTCGCAATTATGTTTTTTGTAACACGTCTCGAATCTACGTAATCTTGACGAATGCGACGAGCAAATCGTGTATTGCGTGGCTGTGGTTAAGAAAAACAAGCGACCTATTACCTACGTTATGTTCTCCATGTCTGTCTGTCTGACGAGAAGATAGTGGCAAATCTTTGATGGAGATTGTAAAAATACGTTTGGTAAAGTGGTCTATTTTGATCTTCTAACACGGTAAATATTTTTTAATTAGTGTATAGTAGTGCCCCCTCACCCAAGTTGAAGACGACTGTCCTAATTAGACCCCACTCGACAAACGAAACATTTACATAATCTTCTACTTAATTGGTTTCTAGCCGACATTCTGCAGACCCATTATTGGATTCTCAATTATAATCAAACTTTTGGAGTACACACCACTAAGGTGGAGTCCACACGTTGAGAATTACTGGTCTGTACAGTTCATCATGTATCTTCAAGATTAAATTAATATCAGATAATGGTAAATGGTTTTTGTGTAACAATATGGGTTTATACAGTCCATTTACGATTCCAGATGAGGCACGTTATAGTCAATAATGTGGCAGCCTTAAAAACCACAAATTACTAACATAAGAGCCTTGTTATTGCTGCATTTAGGATATATTATGTTACCTATCCTTCATAACGTTGTCAGTGTTATATGCTACAACTGTCATTTCAATTTATGAACCATAACGTAAAAAGCGTTCAAAGGAAAAATATAAACAAAACTTGGGACGCTATATGACGCGACTATGATGTGCCTCGTCTGTAATTGTAAATAGATTAAATTATTGTTTTCGATTCTAAAGACTAAGTCCAAAGTAGACAACTATTTACAAATGATACTTAACATTTTTATAATTCATACCAGTTAAACTCTGGTGCGCTTCGCTGTAGCTCAGTTTAAAATGAAAGGGAAAGTAAATAAAAGTATATATAAAAGTAAGTATAGCATAGATTCACCGAGAAAACACATCATTCAATTTAATAACCTGCCCTGCGTTGCTGTGCCTATATGGAATGAAGGAAAGGAAGAAAAAAGATGTTTATGAAAAGATCATTTTTCACCGGTTACTCACATGAAAGTGATATTTTTTGACTCAATACATCATGCATCTCGTTAGGGATTTACTAAACTTTATGAATTTTTGACACTGACAGTTAATCTCACCATTGAGCATACTTGAAGCGGCAAACGAACGTTACTCCGTCTGACAGTTTTTTCACATAGAAATCCGGAATGGCCATCTATATTGTGACAGTTTATTTTCAATTATACTGAATTTCTCTCTATATCCATCGTAGAAAAAATAGCATTTATTACTCGAGATGAAATAGTTTTTTTCGTTCGTGAGATTACCAAATTGACAAATTCTCACTACATACATGAAAAAAAACAGTATTTTCATCTCTTGTAAAATATACTATTTTTACAAAAAAATATTTTTTATTATAAAGCTAATGGATTGCTGCATAAACATAAAGAACAGACGGTTTATCGACTCTGGAGCATGCGACGTATATTTGCCATGAGAAAAGTAATCGTTTTCTAAATTCAAACAGCACACTTGCAAAATTTGTTCTTGCGCTTTACTGATAGTCATAACGAACGCAAGGCGTATTGGAAAATGAAGTCGTCTGAAATCGAACGTCATGTCGGTCGTAATGAGTGGTATTCGTGGAAGTAGTACATCTTACCTTAATGAGGTCCAATCAGAATTGTTGCTTCAATTAAATTGTTCATCAATTTTTTAACTACTAACCGTGTGCCATTGCACACTCCAATTTTCAAATTCAGAATGTGACGGTAATCCGGAAACAAAATACACTACTTCAGTTTGGTTCATCACGAAGGCAATGGATTTGTGTATCACTGAATCTCTTCTTCTTTGTTGTTGCATATTTGTTTCGCTTATTTCCGAAAGATGTCTTATGTCAATACTTATAGATACTTATGTCAAAGCGCACCGACGATTTCATCGTTGCGGGAAGACTTGTCGCGCCATGTAAAAAAATCATTTCACCATAAAAAAAGGCTCGCCTATTCGAAAGCAACGTTGTGCCAAAATTTCAAGCCAATCGACCGACTACTTTTGCGAGCACAAACATACGCAGCTGAATTTTTATATATAGATTTTATAATGTATACTCGGAAGTATTTCCGAAATTAATGTCACTTTATAATCTGGACTTTCATTACAATTTTTATAGAAATTAAATGTTCTCCTAAACGTGGATTTGTTTTCAAACAATTAAACTTAAAAAAAACAATTTATATATATATCATACATTTCAATATATTACTATTTCATTTACTATTAGTTATATACATAAAAAAGACAAAACTTAACAATATAATACTTTACTAATTTCTTTAATAATTTATTTAAAATATTTCTCAAATGGGAACCAATTCGGATGTTTTCCTGTTGCTGGAGGTGCATCAGTGATCATATTTTTATTACCCATAAATTTATCTAAATCTTCAGGCGTTATATTAAGAAAATTCTCCTTAACTTCTTTTTTTCCATTTCTGTCGATTTTCGTAATTTTCGTGTATTCTTGATCCCCACGTTTGTGCGTCACTCTCGTTTCTTCGTTTCCTTCCGCGTCTCTCATTGTTTCTTGACTCTCAATAATCTGTAATGATTATCAAATTTAATATATATTCAACATACTTGGACGGTTTTCTTACGCCATTATTAAAAGTGAATGTCTTTGTAATACTTTTTCCAAAAGACATTACTTTTCCTTTTTCGGCATAAGGTTTCAATGTCTTATTTTGGCTGCTAAAGACATCACCTAAATCAGCGGTATTGATTCTAGCGCAAGAGAAAATAAGAGACTGTTAATACATATAAAAACAATAAATATATATGTTACCAAGATATAATACATTAGAAAATTTAATTTTTGTGATTTGACGCCGTAGATGCTATAAATAAGGAAGAAGAAGATGTGATAGAGTAAATATATTCCCAGCATTTCTATTATTTTTTTAAGAACTTACAGTAATATTTTCTATATAAAAAATATTCTTTTCTATTTGACGAATATTATTATAAAGTGAATTACTTTCTAGCTAAATCAAATAACATTTATAATATATGCCAGGATGTTTGTTAGCTGAATAAATTCAAAAAACTAAAAATAAATGTAGGGTGTGTCCAAGGATCGAACCTTGCGGAACACCTTATTTCATATTATATTATCATGGATAATTTTTGTTAGTGTCCTATTCTATATAAAATTTTTTTAGAAATCTAATTAGCCAATGCACTTGCCGATCTGTTGTGAAGACAATGGTCATTAAGTCATTATCGTAACAGAAACGCAAATTCCTACAGCAACCAATGTAATGCAAATTACATATATTAAATTTTCTTTTCGTTTTATTCTTTGTGGAGTGCATAAGATTTAATCATACTATGTACGTTGTGTAATATTTTGTTACAAATTAAAATCTTCCAAAATTGTACGATGAACTATTTCCAATCTAAAACTGTTAGTATGTCAATCAATCACTAATTAAAGGTTTCAATTTTGCAAATATATCTTGTTAGCTACAAGTTTTTGCAATAACAAGATTAAATATATAAGGCTGGCAAAAAGCTTTATTTTGGCAAATATTTTTATACATCAGGAACTCCGAATTCTTCTATACAAATAAAATATTTTATGTAATGCTTAACCTAAAGCTTAACAGGTATATAAAAATCAAATTCAAGTAGAGAGCCTGTTTATTTCACGTATACACTGTGTATGCGTGGACGCCGTGTAAAGTTGTTGCGCGTTTATATATGTTAGCTTTTTTACTGTGCCCCATGTGCGACACTTTGATTAGTGGTTTTATCTACTGATGATAACAACTTAGTTGTCGAAATAAGTATTTAGGATACGATTATTAATTGTGGTAGGGGGTTTTATACCTTTTTTAGTCAATAAACTTAAAAATGTTAACATGGTTAGGTGAATATGGCATCCATTATGAACATAATTTCACAAAAAACTATGTGCTTTAAAAAGCGCAAATTTATCTACATCAGTAAATAGCCTTACGGTGTATAGATCTTCATCATATCCAGAATTAAATCCCATAGAGAGAATTTGAATCATGTCGAAAATTTGGTTGCTACAAAAATGTAACATTTAAATTTGATAATCTTGAGAAATTTAATAACATTAGTGAGAAAGAACAGAGCAAGGTCTGTCACCATGTTATTTATATTGAGAAAAACTATATTGGCAAGACATATTTCGTGAGAAATTTATTATTGTAAATAATTAATATACAAGGTGTGTATAAATTGGCGGACCCACTACACGCGGCGATGTTCTTCGTTAAATTCGGAGTCCAAAATCCTAATACGAAAATGTTGTACCATGCTCCATATCTTTGCACGAGGTTCCTAAAGTTCGGACTTTGAGCCTTGAAATAAGCATTATTACTCGATATTTGTTGACAGAAAGAGCTACAATTTAGAAGAAAGAATTGTTGTTATTATCCTTTCGTTAAAGTTTTCTTTTTGATTTTAAAGTTTGTTTTTAATGTTTGTTTATTAACTTATTTTGACGAAAAACACATCTGACAACGTTGTAAAACAATAAGTAGGCAGCCTAATGTTGTTCTAGTCAAATACATTACTACTGTCAAATTTTGACACTTATGTAATCTACCTATTTCATTCGACTTGCTTATTTTTCGTGTTTATTTGTATAATTTTTTTTAGTTTTCGTATTTATTTGTATAGTTTTAATCAGCGAATAGTACAAACGATACCACAAAGATTGCAGCTATGTCTACAAACTGATGGATTTCAATTCGAACAATTATGTAGGTAATAATTACATTGATTTCTATCAAGATGTACAAAAATTAGTCAATATTATCAAAAATTTTTAAAACTTTGTAATATTTTCGTAATAAATATGTAATCTAAGAAACCAATTTTATTTCGTTTGTTTCTTTTTTAAATTTAAAATGTAAGGTTCACATGACGACGTGTAAAAATGTTCCGAAGATTATAACTAGCACATGCGTGTTCAATGTTGCCAAATGTATGTTTCTTTCAAATTCATTCTGAAGACAAAGGAAGCCTGATACATCGTTTTAGGATTAGGACTTTTAACTCAAAATTTGACCAAGAATGTCGCCACGTGTAGTGGGTCCGCCAATTTATGCACACCTTGTATAATAATAATTTTGAAGTTGAGGAAAATAACGAGCCATCGAAGAAATTAATAATTGGAGTAGACTGTGAAATTGGGTTGATAATTTAACCACTTCCACGTAATGACATTTATTATTTGACATTGAAACTATAAGTTTGTGTCAAATTTTTCAAAACTCGTATTAAGAAAATTGTTTGTGTTTAGATGTAAATGGACAACATTTTCAACAACTTCTGTAGCTATATGTAAATTTTGATTATGATTTCGATATTAAATAAATTATTTGTTTTCTATTTTGTTGTAGTATCATTTCAATGCCATAACTTTTTTTTACAATGAAATTGTCAAGCATCAAGTAATGTGTCATTATGCGGAAGTGGTTAAAGTACCAACCCAATTTCACAGTCTACTCCAATTATGAATTTTTTCGATGGCTCGTTATTTAATAACAAATGTATTTAGGACACGCATTAATTTACATCATTTAATGTTACATAAAAATGTAATGTTTTATTTTTGCACAATATTATGTTTTTGGAGCAAAACCCTATTCTTGTTTATAGAAAACTAGCTGACCCGGCGAACTTCGTACCGCCTAACAGTCAATAAATGTCTAGTTAACTTTTAGCTAGAATTTTATTAACGTAATAAAATTAATACAAAAAATTTATTAAGTTCAATAGTTTATTAGGATAATAAATAGGTCAACGGTTATTTTAAGGCATAACTTTTTGTCTTTAACTTTTAAGCATTTGTGACACTAGATTATTAAATTTTCAGGTATTCCAGTACTAAAAGATACTCTTACTTTAAGTCGGTAAGATACACCGTTTTCTAGAAAAATCGATTTGTAAATTTTTCGTTTTTTCTTCATTAAAGTTCAATTTTTTATTTTTTGCAATAGTTAGCTCTGAACTGCCAACAGAAGTAAAACCTACGTTTTTCATTGTCAAATTGTTGTCAGTTCGCGAAGTTTATCTTTTCGTTTTTTACTTTGTGTTATTCAAACACAACGATTTCAATTTAAAAGAAAATGGTTTTTACTAATGAGGAATACGCCGATATGCATTTAGTTTATGGCGAAATGAGGTGTAACGCTCGAGCGGCGCAACGTAGATACGCTGAAAAATTTCCCAATTGTCAGCATCCCACTCACTCAACATTTACATCTCTTCATCAACGATTAAGAGAAACAGGTTCAGTGGTCCCAAAAAATAATGAAACAGGGAGACATAATGATGTAACAGCAGAACATGAAGATGTTATTTTAATGGAAGTTGAGGAAAATCCAGAAATTAGCGTTCGAAGACTATCTGCCATGTACACCACAATTTCAAAATCTTCCGTAGGAAATATCTTACACAAAGAAAATTTATATCCTTTTCATTTTACAAAGGTGCAAGCACTGCTAGAAGGAGACTTTCCTGCTCGCGTAGAATTCGCTAGATGGTTACAAAATCAGAAAAATCAAGATGAAGATTTCTTCAGGAACATTTTGTTTGGTGACGAAGCTACATTCTCAAAAAATGGAATTTCTAATGTACATAATGCACATTATTATTCGTACGTTGGTGACAATCCCCACGTTGTTCAAGAATTTAAGCATCAGCATAGGTTTAGCATAAACGTCTGGATAGGAGTAGTTGACAATTATCTACTTGGACCTGTGGAATTACCTGCTCGTTTAAATGGTGCTGATTACTTACATTTCCTGCAAAATATTTTACCTGATTTGTTAGATGAGGTGCGTTTAAATATTCGGCAAAACTTATGGTTTCTACAGGACGGCTGTCCGGCCCACTTTAGCAGGAATGTACGAGACTTTCTAGATAATAACTACGAAGACCATTGGATTGGAAGAGGCGGTCCAGTTGCTTGGCCAGCAAGGTCGCCGGATTTGAATCCTTGCGATTATTGTGTTTGGGGATACATAAAAGCATTTGTTTATTCCGTTGCAATACAAAATCGCTCACAAATCTGGCTAAGGATACAAGATGCTTGCAACGAATTTAGAAATAACTTTGGAATTTTTGCAAGAATTCGGCGTTCTCTAAGCAAAAGGGTAAACTTATGATTAGAGACTAATGGTCATCACATCGAGCAACTTTTGTAACAATCTACCTTTGATACTTGTTCTTTTTTTGTTAGTTTCGTTCCATTGTAATAAATAATTTGTTTTTAATTTATTAAATTAATTTTCATCCATGCCTTGATAGTCCAAGCCAACTTCGTCGCTAAAAATAAGTAGGTACATAATAAATTGAACTTTAATGAAGAAAAAACGAAAAATTTACAAATCGATTTTTCTAGAAAACGGTGTATCCTACCGACTTAAAGTAAGAGTACCTTTTAGTACTGAAATACCTGAAAATTTAATAATCTAGTGTCGTAAATGCTTAAAAGTTAAAGACAAAAAAGTTATGCCTTAAAATAACCGTTGACCTACCCAAAACGGACGCCTATGACCGGTACTAGAAATTCGCAATTGATGGAATCGATTCATCTCTGGAGGATAAATAAGCATACCAGTTTTTGTTTTTCTAAATAGAAGCGTTCTGGAGGAATTTAAAAAAAAATAAATACAAGGCGCCATCTTCAAAGAACTCTAGCTCCCTTAGGAAGCATTTTCGGACTAGGTGAATTTGGGTTTAATTGTCTTAAAATTATCAGAGGAATCTCCGGTCTTCGTTTGTCAGGAGATATATAAAGAAAATAAAAATTCAAAAAAGAACAAAAATCAAGTATTTCAATGGCGTGTCAGCAAGACATTTGCTTTATTGAAGCTATGTATTTTGCTGCATGGGTTGCACTCGGGTTGATTCTCTTCAGTGAAGTGTCTTGTGATATACGACATTTTTCGTTTTGTTATCAGGCGCAAGAACAAATAAAGCGGATGGTTTGCCGCCACGTACAATTGACCATGAGAAGAACATGCATAATGGCAATTTCACTTTGCCATTAAGGCAGCACAATCCAGGGGTTTCTCCAGCAAACTTCAGTGCGCCACAATGCTCGCAAACAACCCAATGCGAACGAAAGGATGCGAGCTGTAATCAATTGTGCAATCGTATAGAAACGCTGCTCGATTCAAATCAACACTTGAAGCATTTCTTCTTGCGCGTCGAAGATTAACTCGTTGATCTGTATCATAAGCTCGACGATTTCTCATTGCCAACCGAGCCGTTTCACGGGCTGCCTCTCTTTGCCCTTGTGTTTGAGAAGCACGAAATCGGGCCCTACTTTATGGGATTCTTCGTTCTTCTTTAGTGAATTGATTCGCATTGTTCCGAAGCCTAATTGCATTACGGCTTTGTTGGGAGAGATTAGATCTTCTGGGTCGCGGCATCGTTAATAATAATACTCGCACAATAAGATTTATTAACACTCGCACAAAACAAATCGACCGATAACCTTCATATGCTTTTTTCAAAACAAATCACAGACAACAGGAAAAAAACAAAATTTACATTTTTATGTTACTAATTTGCAATTATTACAAATAAGCTATAAACCTGCGCAACGTAAGCTGTCAATTGCGGAAGTTGGCGGAGTTCCTAACCTAATTTATTTAAAAATTAATTTTCTGTATAATTTTTTTCCGTTAATTTTTCCGATATCTTAATAGTTATTCTGCTATTCGGGGCGAATCCAACAAATCAGAAATCATTAAAATCGGTCCAGTCGTTCTTCAGTTATAAATGGTGTAACTAACCCGACTTTGTTTTATATATTAAGATTATGTAGATAATTTACATATCAAATTCTTTAAATTATATTTAATAAATCCTTTGTTTGTTGTTAAGCAAATATAAGTAAATATGACATTTTTCGAAATACTGAAATGTGTTTTGCGCAGTTCTCAGTCAAATTCTGACGTTAATTCTGATAACATTAAAAACAAGAAATAACTAAACTAGCGATATCACGTTGGTCACAATGCAAGAGAGCATGTAGCGTATTCACATTGTGAAAACCTTTGTTCGTATTTAGATAGCGTTTCTACCTTTGTATTCTATACATGTAATTCTGTTATCGTTCAAATAAGTTGTAAAAAGTTTTGGACATATTTTCCTTGAATAAGGAGAATAGAGAGACAATCAAATAATTGCAGAAATGAAAAACTTGAATTCTCTACTGTTAACTATCGCTGACTTCAGTTTAAATATATAGTTCTTTTGTTCTCAACTTTTAGATTTTTATTTTAATTAAATATTTATTTATTATTACTATATTCTGCTATACTTTAAGTTGACTATGTTTTTGGAATTAATTTATTTTGTTTGCAATATATACATGTGTATGTACAGTTATGTGCAATAAATTGGCGTACAATGTTAAGTAATTATTGACATTAGTTGTCAAAATTCATCTTCTATACAACTATAAAGGTTAGTAATTTTTGGTATGATCTTATGTAGGAATGCGTATAAAGAAAATTTACTACATTACATAATTGTTTAATATTTAACACGAAAAATAAAATACAAATAAAAATAAACATAAAACCATTACAACAAAACATTAATATTTCGTCAACTACCATGTACTTCAATGACTCTATTCAATCGATGGGGCATTGAGTTTGCTAATTGCTGCATATAATTTTCATCTGTCGCTAATTATTCCCAAGCATTTTCTATAGACTCCCAAAGGTGATTCACGTTAAGAAAATTAATATTTTGAGAATATAATTTTTTAGTTAATAAACCTCAGATATTCTCAATGGGGTTCAAATTTGGGCTGTAAAAGCGGGCCACGGTAACGTTTCAATGTTATTGTTATATAGCCATGTTCTAACAACATTAGCAGTATGTACAGGCAATTATCATGTTCGGAAATAAAATTTTACGGATATAATTGTCGAACAGACGGATTACATTTTCTAATATATGACTATAGTTGTCAGCATTGAACCGCTCGTTTACTTTGTAACAAACTCCTAGCCCCTTATAACTGCACCAACCTCATACATTTACGTTGAACCGTCCACTCCTTTGTACTGGATATATATGTATATATATATATATATATATATATATATATATATATATATACCATGTGGCCGCGTGCGTCTGCACTATAGCGAAACCTGTAGTGTAAGCAAAACACACAGAGGTGTCCGTGTGTTAGAACGGTAAAGAAGTAGACGCAATGTTCCAATGGATTACAAGAGAGCTTAGTATTTCTCATATCCCTATGATGCAGTCGTATTTGTCCAATAAATTCACATTTAGACGGTGTAGCCGCGCAAGCGCATTAGCTGTCGCTCCCGCATATGGGTGTTAGTTGCAATGTTTATATCGTCAGGGGAACTACTCGCTCACAATATTTAATAAACCGCGTTGTTGGTGTACGTAACGGTCATTTAAAAAATGGAGTATTATACCCCGGAGCAAAAACTCTTTATGATTAAACAATTTTACGGTGATAATTCCGCGGAAGTAACTCGAGCTTTATTTGCAGCTAATTACCCTGAAAATCAAATTCCCAATGCAAGCACCATTCGTAGGATAGTTAATCGATTCGAAACTACATTTTCTTTAGTAACTAATAAAAATAAAGTTGTTCCGGATAAGAATATAAGTGATATAGAAATTCGAGTATGTGCTTTAGTCGAAGTAAATCCCACTATGTCGTCTCGACAAATTGCCCGCGAATTAGGTATCTGTAAAACAACGGCTCAAAAGATTTTACGTACTAATAAATATCGTTCATACAAATTTACAAGTTCATAGGTACTTTTTCCCGATGATTATTATCGCCGTATGCAATTTTGCGAAAGAATGATAAATAAATATCACGAAAATGAATTCTTTCTTAATAACGTATTGTTCACAGATGAAAAAACATTTCGGCTACACGGACATCATAACCGCGCAGTTTGTCGTTACTGGTCGCGTAAAAATCTACATTTGAATATACCAATGCGAACGCAGTATCCAGAGAAGCTAAACGTATGGGCAGGTATAATTGGGGATCATATAATTGGGCCTTTTTTTATTGACGGAAATTTAAACGGAAATAGATATCTACAGTTACTTGAAAATAGTATTATCCCCGCAGTACGGGAGCGGTTCAATATTAATGAAGTTTGGTTCCAGCAAGATGGTTGCCCAGCGCACAATACCCGTTATGTAACAAACTTTTTAAACGTGGTTTTTGGAAACAGATGGATCGGTAACTCGGGTCCTATTAAATGGCCAGCGCGATCTCCTGATCTAGCCCCTAACGATTTCTTTTTATGGCCCTTTTTACATAATTCGATCTACGGATACGGTGATGAACGTCCATCAAATCTAGAGGAACTTCTCGCGAGAATTACCGAAGTCACTAATACTGTCACAGCAGATATGTTAACAAATGTGCGTCGGAATTTTTATAATCGGTTGGGTTACTGTTCGTGTCAAGAAGGAGGTTTATTTGAACACTTAACTAATTAATTTATTTAGAATTTAATTATTGCTTAAGAATAACATTTTCTTTTAGCTAATTGCAGGTTTATTGCAATGTTGAATTGCAATTCTGTTTTAAGAAGTAAATATTTTATTTTTAAGTATTTTATTATTGTTAAGTTTTTAGAGTGTAATACTACTATAATACTAAATATTATTTTCGTTAAGAAGTTTTTTTATGTTAAAGTCTAGTAGTTCTGTTTATGTATGTTTGTTTTTTTGTTGTTGTTTATGAAGCTGTGATGAGTTACTTCACTGAGATGTTATCAGTGATTATCTGATGCTTCAAACAACTGCAAATATTTACTTCTATCGGGAACACAATATCTCCTACACTGCTTTTCACTTGATTTGCCTACGAATACATTTATACGTATAACTTATAATACGCCCGCTGTCGGTGTGGCAATTCAAGTTGGCACGCCCATTATAGTCGACCAGTAGTTACTAATACATGCATCGCGCTATCGATGGCGGCCACACTGTATACTGTTCGTGCATACACACGTATGCGACCATTATACGTAGATTGAAATAGCTTTTCATCGGTGAATATGACATTTTGCCAAAAAGGCAATTCCCTATAAACATGTTTTAAAGAAAATAATAATCGAGCTTGTTTGCAGGAAAATTTACTGCAATTGTAGCATTATTAAACGGTATTAAAAGGGTTTTCCTTCAAATGCCGGAAAAGCAGCACGTCTTCTTCGTGTGTCGATATTCGTGGACGAGCAAAACCACGTCTTCTCGAAACTGTTACTTTCTCCTCCCACCGTTTCTTAATTTTTAGCACAGTAGATTTATTAGTGCCAGATTGCTGTGCTACTGCTCTAATTGACCAGTTATCTTCAAATTTCCCTATAATGTGAGCCTTACTTAACAAATCTAAATGCGCGGGCATATTTCGATCTATATCTGTCAGTCAAGAATGACAAATTGATTTGACGCGATATGACAAATGGAAGTGTCAAAGCCTATATACATTTATATTTATCCCGTAATTATTTAAACAAAAAAAAATTATCGTATATTAAGTGTACGCCAATTTATTGCACAGAATTGTATATATATATATTTTTTTGTATTTAGAATAGAAAAATCAATTCGAAGTAAAATTTATAGTTGTCTTAAAATAAAGGAAATTAATAACATAGAAACAGGAGAATTACACAAAATTATTAAATTTAATTATCTAACAGCAAAATATAACCACAATTCTGTTCTAAATACAGCGAGCGGAGGGTTAAGTTCGCGCAGGATTAGAAGTATTGGGGAGATTTGTATTTAGTTTTACAACAATTTGCAAGATACCATAGGTGGCGTAAACTTCACATCTATCACTTAATAAATTAATAATTTATTAGAGTAAAATATATAACGTGGACGTTTATAAAAACGGCTTCTGCGCATCCCCTCCTCTCGCCATATTATTTGGCGCTTGCTATACTAAAGAAACAGTTTAATCTAATAGTTAAATGTGGTTAAAATAGCGTGAACCGATTCACGCATGCTCAGGATAATCTAGATTCAAAATACCTGTTCTCTGTGGAGAACTGCGGGAACAGTTCGGAATGGTTATCGAATTTTAAATTCCTGGAAGTTTAAACAGAATACTAATAGTTCGCGGAATTTGTAATTCCAGAACTACCTGGTTCGAAGGCTTCAAAGTACAGTTGCCACGCGCACTAGTTCTAGAACTGCGGGTTCGAACAAACCTTATGTAAACGATTACAAACGAGGCACGTCATAACTCGCGACACAGTGTTGGCTAAGTTCTGGTTGATAAATTTAAATGACAGAAAATAACAGGAATTTAGCTGTGACATAAAACACTCTCGACGTTATTAAGGGTAAGTAACATATTGCTATAAATAGTGGTTTGTAGAATAAATGTGCCACCATCCACAACTAATCTTCCCAACTAGGATACTCAGCCAGTTGATTTCCAAATATGAGACTTCTTACTTCTCAGGGTTCCAATAAGGAAATCCGTGTTCTGTAGAAAATACTAGGCGCCAGTGAAATATTCACACAAGTTTTTATTATATATTTTACTTATTTTCAATTAATTCATTAGTAGTAATGGTGTATGAAATGAAACGAGCACAAGATAAAATTTAAATGAATATTTAATACAAAAAAATCAAAAAAGAAAAAAAAATCTATCTTTATAAAGTATAAAGATATTGTATCTTTCAATGACACAATGAGGTAAAATATATCCACTGTATATTGACAGCCAAGTGGATTAAAACTTCCTCTAAATTACTCCGAACAATCTTATCTAAAAAAATCATAAAATTTATTTTTAATTTCTCCCCAGAGAACCACACTGTATAATCAAATATAATGAAACACGATCAAAATTTTTTACACATGTGCAAAACTAACATGTAGAAAAAACAACCTTGAACCCCGTCGAATAAATTTTCAGTTATATTTTTTTACATAGAAATTTAAAAATATTCTTTATTATTTATTTCTACTAATTAAGACTCTTAACTAATTATTTTAACACAATTGAAATACACTTTTAAAAGCTTTTCTAATTAAGACGTCTTAAGAATATAATTCTACTTACATAAAAAATTTATTGGAGACACGTTTACTCGAAAACGTTGTTTAATCAAATACTGTAACAAAATTACAAGAATAACAATCTCGTGGAATTATCGGGAATTAAATATGAAATACCATCAACTATGGTCACACTCAAAAAACAACCCGAACTAATTAAATTTTATATATTTCAATCAACACAACGTTCTCGTGTTAATTCAAATGTGGATCTCCTTGAATTCACCAAGGTTTTTCGAACAAATCGACCTCGAATAAAAACTAGTTTTTTTTTATCAAAGCACATTTAAAATAACATATCGGATATATATTATATTATATATATATTACACAGATATCCAAAAATTATGTACATTTTTATTTTAAATATTATTTTAGGAAAAATTCATAGCAATATGTTAGATTTTTACTCCTGGGCATTACTGACTATGATGTGCCTCGTCTTATTTTTAAACTAGGAGAAATAAATAGGACAGACACTTTTACACCGTAAAAGTTACCAGATCAATCACATCATTCTGGATGTTTCTTTTTTATCTTTATTATATTATTTATTATAGATATATATTATATAGTATTTATTAGACGAAATTTAACAAGCGTTTGACATCGATACGTCGAAACGCAATTTATTGTACATAGACCTATCTATGAAACAACCAACCATGCAGATATTAGCACAATTTAAAATGTTCCTCTTAGTTTAAAGACTATAGTTAAATATTTTCTTATTGATCTGCAGCAAATTGCATTATTTTTACGCCATACTTTTGGTACAGGTTGGGCTCCCGTCCATTGATGTTCGTTAGTGTCTACCGAAAAAGTCTTGGATTTTACCGAATATTGAATTTTTCAAGTATATAATAAATTTGATGGTTATCTATTTATTTACTATTTGCCTTTTCTAAAGAGTTTATTTTATAATCATTTTATGAATATTTGTAATGCCTGGCGAGCTCTAGGAATCAATTATTCAACACATATAAAATATATATATATAAACACATATAAAATATATGCAATTAAAAATCAATCAAAATTTCATGTCTTTTATGTTCCTTTAACATAATTCTTGGGTGGTTTGATATGATACACAAAAATCTGACTTTTGTATCACTTCATTTTTCGACATAATCCCCTCGAAATCCAAGACATTTGGTCTAACACTTCTCTAGGTTCCCGATTACTTCCTTGAAGAGGTTTTCTTCAGGTTCTCAAAATTGTTAACCGCCTGGATGGCTTCTTTATTGCACTCAAACTTTTGGCCAGTTGGGAATGTTTTGAGTTCCAGCAACAGATGGAACTCTGTGGAAGCCAAATTGGGCGAATAAGCTAGATGCGGAAGCAGTTCAAAAGGAATTTTGGTAAATTTTTGCTGAACGGCTTGAATGGACAGATGCGTTGTAGTGGTAAAATATCTTTTTGTTGGCAATTCCAGGATGCTCAGTATACGCCAATGACAAATTAATTGTCGAACCGCCTTCGTAAGTCTTATAAAGTCACGAAATATTCAAACCCCAAAGATTTGGCTCATCGCGTGTATTTCAGTAGGGCCCTATTTAATTTTTATTGCATTTGATGGAACAACACTGATCTCATAATATTTTGCCCGGACACTACCCGACTTAAATTAATTGAGCTGTTGGCAATCACTTAAAAGTAATATTAAATAAGTATAATATGTATATATCCACTCAAAAATCAATTTAGGGCTTGAACGTATGAAGAGTGGTAACAAATTAATTCTGTTACATGTGCTTAATTCAAACAGTAATTATTCGTAAAGTTTTTGTAAAAAATTTTAAAAGGCTATATAAAATGCTTCAATAAATGAATCTAAACAATATCCTTGCTTCGTTTGATAAATTCACAATAATACAAAATTTGCAAAGTAGCTAAACTAGCCAGGATGGATATAATTATTAAATTATTTAATAAACATGTACGTACTTTCCATCTAAATCACTATCAGATTTATCTTCAATTTTGGAATGAGGTTGCTGAAACCCTGGTTTCAAATATTGATCTCTTAAGTTTTCACTGCCAGATGGTTGTTCTTGAGTTCCGTCCAAGAAATTTGAAAAAGTGCCTTGATCATTTTCATTTAAACCTAAATTTATAATTAAATTGAATATGCACATTTATAAAGTATATAATAATATTTATGTTATTAAATGAACCTATATTTTTATATATCTTTATGTTACACTTTATTAAATTATGAATAATTATTACAATTAATAGATAATCATTTCACATAGAGAAGATATGCAATTTTTGATTAAAAATATTACTTTACATACCAAAAAACATCCCGTCATTATGAAATCCAAAATTTTTAAGCATGGTATTTAGTTGTGATTCAAAATAACGATGCATTTCCAATGGATTTGTGAATACATTAAATCCCATATGGTCATCATGACCTCTGAAGAAATCTCTTCATTTGAAAATAAAACCATTATTCACTGTTGCATTAGAATGTAGCATACTTACTCAGAAAAGTCATCTTCATCCTTTAAGAAATGCTTTCTGCTATAAATTGAAATATTACACAATCTTAATTATTATTTAATGCAAGTAAAACTTACTTATTAAAATCCGGAGGAGTGTCATTAGGACTGGGAGGCCCAAAAAAGTTCTTAAAGAAATTAAACATTGCCACAAAAACAAAATTTCATACTAAAATTTGATAATTGAGTTTCTAGAAATTTGACAGATCAGGAAACTTTAAATTTAAAATCTTTTTAGTGAAAATGCCAACCATTGAAAATGACACATGAATGACACTAGTTTGTATATTTGGTTGCATATAGGACAAGGATAGGTTTTCACTGTGAAATGGTATGGAAGTCTGACGATATCAAAAAGAAGACTTCTCTTGTTTCAACTTCAAGTGGATTTGAACAAGGTTAATCAACAAGAAAGTCAAAAAGCATTGTGTTTTAATAAATCATATTTAAAATTTTATAGCTTTGCTCCAAGTTAGTTATATCCACAGTAATATAATACGTTGAAAAATTCTAGAATTATGCATATTTATAATAATTTTAGTAGTAATCCTTTCGGGAACAAAAATAAATAATGTAAAAAAATAGTGTTTCGATGCTTTACTAACCAAATGTATAATTACGCTAATATGAAAGACTTTTACGTATGGATACGTTTCGGACTTTTCCTTGACGTCATGAATAGAATAGCAGGAGTGTCCGAATGATTATGCTGGATCACTGCTTATGCAAAACCTGAAAGATAAAAGTCTGAGAAAACGTTTCCACTTTTGACGTCCAACAGTCACCCGGGCGACGGTTCCAGTTTCCAGTTACCACAATGTAAACCCATGTCTACATATTATCAGATATCATCGAGTGACTATAAATGATTGAAGCAAATATTTAATTTGGCAAACCTGAGAAACTGACTTTCCTAATCATTCGCTTTAGATTTATCTTCTTTGGTTAGAATATTTTGTATAAATATGGATGACATATGGGTAGAATTACTTGTTTGACTTTTACTTTGCCAAATTTTCGACATATTTAGGTAAATATAAGAATCAAGCATTTCAACATAAATTTGCAGAATTGTTGTCATCTTAATAAGATCATTCATAGTCACCTGTTATTTTTACATATAGTATATCGGATGTCTGTTAATGTTTGAAGCTGATGTTTGTCAAATTTTGGAAATTTGTTTGTTTAATATTTGTTAAAGGTGTTAACACCTCTTATCATAGTTGTAAACTGGTGAACAAAAAAGCTGTCTGACTCACTTTGACAACATTTTAACAAATGAACACATTGTGAATTAGTTTTAAAGGTTATTGAGATACAAAATGTCAATGTTAGGTATATTATATGCCATATGGATCTATTTAAATATTTTATTTATAATCTACAACAATTCATATGGTATTTTTGAGAGATCAATAACCAACTTTACAATGCAAAAAAATAAGTCGTGCAGTCTTTTTATCCGCCAGCTTCCGTGCCTGTTTTCAGTTAGCTTCAATTATTCACATTTTTTGATTGGAACGTGGCACAATCTATCCCATTATTATCAATCATTTTTCTGGTTATACCCGCGATAGGAACACTTATTCCTGTTAACATTTTACCATATTTAAGGTTTTTCTCTATTTCTTTCGTTGTTCTTGCTAAAATGGGATTGGAAAAATTAATTAGGAACACAAACTAAAAATAAAGGTATTCGAAAATTAATAAATCGAAAATAAACTTCGTAAATTTGTTCCAACTACCGGTTTAGTTACGGTACGCATATCGTTTGGTGATTATTTTGTGCGCAATCGTTAGTTTTGCATTACTTTTGGACCAGTGATAATTATAAAGAAGGCGGAACGTATTTCTGATTGTTTGGTTATCAATCTATTTTGTTGTATTCCCAACAGTAATAATCAACTTTGTTCTGTCCTATCGTTGATTGAAGGAACATATAAAGATGCGCAACGCTATACCGCTATACTGTATACTACAGCGTGTCTTACTCAATGTACATCTGCACACCTCTTGCCTATTAACTTACCCACTATTTCGTAGCGTCGCTAAGCGATAGTTTTTGGCGTTAATACGAGAAACGATATTTTACATGATTTTACAATGTGATCCTACTAACAATAAATGCTTTGTATTATAATAAGCATTGCAATTGTACACGAAAGAAAGGTGAATCATGTGGTCTTATCTGCGATCGACCCTTTTGCGCTATAATAAAATTGTATTCGAAAATACTTATAAATAATAATAAAAACAATATTCCCTCCACACTTTCACCCAGACTTAGGACTAGCAAAGTTTATATATGAATAACTAATAACATATAAACTTTGGTATGTTTAAAAGATGTTTTTCTGTTTTCTAATATTTGTTGTTTATAAAATCCCTTAATAATCAGGTTAGTAGATGTTTTATTCCCATTTTCTTTAAATGTTCCCAAAATAAAAGAATTGATTGTAATGTCAACCGGAGACCATTTATGCAATATATATAATTTCGTCTGGTACTACCTTCAAAAACTTCAATATTGTTGAAATTTGTACCGTTTTCTGCAATACATTTGTAATGCGGGTAATATATTTGTAATGCGGGTAATACATTTGTAATGCGGGTAATACATTTTTAATGCGGGTAATACATTTGTAATGCGGGTAATACATCCTTAATGCGGGCATTACAACGAACATTTTCTCTCTTTCAGTCGTGCATTTTGTTTTCAATGAAATTTTCTTTATTACATTATAATTTAAGCCCGTTCTTAATTTCAACACATTTTTACAAACTTTGAAGTGTTCTTGTGAATTTCAGATTACGTAACATAAATTTATAAGGACCGGGTGATTTATAATACAAAGGGAGAACAAATTCTTTTTCTGATTTTAGCCACTTTATTCTTGTCTTATGAAATAGCAGCATATTTATAAAAGTTTCTAGCAGTTTACTTTATATATTAACGATATTAATAAATTGTGGAGTAGTGCACTAACAGAAAATGATTTCTTCTTTTTTAATTTATAGGTCCGCGATTGTTTTGCTTTTACCCGACTGGGTGCGGGAAACTGAAATCATCTTGAAACTAACAGTACGCTGCGACGCACGTAGGGACAAATAACCGAATTACGACAAAAATGGAATTTTTCATTTTGTTAAATGTAACCACTATTGGCACTTAATATGTTCTATATACCAGTACGCAATCAACCTATAAGTATTTATTTTTTTAACGCATCACATTAGTCTGTACGTGCGTTCAAAGTATGTATTATTATCTGTTACACGCACTTATACCTGTCAGCAGCATCTATAGCGTTTATTGTTGCTACACTCGACAATTTTTTGTAAATTTACAGTTTTTTAAATATATTTTTAAGCATCAGGTATCTAATTTAATTTGCAGTTATTATTAAAATAACAATTATATGTAGTGTAGATATAGTATAATGTTTTTATTATGAAATATATTGAAAAATTTACTTTAGCTAGAGCTATAAAAAAAGTTCCAAACAGTTCCACGACTTTTCCTTATAAGTAAAAAAAAACAACTAATAATAAGTGTAAAAAAGTCAAGTGGAGGTCCCCCCGTTTCCCCTTTCAATAAATAGAGCATATTTTCCTTAGGTAGTACACCTAATTCTGAAAATCCCACATGCAAATGACATTTTTTTTAATTCGCTAAATTTTTCATTCTGTGCAGTCTCCTCACAAAATACATGTGTGCACCACTGATGTATACTTAAACTGTTACGAAAAAATATAAAAAGGGGAATTCCGTAACTAAATTGTAACTAACAGAACCGCAATAGCTAAATTTTTCATTCAATGCAGTCTTCTCACAAAATACTTGTGTGCACCACTGATGTATACTTAAACTGTTACGAAAAAATATAAAAAGGGGAATTCCGTAACTAAATTGTAACTAACAGAACCGCAATAGCTAAATTTTTCATTCAGTGCAGTCTTCTCACAAAATACTTGTGTGCACGAAAATATATTAGAAAGGGGCATTCCGTAACTACATTGGGTGTACTGAGATCTGTGCTTTAAAGAAGATGAAAATGAAGAGAAAGGAGTTATTTAATGTACTGAAAAAACAACAATTTTATAATTTGTCATCATCAAAGTGTAATGAACAACTATTACAGTATATTTTGGGCAAAATTGGTGTTAGTGAACTTTCTGAAGATTTAATAAAATAAATAAAACAGGAAGTTAAAGTGTTTGTTTCAAAGATGTTTACGAAGTGGCGTGAGTGTAATTATATGTATGAGCGTTTTAACAAGAAGCACATAAACTGGCTTGACGAAAACCTAAAACTCCCGGAGATACAACCACCACTGCTTCCATTATCGGTAGGAACACATTCAGAACAAAAGATGCGAGGCAGACCCAGAAAATCATTTGAAGAAAGTTCTCATCGCAGTAAGCAAAGACATGTAAGAGCAATTGTATCAGATCTTAATTCAGAAAAATTATGTTTGGCTGCAGAAACAAGCTTGGTGAAATCAGGCAACAGAAGTGCAGCTGATGTTGTGAAGTTAGCCATCAATTCTTCACCCAAAAGTTTAAAAAGAATGAAATTGGCTTATGATACTTCATCTTCTGCTTCTGTAAAACCTTACAATCCTGAAGAAGCTTTAGCTCTTATAGTGGACCTTGGATTGACAAAAGAGGATTATATAACGATGCGACTTGGAGCAATAGAAAGAGGAGCTAATATTTATCCCTCATATCATGTGATAGGAGAGGCTAAAAGAAAGTGTTATCCAGCAAATATTGAGATACACGAAAATGAGGCTGTGGTACCGCTTCAAGACCTTCTTGCACATACTACGCAACGTCTGGCTCAAGTTCAGACTGATGTGATACTACAGTATATTTCCACTGACTGTGATACAATTGAAGTTTATTATAAATGGGGCTTGGATGGCAGCGGTGGACACAGTATATATAAACAAAATTTTGCGAATAATTCAGCATATGCGCACTCTAATATAATTTTATGTACGATTGTGCCACTGCAAATGTGTGAATCTAATAGCAATAATGACAAAATATTTTGGAAGAACATGTCACCATCATCGACCAAGCATTGTCGACCAATCTCATTCAAGATCAAAAAGGAAAACGTCCAAAATGTGAAAGAAGAGTATAATGAAATTCAAAATCAAATATTGCAATTGGAGCCCACATCAATCGTACTTGACGGTAAAGAAATAAAATTTAAAGATATCCCGATATGTACAATGCTGGATGGAAAGACTGTCAACATTTTGAGTGATACTGCAAGTTCACAAGCGTGTAATGTTTGTAAAGCTACTCCCAAAATTTTAAACGATTTAGAAAAATTAAAGAATAGAGTCTGTAATGAAGACACCTTTAAGTATGGGATTTCGGTGCTACATGCACATATTAGATGTTATGAATATTTACTACATATAGCATACAAATTGGAACTACAGAAATGGCAAGCAAGAGGTGACAGTGCAAAACAAGAAGTAAAAGAAAAAAAGGGTGAAATAGCAACTAAGTTTTATGAACAAATGGGCCTTGTTGTTGATCAGCCGTAACAAGGTGGAGGCAATAGCAATGACGGTAATACTGCACGAATTTTTTTTAAGAATCCTTCACTCGTTTCAGAAATAACTGGAATTGATAAAGACTTAATAGAAAGATTTGCAAATATACTGTCAATAATTTCTTGTGGGCATTGCATCAAGGAAGAAGTATTTAAAAACTATTGCTTTGAAACAGCAAAAATGGCCATTAAACTTTATGGCTGGTACAAAATGAGTGCCACTGTTCATAAAATTTTAATTCATGGAGCTGATATTATAAAATCTTTACCTTTACCAGTAGGCCAACTGTCAGAAGATGTAATTGAAGCAAGTCATAGAGTATAAAAATTTAAGACAATATCACTCCAGAAAAACTTGATGATAAGTTGATCAAATTTAAATAAAAACTTTAAAAAAATTTAATTATTAATTCCGCTTTTTATAAATATTCTCGTTTTAAGTTTTTAATTAGGCCTAATGTTTTGAAATTTGAGTTTTTAATTTTTAAAAACTGACATCAAAAATCCCGTGTAATAAGTTTTAAGCGAATTCGATCAATTTTTTAAAAATTGTACGCCATATTGGATCCGCCATTTTGAATTTTTAAAAACTAACATCAGATTCGTAATCAGCGACCCTAAAAACCTTTAGGTACCTAGTAGTTTTATTCAAATGTATTGAATCCATATGAAGTAAATAATTTTGTCGCACTAAATTTTCAATTTGTCCCTGTGTGCGACGCCTAGATGTCGAAACCAATTTTGGCTACGCTAAAGTGCATAATCATCGCGCATCTTTATATATTCCTTCAATCAACGGTCCTATGATATTGCTATTGCCAACTGTAATTCTTACAGGATGAAGTTATGTAATGCACATGTTAGTACGAACAGTACATGCTTCATTTTGTGATCTGTTTTGACCGTCCTGTGACTGGTTTGTACACGATCAAAATTTAGTTGGAACACTTTTTGTATCGTTCAATATATCAATGGTCAAAAAAGTTTGAACGCTTTTTCTGCAGTGCGCATGTACCAGACCGTCACTGTAGGTTTTTTTTAGCGAGTTGGAACAAATCTATTAACTGATAACAATTGATGTACAAGTTATATAACTTTATTAAATGCTTATTTATAATAATATATTGGACAATATACTCTTATATAGAGATCAATACGTCATCGAAGACTAGAAAATGTAAATGCATCATATAAATACTAAACAATAATAAATTAGAGCTTAAAATATATTTCATTTTTAACGCAGATAATGTGCTTCAATATCTCTCCTAATATAATTACATGGACTCCATTTCGAAATCTTGCAGAATACTGCAACAAATGTAGGATGTCATCTACATAAAGATGGAACACTTCACCTAGCCTTACTTGATATCGGATCTATCAAAATAATCGTACTCTAATTCCTTTCCAGATATAATGTCCGAATCTTGGGCAGTTGTTAGTTCTAAAAAAAATATTATTTAGGAACATACTTTTTCATGTATTAGCCGGGTTGTTGCATAAGTCTGTAATAAAACTAATCTTTTAAGTAGTACCAAAATACAGGGTGTTATTAAACAACGTTTAAAAATCTTAAGGGCATGTAGTACGGTCGAAAATAAGCTTAAAAGTCATAAGACACATTGGTACGAAAATCAATTGTTTACGAGGTAACAGCGATTTTATTAGAATTGCAGAATAAATTTTCTTTCTTGGTTTTCAAGGTGCTTAAATTTATTAATTAATTTAATTATTAATTTTAGGTTAATTTTTTATTGCTGTAAACACAGGATGATCGTCAAAAACCAGTCACTAATACTGATGACCTTGCTTAAATTGCTATTCGGAATACAATATATGTTATGTATTGAAACAGTAAGTTCCATTTTTTTGTAACTCATTATATCATAATCACATCATATGTATATCTTTCAGAACAACATGTTATGCTTAACACCTTGCAAGAGAGAAGCATATATAGTTGCTAGTTGAACATCTTTATCAATAAGTTGAACATCTTTATCAATAATTTTACATAATATTGGTTATCATTGGAAAAAAGATGATCCTCGTACAGAACTAATGGAACAATCTTATATTATTCTTGGTTGAGTAGATTTTCTGGTGGGTTACATTAAAAATAAAAATCTAAATTATTTGTGGGAGCCTGTTTTTGTAGATGAAACATGGATTTTACAAAATAGTACTATAGGTAGATCGTGGCAAGATTAGAAGGTTCAAAGGACTAAAGTAGATGGGTGAAGGTTAATGAACGATTAGTATTACAAATGCATAGCAATTAATATATTATGCTTTCTAGATATATTATTGTTCAAGCTGGTAAATGAAAAGGATTTATACCTGGAGCATCGTTTACATTTCCATCAAAAGGAAATGATCTAGTCAATCATGGGGAAATGAACTCAAGTAACTTTCTGCTATGGTTTGAAAATCTAGAGCAGCCATCTCTGATCATCGTGGAGAATGCACCTTACCATAATATTACTGAAAAAAGTATCCCAACTTCTATGTGGAAAAAGATTGATATTATCAGGGTTGGTTAAATGAAGATAAAATACAATATGATGACAACTCTTTGAACAGTTAGTTTTTTTTACTTCTACAATTAGCATTACTTAATTATTTAATTTAAAGCATAGACTAAGAAAATTGTATGTGGCAGATAAGTTGGCTGAAAGGTATGGACATATCGTACTTAGATTACCCCTATATCATTATACATTCAATGGAATTGAAAATGTATGGAGAATTGTGAAAAATATTACAACAATAATATAGGGATATATGGGGGAGGGGCAGAGAATGTTTTGAGACTATGGCAGGACGCACTGGAACATGTAACATCAGAAATGTGGAAGAATTGTGCCAACCATGTTCAAAACATTATAGAAGACTGGTGGAAACGGGAGATTGTGATCGATAAAAATGAAATGGCAGAGTTTATTATTTATTTTGATATAAGTGATAATGATGATTACGATTAATTTTAAGTAAAAACCTCAAAAATTACTTTTCGATCCAGTCTCTAACAATGTTTTGTGTAATTGGTATCAATAGATCTTAAAGCAAGTGATTTCAGTATGCATTTATGTAATATGTATATATAATGAGTTTCGTATGTTTGTGATAGAATTAGTGCATTGATATTACAAAATATTTTCTAATTGTAGTAAATAGATACTCTGTAGTTAAATATTCAAATAAATAGTTCCGTTATAAACTTTTATATTTAATTTATTATGCTGTTTCTTATCCACTTTAATTATATGTAGTAAACCATTCAAGCAAAGTAATGCGTTCTTTCTCCTATTAAATTATGTTAAACTTGTTATGTACCATTGATTATAAATTGTTTCGTGTGCAGAAAGATATGGGAAGCAATATTAGCTCTTTTGTATTTGCTATATTATGTTTGTAGTTATTCATTTCGTGAATAACTCTTTACTTCATTACTACGCGATCAGCATGGATCAATACAAAAACATAACCTATATATCACTTAAGTGACATCAGACATAACTTATTCTGTAATTGTCAGTTAACTGGCAACAATGTGGAGGGGAAGCGACATTTAAAGAATCGGAACTTACAGTGAACAGAGTATATGAATCAAAGCAATTAAAGTAACGAATACATTCAACGATTATTAAAAGTACTGAAAATCTACATCTTTAGTTTGTACCAGTGGCGGTTCTTTAATGAGAGCAAGTGAGCAATTGCACCCCCTGGAATTATGAAACAAAACAAACCAAGCGGCGACTAACTGTGAACGTATTTATTTATTATGTATATTATGTATTCATACTTTCATAGTTATTGACGAGGAACGTGGCACGCTAACAACGTACATACACCAATCGTCGTCACAGATATACTGAGCAAAGCCCAACTCTTGCTCTGTTAAGGCATTAACATTACATTGATGGTCGGGAGAACTGTATTTTGCCGTACTTCAATGTCGTATAATACATAGCGTTGGAGCAACTGAACCAGACTGCTTTCGGGCGTTGTTACAATAATTCCGTGTCTTTTTTTAGAGAACAACGCGTTTTCGCGTTAACGTATAATGAAAAAATCGCAGTAAAAAATCTTAAACGGCCGATGCCTCAATTATGTTTAGAGAAAATAAACAATCTGTTAAAGGTAAAGACGTTATAAGAAAATTCAAAATGAATATTTATCAGAAAAATGACTGGATTTGTGGGTGTGAAATTAAAAATACTTTGTTTTGTTTTCCATGTCTTTTGTTTGGTGGTGAACCGTCTTGGTCAAAGAACGGAATAAGAGACTTAATTCATCTTAGTGCTAAAATTATTAAACATGAAAATTCCGAATGGCATTTGAAAAATATATTTAGTCTAAAAATGTTAGGAAAAAATAACATTCAGAATGTTTTAGATTCATCATATAGAAAAGCAATTCAACAACACAATGAAAAGGTAACAAAAAATAGGCATGTGTTAAATTTAATAATAAATTGCATTAGATTTTGTGGCGCGTTTGAACTGGCACTTCGGGGTCATGATGAACAGCAAACGTCGAATAACAAGGGCATTTTTCGGGAATTGATAAATTTTACGGCAGAATTGGATAAATCGCTCAGAGATCACATCGAAGCAGCACCGGTTTTTAAGGGATTATCAAAAACGATACAGAATGAGCTGCTTGATGCAATGTTGAACGTGTATCATGAACACGTTGCCAGTGAAATTAAAGCAACCGACTTCATATCTGTGATAGCTGATGAAACCACAGATGTGTCCAATCAGTTTCAGTTGGTGGTTGGTTTAAGATATATTGTGAACGCGAGACCGGTCGAAAGATTTTGGAAATTTCTTGTGCCTAGTGGACATGATGCTAATTATTTATCTGTCTCCATCCTTAACGAAATTAGTTTGCTTGTTGATGACCCAGAAAAACTGATTGCACAGAGCTATGATGGGGCAGCAGTAATGAGTGGTGCTATTAACGGCGTGCAAAGACATGTCCAAGACCAGTATCCAAGGGCTAATTTTGTACATTGTTATGCACATCAGACAAATCTAATTGTGTCATATGCTACATCGAGCAGTAGTAATTGCAGAATTTTTTTGCCAACCTGACGGGATTATGTACATTTTTCTCCACTTCACCACAACGAGCAGCAAGATTGGAAGAATTCCTTCAGAGAAAAAGCTTACCTCGTTCTTCAAAAATAAGATGGAACTTCAATTCTAAGACAGTGAATATAATATATGAGCACCGAGAAAAAATAATTGAAGCTCTAGAACAAATCGAGGGAGAAGCTAGTTTACAAACTACCATTCATCAAGCTAGTGCCAATTTGCGAATTTTAGAGGAGGAAAATTTTATCTATTGGTTAACTTTCTTTCATAAAATTATGCCACATGTGGACATATTGTTTAATCAATTACAAAATGTCAATACAGATGCATTAAAAATCAAGAATAATTTAGATAATTTTGAACGCGCTATTGGAAAAATTCGAAACGAAATCGCTGACACAGATAATCAGTTGGTTAAACAAAATGACCCAGAACTGACTCCTCGACCATCAAAGCGGCGAAGAGTAACTGATGGTAGCCAAAGAAGGAGGGAAACTATTGAAGTGTGCGATATTATTTTGCTAGAAATAAAAACTGGATTTCGGTATACAGGGCACTTAATATTAGCAAACTTAATTTCTTTTAAACAGTTCTCCTCCTTTCAAAAAAAGTTTCCGGAAGATTGCCTTAAAGAAGCAGTAAAATTTTATCCATGCCTCAATGAAAACAGACTACGAACTAAATTAAGCGTTCTATATTCTAGAGAAGAATTTAGGCAAAATATAGAAGTCGGTGCTGTAGGTCTGCTAGGTCTTCTGCTGGATGGATTAAGCGACACTTTAATGAAGTTGTTACGATTTTAAAAATTGTCATTACAATCCCAATGACAACGTCCGAAGCGGAACGCCAGTTTTCACGGCTGAAGAGAATAAAAACTTTCCTGAGAAATACAATGAAAGAAGAGAGATTAAATGCCCTTACTATGTTATCTTGTGAAAAAGAATGTATAAATGATTTCCCAAACTTTAATTAAAAAGTGATAGAACTGTTCTGCAAGTCAAAGACACGTAAAATGGACTTCGTTTATCGTCAGATGTAATTAAACTGTGTATGTAGTGTAATATTTACTATTCCCTCAAAACAAACTCTACAACGAACAGTACCTGTCTGGAACAGTACGTCGGTGAAATTTATAAGGATTGGGTAAGCGTTTTTGTATTACATTTTGAAATTATGCACTCCCTATGCGAACCACCCCGAGCCGCCACTGGTTTGTACCATAAAAAATTTAGTAAATTAAAAAATATATTTAATCAATCTTTGCCGTGTTTTTATTTTGATAGTAAATTATTGGAAAGAATTTTGAAAGAGTTGTACTAAAATAATTGTTTGCATCATCGATACAAATGAATTTGTTTTTATGTTGGTTAACTCTTTCTGTCTGAATTCCTTATTTCAGAAAAAAAATGTTATACTCCACAATACTTCCTCTTTTTCCTGTGAATCAAAGCACTTAGATTAATATTTGTTCTTTTTCTCGACAAATTGTAATTATTATATTCAATAATTATGTGAAAAACTAATGAATGTATTTTAAAAAACCAGATCACAACAAAAAGAACAATTTGTGTTTATTAATGCTATTTAGCACATATTAACAACTAAAATGAGAAACTAGAAAACGTGAGTACAGAGATGTATGTAGAAGAAATGAAAAAAAATAAATACTGATTGTTATGGATGAGGATAATTAGATTTCATTACCTTCTAAAGGTGGTACGACTGCGGTACTGAGATATTCTGTATTTAGATACGGCGGAAGTTCATTATCATCGTCTTCTTCTTCGGGATCGAGTTGATGTGAGTCGACCATTTGTAACCACTGTGCGTTGTGATTTCTAAATCGTTCGATACGAATTCTATCACCCCACGTACTATCATTCTCGGTAATAATGTTCAAACAAGTATTACAAATCTTACGGATGGCTTTATTATTGTCTTGTAATAGATCTATCAGGTAGGCTGGTGCTTCTAAAAAACAATTCAATGAAACGTGAAAAACGTAATTAATTTAAAAGCTTCTAAAGTTATGTTAACAAGTCGATCGCATTCAAATTATATAAAAAGATTATACATTGTATTCATTTAATTCCAAGATGACCATAACTTAAAATTCAAGATTTTCTTTATGCAAAATTGGCAGTACGAAAACCATTAAATCCTTATTTGTATATAAGACGGCGTTTATTTATTGTTTATGGATTTTTTCGCTTTTTTTTTTGTTTGTATTTGACGTGTTCTTAATGTAAGTTAAATATATTTTCCGTTCTTATTTTTCTTCGAATCCATACACATTTAGATAAATACCACAACATGATGTTTATTTCAGAGCAGGACGCATTCATATTAATGGCACATTTTCGAAGTGCTGTTCGCAGTAGGGATGAAATTTGGATATACAGTTATCAATCTTGTGTGGAGCAAGTTATTGAACAATTTTCTAATTATGAATTTGACAGACATAATTTCGAAAATCACATAAATTTTATTGTAAAACGCTTTGAAGAAAAGAATTTCGTTTGTAAAGGAAAAGCTGTTGGTAGAACTAAATTCTTAATTGAAAGAATTATTGATGATAGTCGTGTTCGAATTAGAGAATCCAATCCCGCAAGCATGCGGGACTGAGGTCACCAGTTCCGCGGATCCGCAGGATTATAAATTTTTTTCAGTTGCTAAGAAAATGAAGTACCAGAAGTTAGTTACGCAATAAAATACAACTAAATTCAAACTAAAAGTAGCATTTATTAATAAAAAAAAATTAAGTAAAATTATTGAGATTTCTTTTGGAAATATTTTCAGAGAAATGATAAAATATTCAGTTTGATCTTGTAAATTTGACTTGATTTTATTGCAGAAGTATCCAGCGGCAGAAACGCGTGGTCGGCGTTGACGCTTGTTCAAGGAATGTACTTTACGTAGATCTAAGCAGCTTCTAAATATTTTCCTCTGGTGGCGACACATTTCAAGAGTGTCATCTCACGTTTTATTATAAGGTGTAGATCTAAAGAGCTTACTCGGGCGGGTGTAGAAGCAGATATCTCTGCTACCCATTCATTGCGAAGGCGATGCTTTAATTCATCTTCCAATGTACACGGTGAGGTTTCACGACTTGTTACCGTATGGGACAAAGGAATGTCGTCTTCATCATGGTCGGCGTTGACGCATGTTCAAGGAATGTACGTTACGTAGATATAAGCAGCTTCTAAATATTTTCCTCTGGTGCCGCCACATTTCAAGAGTGTCATCTCACGTTTTATTATAAGGTGTAGATCTAGAGAGCTTACTCGGGCGGGTGTAGAAGCAGATGATATCTCTGCTACCCATTCATTGCGAAGGCCATGCTTTAATTCATCTTCCAATGTACACGGTGAGGTTTCACGACTTGTTACCATATGGGACAAAGGAATGTCGTCTTCATCATTAGCGTCTCTAACTTGCTCAGCCTAGTCGTTTAGGGCTGGCGGTTGAGATGCGTCTAATAGTAGCCGTTGGAATAAACTCTGAATTTCCTTTCTTGGTATTGCTTTGCTTGGATAAAAAACGTGTCTTCGTCGTTTGTATCTTTTTCCAGATTTTTTTTTGGATTCTCTAAGCATTACACTTGTCATTGAAGTTCGGCGTTCTTTTATGCGACGTAATAAGGAGGTTACCAGTTCGTTCCTTAGTGTTGTGTTTTGTACGTTCAAGATCAAACAACGTTGCACATTTCTGTTCATTAAAAGAATATGAGGATGAAGTTTTTTTAGATCAATAAGAGCTTTGGATATGCAGTTTTTAACCTTGTTGAACTTCGTTATCATTGCTGCCAGATTGCCCCACCGCGTTCTGCAGTCTCGTATTAACTGCAACTCTGCCAAATACTTGTATATATATTTGTAACAGATCGCTTTTCATTGGAGATTTTGAGCTAAACAGTTTGACTACTTTCGAGACTTTTTGTATTAGTTCCCTGAAACAATGAATTAGCTGTGATTAAAACGACTGAAACACACAAAAAAAAAACACTTTTATATCATATTTTATTAAAGGTATGATTATTTGTAACAAGATTTATAATTTTTTTGGCCTTTTTATATGTTTCAGTTTTTAAGTCTGTCTAAATATCTATTAAAATTACTTATTTACCTGTATTCCGGTGATATCTCTACTTCCGGAAACTCTGCTTCTACAGAAAAATCACCTCGATCGTCTTCATCACCTTCGCTGTCACTGTTAACAAGGGAATTCACTTCAGCAATGTCTAGTACATCGTCTTCTGTTTTTGAGCTAGTATTTTTATATAGTATGTCAACTACTGCTAGTTGCATCCCATGAACATAATATAACTGATGATGTGCTGATAACAGTCTGCCAACTTTCTTCATGATTGCAGCACCATCTGTTGTTACTGCGCCAATATCTCGTTCCAAGTTAATATTATATTCCTTCAGTTTTTTATCAATTGCAGTGACTCAAGATTCAGCAGAAATTCTTACTAATTCCAAGTTCCAAATGCTGACAGCTCCAGCGGTAAACATGTGAAGATTGATATTTAAATATCGACGATTTCTTAACGATGACCGTTCATCGAATGTTAATGCGAATCGTTTTTGTGACGACCAATAATCCTTCTTCTACTTATAGCGCCCCAAACACCAACTTTCTGAGGATGTAAAGGCGTTTCAACATAAAAATTATTGGGCTTTGTATCACTCCACATTCTCATGTTTTGCGAGTTGACGATTTCTTAACGATGACCATTCATCGAATGTTAATGCGAATCGTTTTTGTGACTTTTTAGTGCTTCAAGTTCGATGGTAGTTTTTTTTTTAAATGATGCCCCGTAGGCCATTACCATAGTTTGAATCGAACTGCCAGAAGAAGGCAATTTGTAGCCTGCTAATTCAAAAAGTTCACGCAGATCACTCGATTTAATAACTTAGCGAATGGTATGCCATAGAAACCTTTTTCTCACTTGGGAAAAAATTTGTAATTTCCTTTTTTTTTCGGTAGCACAGAAACACTTTCGCTCAAACTTTCGGAAATGGAAGTGAATGGATACACTTGGACTTGTTGTTCCTAGTGCATATTTTTTCAAATTCGGATATTTTTATTCAGTCCCGCAGATCCCGCATGTGTAGTCCCGCAAAAATCATGCGAGATCCCGCAGTTACGGGATCCCGCGTTTGCGGGATTGGATTCCCTAGTTCGAATAGATTGTTGTTCAAAAAAAATCTCGAAAATATCATTACAAATGAGCAACGAATTGTTCCCTTCAGTTTACAGCGAATATAAATTAATAACGTGCCTTCAAAAACTTTCAATATATATATATATATAATATATATATAGTAGGCTGTTTTTTTTAAGTAATTAAGTAAACAAAGTTTGGTGGTGCACACGCGAAGCTTTAGAAAACTTCAAATTCTGACAGTTATCATACATAAATTCAAATTATAAAGCTTATATTTTTTTTATTATTTTATTATAATATTAGAGCTATAACATCAAATATTTATTATTTAAAGTTACTATAGAACTGGCCAAAAATTAAAAAAATGGAAATTGGGTTTATTCCACTAATCAGTTATAACAGGATTTCCGTCAACAGTATCCTGATCTGCCAGTTGCAAAAACATATTCAAGTTTGTGTTATTAGATTTGGTAAAACAGGGGCAGTAACTCGTAAAACTGGCGGTGAAGCACCTAGAAAACGAATAGCAAATTACATAGAGGATATTCGTCATCGAATGGACAACTCACCCAAAAAATCAATCGCAAAACTATCACAAGTTCATTTGTCAGTAGGAACTTATCATACTACATATTTTGAAAAGGACTTACAAGTTGTTTCCATATAAAATTAAAGCAGTTGCAGAACTCAAACAGGTAGATTTTGTTACGAGAACACAGTATTGTCTATGTTTTTTTAATAACATAAATAATAATTACAATCTCGACAAATGCTTTTTTTCGGATGAGATTGGTTCCATCTTTTAGGATATTTAAACGAGCAAAATATGAGAATTTGGTATGCAGAAAACCCTCATGAATTTGTGGAAACTACGCTACATCCACAAAAAAATAGGAATCTGGTTAGCAGTTTTAAGAAGACGAATTATTGGGCCTACATTTTTTAATCAAACCATAACTGCTGAAAGATATCGAAATGAATTATTAGAGACGTTTATTAATGAACGTCATGAGACGGCAGACTATGTGCCCACACTGTCAAATTTAATAATATGTTTATATACTGAGAAGGATTGTTCGACGTTGGGAGATGTTATATTTGCATAGTTAAAGTGCTCTTTGTATCTGTACAATGGATCTTCAGTATTGGTAAAAAGTTGCCCTAATTTTGTAAAATCTACATTTTTATCTAATACACCTTATGTGTATTATTAAATTTAACAGTGTGGGGCACATAGTCTGCCGTCTTTAGTCATGATGATGAACTCACGGAAGGGTATTTCCAGCAAGATAATGCACCAGCGCACAAATCTCGAAAAACAGTAGATCTTTCATAATAATTTTTCGATACAAGAATTATTAATTTTCCTGTAAGATCTTGACAATTTGAGACTGTTTTATTTTTTCATATTTAAAGAATACCATTTTCAAGACCAGACCATCAGACAATCGAAGAGCGTCGTAATTCTATTGTAAATTCTTGTACTGACATAACCCAAGAAATTCTAATAAATGGCTTTGAAAGCATGAAGCGTAGAGTTCGACTTTTTTTAGAGGTCAAGATTTCCAACATCTGCTTTAGTATTATTTGCTTTTAATTTTGTAATAAACATTTTTTGAAAAACTAAATTACTAATTATTATACACATTTACATGACATAACCAAACTATCAAAATTATACGTTTGTGACAGAATACGTGCACCGCCACCAACCATTAAAAAAGGCATGGTTGTCTCTAATGAGGAAAGTTTTTGAAGGCACGTTATGTAAATTTATAGGACCATCGGTACCAAGCAGTAAGAAAACAGCTTCGCATGAACCCATATAAGGTAACATTAGTGTAAGAATTACTATCTGTTAATTACTGTAGTGTCGATGGTTTAATCAACCCTGGCTGAAAATAATCTGTTTGTTTTAACATTTTTTACAGATGAAGCATGGTTCCATGTATCTGGCTGTATAAATAGTCAAAATTACCAAACGTGGGCAACTGAAAACCCCCACAATATAACGGGGACCCACTACACCCAGCAAAAGTGGGAATTTGGGTTTCTATATCTAGAGGACGGATAATTGGACCGAAATTTTTCCAGAAAACGATTAATGCAGAAAAATCCCAAACATAGTTTTGCAACAATTTTTTGATCACGTCCATGATGATGAATTGCGGCACGTTTTTGTCCAGTAAGATGGAGTAACTGCACATACTGCTGGTAGCCAAAAATCTATTTACAGCAGTTTTATGGAAATAGAATTATTACTCGAGGCCTATGGCCTTCACGACCACACCAGACTTAATACAACTAGACTTTTACTTATTTGGTTATCTAAAGAATAAAGCAATAGGATTCACAATCTACAAGAGTTACAAGACGAAGTAACTGGAGAAATTCTGGAAATTACTCCAGAAACTATTGAGAATACTAAGAGAATACTTAACCGTAATAATTAATCAAGCATGAGGGTCAACACTTCTAGCCATTTTTATGAATGCCTGCCTACTCACACGGAATATTTACTAACAATGTTTTATAAATACGACTTTTAATATTCCAAAGAATGCAATTGTTACATTTATTTATATTTAATTATTCACTAAAAGTGATCTTTTAAGGAACTGTAAATTAAATGGTATCAATTTTCAAATAATATAATTTGCTTTTAGTGAGACGCTACTGTGGTTGTCTAATAAGTTATTTGAGGGAATATATTTCAGTATTACCAACTAGTAAATGAACATGTATACCGGGTTCTTTTTTTATCATTACACATACATTTCTCTATGTGTAATGACAAAAAAAGAATTGTCAATGCATAGATGGCATAGTAGGCAACAAGTTATACACCAGTGAAACATTTACCTACAAACAATTGCTTAATTCTTAAATCAGTTTGCCATGGAGAGAAAAAAAATTAATGTCAAATATTTTTTAATTTACAGTGTGTTTAAAAAAGATGCGGCAATATTAAAGGGGGTGATTGCCCAGGTCATTTTATACAAAAAGTTCCAATAAACATAGGTCCGCATACGCTTCGTTACCGATCTACAGCGTGTTGAAGTTTAATTTTAAAAAACAGTAAAAACTTGATTTTTCCAAAGCGGCTTGAGATATCATAATGAAATTTTAGGCGTGTTAATAGCTGTGGGAGACACATACTTTGCAATACAACACGATGTTTCAGTCGTACCTGTGGCGCGCGTATTGGCACGTCACAAGCTATTTTTCAAGAAAAAATAGGACGCCTCTGATTTCTCTAAAAATAAAATATGCTTTTATTTATTGTTCAATTATAAAGAAAAAGCTCTCTTAAATTTTTATCGTACGACCGTTTTTTAGTAAAAAAAAACATTTTAGTGCATGTTCATTTATTACTGAAAAAAAAATAAAAAAACAAGGTTTTATTCAAGGGCAAAAACAAATATTTTACCAAACCACAGTCCTGTTTTATTCACTGACATATTGAATGACATATTGAATGAGTCTCGTGATTAATAATTTTGTATGTGTCGAATTTGTTGAAGTTCCTTATCATGAATCGCTATACGAATGCCGAGATGACCGACATGCACTACATTTATGGGCGTGCTGATGGCAATGCATTAGAAGCTAGGCGGTTGTATACTGAAAGAAAAACTTTCGAAAGTATTCATCGGCGTCTTTATGAAACAGGCACATTAAGACGAAATGGAGGAGCAGGAAGGCCAAGGACAGCAAGAACGGTAGAGGCGGAAGAGGATGTGCTAGACATGATTGAAGAAGATCGAGGTACTTCTACTCGAAAAATTGCTGACGCTTTGGATGTAAGTAATGGGACTATTCGGCACATTCTGAAGGAAAATTTGTTGTATCCATTCCATATACAACGCGTTCAAGCACTTCTTCCTGCTGATTTTCCTCCTCGCATTGCATTCTGTCAATGGCTTTTGCACAAAATGGTACAAATCCCTCAACTCCTGATGTTGATTCTGTTCACCGATGAAGCGAATTTTTCAAGAAATGCAATACGGAATTTCCATAATAACCATGTATGGTGTGACGAAAATCCACATGAAATTGTTGAAGATCGTTTTCAACATCAGTTTTCTTTGAACGTTTGGCTTGGGATTGTGGGTGACTGCATAATTGGACCGGTATTTTTACCAAGGAGACTTACTGGAGAGGTGTATCGCTACTTTTTGGAAAACACGCTCCCTGGATTTCTGGAGGACGTACCATTAGCAATTAGAGATGCAATGTGGTATATGCACGATGGCACACCAGCCCACTTTAGTCAAATAGCTCGTGATTTCTTAACACAAGCATACGGAAATCGCTGGTTAGGCCGAGGTGGACCTCAGTCATGGCCTGCACGATCCCCGGACTTAAGTCCCCTGGATTTTTTCATCATGTGGGGCCATTTGAAGTCCTTGGTGTACGCTACTCCATTGGAAAACGTAGAAGACTTAAGAAACCGAATCATTGCTGGGTGCAACTCAATTAAAACCGATCCTGGTGTTTTTCAGAGAGTTCGCCAGTCAATGAGGAGAAGATTGGATTCTTGCATCCGAGCTAGAGGTGGTCACTTCACACAGTTTTTGTAATTTTTGGTTGATAAAATTGTTGGTTTGGTAAAATATTTGTTTTTGCCCTTGAATAAAACCTTGTTCTTTAATATTTTTTTCTGTAATAAATGGACATGCACTAAAATGTTTATTTTTACTAAAAAACGGTAAGTCGTACGATAAAAAGTTAAGAGAGCTTTTTTCTTCATAATTGAACAATAAATAAAAGCATATTTGTATTTTTAGAGAAATCAGAAGCGTTCTATTTTTTCTTGAAAAATAGCCTGTGACGTGCCAATACGCGCGCCACAGGTACGACTGAAACATCGTGTTGTATTGCAAAGTATTTGTCTCCCACAGCTATTAACACGCCTAAAATTTCATTATGATATCTCAAGCCGCTTTGGAAAAATCAAGTTTTTACTGTTTTTAAAATTAAACTTCAATACGCTGTAGATCGGTAACGAAGCGTATGCGGACCTATGTTTATAGGAACTTTTTGTATAAAATGACCTGGGCAATCACCCCCTTTAATATTGCCGCATCTTTTTTAAACACACTGTATATTGATACATGAATCCTAAATTAAATACATTTTACTGAATAATAGATAATTTATTTAAAACATGAATAAATACAATAAAAACGAAAAAGTTTGTTATGCTGTATCTTCCTTGAAATGCTCTTGATGGTTTGATATCTAGCATGGCTTATATTTGAATTCTTTCAGGGTTTTGAACACCGAACTGTCGTCGTTATTGTATTTATTCATGTTTTAAATAAATTATCTATTTTTCAATAAAATGTAATTAATTTAAAATTCATGTATGGATAAAAATTCAGAAATATTTGACATTAATTTTTTTTTCTCTCCATGGCAAACTGATTTAAGAATTAAGCTATTGTTTGTAGGTAAATGCTTCACTAGTGCATAGCTAGCTGCCTACTATCATTACACATAGGGAAATGTATTTGTAATGATAAAAAAAAACCCGGTATAGTCTTGCTGAAGCTCAACAGCGGTTTACCATAAATGGAACGCGGAAAAAGTTACTGTGAATCAATAACTAATGTACGAGGGCGGATTGATATATAAGCTCTCCAACTCTATAAAATAAGAAAACACAAAATAATGAAACCAGTCTCAAAATGAAGTAAATCTATTATACTACCAATGTTCATAATCATTTTTCCACATAATCACCATTTAGTGGAATACATTGCTCCAAACGCTGAATCCATTTCTTCATTCCGTCCTTGAACAAACTTTCTTGACTACTGTTGATCTAATTGAGAACAACAGCCCAAACTTCAGTGTCTGATGAAAAATATTGTCCTTTCAATATCTCCTTCAACTTTGGGAGAACAACCAGAAATCTTAATAACCATGAATTTCAGGTTCGTCACTGTCTTCATCGCTTCGTTGTTGCAATGCAGTCTAGCGTTGTCGTGGTGTAAGAAGAGTTCGTTATTTCCGGCTTTAACTTGAATTAATCGTTGATCCCATCGGGAGATATTTGGTATAAATGACTCCCTTTGCATCCCAGAAAATGGTGAGCATGACTTTCTATGCCGATGAAACTCTTTTGAATTTTCGTACACGTGGAGTATCAGGACTACGATATTCCATTGACTGTCGCTTGTTTTCGGGGTCATAATGCCTGTAACCTTCCAGCGTTAAAAATTCTATCACGGATCATTGCTTGGTACGCATCTCAGAAATTAAATGATAAATGACAGTGTTACTTAACGACGGTAGACAGGAAAATGGAACTTTGCATGCTAAGACGAGATACTCAAAATTGCCGTTAGCAGGTTAGAAGTTGTTTCTATCTCCACTACTCAAACTATGGCGTTGTTGATCTTATATATCAACCCATCCTCATAATAACAATGTTAGTGAACTTCAACCATTTTTATTAGTCATTTCTCTATTTAATCTGCTTGCAAATAAAATATAAACGAGGCGGCAATACAGAAGCTCTCTTGCTCCTTTAGTATAAAAACGAAGAATCCTATGTTATGATCCACTTTTTCGTTTTTATACTAATGTAACGACGAAAGATCTAACGACAGCACTTGTCACATACAATTCACGACAAATCGGTAAAAAATGAGGCAGTAGATATGTACTGGCCACGTTTGCATTTATGGCACATTAATAAAAAGCGTCGTTGAACAAAAGTGTGAAATGAAAAGCGAAAATGGTAGTCTTTGAATCAACTGCATGAAACAAAGAAAATCCCCATTATGAAGACTTAAATATAAACATGTAAATTAGATTTCTGCTTACTTGGTTTTATTATACCGGGTGCGACAATAGTGTGTCGGCGGAGCTTAGCATGAAAACTAATAAAGTTGTAGCAATGAAATTTTACGTACATAACAAGTGTTCATTTGAAAAGTCAATCTAGTAGCATGTGATTTACTGAGAACATTTTGAAGTATGTCGTAAATTAAAATTTACTACTTAACCTACGAAGTCGTATATTTTGACAGTTTCATACATACAAATAAATAACAAATAATAGGTATTTATTGAAAACTATAACAAATGTTGAAAATGTTGTCCTTCAAGATCAATGCACTTTAAAATCCTCCGTTCAAAATTTCTGATGATATTCTGCAACATTACTGGATTGTTATTAATTTCCATGCATTTCTGTTCGATTCTCTGTAGCGTATCATTCAAATTCAATATAGGTGTTCCAAATATGTTATTTTTTAGATAAGGTCACAAAAAGAAGTCGCAAGGTGCTAAATCGCATGAACGTGCAGGCCAGGCAATTTCAGTATTTCTACTAATTATAAGCTCATCAAAAAATTCTCTTAAATAATCCAAAGATTCTGCATTACAGTGACAAGGTCTTGTTGGAAATATTCATTTTGAAGTTCATCATCATGCAACTGATTGACAAATGGTTGTAAAATTTCCGTACGGTACCTTTGAGCAGTTAACGTTCTCTGAAAAAATATTGGTCCAATGATTCGCCTTTGGCTTATCGCTGCCCAAACACCAATTTTCTCTGGATGTAGCGATTCTTCATTAATTACATGTGGATTTTCACTACTCCAAATTCTTGTAGTTTGTGAATTTAGGTATCCCGTTTTATAAAACCATGCTTCATCAGTAAAGATGACTCTTTGCGAAAGTTCTCCATTATTTTCATATTTACAAACCAATTACAAAACTGTAGTCTACGTGGGTAATCAATTTCTAACAATTCTTGTACTGCTGTGACACGGTATGGATAAAGTTGCATATCTTTTTTTAATATCTTGTGAGTTGTACCAACAGAAAGGTTTATTTGTTGACTCAAATGTTGAACAGATGTTTGTGGTTCATTTTCCATTATTTCTTCAACACGATTGACAACTTGAGGTGTACGTTTCATAACTGCTCCGCTGCCTGATTTTCTTAAGAGACTACCAGTTACAGAAAAAAAATTTAAAGTTCTATCCAAAGTATTCTTAAATTGTATATAATCTATTACAAAATGTGGAAACTCAACTTGAAATTCTACCATGCAATCTTGAACTGAATAAACCCATAAACCATTAATTTTATTACCACTTCAAAAATAAGCCTGGACTAAAAAAAATTTATGTTCTAAAGTGAAAGCCATTTTAAAACTGAGAAGCAATTTATTTAAACCAGAATCGACGCACGATTATATTATGCACTAACTGATATTTGTGATTGACATTATCAAATGTCATTTGGATTTACGTTTACGGAACAACAAACACATACTAATATATTTGCGTCTTATTCTATCAAAATTTCAATGTTGATCGTGTCTGTGACTTGATTAAACAAGATCGTCGGTTAACTAGTAGACGTTTAGGAGAGATAACAGGCTTTTCAAATGGTACAATTGGAACAATAATCAATGACTATTTGGTACTTCGTAAGGTGTCTGCAAGATGGGTTCCCCGAATGTTGACCCCCGAACAAAAGCGAGAAAGAGTCACGACTTCAGATGCGAATTTAAAATTGTTTAACAGTGATCCAAAAAAATTTCTGGATCGTTTTGTTACCGTTGATGAAACCTGGGTTCACCACTTTGATCCCGAGTCGAAAGTCCAAAGCAAGGAATAGCGACATCGAGGATCTCCACCACCACGCAAGTTTAGGGTCCAACCCTCGGTGGGTAAGATTACCCACAACAAACAAGGAACAACAAACACATACTAATATATTTGCGTTTTATTCTATCAAAATTTCAAAGTAACCTAGATTGACTTTTCAAATGAACACATTATATGTAGTATGCTATAGTGCATTTTCTAGTTTTATTTATATATTTACAGGCTGCTCCAAAAATTTCCGCAACCACTTTAAATTTTTTTTTTTATATAGATTGCTATACTTTCTTGTTATTATGATGATAGCCACCCAAATTATCTTTGCAATGATATATGACAATGTGCACTTACAACTGTTAGTTTTGGTTTTATTGCAAATTTTGTTAAAATCTTGACAGTTGCAGCGTCTAACATTTTAAGTCTTGCCTGAAAATGGGTGCAGTGCCTCACGTAACTCTTTCGTTACCAATTTATGAACTAACACGTTATATGTTTTGAGGGTGAACAACGTGACAACATATACAGGGTGTTAAATATGTCGTACCAAAGTTATCGAAGTTTAAAGGCTATTTTCTCTTTTTTTTTTTAATTGAACCTATAATTTTTTTATTAGTCAGCAAATTCCTTGCAAAATTGCCGTTAAATGGTACCAATAACATAGTACTTATTTCTAGTATTTTCAAAGTTATAACTAGAGCAGACAAATTTCCGTGCGCGCCATGAGCGCCGGTATGGGAGTGTAATTCGTAATATATTAGAATATGCGATAGAAATAGGGACGCAACATGAGCTTGTTACCGATATAAGTATAGAAGTAGAGACATTTATTCTATCAGAAATAATTAAATATATATTTGGCTTTCTGCTATTAAAGTAATAAGCATAAACACACGAAAAATAAGAATAGTACATATTATAGCAGCGTTGTATACCTATAAATAAAATGGAAAATGTATGAAATCAGTGATTGTGTGCACGACACAGGATTTAAAAAACACTTACCGTTTTAAGCGTCTTCCAAGGATTGACAAACTGGAGAAACTCGATTGTATATTTTCAACATCAGGTGCGTTTCTAAGGTTATTTCTCAAAAACATGTCTGCTGTGAGGAAAAAATATGTTTATATTCGGAAAAGAGCGTTCTACATCTAGTGATGTTATATTCGCATAATCAAAATACTTTTTTAAGCAATTTAATGCATCTGTAGACGTGCCCTCACAAATACGTGTTAAGGTGTCAAAATCTGCATTTCTGTCTAAAACACTTTCAAATTTAATTAGAACACGTTCACTTTTTGCGTCTTCTACAGCACACAGTTGTGCGTGAACATCTTTAACGATTTGCAGTGATTCCTCTAACGACAGCGACGAATTTTCTAATTTTGTTATTACTTCTTCTAGTCCCAAGTAATTCTCACGAATACTTTGTAAATCCATTTTAATCTGGGCATCTTGAATTTTTTTCTGGCTTGTATTGATAGCTGCACTTTCTTTCGGATCGAATGATAAAACCACGTCCTTAATTTTTCATGATAGTAAAACCCCGCCCGTAACTATGTACCCCAACGCGTCAGAATCGGCTGTGGTGGCTCAGGGGTATGGGGACACAATTCGTGAAATTTCCGAATACGTTTTGGAGATATCAGGAATACTGCCTTTGTACTCGATATTAAAGCATCTACCTCTGGATAACATCTACGAACCTGTTCTGCCACAAGGTGTAGAGCATGGAGTTTACAAGTAATATGTAACAAGTTTGGACAATATTTTGTAAAAGACCGGCCTACAGAACACATGGTTGCGGCACCATCGGTCATAAACATTAATACTTGGTCTTTCGAAAGTTTAAATTTTTCCAAAGTATCTAATAGCACCTCTGAAATTTTTTCGGCATTACATTGTTCTAGTCGTCTGGATGCTAATAAAATTGAAGACGTTGATTGATGTGGTTCCATATTACGCGCCATCACATTAACTACATATTGTTTTTTGCTGTAAGTTGTTTCGTCCACACATAACCACAGTTTTTTATTTTTCAGTTCGGCTTTGATTTTATTTTCAACCTGTTTACGCACCGATGGTAAATTCCTTCGTGACGTTGTCATGCTCGGTAATGTTTGATTCGCGTATTTATTCCAAAATGAAATAAATGAATCATTACTTAACAAGGTAAACGGCAGTGTACACACAATCATAATTACACAAAGTTCATGTATAAACTGTTGTCGATTAATTTTGTTATTATTGTGCTTCGAACTGCTTACGTGTTCTTTACAATGTGTTTTTGACCAACACATTAGATATGTAATGCACACTAAACATTTAATTTTTGAGCCATCGTATATTAAGTCCGGGAAATCCATAATAAACTTATTCACTTCGTCTGACAACGGTCGTTTTCTCGATTTGTGTCGACGACATTTTATTACGTATGCTTACATTTACATACAGTCTAAGCAAGTACCAAACACATACTGAATGCTTTTTATTAGTTCTGATGCAATACAATCATCCTCACATCGGCGCACATGGCGCGCACGGAAATTGGTCTGCTCTAGTTATAACCCTTTAATGGGATATACCTATGTTTGTAATATTCAATATGCGGTGCTGCATCTAATAGTTAGTTGGTTGGCCATGAAATGATATTAAGTAAAAATTGCTGTGTAACAAAACTTCAAATATCTACTTAAAATTTCCGTATAAAGTGTTTTTCTGTAGTTCCTCTTTGCTGTAATCGCCTTTAATTGTTATAATTTAAGTTCGGCTAGTTAATTATCAATTTCCGTTTTTTCGTCATTAGCTGTCATCTTGTTGTCAGTTATATCGTTTTGTTGTCATTATTTTTTTTTACATGCCGTAATAGTTGTGTTTGTTTAGAATGAATTTTTCGAAAGAGGAGCTAATAGACATGGTATTTGTTATTGGCGCTAGCAACGGAAATCCACTTTTAGCATCAAGAACCTATGTAATGGAGTGTCCTCACCGAAGAGCCCCAGATATTAAGCCGTTTGAAAATTTGTTGACAAGGTTTCTTCGGAAGGGTTCAGTAAATTATGTCAAACTGAAAGAACTAAGACTATTGTTACAGAAGATAATGAAGTGACAGTCGTCCAGTCCGTTGTGGAAAATCCGCGCGTATCTACAAGGATAATTTCGAAAGAACACGGGATAGAAGTCACTGTTGAAAGATTTTAAGGATTTTAAAAAAACATAAATTTCACCCTTACAAAATTCAAAATCATCAAGGCTTATTACAAACGGATTTTGTTTACTGTGAATGGCTACTTTTCCAATTACGACAAGATCTAACTTTTCTATATCATGTGCTTTTCACAGGTGAAGCAACATTTGTTAATTGCGGAATAACAAACAGAAAAAATTCTCATTATTATGACACTAGAAACCATCATTTTGTGCAACCCATTTTATTCCAACAAAAATGGAGTGTTAACACCTGGGGAGGCATCATAGGAAACACTATTATAGGTCCATTCTTTTTTAATACTACTTTAAATTGTAAAATCTACACAAATTTCCTACAAAATAATTTACCATTGCTGTTAGAAGGCCTACCAGATAACGTCATAAGGAGATTGTGGTACCCAACATGATGGTGCACCTACACATTACGGTGCTGCTGCAAGAGCACATTTAGATACGGTATTCACCAATAGGTGGATTGGGAGAGGAAGCTTTATAAGCTGGCCACCGCGATCACCAGATCGAACCCCTTGTGATTTCTTTCTGTGGCTTACTGTAAAAAATATAGTTTACGAAACACCTCCTACAACGGCAGAGAACATGCAGCAACGAATCAGAAATCCTTTTCTTCAATTAAGTGAAAACAACCTGGCTCAAAATGTAAGTCTGTCGATGCAGAGGCGATTAAGAGCATGTGCAGAGCAGAATGGATATATATTTGAGAACATTTTAAATTAATTTTGTTTTACTATGGAAAAATTACAAAATGTAATTCTAAAACTAATAATAAAGAATTAAAAAACAGGTGTTTGTAAAAGTTACTTTGTTTGATCATTTCATGGCCAGCCAACTATTAGATGCACCGCATATTGAATATTATAAACATCGGTATATCCCATTAAAGGGTTATAACTTCGAAAATACTAGAAATAAGTACTATGTTATCGGTACCATTTTAACGGCAATTTTACAAGGAATTTGCCGACAAATAAAAAAATTATAGGTTCAATTAAAAAAAAAAGAGAAAATAGCCTTTAAACTTCGATAACTTTGGCACGACATATTTAACACCCTGTATATGTTGTCACGTTGTTCACCCTCAAAACATATAACGTGTTAGTTCATAAATTGGTAACAAAAGAGTTACGAAGGCACTGCACACATTTTCAGGAGAAGACTTAAAATGTTAGACGCTGCAACTGTCAAGATTTTAACAAAATTTGCTATAAAACCAAAACTAACAGTTGCAAGTGCACATGTCAAATATCATTGCAAAGATAATTTGGGTGGCTATCATCGTAATAACAAGAAAGTATAGCAATATATTTAAAAAAAAAATTGAAAGTGGTTTCGGAAATTTGGAACAGCCTGTAAATATATAAATAAAAATATAAAATGCACTATAGCATACTACATATGTACGTAAAATTTCATTGCTACAACTTTATTAGTTTTCATGCTAAGCTCCGCCGACACACTATTGCCGCACCCGGTATATAGGAAGACTGTAAATCTGTTAATTTATCGAATATGTGGTAAACAAGCTCTGTTATTTAGTATTTAATCTAAATTTTACTCACCCGTATTATTTATTATGTAATTAACAGTGTTACTATGGTATAGCATTATCATAAAAATATATACAATCTGTAACACTATTTCGTCATCCTCCTGGTGCGCTTTAAGCAAATCTATTAAAGTTACAGGAAGATCAGATTTACACAGGAGTGCTGAACAGCCTTCATCGTGAACAGCTGTGCCAAGCAATACAATTACCTGTTGGTAAAAAAATAATCACAGTAAATATTGTTGATATAAAACATACAGCTTTAAAAAATTAGAGAAATATGCCTTATTATTCCACTTTTAAATAAGCATATTTTACAATAAACTTATAGAGGGAAGGCGATCTAAGTTCCAATGCACGTCACTTATTATATAATATTTTACTTAATTATATCCGACAGGCCTAAACTAATTAAGAATGACCGCCGGAAAATATGCGAACTATATCGCCAAACACCCTACCCTCCGCCGAGCCTAATGTACACTCTTGTCAATAATTTAAATATGTTAATAGTTATATCATTTTATTTAATACTACATCCATTAACAAAAGTTATTCTAAGAGCTATATCATCAACTGTCTTTCTTTTAGGTGTGTAATATAATGCCGGTGCAATTTTCGTAAATGTCTATTGATTCGGTACCTAGAAGGTTGATGCAAATGGCGAATAAATTAAGTATTGTTTATTTGTGTTTTCTAAATTGTATTAAAAAATTACTTGACATTTGGTTTGCATTTCAAAAAAAAAGATTGATAAATATTGACAAGTTAGGTTATACTAGATTTATGTGAGCTTAACTGTACATAAGAATTATACAGTTATAAAATGTTGGCAAAGCTCGGAGGAGCAATGGGTTTTAAAGAAGGATGGTGCTGGGCAAAGATGGATAAGTCATTGTGGAGGTTTCATGGGATTAATTGAAAATGGCTCCTTGTTGTTTAAATCAAAAACTAAAAGTGGGGACTCTCATGACGAGATTAATTATGATAATGTAATACCGAATTCTCCAAATAATTCAATAATTGTTATGCATAATGCACCATACCATTCAGTAATTAACAAAGCAAAGCCAAATTAGTTTTATTGTTTAAGACTACATCTAGATAATTTTGATAGTTAAAAGACCTTGCAGTAACGATATTGTAACGTCTGATAAATAACCGGTGTTCATTTGAAAAGTCAATCTAGTAGCATGTGATTTACTGAGAACATTTTGAAGTATGTCGTAAATTAAAATTTACTACTTAACCTACGAAGTCGTATATTTTGACAGTTTCATACATACAAATAAATAACAAATGTGATTGACATTATCAAATGTCATTTGGATTTACGTTAACGGAACAACAAACACATACTAATATATATGCGTCTTATTCTATCAAAATTTCAAAGTAACGTAGATTGACTTTTCAAATGAACACACGTTAGATATCACACTTCCCACATGATTTCTAATGATATGCAATGAAAGTTAGATTGTCTAGCCTGTAGCGTTTCAAGAGACAACAAATAATAACAAAATATCTTCACATCTGACAATAACTCATGGCCTGTCAATAACCCCTGTAATTGGCCTTAAACTGTCGGGGGATGCTAAGGCATGAATTATTATTATTACCATTATTTTCTTTTGATTATTTACTTGCAGTATAAGATCTGGCTCCATATTATTAGAATTTAAAATGTTGCGAATCCAATTCACCATGTCGAAATGTTTAAAAATTTCAGCCCAGTCCAAATCAGGTAAATGTAAATTCGTCAAAACACCAACACACTCCAGAACGAAGTCTTCTTTCTTAGATTCCGTGGCCGCTTTCGCCAAATCTCCGACGAATTCCTATTGAAAAGTATGCACGAATATATAAAACAGAAATCATGTACGAGGCGTGTTTTTTAAGTAAATACTGTTTTGAAATATGGCCGCTGCAGCATTGCAATTGCCATTTCGCGCATGCGTGCTAAGTACCTGAATCCATTGGTTAGCCACGAGCGCTTGTTTGTCCGTGCTTAAAATACCCCAGACCATTGAAAATGCCGCTGAGTGTGAAATAAGCCATGTTATTCGTTTTTTAAAAGCAAGAAACGTGAAAGCGGCCGAAATTCATATCGGCAGCTTGGTTAAATGTATGAAGAAAACTATGAGCGATGGAATGGTAAGAAAATGGGTTAGAGCATTTGAAGATGGCCGATACGGCGATGGACGAAGTGGACGGTTATTGATGATGACCTGGTGTAGAAAGCTGATCAAAAAGTTCGAGGAAACAGGGGCTTTATGCTTTGATTATTATCTAACAAGATTCCTGTTTCAAGAAGTGTTATCTATGAAATTGTGGCAGAATGCTTGAATTATCTCACGCTAGGTATCAAAAAAGCCGACTGAGTTATACGAAATCAATCATTTAGCCATCGTGGCAGAACGCTTGAATTATTTCACGCTAGGTACCAAAAAAGCCGACTGAGTTATACAAAATCAATCGTTTAGCCAGTTTTGACTTTCCTCGAAAAGTACAACATCAAAAGGGATATGTTTTTAAGTCAAATTGGTACTGATGCCGAAACATGAGTTGCTCAACATCTCTTAAGGAAGTGAAGTTCAAGCAAACAATTTCAGCCCGAAAAATCATAGGCAACGAGCTTTCGAATAAGCAGGGATATTGCTTGTGGATTTTTTGCCTTGGTATGGCTCAGTAAATGCTAAGGCATATTGTGAAACTTTAAATAAATTATGTCGTGCAACCCAAAACAAAAAGAATGGCATATTCAGTAGACGGATTGTTTTGCTTCGAGAATATTTTTTCATATGTGGCTCATCGAACCAAAGATCTAACGGCGTCTTATGGCTGGGAACAACTTGCTCATTCTCTGTATAGCATTAGCATCACTAGTTTCCTCAAACTTTTTCATCAACTTTCTGCACCAGGTCATCATTAATGACGGACGGTCTTCCACTTCGTCCCCCGCCGTACACCTTTAATATTGACCATTAGGGCTGGGCGATACCGCCGTTTTCGGTATCGGATACCGATACCAATCGAGGTATCGATACTTACCGATGTACCGGGTCTGTGCACGGTATCGATTCTGAGTACCGGAATCGGTAAAGTATCGATAGGTATCGATGCTTTGGAATCGATACCTTGGAATCGATACCTTGGAACCGATACCTTGGAATCGATACCTCGGAATCGATACCTTGGAATCGATACTTTGGAATCGATACCTTAATTCGATACCTAGAAATCAATATTCATAACCCGTTTTCTAGGTGTTGATTGTTTGATATCGGTTTCAAGAGATATAAAATTAATTTACCGATTCTACAATAACTACGGTATGAAATTTGCAATATTGTGAGATTTTTTTGTAATAATTATAGTTATGTCATAATAAGGATATTTGCTACACACAATAATAACATCCTTTTAAATATATATTATATAATATACATAATGCATATATACTTAAAAATTCTTTACTTAAAAAGTTATTGCATCCTTTATGTACATTTAAAAAAATGCACGAAGGTAAGCTATCCGATACATGGCTACCAGATACATCGCTACCCGATACATCGCTAACCCGATACATCGATACTTAGCGAGTACTGGAATCGGTAAGGTATCGATGCTTTGGAATCGATACCTTGAATCGATACCTTGAATCGATACCTTGGAATCGATACTTTGGAATCGATACCTAGGAATCAGTATTCATAACCCGTTTTCTAGGTATCGTTTGTTTGATATCGGCTTCAAGAGATATAAAATTAATTTATCGATTCTACCATATCTACGGTATGAAATTTGCAATATTGTGATATTTTTTTTGTAATAATTATAGTTATTATGTTTATGTTATAATATGGATATTTGCTACGCATAATATAAAATTCAACAATATCCTTTGAAATATATACTATATAATATATATAATGCTATATATACTTAAAAATTCTTTACTTAAAAAGTTATTGCATCTTTTATGTACATTTAAAAAATGCACAAAGGTAAGCTACCCGATACATCGATACTTAGCGAGTACTGGAATCGGTCAAGTATCGATAGGTATCGATGCTTTGGAATCGATACCTCGCTACCCGATACATCGATACTTAGCGAGTACTGGAATCGGTAAAGTATCGATAGGTATCGATGCTTTGGAATCGATACCTTCGTTATATGAGGTATCGGGTACCCGATACTAGTTATGGTATCGGGTATTGAACGACGTATCGATACTTCGCCCAGCCCTATTGACCATATTTAAATGCTCTATTCCATTTTCTTACTATTCCATCGCTCATAGCTTTCTCCATACATTTGACAAATTCGTCATAACTTCTATTTGTTCCTGCACTAGAAGTCTCTTGGCGGTCAGAACTACGGCGGCGATGAGGATATTAAAACGGGTTCAAAGCGGTTAGCAAATCAGGCACCAGCTTTATATGAGGACGGGATTGAGAAGCTGGTTGTACGATAATTTTGTTGAAAAGTAAATTAAGGTATAGGCTTTGATGTAAAATAAAATAGTTTAAAAAAGTCTTGAGTTTTTACTGTCAAAACGGTTCTTACTTAAAAAACAGTATGTAAGTATAAATATATATGGAACTTACGATAAAACTGGCGCGGATTGAATCGTGTTCAGATATATTGTGAATCATTTTCATAAGCAATGAGTCTTGATAATTAAAAGCCCTGGTTATAAGTGCTTGCAGGCGACTGCTATCGGCCATCTGTTGGGCATTACTGGCATTTGTTGCTAAATTAATACACAAAGCGACCATCAGTTGATCGACTTCATCTGCTGCACTCAAAAGTAACATATCTGCAATCTGAATATAATTGCATTTACGATCGAGTTATAAACAAAGAAAAGAAACTTATAAACATTTAACGGGAATAACCTTGCTCGAATAAATTTATAAAAATGCAAGGTATGCATAAACAGTATTTAACTTTGTAGTATCCTTATGTTGTTTCTTATGCTTGAATACATTTTGACCATTTTTTGTTAATTTTTGACGAAAATATATTACAGTCAGTAAAATTTCAAAAATTATTTTTAAAGTAGTAGTATTGTTTGTAGAAATAAGGTTTCGTGACTTTTTAATATTTATCAGGAATTATAGAGAAATACTTTTAAGATTTATGGATTGTAACATCTACAAGTGTCCCGTATCGTTATGTTAAAATTTTAGGAGTGTAAAGTAGACTTAATTTCAAGTAACAAAAACGCAAAACTTGTATATCCATTTTTATTTGTTTCAAAGTTACAGATCTATGAATGTGATTGTCAGATCATGAAAAAATATGTAATCCTAAAGTCAATATAAACTGATTTTATTTAAAAAAAAGTTATACGATTCAATAACAGGCCTGTGATTGTTAACATCGCATAATAAAATGTTATGCTAAAATAAATAAACACGTGTCGTAGTGCATACAGTAATTTCTTGGAGATCTACAAAAAAGAGTACTGGAAATTGATTTATGATAAAGAAGGTTCTTACCTATGTTGTAAGTGCTGAACCATGAATATCATACAATAAACAAATGTTCAGATGACTGTTAACGTTGCATTTTTTAATAAGGGATTACATTACGTTTCAGTTAATACAACAGCTTATTAGTGAGTGGACACGATTTCTTTATTCAAAATGCCTTACCGATTTTCTTACCGTATGAGGACATGCATTTTGTGTATGGCTACTGTAACGGCAGTGCACGTCAAGCAGTTATTGAATACCGACATCGGTTTCCCGATAGGCGCATTCCTCATTACAGAACGTTTCTGGGAGTACACAGACAATTTTGGTAATGCGGACTGCGTGATTATCTTTTCGACCGAGGAATAAATTTGCCAGGAAGAAGCAGTAGCTATTGTTACAAGGGATCCAACTCTCAGTGTACGTCGAATCGCGAGACAACTAGGAGTGCCACGAACGACAGTTTGGCGAATTTTTTTAATTTTAATTTAATTTAATTTTAAAACGTGAGGGTTTATATCCATATCACTATCGCAGGGGACACGTTTTTGCTTGACGCAGACCACTATGCTCGTCTAGTTTATTCTACTTGGATATTATATTATGACAGTCACGGCTTCATTTTAATTTCCGCAGAGCAGTCCTCTGGACAGATGAATCTACGTTCACGAGAAGTGGTGTTACAAATCTGAGAAACCTGCACAGGTGGTCATCAGAAAATCCCAAAGCTATACGCCCATCTAAATTTCAACATGAATTTTCTATTAACGTTTGGGCGGCCCTAATCGATGACTTGTTGATTGGTCCTGTCGTTCTTCCTGGAAGGTTAAATGCGGACAATTACCGTCAATTTCTTATTGACGAACTGCCAGGTCTTTTAGAGGATGTCCCACTGAATGTTCGACAAGACATGTGGTTTCACATGGATGGGGCACCACCACATTTCGGAATTGCTGTCCGAAATTGGGTTAACGTCAATTATCCAAGATGGATTGGTCGAGGTGGTCCTGTTGCATGGCCACCCAGTTCACCCAATCTTAATCCCCTTGACTTTTATTTGTGGAGGTACATGAACAAGTATGAAATTCGGATAAGTACTTCTTCTGTTGGCTTACGGGCACAAGCCTGCATTCAACAAGGAGGTGGACATTTCGAAAATATTATTAATTGAACCTTTTTAAATAAAATCAGTTTTTATTGACTTTAGGATTACATTTTTTTTCATGTCTGACAATCACATTCATAGATCTGTAACTTTGAAACAAATAAAAATGGATACACAAGTTTTGCGTTTTTGTTACTTGAAATGAAGTCTACTCTACACTCCTAAAATTTGAACATAACGATACGGGGCACCTTGTATAAACGGTTAATACAAAGGGTCTTTCAAATTGAGCGTTTTTTAAATAAATAAAATTATCTTGGTGAAGAAGCGGTTACTTGTGTTAATCTTAGTCCCTTCTCAATCCATTCATCTCTAAAATAACCTAATAAGATCATGTAATACTGTGTTGTCCATTTGCAAGAATCGATTATTATTTCTTAGAAATGAAAAGAATAGTGACTGTTATCGATGGAAGTAACAAAAGGATCTTTGTATCCGACGAATCCTCGCCAATCAGCATGTAGTCATGAATTTAGGTATAATTCACGACCATTAGAAAATATTGCGAATTTAAATATTTTTTCGCATACGCTTTTGATAGCCAACAAAGTCCTTGCGTTAACCGTATTTTGTTTATGAAATTGCAGACTAGTTTAATTAAGATGCCCTTGCCTTAGCAATCACGCGCAATCATCTTTAATTTAGTGATCTTCTATGACGTTATCAATTATTAATCCTTTGTGATAACTTAAATTTTGAATACGTTTTAAGATGGATGCACAAACGGTCATGCTGAAACTCATACATTCAAATGAATAATTGTAGTACTTAACATTGGCCCACGATATTCATGAATTTCAGTCAATTCGACCTCGATGTGCGTAATTATTCATAATTTCAAATACATTTCTTTTCCATTTTATTGACATTTTTGAAAGTACTGTTAGGAACAGTTAGATAAACTTCGTGTCTTAATTAGACTGAAAGTGTAACTTGATATTTAACATCAGTATAACGTTTAATGAATTGTGGCGCGATCTCGTGAAAATTTACTGGAGTTTTTGGATATCTCTCATATATCGAAGCAATGTTTTATTAAAATGTATACTTACCAATGATACACAATCTGTATAAGCAAATTGCGCTTTGACATCTTCATCATAGCTCAGGTGATACAAAAGTTTAATAACGATGTTTTGATGTCTGTCATCGGCTATAAAAGAAAAAAAATAAACAAAGTAAATATACTCAAAACTACAAATCTCATATACATAAATGTGTAGCTTGATAGGTGATCAGTGTATCATTTTGCGGGGTAAGGTATCCGAACAACGTGAGGGGAAAGAAATCAGTTATGCAACTTAAACATCACAAGGGTGTTGTTGCATTTAGAAGTTGTTCTGGGGTATAAGAATTTCGAATTGATTGTAGGAATTTCTGTGATCTCTATGTTAACGAAAAATTTAATGTTGGTTATCTTGGTCGATTAGTATTCACCGTATTTAAATTTTTTAATCGCGTGCCCGTGTTATATGTTATAAAGTTATAAACTTTCATTGGATTTATTGTTTGTTTGTGTAAGTAGCATTAAGGACTAAGGATAATAGTGTATAGTTTTACAATTTTTTTGTTATTATTAGTTGTAGATTTTTTAGATTAATATTAACTGGATAGTGTCGTATACTGACACGTCAAACTATATAATTTTTAAAAATACTATTGTATTTCTTTAAATTCATCTGGCATAAGAGTTGGTATAGATCCTAAATATACGAATTTCGTTTGTTTGTAATTTTCATTTGAGTTTACATTTTATGATATATTTTGAAGATACTCAAGAAAGCGGAAAAGAATTAAATAGAGTATTGGGAAAAAGTTTCGTTTATGGAATGAATTCTAAATTACATATATTGATTTAAATACAGAAGTTAATCGATTAAAATATTATATTTCCTTCATACATAAAATTTGAATAACCCCAATAGTAATTTAACGATATAGTATTTTTACGATAAGTGATCAGTTACATTATAACCAGTAATATCAGGTACAAGAACCTAAGAAATTCAATTTACTAACGTAGTATATATAATTTCTCCGATATTTTATAAAATTTTGATTTTCAGTGTTACCTATTTCGCGCAGTGTTGTCGCGCATGATCATCATATGATATCCACTTGTCATCTCTCAGTCACCGTTTCATATTATTATTGTTCATTTTATTTTTCTCGTTTTATTTATCTTTTTTTTTCGTCTTTCACAATTAGTTATTCTTACAACTAATAAATCATGCCTAAACCGATTGGAAAACAGACAAGAGTCTTAGCTTTGTCACTAATCACATATTTTGGGGCAGAACGCGATAACAAGGGACCTTTTATTGTCGTAAAATTGTGTACGAGAGGTAATTTATTAAGAATTGTTTATTTTATTTCTATATAATATGCATATTTATTTTTAGAGAGTGGCTAATGCATTTAATATAAATGTTAATACTTATAATCGGATATCTTCTATGGCCAAACAAAGAAAATCTGTAACCAGTCCTAAACGAAAACGTAATAAGGATAAACCATCTGTTAATATCATACGACAATAATAAATAAATCCCCTACTTCATCTACGACAAGATACCAAATTCAGGAATGGTTAACTAACAATAAAATTAACTTTGACAAAACACCATTAAAAATACAGTTACTGGAGTGGGTTAGACTGTTAGTACATAAAATAATTACTGAATTTAGTTCAATAGCTAATAAGTTTTATTTGAAGGTACAAGCCGTCACCTATTTATGAAGCTGATGAATTAGCAGAGCAATATGGCCACACAGTTCTTCGACTGCCTCCATATCACTGTATTTTGAACCCTATAGAATTAATTTGGGGAATTACAAAAATATATTACTCTAGTAATATAGGTAAATATGGTAGGACTAATGAAGGCTGTAAGAGGTTGTGGCAAGAAGCACTAAATCAAGTAACTGCTGATGCATGGGCTAATAGTGTGACACACACTGAAAAATGGTGGGATAGGGAAGTAGGATTTGACCAAAATGATATCGCACCTTAGAAGAAAAAGAAGATGATGTATTAAGCTCAAGCGATTAACTCTTTTTATCTCTTTGAATTTTGTTGATTAGAGCAACTCGGAAATATTTGACGTTTAATCATATGAAATAATTCTTTTTCATGTAAACAGAGAATAAAAATAAAACCTAGAAAACGGTATACTTCCTTAATGTATTTAGGGCTAAAGAGCTAACTATTCTGGTTGATATTGAAAATTCACAACATAGGAATAGTGGTTTTAGATTTATAAGTTACGATTGCACTTTTACCTTTTTATAAAAATATTTGTGAAATTAACAGCCAATATAGTGTTTTGATTTTAATATCTATTTGACTTTATATTACACCATATTTACATACTTTAGAGGCACATTACTAGTCAACTTCGAATGCAGCATGAATTATTACCTGTGTTTGTACCGTGAGTGTAATGTGATAAAACTAAAAAATATAAAACCTTTATATTCTATTGTTTAATATAACGTATGTACTACTATATTATATAATGATTATTAATACTGCTAGTAATAAACTATTTCCATTCTTTCCGTTTTTTATTCTAAAACATTGATATTATATTTACTAATTTTACAAAATGAAAGTACTAATACAATTGCCTTTATTAATTAACATAAAGTATGTATTTTTCTGAATATAGAGTGACAAATATACAATATTACCATTCTAAACAGTTTAAGGTATAACCTAAATGCCATCTGTAAAAAAAAAATGTTGAAGTTTATAAATGTACTATAACCTATAAACAAAATGAAAATTATTTGTAAGATATAAACAATAGATTTGTCAACGTTGTGTGACGCACATTGATGACGCAACTGCGTTCTTATCTATAACTATGTTGGTTGCATACACAATTATCCCTTTTTCCCGCACGGTGCCCAGTCCACAAGTAACTAGGGATCTATTTTACTATTAAGTTACACATCTATATTATTACTGATCTGTGCTCAAAATATCAATGGTTTTTACTTAACATAAATAATGACAACATTCTCGGCAGATGCTTTTTTTTCTGATAAGCGCCCAAAATTAATAATAAAATAATTGGTTACTCACTCAGTAAGCTGACTAGTTTCGGTAATAATCCAATTTTAACCATCTTCGATCGCAAATCACCGTCAAAACTTAAATTGAAAAATATCTTCAAAGTTAAATGCACTAAATCAGCATTATTCGTCTGAAGTAACCTGGGTAACTTTTCAATAATATTTAAGTCTGCCATGGTATCTTTGTTGCACTGCATTATAGATAATTTCTTTAAGAAAGATATGACAATAATCAAAAGTTCCTCATGTTCCCTATCTAATGTTTTCACTAATAATCCAACGATATTCTTTTTGGCCATTTTCTCTTCTACATTTTCATCTTCCGCTATATTCAACAATAAATAAAAAGCTACCCTTAACAGTTGCTCTTGTTTTTTGATTAAGGTACGGTACTTTTTAATTTTTTCCGCTTCTGAAAGTTGCTTTTTCTCCGTTATACTCTCCGTAGAATTTGACAAATCATCATACACACTTCCATCCATGACGGATTTCATATTTACTTCCGTAAAGTTTCCGGATTTCGGTCGCTTCGGTTCTGGTATACGACTTCTGGGAATTTCGGACATACTGGCACTATTTGGACATGGTCTCCGTATTATTGACTGTTCTGTTTGCACTTTTTGACCTTCTAATTCTGCTTTCCATTCGTCATAGCGCTTTAATTCAAAATCTATTATATCCATACATAACGAACCAATCTACAAATAAAACACATATTTCAAAAATAAAATGTATGATATAGGAGGTGTGACCAGTTATTAAAAAAACTACGTACGAGGTGTGGCTAGAAAATAACGAGACTGGTACTACTACAGACGAACTACGCATGCGACAAAGTTGTACGCAGGGTTGCCAACTTGGGCGAATAATCGCCATTTGTGCAATTTTTTTTTATTGCGGTCTGTTTTGTTAATTGGGCTATGGGCTAGTTTTTGGGCTGTTTTTATTCTTGTTTTTTTCATTCGTTGACAAAAGTTTGTAAATTTTACGTTACACATTTTATTATATATTAGAATTTGTATCTATATTCATAGATGTCGCGATGATGACTATATTCGCACTATTTTTCCACTAACACTAAACTACGCATCTTTAAACATTTGAAAAGGAATCGTAATTATGCAAAATACAAAAAAAAACGTATCGCAAAGAGTGGGAAACAATACCATTGTTCAAAGGTAGGTTTTGCGTTTTGAGTTTTTAGTTTTAAGTGCTGTGTATATCGATCTTCAAGCTTTCAATTTGGTATTCTTACTGTTTTAGGCCGGCTTTAACAAGATCTTAAAGATATAGACAGGGCTTACTGTATTATTTGCACAGCATCTTTGTGAGCACATAAAACAGATTTGCTGAATCACTCTAAAAATCACAAATATAAAATGAGATACTCCTGGACAAGACCATCGACAATATATCAATAACAACGCTCAACCATGTTATGGTAATATCAAACTTAAACGAATCGAAATGATAATAGCTGCAAACGTTGCAGTTCATTCCAGTATTAAAACAGTAGATCATTTATCTAATATTCTGCACAATAAATTTAAACAAATAAAATCTGATGTATTGGGCAATATAAAACTAGGTAAACATGCAGAATCCAGCTCCCATTTAAATTGACACAATGATTCATTTACGTATGCGCATAACCAATCATATATCGACAATTTACAAGTAGCGTTGCCAAATCGAATATTTACAATAAATATTGATATAGTGTGATTTGTAGGTTAAGAAATCAACATATAGGACTAAATTAATTTATTCTGTAAACACAATTAATTAATAATGGTGTGCCTTGCAATACCTACTCTACCTGCCATTTCAATAAAAATTAAATTGAAATAAATATAAATCAAATAATATTCAAATATATAATAATTGTCACTGATATAAGCCACAGAAGGAAGCTACCAAAATTTGACAACGTTGCGGACAATTTGGTGTTTGTAGTGGAAAATTCGAATGGGAGCTAGATTCTGCAGGTTTACCTAAAACTACATCCCACAAAGTGTTGTATGTTAATTGCGAACGTAATTGGAGCAACATTTAAGGGAGCAATTGGTAGAGAATGTTAGGAATTCTCCATATTCATTGATAATTGATGAATGTTATTGTTTTAATGTTAGTTTTATTTTTTATTAAAATATATCAAATGCTGAGAAATCACAGCATTAGTCTTATTTTTTAAGCAATGGATTTGGGATAATTTTTTTTTTAAATGCTGCGGTTTATAATTTCAAATAGTTGGCAACCCTGGTCGTACGACTGACAGCTGTGTACCATGAACTCTTTCCATTGCCGCTCCCGCGCCTGTAGCTGTATTTTCTGTACTAAATTGGTATATTTCGGGCCATGAAAAATAAATTTAGTTTCATTTCTGATTTTAGTATTTTTTTGTATATTCCTTACATTTTTAAAGAGTTGCTTTTTCTAGTTTTTCTTAGCAATGATTAATAATGTACCAAAATGATTGACTGTGACGTAGGCATCGGCCTTATGTATACGCGGAGTAGAAATTGTAGGTCATGTTATAGTTGTTTCCCCAATTGTAGGTACTGATGGGTGATTGATAGATGGCGTGTCAGGTGAAATATGCTCCATTATTCCAAATTATACAGGGTGCGGCAGGGAAACTTGCTGATTTGAATTGGACGCCAATGAGCGAGGCGTGGTCAGAAAGGGGTGGGGAGGGTCTCATTAGAAAGAGGGGGTTCTGAAGTTTTGTTACCCCACAAGCCAGTTGTCGTCATGCGTTGGACTAAGGAACAGCGTGCGTTCGCCGTCGAGGCCTACTTTTCCAACGGTCATTCGGTGGTCGCCACCCAACGTGCCTTCCGAATTCGGTTCAATATTCATCCCGCGGGTCCCGTTCCTGGCCGGCAACGATTGTTTCGTGGGTGGACACATTCAGGGAAAGTGGGAGTGTTGCAAAAAAAGGCCCAGGAGGTCAACGGACATCCAGAACTCCAGAAAACGTCGAAAGGGTGAGGGAGTCGTTTTTGCGCTCTCCCCGGCGTTCGGCGCGTAAACACGCTGCTGCTCTGGGGATTTCTGATCGCACAGTGAGACCAATTCTTCACAACGAACTCCAGTTTCATCCCTACAAACTTGCTGTGGTCCAACAGTTGAGTGAACGCGATTTCGCTTCTCGCCAAACTGCATGTGAAGCGCTTAGTAACTTGCCAGACGACGCTCTCGTGTTTTTTTAGTGATGGGGCCCATTTTCACCTTTCCGGCTGTGTTAACAAACAAAACATGCAGTATTGGAGTGATGTCAATCCCCGCGAACTTCATGAGATGCCACTTCATTGTGAACGTGTTACTGTGTGGTGTGCATTGTCGAGAGTTGCAATAATTGGGCCTCATTTTTTCGAGGAAGATGAATGCGCTGTTACTGTGAATGCAGTTCGCTACAGAGAAATGATTGAGACATTTTTTCTTCCACAACTTGAAGAAATGGAACTTGGGGACGTATGGTTCCAGCAGGACGGAGCCACGGCGCACACAGCGAGAACTTCGATGGAGCTTTTGAGGGAACACCTCCACGAGCGCCTTATATCTTTGAGGGGTGACGTACCGTGGCCGCCGCGCTCCCCCGATTTGGCACCCAGCGATTTTTTTTTATGGGGATATCTTAAATCCATCGTTTACAACGACAAACTCCGGACCCTGCAACACCTGAAGGACAAACATCCGCCAAGCCATCGCCAACATTCCCGTCGATATGCTCGAAAGAGTGGAGCCCAACTTCAAATCAAGGGTAGATCAGTGTATCACTAATGAGGGCCGCCATTTGCCCGATGTCATTTTTAAAACTACTTAAAACAAAAATTCAGAATTTGTACTATACGATACAAAAAGAATTAAATCGATATATGAAGTACTTTTTCTTTTATTGACTTTTCAAATCAGCAAGTTTCCCTGCCGCACCCTGTATAAACAAATCAGTTTGTAGTATTTAATTATCTTGTTCTACGTTCATGCAAACAACAAAACTTTATTGAACTATATGTAGTGAAAACACTGGTTGTTTATTGCACTAGTGCAATAAAATTTTTATTGCACTCATTTGTCATTCTACCAGGCGCGGCTCGTGATGACCTATTTGGGAGTGCAAGTACAATGATGCGAGTGCTTCGTGTGTTTTCGGTGATTACTAAGAAAACGTTACAGTTAGTACACGAGAATACACGAAGCACTCGCATCATTGTACTTGCACTCCCAAATACGTCATCACGAGCCGCGCCTGCATTCTACTACAGCGTTTTGTGATCATAACAAACATAAACGTTCAAATCGACACCATATTTAGCCCATTTTCTGTGAGATTGTAATACAACGGTGTAGGAATAGAGGAGAGGTGTATGTTAAAGGAGATAATAATTGAATGTGTATAAATTTGAAATAAAAAATTTCACATCATCAGTCTCGTTATTTTACAGTCACACTTCGTATTCAAGCAAATTGCTGTCGTTCTAGATAGTTTTTATACTAAAAATATTCGATTCCTTAAAATTATACTTGTAAGAGACACTTATGTTAAAATATGCAATCAAAATCGTATTGAAAATATCTAGAAATATTTGGCAAAAATGCAAATAATTAATATAATAGTTTGAATTAACTTAAAAATGTAGTATGAATTAATGTTGAATAGAAGTTTCCGTTTTTTCTGAACCTAGCATATTTAGATAGATTTCTTGCAGTACCATACAGTACCTGGCAATTGAATTAGTGCCACACCTAAATTAGACATAGGTGTTTCCGTATTTATTATTTAACATAAATATTATTTCCGTATTTCAATGTCTTAAATTATTCGTAAGCTCCGTATTCTTAGAAAATATAAGTATTATCTTTCGAAAGGTCTTTAATGTTATAAATAGCATTCCAAATACATTCCCTTATTTTCGCACTTTTGCTATCGGAGGCAGGCGCGGCTCGTGATGACGTATTTGGGAGTGCATGTACAATGATGCGAGTGCTTCGTGTATTCTCGTGTACTAACTGTAGCGTTTTCTTAGTAAACACCGAAAACACACGAGGCACTCGCATCATTGTACATGCACTCCCAAATACGTCATCACGAGCCGCGCCTGATCGGAGGGATTAGAGAAAGTTGTACAAATCTCGTATACTTAATTAATCTACCATGGCATCAAAAACTTTCCTGATTACTTTTAGATTGTGACAGCTGTCAGTGACAAACTTAAACTAGAAAACCTTACATTTGATTATATTATTTTATTATTAACATGTTAGAGTTACAACACAAAAAGTTTATAATCGATAGTTACTTTAGAACAGGTCGAAAATTAGATAACGGAGAATGGGTTTATTCCATTAATCAGTGCTTGCATAATTTCCGGCAAGTTTCCTAATCTGTCAGTTACTTATGCACAGCTGCTAAGTCATGTTCATGCTTCCATTGATAAATTTAGTGAAACGGGCAAAAACTCATAAAGCACTTAAAAAACGAACCAATTGCAAAGCTTTCTCAAGAAGTTAATTTGTCAGTGGGAACACGCCATACCATTAAAAAAAAAAGACAAAGTTGTTTCAATATAAAATTCAAGAATTTTTTGAACTCACGCAGGTAGATTTTGGTACGAGAACACAGTACTAATCAATGGTTTTTACATAACATAAATAATGATAACATTCTCGACACATGCTTTTTTTCTAATGAGGCTTGGTTCCATCTTTTTGACTATTTAAATAAGCAAGATATGAGAATGTGTTCGACAGAAAATCCTCACGAATTCATAAATACTGTATTACATCCACAAAAAAATTGGCGTTTGGCTAGCAATTTCAAGGAAACGAATTATTGGACTTATATTTTTTAACAAAACCGTCGCTGCTGAAGTATACCAAAATGAATTATTACAACCTTTTATAAATGAACTAACTTCATGATGACGAACTTACAGAAAGACTATTTCAACAATATAATGCGCCGGCACACAAATCTCGAAATACAATAGCTTTTTGCAACTATTTTTGGATGATAGAATTATGAATTTTCCTCCAAGATTTCCGGATCTGACAATTTTAGATGATTTTGTTTTCTATATTTAAAGAACAGCATTTTTAACACTACACATCGCATGCTATTAGGGATTCCTGTGCTCACAACCCCACAACTCACAACTCCTGGTAAATGGTTTTGAAAAGATGAAGAGTAGAGTTCAACTTTGTCTTCAAAATAATGGACAACTTTCAGCATAACCTTTAATACTATTATCTTTTAAATTTAATTACTAAAAATCTAATAAAGTCAAATTTTTAATTTTTGCATATTGGTCACATACAAACTGTCAAAGTGATTAGTGCGTGCATGCACTGTTACCAATCCTTGTCGAAAAGCATGGCTACTCTAATTAGGAAAGATTTTGAAGGCATAAGGGAATATTATATCATGCCTTCAAGTAAATTTTCATTTAGAGTACCCTATGATTTCAATATAAATTTGGGAACACGGTGGAACAGTAAGGTTTTGGAAACTGTCACCTGACATTACAATTTAATCTTATTTCTTGTGAAATGTTTTAAATAAAAGACATTTATTTACAGAGATGCTCGATGCATTTTCAAATTTGTTTGACAAATGAGGGATTATATTATCACATACTTCTCATTATCACATACTTCTCTTATACTATTGCAAAGTTCTTCAATTGTATGTCGTGGCGTTCTAAAAATCGTGTTTTCTATGTGCAGAAAAATGAAGTAATCCAGAATTGTGAGATCTGGGCACCCTGGAGGAAAATTCACTATTCAATTATCAAAGAACTCTTCCAAACGAGGACGTGTTTGTTGAGCCGCATTTGGGGTGCATTGTCTTGTTGGAAAAATCCTTCTGTAATTTCATCGTCATGTAACTGATTAATAAAGGTTTCTAATAAGTCATTTCGGTTTCTTTCAACATTTATTGTTCTATTAAAAAATATTGGTCCAATGATTGACACCGCCAGTCAAACACCAATTTTATGCGTATGTAATGGTCTTTCCACAAATTCATTAGGGTTTTCTGCCGACCATATTCTCATATTTTGTTTGTTTAAATATCGCGAAAGATGAAACTAGGCCTCATCAGTAAAGAAGCATTTATTAAGAACATAATCATTATTCAAGTTATTCAAGCACTATTGGCAGTACTCGGTTATTCTATCGTAATCAACGGGACTAAATTCATGAACAGCTTGAATTTTATACGGATATAATTTTAAATCTTTTTTAAGAATAATCCGGCATGTTCCAACTGATAACTGAATCTCTAGCGACAGTTTCGCATTGGATTTCTTTGGTGAGTTTTCCAGTCCATGTCAAACATCTCTTCAATGTAATCAGCAGTTCTTTTTTTAGGTGCTCCGCTCCCGGATTCACGAAATACTGTCGCCGTTTCACTAAATCTGTCAACCCAACCATGAATTTGACTAGCCAGTTGTTCATACGTGATTGCAAGGGAATTATTGTCGAAAATTCTGTATACATTGATTAATTGCATAAATCCATTGTCCATTTTCTAATCTACAAGTTCTAAAATAACTTTCAACAATAAAAACTTTGTGTTGTATTTCTAACATGATAATAATATTTATTTATTGTACAAGTGTGTTATGTTACAAATAAGTCACGCGAAAAAATGTTTAGCTCACGAGTCCGCTAGGACGAGTGAGCTACTTTTCTCAAGTTACTTATTTGTAATTAACACACGTGTGCAATACAAAACTTTATCCAACACCTCTTAAGATCGGTTCAAAATGGCTTTTAATGTTTTATAAATTTGACGTTCCATGTCAAATTTAAATTATAAACGACTAATGCAAAAAGTTCATATACAGTAATGCAGTTACTATGGAGAATAAATAATGCAAATCAACAAGCAAACAAAATTAGTGATTGATTAATAATACTGCAGTTAAAAGTTGATGGCAATGGAAGAGTTGCAAGAGGCTGTTTTCATTCCGCTAGAAGTTAAGAAAGAAGCTCAAGCAGCATGTTATAAATTACTGCCAAAAATATCGAAGGATAATTACGACAAAGAATTTCGTCATTTTGAAGAATGGAGAAAACAGCAAAGTATCACTGGAATTAACGAAGAAGTTATGCTGGCGTATTTCCATATTTATAGAAGGAAAATAGCACCTTCTTCATTGTGGACGAAGTATTCCATGTTAAGAAGTACTTTGAAAGTGTATATGAATAGTGACATATCGAAATACGGAAAACTGATTTCCTATTTGAAGAGTGAGGCAAGAACCCACAAGTCCAAAAAGGCGAAAATCTTGGAGAGGCTACATATAGAGACGTTTCTGAATGAGGCTCCTAACAATAAATATTTGATGATGAAGGTATTATTTATTTTCTTATATTTAATTTAAAGTATTTATTCATTATTCGTTCGTGTATTCTATGCAGGTTACCTTAATAATGGGTATATCAGGTGCGTGTCGTTGTGATGAAATAACTAAGCTGAAAGTTGACGATATAGAAGATAAAGGAGGATACTTGTATGTTTCGATACCTGACACAAAGACAAACGTATCTAGAAGTTTCACTGCTATGGTAGAAGGATTTACAACAGATATTCTTGACCTCTACAGAAAATATGTCTGTATGAGACCAAAAGGTATTCCACATGGCAGATTCTTCCTAAATTACAAGAAAGAAAAATGCACTATCCAGCCAGTTGGAATTAACACCATTTCTAAGATACCTCAGAAAGTTGCATCTTTCCTGAACCTACCAGAAGCTCAATTATATACAGGACATAGTCTGAGACAGTTAAAACAGTTAAACGACATGGTGGGTGGAAATCGTCCACTGTGGCAGAAGGTTATATACAAGATTCAGTATCCAACAAGATTGATATAGCCAGAAAGATACAAGGTCAAGACAGTCTAACGTCCTCGACTTCTGGTCATCAAATTTCTGTTCAGGATACTTCAAATACGTCTTCTAGTATAACTCTAAATTCGAATAACCTGAATGCAGAGTCAGATACAAAGAGGATTTCCTTCAACTTTAATATTAATGTAAATGTTAATTAGTTGCTATTGTTTACCCTTTAGAATTAATATAAATGTGTTAATACTATAGCAGTTTGAATGTCTCTATGGAATCTAAATTTCACCTTGTTTTATCTCACTAGTGAGATAAATTATGTTTTTAACTCACTAGTGAGTTATACTTATAAGCTACATAATTGATTTAAAATCGCCATAGTTATAGGTCTATTATTAGGAAGTGTTGGATAAATTGATTTAACTATGACAAAATTTGACTTTCAAAAAACCTTACTGTTCCACAGTGTTCTCAAATTTATATTGAAATCGTAGGCTATTCTAAATGAAAATTTAATAGTAACAATAGTTGTAATAACAGTTTGCTAGGTCAAATTAAAATTAAAAATCAAATAACGTGCACTTTGTAAACAATAATAAATACTCTTCATTCAGTATTTCGTAGGTTTCTTAAATCAAAAAGAATAAGAGAAAATGAAAGCAAGATTCTAAATCTCAAGGTGGCATTAATTCAACTGCCAGATATTGTATATTCACAATAATTATTAGGAGACACTGCAAAACAACAAAAAATCGAAAGTACGCAATTTTTAGCGGTCAATTTTACTTCCTTATAAATCACGACAACAAAGACTATAAATGCATTTTCAAATATTCTTATAAGATCTAAGAACCTAGTTTCATTCAGTCTTGTGTTAGATAACATTTCCTATAAATTCTGATAGTATTGTAAACTCGTTATTTATTAATGTATGTATACTTGCTGCTGTGGATCTTTTGAAATTTCGCAATTTTAGTTGGAGTTATAGTAAATATTTTGTGTTCAAGATGCAATAATTGAAATAAGATACCTTTCATTAAGTCAGTATCAACAACCCTGACGTCAATAACAAAGAACTATACAAGATGTCCCGTATCGTTATTGTAAAATTTTAGGAGTGTAAAGTAGACTTCATTTCAAGTAACAAAAACGCAAAACTTGTATATCCATTTTTATTTGTTTCAAAGTTACAACTCTATGAATGTGATTGTCAGATCATGAAGAAAAATGATTTTATTTAAAAAAAAGTTATACGATTCAATAACAGGTCTGCGATTGTTGACGTCGCATAATAAAATGTTATCCTAAAATAAATAAACACGTGTCGTAGTGCATACAGTAATTTCATGGAGATCTACAAAAAAGAGTACTGGAAATTGATTTATGATAAAGAAGGTTCTCACTTATTTCATAAGTACTGAACCATGAATATCATACAATAAACAAATGTTCAGATGACTGTTAACGTTGCATTTTTTAATAAAGGATTACATTACGTTACAGTTCATACAACAGCTTATTAGTGAGTGGACACATTTTATTTATTCAAAATGCCTAACCGATTTTCTTCTCAAGAGTATGCGGACATGCATTTTGTGTAGTATGGTTACTGTAACAGTGCACGTCAAGCAGTTGTTGAATACCGACATCGGTTTCCCGATAGGCGCATTCCTCATTACAGAACGTTTCTGGAAGTACACAGACAATTTCGGGAATGCCGACTGCGTGATTATCTTTTCGACCGAGGAGTCCAGAAGACTTGGAGGAAGAAGCAGTAGCTATTGTTACAAGGGATCCAACTGTCAGTGTACGTCGAATCGCTAGACAACTAGGAGTTCCACGAACGATAGTTTGGCGAATTTTAAGACGTGAGGGCTTATATCCATATCACTATCGCAGGGTACACGGTTTGCTTGAGGCAGACCACTATGCTCGTCTAGTTTATTCTGCCAGGATATTAAGGCAGTCACGTCTTCATTTTAATTTCTGCAGAACAGTCCTCTGGACAGATGAATCTACGTTCTGAGAAACCTGCACAGGTGGTCATCAGAAAATCCCAAAGCTATACGCCCATCAACATGAATTTTCTATTAACGTTTGGGCGGCCCTAATCGATGACTTGTTGATTGATCCAGTCGTTCTTTCTGGGAGGTTGAATGCGGACAATTACCTTCAATTTCTTAGGTTAACGTCAATTATCCAAGATTCATTGGTCGAGGTGGTCTTGTTGCATGACCACCCAGATCACCCGATCTTAATCCACTTGACTTTTATTTATTGGGTACATGAAAAATGTAGTCTACGCGCAAGTTTCGAACACCAGAGAAGAGTTGTTGGATCGTATTCACCTGGCTGCCGAGCAAATCCGATAAAATAAGTATGAAATTCGGATAAGTACTTCTTCTGTTGGCTTATGTGCACAAGCCTGCATTGAACAAGCAGGTGGACATTTCGAAAATATTATTATTGAACTTTTTTAAATAAAATCATTTTTATTGACTTTAGGATTACATTTTTTTCATGATTTGAAAATCACATTCATAGATCTGTAACTTTGAAACAAATAAAAATGGATATACAATTTTTGCGTTTTTGTTACTTGAAATGAAGTCTACTTTACACTCCTAAAATTTGAACATAACGATATGGGACACTTGTAGAAACTTCACTAAATTCTTTAAATAGCATTTTAATCAATAACTTTGGTGAAAGCTATACATTAAATTTTGAAAAACCATGTCATGATCAAAATTTTAAATTATGCCATGTAACTTAAAATAAAAAGCAACTTACATTAACAGTCAGAATATTTGAAAAGAAAAAGAATGTAATTTAACTAATATTATATATAAAATTTTTGATTTCTTACCTTATAATGTAGAATAACATGGTGAAAACATGAATAAGTAGAAAAACAAAAAAATATAAATACCAAATTTGTGCTTAGAACTATACTTTTTTTCCAATCTTCCCTTAACACCCTAGCAAGAGCACTTAAAAATGTTTCTGAAATATTTGTAAGTTATTACATTGATTACAGGATGGGAAAAAATCCTACCATTTTTTGAAAGAGATTCTAAATTTTCAGGATCCCTTGCAAGTATTAATATCAAATGAGATGCCTTTACTTTGTCAGCAATCCCTTCATATAACAATTCAACATATTCATTTAAACAATTTATATTTGCATTTTCTTCTGTACTTGTTATAATTTTAGTTGAGTCAGTATCTAAAAATATTATTAATAAAGTTCATAAAATAAAAAAAATATGAATAATACCTTTGGAAATGTGGGTTATTTTACGTTTTTTTAAGTAATATATTGTTTGTTCAACTTCTACTAATCTAGACGGATGTAGTAAATCACATTGTGCTAAAACTTCTTTTGCTAAAACATTACAATCAGTTCGAGTATTCAACATTGGCAATTCAATAATTTTTTTCATGTTCTGAAAATATACAAAAGTAAGAGAGTTTAATATAAATTATTGGTTTCACTAACAGCTTTTTCACCAAACAGAATATTTTCATTGTCACCAAGAATTTGAACTTCCAATTCGTAATTTAAAACTAGAGCATTTAGAGATGGATGAACATCTAGTGTACCTGGTCTTCGATCACTAGAAAATAAATGGTAATATTTTACACAAATTGATATGCTTTCGAATTAATATATTTACGTTCTCATAAATTTTGCGTCTTCAGGATCCATACTTTGTAGTAACTTATAGCTAATATAAATTAAATAGGCTATCACTAAAATAATACTTAATAGCACCGATAATACATTAACAACTGTTAATAACATGCAATAATTAAACTAAAGAAATTCATTTTGTTTTGACATTTATGACATACACCGACATCAATTGACATTTGTAAAATAATCTTGCCACCAATATAAAAAATATAAATAATCAATAAAATTGTTAAAAACACCAAAACAATGTAAAATTTAAGAGTTACAATTAACTGTGGAATTTCTCTTTACTATACCAAGTATTTTCATATTTGAAAAAAATATACTAGTGCGTAAATTCAATATGTTCTTAATCATTCTTGGACTCTCTATTTTTAAAGTAGAGAGACGCATTTCTGAACAGACCACTTTGACAGTGAAATCTCATTGGTTGAAAGCAATTTGGCCTTGCTTTCAACCAATGAGATTTCACTGTCAAAGTGGTCTGTTCAGAAATTCGTCTCTCTACTTTAAAAATAGAGTAAAATTGATTTATTTTTCTTTATAGATATCAGTTGCCAAAAATAGTTTCTCTTAGAACAATCAATACAAATCTTATTATGGATATTATTTAAAGAGAGTTCGTGTGTAACAAAGTCATGTAATAAAAGCAATTAAGACACAAAAGATTGCGAAATATTTTTTGAACTCACAATCTTTTATGTTCAACAAATCGAATTTGAAATATTTGTATGTGGCTAATTGTATTAATATGAATAAACGAAAACGATTCATATTATATATAAATGATTCACGCAATAATTGTTTACAAGAATAATTTCTATAGAGCTATTATAGTAAGATTTAAAAGCAATTATGACGTGGAATAGCAATGATAGACTTACTATGAATATCAAGAAATTAGATTCAAGAAATATTTATAAATAAATATAAGCTTCTATGAATTTAAATAATTCCAAAATACATATAACAAATTTAAAAATTAGTTACAAATTTTAGCTTATATTCAATAACTTTTGAAACCTTGGATATAGCTGTCACTGTTGATTTAAAATTATAGGTGTGTTCGTTTACTCACTCCTATGTATTATACTCCTATATATTATAAATAGTGAATAAATCTCTGAATAACTGCTTGCCGAATAAATTTATTCAACGAATAAATTGAAATCGAGTATTATAAAGAACGCATGCAAGTAAAATAATTATTTATAGAATAACTCTGAATAGATTTAGTAAATAGTATTTTACACTTTAGCGTTTCGATAAACGATGGAGCCACTGAATAAAATGAAAAAATAAAAAAATCCTAATTCTCCACTATTTCTTTTTGTTTATATTTGTAAAATACAAACCGATAAATCTGGCATTATCCAAATTTAAGTTATCAATACTCATTAAACACACACAAAATATAAACTTTTAAAAATAAGGTCATGTTTATTTGAACAAATGGAGGAAGCAGCTGTTCGTATTTAACCAAGGAATAAAATTTAATTCCACGATTTCTACATAGGGTGTAGATTTTTAACTTGTGAATCAATGATTATTAAATTTTAATACGCAGATATCTTAAGGTCGTTTGTGGTAATCCGAAACTACGCATTTACCTAGATATTTTGCATTAATATTCAGTTACAATGCTAAATAATAGTTAATTAAATTCTTAAAATTTAAACTTCGTGGTGTACTTACATTGGCCTTTGATCCCTATTCAAATTATAAAACTCTTCATGATACATTTTTAGTACTATTATTATAAACTCGATTCAAAATGAAAACGTTAAATAAACAGAAAATATAATATATGCTTCTAAGCAAAATAAAAGGTTGTTCATGAAAATATACTTTTATTTGTTCAAATATAGTATGTACATATTATTCTTAAAGCTGTCTGGTTAAAATTTATGTGGTAGTTTTCAAAATTTCGTATTCTGCGTTTTCTATATATTTTAATGTGTTGTCGACAATCTCTTGAAGGTCTTCCTGTCTGTGAACGAAGCCTTTTCTAGAAGTTAAAACTATTTGTAGTCGATCGTCGTATGAAAATATATTAAATATGAATCCTAAAACAATAAAAATTTAATAATTATATGAACATTTTTAGGAAGCACAACAATAGAAGGAATATAGGATCTTTAATTTTTAAATTTATTATAGTACGGATCTGATCTACATTAAGCGATAAATAAATAATATTCACGGAGTAGTTGAAAATGAAAGTAATGAAGAAATAATACAAGAACAAATATCAGAAAAATATAAAGAATTTATTCATGCAATGACAGAGAAACATCAAAAATTTATTCAACCAAGAATATCGAACAGCACAAGACTATTCCCATAATTTAGAAGATCATTCCTATAATGTACACTATGTTTCAAAATAAATGCGAAAACTACGAAATATATATGAGCAGCCAACATTGCACTGTTGTAATGTTGGTGATCGCCCCTCTTCATACCTAGTGATACATAATCCTTAATTCTCTGTTAATATTTTGAACGGGACTACATTTTCATTAATTTTGTAATAGTTTTGAAATTTTTAAAATTCTAAATGTATAAAATGTGTTGATAAATAATAAATAAATTTAAAAAAAAAACGTAGAGTCAATGTCTATAGTAACTGAACGTATTATTTAAAAATTGTCATCGGGGAATCGATCGTGCGTCTCTGTCGAAAAGCCTTAGATAGATAGGGTATATAAGTGCATGTGTATACTTGAGTAATTGCGGTATATATATATATATATATATATATATATATATATATATATATATATGCATCATTGGTAGTACGTATTATGTATTCCGTAATGACGACCGGCACTCTTACGTTGATAGAGATAAACATATGGTGGATTCATAACTATATACAAAACATCTTTTTGTGTGTATTTTTTAGGAAGGTGACAACATTATATTTCAATTTATTTTTTGACTAAATACTATGCGTTTTTTTTTATATTTTACAAACATTTTAAAGGCTTCTTGTAATATTAAAGTAAGTTTGTGAATAACTTTATGTTTCAATAAACATGTTTGACATAATAAACAAATTCATTTCTATTTGTCATTTTACAAATTTAACTTTTGTCCATATGGAATTAGTAAATAGGTTTTCATTTAATTATAAAAATTCTCTATCTATCTTGATACTTTTCATTCGTATGACTACAAAGAAGTATGCGGACGATAATTTATTTTGCGTATATAATATATACTATTTTTTATATTGATAAAGTTTATAAACAAAAGAAGTAAATAATAAAATGCAAATAGGCAAATATATTATTTATAATAATAACAAAAAAATAAATATACAACAATAATAAAAAAATATTGTGGAACTTTATTTTAACGGACAATAAATATTATACAGAAAAGACAATATTGTACAGGCTAGTTTATTTGATTAAAAACAATATGCTGTGAAATAGAAATCAAAAAGTTTATTTTCTATCAAATGAATCAATTATATTTCCACGTACTGTTGAATAATTTTTTAAAAAAAGTTTAAATAGGATTTCACATTAAAAATAAGCTACAAAAAAGATGAAATAATCTAAGAATAAAAGTACGTAAACGGACTATTATTATTAGGGTTGCGATCTTTTCGGTGACCACGCGGCAATCACATGCACATGTATAAATAACCCATTCAAAGCTATATTATAAATAGAGTGGACCAAGCCGGAGCGATATTTGTAATTATTTCATATAAAAGGCGAAAAACTATAATAATGTATCAAATTATATATATACATTATAGTAACGCGGAATGCGTTACTATAATAATGAATGAAAAATTAAATGTAATAACAGAATGGCTAGCTCAAGAAAAAAACGAAAGTGAGGTTATAAATGAAAAAGAATTCCAGAAAACTACTTAAAATCAAGGGTCTCGAAGTAAGTTCTCGATACACTGACAAACACTTAAACATACATAAAATAAAACGAAAAAATTAAATTTATGTATATGAATATATTTAATGATATTATTTTCATTATCACAAGATAATAAAAAAATTTATAAAGAGTTGTATTGCCTATTCAAATAATAGAAAACCTAATCCTATGTCAATTTCTAAATTAAACAAATTCCAAGATTTTAAAATAAAACTACCAAATCTGACATTTAAAAGCTAAATTATATGACACTTGAGATGACGTGATTAAATCATATATAGAAAAGTGATTGCAAGAAATGTTATATCTATCACAAACACATATTTTATAATTGTCACTTAAAAACCTGATGGATACGTTAAATTTTGAAGATCACAATTTCAACAGGTTCTTTGGACGAAATTCACAAGAATATTTACAACTGGAACATCAAAGTTGGTTGTCAGTTTCTTGATTTAAATTGCTGGATATTATCCTAGGCGCTGATAAATTTATGATCCAATCTTGCAGGGTATACCACCTGGTTATGTTCAATATAGAATCCTGAAGTGGTGTTCTTCTCCAAAATAATTGAAAAGAAATATGAATTCTTCTTTATGAGCGTTGCATTAACATAAATCCATTCTTCCGCAATCGCATGTATATTAAAATTCTCCTTATATGGTTAATGTGTCCACTGTTTTTTATTACACTGCTTCTGCTTGATAAATATATTCCCATAAACAATTTATATGAGGAATATAAATGGAATATTAATTAAAAAACTATATTTATATAATGAAGGTAAAAATGTTTCCAATCTATCCAAAAACATTTTATTAAATGCTAATGTTTTTCGTCGTCAAGACTCCCATCAGAAATTTAGTAAAAGTATAAATCTGATATTCTAAGTAATTAATGCAAAGGTTTCTAAAATAATATTCAATATAATATAATATTCAAATTCACCCACGTAACCTCGATTACAAATTATGAAAATGAAGTTCACAGAAGCCAAACAAATAACATAATTTGCAGGTATATGTTCAAAAGTAAGATAAAACATAGTTGGTTTTTTAGAAATCTCAAGTCCTCTTGAAAATAAGTTAAAGTTAATTTTGATAATTAGCAAATAGATGAAATATTACATACAATATTCAACGGTATCATGATTTGAAATACCAAATATGAATGTATTATAAAATTCTAACTTTAACGTAATATTTCACAAATCTGAATATTCTAGGTATAACATTCTTGAAACCGAAATCTTATTAGTAAAAGAATTAATTAAAGAAGAAAGTAGACTCACATCAATATATATATATATATATATATATATATATATATATATATATATATATATATATATATTTATTTATTTAATGTTAATAAGAATTAAATATCTTATTTATTTTATTGGACGGGTCTTAATATTAAAATAATAGACGTTTATATTTGTTTAGCGACCTTTAATGAATTTCAAGGTTTTTCTCTACGACGTTTCGACTCTTTTTATTATTAAGTGTTTTTAAAGTGACTAGTAACAAAAAATTAATACAACGAAAGGTAAGAAAATATTTATACATTTGTATGAATGAATAAAAAAATAAATTTAAAATAATAATAAAGTAAGGAAAAATAAATGATATAAAACTCAACGATTTATTACGTTTCAAAACACATACTTGTGTACGTGTATGGTCGGACCTGCCCGAGACCTTTCCAGGGTCGATCGCGTGATTCAGAATATTTTGTGTGACTAAATGTCTTTGTTGGAGAAATGATTTTTTTTTTTTTTTTTTTTTTAAATTAGCATGGTCAAGCCATGTATTAGGGAATCATAGTATATGTATTTACAACGGGAACAAAAAAAATTTTATTTTGGGGCGTGTGGGTGGGATTTGTTGTCTTCTATTGTTTAATTAGTGGATAATAGAGTTTAGAAAGTCCATCAATCTCGTTATGGTCGTAGATTGTTCTGCTGTTTTTGAAAATATGGATCATTTCTAAGACCTCCTATCCTTTCTATTGTTGTACTTTGTTATTATTTTGGTATTTTCAAAATCAAAGTTATGTTTTTGTGTCATCTGGTGCGTTTTGTAAAGCTGTCTGATTGTTTGCGTATTTGTGACCTTTTAAGTCGGACAAAAAATTAAAAATAGTAAGGTTAAATGTGATTTACATACTATTCACAACAATTACTTCGGAATAGTGCAAGCATTAGAAAACCTACAAAATTCTTCGCTATCGTTACAGGAATCAGTGCTAGTTGTGAGAGATACACACGCACAGCTATGTTCGGAAGAAGACGCAAGAAATGAGTGTATTTTTAGTAAGTTTGAAAGTGTTTTAGATAAATATTATCATTTTGCCAGACTTAGACAAATTTATAAAGGTTCGACTACAGATGTAGTAAGTTGTTTCAAAGATTAATTTAATTATGCAAACATCACATCACTAGATGTGTAGCGATCGTTTTCTTTATACAAGCACATATTTTCCTAATGGCGGACGCGTTTTCGAAAAATAACTTTGGAGACGCACCTTATGTCAACAATATTTCATCGCGCTTCTCCAGATTTTCAAGACACGGAAAACGCATAAGACGGTAATTTCTTTTTTATTCTACGAATTACAAACATTTTAAATTTTATTTTTTATACGTATCATCGAGAACGTTTCATAATATAGAAAAACCGTCTTACATTTGTTTAGTATCTAACATAATAACAGCTCCGTTCGCGATAGTATATCTCTAGATATTAAAAATCTTAAGCATACGGGAACTAGTTCGTTTGTCACGCCTCCACTTTCGCTCCGAATTGGTCCACTCTATTTATAATATTGCTTTCAATGGGTTATTAATACATGTGCACGTGATTCGCGCGTGGTCACAGAAAATCAAGCAAACCCTAATTATTTTATTAATAAATATTTTAGTACTATGTTAGGTATGGCTCTAAAAATAATTGTGACTAATAGTGAGACATTAATATTGCTAATATAAATATTTATAATAATCGACCAAACAAATTCAAAATTATAAACAATTTTTTGCCGCCAAAAAAAAAAAAAAATTTCTCGGCTATAAAACTAAATTTTAATATTTGCTTCAACGACCATAATTATCAATGGTAGATTGCAGCCCCCTTTCCATGTGAATTAAAATTTTCGCCTCATTCAGGCGCGTAATTCTACTAGTCCCTTTACATCTGGTTTTGTTTATATTACTAACACATCTCTTGAAATGGGGAAAAAAAAAACATAAAAAATTTATATACATACATCCTTTCATATAGCATTTTACACTTTCAGGCGAAAATTATAATTCACAATATTTTCATATAGTATGAATGTGGTCTTTAAGTTAGTATATTGGCTAACTTAAAGACATTTATCAGTTTTATTATTTACAAAAAAGGGATATTTATCAATACGTTTTTGCCGTATTACGCAGTTGTTATATAATGAAACAGATATGCAAAATACATATCCGTCACTGTAAACATGGACAAACACCTCGTATTTTTAGCATTTACTTCTGTTCAATACATATGTTTCGGCCATCTAGGCCTCATCGGTTGAACTAGTGAAGCAATGTGTATACAAATTAATACAGATCTGTTAAACAACGGATCTGTATCTGTATCTACATTTACGCTAAAATCGTCTCCAAGCTATAACCAGTTTCGTTCTATCAGGCGACACTAATTTAATCAGTGACATCTGACGGAAGAAAGCGACTAGGCCAGAAAAGGCGATCTTCCGCTCGAATAGCAATGCTATTACGTAAAGCGGAAAAATACGTATATTGGTGCTGTCCATTAACACGCGCCAGATGGCGGTAAATATACAAAAAAGGGATATTTATCAATACGTTTTTGCCGTATTACGCAGTTGTTATATAATGAAACAGATATGCAAAATACATATCCGTCACTGTAAACATGGACAAACACCTCGTATTTTTAGCATTTACTTCTGTTCAATACATATGTTTCGGCCATCTAGGCCTCATCGGTTGAACTAGTGAAGCAATGTGTATACAAATTAATACAGATCTGTTAAACAACGGATCTGTATCTGTATCTACATTTACGCTAAAATCGTCTCCAAGCTATAACCAGTTTCGTTCTATCAGGCGACACTAATTTAATCAGTGACATCTGACGGAAGAAAGCGACTAGGCCAGAAAAGGCGATCTTCCGCTCGAATAGCAATGCTATTACGTAAAGCGGAAAAATACGTATATTGGTGCTGTCCATTAACACGCGCCAGATGGCGGTAAATATACAAAAAAGGGATATTTATCAATACGTTTTTGCCGTATTACGCAGTTGTTATATAATGAAACAGATATGCAAAATACATATCCGTCACTGTAAACATGGACAAACACCTCGTATTTTTAGCATTTACTTCTGTTCAATACATATGTTTCGGCCATCTAGGCCTCATCGGTTGAACTAGTGAAGCAATGTGTATACAAATTAATACAGATCTGTTAAACAACGGATCTGTATCTGTATCTACATTTACGCTAAAATCGTCTCCAAGCTATAACCAGTTTCGTTCTATCAGGCGACACTAATTTAATCAGTGACATCTGACGGAAGAAAGCGACTAGGCCAGAAAAGGCGATCTTCCGCTCGAATAGCAATGCTATTACGTAAAGCGGAAAAATACGTATATTGGTGCTGTCCATTAACACGCGCCAGATGGCGGTAAATATACAAAAAAGGGATATTTATCAATACGTTTTTGCCGTATTACGCAGTTGTTATATAATGAAACAGATATGCAAAATACATATCCGTCACTGTAAACATGGACAAACACCTCGTATTTTTAGCATTTACTTCTGTTCAATACATATGTTTCGGCCATCTAGGCCTCATCGGTTGAACTAGTGAAGCAATGTGTATACAAATTAATACAGATCTGTTAAACAACGGATCTGTATCTGTATCTACATTTACGCTAAAATCGTCTCCAAGCTATAACCAGTTTCGTTCTATCAGGCGACACTAATTTAATCAGTGACATCTGACGGAAGAAAGCGACTAGGCCAGAAAAGGCGATCTTCCGCTCGAATAGCAATGCTATTACGTAAAGCGGAAAAATACGTATATTGGTGCTGTCCATTAACACGCGCCAGATGGCGGTAAATATACAAAAAAGGGATATTTATCAATACGTTTTTGCCGTATTACGCAGTTGTTATATAATGAAACAGATATGCAAAATACATATCCGTCACTGTAAACATGGACAAACACCTCGTATTTTTAGCATTTACTTCTGTTCAATACATATGTTTCGGCCATCTAGGCCTCATCGGTTGAACTAGTGAAGCAATGTGTATACAAATTAATACAGATCTGTTAAACAACGGATCTGTATCTGTATCTACATTTACGCTAAAATCGTCTCCAAGCTATAACCAGTTTCGTTCTATCAGGCGACACTAATTTAATCAGTGACATCTGACGGAAGAAAGCGACTAGGCCAGAAAAGGCGATCTTCCGCTCGAATAGCAATGCTATTACGTAAAGCGGAAAAATACGTATATTGGTGCTGTCCATTAACACGCGCCAGATGGCGGTAAATATACAAAAAAGGGATATTTATCAATACGTTTTTGCCGTATTACGCAGTTGTTATATAATGAAACAGATATGCAAAATACATATCCGTCACTGTAAACATGGACAAACACCTCGTATTTTTAGCATTTACTTCTGTTCAATACATATGTTTCGGCCATCTAGGCCTCATCGGTTGAACTAGTGAAGCAATGTGTATACAAATTAATACAGATCTGTTAAACAACGGATCTGTATCTGTATCTACATTTACGCTAAAATCGTCTCCAAGCTATAACCAGTTTCGTTCTATCAGGCGACACTAATTTAATCAGTGACATCTGACGGAAGAAAGCGACTAGGCCAGAAAAGGCGATCTTCCGCTCGAATAGCAATGCTATTACGTAAAGCGGAAAAATACGTATATTGGTGCTGTCCATTAACACGCGCCAGATGGCGGTAAATATACAAAAAAGGGATATTTATCAATACGTTTTTGCCGTATTACGCAGTTGTTATATAATGAAACAGATATGCAAAATACATATCCGTCACTGTAAACATGGACAAACACCTCGTATTTTTAGCATTTACTTCTGTTCAATACATATGTTTCGGCCATCTAGGCCTCATCGGTTGAACTAGTGAAGCAATGTGTATACAAATTAATACAGATCTGTTAAACAACGGATCTGTATCTGTATCTACATTTACGCTAAAATCGTCTCCAAGCTATAACCAGTTTCGTTCTATCAGGCGACACTAATTTAATCAGTGACATCTGACGGAAGAAAGCGACTAGGCCAGAAAAGGCGATCTTCCGCTCGAATAGCAATGCTATTACGTAAAGCGGAAAAATACGTATATTGGTGCTGTCCATTAACACGCGCCAGATGGCGGTAAATATACAAAAAAGGGATATTTATCAATACGTTTTTGCCGTATTACGCAGTTGTTATATAATGAAACAGATATGCAAAATACATATCCGTCACTGTAAACATGGACAAACACCTCGTATTTTTAGCATTTACTTCTGTTCAATACATATGTTTCGGCCATCTAGGCCTCATCGGTTGAACTAGTGAAGCAATGTGTATACAAATTAATACAGATCTGTTAAACAACGGATCTGTATCTGTATCTACATTTACGCTAAAATCGTCTCCAAGCTATAACCAGTTTCGTTCTATCAGGCGACACTAATTTAATCAGTGACATCTGACGGAAGAAAGCGACTAGGCCAGAAAAGGCGATCTTCCGCTCGAATAGCAATGCTATTACGTAAAGCGGAAAAATACGTATATTGGTGCTGTCCATTAACACGCGCCAGATGGCGGTAAATATACAAAAAAGGGATATTTATCAATACGTTTTTGCCGTATTACGCAGTTGTTATATAATGAAACAGATATGCAAAATACATATCCGTCACTGTAAACATGGACAAACACCTCGTATTTTTAGCATTTACTTCTGTTCAATACATATGTTTCGGCCATCTAGGCCTCATCGGTTGAACTAGTGAAGCAATGTGTATACAAATTAATACAGATCTGTTAAACAACGGATCTGTATCTGTATCTACATTTACGCTAAAATCGTCTCCAAGCTATAACCAGTTTCGTTCTATCAGGCGACACTAATTTAATCAGTGACATCTGACGGAAGAAAGCGACTAGGCCAGAAAAGGCGATCTTCCGCTCGAATAGCAATGCTATTACGTAAAGCGGAAAAATACGTATATTGGTGCTGTCCATTAACACGCGCCAGATGGCGGTAAATATACAAAAAAGGGATATTTATCAATACGTTTTTGCCGTATTACGCAGTTGTTATATAATGAAACAGATATGCAAAATACATATCCGTCACTGTAAACATGGACAAACACCTCGTATTTTTAGCATTTACTTCTGTTCAATACATATGTTTCGGCCATCTAGGCCTCATCGGTTGAACTAGTGAAGCAATGTGTATACAAATTAATACAGATCTGTTAAACAACGGATCTGTATCTGTATCTACATTTACGCTAAAATCGTCTCCAAGCTATAACCAGTTTCGTTCTATCAGGCGACACTAATTTAATTAGTGACATCTGACGGAAGAAAGCGACTAGGCCAGAAAAGGCGATCTTCCGCTCGAATAGCAATGCTATTACGTAAAGCGGAAAAATACGTATATTGGTGCTGTCCATTAACACGCGCCAGATGGCGGTAAATATACAAAAAAGGGATATTTATCAATACGTTTTTGCCGTATTACGCAGTTGTTATATAATGAAACAGATATGCAAAATACATATCCGTCACTGTAAACATGGACAAACACCTCGTATTTTTAGCATTTACTTCTGTTCAATACATATGTTTCGGCCATCTAGGCCTCATCGGTTGAACTAGTGAAGCAATGTGTATACAAATTAATACAGATCTGTTAAACAACGGATCTGTATCTGTATCTACATTTACGCTAAAATCGTCTCCAAGCTATAACCAGTTTCGTTCTATCAGGCGACACTAATTTAATCAGTGACATCTGACGGAAGAAAGCGACTAGGCCAGAAAAGGCGATCTTCCGCTCGAATAGCAATGCTATTACGTAAAGCGGAAAAATACGTATATTGGTGCTGTCCATTAACACGCGCCAGATGGCGGTAAATATACAAAAAAGGGGATATTTATCAATACGTTTTTGCCGTATTACGCAGTTGTTATATAATGAAACAGATATGCAAAATACATATCCGTCACTGTAAACATGGACAAACACCTCGTATTTTTAGCATTTACTTCTGTTCAATACATATGTTTCGGCCATCTAGGCCTCATCGGTTGAACTAGTGAAGCAATGTGTATACAAATTAATACAGATCTGTTAAACAACGGATCTGTATCTGTATCTACATTTACGCTAAAATCGTCTCCAAGCTATAACCAGTTTCGTTCTATCAGGCGACACTAATTTAATCAGTGACATCTGACGGAAGAAAGCGACTAGGCCAGAAAAGGCGATCTTCCGCTCGAATAGCAATGCTATTACGTAAAGCGGAAAAATACGTATATTGGTGCTGTCCATTAACACGCGCCAGATGGCGGTAAATATACAAAAAAGGGATATTTATCAATACGTTTTTGCCGTATTACGCAGTTGTTATATAATGAAACAGATATGCAAAATACATATCCGCTTATAGCTTGGAGACGTTATAGCTTGGAGACGATTTTAGCGTAAATGTAGATACAGATACAGATCCGTTGTTTAACAGATCTGTATTAATTTGTATACACATTGCTTCACTAGTTCAACCGATGAGGCCTAGATGGCCGAAACATATGTATTGAACAGAAGTAAATGCTAAAAATACGAGGTGTTTGTCCATGTTTACAGTGACGGATATGTATTTTGCATATCTGTTTCATTATATAACAACTGCGTAATACGGCAAAAACGTATTGATAAATATCCCTTTTTTGTATATTTACCGCCATCTGGCGCGTGTTAATGGACAGCACCAATATACGTATTTTTCCGCTTTACGTAATAGCATTGCTATTCGAGCGGAAGATCGCCTTTTCTGGCCTAGTCGCTTTCTTCCGTCAGATGTCACTGATTAAATTAGTGTCGCCTGATAGAACGAAACTGGTTATAGCTTGGAGACGATTTTAGCGTAAATGTAGATACAGATACAGATCCGTTGTTTAACAGATCTGTATTAATTTGTATACACATTGCTTCACTAGTTCAACCGATGAGGCCTAGATGGCCGAAACATATGTATTGAACAGAAGTAAATGCTAAAAATACGAGGTGTTTGTCCATGTTTACAGTGACGGATATGTATTTTGCATATCTGTTTCATTATATAACAACTGCGTAATACGGCAAAAACGTATTGATAAATATCCCTTTTTTGTATATTTACCGCCATCTGGCGCGTGTTAATGGACAGCACCAATATACGTATTTTTCCGCTTTACGTAATAGCATTGCTATTCGAGCGGAAGATCGCCTTTTCTGGCCTAGTCGCTTTCTTCCGTCAGATGTCACTGATTAAATTAGTGTCGCCTGATAGAACGAAACTGGTTATAGCTTGGAGACGATTTTAGCGTAAATGTAGATACAGATACAGATCCGTTGTTTAACAGATCTGTATTAATTTGTATACACATTGCTTCACTAGTTCAACCGATGAGGCCTAGATGGCCGAAACATATGTATTGAACAGAAGTAAATGCTAAAAATACGAGGTGTTTGTCCATGTTTACAGTGACGGATATGTATTTTGCATATCTGTTTCATTATATAACAACTGCGTAATACGGCAAAAACGTATTGATAAATATCCCTTTTTTGTATATTTACCGCCATCTGGCGCGTGTTAATGGACAGCACCAATATACGTATTTTTCCGCTTTACGTAATAGCATTGCTATTCGAGCGGAAGATCGCCTTTTCTGGCCTAGTCGCTTTCTTCCGTCAGATGTCACTGATTAAATTAGTGTCGCCTGATAGAACGAAACTGGTTATAGCTTGGAGACGATTTTAGCGTAAATGTAGATACAGATACAGATCCGTTGTTTAACAGATCTGTATTAATTTGTATACACATTGCTTCACTAGTTCAACCGATGAGGCCTAGATGGCCGAAACATATGTATTGAACAGAAGTAAATGCTAAAAATACGAGGTGTTTGTCCATGTTTACAGTGACGGATATGTATTTTGCATATCTGTTTCATTATATAACAACTGCGTAATACGGCAAAAACGTATTGATAAATATCCCTTTTTTGTATATTTACCGCCATCTGGCGCGTGTTAATGGACAGCACCAATATACGTATTTTTCCGCTTTACGTAATAGCATTGCTATTCGAGCGGAAGATCGCCTTTTCTGGCCTAGTCGCTTTCTTCCGTCAGATGTCACTGATTAAATTAGTGTCGCCTGATAGAACGAAACTGGTTATAGCTTGGAGACGATTTTAGCGTAAATGTAGATACAGATACAGATCCGTTGTTTAACAGATCTGTATTAATTTGTATACACATTGCTTCACTAGTTCAACCGATGAGGCCTAGATGGCCGAAACATATGTATTGAACAGAAGTAAATGCTAAAAATACGAGGTGTTTGTCCATGTTTACAGTGACGGATATGTATTTTGCATATCTGTTTCATTATATAACAACTGCGTAATACGGCAAAAACGTATTGATAAATATCCCTTTTTTGTATATTTACCGCCATCTGGCGCGTGTTAATGGACAGCACCAATATACGTATTTTTCCGCTTTACGTAATAGCATTGCTATTCGAGCGGAAGATCGCCTTTTCTGGCCTAGTCGCTTTCTTCCGTCAGATGTCACTGATTAAATTAGTGTCGCCTGATAGAACGAAACTGGTTATAGCTTGGAGACGATTTTAGCGTAAATGTAGATACAGATACAGATCCGTTGTTTAACAGATCTGTATTAATTTGTATACACATTGCTTCACTAGTTCAACCGATGAGGCCTAGATGGCCGAAACATATGTATTGAACAGAAGTAAATGCTAAAAATACGAGGTGTTTGTCCATGTTTACAGTGACGGATATGTATTTTGCATATCTGTTTCATTATATAACAACTGCGTAATACGGCAAAAACGTATTGATAAATATCCCTTTTTTGTATATTTACCGCCATCTGGCGCGTGTTAATGGACAGCACCAATATACGTATTTTTCCGCTTTACGTAATAGCATTGCTATTCGAGCGGAAGATCGCCTTTTCTGGCCTAGTCGCTTTCTTCCGTCAGATGTCACTGATTAAATTAGTGTCGCCTGATAGAACGAAACTGGTTATAGCTTGGAGACGATTTTAGCGTAAATGTAGATACAGATACAGATCCGTTGTTTAACAGATCTGTATTAATTTGTATACACATTGCTTCACTAGTTCAACCGATGAGGCCTAGATGGCCGAAACATATGTATTGAACAGAAGTAAATGCTAAAAATACGAGGTGTTTGTCCATGTTTACAGTGACGGATATGTATTTTGCATATCTGTTTCATTATATAACAACTGCGTAATACGGCAAAAACGTATTGATAAATATCCCTTTTTTGTATATTTACCGCCATCTGGCGCGTGTTAATGGACAGCACCAATATACGTATTTTTCCGCTTTACGTAATAGCATTGCTATTCGAGCGGAAGATCGCCTTTTCTGGCCTAGTCGCTTTCTTCCGTCAGATGTCACTGATTAAATTAGTGTCGCCTGATAGAACGAAACTGGTTATAGCTTGGAGACGATTTTAGCGTAAATGTAGATACAGATACAGATCCGTTGTTTAACAGATCTGTATTAATTTGTATACACATTGCTTCACTAGTTCAACCGATGAGGCCTAGATGGCCGAAACATATGTATTGAACAGAAGTAAATGCTAAAAATACGAGGTGTTTGTCCATGTTTACAGTGACGGATATGTATTTTGCATATCTGTTTCATTATATAACAACTGCGTAATACGGCAAAAACGTATTGATAAATATCCCTTTTTTGTATATTTACCGCCATCTGGCGCGTGTTAATGGACAGCACCAATATACGTATTTTTCCGCTTTACGTAATAGCATTGCTATTCGAGCGGAAGATCGCCTTTTCTGGCCTAGTCGCTTTCTTCCGTCAGATGTCACTGATTAAATTAGTGTCGCCTGATAGAACGAAACTGGTTATAGCTTGGAGACGATTTTAGCGTAAATGTAGATACAGATACAGATCCGTTGTTTAACAGATCTGTATTAATTTGTATACACATTGCTTCACTAGTTCAACCGATGAGGCCTAGATGGCCGAAACATATGTATTGAACAGAAGTAAATGCTAAAAATACGAGGTGTTTGTCCATGTTTACAGTGACGGATATGTATTTTGCATATCTGTTTCATTATATAACAACTGCGTAATACGGCAAAAACGTATTGATAAATATCCCTTTTTTGTATATTTACCGCCATCTGGCGCGTGTTAATGGACAGCACCAATATACGTATTTTTCCGCTTTACGTAATAGCATTGCTATTCGAGCGGAAGATCGCCTTTTCTGGCCTAGTCGCTTTCTTCCGTCAGATGTCACTGATTAAATTAGTGTCGCCTGATAGAACGAAACTGGTTATAGCTTGGAGACGATTTTAGCGTAAATGTAGATACAGATACAGATCCGTTGTTTAACAGATCTGTATTAATTTGTATACACATTGCTTCACTAGTTCAACCGATGAGGCCTAGATGGCCGAAACATATGTATTGAACAGAAGTAAATGCTAAAAATACGAGGTGTTTGTCCATGTTTACAGTGACGGATATGTATTTTGCATATCTGTTTCATTATATAAGTTTTATTATTATACGGATTGAAAGGTGTGACAGTAAAAATTTAATATTTCGTTACAATATAATATATTGATACAATTTTTTATGAGCCATTAATCACTCTCAAACAATATTTAATAATTATCAAATTCAAAAAATTATATTGACTAAAAAAATCAATAATGTATGTTTTTTAAACGTTTACAAACATAAGTCTAGCATGCTTATTTTTCAATAGTTTTATTCGATTCAATAATAAAATAATTATAAGCGAATAAATCGATTTTGATTTTGTTTTATGAAAATTATTAATTTATGTATATATAATTCGAAGAAACCCATATTACAAAAAAGATAGATTTGAAAAAAGGTTTCTTCATTTGATATATTTCTTAACTCAATGTGTTCCATAAACAGCTTAGGAAGAGCTACATAGGGATTCTATTAGGATAAGGAAGCTGTATTTAACTCCGTATATATAAAAAAAATGTTTCTTAAAGGGAAATTACTACAATAAAAATATTTTAATTTTTTTTATAAAGTTATTAAAAAATGTATTTAATTATTATGTTCTAAATACGTTTTAAATTAGATTCTTTAACATTATAATGTTAATGTAAATATTGCTCTTCAGATTGTTCTAAAATCGTCTTCACGAACTATATATTCTTTTAATTTTATTTAACAGGTCCCGCAGGTCTATAGATGGAAAAAGAAATGAGACGAAGAAGAAAATAAATTCTTCAATAAACGGCTTAGATGTGGAAGGAAACGAGTACTGGATGAAAATGTCTTGAATAACGCTATAAACTACGTTTCTCAACAACCGTTTTCTTCTCTAAAAACGGTTATCGAGATAAATAATATAAATTGCAGCCGCCCAACTCTTTGGAGGAGACTCAAGGACAGCGGATACAAATGCAGACGTCCAGCACAGAAAATCGATTTCACTCCGGTTCATGTGGAACGCAGATTGCAGTTCGCACAAGCAAACATAGGTCGCTATTTGGATAACACGATTTTTACGGACGAAAAGGTGTTCTCTTCCGAAATTGGGTCTCGGAAACCTTTGTACAGGTTGCCGAATTCGAGATACCAAGAGCGGAATGTACTCAAAAAGAAGAGGAGCGGCCGAATATCCCTTAACATGTGGGGGTGGATGTCTGTAGCAGGTCCCGGAGAACTTGTACGCGTAGACCCACGAATGGATGCAAAGGTGTATGTGCAATTTTTAGAAAATAGCATGCTACCGAGCGTACAGGCAGTTTATGTTTGTTAGAGAATGGTTTGACAACCACCCTCAATTCACAGTGACGAATTGGCCTGCTAGATCCCTGGACTTTAACCACATTGAAAATCTTTGGGCAGACATTGTGCGGCGATGGGATGACTTCCGGGGAAACATTCGCATAATAAATGCATAAGAAACTTATTTGCATGCCAGCACAATTTGTGAGCATTACAGGTTAACGGAAAATTGTGAAAACCTCGTAAATTCCATGGAAAGGCGACTGCAATCAACTATTGATAATAATTCTCGTTGGACCAAATATTAAAATATAGTTTTAGAGCCGGAAGGCAACGCGTATTATTATCGCAAATAATTTGTTAACAATTTTAAAGTTTTTTCTTTTAATCACTTTTTTCTTAAGAGCCATACCTAATATAGTATGTACTAAAATATTTATTCATATAATAATAGTATGTTTATGTACTTTTATTCATAGATTATTTCAACATTGTTGTTGCTTCTTTTTTAGGTGAAACCCATTTAAGCATTTATTTTAAAATTATTCAACAGTATGTGGAAATTGGTTTGATAGAAAAATTTTTTTTTTTATTTAAATTTCAGAGCCTATTGTTCTTAATTGAAAAATATTTGCATATACAATATTATTTTGAATTTATTGTTTGTTCCAATTAAATTCCCCAATATTTTGTTATTTTTTTTTTTTTTAATTTTTATGTTAGTATTAATAAGAATTGTTGCGTTTTATTATTTAATTATTTTCTTTATAAACCTTATCACTATAAAACATGGTATATCTTATATACGCAGAATACATTGTCGTCCGCATACTTCTTTTTAGTCATACGAATGAAAATTATCAAGATTGATAGAGATTTTTTATAATGAAATTAGAACCAAATTAATAATTCCATATGGACAAAAGTAAATTTTGTTAAATTACAAATAGAAATGAATATCTTTATTATGTCAAACTTACTTTAATATTACAAGAAGCCTTTAAAATGTTTTTAAAACATCATACAGAAAATCGCATAGTATTTACAAAACAAAAAAAATTGAAATATTATGTTGTCACCTTCCTAAAAAATACACAGAAACAGATGTTTTGTATATAGTTATGAATTCAACATCTGTTTATCTCTATCAACGTTAGAGCGCTGGCCCTCATTTAGGAATACATAAAACGTATTACCGATGGTCTTACAAAAATACACGTATAAGTTTAATATATACCGCAACTACTCTAGTATACAAATGCACTTATATACCCTATCTATCTAAGGCTTTTCGACAGAGACGCACGATCGATTCCCCGATGACAATTTTTAAAGAATACGTTCAGTTACTATAGACATTGACTCTACGTTTTTTTTTAAAATTTATTTATTATTTATCAACACATTTTATACATTTAGAATTTTAAAAATTTCAAAACTATTAAAAAATGAATGAAAATGTAGTCCCGTTCAAAATATTAACAGAGAATTAAGGATTATGTATCACTAGGTATGAAGAGGGGCGATCACCAACATTACAACAGTGCGATGTTGGCTGCTCATATATATTTCGTAGTTTTCGCATTTATTTTGAAACATACTGTACATTGTTATCCAATACCAATACCATGTAAATATAAAGAAAATATTAAACAGGAAATTTCAAGCTATGTTAGAAAATGTGATTATTGAAAAAGCTAATCCGAAAAATCAAAAATGGTTATATTTGTATGAAGGAAAACTAAATTTGAAAATAATAAAAATTAAAAACTATGTGTATATAGCATGCTAACTTATTAGTTAAGGTATTTTTTACGTTATGTTTAAAATGAATTTGTTAGTTTTTTCTTTATACAATATTTAAATGTGTTTCATATTCCTTAATAGTTATTTATTGTACAAGTGTGTTATGTTACAAATAAGTCACGCGAGAAAATGTTTAGCTCACGAGTCCGCTAGGACGAGTGAGCTACTTTTCTCAAGTGACTTATTTGTAATTAACACACGTGTGCAATACAAAACTTTATCCAACACCTCTTAAGATCCGTTCAAAATGGCTTTTAATGTTTTATAAATTTGACGTTCCATGTCAAATTTAAATTATAAATTTGACGTTCCATGTCGAATTTAAATTATAAACGACTAATGCAAAAAGTTCATATACAGTAATGCAGTTACTATGGAGAATAAATAATGCAAATCAGCAAGCAAACAAAATTAGTGATTGATTAATAATACGGCAGTTAAAAGTTGATGGTAATGGAAGAGTTGCAAGAGGCTGTTTTCATTCCGCTAGAAGTTAAGAAAGAAGCTCAAGCAGCATGTTATAAATTACTGCCAAAAAAATCGAAGGATAATTACGACAAAGAATTTCGTCATTTTGAAGAATGGAGAAAACAGCAAAGTATCACTGGAATTAACGAAGAAGTTATGCTGGCGTATTTCCATATTTATAGAAGGAAAATAGCACCTTCTTCATTGTGGACGAAGTATTCCATGTTAAGAAGTACTTTGAAAGTGTATATGAATAGTGACATATCGAAATACGGAAAACTGATTACCTATTTGAAGAGTGAGGCAAGAACCCACAAGTCCAAAAAGGCGAAAATCTTGGAGAGGCTACATATAGAGAAGTTTCTGAATGAGGCTCCTAACAATAAATATTTGATGATGAAGGTATTATTTATTTTCTTATATTTAATTCAAAGTATTTATTCATTATTCGTTCGTTTATTCTATGCAGGTTGCCTTAATAATGGGTATATTAGGTGCGTGTCGTTGTGATGAAATAACTAAGCTGAAAGTTGACGATATAGAAGATAAAGGAGGATACTTGAATGTTTCGATACCTGACACAAAGACAAACGTATCTAGAAGTTTCACTGTTATGGCAGAAGGATTTACAACAGATATTCTTGACCTCTACAGAAAATATGTCTGTATGAGACCAAAAGGTATTCCACATGGCAGATTCTTCCTAAATTACAAGAAAGAAAAATGCACTATCCAGCCAGTTGGAATTAACACCATTTCTAAGATACCTCAGAAAGTTGCATCTTTCCTGAACCTACCAGAAGCTCAATTATATACAGGACATAGTCTGAGACGGTCGTCAGCATCTCTTCTGGCAAACGCAGGAGCTGATATTACAACAGTTAAACGACATGGTGGGTGGAAATCGTCCACTGTGGGCAGAAGGTTATATACAAGATTCATCAAATTTTTTTTTTTTTTTTTTTTTTTTTTTTTAACCACAGTCTCCATTGAAAGAATTTTATACTTCAAATACGTCTTTTAGTATAACTCTAAATTCGAATAACCTGAATGCAGAGTCAGATACAAAGAGGATTTCCTTCAACTTTAATATTAATGTAAATGTTAATTAGTTGCTATTGTTTACCCTTTAGAATTAATATAAATGTGTTAATACTATAGCAGTTTGAATGTCTCTATGCAATCTAAATTTCACCTTGTTTTATCTCACTAGTGAGATAAATTATGTTTTTAACTCACTAGTGAGTTATAAGCTACATAATTGATTTAAAATCGCCATAGTTATAGGTCTATTATTAGGAGGTGTTGGATAAATATATATTTGATTAATATAAGTATTTTTTTAAAACTAATTGCCTCAATATTTTCTCTTAGTCAACGCAGAATTAAGTTGGGAACAGCATCTGAAGTTAATTTTGAAAATGTTACACGTTGTGTAATTTATGTTAATAAATAGTTTTAAACATCGTTTGAACCATTTAATGTCTTTACTGCACTAGTGCTTTATTACCACACTAGTGCAATAAAAACTGTGATTACGATACAAACAAAAATTCTGAAATATGGCATATTACAGTATATAAGAAAGTAGATAATAGTATATTATACACCAAGGGAGTGAAATTATGTTTTTTTCCGAGGTGCAGTTTGTGGCCTGAGGGTGAGGCTCGAGCGCTCTATTAAACACAGAGGAAAAAACTCATTCACTCCCGAGGTGTATATAGTATTTTTTGCACGAAACAACAATTTTAATTGAAGAAATCTATTTTTTTCCAATTGTCAACATGACATTTGTGATTGCCGAACGTAAAAAACATGCAGATCCTGATAGAAACCATTGACGATCGATAAATAAGGGCAGCCATATTGGTTTTTCGTGAATATCGAGAAATTGTGCTCTTATTTTCTTCGATTTCTTAAATAAATATTGGGAAAATATATGATGAAAATCGTCCCTGCTGGCGAGACAGTGAATGCTGCCCTCTACCTGCAGGTTTCCAAACTTTTGTTGCAGCGCATTCGGTGCGTTAGGCCACAGATGATCGAGACCGGAAATGTTACGAGGGTAAGGTGAACAATTCTCGGCCTGACACAGAGACGGCGCTTCAATCAGCGAAAATTTATGATTCCTATCTGGGTACACCTGTCATTAGTTCGTATGACAAGTTTCAACTTGTTCTGTCAAGTAGTTTGTTTACACGAATTTTCGCAGTAGACGTCTTGCGTGTTTTTCGTTAAAATAGATAAATTTAAATATCGTGCGGTCATAAAATTCTTCGTTTTGAATGGATTAACCCCTAGGAACTCTGCTCCTTCAATGTCAACCGTTAAAAAGTGGACAGCTGATTTTAAATGTGATCGCACGTCTCTCGAAGATGACTCACGTGAAGGGCGGCCAAAAACAGCAACCACACCGGAAACTATCGAAAAGGTGCACGATATCGTGTTGGACGTTAGAGTGAGATAGCTGAGGCCGTGGGGATATCGAAAGAAAGGGTGTGAAACATCTTGCACGAAGAATTAGGGATGCGAAAGCTCTACGCAAGGTGGGTGCCGCATTTGCTGAATGCCGATCAAAAGTAAATGCGCAAGCGACTTTCGCAGCAATGTTTGAACTGATTCAAAAGGGATCCGACCGATTTTGTGCGGCGATTTATTACCATGAATGAGACATGCGTCCACTACTACACTCCAGAAACGAAACAGCAGTCGAAGCCGGTGGTTCAGCGCCAAAGAAAGCAAAGTCAATCGCATCTGCTGGAAAGATCAAGGCCAGTGTGTTTTGGGATGCGAAATGGATCCTGTGAATTGATTGCCTTGAAAAAGGCAGAAGAATTAGAAGCGAATATTACTCCAACATTCTTGACCAGCTGGATGCCAAAATTATTGAGAAAAGGCCTGGCTTGAAGAAGAAAAAAATCATGTTTCACCAGGACAACGCACTTGCTCACAAAAGTGCGTTGGTAATGGGGAAAATTGCGGGATTTGGGGTATTAGTTGCTCGGCTATCCCCCTATTCTCCTGATTTGGCATCCTCAGGCTTCTATCTGTTCCCAAACTTGAAGAAATTTGTTTCTGGGAAGCGCTTCGCGTCTAATAAAGATGTCGAGAGGGTCGTAAATGGATATTTTCACAGCCTTCCAGACTCTCACTTCGGGGAAGGAATACTGATGTTGGAGAAATGCTGGACTAAGTGTGTTGAAGTCAAGCGAGATTATGTAGAAAAATAAAATCTTTTTTAACTGGAAATCGCAGTCTTTCATTGTCAGGCCGAGAATTTTTCACCCTCGTACTGCTGAAGAAGCTGCTTCAAAAATAGTTGTGAATTTATTGCCAGAAAAATCAAGTAAGATTTATGTTTTTCAAGGAATTTTGTGACTGGTGTCTGGTGGAAGAAGTAGATGAAATTCATAGCGAGAATGTGCTTCTTGTATATTTTGCAGGAAAGACGAAGCATTTTAAGGCTTCTACACTTTGGTTCTATGATAAAAGCTATTCTTAGTATGAAGAATAATGTCATTAGCAAGTATTCGAGATTTCTTAGAAGACAAAATATTGGATACCTGCCAAAAAAAAGTAATTCTAAATAAAGAAGAAGTTCATCAATTTATAATAGAGGCTCTGGATGAAGATTGACTGTCCATTTCCAGCGGCTTTAATCAACCGATTATTAGTGGATTAACATCTTTATTCAGTATTAGTGGTGGTAGTAACATTAATATCAATATTAATATAAAAAAACGATAACACATTAATAAATTGAGTTGACAGTTTTTTTTACCAATGGAACAAAAAAGACACTTCACTGCTACATTTGAGGGAGTAAATGTGCTTATTATACAGGGTTAGGTAATTGTATGGATCCATTCAAATATCTTTTACATGGCTGCTTAGATTTTAATAAGGCTTTCCCCAATTAATTAAATGCAAATCGGGGATTCGATTAGTATATTTATATTCGAATCAAACTTCCGGTTTGGTCGGAAATTATGTTTACCTTTTTATTTTAAATGAAACAATCTATATATTTTTACGAATTTGAATAGAGCTTTGCTCTGAGAGTTTAGCAATAATAAGGTTTGACATCCTTTTATTCAAGATAAATATATTTATGATATTTTAAAATCATGTTCATGTTTAGTAAGCCATGGAATTAAAATTTAGTACTTGGCTCAACTGTCAGAATTAACTTTGTAGAAGTCCAAATATTAATAATGGTTCAATTAGCTGAAAAAGAACGTATTGAAATTCTGATGATCATTGGTTTTGGTGACCGCGTCAGAACTCATGAGGAAGTATACGGTTTATTTAACAACTGTCGTTGGTAAAACTTTGAGAAAATATAACTGGACCGGAAATGATAGAAATTTACCGAAAAGCGGACGAACAAAAGTTACAACTAATGGAGTTATGCTCAAGAAAAATTACCACTAAACTATGATATAAGTTGCCGATCAGTAATCAGAATATTGAAGCACGAAAAATATCATCCGTATAAACCACATTTAGTGCAAGACTTATTGGGCGGGGATTATGATCGTAGAATTGAATTTTGCGAAAGAGTGATGGAGATTTGCAAAAATGGCAAAAATGTACATACAATTTACTGTTTTTCGACGAGGCTACGTTTCGCTTGAATGGTATCGTTAATCGCCATAATTGGTCAATTGATAAACCTCATTGGATGTTAGAAACGCATATACAACATCCGCAGAAATTAAACGTTTTGGCTGGTATTTTCAAGAACCGTATTATTGGTCCTTTTTTCATTCACAGTACACTAACTGGACAGAGATATTTAGATCTTTTAAGTGATCAGGTTGTTCCTAATATTGAGGAAGATGGGGAATTACCTGTAAGCAGTGGCGTAGCTAGCATGGGTGCCACCCGGGGTGGATATTGAGGTGTCACCCCAAGAATAAAAACTTTTAAAAATACGATAAACGTAAAGTATGATTTTTAAAGAATAGAAATGAGTCACTAATAATTAAGTTACAATATTATGATAGCTACCCTATTAGAAACTGTAACATTGGCCGCTTTTAAATGTCTTCTCATCCTTGGTGTCTCTAAGAGAAGTTCTGTTTCTGATACCTGATCATGAAAACAAGCAAATTTTGTTACAGCTAATTTCAACTCTTCATTATTTGCCAAAAGCAAAGTATTTGTCTGCACAACCTCAAACAATGAAGGCATATCTTGAACGGACTTTCATCTAGTTCGGAGTTCAATACTGAATCGGTCAACATATCCTTTCGAAGTTCAGCTCTCAATGTCAAACCAGCATCGGTGACCAACTCACCGGCCATTCGTTTTTTAGGATGAATTCGTCCTTCCAATGCAATATCGTAGTCCTTTGATTTATTACAGTAAGATCTATTGACTCTTCTACAATGTGACTCCATTTTTCCTCAATATAAAGACGAAATGCCTCTACTTTGCAATGCAATCTAAGCACAATTTATTTCCCATAGCATATCATTTCAAAGAAAAGATAGCAAATATATGTGAAATCACACACAGTGGTGTCTAAATTTTCTTGTTTATTACATAATTCCGCAATTGCAGCCACAATGCCATCGAAATTTTCAGCTAACACTTTCACCTCAGTATAATGAGCACTCAACGCGTTGTTGAGAGCAGGCGCGGCTCATGATGACGTATTTGGGGGTGCACTTACAATGATGCGAGTGCTTCCTGTATTCTCCTTTACTAACTGTAGCGTTTTCTTAGTAAACACCGAAAACACACGAGCCACTCGTATCATTGTACGTGCACCTCCAAATACGTCATCACGAGCCGCGCCTGGTTGAGAGTCTTTTAACTGATGCTTTACTGTGTTTAAGAAGCACTTCCCAGCCGCTAGTGGAAGCAGAAGAAAATGTAAAAATTGTCTCTACTATTCCGAAAAATGTTACACATGATACATTTAGTGCAAATGAGTGTTGGCCACATAAATTAATTGAGTGATCTATACATCCAACAAAAATTTCTTATTTTTTTCTTTAATAATAGCTTGCACTCCTACATGTATGCTATTCGTAACAGCTGCATTATCATAACCCTGTGAATCACAACGCATAATATCTAAACGGTTATTTTCGACTTCTTGAAAATTTCAGCACATAAATCAGGGACTTTTTTTTCATGTAAAGGAAAAAATCCAAGGAATACTTCTTTAAATTCCGCTTCTCCATTATCAATTTTCACATAACGAACCACTTCCGACATTTGATTAATATCTGAAATGTCAGGTGTGCTATCAAATATAATTCCAAGATATTTAGCAGATTTATTTTCATTAACAAGCTTCAATTTTACGTGGTTCGCTAAAAAATTTAAGAAGACATTTTGTAACTACGAAAACAAAAAGAACAATATTTTTGGAGAATCTCCGACTGACCGAGCCACTTAAACAAAAACGCCAGACAGTGTGTACACGAACAAAAAATAAGAACCATACACTAGTACTGCCACCTATAAAATTCGCAAAACTGTAGTAATTGTATAACTGCCATGTGTAAACATTTAAATCTGCAGTAAATTATTTATTTCATTCATAGCTTTTGGATAACATAATTAAAATGGCCTCAAGCCTAAGTGATTTATCATAGAAAAACGTTGTGATGGTTTGCAAAAGTTTTTATTTTTTTCCACGGTCGGGTGTCATCCCCAAACAGATAGAACCCGGGACGGGCCGCCCCAGACGCCCCCCCCCACCTAGTTACGCCAGTGGCTGTAAGTGTTTGGTTTCAACAAGATGGAGCACCCCCTCACTATGCTCTTAATGTTAGAAGTTTCTTAAACGAAACATTCCCAAATCGGTGGATTGGTCATAGAGGATTCACGTTCTTCAGATTTAAACTCCCTGGGTTTTTCCTTTGGAGTCATTTAAAAGCTGTGGTTTATACTAGACTAGAAAATAATTGGGAAAGTGCAATTAATTCATCAGGAGGCTTTGACAAATATCATTCAAGAATTTCTTCACAGACTTGCATATTGTCAAGAAGTGAACGGCCATCATATTCAAAACATTCTTAACTGGTATTGATTTTGTTTATATTTTTCGTGTTCATTTTTGTTGTTCTTAATAAAATTTGAATTATTAGATTTAATTAAATATCTCTGTCGTTGTTGAACAAAAGGATGCCAAACCTTATTATTGCCTAACTTCCAGAGCATAGCTCTATTGAAATTCGTAAAAATATACATGGTGTTTTATTTAGAATAAAAAAGATAACATCGTTTCCGACCAAGCCAGAAGTCTGATTCCGATATAGGATAAACCTCCATTATATTGCTTGATGAGCTATTTCTAATATTATGTCTATACGATTTTAAAATTGGAACATATGCAAGAGATATTTGTTTTATTTGAATTTGAAATTGTTATCATGTTTATAAAAAAAATTGATATCTTATGCTTAATAACTTAGCTTTGTAAATATAGATTAAAGTTGAATCTTGGTAGATACTTTTAGTTAATTATATTTTGAAAGTTGAATAATAGTGAAAATTATATTTAGTCAATTTATATAAATAATTGTAAAATTTAACATATTCAAGTGAGTAGTTTAAAATTGATAATTAACTATATGAATATGTCATTTTCAAATTTGAATTTAAAAAAAAAGGTATTTAGATTTACTCAATATAAAACTGGCATTTAAAATAAACTGACTTACTAGGATAAAATGAAAGTAACACGAGAGCAAAATGAATTGAGGTAGTAGGAGGCTGCGGTTCCTAGATCGTATTTCGTGAATTATTTTCACAATATTTTTCTGTCAAACATTTAATGACTGACTGTCAGTGTGAATTATTAATTCTTTCAATACAATTAAAAAAAACAAAAAACAGTATAATCACATTCAGAATGTTTACTCAAGAACAAATGGTGTTCATTTTAGAATGTTACTTTCGTAACGGTCGACGCTTGCCAAATGGTATTATTCAATAGAAATGTGCAAGGAAGAATTCCAACAACGTTTTCCTGAAGTTGTTTTAGTAAATAAGAACTTTTCTCGTGACCTATTGAGAATTATAAATAACTTTCGAACAACTGGGTCTGTAAAAAGACAATGGAAAGATCTTCTCGAGTTAGGACCCAAAATGTTGTTAATAATGCAAGAAACGCAATTAGAGAACAACCTACAACATCTGTCAGAAGACTGGCACAACAGTTGGATATAAGTTATGGAACCTGCCGCAGTATTCTTAAACGCGATATTGGTATTCATCATTACAAGGTTCAATTGTATCAAGAACTATTGCCGCCAGATTACGTTCGAAGACTTGCCTATTGTCGTTTCTTTAATGCAAATCTTAACGACGACGATGTTTTGGATAAAACGCTCAGAATATGCGTATGTGGGCAACAGACAATCCGCATTATTATAGGGAAACAACGTTGCATCCTGTAAAAATAGGGGTTTGGTGTGCCATGTCACGTAGAAGGCTTATTGGTCCGATCTTTTTCGAAGGAACTATAAATGGTGAAAGATATAGCAATAATATACTGAAAATATTCATAAATCAACTGCATGATGACGAGTTACAGTTAGGTTTCTTTCAGCAAGATTCCGCACGACCACACACTGCCCGTGAAACAATAAATTATTTACGTGAATTTTTTGATGAAAGAATTATTAGTGTTGACCGTTTCCCGCCAAGATCGTGTGACTTAACTCCTCTGGATTACTTTTTATTTCCATACTTAAAAAACTCTATTTTTAAAATTCCAGTGCATACAATAGACGATTTACGGAACAATATCGTGCGACAGTGCGAGTTAGTAGACGGATTTATTTTACAAAAGGTTTTTGAAAACATGAAGCGGCGCGTAAATTTATGTTTGAATGTCGAGGGACAACAGTTTCAACAATTATTGTAAACTTTTCAATAAAATATAAAACATGACATTTGTATGACATTTTATAAATATTTTAAGTTGTAAATTAAATTTGTATCAAGGAGACATTTAAGTGCTGTCAGTAAGATTTATTTACTTTATAATTCACGAAATACGATCAGCGAACCGCAGCCTCCTACTACCTCAATTCATTTTGCTCTCATGTTATATTGAATAACCATAGCAATTGAAAAAAAGAATGGAGAATTATTTTGACCTGTAAAGAAATATGGAGAGAAATTTTGAATGTGAATTTAAAAATAGCAATTTTATATAGATATATCAATAATAGAAGAAGAAGTGATATTTTTGAAGTCATAAAGTCATTTTAAAATACCTGGAGAGGGACCCAGAAGGCTGGATCATCATTAATTTAAAAATCAGACGACATTTAGATACATTTGGTGTATTTTGGAAAATCATTTCCTGGTCTACGAAAATATTATTATTAATTGGTTTGCGAACAGAGGAGTTGGATACACATTAGCTGTTCGATCAAGTTTATCCATTTATAACATTAAGGATTGGTTGCTTTCAAACTAACTACTAGATTCTTCAATAGCTAGGATACTAATTGGAAATTTTCTTCGTAGTAGAAGCAGTATTGCAGTTGATTCGAATCTATCTAAATTTCTTCAAGTACTGTCCCAATAAATCAAATCATGTAAGTGATAAACTAAAAATATTTAAGTCCAAGAATTCATCATTAAATGTTGAATAATATCAATTTACCAGTTTTATTTAGTATAGTCATTAATTCTTAAATGTTAGATTCAAAGCTCTTACATAGGTTTTATTTTTCTTCATAAATTTTGTCATATCTGAAATATTAAAATAAAATTTGTCTTTATAATATTAGAAATAGCCACAGATCTAAATAACTATATCAGATTTAATTTCATATAGAAAATAAACATACATTCTTGAAGTATTATATTCTTGAATTTAATTTAGTTGGTCCTACAAAGTTTATGCTATTTAAAAATATCTTTACCTATTAAAATTAACATAGTTATAGAGAACCACACCCTCAGAAAGATAATATTCTCTTCCTCTTCGACAAGGTTAGTTTCGGAAGACTTTTTTTAATTGATCTGTTTATTGACCGTACTGTTGGAATTGCCGTCCTCGATATATCATTAGACGTGTCGAATTAAATGTGATAGCATATTATTATCGACATACGTTTATAAGAAATTATTTATAATTATTTATTTTCATTTATTAATCGACATTATTGACGATCAACGTGGAACGAGAGTACAATACTCATCGAATCCCCGATTTGCATTTAATTAATTGTGAAAAGTCTTATTAGACTCTAAGTAGCCATATCAAAGATAATCGAATGGATACATACATTTGCATAACCCTGTATAAGGGTCATGCAAAAAGCTACTGTTTGCTCGATTGAAGTAACATTGGTTTTATTATAAAAGCGACTAATACTACCTTGCCTGAACATTCGGATATATGGTAAGTACGCCCTCATTCAATACGACTTTATAATACGTTTACTGAAATCAACCTACTACTTTTTCATGTTTATTTCCATATGAGAAGTTCTTCATCGTAAAATTTTCTCCGTTTCAAGAATCGTTTTCTATTCAAACAACTACCACTTATCTAAATAATTCATCTGTTGAACATGCGATTATTCCTCGCCTAAATTTTGGTGTAATCTGATTTCGTGCACATCACATACTAGCTAAGAATGAAATTACTTACCTGTATCCAAAAGTTCTGGAATGAAGAAAAACAATTCATCTATTATGTTTCCACGAGATGCACTTTTCTGAAATCCAATCATATTAGTGAGGCCAGTCGTCATATTAGTCATAAATGAACTGCACCAAAATCTTGTAAGCTTAATGGGAAGATAAACGCATATACTACTGAGAAACAAATACGCAACCTATAACAAATTACATTACTTCAAATATGAGTACATATTAGCAATACTGACTATTGGATCAACTGCACAACGTATTGATTCATTGTACTGATGTAAGTAGTCTATTATATTCTTCATATTACGTTCCTCTAAATTAAATGGTATATTTAATGCTGTGCATCCGAAGTGATTCTTCATTTCATCAAATTTATAAAATCCATCTTGCAATTTTAATAAATCATCTATATTAAGTCTATGTATCGTTGCAAGCGTAAAGTTGTTTAATTTGGCATTTCGCTAGATGTTTGGAAGAAATTGTGATTAAGGAGTGAGTAGTCACTGGACACAATCAACTTAAGCAAGAACACTTAACGAGTAAGGCTTAAGAAGAATATTTTACGGTGATCTCGACGAGTCGTATTAGAAATTGAAAATTGATTACCTCATCGTATGTCAATGGTTCTAATTAATGTATTGTTAGGCAAAAGTTGCAAAGAAAACCAACATATGCAGACTATACCGTGTGTCCCTGATTATAGTTTACAAACTGCAACTCCTCACCCGCTATATTTACGAATAAATATTTGAAATGTAAGTTGGTTTACCTCTTAATGTCTATAGAATAACGTAGTTAGTATCAGAATAATTGAAACATACATGAGTAGGTAAACCCCACCAGTTTTGTATAATACATAGGTATTTTTAATAATATAAAATATTATTAAAAATCTGGTGTGCAGAACACAAATACAGGTTCACTATTAATATTTTTTTGTGAACTATAATATGCCGTAATTGTACAGTCCAAAAGTTATTGGGATTATTAAAGAAATAGTAACATATTTATTACCTACAAGAATTTCCCACTACTGCTTTTTAAGATAAATTTATCCATTCTACAGAACCACTTATTCGTAAGATACCACGAGGTGTTATTTGTTTTTATCGTGTTACTGAAATACCAGAATAATTGAAACATACATGAGTGCGTAAAACCCCACCAGTTTTGTATAATACAAAGATATTTTTAATAATATAATATATGATTAAAAATCAGGTGTGAAGAACACAAATACAGGTTCACTATTAATATTTTTTGTAAACGTGTCCGAACATATCCCTCCCCAGAGACGTAGATACGTATTTCGCCTTTCTACAGGCTCATCGGTACGCCCCTGCTGGAGAAAGGATATCTTGAGACACATTCACAAAAAAGAACCACATCGCCATATCACAGAAATTATCCAGACCGAGCGTAGAAGTAAGTTAATAGTGAACCTGTATTTGTGTTCTTCACACCAGATTTTTAATAATATATTATATTATTAAAAATACCTTTGTATTATACAAAACTGGTGAGGTTTTACCCACTCATGTATGTTTCAATTATTCTGATACATTACACATGCGGATAGTCCGTAGTATGAGTGAAGACACAAACAAAATGCAGTGTCTAGAGAGACGGCCGTGCCATCTTTGGAAGGGCGTTGTTGGTTCGCATTGGTTATGTGGACAGGGCGAGGTACTTCGGCTGTCTGGCTGTCTGGCAACAGGTAGCGCTGAATTTACTTCTACGCTCGGTCTGGATAATTTCTGATATGGCGATGTAGTTCATTTTTTGAATGTGTCTGAAGATATCCTTTCTCCAGCAGGGGCGTACCGATGAGCCTGCAGAAAGGCGAAATACGTATCTGCGTCTCTGGGGAGGGATATGTTCGGACACGTTCACAATAAATATTAATTGTGAACCTGTATTTGTGTTCTTCACACCAGATTTTTAATAATATTTTATATTATTAAAAATACCTTTGTATTAACGTAGTTAGTTTTGCATTTAGTTATAGGCCTTGTAGGTCATTTGAAGGTAAACTTTTTCTTTTCAATGGAATCCTATATTTTTTTATGCGGCATAATATTAATCAAGAAGACGCAAATAACTTTCGTCTTAATAATTCTTTGATTACTTTTTGCAATTTTTGAGATAATTATTGAGAAACTTCTATGAATACTATAGAGAAACGATATTTGAACGGAAGGTTTTAATCATTATTTGCTAATAAATGATACAAATAATAGAAATCAAATAACAGTATTTGTTCTAAAGAAGAAAAATTTTACACACAATCCTCCATACGGTGCATTAACTAACGCTCTGTTGCATGCAGAAGTTATCAGAATATCCAATCAGTTATCAGTTATCTAAGTTGACAGAATCCCCAGAATATACAATTTCTTTTAAATAGCCCCAAAGGAAGAAATCAAGAGGCGATCCAACCATTTGGATAAATCATATTTATATAATCGTTGACAATACGTGCATTATGAGGTGGATCACCATTTTGTTGCCAAAGCACTGTTCTTCTTTCTTCAAGAGGGATATTTTCCATTAAACCTGGCAACACATTTTGTAGAAAATTTAAATATTCCTGTTCGGTTAGGATTTCCTCATCGAAATAAGGACCAATTAATAATCATTGAAAAGGCCACACCAAACGGTGTACGATGGTTTCACTAATTCCAATTTCAACTGCCAAAGTACGAATAGAAACGCGTTTAACACTATTGTATACAGAGATATTCTAGAATACCGTGTGTAAACGAGATAAGAAAACAACCCTGCTGCCAAGACGCGTTTATTGAATGTATAGTGTAGCAATTGATTGGATAAGCATAGCTCAGCATAAGAATAGGTCACATGTAGGTGTATGTATGTATGATTGGATAAGCAATGATATGTTAGGAGTAGGTGTGGTATATACATACATATCGCGTATGTGTATACGCAACATATTTCAAAGATGAGAGATCTTGCACTGCAGATAATAATGATAAAAATGCACAAATGCTGTACAATAAAAAAAAATAAAAATATTCAGAGAAAACAAACCTATAATTCCACGAAAACGAAAGAAAAATCTGTGTATTTATAAATAGCACAAACCTGTGATTGCATACATAATTAAATTCCGGTGATGTACAAAGGCTACATCAAGGAAAATATAAACAAATGAAAAAAAATTAAAACTATGCAACGTAACTAAATGAAATGCTGCACTTGAATAGAAAATTAAAAATATTCTGAGAAAACGGACGCATAATTCCATCAAAGAAAAGAAAAAATTCTGTGTACCTATTAGTAAATTGCATAAACCTGTAATTTTGATTTTAGGTGAAAAAGTACTGATGCACAACCGCTACATCGAAAAAAGTTTGCTAACGTAACAAAATATAAACGCAATTCTATGGTATGATAAAGAATAAACATATGAGTTAAATAATTTTTTCTGTTTGTGTATACTTTGCCATTACAATCGATGTTCTATGTATAATTACTCTGCACATCTATCGTCAACGTATCTTATCTGACTGAGCACAGACACGCCTGGCGCATGGTGCTATAACCGTCCCTTCTCTCATATCTAGTGTACTGGTGGGGTATCGTTTACCTCACCGCCGTTCTGTCACCACAGTTCCATACGGTATATTATGCTTCCAACTGCTTAGCATACGAATCCAGATTTTATATTCCAACAAGATAATTGTCCTGTCCATACTGCTGGAATTATAAGTGACTGGTTTATAACTAATAACATCCAGAATTTCTTCTGGTTGTGTATACTTTGCCATTACAATCGATGTTTTACGTATAATTACTTTGCACATCTATCGTCAACGTATCTTATCGGACTGAGCACAGACACGCCTGGCGCCTGGTGCTATAACCGTTCTTTCTCTCTTATCTAGTGTACTGGTGGGCTATCGTTTACCTCACCGCCGTTCTCTCACCCCAGTTCCATACGGTATATTATGCTTCCAACTGCTTAGCATACGAATCCAGATTTTATATTCCAACAAGATAATTGTCCTATCCATACTGCTGGAATTATAAGTGACTGGTTTATAACTAATAACATCCAGGTCTTGCAATGGCCTTCCAACGGTCCGGACTTAAATCCGATCGAGAATGTTTGGGGGCTTTTGGTTAAGATTATCGATAAACGAAATGCTCAACCACAAACCATGGAAGAACTGTGGCATTGGATTGAAGCAGCATGGGAAGAACTGACAATTAACGACGATTTAGGGCGTTCTTTAATTAATTTCATACCAAGAAGACTGATAGAAGCTATTGAAGAAAATGGTGGCCAAACAAAATATTAAACTCCTTATTTTTAATTTATTTTTTTATGTATTAATTATCTCTTGTTGAATCAGACCAAGTGTTTGAATCGTTTTGTTAAATCATGATTTTGTAAAATTATAATAAATTTTACTTTTTGTTAACTATTACCAAAAATTTTAATAAAATCTAGTTACAACTAACATGTTGAAAACCACAAATACAACGCACCAAAAAAGTCGTCCTAGGTTATTTGAACAGAACTGTACATGCAAATTACTTTTCATTTTCTAGAAAATTGTTTTTAATATTACATTTTACTTAATCTCAAATGACTGTAGTATTCCTTGCTTTATAGGTACGATCATTCTATTTTTTTAGTTGTAATTAAGTTTCAAACTCTCGTTTATTTGATAAAATAATACTAATTTATTGTACTATGTCTCGTCTTTGATTTTCACATGGTTATGTTAAATATAAATACTAATACACCCAAATATCAATGTATTCTCCCATACAAACCGTCCCGTAATCGTTTTATTACGATTTTGGTCCGTTATTAGATGGTCACTTTACAAGAGAAACTTATAAGCCTATAAAAATAGAAAACTTTAAGGGTTTTTATCAAGGACACTGCAGGTTGTTTACTGGAGTGTCCGTCTTGAAAAGGTTTATAGTAAATTGTAGAAGATTCACTGTATTACATTTGGAATTGGCCATGAAGTTCCTATTATAAATTTACTTTTTTGATTGAATAATACATTCAAAATACGAGGGTGGCTTGACTTATTCGCGCGATCGCCTAGAGTAGGCCGTGAAATAAAAACAAAATACGCATCGCATTTTGACAACCGATGCCCTGTCAGTTTACTGTTAGTATTTGTTAAATTTGTGACAAAGGGTATTTCGTAGACAATTTTGTTAGTTTTACCCTGCTACTGATGGATAATTTTGAACATCGTACAGTGATTAAATATCTTTTAAAGAAAGGCATTTCCTTTACCGGAATCCATGACGATATGCGAGATACACTAGATTGTCCTTCGTATACAACCGTCAGAAAATGGGGAAATAAATTTAAGCATGACAGAAGCAGCTTAGAAGATAGTACCTACCCCCAATGGACGGCCGAAATTCAGTCTTTTTTGCACCGATTTGTTACTTGCTACCATCTCCAAAGAAGGCCAAGACAGTTTTACCGATGGGAAAGAAGTATTGTCGATAGACTATCTTCAAAAGGCAAGACCGTAAAAGGCGAATATTACGCAAATCTTCTAGATCGTTTGAAGACGGCTATCACTGAAACGCGTCCAGAAGTGATTATGAAGAATGTGCTCTTTCACCATGATAATGCACCTGTGCATTCCAGTACGATTGCTGCAAAAAAAATGGAAAAATTAAGGTTCGAATTGATACGCCATCCCCATGTTCATCAGACCTAGCACCAACTGACTTTCATCTATTCCCTAAACTAATAAATTTTCTCGGGAGTAAAAAATTCTGCTAAAATGAAGAGCTAACTTCAACAGTGTGGACGATTATTTTAGGGTTAGAAGAAAATCATTTTCAAGACGGAATAAAGAAGCTTGAACACAGATGGGCCAAATGTATTGAATTAAGAGGAGATTATGTACCATATGATCCAAAACACTTTTTATAAGTCGTGGCTGTGGATTACATATATTTCAAAAAGATATGTCTTAACTTAATATCATTTACTTATCTGTCAAATGTGATTATAAATAATAAATCTTCTGTTTATATATAAATTATTTATTAAAAATGTTGAAGGAACAATTTAAAATTAGAGTAAAAAGGAACATACTCGTATATTAAAGGAACTGTAGAAAATGATAACCATTATGATTTAAACACAATCTAACTTGACGTTTCATATTTTCAAAAACCCTTATAAGCGGCTCAACGTGATTCGATTAAATTATTCTTGAATTTTTGCTTTTAATTCATCTATAGCATGGACAGGTTCTTTATAAACTGTATTTTTTAAATGAGGTGTAATGGTGTTAAATCAGGTGACCGAGCTGGATACGAATTTTCTGTTCTAGCACTAATTAAACGATTGTCATAAAATTCCCTTAAATAATGGAGAGTTGTGCCGTATGTACTGCTGCACCATCTTTTTGGAAATACCCTTGGGTTAATTCATCATAGTGGAGCTGATTGACAAATATTTCTAAAATACGGCTTCATCAATTATTACATCTGGATATTTCAAACGAAATTTTCGTAAACATAGTTAACTTCTGGACCTCCATTCACCATTTTCGATATATCCATTGCGAAAACATGACTCAATAATGAATGCCTTTTTTGATCAGTAAATACCATTTTTAGTTAGTTTTCTCAATTAATTCAATATAATAAGTTACTAGCAACGGTAATACAATATTCAAGCTAACTAGAATTCTGACATTTAAAATTAATCACATTTGACAGATAAGGAAATTAAGTTAAGACATACATTTTTGAAATATGCGTAATCCACAGCCGCCCCTTATAAAAAGTGTTTTGAATCATAATAGTGGAAAAACAAAGTTTGTTTATTGAAATTATTCCTCTGTTTCTGTACGATCGCGCGAATTAATCAACCCGCCCTCGTATATATCTCATACCTGTTTGACGTATTCATTAACACTGGCTGTTGCCGCAGCATTGATTACTTCGGTAAAACTGACGTTCATTTTTCCCTTTATCTTTTTTATTATGGAAACGTATTTGGGCATTTCTTCAAAAAACGATGCAATGTACCAACTCGTATTATCGTCAATTTTCAAAGATGTGCCATCAAGTTTGGTTGTGAGTGGATTTCTGCGTATGTACAGATTGTCTAGATTAAAACCAACTGATTTCTTTTGTAGTTTTATATCAGTTTTAGCATTTAAGTTTTGCGGAATATATTTTATAGCATACTTTTGGAAAGTGGCTACGAGACAGGGGCCATCGCCTAAACTGTGCCTAAGAGCATATATTACAGCGTACTGTTTCATCCCGTTTTTATACCGACTTTTATTCCACACTATTGGCTGCGAGAAAATCGTTACATTCCACATCTGGTCTTTGTTAATCGTCCAGCAGTTTTTATTCATGTAATCAAAGAGCATTTCCCTATTCATATATTCGTCATGATTATACGTTATAATATCGTATACATCTTCGAACTTCACCTGATTTTTTACAAAAAAGCAATATCCCAGCACGTTTTTAATTTTGCTGGAAAACTTAAATGAACAATTGTGAATTTCCAAAATGCAATCTTTAAGTTTTTCGAGTATTACTGGCAATTTATCTTTGCTAGAATATATTAAAATAACATTGATTACAATTTTATTGGATTTCATTTCAAAGAGGCAATCAAGGCCGTCCAAAAAACCACCATATAATTTTCCATATAAAACTTTCAAAGCTACTCCTAAGCATAAACGGAATAGTGCAAAAGGCAGTAGAAATAAAAATATCACTGATAACAATATTATTGTTAAAAGTAGTGCTGCTAATTTTCTTGCTTGAGATAGATATTTATTTTTAGTTAGTACCTTCAAGGGGAGTAGATCCTGAAATTGCTTTAATTATTTTATGATGCTGTTTATACACACATAAAAATTTTCGGCATTAAAATGGGACGATGTTAGAATTCCCGTAAAAGTGTAGCAGTTATTTCGATAGTAAGTTATAAGTATAACTCATCTGTTTACATGCAAAAGTAGCTTTACCAAGATAAAAATCAACCAAGCATAAGGTAATTGACTTTGTTGGATATTCAAAACAGTGATATGCTTCACTTTTATAGTTTAAGAATTATACTAACTCCGCAATAGTGAAATTACATATTAAAATTGGAGAGTACATTTCTGTTTAAAAGTTAATTTGCATATTAACAAGTACCACGCCTTTAAAATCTTTCTTGATTAGAGATGGCTATCTTTTTGACAACGATTGGTAACAGTGCATGCACGCACTTATCACTTGGACAGTTTGTATATCACCAATATACAACGTGTTTCAAGAAGAATTAAATTTAATTGTCCATGAATTTCTCTTATAAATTATGATCCTCAGCATTCTTGAAATGCGGATATAGATTAAATGGTATGAAAGTTATCTACCTGTCACTGTCAAAATTTATTATCGAGAGATATGGTAATGAAATTAATAATAAGTACAATTAGATTATTAATTATTTAATAAGAAAACTTTATTCTAAACTAATTGTAATTGTATTCATGAAGTCATTTAAGCTATTCATTCTTACCTTATATATATACTTCATTTTTAGAAATCCGAAAAATCTAACGGAGTAAGATCTGTTAACCGCGTTGACCAAACACCTCTGCTTATAAACTCGATGGAGGAAGTAAACTTCTAAAAACGCTAAATTTTCACGAGTTGTATCTACAGTAGCCCCATCTTGCTCGAAGTAACTACCATTGAATTCGTCTCGTTGCACTTGAGTAAAAAATAGTGTTGTCGGTATTGTTGGCTATTAATGTTATTGTGAAAAAATATTAGTCCTATTTTTCTACGACGAGATACAGCTAACCATACTCCAACTTTGACAGGATGTAAAGGAACTTCGATGTGATTGCTTGGATTGTTTATAGACCACATGTTATGTAATTTTGTTTATTTATGAAACCATGCTTTATCAGTAAAAAAATTAGGTAAGAATTTCGTCATTATTTAAATTTTTTTGAACGAAATTGCAATAATTAAGCCTATAGCGTGATCTCTAAGTAACTTCTGTTGAACAATCGATACTTTGTACGGATGCACGGATACATATTGCTGTGGATTTTTCCCCATAAATATTTAAAAAATATTTGACTTGCGCAGTTGGAGCAAGCCGTTTGTTTTGCTGTGGATGATGGTAAAACTGTATTTTTTTATACGGAGCCTGCGTGCTTGCTGTATCCTCAGAGAGACAAATGTAATGTGAGATAAGAAAGTCGTGTTTATAAAAAGATTATTCTTTATCTTTTTATTAAGTAACTTCGGGTTTATTTTTGATTTAATTCGTTGTTTTTGCTATGTTAATTCATTACCGATATTTTATACGAGTTTGTTTATCTCGTAATTGTTATATTTTTACATTTTCTTACTCATGTGCCTCGCATTGTTTTTTACGTAAGTAAATATATATATATATTTTTTGAAAGATATCTTATTATATTTAAAAGAGTTAAATACTGTATTTTTCTATATTATCATTATTATCGTATTGATTTAGTCTTAGTTATTTGATATAAGTAACAAAGAAGGATTTTTAAAATTTCTAGTAAAAAAATTCTGTAACTGTAAAATTTAGTACATTGGTATATCAAGGGCATTTCTTGTCACATGTGGGTGCACATGCGTTAGAGTTTGTTTCGGGCTGTCAAATCTGTTTGTTTATTTTTGATTTTGTTCTCTTGGGAGAAATTAAAAAGTTTCTTTGTGATTTATTATTTTTAATTTTGATCGGCTGTCATAAGTCTTTTTTGGCGTATGCTGCGGTCATTTCCATGCGTTATTTTTTACCTTTATAATATTGTTAAATGAGGCAATATTAATCTTTATACTTTATAAAGATTTTTTTAAATTTTTTTAAATTTTTGTATTAAATTTTCATTTAAATTTTATATTGTGATCTTTAATTTCATCCTTTCTTTACGAGTTTTACAAGTAACTTAAAGATATTATAATTATTACATTTGCCAATACTCTTTTACTGGCGCATTATAAATTTTGTAGAAGAGACAACCACTTTTCCGATTGGAACCCTGAGAGGAAAGCAGTCCCATTTTTTTAAATTAAACCGACTGAGTATCCTAGCTGGATAGATTTGTCGTGAATTGTGAATAAGCAAATTTCAAGATCACAATTCATAGCAATATGTAAACCATCCTTCTATGAACGGTACTAGAAAATACGTTCGTTTAAACTGATAAACGACGAACTAATGTATGTGGGTTTTCTCCAACAAAGTTTTCTACGTGTTCAACAATATTTTGGTGTGTACGTGGTCTACCAGAACTTTTGCCTTTTAACACAGATCCCTTCTCCACGACTAGACGAATGTGATGATGTAAAGCGGTATTATCCACAAATATATTAGGAAACTGCAAGTGAAACTGTCGCTTACATTCCACGTAGGAATATTGGCATCCTTCATTAAGATTTGTGCACTTAGAAAATATGCTTTAACAATAAAAATATTTTCTGGCTATGTGTACATTATTTAGTAGTACTGTTTATTAAGTAAAAAAATATTTGTAAGAAAAAATTATATTGCTAGTAATAAAATGACAAATGTCAAAATGACATTGGATAAATATTTGTAAATAAAAGGCAAGTGGCTTATAATAATTTGCAAGTACTGGTTACTCAGTGCCTACTGAGATGAAGTTCTTTTTGAAATACGTTGTTTGTGGAAAAATTAAAAATTTAACTTTAAAAATTTTTATAACATTGATTAAATTTAAAAGATAATAGTACTAAAGGTTATGCTAAAAGTATTGTCCATTATTTTGAAGACAAAGTCGAAACTATACTTCGTGTTCTTAAAACCATTTACGAGAAGTTGTGAGGTTATGTCAGCATAGGAATCCTTAATAGCATTGCAAAGCTCTGCGATTGTATGATATTTGTTGTTAAAAATTGTATTCTTTAAACATGGAAAAATAAAATAATCTGAAATAATTGTCAGATCCGGATATCTTGGAGGAAAATTCATCCTGACCCTGTACAGAGGGCGTGAAATAACAGTGAATTTTAGGTTCGTCACAGTCTTTATTGTACTACAAGTAAAAAATATGAAATAAAACTTTGTGGAGAACGTGACTATACTACTGAACAGCTTTCCTCAAGTATTAAAATGATATGGTAATAACTATCGACTAGTTATGCTGAAAAATTTGATACAAATAATCAAGAATCGATGTGAAGCAATGGAGATTGGATACTTTATTAATTATTTGGTGTAATTTTGAATGAATATACCAAAGTTCTTAAAATTTGAATCACATGCAGTTATAATCAAACGGCACTACGTGGAGTTGCCTACACCCTTTGTGAGCCAGTATACCAAACGGCGTCATTGTAAGTCGAAGAATTTTGAGCTTAAACTCGATTAGACTACCGCAGAAAAAAAAATTAAAGGAAGCATTTAGAGACGACACTTTGAGTCAAGCACCAGCATTACACCAGAACATATGGTCGTTGTTTTTAATGCAGTTATGAATAATTATAGGCAGACCATAAAATATATCGTAAGGCGACTGAAGGACAATTTGAGAAGGAAACATCCTGAGAAAGTGATGCAGGAACGACTAAGTTTTCCCCTATGAAACTTAAGACCACACACTGCTTTCAAGACACAGAAGTTTTTGGTGAAAAAACAAGATGGACGTTGTTCTCGCTCCATACTGTAATCACCTAACTGAGCTTCTTATGACTTTTTCCAGTTGATGACGATGAACGTCCGGACGACCATTAACCAGCATTACACTAGAACATAGTATCGTTGGTTCGGAATACAGTTGTGAATGATCGTAGATAGACCATTGAAGACATCAGTATCATTTTGGAATTATCTTATAGCGCACGTCAGCAGATTTTGTCAGAAGAATTTAACATAAGAAGGATAGCAGTAGTCCTTCCCGCGACGATCAGAAGTTAATTGAAAGAACAACTTCGAATTAAACGAGATTTTCTTCGTTAGGTTGTCAGGCTTTTTCCTCTTTCCAAAGATGAAAATCAAGTTGGAGGGTCAAACATTTAACACGGTAGAGAAGAGTGAAGTTGAATTACGGATAGTGCTACATTAACAAATCGAGACTACCATAATGTATTCCTTTCGTGACAAATACGCTGGGATCGGTGTTGGCATTTTCGAAGCAGAACTACTTACATTATTTACTTTGAAAGTAACGGAGCTGAATGAAATCCGGGTATTCTGCAATTTTATTTATCGCTACATTTCGAGTACTTCAGGGTATGACCTGACATATACTTTTCAAATAACTGGTTTCTAAATTTAAAATTTTCCTATCTTTGGTAGTTTCCCTCCCCGAAAGAGAGAATACCACAACGGTATAATTTAACACCAAAGCGAAGAACACATGCAACATCAAAACGAAGAAATGCACACAGTTCGGGAAGTGTTTACACCTGGCGAGAAACTTATAACACCAAAATAATGACCTTTTCTGCAAATACTGAACTGAAGGCTGACTTCTAACATCAAAACAATACGTGTTCTTTTGCAGCACCGTTTAGCATCTAACTATGTTGACACAACATCGTATAATCAACTCCGTCAGTCTCAACTACTTGTGCAAATAAACTCAAGAAAGCTACGAGTCAATGTTAAAACGGTGTTACATCTAACTCATATTTTTATGTGTGTAGTCGAATAATACACTTTAATTCAGTTCACATGTACTGATTTATTAATGCATGCAATGTAAAAACAAAATTTCTAAATTAAATACAAATTTCTTTAATAACGATACCCAGGGCGTGTTTCATCTAAATATACTAGTAAGAATATTTTTATATTTCTCTTAATTATTATATAAAAGAAAAAATGTGATTATAGATTTTATTGGGAAGCTTATTTAATTAATAATATAGTTTGAATATAGTAGACATAGTCAAGTGATCTAGCCACTAGGCCAATATAAATTAAATGCATTATTTGAAATACTAACTTCTCCATTAATATGTTTCCTCTTCAAGCATAAAATAGACTCTGGATATAAAATATGGATTGATATCCTTCCTATGATTGTACGGATAAACTTGACTTAATATGGCCCGAACAGCAGACAACCTGATTCGAAATACCAACTCCTTATTGCTCCGAGATTACTATGAAGATCTTTGAATACAGCTTCCTGGATAATTAAAGCCACAAGCAAATCGGGATCAAAATCTTGAGTATTTCTTCAAACGTCCAAAAAGTAGTTTAGATACAATTAAATTGTATCAGTAAATGAAATACCGAAGCAAATAAATAGCTTAGAAATCTCCACAGGTTCTTATTAGTTTATCGCAATAATATTTTAGTTATTTTAATTAAATATGATTGTATTCTTCTTGAATTTAATTTATAATCACTGTGTTTAATATATAGATATTCAATTTATGTTAAAATTGTTACGCTCCGCATATAAAAAATATTTTAATTTATTTTTAAATTATATATTTCTTCTTTAAATATCTCGATTTAAAAATACTTAACTTAAGACATTTTTCTGTACCTATTCGTTTGCAAAGAGAAAGCATTTCTTTTGTTATATGTCTAACCGACAAACCCTTGGTTTTCTACCTGAACCGTCAACAACCCTAATGTGGAATTTCTAGATACATTTCATTAAATTCTTTTAATTCAATTACATACATCCCCTATGGTGTTTCATATAATTAGAAAGCTTATTTCACAAGAGATATTTTAATAATATTTATGCCATCGATAGAACACCTCTTCAGGTCGCGCTTCTTATTAATTATTATTTAAGATATCGACCCTCTCTTAGACTTAGGTCATAAAACAGACCTTTTTCTAAAACCAGTGTTCTATCGACAAAAACTATCAGTCCATCTTCTCTTTAGAAGCTTCGTAAGTAAAACATCTTGCCCGCCGTACTGGTCAAGTACTGGCATGATGCACGTGCCCCTGTATCTCTGCAATTAGAAGCATCGCTCTACATATACTTGTCCAGGTATATCTTCGCAGACCACGTGGCCGACCATATCGCCACTCAAATGTAACTCTGTATTGTTCGATACAGAGATTATTTTATATTAATCCTAATTAATTAACATTTAATTTACTACTCAATTTAACGTTCGTTTTCAGTGTATTTTGTGTTAATTTTTAGTTACGTTATTTACCGCTCCTCGTTTATATATTACTTTGATTAATTACTTTTAAATATATCAAGTTCGACTTCTTTCTTATGTACAAATAAATATAAACTTTAAGGACAACGCTCATGTGTCTTATTTAGTAAGTAAGTTGTAGTATATTTATTAATTAACCATTATCACACACGTTCTGGCCCTTTGATGAAACTTCACCAGCACCACTAATTATTTTATCTTAGAATAATTTCATTATTATTAGCACGGCACATACATCCCGATAACCAACAAAGTCGCCGTTTGTAATAATATCTGTGTTTTTTCTTGAAGTTAATGCTTTCTACGCAGATAAAAAAAAAATTATCCATTTTGTTTTCAACAAAACGTTACCATGGCTTTTCTAACAATGTAGAGAAGTTAGGTAAAACAAATTTTGAAAATTTAAAATGTCAAAAATTAAATGGCTATTTTATATTTAAAAATTGAGAATTTAGTTACAATATTTTATTAATCAGTCCCCGTGTACATTGTGTTGCTTTATGTTGGTGTCATATTTCACCGTTGACGGCGCTAGATGCGTATTGGAATTTTTCGAAAAAGTGATGGTAAAGTTTGTCAGTGATTTTCACTTTTCTTCTACGAATAACTCAAGTTGCACGTGTCGAATAGACGGAGTCTTTTAATGTGAGTTTGGTTGTTTCGTTGATGATAATTTTGAGAATTAATCACCCTCCTGAGCTAGATGTGGTTTCGATCTAGACGTCTAATTATGATATCAGCGTTTGTTGGCTAATTACAAGCAAACTTACCCTTCTTGGTAAGTTTTCTTTTTTTCATCGCGATATATTGGAAAACCGCCCTGATGATTAAAGATTAGTCTAGTCCTGCACACAAAGTAGGCATTGATCTCGTGGTGTTTCTGTTCGACCGAGCAGCCGTCTTTCGTTCCGTAAAGAAGATTTGCAATTTCCCGACGAAAGATAAGCATGTTTTGGTTAATTGAGTCCCGAAAAAAACTTATTTCATTAAATCAATTATCAATTACTATCTCAAAAAGTAAGAAGTTGCCTCCCGTAGCAGCCATTTTATAAATTCGGCCGTTATATCGAAGAAAAGTATTAACTTTTCTTCGATATAACGGCCGAAGGCTTCACTTTGCTTTTGTTCGTCATTTAACTAGATTTATTCTTTTATTTTATTGCTTTAAATTATATATGTCCCTTAATGGTCGCTTAACTAAGACTATTTTTTGTTCTAATTTTTCATTTGTTCAATAATTAATTAATTATATTATTTTGATCCAAATTCCGTTTGTCGTTCTTTTATATAAATAATATATAATGTTTCATTTCTATTTGTCGAACCGCTAATTAATTGTATCATTTTGTAATTAGAGAAGTATTTTATATCGCTTATATTTTTAAAACTATGATATATAGTTAGTAATATATAATTTTATATAATTTATAATAATTTTAATTAATGTTGGTCTTGCAAAGACGCAATTGCAGTTATGTGAACCTGTTTATAAAAAACGGATGAGATCTTTGATATTCCTTCATTTTGTTTTTGTTAATATTTTCGCCTACTAGACTAGGCTGTATGTAGTTAATTTTGAATACAAATATTTCATTTGCGTGAAAGTTATATAGGGTTAGCTCAGCAAGTTGTTTAGAGTTTAGTTATCGACATTATTTTTGTAATTGTTTTAAAAGGTATTAAAGTTTGAGTTACCGACATATATTTTTTTACATTGTTATAAGTTGTATTCTCGATCCATTTCAAAACGAATACATTTAGTAGTAAGTTTATTTATGTGTGAGTTCTCTTTGGAAGTGGCGTTAGTAGCTTCCTTCCTATACCATCTTTCTTTCCTTTTTCACCTGGCGGCTTATATTTACTACGATTTCCGTTGTGGCACATATTACAGTATACAAATAAACAAAGTATAAGATACACGGTGGCGCCCTTTTTCCCATTTAAGAGCTGATTAATTTTATGTCAACGTTTCATAAGGAACCGCACGTCGTCTTCACTGATGTTAGGCAAGGGTCTGGTTCGCTGATTTGTAATTTTCAACAACAATTCGCTCAACAAAATTAAGTTTCTGGAAGGCTACTGCATTTAGTTAGATATCAGATCCAGTGCTCGTATTATTTATTTAACTTTACGTTTACGCGTAGCAGTTTTTATATGGCTAAAAGTTTTTCTTTGGAAACTTTAAAATGTATAAAACCGCTTACCACAATTAATAATCGTATCCTAAATACGTATTTCGGTAGCTAAGTTGAACGTTGAACACAGGGCTCAGTAAAACTAACACAAAGATGTCACGGGTTGTTTTTTCCTTCCTGCATTTTTAGTTCACTTCGTTATTTTCTTTTGAACGGTTTGATATACAGATAGAATTTCCGTATGGTATAATTGTTTTCTATTTTGAATAGCATTTTTAATAACACAATTGCATCTATTGTTCAGGCCATTGTCTTGAGTAGAATGTTTACCAACGGCCATTTACTTAGGAATATTTGAGTAGGATGTAATTAATATTTTTTTTATTAATTATTCCTCTAAATTAGTGCATATTTATTGTTGCCTAGCTAGTATACGATTTATGTACCACTCATTTTTGAATGTCAGCGCTAACTTTCGACTATTTAACGTATATGGGGATTAGTTCATTTTTAATTTTTACGTTCTTCTCGCTTGGTATGTCAACGAAGCATTGTACAAATTTTTATAGCTTGAACAAGAGTGCCTTGAGTGTTGCGGTTATCCGGAGTTAGTGTCATAATTATTTGTATTTGGCGGTAGAATAGTTTTTTTTTTGAGTACCTAACTACCGCTTAACGCTTATAATAACTGATTTGAGGCTTTGTCAATCACGTGAGTCTTCATTTTCTCTTTTAGGCAAGATCGCTTTTTAAGGTAGGTTCTTTTCTTTTGGTGTTCAACATAACTGACATCATACATTTAGCTAGAGTTTTGCAACATTGCGTTTTCTTTATTCTTTTGAAGGGCCCTAGAAAGGAGTGATCAGCTTTCTTCGTTTTTTTATATACCATAGTGACTTCCATTTTGGGGTGGAAGCCATTTTGGAACTTAATTTAGAAGATATTTATTTCTATGAAGAGGAATATTAGATAAGCTTCTACGCAGTAGAGAACTATCTGTGCCGTCTTACCTATATAGGTATTTTTTGTATAAGATCTTTATGCAGTAAACTTGAAAAAAAACTTCGCAGATATATTTTAGTCGTTATCACTATGATTTCAAACTTTTCATGCTATTTAAACAGCCTACAAAATGTAGTTTAATTCGTATATGAATTGGTAAATTCTGTCAAATTATTTTTTTACGTAATTTTGTAGAAGAATTTAATTGATTATTGTCGTACATTTATTTAGATAATTATCACTTATACATTGTTATTTAAACTTTTATAATATTTAATTCACGTACGTTTCATCGCTATAAGCATTTCTTCTTATATGTTTTTTTTAAATAATAGTTCACGAACGTTTTTTTTTCTTTATCGTTATAAAAATTTATTCTAAGATAATTATTTGTATTAAAACTCATGTCTAAATTTAATTGTTTCACGTCATGCTAATTCTTGAATTTTGAATTGATGATTAATTAGTTAATTTCAGATAATTACTTAGAATTTTATTTCTTTATTTTTTTTTACTTTGCTATAACTTTGAGAGGCACCAGACATATATTTTACAATGTTTTCTTTGACTTTAAATTGTAATTTCTATTGAATACACAGGCCTGCGATGGTAAAATTGTCTGGATTTTATACAGTGATTTCAATAGATTTTTTGGTGCTGAAAATGGGAAAATTATTTAAAAAATTCCATCACGTAAGGTTTTTTTACAATCTGGGGTTTTTTGACCTATCTGCATGTATTAGTCTTTTTGAAAAGGACAATTTTGTTAAACCGTTGTTTAAATAAACTATTATAATTTTTTTACTTATGATGATGCAATAAGTTGATATTCTGAATAAACATACACTAGATTTATGATAAAGAAGTTACAAATAGAAATAATTGAGCATGTCGCAAGACATGACTCATCATCTTCCTGTTGCTGCATGTCTACCTCCCCACCTCCACTACAAACATATTGCTATTCTAGACAAAACAGTTAGTTCATTCAATATCTTCTTTACAACTGTGGTGTGAATTTGTGTAATTAGTTGACATTTGTGATTAGTTGCTGAGTTAATTTAATTTTTATTTTACGAGTTTTTTAAAATTAAATTCCAATGGCATCAAGAGGCTGTGTCAATGTACCCAACTCCTTCTGCTATATTTGTGGAAAATTTACAGTAAAAAACAACAAAGAAACATTACAGATTTTGTAAAAAAAGTATATTTTGCATATTTTGGTGTGAAATTAGGAGACCAAGACAAACTTTGGGCTCCTCATAAGGTTTGTTCAGTGTGTGTTGAAGAGCTTCGCCAGTGGTCACAAGGAAAAAAAACAGTCTTTTCGCTTTGGAGTGCCTATGGTTTGGAGAGAACCGATCAATCATAGCGATGATTGTTATTTTTGTTCGTGTGTAGTACACGGATTCAATTTAAAAAACAAAAAGGACATCGTTTACCCAAACCTTCGATCCACAACACGTCCTATACCTCATGGACCAGAAGTACCTGTTCCTTCACTACCAGATACATTAGATGATGTATCTGATGACGAAATGGTTTCACGTACATGCGCAAGTGAGCTGGATGAGGGAAGTGATTACTATGATACTGGAAGTGATGAGCCAAAACTGTTTGACCAATCTGAATTAAATGATTTGGTGAGGGACTTAAACCTTCCTAAGGACTCAGCTGGGCTTTTAGGCTCAAGGTTGAAAGAAAAAATTTGTTAGCACCTAGCACAACATTTTACTGGATTAGGAACAGAGAAAAAGAGTTTGCTCGATATTATTCCGAAGAAGATGCACTAGTTTTCTGTAATGATGTACCCGGGCTCATGGAACAATTCCACGTAGAATATAATGTTTCTGAATGGAGACTCTTTATTGACTCTTCAAAAAGGAGCCTTAAGGCCGTTCTTCTACACAATGGAAGTAAATATGCTTCTGTACCAGTGGGACATTCAGTTCATTTCAAAAAGTGTTATGAAAATCTTGAGCAACTTTTAATTAAAATTCGTTATAAGGATCAAGGCTGGACAATTCGTGGTGATTTGAAAGTTCTTTGTTTGTTACTTGGACAACAAAGCGGTTATACTAAATATCCTTGTTTTTTGTGTGAGTGGGATAGTCGTGATAGAAAGCAGCACTATTGTAAAAAGATGTGGCCACCAAGACAAACCTTACAACCTGGAATGAAAAACATTGAAAGAAAAAGTTTAGTAGACCCGAGCAAAGTTTTGCTTCCTCCATTACATATAAAACTAGGGTTAATGAAACAATTTGTGAAGACATTAAAAAAAGATGGAGAGTTGTTCAAGTATCTTTGCAGCCAGTTTCGTCGCTTGTCAGAAGCAAAGATAAAGGGAGGGTGTTTTTGTTGGGCCGGATATAAGAAAGCTTATGAAAGATGAAAATTTTGAATCTAAAATGGAGGAAGCAGAAAAACAAGCATGGATAGCCTTCAAAAATGTGGTTACAAATTTTCTTGGCAACAAAAAACATGAAGATTATAAAAATATTGTGCAAAATATGTTAGAAAAATTGAAAACCTTAGGCTGTAACATGAGTTTGAAGGTGCATTTTCTAGATTCGCATCTCGACTACTTCCCTGAAAATCTTGGTGCAGTAAGTGAGGAGCAGGGGGAAAGGTTCCACCAAGACATAAAATAGATGGAGAGAATATACCAAGGAAGATGGAATATAAGCATGATAGCTGATTATTGTTGGGTGTTGAAAAGGAATGGTACACTACGAGATTACAGAAGAAAAAGCACAAAAAGGAGTATGGAAAGACAAAGAAAAAGATATTATAAGGACTTGTAAAGACATAAATAGTATTTTACTGTTTCTTTTCATTAGATTTAATGATATTTGTTAGTAATTTTGTTTTTTATATCCTTTGTAAATAAATTCAAAATGTAACTAAAAATTATTTTTAATTTAAAAAAAATATAATTTAAAGCCTTTTTGTGAAAAATCCTTACGTGATGGAGAAAAATAGAGTTCATATTTGGATTCAGCGCCCAAAAACACATAAAAATCAGCTATCAAATTTAAAACAATTTTTAGAAAGTTAAAAAACGCAGGCCTGTGATATTATTAATAATCTCGTAATATATACTGTGTGTAAGCAGTATGTAAAATTCCACTACAGATCTGAGGTCGAATTATAATTTTTGGTCTAGGTTAATTAATTAATTATTCATTATAATTTTGGTGAATTTTGCTGAATAATTTAATTTATCTGTTGGTATTTTCAAATTGATTCAGTTTAAACTCATGTAATTTTCTTTTCTTATGTAATATTGTTCAATAATGTAATGATTTAATATACCTGATAATTCATAACCCATTGTCAATTTTCACAAGTGAACTTTCAACTAAATACTATTAACTTTTTTCATGTAATTTTAGGCAAGTTTGTTGCCTTTTATATTGTTATTATATATTTTTGGCTGATTTTTTCCAATATACAAATTAACTATTTTCGATTCTTTGATTTTATTTGGTTATTGTTTGCTTGATCCCTTCGGATTTATTATGTATTAACTATGGAGGTTGAGATTATAAACACGGTGGCGCCTATATTAAAAAAGAACCTATTCTTAGCTCGCCTCTAAACTGGCTAGCATCTCAACCTAAAATCTCTGGGGCATTCGTGTGTGGCAAATGGTCGTTAGGGCTTTGGGATAATTAAGAAAGGCACGCGTAACAAAGAATCGCGAACCAATTTATAAGGCTGCTACGTATACACTACTCTAGTAGTAATATGAATAAGATAATGTTAACAAAAGAAATGCTATTATTACTGTATTGTTGAAATATATGCCAATATTTATTAATTAATAAATCAGTACATGTGAAATAGACTATAAATTATTTACCTGTACTATGGCATATGAAACTGCGAACAATCGCACTATATCTATCATATTTCCTGAAAGCAAAAAGAAATTAACTTAAAGTAAAAAGCAATATTATCTTTACAATGTAATAATAATAAAGGCATGAAGTATTGGCATCTCCTTTTACAGATGAGATTTGTTATTGGGAATTTAGAAAGACATTTGTGCCGTACATCATCGGTATATTGGCGAAGTGAGAAACGAACAAAAATCTGAAAAGTATGAGAGTTTCGGAGACCAAGGCAAAAAGTATTACGCGAGATATACAGAAATACGTCATTATGGTATCACTGAGAATCCTACGGACTCACGAAATAAATTTCCCTGCAACTTTGAGCTGGTAAGACTCGGTGACCTATCCATCCCTTAGTGCGCGCATCCTAGAAGTCATCTTGGTCATTCGAATTCGCGAGCTGCTCTTTAGCAAGTTGGAGTTTGTACATTTATTTTCAAATTGCAGATATCCTGTACAGCATTTTGTCGTTACATTTTTTGTAAATAGCGTTTGTATTTTATAGCCTGTATGCACATGCGCCTAAGCGCGATCCCTTTTCTCCGTTTTCAGACTGAGCTTCTGTAGGCAAAATGGAGTGGCGCTACCTACCATCTTTTATTTTAGTCACCCACACTCGTCTTCACTGACTAAGGTCATACACGATAAATAGAAGCTGCCAGACTATTGTGCGATACGACGACTGGTTTTGTTTTGATTTCGATCATCTTCAGACGTCATCGGTTGCGCCTGTGCGCGCCCTAGGTAGCAAGTCACACTCAAACTGAGAGATATTCCGAGAAGATCTAGGTAAATGAACCTTCTTGTACAAACATATTTGCAACATTAATTTTATTTTTTAAAGACGAGGCAACGTATCCTTCAGCAACTGCTGAGCTTTTCCAGACACCTAACCGTTTTATAGTCAGAAGATCACCTCCACTATTTACTACATGTGTAGCACTTGATCTTCTAAAACAATGGCTTGCATAAAGTTGAGGATTTGGCAATCGAAAAAACTGGCAATTTGTCTAGATATCTTTCCCATAGTATTAATACCAATAGGACTCTTATTGAAAAAACGTTTATGCGTAACTTTTTCAAGACAAAGATTGTTATATTTTTTACCAATTCCATCCAGAGTGTATTTGTTACAGCAAACATTCTAGGAACTTTTGTTTTAGGTACACTGACAGTAATGTAATCAGATCTGTATTGAAGGTCATCCACGTATATATTAATTAGCTCTTCTCGTCTACAGGCTCCATTGTATCCCATTATCAAAACAACTTAGAATATAAACTACTTATGAAAGTCACTAGAATAAATTTAGGACGTTCATAGCTAAATATGGTTTATCATTTGCTTCTTTTATAACTTTATGAACATCATTTTCTTCTAAAATTTTATATTTTTTTGGAACATAACCTTGAGATAACCGTTTTAATAAAGCTTGGAGCCTCAAAAACTTTGATATATTCACATTTCTATGTATATTAAAACAGGAACTCAACATTTAATAAATCGCCACCTGTGAAGGAGAATTATAATTTTGCGTAGCATTTCAAAGTACGCAAGCAAAACATTTCACTATTTTTCGTAATGTGTTTGAGACTTTTCTAGAATTAAATTAGAATCTCTATTTTCGGCAATTTGCCGTATTTCTGGTGGAGTACATGTAAAATATTTACTCATCTATATATATATATATATATATATATATATATATATACAGGGTGAGTTTTTTTGAATGTTTAGCATTGGGATCTCAGAAACTACTTGAGATAGAAAACGCTTAAATGGGGAAAGATGCGCAGTTTTACGAGTTTGATTTAAAACTGCTTTTGTTTCTCCGATAACTTTCATGGCTTATTAGATATTCAAAGAAAACTAAATTTTACGATTTTCTTTAAACATGCTTAGCATCGTTAATAGTAATTTTAGAGAAAAAGTGTTCAGACAAAAGTTTTAGATAATTTTACGCCAAATAAACTATGTAGCTAATATTTTTTTTTCGTTCACCATTATCGAGTTATGACACAAACTTGTGTTTTTTTTTAATGGAAACCATAGTTGGTTTTGACATCATTAAAAAGCTTATTTTTTTGCTGATTACAATGATATAAGGTTTGATATGATTATTTTAAAAAATAAAGATGATATAGACATTTTTATGGTTTTTATGGAAAACAATTGAATTTCGAACTGATAAAATACAAACCAAACGAAAACTTATTTTGAAATCTTATGTAGTAATAAAATGAAAACTATAAGAACTTTTATTAAGGGCACACAACATTATTAATGTTCAAAGATACCTCCATTATTATTAATACACAAATTGCATCTCTTCACAACAGAATTTGTAGCATTGCGGACTTTACGTCTATCGATGTTATTAAAAGCAACTAAGACAGCTTTTCTTAAATCGTCGATTGTTTCATATGTTCTTTTGTATACTGTGTCCTTTAGTACACCCCACAAGAAAAAATCCAAAACTGACAAATCAGGGGCTTTAGCCGGCCATTCAATGGGTGCATTTCGTCCTATCTATTGATTAGGGAAGTTCAAATTTAAATAATTTCTAACATTCAGTTGATTGTGCGGAGGCGCTCCGTCATGTTGAAACCATTGCAGCATTGCTCGGGTTCTTAAATTTAAAATATCTAACATTTCCTCGAAATCTTGTTGTAAAAAATTAAGATAACGATTGACAGTTAGTGATCCATCAAAAATAAAAGGAGGAAGAACAGTTGACCCTATAACACCACACCAAACATTAAACCCAAATTTAATTTGTGGTCTCCTATGTTCAACGTGAAGTGGATTTGTTTGAGACCATATGTGCTCATTGTGCCTATTAAACATTCCACAATTTGTGAAACGAGATTCATCAGTCCTTAATATTTTCATTGAAAAGTGTGGATCGTTTTGACACTGATCTTTAAACCATCTACAAAAAGCTATTCGTCTGATGTTATCACCTTCATGTAAAGTTTGTGATACTGATAATTTGTAGAGACGAAATTTATGCTTCTTCAACAGTCTGACAATAGTGCGTTGAGAGGAGCCTATTTCTGTTGAAATTTGTCGGGTCGATGTAGATGGATTCTGAGCGACACTTGGTAATATGTTTATTTCTCTATCTTCATCCATCCCTTTTTTTGATTTTGGTTTAACGAACGAACCATAATCTGCTAAATTATCCCATCATCTCTTAAAAGTAGGTAGCGACGGCTACAAAATAATTTTCAAAATAAACTTCAGCAGTTCTAGTAGAATTTTTCTGGCACTGAATGTAACATTCAACCATATCACGCTTTTCTACGTTAGAAAATTCCATAGCCAATGCAAACTTATGATTAACGGCCGTTTGCACCACTTATAGTTAAGTTACAATTAAATTAATTAATAGTTAATTATTTAAAAAAGGTATATAACCCCTTACCACAATTATTAGTCGTATCCTAGGATAGGATACGACTAATAATTGTAAATTATTATTTAACCACAGTCTCCATTGAAAGAATTTTTTAATAGTTAATTGTCAATGTTTGACAATTAACTTGACTTAAAAGTAAAAATTAACAGCTCTCACTTCTGTGACTCAACGTGAAAGCAATGTTAGTATATTTATCTCGACTGCTCCAACGAACACTATTGTAACTCAGATTTTTCGTTTTTTGAATTACAAAACACCAAACATTTTTTTTTTTAAGTTTTATCTTATAAAGTGAACAATCATAGAAATGTCTGTATCCTCTTTATTTTTTAAAATAACCATATCAAACCTTATATCATTATAATCAGCAAAAAATAAGCTTTTTAATGATGTCAAAATCAACTATGGTTTCCATTAAAAAAAACACAAGTTTGTGTCATAATTCGATAATGGTGAACGAAAAAAAATATTAGCTACATAGTTTATTTGGCGTAAAATTATCTAAAACTTTTGCCTGAACACTTTTTCTCTAAAATTACTATTAACGATGCTAAGCATGTTTAAAGAAAATCGTAAAATTTAGTTTTCTTTGAATATCTAATAAGCCATGAAAGTTATCGGAGAAACAAAAGCAGTTTTAAATCAAGCTCGTAAAACTGCGCATCTTTCCACATTTAAGCGTTTTTCCATCTCCAGTAGTTTCTGAGATCCCAATGGTAAACATTCAAAAAAACTCACCTTGTATATATATATATATATATAAATCAAAAATATTTCGTTTGTTCTCTATAGACCCACAAATTACATAATCAATTTTGATAAAATTTTGTGTGTTCCTTATGTTGTGTGGAAGGATGTCTTCATATTTTTTCCAAATTTTATCGGCAAATATTAAAGAATTAACAATATATGAAACACGAATTTCTATAGAAAAAAATCGTAATATCATTTCAAATCATTACATAAAAACCATGATAACGTGACATAAAATATGACAGTATAAAATATAATACGAGTATACCGTCACTTTTTATAATTATATGTAATTGAATGTTTATATTAAAAAAACTTTGAAAAATGCCAGAAGTGCTGAAACATGTACTTAAGAGTTAACGTATTTTAAATAAATAAATATTCAATTAAAACAAACCTTAAATCGCCAAATAAAGAAAATCTACGGTTGCGGCCCTTGAAAACTCAGACACTCAATTTTGACGTGAATGTCAAAAATTTAAAATTTCGTAATGTGTGTAAATCAAATTTTCATCAATTATTTTGATGACAATGTCACATTTGACAAATCCATAGTCAGTTTATTTTTTAAAATGACGCAATTATCAGAATTACAAAAATCTATTATCAAAACTAAATACTAATTTTGAAGTAAAGTTTTGTATTCTGATATTCGAAATGATATTTTTGAAATTTAAGTAAAGCAGGACACTATCTGCAGTTTTGTTAATAATTTTTTTTAAATTTTTGCAATACATTTTCCATTCTACGCCAATAATTGGTTTGAGTAGCATTTAAAAAAATGTTAACACCGCTTAAAATGTTTTTGTATTTAAGTGTCTGGGTTTGTATGGGTCGCAACTGGTATCTCGACAGAATGGCAACTACCTCGACATTACGGTGAGCAATGCATTTTTATCTGCGAGCATAGTTATCGAAATGCTATTTGTGATTACAACAGCTGAAAATTATCAATCCTCATGTGCATATGTAGCATGTTCGCAAATTGGGAAACCATCTGCTCTGTTTGTTTATGCACCAGATGACTTAACGAAGAATATTGTGTATCCAAAAACATTGCAGTGATTGATTATAATTAAATATCATTAATTCGTTGTTTAGCTAGAGAATAAACAAAAATTTTATATCGGTTAATGGCAGTTAACACAAAGGAAGTTTTAGTTTTTCTATAGAATGTGGCCTAGCAACGCCGGGCTACGGGCAGATAGTTATTAAATAAAAATTAACAATGAAATGTCAAGTTAATTTAAGTCAACAATAGGGTACAAATTCAAAAATTTGAAGTTGATTCTAAACATACGCGGACGTTACTGTCATAAAATTTGCCTAAATTATCAAATTTCTTATTTTCTCTTAAATACATTAACAAAGCTAATTGCAAAAAATAGCATAAAAAATACGTTTCATAAGACATTAAAGCAAACTTGAATTCGTGAAAATGTGTCTTATAAAACTTGTTTTTTAATATACTATAAAGTCATATGTTATAAAATATTTGAAGCCTGAGTCTCATACACGTTTTTGTATGGTAATGACTATACAGTAAAATCAATATCGGTAGACATATCGGTACTATCGTGGCTAGGAAATTCTCCTAGACTTCGTGAATGTTTGAAAATATGGAATGTTTTTAAAAGAAAATATTGTTGATATGAAAGACATTGAAAAGGTAAGGGAAAATAATGACGAACTTAAAAGAATCCATCCAAAAGTGTTGAAAATGTGTGTGGGATCGTCAAGCATTAGCTAAATTATATGCAGATATTATTTTTATATAATTTCTAATAGATTTCTAAATATAACTTATTCGTTTATTTAAGTATTTCAATAAAATTGCCATATATTTAAGTGGCTTAATATTTTGGCCAAGTACTGGTATATATTGAACAAATCAGATTATATATACTTACTCTTGATAATTTATATGAAAATGAAAAACCAACTTACATATCTTAAAGGCGAACGTAAAAAATTCTAATCCTTTCTAATAAGTGGTTAAAAACGAGTGCAGTAACCTCTAGTTAAAAAACTCTTCAACTATATCATATACGTGTACACGGTTTAACTAATACAAATATCACTACATGAAATAGAAATGTGTAATTTTACGAAAGAAACACTTACAAGTTGTCGACTACAACGTGCAGTTTAAACTACTTTTGAAAGAAACGCCAATATTGATCAAATTGCAAACTTGCATTAGATTGTTATTGAATATATTATGCTGTCGAGCGTTGTTTACTTTCATTTTATAAACAATGTTAACAATCGACATAATAATTGCATTAATTTTATTAATTCAGTATAAGTAAGTAGTGTGACGGATATTATTTCTAATGCATTGCTAATTGGAAGACTAACCTTCTATTTATTTACTTCTTATATTAATTATAATGCTGATTTGTTTGTCATTTCAATTATTTTAAAAATTACATTTATATCCTGTTAGTGAGGATTAACTCTTGAGTAGCAAAAAGTATTATTACAAACATATAAAGTATTATATAAAATATTTCCAAAAACAAATAAAAATTTTATTACGCAGATTAACCGGCTGATAGGCTAGTGGTAACGCATTGGCTTCTCATGTTGGGATCCTAAGATCAGATCCGGGGCAGGGCTATTCGAGAAGGTTTTCGTTTAAGGCGAATGCCGACTGTTAAACATCCCTACGGGCGCGTGCGTAATAACAACTTACGACCTGTCAATGTGCCCTGTAATTGGCATCAAGCTGTTAGGTGATGCTAAAGCGTTAATTATTATTATTATTATTATTATTATAAAGTTAGCACCTTTAACGAATGATAATTTTAGCACATGTCAGTGCAAATACAAAAAAATCTAAAGGAAAGTACTTAAATCAGAATCAAATTTATTAAATTCATAAAATAGTTTGGGATATATAACAGAATGAGAAGGGTAGACTTTGGACCGTTCCTGGAGCCCGTATGCGAGAATAATTTTACAGCCTCTCTATTGATTAACTGGAATTACGCTGAAATATTTTTACCTTAAGAGCGTTTGCTCGTTGTTGCATATACAAGAATTTGAAGGGGCGTGCCACTGTAAACCTTGTTTTTGCATGAAGGTGACTGCAGCATCATATTAACAATAGAAGCAACGGCTTAGAGAGAAATAAAGCAGCCGACACGCTTACAAACGCAAAATGCATCATTAAAGAATATTATGATTAGGGACCGGACGCGAGAGGTTGATGACTCATCGCGCACGGGCATACTATTGAAACATTTGGATTTTTAAAGAGTTTTTAATTTTATTTATATAATTGGAAAATAAACTGGTGGTGATCTACAAAATTCGATATACATTTTTATTTGTTGATTTTGTAGTTCAAGTTGAGTAAAGGAATATTAATATTAACTAGCAATACTTTCTCCAGGTTTTTTTCTGTAAAATTTGTTCTTTGACTGATATACATCATTGTAGATAGAAAACGTCCTTTCTACATCGTAACTGGTTATAGGTGCACACTGGAAATATTCTTTTATTTCAGCGTATTTAGAAGATAGATTTTGAGGCATTGTCCCAATACACAATTGCCGCAATGTTATTAAATCTGGATTTATATTAAAAACTGCGTCTAACTTTTGCCGTACGCCACATCCGAAGTTACTTGGAATATTTTTAAAATTCTTAATAGTCACATCTAATGTGGTTAATCCATCATTTAATTTGAGGTTTTGATTTTCAAAATAAGTGATTAGTTTTGGCAAATTTCCAAAGTGTTCTTGAAGAAAGTACAACTAATTTTTTTAAATTTGGAATTTATATTAGATCCTTGCATTGAAAATACGAGCATTGTCATTTAAACATGTAACGAAATTTTGTATATATGTCAGTGGAGACGGTCGTGGTTTGACTACACAGATGGTAGGTAGCGCCACTTCGTTTTACTTACGGAGGTTCGAGTCTGAAAACTAAGAAAAGTGTTGCGCGTTTGTAGGCGTATGCGTTTACAGACTTCTAAAAATGAAACAAAACGACGAGCTAAACTAAATAGTGAATTCGTATATTGACAAACAAAAAAAACAAGATTAACAAAGTGGCTTTCAAGCCGCAAACAAATTCATGTAGCAATACAATGACAAATGAAAATGAACATCCGGTATATTATGACATTAAAATAACAATATAATTCAAAAATTTTACATAAAATTGTATTGAATCAGCAAATTGTTCCAAGAATAAAATAAAAATAAATTGACTTCAACTGCAGAATGCACAAAAAATATGAGAAATTAATTATTCAAGGGATCTCAAATCAACTTATACCTAGGATCGAAAATCTAGTTCTACCTCAGATCTGTAGCGCAACCTTACAATGGAATTACACACAGTATATTACCTAAGCATTAGTAAAATGGTATCAAGAAAAGATATAAATTTAACAAAAATTATAAGTTATTCAAATCGCCAGCCAGAATGGTTTGCGTGGTAATGAATGAATATTTCGTTGTAATTACTTAATTCTCGTTAAAATTACTTAAATGTGTGAAATCAACTCAATTTACCATTTATTTAAATACAAAATTCTTTTAAAAATAAATTCTATAACCATATCTACGATAAATAATTTCAAAACTGTAATAATCACAGAAATTCTATTAATTAAATACGTGAATTACAAATACAAATATACGAATAAGACTTTATGCCGTGCTAATTGGCGTCAAAAATTGGAACTCGTTATAAAAGCAAATATAAAAAAAGAGTAACATACGACAAAGATTTTAAATTTCTCAAAAAAAATGGGCCTTGTAGAATACCTCAAACGGCTGTATGCGTACGACGAAAATGGAGAGACCCACAGCTGGTACAGGTTTTCTTGTGACACCAGATGTTCCGTCAGGTCGAAGTAGACTTGAGTTTCTATCTCCCTCGTTCCCTCGGTTGTCTATCTCTGTCTGCCCCATAGCGAAATATATTTATTCTGTATATCGGGCAAAGATAGCCTATGCCTAATTACGTCTAATAGCTTCGCAGTAAGATGCCGAAAATTCACTAACGAAATAGACTTTCTAGCAATTATCACACATACCATTTTTGAATCCGCTAACAGTGATAATTACCATAAAAAATAGGGTATAGCCTGACTTTCATCTTGCTTCACGGAGCACCAAGAAACAACCTACTTACTCGTACGTCTATTAGAAAACTCTCTCAAAATCGCGCTCGCTGAAGCGGGGGCGGGTTTAAATTCAGCGAAACTCCATCTATCCTAGATGGCGCAACTGAGATTACAAAGAACGAAAATAACGAATAAAAAGAACTAAATTTGGATATCTACAGGGCGGTAACATCTTAGCGTGAAAAATAAATGTAACAGGGCATCTTCAGAGGAAGAGGAAAAGGAGGGCAGTTCTACTGAAGGTTGGTCACCTTACATATATATTTGTTTCTTGTCTTACAACAGATTTGTTCCTCTATTTAAATCGAATTGTTTCATGTGCAAATGAGGGGTAGTTATTAGAGTAGTTTATCAATAGGGCGCTTGACTCAAGTAGAGATATCTGATAGCACTTGAATGAATTATTATTCACGATAAGAAAAATTACAGATTGTAAAATATTATTATAACGGAAATTCCTTAACGGGGCTTCTCGATTTATTTTTAGTACTATTTCCAAATATATCGGGACTATTATCTACATCATAATGCAATCCTAATTTACAATCTACTTATTATATTTATATATTTTTGGCATTTTTTTTTTGTTAATGACATTTATTAATTTTCGATCATATTTATCCTGTACCTTTATAGATGATTATAGAATGACGTTTATTGATTTTCAATCATATTTATCCTCTATCTTTATATCAAAAATTATAATATTATATATTATATTATATATATATATATATATATATATATATATATATATATTATAAAAATTATAATACATTATAATATTTATTAAAAACTATAATTATTGATTTACAATTTTTTAAATTTTATTTTAAATTTAAATTACTATAATCTTCTTCCAATATGCATGCTAATATCATACACTATCTCTTGTATCTTCATTTACATACCTTTATATACATTTTATCTAATCTACATACTGACACATCATAACAGTAGATTTGAATGAAATAATTTGCTAGTAAAGAATATTATTTCTTCATTCATTTGTATTATTTCATTTTATATATTAAACGTTTTAAGGAAAAATAGTAAGCGAATGATGGGAAGACTTATGGGAAGCAAACTTCAGTATACCATTGCAATTTACAGATTTACGATTTTCTGAATAAACCAGCAATAATTTGTTTATTTACACTTTTACCGATAATAACTTTTGATTTTTTTTCTCAGTTTCAAATATCCAAACAGTTCATTGCTGTTTTCTATATGTCATAATTAGAGCAAGGAAATCGCGCCACGCGCCAGGAGTAGACGCTAGTAATTTAATTTTCTATGATACAATAAATTTCCTATAAGAACCAATGTATTTTGAAACATAATATATAGCACAAACACATAACCTGCATCACATGAGGTATTTCACAATATCTTGAAATTGGTTAACTTTACAGCCTACTTCTTTGTTTATGTATTCATTTTTAAAATCAAATTAATGCGATAACAAATCGATAACGTCTATACACTTAATCTGACGCGTTAGTCGGCGATGACTCATTCCCGAGTGGTAACGCTTTCTAGAAAACCGATAGAGCTAGAGCCGTTTTGACACCAGATTTGACATTTCAGAGGATCCCCGGTGAGCATCAAGAGGACCCAAAAGTTTCATAAGGTAACGTGTGTGTCTTACGCATTCTTGAGAACCAGATTGCGGTATTCCGCTACCCTCCTAGCAGCTAAAACTATTCTGATGTCGTCCACCCTCCACCCACCCCCCGTGTCACGACATGTCCCAACTTTCGACTTCATGGAAGACTCTTAATATGGTAAGTATTTGAGTACGTTTTATCATTTACTTCTTACTATTTATTTTATGTGTCAACTTTTAAGCGTCCGCCTCTGATGCGTGGCCCAATTTCCCTGCTCTAGTCATAAATACATATTCAGGATTCATCGTCCGTAATGATATTAAATACTCGTGGTTGCTTTTGTTCTTCGGTGGTTGATCAAAGAATCTAATACAAATTTAGATTAATTTATCGCAAATACAAATGTAAAATCAGAGAAATAGGATACTTTGAAATGTCGTGAGTAAATTTAAATATTTGATATTTGATCTCGAGGAAAGTTATATCTTTTATATAATTAAAGGTAAACAATCTTTACAGAATACCTGACACTTTAAGTAATAATGGAAATTTCAAACCATGTGTCTTCTAAAAAGTAAAATGTTCCGTAGAAAACCAACAGATACAGCAAAGGCAGGTGACGATATCCTTATTTCGAACGACTGCTAGATAATCTAGTTGTAGAATCGCAAATGGTCCTCTTGCACGATGTAAACAGCAAGGTTATGTGTAAATACGATTTCCAGATGAGTGTATCTTGTCCAAAATTTCCAAAGGATAATTCCAGTAGCTTCTTTAATAAAACTGCATAAACGTAAATAGATTAATGTACAGTAGAAAACACAATAGTGAAGATTAAAAGGTTTCCTTGATCTCCACACACGAAGATAATCTTCTCACAAGGTAAATATGTCATGTAATTATTATTAATCCACTTTCTGGTGATTAAAACGTTGTTATAAATAAATATAAGAATAATTTCTTAGCGGAATTCAAATATAACGCTAAACTATCCAACTACATGCAAAAAAAACTTCTCAATCAATAATATAGTTTTTCGTTGTCAACACTCCCATAAGAAATTTTGTATTTCCATAAATCAGATTTTCTTAGGAATTTGTACAATGATCTCGAAAATTATATAAAAGATAATTATGACAAATTAAAAAAAATTTTTTGAATGTTACTTTAGTAAATAAAATAAATAATATAGAAATAAAAATAATTCTGACAGCTAAATGTTATGCTGATGAAATCTACTCACGTATTCCAAATTACAAATTTAGAATATGATGTTATCCAAAAAACATAATGAATATCAAAGAAAATATAAATATAAACACATATATGAAAGAACCATAAACAGTTTTTAAAATCTTAAAACCTCGCGAAAATAAGATATAAGTTAATAATTAAGCGAGATATAAAAACAGACTAAATACAATATGCACAAAATAAACGATATCATTATTCATAAAACTGATTATGATTTTACATCAAGAATACAAAATTTAGCTATACAGTAATATCTCACAATACATTATTTTTCAGATATAACATTCTCGGATCTGTTATCTTATAAGCAGAAGAATTTGATATGTGGGTTAATTGCCCAACATCAATATATATATACTCGTATATAATTATTTAGTGACCTTGGTATGATATGGTAAATTTAATCAGTTGGCGATTGTCTGGCTTTACTTTAAAGTATATATATTTAAAACAACCCTACATGTTTCGGCAATGATGCCTTTATCAAGGATATAAAATATAAATGACAGTATACAAATGTCATATAATTGAGTTGCTAGCAACTCAATTAATATAATAAGGTTTATTACATAGCATAAATACCCACCTTGTCCTATTGATCAGATTCTGTCAAAGTTTATTAGATCTCTTAAGTTGTTAGTGTCTATGCCTCAGTACAAAAGACAAATTTCAATAGTCTTTAAATTGCACCAGTTTGCTCAGGGTTTCAATGAAATTAGCTGAGATATTATGTAGAATGTGGGCTGTATGTTCGTTGAGCATGAGATATATCTCTTTCAGGAGTTCCTAGAAATCAAGCCTGGATCTACTTTATTTTAATAAATAATAACATTCACACTTATGGTAAATCAAATAGAACGTAACTCAAGTATACTGATTTAATTTAAATTAAAGATAAATAAAAATGTTGCAGGTAAGTTCATAAAGATTGAATTTTAATACAATTTCTTTCATAAAATTATGTTTAAGTTATTACAATTTTTAGTAATCAGCTGTATTTACAAGGTATAATCACGTGACATATAAATATCTATTATGGTGGCAAATTATATACCAATAAATATGAAATTACATATATCAGTAACTAATAATGGTTATGTTAATACAAATTTTAGAAGCTAAATTTTATAAGAGATCGTTGATTTCAAGGCAAGGGTGATTTTATATGTATAATTCTAGATTTTAACTTAAAACATTATTGAACTATAAAATAGGTTATATAAATATATATTAATTTTTCCATTTATAAAATAAATGCAATAAATACTTGTTTTTTGGATACGGGAAATAAACAGGAAGGTTTTTTATGTTGGAATGCTGGTTAAAGGTATTTTAGCTGTAGTTTTGGTAAGAGGGAAGGACGCCTGGGGTTATTTGGAGGTTCAAACCTTTAATATCAGGTATGCAGTTCATGTTAAAGGTTTAAAAGTTGCGTTAATACTTTATATTCAAATTGATGTTACTTTTACATAAATATTCTACTATTTTACCACTTTTATTTTGTTTTAAAATTTGTACTTTTAATACTGACGCGGTTTTTGTAACAATCTTACCCAATCGACGCTAATTCTCTATTGTTTTTCGCCTCGGCCTCCGTATGACCAATATTGCATTTTCACAAGTTTTAATTTTAATATTTTCCTTTAATCTTAGTTTATTATATACGTGAGTATATAGTTTTTAAAATAAATAATATTAATTATAAAATGAAAATTGAGTTCATTTAAATGTCTATTAATTACATATGCGTACATGATAAAATACATGATTTTCACGGAAAGTTAATTCAAATAAAAAAATACGATGGTCGCTAAAATAGATTCCAATATGAAATTAACATTATCAATAAAGTTAATTATTTTCGGATTTTCAATTAAATTAATAAATATTTTTAATGAAAAATGATCTACATAAAAAATAAAAAATTCCAAAATGAATTTACAATTAATTTCGCGGTATTAACTTGTTTGATAACTTACTTACGTTCGTTATTTTGTAAGTCTTGTAAATTTTTTTAACAGTGTTCGGTAAAACATCAAATTGTCGTCCTTTGTGGACTGGCAAACTGCCATCGTTCATTCTTTTGATTATTAAAGCACGTAGCTCGTTCGAGATTTTGTTATTTTGCTTCTTTCAGCATTCATTCTTACATACATGTCATAACAATTAGGGAAATAGTTTTGACAAAAGGGGAAATAATTTAATATAAACAGCACACTCATTTGACACAAGAGGAAAATCAAAATAAAATTGCTGTAAAAAGGATTATCTGACTTACAACAAAAACCTGAACATACTGACCATAAAATCTGTTGAATCCCGTCGTTGTTTTATTGCTTTTAAAACAGAATATTGTTTAATTTACAATTACTTTGATTGCCCTAGTTTGTTAGTTCTGTAAACTTTCGCGTTCTAACTTTTGACTTTTGAATTCTGGAGCAGAGGAAACGCATGTTTTTTAAACAGCTAATACTCAGCGAGGAGTGAGGGTATTGGCCTTGGGCGACAACTGGCGGACAACACAGTTTCAGTCGTTATTAAACGTTGGAGCATAGAGCATCGCGTGTTTGCTGTCGAAGGGTTTTTTAGAAACAATAATTCTGTGGTCACGGTTCAACGTCTTTTCCGTCGAAATTTTAATGTCGAACGTCGACGTGTAGTCCCAGATCGAAACACCTTACTCCGATGGGTTGAGGCATTCAGAAGTACTAAATCTGTGATGAACAAAAAACAACCTGGTTCCCCGTTCAGTTCGAACTCCAGAAAACATAGACAGAGTGAGAAGGGCAGTTCTTGCTAGTCCGAAACGATCAACCAAGCGACAGGCTATAGCGCTGGGTATGTGAGGTCGTTCGCTCATCGCATCTTACATGATTATCTCAAATTTCACCTATACAAAATAATGATCGTCCAGCAGCTAAGTGAAAGGGATTTTGCGCAACGTACAGAATTTTGTGGCATAATGGACGCCATTTTACGGAAGATGCAGACGTCCTAATAATAATGAGTGACGAAGTCCATTTCCATCTGAATACGTAAATGTACAGAATTCTTGGTATTGGGCACCGAAGAACTCACGTGAACTACACCAGAAACATCTCAACAACTCAAAAGTAACGGTGTGGTGCGGTGCCTCTAAGATAGAAATTGTTGGTTTTTACGTATTTGAAGAAGGGGGAACCGCAGTTACTGTGACACCAGCGCACTACATCGAAATGTTAAACAACTTCCTGCGTCCAGAATTGGAAAGGCCTCGTGTGAACATGAGACAAATGTGGTTTCACAAGATGGTGCCACCGAGAGCATCCATTGAAGTGGTTTGACAAATGTTTCCTGGATGTTTCGGCGATATTTCTTGGCCCTCATGCTCTCCCGATCTATCAGACAGTTACTTCTTTTTGTGGCGCTACCTGAAATCGAGAGTGTACATGAACAAGCTCTGCATCTTCGGTCACCTGAAAGTTTCCATTCGTCAAGAAATTAAAGCTGTGTCGAACGAAATGTTGCAGAAAGCCGTGCAGAGCTTTGAAGAGAGACTCCTAGTTTGCATCCGATAAGGAGCATTAATGGCATTCTTTTCCGAACCTAATTAATGTATATACATTTTAAAAATGCAATAAAAATATTATTATTTAATGTTAAACCTTTTTTCTATAAATAAAACAGAGGAAGTTATTCAGTATCGAGAAACATGCGTTTCTTTCGCTCCAACTTTATACAGGCTGATTTATTTTTGGCCCTCACCATGGGGATCTCTCTTATTATTGGAGATAGAGTATAGGTTTAAATTTGGCAAAGTTGTTAAATTTTGTGTTTGTTATAAATCCGTAAAGAAAATATACCTGTGACAAATGACCTTCGTTATTTAACAAAAAAACGCGAAAACCCAATTTTTTTCTTTTACCTGTAGCACCGACATTTGGCCTGTAGAGAAAAAATAAAAACACATCCTAGTGTCCATTTCTAAACCTCTATCCAGTGGTGTACTCTAAATTTTTATGCGACGTTTCGTTTCTTTCTGGCCATCATCAACTATCTAATTTCTTATAGGCGCTATATTGGATTTAGACATCTTCAGAAAGAGTTTTTTTTCTGATTTCAACCATGTACCACATGCTGACTATAGTTTTTGACATTAGGTTTTATTTGAAAGAATAAATTATAAGATTAAATAAGGTAGCCCTTGAAATTTCAATCTGTCAAACATTTCATTTATTATTCATTAATAATACAAAAATGTCATACACTAACGAAGAGAAATGAGATATGATAAGTATTTTTTATTCTTCGAAAGAAATTCAACAGTAGCGAGTACAAGATAACAAAAACATTAATAAAAATACATAGAAAAGTAAACAATTACACTAAATGTTCAATTATCTGGCCATCTTCGGTAATGCACAATTGGGCACGCCTTCTGGCATATTTTACTGCCCTTTGTATAGTTCTTCTAGGAACTGCATCGAAAGCATTCTGAAGTCTGTCTCGTAATTCTTCAATGTTTCGTGGCGCATCTACTTTATAAATATTATTTTTAACATATCCCCATAAAAAATAATCTAGCGGACTTAAATCAGGTGATCTCGTAGGCCATTCAACAACTCCTCTATATCCAATCCAACGGTTTGCAATCTCTTGATTTAAGTAATTTCTAACAACAGCTGCATTGTGTGCTGGTGCGCCATCTTGTTGCCACCATAAACATTGTAATTGAAAATTCTTTCAATGGAGACTGTGGTTAAATAAAAATTTAAAAAAAAAGGGTATATAACCCCTTACCACAATTATTAGTCGTATCCTAAATACGTATTTCGACAACTAAGTTGTCATCATCAGTAGGTAAAAACTACTAATTAAAAGTCGCACATGGGGCACAGTTAAACAAGAGAAACGCTTCCGCACAACTATTATACACTGCAACCCTGTATAGACCCTGTATAAGGTCTATACAGGGTTGCAGTGTATAATAGTTGTGCGGAAGCGTTTCTCTTGTTTAACTGTGCCCCATGTGCGACTTTTAATTAGTAGTTTTTACCTACTGATGATGACAACTTAGTTGTCGAAATACGTATTTAGGATACGACTAATAATTGTGGTAAGGGGTTATATACCTTTTTTTAAATTGTAATTGATTTAATGGGATATTGTCGTCAAGATAGTCAGATACTTATGTACGTAAAATGTTTAAATATCTTTCTCCATTTAAATGTTCTTCACTGGTCCTAAGAGACGATTTGCCAAAATACCCATCCAAACGTTTATTCCAAAACGATGTTGTGGTCTTCTAGGCCTGTTTTGTCGGGGATTTTGTACTGCCCAATAGTGCTCCGTATTTCTGTTGAACATTCCAGAATTTGTAAATTTTGTTTCATCTGACCAGATGATTTTGCTTAAAAAATTTTCGTCATTTCCTATCCTTCCCATTAACCAATTACAATATTCTAGCCTTCTCAAATTATCTCCAGGCAGTAAAGAGTGACTAACATGGATCCTGTATGGTTTAAACCTACTTTTATGTAAAGTTCTCCAAACTCTGGACTGGCACAAATTTAATTCTGACGCTACTTCGCGTGTAGAAATAGATGGATTATTATTTATCTATAAAAATACAAGATTAACATGAAATTTGAAAACACGCTTTTAATTTACCATTTGTAAAATATCTTGTCAATTTTAATTTAAAGTCCTGTTGTCTTGACCATTACGCGGCTTAGTAAACGATCCATTCTCGACCAAATTTCTGTCGAGATCTAGAAAAATGGTACGATGAGGCTGTTGTCGTTCTGGATATAATTGTAGATATCTTGTACTCGCTACTGTTGAATTTCGGCTCGGCTAAACTCTTTCTGAAGATGTCTAAATCCAATATGGCGCCTATAAGAAATTAGATAGTTGATGATGGCCAGAAAGAAACGAAACGTCGTATAAAAATTTAGAGTACACCACTAGATAGAGGTTTAGAAGTAGCCACAAGGATGTGTTTCTATATTTTCTCTACAAGGCCAAATGTCGGTGCTACAGGTAAAAGAAGAAAATGGGGTTTTCGCGTTTTTTTTTTAAATAACGAAGGTCATTTGTCACAGGTCTATTTTCTTTACGGATTTATAACAAACACAAAATTTAACAACTTTGCCAAATTTAAACCTATACTCTATCTCCAATAATAAGCGAGATCCCCATGGTGAGGGCCGGAAATGAATCAGCCTGTATACCGTTTCATATTATGTTTCTGAGCATGATCGGTGCAAATCTTTGGATCGGCAATTAGTGCTTCTGAATTTATTTAAGAAAGATTTATTTAATACTTTCGATATCTCATTTGTATTTTTAATGCGCAACACATCAATCTGAATGTTATTATTACATTTTTTCTTTTGATTTATTTTTTGTCTTTATTTAAGTACAGATTTTTTTTTTATTTTTACGATAGCATTTTATTTATTCGGTTATCCTTCTACAATTATTTATTGATTTTTATTATTTGTATAAATATGCAATAATTTATATATATAAATAGAATTCTCTTCAACTTTACTATTCCTCGTTATTTCATTGATCCTATTATGTTTTACTTAACTAGTGTGAATTAATAATACCATAAAAATAATTATTCAATTGTTTATTTTCATTTTAATTACAAGCGTGTGTGTACAAAAGTTTTAACATATAAAAATATATATATAATATATTGAGGTCAAACATGGCGTGTATTCGTTAGATATTTATAAGAGTTACAGCGGTTTTATGGTTATATTTCTATGTAATTCTAAGAAAATAAAAATTGTTATTAGAATAAATAAACAAGATATGTATAATGTATTTTGTTATGCAAACTGTATGCTTATAGCTAATGTCAGTGTTTCATACATAGGCTGCTTTATAAAATTTATAACAAGCTAATAGTGAGTCTCTAGATTAATCAAGTCCTTCCTTAGACAGTAAATTACAGAGCTTAATTGGCCAGCCTTTCTAATCTCATTATTACTTATTAAGTAAACCTCGTTGATAAAATAATTGCCCCAAAAGCTAGTTGCATAAGGGATCTTCGACCACTTTTTGAAAATTAGTAAATTAAATCTCTTCTTCTGCTTCCATTAGGTTGAATTTCATCGTGCGATTTTCGAAGCAATTGGGCGAGTAAAATTTGTTACGAAATTTTTTTTCGTCTTTCGTGAATATTTAGAATGTTATTTACAATTAACGACAATTTCTGTTCTTATTGTACAGTGTTATCCACGCTATACGGCACGGAATATTATGGCCAAAATACTTGACTTTCAAAAAGTTTCACTTTCGGGATATATGAGGGTCTATTATGATTACTTTTTAAAATTATTTTCATATTATACAGGGTGTTCCAAAAGCCCTAAAAGTATAAAAGTTGAGTTTTTTCAAATTTTATTGCATTTTTGGATTCTCCGATCAAAATAAGTGTTTCAATTAGGTTTATAATACCTGAACCTTAAGGTTTTTTTAAATAATTTGAATTTTGTCAAAATCTAACCTAATTTTCACTTTTCAAATAATTAAGAAGTATTTAAGTTATGTAAGCAAAATTTACAGTGTAGTGTAACAATAGATCATATTTTATATCCAAATTATAATGAACATGCCATCTTATATAGATTGTACAATAATTAAAACTAATCAAATAAGAACTTTAAGTGGCTATAACTTGATTAATTTAAATAGAACGCTAAATTTTTTAACTTAGCAGCAAATACACTTTTTACTTACCTATCGAGTGGTATTTATACGTTAAGCTTTAAATATTCGCGTTTTTACAGAATACACCTAATAATCGTTTTTCGCAACATTTGGTGTTTCTTAAATAAAAATTCTAATATATCTAATTGCCTATTGTATTTAGAAATGTCAGATAATTCATTTAGTCTGATATTTTAGTCTACAAAGTTATTATGTGAATATTTTTGTTGTATTGCTTGGTCAAAAGGTAGATTTACACAAAAGAAGAGCGCATTGATATGATTTTTATGCTTGGAGAATGTCATCAAAATTGTTTATTAGCTTCTCGGATTTATGCTCAAATACTTCCCGAAAGAAATCACCCTAAGCCAGCTATTTTTGCGAGACTATTAAACCAGTTTAAGGAAAGTGGAAGTGTCAGTTATAAAAAAAAAACATTGCAAGGAAATTTGTCACTGAATATGAAGAAATCGTACTGTAGTTGGTTCAGTTATCGAAAATCCCAATATTAGTCAAAATCAGATATCCAAAAATACTAACATTAGTCAAGCAAGTATTTCAAGAATTCTTAAAAAACACAGATTTCACCCTTATAAAATCCAGCTTGGTCAAGTACTTTATGGAAATGATTTTGACAATCGAATTGAATTTTGTATGTGGGTGTTAGATAAGGTGGCAGAAAATGAAAACTTTTATGATAATGTGCTATTTAATGATGAATGTAATTTTCATAACAAAAGTGTCGTGAATAGACACAACTTCCATTATTATTTTGATTCGAATCCATGAATACAGTCATGAGAAATCAGAATAGGTGGTCCATTAACGTGTTGGGTGGAATACTGGGCCCATATTTAATTGGACCCTGTTTTTTTGAAGGACCTTTGAATGGTATGATGTTTTTAGATTTTCTTTTACACCATCTACCAGTATTAATAGAATAAGTCCCTTTAAACATCAGAACAAATATATGGCTTCAATTGCCTCATTATCATCGCGAGGTTCAGCAATTTTTAAATGTCAACTTTCAAAACAGGTGGATTGGAAGAAATTGATTTCAAAATTGGCCCCCCAAATCCCCAGACCTAACTCCACCAGATTTCTTTTTATGGGGATACATAATAGGAATTTTCTACAATACGCCTCCGACAACACCACATGATATGAAAATACGCATAAGACACGTTTTTGAAACTGTAACCCTGCAAATGTTGTCCAGAGTTAGCAGTGGTTTTCAAAAAGAATACGTAAGTGTCTGGAAAACGGTCGACATTTCGAACATCTGTATATTAATAATAATAATTGTAAATTATCTGACATTTTTAAATACAATAGGCAACTAGATATATTAGAATTTTTATTTAAGAAATACCAAATGGTGCGAAAAACAATTATTAGCCGTATTCTGTAAAAACGCAAGGACCTATAAATACCATTCGATAGATATTTAAAAAGTGCATTTACTGTTAAGTTAAAAAATATGGCGTTCTATTTAAATTAATCAAGTTATAGCCACTTAAAGTTCTTATTTCATTAGTTTTAATTTTTGTATAGCTTGTATAAGATGGCAAGTTTATTATAATTTGGATATAAATATTCTATTGTTACATTTCATTGTAAATTTCGCTTACATAACTTAAATACTTCTTAATTATTTGAAACAAGAAAATTAGGTTAAATTTTGACAAAATTCAAATTATTTAAAAAACCTTAAGGTTTAGGTATTATAAACCTAATTAAAACAGACACTTATTTTGATTGGAGAATCTAAAATGCAATAAAATACAGGGGTTCCATTTGAAAAAACACAACTTTGATACTTTTAAAATAATTTTCAAAAGTAACCATAATAGACCCCCATATTATCCCGAAAGTGAAACTTTTTAAAAGTCAAGCATTTTGGCCACAATATTCCGTGCCCTGTAGCGTGAATAACCCTGTATATCGAATGTAAAAGTGTTCATAGCTATACTGCTTGTCAGCATTCTTAAAGTTGACGTTGATCTACCCATACCAGGTGCTTCTGCCGTAGGTCAACGGGTGGTCACATTCGCATGTGTACAAGTAGTGTGAGCGGTACTCTTAGGAATGCTCAATTCGCCGGATCAACCAGTTTAGTTGAGGAATCATCGTGGTTCGTCCTAAAACTGATCAGCTTTTGCCCAGTGTGGCTGTCACATTTGGCGTACACTATACTAGCTATGGGGAGGTACCTGAATTAGTGAGCTGTCTGGTGTTCTACGGCACCTACATGGGTCAGTAAAACAGACCCCACATTTCAGCTGTTAAGCCCCCTCATCTGCCTTATGCCAATAGGATCAATCCTACTGCTTCAATGAGGTGTCTGGTGTCATAGACATGAGATAAAGCTTCGATTCGACAGCTGCCCGTCTTTCGGACACCTACATGGGCCAGCAGAACAGAATACACATTTAAACTGTTAAACCTCCTTATCTACCTTATGCTAGAAGGATCAGTCCTACTGCTTCAATGAGCGATCTGGGCATCAAGAAGGTAATTAGTTTATAGTGTAACGTTGACAGAGGATTCCGTCTAACATGGGAACTAGGAGAAAAAGGAGCCCATCCTCTTGCCGGTCCATCCTATCCAGTTGTTGGACCCGTAGAGGCTTTGGTTTCTTGTTAGAACTGTTAGAATTCATTAGGCCTTGGATGGGTGGATTCCTGTTTAACATAAGTTATAGGCTAACGCTTCGGGACCTAGATGAGCAGCTTTATGATGTGCATCGGTCTAAGTCGGCCCATATGATATAACTTAAAGCTTGTATAACGAAATCTTTTTGCTACTTAACAATTACTAATAATGATCAAGTAAGAGCTGAATGTAATTATGTCATCGCCTACGTACTGCGTATTATTGCTATTTGTAATTGTAATATCATGTTATCTCTGTCTTACTATTAGTGCACATAATATAATATCAGTATGTGGCTAATCTGGCTTGTAGGCTTCGGCGGTCGTTGCCCATGATGAGTTCTGAGATACTGGGCTGAAACCGTGTGCTTGACAATGCTTCCATCTTAGCCGACATTTCGTCCGCCGTTACAAAAGACATCTTCAAGACTGCTACTACTGTTTCTGCACTGTAACTGATAGTAGCAGCCCCGAAGATGCCCTTTGGGACAGTGAACGAAACCTTGTTCAAGATGAAAGCAGTAACAAGGACGCAGTTCCAGCCAGTAATCGCAGAAGCAATCAATATGTGGCTGTTTACGGTTGATTTTCCGAAATTTCTATATGTCATATCTTCATGTTTGATAAGTCTACAATTAAAAATGTTTTCTGCTCTCTATTAGAGAGCCTATACTCAAGTTTAAAGTCGAAGTACCTTAAGCCTGAGTAAATGATCAAATCAATAAAACCTAATCGTTTCAAAAACTATATTTTCAAAAATTTTATGTCTAAAAAATATGTTAATTGTAGCTTTTCGCAAGACTAGAGAAAAATATGTTTTGGATTAAATTTCTAGTTCGTCCATTGGAAAGATTAACACCCGCTTCAAACGTCTATAGCAACTAGAAACTACAAAAATATGCTGATCCAAAATCTATCTAAAAATCTGTTTAAAAATAATGAAACTACATGAAACAAAAATATTAAGATCAAATTAGGTCAATTACAATTACGATGAATAATGCAGAAAAAAATGTATTTTTTTGTGCGCCCATAAATAACCACGTTTGTACCAGTTGTATGGATTGACTTAAGGAAGTTTTTAAGTAGTAAATTTACATCGCAATTGACTTTTGACAATTGAGTATTTCACAGGAAACAATAGCGTTCATGATAATTATTGTTTCATACGATAGAAAAGTATGTTTTGAACGGCCTACAAACTTGATGCTTAAAAATTTTTGGTATGGTTTGAAATTACTGATCTTTTTCCGTAAATTCCATTGATGAAAAACTACAGATGTGAATGTGTTAAGAAATGATTAAATTATTGTTACGAAAATATTGAGGTAGCTAGTACGTTTTTGATTCGAAACTAAAGCCTCCACTATACAGGCTCTCCTTGAAATACAAAGACTACGTATGAAAAATGGAAAGATGGAATTATATACAATATGAATCCAACATATTGTGCGTCAATTACGACGCGAAACTCCCCGAAAATTGTATTATGTTCCGCCTATGAATTTCAAATATTCCGAATTCATAAATAATAAATTTGTTTCTCTATTGAAGTTACACACACACACCATATGTTTATATACGTAACACCTGTCGTCGTTATAAAAACTATATCATGTATGCTAAGTGAACGATTAAAAATTAAGATGTGTGCTACATTAATTTACAAACCCATTTTAAAAATTATACTAAAAATAATTTGTGAACTCATAGAAATGACAACAATTCGTGTGTATTACAATTTTTTTTTTTTTTTGTTAGGGGAGGTAAGAAATATAGAATATGAATATCGATTCAGAATGCCGCTGTTATTTAAAAGCAGCATTGTTTATGTTTATAAAAACGATAACATCGCGTCCAAGTTTTGTAATGGTAAGGTTTAATACCCTGGTACGAAAGTCAAGTGAATTTTTAAAGATGATATATTAAAAGAGCATGTAAGATGTGTGCTTTACGGTCATTTAAAGTCCTATCTGGTTACAATTATTATCTTTAATCAAAAAATTGTATTGAACGTACAACAGAACGAGACTTAAAGCGAGATGGAGCTATTTTTTTATTATTGTAGATCATCGTTAAGATATCGTCTCCGATAGTATTTATGATATATTCAGTAGCGTAACAAAATTTATTTGTCATTTTTTTTCGCTTATGAGAAGGAATTTTGGGAAAATGTTTTGGATATATATTTTATATAATTTAATCTTTCCATTTTTCACACGTTGTCTTTTTATTTCAAGGATAATGGATATTGCAATCGAATAGAATATTTTAGAAAGGCTCTAAACTTTAAACATTTTTCAAGGAAAAAATATCTAGCATACCATTAAGATATCGTTACTGTTTAAAATATAAGAGGAACATATGTAGTATCTGAATAAATTAAAAGAATTAGCCGCCTACTTGACGATTAGAAACTTTGAGATTTCTATGAAAACAAAAAAGAAAAAAACTATAGAAACAAGAGAAGAAATAAGTATTTTCTTTTTATGTTTTTAAACATAGCTTTTATGTAAATTTTTAGTGATAACATATTTACTATTTTTTAAAAGTACAACTCTTACAGTTCGCCATAAACCTCATAGAGCAGCCTATGTATTGTTAGTTATATCTAAACTGTGTTTAAAAATCTCCAAAATTTTCCAACTCTTTTGGTGGATCTTCATTGTCTTCATCAAAACTTCCAAAGTACTTTGCATCGATGTTACTTTCTAAATTCGGCACGTATGGAGACTTAGTTTGTTGTCTTCTTAACGCGAACCAATCAAATCCCCTAAACCATCGATGATTTCTTATATCCTGTGCACCATTTTTCTGATTACCCAGTCTTTCGGTTGGAATCGGTTTGCACAATTTGTGTATCAAACTTGCAGCGTTTCTTGAAATTTGTTTAGGAAATTGTATGCTTTTAATACCTTTTAGGATGCTATTAAATGCTTGCATGCTCGATAAATCGCCGGTTTGGAACGGTGCGTGCCCAGCTAATAATTCGAAGATGAAAATGCCCAAAGCCCAGTAATCGACTGCTTTGTCGTGACCATTGTTTGTAATTATTTCCGGGGCTAAATACTCCAGAGTGCCGTTAAAAGTATACGTTTTATCACCGGTATTTAATTTTTTTGCGAAACCAAAATCGGCTAGTTTTAAATATCCGCTGGAACTGAACAGAATATTTTCCGGTTTTAAGTCACGATAAACGTAATTCCTTTCATGCAAATATGCTAAACCTTCGAGAACACATGCAGTATAGAAATGAGCATCGGTTTCGGAAACTTGGCGATTTTTTTGTTTTTGGAGGTAGGTCCACAAGTCACCACCGAGGCAACTTTCAAGAAGAAAATATAAATACTTTTCGTCTTTGAATGTTTTATACAAACGTACGATAAAAATGCAATAACAATTAATTTGCACTTCTTTTTCGTTGAAGACATGTTCAATTTGCTCTTTTTGTAAAACTTCGCTTTTTTTCAAAACTTTTAAGGCAAACACTAAATCTTCATCTTTCTTGTGTCGTACCAATTCCACCCGACCAAAACCGCCAACTCCCAATATGGCTTTATTTTCCAAATCTTCCAAATGCAGGTCTTCATAAGTCTCGGTAGATAGATGAAGGTTACCGATTTGTTCATTGGCGTTATCGATGTCTTTTCCATCTTCATCTATATCGGGATTTAAGATTTTCTCGTCGAAATGATCGTTGAAATCCGATTGCATTAAAGTTAAACATTCAACGCCTGGAGTGTTAGCGAACACACTTGCTTGGCGATTGAAATTCCTTAAAAGAGCTCTTTAGCCGAAGAATTGCCCACGTACCATTTCTGCAACATTTCCTTCTCCCTCTTTGGTGACTGTCACGGTACCAGCACGTATAACATAAAATTTATCGCCAGTATCTCCTTCTTGAATGATACGGGTGCCGGTTTTGAAGAACTCCTTTCTTAACAAATGGGCAATTTTTTTTAAAGACTCTTCATTTAATGTGTTTATGAGTGGAACATTTTTCAAAAATTCCAGATTTTCTTCAAAATCTTTGATCGCACACTGGACTAAGATTTGTTGATAAACGTCACGCTGAAGTACCCACACTTTACCGTCTGTAACGGCTCTGATAGTCGCTTTTCTTTTGGTATCGTATAATATGGCGAGTTCTCCGAAAACTCGTTGATCATTGAACGTGTTGAATAATTTTTTCCTCACGTATATCTCATATTCTCCACTGTCAGAAACGTACATATTTCTCCCAGGTTCGCCTTCTTGGGTAATGACTTCACTTTCCGTTACAGTTCGTTCGTACATTGCTTCTATTACCAGATGTAATGTTTCGCCCTTTAACACGGTATGAAGGAACTCGTTGGATGCCAAAGCTTCTTTGAGATTCTCAATTTCCCTAAAGTGATTCACAAAAGAAAAATAAAATATAGTACTAATAATATTGTGTGCATTAAATTAACAAAAGTGTTTGAAAAAATTAAGATACTTACGTTCAACTAATCGTTTAACCTCATTTGACTTTTCCTAAATTTTTGGCAAACAGAAATCGTATTTTTGTAGAGCCTGGTAAATTACATAAATCGTTGTCTTAACCCATTTGAGCGCATGCCAACTGCGTAATATTTATAAGAATAAAAATCATTTAGGTCTTAATGTTTAAGAAAAGAAATTTTATCAATTGAGGAATCTTAGTGGCTGGGTTAAGCATTTTTATACATGTTTTCCAGGGTATTAGGAATGAGTATAAATAAGCGTATTGTTAGATTTGATCATGTTTCAACACGATAAATAAGTTCAGGATGTATTTTGGTTGCTGTGTAAGCCACACTCAGTTTACATTTTCCATTCAAACGTGATTGTACTCGTGCTTTTAATTTATATAATGGCTCTAAGAGTTTGTGTTATTTCTCCTGACAATTCTTATTCTAGTTGTCGTGAAAACTGTTAAAAATCAGCAAAGAAACATGTGATTTCGTGAAGAAAGTGTATTGTGCTTACTTCAAGTTGAAATTTTCGGATCAAGACAAAGCCAGGGCTCTCTATAAATCTCCCCAGAACCAATCTAGTTCAGATTTTTATGTTCATAAGGGATCTCAACTTTTTAACCAAAAGACGGTGCCGAATTGCTGAGGTCAAGACTAAAAAATAAAAACCTGCTGTCACCCATAACCACATTTTCGTGGTACAGACAACGAGAGAGAGAATTCACTAATTTTTTCTCCAAAGAGGCAAATATCGTTTTCTGTAGTGATGTTCAAAGGCTAATGAAGTGTTTTGAAATAGATGCGATTCATCAGATTCTTTGATTCGCCAAAACCAAGCTTCAAAGCAGTATTGCTGCATAATAGGAACAAATTTGCATTTATATATTGCAAAAAAACTTTACGTCATGGAAGGAAATGTAAACCATTTTTGGATTCAGCAGATTAGGAAACATTATATTTACCAAAAACATCCCACACAGCTGAAAAAAAAACGCATTTTTGCAGACCTGTTTTATCAACATGTCTAATATTTCAAAATTAAAATCCCACACAGTAAAAAATATATGGATATAGTTTACTATAATGCCCCTACTGTGAAAGATTGGGCTGAAATTAGTCATTAATAGATCATGCATTACGAATCGGATATTTTTAAAGCCGCCAACTTAATGATATTATAAACACAATTGTTACCGAAAAAATATGATCTTATATTATGGTTCCATATCATATCCTATAGAACTGACAAAAAATAACGAGAGAAGCAAAGGTAGGACCATCCACTAAGTACATCATGACCACAGTTTTTCTAAACTGTTAGCGTATTCTATCTATTACTTATAAGGAACATAATATGATGGTCAACAGTATTTACTACGTCGCATCTAGTATTGCCAAGCTACAAGTCTTCTGATCATTTTACGGCCATCATGAACTTATAAACAAAATCGAGGTTCCTCACTGAAGACGACTCGATTCCATTCCTGATTTCAAGACAATGAATAGACCATATGGAAATTTGTTAATTAATTAAATCCCTTCATCTATCACTGATTTACCTTGTTGACGAGAAACATTCCCTAAGAGGTACAAGCCGAAGAGCACAATCTTCATGCTGTGTTGTGCGTCTGAGACGTCCGAGCCATCCTAATTATTTTCTGCCCATCCTCGCCAGCACAGAACAATTGTAGCGACACTACGTCCTACACGATGAGCGACATCACGAATGGATAATTCGACTTTTGGTAAGTCGATATCCCGCCACGTTTAAACTCGGTTAATTTAATAGGAGGCATTCTTTTACAGTTTACTAGGACTAAATAAAGCTATAAGTACCTATATTTTCCAGTGACACTTAAATAAACAATGTCAAGAGGAATATGTCTTTCTGAAATTTTCATCGTTTGTTGGTACGAACAAATTATATCTTTCATAATTACATGCAACAAACACGATAATAGAAATTATGTTAAAAACATATATGCATATGTACACATAAAAATGAACCAAACCCACTAGAAAATTTTAGAACATCCTCCTTACAGCCCAAATCTATCCGCAGGCGACTTTCATTTGTTTGGGCCACTGAAGGAAGCAGTAGGCGGACACCATTTTCAGAGCGATTAAAAAAAGCAATTTTCGAATTTAGTTGCAAAAATTTTAATAACGCAATTAATACTGGTAGCCGTAACTTTGTGTTAATTCATTTTGAAAATAATAAAATAAAATAAAACAATAACTTTGTTATACCACTTTATTCACATGTAATAGTGACCGCGGTTTCGACATACAATGTCATTATCAAACTGCAAAAGTTACAGGCCTACATAGATCTTATAAACGACACAAAAGTATATGGGGGTGGTTTATGATGTTATTTAAAATTACTACTATATACTTAACTATTATATACAACATTGGAAAAGAGGTGTATATATAAGATCCAACTGGTCGTTAAGAACAATATCTATTGTGCTGTTTCCGCTTTTAAACATTTCAAGTAACTCTAAAAGATTTAATTTACGACCTTTCTCGGCCAAATGCAATATTTTATGATGACCAAATGTATGCCTTTCTGTAATAAGATGGTTTGCGAATGTTGAATCTGTCTTCTTTAGTTATGACCTCATGTGTTCTTTTACCGGTATAATAAAACTTCGACCAGTCTGACCTATATACAGGGTGTCCAGAAACTCTCCTGACAATTGCCGACTTATTAAGTTTACCATATATATATATATATATATATACATATATATGGTAAACTTAATAAGTCGGCGATTTATTACTGGTTTATTACTTCAAAGTATATAGATTTAAAACAACCCTACATGTTTCGGCAATGATGCCTTTGTCAATAATTTTGTCTGATAATTTTAAGACAATTAAACCCAAATTCACCTAGTCCGAAAATGCTTCCTAAGGGAGCTAGAGTTCTTAGAAGATGGCGCCTTGTATTTATTTTTTTTTAAATTCCTCCAGAACGCTTCTATTTAGAAAAACAAAAACTGGTTTGCTTATTTATCCTCCAGAGATGAATCGATTCCATCAATTGCGAATTTCTAGTACCGGTCATAGGCGTCCGTTTTGGGTAGGTCAACGGTTATTTTAAGGCATAACTTTTTTGTCTTTAACTTTTAAGCATTTGTGACACTAGATTATTAAATTTTCAGGTATTCCAGTACTAAAATGTACTCTTACTTTAAGTCGGTAGGATACACCGTTTTCTAGAAAAATCGATTTGTAAATTTTTCGTTTTTTCTTCATTAAAGTTCAATTTATTATGTACCTACTTATTTTTAGCGACGAAGTTGGCTTGGACTATCAAGGCATGGATGAAAATTAATTTAATAAATTAAAAACAAATTATTTATTACAATGGAACGAAACTAACAAAAAAAGAACAAGTATCAAAGGTAGATTGTTACAAAAGTTGCTCGATGTGATGACCATTAGTCTCTATTCATAAGTTTACCCTTTTGCTTAGAGAACGCCGAATTCTTGCAAAAATTCCAAAGTTATTTCTAAATTCGTTGCAAGCATCTTGTATCCTTAGCCAGAGTTGCGCGCGATTTTGTATCGGAACGGAATAAACAAATGCTTTTATGTATCCCCAAACACAATAATCGCAAGGATTCAAATCCGGCGACCTTGCTGGCCAAGCAACTGGACCGCCTCTTCCAATCCAATGGTCTTCGTAGTTATTATCTAGAAAGTCTCGTACATTCCTGCTAAAGTGGGCCGGACAGCCGTCCTGTAGAAACCATAAGTTTTGCCAAATATTTAAACGCACCTCATCTAACAAATCAGGTAAAATATTTTGCAGGAAATGTAAGTAATCAGCACCATTTAAACGAGCAGGTAATTCTACAGGTCCAAGTAGATAATCGTCAACTACTCCTATCCAGACGTTTATGCTAAACCTATGCTGATGCTTAAATTCTTGAACAACGTGGGGATTGTCACCAACGTACGAATAATAATGTGCATTATGTACATTAAAAATTCCATTTTTTGAGAATGTAGCTTCGTCACCAAACAAAATGTTCCTGAAGAAATCTTCATCTTGATTTTTCTGATTTTGTAACCATCTAGCGAATTCTACGCGAGCTGGAAAATCTCCTTCTAGCAGTGCTTGCACCTTTGTAAAATGAAAAGGATATAAATTTTCTTTGTGTAAGATATTTCCTACGGCAGATTTTGAAATTGTGGGGTACATGGCAGATAGTCTTCGAACGCTAATTTCTGGATTTTCCTCAACTTCCATTAAAATAACATCTTCATGTTCTGCTGTTACATCATTATGTCTCCCTGTTTCATTATTTTTTGGGACCACTGAACCTGTTTCTCTTAATCGTTGATGAAGAGATGTAAATGTTGAGTGAGTGGGATGCTGACGATTGGGAAATTTTTCGGCGTATCTACGTTGCGCCACTCGAGCGTTACACCTCATTTCGCCATAAACTAAATGCATATCGGCGTATTCCTCATTAGTAAAAACCTTTTTTTTTTAATTGAAATCGTTGTGTTTGAATAACACAAAGTAAAAAATGAAAAGATAAACTTCGCGAACTGACAACAATTTGACAATGAAAAACGTAGGTTTTACTTCTGTTGGCAGTTCAGAGCTAACTATTGCAAAAAATAAAAAATTGAACTTTAATGAAGAAAGAACGAAAAATTGACAAATCAATTTTTCTAGAAAACGGTGTATCCTACCGACTTAAGGTAAGAGTACCTTTTAGTACTGGAATACCTGAAAATTTAATAATCTAGTGTCACAAATGCTTAAAAGTTAAAGACAAAAAAGTTATGCCTTAAAATAACCGTTGACCTACCCAAACGGACGCCTATGACCGGTACTAGAAATTCGCTATTGATGGAATCGATTCATCTCTGGAGGATAAATAAGCATACCAGTTTTTGTTTTTCTAAATAGAAGCGTTCTGAAGGAATTAAAAAAAAAATAAATACAAAGCGCCATCTTCAAAGAACTCTAGCTCCCTTAGGAAGCATTTTCGGACTAGGTGAATTTGGGTTTAATTCTCTTAAAATTATCTGAGGAAACTCCGGTCTTCGTTTGTCAGGAGAGTTTCTGGACACCCTGTATACACTTTTACAATCATTACAATATAATTTGAACACTCCTGATTTATTATTGATATCTGTTTTTGGTTTTGCGTTAAAAATGAAATTACTTGTTTTTACATATGGTTTGTAAGCTATACTAACATTACTATTATTTTTTGAAATTATATTTCCAATTTGCCCACACATCCATTGTAACAAACAAAAAGAAATTCTAGCAATAGAAACAGAACTGGCATTTGCAAATAACAATCAAATTAGCAGTATCTTAGGTAAAGCCAAAGTTACAAATATTCTGAAAAACAACTCAACATCTCGCAATAATCAGTCAGACAGACGAGCATTGCAAAGTATTAATCACAAAGTCATAGAAAACAACCTCACGATAACAAAAGCAGATAAAGGAAATTCGTCTGGAATATTAACTAAAGGTGATTATGAAAATAAAGTTAAGAAATTTATAGATGTCAATACTATCATAGAATTGAAAAAGGACCCCACTAAACAGTATCAGGCAGAAATTATAGAATGTGTCAAAAATTGTAATGCAGTAATCTCAAACACAGATAAGTACAAACTTTTCCATATGAATCCTCCCCCTCCCCCCCCTAAATTATACGGTTTACTAAAAAATCACAAAGAGGAAGCACCCATCAGACCAGTTGTTTCGTTTATTTCTTGCCCCAATAAAAAATCAGCCGAAAAATTAAACATAATAATTAGACAATATACCGAATTTACAGATAGCTCTTCCATAAAAAACGCAATACAGTTAACAGCTAAATTAAAAGATTGTAATATACAAAAGACAGAAATCCTGGTATCATTTGATGTTTCCAACATGTTTTCAAAAATACCACATAAGGAATGCTTAAGGTTAATAGAAAACATATTAGTAAAGAAAAATACAAACCCGGTTGTTATACACGAAATCATATCTCTAACTGAGTTAGTCACCAACCAAAGTTACTTTACATTTAACAACAAATTCTACAAACAAACAGAAGGTCTGGCAATGGGCTCACCTCTAAGTCCTCTATTAGCTGAAATTTTCATGAAGCATATTACAGAAAAAATTCTTTCATCTAGGTAAACAACTAGGTAAAAAACATATTAAATTTTGGTATCGGTATGTAGACGACATCCTAGCTTGCTTTAAGGGTACTCATAGACAACTACAAACATTTCTGAACTACATAAATTCAATCCATTCTAATATCAATTTTACAGTAGAAATAGAAGAGAATACAGTATTAACTTCCTGGATTTAAAATTAAACAAATTATATCAGAGCTTAAAATTTGATATATATCGTAAACTTACTTTCACTGACTGCATTATTCCCAAAGATTCACTACACCCTAAGACACACAAACATTTATTTTCTATGATACATAGAGCATTAAATATTCCTTTGTCTAATGAATCTTTTGTTCGTGAAATCAATACTATAAAACAAATAGCGGTAAACAATAGTTATAAAAGTAGCGTAATTGACAGTATACTAAAGAAATAACCGTTACAAGTGGCCCTTAGTTTAATATATCCTAAAGATAGTGCTAATTTTAAACAATTTGTCTCGTTAACTTACTTCGGTAAAATAAGCGAGCAAATTGGAAATATAATTTCAAAAAATAATAGTAATGTTAGTATAGCTTACAAACCATATGTAAAAACATGTAATTTCATTTTTAACCCAAAACCAAAAACAGATATCACTAATAAATCAGGAGTGTACAAATTATATTGTAATGATTGTAAAAGTGTATATATAGGTCAGACTGGTCGAAGTTTTATTATACAGGTAAAAGAACACATGAGGTCATATAAACTACAGAAGACAGATTCAACATTCGCAAACCATCTTATTACAGAAAGGCATACATTTGGTCATCATAAAATATTGCATTTGGCCGAGAAAGATCGTAAATTAAATCTTTTAGAGTCACTTGAAATTTTTAAAAGCGGAAACAACACAATAGATATTGTTCTTAACGACCAGTTGGATCTTATATATATACACCTCTTTTCCAATGTTGTATATAATAGTTAAGTATATAGTAGTAATTTTAAATAACATCATAAACCACCCCCATATATTTTTGTGTCATTTATAAGATCTATGTAGGCCTGTAACTTTTGCAGTTTGATAATGACATTGTATGTCGAAACCGCGGTCACTATTACATGTGAATAAAGTGGTATAAAAAGTTATTGTTTTATTTTATTTTATTATTTTAATAACACTGTTTACCTACATTTCTAAACATTTCCTTGCTGCGTACTAGACACAATTATCTAATTGTTGAAATATGCATATAAGTTTTTAAATAATCTTGCGTGAAGTGAAAGCAAACATATATTTTTTAGTCTTAGAATAAATACGACTATTTCTTGCAATTACTATTTTTCAAGTAATGAATTTATTTAAAGGTACTGCATATACGAGGGATAAGCTGAATTTATTGAGAATAAGAAAATCTAGTAGACTGTGAAAAACAATCATACAGTGTTTATTTAGAACAACTCTTTATCTCTCATATGACGTTTTGTTGTTGAAACTTCGTTATAATTCAGCTAGTTATTTTTTTAAAGAGAAAATCGAATTAACCAGAGAGTACTTTCGAATCATAATTTATTGATTTTAAAGGAGATTTAAACACTTATCAGTGCAAATAGAGTTTAGATTCAGTTTTTAGTGAACAAGCATCTTCCTTAGCTGCAATTTCCAAATAGTATAAGGAATTTGAACGCGAAAGAAATTCTGTTCAGCATCAAAACGAAACATGGCGTCCTCCTACGGCTGTTGCCGACAAAAATATTACTGCCGTTAAAAAATAATTGATAAGGACGATAAACCCACTTATGAGGTAATAGAGCATCAACTCAAGATTAGGCCTTCAGCTATTAAAACAATCATACACGATCACCTACATACAAAAAGGTTTTAAGTATATCAATACGTTATGCACGTATAACGCATTTGTTACAAATGAAATAGACATGCAATATACATATCTGTAACTGTACACATGGACAATACACCTCGTATTTTCAGCATTTACTTCTGCTTAAGACACGTGTTTCTGCCATCTATAGGCGTCATCAGTCAAGCTAGTGAAGCAATGTAATACAAATTAATACAAATCTTTTTAAAAAACAGATTTGTATCTGTATATACATTTACGCTGAAATCGCCTACAAGATATAGCAAATTTCGTCCTATAAGGTGGCACTATTTAATAAGTGACATCTGACGGACGAAAGAGACTATGCCATCTGGCTCGTGTTAATGGACTACACCGATATACGTATTTTTTCGCTTATGTACCAGCTTACCTGGTCAAGCGAAAGGTCCCTTTTTCGGCATAGTCTCTTTCGTCAGTTGTAGGCGATTTCAGCGTAAATGTATATACAGATACAAATCTGTTTTTTAAAAAGATTTGTATTAATTTGTATTACATTGCTTCACTAGCTTCACTGATGACGCCTATAGATGGCAGAAACACGTGTCTTAAGCATGTATATTGCATGTCTGTTTTATTTGTAACAAATGCATTATACGTGCATAACGTTTAGATATACTTAAAACCTTTTTGTATATTTACTGCCATCTGGCTCGTGTTAATGGACTACACCGATATACGTATTTTTCGCTTATGTACCAGCTTAGCTGGTTAAGCGAAAGATCACCTTTTTCGGCATAGTCTCTTTCGTCCGTCAGATGTCACTTATTAAATAGTGCCACCTTATAGGACGAAATTTGCTATGTATTGTAGGCGATTTCAGCGTAAATGTATATACAGATACAAATCTGTTTCTTAACAAGATTTGTATTAATTTGTATTACATTGCTTCACTAGCTTGACTGATGACGCATATAGATGGCAGAAACACGTGTCTTAAGCAGAAGTAAATGCTGAAAATACGAGGTGTATTGTCCATGTGTACAGTTACAGATATGTATATTGCATGTCTGTTTCATTTGTAACGATCACCTACATTTAAAAGAAGTGATAATTCGTCTTGTGCCGCATCACCTTTCTGACTTCCAAAAAGCAGATGGTGTGAAAATTTGCCATGAAACTTTAAATTTCTTAAATAATGGTGGGCATCAAATTCTTTTCCAAAATACTGACAGGTGATGAAACTTATATTCCCCGTTTCAACCTTCCTACCCGCCAAGAGAGTCGTGTACGGATTCACGAAGATGAGGAAACTTCTACAATGACTAAGAAGCAGTGAGTTATGAAAAAGGTTATGTATGCGGTGTTCTTCAGAAATACGGGTTTAGTAAATGCAATTAAGCTAGATGGACAAAATACAGTTACAGCTAAGTGATACATGTTGTGAAAATGTTTATCTGAAGTGTTCAGTAGAGTTCCAGACAAGGGAATTATGCTCCACCATGATAATAACATATGATCAAAAAGTCTTTGGATCGTTATTGCCGTGGAATTTACGAGATATCTATGAAATTATTTAACGGGTGTTCAGAAACATTCGAAGTCAAAGTAGTCCTTGAAAATATGAAGTCATGTCTGAGATAGATTGATACATTTACTTAATACAATTTTATAGGTTATCAAATTAGTATCTTCGATATTAGATTCTGACAATTTTGACAGACAACAGTTGACATTTAATAATTATTACAAATCAGATATAGCAAACGCCAATTAAGTTGGCGCGAGGAGGGGGTGCGCAGAAGCCGTTTTTAAAAACGTCCACCCCCACTACTCAATTAATTGTCAGAATACATTTGTCATTGACGTTTGACAGAACATATTTTGTAATGTCTTTGCTAGGGGATCATACACGCTCAGAGGTTAGAATTATCTGACATTTGATGTAAAACCAAATACACATCTCCCCACTACTTCTAATCCTGCGCGAACTTACCCCTTCTCGCGCCAACTTAATTGGCGTTTGCTATACTTAAGTAAAGATATACGATTTTTTGTTCAGAGCCCACTTGACTTCGAATGTTTCTGAACACCCGTTATTTCAATTAGTTTTGACATTTACTTAACAAGTTTCAAGTCAGCTGGTTATAATTCAAAATGTTTCAATTAGAACATAAAATTTTTATTATCAAATCATACTACAGTAATGGAAATATAGGTGAAAATGGTTATTGGGTTTATTCAGTTTTTTTTCGGCAACTTCAACGAACTGTGGACAAATTTGAAGGAACTGGTAATATCAGCGATAGTGTTCGATCTGGAAGAAGAGGGCTAGAAATGATGATGTTATTGATCTGGTTAGGCAACGCATGCAGGAAGAACCTACCTTATCCTTGCGTAGATTGAAACAAGAAATCAATTTAAGTTATGGGACGTGTCAAACCATTGTTAAACATGACTTGAACATGTTTCCTTATAAACTGCAGATGTGTCAGAAGTTACTGCCACCAGATTATCGGAAGAGAGTATCGTACTGTACCTGGTGTAATGACCATATGAATAACGATGTCCTTGATTTAACATTTTTTACAGACGAATCTTATTTTTACTTATCTGGATACCTTAATAAACAAATTATGCGTATGTGGAGCGAGAATAATCCTAATTTTCACAGTGAGGCTCCTTTACAAAGTCCTAAGATTGGTGTTTGGGTTGCAATGTCCCGTAGACGGGTAATAGGGCCAATATTTTTTCAAGATACCATAAACGCTGAAAGATATATAAATCAAATACTTGATCCTTTTATCAATCAATTGCACGTAACCGTGGAATATTTACGTCAATTTTATGATGAAAGGTTAATATCGGACGGACGTTACCCACCTAGGTCTTGTGATTTGAGTCCTTTAGACTACTTCTTATTCCCATTGCTTAAGAATAACATTTTTAAAACTCCAGTTCACACTTTAGATGAATTACAAGAACGTATTGTTGAAAACTGTTTCACAGTAACACCTGATCTTTTAATTAAAGTTTTTAATAACATGGGCCGACGTGTTAACCGGTGTATTCAAGAAAAGGGAAGACATTTTCAACATCTTTTATAATTTTTTATTGTTAAAGTGTACCTGCCTGAATGTTATTGCTTCATTGTGGGAGTTCTTTTTTTAGCTGTAATGAGCCTTATTTTTTTTTTATTAGTTATTAAAACTTCGTTTATTTATAAATGCATTCTGTAATCTCTATAAATGTTATTAAATATAACATACATAAAGTGTAAATAAATACCATAACCTAAAATCTATTTTATTTGTGACTTATGCGTACTTCAAGGTAATGAATCACAAAAGTAAATAATTTTATAGATAGCTTTACGTTTCATGGCTATCACGATCCAAAGACTTTTTGATCATACGTTACATCGTCCCATACGGCAGTTTTAACTCTCCAGTTTTTGGCTGGAAAAAATACAAAAGTAATGGAACATCCGCCGTACTCACCTGATTTAGCAATGTGTTTCTTTTGGCTATTTTTGGGACTTAAACGCAATTTGTGGGGTAGAAGTTTTTGTCTGAAGGAGAGATTGATACCGCAGTTCACGCTTATTTTGAAGGTATTCTAAAAGAATATTGATCGGGAGCTTTTAAACAGTAGAAGGGAAGTATGGGTAAATGTATCAATGCTGAAGGGAATTACTTTGAGCATATTTAAAATAAAATTCTAGAAAATGTTAACCGTGTTTTTTATTCTCAATAATTTCAGCTTGTCCCTCGTACATATTTTTGTTAAACAAATTTTATTTTAATATTATAAATTTAAACTTTGATATTTAATGTTTAGGTATCTTGTATAAGATTATATTCTACAATTTCTTTTATTTTGATGTGACATTCTATACTTTATAAAACAAAAGTTATTAAACGATTAATATTATTTTCAGATAATTGTTAAATATGTAATCTTTTAACCTCATTTTCGTTGTAGTCGATGTACGTATATCATATTTCCTAATAATATCGTATTATCATTATTATAAATTTTATTTTTTATCATTTATCTTTTATCATTTCGACAATAAATCAACTAAATGCTGTAATTTAATTTAAAACTAATAACCTGTTTTCGTAATTAGGAAAGATTTTGTAAACATAACCAATTAGACGAAAATTTCAAGAATTTTGTTTTGAATGATATTAGAATTGATTGTCGCTATGCAACAATATTTAAGCTATAAAATTTATACATTCCCTGTCTTTATATTGTGAACGTGAAATGAATTGTATCGATTCCAAAGGAAGTGAAACAAATTATTTGTTACAAAAATCTTGGAACAACAATTGAAGGATCCATGTTTAAGTAAATTTTCAATATATATGTGGACATGTTCTTCCGGCAATTTTATATCATTTTCTGCAATAACAGGATGCTGACGGCTATAATATCGGGTACACTGGTGCATGGGTAGTTGTCCCGATAGTCAAATCAGGTGCAAAATGTGGACAAGTCCGGACAAGTTCCAATTATTGTACTGTATAAACTCATAATAGCTTGTTATTTCTTGAAATATTGCCAGTCTGTGAAATATGAAGAATGATTTCTGGAAGCGAAGAAGATCCATTTGTCAGCACTCACACGGATAGTAACGGTGATTTTAGACTATCTGGAGATAATTGTAACACTAATGAATCTGAGGATCGTTCAGAAAGTGCAAATGAAGAACATAACCTAGAAATTTCACTTGTCAGAAAAAGAGTTAGAAAGGCAAAACTATGGAAACGCAATCAAAGAAAAGCGCAAAGGGCATCTGATAAGCAATATACCAAAAATTAAAGGAAATATCGTACCAGAACGAGCGATGGGCAATGCTTGTGCTTATAAATTGAAGTGTTTTGATCACCTACTACTTCAATTGAGAAAAAAGTGTTTGAACTGTTTTTATAAGCTTAAGACGAAAGATCTGCAAGACCTTTACTTAACTGGGAATATAAGTGTGACGAATGTTAAAGACGAAAAGCGCGTTTCGAAGCAAGAGAAAGTTATCGGCGGGGTAGATGTTGACGATTAATCTAAAACGGAATCGCGCGATAACTTCAAAGCAATGTTTGTATATGTTTAAGCGCAATACAAGTGAGTTATAGCGTTATGTGACTGTAGATGAGACATGGATACATCATTACATGCCAGAAACCAATGGTCAGTCGACACGAATGTGCAGCAAAGAAAGCGAAGACGATTTTATAAGCCGGAAAAGTTATGACGACGATATTTTGGAATTAACAGGGTATAATTTAAATTGATTATTTGAAGGCGGGAAAGACAATCACGTGATAGTATTATCCCGCTTTATTGGGCCGATTCGACGCTGAACTATAGAAAAAAGGCTCCACCAAGCGAAGAAAAAAATTATTTACGATCGTGATAATGCCCCGGCCCACTCTTCAGCAATTGCGACAGTCGACTGGTCGATTTATGATACGATAATTGCCCCATCCACAATATTCGCCAGATTTTTAACTTCTTTCTTTGCCCAACGGTAAATGAAGAGATAATTACCGAAACAGAGGCTTATTTTGCAAACTTCGATAAATATTATTATTTGAATGGTTCAAAAAAGTTGGAACATCGGTGGACTAAGTGTATAGAGCTGCGGGGATATTATGTCGAGAAATAAATTTACTAAATGCAAAATAATTGCGTTGTATTCCTTAGCACAGGTATTTATCATACCATCCTCGTATGCATTATTTGAGTATGTAGTTCCTTATCACTTCAATTGGAGAAATAACACAGAGTGGGGTAAAGAGCTTCATTAAGATTATTTCAACTACACTGCGCAAAAAAATTATCCCAACACTTACTTATTTCTGTTCTATTTGCAAATGCTTCATGAGATTTGGACAAAAAATGCATAAATAAGATATTAGACACATTTGAACTATAAAACTGTCACCACTGCATTACCATGACTACATTATCCTTTTTTCAATAATTAAAAAAAAATCTGACAAATTCTGTCATTCTGCTAAATTTTAGGAAGATTTGTGAAATTTTCATATATTTTTTAAATTTTGGTTAAAATGAATCGTCAAGAAAGACAAACTCGTCGTTTGAGTTGTGAAGAAGCGGCTCAAGTGATCGTTTTAATCAACAGTGGCCAAGGTGTAAGGAATATTGCCAGAACTCTAAGTATCCATCCTTCAACCATCAGTAGGTATATTCAAGAGTTTAATGAAATGCAGAGTCATAAAAGGAGACCTCAACAAGGCAGAAAATTGTCAAAAAATAATGTGGAATGCCGTTTTTTGAGATCGTGTACACTGCAACAACAGATTGAGTTAGTCAAAATACATAACCGATACATTCGCGTTCGGACTGTTAGATATAGGTTGAAAGAATAACAATTGACACCACAAGTGCCAGCCAAAGGTGCACTCCTTATCAAGGAGCACCATAGAGCACATTTAGAATTGCCGAACAACATGCTCATTGGGGAATGAATGGAGCAAAATTATTTTACAGATGAATCCAAATTTAGTTTATTTTCATCTGACAATCATGTAAAAGTTTACAGAAGACCAGGAGAACGTTATGCTCAGTGTAACATTCAATCTAGAGTAAATTTTGGAGGTGGTTCGGTTAAGGTATGGGGGGGGCATAAACTTAGAGGCACGTACAGATTTACATGTAATGGTTAGTCAAGCGGTAAATGTGGATAGGTATATAAGAAACATTTTGGAATTTCATGTTCCTCCTTTTGCCACATTTGTAGGAGAAGATTTTTTATTAATGCATGATAACGCAAAACTACACATAGCTAATGTGATTATGTGAAGTGAACATTGTCACTTTGAACTGACCTGCAAAAAGTTCCGACCTCAATCCCATTGAACATGTATACGACAGGTTGGAACAGCGTGTTCGTTCACTTTTACTGCGTCCTCAGACTTTAGAAGAATTATCAGAAGCTTTGGTAGAAAGTTGGGAATAGTTGGATGATCGTTAATTAAGAAATTAAAGTTCAAGCGTGCCAAGGCGTTGTTAAGCTATTATTACAGCCAGAGCAGGCAACACGCATTATTAATTCTCGTTATTTTTTTTGTTTTTCTGTCAGTGATATTTTCGCAATTTTTATTAAATTTTGAAAAAAAAAAATTAAAAAAAACTGAAGTTTTCAAATGAGATTTTAAGTCATTTTTGAGGAAGATGTAATTTTTGCCCGAGTAAAGGGTTTCTTCCGCGTTAAATGCAATATTTGCTAAATTTCAATTGTTGCGATAATTTTTTGGCCCAATGTATAATAAAATATTTTATGTTCACTAATTATAAAAATATGCATGAAAATATAGGATATGCAATAAACATACACGTGTTGGATATGTTTACTTTTATTTCTGCATTTGCGCTTGAGATATTCCGTCTCAATTGCATGGTCACCAGTTCAAGATGTATATTGTCTGGTCTAATATGAACGTGTATTGTTGAAGTGTGTTATATGGAAAAGTAATCTGAAAAGGTCTTACTTTAGAATTAAAATTTTTGTTTTTGTTTTACATAATTACAAAAGATTCTAACTTGTTTTAAACGTATTATTATTCACAAGAAGTCCGTATAGTTTTAGATTTAGTGGATCTACAATTGGAATTATTATTGACACGTATAATAACATAGTTACAAAATTATAAGATCAACAAGTTCCGATTGACCTTTTCTATGCCTTAAACAAGCATTTGACTTCCCGAAACGATTTATTACAGTCAAAAAGAAATGATTGATGTGAACATAAAATAAGAATAAAAACGACAAAATAATAAAACCAGTCACAAATGCAGTAAATTTATTGTACAACCAATTTTTCCACATAATCACCATTTAGTGCAAGATATTTCTCCAATTGAATTCATTTCTTCATTCCTTGATTACTGTTGATCCAAATGCGAAGAGCACCCAGAACTTTAGTGTCTGATGAAAAATATTGATCTTTCAATGTCTCCTTCAACTTTGGGAACAACCAGAAATCTGAAGATGCCAAATCAGGCCTCTACGAAGTGGGCGAACCGACTGTGAATTTCAGGTTCGTCAGTGTCTTCATCGTTTCATTGCTACAATGTGGTCTGGCATTGTCGTGGTACAAGAAAAAAAAAAGTTTTTTCGGGCTTAGTCTACGGATACGATTCGTTAGGGATTGTAAAGTTTTGCAGTATCTTATTGAATTAATCGTTTATCCCTTCGGCAGATATTCGGTATGATATTGGTCGACCTAATTCTTTTGTTTTTGTTGAATACCTTCATTTCGCCTGTATGACAAGAGTGTTACACGTCCAACCAACTAGCTAACATTCTTCACATCCATAAAATCGCTACCATAGACAGCTTTCAAACGCCTGTAAATTATAACCTTCCAGTATTAAAAATTCTATCACGAATCGTTGCTTGGGTCCACCTCAGACGTCAAACTACTGATAAATGACAGTTACTCAACGACGACAAAGGAGGAATAAAACTTTGCATGCTAAGACGATATACTCGAAATTACCGTTTACAGGTTATAACGTGGTTCTATTCCTACACTCACACAATAGCGTTATCAGAGACCTTATACCGGGTGTCCTTGAAATAAAAAGGCAACGTATGAAAAATGGAAAGATGTAACTATATAGATTATAAATCCAAAATATTTTACCAAAATTCCCTCTCATAAGCGAGAAAAAAATTACGATAATATTTAAACAAATTTGTCGCACCACTGTGCGATCGACTATATTATAAAAAAATATCTTAAAGTCCAACGCATCCAGCTGATACGTATGTAAACATACGCTTTGGCGTATATATGTGTGAGGTATTTATTATTTGCACACATTCCGAATATTTTGAATTCATAGACGCGACGTAATACAATTTTCAGGGTATTTCTAAATTCGGTGTTCGCGTCGGTATTTGGCAATAATTTGGATTCATATTCCATAAAGTCTCCCATTAAGACCGCCTATTTTTAATTTAGCGCCATTTTTTTTTTTGGTATCAGTCGTATAACGTTGCTATTGGACAGCTGTCATATGTGAATATTGAAATTTAGTCATGAAGAATTACACGATCTTACAACGCATAGAAATTGCGAAAATCCACTACCGAAATGGTGAGAGTTTTGTGGAGACGGTTTGAAAATATCGCGGATTCTTAGGTCACCATAACACACCTTCTCGCCGTACAGTGGTCCATTTAATAGTGAAATTTGGAGCGATTGTGTTAGTTAAAATCCAGAAGATTTCTGTTCGTGTTCCTGCAGCTCGATCTAATGAAAACATTGCAGCAGTTAATGAGAGTGTTGGCCAGCATCCTTCTGCCTCGATTCGTTATCGCATCGTTTTCAGCAAATGAGACTCTTATAAAGCAGTTTACAGCGAATGTTGACTAAAGATCTGCATTAGCATGCTTACAAGATTCAGTTGACACAACAATTGAAGCCAGAAGACTATGTACAGCGTCTAACGTTCACAGAATGGATCTTACAGCAGCAAGAAGTGAGTACTGATTTTTTAAGAAAATCATCTTTGTTAAGGGGCATTTCGAACTTGCTAGCTATGTCGACAAACAGAATTGTCCCATTGGGGAGCTGAGAATATAAAAGTGATTCTTTAATGTCCTTGTATTCATCACGAGCCACTGTTTGGTGGGCATTTATCGCTGGCGGAGTGATTGCACCGTTCTTCTTTGACAATGTGGCTGGCAATGCGGTTTCCATCAACAGCGTTCGTTTCCGTGAAATGATAAACAACTTTTTCTGGCCTCAAATTCCTGAAATGGACTTCGAAGACACGTGGATTCAACAAGACGGCGCAACCTGCCACACAATGAACGAAACAATGGAATCGTTGAAGACGATATTTGAAGGGAGAGTTACCACGCGCAGCGGCGATTGGCCACCAAGATCTTGCGATTTGACGCCGTTGGATTTCTTTCCTTTGAATTTTTTGAAAGGAATCGTGTATGCCAATAATCCAGGGACAATTCTTGAACTGAAAGACAAGATTCGACGCGCCATTGATTAAATTCAACCGGCATTATGCCAAAATGACATCGAAAATTTCGTCAAAAGAAACAACGAGTGCCATCAGTTACGAGGCGGCCATTTATCGGGTATTTTGTTCCATACATAACCTCGATGTTTGCGCTCTTTATTACAATAAAAACATCAGAATTTTTTAAATAAACACTGCGTTTTTTTTAAATTTCAAAATAGGCGGTCTTATATAATTACATCTTTCCATTTATCATTCGTGTCTTTTTATTTCAAGGTCACTGGTACATCAATCCGCTCTCGTAATAACAACACGAGATCAATCATCAGAATGCAAAACAGATACACAAACTTAAAACACAACTACAAGATAAACACAATACTATTTGGTTTATAAATTAAAATATAATAAAAAGACATTTTATACACGTTGTTGCTAATCGTCAAAACATATGAAAGTCATTATTGAATTATCAAATAATATCATTATCAGTTTTCATAACCAACTTTTGAATAATGTTACATATTACATATGTTACATTGTTGAAAAGAATTTTATGCCTCTTGTAAGATACATTAAAAAAAAATTTTTCTAAATATGTTTATGTATTTAGGCATTTTATATGTTTAAAACTAAATTAAAATAATTGTAGTAGAAGCAGAAAGAAAGAAAATTTGCAATTGATAGTGAGGCATACTCTTTAAATGAAGAAGACATAATAACATGTAATAACAATGTCAGAAGACAAATTCCTAATTTTCAGAAACGATAGAGGACACTTAAATATTATTTTATAACATTTTTTATTAATAAACTAATCGCTGGAAATTTCTCGGTGTCAAGATAAACTAGCAATTTTTTAAAACAATCTCAATTGCAACAGAAAAGAGTTAAGTTAAGAAACATTTTATTAGAAATAATACTGCATCAAACTTTATAAAAATTATTCGAAGTTACGACCACCATTTTCGATACACAAGTTGTAACGATGTGCAAACGACTGCCAAATTCTTCGAAATAGCCGTGGACGTTCACGAATATTATCAAACGCTAGAATAATTCGAGTTACTAACTCTTCTTCTTTATTAACAGGTGTCTCATAAACCAGTGATTTAATATGACCCCAAATACAAAAATCAGCAGAAGTATATCTGGTGAGCGCGCAAGCCAAGAAATCGGCCCTCCTCTTCAGATCCATCCATTTGGAAATTAAGTAGGACATTTTCAAGCAATTCTAGTAAAGTGTGTTCCAGAAAAATCCTATACAGGTAACCATCTAACCGTACAGGCAGTAAATATGGCCCCACTACATCATAGTCAACAATCCCACTCCAATTATTAACAGAAAACTTACATTGATGATATCACCTGTGAACGGCGTGATGATTATCTTCGCTCCAAATGTGACTATTGTGTGTATTAAAATAGCCATCTCTTGTAAAACATCCTTCATGTGTCCATAAAATACACTCCCAGGAAATCGTCCCAGATTCGTTATTAATTTTATTCCAGTATCATTCGGCAAATTGAACTGGAATTAACGTTTGAACTTTTTGAATAAGAAACGGATGCTTCGGATTATTTTCAAATTGTTGCAGAACTTGGCTCTCAAAGTCAACATTTCGGACAGTGCAATTAGCTGCCGAATCTATTTTCTTTACTTGGAATTCATCAGTATCTCGATACGTTAATCCAATCTTGAAAATTATCTATGACACGGAATCTGACGTTGAGGATGCTGCTCCGCATAACTTTCTTGCTTCGTTAGCATTACCTTAAGCTGCTCCATAGGCGAGATGCATGTCTGCTAATTCAGTATTTGTAAAATGATGCATTTCCAATCGAATACTAATTTATCGAATAAAGATTAATTTTTGACACGTTAAATGACAATTAAACACACTTCTCTAATAAGTAATAATTTGTGACAGACCTAAAATGACAACTACTAAAATAGTTATTGTATTTCAACGCCGGGAAAGCTCTGAGATAACAGCCGATTTTGTTCAATTTATCTCGTTACTGAAAAATTTCCGGATACTAGCTTACTAATAAAAAAATATTGATTTAAGTGCCCTCTATCATTTCTGGAAATTAGGAATAGTTATTCTGTGACATACTGTATAAAACATATGTAATGTAAATTTATTATTTATCATAAAGAGCGCAAGAAAAATGGAGTTCTTAACATTAAATATAAGACTGAACAGATGTAATGTGATTCGTTTTCTGTTACTGCTTTAATAATCTCATTCTTATTCATTGTGTGGGTTTTCGATATATTACGGATACATGCGAGTAATAAGTAGAAACTAAATATAAAATGGTTGTGAATATTTTCTTAGGTTGCGTTGAGAAAATAACTTTCAATTATAAACATTGACAGTAAGTATGTATTGAGTCAGTTGAAGCAGCGAAGGAAGTGAAAGTGAAACGCGTAGTTTATGTTAAACATTCAATATACTAGGTCGATGCAAATAAAATAATTTTTTCTTTCGTGCAGTAGCGCGCAACATTATGCAATTTTTGCGGTAAAAATAGAAACTTGTAATGTGAATAAGACCGTTACTTTTTTGTAGCGGTCTGTACAACGTCTATTCGAGAAGTTACATGGTGGAAATAAGTCACTTAAAAGTGAATTTAGGTGAAAGTCAGAAACCTTGAAGTTTTCAGAACTTTAGTGGAAGATAATGAAATTCAAATCTGGAGAGGTCTAGCAGATAGATTAAGTGATAATTATATTACAGAAACTTTGTTGAACGTTAAAAACTTGGATGAATTTTTTTCAAAAATAAAAGCTGAATCGATAAAATACGAGGCGCTGCCCAGAAATTCCCGGAATTTGAATGTGACGCGTGAAGGGATAGTAGTACAGTTCTGTACCTCTAGTAGGTGTGAGCTACGTCTATACTAAGTGAGTTTATCAAACGGTAATTTGCTAGGTGGTAAGAAACAGTTTTTGTGTTCATTTTCGCTGAGTTGTGTTTGAGTTAATCTGTGACGACACTACAATGTCCAATATGAAAGAATGCATCAAATTCTGCTTCAAACTTGGTAAAACGATAGCGGAAACTCTGAAAAAGCTTAAACAAGCGTTTGGTGAGGATGCTTTAGGTTTGACACAAACCAACCTATAAGTGGTACAACCGTTTTAAAGATGGATGTGTGTCGATTAATGATGATGAGCGTTCTGGTTGTCTATCGATAGAAAACACACTCCAAAATGCGCGATGCTATCCTGCAATACCGAAGGAGAGCTATCTATGATATTTGTAACATTGTCAGCTTGTCGTCTGGCGAACTGAACGCGCGGTGTATTGCTGCCTATACTACTCAGCATTGAACAAAAACGGTACCATGTTCATGTATGCACAGACCTGTAAGAAACTGCCCAAAGGAATGCGAACTTCAGTACCAGAATCATTACTGGCTACGAATCATGAGTGTATGAGTATGATCTCGAAACAAAGTAGCACAGTGGAAGACGTCATCGTCATCACAACCGAAGAAAGTACGACAAGTTCGAAGTAACGTCCAGTCGATGTTGATTTGCTTCTTTGACGCTGATGGCATCGTGCACAAACAATTTCTGGCACTAGGTGAAACAGTTAATGGACGATTTTACTGCGATCTTCTTCAACGACTAATAATAGAAAACATGCGACGCAAGCGGCCTGTAAAGTGGCGCAATAATTCGCCGATCCTACGCCACAACAATGCACCAACCCACATGACACGTCACTTGTTGTGAGTCAGTTTCTAACCTTAACGAAGATGGGGCGCCGTTTTGAGACGATTGAGGAGATCCATACCGAATCGCAGGCACTATTGAACACGTTAACACGCGAAGACTTCCAGCACTGCTTCCAGTCATGGACAAGTCGCTGGGATCGGTATATTTATGCGACAGGAGGGTACTTTGCAGAGAATGGTAATGAATGTAAGTTGCAAGAACAATTTATTGTGTTTTTTTCACATTCTGAAAATTTCTGGATAGCACCTCGTAGATATTCGTCGTAATCATTTTTTTTAACTCTTTTTATCGATTAAAGGCATGTTAGTGAAAAATAGACATTCCTTCGGTGACTAGATAATGGATGAAATGGAGGTTTTGGAACATGTTTTCGAGCTTCGCGTGCTCCAAAATCGCCATTTCATCCACAGAAAAATCCAATAACTATTTGGTGGAGTACACATACAACTAATAATTCATTTTTGATATTAATATAATCTACTTCTGGGTTTTGTACTGTTAATATTGCAACAAATAAGGTTTCGCTATTTGTACTGCCCACTTACTCACTCATAGTTAATGTAGGAATCCGAAAAAAAGTCTTTTAAAATCACAAACAAAACCTCTTGAATCGAGCTTACAGCAATGAACCGCTTTAGTAAAATGACCATGAATAAATGAAAATAAACCGAAAAATGAGATTGACAAAAATTAATCGCCTGAAAACAGTCGTAAAAATTATCAAACACAGAAAAATAATAAGAAACCATCAATACCAAAGAAAATGAAGAATAAAACACCTTAAATTTGTAGATAAATGTTTTATTTGAACCGAAAATGTTAACTCTTTTAGACCTACAAGTTTACTACCAATATTATCTAAACTTCTAGAAGAAAATTTTAAAAACTAGATTACGCCAATCCTTGAAGAATACCAAATCATACTTAAATATCAGATTAGCTTTTGAGGGAAACATGTAACAATCGAACAAATACAACACATGACCAACTGCATACTGCACTACTGTATGTCTTGTCAAAGACATGCTTTCAGGAATCTCCTACCACGCAACTACTTCCTTATCCTCTTATGCAATCTTGAAGTTTCCCATTTTATGGCAAAATGCCAAGACGGACACTCAATACTTCATCCGATATACGCTGGAATTCCACGAGTCAGCGCGCTGAGACCGCTTCTGCATCTTTTGTATACGTGTGCCTCACCCACTTCTGAAAATGTTTTGACCGTTACATATCTGATGTTATAGTTGTATTAACATCCCATACAGGCTCTCATATTGCATCACAACATTACAAAATCTGAACAAAGTCAACTAATGGTTAAAAAAGTGGCGAATCAAAACCAACGAAACAAAATCTCATAATCTCATATAACATTTACGAATCGACGAGCTGCTCATCACTTTACCACTCTATAAGAAAATACCACAGAGGTATGATATTAAATTCCCTGGACAGAAAGGAAACAACTTGGTCTTAAACTCACTAGATTATGGTGGATAGATAATTGATTACAACTCAGCTATCACTTACGAATAAAATGCTCATATGTAAACCCATTTGTTCTTATTCAATTAAACTATGGAGCTCAGCATATATTTCAAGCATCTACTTCATAGAAAATTTTCAATCTGAAACCTTAAGGATGATAGTTGATGCCCCATGGTTTGTACCTAAGTGTGTTATAGCACGCAATCTATAGATACCCTCGATCAAAAAAGAAATTATGAAGTTTAGTGAAAGTTGCACGCACAGACTTGAAACTAGTATCTAATATAACAACCTATTATGAGACGTAGACTCCAACGTATGATCTCATCAGTACATTTTAGCATGTACATTAATTACTTAAAATCCTAAGTTATTAATAGTTACACTTGTAACTAATTATTATTTATGAGAAATATCCATTGATTTTTACTTCCTGCATATTTCATCTAAACAGCACATTTACTTATTGTTATCCTATGAACAGATTGTAAATTAATAAGTTCTATCCACCAATTTTGTTAGTGTAAAAGGTGATGACGGAAGAACGACATTTTATGTCACGGTGTGATGTTAGCCCTCTTCACCAAACCAAAGTAGTTACGTAAGAAACAGTTTTAAATTAATTTTATTGTAAAAGTTAACCAAATATTATGCAAAATAATGCATAGAAATATTACACAGTATGTCACACGAAAAACGCCCCTATCTGTAACTGTAATTTATATTTCGATTTTCATGAGACAGCTATCAAATAAAATTGTTTGATGAATACTATATTTGAGGCCAAGGATTGTATAAGAACATAGGATAGCCAGATCCCTATACCGGCAGTGTTGTTCGCATCGAGCCGTGACTCCGCCTCCTGTGACGTCACAAACGGACCAGTCGCACCGATAAATAGTTGAGGTCTTGGGTTGCTTGAGTTAAAGTAAAGTGTTTTAATTTAGTTTTCGCCGTTACCCTTTGTAAATTAGCGACTGAAATGCCGAGACGTCGTTGTGCGGTAGTTGGCTGTAATAACAGTCGTATTTCTACGAAAATTACCAATTGAGAAATCGTTTATCACAACTTTCCAAAGGCGACAAACTTCGTATCCGATACTGTCCGTAAAGAATGGATAAGGCGCTGCAAACGAGCAGATAAGTGGAATCCAAATACTAGCCAAATTTGCTCAATCCACTTTAATGCAAACGATTATGAACGTGATATGCGGAACGAATTATTAGGTAATAAATGTATTTATACGTTATGAGATAAATTATTCTAATAAATAAATCTAATAAATAAATTATTCTAATACATAGTAATTATTGCTAGGGTTACCTGTACGAAAACAGCTTAAATACACTGCTGTGCCTAGTGTAAATCTTCCACAAATGTCCAAAGATATAAAGAAAGTTGCGACAAGAGGGGAAGCATATTTAAAAAGAAAAAAGGAAAATGAAAGGAAAGAAGAAGTAAATAGATTGATTGCCGAACAATCGATAGCTTCATGTTTAGCGGCAAGTGAGCTGTCAACAGCGTCTTCAACAGCAGAATTTAAAACCGATAAGCCTTTAACTGTCCCAGCAGGAAATATATTATCTAAACAATATGCGGAGCTTCGTGAAAGTCACACTAAATTATCTACAGATATGGAAATTATGAAACGCAAATTGAATTTGCAGAGAAAACAACTTTTATACTATAGAAGAAAGAACAAGCAAGATAAACCTGCACAAAAACAGGAAACGGTAAAAATACTGAGAAAACTCTTAACAGAAAATCAAATTTCTATTCTTCTAAACAAAAAGAAACGCGTTAATTGGACTACTGAAGAGATTGCAGTTGCTTTTACTATTCGTTACCTCAGCAAGAAATGCTATATATTTTTGCGAACTAAACTTAATTTTCCGTTGCCAGCGTTGTCATCTTTGAGAAAGTGGGCATCAAAAATCAGAATAACGCCGGGAGTTTTAGAAGATGTACTAACTTTTCTAAAGGCAGCAGGAGAAAATATGTCTGCAAGAGAGAAAACTGTAGTCATTTCTTTTGATGAAGTCAAAGTTAAAACCACTTTAGAGTATTGTGTTGGTGAAGATCAGGTGCTAGGTCCTTACAATTTAATGCAAGTCTGTATGGTTAGAAGCTTATTTTCTACTTGGAAACAGCCTATCTATCTAGACGTTGACAAAAAGATGACAAAGGATGTGTTAATGGATCTGATCACCCAATTGCATAAAATATCATATAACTGTGTTGCAATTGTAAGTGACTGCGGAAGCAGTAATGTTGCTCTCTGGAAAGCGTTGTCCGTTGGCATAAATAAGACCTATTTCGAGCATCCGCAAACCAAGAAAAATGTTTATGTTTTCGCAGATGCTCCCCATTTACTGAAACTTCTCCGTAATTGGTTTTTGGACACAGGATTTATATTGAGAAGTGCTGGAAACAAAGAGATAAGAAAAGAACCTTTAGAAAGTTTGATAGAATTAACCAATGTAGAAGTAAATTCCTGTTATAAAATTTCTGAAAAGCATATTACAGTTGAAAAGAGTAAAAAACAAAATGTAAGACTAGCGGCTGAATTGTTATCACATAAGGCCGCCCAGGCATTTTTACGATACAAACCAGGCCCTGATAAAAAACTTGCTGAAGATGTCGGAATGTTCATAGACAATATTAATTCTTGGTTTGATATTTTTAATAGCCATGTGAATAGATCTCCTGGCCCTGACCCTATGAAAATCCCTTTTGGAATTTATTTACAGGACCAAAAACAACACTTAAATAAAGTTAGAGATTTAATATTTGACATGAGAGCTGAAGGAAAAAACACTTTGCAAATTTTTCAGAAAGGAATAATAATTTCTATAGAATCGTTGAAACTACTTTTACGAGATATGAAGACCGAATTTGAAGATGTACATTATATATGTACTCATAAACTTAATCAGGATTGTTTGGAGAATTTTTTCTTCCAGCTTAGATGTCGAGGGCCGAATGAACATCCATCTCCATTGGAAGCCATCAAAAGAATAAGAATGATTATTCTTGGGAAGAATCCTGGTATTTTAGAAGCACAGGTACATAAAATGTGTTTATTAATTCTTTACATATTCCTAGTATTATATAGGTACCTATCTACATAGCTATACTTTTTTTAAAGGTGAACACACAAGAAGCTGTTCCTGAAGAATATATAGTGGCCACAGTTTTGAAACAAGCGAAAGTTTCACTTGAATTACCGGAAGAGAAGTTTGTCAGCAATGCAATTCAAAGTAGCAATGGAAGCTCGTTTTCATCATCAGGGATTTCAGAAATATCTGATGCAAAATCACCAGAAACAACGGACGATGCATTTGAGTACATTGCTGGTTTTATAGCGAAGAAATTTAAAAACAGTCATCCCCAACTCGGCGATTATACTTATAAAATTAAAGCCGATCACGCCTACAATTTACCCTCATGGATACAACAGCTCTCTTTTGGTGGTCTTATTAAGCCCTCAACAGATTTCTTAAGTACCATTAAACAGTAGAACAAATATTTTGAGATATATCATGGCGATAATAAACTGCGGAAAGAAACACTGGTTGTTAAAAGACTAGCTTTAAAAATTAAAAAGCGAGAAAATTTGTGCTTTGTTATTATAAAATTATTTTGTAAATTAAGAACTGTTCGAAAATCGAATAAACGTAAGCTTTCTACTAGTACACCGTCAGACACTCAACGAACACTAGCTAAAAAAATGCGAAAAACCACTACTTGATTCGTTTTTATTTAATTACTGCGTAATAAAACATTGCTATATACTGACTCTTTTAATTGAAAAATATATATTTTTTGCTTTGTATAGGGAATACATGCTCATCGGCTTTCTTTATTTATGTTTATGTACCTAATAAATGTGTTTATTTGAAGTTGGAAAAGTTTTTTTTTTAATTATAAACCAAAGTATAACCTTATGGCAATAAAAACGTGTATTATATTTATAACAGTACACTGACGGATATGTTATTATCAAATGAAATATTATATACCATAATAATAGCACTAATATAACTCGATAATTAATTGTTGTAGTAGCTAAACACATTTTATATGGTGCTTTACAGTAGTGAACGCGTTCAACCTGGTCCGTTTGTGACGTCATGGCTCCCCACTACGCGGCGAAAATATTGCGGGATTGAGCAATCCTATGTTCTTATACAATCCTTGATTTGAGGCTACGTTTACTAATTTCCAGCGCCATCTTCAATTTCTAGCGATTGTCAACTTTTTTTCAAATTACTCAGTATATTCTTTTTGCATCATTGGATAGAATTTTTCTTCCTGAATCCACTGATGAACAATACATCAATTTTAATTGTCAATTTAGAAGGGAAAAAAATAATTAAAACACTGTCCGTATATTCTCTTAGTTACTTGTATTATACTGTAGTGTGCGATAGAAAAATAACGCAGTACGCATAAGTAACTGTGATCTTTGACTTTTCTTTGCTAAACAAGCATATTTTGACATTTTTTTGTAATAAATCATGAATTTCAATCAACTTACTGACATGCTGCAAGTTTATTTTGAATGTAGTAAAAACTCTAATCAGACGTTGCGAATTTACATTGAACGTTTCCCGGAAAGAGACCTTCCAGAACGTCGTAAATTTAGCCGATTTGCAGAAAATTTAATAAGATTTGGATATTTCAAGCAACCGGAAGTAGTGCATAGAAAATTTTCTGAAAACATGGACTGGACGTTTTGTTAGCTGTTGAAGAAAATGACAAAACCTCAGTTCGTGAAGTTGCGAGCATAGTTCGAAGTTCTGCGTCTGCAGTGCTTAAAAAACACAAATTTAAGCCATACATTGCCCAAAAATTACAAGCAATAGATGAAAATGTAATTTGTAATTTTACCTTTGCAACAAGACCCATTGTTTTATCGCAAAATTATTTGGACAGATGAATGTACTTTCATTAATTATAGAATTTTTAATCCCAACATTCATCGCCAATGAAGAAAACCCTAGATATGTCGTCGACAATAATTTTCAATGTCATTTTAGCTATAATGTTTGGTGTGGCTTACTGGGAGACCGCTTTATTGGGCCATTTTTTATCGACAGTTTCTTAAATCAACTAAGATATCACCAACTAAACGAAGATGGTAAAAGTTTTTTAAATGAATTACCACTGGCGGAAATGCGTGAAGTATATTTTCAACAAGACGATGTTACTCCCCATAATGCGCGAATAAATGTTGATTGGTTGAATAGAAATTTTAATGAACAATGGATTGGCACATGTGGACCTATTCGTTGGTCTGCGCGTTCACCTTATCTTACGCCTCTAGATTTTTGGGTTTGGGGATGTCTCCAAGATCAAGTTTATTTAACAGTGCCACAGAACGTAACAATTTACGAAACTGATTAATTGAAACTTGTCGGGAAGTAACTAATAATTTTGTATTAATGGCTTCGCATAGTGTTAAATATTGTACTGAGCATAACGGTAATCAATTTGAACAATATTTGTAAAATTTTTTAGTTATGAATTTATTTTTTAGTTTTGTTATTTGTTTTTCTTTGTGAATTAAAAGTTAGTTACATATGGGCAATGCGTTACTTTTTACACTTATTTTTTCATTGTACACTACAGTATAACACAAGTGACTTTAAGAGAATGTTCGGAAAGTGTTTTAATGATTTTATTTCTCTTTGAAATTTACAATTAAAATGGATATATTGTACATCAATGGATTCAGAAAAAAATCTCTATCCAATGATGAAAAAAAATATATAAACCGTTCAATGTAAAAAAAAAAAATTGACAATCACTAGGAATTGAAGATGGCGCTGAAAAAAGTAAATGTAGCCTCAAACACAGTACTCATCAAACTATTTAATTTCGTACTTGTCCCATGAAAATCGAAATATAAATAACAGAGTTACAGCTTGGGACGTTTTTTGCGTGACACCCTGTATATGTATACCAAGTGTTATAGCTAACGTGCTTACCATTAGAATCTCTTAAACAGACAGATATAGAGACCTGATTAAATGGACAAAATATAGCTGACATTTAGGCTAACTTATTAGAAGAAAGAAACATTCAAAATAATAAGCAAAGTATGAATGATGTGCTAAAAAAAAAATTCAGTTGTATTCGGTATTTTATTAATTTTATAAAATATAAATATAAAAATATATAATTTAGAAATTAAATATCACAAACACTGTAATAACAACTAAAATCTATATTTTTCTAACATTCAAATTTCCCGAAAAATATACAAACAAAAAAATTAACATTAAATTGTTTATACACTTACGTGGGGGAAGATGGGTTAACCTGATTAATTTATTTAAGTAGAAGTATTTTGAATATATTATATCAAATCCGTTAACATACTCATAAAACGCATTTTGCATTTGTCAATTTTCGAATAATAAATATTCAGAGAAATGTTTGCTGAAAATGGATCTAAATTTTAAATTACAAGATCAGATTCACAAATAACTACTAACTAGTGTTTGTGTATAGAGATGTTTTAAATTTAAAAAAAAATCAGGAGGAACCATTGGTTTGCTCCCAGTAAATATGTCGCCGTATAGTGCCTCTGCGTTCTGCATCAAATGATTTAATGGGGCTTTTCGAAATATGTTTGTGTTTGAAGTGCGATGTGCAAATGGAAAAGTAATGAGTGGAACATGAAAGTTAACAACAGAAAGTAAGTTCTAATAGTCAATCCGACCACTGATTAATTTATATAAAAAACTTGCGCTGTGTAGCTTCCTTCCATCAGACAATGATTGACCCTTATGCTGCTCCATTAAAAAAGAACAGTCAATTCCACGATCCGGATGTTTTGAAACTAAGAAATTTTAGAAACCGACTCTGAGTTCTCTCTACAGCAATATTCTGAGCTTCGTAAAATGGGTACCAAATAACAGATCCATTCAAGATTACTTACAACAAACACAAAATATAACTTTTCGAGAAGATCGACGTAATTGAAAAATTAGGTAGATCGTAAGATAAATTCTAATGTTTTACTCGCTGAGAGGCACATGTTTTGCACGTGAAAGCTGAAGCAGTGATCAAGTAGTATTCCAAAATCCCTCATAGAACTAACTTTCGAAAGTATATGGCCGTTCATAGAATGAGAGGAAGGAAAAGGTGTTAATTTCTTAGTAAAGGACATAACTACATGACAAAGCGTTTATCTATTTTCAACAAGTGATTGGCACTAGACCAATTAATGATAAAACCAATACTTTCTTGCAAACGTTTAACATCACCATCATCACATGACACTACATTCAAATTTTAATATGATCAGCATAACTCAAGACATTAGAAGGCAAACCTGCAAGTAAATCTTTTATAAACAGTAAGAATAATAGGGGACCTAGATTGGAGCCTTAGGGAACCCCATGAGTAAATATAAAAACATTGGATAAGTAACCATTAGACTTAGACTTCATAAGTCTAAGAAGACAAGGAAAGAAACCAAAAGAAGAAAGTTTATTTAAAAGTATTATCTGATCGATTGTATCAAAAGCGCGACAATAGCTAGTATGTTACCACTTTCTGCTATCTCTTTTCTAGCCAAGTCGACACCTTAAGAAACTTCCCAGTTTGTCACAATAATCTACCACAATCTCGTGGTTCGTGGCTTTATCAGACATATAAAGACTATAAATACTGATGCTTGTTATAACGCACTTAAATCGCTGTCATATAGCATCTCGGATTATTTCAATTTTGTTTGGTAACTTTTAATCGCCTCTCTTTCTGTCTTGATTACGCTACAAGTGGTTACCCTTTTTCATATTTAAATAAACTGTGAAATTGTGGAAATTTGCTGAAAATGTGTTGATCAGCAAATTGATTTGTTTTCAGCAAATTTCCACACTCTTTCTTACTTCGTAGTTAATTAATGAATTAATATTTTTATATAATTTGTCAAACCACAATGATATAGTTTCTTTAAATATAAAAAATGATAACCACTTGTAGTATAATCGAGACAGAAAGAAAGTGTTGACTTATCTAGAGAAAAGATGTGTTGAAATTAATAGCGACATTTGTTTAGACTAAAGTAAATCATAATTTACCTTAAAAACAGCCTCATGAAAGTCAAAATTCTAAATGATAAGAACCAGGCTTGACAAATAAGACAATTATTACCAAGTTTTTTATGCAAATGTTCCAATGAGCGTTATCTCTTAACTCCACCCAGAAAGGTTGTAGAACGAAATAATAAAGGTTATTGACAATTTTCTTATATAACCTCTTATAAATTTCATATCATTATATCCGCGAAAGAAATGTCTTTTAAATATGTAAAAAAATACATGACGCTATTTAAAAAAAAATTAGTTGGCTTTGCATTGAAATAGTAAACTCAAAAAAAAAGAATGCTACCAAGTGATGCCAAATATTATATGAACCATCTTTTGTATAAGAATTTTTTTAATTAAATTGCTCATTCAAATGTTGCAAGCGATATATAGTACTTTTTCCCACACCCTGTATATTTGAAGCTATATAATCTGAAAAAATTATAATTATATCAGTGACATTAGAAGTGTTACACCCAGAAGGAATAATTTGTTCAACTTGATTTTTTGGCATCAGAATGACTATATTTAAAGCATGCTATGATAAGAATCTCGACTTTTTATCTTTTACAATTTTTTGCCAAAAAAAATTATCTCTTAGTTTTTTGTGAAGAAACCTGTTTATGAGAGCTAACTAGTAGAGAAATGTTTTGTTATTGCGCATCCGTCTACGAGTGTTAAGCGTAACAAAATGCCTAGAGTTCGAAGACGTAAAAATTCTAACCGTGTTAGTGACTTTGACAGGGGTAGAATTGTTGCCTATCGAGATGTTGGTTTGTCCTATTGCAAAATTGGCCGCCATGTTAATTGTACTGCAATTATGGTAATGCATTTGTGTCGTGTGTGGACAGAACAAGGTAGAGGAACACGAAGAAGGCCAACTGGTCAACCGAGGCGTACCACAGAGCGTCAAGATAGACGCTTCAGACAACTAACTCTACGAGACCGTTTCTCTACTACGCGTCAAATCGCTGACCAATGGTTTGGAGAAGAAGGTAGGCCTGTTACTATGCGTACACTATATCACCACATTCGAGCCTTTGAACTTCTTTCATACCGTCCACGATTCGTGCTTATGACTGTGGACCACTGTCGTCAACGTTTGAACTGATGCACAAAACGGCAGCATTGTGAGTCAGAATGGGATAACGTCGTGTTCAGCGACGAATCGCGATTCTGTCTAGGTATGCACGATGGCCGTAGCAGGGTACGACGCTGGCGTGGAGAGTGACGTGATATTGGGTTTGCTGTTGAGAGGCATGTACGCAGGACTATTGGAGTAATGGTTTGGGGGGCTATTGCCTATGGTAGCCGATCACCACCTCTCTTTATTCGAGGCAGTATGACAGCTGCGCGTTATGTTGACGATGTCCTACAAACCACTTTACTACCTTATCTAGATGGCGTCCACACATCCTTTTTCAGCAAGACAACGCACGTCTCCATATTGCTCGTCGAACTATGGACTTTCTCCAAGAAACAGGCGTTAATATTTTGCCGTGGCCATCCCTTTCACCGGATTTAAACCCCATTGAACATGTATGGGATATTATGGGGGGAAACTGTCCATTTTGCACCATCCTCCACAGACTCTGGCGCAGTTAATCCACGAAACTCAAGTTGCTTGGTACCACAAGCAAATATCTACGATCTCATTTTGTCGATGCCTAGACGTGTACAAGAGTGTACTAAGCTGCGGGGTCGCCAAACACTTTTCTTATCGTATTACATCTTAATAGAATTTGTTGCAAATGTTATCGTTTCATTTTTTATGTAAAACTATCATATTGCCAAAAAATCAAGTTAAACAAATTATTACTTCTGGCTGTGACACTTCTAATGTTACTGATTTGTTAGTAGAATATATGAAAATATGTTTTTAATACATTATGTATAGGCAAATAAAGCTATATTACTAAAATTTTACTGTAAGAATATACCTACAAGAACGATATACAAGGTGTGTATAAATTGTCGCAAAAGCTACACGTAGCGACATTCTTCGTTCGGTTCTGAATAAAAAATCTTAATGTTAAAATGTCGTATCATGCTTCGTAAATTCATAAATGTCAAAATTTGACAGTAATGATTTTGATTGAACTCACTTTGAAATACAAACTTATTGTTCTACAACGTTGCCAAATGTGTTTTTCGTGGAAGTACGTTAATGAATAAATGTTAAAAACAAGCTTTTAAATCAAAAAGAAAACTCTTTCAATGGAGACTGTGGTTAAATAAAAATTTAAAAAAGGTATATAAACCCTTACCACAATTATTAGTCGTATCCTAAATACGTATTTCGACAACTAAGTTGTCATCATCAGTAGGTAAAAACTACTAATTAAAAGTCGCACATGGGGCACAGTAAAGCAAGGGAAACGCTTCCGCACAACTACTATACACTGCATCCCTGTATAGACTAAAATTAACATGCCAATCTAAACTACGAGACAAACACTTACCTACTTAAGGAAAAGGTCTAAACATGTGTTAAATTGTCGAACAAAGGAACGGCAGACATTCATCTCTAAGGGGGGCGGCACTAACTTCGATTTTTAAAAACTACGATGACCCACTATTAAACTTAAATAAAGCACCTTATAGAGAACAATATGGCAAGATACCATTTTTAGATACTTTACTGATTAGAAATAAACATAAAATAGAAATCGATATTTTCCGGAAAGAAACCAATGTTAATAGATTCATCACCGCGGATTCAAATCATAGTTATCAACATAAGACAGCTTCCTTTAACTTCTTAGTCAATCGGTTACTAAATTTTCCGTTAACAAAAGAGAGATATGAAACAGTACTAGATTTCATTAAAAATATTGCGACATACAATGGCTTTGACATAGAAATAATCAATAAATTAATTAGAAAAACAAAAATAAAAAATACAATCCGCGAATCCACGAGTTTGATATCCCAAAGTAACCAAGAGAAAAAGTACATACGTCTACCATACCACCCCGTCACGAACAACATTAATAAAATTGTGAAAGAAAGAGGTCTCCAGGTAGCCTTTTGGTCCGAAAACACCATCAAAAGTCTGCTAGGGAATACTAAAGATAGAATTAATTCCAATTCGAAATCAGGGATATATGAAATTAGTTGCGCGGATTGTAATTTGAAATATATAGGCCAAACTAAACGACCTATAATAACCCGTTTTAAAGAACACATATCACATATCAAATACAATAGACCGGATAAATCAAATGTCGCAAATCCCGCTTTGAGCACACTGCACAATGTATCGATTACAGGTTTGAAGTTGATCAAAGGAATTAATAAACCCCACGAACTTGATGCTTATGAAAGTATATTTATCGCGAAAAATAAACATACCTCCTTGAATAGCGATAAATCTCCAATACCGTTCAGCTGTCTATTCACATTTTTATTACCATAGTGGGTGGGGGGTAACAGCAGAAATTTAGACATGTGGGAAGCCATACACATGAAAAATACAAAAATTACCTCCTTAACAATGACATGTCACCTATTTATAATTAACTTTTAAATTATATACCAACAATATCTAATAATTCATAGATCCTTTTCACGTTACTTGATTGTTATTTAATATAACTCAACACAGTCAGATGTCTTGTTTTTTCATATGTAACGGTCCTTCCCAATTTTGTCCTTCTTAGAATTTCAATAGAGTTCAGTTTTTACAATATACGACCATACTTTTTAACCATTTGTAATTGAAAAATTTTTACACCCCTACCCAAAATAGATATTTTTACTATACACGTACTCGAAATAATACGTTTAAATAATAACTACTGATGTGTGCATTGCACATGAAATTTTTATTATAAATGTTTTATTTAAATTTAATAGTTGGTCATCGTAGTTTTTAAAAATCGAAGTTAGTGCCGCCCCCCTTAGAGATGAATGTCTGCCGTTCCTTTGTTCGACAATTTAACACATGTGTAGACCTTTTCCTTAAGTAGGTAAGTGTTTGTCTCGTAGTTTAGATTGGCATGTTAAATTTAGTCTATACGGGGATGCAGTGTATAGTAGTTGTGCGGAAGCGTTTCTCTTGCTTTACTGTGCCCCATGTGCTACTTTTAATTAGTAGTTTTTACCTACTGATGATGACAACTTAGTTGTCGAAATACGTATTTAGGATACGACTAATAATTGTGGTAAGGGGTTATATACCTTTTTTAAATCAAAAAGAAAACGTTTACGAAATAATACTAGTAAAAATTTTTTCTTTAAACTAAATTGCATCTATCTCTATTAACAGATATCGAAGAGCAAAGGTTAGTTACGCACTAAAACTCTGAACTTCAAGAACCCCGTGAAAACAAACGAAGCATGATACCACATTTTAACATTAAGATTTTTTATTCAGAACCGAACGAAGAATGTCGCTGCGTGTAGCTTTTGCGACAATTTATACACACGTTATATACATATATTATTTTTCGTTAGTTATAAATGTATTTGCATTAACAAGATTATTTGTTTAATCCCACAAATAAATATTTTACAGCAGTTCTATTTGATTTAGCACAAAGAGCTTTCTTTTTTTCTTAATTTTTATTGGACTCGCTAACTCACCCGCTTCTACCATAGTACCGTTGCTTGAAAATGTATAACTGTCGGTCTATTCAGATTTATAACTTTCTAGGTGTTTTGGGTGCATATACGTAGATACATATTAAAATTTAAGAAACACCTTCAGCAAACATCTCGTATACATTATTCGCACATTACATAAATTTTATTTGTTTGGTACCCACATCTTCTCCTACATACGTTATTCTACATTTAATATGTTAAATTTAATCCAATAAAATAATGTTTTAAACACTCAGAAATTAACAAAGCTCGTTACTTCATCTGGAGGAATATCATCGTCGTCATTGAATTTTTCAAAATATCTTGTGTCAATGGGACTAGACAGTTTTGGCACGAATGGTGCCTTCATTTTTTTGTTCCTAAGTTTTTCCCAGTCGAAACCTTGAAACCACTTATGACCACGAATATCTTGTATACCATTTTTCTGATTACCAAGTCGATCGATTGATATGGGTCTACAGAGTCTCTGAATTATATTTCTAGCACTATTGGTAACGCTTTGCGGGAACGTTACGCTATTAATTCCCCTTAATATACGATTGTATGTCATCATGTTTGTTCGATCGTCAGTTCTAAAAGGAGTTTTACCAACCAGCAGTTCAAAAACTAAAATTCCAAACGCCCAATAGTCCACTGATTTATCATGGCCCCTATTGTATATAATTTCCGGAGCGACATATTCGGGAGTACCGGCGAAAGTATATGTTTTAGTCGCTAATCTCAGATTTTTTGCAAAACCAAAATCTGTCATTTTTATATAACCTTTCGAGTCTATCAATAGATTTTCTGGTTTTAGATCCCGATAAATGATATTTCTCTCATGTAGATACGAAAGAGCTTCCAATACGCAACCAGCGTAAAATCGTGCTTCCATTTCTGGTACTGAACGACCTTTCTGCTTTTGAAGATAGGTCCAAAGGTCACCACCCATACAACTTTCCATTAAGAAATACAGATACTTATCGTCTTTAAACGTCTTAAACATACGAGCTATAAATATACAATTACAAGAAATTTGAATGTCTCTTTCATTAAAAACATGTTCAACTTGCTCTTGCTGCAGCATATCTATCTTCTTCAGATATTTTAGTGCAAAAGTCAACTTTGGATCTTCTCTGTGTTGAACTAATTCAACTCGACCGAAACCGCCAACACCTAGCGTAGCCCTTCTTTCTAAGTCGTCTAATTGTAAGTGAGAAAATTCATTTTGCGGAAGTGTCGTTCCTGAAACTTCTGGAAATACTGGTTTTACCTCGGCATCTTTAGATTTATCTTCAGATTGCAATGAGAGATCGTTAAAATGTTTTTTAAATTCCGAACTGGTCAATGTAAGACATTCCACACCTGGTGCGTCTGCTGTAACTGTTGCCTGGCGAGGTTCATCCGTCAAAAGAGCCCTTTCACCGAAGAACGCACCACGTCCTAACTCAGAAACTTTACCTTGCTTTTCCTTTGTAATCGTCACCGAACCAGCTCTTATAATATAAAACTTATCTCCAGGTTCACCTTCCCTTACAATAACCGTATCGGTTTTGAAGAATTCCTTTTGCAGTAAGTTGGATATTTTCGTTAAGGATTCATCGTTCAGTTTGTTGACAAGGGGCACGTTTCGTAAGAACGACAACGTCTCTTCGAAATCTTGAATTGCAGATTGGACGATAATTTGCTGATAAATGTGTCGTTCGAGGACCCAGATCTTGCCATTAGTTACTGCTTTAATAGTGGCCAATCTTTTTGAGTTATACAATATGGCCAATTCACCGAACACCCGTTTATCACTGAAGGTAGCAAATAGTTTATTCTTTACGTAGATCTCGTAGGTGCCCCTCATCGACACGTACATATTATTTCCCGGTTCTCCTTCTTGAATTATGACTTCTCCAGCTTTTACTTTACGTTCATGCATGGCGTCTATTACTTTATGCAGACTCTCTCCTTTCAGTACATTTGCGAGAAAATCGTTGGCGGAAAAAGCATTTCTTAAATGCAAAACATCCCTGAGAAGAAAAGAAACTTGTAAACACCTTATATTAGTATTGAAATGGCATATTATAAATTGTATACAGTGTGATTAAACAAAACGATGTACAAGAAACGTATAAAATTTCAAAAATAACTTCACCTTGAAAATTTGTAATAAAACAGGCGTCTGTAATCTATTCAATGAACATATTTTTATTATTGCCGCACTTTAAGTGTAAATATCAGTTTTATTGTTTTAAACAGAATTCTGTCCTTTTTTCCTTTAGTTTTCAGGTCCTCAAAAAATGTAATTCTTCTTTGGTAGTGGGGGGGGGGGGAGCGTATTACGCCCCTGTTTGTTAAAGCGTTTTCTAAAACTCATTTTATTATTTTGTTTAATTAGCCCTTAACTGGCAACGTCCCAAATAAGTAGCGCAATTGCTGATGTGACGTTAAATTGACACTTCGTCAAAAACAAAACTTAATCGGTAAATTATTGCTCAGTTTTTGATAACTTACACTTCATTAAGCTTTCAGGATGTGTTTTAGAATAAAATTGAAGGAAAAATTAATTTAGTTTGACTTTCATATATGTCGAATTAATGAACTGTGTGAAAAAAAAGAAAAAAAAAGATCAATAATGTCAAATTTTCTTGCATTAAAACTAAAAAGGTTAGTTTTCTCCGATTGTCGGCTCGTGATGACGTACTGTACGGGTCGCGACAATGATGCGAGTGCCTCGTGTGTTTTCGGTGTTTACTAAGAAAACGCTACAGTTAGTACACGAGAATACACGAAGCACTCGCATCATTGTACGTGCCTCAATAGTACGTCATCACGAGCCGCGCCTATTTTTTTCATTAATCTCAATATGCAAAGTATGTGATTTTTTAACCGTTAAATTTTTTTTCATCGATAAAAAAAGATTCTTTTTCACTGTGATATTTTAATGTGTAATTTACACTCGTAACTAAGGCAACTCAGCGTAATTGCCGTAGCCGCCGTAATTATGTAGGTGACATTTTATTTTATTTATATTATTCTACAATTTTAAATTACTACAATTGGAAAAAAAAATGTTGTTTATATTACGCGTGCAAAGCAGTTTTTTGAGTTTTCGAATGTATTTTTTGTCTCGACCTTCGGCCTCGACAAAAAACTCAACATTTTCAAACTCAAAAAACCTATGCTTTGCACACTTAATATAAAAATAACTATTTTCTCCAATTGTCAAAAAAAGTGACGTTTTTTCATGAATCTCAGTATGCAAAGTGTGTCATTTTTCAACCGCTAAAAAAAGTTTTGTTTTTCTACGACTCTATAAAATAACGAGCCATCGAAAAAATTTATAATTGGAGTAGACTGTGAAATTGGGTTGGTACTTTAGCCACTGCCACATAATGACATTTATTATTTGACATTGAAGCTATAAGTTTGTGTCAAATTTTTCAAAACTGTTTTTAAGAAAATTAAATTTATTTAAAAAATGGTATTCAACATAGAACAAAAAGCAAAAATTATCGAATGTTACTTCCGTACAGGTGTGAAAGTCAATGGCGAGTGGCAGTATTCAATTACGAAATGCATGGCTGATTTTAGTGAAGAACATCCTTAATTAGTGTTTGACTACAATGATTTTTACAATGTTTTGACAAATTGTGTAAAGTTATTCAGAGAGACTGGGTCGGTCTAAAAACTGGAAGTGGACGGCCATCTAAACGTACAACTGATAATATTGAAGCCCTTCAACAACTCACCGCAAATGCTGCATAAAGTTTTTGCTGGATTGCGGAGAAGAGTTGGTTTGTGTTTAGATGTAAATGGACAACATTTTCAACAACTTCTGTAGCTATATGTAAATTTTGATTATGATTTCGATATTAAATAAATTATTTGTTTTCTTTTTTGTTGTAGTATCATTTCAATGCCATAACCTTTTTTTACAATGAAACCAAATGAAACTGTCAAGCATCAAGTAATGTGTCATTATGTGGAAGTGGCTAAAGTACCAACCCCATTTCACAGTCTACTCCAATTATGAATTTTTTCGATAGCTCGTTAGTATATTATTTAACGAGTGACGAAAGTAACATTTTTTTAAGCGAGAGAAAATGTTCGCGAGCTTAAAAAATGATTTCGACGAATTAAACACTATACTTTTTCTACGATCTCGCCTATGGCATTATAATAAACTTTAAAAAAATGTAAACAAATACTTTATTTTCAATTAGAAATTACAAAACTATAAGATCATGTTTAAATTAGTTATGATTTAGACTTTGATATAAGTAATATGTAGACCATAAGGTCGATGGCTTCAAATTTTCCCACAATTTTGCAAAATATGTAAGCAGCACAATTTCCGAATATGAGTTTATGCTATTATCAGTGAATTTTACATAGACTTCTCCATACCTCTTTCTCGATTTTTCTCGTAATAAGTCCGCACATAGATTTTCTCAGCTTGATTTACTATATTGGGAATATCTAAATCACTTTCGGAATCAGAAATCATGATAAAGTTTCAAACAGCACAAACTAACATGATTTTAAAATGACGGGATACAGCGACAGTAGGCAACTAGACGCAGGTAAAATTTAGTAACTTTCGTCACTAGGGACGAAAGTTAACGTTATGGAATTTTCTCTCACTAGTAACGGAAATCAAGTTTGCGTTGCAATATTCCGGTGACGAAAAATGTCATTTTATAAAGGGTCGCAGGAAAGACATTTTTCATCACCGAATACTGCAGCGAAAATTTGATTTCCGTCACTAGTGAGAGAAAATCCCATAACGTTAACTTTCATCGCTTGGGACGAAAATTACCTACTAATTTTCACCTGCGTCTAATTGCCTGCTGTTGCTATATAGCGTAATTTTTTTAAACAGTTTGTGCTGTTCGAAGCTTTATCATGATTTCTGATTCAGAACGTGATTTAGATATTCCCAATATGCCACCAGAAATAGTAAATCAATCTGAGCTTAATATAAAAATAACTATCAAATCCTTCAAATCCTAGTTCCAGATTTGAAGCACCCTACTAATATTCATGCAAATTTCTCTAGGAATTCTTGCATTACCCAGTCTTCTGGTAAGCTGTGCTGTTACTATATTATATGCCAACTCTTTGGCGAAATTGAACCCAGTAATTTCCTCATTAGAATATGCTGAGCTTTAGACAACATGTGCATTCGACGAAGCTTCCTATCTAGGATTCTGAAGAACAAAACCATTGGCCATCATCTGGTACGACGACTGCTGGAATATTTGGTGGATTTCTCGTAGATAACGTCTACGCCACCTTTTGAGGTATTATAAAAACAAATTATTTCTGGCTATTCAGTATCATTGTCCACACTTGCATTGTGAAGGAGAACACAAGAATGACAGCCTTATTTGGGTGTGGCACATGTGAAATAATAGTTAGATCTTTGGTGAAGCCATGCAGACTTTCTCCAAGTGTTCTGGTTCTTTCGGGAAGAAATTCAGATGAAATTTCCCTTTTGTTTTTTTTTAATGTGTCTACGTATGTTTGGCCGTTTGATCTCAACTTATTAACCAGTTCTATTGGGGAAAATCAATTATCCGCGGTAATGTTTTATAAACTGGCTTGTACAATCGTACTATGCAAAAAATTCCGTCGAAATTCAATTTTCCGCAACGAAAGTAAGCCCACCTTCTTTGTCAAGTGTTATTAGTTATAGCTCAGGCATCATCTGCAGTATATATTACATAATGTTTCGTTCTTTTGCATTTTTCTTGAACAAGAACGATAACTAGGGTGAAAAATGTATTCTTTCCTTCTATTTTAATCGTATCATTTTACAATTTACAAAATACCTACAGTCAAGACTTAAATGTTAAACGCTATGTAAGCCGCCAAACATTTACAACAGAACTTATTCCACAAACCAATATTTATCATTTGTAATGTAAAAAATGCAATTATAATTAAAATCTAAAACAGTCTGTAGTTATTTAATGTAAGATTACACAGGCCTGCGATGGTAAAATTGTCTGGATTTTATACAGTGATTTCAATAGATTTTTTGGTGCTGAAAATGGGAAAATTATTTAAAAAATTCCATTACGTAAAGTTTTTTTACAATCTAGGGCTTTTTGACCTATCTGCAGGTATTAGTCTTTTTGTAAAGGACAATTTTGTTAAACCATTGTTTAAATAAACTATTATAATTTTTTTACTTTTTATGATAAAGAAGTTACAAATAGAAATAATTGAGCATGTCGCAAGACATGACTCATCATCTTCCTGTTACTGCATGTCTACCTCCCCACCTCCACTACAAACATATTGCTATTCTAGACAAAACAGTTAGTTCATTCAATATCTTCTTTACAACTGTGGTGTGAATTTGTGTAATTAGTTGACATTTGTGATTAGTTGCTGAGTTAATTTAATTTTTATTTTACGAGTTTTTTAAAATTAAATTCCAATGGCATCAAGAGGCTGTGTCAATGTACCCAACTCCTTCTGCTATATTTGTGGAAAATTTACAGTAAAAAACAACAAAGAAACATTACAGATTTTGTAAAAAAAGTATATTTTGCATATTTTGGTGTGAAATTAGGAGACCAAGACAAACTTTGGGCTCCTCATAAGGTTTGTTCAGTGTGTGTTGAAGAGCTTCGCCAGTGGTCACAAGGAAAAAAAACAGTCTTTTCGCTTTGGAGTGCCTATGGTTTGGAGAGAACCGATCAATCATAGCGATGATTGTTATTTTTGTTCGTGTGTAGTACACGGATTCAATTTAAAAAACAAAAAGGACATCGTTTACCCAAACCTTCGATCCACAACACGTCCTATACCTCATGGACCAGAAGTACCTGTTCCTTCACTACCAGATACATTAGATGATGTATCTGATGACGAAATGGTTTCACGTACATGCGCAAGTGAACTGGATGAGGGAAGTGATTACTATGATACTGGAAGTGATGAGCCAAAACTGTTTGACCAATCTGAATTAAATGATTTGGTGAGGGACTTAAACCTTCTTAAGGACTCAGCTGAGCTTTTAGGCTCAAGGTTGAAAGAAAAAAAATTGTTAGAACCTAGCACAACATTTTACTGGTTTAGGAACAGAGAAAAAGAGTTTGCTCGATATTATTCCGAAGAAGATGCACTAGTTTTCTGTAATGATGTACCCGGGCTCATGGAACAATTCCACGTAGAATATAATGTTTCTGAATGGAGACTCTTTATTGACTCTTCAAAAAGGAGCCTTAAGGCCGTTCTTCTACACAATGGAAGTAAATATGCTTCTGTACCAGTGGGACATTCAGTTCATTTAAAAGAGTGTTATGCAAATCTTGAGTTACTTTTAATTAAAATTCGTTACAAGGATCAAGGCTGGATAATTTGTGGTGATTTGAAAGTTCTTTGTTTGTTACTTGGACATCAAAGCGGTTATACTAAATATCCTTTTTTTTTGGGTGAGTGGGATAGTCGTGATAGAAAGCAGCACTGTTGTAAAAAGATGTGGCCACCAAGACAAACCTTACAACTTGGAATGAAAAACATTGAAAGAAAAAGTTTAGTAGACCCGAGCAAAGTTTTGCTTCCTCCATTACATATAAAACTAGGGTTAATGAAACAATTTGTGAAGACATTCAAAAAAGATGGAGAGTGCTTCAAGTATCTTTGCAGCCAGTTTCCTCGCTTGTCAGAAGCAAAGATATAGGAGGGTGTTTTTGTTGGGCCGGATATAAGAAAGCTTATGAAAGATGAAAATTTTGAATCTAAAATGGAGGAAACAGAAAAACAAGCATGGATAGCCTTCAAAAATGTGGTTACAAATTTTCTTGGCAACAAAAAACATGAAGATTATAAAAATATTGTGCAAAATATGTTAGAAAAATTTAAAACCTTAGGCTGTAACATGAGTTTGAAGGTGCATTTTCTAGATTCGCATCTCGACTACTTCCCTGAAAATCTTGGTGCAGTAAGTGAGGAGCAGGGGGAAAGGTTCCACCAAGACCTAAAAGAGATGGAGAGAAGATACCAAGGAAGATGGAATATAAGCATGATAGCTGATTATTATTGGATGTTAAAAAGGGATGGTCCACTACGAGATTACAAAAGAAAAAGCACAAAAAGGAGTATGGAAAGACAAAAAAAAAGATATTATAAGGACTTGTAAAGACATAGATTGTATTTTACTGTTTCTTTTCATTAGATTTAATGATATTTGTAAGTAATTTTGTTTTTTATATCCTTTGTAAATAAATTTAAAAAAATGTAACTAAAAATAATTTTTAATTTTAAAAAAATATAATTTGAAACCTTTTTGTTAAAAATCCTTACGTGATGGAGAAAAATAGAGTTCATATTTGGATTCAGCGCCCAAAAAACACATAAGAATCAGCTATCAAATTTAAAACAATTTTTAGAATGTTAAAAAAACGCAGGCCTGTGTTATTTAATAATGTTTAGTTTAAAATCAAGAGTAAGACTCAAGGCTAAAATAAAAGATACTTAGATATTAAGGAGTATTTATTAAAATATTTTCATTGAATAGATTGTAGACAATTACACATTAAGAATCTTCAAATTACATGAATTATTAAAATTTTTTTAATATATTAATTTGTTGAATCATCCTGTGGCAGTGATGATGCATTTAGAAATAATTTTTACGTCTTCATTTTTAAACAAGTCCAACGAAACCCTAACAATATTCTATATCTATAAAATAATTGTATCATCCATCCCTGGCGCCGATATTAGCGAAGTTTCATCCTTTTTATTATACTGTCTAATGTATATAACAGATATGTACATTGTACACCGTTTTATTAAAACTTATCGGCAACTTTATTTAATATATTTATTTCGAAAAACCATAAAATTGGACCAAAGAAAAAGCACGTATTACGAACTTGTTACAAATGAAACAGACATACGTTACACACATCTGTTTCTGTACACATGGACGGGCTGAACTCTCGTTTGTCCGTCAGATGTCACTAGATTATCTGGTGCCACCTGATAGGACAAAATTTGCTATGCCTATGATGCGATCCATTGAACTTTACTTCACTAGCCAAACTGACGAAGTCTATTGAGACAGAAACACGTGTCTTTGGCTGAAGTAAACGTTGGAAAATTCGAGGTGTATGTACATGTGTAAAGATACTGATGTGTTTAATGCATATCTGTTTCATTTGTACAATAAAATTGCATGTATTTCTAGATCTCGTAAAACACTTTCACATATTATAATACACTACATATATTTTCGTAATCCATGTTATTCGTCAATAATGAAATTTTCGATCAACCTAAATTTTACGTTTTTTGCTTAGCTTACTTAGTCGACTGAACGCGATTTAAGTACTTTCATATTAATACAATTACATATTTACAGCATAATAAAATTAACTAATTATTGTAAGTAATAATATTAAGGCTGACCATTTTCGATTACAATTCAGTAGCGTCGCTTCAAGGATATTGGATAAAGTTATAAAACATTACGATAAGCAGTCACTAATAAGATCTAGGGGAATGTGTATCGACTATTGAATTTTTTACAGCCACTGTTGACTCAATGTCTAAATAATGTTTCATTGTACCATGTCAATTATAAATTCTAACTTAACTGCAGTTACGTATTTATCATTTATCAGGGTCTATAGAATGTAATTAAAGCGCGTAACCTAAATCAATCTTCTAGAAACAGAACGCATTCAGAAAAATTTAAAAACTGCTATAAGAATATGTTTTCTTGTAGTAGCTTCTTAATTTTTCTTAAAATGTGTAAACTCACAATTCGTTTTTGGAGCAATCCAATATTTATTTTTAGATAACTAAACATAGCTAAAATTTTGGTTAATATGCAACAAGCTTTGTGTGGCAATGCTCCTTCAAAAGTCAAAATTTCAGTGAAGAAATAGACGGTAATCAATCGAGGCAAGCTCGGTGCTGTGGGGTGATAAAAAATTTCCCATTTAAGTTTGTTCAAGAGTACTCGTGTGGAAGTGGTTGAACGTGGTCGTGTATTACCATTAGATTAGATTAGATTACTTGAAGTGTCCGTAAAGCCTTTTCCACTGCGAACTTTCTAGATCTATTGTGATTATCATGCTTTATTGGAGTACTTTCTCTAGCTCTGTTCTTTTAATTAAGCTTGCGGGTTTTGAGAGCAGTTCTTTTAAATATAGTTCCACTTTAGGGTATTGATCACTCATTTGTAGGAACCACGTTCTTGTTAAGCCTTCGCATTGGCATAGTGCAAATTGTGGGTTCCTCTCACCCTTGGCAGAATCCACGTACCGTTTCTTCTGCTAAGCTCATATTATTCATATATTTGTTGAGTTTACAATGTCCCGTTAATAGGCCTACTATCATCTTAACGGACTTTCTGTCTCTATTCAGTAGATGCGTTGTAAAGTTAGCGAATATTCTTTAAAGAACTGTTTTGCCTGTCTTTGACCTGAAGAGTTCTTTCACCTTGCTCTAAATCTATTTTCAGCCCACTTTTTCAAGGCTATTTTAATAATTGTTTTTTCAATACCAAAAGAAAGTTCCGGCCCTATGAAGACTGTAGACGAGGCTTGTCTTCCGCTTTCTCATTGGACCTGTGGCCTTCAAGGCTCGGGACCCAGATCACTTTCTTGTGATTACTGAACTCACTTAAAGCACACACATAATCCCATACAAGTTTTGATTTAACTTGTACTGAATCCAGTGCCTTTAACAGTGCTTGGTTGTCAGAGAAAATGGTTACGGTACGATTTCTTCCACTGTGTCTGTTAATTTCCTCAACGCAATAATACCGCTTGAAATACCGTAGTATCTCTACTTTGACTACGTTGGATCATTGTCCTTTCTTTGAGCCCATACATTCCGGCTCCAATACCTTTTTATATTTTAGAACCGTCAGAACCAGGCCGAATCTATTTGTACCAAATAGATTCTGCCTGGACGGGTGGTCCTTTTTTCCACTCCTCATCACAGTTTAATTTTTTAACTATGGCACCATTCGGTTTCAGTTGTTTCCCCTGTAATGGGATCTACCTGTTGTTCTTCTATGAACTTATGATAGTCAGTGCCGTGGAGTTGACTTATAGGTGTTTGGCCTTGCATTAGTTTATAGGCTACTGACTTTGGTTCTCCTTATGTATGAATGAGAGGTGGTAGATTTAGTATCACCTCCAGCGTAGCTGTAGCAGTTGTTCTCATGGCACCTGTGTCACTTAGACATGCTAGTTTTTGTATGCCACCTAGCAGTCTACTAACTTTTTTTGCTTATCATTTTACCACCATGCAATCGCTCCATAGCTTCTCATGGGCCTAATTACTCTTGTGTCTTGTCTATAGCCATAGAGTGATTTTGGGACTTGTGTATTGTCGTGCAGCAGAACAATTCCGAAATTGAGAAAACATAGTCTTTTGTTTTTTAGCAGCCGTTTGTAGTCTAGCACAATAAGTTGCCGTGTTTATTCTGGTTTCTTGCTCCATGAAATCTACGATTAAAATGCTGTGTCTGTCTTCTTTTGTTAGGTACAGTGACCCACTACGCCGCCATTGTATAGATTGTTGCTTAGTCTCCGGTGTGCGTGGGAAACCTAGGTTTCATTGGCCGTTACAATATGGTCAAAAAACCCGTCTTCACCAATGTTGCGTCTCTCCTAAAATGCAATCGCAGTTGTCATTCGCTTTGTATTGTGGGTCTCAATACGTTTTTCCATACCAATTTGCTATAAATCAATTTTTCTGTTATATTCTTACAAGAAATACAAAATTTGTCGAAAGTGAGTGAGCAATTTAGATTTTGTAAACCTTCGATTTCGACGAATTTTCTCATTCACTTGTTGAAGCAAATTCTCAGTGACTAATGGTGGCCTACCATTTCATTCTTCTTTGTACACGTTTGTCCTGTCGTCATTGGACTGTCTGTACCACCTTCTTATCATTCTTTCATTTCCTAAACTCTACAAATTTATCTAAAAACTTCTGTAGGCTAAACATTACTTGCATTTTAGTCACTAATACTGACAACTGAACAGGTTTTGTATAGTTTTACTCATTTTAACGCAACGTGATAAGTCGAACGTCAACGACATACTAATAGTTCGACGTTTACAGGCTTCCTGTATAGTAATGACGTTATTTAGAGGAGATTTACTTACTAGCACTATCTTCTTAAAACATATCTACTTTTTAAACTTTGTTTGTAAATTTATCTCATATAATAAGTGAAGAAGTACATGAAAATTTGTGATCTGTTTGAAACTTAATTTTGAAAAGCGTTGCGACATTTTATACAACTCGCAGCAAAACTATAACCCACTAGGAAGAATAATTATTCAATAATTTTATAAAAGTTATTTCAAATAATTTACTGTAGACTAACATACACATTATTTCGCTAAACTTTGGGTTCATCAGGTGATGATAATGAATAATGCTTACTAAATTATGTACAGCCTCATTTTGTATTCCTAAAAAAGTGTGGAGTTATTACAAGTGGGGGTTACTACCAATTGAGAAACCCAGTAGAGGAGAGCGATTTAATTCTGTTTGTTAATTTAGTGCCAGACCAATTAATTAATAAATTAAGCTTTTTGCCGTTATCCTGTACATGTAAGATTTTAAAGTATTTGTTAAATTTATGGTTTATCATAAACTACAATAGAACTTTCCTAAGATTGGCACTAGGTAGCGTTAATTTTTGTTAACCGTAGAACACAAGCTGAATCACTTGCAAATCGCTTCTTCGCTGCTGTAGCAATATGAGAATTATTTTTTTCACTTAACTCTTATTCCTGGTGAAACTCGGTTACTTTTATTCCATTTTTGACTCAAAACATGGCATCATGAAACAATGTCGAACCTCATCTTGAAAATTCAGAAGAAACACAAAATATAATATTGCCTAGTTGATTTTATTACAGAAGGTCGTACAGTTAATGAACGAATATCATTCGACATTTCTGCGTGACAACATTGAACAAACGATCAAGAATAAAAGACAAAGAGACAAAGTTCTATTTGCTTACTCGAAGACAATACTCGTCCTCATATCGGCACAAATACACTTCAAATTATGAACAAACTTCAATAAGACCTTATTTTCCATTCGATATACAATTCAGATCGCGTCCTCTTCGATTTTACTTTGTTTGGGCAATTAAATAAGTCTTCGGAAAGAGATTCCACTCAGATGAAATTATAAGCTGTTCGGAAGTGAATACTCAGTCAGTCCTAAGACTTCTTCCAACGAGGTATAAGTGAGTTTCTAGATCAACGCCGCAAGTATTTCACTCAGCAGGAAGACTATATTGGAATTTTTTAATTTTTTTGCTGTAATATAAATAATGTAATGTAATATAATAATTTTACTGTGAATACTGGTTAAAGTTGGAAAGCATTCATGAAAATATTAAAACAGTGACATTCTCAAGATAAATGACGAAGTTAATGTTGGAGTTATAAAATTCAAACACAAAACAGAAGAAAAATAGAAGTGTTTGCAAATATAAACAATTTTTTTAATTTTGCAAAACAGAGAAACAATACGCCAAAGAATTAGAATTAAGAAAAATACTGGTAAATCTTTTTTAACTAAGGACAATGTAGTGAAACTTTATAAGGAGATTAGAAACCCATTCGATTGTGAATGCGTACTTGAGATCTCACGTAATCGTATACCGCTTTCCTTTTCTTTTGTTCACATGATATAAACAGTATGGTGTTACACGGCCCGTACAAGAGTTTTGTTTCTATTTGCATTTCGAATTTATAAGTAGAGAGTGCTGATGTTTAACATTCATTTATTTATTTAATTATTAGAACCTAAACTTAATTTTATTCAGGGCTCCACCCATTCACATATGTTGAAACGAGATACGCTTTCTTTGTTTTCCTTTCTACTTAAACTTATAAATTTTCTTTTCTACGGAAACGTTCTTAATAAACTTGGTTCTTTTCTTTAATGTGGGACATTTTCTGTTACTTCATATCATCCCCTGTATTCGATCTAATTATTTGTAGTGGGTACGTTAACGCAACTACATCCTCCGCGCGACATATAACTCCCGTGACGCCCTTTTTAAATTATAGTCAGTTTATCAACGTTTCGGCAAAAATCGCACGACCATCTTCACTGAGATCTACGCTGTTGGCACTGGCTGACTGTCTTGTAAATTTAAAATCAGCCCGCCCACGGAAGGTACGTCCGAGGAGGGTTATTAGAATGCGCAAAATTTAATTAAAGCCAGTTTTCGTGGTCTTTTGTTGCTTGCACCTGATATAAGTTACACTAGATGAAAATTAAAAGCATCTCGGTTGAAGAAAGGAGAGAATTCGTAAATTCAAGAGGTAAAATTTAAAAAACGTTTAAAAAACATTAATTAAATTAATTAATTCATTAAAAGGCGGTTTGAATAATAAATTGTCCTTCTACATTTAGTAAAATAAGATCTTTTTTTATGAATTGTAGAAATTTACGAAAAACAATATTGTTAGAAACAATAAAATAAAACAGCAAGTATTTTCTAATTTTGCTCAGCTATCAGGAGTTTTCTTAACCAACTTTATTTAGAACTTAAAATTACATTAATCACCTAAATTTATACCATATAGATCTCGTCCATCGCTGGCACTCTTCCAAGCGATGCCTTAGATTTTCCATTACTCTTGTGCATAAGTGAGGAGTAACGGCTTCAAACTCTTCCTACACAACCTTTTTCTTCCAAATTTGCTGTAGCGTTATTATAAATCTTCTTGATATTATTTAATTAATTTAATTAATTTAAAATTAATCCCAAGTGTATGCAGACTTATGCAACTAACTGTATGTATTCCTCTAAGATTAATTAGTTTATTCAATTAGTTTATATATTTTAATTGTTTATTTTCAAAATTAATTGTATATTTTTGTTTTTTTTAACGTTTTTGTATTCTGGAATAATTTCATTAATTTAATTAATGCGTATCTACTTTTAATCACTAATTTTAAAAATTAATCCTTGATGCTTACAGCTAACTAAGGAAAGTGTGTTTCAAGTTTCTTCTAACTTCTTAAATAGTGTTAAAAAAGCAGATTTACTAAGTTTCATGAAATACTTTATTTCAATAAATTAGTACTGCGTTCCCATTCCCACTACCTTCACGTATATATTTTGCGACAAAAATTGCGAATCTTTGCATTAAGATAAATACTAATTGCATCTATTGGTATTTTTGGACTTGAGCTTTTATTAAATACTCTAATAAAATAACGCGCTACTTTGATTTTGTGTTTGTTCAAAAACAACTAATTTTCTTTTCATCATATATAACTTTGTTGAAAGCATTTAAGAAGCGAATCCGGCATTATTACTTAATTAGGTGAATAATATAGACCATGAAGTTAATATTGATTAACGTGCGCCAATCTTTCGTTTTATAAAATCTCAAAAGTATTTCTTCTGATATTAAGATAAGTAGATAAGTGGACTAAAATTTCGTAAGATTTAACACAGGGATCAATTTAGACATTTTACCCCATCCATTTTTTTTTCTCAGTGGCGTGACCACGAATATAACGTGAGAAATTCATGCACCAAGGAACCTGTTCGAACAGATAATGAACAGTTTAACCAGTTCTTTATCTGTTTAGACCTGTTTTATACCCGTTTCGTCATAAAACGAAATATATTATATTGTATATTAGGTTTAATTGTTTTTTGTTAAATAAATAAAACACTCAGAAAACACCTAAGTTTCAATATAACTACCACCAAACAAAATAAAGAACACTTATACGGAAGTGCACTCTGTGAATGGTGGGTCAAGACACAAATTATACAAAAGCTGTTCGTTACTTGTTCGTTACTTGTTACTTGTTCATTACCTACTTGAACCTGTTCTTGAGCGCATTGTGGGCGTGGCCACGCGGTTAAGAAAAAAGTGGAGGGGATATAATGTATGAATTGACCCCTATATTAAATCTTATGGGATTTTGATCCAGAACTCCCTCAGCTTATCTATTAAGATATATAGCGTATATTTCGTAGATACCAGTGGTGATCATGATTATACTCCTATTCTTATAAAAATAGCTTCTGGTCACTTAAATTACTTTTTAGAAAACTATTTTACAGAAATAGTTAGACAACATTTCGCTTATAAAATATTAATTATTTAGAAAACGATGTTCGACATTTGAAATATTATAACTTTATTATAACAAAGTTATAACTTCAAGAGTCTATATCTTGTAAATATGTAGTGTTGTAAGTAACATGTATATTGTATATGTATGTAAAATATGTTTGTGTTTACGAGTTTAGAGTGATCATGCAATTTAAGACGCTTAATTATAAGGAGTGAGCCACAAAAAAGCTTTCAGAGTATGCCATAGATTAAACCAGTTACGTCTTAGATTGATTAAGTGATCTAACCTACATTTCATACTATTAGTAATAGGTTAAATCGTAACTTGTCAATTTGACTTATGATTATTTACAAATGACACTTCCTCAATTCTCTAAGCTCAGACGTGACTTATATGTCTATCTCAGTCGTTCACGGCCTACCTAGGATACAAATTTTGTGGCTCGCTTTATATTACTAGTTAGAACTTGAATAAGATGATAATATCGCAGATATAGAAACAACATAATATATCAATGGTTAAGAAATTACGAAATCTATAATTTAAAATTTTCATTATTACATTAATTAAATTTCGACATAAATAAAAAATAAGAATTTTACGTAAAAATATTACATATTATCAGATATACGATAGTTTACACAATTCATATCATTCTACTAATAAAAAATAAACGTCAACGATACAAAGGAAGGAGAAGTTTCATTAAAGTAATTATCTCTAAGCTATTAATTACTTACATCCTGCAGACGTAAGTATAGTCAACGTTATACAAACCATATACGAGGTGTGGCTATAAAATAACGAAACAGATGTTACTACGGACAAACTACACATACGCCAAAGTCGTACTGTAGCGTTAACGCTTCTCTTTCGATCCCCCCCCCCCCGGTGTCTGTAGATATAATATTTATTTGAATTTTTAATTGAAAAAAAGGGGCGAAATTTTTTCAATTAAAAATTCGAATAATTAGCATCGTGAAATGTAGAAAGCAATATTTACATTCCCATTACTTCGCGAAAATGCAATTAATTTGCAATATGGCAATTAATGTTTATCACGTACGCGTTTGAATGGTTTAAGCCTTTCCAAGATATCCGAGAAGACGTTGAAGATAACGCACGTCGAAAAAGGACTAAAATATTAAAAAAATTGGATGCAAAAATCTGATTCGATCTGACCATCGGTTAGCCATGAAACTATAGAAATTGACAAATAATGCGTAAAGTAAATTTTACATAATTAAACATACAAAAAGTGTATGCGAAAGTGGTGCTGAAAATTGTCACAATCGAACAAAGAGAAGCTCGTGAAAATATTTGTATATATACGTTTTAAAAATGAAAATACATTCCAGTTTGCGTTTGTTGATGAATCCTGGGTTTTTCAAGACGGAAGTTCTCAAAAATCATGGCAAGTTGAAAATATTAATTCTGTAAAAGCGAAGTAAGAAGTAGGTGGCAAAAGGTGTTAATTATTTAGAAAGTATTGGCACGGGCAATATGTCATTGACTTTTCTTCTGTAGATACATAGTTGTACATGCTGGTAGCAATTATGGTTTCATTTCTGGTGCAGAATTAATATTAACAACAAATAGTAAAAGCATGGATTACCACGGTTACATGAATCGAGAAAATTATCTAGAATGGTTCGAAAATCAGCTGCTTGAAAATTTAAAAAGCCCCTCAGTTATTATTATGGATAATGCGAGCTACTATACTAAAATAATAAATAAATCTCCTACTTCATCTCCAACAAAATATAAAATTCAGGAGTGGTTAATTAACAATAAAATCAACTTCGACAAGACTTAAAAATACAGTTACTGGAGTTGATTGGACTGTTAGTACATAAAATAATTACTAAATTAAGTTCAATTAGATAATACTTATTAATTAAAGGTATTAACCGTCATCTATTTATTAAGCCGATGAATTAGCAGAACAGTATAACCACACAGTTCTTCGTCTTCCTCCATGTCATTGTATTTTTAACCCTATAGAATTAATTTTGGGAATTACAAAAATATATTACTCTGGTAATATAGGTAAATGTGGTCGGACGAAGGAAAACTGTAAAGTGTTGTGGCACGAAGCACTAAGCCAAGTAACTGTTGAAGCGTGGGCTAACAGTGTGACACGGGCTGAAGCTAATATTGAAAAATTGTGAGACAGGAAAGTAAGATTTGATCAAAATGATATCGCACCTTTCGTAATTAGTTTAGAAGAAGAGGAAGATGATGTTTTAAGCTCGAGCGAATAACTATTTTGGTCTCCTTGAGTTTTGTTGGCCAATTAGGGCAACTCAAAACTTTTTTGGCATTTACACATTTGAAATAATTGATTTTCTTGTAAACAAAAATAAAAATAAAATCTAGGAAAAGGTATACATCATTAAAGTATTCAGGAGTAAAGAACTATTCTCGTTGATATTGAAAATTCATAACATACGAATAGTGGTTTTAGATTTATAAGTTACGACTGCACTTTTAACTTAAATGAAGAGCCAATATATGATATAGTGTTTCGATTTTAATATTTGTTTGACTTTATATTACACTATATACAATATCTAATACTATCCGCTTGGCAAGATTACTTCGAGTATACCACTAATGCCACTGTGCCTAAAAGAAACTCATGAGTATAATGTGATAAAAACTAAAAAATATAAAACCTTTATATTCTGTTGTTTGGTTTAACGTATGTTCTACTATATTATATAATGATTATTAATATTGACTGTAATAAACTATTTTCATTTCTTGTGTTTTTTTTTCTATATTATATTCATAAATTTTGCAAAATAAAAGTACTAATACAAGTACTAATACAATTGCCTTTATGAATTAACATAAACTATGTATTTTTCTGACAATATTAACATTCTAAACAATTTAAGATATAACCTAAATGGTATGTGTCACAAAAATATTTTTAAAGTTTTCAGCTAAACTTATAATCTATAACCCAAATGGCAATTATTTGCAAGATGTAAACAATAGATTTGTCAACGTTGTATGGCGCACGTTGATAACATGACTGCTTCGTTATCGTAAAAATACTTTTTTTATAGAAATTATTTCTAACAAAAAACAGCAAGCTTTCCTTAAAAGAAACGCTATTAACGTAATTCTACATTGCCTCAAAACCACGTTGGGAAATATAACAGATAATGTAGGAATACTTGCAACAGACAAATTTAATTGAAACTTCTAATAAATACAAGTCATTATATACATATGAAATCAGTTCAATGTTGTCATTTAAAGAGGGTGGAGGTGTGGATATCAATTCTGCGGACCGGGTACAAAACTCAAGAGACGGTTAGACCGAGGAGACAGTGGAATAAATTCCTTAGATAAAGCCTGCAAAGTTCACGATATCGCATACTTTCAAGATAAAGATTTACATAATAGACATAAAGCAGATGGTAGTCTAGAAGAAACAGATTGGTCTCGAATAACAGCTAAAAGTGAGAAAGTCGCTTCGTGAGCAATCACAAACCCCATGAAAGCCAAGCGAAAATTAGGAATTGGCTTAAATCACAGAAAACATCAATTTGTTAAGTCTGTGCTCTTTAAAGCGAGAGTTTCATTGAAACGTTAATAAAGGTGGTAAAGTTATTGTGGGGGCGGGCCTGTCATTGAAAGCTACCAAAATTGCCATCAAGAAAACAGGTGATCAAAAAGATATAAAGATACCACGACTAATTGCATTACCGAAAGCAGGGGAAATTTTACCTCTTATACTATTATTCGCTGGTTTGAGCGCGTTAGAAAGTCTTGCAAGAGGAACTACCGGTATCGCTAGGGCAGTCAGTAAAACAAGAGAAGCTCAATAGCAGATAGAGGAAACGAAGAGACATAATAAAACCATGGACGCCATTGCATTAGAGAACAATGGTTTATACTTGAAACCCTATCCAAAAAACTAATAAATCAACTGCCCGATAGAGTCCTCACGGACAGAGATATGTATTCTGAAATTCGCTAGCGATATACCAAATTCTCGAGGTTTTCTCTTATGCGAGACAATTTACCTAAAACACCTAGACTTGTCGAGTGTGCAGTTGTTAATTTAAATTCTTCCTGATACACATTGAGTTGCGTATTATAAAAATGGTGCTGTAATAAAGTATTTCAAGTTAACATTCTGAACTTACTGCAAATGAGAATTAATGAATACTAAATCTCATTTTTACATGTCAATGTCGCCTTATGTGATGCATTAATAACTACAATCCGACAAACCAAGTTTGTACTAGCATGTATAACACACCTCGTCGCGACTACGATCTTACAGGTTGTTACTATAATTAAAAATTAGTGAAAAGCCATTGCCATCAACGGGAACGTACAGACGCGTTTCGCTCTAATTGAAGCTTATCAATATACGGCATCTCGAAGACAGTCACAGCTTTTCACTTCTCTACTTTGTGTATATATAGTTAACATTCTGAACTTACTGCAAATTTTTTTTCAATTATCCTAACAACCTGTAAGATCGTAGTCGCGACGAAGTGTGTTATATATGCTAGTACAAACATGGTTTGTCGGATTGTAGTTATTAATGCATCACATAAGGCGACATTGACATGTAAAAATGAGATTTAATATTCATTAATTCTCATTTGCAGTAAGTTCAGAATGTTAACTATATATATACACAAAGTAGAGAAGTGAAAAGCTGTGACTGTCTTCGAGATGCCGTACATTGATAAGCTTCAATTAGAGCGAAACGCGTCTGTACGTTCCCGTTGATGGAAATGGCTTTTCACTAATTTTTAATTATCCTAAAGTATTTCAAATACACAACCAATGTTCACCTACTCGTAGGAGTTTTACTAAGTCAACAATGGAAGGCTTACTAATGATACAAACTACACCACACTTTCACGTCAGTCTAAATCAACAACACACTCAAACTAAAATGGTAACTAATTAAATACATTATTTATTATATTTATAATCGCACCTTTTTGGTCTACCCTGCGAAGCTGTACACTACTGCGAATCCATTGCTTTGCGTCCCATTTTGTCCTGTTTCAATGATAACATGTGATGAACCTTGGCTTTTCACCAGTAATCCAGAAACAAACCGTCAGTCAATGCATTAGAAGAGCCCAACTTCACGGAGAGCTAAAAAAGCGCGATTGAACCAATTTAAAATTCAAAGCTATGCCGATTATTTTTTTCGATATCCAAGAGATTGTGTATCTTAACTGGATTCTTGAAGGTCAAACCGTTAATCAGCATTGCTGCCTTGAGGCCCTTGCTCAACTCCGTGAGAAAATCAGAAAAAAGACCAATTTGTGGAAAAGTCATGGGTTTTTCATAACGACAACGCACCGATTGTCTGTCAAAACGTTTCTAGCCAAGTATAACATTCCAGTATTAACGTATGGTCCCAAAGTTTTTGGAAAAATTTTATATGATTTGTAGTTGTAGCAAATAACGTTTGGTTAAGTCGTCGCTGGAAATCATATGTCACAATTAACTTGTTTTAATTATGACAGTTCAGTTCTTGTGATCTGGTTCAGCAAAATGTCTTATAAGCTAGATAATCGTAAAGGAATTTACAATCTAGTTGGACCAATGCACAAGCGTGATATTGTTGCTATTTATCGTGAACAAGTTATTTCTTTATCAACAATTTATCAAACCATAAAGGAATGTGAAGAGGGAATTCCCCGTGTTAATTTGCCTAAAAGTGGTCGACCAAGAACTTTAAGCCAAGTGAGGGAACAAAGAATGCTTGAAGCCATTAAGGACAGAGTTGGAGTTTCACAGCGAAAAATAGGTCGAAGATTCGGCGTTACCGAGACCACTGTTTTTCGAACAATTTCCCGAAATAACATGGTGTTTCGAAAACGAAATAAAGCCCCAAAATATAACGCCGCTCAGTTAGAAAGAATACCCAGGCGTCGTCTTGCGACACTCATTTTAAGACACCCATTTTGCCAATGAACTGATTGAAATGGATGATGAGAAGTATTTCACGTTGTCCCATTCAAAGATGAATGGAAACGACAGTTTTTATACCGACGACATAGAACAACAGGAGACATTGGTGAGAACTGATTGGAGACCTTACTACCGCTTTCAGATGGCTAGCTTTGTAACCCTCGAAACAAAAAGGACCAGAAACCGATGATGCAAGAGGAGGATACTCTAGAAGAACCTCAGGCATCAACCTCTGAGGGTTAAAATGCTGAAAATTCCCCAGATAAATCTTCAAAATAAGAAAACTGTCACAATGGTACTTTGCCAAAGGACGCTAGCTGAAGATATCGATATCCTCCTTATCCAAGAGCCATGGATAAGTAGAGGTAAGGTTGGTGCCTCCGACACTAAAATTTGTTTCAGAGCCGACCTGAACGTAATGCCTATCATGGAACTATGCAGTGGGAACATGACGGTAGCCAGGATCAGACTAAGTGTCAATGGGGGAATTTTGGAAACAACAATTGCGTCTCTATATCTACCTATTGACTCTCCAGGGCTACCAAAGGCTGATCTGGAGGCGGAACCCAGACTATACTGGGATCCCAAGAGAACAGACTGGGGCTCTTACAAGGAAGACCTGTTAGCTGCAACCTGAAACATCCCTGTCAGAATAGGGAATGTGGGAGAGCTGGAGTTGGCTATTTGCTGAAAATAACTATCCCCTTAGGGAGCACCGTATCGCTAGACGGGCTAAAGTCCTAAAGTCAAATCTGTATTAAAAAGAACAAGATTTCAGACTGTCGCAGTTGTAAAAAAAAGCGGCAACTGTCATGAACGACCTCACAGAAGACCAGCACAGAAGACCAGCACTGTTTTGCATAATGGAAAATTCGAATGTAGCAGTGTAGAGATAGAGGAAGAATGTATATTGAAGGGTAAAATAATTAAATATGTATAAATTTAAAATAAAAAGTTTTACGGCATCAGTCTCGTTATTTTATAGCTACACCTCGTAGATAGAGTTTAATTACGAATGCCGAACTTGTCAACCTAACTCTAACAGTAAATACGTTCAACCACCACTAGAGGGAATTATCTTCAGCTAAAGGCAGAGTTTATGGCATATATTATTTTTTATACATGGAAATGACTAAAAACTTCAAATGGATTTATAATGTTGCATTTTATAATAGCAGCGTTGCACGCGTCGAAAAAGTGACTTGAATTTTTAGTGGAGACGTTTAGTTCTAATATTAACATTCACACGTTTTGCCAAAAACAAATACGATCACCAAAATTGTCTTAGTTTTTCTTAACAGCTACAATTTTATTTATAAAAAATATATTTTGTAAATATATCTGCGATATTACCTTAAAATTATTTAATTTAAAAAAAAAACTTACTCTACAGACTTCGGATATTTTGGTATCTCTGTCTTTGTGTCCACGTTAATAGCTTCTCTTATACCTTCTCTTCTTTCTTGAGCAATATCGTTTGTGTTATCATCTTCTTCTACTTGCCTATAATCCACCTCTCCAAACGTTACTTTGGAATGACTAGTAATGGATTCAGGTTGCTGTGGATCTCGAATTTCTATATCTTCTGGTTCTTCTATAATTTCAGGTACCAAGATATTACTATACCGAAGAGAGTTTCTAGGAGTAATTAAAGGCACAGGACCTTTTATATCATCGTTATTCAGGTCGAATATAATTTTCTTTCTCGACATATTGTCTTCGCTATCACCAGTTTTAGTCGTTGTTGTTGACTGACTATTTTTACGTAATGTTACAGTTTCACTTTCCTCCTGTGTACCGATAACTGACGTAGTACTTTTTTCCTGCGTCGATATTGTTTTATCAACAGAATTCTCGTGATTTATCTTCTCTTGAGTCCTGTTAATAGATTCCCTATTTTCCTTGCGTATTGATATGGTCTTTTCAACAGAATTCGAGTGCGTAACGTCGTCCTCCTGCGTGCTGGTAACAGATTTAGTATTTTCGTCCTGTACCGATATGATTTTATCAGCAGGATTCTGCTGATTTATATTCTCTTGAGTCCTGTTAATAGATTCCCTATTTTCCTTGTGTATTGATATGGTCTTTTCAACAGAATTCGAGTGCTTGACGTCGTCCTCCTGCGTGATGGTAACAGATTTAGTATTTTCGTCCTGTACCGATATGATTTTATCAGCAGGATTTTCCTGATTTATATTCTCTTGAGTCCTGTTAACAGATTCCCTATTTTCCTCTCTATTTTCTATCTGCGTTGATATTGCTTTATCAACAGAGGGCTGCGAAACACTACTTCGATGTTCTTGTTCGACTTGTGGTGGAATTGTTGGTTCATGAACCGGTACCGGAATTTTCACTACGGGTCTCTTTGGTGGCGTTCTTCTTTTTATGGAAGGCAGTTCAATTGCTGTTGTTGTGTACTTTCCCCTTCTTCGACAGCAACACAACATTTTCTGAAATTATATAAAACTTTAATTAAATTTTGGTTCTAAAGGCTGTAACTGTAAATAATATTGGCGATACAGAAGACTTACAATGTAATGGAAAATATTAAGTCATCTTATTAAGAAGTTATACCAGGTGATTCAATGACCAGATAAAATAAAAAAGATATATTTGCTCACAAATGGTGAATATAATAAAAAAATCATATACTGGAGTTGCAATTGCTGCACATTCTAAAAATGTATAGAGAAAAGATACATTATTTTTATTGAATGGCCTGTATACAGAATGTTCTTGAAATAAAGAGATGATAAATGGAAATATGTAATTATGTAGAATATAAATACAAAATATTGGGACTCAATTACGATTCCAACCCCGGAATTAAAAGCACCCCGAAAATTATATTACGTGACGCCTATGAATTCAAAATATTCAGAATGTGTATAAGTAATAAATACCTCACCCACACATACGCTATAGCATAGAAAATAGCATATGTTAATATAGGGTAAAACGCCAGTTATTGGACGCTGCACAGTTACTGGACATTACAGTTTTAACTTAACATTATAAGAGTACTACAAGCAGTAATAAGTCTATCTTTCACGAGATGGCAGTACTGGTTCTCATATTGCATAAATTATGACGTCTGCCTTCTGACTTTAGCGGTTTAAGGAATTTTGGCGTTAAATATTTCTAGGTTATTGTGAGTGAAGTGAAAGCTAAACATTGTGTTAAGAATTAGTTCTAACTTGTTTTCTAAACTAACTGTTATTTATTGAGGTAAGCTTGTATTTTTAAATACAAGAGTGTATTTAAGGCACTTCTGGTCCCTATGTTACATCGTATACTATAATAGGTGTTTTTATTTTGTTGTAATTATACCTGTCCAATAACCAAACGAAAAAATTTAATGAATTCTGTTATAGGACACCTGTCCCATCACTAAAAAAGTATATCTGGCTTATATTCCGTTAGTTTTCAACGTGATTACGTATCATCAACTACAGTTTGAAGTAGAAATAATTTATTAATCCATTTGACAGTTATTGGACACCTGCCCAATAACTAAAACTGACCGTCCAATCACTGAAATTACTTTTTAGAATTGTGGTAGAATGCCGAAACTTAGAAAATACGATAAGGTGAAACTTAAAGAAGCTGTCAGGGATATCCAAAATGGCACGGAATCATATTGAACAGCTGAAAAAAAATATGGAATTCCAAAGTCCACTATCGAATTTAAATTAAAACATTCTGAGCATAAAGATACATTAGGGCCTTCTCCTATTTTAACTTGGGAAGAAGAGATTACGCTGGTTAGGTATATGTTTATCATTTTTAATCTTAGTCAATAGCAATATTTGATATGAAATTAATGATTGCAGATGGATAAAAGACACTGTCTCAAAAGGTTTTCCAAAAAAGGCCAATGATTTAAAAACCAGTGTTCAAAGATTTTTAACACAAAATCCGCGTCCCAATAAAAAAAGTTTAAAAATAATCGGCCTGGAGATGGATGGTTAAAAGTAAGTTATCAATAAATTACGTTAATTAGTACCTATTTTTCATTTTATTTCTTTTTAACACCAGGGATTTTTGAAACGTCATCCAGAAGTTTCTAAAAGAACAAGTGAAGGAGTAACGGCAGCTAGCGCATGTGTATCGGAACGAGACATACAAAACTGGTTTACCAACATTGAAAGCTATATAAAAGAAAAACATCTAGAAGAAGTCCTTAAAGATCCTTCCAGGATTTTTAACGGGGATAAATCAGGATTTCAAATATGTCCATCTACTGGAAAAGTATTTGCAATGAAAGGTTCAAAAAATGTCTATAGTGTCGAAAGAGTTGTTCAAAAGAAAACGTCACAGTTATGTTTACCTTTTCAGCAGACGGTAAAATTTGCGTGCCCATGATTATTTACCCTTATCAACGTATCCCTGAAAAAGTTGCTAAAGGTATTAATCCTAAATGAGGTGTGGGCAGAAGCGATAACGGCTGGATGACAGCCGAGACATTTTATCAGTACATTGCGAATGTTTTTTACCCCCACATAACTGAAAATAATATTCAGCTGCCAGTCATTCTTTTCGTAGATGGCCACAAGAGTCACTTAAGTTACCAGTTAAGTATGTTGTGCAATGAACTCCAAATTGAAATAATTGCACTTTATCCTAACGCCACAAGGATTTTACAACCCTGTGATGTTTCAATTTTCCGTCCAGTGAAAGAAGCTTGGCGGCAGTCGGTAAGAGAATGGGAAGAACAACATCCAGAAGAGGTAGTGAATAGAGTTGTATTTGCTTCTATATTAGAGCAAGCTATGAAAAAAAGCTTTAAAACAGAAACAGTAGTAAACGGTTTTAAGGCTTGTGGGCTATTCCCATTCAAAGCTGATGCTATTGACTTCACAAAATGTTTAGGAAAAGAATTAGCCAAGATTTTACAATTCCAGAACCTCAACAGCAACCAAAGATGAACTATACTACTCTTGTTAATATCTTAGGTCCTGAAAAAATTCAAAGTTTAAAGAATATAAAAGAAAATTCAACGAATAATCTAGGTAACGATTTGAGTCTGTTGTACAAAGTTTGGAATTTTTTTGATGATCTAAAGCATTCTGAAAACTCAAAGGTTGTAAAAAACCAGGAAACAACAATTCATATTCTTCAGAATATCGTCATGACATCTCCCGTTAAAAATATTCCAGTAGAAACGGAGCAAAGCGGAATCGGAAATGTAGATATTTCTCTACAGCCTAGTACCAACAATATTCCGAACCAACAAAATAGCACTAATGTTTATGATATACCATCTACCAGCAAATTGTTAAACACAATTTGTTGGGTAGTTTCTTAACATCTCCTTCTGCGCCAGAAAGGAAAGGTAAGCGTAACATTGAACGACTTCCTTTTGCAATAACATCTGAGCGATACCAAGAAATGTTAAGGAAAAAACAGGAGTTTAAAGAAGAGCAAGAGAAACAAAAACAGGAGAGAAAACTGAAGAAAGTGGAAAAGTTAAATAAAAACCTCTCTAGCAAAAAGAAAAATTCAAAACAAAAAATTCAGTGATGTATTTGTTTAAAAGATATTCAATCGAATAAATTAAGATGTGATGACTGTAATCATCACATTCATGAAGGTTGTATTCCTGTTAACCATAAACAACACATACCAAGCGATGGTGATTTATTTATATGTCACAACTCCTACACCTTAAAGGATAGTGACTCTGATGGTAATTATGACGAAGACATCGAAGATGATGATGATGATGATATTGACGAACTTTTCACGCTATACAAAGAATCCCAGAAGCAATTGTAAAGATTATGTACATTGTACATAGCTTTAGCGTACTTCACACACATTTTTTTTTTGTTTTTTTGTGTAAGTTTTAGTTTATTTTTATTTTTTTAGCGTGGAAGAGCAGTTGTCCAATAACTAAACCTGAGTGACCTATAACTCAGTAAACTGTCCAATCACTATAATTTTTGTAAGTTTTTTTAATAAATATGTATTACTAAAAAATTTTTAATAGTTTCTTTAAACCATTAGAGTCATTTTATAATATAGTGTTTGGCCTGCGTTTTGTATAAATTTCAATTCGATATCTAGAAAAATCTATCAATTATGTACTTTTCAAGTTGTAATTTCCTTAAGTGTCCAATAACTGTATGGTTTACCCTACGGAACATCTAGATGAGATGGACAATAACAAAACTATTATTTTTGTTATCGACGGTCAACTTTAAGATACCGTCTCTGATACTTTTTAGAAATGCACAGTGGCGTGACAAAATTTTTTAAAATATTTTTGTAATTTTTTTCTAGCTTATGAGAGGAAATTTTGGGAAAATATTTTTGATTTATATTCTATATAATTGCATCTTTTCATTTTTTATACGTTGCCTTTTTATTTCAAGGACAGCTTCTATAAGTCTAAATTTTGACTATACGTTAAATTTGGAATATTTTGTATTAAGGATACTTAGCAGCTAGAGCCATAGTTTTCAAGATATTTACAATTAAAGAGAAAAAGTGACATTTCTATGTGCTAAATGCCAATATTTCGAGAATGCCAGGGCATAAAATAAAATAACTTGGTATGGCGTTTGCACAAGGTATGCAATGAGATACTTTTGTACTGAAATTGTTCTAATGCATACTAAGTGTTCGCGAAGGTTCGATAAAGTGAAGTAAATTTGCCTTATGAAATCTCATATAATTTAAATGGAACGCCCTATATTTTTTAGTGTTTTAGCAGCTTTCTTTTTTTGTTAAGTATTTCCTATACCTATCTTCAATATATCGGAAGATATTTAATTTTCTTTTAAAGATCGGTTTCTCTATACATTAAAAATCATAGTAGCCATGAAAAAAACATACTACCTGTTGAAAACTATTTATGTAAAAAGATTGAACTTCTGTCAAAATAATAAAATAAAAATCGGGATCAGGATTAGAAATATTGCGGGGATTTGTATTTAGTTTTACATCAATTTGTAAGATACCATAGGTGGCGTAAACTAGACATCTATCACTTAATAAATTAATAATTTATTAGAGTAAAATATATAACGTGGACGTTTATAAAAACTGCTTCTGCGCACCTTCTCCTCTCGCCATCTTATTTGGTGCTTGCTATACATAAATTAATCCTCCGTAAAAATTTTACTCTTTGGAGGGTTTAGGCAGGTAGTTCTCTAGAAACATTTCTTATCCTATTTTTCATATTCTGTCTCTTGTTGTTGGTTCTTCCTCGTAAACTTTGCCCTTGATGTAACCTAATAACAAAACCTAAAGGTGTAAGATCACATGATCTCGGCGGCCCTTCTATAAAACCACGTTACTTACTTACATACTTTATCTAGTTACTATACAGGTATTCGACAAATGTTATGGGCTGATTTCTAGGCTTATTATGATCATAAAAGTTCATATGAATGTCTTAAACGGTTTAGTTTTAAAGTTACAAGATGTTTAACAGTAAATTAAAAGTTCACACAATAAAAGGTACTAATACAACAAAATTAACCTATAAAAATTGTTGGAAAAGACCGCATTTAACGGCAAAGCAAACTTCTATGCTCCGTTACATTGACTGGTGAGTGAGACTAATTAGTAGAGACCGGACGCATCGGGCCGAAATTACGATAGACCATCTCTAAGTACAACACGCAGTTATTGAAAAACACTATTCATTCGGTTAACCGCACATCTGTTTTTTGTCGTTGAATTGTGACATAATTACTTCGATATAACAGTTAAATTCCTTTCTTCATGGGCATATATATTGTGAGCACCAATTATTTCGACGTAAGAATAGGGTGAATTTCGTTAAGTTTCAATAATTTCGCCTTCATTTTTAATTTTCATTTATTTAGATCTAGAACATTGTTTAAGTTTCTTTCTTTTTCTAATATGATATGGAACAACGTCAAGAATGGCATCGTGAAACAATGGCGAGTTGGATTAAAGGTTGTACTGATTGTAAAATTCGTAAAAAATTTCAAGAAATCGCACGTAAAACGTCATGGCTACACGGAAGCAGTAGAATGCATTAGAATCCATTTTTCAAATCAGTACCTATGGATAAGTGCCGACGAAACTGTCGATATATTAGGACGCTGTGTGGTAAATGTTGTAGCTGGTGTACTACATCCAACTATTCCATATAACGTATATATAATAGCAACAAAAGTTATAAACACAGGTGATGCGGAAACAGTAGTTAAATCCATTTACGATAATATGCACCAAATGCTTCATTCGTACGACAGGTACAGAGAAAAAATACTTGTATTTATCAGTGACTATGCTGCATATATGTTAAAAACAGGCAGACTATTAAAGGAAACATATACTAATATGCTGCATATTACTTGCGTAGCACATGCTCTCCACAGAATCTGTGAATATACCAGAGACAGCTTTCCAGAAGTTGATAGACTTGTATCCGCTTTTGAAAAAGTTTTCAGAAAAGCACCATTGGGAGCAGCTCTTTATAGGGAAAAACTTCCATCTTTGTCACTGCCTCCCTCTCCAGTAATAACTAGATGGGGAACATGGTTGGAAGCTATTAGTTTTTATGCAGAGAATTTCGATAGTTTACAAAATTTCGTTACATGTTTAAATGACAATGCTCGAAGTATTTCTAAGTGCAAGGAACTAATACAAATTCCAAAATTTAAAAAATCAGTTGTACTCCTTCAAAAACACTTTGGGAATTTTCCAAAACTAATCACGTATCTTGAAAATCAAAATCTCAAATTAAGTTACGGATTAACCACATTAGATGTGACTATTAATAATTTGAAAAATATTAAATAAAATAAACTGCTAAATACCCTGAAATAAAAGAATATTTCCAGTATATATATAACGAGTTGCGATGTAGAAAGTACGTTTTCTATCTACAAGGATGTGTTTCTTTCAAAGAGAACAAATTTTACAGAAGAGTACCTTAAGAAAGTATTGCTAGTTAATATCACCTTTACTCAACTTTAACTACAAAATGAACAAATGAAAATGTATTTTTAATCATATAAAATATTATTAAAAATCTGGTGTGAAGAACACAAATACAGGTTCACTATTAATATTTTTGTGAACGTGCCCGAACATATCCCTCCCCAGAGACGTAGATACGTATTTCGCCTTTCTACAGGCTCATCGGTACGCCCCTGCTGGAGAAAGGATATTCTCAGACACATTCACAAAAAAGAACCACATCGCCACATCACAGAAATTATCCAGACCGGGCGTAGAAGTAAATACAGCGCTGCCTGTTGTCAGACAGCCGAAGTACCTCGCCCCGTCCACATAACCAATGTTAAGTAACGACGCCCTTCCAAAGGTGGCACAGCCAATCTCTCTAGAAACTGCATTTCGTTTGTGTCTTCACCCATACTACGGACTAACCGCATGTGTAATGTATCAGAATAATTGAAACATACATGAGTAGGTAAACCCCACCAGTTTTGTATAATACAAAGGTATTTTTAATAATATAAAATATTATTAAAAATACCTTTGTATTATACAAAACTGGTGGGGTTTACCTACTCATGTATGTTTCAATTATTCTGATACAAATAGAAATGTATTTCGTATTTTATAGATCACCATCCGTTTGTTTTCCAATTATATAAATAAAATTAAGAGCCTTTTAAAAATACAAATTTTCAATGGTACGCCCGTGGGCGATGAGTCATGGGCCTCTCGTGTCCAGTCCTTATAATAAAACAATGAAAAACTTGTCCAAATACTTGTCATGAGAAATACATTAGCATTAATACTTCCATTATTTAACACTACTACGTCCATACGAGCTGCCAAAGAAATGCCTCCTCACACCATTACAGAACCTCCACCAAATAATGTGCTATTCAGAATATCGCATTGAGCATAACGTTCATTTGGTTATCTGTACACACGAACACGTCTGTTACAGTTATAAAGACAAACTCTGGATTCGTCTGTAAAGAGAACTCATTGCCAGTCATCCTTCAACCAATTTAATATGATTCCTACCAAAATTCAAGTGATGTCTTCGATGTTCTACGGACAACGCTGGACCTCGAGCTGGCACACGACACACCAAATTAGCTTCTCTTAGATGTTTACGAACTGTTTCTATGCTAATTCGAGTACCATGAACACCAATGTAGTTGAGATTGCAAACACCTGCTTGTAACGAAACATTGTCTTAGAGCAGAAAGTCTCAAAAAGCGATCCTGGACACGGGTTGTGGCATGATGTCTACCTTGCCCAGGTCGTCGGATATGGTTACCGGTGTCCCTATACCTTTGTATCATTCGGGATACCGATGTATGAGACATGCCGAACCTTTGTCCTGTTCGGCGATAATTCCAGTCTTCCTCTAATAACATCACATTCGCACATTCCTCTCTCGTCAAATTTCGAAATTCACGTTGCATAATGGCGAAAAGGCAAAACAAGAAACAATAAGATAGCTTTACCAAGATAAAACACGATATAAACACAAGTTAAAACTCATAGTACATTAAATGATTATTTGATATGATTTAATTTTATGTAACTGACACTAAAAACAACACCAAATGTCAACACAAGTTTGACAACTGAACGTATCAAATACCAAGTTCTTACAAATCAATGCCAACCGTTACAAATTATCAGCAAATAAGATAAACATTTATTTGTTTATTATATGGTGCGTTAATTTCTTGGAGCAGTGTATATACAATATAATCACAATAAAATAATACAATCCCAAATACGAGTATTACAGAAATAAGTGTCACTGCTCAAGAACGAACAGAAACTCCTCAAAAAAAAAAACCTGCAGCCTTCTCGTAAAATTCGCGCCTGAATCTATGCGGGCTCCCCTAATCCTTCAGTCTATCTGGCAATTGGTTGAACAGTTTTAGACCCATTGAGATCGAAGATCCCTTTGCCTCAAAGTATGTCTAAATATTAAATTAAGATTGTGAAAAACAACTCGAAGAGAAAGAAGATAAAAAAACTACAAAGACTAAATTCAAGCACAGGTATTACATCTTTAACCAAAAATGTACATAATATACTTTGCATTTTTATGACAGATTGATTAGCTTACCTCTATAGAGTTTTTATCATAATCATCATCCATTTTTGATTTACAATATTAAACTTAATTAAATTTGTTTATTTGTTTAATATTACGTTAACTTTACACAAGTATATCACTGCATTATGTATGAACACTTTTAAAAAACTAAATTTCGAGTGCATTATCGCCAGAATATTTTGAGAGATTAGCTTATATATTTAAACGATAGAAATCTCAGATCAAAGATAAAGGAATTAAAAATTTCTCAATGGTATTGTTTTACACTTACAAAGTTTGTAGGAATGTTTCCATGAAAATATACTGAAATAATAATATTATAATAAGAAGGCAAACTAAATGGTGAAATACTACTGATACCGTAATAAACTTAAAAACTGGTATAAAACCCCTTATCACAATTAATAATCGTATCCTAAATACGTATTTCAACAACTAGGTTGTCGGCCTCAGTAGGTAACATTAATAAACACAGTGTTGAAGATAGAGCACGGTAAAACTAACACAAATAATCACGCAGCACTTTACAAGATGTCCACGTATACATTAACTTTCAAGGAAAACTAAAAATTATATTAGTCACCCCTCTTCTGAAACGGCACACATGTGTTTTATTTCTCCTCACCCACGCTATAGTCTTATGCACTTTTCTAAAAATCCGAAAAGACAACTACCTGACGCTAAGCCTTTGTCGATATTGTACGTGTTCTTTTGGTTCTTAATAATATAAATGGACTCTGACTCCCTAGGGTTGTTTATATTTTTTATTAGTAGATTCAAATAATCTACCGTAATATTATGAATTTAATATGCGATATAGTTCTTTGTAACGGGTTGCTATTGAACGTTTAGTTTGACCGACATATTTCAAATTACAAGCGTGACAATTGATTTGATATATACCCGACTTCTCATTCACATGCACTTTATCCTTAACATTAACATTATTAACATTAACATTATTTATGTTTTCGTAATTTTATGGTATGGTAAACACATGTACTTTTTCTCACGACTTTGCTGAGGTAACAAACATGTGGAATCGCGGATTTTCTAAAATATTTAGCGTCATTTTTAAATTCTACTTCGAAGTGACTCATAAATAACTTGGCTAAAAATTGGCTGTCTCCATTCATAGCCAACTTATTTATGAGTCACTTTCAAGTAGAATTTAAAAATAGTGCTAAATATTTTTCAAGAATTTGGATTAGGTACGTGATGACATTTTCGCGATTTTTGATACACGTAATTGCGAATTGAATGTGTTCGTAAAACAGCTAAATTCAAAATTCCCGACAAATAAATTCACAGTGGAAAATGAAAACAATGATAGGATACCATTCCTAGATACACTCAACATCAAAAGTGTTGGACCTCAAAAGATTATAATAATAGTGTGTTAGAAAGAACAATAAAAATATTATATTGAAAATACATATGTTTTTTAAGATGAAAATTTGATAATGATAATTGTTGACCAACGTAGGCTCTAACAGAAGAAGCAAAAAGAAAAAAACTTAATAAATAAGGAAAAATATAGAAACAAAGGAATGAGTCAAGCAAACAATATTCGATACTCAGTATGCCCTCTTCTGCTTCACGCCTATCCATTGAGATAACCAATGAATTTATGATTTTTTGCGGAATATTGTTCCATTCCTCTATAGCCGCTATTGTTAATCCTTACGCGGTGTGGGGTGGGTTAATTCGATTACGAATGACTCTAACAACAAAATCCCACAGGTTCATATCGGGGGATTGTGCTGACCAACCCAGTCTGGTGATATTCTTCTTCAAGTGTCTCCCGAATTCTTATTGCACGATGTAGTCCGCCATTATCATCCATAAAGATGAAATTTTCGCCGAATTCATTGCATAATGGATAGATAATAGGCCTAATAACGTTTTCAATGTAAACTGCATTCGTCATTATACCACCCCAAAACATGACTGTACCCCCATTCGTAACTTACGGAGCAAATTTAATCGCTCTTGACGACCTTGTGCCCTCCACACCCGTTGTCTACGATCATCACTCACTAATCCAATTCTAGTCTCATCGGTAAATATGCAGCTCGGTGTCGTGCAAGTAGAGTGGGTACTCTTAAAGGTCTTCTAGCACGTAAATTCGCACTATGAAGTCTTCTTCGAATGATATAGGTTTAAATAACATGACGGAACGTACCTTGGAAGTGGGCTCTTGGGGCTGGAGCGGAAGCATTTCGATGCCTCCGGGTATGTTGAACCAAGTAACGATCCTTCCTTTTATTCGATACTTGCGGATGCCCAGAACGTGGTCTTCTTTCCACAGAATCACTTTCTACGTATCTATGCACTATGCGTACAGCAAAAGCTCTAGGAATATTTAACATCGCGGTTATCTAATGATTTAAATGTCCAGCAACATACAAGGTTCTTGTTCTATTTAAAATGAAAATTTCACGGTCAGGCATTATAACACGGTATAATCACAAAAATCGTTTAACTACAAATACAACAAAACTAACCGTTTTCTTCAACAATTGACAATAAATCGCACGTGTGTTATCATCAAACGTCATTGATGATTTTTTTTTCATACGCGCCTACGATAAGTACCTAGAAATGACAATACACCATTCATTTCTTTTATATAGAGGGAGTCTAAGACTTGTGATGTTGTGTGTACATTAGTAATTAGAAATAAGCATAAAATAGAAATTGATATTTTCCGGAAAAAAACCAATGTCAATAGCTTTGTCAATGCGGATTCAAACCATAGTTTCCAACTAGCTTCTTTCAATTTTCTAGTCAATCGGTTGCTAAACTTTTCGTTAAATGAAGAGAAATACGAAAAAGAATTAGATTTTATTAAAAATATCGCGAGATACAGTGGCTTCGACAGGAAAATAATCAATAAATTGATGAGAAAGACTAATTTAAAAAAGAAAATTCGCCATTTTACATGTGCGTTATCTCAAAAAAACCGTGGGAAAAAATACATGTGTTTAGCATACCATAAAGTTATAAAAAACATAAAAAGGGTTGTAAAAATTCAATAAAATCTTTTTGAGGTAATGTTAAGAATAAACTATATGAAATTAATTGCCGCGACTCTAATTTTAATATATCGGTCAAACTAAACGCTCAATAATAACTCGTTACAAAGAACATATATATCGCATATTAAATTCAATAGACTGGAAAAATCTAGTGTCGCCCGCCATGCATTACAGACTAATCATAATATCACGGTATATTGTTTAAAACTAATGAAAAATAAAAATAACCCGAGGGAGTCAGATTGTTACGAGTCCATTCATATTATTAAGAACCAAAGGAACACGTACAATGTCTACAAGGCGTAGTGTCAGGTAGTTGTCTTTTGTGACACTAGATTATTAAATTTTCAGGTATTCCAGTACTAAAATGTACTCTTACTTTAAGTCGGTAGGATACACCGTTTTCTAGAAAAATCGATTTGTAAATTTTTTGTTTTTTCTTCATTAAAGTTCAATTTATTATGTACCTACTTATTTTTAGCGACGAAGTTGGCTTGGACTATCAAGGCATGGATGAAAATTAATTTAATAAATTAAAAACAAATTATTTATTACAATGGAACGAAACTAACAAAAAAAGAACAAGTATCAAAGGTAGATTGTTACAAAAGTTGCTCGATGTGATGACCATTAGTCCCTATGCATAAGTTTACCCTTTTGCTTAGAGAACGCCGAATTCTTGCAAAAATTCCAAAGTTATTTCTAAATTCGTTGCAAGCATCTTGTATCCTTAGCCAGAGTTGTGCGCGATTTTGTATCGGAACGGAATAAACAAATGCTTTTATGTATCCCCAAACACAATAATCGCAAGGATTCAAATCCGGCGACCTTGCTGGCCAAGCAACTGGACTGCCTCTTCCAATCCAATGGTCTTCGTAGTTATTATCTAGAAAGTCTCGTACATTCCTGCTAAAGTGTGCCGGACAGCCGTCATGTAGAAACCATAAGTTTTGCCGAATATTTAAACGCACCTCATCTAACAAATCAGGTAAAATATTTTGCAGGAAATGTAAGTAATCAGCACCATTTAAACGAGCAGGTAATTCCACAGGTCCAAGTAGATAATCGTCAACTACTCCTATCCAGACGTTTATGCTAAACCTATGCTGATGCTTAAATTCTTGAACAACGTGGGGATTGTCACCAACGTACGAATAATAATGTGCATTATGTACATTAAAAATTCCATTTTTTGAGAATGTAGCTTCGTCACCAAACAAAATGTTCCTGAAGAAATCTTCATCTTGATTTTTCTGATTTTGTAACCATCTAGCGAATTCTACACGAGCAGGAAAATCTCCTTCTAGCAGTGCTTGCACCTTTGTAAAATGAAAAGGATATAAATTTTCTTTGTGTAAGATATTTCCTACGGAAGATTTTGAAATTGTGGGGTACATGGCAGATAGTCTTCGAACGCTAATTTCTGGATTTTCCTCAACTTCCATTAAAATAACATCTTCATGTTCTGCTGTTACATCATTATGTCTCCCTGTTTCATTATTTTTTGGGACCACTGAACCTGTTTCTCTTAATCGTTGATGAAGAGCTGTAAATGTTGAGTGAGTGGGATGCTGACGATTGGGAAATTTTTCAGCGTATCTACGTTGCGCCGCTCGAGCGTTACACCTCATTTCGCCATAAACTAAATGCATATCGGCGTATTCCTCATTAATAAAAACCATTTTTTTAAAATTGAAATCGTTGTGTTTGAATAACACAAAGTAAAAAATGAAAAGATAAACTTCGCGAACTGACAACAATTTGACAATGAAAAACGTAGGTTTTACTTCTGTTGGCAGTTCAGAGCTAACTATTGCAAAAAATAAAAAATTGAACTTTAATGAAGAAAAAACGAAAAATTTACAAATCGATTTCTCTAGAAAACAGTGTATCCTACCGACTTAAAGTAAGAGTACATTTTAGTACTGGAATAACTGAAAATTTAATAATCTAGTGTCACAAATGCTTAAAAGTTAAAGACAAAAAAGTTATGCCTTAAAATAACCGTTGACCTACCCAAAACGGACGCCTATGACCTGTACTAGAAATTCGCAATTGATGGAATCGATTCATCTCTGGAGGATAAATAAGCATACCAGTTTTTGTTTTTCTAAATAGAAGCGTTCTGGAGGAATTAAAAAAAAAATAAATACAAGGCGCCATCTTCAAAGAACTCTAGCTCCCTTAGGAAGCATTTTCGGACTAGGTGAATTTGGGTTTAATTGTCTTAAAATTATCTGAGGAAACTCCGGTCTTCGTTTGTCAGGAGAGTTTCTGGACACCTGTATAAGACTAGAGCGTGGGTGAGGAGAAATAAAACACATGTGTGTCGCTTCAGAAGAGGGGTGAGTAATTCTTGAAAGTTAATGTATACGTGGACACCTTATAAAGTGCTGCGCGATTATTTGTGTTAGTTTTACTGTGCTCTATGTTCAACGCTGTGTTTATTAATGTTACCTACTGAGCAAGACAACTTAGTTGTCGAAATACGAATTATTAGTTGTCATAATGGTTTTTATACCTTTTTTAAGTTTTATTTACTCACAGTCTCCAAAGATAGACTTTCTGATACCATAATACTCAAATATCATGCAAGAAGAACAACATATAAACTAATTAACAACCATAAAAAACATATTTAAAATATTTAGTATTTTCTTTAAAAAACTGTATAGTGAAACATTTCTATCCCTTCCCCTATGCAAAACTGCATGTATACATATACAATCAGTCATAAAAAATATAAAAATTATTTTCGGAGCAATATTTCAAAACTAGTTAAAACTCCGAGTTTCCAAATATAAATCTGAAATTAAAAATTAAAGTAGAATACGTTGACACGATAATGACAAAGAGACGAACTTGAGCTGCACGCCACAGGCGTAGATACGTAAAATAAAATAAATAGTAGAGAGGAACTTATAAAACGTGTTATACCTACTCGGAAAATGTTACAGAATTTTGCATAATTTGCTCGTGAACGTTCTGAAAATAGAATTAAATCAGAACTGAAAAATTAAACAATGTGGCTACGTGTAGACGAAGCAGCAGCTTGTACAGTTACAGAAATAGTTATATATATACACAGGTCGGCATAAGTCAGGCAACGCTCTCGAAAAATGTCCGGCAACGCTCATAAGTCTGGCAACGCTGTCGAAAAAGATTAAAACGAAGCATGTTCGTGCTTCAGACAGTTGTGTCGGTGTCATGATAACACGTGCTCGTCGAGTAGACGCGTTTTCAGAATGAATAACCGATATAAGTTCACGCTTCAAGAAAGAGTTTTTTTTGTTAAGTCGTATCTTCGTACGAACGCGGATTACGAAACTATGTTTACCGAATTTCAACAACAATTTTCGAACTCGCCGCTACCAAATCATTCAACAGTGTGGAAGATGTACCAGAAATTCTTAAAAACGGGCGCTGTTGCAGACGCGCCGCGTTCTGGACGACCGGTATCTGTAACAACTAATGAAAATATGGAAACAGTGGCGCTGGCGTTTGTCGAGCAGCCGAACCAATCTGCAGTGCGGCTATCGGGAGAACTTCAAATATCCGATCGTTCTTTACGACGAATGCTGAAACGCATGCACTATCGAGTTTACCATCCGCATCTCCTCCACGCACTTCACGAGGATGATTTAGATCGCAGATTGGAATTTTGCGAGTGGTACCTCGGATGCAATCAGGATGATCCGCAGTTCCAGCGTTCCATTTTGTGGTCGGATGAAGCAACCTTCAAGCTGAACGGTACGGTCAATCGGCATAACTGCGTGTACTGGAACGACCAGAATCCTCACGTCTTCATTGAAGAAGAATTAAACCTTCCTGGGGTGTGTGTGCTTGGGCAGGTATCCATGCGGGAGGTCTCGTGGGTCCGTACTTTTTTGAGGGTAACGTGACGGGCCAAAGTTATCTGGAAATGCTCGAAGATTTACGTGGGCAAATGGACAACGATCCAACACTCGCGAACATCCGCCATTTCATCCAGGATGGAGCTTCACCGCACTACACGTTATGTGTGCGGGAGTACCTTAATGTTCATTTTGGAGAATGGATAGGCAGACGAGGAATCGTTGAGTGGCCCGCACGATCATGTGACCTGACACCCTGTGATTTCTTCCTGTGGGGCCTTCTCAAGGACCGCGTTTTTGCAAGAGGACCACGTACCCTTCCCGACCTCCGAACTGCAATTGAAGAAGAATTAGAAAATCTTCGCGGACAGCTTGACGTGCTTCGCCGGACCTGCTTCACCGTTGAGAAACGCTGCAGTAAATGCATTGATCAAGATGGCCATCAATTTGAACACATACAGTAACCCTTTTTCGAATCCCTTTTGTAATTTCTTTGAATAAATTCATTTTGACGCTGCATTTTTTTCTTTTAATGCAAATTTGTTGCCTGACTTATGCCGACCCCTGCATATACCGACAAAATAAATAAAACATTTTTTTCTGAAGAAGACCGTAAAAACTCGAAACCTTAAATAGTAGTATATATTTTAAATATTTAATTAAAGCCGAATTCCCATTTATATATAAACACACGATGAAAAGTATAAAATTGAAATTTAATACCAAGAATTAATTAAATGTTTATAAAAATTGAATTAAAAATGAGCATGTATTAAATTGATAAACGAAACTCTTAAAACAGGATTAATAATTAATCACAGGAGTAGGTTCACTTAAATATCGATTAATATCTTTATCTCAGGGGATTAAATATTAAATAAACAATTATTAACTTTATTATTATTATTAAATTAGCATTTTCTTTTTAAATCTTTAATTATACAACCCTCCAGGTATGTATATTTAGTTTCAATTATATATTGAAGTGTAATAGTTTAAATAAAGTTTTTAATTTACGACATATACGCCTTTCTATATATGTTGAGTGTATATTTATTGTGTTTTATTATTGAGATCTCTAATTATGACTGTAAAGGAATATAAATATTCACAGGTACCTGATTGTTTATATCTTATAATTATGGTCGATTAGGTATTTGATTGATTGTCCTAGGTATTCTTATACGGGACAGGAAAGGTAGGGATGATTAGAATGGTTTTGGGTGGTCCCTCAGGTCTATGCGTGCCATTGAACTATATACTACTACTGGGACGACAACGCCGAGCAGTAAAACCGGTCTTTCAAATTAGAAGAGTACAGTCGCTGCGTCAGGCATATGTATCGCACTCTTACTCATATACGGTTTTGTGTATTAGGGGCAGGTGTGATAAAAATTTAGTCTAAATGTGAAGTTTTATAAGAAATATAGAAGGAAGTCGTTATGGTTAGTAGATAAAATAATAAACCAGAAGATATACAACTTTTATTAATTTTTAAATAATATTAAATATAATTATTATGCAGTTTAAATAATCTGATAAGAAGATAATGACATGTACATATCATACGTATTAAAAAAAACATTTTATAGTTTATTTATATTTTTTTCATTTAAAATTATTAATTTTAAATGTTTATTAATTTAATAAAACTTCTCACGACAAACCGACACACCATATACTCCCACGCAACAGACAGAGAACGGTTACCCTTACGCAGCAACCACACCCTTCCAACACAGAGGACCGGCAACCCGACAATTTCTTTATTTTCGTGATCGTTCCAGTAGTATATACAGTTCAATGATGCGTGCAGATGCTGTTATGGTGGGGAAAACCTACAGGTTTGGGGATGTTGGGATTGAACTTCATCGGAACAGGTTAAAGATATGTAACTTTTTCTCACTACGTCGAATTCTATAGGTTTCTTAAATTTTATAATTTCCATTCTTCGCAACTTCGAAACTTCAGTGTGTCTACCCCAAATCAAAAACCCACGCCGATTCTTCTTCTTTTGTTCTTTTCCAAAGCTACTTTGGTTTTATATCTTATTGTATTATTTCACTTAAATTAAATATATAGACATTTTTTAAGTATAAATTAACATTAATAAGTATAATTAAGATTCTAATATCCAGGTTTTCATTACTTAAACATTACTTTTAGGGTTAAAGGTCAATCACCCCGTCAATAATCTCATACTTTCTTTCTTTCTATTTTCTACATACCGTATGTGTTAAATATCATTAGGCATGGAGAATCAACGTATGAGTACATACAATGTATACGTACATGAGAAAGTCAGTCCAATGCCAGCGAAGACCGCGACGACTTGTCTCCGATACCGATTGACTGGAAATTTTGCATTCAGTTTAGCTGCGACCGTTACAGTTTGAAAGCGTACAATAAAATTAATGTATAATGGCTCTTTATATACCCACTGAAAAGCTTCAGTTAGTAAAATGGTTTTATGCCAGCAAGTCTGCAATGGAGTGCATGAATTTGTTTGCGCTGACTTTTGCAGACAGTTCTGTACCTTGCAGACAAACTATTTATAATATTATAAATAAATTTGGAACTTGTTTCTGTCTCAATAACTGTACGAAATGCAAACCAAAAGAGGTATCACCACAAAAAATTGAGGAAAGAGAACGGCGGGATGTATTAATTTGTAGTATTGTGGAAATTGATAACACGAGATCTACTAGAAGTGCTGCCGAGGAATTGGGTACAAGTAACACAACTATTTCACGTATTTGAAAACGTAGTGGTTTAAAATGTTTCAAATATTCGAAAACTCAAGAAATATTTCCCGAGGACAATTTCCGAAGAATGGAGTTTTGTTAAGACGTTATGGAAAAGATACATCGAGATGAAAATTTCGTTAAAAATATTCTCTACATCGATGAATCAACTTTTCCATTACACGGAAAGCACAATCCCTCTGTTCTTCGATATTGGGCTTCGGAAAATCAACACCGGCATTTTGCAAATCGCACTCAGTATCCTCAAAAACTAAACGTTTGGGCAGGTATTTTAGGTGACCATTCTATAGGCCCCTATTTTATTGATGGTATATTAAATGCCGACAAGTATATCGAATTACTGAAAAATCAAATACTTCCCGCCATTCAAAACATTGGAATAAATCAGGAAATCGTTTGGTTTCAACATGCTGGTTGTCCAGCACATAATGAAGTGAGGGTAAAGGAATTTCTAGGAAATACTTTTCCTGACCGTCTTATTACTGGAACAGGAAACATTAAATGGCCCCCGCGATCTCCAGATCTATCTCCAAATGATTTCTTTTTGTGGGGATATCTAAAAAATATTGCTTATACTCATGAAGCTGGTAGAGCAGAAAATCTAGTTGCCTTGAGAGAAAAAATAACTGAGGCTGCGAATTCATTAACTGCCGACATGTTAGCAAATGTAAGAGCTAATTTCTACGACCGCCTAGGACAATGTTTTGCTGTGCAAGGAGGAATTTTTGAACCTCTTGTATAATTTATTATAATTTTTAGAATCCTTTTTTATTTATTTTATTAGGATTATTCTTTAATTTTATTAGAATTATGCGACGCAGCGCAGTTTAAAAATTTCCTGCATCTACTGGAAGAAATAAGAAAAGTAAATCCCTTGCAATTCGTAAGTGTTATTTTAGAACGCATTACAAGTACCTATGTCGATGGTCAAATGATTACTGCTAACTTGTATTTGTGAAACAATCGGAGATAATCGTTGCCGGCCGTCGCGGTCTTCGCCGGCATTGGATCGGCTTTTCCATATACATATACATCGTATGTACTCATACGTATTCCCTATGCCTAATGATATTTGACACATGCGGTATAGACGACTCTGTCAATTGTTCCTAATTTTGATTAATTTAAAATCGAAAGCGTTGGGAAGGACTTTCTTAGATTCGCGAAAATTATTTCATTAGACGTAGAACGGTCATTTTGCAAATACACAAACATATTTTCACCTCATCGCAGGAGATTGAATCAAGAATGGAAGACTTACTAATTATACAGTACTACACCACATTTTCGCGTCAGTCTAAATTAACAACACATTCAAACTAAAATAATAACTAATTATAGCAAACGCCAATTAAGTTGGCGCGAGGAGGGGTATGTTCGCGCAGGATTAAAAGTAGTGGGGAGATTTGTATTTGATTTTACATCAAATGTCAGATAAATCTAACCTCTGAGCGTGATCCCCTAGCAAAGACATTATGTTCCGTCAAACGTCAATGACAAATGTATTCTGACAATTACTTGAGTAGTGGGGGTGGACGTTTTTAAAAACGGCTTCTGCGCACCCCCTCCTCGCGCCAACTTAATTGGCGCTTGCATACATGCATTACTTATTATATTTATAATCGCACCTCTTCGGCCTACCCGGCGAATCTGTACGCAACTGCGAATTCATTTGTCCTGCTTTAGTTATAACTTATTCAGTTAATAAAAAAAAACATGGAATTGATATACGAAGTTTCAAAAACAAGTATGTTTTCTAAACTTCTTAATCATGGAAACAAAACCTTATTTTAATAATTTTGTAATTTCAGAGTTTTCATTATCTCTAAACTTGGTTTAATGCAGTTCACATTTATCGCGAGTAGTATAAAACTTGATTTAAAAAACGTTATTGCCTTGGGAACTAAGCCTAAACAGTGCTTTTTCCTTGAAATCATAACTGATTATAAGAGTTACAAGTACAGTTGCGGCCGCTACAAACTCAGACACCGACTTTTGACACATTCTGTCAAATTAAGAAAATTCGTAATTTGTAAATTTGACTTTTATCCGGTATGGTTATGTTAGTGTCAGTTTATTGTAACTCAGAAGTGTACACAATTTTGAAAATGCCTCAATTAAACGAACTGCAAGAGTCGATAATTAGAACTAAGCTAGAGGACGGCATGAGCAATAGGCACATCGCGAATGAAATAAATGTTGATAAAAACACGATAGAAGTCAATGATAATTGCTCATGCCAATACTTTTTAAATAATTAATACCTTTTGCCATCTACTTGTTTTGCTTTTACAGATTTAATAATCTCATCTTGCCGTGTTTTTGAGAGCTTCCATATACAAAAATATTTTAAGTATATCAATACGTTATGCACGTACAACGCATTTGTTACAAATGAAACAGACATGCAATAGACATATCTGTAACTGTACATATGGACAATACACCTCGTATTTTCAGCATTTACTTCTGCTTAAGACACGTGTTTCTGCCATCTATAGGCGTCATCAGTCAAGCTAGTGAAGCAATGTAATACAAATTAATACAAATCTTTTTAAAAAGCAGATTTGTATCTGTATATACATTTATGCTGAAATCGCCTACAATACATAGCAAATTTCGTCCCATAAGGTGGCACTAATTAATAAGTATGTCAATGCGTATTTCCAGATATCAAAATTACAAAAGTCATCAATTGTTAAGTGAGCATGCAAAATTAGCTGCAAAAAATGTGGATGTAAATTTTATTAATATCAGTATTCAACATATTGCTATGGTTTTTTCCCCAATAAATATTAAAAATTGATGTATTTATCTATATACTATTATTTTGGACTCCTATGTATATTTCATGTCATGCGCCTTGTGGTGCACGCCACCGAGCTTGGTGTGGACGGACAGACACAAGTTAACAGTTAGATGAGAACGTTCATTTTTATTTAAAATAGATAATTATCTATATAATTAAGTAACTTCGGGTTTGATTTGATTTAAATAGTTGATGTGTTTGTATTTCAATTTCCCGAACTTTCTACGAGTTTTTGTCTCGTAATTTTGATTATATTTAATTTTATAACGTTGTGTCGTCAATGTGTCTCACATTATTTTTTATGTAAGTAAAAATATATATATATTTTTTAAAAGATATCTTATTTATTCAAAAGAATTGAATATTATATTTCAATTGTATGAACATTGTTATTTAAGAGATTTTAGTCTTAATTAATTGAGTTAGATGACAAAGAGGATTTTTTAACATTTCTAAGTAAAAAATTTATATGTAAAATTTGATACGTTTGGATTTCAAGGGCATTTTTTTTCATGTGTGATGTTTGCACATGCGTTAGATTTTTGATCGAGGTGTCAAGTTTGTTTATATTTTTATTTTGTTCTCTGGGGAGAAATTAAAAATAATCTTTGTTATTATTTTAATATAAGTTTGTTCGGTATTCATTGAGGTTTTTGAATGCATGTAGCGGTCATTTCCGTGTGTTATTTTTACCTCAGATGTAATAAGTATATTATTACACAATCTTTATACTCGTTTTTAGACACTCGTAGATTGTTTTTTTTTCTTTTTTTTTTGATTTTGTATTAAATTTTCATTTTAAAATTATATTGTGATTTTCATTTAATTATCCTATCATCTTGAGTTTAATAAGTAACTTAAATAAATATTATTTTAACATCTCTCAAGAAAATTTTGAGTGGCGCCTAATAGTTGTTTTTTATTCCACGTTTCCGATTGGAACCCTGAGAGGAAAGCAGTCCCATTTTTGGAAATAAACCGACTGAATATCCTAGTTGGATAGATTTGTCATGAACGGTGGTACAGTAAATATAAAAACCACAGTTCATAGCATATTTTTGGCGAGGCCAAACGTGGGGCGAACAGAAATAGGTTATATAATTTTGGCAAGGCCAACGTTAAAACAATAGCAGTATTGGAAAGTTAATAACAGAGCACAAAGAGATGGAAGGTATCACAGTACTACAGCAAAGAAGTGAGCAACTGGTGGAGGAAGCGAAGAAAAGAATAGGTCCAGTAATTACCATACATGAAGAGGGGCACGAAGAAGTAAACAGAGATAAGATTATGTTGGACATGCTAATGAAAATGCAGGCTACGATGGATGTAATGATGGAAAAAGAAAGAAAATGGAAGAGAAAATGAATGTAATGATGGGTAAAATAATGGCATTAAGTAATACAAGCCAAGAAGAAGGTATAATAAGGAGCATGGACTCGTTGGAATTATCAAATGAACAAAATATGGAAGAAAATATTATGGTTTTAAATAGTAAATTGTCAGAAGAAGTGGAAAAAAGAGAGTTTGCAGAACTACAAATGAAATATATGGAAAAACAATTAAGAAAGGAAATAGAAGAAGTATGAAAAGAAAAAAATTAAGTAAATGTACCCACATATATTCCTGTTCCTGTACAAAGTGAAGTGCTACCTAAATTTTATGGGATGTCAAAAACAAATCCCATGTGTTTCTTAAAGAAAATCAAAGTCAGTTTGGAAGATGTGCCAGGGGACGAGAAAAAGTTGCAAAAGATCGGAAACTGTCTGAAGGATGACGCTATGGTATAGTGGGAGATGGTGTCAGACGAGGTAACAACTATGGACGAATTTGAAGCCAGGTTCACAAATCAATTCTGGGGACGAAATAAGCAGACTAGGGTAAGACAAGAATTATTATTTGGTAGATATAATGTCGGAAATAATGAAACGAGAGAAACTTATGTTATGAAAAGGTACTCGGTATTAAAATATTTAACCCCTAGAATAAGTGAAGTAGATATGGTTTCACAATTAAGTAGACACTTTGATTCTAAAGTCAGTAAGGCAGTAGCAATACACAATATCAATGATATGCAACAGTTTATCGAAATTATTAAAGAGGTTAGATGATGCGGAGCGTGGTAATAGATACAATAATAATTATTTAGATAGAAATATTAAAAGAAATGAATATTCAAGAGTTAATTTAAATAATACCCCTCCGAGTTCAGGAAGACCTATGGTAAATAATAATACTCAAAGTAATAGAAATAGAATGGCTTCCCCAAATAGAATAAGAAATAATTCAAATAGAGATGATATAAAAGAAAATAGTATAGATCCAACGAAATACACAGGTACAAGGTATAAAGATACAAGGCTTAATTTTAATTTAGAATATGTCAAAGTTGATGAAAGGAATAAATCAGAACTTGCTAGTAATAAGGATTTTTAATAGGGCCAACCAAAAAGAGAGAAAGTTTTGTATTGTTGTGTGATAAGTCGGATTGCGCAATAAATACGAGTTTGCCACACATTAAAATTAATATAGGACAAAGGGAATGTTATTGTTTGATTGATTCTGGTAGTGAAACGTCATTTTTGGATGAAAAGGTTGTTGAATGGTTAAGAATAAAGAAGGGAAATATGTACCCACAAGTAAAATTACTATAGTATCAGCTACGAAAAAGATTATAGCTGTAGTTAATTAGATTTATGTTGTCGAATTTAATATAGAAAATAATAAATTTATCCGAGAATTTATAGTAGTAAAAGGTTTAGGGAGAGATGGAATACTGGGAATAGATTTGTTAGATAAAATTAATACAATAATAGATATTAATAAGAAGAAAATAATAATTAATAATAAAAATGTGCAATGGATCCAGGAGGCTGGAGATGATGAGAAAGTTATAAATAATATGCAGGAATTAAACTGTATTGAAAAAATAAATAATATGGAAGAAGATGAAGTAGTTGGAGTATTGGAAGAAAAGGAATTAATGGTGTTAGAAGAAATGGAGAATGAAAATGAGGGAGAAGTGGAATTTCCCGAAGATATTGATTTATTGAAAATAGATTGTAATAAAGAATATGAAGAAGAAGTTAAAATAATGATAAAGAATAATATAGAATTAGTAAACAGATTTCCCAGTATTGCCAGAAATTATAGACATTCATTAGAAGTAGATGAGACAAAACCTTTTAAAATTGAAAACTATCCAATTCCCAAGAATATTCAACAACAGGTAGAAGAGGAAGTAAAGAAGATGTTACAAGATGGAATAATTGAACGTGGTAAAACGAGGTATGTAAATCCGTTAATTGTGGTTAAGAAGAAGTCAGGAGACATTAGATTAGGTTTGGATGCACGCAGACTTATGGAGCGGACAAAAGCTCAATTTGAAACTCCGATAACAATAGAAGCATTATTGTCGAAATGTGGCAATGCAAAAGTGTATAGTAAATTGGATTTGAGGAGTGCTTTTTGGTTGGTGCCATTGGAAAAAGAATCCAGGAAATATTGTGGTTTTATGGTTAACGGAAGAGTATATCAATTTAGGACTGTACCATATGGTTTAAGCAATTCTGCAGCGGCGTTAATAAGGGCTATGCAACAAATATTAGAACCTTATGAAGATCATGTTGTACATTATATAGATGATATTTTAATTTATAGCAGGAATTATCAGGAACACATGGAACATGTAAGAAATATAATGGAAGTGTTGGTAAGTGAGGGATTAAAACTAAATATAAAGAAGTGTGAATTTTTTAAAAATTAAATCAAGTTTATGGGTATAATGTAAGTCCTAGATATGTCAGTGTGGATAAAAGTAGGCTGGAGCTAATTAAACAGTATCCACAACCTAAAAATGTAAGAATGTTAAAAGGGTTCTTAGGCATAATTAATTATTATAAACGTTTTATACCATACCTGGCACGAACAAGTGCACCGTTGTATGAAATGCTTAAAAAGAATGAGAAATTTAAATGGAATGATGAGAGAATGAAAGCTTTTGAGGATTTAAAGAAAGATTTTTATAACCAGTTAGTTTTAATTTTACCAGATTTTAATAAACAGTTTATATTAAGAGTAGATGCAAGTGATGTCGCTATTAGTGGAGTTTTAATTCAAATTAATAATGAAGGTATAGAACAGCCGATATGTTTCATATCTCGAATCTTAAAGAGCTATGAAGTTAAATATACTATTAGTGAAAAAGAAATGTTAGCTATAGTACACGCTGTTCAAAAGCTTAGATTTTATTTGTTGGGCAAGAACTTCATATTAGAAACAGATCATGCTGCGTTGACATCACTTTTGAGTACAAGGTTTAATAATAATAGAGTGTATCGTTGGTCTTTGTTATTGTCAGAGTATAATTTTGAAATTAGGCATATAAAGGGACTACTAAATGTTACTGCCGATGCGTTATCTAGGATGTATAACAATAAAAGTAAATTTAATTATGTTGAACTAAATGAATATAATAGAGAATATGCTGAAGGGGCTTTTGAGTATGAGGTGATCCTTCAGGTCCAACAGGATGAAAGTTTTAAATAATTTTAAAGAAGTTTTATGAAATTTAGATAATTATATAAAAGTTTTATTGTGCAAGAAGAATTAATTAATGGAAAATTATTAGCAATTAAAGTTATATATTATGGTTATTGATGAATATACTTGAAACGCATTATTACAATTTTTTTTTTCTTTTATACACTATCCTTGGGTGTGACAAATGTCCAGGAGGTTGAAGATATCAACTATTCGCCGACTACTGTTTACTCTGGAGTGTTTTTCGTCTACGATGTATGGGACAAGTCTTATTATTATGTCAACAATCAAAATGACATAAGATTAATTAATATGCCAAAACACTAAATGACATATAGCAGAAATAGTTTTGAAACTGGAAATTCCGTTTTATAAGAAGATATAAATTACATGGGTGCTCTGCAGCTGTTCGTTTCACAGGTGCACATCGAGAAGGATGATCCAGTATGAAACTGTGCATCGGCTGAGTGCGGGGAACAGCAATGACAGTGTGCGTAACTGTTTATTGTCTACGAGTGCGGAAAATCATATGATGAATAAGATTTTGACATGTACAGGCTTATCCACCATATGATTTTGGGGAAATGCTATGGTTTTTTCCCCAATAAATATTAAAAATTGATGTATTTATCTATATACTATTATTTTGGACTCCTATGTATATTTCATGTCATGCGCCTTGTGGTGCACGCCACCGAGCTTGGTGTGGACGGACAGACACAAGTTAACAGTTAGATGAGAACGTTCATTTTTATTTAAAATAGATAATTATCTATATAATTAAGTAACTTCAGGTTTGATTTGATTTAAATAGTTGATGTGTTTGTATTTCAATTTCCCGAACTTTCTACGAGTTTTAGTCTCGTAATTTTGATTATATTTAATTTTATAACGTTGTGTCGTCAATGTGTCTCACATTATTTTTTATGTAAGTAAAATATATATATATTTTTTTTAAAAGATATCTTATTTATTCAAAAGAATTGAATATTATATTTCAATTGTATGAACATTGTTATTTAAGAGATTTTAGTCTTAATTAATTGAGTTAGATGACAAAGAGGATTTTTTAACATTTCTAAGTAAAAAATTTATATGTAAAATTTTATACGTTTGGATTTCAAGGGCATTTTTTTTTCATGTGTGATGTTTGCACATGCGTTAGATTTCTGATCGAGGTGTCAAGTTTGTTTATATTTTTATTTTGTTCTCTGGGGAGAAATTAAAAATAATCTTTGTTATTATTTTAATATAAGTTTGTTCGGTATTCATTGAGGTTTTTGAATGCATGTAGCGGTCATTTCCGTGTGTTATTTTTACCTCAGATGTAATAAGTATATTATTACACAATCTTTATACTCTATAAAGATTGTTTTTTTTTTCTTTTTTTTTGATTTTGTATTAAATTTTCATTTTAAATTTATATTGTGATTATCATTTAATTATCCTTTAATCTTCAGTTTAATAAGTAACTTAAAGAAATATTATTTTAACATTTCTCAAGAAAATTTTGAGTGACGCCTAATATTTGTTTTTTATTCCACGTTTCCGATTGGAACCCTGAGAGGAAAGCAGTCCCATTTTTGGAAATAAACCGACTGAATATCCTAGTTGGATAGATTTGTCGTGAACGGTGGTACAGTAAATATAAAAACCACAGTTCATAGCAATATGTTACCAGGAGAAACATCTACTTACAAATCAGTAGATACTGCTAAATATAAATAAATTATCCAACTGAATTCTTAAATTCACTTGATTTATCTGAATTCCGACCCCACATCATTAATCTGAAGGTTGGTGTTCCTATCATTCTTGTTAGAAACATTGACCCTTTGCAATGGCATCAGATTGAAAGTCAAGAGATTATTATACAATCTCAGCGAAGCAACAATTTTAATTGGCAAATTCAAAGAAGAGGATATGTCAATACCACGTATACCACTTATTCAAACAGATACACCGATCCAATTCAAATGATTGCAATTTCTAACTGCGGGCTTTTGCAATAACGACAAACTAATCACAAGGTCAATCATTGCAAGTATGTGAATTGAATTTGGAGAATCCATATTTTTCTCATGGATAATTATACGTTGCACGCTCCCGTATAAGAAAACCAAAGTATTCATTTCTATATATGCCAAGTAGAATCATCAAAAACATTTTATATCCAAGAACATCGCAATGAATTTAAAGTTGAATACTACAGTAATTACAATTTATTTAATCCAAAACACAAAAATAATAATGTATATGTAAATATCGAATTTTAAGTAAATTGATATCAAACTTTCTATTGTGTTCATTCATTGTACCGCTAAATAGTGTCAAAGCTATACGAATCTGAATCGTATAAATGTCCAACTGAAAATCCAAAAAGAAATTTCTTTGTAATTCATCAAAAATTTCCAAATTTTTAGGGCCAAAATATAGTTAAAGTCGGTCCATACCTTTATTTATTCTATATGTACCAAAATATAGCTATAATTCAAGTTCATTTACATGCAAAACACTGCTTACAGGATCTGTGTTTAAAGGCAAAAGCTCTGATAGACCACGTACTCAGCAAAATATTTGAATATTTGAACACTTTTTATAACAAAAACAAATTAGCATATCGATGCGACAACTCACATCAAGCTTTGATACAAAATAATACAAATCTGTATAAAAACAAACTTGTATCTGTATATACATGGACACACAGTACGTATTTACCAACGTTTGGTTCAACCTCCAGACGCATGCGTTTCTGTTTAACGACTTTGTCAATGGAGGGTTACGAAGACAAACGACTGTAGTACACTTCGCGGTCATGCAGCAAAATTTAGTCAATCAGATGACACCAGATAACCTCATGACATCTGACGGACAAAACCAACTACGCCGATGCAAAGTGTTTCTTCTCGAATAGCTACGCTATTACAGGAAAAACATGCGTCGGTGGTTGAAGCAAACGCTGGTAAATACGTACTGTGTGTCCATGTATATACAGATACAAATTTGTTTTTGTACAGATTTGTATTATTTTGTATCAAAGCTTGATGTGAGTTGTCGCATCGATATGCTAATTTGTTTTTGGTGTATTACGCCACCTGGCGACGAGTTAATGGACTTACAGTAATATGCGTATTTTTTCTTTTCCTGTAATAGCGTAACTATTCGAGAAGAAACACTTTGCATCAGCGTAGTCGGTTTTGTCCGTCAGATGTCATGAAGGTATCTGGTGTCATCTGATTGAACAAAATTTGCTGCATGACCGCGAAGTGTACTACAGACGTTTGTCTTCGTAAACCCTCCATTGACAAAGTCGTTAGACAGAAACTAAATATGTACTGTGTGTCCATGTATATACAGATACAAATTTGTTTTTATACAGATTTATATTATTTTGTATTTTTTATAAATTATAATAATTAAAATTTCTACAAAATAGTTATTTATCTTGCTTGTTTGATTAATATCCCATCTTTAAAGTTTTCTTATTAAATAGATTAATAAACTAATTGTACTTGTTATTCATTTCATCACCATATCTCCCGATAATAAATTTTGACAGTGACATATAGAGAACCTTTATGCCATTTAATCTATATCCGCATTTCAAGAATGCAGAACATCATCATTTATAGAAGAAATTCATGGACAACTAGATATAATTATTTTTAAAACACGTTACGTAAGTTCCTATTCATAAAAATAGTAAAAGTTGATATTTTCATATGAAAACATTTATGCCCACACATATGGTGCTTTTATTACGATGTTTTTGTGTTGATATCAATAATAAGCCTTTACGTCGAATATGTCGACAAACCTATGCCGCTTTAATTAAAATGTGATTAAAATTAAATAGGCTGAACGTTAGTTAAACTTCTTTTAAAAGTAAAAATATTATGTTTATAATAAAACAATAATCGTAAAAAAACAAAAAGCTTTATGTAGAGTTTCCAATGAGACCTGGTTATTAATTATTATTCGTATCTAACTATTTACATATAATTTCTTTGTCTTTAAATTTGTCAGTATCACACACAATACTGACAAATACCAATAGAACAATATAATTCGTTGGTAAACGTGGAAGCCCGTATTGCCGCTCGTATATTTTACTGCGATAGACCCGGACCGAATAAAGAAAATAGTATATTAAAAAACAAGTTTCATAAGGCACCATTTTGCCGCACGAGATCAGTTTAGAAAACGAGCCGCGATAGCGGCAAGTTTTCTAAAGAGCGAGTGCGGCAAAAGGCCTTATGAAACGAGTTTTTTATACTATTTTTTCAATTTTGCATTTTTTACATTAATAAATTGGAATTATTTAATTTGGAAGTTCAGAGTTTAATTTTTATATAAAGCATGCAGTTGCAATTTAAATCTTGCTCTCCGCGAAGTATATTATATTACATATTATTTATGAATTTTCGTTAACATTACTTGATATTTTATTTAAAAATATAAACATGAGTGGCTTAGAAACTAATATATCTTATTGTCAATTGTATACAATATACGTTGCTTCTGTAGAGTACGAACATATATCATATCTGTCAAATGTACTTAGATTCTTAAAATCAAATGACAGCAATGATATTTATTTCTGTGTTCGAACAACGCCAACATTGAAAAATTAAAAAAAGCGTATCGAAATGGAGCTCATTTCGATGCTGTTTTTGGTTTCATAATGAGTTCATTTCGAACGCAAAATAGAAAAACCATTTTCTCGTTACTACGTGAACATTAGACTGCGACTTTTTGTATGAATGCATTACTCACATATATCTTTCACCCCTTTTCTTCTTTGCCGCTACACACAACTAGCATCGTATATATGTACTCAAATATAGCAATAGCAACGCACAGCCGGGTTCAGCTAGTACTTTATAAAACTGATCTTGAAGAAAACAAATAAGCAATATTTTCCGTTGCAAAGAGATTTTAAAAAGACATCGAATTATATTTTGCAGGATTACCAAAAGAATTTTCTGTTTAAAAAATAGTTTAAATTAATAACTTTTATCAAATAAGATTGGTGTTTAGAAAGTTCATATTTCCGTATCCCGTATTTCCGTATCCCATATGTTGTGTAAAATTCGTATTGGAAAGACAAAGTTTTGATTTATCAGATAATAATTAGTACCTTTAATTACAGAAATGCTTTAAAAAATATCATAAATACGCCTTTATCTCCAGAGACAATAAAAATACCTTAACAATAGTTCATCAGCTATATTAAATTATTTTTGCCGATTATTCTCAGAAAAGAAAAAGGTTATATAAATAAAAAATACAATAAAATTAGAAAACATTTTATCTAATAATTGCGATACTGTTTAGAGAAAAATTATGTTTAAATAGCTTTTAAGAAAATATTGATTTCTATGACAACAAATCTTAATCAGTTTAATGAGTAATGATAATGATAAATGAAAAGAATTTCAATGACAATCAAATCTATTAATATGAAACAGATAATTATTTTTCGAACGATTTTTAATGTTAGAAAAATACACAGGAAATGAATGACGTATGTCGTAATTGATTATTGTTATTATACGAGAGGGCATTGATATCTAGTTAGCCTAGGCCATTTTCCTTGAACAAAACCAAATCTTGTTATAATGGCAAGAAATCATGACATTTTAAATGTGCCACTGTAAAATCTTACGTCAAGAAGTTGAAGTAAATGTGCAGTAAATTTTGAAAGAAAGCATGTCGAATGCAAATGTGAAAATCGATAAATTGGAGTATCGAGGCATCATCAAATACTTGTATTTGAAGAGGTCAAGTGGTAAGTAAATTTAAGTAAATTGCATTGTGTCATTCAAAAGAGAAAAACTTTCCGTTGAAGATGAAAAGTGACCAGATTTCGATGTCCATCCCCAAAAATATTGACACATTCCATGACATGATATTAGCAGGTCATCGAATTGGGCTGGATCATATAACTAAGGCACTAAAAATTTCATAAGAACCCGTCCGTCATATAGTTCACGTCGATTTAGATATGAAAAAAATTTCTGCAAAATGGATTACTAAATCCTTGAACGCCGAACACAGACGTGCAAGAGTGAAAGCATCTCGGTCAATCTGTCACAATTTTGAAGGAGATCCAATTTTTTGAACCGTCTTGTGACTATGAACATGGGTCCATTTTTACGACCCAGAAACAAAACAGCAATCGATAGACTGGAAGTATCATGGTTCTCCAACGCCTAAGAAGTTTTGAGTTCAAAAATCCGCTGGAAAAGTCCTTGCTTCAGTTTTTTGGAATATCCGTGGAATAATTATGATCGATTACCGAAAAAAAGGTCAGACCATCACTGGAGATCCTTATTCTAATTTACTAACCACCCTGAGAGAGAAAACTAAGGAAACAAGATGTGACATGTTAGCAAATGGTGTGTTATTTTTGCAGGACAATGCCCCTGCTTACAAAGCGCGCGTTACCATGAATACAATTTGGAATCTAAGGTTCAAATTACTGGAATACCCGCCCCATTACCCAGACTTTGTCCCCCCCTCAGAATATTATCTATTCCTCCGATTGCAAAAAAAAGTTTAAAAGGACGTCAATTTTTGTGTAACGAAGAGATAATAGAAGTTGTGGAGGGCTGGTTTGCAGATCAAGAAGAATCTTTTTTTAGAAGGGTTAAAGGCGTTGCAGGATCGCCATATTAAGTGTATTAATTTAAGAGGAGACTATGTTGAATAATAAAATATTCTCCCAACTTTAGATTGTTTCAATAGTAAGATAAGAATATATCATTACCCCCTCGTATCTTACATATAATGGGTGATTCATTTGGAGGTACTTTTTTAGGTGCGGATTTAATGGCTGAGCGCGCATGCGACGCGTCAGCGGACTGCGCATTCTGGTTCAGTACTATTTGACATTACGTAATGGAAAGACTTAGCCCGGCACAGCATCTACAAATAGTACAGCTTTATTACGAAAATGGGCGTTCTACATGGAATGTATATCGTGCGCTTAGAGCAACATATGGGCCACATAATCGGCCTACCGAACGCACAATTCGCTATACCATCAATAAGTTTGAAACTCAATTTACAATAATGGATAATACGTGACCACATAGACCTCATCCAGCACGTAGTGAAGGAAATATAGCGGCGGTAGCAGCGAGTGTACGCGAAGACCGGGAAGAATCAATTCGTCGCCGTTCTCAACAGCTTGGTTTGTCGTATGCAACAACTTGGCGTATTTTACGAAAGGATCTTGGTTTAAAAGCATACAAAATTCAACTAGTGCAAGAACTAAAGGCGACCGACCTTCCGAATCGTTTCAGTTTCAGCCGTTGGACTCTTGATAAACTTGCAGAAGATCTACTGTTTTCGACAAAAATTTTGTTCTACGATGAGGCCCATTTCTGGCTTAATGGGTACGTGAATAAGCAAAATGCCCGTATTTGGGGTGATGAGCAACCTGAAGAGATTGAAGTGCTACCATTACATCCAGACAAAACAACTGTTTGGTGCGGATTATGGGCCGGTGGAATAATTGGTCCATATTTCTTCAAAACAGAAGCCGGCCGGAATGTGACTGTGAATGGCGACCGTTATCGCGCCTTGATAAGGGACTATTTGCTGCCTGAACTTGACACCCGTGGTCTACAAGACATTTACTTCCAACAAGATGGCGCCACAAACCATACAGCTCGTGAAACTATGGCTTTACTGCGAGAACGATTCGGGGAACATTTAATTTCACGCTTCGGACCAGTAAATTGGCCGCCTAGATCTTGTGACATCACACCATTAGACTTTTTTCTGTGGGGCTACGTGAAGTCTAAAGTCTACATGGATAAACCGGCTACAATTGACGCATTGGAGGCCAATATTAGCCGGGTCATTGGACAAATACCACTCGAAATGCTAGACCGCGTCATTGAAAATTGGAACAGCAGAATAGACTACGTTAACCGCAGTCGCGGCCAACATTTGAGAGAAATAATCTTTAAAAAATAATTGTAAAGAATGGTTCTTTTGTATGATAATCAGTTTCTTAAATAAATTGGCCTTTTTCATTTGTTCTTTGCTTTTGGAAAAAGTATCTCTAAATGAATCACCCATTATAAATATTTACTTATTGTAAAATGTCATCCGTTTTTTTATAGTAATAAAAATAATAATAATATATCGTTTATTTTTACAGGAAAAAAGTCCATATACAAAGAAAAATGTAACAAAAATATTAAATATTAAACAAGACATGAAAGTAAATAAACCCTAATCTTTGTATATATCATATACAGTGGTACTTTAAAGAAAGAGTCAACGTATGAAAAATGGAGATGTAATTGAAGGGTCCAATACAATATCCGGCTAAGTTCAATTGCATTAGCAACAGGTTCTTGCACAGTTTGAAATGCTCAATCTAACCGTGTAAGAACCAAGCTCCTAGCTAAGCAAATAAAAATAATATTTACGTTCTGTTATTTGCCTACGCTACTGTACTATATAAGAACAAGTCAAGTCCAGGACTTAGCCCGTTCTTGCTTAGTACAGTATGGAATGTTTTGCTGGTGCACGTGTCTAGGTATCGTGTTATTTTGTTATAAATATTTCGCGTTTGTACTATTTAAGCAGTGAAACGTTGAAATAAATCTGACTCGACGAGTGTTGATCCCTTTGATGGTACCCACACAGATTGTGATGAGGATTAAACACCGACTATGACCACAAATCATAAACATAACCTAACATATACATTGTCCGCGAGTTCTTCAGAATCTGTCGTCGAAATCATTTATCTGGTCATAGGAAGCTTTCCTGGAATTGTATTTCCAAGAGCTATCCATAATTATTTCCGCAATATAATCATATTTCAGACTGAAACTCAATGATGAAACTCAATGACCGAAACTGGATGATGGTGTGTTAGGGGTCACTAGACAATAAGATTCTTGAAAAACTTGAACAGGTTCGGTATTAAGTAATACTAAATCTAATATCACCCTGTTAGCGTTTGTTACAAACAAAGTTACATTGACGCAAACCATTAAAAATTAAATTGTCATTAAAAGTAGCTTCACAGTCACTGGAAGGCATACCTATGGGTTCATTCTCAATAAGTGACCATCGTAAATGTTGCAGGTTAAAATTCCCGGAGATACATAGAGTAGCATTAGGATGGCGATCAATTAGAAAGTCAACGCTGCCAATAAAGACCAAATACCGAGCCGAACCTGGCAGCGGCGGAATATAAACAGCTCCTATTATAAAGCGCTTACTCTCAGCCAACACCGACATATATATCTCTTCAGTACCACTGAACCATCAGTCCGGAACCATCACAAGACACGACCGAACGGCAACCAAGACACCACCTCCGCGGCTGTGGATCCCGATCGCAACAATATATATATATATATATATATATATATATATATATATATATATATATAGTAAACCTAATCAGTAGGCGATTAAAGGTCTGTATATTACTTCAAAATATATGTATTTAAAAAACTCTACATGTTTCGGCTGTATACGCCTTTTTCAAGAGAATACAAAATATTTATAATATAATATATAATATATATTTTGTATTCTCTTGAAAAAGGCGTATACAGCCGAAACATGTAGAGTTTTTTAAATACATATATTTTGAAGTAATATACAGACCTTTAATCGCCTACTGATTAGGTTTACCATATCATACCAAGGTCACGAAGTTATTATATATATATATATATATATATATATATATATATATATATATATATATATATATGAAAGTTATTGTCAAACAATTCACCATCTTCGATATTAGTATATAACCAAGTTTCAGTCAGAAACAGATATCGAAATCCGCGGCAGCACAGTTGTTAAAGAAGTCAACTCTTTTAGTTCTTAATCCTCGAACATTTTGATAGAAGACTTGGAGTGTACCATTTGGCACTGGCCCTAGCACTGGCACCATACAGTCAGACCCGGACAGATATTCTACCAATCTGGCACTAACAAATGTGTCTCTCTCCACACGGTCAGCTATATCCGGCTCTTCCATATTAAACACTAGTATATCTGCCTCTCTCGATTGCCGATCCCGAAGCTCACTGATAATGCCAGCAACGTCCCCCCCTCCTATTATTAATAAGAGCACCCATGCCGACACCGTCGACCGAAGAAGCTTTGAGGACATGGATTTCCTCTTCTAACTTCCTCACAGTGCCCTCTAGGCTGTTTAGTTTCGCAAGTTGCGACTTAAAGTCTGTACAAGATTCACAGAAATATGTAAGTCTGCGCTCCTTGCTCCTAAAACATTATATCTCTAACCGTGATAACGAACTACATCTAAAATGAATAAACTGTCTGTACAAATCACATGCGACTTCCTTATCAGGTATTAGCTCGTCATCGCATTTCACACACTTCGAAGACATACTGAAGTATATAAAGGAGAATCAACAAAGGAAGACTGGAAACGGGGACACACACTTCACATCAACGCTGCCCACCGTGGTGACTAACACTCCGACAAACAAGAAACAGGCAACGGTTAGGTGACAAGTACGCAACAAACAGATGAAGGATTAAATATATAATAAGTCACTCATAAAAGTAAGTATTATTTACGTTACGTTTGTATACGACGTGTCCCATAATTCGCGGAACACCTGGATGGTATGTTATTATGGGAGGACCAAGGATCATGAGATAAATATGTAAAAAATTCCATCGCTGTTAATTTCAAAGAAATAAATATTCAAAGTTGAGTTTAGATGTCGCTTATCTTCATTACTGGAAAACATTTTAAAGATTGGTTTTGATATGGTCATTAAGATAACAATTTTGAACAACTATAATCAGGCTTGGAATTAATCTCTCTTCTAATTATACCATTTCACGAAAACCATTTTATGCTCATTTTACCTGAAAAAACATATGGCAACGTTGTCATGAATTTATTCTTAAACCACTTTAACGTGAAAAAATTTCGGGATGAAAATTGCTTATTAATGTAAATTTTTATTGAATCTTTAGCCTAGGCAGTTTAGTTTTATATTTAACATTTCCCACTTCTTATTTATCACTATATAATGTATATTAATTAAAGAAATATTTTCCAGTTTGAATTTCATTTTGTCATGCGAAACAAAAATTAGATGACAAAATAAATTGGTAGTTATATACAAATAATAGAATAAAAAAATTAAAAACCCTTACCACAATAGAATTTAACAATTCTATATACGTATTTCGACAACCACGTTGTCATCCTCAGTAGAAAAAGCAGTGTAACACTTGAAAGCACAAAAAACAGACAACATTCACTGAGCGCTATATTGCACGGCTTCTCGTTTAACACTAGATTTTAAAAATTTTGAAAACCTGAATACTATAGAACTTACCTTATTGGAAAAACCCTAACCATTAACCGATTAATGCTTTATTCTATAGAAAGGCCCTTTAGAAAATTACACAAAGGGGACACCCTAATTTAATATACATAAAGAAACCATTATAAAACTCATCTTAAATTATATATGTCATTTAGAAATTAATATTGAGTCATAATATCTGTTAAAGGCTAATGTTGTAACGAACCGAAATTTAAAAAATTATATAGAATTAGATTAATTTGTTAATGGTTTTCCTATCTTTTTTTGGTTTAATAACATCTAACTGTCAATTAACTCGAATAAAGATGAACCTGGTATAGGACCCAAATCTGCATTAATTGCGTTATTCCTATTTTTAAAGATAAAAACGCTTTCAAAACTATCTAATTCGCGGGGGCTAGTGACGTTTTTTATTAATCTCAGACAGTCAGATGTTACGTTGTGACCTGATTCAAGAATATGTCGGGCAACACTTGATTTTTCCGGCCTATTGAATCTAATATGTGAAACATGTTTCTTATAACGAGTTAGAATCGAACGGTTTGTTTGGCCGACATATTTCTTATCACAATCCTTACAATTTATTTCATAGATTCCAGATTTATTGTTTACCTCAACTTTGTCTTTCGCGTGGCTTAAAAAAGATTTCAAGGAGTTATTCGACCGAAATGCTACTTGAAGATTATACTGTCTAAAGGTTTTATTTAAATTTTTCGTTGTTTCGTGAAACGGTAAGCTAAAAAATTTTTTGCTCGAATCAATTTGAGGTAGGTGACATGTGGAATCCTGAATTGTTTTTCTTACTTTATGTTTTCTAACTAGCTTGTTTATTATTTCTGAATCGAAACCGTTGTAACTCGCGATGTTCTTAATTAAAGTTAATTCCTTTTCATATCTATCCTTTGTCAATGGCATGCTTAACAAACGGTTGATAAGAAAATTGAGAGAGGCACTCTTGTGCTGAAAAGTATGGTTTGAATATGCGGTTATAAACCTGTTGACGTTGGTTTCTTTTCGGTAAATATCAAACTCTAAGTTTTTGTCATTCCTAATTACTAAGTTATCTAAAAATGGTAAACGTCCGTTGTTTTCCTTTTCAACTGTGAATTTAATACTAGGAAATTTTGAATTTAATTCTGTTACAAAATGATCTAAGTCACACTTGTTGGTATCAAAAATTGCAAACACATCTACATACCTGACCCATACGTTTGGAAAATACCTGGCTCTCTCTGGCCACTTCACAGCAATCACGTTGAAAAGGAAAAAATAAATTAATATTTGCAGTTAACAGGCCTCTGTATGGCCCAAAATTGCTTCCAATTCGAAGGCAAGTTCTTTGAACAGCAACAGGGTACAGCCATGGGTAATTGCTTATCTCCATTTATCGCGAATTTATTTATGAGTCACTTTGAAATTGAGTTTAAAAAGAGGGCCAGATATTTTCCATACGTATGGGTCAGGTATGTAGACGATGTGTTTGCAATTTTTGATACCAACAAGTGTGACTTAGATCATTTTGTAATAGAATTAAATTCAAAATTTCCTAGTATTAAATTCACGGTTGAAAAGGAAAACAACGGACGTTTACTATTTTTAGATAACTTAGTAATTAGGAATGACAAAAACTTAGAGATTGATATTTACCGAAAAGAAACCAACTTCAACAGATTTATCACCGCAGATTCAATCCATACTTTTCAGCACAAGAGTGCCTCTTTCAATTTTCTTATCAATCGTTTGTTAAGCATGCCATTGACAAAGGATAGATATGAAAAGGAATTAACTTTAATTAAGAACATCGCGAGTTACAACGGTTTCGATTCAGAAATAATAAACAAGCTAGTTAGAAAGTAAGAAAAACAATTCAGGATTCCACATGTATGCTACCTCAAATTGATTAGAGCAAAAAATTTTTTAGCTTACCGTTTTACGAAACTACGAAAAAGTTAAATAAAACCTTTAGACAGTATAATCTTCAAGTAGCATTTCGGTCGAATATCTCCTTGAAATCTCTTTTAAGCCACGCGAAAGACAGTTGAGGTAAGTGGAGGTAAACAATAAATCTGGAATCTATGAAATAAATTGTAAGAATTGTGATAAGAAATATGTCGGCCAAACAAAGCGTTCGATTCTAACTCGTTATAAAGAACATGTTTCGCATATTAGATTCAATAGGCCGGAAAAATTAAGTGTTGCCCGACATATTCTTGAATCAGGTCACAACGTAACATCTGACTGTCTGAGATTAATAAAAAACGTCACTAGCCCCCGCGAATTAGATAGTTTTGAAAGCATTTTTATCTTTAAAAATAGGAATAATGAAATTAATGCAGATTTGGGTCCTATACCAGGTTCATCTTTATTCGAGTTAATTGACAGTTAGATGTTATTAAACCAAAAAAAGATAGGAAAACCATTAACAAATTAATCTAATTCTATGTAATTTTTTTAATTTCGTTTCGTTACAACATTAGCCTTTAACAGATATTATGACTCAATATTAATTTCTAAATGACATATATAATTTAAGATGAGTTTTATAATGGTTTCTTTATGTATATTAAATTAGGGTGTCCCCTTTGTGTAATTTTCTAAAGGGCCTTTCTATAGAATAAAGCATTAGTCGGTTAATGGTCTCTTAATGCATGTACGTATTTAAGTAGGGGTTTTCCAATAAGGTAAGTTCTGTAGTATTCAGGTTTTTAAAAATTTTAAAATTTAGTGTTAAACGAGAAGTCGTGCAATATAGCGCTCAGTGAGTATTATGTTTTTTGTGCTTTCAAGTGTTACACTGCTTTTTCTACTGAGGATGACAACGTGGTTTTCGAAATACGTATATAGAATTGTTAAATTCTATTATGGTAAGGGTTTTTAATTTTTTTATTCACTTAAAAGCCACAGTCTCCGATTTTTCAGTTAAACAAATAATAGAATAAAGTCAAAATGATCTTTCACTATATATAAAGTTTTATTATAATTTTATAAGCCAATTTTGACAATTAGGAGATGAAGTAACATAACCTTCATATCATGAATCTCGTATAAATTTTACAATATTGCGCAAACGTATCAGTGACGTATATGCACTGTTATCGTGAAAATCCTATAGACAAGCTAACCACCAGCACAGGTTTAGCGTAAATGTCTAGGGCAGGTATTATCGGGAATCGGTTAATCGGGCCAATCATTAACTAACAGGCTGGCCAGGGACAACTTTTTAGAATGTTTGGTTAATGGTTTACAAAATTTGGTAGATGAACTTCCACTAGCGGTAATAAATAATATGTGGCTACAAATGGATGGTGCTCCTACTCATCATGCGGCACCAGTGAGAAACTGGTTAAATAAGCAATTTGCCGAAAGGTAGATAGGAAGAGGTTGACCGTTCCTTTGGCCAGCTAGAAGACCCGATCTCATCGCTTTGGACTTTTCTTTTGGGGTCACATTGAACATTTGGTGTACAGAACACCAGTTTTAAATGAAGCAAATTTAGCTAACCGGATATTTGAAGCAGCTCGCTCAATAGATGCAGAAATGCTAGAAGGAGTGCAGGGGAATATAATTAGATGAGCGGAAATTTGCAGAGATCAGCACGGACATAATTTTGAACATTTATTATAAATTTATTATTATAATTACTTATTACACATTTATCGTATTTGTCACTGACATAAAATTTTAATATCATTATTCTCTCTTATTCTAATGAATACGAGCAAGTCTAGTACTTTATCCATTATTAGCATAAATCAAACGTGTTGCCAAATTTACCATTACAAAAAGGCCAGTAAGTATCTACTAGAATGAACAATGCGAAATTTTTTTAGAATTTTTTCCGTGTTCCTATATCGCTACTTCAAACCGTAGTGTGGGGCTATTCCGCTAATTTTGGAACACGTAGTATAGGGAGATACCTAAAAAAAATTTAGGTCAAGAAAAATCATAGCAAAAAGTATTTTTCAAAAGAAATTAAAAAAAAAAGCCTTTAGAAACTAAGAAATTTGAATCAAAAATTGACTTATTATAAATAGAAATTATGTTATTGCAATAATTGTAATGTTATTGCAAACCAGTAAGTAATAGTTACAAAACCACCAGAATAGCAAATATAACTATAATTCTCACCAAGAAAGTCAGTAGATACAACAAAACGAAAACAGAACACATGTGCACACCTCGGCGACTCACTTAGGATGTATAAGAACGCACTTATATGATGGAGAACCCAGTCGTTCTTGCGCCACTTTTGTGGACGTTTCCTTCTCATATCTTCCCTTAACCGACTTAGGAGGTATTAATTCAACCGACATAGGAGGTACTAAGTCTTTGTGGTTAATTTCATCAAATTGAAAAAAAAAATTACTAACGATTTGTTGTTTCTTTTATTGTTCGGCCATTTTTCACCAACAGAGAAGGTTTTCATTTGCAATGGCGTCGCTCGGGATTCTGACTCACAGTTTGTAATTAACTCCACGTAGCGACGTTTGATTTTAACAGTGTCGATTTCCGCGCGCAATTCAAATTTCGGGACTCTGTATTCTTGTAATGTTCAGAATGTAAAATAATAATAAGAATAATAATTGTCTTTATTGCCCAACAGATCTCTCCATTAAGAGGACAATACAATCATATAGTACAGTGTCAAAAAACTAAATTAAAACATATTCCATAAACTAATAATAGCAAAAGTTACAATTCAAATGAAGAAGATCATAAGAAAATACTGACTTGTTAACTTGTCAATTGCGCAAACGTGTGTAATTTACTATGTATCTATATTAAAAGGTTAAATTGTGACGTAAGGGTTAAAAAGGATCAGGGAAAATTTTGTTAGCATTTCTAGCCATATGTTTAGCAAATGCGTTAGTTCTAGCTCTAGCCTCGGCGAATGATTCATTTGATCTCGTTGCATATTTTGGCACCAAAATGTCAACAGCAGAGAGCAAATTCGGTGCGTCGATGCCATTGTTGACTAGCTTAATCATAAAGTAAGCACTCGCTGCGATCAGAAAGTGAGGTAAAATTGTGTTCACGAAGTAATTCTTGATAGTCAACTCCCCTACCGGTATAATTGCCAGATAATTTGTACGTTAAGTATTTCAAGAATCTCCGCTGCACTTTCTCGATCAATAAGTTCTGGGAGACATAATAAGGGTACCAAAAAATTGACGCATACTCGAATTTAGGGCGAACCAGTAAAATAGAGTGTCTTAAGCGTATTTAAATTTGCAAATTTACGGCAGGATCGAATAACAAAACTAAGAGTGCGTGAAGCGGAGTTGCAAGTAGATAAAATGTGGTCAGTAAACTGCAAGCGTTGATCAAACAAAACACCCAGATCTTTGATTTGTGATTGTCGTGAGATATTGAAGTGATCAAGTGAATAGATATATATTAAAGGGTTCGCCTTTGTAGTGTACGTGATGACTGCACATTTATTCATACTCAGCCTTATCTTGTTATCGTTACACCATTGATAGATAATGTTTAAATTATTTTGCAAAGCTTCGCAATCAGATGTAGAAGATATTTTCCCAAAGACTTTTAGGTCGTCCGCGTAGGCAAAGACGCGGCAGTTAAGCAACAACAGAAGGTCATTATATGTAAACGAAGTTCGAATTCTGTTGAAAGAGTGACAGATCAAGATAGAACATTGATTCCACATAAATGTTGTGTTTGCCATAGTCACTAATTTACGTGAATAGCTAATAGACGCATAGTTATTACTACCGTTTGCTACACCAATTGTTTAAAGGGAACCAAAAAGGACATCTCACTGATTTGTATATTCGTATGAAGTAATAAATGACTTCTGTATGTCTGCTCTTTTCCACACAACTATTGTAAACATTCTGTCAAATAACAATATACATTCTGCTACTAGACATGATGACATTTTACCCATATTCAAATCACCAGAAAATTTGACTTGAAGGAATTCTAAAACTTACCACAAAAATATTCAAATTGCACAAATGTAACTAAAATACGTAAAAAAATTAATGATTTTCAGGACATCTTGATTTACCGAAAACAAGAACAAAATCGTCGGCTTCACAATTACAACGATGGACTTTCCTACAAAAAGGTGCGACAAGAACATACACTTCGCTTACATCAAAATGCTTTGCATTTTTTTGATTGATAGATTTAGTTATTAATAGTTATTCAAAATAAATGGCGCCTGTTCACCGCATCAACTCTACTTCATAATTAGATTTATCAATTTGAATGACGTACACGGAGAACATGAAAGAAATTATCTCAATAGGAAACTGCTTTTAAGATAAGATAAGAATCTTTCTTGAAATACAACAAGGCTTTTTATATAAAGTGAATGGCTGTGAAAGAGATATACCGGGTTTTTCCTTTATCATTACGCATAGGTATAATGCATTGATTTTTTGTCATTTTGTATTACACATAGGGATTAATGTATGGTGCATAGTATGCAACCAGTTATACACTAGTAACATTTTTCAAATTGTCAAATATTTCAGTTTTTCATTCATACTTAAATCTTAAATTAAATACATTTTATTGAAAAATACATAATTTATTTAAAACAGTTAATTATCCCAATAGGCGTATACCTTGTGCGAAGATAATTTTCAACGTTTCTAACAAATTCAAAGAAGATGGTTGTTTCCTAAATTCCCACAAAAAATAAATTAAAACTAATTAACACATGGTTAACAGAACACATGAAGCTGAATAACAACAAATAAATAAAACACACATAAGATGTTTTAGATTTACACTTTATTAATAAAATAATGACAGCTGTTTCGCTAACACAGTAGCTTCTTCAAATTCAACTTAAGACGCTACTAAGAAGCTACTGTGTTAGCGAAACAGCTGTCATTATTTTATTAATAAAGTGTAAATCTAAAACATCTTATGTGTGTTTTATTTATTTGTGATATGGATTTACATCAAGCAAAGGTCGAAACAATTAAAGAATTGAAGCTGAATATCCTGTGTTATGTAGAAGAACGGTCTGTGCAATCGCTTTTAGATACAGCCAGGCCATTTTTGGGTATCGTACAGTTCGGTGTTCAAAACGATGAAAGAATTCAAATATAAGCCATACAAGATATAAAACCATGAAGAGCTTTTCGAGGAAGATAAAGTAAAACGAACTGATTTTTGTGATATAATGTTTAATTTGTTAAATGAAAACGAAATTTTAAATAAAATAATTTTTACTGATAAAGTAAAATATTTAAAGAGTTTCATGTACATACGTTATGTATGGCAATCTAAATAATTTCCCTTTGAATATTTAAACATGAATATCTTTAATAGTTAGAAAGCATAGTAAGACGAAACCCATTGAGTTACTTCTTTAGCTAATAGGAAATGTTTGGATGTAATTTTAATAAAATAAATACTTAGATTACTTATTAATATTTTTTTAATTTTTATTTAGGAACATTATTATATTAACATTTTTCGATTTTAGTCTTGCACACCTTCGTTCTATTATTAAACGAGCTTTACTATACACTCTCACTTTCTGCTGAACTTGCTGGAATACAGGCATATTGTTTTAAAGGTTTCAACTCCATTCCTGTTACCTAAAAGAAAATTCAAATAAAAAATGCAATTACCCTTTTTTTTAAACTTACCTTCCAAAATAAAAGAAGATCCACGTCCTGATTTGAATTTGGCCTTTCGAGGTATTACCTTTTAGTTATTATTACATCGGTTGTAATTGATTTTAGTTCCTCTTATTCTTTCTGGCAAAAAACTAAATAATGAAAGTAACTTTTAATGTTGACTAATATCTGTTTCGATTACAGGCATTTGTTCTTTATTTTCAGGATCTATTTTCTTCTTAAACATTTGTTGTTCTAGAAAAGAAGTAGCCTCAGTAGCATCAGTACTACGAAAATCTTCTCTTTTAAATCGAGGGTCTCAAACAGTTGCTACTCTAATAACTAATCGTCCTTCATATGAAAATAGCCTTGTTTTAACAGATTCCAAAAGTTTGTTGACTAGTGCCTTCCCTTCCTCAATCTTTAATTCCAGTATGTAGTTATTCTGTCAGATAATTGTACAGTCCAAAAGTTATTGGGATTATTAAAGAAATAGTAACATATTTATCACCTACAAGAATTTCCCACTACTGCTTTTTAAGATAAATTTCTCCAATTTATAAAACCACTTATTCGTAAGATACCACGAGTTGTTTATTACATTCGGTAATTCATTAGAAGTAATGTGAGGACGTTCTACAATTCATAAAATGGTAAAATCTATTTGTACTTTTTTGTTATATTTTCTACCTTTCTTTATACACTAATATTACTATCTTAGATATATTTTAACCTTAAAGAAATACTATCCATCTTCTTTGAATTTGTTAAAAATATTTAAAATAGTCTTCACACAAAGTATACGCCTGTTGGGATAATTAACTGTTTTAAATAAATTATGTATTTTTCAATAAAATGTATTTAATATAAGATTTAAGTATGAATGAAAAACAGAAATATTTGACAATTTGAAATATGTTAGTGGTGTATAACTGGTTGCGTACTATGCCACCACCATACATTTATCCCTATGTGTAATGCAAAATGAAAAATAATCAATCCATTGTACCTATGTGTAATGATAAAAGAAAAACCCGGTATATTATTCTGTTAAAAACATTGATTTCAAGACATCAATTATAAAAATACATTACATCAACCTATTGTTGAAGCTGATAATTTTTTAACAGCTTTTACATACTAAATTAGGATTTATTAAAAGTTCTAACTATAGAAAAGATGGTGAGATATTTATATAAATAAAGAGGAAAATTCCTAAGAATTACTGCGACTAAAATTTAAAAAAACATTTCCATATCACAATATCGAAAGTTATTACTAGAGAACGGACACGCTTACCACCCAGTGCAGTACTGGCGAAAGGCTGTATTTCTAAAATATTTAATTTTATTTATATAATTGGAAAACGAACGCGTGGTGATCTATAAAATTACTAAATACATATTTATTTGTTGAAAAGTTGTATTTATAAAGTTTTTAATTTTATTTATATAATTGGAAAACAAACGGGTGGTGATCTATAAAATTACGAAATACATATGTATTTGTTGAAAAGTTGTATCTTTAAATTTTTTAATTTTATTTCTATAATTGGAATATTTTTATTTGTTCATTTTGTCGTTCAAGCTAGAAGTATTGGTGAGTGCAAGGAGCTCACACAAATCCCAAATTTAAAAAATCAGTTGTACTTTCTTCACGAACACTTTGGAAAATTGCCAAAACTAATCACTTATTTTGAAAATCAAAATCTCAAATTAAATGACGGATTAACCACATTAGATGTGGTGGCTATTTATAATTTGAAAAGTATTCCAAGTGACTTCGGATGTGGCCTTCGGCAAAAGTTTGAAGCAATTCTTAATAGAAATCCAGATTTAATTACATTGCAGCAATTATGTATGGAGACAATTCCACAAAATCTAACGGCTAAATATGAAGAAATAAAAGAATATTTCCAGTATGCACCTATAACCAGTTGCGATGTAGAAAGGACGTTTTCTATTTATAAGGATGTACTTAATTCAAAGAGAACAAAATTGACAGAAGAAAACCTTGAGAAACTATTGCTAGTCAATATTAATACTCCTTTACTCAACTTGAACGACAAAATGAACAAATAAAAATGTTCCAATTATAGAAATAAAATTAAAAACTTTAAAAATACAACTTTTCAACAAATAAATATGTATTTCGTAATTTTATAGATCACCACCCGTTCGTTTTCCAATTATATAAATAAAATTAAATATTTTAGAAATACAACTTTTCAACAAATAAATATGTATTTCGTAATTTTATAGATCACCACCCGTTCGTTTTCCAATTATATAAATAAAATTAAATATTTTAGAAATACAGCCTTTCGCCAGTACTGCACTGGGTGGTAAGCGTGTCCGTTCTCTAGTAATAACATACCTTCAAAAACTTTCCTCATTAGAGACGCCCATGCTTTTTTTTAATATGGTTGGTGACAGTGCACGTATTCTGTCACAAACGTATAATTTTGATAGTTTGGTTATTGGTTATGTCATGTAAATGTGTGTAATAATTAGTAATTTAGTTTTTAAAAAAATATTTATTACAATAACCAAAGTTAAAAGAAAATAATACTAAAGCAGATATTGGAAATGTTGACCATTATTTTGAAGACAAAATTGATCTCTACGCTTCATACTTTCAAAGCCATTTATTAGGATTTCTTGGGCTATGTCAGCACAAGAATTCACAATAGCATTACGAACCTCTTCGATTGTGTGATGTCTGGTCTTAAAAATGGTATTCTTTAAATATGGAAAAATAAATTGCCTAAAATTGTCAAATCCGGAGATATTGGAGGAAAATTAATATCTCTTGTATCGAAAAATTGTTGTAAAGAAGCTATTGTTTCTCGAGATTTGTGCGCTGGTGCATTATCTTGCTGGAAATATCCTTCAGTAAGTTCATCCTTAAGTACATTAATAAACGGCTCTAATAATTCATTTCGCGATGTAACGAGTGATCATTAAAATGTTCGCTCAAGTAAGCCCTGTACACAAAAAGTATGGCCTAACTTAAGTTATTAGAGGAGATCTGTCATTATAATTTCAAACGTCATGAATGTCATGATTGTTAAAAAATAATTTGAAATGCTGACTTTTATATTAAATACATTTATAATTTTTATACTAAGTAATAGAATATTATAAAAAATGTGTAAAATGTTGACCATTCTCCACCAAGCATAATCGCACTCTATTTCGTAGAGTATTGAAAACATTGATCAGTATTTGCGGTGAGTTATTGATGTGTTCACATTTTTCTATGATTTTATGTCTTAACTCTTGTAGATTATTACTTGGTGTTTCATAAATAATATTCTTTATATATGGCCACACAAAAAAATCCATGACTGTTAAATCACACGATCGTGGTGGATATGGAATCGCTGTATTTCTACTTATTATCCTATCGCCATAAAATTGTTGCAAAAACTGAATATTTTCAAGTGTGACGTAAGATGTAGCCCCATCCTGTTGAAAATATCCGACCTGGAGTTCATCATTAGTCAATTGATTAGTAAAAACACTGAGAATTTCGTTACGATATTTCTCCGATGTTATCGTGCCCTCAAAGAATATTGGTCCTATTAATCGGTGACGACTCATACCTACCCATATGCCTATTTTTTTCTGGATGTAGAGGAACTTCTCTGTAGAAATGAGGATTTTCACTGGACCACATACGCATATTTTGCGAATTAACATAACCTTTCAAATAAAACCAAGCTTCATCGGTGAAAAAAGTATGATTTAAAATATTGTCTGTCATTGTTTGAATAAACCATTGGCAAAATTATGTTCTTTTTTCATAATCCGTAGGTAATAGATTTTGTACAGAAGCTAATTTATATGGATACATGTGCAAGTCCCTTTTTAAAATTTTTTGACATGTTCCATACGAAAGCCCTACTTGTTGCGAAACTCTGCGAATAGATGTTTTAGGAGATTCGTTAATAATTTGTCTGACATTTTCAATTACGCCGCGACTTCTCTTGAGAGGAGGACCGCTTCCTTTTTTCCTTAAAATACTGCCTGTTTGACGAAAAAGATTTACACAATGCATTAGCGTATCACGGAAAGTTTTATAGCTAGGAACAGTATTTGGATATCTCTCTTCAAACTCCGCAAGGCAATTTTCTATTGAATGCTGCCAAATACCATCAATTTTTTGAGATGTCAGGAAGTAACATTCTACCATAAACGCTTTATGCATATCATTAAAGGCCATTACTTTTTCTTTTGATGGAACTTTAAAATATATATTTGACACTGACAGATGTTTGAAATAACATCTTAATGACTAAAGCTACTACATAATTTTTATATACACGGCCAGCTACGAGTGAAAATTTTAATGATCGCTCGTTATTTCAGCCGTTATGGTTTGATTAAAAAATATAGGCCCAACAGTTCGTCTTCTTGAAACTGCTAGCCAGACGCCTATGTTTTGTGTATGTAGCGTAGTTTCCACAAATTCATGAGGATTTTCATCAGACCAAATTCTCATATTTTGCTTGTTTAAATATCATGAAAGATGGAACCAAGCTTCATCCAAAAATAAGCATTAATCAAGAATGCTATTATTATTTATGTTATTCAAAAACCATAGACAATAATGTGTTCTCGTAACAAAATCTACCTGTTTGAGTTCCGAAGCTGCTTGAATTTTATATGATATAATTGATAACAACTTTAAGTCGTTTTTTAAAATATTATGACATGTTCCCACTGACAAATGAATGTGTGGTAGTTTTGCAATTGATTTTTTGGGTGAGTTGTCCATTCAACGTCGAATATCTTCTATGCAATTGTTGTTCGTTCTCTAGGTGCTCCACCGCCAGGTTTACAAGTTATTGTCCCTGTTTCATCAAATTTAATAACACAGCTTGAATATGTTTTTGCAGTTGTGCTTAAGTAACTGGCAGATTAGAATACTGTTGCCGGAAATCCTGTATGCACTGATTAGTGAAATAAACCTAATCTAAATTTTCTATTCTTTGGCCAAGTCTATAGTAACTTTAAATAATAAATATTTTATGTTGTAACTCTAACATTGTAACAATATAATATAAGTAATATAAGCGTTTAAAATTTGAATTTATGGATGACAACTGTCAGAATTTGAAGTTTTCTAAAACTTCGCATGTACACCAATCCTTGATTACTTAATTACTTAAAAAACAGCCTACTAAAGGGTCCGGCAGTGAAACGGGAATATTTAAAAAAATTCTCAGTCTTAATTATTAATATTTATTGAACTTTTTTACACAAATTTAATCTAAATTAGTGGAAATTAATGGGGATATATGAAAATGTTCATTTTTTGAAAACTATATCTGTAAGATGGCGTCCTTCGTTTCGAACACATTCTTGAAGTCTTTCGGTGAAGGATCCCATGACTCTGCGTAGCATATCCAACGGAATGTTGTTGATCTCCTGTTGGATTCGCTCCTTCAGTTCGTCCTTAGTTGTGGGTGGGTTTGATTCAAAAACCTTTAGCTTTAAATAACCCCACAGAAAAAAGTCAGGAGCCGCTAAGTCTGGTGAACAGGCAGGCCAAGGCATATCGCCGTTCCTGCTAATTAACCGACCAGGAAACGCCAATTTCAGCAAGTCCATCGAAATGTTAGCAATGTGGCTAGTAGCACCATCTTGCTGGAATAATGACTGATCATTCACATGTTCATCGAGAGCAGGAAATGCAAAGTTTACCAACATCTCAGCATACCGTTCAGAGTTCACTGTTACAGTGTTACCGTTTTCACTTTCGAAAAAGTACGGACCAACCACACCTAGAGTAGACATTGCGCACCACACAGTTACCTTTTGTGAATGAAGAGGCTTTTCGTGAAGATTACGTGGGTTATTGTCACTCCAAAACCGAAAGTTCTGTTTATTGACATATCCACAAAGATGGAAGTGTGCCTCATCACTCATCCATAAATTATGGACCAGCTGTCCATCTTGATCAATTAAATTTAACAACTGTTGACAAAAGCGTAGTCGGCTAACGTAGTGTTGAGGTTTGAGAGCTTGGACCACCTGTATCTTAAATGGATGAAAGTGGAGATCATTCTTCAGTATCCTTCTTGTGGTTCGGTCACTAAGACCGAGCTGTATGCTGTGACGCTTTGCAGATTTCCGTGGACTTCTTCTTACAGCCTCTCGCACCCGATTAACATTCTCGGGAGTACGAGCCGTCCTTACACTACCACCTCGTTTCTTGGTTACATTAGCAGTTTCTTCAAAATTTCTTACCCATTGGTTTATAGCGTTCGCTGAAGGTACAGGATCACGCGGTAACAAATTGAACTCCCTACGGAAAGCACGTTGAGCACCAACAGCACTGTCAGCATTTTTGTAAAATGCTTTTACGGCGAAAGCACGCTGCTCATTCGTCCAACGCAACATGACGACTGAAAATACCGACCCTCTGGACGCTTAAGGTCGAGTCCCCCACTCCTCTCGAGCCGTCTGACTCTAATCTTCGCAATATCTTAATCTTCCCGTTTCACTGCCGGACCCTTTATATTGAGAAAAGTTTTTGATGGCACGTTATAATTATAATTATGCTCTCTAAATCGTTTTTCTAATGTTTTAAAGGACACCTTTGAGTCTTCGGTTCCTAAACGTTGTGCGCGTCCTTCATCTCACGCACCTTTATTTATTTTGAACTCAAGCGCAATTGAAAAACAAAACAATATTGCCGGCGTAAATGGAGATTGAATTTGAACCCCTTTTATCTTAGTGAGAGTATAAAAGAATGAGAAGCTTGACGAAGTTACAAATATCCACTAGTTATAAAAAATATTTGAATGGCCTAGTAACTTCTATCAAAGAAAATCCTAAAGAAATTTGGTCTTTTGTACGTGCAAGGCAAGGTGAATTTCTGGAAAATTACTTTACAATGGAACTTGGATTGATTCACCTCAAGGCACTGTCGATTGTTTTGCAAAACATTTCTCCGAAGTGTATTCAAATACGCATATTGATACAGAACCTGATATTTTCAAACTATTTGAGTGTCTTGCCATTTATCCTATATCACATGAAACTATTTAAAGTATTATGTTTATATTTCGAAACAAATTTACTGCTGGTGATGATCTGATTCTAAGCTTTCTGGTTAGAGACTGTAGCTCCATTTTTGCACAGCCATTCACCAAAAACGAGAGACGCCTTTTATATTTCGGGAGTAGGCGATCCTAGTGCTGCCATCTGACAACCCATATCTCTATCATAAAGTTCGTCATTTTTGACAGAATACTTACTCAGAACGTTATGACGTACAGGTGCTATTTGTATTGTTCACAGACTTAAAAAATTTATCTCGACCTAAAAATGGAATTAACTTGTAAACATTTCCGTGCGATTATTTTTTACAACTTTTGAGGTGGATTATCACAACAACAGTGCATTGATAAACTTAATTCGACTTTTGGCGATAAATCACTATAAACAAACTAGCGTATATCGGTCGTATACTGAATTCAATCGTGGCTGTGCTTCGCTCACTCACGAATTTCGTGAAGGTCGTTCAAAATCGGTAGTTGTTCCGAAAAATATTGCTGCTGTGCGTGAACTGAGATGGCAAGATCGTCTTGTGACTTATCTTGAGATAAAGGTATTCTTGAGCATTAGTGGAACCAGCATACATTCAATTTTGCACGAACATTTGGCCGTCAAAAAAATTTGTTTGCGTTGAATTCCACATAATTATACAACTGCTATAAAAAGGTCTCGGGTCGAAAGGAATGCTAAAAAAATACGATCGAGGTGCTTTAAAAACGTCTATAACATCGTAACAGGTGACAAATCATGGATCTACGCGTATGAGCTCGAAAGTAAACAGCAGTCAACTGTATGGGTCTTTCAAGATGAGCCAAATCCAACAAAAGTTGTTTGCGCACGAAACACTTCGAAACAAATGGTCGCTTGTTTCTTCGGAAAACCCGGACATCTGGCAGCTGTACCATTAGTGCAACGCCGGGCGGTCAATTTTGAATGGTACACAAGCATTTGCTTGCCAGAAGTATTTGGAAAAATAAAGGAAACCAACCACCGAAGACTGATCATTCTCCACCAGGACAATGCCAGCTCTCACACATCGGCTCAAACAAGAGTTTTTGATAACTGAAAAAGTGAAATTAATGGGTCATCCGCCGTACAACCCTGATTTTGTACCAAATCATTTCTTTCTATTCCAGCAAATCAAAAATAAATTACGAAGTCAACTTTTTTCGACGCCCGAAGAAGGAGTTGATGCTTTCAAAATGCTTGTTTTGGAGGTACCTCAATCTGAATAGTAAAAGTGCTTCGAAAATTGGTTCGAGCGCATGCAAAAGTGTATTGATCTTAATGGAGAATATTTTGAAAAACAATAAAGCTATGTACGAAGATAAATTTTAGTTTTTGTTCTCTATTCTGTTCTGTATTCCCGAAATATAAAAGGCATCCCTCGTAATTAACCTTGCTATCAGAACGTCAACTTTTCCTGATAGAGAGAAACGGGCGCGTATAGTGTTCATCTTTAAAAATGGTAAGACTACGAATGTATGTAATTACAGACCTATATCTATACTTTCAATTTTGCCAAAAGTTATATGTAACTCAATCTATCCTTTTTCTCGTTTCCATATATTACCTCTTCAACATGGTTTTATGAAGGGAAGCTCGAATACGTATGCGAAGAGTTGGATTATCAAGGACAGGTTTATATTATTTATACATATTTTTCCAAAGCTTTAAACACAATCATAAGCTTCTTATACAGAAGCTTTATTCTTTTGGTCTGAATACTGCTTTTTGTAAATTGATTAACTCTTACTTGTCCAATATATTTTCTAATAGTTTTAAGTCTTGGGAATTTATAGCACCATCTGGAATTCCACAAGGTTCAAATTTGGGTCCCTTGCTTTTTAATATATACATCAATGATTTGTTTCCATTATTATCTTATTAAGTATTAGCATATGCGGATGATGTTAAGCTTGTTCATAGTATCTGTAATCAACGCGATATAGACATACTTGAGCATAATTTCAGTTTATTGGCCAATTGGTCTGAAAGGGATAAGCTTGTTTTGGACGTTAACAATATGCTATTACTTTCATTAGAAAAATCCATCCATACTTGTCCTCCTATTCAATTTATGATGTTCGACTCACCAGAATAACTGAAATTATGGATCTTGGTGTGTCATCTTTATCGTTTAATAGTCATATTCAAAAAAATTTATCGTCCGCCTCAAGAATGCTAGGATTTATTATCACTACTTCTAAATATTTCAATGACATTGCGCTTCTGGAGTCCTTATACTTCGCTGCTTTTACTTCCCAAATTAGAATATGCATCTGTCGTTTAATTTACTCATTTTATATAGTAGCGATTTCCTATTGAGTGTGTACTTACAACAACGTTGTTGAAATTCTGGTCTTTCAAAAACACTGGAGTGTAGCCGGACAGAAATGTTTCATACGATGAACTAATGCTACGTTTTGGATTTCAAACACTTACCGATCGGAGGATTAATCAAAATGCTCATTATCTATTTAAATTTATCAGTAAAAGTATTGATTTCGCTGGCATATTATCTGCTGTCCGATTTAATGTACCTTCAGTTAATGCTCGCCATACGAGTATATTCAACTTGAGTGCCCCGAGGACCAACTTATATACTAATGAAATCACTTGAATACCTCATGATATATCAACATGCATAGTTTTTATTTATTTATGTTTATCTGTAAATTTATTATCATATTTTTTTGTCTAATTTGTCATATGTATGAATGTATTTTTGCCCTATTACTGGGTATGAATCTGTTGGGCAAATAAACCATTATTATTCCTACTATTATCATAAAAATTAATACTACAATAAAACACAAGTAAAGCAAAATAAAGAAAAAGAAGAAATGAAAAATATCGATATCTTATAAACAACTAAGCTAAAATTTCCATAACGAAAATAGGACATGTACTTCCAGAAAAATACGAATACGCATAATTAATTACATTAACATGAACATCACAAGGATGGGAGATCTGATTAGAGTAAGAAGACGGTAGTGGAAAGAGAGATCTTACTAAAACGTTCGTCCTGCGAAAATCAATATAAAAAGTAGATGTTGCTCTAGAACTTATTCCAGGCACTTTAAAATTTAGTTTGGCTCGAAGTTGTAAACAATCGATTCTATTATTTGCTAGAGAAGTAATAAATTTCAATAAATTTACTATTCTTCTTGTGTGCAGTGATGTATTGAATTTGTCTACGGTCTATACTAGTAGTGACCGGACACATTGGGTTGAAATGACGTCGTCATTACGACGGACGATATAAATAGTCTACAACATCTGTAAGTACATCAAATGCACTATTAATCTGGCTAGCGCTCACATCTGTTTTCATCGACAATTTCGACGTTTTTTGTTGGATATTTACAGTTAAATTGCATGAGCGTAGACAGAAGCGGGGTTTTTATAATTTATTTTATTTATTAGTTTATATTTCGTAAGATATGTTTCTTGTTTTCATAGTTTTAACTGTTAATTAGATCGTAATTTTTGTGATAGATCCTGTTTAATATCGTTTGATTGAATCTACTTCTCCCAATTATTTAGACGTAAGTGTGCATTGAATTTCGTTCAGTTTCAATAACTTACGCATACATTTTTAGTTTTCATTTATTTAGATCTAGAGCATTGTTTAAGTTACTGTTTCAGATATGATATGGAAGAACGTCGAGAACGGCATCGTAAAACAATTACGAGTAGGATTGACGGTCATACTGATTATATGTCCATTGTCAGTGATTCCGAAATTTATTGCAAAATCTGTAAAATATCGTTAAAAAATTAAATGAAATCGTACGTACAACGTCACTTAGCATCGCAAACACATGCACAGAAACTGGAACCGTTGGAATCTGACAATTTTAACGAAGAACTCTGTAAAACTTTTATGGCGGCTAATATTCCATTAAATAAACTTAACAATCCCACTTTAAAAATATTTCTCCAAAAATATAGGTACTGGTCGAAATGTTCCTGATGAATCCACCTTACGCAAATATTATGTTTCTAAGTGCTACACGAAAGCAGTAGAACGCATTAGAAGCCATCTTTGAAATCAATACCTCTGGATAAGTGCCGACGAAACTGTCGATATATTAGGACGCTGTGTGGTAAATGTTGTAGCTGATGTACTACATCCAACTATTCCATATAACGCATATGTAATAGCAACAAAAGTTATAAATACAGTTGATGCGGAAACAGTAGCTAAAACCATTTACGAGAATATACACCAAATGCTTCATTCGAACGACAGGTACAAAAAAAATACTTTTATTTGTCAATAACAGTGCTGCATATATATTAAAAACAGGCATACTATTAAAGAAAACATATCCTAATATGCTGCATATTACTTGTTAGCACATGTTCTCCACAGAATCTGTGAATATATCAGAGACACCTTTCCAGAAGTTGATAGACTTGTATCCGCTTTTAAAAAAGTTTTCAGAAAAGCACCATTGAGAGTAACTCTTTACAGGGAAAAACTACCATTTTTGTCACTGCCTCCCTCTCCAGTAATAACTAGATGGGGGACATGGGTTGGAAGCTACTAGTTTTTATGCAGAGAATTTCGATAGTTTACAAAATTTCGTTGCATGTTTAAATGACGATGCTCGGAGTATTTCTGAGTGCAAGGAACTAACACAAATACAACATTTAAAAAATCAGTTGTACTTTCTTCAGGAACACTTTGGAAATTTGACAAAACTAACTACTTATTTTTAAAATCAAAATCTCAAATTAAAAGATGGATTAACCACATTAGATGTGGCTATTAATAATTTGAAAAATATGTGGCCTTCGGCAAAAATTTGACGCAGTTTTTAATAGAAATCCAGATTTAATAACATTGCGGCAATTGTGTATGGGGACAATTCCTCAAAATCTAACTGCTAAATATGCTGAAATAAAAGAATATTTCCAGTATGCGCCTATAACCAGTTGCGATGTATAAAAGACGTTTTCTATTTACAATGATGTATTTCATTCAAAGAGAACAAATTGAGAAAATATTGCTAGTAAATATTAATACTCCTTTATACAACTTGAAGTACAAAATGAACAAATAATAGATATTTATGTATTAAGGGAATAAACGACAGTTTTAATCCCGAGACAGTAAGTAATGCCTGAGCGACCGAAGGGAGCGAGGGCATTATAATTTTCTGTTGAGGGATTATAGACGTTCATTCCCGAATTACATACAAAACTTTTCTCCCGACCTTAAATGTAATAATTTATTTCATTATTAGTTTGACAGTTGATTGATAGATTGATCTGATGTCATTCAATTAAGTTGATTTGTCATGAAAATGTGCATAATTTCTGGTTACTAAGGTAAAACGAGTTTGTTTGTGTCTTATTTTTTCCAAAAGAACGCAGTGCGTTTAAGTTATTGTGCAAAAATGAATATTAATGGCAGTGAAGGAGATCATTTTTGCACAAGCACTACTGTAAGCAACCGCCAAGTTAAGATATCAGATGATTGTCCATATATAAATATTGTAAACTCATCTAATGTTACTATTACGATTACAAAATAAAATTGATTGATATATTTAAATGCTTCGTCAATCTGACACAATATATATATACACGGTATATATTATATATATACGGCCTCATTCTGAGCAAACGCAACGATCCGAATGTATGAATATTTCTCCCGCTCCGAATAAAAATCCCCTGAACGCTTTTAGCCAATCACAAAACAGTCTGTCGCGCAACCATTTGGCAATTAATGTCACAAATTAGTGTCACCACTGTCACCCTATATGGAGTCTCTTAAGCGTTTGAATAGTGATCATGCCGCGTTATACACTAGAAGAGAAAGCCGAAATGATGAAATGGTATCACGCTGATAATTCTTATGAAAGAGTATGTGACTTATTTGCCGGAAGGTATGCCGACAGGCCCATCCCGAACAAAGCTACAATTTGTAGACTTAAAAAGAAAATAGACATTACTGGTTCTGTACAAAATTTAAAACCATTATTCCCAAATCGCAGAGTTCCTAATGATACGTCCATTTTAGTATGCGCTGCAATAGAACTAAATTGAAATATGACACTTAGCGATATTTCCAATGATTTAGGCATATGCTGCTCTTCCGTTAACCGCATACTAAAATTAAATGGTTTTCGTAATTATAAATATTCCAAACATCATCAATTATTTTACGGCGATGAGTTTAAACGGATGAATTTCCGTTATTATATAATTAATTTCTCATTATGAACAATTTATGTTATTATTTGTAAGAGTAAATTTTTCTTTACATTACTAGAATTTAATTTAGTTTTTATTAGTTCTGAAATTTATTTAGTATACTATGAATAGTTTTTGTGACCTTTATTATTAAAATTTAATTTATTAAATCTCTTGATGCCTTATTTACAATTTTCTTGATCGCTTATTAATAATATCATTACGCTTTGTGTAACCATCGTCAGTATAACGTATTGCAATTTACTCATTACCATAACACAGGACTAAACAATTTATAGTCTAAAAAGGTATATAACCCCTTACCACAATTATTAGTCGTATCCTAAATACGTATTTCGACAACTAAGTTGTCATCATCAGTAGGTAAAAACTACTAATTAAAAGTCACACATGGGGCACAGTAAAGTAACATAAACGCTTCCGCACAACTACTATACACTGCAACCCTGTAAAGACTAAATTTAACATGCCAATCTCAAACTACGAGACAAACATTTGCCTCTTTAAGGAAAAAGGTTTTAAAACATGTGTTAAATTATCGAACAAAGGAACGGCAGAAATTCTTCTCTAAAGAAGGCGCCAAATAAAAACGATTTTTAAAAGCTACGATGACCTGCTATTAAAATTAAATGAAACACCTTATATTTTCACAAAACACTAGTATATTTAACTATATGAATATTTCATGTGCATTGTACACATCGGTAGTTATTATTTAAACGTATTATTTCGAGTACAAATAACAAAATCTATATTGGGTAGGGGTGTAAAAATTTCCATTACAAATGGTTAAAAAGTGTGGTCGTAGTTTGAGATTGGCATGTTAAATTCAGTCTTTACAGGGTTGCAGTGTATAGTAGTTGTGCGGAAGCGTTTATGTTACTTTACTGTGCCCCATGTGTGACTTTTAATTAGTAGTTTTTACCTACTGATGATGACAACTTAGTTGTCGAAATACGTATTTAGGATACGACTAATAATTGTGGTAAGGGGTTATATACCTTTTTAAATTATTATTTAACCACAGTCTGCATTGAAAGAATTTATAGTCCTTTAATAGTAATTTGGTAATCAGATAATTTTTCTTACGCGGCTACATAATATGTAAGTATGTATGACATATGACATCGATTGCACATTCGGATCGTTGCATTTGCTCGGAATGAGACAGACTGTGTTGTGATTGGCTAAACGCGTTCAGGGGATTTGTATTTGGAGCAGGAGAAATATTCATACATTCGGATCGTTGCGTTTGCTCAGAATGAGGCGGTATATATATATATATATATATATATATATATATATATATATATATAATGTAAACTTAATTAGTCGGCGATTAAAGGTCTGGTTATTACTTCAAAGTGTATATATTTAAAATAATCCTACATGTTTCGGCAATGATGCCTTTGTCAAGGATATAAAAAATATAAAATATAAACATTTATATTTTTTATATCCTTGACAAAGGCATCATTGCCGAAACATGTAGGATTATTTTAAATATATACACTTTGAAGTAATAACCAGACCTTTAATCGCCGACTAATTAAGTTTACATTATCATACCAAGGTCACGAAAATACTATATATATATGTATATATTGTTGTGAGTCAACCTACCTCTTTAATTAATTCTTTTCTTATTAGATATCTGTTTCAAGTATGTTATATCTTGAATGTTCATATTTGTGAAGTATTACTTTATAGTTAGAATTGTGTAATTTTAATAGAAGTTCATAATTGGTTTTGAATTCATGTTATCGTTTAATATTGTACGTTATATTTAATTTATGTTTAATGTTTTGCTAATTATTTAAATAACTTTAACTTATTTTCGCGAGGTTTTGGATTTTTAAAACCAACTATGTTTTATTTCATTTGTGAACATATTATTGTAAACCTTGTTATTTTTATATCTTCTGTGAACTTCATTTTCATATTTTGTAATTGAGATTATGTGAGTGGATTTTCCTATTATATTTTCTTTTATATTATTTTAGAAACCTTTGTATAAATTCCTTAGAATATCTGATTTATACTTTTACAAAATTTCTGATGGGAGTCTTGACGACGAAAAACATTATTGATTGATATTATTTTTTCTGACGGAGATTAAAAGATTTTTATCTGCATTTTAAAAATTCAGTTTTTTTTCATTATTCCGATTATATACCGTATTTAAAATGTTTATGGTCATGTATTGTACATAAAGAAGTAATATAATAAGTACTCTGGATATATTATCCATATACGGAGAACATACATATGCTTGTGATTATTGAAGAATAGATTTATACGGAAGAAACGCTCTTAAAGAAGAAATCATATTACTTTTGATCTTTTTGGTAAAAGAACATCTCTTCAGGAACCTTGACTGAACATAACCTGGAGGGAGATACTGCAAAATTGTATAATCAGCATCGTAGCGACTAAGATAGTATCCAGTAGTTTGAATTAAGCAATGGACAACTAATCTAGATGTTATAATTGGAAACTTTCCTGAGACCTACATCCAAAGAGCATCAGAAATTGTGGACTACAAAATTAATTGTATTTATCAGGTATCTAAGTGAAAATTGTAATATATAAATTTGTTAAGGATATAACATTACTTGAAATCACTTTACTACATAATATTAACTCACGTCATCTCAAACGTCATTTTTATTTCTTTTTAAATGTCAGATTTGATAGTTATATTTGTATCTTGTGATAGTTGAAATTATATCATTTAAATATATTTATATACATAAATTTGACGCATTCGTTTTATTTCATGTATTAGTGGATGTCTGTCTGTGTATCGAGAACTCGCTTCGAGACCCTTTGAGATTAAGTAGTATCCTTGCAATCATTATTATCTATTATTAAAGATTCTGAGCTAGCTATTCTATCATTTCATTTTATTTGTCAAATATTTTTAATTATTATTAAACTAGCAATTCTCCACGGCATTCATAGTATTATATCATTTGGCACCAGCAACGTGGGACAAATTTATAGATACTCAGACAGTTCATGTAAAATACATGAAATAAAAGGGAGTAATATATCAACTTATAAGAATAAATCAGGAGCGTAGTCATTTTAGAAATTGTATAATAAAGATATTTCTTTAAACATCAATTACAAAATAATATATACTATATTTCTTATCTATAACCTAATAAACAACTTTTACAACTAAGATATATATTAATTCATATTATCAATTATGGAAACACGTTCACGTTCCGGTTCAAGAACGGGAAAATCAGATGATGGACAAGAAAAAGGAGAAGGAGAGAGGTCGACATTACCAGAAACTCAAACTGCACAAGTAGAGATGCCGGTGGATCAGATGAAGATTATGTTTGAAGCGTTAATGGGAAAACTTGAGAAAAATCAACAAGATATGAATGAGAAATTCAAAGAAAATCAACAAGTAATAAGTGAGAAACTTGAGAAAAATCAACAAGATATGAATGAGAAATTCGAAGAAAGTCAACAAGAAATGAAGAGAATGAATGAAAAATTGGAACAAAACATAATTACTAAATTAGAAGTGATAATACATTTACAAAACAGGCAATGGGGATTGCAAGTAAAGAATATCGAAGAAGACAAAATAATTACAAGAATCCAACAAGAAGAGGTAATATGCAATCCGGTACTGAAAGAACAACATTTGAGTACTAGTATGAACACAAATAACAGCAAAAAGGTAACTAAAATTATGTCTGACTGTAAATTTAATAAACCGTTGAGATACAAAATTAAATCTAATTTACGTAATCAATTTCAAATAAGTGATAGAGCATATCAGAATTTTCTATTAACTTATGCAAAGGAGTATGATAATTTTAATATAGAGACATCGGGGATCAATCTAATTAATATTAATATTCATAAAATTAGAAACTTTATTCATGATAATGCTACCTACATGACTCAAGCAAATAATATTTATATACAAAACACAACTCTAATTTTACAAAACTCATTTATATACACTGACATTGATGAAACATTTCATAAAGTAGGAACCATGAACAATACTATAAGTAATGAATATTTTAATATTAACAATTTTCTGAACACTATACTTAACACAAAAATCAACACCAACTTATACAATTATACAAAAATGGAAATTATACATACTCTAATTATTAAAAACCTTCACGAAACACTAGGTAGAGGCAATATGATATTTTTATACATAAATAACAGCATTAATATACATAAAATCGTTCGTCGGAAAAGAATAATTTAAACAAATTTTGTTAGAATCTCGGTGTTCTAATATACACACAATGACGAACTAAGCAAAGATGGGGTCATGATTTCTTATTACTCACAAATTAAACTAATTAGATTTATATATGATACTAACAAAGATATGCAGATCACTTTTGTATAAAAAAGAACATAATATAAAACTTAAATATATTTACGAACGTATAATCGATCTGATCTTTTTAATAATCGGTTTAATAATCATAATATGGATAATTCTCGGTATAATAATAATAGTGCGCCGTTTGATATCAATAACAGGAATATTAATACACGCCCTCAAAATTCATTGAAAAATGATTTTCGTCAAAATCCCAGTTTTCCTCAACCGTCCAATAATAGATCTTATAATAATTATCATAATAATTTTAACCGTTCTTCATATAACAATAACAATTTCGGTCATAATTCAAGGAATAACCATTTTTCAAGAAGAACTAAGAATACTGATAATTTTAATTCAAGAGGACGTGGTCATGTAAATAATTTTCAACGTAGACATAGATCCTTATCTCCGACTATTCCAGAACCCGATTTTACCCAAAAAAAAACTCCGTTTGTAAAACTGGATCCATACGAAAATCCGAGATCCCAGTACCAGCGCGATAAACGACTAAATATATTCGACTGTAGCATACCTTACAAATTTAACAATGTATCTTTTTACCAAAACCCCGAAGAGTTTATTTCTATAAATGATAATGAAAATAAAATTTTAGATACGTATAATTTACCCATTATTAATATTAGATTAGATGAAGGCATTATCAATTGTTTGATAGATACCGGTGCAGAAATATCATTGTTACAAGAGGACAAGGTTAAATTAATAAATAATTATAAAGACAAAATCATTAAAATTAAAGGCACTGATATAGTCGCCGCAAATAGGAAACGGATAGGATCAATTAATCAGAGAATAACTGCGGATATTATTATTAATAAACATGAATATTTAGTACCATTCTATATAATAGGGAAACTACAATACGATGCTATTATCGGTATCGATAATATTAAAACTTTAGGTATGGTATTGGACTTCGAGGAAGGAAAGATTATTATTAAAGATAATATAATTAATTTAATTAAAACGTTGACTGAGGAGGAGGAAGTAGATTATTTTAAATATAAAGAAGATAAGTTAAATAAAGAGATTAATAATGTTATGAATAGGATTAATATGGTTAAGAAGAAGGAAATTGCATGTGGTAGTATGGAAGATGGTTTAAATAATGAATATATAAATATAAATGATGATTATAATGGAGTGGAAAATAGGTTAGCAGGATTAGGTTTGAATAATTATGAAGAAGATGATGTTTTGGAGGTGCGAGAAGAAGTGAAAGTTGGTAATACAGTTAATAATTTAAAAGAAATAGAAGATTTAATTAAGATACAAAATATTAAAGACGATCATGTTTCCCATAGATTAATTGATATATTATATAATAACTTGCAGTTAATAAATTCTGATATTGTGTTTGCTAAAAACTATGAACATGTATTCAGAATTGACAAAGAAGATCCGTTAGTTAGTAAGAATTATCCGATTCCCTATTATTACCAGGATAGAATAAACAAGGAATTGAAACGCTTAGAAGATACTGGTATAATAGAAAGATCTAACACATATTTTATAAATCCTATTGTTATTGTGAAGAAGAAAGATGACTCGTTAAGAATATGCTTAGATGCACGTGCCTTGAATCTTAGAATTAAACCAGAATTTGAAATGCCTCAAAATATTGATGTCCTTCTTACGAAATGTGGTAACAAGAAAATATATAGTAAGTTAGACTTGAAAAACGCTTTTTGGCTAATTAATCTAGAAAAGAATTCACGTAAATATTGTGGTTTCATTATAAATGGAGTGGTTTATCAATTTCGAGTTTGCCCTTTTGGTTTAAAAACTTTGCCTGCCGCTTTAATACGATTTTTACATCAGATATTAGATAAGTACGAAGATTTACTCTACATTCCTTGATGATATTATTATTTTTTCTAATAGTATACAGGACCATTTAGCAAAGAAGGATTGAATTTTATACCAGCATCATATATGTATCGAAATTAAGTCTAATTTATAATTTTATTCAAAATAATGATGCATGTTAGTTATTTACATACTTTAAATGAATGTATTTATATACACATGGGTTAATAAGAATAGGGGTTAGATAAATAGCTGTCAGTCAGGTATGTTACAGGTCGAAAAGGTATAATTATATATATAACTTAATAATATTTAATATTCAACTACTAATATGTATAAAATTAATATTTACAGTTCGAAAAAAAAAATTATATACAATAATTTTATTTTAATATACAATGACTAGTTAATATTATTTTTGAAAAATTTTCTTATAATTTAAATATTAATATTATGTTCTGATTTAAATATATAACTTTGATATATTTTGTTCTATGGAAATAGTTTCCATTATATGCAGTTTTTATTAAGTACTGTTTGAACGTTATAAAAGTTTTAGTTTGTTTAGTTCCATCACATATATTGAACTATTATTTTCAGATTTACAAGACTAGTATTTTATTTGATGATTACAAGATACAATCTTCGTTTTTTTTTTTTTTTAAAAAAAATTCTTATATACCTTTTATTATTGAATTTAATTTTTCGAAAAAAATTCTAACTTTATCGAATTTATTTCGTTAACAATGGGGATAATGTTGTGAGTCAACCTACCTCTTTAATTAATTCTTTTCTTATTAGATATCTGTTTCAAGTATGTTATATCTTGAATGTTCATATTTGTGAAGTATTACTTTATAGTTAGAATTGTGTAATTTTAATAGAAGTTCATAATTGGTTTTGAATTCATGTTATCGTTTAATATTGTACGTTATATTTAATTTATGTTTAATGTTTTGCTAATTATTTAAATAACTTTAACTTATTTTCGCGAGGTTTTGGATTTTTAAAACCAACTATGTTTTATTTCATTTGTGAACATATTATTGTAAACCTTGTTATTTTTATATCTTCTGTGAACTTCATTTTCATATTTTGTAATTGAGATTATGTGAGTGTATTTTCCTATTATATTTTCTTTTATATTATTTTAGAAACCTTTGTATAAATTCCTTAGAATATCTGATTTATACTTTTACAAAATTTCTGATGGGAGTCTTGACGACGAAAAACATTATTGATTGATATTATTTTTTCTGACGGAGATTAAAAGATTTTTATCTGCATTTTAAAAATTCAGTTTTTTTTCATTATTCCGATTATATACCGTATTTAAAATGTTTATGGTCATGTATTGTACATAAAGAAGTAATATAATAAGTACTCTGGATATATTATCCATATACGGAGAACATACATATGCTTGTGATTATTGAAGAATAGATTTATACGGAAGAAACGCTCTTAAAGAAGAAATCATATTACTTTTGATCTTTTTGGTAAAAGAACATCTCTTCAGGAACCTTGACTGAACATAACCTGGAGGGAGATACTGCAAAATTGTATAATCAGCATCGTAGCGACTAAGATAGTATCCAGTAGTTTGAATTAAGCAATGGACAACTAATCTAGATGTTATAATTGGAAACTTTCCTGAGACCTACATCCAAAGAGCATCAGAAATTGTGGACTACAAAATTAATTGTATTTATCAGGTATCTAAGTGAAAATTGTAATATATAAATTTGTTAAGGATATAACATTACTTGAAATCACTTTACTACATAATATTAACTCACGTCATCTCAAACGTCATTTTTATTTCTTTTTAAATGTCAGATTTGATAGTTATATTTGTATCTTGTGATAGTTGAAATTATATCATTTAAATATATTTATATACATAAATTTGACGCATTCGTTTTATTTCATGTATTAGTGGATGTCTGTCTGTGTATCGAGAACTCGCTTCGAGACCCTTTGAGATTAAGTAGTATCCTTGCAATCATTATTATCTATTATTAAAGATTCTGAGCTAGCTATTCTATCATTTCATTTTATTTGTCAAATATTTTTAATTATTATTAAACTAGCAATTCTCCACGGCATTCATAGTATTATATCATTTGGCACCAGCAACGTGGGACAAATTTATAGATACTCAGACAGTTCATGTAAAATACATGAAATAAAAGGGAGTAATATATCAACTTATAAGAATAAATCAGGAGCGTAGTCATTTTAGAAATTGTATAATAAAGATATTTCTTTAAACATCAATTACAAAATAATATATACTATATTTCTTATCTATAACCTAATAAACAACTTTTACAACTAAGATATATATTAATTCATATTATCAATTATGGAAACACGTTCACGTTCCGGTTCAAGAACGGGAAAATCAGATGATGGACAAGAAAAAGGAGAAGGAGAGAGGTCGACATTACCAGAAACTCAAACTGCACAAGTAGAGATGCCGGTGGATCAGATGAAGATTATGTTTGAAGCGTTAATGGGAAAACTTGAGAAAAATCAACAAGATATGAATGAGAAATTCAAAGAAAATCAACAAGTAATAAGTGAGAAACTTGAGAAAAATCAACAAGATATGAATGAGAAATTCGAAGAAAGTCAACAAGAAATGAAGAGAATGAATGAAAAATTGGAACAAAACATAATTACTAAATTAGAAGTGATAATACATTTACAAAACAGGCAATGGGGATTGCAAGTAAAGAATATCGAAGAAGACAAAATAATTACAAGAATCCAACAAGAAGAGGTAATATGCAATCCGGTACTGAAAGAACAACATTTGAGTACTAGTATGAACACAAATAACAGCAAAAAGGTAACTAAAATTATGTCTGACTGTAAATTTAATAAACCGTTGAGATACAAAATTAAATCTAATTTACGTAATCAATTTCAAATAAGTGATAGAGCATATCAGAATTTTCTATTAACTTATGCAAAGGAGTATGATAATTTTAATATAGAGACATCGGGGATCAATCTAATTAATATTAATATTCATAAAATTAGAAACTTTATTCATGATAATGCTACCTACATGACTCAAGCAAATAATATTTATATACAAAACACAACTCTAATTTTACAAAACTCATTTATATACACTGACATTGATGAAACATTTCATAAAGTAGGAACCATGAACAATACTATAAGTAATGAATATTTTAATATTAACAATTTTCTGAACACTATACTTAACACAAAAATCAACACCAACTTATACAATTATACAAAAATGGAAATTATACATACTCTAATTATTAAAAACCTTCACGAAACACTAGGTAGAGGCAATATGATATTTTTATACATAAATAACAGCATTAATATACATAAAATCGTTCGTCGGAAAAGAATAATTTAAACAAATTTTGTTAGAATCTCGGTGTTCTAATATACACACAATGACGAACTAAGCAAAGATGGGGTCATGATTTCTTATTACTCACAAATTAAACTAATTAGATTTATATATGATACTAACAAAGATATGCAGATCACTTTTGTATAAAAAAGAACATAATATAAAACTTAAATATATTTACGAACGTATAATCGATCTGATCTTTTTAATAATCGGTTTAATAATCATAATATGGATAATTCTCGGTATAATAATAATAGTGCGCCGTTTGATATCAATAACAGGAATATTAATACACGCCCTCAAAATTCATTGAAAAATGATTTTCGTCAAAATCCCAGTTTTCCTCAACCGTCCAATAATAGATCTTATAATAATTATCATAATAATTTTAACCGTTCTTCATATAACAATAACAATTTCGGTCATAATTCAAGGAATAACCATTTTTCAAGAAGAACTAAGAATACTGATAATTTTAATTCAAGAGGACGTGGTCATGTAAATAATTTTCAACGTAGACATAGATCCTTATCTCCGACTATTCCAGAACCCGATTTTACCCAAAAAAAAACTCCGTTTGTAAAACTGGATCCATACGAAAATCCGAGATCCCAGTACCAGCGCGATAAACGACTAAATATATTCGACTGTAGCATACCTTACAAATTTAACAATGTATCTTTTTACCAAAACCCCGAAGAGTTTATTTCTATAAATGATAATGAAAATAAAATTTTAGATACGTATAATTTACCCATTATTAATATTAGATTAGATGAAGGCATTATCAATTGTTTGATAGATACCGGTGCAGAAATATCATTGTTACAAGAGGACAAGGTTAAATTAATAAATAATTATAAAGACAAAATCATTAAAATTAAAGGCACTGATATAGTCGCCGCAAATAGGAAACGGATAGGATCAATTAATCAGAGAATAACTGCGGATATTATTATTAATAAACATGAATATTTAGTACCATTCTATATAATAGGGAAACTACAATACGATGCTATTATCGGTATCGATAATATTAAAACTTTAGGTATGGTATTGGACTTCGAGGAAGGAAAGATTATTATTAAAGATAATATAATTAATTTAATTAAAACGTTGACTGAGGAGGAGGAAGTAGATTATTTTAAATATAAAGAAGATAAGTTAAATAAAGAGATTAATAATGTTATGAATAGGATTAATATGGTTAAGAAGAAGGAAATTGCATGTGGTAGTATGGAAGATGGTTTAAATAATGAATATATAAATATAAATGATGATTATAATGGAGTGGAAAATAGGTTAGCAGGATTAGGTTTGAATAATTATGAAGAAGATGATGTTTTGGAGGTGCGAGAAGAAGTGAAAGTTGGTAATACAGTTAATAATTTAAAAGAAATAGAAGATTTAATTAAGATACAAAATATTAAAGACGATCATGTTTCCCATAGATTAATTGATATATTATATAATAACTTGCAGTTAATAAATTCTGATATTGTGTTTGCTAAAAACTATGAACATGTATTCAGAATTGACAAAGAAGATCCGTTAGTTAGTAAGAATTATCCGATTCCCTATTATTACCAGGATAGAATAAACAAGGAATTGAAACGCTTAGAAGATACTGGTATAATAGAAAGATCTAACACATATTTTATAAATCCTATTGTTATTGTGAAGAAGAAAGATGACTCGTTAAGAATATGCTTAGATGCACGTGCCTTGAATCTTAGAATTAAACCAGAATTTGAAATGCCTCAAAATATTGATGTCCTTCTTACGAAATGTGGTAACAAGAAAATATATAGTAAGTTAGACTTGAAAAACGCTTTTTGGCTAATTAATCTAGAAAAGAATTCACGTAAATATTGTGGTTTCATTATAAATGGAGTGGTTTATCAATTTCGAGTTTGCCCTTTTGGTTTAAAAACTTTGCCTGCCGCTTTAATACGATTTTTACATCAGATATTAGATAAGTACGAAGATTTACTCTACATTCCTTGATGATATTATTATTTTTTCTAATAGTATACAGGACCATTTAGCAAAGAAGGATTGAATTTTATACCAGCATCATATATGTATCGAAATTAAGTCTAATTTATAATTTTATTCAAAATAATGATGCATGTTAGTTATTTACATACTTTAAATGAATGTATTTATATACACATGGGTTAATAAGAATAGGGGTTAGATAAATAGCTGTCAGTCAGGTATGTTACAGGTCGAAAAGGTATAATTATATATATAACTTAATAATATTTAATATTCAACTACTAATATGTATAAAATTAATATTTACAGTTCGAAAAAAAAAATTATATACAATAATTTTATTTTAATATACAATGACTAGTTAATATTATTTTTGAAAAATTTTCTTATAATTTAAATATTAATATTATGTTCTGATTTAAATATATAACTTTGATATATTTTGTTCTATGGAAATAGTTTCCATTATATGCAGTTTTTATTAAGTACTGTTTGAACGTTATAAAAGTTTTAGTTTGTTTAGTTCCATCACATATATTGAACTATTATTTTCAGATTTACAAGACTAGTATTTTATTTGATGATTACAAGATACAATCTTCGTTTTTTTTTTTTTTTTAAAAAAATTCTTATATACCTTTTATTATTGAATTTAATTTTTCGAAAAAAATTCTAACTTTATCGAATTTATTTCGTTAACAATGGGGATAATGTTGTGAGTCAACCTACCTCTTTAATTAATTCTTTTCTTATTAGATATCTGTTTCAAGTATGTTATATCTTGAATGTTCATATTTGTGAAGTATTACTTTATAGTTAGAATTGTGTAATTTTAATAGAAGTTCATAATTGGTTTTGAATTCATGTTATCGTTTAATATTGTACGTTATATTTAATTTATGTTTAATGTTTTGCTAATTATTTAAATAACTTTAACTTATTTTCGCGAGGTTTTGGATTTTTAAAACCAACTATGTCTTATTTCATTTGTGAACATATTATTGTAAACCTTGTTATTTTTATATCTTCTGTGAACTTCATTTTCATATTTTGTAATTGAGATTATGTGAGTGGATTTTCCTATTATATTTTCTTTTATATTATTTTAGAAACCTTTGTATAAATTCCTTAGAATATCTGATTTATACTTTTACAAAATTTCTGATGGGAGTCTTGACGACGAAAAACATTATTGATTGATATTATTTTTTCTGACGGAGATTAAAAGATTTTTATCTGCATTTTAAAAATTCAGTTTTTTTTCATTATTCCGATTATATACCGTATTTAAAATGTTTATGGTCATGTATTGTACATAAAGAAGTAATATAATAAGTACTCTGGATATATTATCCATATACGGAGAACATACATATGCTTGTGATTATTGAAGAATAGATTTATACGGAAGAAACGCTCTTAAAGAAGAAATCATATTACTTTTGATCTTTTTGGTAAAAGAACATCTCTTCAGGAACCTTGACTGAACATAACCTGGAGGGAGATACTGCAAAATTGTATAATCAGCATCGTAGCGACTAAGATAGTATCCAGTAGTTTGAATTAAGCAATGGACAACTAATCTAGATGTTATAATTGGAAACTTTCCTGAGACCTACATCCAAAGAGCATCAGAAATTGTGGACTACAAAATTAATTGTATTTATCAGGTATCTAAGTGAAAATTGTAATATATAAATTTGTTAAGGATATAACATTACTTGAAATCACTTTACTACATAATATTAACTCACGTCATCTCAAACGTCATTTTTATTTCTTTTTAAATGTCAGATTTGATAGTTATATTTGTATCTTGTGATAGTTGAAATTATATCATTTAAATATATTTATATACATAAATTTGACGCATTCGTTTTATTTCATGTATTAGTGGATGTCTGTCTGTGTATCGAGAACTCGCTTCGAGACCCTTTGAGATTAAGTAGTATCCTTGCAATCATTATTATCTATTATTAAAGATTCTGAGCTAGCTATTCTATCATTTCATTTTATTTGTCAATTATTTTTAATTATTATTAAACTAGCAATTCTCCACGGCATTCATAGTATTATATCAATATATATATATATATATATATATATATATATATATATATATATATACCGTGTGGCCGCCATCGATAGCGCGATGCATGTATTAGTAACTACTGGTCGACTATAATGGGCGTGCCAACTTGAAATGCCACACCGACAGCGGGCGTATTATAAGAATTCATTTTCGTGATATTTATTTATCATTCTTTCGCAAAATTGCATACGGCGATAATAATCATCGGGAAAAGGTACTTGTGAACTTGTAAATTTGTATGAACGATATTTATTAGTACGTAAAATATTTTGAGCCGTTGTTTTGCTGATACCCAATTCGCGGGCAATTTATCGAGACGACATAGTGGGATTTACTTCGACTAAAGCACATACTCGAATTTCTATATCATTTATATTCTTATCCGGAACAACTTTATTTTTATTAGTTACTAAAGAAAATGTAGTTTCGAATCGATTAACTGTCCTACGAATGGTGCTTGCATTGGGAATTTGACTTTCAGGGTAATTAGCTGCAAATAAAGCTCGAGTTACTTCCGCGGAATTACCACCGTAAAATTGTTTAATCATAAAGAGTTCTTGCTCCGGTGTATAATACTCCATTTTTTAAATGACCGTTACGTACACCAACAACGCGATTTATTAAATATTTGAGCGAGTAGTTCCCCTGACGATATAAACATTGCAACTAACACCCATATGCGGGAGCGACAGCTAATGCGCTTGCGCGACTACACCGTAGAAATGTGAATTTATTGGACAAATACGAGTGCATCATAGGGTTATGCGAAATACTAGGCTCTCTTGTAATCCATTGGAACATTGCGTCTACTTCTTTACCGTTCTAACACACGGACACCTCTGTGTGTTTTGCTTACACTACAGGTATCGCTATAGTGCAGACGCACGCGGCCACATGGTATATATATATATATATATATATATATATATATATATATATACCCGTTTTATTATTATAAGTATAATTATATAAATAAAATTAAAAACATAAAAATGCATAATCAGCGCATAATCGATTTCTGATTATTTAGGCAAGTGTAAACATTGCGAATATAAAGCCTTGTTCAAACATGTGAACCGCATATGCATATAACACCATTGTTTGTTTTGAGAGAGTTTGATGTTATATTTTAGTTTATGGCTTTACTTTATTTGATTATTATTGGCGTTAATATTTTGTATTTGTATTTCTCAAGACTGAAGAATATTAAAAGTGTTAATAAGACATAAAGCAAAATGTCTAAATTTCATAGAAGTATAATTTCTTATAATTTTAGAGTACGTGTATTTGTTACCTATAGCCGTAATGATCGCGAAATCACCATTACGAAAGCGGAAGAAACCCCTTTTTAATGTGACTGATAAGCAGTTGATATTGAATATATTTAAAGTATACTCGTATATACGACAGCACCTAAATTGCACTAAAACACAAGCTGTTCTGTGAACTCCTGAAACAGCTGGTAAGATTGTTAATAGAATTTAATTAAATGGATATAATTATTTAATTCTGTGATTTTTCTAGCAAATACACTTTTATTTACCTATTGTTCTTTGAATTACCATGCTTTAAACTTTAAACGTTCAAAATATATGAATATATTGTACATTAAGTTTATTCATTGCTTATTAAACAATCATGTATTGGTGAATTTAGTTTTTAAATGGAACTTGTAAACGTGCATGTATTTATTTTTAAATAAAATATAATACAATTGATTTTAGCTTTAAAATTGTGAATTCAGTTGAAAATTAAACAATATACCTACATGTTATGTGCTCGCACAAGTAAATTCTTCACTGCGATATCTTCCATTTATTTTCTATTACCTCAAGAGCCTACAACTAAGGCAATAATAAATGTCATGTGTGGAAGAAGTAAAGTATCTAGGCATTACATTTGATGTGAAACTTAATCGGTACGGGCACCTAGTGAAAGTGGCGAACAAGGCGACGCATTTCTTCTGAAAATGCAGAAGAACTGTTGGTAATACCTGGGGACTAAAACCAAGTGTGGTACACTGGTTGTACACAGTAGTAGTAAGACCAACGATTACCTATGGGGCAGTTGTCTGGTAGAGGAGAATGGAGCTGACATCGTCGGTAGGGCTCCTCACGACTCTCCAGTGACAGGTTCTGCTGAGAATCACGGGAGCTATGAACATCACGGGAACCGCCTCCATGGAGGCCATTGTGGGTCTCCCTCCGTTGGAACTATTTGTGAAAGCGAAGGCATGGCCGCGATTCTGAGGCTGAAGGCCAATTGCGTATGGTGTCCTAATAATATTGTAGAGGGCCATACAGACACTACAGGAACAATACTGGGAGAACCGATATTACAAATGCCGGCGAACAATATGGCACCTGAGATTATGTCTGCAGCTAAGCTAAACATATCTATACTGACCAGGAACAGACAAAAAGTCGCACGAGCGATTGTGGTGCCGGCACCTGGTACACAGATGGATTGCAATCCAATCGGGACACATGTGCAGGTATATGCAGAATGTGCCCCAGAAGGAAGATATCGTTAAGTCTAGGGAAACATGCAACAGTTTTCCATGTTGAATTGAATGCCGTCGCAGCCTACGCCGGACATTATCCTTTAAGGAAGCATCTGTACGGGATGGACTTGGTTAGCGAGCCCTGGTGTGGGAAATGTGAAAAACAGGAGGAAATTAATCTTCATGTCATATGCACTTGTGAGGAACTGAAGGGACTCAAACAGAAACACTTCGGAAGAGATCTATTGGATCCTACGAGGATAATCAAATCTGTGCATTGCAAATATATTAGGGGTGGTACAATGAGCACTGTGCTCAAGCCCCTGGACGTGCTGGCGCCCACCCCAAAAATTATAAGAGGAAAAAAAAATGTTATGTACCTACTCCTCAAAAATAAATTCTTCACTACAATTACTTCCGTATATTTTCTATTGATTGTGATATTTAGCCTGAGATCCCATGATTTTATTGAAAATAAATCAATCAATATGGATGCCCTATACTCTCACAAATAAATCCCTCATTACGATTTTTCTATTTGAAAGAATTACTTTAATTACTCATGATTTACAGTACTGTATGGAATTGGGAAAAAATTAAATTCAATGTAAATTTTGTTAAGGTTAACTTATAATCAACATAACCTGTATTCAATTGCAATATTTCCTATGACATAAATACCAACCAGTTAAGCCTTCATTATTATTATTATTTTAACAACCATTTTTGTGTAAGTGAATAAATAATAAAATAATTAATGTAGCAATATAAATCTGACTTTGTAGCCGATTTACCCTCACTTTTATATGAAATACACCACCCAATAAGAATTGGACTACAATTTTGAAACTTCGGTAAAATAATGCTTTATTATTAACTAAGAAACGATGAAAGTTTAGTTGAAAAAAGCAAAACAAAAATTAACATTTTTTAAAGAAGAAGCTAGTAGTGGGTTGCATCCCCACGCGTAGCTATGCATGCATTAACTCTTCTTCCCATGCTCTGTATTAAGTGGTCGATGTCCTCCTGTGGTATCTCGTTCCATGTAACCTCTAGATGGTGTCGAAGTTCATCCAGATTCTTAGGAGGCCTGGGTAGTTGTCTTAGTCGCCGACCCATCATATCCCAGACATGTTCAATCGGCGACAAGTCCGGTGACCGTGCAGGCCAGGGCAAAATCTGCAATCCAACCTGCTCCAGGAATGTTCTTATAACCACAGCAGTATGGGGTGTTGCATTATCCTGTTGGAAAGTGGCATTCTGCAACGTCTGCATGAAAGGTACTAACACCGGTTCCAGAACGTTGTCGATGTAACGAGGTGCGTTTAATGTGCCTGGAATGAACGTAAGGGGTGACCTTCGTCCAGATATCGCCCCCCAAACCATAACCCCAGGTGTTAAGGCTGTGTGTCGTCTTTGAACGAACTCCAAATTCTATCTTTCTCCTCGATATCGCCGCACCCTTCAACGACCATCATTCACCCATAAACAAAACCTTGATTCATCACTAAAGGTAATGTCATTCCACTGATGAACCCACCCTTGCCGTTCTTGACACCATGCAAGTGTGGCTGCTTTATGGGGAGCTGTTAATGGAAGCCGAAAGTAAGGACGGTATGAATGAAGCCAAAAGGAAGAAATTCTTTTGTAAACAGTTGCCATCGTCAAGTGTCGGTTCAAGGCTCTCATCCAATCCACAGCAATCGACTTTGTTGTTTGAAATCGATCCCTGGTAGCCATCCGCCTAAGAAAGTCAGTCTTCACGTGCGTTGCTTCTTCGGGGGGGGGGGGGGTTCCAGCAGGACGGCGCCTCTGAATACCTTCTTCGGACCATAAAGACCATATCCGAGCAACTGTAGTGTGGTCCCGATTCAGCCTTCTCCCAATCTCTCGGAATGAGAGACCCGCCTCTTTCATACCGATAATTCGGCCCCTAACAAAATCATTAATATGGGTAAAATTTCGACGACGTCGCACTGGGGGCATTACGAAGCGTCTACTTGACAGTTTGACAATCAAATAAACTGACATTTTGTTGGCAGAAATTCATTAATTGGTAGGAAGAAAATATTGAAAGTTGGAGATAACAATGATACAGGAAACATAATAGTTGAGTTTTTTCGGCGGAAACTTTCATCGTTTCTTAGTTGATAATAAAGCATTATTTTACCGAAGTTTCAAAATTGTAGTCCAATTGGGTGGTGGATTTCATATGAAAGTGAGTATATAATTAATGTAACTATATAAATCTGACTTTTGCAGCTGATATTTCGTAACGTTACAATTTGTCTATTTCTTCGTATTACAGACTATAGCAGCAAACGATAATTGTAACCCCTTTCAGGACAATAACCCTCAATTGGAAAGAACAAAAATTTTTGAAACTTCCTTTAAATTGATTCAATTATATTAAAATGGGAGTCGTAAATTGGAAACCAAATTAGAATATCATATTCGAGTCTAGATCTAACTAGAGAATTAAATAAAGTGATTAAGGTAAATGTGATTTGAAAATCTCTACAATTTTGGTAAAGAACGCTGTATATTTTAAAACAGCGATTAACTACTCGATAAATATGGACTAAATTTTATATGTGTTTTTTACATAGTTTCTAGAAATATTCTTTGTATGTTCTTTAGTAAAAATGTATAAATTTTGGCAACAATCTTTTTTTTGTCATTTTCTACCTTTACACATTTTCAAATCTTGATCTAACTAGAGAATTAGATAAAGTGACTCAAGTAAATGTGTTTTGAAAATCTCTACAATTTCGGTAAAGAACACCGTTTATTTTCAAAGAGCTTTTATCACTTCTTAAATGTGGAAGGAATTTTACATGTGTTTTTTTATTACATCGTTTCCAGAAATTTTCTTTGCAGTCCTCGTATGCTCTTTAACAAAATTTTGGCAAAAATCATTTTTTACATTTTACATAAGAAATTAAGGACGTTGGAGAAAAACATTTGAATATTTAGAACTCACACAACTAAATTCACAATAATTAGCTATTTTAGTGTTGTAGCAAAGCAAAAGATTTATTTTTGTTGTCCAACGCTTATTAGTTACAGATTAAACCTCCAGTATCACATCAATATTCTATTAAAACATTTTTACGCTAATCGGTTCACTATATGTTACTGAAAAAATACGTGAAAAGCACGTCCGACCCGAAACCTGTAAATACCAGCATTTCATTCGCATTAGAAATCGTCAGTACACGATATTCGGAGATAGACATACCTTTCACTTTTATACTATGTGCATAAATACTAAACAAGTTGAACTTGATAAAATTATAATTAATAATCAATTAAATCTCATTCCACATGCATTTGTCACTAAATGTGTTACATTAATTACTACAATGAAAACGGGGCCGACGGCGACGTTCCTTTCACGCATTTTTTCATTTATGGTTATAACCAGGGAAGGTTAACGTCGCGACTTGTTGCGTCTGCAATCTAATACAAACTTAGTTTGTCGGATTGTAGAAATTAATGTAACACCTTTAGCGGTAATTGTATTCGGAATGAGATTTAATTGATTATTAATTCTCATTTGCATTGAGTTCAACGATATTTTACTAAGAATCTACCATTGCTGAAATTACAAACACTAAGTGTTTACTAATTAAAGGTATGTGTAAACACAGACACTACAAGGATGTGAAGTGTGGTGGCCTGAATTTAGTTTATAACTGCAAGCAAATTAAGAAAACCATGAATGCCAATAAATTAATGAATCATAATCAAATATCCCAAAAAAGTAATTACGATTTTCTTAAGATATATTTTTGAACCATTAAATTAAAAAAAAAAGTAATTAAGTGTAACTGATTGACAAATAGATGTAATATTTTGCACTATTAAAATTTTAACGATAAGAATCCTGATAAAATATTTTCCAAGAAATATATTTGTTTTTCACGACGTCACTTATACTTACTAAACCATTTATTTGTCAATAAACAGAAAAATACAATCCAAATCATAGCAAATTATTATTACTTTAATAAATAGGATTTAATAAATCTTTATTAATATGTAAGATTATCGCTTATTAGCTATTAAAAATAGTTTATTGAACCGGAGATAATGACGTTTATAACGTTCTTGCTAGTACCGCAATAACTTTACAATTAGTGTAAGAATTTATGTAATACAGTATATTTACGAAAAGTTTCTTGCTTACGTATTTTAAAATTCCAGATGCAACCAAATAATTTAAATAAAATTAGACCCTCCTTTAATTTATTTAAAAGAAAATTGTAGATATATCTTTACACTAAAAATAATATAATGAAAATATTCTGAATACAAATTAAATATAAGAAAAACTTACCATCAAAGAAATTAAAACAACACATTACACCATTTCGACTAAACCTGCTTTGATATTCTTCATTTTTCTAAATCTTATCTATAAGAAATATAAGATTAGATAGCAACAATCACGTATTTCAATTATTGTGGATCTATTATTGTCAATTTATCAATTAAAATAATAAATTTAATTGGCTTTCTATAAGTTTTAATTAACAGGATGATTACATACCTGAGTCTAGTGTTGTTTTAGATTAGATATAATGTCGGAGTTTTAAAGGGAATAATGGATTGGTATTGTGACACATAAACTATACTATTTCAAAGTATAGTAAATAAAGAATATAAGGTATATTCAGATAATATACGATTGCACTAAGGTGTTATATTTAGTCTATAAAATTAGTACTTGAACAAATTTTAACATTTTATTTTTTCCTTGCTTATGATAGCATATTTCTATGTCTACAACGCAACATGTATAACATCTGCTTCAAAATAATACTACATTAAAGAGCGAGTGCTATAACACAAAGAGCGAATGTTATAACTAGGGACCGGACACAAGAGGCCGATAACTCATCGCTCACAGGCGCACTATTGAAAATTTATTTGTCTCTGATATAACGCTAAGAAATAAGTAATTAAACTTCTAGTTTCAAACATTCTTTTATTGTAAATACCACTACAATATTGTTTCGCCATACAATGGCTTCATCAGGTGGATGAAATACAATATTGTAGAGGTATTTACAATAAAAGAATTTTTGAAACTAGAAGTTTAATTACTTATTTCTTAGCGTTATAATGAAGTTTCAACAAGTATCTCCTTCGTCAATTAACTGTCTCTGATATATTCACAGATACTCTGGAGAGCATGTGTTACACAAGTAATATGCAGCGTATTAGGATATGTTTCCTCAGAGACACCCTTCCGGAAGTTGATAGACTTGTATCCGCTTTTAAAAAAGTTTTCAGAAAAGCACCATAGAGAATAGCTCTTTACAGGGAAAAACTTCAATATTTGTTACTGCTTCCCTCTTCAGTAATAACTAGATGGGAAACATGATTGGAAGCTACTAGTTTTTATGCAGAGAATTTCGATAGTTTACAAAATTTCGTTACATCTTTAAATGACGATGTTCGAAGTATTTCTGAGTGCAAGTGACTATTACAAATTCCAAATGTAAAAAATCAGTTGTACTTTCTTCAAGAACACTTTGGAAATTTTCCAAAACTAATCACTTATTTTGAAAATCAAAATCTCTAATTAAATGATGGATTAACCGCTATTAATAATTTGAAAAATATTCCAAGTGACTTCGGATGTGGCCTTCGGCAAAAGTTAGACGCAGTTTTTAATAGAAATCCAGATTTAATAACATTGCGGCAATTGTGTATGTGGACAGTGCCTTAAAATCTAACTGCTAAATACGCTGAAATAAAAGAATATTTCCAGTATGCACCAGTTGCACGTAGAAAGGACGTTTTCTATCTACAAGGATATATTTCATTCAGAGAAAAAAAAATTTACAGAAGAGAACCTTGGGAAAGTATTGCTAGTTAATATTAATACTCCTTTACTCAACTTAAACTACAAAATGAACAAATAAATATGTATTTCGTATTTTATAGATCGCCACCCGTTTGTTTTCCAATTATATAAATAAAATTAAAAACTCTTTAAAAATTTAAATTTTCAATAGTACGCCCATGGGCGATGAGTCATGAGCCTCTCGTGTCCGGTTCCTAGTTATAAGGTTCTATTGTCTTTTAGATTATTCAAGTTCATTGTATGCATTAGATTATCGAAGTATAAGTTTGCTTTCATTCAGTTTAGAAGAAAACTTACTGGTTATACATATTCGTCATGAAATTATGCTACCGTAAATGGTTTTTTATATCCTTTTAAAATTAATTCTGGTATGTAATGCTTGTTTTTATACTAAATTTTAAGTATTTCTAAAAGTTAAACGTAATATAAACGATAACCTATTAAAATTGAATGTTGAATACAAAAACTGCCATGTAACACAGATGCATTTTCAAACACGATCTGTTTAGGTACATGCCTAATACAAAAGTATAATTAAGAATTTCTTTACGTAAGAACATTAAATTCGTTCTATCGATAGTTGTCATACAATGTGCAAATACACCCCCTTTTCGAATACGTTTCATTGCTGTTTCTGCTCTATTACATTCATTTAATTTACCACTAAAGGGAAATACACAGTAATATATATATATATATATATATATATATATATAAAAATATAATATTTTCGTGACCTTGGTATGATAAGGTAAACTTAATAAGTTGACGATTAAAGGTCTGGTTCATTACTTCAAAGTATATATATTTAAAACAACCCTACATGTTTCGGCATCATTGCCGAAACATGTAGGGTTGTTTTAAAGGCCGCACATCACTTGCGCGCGGCGGTCAGTTTAGTCGTAATCCCTTGTGTCAGTTGCGCGCGAGGGATTAAAATGCAATTTAAGCTGGCATGTCACTTGCGCGCGACTGTCAGATTTATTTGGGTACCTAATTAGCAGGGTAGCTATTAAAAAAAAAATATGTTAAGCATTGATGGTGGAGTAAGAATAAACTGATATTGTATTTAACGGCGTCCGTATTTAAACGTATTTATTTCTTAATAATTATTTATAACACTCTTAACAAATTAAAACCGAGAAATTTGTCCATTTTTATACATTTTAATTAAGTTGGAAATGTATTACATACGCTTTGTCAATTCACAATTTGTAAATTTGCGCGGAATATTTACACTTCTAATTTTTATGTAAGTATGCAATTGTAAATCTTTTAATACAGACATAAAAGTAAATATGTCCGGATGGGGACTATAAAAATAAGAATTAAAATGGCTGTGGAAAGCTTCACAACAGTTTGTAGTTTTTTCTAGAAAAGCGGAGCTTGATGCCCACAAATGAGGCGGAAACAAAGCACTTTGGTCTATATAATTGCTAACTAAATAATCTGCATATTGAGTTATTCTTCTGTCATTAGAAATCACAGAATAAAAATCTTCTACAAAGCAGTCGCCAACTTCGTCACGATTCAAAAATATTAGACCGAAAGTCCAACGTAACCATAAACCAATTTCAGAATTTGAATTTTTATATTCTAATGTCAAACCCAAATTTTGCAATTTTCTGAACCATGCTTGAGTTAAGTGAAATCTACATCCACTAATTACACTTGATGGCCATACGTACTTTATACTTAAATGAATAGAAAGTTCAAAGTCACAAATTACTTCAAAAGGGCTAAAATCTAAGTTTATATCTTTACAACATTCAATTAATAATTTAAAAGCTGACGAATAAGTTGAACTAGACTTATTTGGTACTAACATAAATGCCACTGGTATATAATGGCCATTTTTAATTGCATGAATAGTAAATAATTGACAAAAAAATTTTGCACAATAATCAAAGGTACCGTCTATATATATCTTATCAGATGTGCATAAAATTTTTAAGTTTGTCGCACAAGAGAAAATGATTATATGAAGCTGTCTATTATTAACAAGCAAAAAGTTTTCGCCCTTGTTGGTCTGACACTGAATCGATTCCAAAGCTTCGTGGACGTCTTCTACTGACTGGGGCAATGGTGGTAGAACACTTCTTTGTCTTATGTTTCCCACGTCTTGCGTTGTGATATTTTCATTGCAATTTTCATGTAACAAGCGATTTATTAATTTTATAGGACGTTCCGATGGATCATCCATGGCTTTCCGTTTAATTCCGTTTTGTAGTTTCTGTCAAGAGAATTAATTACATATAGTTGTAAATAGATGTACACATAACACATAACATATAATAATGTAAATAAGTGCAAAAAATTTAAGCTACCATCAAGAAATAAAACAGAACGAAAAATATACTTCAAACAAACTTACTTTTACAGATAATTTTTGGGGAGCGGGATGGTTGTGTTCCTTTTTCGATTTTAATAAAACTGTTTCAGATTTATCCACTAACAGAGATGCGATACAGCCTCTTCTCGAACACCTGTAAGACACACCTTGAAGAGTTTCCTTATCCCTTCGGAAAGTATATTCTTCCACTATTAACATTTTCTTTCCTTTACTACTCAACATTGACTCCATATTGATATTAGCAAAGAAACAAAATAGACGCAAAATTGATGAAAACCGTATAAAATTTTATAAACTACTAAACAATTTTTCATAAAGTGCGGTTTTAAATACTTACTTAAAGCACTAGCCCCACCACAGCACTAATCACATAAAGTAAACAATATTATTCATATCCAAATAAAAGCTTTCTCTAATAAAATATTAAGAAGCAGAGGTACCTGGAATTCACTAACTCATTAGATAAGCGGATTAGTTTATGCCGGCGCGCAAGTGTCACAACAGATTAAAGCAACCCTTAATTCTAGATGAGAAAACTTGACCAGGCGCGCAAGTGATGGATCACCGTTTTAAATATATATACTTTCAAGTAATGAACCAGACCTTTAATCGCCGACTTATTAAGTTTACCTTATATATATATATATATATATATATATATATATATATATATATATATATATGTTCTAATACGGAGGCCCCACGATTGAGTTAAGCCAAAATGTACTAACCCTGAAAGCTGATAAAGTTAAATGTAAGAGATAAAAATAGTTAAATGCTGATAGTATAATAAATTGGGCGCCTTTTACAAATTTTAAATATAAAAACATCTCTTGTCCAAGCTGCTGATTAGTAGCAGTATCCACAGTTAAATATATAGGTCGCGAAAAGCATTAAATTGATAAAGAATATTTAACTTTCCTTATCCCAGGATAATCGTGGATAGTGACACTCCAATGTTACTGTAAAAATTAAGCAAACATTAATTACGAGTATATTGATTTCGCTGAGGATCAATAAATAAAAAACATTTATTTATATTTTACATATAGAATATTTATTGAATTAAAGATAACTGTACACATATGGTGGTAAACTTGTACTCTTTCGGTCGATTTGTAAATTATTACTTTATGATGAAGTTGAATTAAAAACTAATAATAGTGTGGTTATGTTCATCAATTAAAAACCACATAAACTAATATTATTGTTTAAAATAAGCAGTAACAATTGGTAAGTAAATTTATGTGTATTTTAAATGTATTTGATTCCTTACTTTAGTGTATTAAATGATTATTATCTCTTGCTTAAATGAAGATACCTTTTAATTATTTTTAAATGTGATAAAATCGAATGACGCTAATTACTTTTAAATATAACTAAGCACCTGTATTTGTAGGGATCGCAGCAGGCACAAGGAAAAGTGGCTTCTACGGCTTAAGTCTCGATATACAGCCAGGAGGAATAAAGGATATGCTTGGAGAATTCGGGTGATTTTCTTTTATGTCTGATACTGTGTATATTATATTAGGTATTTCGGATGTGTTTCCAGGTAAGTTTAAAACTTTTTAACGTTGTAAAAATTTGGGCACTGGGGTGACCTTCACCAGATGATGCTATGGCGAAAATCTCGTAGAAAAATTCTTTCATGCATATAAAAAAAATGTTTAAATGGTGATATAAAGGTTTATGCACTTTACTAACCGGTTATTATATCCAAATTACTATTTTAAACTAAATTTTCATGAATTTTAAAGGGACAAATATATTTTTGATGAAACGATATCAAATTCTAAAAACCGACGCTTCGTAGTCATTTGTTTATTTCAAGGCCTTATTTTATGCAAATTATCATGATTTTTACCTTGACATGAATTATTATTTAAATATGTTTTTACCTTATTTTAATTGCCATCTTTTCATTCCCAGGCAACCTTAGTACACTCGTAGTTTGAATTACAACAATATATATATCCATATACCTAAAAACATTTTTTCATTCAATTTTAAATTTTTCTTATGAAATATATATATATATATATATATATATATATATATTTTTTTTTCTTATGAAATATATATATATATATATATATATATATATATATATTTCATAAGAAAAATATAAAATTGAATGAAAAAATGTTTTTAGGTATATGGATAAGCCTTTCTTCCATAATACGATGCGTTTTAGTGCTCTTACCTACTACTAGGATTTTGTGCCATTTATTTACGTTAAGAATACGTTTTTGAATAGTAATAGGATTGGACTAAGCGTCTCATTTACGGCTTCGAACTAATTCAACATTTCAACAATTCAAACATGCGAATTAAAAAATATAATACTAAAGAGTTGCTTATGCTCTATAGATAAAGATTATATTTATATAATAAATATGTGAGAATGAAAGCATATTAAAAGAAATGCCGCAGATCAAGTCATATGCAAATTTACGTTGAGATGGGGGCGTGTGACTCTGTTGTACGGACAAGATTCGCAACTCTAGTTATAAGTGTTTTATGACACAAGTTCTTTATGTTGTTTTTTCTAATTTGCTTCTTTTATGATGTCTTCTATATAAATCATAATAATTTCAAAATTTGGGAATTTGAAAATACATTAGGACATTAATTTATCAATTTTCTATTAAATATGTTAAATGAGCTTAAAAATTAATATGAAATTAATGAGAACTTTTCATATATCCTGGCTGAAATTTGAAAAAAATACAAAGAAAATAACCTTAAGCTTGTATCAGAAAATTTATGCTTCGTCCATAAAATTTATTCTCGCCTGCTACATCAGTCATATCGACCCAATACCGTTATATACTATTTCAACATAAAGGTTTGTTATTGAGTATTAACGTTAACCTAAAATTAAATTTATTAAATCTGTAAACTTTAAAAATACATCAGCAAAATTTGATTGGCAAAAATACGAGTCTAAAATAGTTATTTTTGTAAGGAGTGAGCCACAAAAAAGTTTTCAGAGTATGCCATGGATTAAATCAGTTTTAGATAGATTAAGTGATACATTTCGTACTATTAGTAATAGGTTAAATCGTAACTTGTCAATTTGACTTATGATTATTTACAAATGACACTTCGTCAATTCTCTAAGCTCAGACGTGACTTATATGTCTATCGCAATCGTTCATGGCCTACCTAGGATACAAATTTTGTGGCCCGCTTGATATCTAGAACGCGAAATGGTACTTTTGCGTTCAAGAATGGAAGTTATTGCCGAGCTTTAGCGAGGCAAAATATCTATTCGAGAACGCAAAAGCATTTCGCGTTCGCGATACAAACAATATTTTTTCGAAAACTGCAATAAAATAAGATAATTGTGTTATGCATAACAATTTAATTTATATTTTAAATCATTTGAACCGTATTTGAATCAAAACGGTTTAAGTGCGGTGACTATCATAACGATAGCAACCTAATGAACAATAAATATTAGTTGCTTGAAAAAGTAGTTTGAGAATTATATATTGTAATTCATATTCTAAGAGTGTTTAATTCAAAATGAGCTCGTAAAGTGAAGACGAGGATTTACCAGAGGAAGTATTGGAAGCGGCATAAAGTGTTGTTTCACAATTAATCGCCAAAAAATCATAATTAAACTTCGAAAAAATGACAAATTATTTTGACATTTGTTTTATGTTTTAGAACAAAAAAGACTTTGGCGTTCTAGAACATAAAAGTATTTCGCAGCTAGGTGACAAAAAGACTCACTTTGTCAACTGAAAATTTAACGAAAATGTCAACTTTTAATGATAGTTTTCGAAAAACAAATTTTTAAAGTTCACGCTTTAGCCTAATATGTACATGGTAACTTTTTAATAATTTGTCAACCAGTTGGAAGTGACTTGAATATATATTTTTTTCTAACCTGCTGCTGTAACGCTATAAAAGCATCGAAAACGATGCTTTTATAATCTATAAACAAATAGTTTACAGTATATATAGGAATGCTATAGTATAGTACAGTATCGTGGAAACAAAATGCCTCTAGCTGATCTATACTACACTGCTGGACCCGTTTTGATGTGCTGAATCGACTGGTCCAAACCGGAAGGTTGTCCGATACCTACTTTTTGAGTTATATCAGAAAAACTAACAAGCGAGCAAATAAATCCGGAGTTGAAGTAGGTTGTGCGTGAGAAAACGTATTTTCTAACTTAAGCATTTCTAATATTAACATACATGCATATATACCGAGATATCAAAAATGATCTTGGTCAACAGTGGCTATGGAGTGAAAAACATCTGTCTTAATTTATATCATCCTTTTGAGAAAATTCTGATAAAATTTTCGGGTTAAAAGTCATGCTGCCGTTAAAATTTGTCAATATATTAATCTTAATGTCAGTATGACAGTTAATCTGAAAATTTTATCAGAATTGTCTCAAAACGATGATATAAATTGAGACAGATGTTTTTCACTGCATGGCCACCGTTGACCAAGATAATTTTTGATATCTCGGTATTTGTCACGTTAACATTTGACATATGGTTGTCAACGCTGACATTTCACATAACATTAAACTATTTCAGAGATTGTAAAATGAAATGAATTTTTTGATATAGTTACTTAATTTTTAAATGGTTTTCACAAAAAAAATCATAGAATTTTTATGATTGAATCGTATTTGCGAAATGGACGGAACATTGACGGGCAGTGGCAGCACTCCGTTAACGATTGTTTGGTGAAATTTCAACTTAAATTTCCGGTTTTGCTTTTCAATTACAAGGAATTTCAACACGCTCTTCGGCGCGGCATTAGTCTCTTTAGAGAGGCAGGTAGTGTGGAGCGTAAACAAGAAAGTGGTCGACGAAAAAACGTACACGAGAAGTAACTGATAACGTAAGAGAACTAATGGATGAAACTCCAGTAACTTCACTTTGGGTATTGTCACAACAAACTAGCCTTTCATTTGGCACTTGCCAGAAAATATTAAAGAGGGATTTACTCTTATTTCCTTTTCGTTTCACTTGCTATCAAGAAATCTATCCGGTTACTATCCCTGAAGATTAGAATTTTGTCAATAGTTTTTAAATAATTTCCACGGTGATCTTCTAGACAAACTTTCTTTTCAGATGAAGGGTGGTTTCGTCTTAATGGATATGTTAATTATTCGCATATTATGAGAATGTGGAGTGCTGAAAAAAAACAACAATTTTTATGTCGAGACTGCTGCTTAACCTCAGAAAGTTGGTGTTTGGTGTGCCATAAGTAGGAGAAGAATTATTGGTCCAATTTTTTTAATGATACCTTGACTGCAGAAAAATATCGACAAGAAATTTTGATGCCGTTCGTTGACCAATTTAATCTAAATGAGTTAACACTAGGATATTTTCAGCAAGACTGAGCAAAAGGATACACAGCACAGTATACAATTAACATGTTACATCAATTTTTTGATAATCGCTTGATTAGTCTGAATAGCGGTCACCAATTTCTTCCAAGATCTTGCGATATCACTCCATGCGATTTCTTTCTATGGCCTATTTTAAAAAATTCAATTTTCAACGTACAAATTCCAGATTTGGCACACCTTCAAGTCCAAATTACACAAAAAAATTAATGGAATCAATGAACACCATAATAAGTTGACCAGTGTTTTTGAAAGTGCAAAAAGGTGATGTGCAAAATATATTAAGCAAGGCGGTAGACAATTTCAGCATGCTTTGCAAAATGTGTTTATTAATTCTTAAAATTGCATATCTAATTTTCTAGTTTATAAATAAATACCTATTGTGTTTAATCGTTCAAAACCTACTTCGACTCCGGATTTATTTGATCGTTCGTTATAAACTTCGAAATAGAAAATGGCAATTTTGCAAAAATTACAAACCGACTTACATTGAGTCGAAAGAGCCGTGTGTAGTTTTTATATACCCGCATAGCCAGATATCTACCAATAATAATATCTAAGTGCTCTGAAAGTATTTCAAAACCCTAACGTGATGGAGCAGCAAATTTTAAATCAGATTCAAAATCAGCATGACAAAAGACATAAGCTACACGTACTGGTGTATAATAAATCCTGTGTTGACCAGTTAATCGACATTTCGTTGTTTATACTGCCATCTTCTTCAGAATATGCTATCAGACAGTACTTATATCGTTCCGTTGTGGTCCATTGTTGTTTATTGACTAGCCATGATGGCGTTTCTTAGTAAACGCCTCCAAGGGTATCTAAGTTTGTAGGTATCTCTCGATTCAAGTTTTGAGAATAATTAAAGAATTCATAAGATCAAAAAATATCAAAACATTACCCAAACATGTATTCTAATTCAGTCATCTTTTTTAAAGTGATAGGTGAAATTTTGATTAATTTCGGATATTTGATCTGTAGTTATAGTAATATATGTAAATAAAGTGTCTAAATGGAAAATCCTAAAATAACGGGTGTTCAGAAACATTCGAAGTCAAAGTAGTCCTTGAAAATATAAAGTCATGTCTGAGATAGATTGGTTTTTGACAGACAACAGTTGACATTTAATAATTATTACAAATCAGATACTTAAGTAAAGATATACGATTTTTTGTTCAGAGCCCACTTGACTTCGAATGTTTCTGAACACCCGTTACATAAACTCGGAATTCGTGGCACAATTCAATATGTGTTTCTTGAAAAACTAAACTCGAATTAAATTTTGGCTGTTATGCAATAAACTTTGAATGACAATGCATCTTCGAAAGCCACAGACTTAACCACTATGTTCCTGAATCCAAGTCGCAATTTCAACAATGGAGACATCATGGTATCCCTCCCCAAAATAAAGTAGAGATATTAGTTGAAATTATCATCTGGATTCAGGAACATTCATCAATCGCACCAATCTTCGCTAAAGATCAGATTCTTGTTAAACAGATTTAAATTATCTCTTGATGTTCGCTTTTTACGTTTTTGATCAGAATTTAAGACTCGCAGCACCTGTAATGGGACACATTAAGCTCATCTTATTTAAAGACATTTCTATCAATCGGTAAAATTTTAAAGAATATTAAAATTTAATTTATTTGAAATAAAAAGTCACATTGTATAAATTTTAATGCTTTTCCCGCCATTAAGTATTATTGCAAAACATTTCGCAATAATATCAAATACGTAGCTCACTCAGTTCCTTTTATATACCTTGTCGTCATTTTGTATAGTTCAATGTGTATAGTTCGCCATACATAAACTCTATTAGAATAGCCTAGTGTCACATATACGAATAGTCAGAGTCACTGCATTACATCATCCACGCAACCAGAACGATCCAGAATTTTATAAGTAAGCTGGGATTCACCGAAAGAAAAGAGGAGTTAGAACAAACCAAGGAAAACGAAAGGAGGAGACTCGACTCAAGTCAGTCAAACGAGCCAGACGTATACCCTTAACGTGATAATAAAGTAAGGGTATACCACAATATAGTACTTGCTTCTAAGTCACGAAGCGGTTAAACGGGTGGACCCGTAAAATTACAAATAAAGAAAGTATTTACCGCATCTTGTGTACTTAAGTACAATAAGTACACGTTGTAGCAAAAGTATCACGTGCCTACAAGTGCAGACATTTATTTAAAAGTGAATCACCACGCTTAATACATCAGGGCTCTTGTCTGAAATTACAGGCACCCTGAGGCGTAAAGAAAGAGTGCAAATACAGTGAACAAGTGCATCACTCCAGAAGCAGCGAATAAACTATAAAGTGACATGGCCATTAGTGCAGCGATATAAAGGTTAGTATAAGGAAATTTGTAGTAATTATATGTAAATTAATCAGTTTTCTCTTTATATAATGAAACGGATATGCAAAATACATATCCGTAACTGTGAACAAGGACAAACACCCCGTATTTTTAGCATTTACTTCTGTTCAATACATATGTTTCAGCCATCTAGGCCTCATTGGTTGAACTAGTGAAGCAATGTATATACAAATTAATACAGATCTGTTAAACAACGGATCTGTATCTGTATCTACATTTACGCTAAAATCGTCTCCAAGCCATAACCAGTTTCGTTCTATCAGGCGACACCAATTTAATCAGTGACATCTGACGGAAGAAAGCGACTTTTCTGACCTAGTCGCTTTCTTCCGTCAGATGTCACTGATTAAATTGGTGTCGCCTGATAGAACGAAACTGGTTATGGCTTGGAGACGATTTTAGCGTAAATGTAGATACAGATACAGATCCGTTGTTTAACAGATCTGTATTAATTTGTATATGCATTGCTTCACTAGTTCAACCGATGAGGCCTAGATGGCTGAAACATATGTATTGAACAGAAGTAAATGCTAAAAATACGAGGTGTTTGTCCTTGTTCACAGTTACGGATATGTATTTTGCATATCCGTTTCATTATATAACAACGGCGTAATACGTGCAAAACGTATTGATAAATATCTCTTTTTTGTATAGTTTTCTCTTTATCAATATATAAGTATATTATGTAATCGTTTTGTTTCTTTTCAAATCATGTAAAATAAACCTCATTGGAAAAGCATATAAATCAAAAGGAATTGATTGAAATAATTAAAGTAAAGAAAAAGAGGGATTCATTTCATTTCACCTAATTTTCATACACGCTTTGAGATATAAAGACGTAAGTCCCTTTTCGACTTACCCGCTTTTATTTAGAGTATTTTCTTATATCTCTCCGCTAATTTTAGCTAACCGGCAATTATAAAAGTACAATTATACCTTAGAGGGGGTAATCCTCTTGGCGCCCGACAAAGAGGTAATTGAATAAGTCAATTACTCATTATTCAACTTTAATCTATATCTCAATATTTAGGATAACTGCGGCATTTAAGTATTTTCAGCACCGAAGTTATCAGTTTGTACAGTAACCTCGAATCCCTCGAGACACGGGATATTATTAATATATGCCAGTGTTTAAGATCTGTTACACACCCACCTTGCCAACAGCTTGCATATGCTTAGTTATCTTCTTGATGTGAATTCCTCGGTTGTTTAAAACAATATGATTCATTTTACAAAAAATATTTATTTCAAATATCTAAATATTACAAACAGAAATATTAAAACTAACTAATTATTTATATTATAAGAGCCAAATTGTATCATCACTAATTCATATGTTACTATGGCTCCGGCAATCTGTAATTAAATAACAATTACATATTTATTAAATAAAATAAAGTTTTGTAAAGCGTTAACTAAGACAAAAAACTATCATGTGACGCCAAACAGAATTTTTTCCTCTACTCCAGCAAATATTCCACCACAAATGTATTATGGGAACTTTAACCTCTCGAATCACATATACTTAAAACATACATTATGTCTCCGTCAAAAATTTTAATATACTTTCCTTACTAAAGCAAAAAATGTAAGTTGAGTAGAGAAGTTAAAGTTTAACACATTTAATGGTTCTATTACACTTTTTTTTTAGTATATTGTTACGGTTAAATAAAAATTAAATAATGAGTAAATTTTGTTTTATGTATCTAGGGGAAACAGTCAGTGTCAGATTATTTTTACTGTGACCATTCAAAGTATCGTCTTATGGATTTTTTTTCCCAATGGGACACTTAAGTGGTGAACTGTGTAAAAGCATTCTATATATAGTCTTATGTGAGATTTTAGTGAAAAATATGCTCCGAAGACGTTTGCACCCCGCACACATGCAACAACTTATTCAATGGATCAAGGAAAGGCATACGCAACGCGAAGTAGCTCAACGTTTAGATTTTACGCAAATTGCTGTAAATCGGGCTTGGAATCGCTATGTGACAAATGATACAGCAGCATACATTCATAGTGGAAATCTGGCCGCAATCCAGCACGAGCTTATGCCAGGCAGACCCACGGTAACTTATCTATCGTCACGCAGTTCTTGATTATCAAAAGCAAATCGATTTCGATGTCGCTTTCACCGATTTTTCAAATGTTTTTGATGCAATAGATCATAGGATCTTACTCAAAACGGTTAATTATTTTGGCAGGTCTCCTGGCTTCTTGCAATTAATGGAAGGTCCTTTGTCGAACAGATAAAAACGATTTTTTTACAATGAGCATTATTCTTACGAATTTTTAACATGGGATGTACCTCAGGGCTCGAATTTAGGTCCATTATTATTTATAATATACGTAGATGATCTTCTTGGTATTTTTAAATGCCCAGCATTGGCTTATGTCGATGATAACAAAATACATATGTATATTATTCTTGTCTATTGGGTCTTGTAGGAGAATATCAACGTTTTATCTCAGTGGTGTCGAAATAATAGCTTGAAATTAAATATCAATAAATGTCAGGTCGTTACCTATACTAGAAAAAATGCAAACATTTCCTCATTATATAATATTGATGAAAAAGTTTCAGCTAAGGTTGACGTGTTTCAAGATCTTGGTGTAATTTTTGTTCGGCGCCTGAGCTTTAGGAATAACATTGAATATGTTTCTACAATAGATTCTAAATGGCTAAACGATTAGGATTTATAATACGCAGCTTGAAGCAATTTAGTGACTTCATTTATTTGTATGACTTTATCATTATCTGGTCACCATATTACATCTGTCAATATTGAGAATTGAAGAAGTTCAACGACGATTTTCGAAATATCTCTCGTTTAGGACTGCAGACAGTATCCTGTTAGAGGTATCGATTATAATTCATTATTAGGACGTCATGGTTTCCAATCCCTTTATGAACGGAGACAAAGACATCGATCAATATTTTTGTGGAAACTACTGTGTGGGATTATTGACCTGATTAAACTGAACTTCCATGTTCCTAATCGGCCATCTAGATATATTTCAACATTCTTATTGCCGACGCCGAAGAACCAATTTGTTGATGTACAATAACGTATGGAACATAAGTTTTGAGAAAAAAATCAAAGGTAAAAATTGATTAGTATTAAAACATAGACATTGGGAAATTATTATACATTATTGCGTCATACAGAAACTAAATTCCCAAAACTGATAAGGGCCTATGGTCCTCAATGGCGCGCAATTTTGGTAGAATTCTCCCCATCATTCTCTGAACGACGTTTATATTCACTTCTCGGATCTTCTGGAATATTCTGGGCCGTAACTGCGCTTCATTTTGGGCTTCCCAAACATTGTCATAAACTTTTCTGTTCAGTAGTGCCCAAAATTCTTCAATGGGGCCCGCCTGTGGTACGTTGGGGGGATTGTCTTCCTTAAGTACATAATTCACGTTCAATTAACTAGTTCTGAGTGATTCTAGCATAATGGCATGAAGCCAAAACGGGCCAGAATATTGCATCATCATTTGGATGATGAACATTAATGAAATTTATCAATTCAGATATACATTTGCGAATATAGTCGTTTGCATCCACAGCTTCACCTCTAACTCTCCTAACGTAAGGTCTTGAAATTGCTACTTGAGAAATAGCGCACCAGACCATAATCTTGTCGGCAAATTTCGCTTTCGGTTTCAATTTTACGTTGTCAGGACAATTTGCAATATTGGACATGTAAAAACCATCGTTACCCTTTATTTCCGAATTTGGTAATATGATATATTTCTTGTCGTTTAAAACAATTAACTCTGTTGCCAATAAAATGTTGACTCCTTAATGTTCGGCAGCATCTGGGAATTCTCTCTAGCTGGGTTGCGGTGTATTTGGGACACTTCCTTCTTTTTCGATATTCTAATCCCTTTTTAGTCAAAATTCTACCAACAGTCCTATACGCAATTGCAAATCTACGGCCTAAAGTGCGCGTAGACGTCTCAACTCTGTCTTGAGCAGATTGGATGAGTCTGTTTACTTCATGTGAGGCCAAAACTGGAGGTCGTCAACTTTTCAGTAAATTCATGCATGGCATACCTTCTTCATATTCTTTATTTGTGCGGTAAATGGTTGACAGTCCAATATTTTGATCTCGAAAAATGTTAACAATCTCGCGTTTAGGTACTCGTCCAACTAAATTATATATAGACTTTCGTGTTTCAATCTTGTATGACCTCTTTCAAAACTATTTCTGACAAATCTAACATGTCACCATAGTAACTAATAAACGAGCATCTTTTCTAACCCAGTGGTAACTAGTTTGGACCATTTTTGGTAATAACATTCCTCGTCAAAACTTTTTCTAAAAACTTATCCATTTTTTTGCTAAACCGGATATTTGTGAACTCAAAAGTATCCATATTTGAATTTGGGAATTATACGGAAGCATAGTACGGTTGTCCCCTTACGAAAAATATCCCCTATACTTAAAATTATTAATAACGCACTAATTGATCTCCCCTCTCTTAGAAATATCTCTACATGATGAAATTTTGAACCGACTTAATATTAAAATTTCCTGTCTCTTAAGGAACTTAGCCATAAAATGAATCCCACTATTATCCGAACTATAGGATTGCCCTTATGAACCCTAAGGCCTTAGTTAAATTAATTAAGTGAGCTAGAGATGTGGGCAATTTCTAGGTTTGTTTTAATTAAAACGTTTTGTGTTAAAATTCTCTGGTAAGTAAGTTCCTTAAGAGGTAGAAAATTTTAATATTAAGTCGGTTTTATTAAGTGAGCTAGCCTTTAAGTGAGCTAGCCTTTTGAAAATCCCCAAAATGTGCAATTTTTGTACATTCTCGTGCACACTTTTTTTTGGGCAAAAATGCCATTTTTTGGCTAAACCGGATATTTGTGAACTCAAAAGTATCCATATTTGAGAGGTTCTTTTTCAGAAAATGGTGTATATAAATGTTTAATAATTTAGTTTAATATATATTAAAATTTCCTGTCTCTTAAGGAATTTGACCATAAACTGAATCTCATCGTTATCCGAACCATAGGATAGCCCTTCAATCCGACACGAATAAAAAATTTCATCTAGAAGCCGAAAAGTATTAGTATTTATATCATTAATAGGGATTATATATGAGTCAAATTCAAATCTAGCAAAATCTCTATATTCATAAGATCAGTATCATTGATGTCCAAAGAATTAAGTTAGAAGCTTATTCTTGAATCTCATATTTCTTTAATTGGAGAATTTCTCAGTAGTGCCATTAACAGTGGCATACCTCTGCTTTGGTTTCAATTAAATAAATAAGGATGATTTAACATCAAAATTTTTACCTAACCCTAACCTTACTTAAAGTTTACCCTACAAATCCCTTTAATTAAATTCAAATTAAAACATACAACCTACTTAAAAACCTAATAACTCTAAATATCAACAATATCCTAAAATAAGCTAAACAAATAGAAATTATCTGAAATTCCGACACGAATAAAAAATTTCTGATTTACTTACCAGAGAATTTTAACACAAAACGTTTTAATTAAAACAGAAATTGACCACATCTCTAGCTCAAGAAATTTTCTGAAATACTAAAATATATCTTTGGAAATAATCTAACTTCAAAAAACAAATAAAATACAAATAAATTTATTGATCCAAAAGTTAAAACCAAACTAATTAACAATAACAAAACTATTAATAAAAATAAGTTAATGGAAATTTTAATATTAAGTCGGTTTTATTAAGTGAGCTAGAGATGTGGGCAATTTCTAGGTTTGTTTTAATTAAAACGTTTTGTGTTAAAATTCTCTGGTAAGTAAATCAGAAATTTTTTATTCGTGTCGGATAGATCAACTATTTTCTTATTCCTTAAACACCCCATATCCCTGGGATTAATCCTACTCATTCAAACGATTGTAGTAAGGTAGAGGCAAGTGCTTGGGTTTTATTAAGTGAGCTAGAGATGTGGGCAATTTCTAGGTTTGTTTTAATTAAAACGTTTTGTGTTAAAATTTTCTGGCAAGTAAATCAGAAATTTTTTATTCGTGTCGGATTGAAGGGCTATCCTATGGTTCGGATAACGATGAGATTCAGTTTATGGTCAAATTCCTTAAATGTTCCATACGTTATGTGTAGAATATCAGTTAATTATTTCACAAACATCTTTCATAATTCGAAAAGAGATTTATGTATGTACGAGGGCGATTCGTATAGTAAATTCCATTTCCGCCTAGTGAGCAGAGGAGCGAGGATATCGGCGCAGCACTGCGGTGTAATCTGATTTAGTGCGAGTCTGGCGGTGCCAGTGAGAAAATCGTTCGGATATTCTTTCGTGCTATTTTAGTCGTTTAAAATGGCTGCTGCAATTGAAAATGCTGCTGACTGTGGATTGCGTGCTGTTATCTGATTTCTGTGTGCAAAGAACGTGAAGGATGCTGAGATTCATCGTGAATTTTGTTCTGGTTATGGTGAAAATTTCATGAGTGACAGTATGGTTAGAAGATGGTGTCGAATCTTTCGAGAAGGACGAACTAATGTCCATGATGGAGAACGGAGTGAAAGATCAACTAGTGTGACAAACGACACGGGAATGTCGAAGAAAAAATTCGTGAAAATCGGCCATTCCCAATCACCGAACTGGATGCCTTTTTAATCTGAAACATATTAGTTAGGCAAACTATGTTCAAAGTAACTATTCTTATGTCTGTTATCTCCAAATGCTGTATATTCTATAAGTTATGGGGCATCCTGTATAATGAAACACTTGCTCTTCGTGTATTGGTGTTTTTTTTTAAACCAAACAGAACTTACTGTGTGGTTAGTGCGTTAGTTAAATTCAAAATTTTTAATTAAGTATATATTCATTATAAATTATTTATTATTGTCCTGTAATTGGTGTTGTGTGTTGGGAAATAAATATTATAAGCCATAGTTTAAAAAGAAAGCATATACATTACCGAAACTAGTTTTATCGTCATAGGGAGTGTAATAAAGCTATTAAAAATGATATAAATCACATTCTCATATTTCGAAATGAACTATATTTTTCTTCTTTCTTACAGCCACAAATGAAAAAATACCTTTGCTTTATTTTTAACCAAAGATATATTCAGCCCACGTTTAAATCAAATATTATTTATTTCTTTAAATATTAGGTACTTTACTTCAGTACAGTATTTTCTCACGCAATATCTTGTGTTAAAGATTAAATATTACATAAATATCTAACTTACATTTAAAATAAGTCCTCTTGTTATTTTAAACATTCTACATCCAGTTAGTACTGTACTGTCGAAACTTATTTGCAAGAGAAACCTTTTCACCTGAAAATATAGAATTTTTTTAAATTTATAATAATAAAATTTAAAAAAACTTTATTATTCAACAGTTCAACATGTCGCAAATTAATTGCATTTCGCGAAGTAATGTGAATGTAAATATTGCTTTCTACATTTTACGACTACAGGCAAAAATATTAACATCTGTTTCCTTAATGTAACTTAAGGCTTCCTTATATATTCGGAACCACAGTCCTTAATAGCTTAGTGGTGAGAGCAATGGTCCGGCAAACCATGGACGTGGGTTCGAACCCTGTTTAAAGGCTAATTTTTTCAATTAAATATTCGAATAATTAGCCTTAAAATGTAGAAAGCAATTTTTACAGTTCAACATGTCATTTACATACATTTCTAATACTAAAGCGATACTAATAAAGTGAAATTTTCGATACTTATTTTCTATTATACAGGGTGTAAATCAAATACGCAGACGTACGCTAATATATCTATAATAGATACGTAAGACAGCAATTCAAATCTACAAAAAATTGTATTCTATTGAAATAAGTTTTGCTGAAATTTAGTTACGGCCGATTTCATAATTATACAGTATGATGATTGACTGTAAAAATCTCCCTATGTAAAATCACAGCCGATTATTACCAACGCCCTTACGAGAAAAAAGCATAAGTGGGCTATAATCGCTGGAATTATACCATCCGTACCGTAAATATGATTTTTGAGGATCGAGAGAATTTTTAATTGGAAAAATTTGCCCATAAGCAGGATTCGAACCCACGTGCATGGTTTGCCAGACCATTGCTCTACCACTTGAGTTATTAATGACAGTGGTTCTGAATACATCGGGAAAGCCTTAAGTTATATTAAGGAAAGAGATGTTAATATTTTTTCCTGTAGTTGGCACTTGTTGCAAATTAGTTGCATTTTCACGAAATAATGTGAATGTAAATATTGCTTTCTACATTTTACGACACTAATTATTCGAATTTGCAACAAGTGCCAACTACAGGCAGAAATATTAACATATGTTTCCTTAATGTAACTTAAGGCTTTCCCGATATATTCGAAACCACAGTCCTTAATAGCTCAAGTGGCAGAACAATGGCCCGGCAAACCATGGACGTGAGTTCGAATCCTGCTTAAGGGCGAATTTTTCCAATTAAAAAATTCGAATGTTAGGAGAGCTGACAGAAATCTTGCAGCAGTTGAGCTTTCTACGGGTGGTGGTATGCTATCTACTTTCAAAGATAATAATTTCTGCACCTATTTTACTTGCTCATACTTCATCCTTGGTGTCACTTATTGATTTTACAGCCTGCCAATGCAAAATTAGTTCTTACACTATAATAATTATCAATATTTATATTCCCCCAAGTGTCTCTGGTGGTGACTATAAAGTTTTCTTTGATTCTCTTGCATTTGAATTACTCGGTAAATAAGTTTTAATATTGGGCGATTTCAATTGTCCTGCTTACGATATTACTGCCCAAGGAACAGGCAAAAAATATTTAGTTTTCTTAATTTTATGTCTACTATATATAGACTTGCGCCAATATAACACCGTTACCAATGTTAATGGAAGATAGCTTGATTTGATCTTCAGTAACTTGCATGGTTTCTGTTTTTCGTGTTTCAAATCCTATAACTACGGAAGATGGACATCATCTTGCACTTAACATTCTCTTTGAATTTGGCGGTAATATATACAATTATCATTTTCGTAGTCTGTGTCTGCGAATTGTCATTTGTTATTTGTTTTGTACTTGAATTGTATTTTTTATTATTTACAAATATTTTTTAACAGTACATTATATGTAATTATATTAGGGTACACTGTATGTATTTATTTAGGTTTTGTCTTGTCCTGTAATTGGAATATTTCTGTTGGACAATAAAGAATATTATTATTATTATTTACGTAATTCTGAACTCAAAATGTGTGACTTGAATGCAATCTTCTGAACAGGAAAAACGGTGGCCTCGCATTATTTTTAATTGTTTGAAACATAATGGGGCAAAGTCTGAACTATTGACTGGATGAGTCATTAATTTGAAGCAAATAATCGACTGTGGTGCGAGCGGCCTTGGGAATAGCATTTCCATGAGGAAGGATGATTGCACGTTTAGGGTTGCTTTTTCGCCAAATTATTGTATGCCATTCCGCATTTACAGTTCATCGATTCTCCAGAATAATTGTATCAACATGACCAGATATTGCTATGAAACACGCAATCATTTGTTTAGAAGTGCTTCACGAACGAACAAGTTTTGTTGGCAGAAGTTCATTTTGAAACACCCAAACTGTCGATTGTTTTTCTATTTCCGGTTCATAAGAATATATCCACAATTCGTCACCTGTAATGATGGTATAGACATGTTTAGAAGATCCGTGATTGAATTTTTTAGCATTGCTTGGTACCATTTTACGCGATCGTCTTTTTGGGTCAAGGAAAAATTATGCAGTATCCAACGAGAACAAAGTTTGTTCGCGGCTAAATGAATATGCAAAATTTAATGTATCGAGGTCCTAGAAATGTGCCATCTTCTTTAATCATTCGACGTAAAACATTGCTATTTTCCACAACATATGTTGCAGGACACCTTTCTCTTACTTGATCCTGAAGCGAAGTACGACCACACTTGAATTCTTAAAACCAGCGATATACCGTTGCCTTTGATGGCGCTTCATCACCAAATGCAGAACATGAATGTTCTACACACTGGTATTAAGTTAAGTCACAACAAAAATCATAAAAAATGATGGCCCAAACGTTAACTCCATTTTCGATACGATTAGCAGACTTTAAATCTGCACTCCGCACAAACTGACTGATATTTTGACAATCCGACAAAAACGTCATATTTTTGACACATTGTAGTATACCAGTGCAGATGCATCATTTATAAAACTAAGCAGCGTTACTAGCTTCCCGAAATTTCTCAACTATCCCTCGTATATTACAAAATCATTGCTATAATGTCCAATTCAATATCAGAATCATGAATCAATTCAATATCAAAATTATAAATAAATATAATATACTGGTATCCTTAGCCATCATTTCGAAAAGTAGCCAAGATCAAATTGAATGCACATGCAACAAACAGAATCGAGAAATGCACAACATAAATATTTTTGTTTGAGCATAACACTTATTATTGTAATTATTAAGTTAATCTTTTTAATTATTTCCGTTTGATATTTATATTTAATAAGAAATACAAGTACAAGTTTTGTAAGCAATCTTTTGAATTATTTATTTATTTATGTAAAGAAATGTCACACTTTATAGTAAAAATTGTAACCTGAATTTAGTTATAATGGTGTTGTATGATATATGTTAAAAATATTTTCTATTTAAAAGTTTTCTCTAAAATAATTAATTTCTACATTAGTCTATATTTCAATTATATTATATTTTATTAAAATCTATTTCACATATTTATAACCGTTAGAAACTATGTTCATAGCGTACACGCAAATATCTAAGAAAAAAGACGATCGTGATGAAAATCCTTGCATCCGGGGGTTACACGAATATCGCTAGGGCGAGAAGACGCCTTCGTGGACCCTACGTAATTGAAAAGTAAAATTGTGTAGAAGTACTCGTTGTGCGATAATTAAAGTAGTGTTAAAAGATCGATATAAGATAGCTACGCATTTTAAAATTTTCGGTGCCACAATATCTCTTCTTGGAGTCGAGATATTTCGAGTTAAAATCAAATCGTCTACCGACGCCGAACAAAGATGCAAAGAAAAAAATTTAATACTGCAAAAAATCTACGACTTCGAAGAAAAAGGTGCCGAGATATCAACGAAATAATATTCCGAGGCTAAATTCTACCAAAGAGATTCCTCCCAGTAAGAAGGTTTGGCCGTTTGCAGTTTTGGCGGGAAAAAGACAACCAGTTCCCGGCAATTTCTCGCTGTTCCCGCACGTTTGCCAAACACCCAACTAGGAGGCTGCAAGAAAAACCAATAGAATTGCAGCGCGGGGAGATAAAGCGCCAATCAATTACTTCCGAATTTTTGTCAGGTACTTATAAGAAAAAGAAAATATAAAATTGAATTTTAAAACTCTGCTCTTAAAGCATTTATAAAACAATTTCAAAATAAAATATCCTTTAATTCACAAAACAAATTAAAAAATACTAAAGTTATCATTATTAAATTAGTATAATATGAACATAGATGGCTTACTCTATATTATTATAACCATAAAAACGTCTACACATACGACGTGTTGCCATAACCTCAGTACTCATTTTTGACAAAACTCACTTGTACTTATGTTTATGCATTTGCCTCGTTAATTCCCTCAATAATATTGCTTCATATTTGATTTTATTTCAGTTGTTTAATTTTTTTATGTATGTGCATTTAATTGTTTGTTGTGGATCCTAACAGCTAATTTTATTAAAGATTTTTTTTTTATTTCTCCCTGAATAACACTTGACAACAACTAAGCAAATTAAATATCTTGTTCAGTACACCTGAGACGTCATTAACAAAAGCTGGTAAGTACAAAGAAAGAATAAGACTGTATGTGACATATGACACGAGAACCACCCTTGTAGAAGACAGAGCGCTCTCATGTTAGTCCAGACCACTAAAATAAATAATATTAGTTTATACACGCATACTGAATTATATCTATTTCACGAACCCCTGAACGTTTTAATTTAGTAACTAATTATATTGTTAGCGCTGTTTGGTTTAGAATATAAAACACAAATATACGCTTTTCGAATATTTCTCTAATTTCTATTTTTATTATCACCATTATTATTTTTTTTTATTATCTTATTAGTATTAATTAATTTTTGCTCAGTGCACCTTGGAGGGTTTAATATAATAAATTAATTTTACCTACTTCGTCATTATACATTGAAGATGGCACAGAATGTAAGATGATAGATGGCTCCTTACTAGCGTCATTTATTTGCGCAGCATACAGTGATACAGCTACAGTCCTAAATATTAAGAATCCGAAAGAAAAGAAAAAGTAAGCCTTTTGTATAAGATTTCTATTATTATTCCTGAAAAATTTGAATTTCATGTAATTTACCAAACGTTATTCCATGAAACCAATACATACATTAAACTATTATACAACTGTAATAAAATGAAAAATATATTTGTACCATAAGAGGATAGGATTATATACGACAATACCGAGTCTAAATTGTAGCACAAAATACACAATTTATTGTAGTCCTCACGCATAGTAGACCAGTAACTATCTACAAACTAAAAATAATAACATAATTATATTTATGTTGTTAGAGTATTGTTCAATAATTACCTTAAATTTATCATATCTTTTTAACCTTTCCGTCACTTGTTTAAATCTTTCAGCAAGAATAGTACTCATTAACATGATAAACAAATTACTGAAATTCCAAGCAAATGTACTCCAAAAGTGATTCACCTAAAATTTGAATTTTCTGGCAAAATGTTATTGGTATTTTTCAATTATAGACTAGAGTTGGTATTCATGCCACACCCTTGAATTATCTGACTGATTAGAATTCTTAATGTTCAATTAATTCGAGTTGATAGACTGATATGTTGATATACAAAATATGAATTTCCTATTTTGGACGTTTTTATACAGCTGTGCAATTTAAAACTCTAAAAATTTAGTTAAATTGACTACTATACGGTAAGCGGAACCTTAAATAAGAACAAGCGCTTGATATGAGATTGACGGAGCATTGTACCTTAGACATCGATGTTTTATATAATGTACAAAAATCGTTCTAGTTACAAACTTCGAGGTTACCATCGGGTTATCTATTGAACATAGGAAACGCAACTACCATTGATAATTATAACAAGTAAAGACTGTAGGCTCCCATTATAAATGGAAAAACCATAAAAACAGACATCTACCTACTCAGAAGAACGTTTCCCGGGAAAATTTGAATTATGAATTTTTTAATTTTTTTTAAATATTTTGTCATAATTTTTTTTTTTGCAACATAGTTATAAAGTTAGTATCAATATATTTTTATAATCAAATTAATATAGTGACACTAAATCTATAACAAAGTTGTAAAACAAATACTTAGTTTACAGTCATTTCAACGAAACTAATTCAAAACAAATGTAATAGTAAAAATAAAATAAAAAATAAAAATATATTTTATCTAACTTTATATATATTGTTAATGGAAAAAGCTTTCATGTAAAAATTGGAAACATTACTGGGTACACAGGTCTGCGATCCTTTCCATTAAGTATTTTATTTACACCTTTCACATAATTAAATATCAACAACTTTGTAAATCTTATTAATTTCACTTTCATAATAATTATTATAATTAATCTATATTTGCAGTTCTTTCATAGTTTGCAATTTAATTAACATACATACATAAACATATTCGATACCTGTTAGAAGCAGTTTAGGGTAAACAATTTTTGAAAATATTCTAATAGATCCAATATCAGTATTCAAGAAATGTTTATTACAAATTCTATAGGCGTATAAATATATTCATTGGTCAGTTCAAGAAGTTGTATGTTCCTATAACCACTTTCTAAACAGTTCGCCGTACTTCGTAAGATTGGGAAAACAATGACGAGAATCTGATTTTAAAGGAACGCATCCAAATACGGTGTTACAAATTTTTAGCGATTTATTGGTCGGCCCTGGTATATTCCGCTTTAATATAACGTATCGCTACGTCATCGGCTTTTTGGGGAAGAATTTTTAGAGAAGGAGATGCGCGATGTTTAAGGTCACATCCGTTGTAGATCTCTGAGAAATTAGTGGTATTACCTGTGTGTGTATACGATATAGTTTTAACAGCTTGAATATGTTTCATTGAATTTGATGGATTACTAGTGTCTGCTGACGTTGTTTTACCGCAATTCTATATGTTGGTGCGTCGAGTTTTATTAGGCTATATATTAATTGTACCCTTCGAGCATCTGAAGGGTTTTTCTTTTGGTAACGAGTTTTATCTCCGGATATCTGTTGCGTCTCGCCGCCGTTGTATCACCAGAAGTGTTAAAATCGTTGAGAAACTATTACAATCCACGTGATCCGGATCCGACTCCATTTTGCAGAAGGAACCCTTTTCACAGCAAAAATGCAACATCACTCAGCTACAATCAAAGGCAGCTAAGTAAAATTGCAGCTTAATTACTTCGAAACATCTGTTTGACTAATGCTCTAACAACAAAAATTTTCATCGGGCCATATACAACGTGTCCACTTAAGTATGAGACAAATGGGAAATATTTTTATTTATGATTTCACAGAAAACTTTATAGAAAAGAAAAGTTCGTGCATCTTAAGAAACTTGATATTTTGTATTCAGGGTTGCGTTGAAGTACTTGGTTAGAGGAAAAATTAAAAAACATTGAAGTTGCCGTAAGAGTACGCTACACTTATTTTTAAAGATATCAAAAATATTCATTTAAAAATGTTGTTTCAAATTTCAAAATATGCTCAAATACGAATTGTTATTTAAAATTTCGAAAAAATAAAAATTAAATTATCGAGCAATAATAATAGCAAATACGCAATAGTTTTTAACATCCATCTATGTGACAGTAGTTCTATGGTTGTCATTTGTATTGTCACTTTAATAATAAATTTTATGTAATTGCACGTGAAATCATTTACATTCGATATCAAATTTTTATCATAAGTAAAAACACAAGAGCTTTTTTTTTATCGGATAAATTTCTCTTTGTAACGAAATTATTTTGCCAATCAGTAATTTGACGAGAAAAACTTACATGAAAAAATCGCGAGACGATAGTCGAGCGATTTTTTCTAATGTAAGTTTTTCGAGCGAAATTACTGATTGGAAAAATATTGAGTTAAAAAGAAATTTATCCGATTGAAAGAAAAGCTCGAGTGTTTTTTGGCAAGATAAATTAACGACATGAATAAAACTTTTTAAATTGTCTCCATATTGACGATTTTGTATTTCTTGTGTTTTGCAGTATTGATCTTTTGATATTTGTTGAAATTTCCCCAAACCGACTCGTATTTTACGTTCAACGATACTTAATAGTTATTACCTGTCAGCTGCCAAAATAAATTAAGTGATGCAGGGCTACTAGATATGTAACAGGAAGAAGCATTTTTATCGGAGGAAGAAGCATTTTTATCGGTGATAAAAAGCTATGTAGGTTTTTATCGCTGTCAAAGTGACAAAAATGTCACCCGCATATGGACATTTTTATATAGGAGTTAATTTATCGCTGAAATACAATAGAATGAAACAAAAATCATTTGCATATAACTTTATGAAAATACTTTTTATATTACAAAATAAATATGAAATTAACAAAAACAACAAATTCAGAAATACAAACAAAAAAGAAAGCTATTCAAAATGATGCCCCTCTCGTTGAATGCATATGTTTGTACGCCTGTTGAAATCCTCGCATGCATGTTGTAACACAATAGGATTATTTCTTAAGAACAGTACCGCATCTCCTATTTTGTTTTTCAATTCTTCTAAATTCTGAAACGGCCTTTCTGAATATACTTTATTCTTTAGCCATCCCCAGATAAAGTAATCCATGGGGTTTAAGTCGGGCGAGCGCGCTGGCCATGGAAAAGGTCCATTTCGTCCCATCCATCTTTCTCCAAATTTTTCATTTAAATAGTCTACAACTATTCGTGCACTATGTGCAGGTGCTCCATCATGCATAAACCAAAGGGTTCTTATAATATTTAGTGGCAATTCGTCTAATTCGTTATCGAGGTATGTTTGTAGAAATTCCAAATATCGTTGTGAATTTAATGACGATTGAAAAAAATACGGACCAAAAATTTTTCTGTTTAAAATTCCACACCAAACGTTTACCTTTTGCGAATATTGATTCTTGCAGGGAATTCTAAAATGTGAGTTGTCAGACGACCACCAACGACAATTTTGTGCACACACAACACCATTAGTAGTAAAGGTTGCTTCATCAGTAAACAAAATGCTTTTGAAAAACGTTTTCTGCGTTTCTAATGTACCTTGAATATCCAAAGAAAATTCAAATCTATTGTTGTAGTCCCGTTCCTGCAAAGTTTGAATATATCTTGGCTTATAGGGGTGATATCTATTGTTAACCAAAATGTTGCTTACTGATGATTTTTTAATATCCAAATTGCTTGCAATTTTTCAGACAGAAATTTTGGGATTTTCAATTACACTTTGCATAACACGTAAAGAATTCTCGAAATCTCTCACTTGCTTTTCCCTACTTTTTTTGTAACGCATTTCTAAACTACCAGTTGCTTTAAACTGATTTAAAATTCTTGAGACGCTTTGGAAACTAATAATTTTGTTGGGATGTCTTTCATTAAAAATATCAGCTGCGTCTCTACATGTTTTGTAGTTATCTCCGCAAATAAGAATTAATTCAGCTCGCTCTTGCATATTTAACCGTTCAGCCATAGTTGGTAGGTAATAACTTAATGAATTGTCTTAAAATTACTTAATTATTAAAGTGACAGCGGATCTGACAATCACATAAAATTTATTACTAAAGTGACAATACAAATGACAACCATAGAACTACTGTCAGATAGATGGATGTTAAAAACTATTGCGTATTTGCTATTATTATTGCTCGATAATTTAATTTTTATTTTTTCGAAATTTTAAATAACAATACGTATTTGAGCATATTTTGAAATTTGAAACAAATTTTTAAATGAATATTTTTGATATCTTTAAAAATAAGTGTAGCGTACTCTTACGGCAACTTCAATGTTTTTTAATTTTTCCTCTAACCAAGTACTACAACGCAACCCTGAATACAAAATATCAAGTTTCTTAAGATGCACGAACTTTTCTTTTCTATAAAGTTTTCTGTGAAATCTAAAATAAAAATATTTCCCATTTGTCTCATACTTAAGTGGACACGTTGTAGATATAAAAATAAAATCAACAACTACGTTAACTACACAAAATATTAAAATTTTTTTTTGTCGACAGTAATTTTTATGTTTGAATATTTTTATTAAATTAGTTCATATACATTTAAATTATATTAATTTAACATAAATACTATTGAGGTCTTTTAAAGTAATCAGAAATTTCTGTAATTCAAATGTGTAACAAACTTTTTACAATTTTTTCAATTCAGGTGTGTAAAAAGTTTGTGCATAAGAACGCAAATCCTTTGTTTTGTGCTATATTTTAAATGCGTTATCAAATATTTAGTATTAAGTTTATTTAATTAAGCGGGTAAAACTAATTTGTGAACGATTTACATAAGATCTTATGTACACGTACTCCGTTTCTTATAATTCTTTAGTACCTTCCTTTTTGTTTGATATTTAATGATTATATCAAAAATCTGTATATACACTATCGTACAAGAATTTTGCATTTGCAATTTTGCAATTTTGAATTTTGTGATTTCGTTTGTAATTAAAAATTAATTTGAGGATGAGTCCGAATAAAAATTTAGATATTGTGTTAATTAAATTATTAATTGTACACAGGATCTCATCCATTATTAATTGTTGTGGCACATCCCTTACATGTTTATTACTGATTGTATAGCTTGAGATTTATTTCGTTTCACAAAGGTTCTAATAAACTTGTCTCTTTACCTTTAATGTGGACCATTTTCTTTTATTTGCTATTACCTCCTGTTTTCTTTTTCTTTTCGCAACTACTTAAGACCGACTGTGATGGTTCGTTAGCACGAATAGGAACTCCGCGTGGTGAATAATCTCTACAACAAGCAGTTCTTAAATCGCGGTAGCGCCCTTTTTAAAATTTGTAGTCAGTTCAGCATCCTTTCGTCAAAAATCGCACGACCATCTCACTGAACTTTACGCCGTTGGCACTGGCTGGCTGTTTTGTCAATTTAATATCTTTCCACCCACGCAAGGTAAGTCCAAAGAGGATATTTGTTTGAGCAACATTTTAATAAGCCTGTTTTCGTGGACTTTTATTGCTTGCACCTTTTATATGTAGCAACGGCACACCCAGCCTTTCCCATTTTGAAAACTACAAGCAATTTCCTTTAGAAACTAAACACTAAAACAATATTTTACTTACTACTTATGACCGTACTATATTTTATATGGTACGTATTATTAGCTGCGATGCGGATAACAAAATACTATTAATAATCGTAATAAAAATACAAAAATACGCGAAATAATTGCTCAAAGTAAAAATTACAGATCCTAACCAAAGCACGCTAAAAAACTAACGCGTCACCTTGCGTCACTATTACATAATTAAGTTATCCGCTAGATTTCTGCATCTAACGTTTGAGGAGAACTTCATTCTAGACGCCATGACAGTTCCACTTAGGGAAATGAAGCCTTCATTCTATACTTGCTATAATTATCTATGGTATTCACAGGGTATCGACTGATACTAGCTTGCACATAGATCGTTTGGAACGAGAACATAGACTGTGAAAGTCACACCGCATGCTGTCAAAAAGACGATAAATAATCATGTGATTGTACATATATATGGAATATTCATGTAAATTTACAATTTCTATTCTTTATAAACACACATAAGAGTAATGAAATTAAATATCTGCTTAACATACTTTCAAAACTTTATTTTAGTACACGAGGGGAACACTGAAAAAATCTGAAATAGACATGATTCTAGAAAAATTAAATTTGTTTTTATTTGACAGACACTTTTTAATGTTTTGCGAGTTGATTGCTGTATAGTTTGTTCGATTTGTTCTAATAATTTCCCAAAAATGAATTTAACTAAAATCATTTCCCAGCTAAGAGTTTTTACGATTTTAAATCGTCGTTAACACCTAAACAATGTGAAGATCAGCTTAGAAACGCATTTGCATGCCTTAGATGGGGCTTAGAAGCCCCATCTAAGGCAACAATTTATAATTGGTACAACGAATTCAAGATATCGTTTTTTTTCTTTTCTTGATGATTTCGCCCAGGAACTGCTGTTACTGATGAGAATATTTCCGCTGTTCGAGCGATGCTTGAGAAAGATCGACAGACATTATATGAATTTATTGGGGCGACATTGGGCATTATTATGAGTCAAATCCAAAATATTTTACAGTTAGATTTGAGAAAACTTTTTTGTCGATAACAACGCATGATCGCATAAAGCAAAACTAATAATTGAGTATCTGAATGTCCTAAACATCAACACCATGAACCCTCCACCATAGCTCTGAGCTAGCACCATGTGGTTCCTTTTTGTTTCTAAAAATTAAAGAAAGAATGCGTGTTATCACTTTTACGTCAGCAAATGAAGCAATAAAACATTATAAAAATCTGAGTGGCATCGTTGCTTTAAGGACTGATTTCATCGAATGCAAAAATGTAATGAATGATGTTTGTTGGCGATGTCGGCTTTTGAAACCAAATTGTTGCAGCTCGAAGACCAAATTGATGAGGTTCTCCAAGACTAAACTGTTTGCAATGAACCCGGTTTCTGGCGTTGATCCTTCAACCCCAGTTACTAAAATCACGACCCCGATGTTGCTGCACCGTGCACATGTTATAAGGCTGTATACACTTTACCTTTTAAATCTTCGGTGACTCTTTGTTAAATAAATAAATGTACTTTCATCTGAATATATTTGTTTAGACTATATACATTTATTTTTGGATCTACAACGACTTATACTAACATAAAACTACCGTTGAGACTCGTGCCTCTTGTTAAAATATGATTATGTTGATGTTTAAAGTAAGACGAATGGAACTATTGTGTTAAGACTGTAGCTTGTTGTGATGTTAAATGTGAGACTCTTGTGTTGAGACTGTGTTTTGTACTGTTGTTGAGTTCATACTGATCTATTCTGTACTGTTTTACAAGTAGTTAAAAATATACCACTACTCCTACAAACTATTACGTAATTAATATGTTCGTATTCGTTGACCATTGTGTTGCTTGATGTCATAACGGAGAATTTTTCTGTTGTTTCGTAGAAATACTACTGGCAACAATACCCAAGGTTTTCGATAGTGTCTTAAAAATCTAATCTTAACTAATAAATAATAAAATATCATTAAATCTAAGTATGTATGTAGTTCCGGATCGTCCCTTGTTAAAGTAATAAAACTTATACATATCTAGGAACCGTGACCTTAAGAATAAATATACAGATTAAACCCTTTATTCACTATAGCCCAAGGTAATAAAACAGCGGTCTGATCTATAAAGCAATAAATAATTTGGAAAAAGATGCCGGTTATTAACATCCCTAGGTAATAAAAGGAGTGGTATAAATTATAAAGTAATAAATAAATTTGCCAATGTAAGTAATTCTTAGAACTTAAAGAAAGTTTTACAATTTGAATGTGATAATAAAATTATGTCATACAGTGGTTTAAATTTGAAAATGCACGTTAAATATTTATAAAATTGAAAATTTTTTAAATATTACAAAAAGATATTAAGTGTATCCTCAACAATCTTAAAACGCAATATTTTGAAAAGCAATAAGGTCATTTAATTTTTTTTTGAACTAATCCTTGCTTGATTTTATAAACATTTTCAGTGTTCCCGTCGTATACTGCAAGTTTTAAACAATGAGTAAATAAAAACATTCTCACCAGCAACTAAGTGGAGATCCTCACCCGATACTGGAACCTCCCCAATGACTTTGATCACATGTTGCAATGGTCAAGGTCAATGAAGGTCTAGAATCGACTGAAGCTGAGGAGGTTCCCTAGGAGAATAGAATCGGTTGAGACTGAAAGTCAAGGCCAATTAGGAGGTTCTAGAATCGGCTGGAATTGAGGCCCCTTCGAGGCTAAGGTCTCCTCAAAGGTCAAGGTCACGCCAATATTAAATGCTCACGTAACGTTTTTAGTCACTAAAGTTATTTGCCAAAAAACAAAGAACATTAAAAATTACAAAATCTCTTCGTTTTTAATCACCAATTACTTTACTAAAGAGGACCAAAGTCACAGAATTGTCATAGTTCATAGGTTATAGTTATTTTAATCGAAAAATCTCTATCACTGTTGATATGGTTCCCTAAACAATTTTGGCTCGGCATTTTTTTAAACAAGTATTGAAGACGTCATAATCACAACTATGATATAATCATACAGATATCTTAAGATCAAGGTCGATGAGGTCACTTCTAGAATCGGCTAGGATTGAGAAGGTCAAGGTCTCCTCAATATCTCCTGAAAGGTCAAGGTCACGTCAATATTAGATGTCCACGTAATGTTTTTAATCACTAAAGTTAATTGTCGAAAAACAAAAAAGAGTAAAAATTTAAAAATCTTGACGTTTTTAATCGCCATTTATCTACCGTTATCTATGGCCATTATCTACAGCCATAGTCGTAAATAGAAAAATACACCGATATTATCTATATATTGATGAACAAATGTTGATACCAAAACATCAATGATAGTTTGTGTAAATATGTATATTTTTTGGCATATCCTAGTTTAATTCACATCAGTATCAATTAGTAATGAGGTATGATGCCCGTGCAAAGAAAATGTCAACACACCAGTAAATATAATATTTTGAATAAGACTTTCAGTTCGATCGCATTTTTCTCTCACGTAATAAGATTATAACAGCCTTCGAGTAATATTTTCCGCGTTTTTTTAATTTTATGTGAATGGTAGTTGTTTCTTTTCAAAACCTTATGTACACTTCCATCAAAAATATCAAATTGATCTGCAATTTGTGCGGTCATTTAAATTATGATTTTTATGCCTTTTATACTGTTGAAGTGAAACGCAATGAAATTTCTCTAAAGTACGAGTAGCTCGTTTTGAAAAATCATTTTCGCACATTGCAAACACCATGCAGAGAACGCCCCTGATAGTATAATTTTATTATCGCTTTTTTTTTCAAGCTTAAACGTTGCCATTTTAATACAAGGGCAACAACAATCTCCTTGCACAAATGCGAATCGAATGCCAAATGCATCTTCTGTTTACTATCAATCTCTACTACTATGTTGAATCGTGTTTAATCGTACAATCGCTCTCTCATCTAAGTGTCCGCTTACTGTATATGGTAATAACTACAAGAGAGTTTTACGTGTCTTACAATAATAAAAACTTTAGATAAATTATTACAGATATACATTTTCTGAATTCTCCAATCTTTTTTTATAGGACGACATGTCTATAACTGACTATACACTAAAACATAGGGCATGTCATCGAAACGTCGAGACTTCAGAGGACAAAATTGACGTACAGAACAGCACCCGAAATCACATCGTCATATATCGTGTAATGCACTAGACTCTGACACTAGGGAATATTTCCTCGCTACGCATCTCCTACATGTGCTTCCCATTTTAGATTATCCAGTATTGTATTATTTCTGAGCGTAGAGTGCACAGACATCGCGGCAAGCATTTAGGCAAAATGTTAGGCGTATAGCCGTACAGTATGTATCTCACTTTAATAGTACGGATCGCGATGCTATCGTATAGGATGCTGTTAAAGTAAAATGCATTACACGATCCGATAGGTCCAGGTCAGTATGGAACATACGCAGTATGACTTGGCAGCAATGTTCCCCTCTTCGGGTACTCGGCTTCAACTGCAGTTAAGAATTTAGTAAGACTTAAACCGCGTAAGGATATAGTCGTTTGCATATTCGTTCTGAATAGGTAATTTTCCCATTTGTTTCAGACATAATAAGGTCGATATATCTCCAATTTATTATTATTATTATTGTATTCTTAGCTGCTACGGAAAAGTAATTTTAATTAATAACAAAATAATAACGATTTCTAAAAGATAAAAGTAAAAAAATCAATAATTCTGCAAAATAAATTTAAATTTTAACAAAGTCACTTAATATAAAGATAAAAGTAAAAAAATCAATAATTCTGCAAAATAAATTTAAATTTTAACAAAGTCACTTAATATAGGATTCAAAAATACCGCCCTCTTTTACTAAACAATAGCCGAGCCTATTGTAAAACTCCCGCCTCACTCCCTCGAGAGTCCTAGGGGTTATTGCCGCGAAAATTCTAAACAGTTCTACTTGCAATTGTTGCAAATTCGGTATTGTTGCAAAACTGTAAAGATTTTCTTTGACATAACCCCACACAAAAAAAAATCGCAGGGATTGAGGTCGGGTGATCGAGGTGGCCATATTATCGTACCCTTCCCGGAAATAACACGATTAGGAAAAGTGTTTTCCAAAAAATCTCTTACTAATCTGCTGTTATGCGCGGGGCAATCGTCTTGCATAAACCAAATTGCATCAAAATCAACGTTAAGTTGACGTACAGCAGGAATAATTCGTGTTCGCAGCAAATCTAAAAATTTTACTGCATTCAAATTGCCGTCGATAACAAATGGCCCTATAATGTTATCACCCAAGATACCCGCCCAAACGTTAAGTTTTTCGGGGTATTGAGTTTTAACATTACGGAATAGATGTTGATTCTTTCGAGACCAATATCGCACGACTGAGGGATTATGCTTGCCATGACGTGGAAATGAAGACTCGTCGGTAAACAGAATATTTTGTATAAAATATTCGTCTCTGTTAGCCTTTTCCATCACAGACTCGCAAAACTCCATTCTTGCAAAATTGTCCTTGGGAAAATCTCCGCAACTTGCCGTGTACACTTAAGATCGCCCGTTTCAACCAACGAACAAACCCTGACGTCTCTCTCCTCCCGATCGGCAGGTATTGGAGGGATATGAGGCTGTTCGTCAATTTGTTTGCATTTGCGGCAATCCCCGACTAAACAGCCATATTTCCTAAACGCATTTACGGTCCTGTCAATCGTCGAATACGAATGAATAGTCCGATTTACGTACTCTACAGCAAATAAATCAGCCGTGGTTCGACAGGAATTGCCAGCAAGATACCATGAAACGATTTGTACTTTCTCTGCGATTGTGTAAACTGACATGATAACAAACCACCTTTACGCAAGCAGATATGAATACGAATGATGTTACGGTCGACTATCGGACTTGGGGGGCGCATGTGTAGCGCCCGCGTTGCCACATCCCATTACGTTTCTTACGTATGTGTAATGTCCTATGTTCCGTACTGACCTGGACCTATCAGCATTATGTTCTAATTCTAATATCTTTTTTATAGTAACTGGTTAATTTTTCACATTTGATTTGAAGGTTACAGCTTAGTTACGTGATCCAATATTACTGATGTACAGCAAACTTTGAACGACAATGCTCATTCGATAGTCACAATTTGTAGCTGAACGGCGCGATTTATATGTGGCAATATAAGAATCGAAGATGACAGGCGACCGGGACCATGGAAAACTACAATAAAATTAATAATATTGTTCTGACTAAAAAACCGTCATCAAGGAGATAGTATCACGAATCTTGAGATCAAAAACGCGAACGTCAAACGATAATTTAAAACTGTTTAGCAAGAACCAAGCTCATTTTTTATGAAAACTTCGTACTATTAATGGAATCATGGCTTCGCAACTATCTTCCGGAATCTAAACGGCAATCTCGACAGTGGACACATCATGATAACCCTCCTCCAGAGAAAGCCAATATATTTCAATCAATGGGTAAGGTAATAGCTACGATTTTTTGGAATTCGAAGGGGGTGTATTCATATACTATTTTACAAAGGACTAAATCGTTCAGAATTATACCGGACTACTATGTAGACAAATTGGAGAAAGCGATTTCTAAAACAAGACCTGAAATGCCTCATAACAAAGTTCTCTTTCATCATATAATGCGCTTTCTCATGCCAGTCAAAATGTTCGCGAATAATTGGATCAATTAAGATTTTTGAATATTCCATACTCATCCTAGACTTAGCCACAAGTGACTTTCACTTACGCGCGAAACTCAAACTTCTCTTTATTGAAAAGAAGTTTCGGTTGAATGAAAAATTTGCAGCAACGGATCAATATTTTAAGAATCTTAATAAAAATCATATAAAAATGGCATAATGCACATCAGCATCACTGGTTTAAATCTAGTGAAGCTGAATAGGAATATATTGTAAAATTACGAAAAATTGAACACCTCATTTGTTTCATTTCAAGTCACCTGTCAAATCATCTTCGTATTTCTTTAATAAAATTCCTTATCAGAAAAGTCAAGAGTGGTGCTTATAGAACAACTCTAATATGTGTATAGTACCTGTGATAAAACCGCCAATAAAGGAGAATAACTTGTAAAATCAAAATATTGTGGATACAAATTCTCGTAATAAGTGGAAGCTGTACAGTTGTCGTATCTTCCACAGTCAAGTATGCGAAAAATTAAAGAAAGCCCGTGTTCAACTAAAAATAAGATAATTGTGAGATTACATAGTAGAAACATTAAATAATAATTAACATTTTAGTCGTTTTTTAAGACTCTGCTATTCATAAAAGGCACTTATTTTGATATGAGGTGGTTCCCAAAATTCGAATCACGCGTGTAAACGGATGTAGTTACAATTAAACGCCGCTACGTTGAGTTGTGTACACCTTTGTGAGACAGTATCGTCATTGTAAGTGGAATCGTGCTTTGTTACAGAACAATTTCTCATTATTATATCTGTCTGTTTGCGATTTTTCAATGACTGATTTGATCTGTATCAGGATCTGTTTTAAATTCGGTGCGCTGCGGAAACACACAAAATGTTAAGAGAAGCATTCACAAGACAACGCTTTAAATCAAACCCAGCCTTACGACTGATGTAAACATTTCGAAAATGGCCGAACATTAATTCAAGCCGGTGAGGAATTTTTCGATATTGACAAAGAGTTCGTACTTCCAGGTCAGACGATTAACATAGAATTCCGTTGTGACGTCCTAAAGTTCAGAGAGGATGTGCGAAGAAAACCTCCAGAAAAGTAGCGCAAAAATAACTGAGTTCTCGACTATGATAACGCGGGATCACATACCGCTTTTGTGATATAGCAGTTTTTGACGAAAAGCCGTTGTTTCCCCTTCAATGTACTCGCCTGACTTGGCTCCGTGTGACTTTTAACTCTTTCTAACGATAAAAATCAAGTTGAAGGTACGAAGATTTCAAATGATAGAAGAGTTTGAAACTAAATCGCGGAGGGTGCTGAACACATAAAACAAAACTGCTAGAATGCATTTCCTCGTGGTAAAAGCGCTAGAATTGCTACTTACTCTCCTATAGGAACAACTTTGAAGGTAAGGGAGGTGAATTAAATTGAGGTATTCGTATTCTACAATTTTATTTAACGCTGCATTTCAGGAACTTTGGCCTACCACTTCCTACGTTAGAAACTGTACCATATCATACTGCAGTTTGTAAATAAGTCGTAACAATAATCTGAAAATCATTCAAATGTATTTTAAATTCAATGTTTCAAGAGAAGACCATACACTCAAGATAGGAAATATATCATTTACCCTGCTTAATAAATAAACCTTTAGATACTAAGAAATGGGCAACAATAATTACCTATTTTACACGAGAAAGTGACCAAGTAATAGAATTCTTCAATTGAAGAGACTCGGAGTTTAGAGTATTTCAACCATTGGACAAATTTAAGAAATACAGATAATGCAAACAAAATTTATTCAAAGAAGAACAAGATTATAATAACAACAGAGATGGCTGCAGAATTTTGTAAGTCCTTCAATAAAAATTGTCATCAGAAGACTATAAGTTCCATGGAAAGGCAGTTTTCGAGAACAGTGCGTCTTGCATAAACGCAACTTTGGACATTTTCTTTTATGAAACATTGTTTAAATACAAAACTGGAAAGGAACAGCCATCTCTGAAACAGAGTACTGTATTAGAAACGTCAAACTTTTAGAATACCAGCATTGGCTTCATGTAACTTTGTAGAAAGATACTATATATTGGTTCACTATGATACAAGTCTAAATATATCTACTGCGTACGAGAGATATTTTCTAAATAAGGTCCGTTGTTAAATAAGAATAAAAATACTGTAAAAAATCATTAAAATATATTTATTTCCACATTCTACATACTTTCGTCTACTTTTTTACACAATTTCCATTTTTGTTCAAATATTTTTCAGGCCGTTCAACAAGTTTTTGAATTCCGATGACAAAGAAATCTGCCGCCTGTGAAGAAGCCCAATCCATGACTGCAGTTTTCACTTCTTCGTCGTCGAACAGTTGACCACCAAGGAACTCCTTTAATTGCGCAAATCACCGGGTGCAAGGTCCGGTCTATAAAGTGCATGTTCCAGTTGTTCCCATTGAAAAGACCTGATTAGACTTTATGTTTGTGCAGAAGCATATGGTCTTGTTTTGTCATGGAGCAATATCACACCGGAACACAGTAGGCCACGCCTCTTGATTTGTATGGCAAGCCGCAATTTTCTCAACATCCTATAATACGCGTTAGAAACGATCGGTATAAATGCCTTTCCTGTCCCGAAACAAAGTTCCCATAATCTTTCGTGCTGAAAGTGCCTCTTTGACTTTCACTCTGATTGGCGACGATGTGTGTCGCTATTCCATTGACTGTTGCTTAGACTCAAAAATCATGTGAGACACCCAATTCTCATCTCGTATAACGATGTACTCCAAAGTTTCATCTCCTTTATGATCGTATTGTGTCAAAAACCATGAAGCACTGCCCAATCTTTTTGTTTTGTGATAATTAGAAAGCAGTCTTGGAACCCACCGACAACACAATTTTTTATATTTTAGTTTCTCCGAAACAATGGTGTACAGTTGTGTGCAGAAAAATGTAGGACAAGTGTTTAGTTGTGTGAACCTATACCACTATTGACACATTTCCAAAAAAAAGTCGTACACTCATATGTCACCTGAATTATAGCATTATATACCAATATATGAGTAAAACTCCTTTTATATGTTGAAGTAAAGAGACGAATTTCAATAAAATCAATTAACTTTAATAAAATTAACAGTCATAACATTATAAAGAATCTACAAGTAAACCATATAATATATATAAACTAATATTTCGTCATGGCACCATTTGCATTTAATATATTGGTCAATCGCAAGGGAATAGACGAATACAAGTTTCTTATAAGATTTTCGTTTTCTGTTATTTCTTGCCATGCTTCAATTATTGCATTCCACAGCTCTTCTCTGTTATTTGGTCTAAAATGACGCTCATACATTTTTTTAACAATAATACCCCAGATATTCTCAATTATGTTTACATCCGGGCATTTTGAGGGCCAAATCAAAGTTTCGATGTTATTAGTTTGTAACCACTGAGTTATTATTCCTGCCGTGTGTACTGAACAATTATCTTGCTGGAGAATAAAATTATTATTTGGGTGATGTTCACGAAATAATGGTATTATATTCTCCAAAATATTTAGATATGCCAAAGCATTGAATCTACCATCAATTCTCCAACAGATAGCTAGTCCATTAGCAGTTATAGCAGCCCATACATTAACAGAGAAACGTTGCGACTGACCTGCATTAGATACGTATGATTCTTCATATCTAGTATTTCTCGGTCTATACACTTTAATGTGTCCATTGTAAGTCGATTGAAACGTCTTTTCGTCAGTAAAAATTACTTTATTCCAGAATTCAATATCTTTGTACAAATAATTTAGTGCAAAGACTATTCTGCCCTGTTTATGGCGTTCCGACAAAATACTTCTTTTGGCTGCAATACAATTTTTAATGTCTGACATTTGAATTCTTCTGCAGGCTGTTGACCGAGAACCCGGGAAATTTGTTGCTGCAACAGCATCTAATGCACAAGAAAACAGACGTTCTCTTAAGAAATTCACTAAAGCGGTATCATGATGTTCTAAAGAAATCCTTCTTCTACCGCTTCCTTGTTTTCTGTTAATTGTTTGTTCTTGCTCCCAACGGTTTTTGACATTTTGTACGGTGCTTTTATTAACTCCGAAAGTAAACGCTACTTCTCTAATTGTTCGTCATTTTTGAAGCTCGGAAATTATTTGAATTTTTTGTTGATTACACAATTGTCTTGGCATTATAATAAAACTCTCACTTTGACAACTCAATTTGACACTTAAGTGACAATTCAAATTTAAGTATGGGTGAACCAGATTTACATAGAAAAAATAGCTTGTCCGAGTTTTTTCTGCACACAACTGTACAAAACTGACCTTGAAACCTGTGGAAAATCAATTTATAACTTTGAAATCATAAATCGTCGGTCCTCTCGAATTTTGCTAACCAAATCTTAATAAATCAGAGAAGGTCGGCCAAGGAGTGGCTTATCATGCACATTAACCCGTCCATCCCTGAACATTCTCACCCATTTTAGAACTTTACTTTCACTAATAGCATTATTACCATAAACTTAACAAATCTGACGGCGAATTTCCGCTCCTGACAAATTTCTTACACTCAAGAATCGAATTACAGATCGTATCTCACAGTCGGCGGGCAACTCAATTTTTTTAAAACTTCTACAGCTCAACGCCATAGATCAGTAATAATATAGATGTGTAACTTCTTAGCTTGATAGCTTGATGACAGGGATCCATGCGGGGAAAGGGGACAATTGTGTATGTAACCAACATATCTGTAGTTAAATTACTATTGAGGTTCTTCAAATTTTATGTGTGAAGGAAAAATAATATTTCATTCGATTAACTTCTGTATTGCAATCAATATATGTAATTTAGAACCCATTACATGAACTTCTTAATCATATTCAATGCAAAATTTAATCGAACGAAACATTCTTTTTCTCCATACTCTATTTATTCTCTTCCACCTTCTTGAATATCTTCAAAACATATCATAAAATGTAAATTCACATGAAAATTACAAACAAACGTAATTCGTATAAAAATATATTTAGAATCTATATCAACTCTTATGCTAGATGAATTTAACTTAAGAAATACAATAGTATTTTCAAAAATTGTCTAGTTTGACGTTTCAGAATATGACACTGTCCAGTTAATATTAATCTAAAAAATCTACAACTAATAATATCAAAAAAATGGTAAAACTATATACTATTATCAATAGTCCTAAATCCTACTTACACAAACAAACAATAAATCCAACGAAAGTTTATAACATATAACACGGGCATGAGATCACAAAATTTAAATACTTCGAATACTAATCGACCAAGATAGCCAACATAAAAATTTTTCGGTAACATATGAATTTCCTAACCCAGAACAACTTCTAAATGCAACACCCTTGTAATGTTTAAGTTGCATAACTAATTTCCTTCCCCTCACCTTGTTTGGATGCCTTACCCCGCAAAATTATACACGGATAGCCTATCAAGCTACACATCTATATATATATATATATATATATATATATATATATATATATATATATATATATATATGGTAAACCTAATCAGTAGGCGATTAAAGGTCTGTATATTACTTCAAAATATATGTATTTAAAAAACTCTACATGCTACTTACACAAACAAACAATAAATCCAACGAAAGTTTATAACATATAACACGGGCATGAGATCACAAAATTTAAATACGTCGAAGTACTGCACGGAATTGTAAAGAAGTTGCCGGGAAAGGGTTGGCGGCCCTACGCAACGGCTGGTTATCCGACCTCTCTAAATTCACGCGACCGGTCACTAAACACACGCACGAACGCACCGACATACAAAACCCTACACTTACGCTCTCACACAAAACCACACACCCATAGAGAGCCGCAAGCTGCCAGTAGCAACCAACACACAAGTTCATACCCAGAAAGAGACACAAATTGCTAGAAGCGAACAACACATGTGTTCACACCTTGCTATCTATTTTTTGGAATACTAAGGCATGATTTATTATTATTACTAGAATGTATCTTTGAATAATTTAAACCATAGCAACTTAATTACTTGACATTTATATCCTGTCATTTATATTTTGTATTCTCTTGATAGAGGCGAACTGCCGAAACATGTAGAGTTTTTTAAATACATATATTTTGAAGTAATATACAGACCTTTAATCGCCTACTGATTAGGTTTACCATATCATACCAAGGTCACGAAGTTATTATATATATATATATATATATATATATATATATAATTTGTGGCTCAACACACAGACAGACGATGCCGCTGCAAATGGCGTCTAAACGCATGCAAAGCATGTCCAGAGCAGATGCGCACTGTGGCAATCGCGCTTCATTTTCACTCTCATTCACAAACGGATTTTATTTAAAAAACATTCCTTGTGTATATCATGAAACGTTGAAATCGTCTCGGGTAAGTAAAATATACTAGTCAAGTGCTATTGCATCGGATTACAAATGAGAGAAATTGATATATGCAAAAAGATTCGTAACGGACCGCATTAAAGCGACAGATTTCTGATGCTAATGGGTCAGTGAAAAAAAATACACCGAGTCACAAGGAAAAATTATCGAAAATCTTTTAATAGACTATGGACGAGTATTACTACATTAATGAACGATACAACAAAATGGCTACATTCATTTAATCACTTCCTCTGACTATGAATCAAAATAAACGATGTTCGTTGATTCCCTTGACATGTATACAAGAATACCTTATTTCGGTAAAACTAAACGTCATTGAAATTCCTGAATTACCGTAACAGGATAAATACAAAACTCGTGAAAAATTGAAAGAAGTTCTCAATGGAGGTTATTTTTAACTCCAGCGTGGAATGGCATGATCATACATATTCAGTACTATGTGAATATATTCATATAATATTAGGAATACATATATTTACATAGCAACAAAAACTTTAGAAAATCGTAGGCAATCAAAGTCTCAATATTGCAATATATCTTCGACAGGCAGTTTTTCTTTACCAAAATTCGTCACCAAAAATAATATTACCTTGCTGGTTTTGAATAAATTACCTATAGCCAGAAACATAAAGTATAAAGTTGTATATTTCACTTTCTTATGCAATGATTTTGGAAATCCATAATCCCGACTCATGTTCATATCCACTTTCGTCCACGCATCCATATGCTCTGACCAATTTTTAGCCAACAATCCAAACAAGAAAACAGTTACAACAGCGTTCCCATAAAATACAATGTCGCCTATAAAAAGTTGATATTACTTTCAAAAGAAGGAGCTAGTTTACAAATATTATCTTACCTAATCTTGACAGTGCAAAACCATCAACTACAATCGTCCAGATGCACATAAAGGTACCTATTAATGCTCCAATGAATACTATAACACAGTATAATACCTTGAAGGATTTCCATTTAAAATAATAGTTATCAATATTGTTTGTTTTGTCTATTATTACTGGCAGTAAACCAAAGCATTGTCCCAAGATTACGATAGGATTTAATAAATTTGCAGTATATTTCTCAAATTTAGCATGAAAATTTTTGTTTTTATATGCTATTTTCGGGTGATACATAATTATAAACCTGAAACAATTTGTTTAATAAGGACAATAAAGATAATGCAGTGCGAAATATGAAGTTAACTTTAAAATTACTGCTGTCTAACTCATACATTTTAAATGAAGGATCTGAACATATTAATATAGGTAGGTATATAGTTTAAAAAACGAGTGAACCACGATTGTTGCAAATATTTAGACATAATACATCAATGTGTGTATAAAGCAAACAACAATGTGTCGATCAACATTAAAAATATTGATGATATTCTTTTACATGTACATAAGCGTGTATGTTAAACCCCACATGGATAATATATTACTCATATTCAAAGAAGAGATCACAAATACAAAATATCACATTATTAAATATTTTGTCCACAATTATATCAGATAAGTATCAAAGCGCACACCGTTTTAATACATGCACCAACGATGAACGATGTGATTTGATTAGAAATAATAAATGTTTATCGCTAGGATTATAGTGTTGAAATCATTAGGCATTCAGATCCAGATGCTTTTTTTTTCTTGTTATAAAATAAAACCTTTAGGTTGCAATAAATATTTTCAAGAATAGATTTTCTGAATTTGATACGTTTGACTGTAATAAACTAAGTCTAAATTATGCAGAAAATTCTACTTACACAAAGACTACCCTTACGATAAATTTACTATATTTGTAATTATAATTATACGAGGATTGTTCGGAAACTACGTGGCATAACACAGAGATCCTCTTCGAATCTTCTTTACCATTCTATAGAATCATCCTTTAATAGATTAAATATGACGCCAAAGTGAACGTCTCGTTTGATTTTGTAATAATGGAAAAAACTGAATTGAGAGCAGTAATAAGGTACTTTCATTTGAAAGGCTTAACACCAACCGAAATCAAAGCAGAACTGGATTCAACATTATTATCACCCGCTCCTTTGTTTCAATAGTTAAAAACTGCGTCGCCGAATTCAAGCGTGGTCGTAGTGGACGTACAAAAACTGTTACTGTTCCGGATATGATTGAAAAACTGTTCACCGTATCGTCTTGGATGACCGTCGAATAAAAGTGTGCGATTGCAGGTATCTCAAATGCAGTGTGAACAGAATTTTAACTGAAAAATTGGAAATGAAAAAATATTCCGCGTGTTGGGTGCCGCGGTTACTCACGCCGGACCAAAAACTGAATCGTTTGAGTGTTTCTCGCGACCTTTTGGCACGTTTCGGCCACAATCAGAAATATTTTTTACGCTGCTTCGTTACCTTCGATGAAACCTGGCCCCACCATTACACTCCCGAAACCAAAAGCAATCGAAACAATGAACAAAAAAAGGTTCTCCGCCACCAAAGAAGGCAGAAACAGTTTTGTCAGCAGGAAAGGTTATGGCAACTGTTTTCTTTGGGATTTTCATGGGATTATCTTGGTCAACTACTTAGAAAAGGGAAAAACAATAAATGCGGAGTATTATTTCAATTTGTTGCAACAATTAAGCGACAAAATCAAAGAGAAACGGCCTCATTTGGCAAAGAAGAAAGTGCTTGGAATATATACATATATATATATATATATATATATATATATATATATATATTATGTTATATTATGTTATATATATATATATTGTTATGGTTCAACCAGCACACTTATTCCAGCTCTACAAAAAGAAATGCAGATTATTACATATCATAAACCCATATATAAATATCGAATTAGTGGACGTAATTTGTGAAATTAGTTTCGAGATGTGTATAAATTAATACGACGATTACTTTAAAATTGATATTTAACTTATTTTGATTTTTAAACTTACTTTTTATATTTATATTTTTCCATTTCAAATTCAAATCATACGCGCCATATTACAGGTATTTAATTTACCCACATCAAGATTTATATCGAAGCGAGTTAACCACGCCCACTAATTTAAAAATTGTCTCGAACCCCGCGAATGCGATTTTTACGATGCATTTTTGAACTTATCTAACATTGAAAACCACATTATAAACATTTGTAAATTCTTTAATTAATTTTTCTATTATGTTAAAATTATAATATTATGAAAGTTCATATTATATTAGATGCAAATAAAGCATAAACTTAGAGGCTTTTGCCGACATTTAACACAGGCTTGTGGGAAAAACAAAAGCCGAAGAAAGCGTCTGTTACTAAAATTTCACAACGAATAGCCGCATTTTTGCTATCACAAAAAGTTTAATTAAAATTACTATTTAAAATTCAAGAAAATCCTACGAAAACCATATACATTTAATACCTTGTAATCAGGCCGAACTTTTGATAGAAGAATTGGATCCGCAGCACGTCGAATATAATAAATATTGAACGAAGCATCTTTTCGGACTTGGAACTACATCGTACCGCCAACGCCAACATCGAATCGCTTCCGACACAGGGACTTCCATTGGAGCAGACGAACTCTGATTTATTCCACAATTGCGAGCCCAGAGAATACATCCAAGCCTAGACACAGGAGAAATACCAGGTTCTTTCCAATTATTTCCCATAAAACCTAGAACATCATTTAAAGTTAATATTAAATTTATATCACATCACAATATCAAACATTGTTTGCATCAAAATATAATATTTGAATTTCAACATTTCTAAACATCTATTTAAATATATATAATTATTCATCCATTCTTAATCTTTTATAAAGCTTATATGTAACTTACCTTTGTGTGTTTATTTTTAAGTAACTTTTAATATCTATTTGCACTGTGGCAGTATACATAACCTTAACTATTGTTATTAAACACATGTGTAAAAATTGCATAATACACTTTTTTTTACCGTATAGTCCAGATAATACGAGCATATGTACAGATTTCTTATTCGCACGTAATAATTGTTACAGTTCTCTGTTTTTTAATTCTAATAAATTTTATTACTTTGATTTTGATTCGATCTTTTATTTGATTTGTTTGGATGTTGAGTTTGTGTTATTTAATATACCATTTACATTGCATCTACGGGATATACAAACAACCGACTTTGAAACCTGAGATAGAAAATAAAGCATAAGTACTCAAGCTCTCCCGAAAGCTAGTGGGATATATAACGGATTGCGTTGGATCATTTAAGTACGTTAAAACTTGGCGCCCAATATTCAAATTCGAATCTCTTAAGTTTTACTTACATCATTCATTTTTTTAGTTTTAACGCTCACTTTATTCGTATATTTATTTATTTTACTTAGTCAGCGATCCTTCGTACTTCTTCATTTGGCACCAACAACGTGAGGCCAATTTTAGAATTACAGCTTCACTGCAATTTTTTTTATGTATATGTATTTTACATAGTGCTTCTCACACGTCGTATTTCTTCATTTGTCGCCCGAACGTGGAAGCCGAGTATTATCCCGTAATTCAAATTAAAACAATTAAAAACTCAAACAATTTAAACAATCAAATAACTGGTAAAAGAATAAGAAAGCTGTCGTAGGAATTTGTGCATATTAAACATCTATCTATATTGCTGTGTACCATTTTGTGTGTCCGGCTTTCTTATTGTAAAGCTAATACCACATTTCACGAGGGATTCACAACTTTATGAGGGATAAGCAGGAACTTAAGGTCAGTGAAAGAGAAAATCAACTTGTGGGTACTTATTATTATTTTTGCCTAAAATATTAGATTCATTTGAGTGTGTATAATATTTATTCTGAGAGATATCTAAATTAATATTTCTTTGCATTCTATTATTTAAATTCTTATCAACTTTCCATATATATATAAATTATTTTCACCTATTTAAACAATTAATTTAACACAAAAATGGATACTAGACATCGAACAAAAGTACCTAAAGACAATGCCGAGGCAGATAGGACCGATCAGGGGGATACGATAATCGCTCAGACTTCTGGTGCCGAAACAGTAAGTACACCTGAAGACAGTAAGTTAATGAACATGCTAAATGCCCTAATGAATCAAATGACTAACATGAAAACAGACATAACTAATATGAATAATGATTTAAATAACAAACTAGAATCGAGTGATAATGACCGTAAACAGGACAATACGGAGTTAAAACAAGACCTTAATAACATGAAAACAGACATAACTAATATGAATAATGATCTGACTAACAAATTTGACACAAATAATGCCGATTTAAATAAGATGAATAACAAACTAGACACGAATAAGACTTAAATAATATAAAACAAGAATTAAATGACCTAAGCAATAATTTAACTACCAAATTAGAAACAAACATGCAAATCATTAACGAGAAATTTGAGCGTAATGATGCTAACATTGACAACAAATTAAGTGCCTTTAAAATAGATCTAGAAGGAAAAATCGCTGAAATTTCCATAGCACAAAAAGCTATGGAAGAAAATGAATTAAAATACCTGATTAAACTCGACGAAACCGTCGCTCTTCAAAATTTACAATGGGCGAAGCAACGGGATGCCACGTCAAACGAAATTTTTGATATAACACAACAGAAAATAAAAACTAACACTTTAGAAATACAGCAGAATATAAACAAGATGATCTCAGAAAATAACGATTTATTAAATACTAAAATAACAAACTTAAACAAAATTAACGAAGACAACACTGAACAACTAAAAATAACTCTTAACCAAAACATTAATTCTCAAATAGATTTATGCAAAGATAATTACAATAAGGAAATTAACAATGTTAAACAAAACTTAGATATAATAACGACAACTAATCAAGAAAATTATACGATAACTCAAACGAATATGAAACAACTGGAGAATAAACTTAAAAATTACTCGATACCTATAAATTATATTAATACGAACAGTCACTCACTTAAGATAGATAATTTACTACAATTTGACGGGGATATAACTAGAGTTCATCCTATGTCGTATCTCAATTGCATACTACGTTATTTGGAAGACATAACTGAGGAAAAGCAGAAGTTGGAGGTAATTCGTGCAACCCTTCAAAACAGTGCCCAGGAATGGTTTCAACGGATTGAGGACCACTGTCTCACACTCAACCGATTTGTCACTCTGTTTACTCGAAACTATTGGGATGAGACACAGCAAAACAGGGCAAAGATACGATTACTTACAGGCAAATACAGACTAGGTCAAATATCTAGAGAAACGTATGCTTCGAGAATCTTTAACCAATGCAAGCACATAAATGGCATGGAGGAATCTATGATCGCCCGGCAGTTGCTAAACCATTTTATCTATACCGACACGCAGGCTATAATCTGTCATACTGTAACAGATATGGATTCTCTAATAGCAATACTACGACGATTGGATGATTTCTCGGAAAACAATCACCAACAACAATGGAATTATCGTTCCCAGAATAATCGTCATTACCCGTAAAATAATACTAATAACAGTCATACAAATCAACCACCTCAAAGACAAAACAATTTTAATAACAACAGATATCAAAATCCAACAAGACCATATAATACTAATAATTTTAATAACAACAACAGCAATTATAATAATAACAATGACAGAAATAATCAGTATAATACACAAAATAGGCCAAATCTCAATTTTCAACCCACGAGACACACGAGCAATACATATCATGATAATAACAATCGCAATAATGACTACAATAGAAATAACTTTAATAACAATCAGACACAAACTTTCCAACGTCCAGAACGAGAATATAATAACATTAGCAATCGTAGTCGAGGTCGAGGTCAAGTAAATACTTATTACAGACGTAATAGATCTGCCTCTCCCATACGTTCAAATATGGAAGATGTAAAAAAAAAAACGTCGATCTCGTCAGTCGATCTATATGCAGACCCGAAACCAGGCCCGTCCAATCAACAAAATTAATACCAATCGACTGTAACATACCACATAAGATCCAAAATATTTCTTTATACCAACCGCCAGAAGAATTCATTTTTATAGAAGACGCAGGAGATCCTATATCCAAAATATACACTCTACCCATTATTGAATTAAAGTTTGACAACATAAATATGAATTGTTTAATCGATACAGGAGCTGAAATCACCTTATTACGACCAGAAAAAGCTAAACTCTTACGGGGATATGAAAACAAATTAGTAAAAATTAAAGGGACTGACATAGTTGCAGCCAATGGTAAGAAGATGGGGACCGTTACAAAACAGTTATGTGCAGAGATATATATTGAAGAATCCACATATTTATTACATTGTTATATAATCGATAAATTACAATATGACTGCATAATCGGCATTGACAACATTAAAGAATTAAAAATGATATTAGATTTTGATCAGGGTATAATTAACATAAAGAATAATAAAGTTATAATTAAGAAACAGTTATCAGAAGAAGAGATAATAAGATATAATGTATATAAAAGAGACGTATTGACGAGAGAAATTAATAATATATTATTAGAAAATGCACCGTGCTATAGCAGAGAAAAGGAGTGGAATATTGATAGAGAAACAGAAGGAAATATAAATAATATAATTAATAATAATATTGGAATGAAGAAAATGGACGATTTGCAAGGAACGATTAATAGTCACGAGGGAGGAGATGAAGTGGAAATTAGAATTGAGAAACAAACAATAAAGACAATTAACAATCTTGAAGATATTAATGAATTAATTTATGAATCAGATATACCCTATCCTACAGTCATACCGGATTTAATAACAATTTTACATAAAAACATAACTTTGATTAATAACGATATTGTATTCGCAAAAGGTTATCATCACCCAATTAATATTGATAATGAAGAACCATTGTTTTGTAAAAATTACCCTATCCCATATAATTACCAACAGAGAGTTAGTCACGAATTAGAACGATTGGAACAAACTGGAATCATAGAAAGATCCAACACATATTTTATTAACCCCATAGTCATCGTCCAGAAGAAATATTTATCATTGCGGATTTGTTTAGATGCGAGAGCGCTTAATAAAAGAATTAAACCCGAGTTCGAAATGCCTCAAAATATAGACGTTTTATTAACTAAGTGTGGAAACAAGAAAATATATAGCAAGTTAGATCTCAAAAACGCATTTTGGTTAATTAATTTGCAACCCGAATCAAAAAAGTACTGTGGTTTCATAGTAAATGGTATCGTCTACCAATTTAGAGTATGTCCGTTTGGATTAAAAACTTCACCAGCCGCCCTTATCAGATTTCTACACCAAATATTAGACCGATACGACGACTTTGCCTTACATTATTTGGATGACATTATAATATTTTCAGAAAGCATAGAACAACACCTGCAACACCTAAATACTATCCTAAGTACATTAACAGCACAAGGTATGAAACTCAACCTAGCAAAATGTCAATTTTTCAGACAAGAAATAAACTATCTTGGTTATGTTATAAATCAGAAAAACATTTTATTAGATCCTACACGCCTAGATGAAATTAAAACTATACGAGACCTAGGAACTTAAAAACCTTAAGAAGTTTCTTAGGGGTGTTAAACTATTATCGCAAGTTTATTTCCAATTACAGCGAGAAAACGATACCGTTATTAGAGCTTCTCAAGAAAGGTAAGAAGTGGAGTTGGACGCCTGAATGCGAAAACTGTTTTATACATTTAAAAGAAAATTTTGTTGACAACTTAAAATTACTCACCCCGATTTTTCATTACCATTCATTGTTCGAACAGATGCATCCCACCAAACTATCGCAGCTGAACTCATACAAATAAATGACAATATTGAAATACCTATATATTTTATCTCAAGAACCCTTAAAGCTTGTGAGATCAGATATACGATTTCCGAGAAAGAAATGATAGCCATCGCCTTTACATTAACCAAACTTAGATATTATCTTATCGGTAAATCTTTTACTCTCGAGACGGATCACAAGGCATTGATTAACATCATGAATTGCAAATTGAATAATAGTAGAATATATAGATGGACTCTACGCATACAGCAGTATGAATTCAATATAGTCTACAAACCAGGTAAGGAGATGATAACAGCTGATGCTCTAACAAGACAGGACGGGGATACTAAAAGACAGAATATTTGTATAAATCTAGTTCAACTACAAAGACAAGGTTTATTTTCCAGAAGTAAATTATTACACATACAATCAGGTCCAGAATTTAACGAGATACACCATCACTTGAGAAATGTAGGAACATTCAAAGGCATGTCAATCAAGGACGATCTAATAACAAAACTGATAGGTAAAAACACTGTATACGTAACTAATGAATGTCACACTAGGGAGATAACAAATTATATACATCAAACATACACTCACATAGGAGCCAGGAAATGTTGGTTACTATTCAGGGAGGCTTTCTATTGCGTTAATGACGAAAGAATCATCAAAAGCATCATAAAACATTGTCGTACATGTGAACTAGCAAAGGACAAAAATTTTACAAACACTAACATCAGCCACAATATCATAACGTACGATAAGCTTGAACTTGTATCTATAGACTTTTTATCCAATTTAATACCTAGTACCAAAGGTTACAAAAACATCCTAGTAATTTGCGACATATTTTCCAAATTCATAAAACTTATACCAACTCAAAAGTGCAACACGAACACTGTTTTACAAGCATTAACTGATTATTTTACACAATATGGCAAACCTTTAGCTATACTATCTGACCATGCGACGTATTTCACAAACGACAGATACAAAGACTTTTTAAACTCACATGACATCCGAACATATTATACATCCATACGATATCCACAGGGTAACCCAACCGAACGATACGTAAGAGAAACTCTAAAATATCTACGAATATTATTACACGAAAACCACAATAGATGGGCAAAATACCTTCCTCAAATTGAGTTTACCATTAATAATACACCCAGTACAGTCCATCATCATTGTCCAATAACGATTTTCACTGGACAACAGCCACAAAGACCATGGACAGATTCAGAGGACCTCAATATAAATGAACGCTTACAAGAGGTGAGAGAAAAACTTATTGCAAAGAAAACAAAATGGGAAAGTAAAAAGAACACAGTCAATAAGAAGTACAAAACATATAACATTGAAGACAAAGTAATAGTTAAAAATTTAAGGATATCTAACTTAAAAAACAAAATAATGGGTAAGTTATTAAAACCTTACCAAGGTCCATATATTATAAGGCGTATACTAGGCAACAACACATATGAACTCATGGAAGAAGAAACGGGTTACATAAAAGGCAGATACCATATCTCCTTGCTACAAGATTTTTTATAAGAATAAATAATGTTTATATTCTATAAACAAGTCAATAGGATCTTAAGACAGTCTAATGGGTATGTTACAGCTCGAACAAACAATATTAATACAAAGAGACATATATCTAATCAATAAAAGTATAAAAGCAAATATTAAAATGATTATTCTATACAAATATACAAATAAATAAAAATATTAATCTAATTTAAAATCAAAACTAACACTATACTAGCTAAACAAAAAAAAAATCTCATTAAAATATTATACAAACTAAACTATAAAAATATGTAGTATACTCAACTTTTAAAAAGGAAAAAAGAAAACTTATAATTTAGGTAATACCACCAATATTGAATACAATAATAAACAAAGGAGAATAAATTTAACATAAAACTAATACACAAAGTGCTATGACAAAGAAACAAATTTATTTAAAGAGAAAAAGGACGATTTAAATGCCTACAACAAGGAATTAATAATATTCGAAGTTTATTACTATACGCACATTGAAAAAAAAGAATTACATATAATTAAGAATTTTATATACGTAGATTAATTTGTTACTTTTATATTTTTATGACACATGATAAGGGAAGTTTACAAGTTGATGTTCTTATTTCATTTTTCTTAACAGGGAAAAGCAATATCTTCAATGCTTTCGCTATTCCATTTCACGGGGATAATGTTATGGTTCAACCAGCACACTTATTCCAGCTCTACAAAAAGAAATGCAGATTATTACATATCATAAACCCATGTATAAATATCGAATTAGTGGACGTAATTTGTGAAATTAGTTTCGAGATGTGTATAAATTAATACGACGATTACTTTAAAATTGATATTTAACTTATTTTGATTTTTAAACTTACTTTTTATATTTATATTTTTCCATTTCAAATTCAAATCATACGCGCCATATTACAGGTATTTAATTTACCCACATCAAGATTTATATCGAAGCGAGTTAACCACGCCCACTAATTTAAAAATTGTCTCGAACCCCGCGAATGCGATTTTTACGATGCTTTTTTGAACTTATCTAACATTGAAAACCACATTATAAACATTTGTAAATTCTTTAATTAATTTTTCTATTATGTTAAAATTATAATATTATGAAAGTTCATATTATATTAGATGCAAATAAAGCATAAACTTAGAGGCTTTTGCCGACATTTAACACAGGCTTGTGGGAAAAACAAAAGCCGAAGAAAGCGTCTGTTACTAAAATTTCACAACGAATGGCCGCATTTTTGCTATCACAAAAAGTTTAATTAAAATTACTATTTAAAATTCAAGAAAATCCTACGAAAACCATATACATTTAATACCTTGTAATCAGGCCGAACTTTTGATAGAAGAATTGGATCCGCAGCACGTCGAATATAATAAATATTGAACGAAGCATCTTTTCGGACTTGGAACTACATCGTACCGCCAACGCCAACATCGAATCGCTTCCGACACAGGGACTTCCATTGGAGCAGACGAACTCTGATTTATTCCACAATTGCGAGCCCAGAGAATACATCCAAGCCTAGACACAGGAGAAATACCAGGTTCTTTCCAATTATTTCCCATAAAACCTAGAACATCATTTAAAGTTAATATTAAATTTATATCACATCACAATATCAAACATTGTTTGCATCAAAACATAATATTTGAATTTCAACATTTCTGAACATCTATTTAAATATATATAATTATTCATCCATTCTTAATCTTTTATAAAACTTATATGTAACTTACCTTTGTATGTTTATTTTTAAGTAACTTTTAATATCTATTTGCACTGTGGCAGTATACATAACCTTAACTATTGTTATTAAACACATGTGTAAAAATTGCATAATACACTTTTTTTTACCGTATAGTCCAGATAATATGAGCATATGTACAGATTTCTTATTCGCACGTAATAATTGTTACAGTTCTCTGTTTTTTAATTCTAATAAATTTTATTACTTTGATTTTGATTCGATCTTTTATTTGATTTGTTTGGATGTTGAGTTTGTGTTATTTAATATACCATTTACATTGCATCTACGGGATATACAAACAACCGACTTTGAAACCTGAGATAGAAAATAAAGCATAAGTACTCAAGCTCTCCCGAAAGCTAGTGGGATATATAACAGATTGCGTTGGATCATTTAAGTACGTTAAAACTTGGCGCCCAATATTCAAATTCGAATCTCTTAAGTTTTACTTACATCATTCATTTTTTTAGTTTTAACGCTCACTTTATTCGTATATTTATTTATTTTACTTAGTCAGCGATCCTTCGTACTTCTTCAATATATATATATATATATATATATATATATATATATATATATATATATATATAAGATAATTATTCCGTGACCTTTATATGTTATGGTAAATTCAATTTATTGGCGATTTAAATTCTGGTTTTACTTCAAAATGTATATATTTAAAGTAATCCTACATGTTTCGGCAAATGATACCTTTTTCAAGGAATATAAAATATAAATGACAGTATATTAATGTCATACTTATACATTTGTAGTTGCCATGGATAAAATTATTCAAAGATACATTCCAGTTTAATAATAATAAATCATGCCTTAGTATTCTAATATAGATAGACAACAAAAACAGGGAAAAGCAAGACATGAGTTATTATTATGTATGCGCCCGTGGAGCGACTTAAGATGTTAAGCTGTTGGCATTCGCCTTAAACGAGAAGGACAACCACGAAAACCTACCCGGACAGCCAGTCAGGGATCAAAACACGGAACTGTCAGCATGATAAGCAAATGTATAGATATTTAAATAACTTAAGATATATAATTATATAACAGCAACATATATTATGATGGTAAATTGCAGATCGTTATATAATTAAGTTATAGTATATACTGCTTAAATTTTTTATATCACTTATGTTGTTAATTGATTTTTTTTCCTGTTTAATACTAATCATTTCTTTAATTTCCCTTTACATTGTGTGTTGTTCTTTATGAATATCTGTGTTTTTTCAAAATCGAAATGGTGATTGCGTTGTAGTTTGTGTGTAGATAAAGCAGTTTTGTCTGTTTTAGAGTATTTGTGGGCTTGTATTCTTTTGTATAAATATTGTTTAGTTTGACCTATGTAGTAACTATCGCAATCGCGACACGGTATTTTATAGATGACATGTGTTTCTCGATTTTTTTCTATTTTAGGCTTAAGTTTTGAAAATAGATGTTTATTAGTAATACTACAACATATAGTAGCTATATCATATTTTATTAAAGTGTATTTAATTTTTTCTGATAATTGTGGAACATATGGAATCGTGATATATGTTGTGTCATTGTTTAAATTGTTATTGGTGTCTGCAGTGTTGTATATTTGGTGGATTCGCCAACAAATTGAATTAGTAATAAAGTTTTTTCTGATCTGTGGAAGAAACCAAGGTTTATATCGGTGTATGAAAGAGTGATGCTTCATTTTCAAGCAATTATAGATCAATTGCTATTTTAAAACTTTGGAAAAGTTTTGGAGTATGTGATATATTAACCAACATATTCATCAACAAATGAATATGGCACGAGCCCAAAAAATTCATAAACCAATCGTTGATGACTACTTTCATAAGTTGAGGGAAACCATCCTAATGCTAAAGTTATTTGACAAACCAGGTAACATATATAATATGAACGAAAAAGGATGCAGATTGACAATCCATAAGCAATAAATTGTTTTAGCTAAAAAAGGAGCGAAACGTGTACATTTAATCGCACACGAGCACGGAAAGAAACGTGTCAATTGTATGTTGTGGAAATGCGCTTGGTTAATCTGTTCCGCCCTTTGTGCTTTTTAAAACCCAAAGATTAAAACCTGAATGGTCTGATCACTTGCCCCCTGGCTCAAAAGCTACTGTCACAAATAAAAATAGTATGACGTGTGAAGCATTTGTTTTGTGGGTTGACCATTTTTCTTCATTCAAAAACCCTGACCCTACCCTACTAATAGTTGATGGGGCTAAAAGTCACCTTGATATTTCCATACTTGATGCAGCTGACCGTATGGCCATAACTTTATTTCGTCTTCCAAGCAACACATTACATGAGTGCAAACCATGGCTAAAGCCGTGTTTAGAACCATTGAGACCTTTTGGATTCAAGAAGTTCTGCAGTTTTTAACAATAAACCCTGGCAAGGCAATTACAAAAATGAGGTTTGGAGAAATTTTTACTTCTGTTTGATTAAAAGCAATGACACCATCAATCATTATTTCCGGTTTTATAGCCACAAGCAGATATCCATTTACACCAGAAGCTATACCTGAAGCTGCCTTTGTATCAAGTTTAATTACCCACAGAGAAGAAGAAGACGAAGTAAACCACAGTAATTCCCAAGATGTATCAAATGTCGTTTGAAGTTCTAGCAAGTCAATTGAACTTGCAGATACAAACAAAGCGAATACATTACGCAAAATAGTGTAATATGCATATGCTCCATACTTGCAAAATATAAATGTTTGTTACTAAATATCCATGGGTGATTGTTAATTTATGTTTTTAAATTAGTTTTTAGGTTACCGAAATACATCAGAAACATTTCAATGTCACAAAATATATGTTTAACAGTGTAATCGGTTTTCTATTCAAAAAGTAATATGGTATTTTTTCAGGTTTTCATTAAGACCTACCTTCTTAAGTATTTGAACAAATTTCTCAGCGATAACTGCGTTATAAGACAAAATTTGAATAACAGAATTATTTCTTCAAATGAATTTCATGTTTTTACGCATTCCAACCACTCCAGTACGGCAAGAAATAATTAATAAACAATTCAATATATATATTAGTAAATGTACACAAGCACCGTTCTTTAAATGGCCAATTATTTATTCATACTTATATTTGACACAACACAAATAAAATTCAAGAAATTACCACAAATACGCAATATATTTTCATTAAAGCTTTTTATAATCTTTATTAGGTAATACATATCTATATATTATTGAATTATTATGTTTTATTTAGGTATATACGTATGATGCATTAAAACATAATTTATTAATCATAACCGCGTCCAGTAATGGATTTTTTACACAGTAATTACTTTACATTACTTACTTTACAAAATGGAGCAAAATAAAGGCTTAAATATTAAGTGACACTTGTTTAAATCTATTTAGGCATTAGTAAAAAAATTTGTTTACATGTTCAATTACTACAAACAAAACTATGTAAAAAGATTATAAATATAAAGTAGATAGATTGCGCTTGGTTCATTGCGCATCCAAAATAAATGGGATTTTATGAGGGGTCCATATTGGATTTCTGAGATAATATCGTATTTTGCATTACTATTGTACTGATTTTGGTATACGAACACAAAATATTTAAAAACTCTTTATAAAGAATACAAAATAAAATCATATTTAATAATATCAGAAATATTATTAAAAATCTGCTGTGGAACCATGTGTTATGTTACACTTCGCATATACAGATTGACTGTAGTATAGCAAGTGCCAGATAAGTTGGCGAGCGGAGGGGTAAGTTCGCGCAGGATTAGAAGTATTGGGGAGATTTGTATTTAGTTTTACATTAATTAGGTAGCATAAACTACACATCTATCTCTTAATAAATTAATAATTTATTAGAGTAAAATATATAACGTGGACGTTTATAAAAACGGCTTCTGCGCATCCCCTTCTCTCGCCATCTTATTTGGCGCTTGCTATAACGGTGGAAATTGCGAAGCGTATTACACACACTAGCACACGCATATTTACACATATATGTGACTCTAATGCCCGTAGGCGTAGTTTAGTTACAATAGTGGGGATACATTCGTCAGTAGAACTGTGTCGTTCCAGCCGGACCCGGTCCAAAGGATTCGGTCCGCTGTTGGATATAATCGGACCCGGTCCACAACTTTGTCTGAACTCGGTCCAAAGGAACGAATTCAATACTTTTATTGAATTCGTTCCTTACGCGTACGATACAGATTCTCGCTAGCGTCAAGGCATATCATATTCCGATATTCGAAGTGTAAACCATCTAAACATTAGTGATTCAGATTCAGACAGTCAGACACATAACTTACTGGGATGTTTACGTTTTAAAGAGTTTGAATATTGTACAGATACGCATATTACACATATACATATACTGAAAAAGCAATAAATTTCATTTGACGAAGGTCGTAGGTAGGTATTTGATATTTATTATATGAGACACATATATATAGATATGTATATGTGTGTTTATATTTTTTATCTGAATTATGGCTAATGTGACTATGTTTTATACATATATGTATACATACAATGTATACAGAGTGCACTTTTCGTCTTATACCATAACACCATAATTAATAAAATGACAAATGAATACCGTCGATGTCGTTGTATATTTATAAAATAAGATAAGTTTTAAATAAATATTCTAGTGTGTTGGTCTAAATTTCTCAAGGGGGTATGCAAGAATTAGTAATCTTCCACCTTTTCTGTTGTTTAGTCGTGCATACGTGTGTATAAATATAAAGAAGTGTTCAAAAAGTATTTTATAATGGAAAGAAAACGGAGTGATATTTGGAATTTTTTTACTGTAACAAATGAAAATTCTGCGAAGTGTAATTTTTGTAATAGTCCATTTTCCTACAAAGGAGGAGCTACTGGAAATTTAACAAGACATTTAAAAAGAAAACATCCATTTTCATTAACGGACGAGAGAAGGGCAGATATTTCAGTGAAGGATTCAGAAACCAATGTATCCGAAGATATTTCAATTGCTACTTCTGATATAGAATTAGCAATTCCAAGTACCAGTACTAATACATCCGTTGTACCAAAAAAAAGGAAAATTATTCAAACAACATTAACAAATTTCCAAAGAAGGGCTTTATCTAAACAACAATCAGTGAAATTAGATGAACAGTTATTAACAATGATTGTTGCTGAATATCATCCGTTTAGTTTGGTAGAAGATAGAGAATTTAGAAAATTCGTACAAATGTTGAATCCCAATTATACACCTCCTTCAAGAAAGACAATAGCAAACGTGATATTACCACAACTGTATACAAGAGTTCACACAATAGTTAAAGAGTTATTACTGTCATCTACTCAGCATATTGCTATAACTACTGATGGATGGACGTCAATTAGTAATCAGTCTTATCAAGCATTAACAGCGCATTTTATTGACGGTGAAAATAAATTAGTGTCTGTTCTATTGGGATGTTACTGTACCGAAGTAAGTCACACTGCACAAAATTTAGCTAATATTATAAAGTTAGCTTTAACTGATTGGAAAATTTCTGAAAATGTTTGCGCCGTGGTTACAGATAACGCAGCAAATATTACAGCAGCAGTCCGTGTCTTAAGGCGGCAGCATATACCATGTTTTGCGCATTCGTTAAATTAAATTGTACAAAAAAGTTTTCATCAAATAAAGGCTACACAGAATAAAGTGAAGTCTATTGTAGAATATTTTAAACGAAGTCCCATAGCAACAGCAAAACTACAAAATCTGCAAAAGCAAATGGGTTTTCCTGTGCTGAAAATGAAACAAGACGTAAGTACAAGATGGAACTCCACGTATGATATGTTTGATAGAGTTACAAAAATTAAAGATCCATTACAATCAGCTATAACCGTTACAAACGCCACTCATATATTATCAACTTGTGATTTCGAAATTATTTCTTGGTCCTGCAAAATATTAAAGCCATTTAAAGACATTACTGATGAAATAAGTAGCGAAACAAGTGTATCAATTTCAAAAATCTTGTTATATAATAAAATGTTAGTGACCTACGTTAATAACGTAAAATCCGATTTAGGAAAAGAATCTCTTGGAGTAGATGCAATGCAAACATTGAATGCATTATGTGAAGTTATACTATCGGAACTTCGTATAAGATTTCAAAATATAGAAGAACATCCTATATACAGTGATTCAACATTTTTAGATCCGCGTTTCAAGAAATATAGTTTTAATGATGAAAGTAGTTATAAAAAGACGTATAGCAAAATTCTGCAAGAGGTAGTCTCATTAATTACGAAAAAAAAAGAAGGAAATATAACAACACAGTGTGAAATAATCGAAAAGGACGTACTAAAAAGTGGAGAGGAAGACATTTGGAATAATTTTGACAAAGAGATTATGAAAATGGAAACTGCTTTCAATCCCACTATTGAAGCCACGATTGAAGTAGAAAAATATGTTTAAGAACCTTTACTGACCAGAAACCAAGATCCTCTCAGATGGTGGGAAGATAGAAGATATGTCTATAAACATTTGTATTCGATCATGAAAGGTCGTTTTTGCATTCCAGCTACTTCTGTTCCTTGCGAACGTATTTTTTCAAAAACGGGTCAAATATTAACAGACAGACGCAGTAGCTTGTCTCCATCAAAAGTAGAGAAAATTGTCTTTTTAAATTATAACTTAAAATTTTTACAAAATTTTTAGTAACTAATATTTTTTTATAATTATAGTAAGTATATTAAATGCTGGTATAAAAGATAAAATCTATACAAAATTACGTAATAGGTAGGCAAGTAAGTTTAATTTGTTGGTTATTGAAAGACTTAAATTTATTTGTGTTTGTAATTATATTTTTTTTATATTTCGTTATATTTATTTTTTATTATATCTGTACCCTTTCAAAAATAAAATAATAAATTTGATTAGTAAAAGCAAAAGTTGTTATTGTTTTATTTTTAAATAAGTGTAAATAAATTAATTTTTAACTACTGGCAATCAGTAATAATTTACTATTTCTGTACAAGTAATAACGAAAAGCAACGTAAGTATAATTGATATAATTATTGCACTATGTAAATATTAATTACATTTACATAGCTTCACGTATTGATAGATTTGATAGTTCTCCGTTCTAAAGATTCAGTCCGAACCTTTCAACCTACATATATGGCTTCACGGTACGGTACACGATCCATTGGTTCTACGATACACGGGTCCACGCTCTCATATCAATACCGATGTCGGTCCGGATGGACCGAATCCAGCGGACCCGTTCCGATCCTAGTACGAACCCGGAATGAACGAATCCACAAAAGGAACGACATCGCCCAGCACTATTCGTCAGTATTTAATATGTGTTTAGTACGGCAGAATGAAATTGTGTACAGATTTGCTTTAATGAATTCCAGCCAATATTATAATAATTGATGTATGTATGCGTTAACATTGAACTGAAGCAAATTAATGAAAACTAAATAAAATTCTTATAAAAAAAAAAGAAACGAAATTCTAAATGAAATGTACAAAATTTATTTTAGTTTTTCGCTCAGACGCACGCATCGAGATGCAAACAACGAATGTCATCCACGCTCTTTACATACCCCACTACATGAGTGAAAGCCACCCCTATCAGTATTCTTGAAAATTGTTATACATACAGTAGTTGACTAAGTTTAATTTCTATTTGCATATATAATATATGCAAAAGATGACCTTGTTACATCCAACGATGCCTGCTTTCAAACAGTAGAGAGAAGCAGAGTGGTGGACACACATACACATTTAACATGCCCTATTCCCTAGCAAACACTTGCCGAGTGTACAACACTTATTTCTCTACGCCTGTTATTAATACATAGTCGATTTCAACATGCATGTTTTTACAACTCAAGAAAAGACACAAATCATAAAATGATATTACGCCGGTAGACACCTCAATGTACTATCGAATGCAAAAAAGTGGTACAGTCATATTTTAATCGGTTTAAATTAGGCTGCCTGAATGTAGGTATATATTAAATGTAGGCGTCAAATTTAAATATTCAAATAACCTATAAGTATGAAATAATATATACGTTGATATACAGGTAGGTGTAAGTGTCAAAAATGACTTTTGCACGTTACTACGATCTTAAGTACGTTAGCAACGTCACAATACTAAAATATTTAAAAATTTACTTTACATTTAATTTCACACTGTACCACTTTTTTGCATTCGATAGTCCCTGTACATACTCAATATTCACAAAAATTAAATGTATGGGCTGGTATTTTAAATAATTCAATTGTCGGTCCTTTTTCTACCAATGGCACACTTACTGCCGTTAAGTAACAGCATTATTCCCACTGTTCACTAGTATGACGGTAATTTGGAGGAACTCTGATTTCAGCAAAATGGTTGGCCCTGCTCATAGTACGAAAAATGTGGAGTTTTTGAGAAACACCTTCAATGGTCGTATTATAAGCAAGGATTACACAATCTTTGCCGCCAAGATCTCCAGATTTATCGCCCAATGATTTCTTTCTATGGGGGCATATCAAACAAAAAGTTTACAGTAATCCCCACGAAAGAATGCACAATATAAATGAATTGCGAAAAAAATATTCAGAGCATTTTTAACATTAATACCTGACATTCTAAGTAATGTCCGCAAAGAATTTTATTACAGGTTGGCATACTGCCAAGATCAACATGGTGTATTATTTGAGCATTTAATTTAAGATATTTATTATTATCGGATAAGAGTTAATTTATTTTCGTTACATTTATTTTTTTATATAATTTAGAATGAATATTTAATTTTATTTTATTTATACGCTGAAAATATAAGCTTTGTTGTATATTCTCATAATTTTATACGTATTTCTAAGATGCGTTCTATATCTCTCTAAAGTAATAAACTTACTGACTAGCTATAGTCTGATTGAACCTTATCGTAACCCCACTTCATCTACTTGCATACATTCATTGGCAACCTCGCTATACGTCTTTCTTTACTTTTCTTCGTCGCGCTCTTTTCCTCTTCGACTTTCGTACCAGAAATTAAAATTTGTCGATTACGGTATACATATACATATTGCTATGAATAGTGGGTTGAAGATTTGTTACACCACCATCCACAACTAGTTTTCCCAACTAGGTGTTCTCAGCCGGTGAATTTTCAAATCTGAGACCTCTAACTTCTCGGGTTCCACATAGGAAAGACGTGTCTAAAATATATAGTTGAGCGCCAGTGAAATGTTCACAAAAATTCATTTACTTATTTTATATAAATTGATCCCAAACTAATTTCTCTTTAAATTTCTTTTAAATATATTCTTTTATATATATAGGTATAATATACTTAGCAAAATTGGAGTGAGTAAATAAAACAAATGCAGGTTAAAAAGTGAAATAAAATATAATTATATTAAATACAAAAATAAAAAAAATTAAAAAACATATCTTCACAAAGTATAAAGATGTGGTATCATTTAACAAAGATGCTTGAGGTAAAAACATTCATTGAAAATTGACCGCTAAATGAATGGAAAACGTCCTCCGAATGACTCCGATCAAATCTTATCTAAAAATAATCAAGCTTACTATTAAATTCTGCCCAGAAAACCACACTGTATAATCAGTTACTGATACGCGAACAAAAAACTACCACATGTACTATCGTGAGCAATTGAAAGTAAACGCACTATTATAGCTGCGTAAATTTTACCAAATTGTCAAGCTAATGTCATTTATGTTATGATTAAATGCTGACACTGACACTTCAAAAGTACTGTATACATTAGATAAATTTTGAAATTTCGACATGCCAACATAATAAAGTGTTAACTTTCAATTGCTCACGATAGTACCTTGCCATGCACAAAAACCCTTGACTCCACTCGAACAAACTTTTCATTTATAATTTTAACAAAGAATTGTTAATACTGAACTGTATTATCTATATGCTTAATATTTAAATCTAGTATCTACTTGTTTTAATACAATGGAAACATAATTATGACGTCATAAAATTTTTATTCTACTTACAAAAATTAATGGAGACTCACGAAAAAGGTGCTTAATCAAATTAAACTTAAAAAATACGAGAATTTAACTCAATAAAAGTCAGGACTTTAATATAAATATAACATCAACTATTGAACACTTTCAATAAATCAACCCGCACTAATTTAAATATATATATATATATATATATATATATATATATATAAATGTAGTAATCCCCCTACGACAACGCTTAGAGAAATTTAAGAGCGACAAAATGATTTTACACTTCAAATAGCTAAATGAAAACACGCGGCAGTTTACAACATTCAGTATATAATTATAAGACTCTTTCGGAATATTACGAAATCTCTCAGGTTCGTGTAATTGGTCCGCTTTTGCTGTGGAAATAAATATACATAGACAATAAAACAAATCTTTATTTATCACCAATTTCTATAATGATAAATATCGATTTCAAAATTTAAAAAACACATAAATATATCCATTGCTCAAACCTTTTATGTATCAATGACCTCTATGTCCGGTTGGCTAAAACTCCCTAGGCGAAATAAAGGGATAACGTACGAACTAGAATAGGTCGACTTAAAATACCTATCTAGCAAACTTAAGTAGCTTCGCTAATATAACCAAAAAGTAAACAAATGTCAGATAAAAGAATAATATATTTATTTATTTAATATCACGATTTTAATAAGAACAATAACAAATACGATGTTGGGATATAGTTACACTTTTACAGGTAGGTATTCTATTTTGTATATGCTTATTATACTATATTCTAATATTACAAACACCTAAACTAATGAATATATTCTTAGGAAATATAATTAATTTAAACTTCTGAACGTTGGAAAGGATGTATCAAAGGAAATACTAGTTGTGTAGAATCTAACAGTAATAATCAAACTTATGGTGCAATATAACCCTGATTGTATTGAAAAACCGTGGTGTTCGGAATGTAATTAACCTAAATGAGGTTAAACACATCTAATATATGATCCCAGTAAATGATTCAGACCCCGAATGGTCTGTACACGTTCAATAAGTAAGTGAAATGAATTTATTCGATTGATAAAAATATTTAGAATAGTTTTTAAATTAAATAACTAACGTTGACCAAAACTATCGATTATTTTAAATATATAATCAAAATTAATGTCTCTTTATATGTATTATTTTAGGTACCTTCTTTATGGAATGCTAAGTACGATCCGGGTGTTGGGAAGGAACTAGGATATTACCTCGATCGATGTGGGATAAGGGTAGTATCTCTTGAATCTTCTAAATATTTAAAAATCTTCTCGGAATATACCAATAATTGCTCTAGTTGAAGAACAGGAAGTTCTGGTTGGGAATTTATAACGTAAGGTTTCCAAAATAAGGTAATCTTCTTTATTTCCGAATATTACAAATTAATTATATGGAATCGCCATGTTGAATTTCGATTTCAAAAAGATGCTTTCGATAATTATTGATTTTAACACTGTTATATTACAATTAAAAGACTTTTCACTAATTACTTATACATCACACTAACTGTTGTGAATATTTTAAATACGTTGTATCGTCGAATTAAATTTAAAAATCTGATTTTATACTTAGCGGCATAGGAACGACGGTTATAATTTTCAAAAATGGCGACCGTATCTTACGGGCTCTATCGAAAGACTCCCTGAACAGACGCCGTTTAAAACAAAACGTCCCCTTAAAATTAGAATCACATCTATCATTGGATACTACGAACAACGGAAATGATGTAAATTTAAATGTTCAAATTTGAATTAATTACAATTTCCTTTTGGATTATTTACCTATTGCTTAATATCTAATATAATTTGGAATATTTAAAAACTATTCATAATGTAATTATATTTCCTTTTGATATTTCCTTGTCCTTAGAGTTAAAAATGTATAATAAGATGTTTTTAAATTTTCCAGAATTTTATTCATATATGAAAAACTATATTAACATTTATAAATGTTGGAGGTATTTTGCCTCACAACATTACCCTCGTTGCTGGAAAAATAAAATTTTGGAAAATTCTATTGTTTTAACCTAATTTTATAACTAATCTTATATTCTAATTGCTTGTAAACTCTCAACATGTAAAACTTTAATTATATGAAACTTTGTTGTAAATATTTTAACTAATTTAACATCATTGAACTATAATTATGTTTTTGTGTTGTGAATCTTTCTCACCCTTTGTTTGTATATATAGACTGTTGTGTACCCTTTTATATTTGTATATTTATTATCCTATTTATTTATTTAATTATTATTATAAACATCTCACACTACATAATAATCTTGCAGTGAAGATACGTAAAAAATACCTTTTATGCGCTCAGTATTAGGTTCTTTTAGTTCGTACGTACAAGTACCAAACTTCTAAATGTTGCAGTTCGGCATTTACCTACTCTTGCTTGAAAATGATAAGGAATTGGGTAATTTTTACAACTTAGTGGTGTGTCATCATCTATTTTAATCGAATGTTCATAATTATTTGCGAAAACGATTTCGTCATTTATTAACTTCATATTATTATGCAATATTTCAATTAATTCCCTTGTTATACTTTCTTCATTCAAATTCATATTTCCTATAATCTCTTCAATATCTTTTAAATTCCTGATGATTGTTATCTCGGGACTTTCCTGTCTTATTTCTATCTCGTTCTCTTCTCCATATCCATTCAAATCAAACTCTTCTTCATATATTCTCTTTCCATTATATTCTTTATTTTTATTTATATTATTATTATCTAACTCTTCTTTTTCTTCAAATATATTTTTCTTTATATAATCAATATTATCTATATAATTCATCTTCGTAATAACATTTATCTTCTCCATTAATTCTTCATTTTTATATTTATAATAATTATTTACTTCCATTTCTTCTAATTCCTTTTCATATCTTATCACGTTTTCTTTTATTCTTATCCAACCTTCTTCAAAATCTAATTTCATCCCTAATAAATTTATATTATCCATTCCTACGATAACATCATATTGAAGTTTTTCTATTAAGTAAAATTGCATAACATATTCTTTGTTATTAATTGACACATCTAAACAAACTCTTTTTGTTATTGTACCCATTTTCCTTTTGTTAGCCGCAATTATGTCTGTACCTTTAATTTTAACTATTTGTCCCTCTATCTTAGGGATAATTTTTGCCTTTTCTTCTTTTAATAAGGTGATTTCCGCACCTGTATCTATCAAACATGAAAAATCGATTGATCCTATTTTAATATTTGTAAAGGGTAATGAACTATTTTTAATTATGTTGTTTCCTTGGTCCTCAATTGTAATAAATTCTTCTGGGCGTTGGTAACATTTTATATTGTTGTGTAACAAGGGTTTGAAAGATTCAAATTTCTCTATTGTTTCGATGTGCTCGGTCGGGGTGAGTCCATTTGATGATTCCCAATCGAAGTTTTTTTTTCTCCTGAGTCTACATTCTCATCTTGGCTGTCCTCCGGTGTTTCCCTCCAGGATAAATTATCTATTTCGCTTCTTCCTCTGGGCGTATAGCTTCCACGATTTCCTCTTCTAGCGTTAAATGAATTATTGTACGAGTGAGCCTTGCTTTCTTGGGTCGGTGGTCGATGATTAAGATTATTACGATTCTGGTGGTATCTATTATAATTGTAATTATTTGGTGTATAATTGTTGTTCGACGGGTAACGATTGTTTGAAGGGTAGTTATTAAATCTATTGTAGTTATTACTACCTGAATTATTATAATTAAAATGGGGTGTACGATTTGGTGTAAATCGGTTGTTGTGTTGTGTGTGATTGTTGTCAGGATGATTGTGGTGTATTCTTTGGTTGTCATAAACGGCTGGCTGGTTGGTCTTGTCCGAATAATCATCGAGTCTCCGCAGTATTTCCATTAACTCGTTCATGTTATTTACGGTCTGGCAGATAATTGCGTTTGAGTCGGAATCTATGAAATGGTGTTATAACTGTCTGGAAATAATCTCCTCATTAATATCTCCCACATGTTTACAGTAGTTGTAAGTCTTTGAAGCGTAAGCTTCCCTAGTAGACTTTCCGGGCGTATACTTTCCAGTTAGCAGCTTGACTTTTGCTCGATTTTGGATTGATTCGCCCCAATAATTTTGACGAAACAATCTGGCAAATTCCTCGATGGTTCGATAATTATCTTCCACCATCTGGCACCATTCTTGAGCGGATTCAGTCAATGTGGCTCGGATTACCGTCACCTGTTGTTTAAAATCCGGTATATCTTCTAGATATCTCAAGATATTCTTTAAGTAAGTTATTGGATGGGTTTCGGTGATATTGCCATTGAATTTTAACAGGTTTTCTACCCTGATCGCCGAATTGTAATATTGGCAAGCCGGTGTAACGTTATTTCTCTCTGCCTGTTTCATAATATCGATGTCCTTCTTTAATGTTTGAAATTGTCGGTTTATCTTTTGTTCTACCTCTTCTTTACCTTTCTGGCATTCGGTAGACATATCAAAAATTCGGATAGCCAGTTCATTTCCCTGATTCTTGCACTGTTGTTGGTTTGTTTGCACGTTACTTGATACTATTTTAATTTCTTCTTCCATATTGCCGATTTTTCCTTTGATCTTTTCTTCAACCTCCTTCAATCCTTGGCTTGTGTTCTCCTTAATTATTTTAATCTCTGCTTCCAATTCACCACGTTGCTCTGTCATGTGCTTATGGAAGAGATCGTGTATTTCTTTTTTCTGGACCTCTAATCTTTCGCTTTGTCTCTGTTCTAATTTTGTGATTTCTCCCCGCATATTTTTTATTTCCGTCTGAGTATTTTGGAGTTCGGTTTTCATCGCGACTAAATCTTCTTTAAAACTATCCTGTTTTTTGTCAACCTTTTCAATGAAACTATCCTGTTTTTTGTCCACCTTTTCCATGAAACCATCTTGTTTTTTGTCTACCATTTCCTGTTTGCTTTGAACCATTTCCATGAAACTATCTTGTTTTTTGTCTACCATTTCTTGTTTGCTTTGAACCATTTCCATGAAACTATCCTGTTTTTTATCTGCCTTTTCCATAAATCTATCTTGCTTTTCCCCCATGTCTTTTATTAAAGCCATCATCTTTTCAAACATGTTTGATTCGGTTGTCTTACTTGTTTCTGGTGTAATCTGGTCTCCTTCCTCTTCTCTTCTATCTTGATCATCTCCACTAACTAAACGAGCACGTGTTTGCATCATGATTTGTTTATGTGTGTGTCAGATGTTTACAAATAGATGTTACAATAAAAGTTATATGTATTATACTTATATTACAATAGAAATATATTTATAGCAATTTTTTTTTTTTAAATAATAAATATAAGATTTATATTAACCCCTGTATATTTTAAATATATTATTCAATTTGTCTGACATAAAATTAAAAGTTTATCCACACGAGGTTTGAGAAATGATATATATCTTTTTAACTATGTATTCTAATAAAACAAAACAATTTATTCTTTATTTATTTATAATATTACAAATTCAAATATACGTTTTAATTGATCTGCCGACTTCTATTTGGCCTCGAAATTCTTCCTCCACAGGTGGCACGTTAATTACCTAAAGAAATATTTTAAATTGCCAGCACGTTGGTGTTAATAAAATGTGGTCGATTGGATTTATAATTGCCGCTACGTTAAGGGCGCCAATAAATGTAGTAAACCCCCTACGACAACGCTTAGAGAAATGTAAGAGCGACAAAATGATTTTACACTTCAAATAGCTAAATGAAAAGACGCGGCAGTTTACAACATTCAGTATATAATTATAAGACTTTCGGAATATTACGAAATCTCTCAGGTTCGTGTAATTGGTCCGCTTTTGCTGTGGAAATAAATATATATAGACCATAAAACAAATCTTTATTTATCACCAATTTCTATAATGATAAATATCGATTTCAAAATTAAAAAAACACATAAATATATCCATTGCTCAAACCTTTTATGTATCAATGACCTCTATGTCCGGTTGGCTAAAACTCCCTAGGCGAAATAAAGGGATAACGTACGAACTAGAATAGGTCGACTTAAGATACCTATCTAGCAAACTTAAGTAGCTTCGCTAATATAACCAAAAAGTAAACAAATGTCAGATAAAAGAATAATATATTTATTTATTTAATATCACGATTTTAATAAGAACAATAACAAATACGATGTTGGGATATAGTTACACTTTTACAGGTAGGTATTCTATTTTGTATATTCTTATTATACTATATTCTAATATTACAAACACCTAAGCTAATGAATATATTCTTAGGAAATATAATTAATTTAAACTTCTGAACGTTGGAAAGGATGTATCAAAGGAAATACTAGTTGTGTAGAATCTAACAGTAATAATCAAACTTATGGTGCAATATAACCCTGATTGTATTGAAAAACCGTGGTGTTCGGAATGTAATTACCCTAAATGAGGTTAAACACATCTAATATATGATCCCAGTAAATGATTCAGACCCCGAATGGTCTGTACACGTTCAATAAGTAAGTGAAATGAATTTATTCGATTGATAAAAATATTTAGAATAGTTTTTAAATTGAATAACTAACGTTGACCAAAACTATCGATTATTTTAAATATATAATCAAAATTAATGTCTCTTTATATGTATTATTTTAGGTACCTTCTTTATGGAATGCTAAGTACGGTCCGGGTGTTGGGAAGGAACTAGGATATTACCTCGATTGATGTGGGATAAGGGTAGTATCTCTTGAATCTTCTAAATATTTAAAAATCTTCTCGGAATATACCAATAATTGCTCTAGTTGAAGAACAGGAAGTTCTGGTTGGGAATTTATAACGTAAGGTTTCCAAAATAAGGTAATCTTCTTTATTTCCGAATATTACAAATTAATTATATGGAATCGCCATGTTGAATTTCGATTTCAAAAAGATGCTTTCGATAATTATTGATTTTAACACTGTTATATTACAATTAAAAGACTTTTCACTAATTACTTATACATCACACTAACTGTTGTGAATATTTTAAATACGTTGTATCGTCGAATTAAATTTAAAAATCTGATTTTATACTTAGCGGCATAGGAACGACGCTTATAATTTTCAAAAATGGCGACCGTATCTTACGGGCTCTATCGAAAGACTCCCTGAACAGACGCCGTTTAAAACAAAACGTCCCCTTAAAATTATAATCACATCTATCATTGGATACTACGAACAACGGAAATGATGTAAATTTAAATGTTCAAATTTGAATTAATTACAATTTCCTTTTGGATTATTTACCTATTGCTTAATATCTAATATAATTTGGAATATTTAAAAACTATTCATAATGTAATTATATTTCCTTTTGATATTTCCTTGTCCTTAGAGTTAAAAATGTATAATAAGATGTTTTTAAATTTTCCAGAATTTTATTCATATATGAAAAACTATATTAACATTTATAAATGTTGGAGGTATTTTGCCTCACAACAATATATATATATATATATATATATATATATATATATATATATATATATATATATATATATATATATATATTGTAGTGGGTCAACCAGCACCCGTATTCCAGCTCTACAATAGGAAATACAGATTATCTACGCATTAAAAACACCTGTATAAATATTAAATTGGTGGACGTAATTTGTGAAATTAGTATCGAAATGTAAATAAATTAATATGACGATAACTTTAAAATTTATAATTAACTTATTTTGATTTTGAACTTCTTTTTATATTTAAATTTTTCAATTTCATAATTCCAATTATTCGCGCGAAATTACAGGTATCTAATTTATCTACATCAAGATTTATATCGATACTAGTTAACCACGCCCACTAATTTAAAATTATCATGAACCCCGCGAAAGCGACTTTAACGGTACGATTTATAACTAATCTTATATTGAAAACTACATTTTAGGTATTTGTAAATTATTTAACTAACTTTTCGATCATATTAAGACTAAAACATTATGCAAATTTATATTTTAATTGATGCAAATAAAGTGAAAACTTCGAGGCTTTTGTCGATAATTAAAATAGGCTGTGGAATAAAAAAACCGAACAACGGCGTCTGATATAAAATTTTTACAAAAAATGACCGTATTTTATTAACTTCGTGAAATTTAAATTATTTAATATATTATAAATAAAAATATCATACCAAATTTTCGATCATTCGATAAACAAATAATTGGCCCAACTTTTGGTATAAAAATTTGGAGAATACCACGACGAAAACAAGAATAATCGAGTGAAGCATCTTTTTGTAATTGGGATACCGTCGATCCGAGAACCGAAGCTGTGGAACACGTCCAACACCGCTATACATATTGGAACAGCCGTACTCCGCATCTATCCCGATCACAGATGCTTCAAGACCACATCAGATCCAAAAACATCGGAAACAGGTTCACATCCTACGTTATTCCACATATATAATCTAAAAGCCAACATTTGTCTAAATAAAAATCACTATAAACAACTTAATATTCATATTAAATTTCGGAATTATTACATTTTTATAAAACATCAATTAAAACGTGCAATTTCAACATACATATTGCCTAAGATAAAACCATACTTACTCATATTATGTTTAATTTTAGATCAATTAAATATTTGTTTATATAATTTTCGTATAACCTAACCTTCTCACTTTATGAACACATGTGCAACATATAAATTCCATTTATTGCCACATAGCACGTAATATTCTTTTTATAATACAGTTTCCTTATTTCTTTTATTCAATTGCTGTTACAGTTTTCTTATTTATTTCAATAAATTTTTTATTTATGTTATTAATTCAATCTTTTATTTGTATTGTTTAATTGTTGAGTTTGAGCTTAATTAATATACTCATTACATTGTTCTTACGGGAATAATACATCCGCCGACGAAGATCCTAGAGATATTTTAATTAATCTATGTACTCAAGCTCTACCGCAGTTAGCTGGTTATTTTACAAGAAGAACTTTAAAACTTATGGCGCCCAATTTTTGAATTCAGAATCATAAACTTTTACTTATATTAATTATTTTTCAAAGTTTTTTTTTAATTCTCATCATTCTTAGTTTGAACATCTACTGCGCTTTAACAATATACATATATATAAAAAGCGTTCAAATAAATTTTACCTCTAGTAGTCCATGACAATAAAAATGTTTGTCGTAACTTGTACTATTTACATTTGCATCAGTTGTCAATTTGACAGACTATTTATTCTGATGTATACTTAGTTGGAGCTTTTTGAAATTGCTTTGTAATTTAAAATTGATTTAAAATGGTTTTCACTGTTCAACACAAATCATTCATTGTTGAATCTTATTTTTGGAACGGACATAATATTAACGGACAATGACACTATTTCCTTGAAGAATGCTTAGAGGAATTTAGAAATATGTTTCCAAACTTCGTCTTTGATTTTGATAGTTTTTGGTACACAGTTAAATATTGCACTAAGGTTTTCAGAGAAACAGAGAGTGTTATACGGAAAGAAGACAGTGGCCGTCCGAAAAAATGTACGGAAGAGCTAGTTGACGATGTAACGCAAATTATGAATGATACACCAGGAACATCCATACGAGTATTCTCTCCACGAGTGGGTGTTTCAATTGGCACTTGTCATACAATTTTGAAAAAAGACTTACATTTATTTCCATATCGCATGGCCTATTATCAAGAAATCAAAGAAATTGACTATCCTAGAAGAACAACATTTTGTCAGTGGTTCTTAAATAATTTTGATAATAACATTCTTGACAAAATTTTTCTCAGATGAATCATGCTTTTATCTGAATGGATATGTTAACTCACAAAATATAAGGTTGTGGAATACTAAGAAACCGCATGACTGTTATGTTGTTCATCCACAGAAAATTTAAAGAACTCAATTTTTTGGGTACAGATACCTGATCTTGCAGACCTTCAGATCAAAATTGCTGAAATAATTAACGAAATCGACGATATGCTACTACAAAACGTTTTCTCCTTCATTAGAAGAAGATGTTAGAAATGTCTCGAACAAGGTGGTGGCCACTTTCAACAATTTTTATAAAATGTTACTTGTTTGTTGCAAATAAACGTATCTCATTTAGTTAAATATTTTAATTTTATTATTTTGACATTTATCATGTCATTCAAATAGTTCATAACCAACAAAATTCATATTAAGAACTTAAGTAAAAAGCTAAGATATACGTATAATTTCCATGGGCAACTTCGAGGTAAAATTTAGTTGAACGCTCGTTATATAAAAAGCGTTCAAATAAGCTTTGCCTCTAGTAGGCCATTCCTTTAAAAACGTATGATTATTAATAATTTAAATTTGCATTAGTTGTCAATTAGACAGATGCATAGTTGACAAAAATTGCTTTGTAATTTAAAATTGATTTAACATGGTTTTTACTATACAACACAAATCATTCATGCTAGAATCTTATTTTCGAAACGGACGTAAGATTGACGAACAATGGCAGTATTCTCTTCAAGATTGTTTAGAAGAATTTAGAAATGAGTTCCCTAACGTCATCTTTGATTATGACAGTTTTCGGCACACAGTGACACATTCCGTTATGGTTTTCAGAGAAACAGGGAGTGTTAAACAGAAAGAAGGCGCAGGTCGGGCGAAAAAGCGTACAGAAGAGCTAGTTAATAATGTAAGAGAAATTATAAATAATGCACCAAGAACTTCCGTACGAGCATTATCACAACAAGTGGGTGTGTCAATTGGCACATGTCATACAATTTTGAAAAAGGACTTACATTTATTTCCATATCACATGACCTGTTATCAAGAAATCAAGGAAATCGACTATCCCAGAAGAATAACGTTTAGTCAGTGGTTCTTAAATAATTTTGATAATGACCTTCTTGACAAAACCTTTTTTTCTGATGAGTCATGGTTTTATCTGAATGGATATGTGAACTCACAAAATATGAGGATGTGGACTAATGAGAAACCACATAATTTTTTTGTTGAAACCACACTTCATCCGCAGAAAATTGGTGTATGGTGTGCGATTAGTCGAAGGAGAATTATTGGCCCTATTTTTTTTAACGGAACCTTAACAGGAGAAAGGTATCGACAAGAAATTATTATGCCATTTATCGAACAGCTTGACGACGAAGAATTAACACAGGGTTACTTTCAACAAGACGGAGCTAGAGCACATACAGCAGGTGAAACAATTAATATTCTGCAGCAATTTTTTCAAAATCGGTTGATAAGTTTAAACACTGAACATGAATTTCCACCAAGATCTTGTGACATTACCCCATGTGATTTCTTTTTATGGCCATTCTTAAAGAACTCAATTTATCAAGTACAGATACCTGATCTTGCAGGCCTTCAAATCAGAATTGCTGAAAGAATTGATGGAATTGACAATGCGATACTACAAAACACTTTTTCCTCCATTAGAAGAAGATGTGAGAAATGTTTCGAACAAGGTGGTGGACACTTTGAACAATTTTTATAAAATTTTGCTTGTTTGTTGGAAATAAACATATTTCATTCACTTAAAAATGTTCGTTTTATTATTTTGACGTTTGTCATTTCAATCAAATATCTCATCTCATAACCAACAAAATTCCTATTAAAATTAGTAACAAGCTAAGACATAATCATAATTTCCAAGGGCTACTTTGAGGTAAAATTTATTTGAATTCTTTGTATATAGGTATATAAAAAGCGTTCAAATAAGCTTTGCCTCTAGTAGGCCATTCCTTTAAAAACGTATGATCATTATTCATAATCATTAATCATTTAAATTTGCATTAGTTGTCAATTAGACAGATGCATAGTTGACAAAAATTGCTTTGTAATTTAAAATTGATTTAACATTGTTTTTACTATACAACACAAATCATTCATGCTAGAATTTTATTTTCGAAACGGACGTAAGATTGACGGACAATGGCAGTATTCTCTTCAAGATTGTTTAGAAGAATTTAGAAATGAGTTCCCTAACGTCATCTTTGATTATGACAGTTTTCGGCACACAGTGACACATTCCGTTATGGTTTTCAGAGAAACAGGGAGTGTTAAACAGAAAGAAGGCGCAGGTCGGGCGAAAAAGCGTACAGAAGAGCTAGTTAATAATGTAAGAGAAATTATAAATAATGCACCAAGAACTTCCGTACGAGCATTATCACAACAAGTGGGTGTGTCAATTGGCACATGTGATACAATTTTGAAAAAGGACTTACATTTATTTCCATATCACATGACCTGTTATCAAGAAATCAATGAAATCGACTATCCCAGAAGAATAACGTTTAGTCAGTGGTTCTTAAATAATTTTGATAATGACCTTCTTGACAAAACCTTTTTTTCTGATAAGTCATGGTTTTATCTGAATGGATATGTGAACTCACAAAATATGAGGATGTGGACTAATGAGAAACCACATAATTTTTTTGTTGAAACCGCACTTCATCCGCAGAAAATTGGTGTATGGTGTGCGATTAGTCGAAGGAGAATTATTGGCCCTATTTTTTTTAACGGAACCTTAACAGGAGAAAGGTATCGACAAGAAATTATTATGCCATTTATCGAACAGCTTGACGACGAAGAAATAACACAGGGTTACTTTCAACAAGACGGAGCTAGAGCACACACAGCAGGTGAAACAATTAATATTCTGCAGCAATTTTTTCAAAATCGGTTGATAAGTTTAAACACCTGAACATGAATTTCCACCAAGATCTTGTGACATTACCCCATGTGATTTCTTTTTATGGCCATTCCTGATCTTGCAGGCCTTCAAATCAGAATTTCTGAAAGAATTAATGGAATTGACAATGCGATACTACAAAACACTTTTTCCTCCATTAGAAGAAGATGTGAGAAATGTTTCGAACAAGGTGGTGGTGGACACTTTGAACAATTTTTATAAAATTTTGCTTGTTTGTTGGAAATAAACATATTTCATTCACTTAAAAATGTTCGTTTTATTATTTTGACATTTGTCATTTCAATCAAATATCTCATCTCATAACCAACAAAATTCCTATTAAAATTAGTAACAAGCTAAGACATAATCATAATTTCCAAGGGCTACTTTGAGGTAAAATTTATTTGAATTCTTTGTATATATATATAGGTATATATATATATATATATATATATATATATATATATATATATATATATATATATATATATCGTTCTCGTTCGCTATCTAAAATTCGTCTCCTCGTTCAACTCCGGCCTCTCTATCAAAATTCACACCGGATAACCGGTTTTCCCTCTAGTTACACCCCGCAAAATGACAAATATTCAATGCAAAATTTATAAACATTTTCAATATACAGTCCGATCACTTATAAATGTACATTTTTAAACATTCCAATAAATCACGTAATTTTCAGTATTTTTCTTATGAAAAATCCACAGCAATATGTACAGCAGACCGATTTTCATGTGGCCGGTTAGAAGTACCGCCCTCGAGATGCGCACGAAATTCATAGGTAGGGGAACCTCTGTCATTCAGTGTTTTACATCGTTTTAAGCGATAAACACAGTAGTGCAGTGCCGTATTAAGGTAGTGAGTAATGGAGTTTAAAAGTAAATTAAATAAATGTGTTTTACACAGTCAAACTCGTGAAGTGATCTCAAATGTATTTAAATATATGCATTCTGCATAACTTTTTATATAATTATATGTATAATTTACCGTAATTTTTTTGAAACTTAGTTATTGTTCATTATTGTTTTCTCCTATAATTATTTTTGAGTATTTATGTATTATTTCTTATTGTAGTTATTATTTTCATTGTTATTTCCAATAATATTAGTATTAATAATATTCTTTTCCCCCGCGACTATTAAATAATGTTAATACAACACTCGCCTACGCTCGTTGAAGAATATACTGTTCTTTTGTACATATAGAAAGTTTACAATGTGATTATAATGAGAAAGAGATTAGCATAAACATTATTTGCCAATAATTCAGTTAATTATCCAAATTAGTTTTACTTAATCCTAAGCCTTTCCACAGTTAAGTGTAGCTAACAATCTTATTCAGTCACCCCCTTAATGTGATGTTAGTATGCTATTAGCTAGTAGGTAAGGTAAGACATTTTAATTAAACATGTTATAAATACAAACCATTATAAACATGTTCAACAATGTGATTTTCTGAATTTATCCCTTACTACGTCCCAATGCACGACTCGCACAAAGAGTTTGCATTTCATTTTTCCGAATACTGTCTCTATCTAACACTGACCCTTACTTGACGCACGTACAAATTCTCCCACCGGCCACATGAAAATCGGTCTGCTGTATATGTGTGTGAATTTGAAGCTAAATATTTAGTTTTAACTACGCCAATCTGTATATTAAAAATGTTTTTAATTCTCTTTTTTAAATTATACGAGGGCTGATACCTTTGCTCCGCCCTTGACCCATTTATAAACCAAAACAATTATTTATCTTCACATAGCATTGGCCGCGGTCACTAGAAAATAACCACTTGTGCTTGCTAGCGCTACTTGCTAGTGAACGCTCTGCTTGACAACCAAACGTCGGCGTTACATCTTCGTTGTTGATTGGTTATTTTCATTTGTGTTTAGTTGTACTGTCAAAAGCTACGAAGAACCAAAATTTTAATAAACCTCAACCAACATAAAATTACTAAAAAAAACAACCTTTCGCCAAAACAAAACAAAAAAAATAAACGAACATAAACGAAGCGTACTCCTGGTGTCTAACTTTTGAAATTTTAAACACAAATGATTCTATCAATCAAAACGTTTTACCAGCCGCTTACACCGACAGCATGCACAAAATTTTTACGCTCTTAAATATGGCCGCCGCTAGCAATCTTGTTTTAAATTATAAACAACCGGTCACTATGGTGATTGCAAGCAGTTTGCTAGCAGCTACCTAGCAAGTACGTCTAGTGACCACAGTCATATTGTAACCTGTTATGTATAGACTTAGTGTGCCCACACAATGAACGCAGGTTACCTGCTTATTGGTTTTCGGCGTTGGTAATTGAGCGCTTATTACGCTGGGGTCTGCACAGACTAAAAACAAGTACCTGCTAGTTCTTTAGCAGCTAGTATCAAGTGAGGATATGTTCTTTCTCAGATGAGCAATTACTAACTGATAATCCATTTTTTAAATTAAAAAGGAAAAGTACCTACAGTTTCTAGTTTATATAAAAATCTTATTACTTGCCATCTAACCCATATCTTGCCAGCACTTTTACGGTATAATTCTATTACTATGCTCGTTTGTTCAATATAGCAGATTTCTTAAAGACTGCACCAATTATCAACTCGATATCCATTGTCGAACTAATAATAATTTGTGTAGTAATTTAAACGATGTCAAACTTGTTTGCCGATAAGTCGGCGTAGGCTGCAAATCCGAACAAGTAAAAATCTGCATCTTCACTGTCTATCAGTATTGTGACATTATTGGTACCGATCGGCGCCGTTTACCAGCAAGCAAGCAACCTGCTTTCTTTCTTTACGTAACTTAACGCTAGAAACTTACAAGTCTGAGCCTATTACAGCATGCCTACAGTAGTCGCTCGAGATAGAGAGTCACATATCAGTATCAAACTGGATCCTGTCGAGCAACAGGCGGTGATTAAATACTTGCGTTTAAAAGAGATTGCCCCAATTCAAATTCATCGAGATTTGTTGGATACATTAAGGGAATCTGTAGTATGATATGGTGTAGTTAAAACTTGGTGTCGCAAGTTTAAATGTGGTAGATAGTCATGTACACACGAACATGCAACTGGAGCGCCCACAACCGTCACTACCCAAGAAACTGTTAAAAAGCCCATGATCTCGTGCTGCAAGATCGACGTGTGAATATTAGACAAATAGTTGAAGATACTGGTCTCTCATATCATGTGATACATAATATAATTACAATCGAATTGAACATGAAACTCGAAAAGACATTTGCAGTCGTCTTTTAACGCGGTATAGACACGACAAAGATCAAAATACAGAATAAGGAGTGGACACATCGAGGTTCGCGACCGACCAGGGTTGCGATTTGGTAATTTTAAATTGTATCAACAATTTATAAGAAATTGTACTAAATTTGATGAATTTGTACTAAACGGGGAAATTTTGTTTTTGAATATGTCTACATTGTTTCTCTTAGATCATATACATTACATGTCTAAGGTCTGAGGTTTTTCTACCTAAAAGAAATCCTTTATGAATAAAACATATTGACATTTTATTATATAATTGCAAAAACTTTCCAAAACAAAATTGGACACTACCAATTTCAAGATCTATTCAGCGATTTATACTAATACACACAATAGACATTACACTGCATCCTTCCATTCTTTAATATAATTACAGATTCTTTACATCTTCACATGAAATATTTTTTGTGATAGTTTTTCTTGGAGACCATTTGTGACGGGTAGACACCCACATTTCACATAATCGGTTCAAGGTTCAACCCACCCAACCAAAATCAACAAAAAACAAAATGAGACTCCCACCTAATGTGCTAACTTAAGACGTAACCAACGTAACTGTGACAAGACATCATAAGCAAGTAGCATAAAGCATGAATAGCAAAATCACTATACTAAAACTAAAATGAGGACATGATACGGAAATGTAGTGATTTTCGGGTTTGGAAAATGTGATTTATGATTTTTTTCATATACTAATTTGAAAATAATTTTGGCATTCAATATTTCATTAAAATTGTACTAAAAAGTTTAATTGGGTACGGAGGCACTTAAACCAACTGTACTACATTTAGTACAATTGTACTAACAACCCTGTTCACGATCGTCGAAAAAATTAAAGATGCAACCTACGTTATACGTATTTTGGGTAATAAAGACGTAATTTTAGTAGATTTCCTATGGAAGGGGATCACACACATACAGGTGCTTATTATACCACTTTAAGTCCCAAATTACGCGTTGTCTTGCATCAGATAACGCACTCAGTCACAGATCCGCCATTGTAATAGCTGCAATAACTCAAGCAGGCTTCAAATTAGTTGAACATCCATCATATTCGCCAGATTTGCCCCCCAGCGATTACCGACTGTTTCCAAAACTTAAAGAACATTTTCATCAGATAATGAGGTCGAATAATCTTTTTTCGAGAAGCATTAGGAATACTAAAACATCGATGGGAAAAATCTCTTAATGAAAACTATGTTGAAAAATAAAAACTAGATATTTGAAGCAAAGGGATCTACCCTCGTATTATTCACGAATATTTAACGAATTTAAATATTAAAAATTCCAGCCATTATATGTCATATTAGATTATTCGTAAAGCATTTCTTTTGTATCGCACTGGTCACACAAACAATCCTCCAAAAACTATCTACTTGCGGGCGAACGTTCAACTCATGTATTATGTTTTTATATATCATTTTAATTTAGTTATTAATTAAGTGCTTACGATGTCTCTTCTAATTACCACCTTCTTAATTAGTAATTTTAATTTATTATCGATCTCTACATGTCGAAATTATACCGGCCCCGTATTAATGTTGATATAATTATAGCCACATCTAAATCATATTATGTGGGATATCATTTTAAATTTTTTTTTTGGAATATTTTAAGGATATTAATTTCATCGACATCACCACCCTTTTAGCTCGCATCATTAATTAATTCGTAATTCTTTTAGACATCGCTACTTTCAATACGATTTATCAATCCTTAAAACTAGATCATAAAACGACCCTTTTTCAACCACAAGTTTTCTCTTTCACAAAACTCTCTTCTTCTTGATTCCTGACTCTAGTAAGACTCACACAGTTCTCGACGCGTGCGGTTCAAGCGTACACTGTGAAGTACAGTCACTGCCTCTCTCTCCAGCAATAACTAGATGGGGAACACGGTTGGAAGCTACTAGTTTTTATGCAGAGAATTTCGATAGTTTACAAAATTTCGTTACATGTTTAAATGACGATGCTCAAAGTATTTCTGAGTGCAAGGAACTAATACAAATTCCAAATTAAAAAAATCAGTTGTACTTTCTTCAGGAACACACTCAAATTAAATGATGGATTAACCACAATAAATGTGGCTATTAATAATTTGAAAAATATTCCAAGTGACTTCGGATATGACCTTCGGCAAAAGTTTAACGCAGTTTTTAATAGCAATCCAGATTTAATAACATTGCGGCAATTGTGTATGGGGATAATGCCTCAAAATCTAACTGCTAAATACGCTTAAATAAAATAATATTTCCAGTATGCACCTATAACCAGTTGCGATGTAGAACGTTTTCTATCTACAAGGATGTATTTCATTCAAAGAGAACAAATCTTACAGAAGAGAACCTTGAGATAGTATTGCTAGTTAATATTAATACTCCTTTACTCAACTTGAACTACAAAATGAACAAAATAAAAATGTATTTCGTATTTTATAGATCACAATCCATTTGTTTTCCAGTTATGTAAATAATATTACAAACTCTTTTAAAAATACAAATTTTCAATAGTACCGTGGGCGATGAGGCATCAGTCTCTCGTGTCCAATCCCCTTACAATAATCTTTCTGTTTTACTATTGTAATTTTCTATATTACTTAAATATTTTATAACATTTATTGTTGTTAATATAAACATTATCGCTTGAATTGTTTTGTTTTATTCGTTTTCGTTTTTTAAGTAAATTAATAAATAATTTATTTATGTGTGTGTATAGATGCAGTGAACGAGTAAAACCCAATTTAGCTCCCGATATCAGTTAAGCCGTGTGTCCACTACCAAGTTTTCTTGCGGAAGTTGTTTCCAGAAGTGACTTCCAGAAGTTTTTGTCGTGTAAACACGTATTAGAAGTCGACATCCAGAAGTCACGGCTTGCAGAAGTTACTTGCAGCAATTGTGTGGAAACACGTGTTTGTTGCTTGCTGAAGTAACTTGAACGACTTGCTGTGAACTGCAAGTGTTTTGAAGACTTGCAGAAGAAGTCGGGTATACGTCGGGTAAACGGTTTGTGGTATTCTCTTCTGTTTTCAGTTTTGTTTTGTGTTTTTTTTTTAGTTCTTTTCCAAATTTATAAAAATGGACAAAAATAAATTCGTTTGGAGTAGTGAAAAAACACATTTGGTAATTGAAAAACAAGAAAGTTATCCTGAATTATGGGACACGTCCTCAAAAGACTATAAGAATAAAATTAAAAAACAAATCGCTTTAAAGGCAATAGCCAATGATATAGACGCGCCCGAAGAAGAGGTCAAAAGGAAATTGCACAACCTCAGAACGCAGTGTGGTCAGAAGTAAACAAAGAAAGGAAAAAAAAGTGGCCAAAGTGCTGAAGATGTATATGTTAGCAAGTGGGAGTTTTATAATGACATGAAATTCATGTACCCAAAGAAACTGAGGATAATTTGGTAAGAATAATAAAATACACCTTATATATAACCGTTTTAATTTTTATTTCATTATATATTCCATTATATTATATATTCACTTGTACATACTTATTATATATGCCTATATTGCCACTCCACTTCTCCCTCTGGTGAAATAAAATATTAATACAAAGGTATTTTTAATAATATAAAATATTATTAAAAATCTGGTGTGAAGAACACAAATGCAGGTTCACTATTAATATTTTCTGTGAACGTGTCCGAATATATCCTATCCCCAGAGACGTAGATACGTATTTCGCTTTTCTACAAGCTCATCGGTACGCCCCTGCTGGAGAAAGGATATTTCCGGACACATTCACAGAAAAGAACCACCTCGCCCTATCACCGAAAATTCACAGAAAATATTAATAGTGAACCTGCATTTGTGTTCTTCACACCAGATTTTTAATAATATTTTATATTATTAAAAATACCTTTGTATTATACAAAACTGGAGGGGTTTACCTACTCATGTATGTTTCAATCATTCTGATACATTACACATGCGGTTATGCCGTAGTATGAGTGAAGGCACAAACAAAATGCAGTTTTCTAGAGAGTTTGGCTGTGCTAACCTTTGGAAGGGCGTTGTTACTTCACATTAATTATGTGGACGGTATGCGAGGTACTTCGGCTGTCTGACAACAGGTAGCGCCGAATTTACTTCTGCGCTCGGTCTGGATAATTACGGTGATAGGGCGAGGTGGTTCTTTTCTGTGAATGTGTCTGGAAATATCCTTTCTCCAGCAGGGGCGTACCGATGAGCTTGTAGAAAAGCGAAATACGTATCTACGTCTCTGGGGATAGGATATATTCGGACACGTGCACAGAAAATATTAATAGTGAACCTGCATTTGTGTTCTTCCACCAGATTTTTAATAATATTTTATATTATTAAAAATACCTTTGTATTATACAAAACTGGTGGGGTTTACCTACTCATGTATGTTTCAATTATTCTGATACATTACACATGCGGTTATGCCGTAGTATGAGTGAAGGCACAAACAAAATGCAGTTTTCTAGAGAGTTTGGCTGTGCTAACCTTTGGAAGGGCGTTGTTACTTCACATTAATTATGTGGACGGTATGCGAGGTATACAAAACTGGTGGGGTTTACCTACTCATGTATGTTTCAATTATTCTGATAAAATATTAAGCAAATTCGTTACGAACATTTTTCGGTTCTTGTGCTTGACTGCGTGAATTATGTGGTTCAAGTGGTAACATGTTCCTTTCTGGTAGTATCCCTTCTGTACGGCACTCTCCTTGATTATCGGATACAGGAGAATCAGATGTCATAGACGACGCATATTGAGAATTGCGACTTAACAGACAGTTATGCAGAGCGCAAATGGCCTTAACAATTTTTCTTGTTTTTTCTGGACTTAAAAGAATGGGCTTACGTAAAATTCGAAAACGAGCTGCAATTTGTCCAAAAAAATTTTCAACCACATTTCTGGCCCTAGAAAGCCGATAATTGAAAACACGATTTTGCACTGGCTGGCTCTTGAAAGGGAATGGCTTCATAATATACTTCTTAAGAGCAAATGCGTCATCTGCAACAATAACGTATGGAGTTGGAATAGTTCTACCAAGAAGTGACCGTGGAGATGGCAAATGCAATGTATTTTGTTCAAGGCATTTCGATAATTCACAATTGTTATATACTCCCCCGTCCGAAATTCTACCATTACACCCCACATCAAAGTAAATTATCTCATAATTAGGTCCAATCAACGCCAACAGTACAATGCTATGTGTGCCTTTATAATTGAAGTAAACACTGCCTTCTTTCTTTGGTGCCTGTATCACCACATGTTTTCCGTCCATAGCAGCTAGGCAATTGGGAAAATTCCATTTGTTGTGAAATCCGTTGGAATATTGAAGCCAATCTTCTTCCGTTGATGGAACCTAAAAAAAAGCGGTTTAATTCTTAATAAATGCTTTTGTGTTCATAATTTCTTTTTAGGAGCTTTCAGTTACATTGGACAACGATGTAAATATCACCGATCAGTCTGAAAAAGTCCAATCAGTACCACGGAAACGACCAAAAAAGACCAATTCAGAAAAAGACGAACATGACGTCGTACTGGAAAATGCTCTGCAAATAATGCAAAAACCGTCTGATGAATACCAAATATTTGGTGACTTTGTCGCCTCAGAACTTCGAGGTTTGAGAAAAGCTGGGAGCAAGCGTAAACTTAAAAGATTAATTCAGCAGGCTATTCTAAAAGTGACGGACGAAGACGATGAAGCCAACTCGGACACGCAACTACTTAGTTCAAATACAACTGGGCTTGAAAGCTCCACTCAATCATCAATAATACTGCCTTGCAATACATCTACGAAATTATTTATATGTTCGGACAACGCACAAGGTATTTTTGGAAAATGTTTTTTATATAAATTATTTTAATATTTACCTTCAAATATTTTAATTTCAGACATTGGTACAGAGCCTCGCAACATTCCAACACAATCCTTGCGATCGTACCTACATACAGGGATTCGAAACAGATACATAAGCGAATGAAGGGAATCGCCTACAAAATAATCATACTCATAATTTGCATTTAATTTGAAATACTTATGAAAATAAAATGAATTAAATATATTTTTCTTGTTTTTTATGAATAAAATGATTTAAAAAATATTTTTCTTGTTTTTTTCTTACCTGTTGCCAAAAATCGAAGAGTAACTAAAAGCCGGTCTGTGGGAGGTATAACCAATCTCATTTTAGTATCCTGCTTTTGAATAATTGTTTGAATTAAAGATAAAATGTATTCAAAATCATCATTAGACATTCTCAGGAAATTTTTCAGCTGCATGGAATCTTCGGTCCGCAATTCTTCAAGTAATGTATATTGGAAACTTAAATCTACGCGCCGCAGCACCCAATTTCTCACCCAAACACTTCCTTTTGTTTCTTTTTTTTTAATTTGTTGTTTCTTTTTAATTAAATATGCTGCGATGGCAGCTGCCAATCTTATTTTGCCACAAAACATTTTTATACTGTCATTCGTAAAAAAAAGCAAACTCTACTGCAAGCTGTACTCATATTGTGTAGAAACACGTCTGCAATTTCTTGCAGCAAGTTCGTCGTAATAACTTCTACAAACTACTTCTGGAAGCAGACTTCCGCAAGTTTCGGGTTGAGTGGAAACACTTCAGCAAATACTTGCAGAAGTTCTTCCGCAAGTGACTTGCTATTGGACACAAGGCTTTAAGTGTTTCACAACTAATACTTGGCACCGAAAAATTATGCGGAACAAGCGGTCACCATTTAAAAATCAGGGTGATTGAGGAAGAGCGGTCACCGATCACTGCCTTCTTTAAAAACCACGGGATCGCTTATCCACATACTGCTTCCAGCTGCACAAATAATTTTGTTGTACAAATCTTTATCCTACAATCTAAATTCAAAGTTTTATTATTTGTGTTGATTTAAATGCCAAAAAAATGCATTGATAATAATTTGCATCTGAATTTAAAAAATTATATATTATAATAATAAATTTACATTATATACAGCGTCCTCTATACAATAATTGCTGAAATTCAGAAGTCCGTAATTTGAATCAAATACTGTATTAATGGTAAGAGTCATTTATTATTGAAGAAAATCATTTTATACATTTATCATCTTGTGTCCGCCAATTTTTATTACATGAAAATCGCGTGTAACTCGCTAATTCATTTTCTTTGCTCATATCGTAGACCATATTTGCGATATTTCTCAGAAAAATTGGATTATATTTTTAAAATAAAAAATATCCCACGGACAAACTCTATGTATCCTCTGCACATGGACATAGATTTTTTTTTGAAGTGTTCGATTTCATGTGTATCATGAAATAGTGAAGTAGTGAAGGCGAACAAAGGTCGCCTGAAACCAATAATCGATACATATTCTGAAATATAGTTTTCTATTGGTTTGCGATTGATAGGAATTTTGAACCAAAAAAAAATTAGCATTTCGATGTGTAAACACGAAGTATTTAATACAAATATCTGCAACTATACAAATGGACATACACAACGTATTTAACCAATGGTCACTTCAACTGCAGTCACTTCGATCTAGTGATCTCGTTAGCGCAGATTGGCTAAATAAGTTAGGTATGTCCATGTGTACAGATATGTTTTAATACAAAGTGTCCCTGATTTTAGTTTACAGAATGCAACTCCTCACCTGGTATATTTACGAATAAATGTTTAATATGAAAGTTGATTTACCTCTTAAAGTCTATAGAATGACCTAATTAGTTTTGCATTTAGTTATCGCCTTAAACGGCAACTTTTTTTTAATAAAATCCTATATGGCAGCATAAATATTAATCAAGGCGCAAATAATTTCCGTCTCAATAATTTTTTCACTACTTTTGCAGTTTTTGAAAGTATTTAGAAAGAGCATTGAGAGCACTTGTCTAATAGTAGGCTTTGAAAAATTAATAATTTTTGCGATTGACAAGTAGAATTTATATGCCAGTTTATTATGGTGCGTGTTTACTTTTAGTATTAATGTTAGTTTTCTGAATTTTTTCATTGTTCAGGATTGTATTTTGACTACGTTCGATTTCGTTAATACTCAATATGCCTACTACACACATCCCCAACGAATATGTAGACATGTTGTTAATTTATGGACAATGTAATATGAATTCCGAGAAGCACCACACGTGTATCGAGTACGATTTCCAGAAAGTGCGCATCCATCGCATATGACTTTCAGTAAAGTGGAGTCGAAGATGAGAACTGGATCCTTTCCTAATAAGCTAAAACACAGGAATCTTCGAGCAATTGTTAGAAATGAAGAACACATTATCAACGTTTTGGCCTACGTAACGATAAACCCACGCCTTGCTATCGGTACTGGCAACTGCATGTGTGCAGTTGAAGTGACCATTGGTTAAATACGTTGGGTATGTCCATGTGTACAAACGCATATTTTAGCATATTTGTATTAACTTGTAGGAATTTTCACATTAATTTAGTAGAAGCTAGCATTCATAATGCATCAAACACTATATTACAAATACAAACAGATATATTATCTGGGTGATATCGGATATTCATTTAACGTTAAAATAGATCAATCTTCTATGACCATATTCATTTAACGTTAAAATAGATCAATCTTCTATGACCATTGCAATAAAAAAGCACATGAACTTGTGTATTATTTATATTTTGTAATAAATACATCACATACATAAGTTTAAATCAAAATATTAACATGTTCTCTACAATCTAAAAGGAAACATATGCGATCCGCGATTTTTTATAAATGTACAAAGACGTTCTGCACATTATACAATCATATATAATATTTCCAAATTGTTACCTTGAATAGAAGAAATATTAATTGGCTTTTATTGAATTACTTATTTATTAGTGATTAACTGCTTCAATAAAACCATATATTAAGACAAGTTATTAACACGACTAATTTACATGAAGATTTTATAAGATGATTACCTGCACTTCTACCATTAAAATTAAGTTATTGATTTTACTCTTGATAGAATGCATTTCTTGAAACGTTTCATACTACTTATAATTTTACTACGTCATAATAGACTTTATTATTACAATTATTATATTTTATTTTGGTATATACAGATATTTCAACTAAACTGAATACAGATATGCACTGATGAAATGCATGATTTTCAGTTTCAATGTAAGGAGACTGAACAGTTAATTTGTAATTTGAACCGTATGTATATGTTTTTCATATACATTAAACTAACAAAGTATAGAATTATTCAAAAACAATAATATATTAGTCAGAAGGCCAGACGAAGCACATCATAGTCAGTAATATCAGGTGCAGTAACCTAACGGTCACAAGTTATTATCACAGAGACCCTGTTATTGCTGCATTTAGGATATATTATGTTAACTACCCCTCACAACGTTGTCAAGAGTGTTATGTGTCACAACCATCATTATTTGTGTTGCTGTTTTCATGTTGTTTTCTATCATTTAAATTTATCAATTATAACCTAAAAAGCGTTCAAGGGAAAAATATAAACAAAACTTATCAACGTTGTGTGATGCGATATCACGTTTGCTTATGACGTGCCTCGTCTGTCATTGTAAATAGACTACATCACTACATGTGTACATTGATAAAATATTTGGGAGTTTTAGTGTATTTGCGCAAAAAAAAAAACTGCCCACGAAGCAGTCTTGCATGAAAATACAAGTCTATAACGAAGAATTACATAGGAAAAAATTATCGAGTTGGGCGATCAATTACACATTCTCTCTTAAACGTGCTTATATGCATGTTTATCACTTTTTTTATTTGTGCAAAAAAACTACCAGGGAAAAAGTTATCTTACATGATAATACAGGTGCCCCCCTACTCATCAACAGACTAACAATCAACTCGAGTTTCATCAACACCTAACCCGTCAACGGTGCATAACCTCAACAAAACTACTAGTCGTTCAATCCTACAGAACAACGGTAAGTTTTACCAATTGTACTCGTTTTAAAGTATTATTGTTACTTTTGCGTTAACAGTAATATAGAATAACAAGTTTTGCGAATACACAACGAGGATGCCAAAAATTACTTTTTGAAAGTTATTCTTACAATATGATTGGACGTGGTAATAATCGCCATAGATATTATATTGTTAGGGCTCTGTTCCCACTCATCAAGATGGTAATGTTAAGTTAGGTATGCCCCACAATCATGGCCCATCTCCAACTCGTATCGATATTAAAGTAGTTAAAAATAGTATCAAGGAAGCTGCTGTGGAAAACCCTAATATCACACCTGGAAATGTTGTTAATACTACAACTGAAGGAATTAATGATTCTGTCAAGATAAGTCGTCCAGAATTAAGAAATTTTGAAAAAACAGTTTGTTGGAAGCGTAAGGTAGTCGAATTGAGTCCAGCAATTCCATACTCTTAACTGAGATAAATATTCCTCAGGATCTTCATGTCGCAAAGACTGTTAGAACAGAGAATTTTATTTTGGGAGATACTGGTGAAGAGGATCGAAACAGAATATTTGTCTTCAGTTGCACCACAGATATTCACTGTTTAATACAGTGCCCCATATGGATTATTGATGGTACAGCCGAAGAAAATGCTTTTAAAAGGCTGGTTCCAAACATCAGAATACATGGATATTTTTTAAATTTTAGTCAGTCTATTTGGAGAAAAATAAAAGATCTAGGATTTGTTGAGAGATACATAAATGATGAATATTTTAGAAGCACCATGAAATCATTTTCTGCACTAGCTTTTGTACCTTTTGAAAAAATCCAAGCTACATTTAAATCACTGGCTGATGAACTAATTGAAAATTTTGGTGAAGAACAGATTAATATTTCATAGATTATTTCATATCGACATGGGTGGGACGTCCCCATCCTAGAACTCCAACATTTGAAATTGAGACGTGGAACTGTAACAGATTAACGTTAGAAGGATTACCAGGTACCACTAATTCTGCAGAATCATGGCATCATTTTCAGCAATATTTACTAGTCACCATCCTAATGTATATAAGTTGGTTACATATTATTAAAAGAGCAAGTTCGAGTGGATTGTATTAGCACACGTTTGGAAGCTGGTCAAATTGTAAGCCTTTATATCAGACAAGAATATCGATATGCAAATGAAAGACTTTTAACTGTGATTCAAGATTTTAAAAGATGAAATGTTGGTGAATTTCCTCAAGCATGCAGTCATTATATTCATTATGCAGAATAGGTAATTACCGATATTATTATCAATAGAATTTTTCTTTTAATTTACTTACGAGTATTTTTATTTTGTTCTATAAAGGTATTTGTATGCATTACATTGAATTATGTATGTATGGATTATATTGAATGTTTATATAATTCGCTACATTTAATATATGCATAATGTAATACAAAATGTGTTTTTATTGTTAGGTAATAAGTTATTCAATTTGTTAATTTATAGCATTGCTTTCCAAAAAACCTCCCTCTATAGATGATTACATAAAATGTTAATTCGACGGCAAGAATTTATACTTTATTCGGCTAAAATATTATGAAAATGAAAAATTGTTTTAGATTTGCACATAAAAGCCGTTTGACACGGCATAAATTTTGTTATAAAGTTTACAATGAAAAATATTATAAAATACTATGCAATTTGACCTTCAAAGTTGTAAAATAAAATTGTAAGAAAAAAATAAAACTGTTTGATACGATTTGAAAAATTTATTGAAAAATTTGTGAGTAAGCATACGCATTTTAAGTTCCGTGACATGTTTTCGATAATATTATTTGTTTGATGTTCTGATGCCAACTTCCCACGTGATACCTAACCTAACCTAACCTCGTCACGCCGCCGGCATCGCCCGTACGCGCAGTTTTACTGCGCACTTTTTATTCTTTACTTTATCATTTATAGAACCAATCCTATAAATTTTCTAATATTTTACATAAAATAATTGTGTGTAACACGCTATTAATTTTACAAATAAATTTTATATTTTTTATTGTAAACAAAATTTACGCCGCGTCAAACGGGCTTAATAATAAAACAATTATTAAACTATGTATTCTAATCATATTGTCGGTAATTTTGTTGATGAAATATCTGTGGACGAGTTGGTATTTTGATATTGATATTTTCATGTATTGACGAGTTGCGTGTTGATGAAACGCGAAATGACAAGTTGGGGGTTTATGAACTGGATAGACTCCCGATAATACAAGCCCATACCGAATAAGAATTACATAAGAAAAATTTATTGAGTTAGGCGATTAATTACACCATTCTCACAGAAAAATTCAGATATGCCTATATGCATGTTTCTTACTTCTTCAAGAATTGAAGAAGATTGAATGATATTTTTGTATATACGGTCCGCGACATAAAAAACGGGATAGCTTCTTATGCATGTCATTAATGACAAAAGCATAACCTTATATTAATAGCTACTAATATTGATAAAAGACTTACTTACAAAACTAAATTAATATCAAAATCGTTACAAGACGTGTCCCATTTTTTTTTTACGCGAACAGTAATTTGTATCACTCAAGAGATTTGTTTTCAAGACAGACTGAAATTTATGATCCAAAAACTATAATATTAGTTAATATAATGAGGAAAATAATTATTAAGGCTGAGTTACATTACACTTTTTTTTGTACTAGAAACTTGAACAAGTTCTAGTACATACTAGATTTCATGCAAGTTTTAATGTATGCTATTTATATTTGGGCACCAAACTTTGAGTTCATTACCAACATAAAATAAAAATTTCTGTTTGTTTATTATTATATATTTAATTTATTAATTATATAATTATATAATATAATTATTAATTATATATTTAATTTAGACGGATTGTGGTTATTTATTGGCTCTTATAGATACAAAAATATTTAACAAAATTCGTTAAAAACCAGACAAAATAAACCAAAGCCTTCATTCAAAATATTACGACTATATGATTCGTGTAAATACAAGAAGCCCAGTTGGTATAAACGAAATAGTGTTTAATGCGCAAGTCTAGTATGAAACTTGTACGAAAAATAGGACCGGACCTAGTTTTGTAGTTTAGAAACTTTGACGTGTTTCTTCTGAATTACATGATCAAAGTTTCGACAAGTATAGCAAGCGCCAATTAAGTTGGCGCGAGGAGGGGGTGCGCAGAAACTGTTTTTAAAAATGTCCACCCCCACTACTCAAGTAATTGTCAGAATACATTTGTCATTGACGTTTGACGGAACATGTCTTTGCTAGGGGATCATAAAGTGATACACGCTCAGAGGTTAGAATTATCTGACATTTGATGTAAAACCAAATACAAATCTCCCCACTACTTTTAATCCTGCGCGAACTTACCCCTCCTCGCGCCAACTTAATTGGCGTTTGCTATACATCTAGTTTGAAAACTTGTCAAAGTTTTTAGACGAAAAAAAAAGTGTAATGTAACTTAGCCTTTAGAGAGGTTCATTCGAGGAACATGCACCGGCGGCTCGTTCTATATTTTGTCCATCGCTCCGAACAACGTTGAGCGCACTTCTCTCGTTTAGAGTAATAAATTATTACTGTTAAAACTCGAAACGCACCGAAACCTATATAAATAAACGATAGGGTATAAATTTATAAAAGTGGTTGAACACTTACCGTTTTAATAGTCTTCCGTGAAGTCACATACTGGGTAAAATCGGTTAAATATTTGCAATATCACATGTGTTTCCACAGTAATTTCCACAAACCGAGTACGTTGTAGAGAAAAAAGTGTGCTTATATGATACAAGCACAATGTTTCTCGTGTGTTCCACCACTTTTACAAATTTATACCTCTTATTTTATATTTATATAGGTTTCGGTGCGCTTCGCTTTGTAACAGTAATAATTCATAACTATTTACTCGAAACAAGTGAAGTGAGATCAACCTTGTTCGGTAGCGACTGACAAAGTATATATACGCGCGAGGACGAGCCGCCGGTACGATATTACTCTAAAGAACCTCTCTAATAATTATGTATTTGAAAAGTAACAGGTGTTCATTTAAAAATGTCATCAATTTACCTGTGATTCTTTGATAGAATCAAATAGGGCCGATAAGAAAAGTCGTATCTTGGTCCTTGTAATTGTATCTTGACATTTGTCAGATTAATTCCATTTTAACAAGCAAAGTAATCTGCTTTAGCGTTTCAAACGTGTTTATTTCTCTAATTCTTGCATAGAAGCCAGTGGTCAACATTTTCAGCAATTAATGTAATTTTTAGTTAAATACACTGAATAATGATATTTACATTGAGTTTTGAATGCTTGTCATTTTGATCAATAAAAGGTATAGTACATACCTCAAATTATTTTACAAATTTCATATGCTAATTGATGACGTTTTTAAATGAACACCCGATATTTTTAATATAAAATTGAATTTATTCTGTATACAATTATCAACAAAAATTATATTTAAAAAAGAAATTTTTTCATTGACCAATACGCCACAAATACCGAATAAGTGATTTTGCAGTACTGCACGCCTACATATTTACCACAAATATGCTACACTAGAATGTAACTAGATAGAAAAGCGAACTCTGACGTACAGCGAATGAATATTGGTTCGCGCGCTGAGAATTATCAACAGCAGAGAGAGGAGTATGTTTACATCAGCTTGTATCATGTTTACATGGATATAATATAAACATTGGCGAAATATTACGCTACTGATACGGTAAATATTTCTTCCAACGTAATTGTTACGTCATAATTCGCGCATGTGTTCATTACGTCAGAGTTCCTTTCTCTATTCCCTTATATTCTACGACTATAATAAATGTTTAAATATTTTTACTTTTGAAACGATATAATTTGACAGAATTACAAGCTAAGTGATTAACTAGCGAGATTCATTAAAAAATGTTAAATTAAATGACATATATGACATAGATATAGATGATTTAAAAATGTTTGTTTACGATACTGTACGAATTCCTTCCAGCAACATACCATCTCAGATTATTATTGTTACTATTATATATCATATAAACAACTGTCGGCAGTATATTTTTGTCTTCTTTACTTTTACTTGTTAGTTCAATTTCGTACACAAAGCCAAATTATTATGCGTTGCGTATGTACGAGGAATATTTGAAATGGTTCCGGCATTACCGACATACAGCAGTTATAGAAAAAAAATTGTTTTGCCATCAGATAGATATGTAAACTGGCACAATTTCAAGTCATACTGATCATTAGTTTGTCTATGGTAGGCTTCTAAAGTTGTCAGTTCACATTGTCGTTCAACAACGGAAAAACTCGAGTATCGCACAGTGATAAAATTCCTTTGTTTGAAAGGGAAAAGTTGAGTTAGACTCTGCATACGGTGAAACCACCCCTTCATTTACAACGATAAAACATTGGGTGGCCGAGTACAAACGTGGTCGTACAAGCATTTTAGACGAGAAACGTTCCGGGCGTCCGAAAACTGCTACGACTGGCGAAACGGTCGATTTAGTGCATCAAACTGTGATGGAAGATCGTCGATTGACTGTTATGGATATAGCTAAGGCTTGTGGTATATCATCTGAGCGGGTGCACAAGATTTTACATCAAGATTTAGATATGAGAAAATTATCCGCGCGATGGATGCCGCATTTGTTGACGATCGACCAAAAGCGCATACGGTCGAACATGTCGAGCGAGCGTCTTGTATCAAAGTAACAAAAAAATCCGGCGGAATTTTTGCGGCGATTGATAACCGTCCATGAAACCTGGGTACACCACCATACCACCACGTCCCAGACCAAACAGCAGTAAAATGGAGTGGATTGTAGTGGGAAAACCAAATCCGAAGAAGGCCGAGGTCGTTCTCTTTGCAGGGAAAGTGATGGCGACAGTTTTTTGGGATAGTTAAGGAATAATTCTTGTCGACCCTTGCAAAGGGTTCAACAATCAACGAACAGTACTATGCTGCATTGCTAAATAAATTGAAGGCCACAATGAGAAAACGTCCACATTTGGCAAAAAATAAAATTATGTTTCAGCAGGATAACGCTCGGGTTCACACGTGCATGGTTGCAATGTCAAAATTGTACGAATTGAAGTTTGAATTGCTTCCACATCTAGCCTATTTAATTTAATATTTAATTTGTAATAATACGAGGTGTTTTTTTAATTAAGGTCCGTTTTGTTGTAGACACTAGTAGTTCGCGCGCATATCGCAACGAGCGCATGCGTCGTGTACCGGCATGCCTCGGGAACAACTGTGCTCAGTTTCAGCTCTGTAGCTAACCTGTACGGTTCTGTTCTATGCTTTCAAAATGTTTACGACTATCAACTCGCCCGCCGCGTGTGAGGTTCGGTCAGTGATACGGTTTTTGTCAGCAAGGAACCTGTCTGCTGCAGAAATTCATCGACAGATTTGCGAAGTGTACGGTGATACTGTTATGAGTGAAAGCAAAGTGCGTAAGTGGGTACGACAATTCAAAGATGGTCGTGACAACGTTCATGATGAGTACCGCTCCGGTCGCCCTTCTTTGATTAGAAACGATTTGGTGGCTTCAGTTGAAGCGAAGATTCGTGAGAACAGGCGCTTCACAATAACAGGTCTCTCAAACGAATTTCCTGACGTGTCGAGATCAGTGCTTTACAACATTGTTTCTGAACACATAAAGTTTAGGAAACTGTGCTCCCGTTGGGTCCCGAAACTCCTAACAGAGGACCACAAAAACCAACGATTTAAGTGTGCGACGTAGTTCTTGACTCGTTATAACGAAGAAGGTGACGGCTTCTTGAGGCAGATCATAACTGGAGACGAAACATGGGTTTCGCATAACACGCCCGAATCGAAGCAACATAGCATGGAATGGAGACACACACAATCGCCTGTAAGGGTGAAGGCCAAACAGACTGTGCCAGCGCAAAATCATGGCGTCGGTGTTTTGGGATAGGCATGGTGTTTTGTTGGTCGACTTCATGCAACTGGGAACCACTATCAATGCAGAAGCATACTGCCAAACCATGAGAAAGCTACGTAGAGCGATTCAAAACAAAAGACACGGCATGCTGACAAAGGGAATTGTCCTTCTCCATGACAATGCAAGACCTTACACTGCAGGTCAGACCCGCGATTTATTGGACAGTTTCGGCTGGGAAGTTTTAGACCACCCACCCTACAGTCCTGATCTTGCGCCGAGCGATTACCATCTGTTCCTCCACCTCAAACGTCACCTCAGTGGCAACCATTACAATGATGACGACGACGTGAAAACGGCAGTGAACTCTTGGTTATCGGAGCAGGCGGCAAGTTTTTATGAAGAGGGTATTTTAAAATAGGTTAATAGGTATGATAAGTGTTTGAACAAACTTGGCAACTATGTCGAAAAATAGAGTAAAGTATGTACTTTCTGAAAATAAATTTACTTTTTTGAAATAACCTTTTGTTGTATACTTATGTTCAAACGGACCTTACTTAAAAAACACGCCTCGTATCTCGGCGGAAAAAAATATGGGTCAAGGTTGAAGACGCTGTAAATCAGTATTTTTCAAATTTAGACAATAAATTTTTTTCTGACGGTTTAAAGGGATGGGGAAAACGTTGGACCAAATGTATCGAGATGCAGGGAGATTACGTCGAAAAATAACTTTTATCTTGCTTCGAAATATGATTTGCTAAAAAGGCCGGAAACATTTCAAATATCCCTCGTATGTTTAAGTATTAACGAAACAAGTATTTCTTCTATTCAATTATATGAAACACATTTATTTTTTTAACATCTCATCAACTCCCGGTTAGAATATCATATAAGAATGAATTTATAATTTTGAAAAATTTTCTTAAGCCCAAACCTTGAACATGGATCTATATCTGAATAAATATATGTAATTATTTTTTAATATACATTATAGTCTATAATCTAAACTTTAATATCGCATTTTATTCTTTTTTTTGGATCACTTATGAAGCCTTCACTGCATTTATATATTATATATAAACATAAAATATAAACAGTGATAAAAAGCCACTTTCACTTACAAACTTCTCCATATTTCTTAAAATAAATATTTATTAAATAAAAAACATTTAAAAAAGGCAAAAATATGTTGAGATATTTTCTTCAATTCTTACTAAAACAATTTTATTCAATGAGTTCATATAAAATATTATTTTGTATAATTTAAAATTTCAACATATAGGTATATATTTTCTAATATTTGTATTTATGCTTTTTTCTAATCTTATTCTATTGTTAATTCTAGTATACGTTATTTCTTAAATTCTAAATTTAAATTATAATCCACTGCAAATAAAATTTAACCACGTACAGACCCGTAACTATAAATACGAAAAAAAGTAATACGAAATTTTGAGAAGTGTAATTTAAAAATTGGAAAAATAAGTCTGCAAACGTATGTTCACTTAGGCACCGACTTACATACATATGTATATAATAATATAAGATTTTTAGTAGCCCCATCCGTGGTTCATTTTTTTCCAAATCAAGTGGAAGGATAAAAAAGGTGCAATTTCCAAAAGAAAAAAAATGCAATAAGAATAAAATGTGTAATTAAACTAGCACGAACAATTATCCTTTTGATGTGAATCACTTGTAAGATTTCGCCCTGGCTGAGATGGTTTGTGTTGAACTCCCGATTCCGCAGCATTAAGATCCAATCTTCCATCTTGAATACTTTGATAAATTCTAGTGGCGGTTTCCAGAAATGCATCTTCGACATTTGATCCCCTAAAATCAATATTTTTAATGAAGTTAACAAACAGTGCGCTAATGTAGCGGATTATTAAAGAAAGAAAATACGTAACGTCTTCTTGTCACAAAATACAGGCTGATTCATTTTCGGCCCTCACCATGGGGATCTCTCTTATTATTGGAGATAGAGTATAGGTTTAAATTTGGCAAAGTTGTTAAATTTTGTGTTTGTTATAAATCCGTAAAGAACATAGACCTGTGAGAAATGACCTTCTTTTTTTTTAAAAAAAAACGCGAAAACCCCATTTTCTTCTTTTACCTGTAGCACCGACATTTGGCCTTGTAGAGAAAAAATAAAAACACATCCTTCTGGCCATTTCTAAACCTCTATCCAGTGGTGTACTCTTAAATTTTTATACGACGTTTCGTTTCTTTCTGGCCATCATCAACTATCTAATTTCTTATAGGCGCCATATTGGATTTAGACATCTTCAGAAAGAGTTTTTTTTTCTGATTTCAACCATGTACCACATGCCGACTATAGTTTTTGACATTAGGTTTTATTTGAAAGAATAAATTATAAGATTAAATAAGGTAGCCTTTGGGATTTCAATCTGTCAAAACATTTCATTTATTGTTCATTAATAATACAAAAATGTCGTACACTAACGAAGAGAAACGAGATATGATAAGTATTTTTTATTCTTCGAAACGAAATTCAACAGTAGCGAGTACAAGATAACAAAAACATTAATAAAAATACATAGAAAAGTAAACAATAAACAATTACAGTAAATGCTCAATTATCTGGCCATCTTCGGTAATGCACAATTGGGCACGCCTTCTGGCATTTTGTACTGCCCTTTGTATAGTTCTTCTAGGAACTGCATCGAAGGCATTCTGAAGTCTGTCTCGTAATTCTTCAATGTTTTGTGGCGCATCTACTTTATAAATATTATTTTTAACATATCCCCATAAAAAAAAAACCTAGCGGACTTAAATCAGATGATCTCGCAGGCCATTCAACAACTTCCCTATTTCCAATCCAACGGTTTGCAAACTCTTGATTTAAGAAATTTCTAACAGCTGCATTGTGTGCTGGTGCGCCATCTTGTTGCCACCATAAATATTGTAATTGATTTAATGGGATATTGTCGTCAAGATAGTCAGATACGTATGTACGTAAAATGTTTAAATATCTTTCTCCATTTAAATGTTCTTCATACATAACTGGTTCTAAGAGACGATTTGCCAAAATACCCATCCAAACGTTTATTCCAAAACGATGTTGTGGTCTTCTAGCCCTGTTTTGTCGTGGATTTTGTACTGCCCAATAGTGCTCCGTATTTCTGTTGAACATTCCAGAATTTGTAAATTTTGTTTCATCTGAGCAGATGATTTTGCTTAAAAAATTTTCGTCATTTTCTATCCTTCCCATTAACCAATTACAATATTCTAGTTTTCTCAAATTATCTCCAGGCAGTAAAGAGTGACTAACATGGATCCTGTATGGTTTAAACCTACTTTTATGTAAAGTTCTCCAAACTCTGTACTGGCACAAATTTAATTCTGACGCTACTTCGCGTGTAGAAATTGATGGATTATTATTTATCTATAAAAATACAAGATTAACATGAAATTTGAAAACACGCTTTTAATTTACCATTTGTAAAATATCTTGTCGATTTTCATTTAAATTCCTGTTGTCTTGACCATTACGCGGCTTAGTAAACGATCCATTCTCGACCAAATTTCTGTCGAGATCTAGAAAAATGGTACGATGAGGCTGTTGTCGTTCTGGATATAATTGTAGATATCTTGTACTCGCTACTGTTGAATTTCGGTTCGAAGAATAAAAAATACTTATCAATTCTCGTTTCTCTTCGTTAGTGTATGACATTTTTGTATTATTAATGAACAATAAATGAAATGTTTGACAGATTGAAATTCCATGGCTACCTTATTTAATCTTATAATTTATTCATTCAAATAAAACCTAATGTCAAAAACTTTAGTCAGCATGTGGTACATGGTTGAAATCAGAAAAAAAAATTCTTTCTGAAGATGTCTAAATCCAATATGGCGCTTATAAGAAATTAGATAGTTGATGATGACCAGAAAGAAACGAAACATCGTATAAAAATTTAGAGTACACCACTGGATAGAGATTTAGAAATGGCCACAAGGATGTGTTTTTATATTTTCTCTACAAGGCCAAATGTCGGTGCTACAGGTAAAAGAAGAAAATGGGGTTTTCGCGTTTTTTTTTTAAATAACGAAGGTCATTTGTCACACGTCTATTTTCTTTACGGATTTATAACAAACACAAAATTTAACAACTTTGCCAAATTTAAACCTATACTCTATCTCCAATAATAAGCGAGATCCCCATGGTGAGGGCCGAAAATGAATCAGCCTGTATACAGGTGTCCTTGAAATAAAGTAACAACGTATGCAAAACGGAAAGATGCAATTATATAGAATATAACCCCAAAATTAAAAACCCCACTGAAAATAAAATGATGTGCTACCTGGATCAGAATGTCTATAAAAAAGAACTTGACCCAAATATATAAAATATATAAAAACTCTAAAAGATAACTTTGTTATCTTGTAAAGTTTTTATAAATATACAGCTGTCGATGTTATAAAACAACTACAATGAAGCAGCTTTGTTTACTCAGGGTTCAGTAACCTCAATACAATTACGTACGAATACATCAGCTGTAAATCATTTCCGCGATCACAAACTACCTGTTTCTCTTAATCGGAACACGACATCCACCACTGCTCGACGATTTGGAAAACGCTCCCTATACATACGGCAAATTTTACGAGAATTTCCACTGGTTTCGCCATAAATGTAAATAATACTAGGGGTACACTGAAAATTTCAGGAAAATCATAAATAAAATGTTAACAGATTGAAATACTTTATTGCTTTTCGAAATAATCACTCTTAAGTTCTATACACTTTTCCATTCGTATAAACCAATTAGTAAAGCATTTATCCCACTCAGAAAATGGTATGTTTGAAATGTGTGTTTCATACGCCCCAACAGGTGATAAAAATCTTTCCTTGTCCACACATTTTACTTTTAATTTTGGGGAACGTAAAAAAGTTATTGGAGGATAGGTCAAGGCTTTAGGGACAATGGCTGAGTAATTCAACGTTGTTGCCGGTCAAATAGTCGAGTGTTTTACCCTGTGCGAACTTGCATTGTTAAGGTGAAGTAGGATACGACGGTTCTGATTGCTTTTTAGTAACTCTTCAATAACTCGCGGCAAACAAATGGCAGTATACCATTCTGCATTTACAATTCTGCGATTCTCTAAAAAAATCGTGGCCACGTGACCAGTCTTAGATACAAAACAAGGAATCATTTGTTTAGAAACACTGCGCGCTCGAACAACTTTTGTCGGTTTTGTTTCACTTTGAAACACCCATACAGCAGATTGGTTTTTTCTTTCAGGTTCATATGAGTAGATCCATGTTTCATCGCCACTGACGATGTTATACACAAGTTTTGATGAACCTGAGTGGAAGCGTTTCAGTGTTTCTTTACACCACTTCACACGAGCTCCTTTTTGGTCTACACGCACAGCTTTCTTACATTTAAATGACCGTGCAAAATTTTTATGCCAATGCATAAGGAAGCACGAATTTCAGCATACAGTGTATTTCACTTTTCATGGGAACACCCAAATAACTTTCTTATTTTGAAAGCAATCAATAAATACATAACTTTTTATCAGTGGTGTAGGCCCCGACAATGCACCTTTTTGTATGAAGAGTTTTTATAAAGTCAAGACCTAGCCAACTATAATTAAAATAAAAAGTAGTGTTTCAAGTAATGTCATACTAGCGATTAAGGTAGAGCAAAAATGTATTAGAAAAATTTTTTACAAATCACTTAAGAACCCTTAATACCAAATTTCGCGGAAAAATTTTCATTTTTAAATTCTTCTACATTCTTATGCTGTCAGTAGATAATAGTTTGTTATTGCAATGATAAGAGTGCCATGAAGCAAAAAAAAACAATTCACAAATATTATTCAGCATTAAAGAACAAACTAAACAAAAGCAACAATTTAACGAACAATATTTTAAATGGGATCTTTTTCAACTAAATCACCTTAAAGACGGACATATTTTTCCAATCGCCTTTTGTGATTCTGACACAGTTCCTGTATGTTTTGAGGTCTAGATGCATACACAACATTTTTAATAGTCCTCCAAAGAAAAAAGTCGAGTGGTGTTAATGTCAGGTGATATCGAAGTCCACTTTATTAAAGAGCTATTACGGCCTATTCATATTAATGGAAAGTTTTCGTCTAACCATGCTTGCACTAGTCTTGCGTTAGGAACTGGGGATCCATCTACCTGGAAGTGCAAATCTCGCCTCTTATCCAGTGGTAAATTAACAAGCACATCAATTAATTCAGTATTTAAAAAATTTAAAAACCTTTCTGCATTTAGCGTATCAAAAAAGAAAAGGGGATCAATTATTTGTGTATTTATAATTCCGCACCACACATTAACTTTCTGCAAATATTGCCTTTTACAATTGATAACCCATTTTGGATTTTCTGTTGCCCAGTATCTACAATTCTGGGACGAAACAACACCATTAGTAGTGAAGATAGCTTCATTACTGAACATTTTCAATTTAGAAAATTGCCTTGAGCCCATTGACAATACTCCATTCTTCTATTGATATCTCCTTCTTCAAGGGTGTGTAAATATTGTGATGACTCATCCAATAACGCGTCACGCGTCTGGTGTTTTCTCGAGGCCTACGGGAACGCTCTCGAAGAGTATTCACCACGATATAAAAGCCGCGTCGAAGAAGGGATGGACATTCAATCCCAGAGCTCGCGCAGTACACATAAATATAGATACATAAATATAAATACGTAAATGTGCTTATTGTTAATAGTTAGTTTTATATTGTTATACGTTTTATTATTAATATAGTGTGTGTCTAAAGTTATTGTTAGTTTTATTTAAGAACCCGAAAAGACAAACTTTACAATATTTTGGCTTATACGGTTTCAATTTCTGACAACGGAGACATCTTCAAATTTTGGAGTAAGAGATATTTAAATGTCTATTCATATCTCGTAAACTCGCGTGAGGATTATTACGATACGCTGCTAATATTACTGTATCGAAATGGTGTTATCGATTGTTCAATTCTCGTTGACGTGGTTTAGCAACATCTCCAGTAGTGTTGAAAATGTTATTCAAGGATGCAACAGTTCGATGACGCATGGGTGAACGTTCAGGATGTCTCGCGTTAAACTCTCTAGCAACCTCTCTGGTTGAACGTACATTATCACCAACAATTCGAATAATTTCTATTTGTTGAGCAATATCGGCTATTGCTAAGCAAAGTTCAATAGTTTAAACTGAAGTAAACTGTTTAGTGAGCTGACGTTTGACATTTGAACTGACAAATTATTTTCTTGCTTCATGGCACTCTTATTATTGCAATAACAAGTTATCTACAGATAGCATAAAAATGTATAAGAATTCAAAAATGAAAAATTTTCAGCGAAATTTGGTTGAGTGATTTGTAAAAACTTTTCCTAATACTTTTTTGTTCTATCTTAATCGCTAGTATGACATTACTTGAAACACTACTTTTCATTTTAATTATAGTTGGCTAGATATTGACTTTATAAAAACTCTATTCATACAAAAATGTGCATTGTCGGGGACTACACAACTGATAAAAATTTTATATTGATTGTTTTCAAAATAAAAAAGTTATTTAATTTAGGTGTCCCCATGAAAAGTGAAACACACTGTATATCACATGCCGATTAAACTTAATCATTTCACGAACGGCATCGACATTTTACGCAACAAAAGCTGTTGATGGTCGACCTTCACGAAATTCATCGCTGAGACTATAACGTCCAAGTTTAAAATCTTAAAACCAGCGATATATTATAGTTTTAGATAGTGCTTCACTACCAATAGCAGAATTCATTCGCTGGACACATTCTTGTTGACTTAAACCACTTCGAAAATCATAATAAATCATCGCACGATAGTGTTCTCTTGTTAAATTCATTTTGTTACTGTATTGCTAACTTCTAACTATCACCGTAAAAAAACTATTTGACATTTATTGGTTCTGTCACTTGTTTTCACTCATATAAGTGTGATGTTAGCCGAATTTATATAAATCATAGGTCAGGTACCAACTATACTGCTGGTTTCCGAAATTTTCAGTGTATCCCTCGTATCGAACAGTTCATGCGTTGTGTAAGGCATAATCAAATTGTACACATGCAACGATCGACATTGACTGAGTCACAGGCAAAATTGTTTCGCAAAATTGTTTATAATCCAAGCAAAAGAGCAAATATTTTCTAATTATCTTTGTCATTTTTTTATCGCGTTTTTGTTGAGGAATTTGTGGAAAATATAAAATATTAATATGGATTCAGAATGTACATACAAAAATATTTACATGCAAACACACGCTGCAATGTTTATATTTACAAACTCTTGAAGATAACATTGTTTAGACAGCGTTATATACTAAGGGTTCAAGAAAAATCAGCTGTTAAACTTTTAAAGCAAAACCAACAATAACAAAACTTACTCTCTTTATTATTGTCCGACAGTTTTAAGATACCGTCTCCGATAGTGTTTATGATATTAGTCGGTCGCACAGTGGCGTGACAAATATATTTTAAATATCCTTTTTTCTCGCTTATGAGAGGGAATTTTGATAAAATATTTTAGATTTATATTTTATATAATTACATCTTGCCATTTTTCATGCGTTGTCTCTATATTTCAAGGACAGCCTGTATAATATATTCCGCTTCTCTTATCACCGATTATTACTTTCTGTTTTTGTAACAACCACACGAAGAAATAAAGAAGACTGTATTGTTAATTTATATTATTTGCCCAAGAGCTCTTAAATCGAATAAGGAGCTAGTGAATAAAAATTACCCTGCACTAAGCTAGCAAAAAGAATGTATTTAAAAAAAGCAGTTATCGAGAGATGTCTAGTGACTGTTAATGCTCATTAATAGTAAAAGATCTGGGTCCTTTAACCGTCTATCATATAGTTAACCAATTACGAGGTGATACCTAAAAATTTCCGAAATGTAAATCACGCGCGTGAAGGGACGCGAACAAAATTTTAGGGGAAGTGTTTGGGGACGACGCTTTCAGTCAAACACAAACTTACAACTGTTTCAAAGGTTTAAAAAATAGTCAAACAACAAAAGCGACATCAAATCCACACTGATCTGTTTGTTCGATATTGATAAGATTATCCACAAAGAGTTCGTACCTCCAGGTCAGATAATTAATGCAGAATTCTATTGCGACGCCTTAAGTTGACTGAGGGAGAATATGAGAAGGACCCGTCCAGAGAAGTGGTGCAAGAACGATTGATTTCTCTACTATGATAACGCCAGGCAACATACCGCTTTCATAATAGAGTAGTTTTTAACGAAAAACAACAAAGCCGTTGTTTCTTATACGGCGTACTTGCCTGACTTGGCTTCCTACGAGTTTTTCTTCTTTCTAAATATGAAAATCAAGTTCCAAACGCGAACTAGTAAACTAATTAATATATAAAAAGAAACTAATTCGCGATGAATTGTAACCATCTGTGCTATTAGTATAAAGACATTATCAGTTGATAGTTCGTCGACAATAGAAATGCTACGTTATTCTTTGTTTTATTTTCTTCTAAATAATATATTTTTAAAAATTTTAAGACTTACAAAGTGTTTTAACTTCATATGTATATACAGTATGTTATCACGCACAAATAATAATAATAATAGGATAATAATAACTCAAAATACATAATAATGAAGGCCCTAGATTGAAACCTTGGGGAACCCCAGAAGTAAATATAAAAATATTAACCATTATAAAAAACAAATTAATCCTATTGTTTAAATACAACTTCGTAAGTCTAAGAAAACACGGGAAAACCAAAAGAAAGAAAATTTATTTAAAAGTATTACATGATCGATAGTATTAAACGCGCGAAAGTAGTCAAAATAAATGCAATCGACCTGATTTTTGACAATCAACAGTATCACTAATATATTGTGTAAAAGTTGTGAAATTAGTTACAATAGATTTTTCGGAAAAGAAGCCAATGTTGTCGCGGAGAAATATAAAAGGGGATATCATGAAATATGTAATTGTATAAATACTGTGCATATATTTTAGCGAAATTGGAAAGAATAGCAAAAAGCTGATAGTTTGATATATTGGGTTTGTCACCTTTTTTAGAGGTAGGAACAATTCTAACTCGCTTCTACAATCCAGGAAAGACAGATGAAAAAATCAAAGTATTAATAATCTTTTGTAAAGGAACAGAATGAATATTTCAAGCATCCTTCACAAGAAAGCTAGGCAACTAAATCGTCACCTGATGTATATCTATTCGGGAAAGGTAATATAAATATTTAAAAAAATGAGAACTCCATAAGATGGACACTAGAGGTATATGTATTTACAGGAGTGGTATATAGATTGAGCAAAGGAATCAACGATATCTTAGGATTATCTCTCACTTAGTTCGATATGCATAACTCCAGGAATACGAGTAGTGCCATGCCGTGATTGCAATTAAGACCATATACAAACAAGGATCAGATTTAAGGGATTGCTCGACATTCTTTATATATTTTTTGTAAGATTCGGATATTAAATTAATGATGATTACATGATAAGCTTATAATCCTAATCAATTTTCAATATCACTGACAATTCGATATCAGGTTAAAGACTGTTTGAATTCGTAACTTAATAAAGACGATGGATGTCGGTTACTATTTCATTAATTTTGTTTTTTAATAATTTATAGTACTTTGAAAATTAATTCACTAAATAGAACTATTAAGCCCATGTCTACAATCAAGATGACTACTTTGAAGGTAACGGAAGTGAATGAAATTCAGGTATTCTCCATATATATTTACAGCTAAATTTCGAAAACTTTTGGGTACTACCTCCAATTAACTTCATAATTCTGGCGTGTCATTTCCATCTTGTTTGTTTAATAACGAATATTATTTATGGAAAAGGTAAAGGATATTACAAATGAAACAAAAGTTAAAATGGAAACATTATTATAAACGAAATTATGTTCGCAAAGTGAAATTACGAGAAATGAAAATTTCCGCGTCAAATGGCCAGTATTAAGTATTTAGTAGAGGATCTGCCTTTCGCATTAAGTGACAAGGTATCTGTAGAATGGCGAAAATCGATAACGTAAGATTATTAATGCAGCATTAGAAAACGGACGACATTCATGTATGTGCTATTACTAGGGTTCACCATCTGGGTTCGATAGCATGTTGGATTTATCGAAATAAAAATGCGCGTTATTTATAAAAATGCTTTCCGTTCGAAATACACCTACACGTATTCGTAAATACATTTATAAACAACTTAGCACTATCAACGCTATTCATACACTACATACATACAGCACGCGAAATGCTGGCTAACGACATGAGCCAAGACTAGCTCTGGAACCTACAGGACTTCGCGCTCTTCCACGACACTGTAACCGGACCAAGTAGTGGTCTCTATGGTATATTCCAAAAGGAGAGAGACAAATTTCTGAACAGACCCAAGTGATAGTTGTTTGTTATTGGCCCAGAGCAAGGCAAAATAACACCGTAGAACATTCGCTTTTTGCCATCAATTGTCAAATATTTTGACATCTTTATACTACGTTTACGTTTCTAGAGTTTTGTTATCACATTACTAAATTATTATCATTATTATATTACTTTAATTATTTTGCGGTGTAGATTAGTTCTTTTTATAGCTTCGATTTGAAGATTTATAGATTATGTAAGTAATAAGAGAATTTCAGTTCTTGTAAAATTATAATTTTGTAGCTGTTGATTTCTAATATGGATGCAGAACCCAGCACCAGTGCTGTTAAAAGCACAAATGTGTGTTCCCCTCCAAGGAAATGAGAGAAAGCAAGTCATTTGAGTAGTGCTGAAAAGCAAACAGCAATAAATGCTTATAAACAACTTGTGACGGATACACCCGACATAACAAAAGATGACATGATTAAGCAGATTTCTCGAGTACTAGGTAACTTTATAGAGTATTTTATATGTTGCATGTTATATATGTTACAAGATACTCTCTTACAAGATATGATTGTAGGAATTTCAAGACCGACAGTATATCGGGTTATCAACGAAAACAAGAAAACAGGGAAAACTTCAGATCCAAAAAAGATAACTGGTAGACATTCTGTACTGGAAACTTTTGAAGCTGTTAAAACTGCTATTCGTCAAATTGTTTACAACATGTTTCGACAAAATGAACTTCCCACGCTAAATAAAGTGCTGGCTCAAATAAATAATAGCAGCGAAACGGCCAAATATGAGTCGCTCAACATTGTACCGCTTAATGAAGCAACTAAATTTTAAGTGAGAATATTTATAGCAGGTATATTTATATATTTAAATATAACTGTGCTAAATATTACAGATACCTTCAACGTGGCAGAAACAGTGTTCTTACTGAGAGAGATGATATCGTAAGATGGAGACGACAATATCTGAAAGATATTTCATTATACAGATGCCAGAATAGACCAATTTTCTATTTAGATAAAACCTGGTTGAATGAGGAACAGTGCAGAAGATATGGATGAACACAAGTGTTTTAAGCCATTGACAGGCCTTTGCGGAAAGACTTACAACAGGTTTAAAAAATCCGTCTGGTAAAGGACGTCGCCTAATAATATTACATATTGGCAGTTCGGATGGTTTCATCAAAAATGGTTTGTTACTGTTTGAGGGGAATAAAACCTCTGTTTATCATGAGGAAATGAATGCCACAATGTTTGAGGATTGGTTCTCTAATATATTAACTTATCTACCAGAGAATGCTATTGTAGTGCTGGATAATGCACCACATCATAGCCGCAAGGCTGAAAAGACACCAGCAACATTGTGGAGAAAGGCAGACATACAAAATTGGTTATGAAATAAGAAGATACGAGTATGAGGAGGAATGGTTAGAGCAGAATTGTTGAACTTAGTAAATATGGTCAAAAGTAAATACAATTCGTATGTAATTGATGAAATAGTGAAGTCAAAAAAACAAGACTGTTCATCATTTACCTCCATACCACTGCGAGCTGGATCCGATTAAACTTGTGTGGGCACTAATAAAAATGAGGTAGCTGCAAAAAATAGAATTTTTAAATTAAATGAAGTTAAGCAACTTTTACATAATGCTATCATTAATGTAACTGCAACAACTTGGCAAAAATGCATAAATCATGTTATTAAAGAAGAAGCTCGGATGCAAGATATTGACGGAATTATCGATGAAGTTATAGAACCATTCATAACTTTTCTTCCATTTCTTCACCAACGTCAGACTGAATTCAACAATCTTGAAATAGTTTACAAAATAAGATATTTTTGTTATTAACTTGTTAATCTGCTTTAATTGGAATTAATTGCCATACACTGTTACAGTCTTAGAATTTAAGCTATTTACTACTGTATTGCATATTATATATTACATACAATGTTTATCAGTAAGGACATGTACTATTTTGCCTTTTGTTTTCAACAAATAAATGAAATAACATGTGTTTTTTAGACAAATTTACTTATTTTCATGTGCTGTAATTACTACTTTACCATTCTGCTGTCTTAACTGTAGATTCATCCCTGAACAATCCATATACAATTTAATTTGCTACAGATTTCATATTTCACACAGATTTTCAAATTTAAATTTACCGCGTAAAATTAATGTATAGGTTGCAATTAGGGCTGGGGATCTGTTCAGAAATGTGTCCTCTCTTTTTGGAATATACCATAGTTATTACACATATTGTACTTGCACAAGATAAAAATTTCAGATTCAAATTGTACAAAAATATTAATTGTAAACTTTTTTACGCTCGACACCTGAACTCTATCAGAATACCATCTACCATCTAATATATATATATATATATATATATATATATATATATATATATATATATATATATATATATATATATCCATTGTGTCAGACCATTATATTCAACACCCCAAGTAAACAGATTGGTGCTGAATATTGTAATAAAATTATTTAAGCCTAAAATTTTATTCTAATGTTTAGATCTTCAAGGAAATATTAACTAATTACTAGAGCAGACCAATTTCCGTGCGCGCCATGAGCGCCGGTGTGGGAGTGTAATTCATAATAAATTAGAATATGCGATAGAATAGGGACATGAGCTTGTTACCCATATAAGTATAGAAGTAGAGACATTTATTCTATCAGAAATAATTAAATATACATTAGTTTTCTGCTATTAAATTAAAGTAATATGCATAAACACATGAAAAATAAGCTTACGTGTTCTTTGCAATGTGTTTTTGACAAACACATTAGATATGTATTGCACACTAAACATTTAATTTTTGAGCCATCGTATATTAAGTCCGGGAAATCCATAATAAACTTATTCACTTCGTCTGACAACGGTCGTTTTCTCGATTTATGTGTCGACAACATTTTATTACGTATGCTTACCAAGCAAGCAAGTACCAAACACATACTGAATGCTTTTTATTAGTTCTGATACAATACAATCATCCTCACATCGGCGCACATGGCGCGCACGGAAATTGGTCTGCTCTACCGACTACATATTTATTTATATATTCCAGGTTCAATAAGCATTAAAGTTTTCCATTCCGACCGTTTCGTAAATCTTCTTCTCTTCTTCCAACTTTGTGAAGGTAACATATTGCTATGGATTTTTTCCTAAATAATATTTAAAATAAAAATGTACTTATTTTTTGACTTTCACTGTATGGATTCAAGATGTTATTTAAATGTATTTAAATTTAACGTGTGATAAAAACTTGTTTTTTGGTATCGTTCTCATGGTGAGAGGCCTTGAGTAAAATATCGCGGAGACGAAGATTTGCTTTAACACGAGAACGTTGTGTTTTTTTGAAAGATATATATATTATATAGTTAAAGTAGTTCGGGTTGATTTGAACGTGTTAATTAGTTGTTTGCATTTTGATATTCAATTCCCGATATATTTCTACGAGATTGTTATTCTCGTAATTTGATGATTTTAAAAGATTAAACAACTGTTCTCGTAAGTCTCCGAATTTTTTAAGACGGATTTCCTTATTGGAACCCGAGAAGTTAGAAGTCTCATATTTGGAAATCAACCGGCTGAGTAACCTAGTTGGGAAGACTAGTTGTGGATGGTGGCACATCAAATCTACAAACCACTATTCATAGCAAAATGTATACCAAAAGAAAAATTAATTTAATACAAATTTGCAAAACAACATACACACCTGGGCTCTGTACACAAAACCCTAAAAGAGCCTTGGAAGGAAAAGAACCATCAAAGCAAAGCGAACAAAAGAAAACAAAAATAGCAAAATAAAAAGAATAAATATTAACTTAAAACAATTAAGATGAGTTAAATGGCAATATTGACAATGGGAAATTTTCTTTACAATTTGAAAAAATTATACTGTTTGCATGTTTAGGTGAAAATATATAAAGCATGTACATGGAAATGAAGATATTATTGTCAAAACAACTATAAAATTATGCCAAATTCGATAAGGCTAGAGTATTAGAAATTTAGATATTAATATTATTTCATTTAATTGAATTTACCAAATTTTCATGGATATATGTCAAAAGCATATTTAGAAAAAAATAGTTTGTCTTAATTGTTAAACAATTATGTAAAAAAATGATTTCTCTATAAAATGAAATTGCTGTCATATTTTAACCTTTTAAGTTAAATTATATAGTTGAAGCTTATTATAATTACAAAATTAGAAATTTCATTAAGACATGCCTATAAATAATCTTTAAGAAACTGTAAAATTAACAGAATATTTTACTTGGTATATACACATTACCAATTATGAAAACAATACTGCTTGCAACACAAGAATGCTTACTTTAGTGAATTCTTATGACTCATACTTTTTAATGAAACATTATGCTAATCTACTAGGTCGTTCTCTTTTATTATAACTATAAGCAATATGGCAAAATACCAAAATTACACATATTTACTTTAAACCACTATGTATAACTCTCTAATATAAAGATTCAAACAATGATTTGTATTTCTTACGTTTTTGCACTAGCCTCTACAAACATAAGACCATTCTCATCAGCAAATTGTTTAGCTTCTTCATAAGTAACATCTCTTTGTCCTTCCAGATCACATTTGTTCCCAATAAGAAATATAACAGTGCTAGGATTTGTTAGATTCCTAGTGTCTGTCAACCAACTGCTCAAATGATTATAAGTGGATCTACGAGTTATATCATACACCATAAGTGCTCCAGCTGCTCCTCGATAATATGATCTTGTCACTGCCCTAAACCTTTCTTGGCCAGCAGTGTCCCAAATTTGTAATTTAATTTTTTGACCACACACTTCTATTATTCTTGTACCAAATTCTACTCCTATTGTGTGTGGGCAGTCAGCCATAACTAAAAGCAATAATACTGTAAGTATATAATCAAAATTACTCAATGTCAATTACTTACATTTCTTCTCAGTAAATTGGTGGAGTAAACAGGATTTACCCACACCCATATCACCAATAATGATATATTTAAAAATATATGAGTAATTATATGGTCCTGCAGACATTTTCTATTATCTACAAATATTAGGTATGACAACTAATATCAAAATATTATCATAAAATATTGTAGAAACATCAAATGTAAGATGAGACAATAAACAATTACTTCCCATGCATATCCAATATTCTTTCACACTTGTCAAAGTTTATGGCTATGTATAGAGTAAAACTTACCTTTCTCTAAATTTTTCTCGCAAAACAATAAAGACTATGTAAACAAGAAAACAATTCAATTGAACAATACTATTCTACCTATTCATACAATACATCAGCCATATTTACATTTCATTTGCTAATGACAGTAATTATCAGTGTTGCCAATTCAGTTCTTTTTTTCCATGTTTTTGTATATGTTTCCTAGAATTCTAATGGAATAAAGTGACGATAAAACTAGAAACTAGAAATAATTAGGTGATCTAAACCTTACTTTAACGAACATATAGAACGAGTTTTGTTATTTATATTTATATTTTATTTAAAATTGGATAAAACAATATTGTTTTAAATAACATTACCTCTGTTTTAAAGTAGGTAATAATATTTCAATAAACAAAAAATTGAATATAAAATTGTTCGTTGATTAAATATAGTTTATTGAGATGTTCTATAAAAATATATTAACTTTATCAAAAACACCAATTATCCACATCATGTACTCAAAAAATTATTAAAAAGTAAACAAAAAATACTAGCTAATTATATCAAAAATATATAAACAAGTCTATCAACAAGTTATTTATTGCTCTTTTTATAAATTAGTAATTTTCATTTTAGATTGTACCACAAATAAGTTTAATCTATGTACAGCTGCCAACAACAAATTTTGGTCGTCAATATCATTATAAAATTCAAGGAAATTCGAGGAAAAATGTAGATTTTTTTATCGTAATTGCAGTGTTGCCAGCCCTACCGATTTTTCGGTAGATTACCGATTTCCGATTATTTCTACCGATCTACCGATTTTCAACACAATTCTACCGAAAAAATCAGAACTACCAAACTATTCATCTAAATTGTATAAATATTAAATAAAACAATATGTAAATGTGTTCTTTGTATTGGAAATCGACAATGTGTATAGCAAACGCCAATTAAGTTGGCGCGAGGAGGGGTAAGTTCGCGCAGGATTAGCAGTAGTGGGGAGATTTGTATTTGGTTTTACATCAAATGTCAGATAATTCTATCCTCTGAGCGTGTATTACTTTATGATCCCCTAGCAAAGACATTATGTTCCGTCAAACGTCAATGACAAATGTATTCTGACAATTACTTGAGTAGTGGGGGTAAACGTTTTTAAAAACGTCTTCTGCGCACCCCCTCCTCGCGCCAACTTAATTGGCGATTGCTATACCTATACATATATCAGAATAAAAATTTGCCAGTAGGTACCTATGCTAATCGATATTTTACAAAAATTAAAATTTTTGGATCCGCACATTGTTAAAAGTGGTACTATTCACACCATTACTGATGTAGCCGTTAAGTTTCCAAATTTACTTAAAGATCTTAATGATATACAAAAGTTGGATACAGAATGGCGTCTTTTGCGAAATACTGATATTATTCAGTCGTATTCAAGTGATACTGAAGAATTTTGGCAACAGATCAAGGAAACAAACTATGATGATGGTACTCCGATGTTTAGTATATTAATAGATTTTGATTTGTCTTCGGCATTCATCCGCAAATGTGGAAAGTCTTTTCATTAACTTAATAAAAACTAAACAGCGGAACAGATTAGCGACTGCAATAATATGTGGATTATTGCATACCAAGCAATTTATTGATAATAAAAAGTTGCTAACGATTTTTCAATTGAGGAAAAGTTGCTTTTAAAAATGAATAATCATAATTTATATCCAAATAAGTAGGATATAAATTATGTTTATTTATATTTTAGAAAACATTCTATTTAGTTAGTCTAATAATTTTATATGTATTTGTTTACTTTGAATAAAATTAATTTTGATTTTATCCTTTGTAATTTTGTTTTATTGTCACCTCTGAAATATTGTATGTTCTGCAGTTCTGCGAGACTTATATGTATCTAACAATAAGTAAGGAAAGGAAACTGAAAATAAAATCTGAATTTTTATCGCAGATTGGTTGTTTAGAAAGGTATAATAAGAATTAACATATATATCTATATATATACAGTATGACTGAAGTTTCCTTTTGTTAACTTAAATAACATAAAACAAACTTAAAAACAATAACATTTTTTAATTTAAAATAAAAAAATTTATTAATAATAGTAAAAAAAACGATATTTTTAGGATAGTTAATACGTACTTTATATGTCTACAACAGGTGTTCGAAGTTTCCCCCACCGACTCGCACACACAACTCCAAACGTCGAATGAGTGCTTCGTTGACACGTTTAAGGACATTTTGCTCCCGTATTAAAGTACTTTCTTCATTCACACGATTTTGCAATTCATCGATGGTATCTATTTCATTCACATACACCAGTTGTTTTAAATAGCCCCAGAAGAAAAAGTCCAGCGGATTTAAGTCAGGAGAACGCGATTGCCATGCGACAGTACCCCCGCGTCCAATCCAATGATCTTGATAAACAGTATTTAAATGTCTACGAACAGTGTGTGTAAAATGTGCGGGAGCACCATCATGTTGAAACCACATCCGATATCTAATATTAAGGGGGACATCTTCTAACAGCGGTTGTAAATTATGTTGTAAGAATTCTAAATAAGTTTGGCCATTAACACGAGCAGGGAGAATAAGCGGGCCGACGATAAAGTTATCTATTATTCCTGCCCATAAATTTAGCGAAAATCGCTGTTGATTATGCACACGAAGGACCGCACGAGGATTGTCTATTGCCCACTGATGCAGATTATAAGTCCCTTCACGTGTAAAAGTAGCTTCGTCTGTAAATAGAATATTAAATAAAAAATTTTCGTCCTCGCGATTTCTTTGAAGCAACCATTCACAAAATTGTACCCGAGGCGGATAATCACGAGGATTTAATGTTTGCACTCGTCGGTAGTGAAAAGGATAAAGTTGAGCTTCTCTTAAGGTTCGCCAAACAACAAACTGTGATACGTTAAACCGATTAGCAAGGTGTCGTGTGCTTAACGTTGGATCATTTTCTATTGCCTTCAAAATCTCTTCTTCAGCAGCTAAAACGTTTTCAGTACGTCCTGGACCAGTATCTCGGCGTCGAGGTTGTAATTCTCTGGTATCGCGAGCCCTTTGAACAACTGCTATAAACGTAGGTGCCGACGGTAAATGTTTATTAGGAAATAATTCAAAATATCTACGACGCGCTGCGTGACTATTCTGTTGACATTCACTGTAAATCAAAATAATGTCAACTAACTCACTATTTGTAAAGTGGTATGCCATTTTATGTTCATACAAAAATATTTTTCAACTAGCAATAAAGTAAAACTAATGTCTTATTACTACGAAAAATACCGTTGAACTGACTTGAACTTATTTTTTTTTTGCGAAACATTGAACGCATTGTTTTGGTTGACGTCACTAAGTATACAAATAAACCGGGCATTTCATTCTAACACATGTTCCAAGTAAACTCCAGTCTCACATATTAAAGTTGACCCTGACACAGTTCGATATCGTTACGGCGGTTACTGACCTATTATGTATGAAATTTGTACAGTGAAATTTGAAAACATTGGGCTATTATAAATAAATTTTTTTTTTGCGTTATTAGACAACTTTTATTAGAAAAAAACTTTACTATTTTATTTGTTGATTTTTTTGGAATATATCCCCCAAAAAAAAAACAAAATGAAACTTCAGTCATACTGTATATATATATATATAAATGTTTAGATAATTTCTTAGCCGTTTATTAAATAACTCCAATAATTTATCAATTGTTATATATATATATATATATATATGTATATATATATATATATATATATATATATATGTATATATATATATATATATGTATATAGAAACCTATAAGTAATTGTTTATTATTATTTAATAAAGCTTATGTAGATACATTTACCTCTATATTACTCATTGGCAATAGTCAGCAGTATGCATAGGTAATGATAAATATAATAATATAAAAATTCTCTCTACCGAAATTTGTTGACAAATCTACCGATGTAACGTTAACGCTGGCTGGCATCACTGCCTGATTGATTATATCCATTGCCAATGAAATGTCAATATATTTTAACAAAGTAAGGATAATTACCTTAATAGAAACGGACTCTGAAGCTACGATAGCATCTCGTCTAGAACATGCAAAAAGTTCCGTAAATTTTATAAACATGCGACAGATTAAATTATAGGTTATTACCATTGCGACCGTTTCACAATACAGCAACTTACATTTTGTCAAAGAATGACGTTGACGACCAAAATTTATTGCTCGCAGCTGTACATACTTTTACGTATCTCATAAATGGAACCTCCGAAAGAATTTTGAGCAATACACCCAGAATAAAAGTATCGTATTTATGATTTGTATAATATCAACTATATTCTTAGCTGATTATTTGAATTTATTAGTGTTATTAGTCCTTCATTTTTTATTATAATTTTTATTAGCTTTTGAATTATCATAAAATTAGAGGGAAAAGTAAGAAAAACGTAGGTGGGAGTTACTTTTGGTTATATATTTGAGTATAATTACGAATTTTTAATTTACTTTTTATACTTGTTATTATATTATAAGCTGATACCTAATTTTTGTAATGTAAGCTTTCTATTTATGTTGTAATTATAGTTAATAAATGTATTATTAAAATATTTAATTTTTTTTTCATACTGCAGTAGTATATTGTATAGTATAGTATATTAATTTTTTTTTCATACTGCAGTAGTATATTATTGTGTAACGAGTGACGAAAGTAGAATTTTTTTAAGCGAGAGAACAGTTTACCAAACGAGGCGTAGCCAAGTTTGCTAATGTTCGCGAGCTTAAAAAAATGATTTCGACGAGTTAAATACTATACTTTTTCTACGACCTCGCCTATGGCACTATAGCAAACATAAAATAATTATATAAACAAATACTTGATTTTCAATTAAAAATTACAAAGCTATAGATCATACCTATTTAAATTAGTTATTATTTAAACATTGACAGGTACATAGAATGTGTGGACCATAAGGTCGATGGCTTCAAATTTTCCTACAATTTTGTAAAATATGCAAGCAGCACAATTTTCAAATATGGATTTACAATACTATTCAATGAATTTTACATAGACTTCTTGATACCTCTTTCTCGATTTTTCTTGCAATAAGCTCGCATAAGTTTTCTCAGCTTGATTTACTATTTCTGGTGGTGTATTAGGAATATCTAAACCACGTTCTGAATCAGAAATCATGATAAAGCAAAAACAGCACAAACTGACGTGATTTAAAAATGACGCGATATAGCAACAGCAGGCAACTAAACGCAGGTGAAATTTAGTAAGTAACGTTCGTCACTAGGAACGAAAGTTAAAGTTATGGGATTTTTTCTCACTAGTGACGGAAATCAAATTTTCGGTGCAGTATTCGGTGACGAAACATATCTTTTTATAAAGGGTCGTAGAAAAAGATAATTTAATGATTTAAAGTATTCATTTTCCTTACGTTATTGATACAAAAAAGGAATTACTATCAAACTGACAGTTTTCCGTCTCAAAAATATTAAATTTCTGAAAAAAACTATATTTGTAGACAGTTTACTGAAGTTTGGTTGTTTCGGCAATAATCAAAATAAGTGTAGGATTTTTAATGGTATTTCCCTCCTCACTCTCGTCAAAAATGTTTGTGATAATATTGAAAATTAAATAACAGGTTATTATGTCCTCCAGAAATATGTTGAATGTTCCTGTAAAATAATCGATTATTATATCCGCGCAGTGTCTCGTAACCTTTTCGCAACCGCTACTAAACATTAACATTTTCGATGGCTGCATCACATTTTCGATGGCTGCATCACATTTTCGATGGCTGCATCACATTTTCGATAGGCACTCTAAAATAAGTAATATTTAGATATGTCTGTAAAATATCGTTTCATTATACAAGATTTATATCTACTGAATATAGAGTCTTTTATAATTGTTTCGTTTCGATTCAAACTTATCTCACCATGCGCATAACATAATTTTGATTTATCGACCCGTTGTCTTTTTCAAAATTCATCATCTTATGCTACCAACTCCATCGCCAATTATGATTCTGTTAAAAAAAAAAAAATTTCTGTCTCGAGTAAAGACACAAATTTGACTCTTTTGAAGTTTTTTAATATGTCCATATACAGATGTCCTTGAAATAAAAAGACAACATATGCAAAATTTATTATGTGCCGCCTTCTTCTTCTTCTTCTTATGTTTTGGGTTGGACGCCAGCACGTCCAGGTACTTGAGCACACTGCTCTTTGTACTATCCCCAATAGATCTCTCAGTTCCACTCGGTTAGTCTTGTGTCCTCGATAAAAGCCACTATCCTCCTCAGGGGAAGTTTGAGTACACTCGAAGGATACAACAGATCTCTCCCGAAATATTTCTGTCTGAGTTCCTTCAGTTCCTCACACGTGCATATTACATGAAGGCTAGTTTCCTCCTGTTTTTCACATCTTCTACACCAGGGCTCGCTAACCAAGCCCATTCTGTACAAATGCTTCCTTAAAGGACAATGTCCGGTTATTAACCTGGTAATTATTTTAATTTCTTTTTTGCTACTACGAATTAGGTTGGCTGAAAACTTTCCGTCCAGCTCCCTTAGTAGTGTTTTGGTATGGAGTTGACCTCCCGTTAACCTCCATTTGTTTTTATGTTCTTTTTCTAGCCATAACCAGATCTCCCTTTTAGCGGAATCCTTAGTGATTTCACATACAGGTTCTGGTCCTATGAAGTTCCTATTAGCACCTTCTTTGGCCAGTTTGTCGGCTATCTCATTGCCTTTAATTCCCTCATGTCCTAGCACCCATATCAGCGACCCTGTATTGTCTTCTGCCAGGTTATTGAGGACCTGTTTACAATATTTCACCAGCTTAGACCTGGTAGATGGGTTCATAATGGCTTTAATAGCCGCCTGACTATCAGTCATTATGTTAATTTTTTTGTTTGCGCAGCCGGCTTCCCTAATTTCCTCGTCACAGGCTGCGCCTGCAAACAATTCGCCCTGGAAAACCGTAGTATGTTTCCCCAGACATATCGATGTCTTCCTTCCAGGGCACATTCCGCATATGCCTGCACCTGCCCCCTGGCTAGATTGTTATCCATCAGTGTACCAGGTGCCGGCACCACAATCGATCGAGCGACTTTTTGCCTGTTCCCTGGTCGGTATAAATATGTTCAGCTTAGCTGTAAACATAATTTCAGGTGCCATACTGACCGCCGGCATTTGAAATATCGGCTTTTCCAGTATAGTCCCTGTGATATCCGTATGGCTCCCTATAACCTTATTTGGACACCATACGTCGTTGGCCTTCAGCGTCAGTATCGCAGCCATTGCCTCCGCCTTTACAAATAGTTCCAGCGGAGGGAGACCCACGATGGCCTCCATGGAAGCGGTTCCCGTGCTGTTCATAGCTCCCGTGATTCCCAACAGCCCCAAGAGCCTGTCGCTGGAGAGTCGTGAGGAGCCCCACCGACGATGTCCGCTCCGTCCTCCTCCACCAGACAACTGCTCCATAGGTAATCGTTGGTCTTATTACTACTGTGTACAACCAGTGTACCACATTTGGTTTTAGTCCCCAGGTCTTGCCAACAGCTCTTCTGCATCTCCAGAAGAGCTGCGCCGCCCTGTCCGCCACTTTGTCTAGGTGTCTGCTCCAATTCAGTTTCGCATCAAGTGTTATGCCTAGATACTTCACTTCATTGGTTAGTTCTAACTCTTGTCCAAACAGCCTTACGCTACCCAGATCATTTAGTTTTCTTATGTTGGTAAAGGCTTCCAACTTGGTTTTTCGAGGATTGGCAGTTAATCCCTCCTCAAGGCTAGCGGTGCCTCAAGGCACCATCTTTCCACAATTCGCAGAGCATTTCGCATGATGCTCGCCACTGTCCCCGGGAATTTCCCCTGGGACACTATGACAATGTCATCGGCGAACCCCTGCGTCCATATTCCCTGGTCATTTAATGTCCTGAGGAGATTATCCACTACTAGACTCCATAGTAGCATAGTAGCGGTGACAATACGCCTCCTTGAGGACACCCTTTTGTTGTCCTCATGGAGATCGTTTTGTTTTGCATTTGGGCATGAACTACTCTGCTACGCAGCATGTTATGAACCCAATTGCATGTGGTGCTTTTTATTTTTCGATCTCTTAAAGATCGAATAATAGAAGACGTCGAGGTATTATCGAAAGCTCCCTCTATGTCTAAGAAGACTGCAAGTGCAAATTCCTTGTATTGTAGGCTCATTTCGAGCCCTCTCACCAGGCTATGCAGGGCACCCTCACCTGATTTTCTCATCTGGTATGCCCATTGCAGAGCCCCTTCTTTAATATTTAAATATATCATTTTTCCATAGTCTTCAACATAAAAGAGGTAAGACTAATTGGTCTAAATGATTTAGGGTGGGTATATGTTCTTTTCCGGGCTTCAGAATAAACACTACCCTAGTTTCTCTCCATGCCCTAGGGATATAACCCATAGCATGGCTAGACCTGAATATCTCGAATAGAGGGCCCCTAATTTCCCCCCAATTCCCCCTTGAAGGAGATTGGGAAACAATTCCTGCGGATTTATATGGTTCAAACGATCCTGTCGCCCATCTAATTAAATGGGGCTTGAAGATCTCGTTCCAAAAGGTGACAACTTGATTGGTATCACAATCATCCATACGCTCCGAACCTGGAAAGTGTACCCCCAGAAGATACTCTAAAGTCTCTTCCACGGTACTGGTACACCTCCCGTCCGATTTTTGTATAGATCTAATTGTGTTGGAAGGATCTTTTTTGAGAATTCTGTTAATTCTGGCCATGTCAGGAGCACCTTCGATGTCCTCACAGAATTTCCTCCAGGCCTTCCTTTTGCTCTCTTTGATTTTATCATTGTATTTATTGAGGAGAGCCTTGTAAGCTTCCCAATTACCTGTTTTTTTCGCCCTATTAAATGACTGGCGAGTTTCTTTCCTTAAATTGGTTAACTCTGCATTCCACCAGGCAGCCCGCTTAGCTAGGGGACGCTCCCTAAGGGGACAGTTATTTTCATAGCAGGAAGGAATGGTCCATTGCAACAATTCAACAGCCAACTCCAGCTCTTCCACATTCCCTATTCTAACAGGGATATTTCGGGTTGCAGCTAACAGGTCTTCCTTGTAAGAGCCCCAGTCTGTTCTCTTGGGATCTCAGTATAGTCTGGGTTCCGTTAAATCTGTACATAATTCATAGAGGATATACGCATGATCAAAGAGCGACGGCTCGTCGGATACATGCCACCCCCTTACAATATCCCGTATTCCCAACGTGCATAAGGTTACATCTATAACTGATTCCCCCCTTGATGTCTTAAATATCGGTTTATCACCTTGATTCAGACAGTCAAGTTCAGTACCACAGAGATAGCTAAAGAGAGACTTACCCCTATAATTGTTATCCTTGCCCAAGCATTATGATGAGCATTGGTATCTGCGCCGGTAATCAATTCCAGATTGTTCTTACTGGTATATGCCACCAAGGCCTCAAGAGCAGGCCCTGGTAGCTCTGGAGAGTCAATGGGTAGGTATAGAGACGCAATTGTCGTCTCCAATATCCCCCATCGACACTCAGTCTGATCCTGGCTGCCGTCATGTCCCCACTGCATAGCTCCATGATAGGCATCACGTCCAGGTCGTCTTCTGAAACACATACAAGTTCTAATTTTGGTGTCTGGGGCACCAACCAACAGCTCCCTTCCCCTAATATGTAGTTCTCCCACCTTACCTCTACTTATCCATGGCTCTTGGATGAGGAGATATCAATATCTTCAGCCAGCGTGCTTTGACAAAGCGCCGCTGTGGCTGTTTTCTTATGTTGAAGATTTATTTGGAGTATCTTCAACATTTTGACTCTTAAGGGTTGATGCCTGAGGTTCTCCTAGAGTACCCTCATCCTGCATCACCGGTTTCTGGTCTTTCTTTGTTTCGAGGGTTACAAAGCTAGCCCTCTGAAAGCGATAGTAAGGTCTCCAATCAGTCCTCACCAACGTTTCCTCAGACTCCTTGTCAATCCGAAGGCCCACATGTAGGCCCTTTTCGGAAGACCTGGAACTGAGGGTAATCCATCGGTCCACTTTAAGCCCTGGCGTTTGCCTCTCGAGTCTTTTCAAGCCCACTGTCAGATCCTCTTTTTAGTCTCTGGCAGAAACGCTAAAACTCGTTGCTGTTTTGGCAGCTCCTCGCTCTTCACGAGTTTCCAAACAGTTTCCTTTTCCAAGTAATCTCTCGTAGTGTTGTACGAGTCTTGATCTGCACAGATGACTCCATAGTAGCCGTCCATAAGACGGGAGGATTTAAACCTCGGCGCCTTCTACGCCCTATCTATGACCATCATCAGGGCCTCTTGTATAGCTCCTACATTTCCCTCAGTCACTAAGCTGACCGGGTAGTCCTTAGGAACTATTGCAGCCTTAATACCTTTAAGAGCTGCTTTGTAACTCACGTCCGAAGCAGAAAACTTCGTGCCCTTAATTACTTTATCCTCAGGAGTGCCTCTAGCCGACACGGTTCGCTTAACGGCCCCTGTTGCCTTAGGTTCTCCCTGAGGTTCCTTTTGGGAAAGAGGGAGCCTTATTTTACTCGTATCCACCCCCTGTTTCCTCATCTTCTTTAATTTCTTTCTTTGTGCCCCGGAAAGATGTTTTCTTTCCTTGGGTGCACCCTCTGTTTTCGCAACGTTTTCAGTTTCAGTCCGTTGCGTTTCAGTTTTGTCTTTTGGAGTTTTATCAGTCTCCATTGCCAAGGGAGTCTCTATAGACCCCTTAGATTTTGGATTCTCTTCAGACTCCATCTTTTTAAATATTTGGTTTTTCTCTTGGTTCATTTGATTCCCACGAGTATGGAAAAAGTATAAGGTCAATGCCCGCAGAGCTTCCATTACGGACACAAGGTGTAAATACAAGGGGGTGCCGCCTAGTGCCCCCAGGGGAACGTTTGAGACCACATATACCCCAGTGGCCATTACACCGTAGCTTGGGAGAGCTGGTCCGCGGTGACAGCTTTCGCTAAGGACTAGAAGGTTTTTAGACCTATCCATCCCGCTTATGACTGTCACTAATCAGATCCCCCAAGGGAGACCTGACCGTCCCCTTATCCGCCACCTAGGGACGTGCCTGGTGGGTAGCTCAACTCCCCCGGAAGAGGTCCGCGAACAGGCCTTTGCCGCCTATGAATTAAGAATGTCTGCAATTCATACCTCTACTGAACTTACACATACGCTACAGTGTATGTGTGTGTTACATACGTAACAGCTGTCGATGTTAGATAATATTGTTGCATGCTAAAGGTTTAATAACCTCAATATATAGGGTTACCGCTAAATAGCGCCCAAGCTATGCAAATCTGAAGAATACGTAATAAATGTCTAACTGAAAATCAAACAAGATATTTCTTTGTAATTCATCAAAAATATCCAAATTTTTAGGGCCAAAATATAGTTGAACCTTATCTTTATTTATTCCAGCGGGTTTTTCTTTTATCATTACACATAGGTATAGCGCATTGACTTTTATTCATTTAGCATTACACATATGGATATTTATATAGAGGTATAGTAGGCAACCAGTTATACACTAGCAAGTACGTACAAACAATAGCTTAATTCTTAAAATAGATTGCCATGGAGAGGAAAATTTTTTTTTTTAATGTCAAATACTTCTGAATTTTTATTCATTACAAAAATCTTATATTAAATATATTTTATTGAAAAATAGATAATTTATTTAAATCATGGATACGTATAGCAAAAACGAAAAAGTTTTAATGGTAATGTGGTACCAGAAGAATAACAGTTTAAGGGCAGTCAGAGACATGTTTTCCGTTGATTATCCTAACAGGCCTATACCTTGTTCAAAGACAATTTTAAATATTTATAATAGGTAGATTTAAAGAAGATGGTTGTCTTCTAAATTCGCACAAAAAAAATAATAAAATCAATTACGTGTTAGCAGAAAACATGAAGCTGAATATCCTGTGTTATGTAGAAGAATGGTCTGTAGGATCGCTTTTAGATGTAGCCAGGCATTTTGGAGTATCTTACGATTCGATGTACAGAACCCTGAAAAAATTCAAATATAATCCATACAAGGTATCAAACCATGAACAGCTTTTCGAGGAAGATAAAGTAAAACGAGCTGATTTTTGCGATATAATGTTTAATTTGCTAAATGAAAACGAAGAAATTTTAAATAAAATAATTTTTACTAATGAAGGAAGTTACATTTACGTAAATGGTGAAGTCAACTTCCGGATTGTATCCTACATTTATCCATTGAAAAATACTAGATTTCCTTTCCATTAATCCATTAGATATTGGTCCCGTACAAATCCTCATGCCCAAAACCTAACCCGAACGCAATACCCTCAAAAAGTCAATGTCTGAATTGGAATAATAAGTAATAGACTTATTGGCCCATTTTTTATTGACGGTAACCTCGCTGCAGAAAAATATTTGAATTTCTTGCGAAACCACATCATTCCATCAACTGAGATGCCAAATGTTGTTCAACTTTGGTTCCAAATGGATGGGGCTCCGGCACATTCTACTCACTCCGTCAGGAATTTTTTAAGTAACACGTTTCAAAGACGGTGGATTGGCAGGTTTGGCTCCATACTATGGTCCCCAAGATCAGCTGATTTATCTCCAAATGATTACTTCCTTTAAGGTTACCTAAAAAGTAAAATTTATAACGTACAAATACGTAACTTGGGCGAACTGAAAGACCATATGCGTACTGCAAATGATGGAATAAGCCTATAATTTATTTGAAATATTTGTTTTCAAGATCACATTGCTTATTGGCTTGAAAGACAAGGAGATTTCGAAAAATTGCAAAAAAAAATTGTCTTCACTTTTGTTATGAATAGGAAAAAATTGAATATAATTTTAATAAAATAAATACTTATGTTACTTATTAATATTTGTATTTAGGAACATTATCATATTAACATTTTTCGATTTTAGTCTTGCACACATTTGTTCTATTATTAAACAAGCTGTACTATAAGCTCTCACTTTCTGCTGAACTCCTACCACATTGTCTTAAGGGTTTCAGCTCCATTTTTGTCACCTAAAAGAAAATTCAAATAAAAAATGCAGTTACCCTTTTTTTTTAAACTAACCTTCCAAAATAAAACGGGATCTACGTCCTGAATTAAATTTGGCCTTTCAAGGTATTGCCTTTTAGTTATTACTACATCAGCTGTAAATGATTTTACTTTCTCTTATTCTTTCTTGCAAAAGTCCAAATAATGAAAGTGACTTTTGATGTGGACTAATGTCTGTTTCTATTAGAGGCATTTGTTCTTTATTTTCTGGATATATTTTGTTCATAATACTAATTAAACATTTCTTGTTCTAGAAAAGAAGTAGCCTGGGTAGCATTTTCAGTACTACGAAAACCTTCTCTTTTAAATCGAGGGTGTAAAACAGTTGCTACTCTAGTAACTGATCCTCCTTCATATGAAAATAGCCTTGCTTTAACAGATTCCAAAAGTTTGATGCATAGTGTCTTTCCTTCCTCAATCTTTAATTCCAGTAGTGATGCCGTCAAATAATTGTACAGTCCAAAAGTTATTGGGATTATTAAATAAATAGTAACATATTTATTACCTACAAGAATTTCCCACTACTGCTTTTTAAGATAAATTTTTCCATTTTACAGAACCACTTATTCGTGAGATACCACGAGGTGTTATTTGTTTTTATCGTGTTACTGAAATACCAGAATAATTGAAACATACATGAGTGCGTAAAACCACACCAGTTTTGTATAATACAAAGGTATTTTTAATAATATAAAATATTATTAAAAATCTGGTGTGATGAACACAAATACAGGTTCACTATTAATATTTTTTGTGAACGTGTCCGAACATATCCCTCCCCAGAGACGTAGATACATATTTCGCCTTTCTACAGGTTCATCGGTACGCCCCAGCTGGAGAAAGGATATCTTCGGACACATTCACAAAAAAGAACCACATCCCCATATCACAGAAATTATCCAGACCGAGCGTAGAAGTAAATTCAGCGCTTCCTGTTGTCAGACAGCCGAAGTACCTCGCCCTGTCCACATAACCAATGCGAACCAACGACGCCCTTCCAAAGATGGCGCAGTCGTCTCTCTAGAAACTTCATTTTGTCTGTGTCTTCACTCATACTACGGACTAACCGCATGTGTAATGTATCAGAATAATTGAAACATACATGAGTAGGCGAAACCCCACCAGTTTTGTATAATACAAAGGTATTTTTAATAATATAAAATATTATTCAAAATCTGGTGTGAGGAACACAAATACAGGTTCACTATTACTATTTTTTGTGAACGTGTCCTAACATATCCCTCCCCAGAGACGCAGATACGTATTTCGCCTTTCTACAGGCTCATCGGTACGCCCCTGCTGGAGAAAGGATATCTTCAGACACATTCACAAAAAAGAACCACATCCCCATATCACAGAAATTATCCAGACCGAGCGTAGAAGTAAATTCAGCGCTGCCTGTTGTCAGACAGCCGAAGTACCTCGCCCTGTCCACATAACCAATGCGAACCAACGACGCCCTTCCAAAGATGGCGCAGTCGTCTCTCTAGAAACTTCATTTTGTCTGTGTCTTCACTCATACTACGGACTAACCGCATGTGTAATGTATCAGAATAATTGAAACATACATGAGTAGGCGAAACCCCACCAGTTTTGTATAATACAAAGGTATTTTTAATAATATAAAATATTATTCAAAATCTGGTGTGAGGAACACAAATACAGGTTCACTATTACTATTTTTTGTGAACGTGTCCTAACATATCCCTCCCCAGAGACGCAGATACGTATTTCGCCTTTCTACAGACTCATCGGTACGCCCCTGCTGGAGAAAGGATATCTTCAGACACATTCACAAAAAAGAACCACATCGCCATATCACAGAAATTATCCAGACCGAGGGTAGAAGTAAATTAACAGTGAAAATGTAGTTGTGTTCTTCACACCAGATTTTTAATAATATTTTATATTATTAAAAATACCTTTATATTATACAAAACTGGTGAGGTTTTACCCACTCATGTATGTTTCAATTATTCTGATACATTACACATGCGGATAGTCCGTAGTATGAGTGAAGACACAAACAAAATGCAGTGTCTAGAGAGACGGCCGTGCCATCTCTGGAAGGGCGTTGTTGGTTCGCATTGGTTATGTGGACAGGGCGAGGTACTTCGGCTGTCTGGCAACAGGTAGCGCTGAATTTACTTCTACGCTCGGTCTGGATAATTTCTGATATGGCGATGTGGTTCATTTTTTGAATGTGTCTGATGATATCCTTTCTCCAGCAAGGGCGTACCGATGAGCCTGCAGAAAGGCGAAATACGTATCTGCGTCTCTGGGGAGGGATATGTTCGGACACGTTCACAAAAAATATTAATAGTCAACCTGTATTTGTGTTCTTCACACCAGATTTTTAATAATATTTTATATTATTAAAAATACCTTTGTATTAAACAAAAACTAATTTGGGTTTTGCGGTAGGTAAGGTTTTTTGAAATGATTTATGAATATCACGTTATTAAACAAAAATAGAATAGAAAATAATTCTTGTCGGAAATACCTATGACGTCAGAAAGGTTGTCTTAATTAAGAATTTTAGAAGGTTTTTACAATCGATCTGTATGAAAAAAAAAGATTTATAAACTATAAAAAATTCATATTTTCTTTATTACATTAAATATATAATACATAAAACCACTTTTAAACCATAAATTTTTAAGATTAAATTGATATTTAAAAAAACCATAAATAATAATCAATCATGTAACGGAATGCGTACGTAATATACAACCTTGAACTACTTGTTCAAGGTCAAATTATTGAGCTCGATCTCTTGCAAACACTTCCAGAATCTTGTAGTAATGACCTTTTTGAAGAATCGACCTAGTAACACTTGAAGATTTAAATTTTTTACAGGCGAGTGTATTATAAAAAAAATTATTGAATAATTATAATACTTATAATGTTCAAAATTAATTTTATTGCACAATTGTTTATTTCATATAATATGATTAAGAACATGGATTTAATACATGTAATACATAAAAGACCTTTTTGCAACATAAATAGAGTACTGTAGTCGCGATAATTTTTATTATTTATAATCAGTTTACAACTTGTATTTAACTAACAAATATATACATATATAACTACACAACTATAATACATAAAAGAAATTAAAAGTATGTATATTTCATATATCTCATTCAAATACACCTACTTCTATCTCCAGTTTATTATACAAGACGCTGAATATCATAATACCTGTAGGAATGTACGAACGATATGCAAAGTTGCTTAAAATATTGGAATATAATTATCGATCTTAGTTCGGTGTTTTTGAGCAACACATTCTGCAATCCAGACAATGTTGCGGCATTCTTGCTCCTTCAATTTCAAGTAAGAATAAAACACGCCGAAATGAAATTGTTGTAAAAATGCATGAACGTTCAAGCGAACCTAAACATTTAAATTTATTATTTACTGTTTCCTAATAGCAAATGAAGTACATACCTCGTGTTCGAAAAATTTGTCTTCTAAGGTTTTATCGCCTGGATTGTTACCGGCTCCTTCGAACAATTTAGAATATTCAGCGTAATACTCGGCTACTGCTTTGACTTGCTCGTAATCTTCGGCGCGTGCCAGAGCTGCCAGTCCATCTGGATTCAGTTTTCCGCATCTGGGGTACAACTTGGCGCGATCGTCTTTACTCAATTCAGTTCCGAAGGAATTAATTGTGATAATAATAGCACGACGGTCAGCTTCAAACTGAAATTAATTTTGATGATTTAAATGGAATGCGTATACTATCATGAAAAGTATAAAATATTTTTTTCTTATTGGACGAGACTCAATTTAGATAGTTATTTTCAAAACTTTGCTAAAGCTTCTTTTATTATTTTAATGTCATTTAATGTTTATTTCATTAATAAGAAATATTATATCAGTACTACTACCTTTTCACCATTGTTGTTCTAACGGGCGATCAAGATACTTTGTAATCAAGCCATTCATGAATTTGAGTTCGTGTCTTTTCCAATTGTAACCATTGCATAGTTATATTTATATTCAACTGACATTTTACTGATGTTTGTAATGTAAATGCAGTTCAAGTAACAACATACACTGCCCGACATATAAAACCCGTACACTAACATATTATCAACGTAAACCAGGCATATAAAATTTTACATGTCTTATTTGTCTTGTCAAATTTGACTTAAGTTAAATAGTATTAACAATGCATGTATAACCTATAAAGTCTATAAGCGACAGTATGAATATATTTGTCCCGTTTACTAGGGCTTTACGAGGGCCTCAGATAACGAAGGTATCGATTCCAAAGCATCGATACTTTACCGATTCCAGTACTCGCTAAGTATCGATGTATCGGGTAGCTTACCTTTGTGGATTTTTTTAAATGTACATAAAGGATGCAATAACTTTTTAAGTAAAGCATTTTTAAGTATGTATACATTATATATACATATATAGTTCGTAAAGTACAAGTTTTCAGTTCAAGGCCAAATTCAAAGCATATGATTCAAATCAGTACTGCAGAGTCAAATAAAGTCAATATTCAATCGCGGAAATAACCGTTTGTCATCATGAAATATAAACGTCATGTTTTGTAATATTGTCAAAATTTTAATATGTCACTTTCAATATAACCAAAGAAAGCGTATTATACATAACCTACATGTCAAAATAATAATAGTAAAGTAGGAACATGAATAGTTCAAAAGTATTGTTTCTTTTCTAGTATAAATATATTCATTCTATCCAAGAAAACTATGCGCAAATTATTACTTTAATATTCGAACAAATTACCAGGCATCTAAGAAATATTCTGTAAAATAAATAGGTAGGTTAGAAATGTCAAAGTGATAATCAAACAATTTCGTACTTATTGTCACTAATTGATATTACCATTTATTATCAGTATTGTTCTTCAAAGAACGGCTTTTGTAATTTTTTATGACAAACTAAATATTCAAATTAGAAGAATGGTTAACCTAGAAGTCAGAATACCGGAAACAAAGTGAATAAACAACAGTATTCACATAATTTTACAGCAAGCCGAATATCATAAGACTATCTCCTGACAACTTATCCTTTTTATTTAATATAATATTTCAAAGCCGTACGTCTTAACTTAAAATGACAAACGTGTGTAGTATTACAGCGCGTATTCATGTGTGTTAGAAAGAGATAAAGTACAATTTGCCGTTCCCACTTGGGCAGTACGAACTGAAAACTTATACTTTATGAACTGTATATATATATATATATATATATATATATATATATATATATATATATATATATTATATTGAATTTTACATTATGCGTAGCAAATATCCATATTATAACATAATAAAAAAAAAAAATATTGCAAATTTCATACCGTAGATATGGTAGAATCGATAAATTAATTTTATATTTCTTGAAACCGATATCAAACAAACGGTACCTAGAAAACGGGTTATGAATACTGATTCCAAGTATCGAATCAAGGTATCGATTCCCAAGTATCGATTCAAGGTATCGATTCGAAAGTATCGATACTTTACCGATTCCAGTACTCGCTAAGTATCGATGTATCAGGTAGCCATGTATCGGGTAGCTTTACCTTTGTGCATTTTTTTAAATCTACATAAAGGATGCAATACCTTTTTAAGTAAAAAATTTTTAAGTATGTATGCATTATAACGAGCCATCGAAAAAATTCATAATTGGAGTAGACTGTGAAATTGGGTTGGTACTTTAACCACTTCCACATAATGACATATTACTTGATGCTTGACAGTTTCATTGTAAAAAAAGGTTATGGTATTGAAATGATACTACAACAAAAAAGAAAACAAATAATTAATTTAATATCGAAATCATAATCAAAATTTACTTATAGCTACAGAAGTTGTTGAAAATGTTGTCTATTTGCATCTAAACACAAACAATTTTCATAATAAGAGTTTTGAAAAATTTGACACAAACTTATAGTTTCAATGTCAAATAATAAATGTCATTATGTGGAAGTGGTTAAAGTATCAACCCAATTTCACAGTCTACTCCAATTATGAATTTTTTCGATGGCTCGTTATATAGTACATAATATATATTTAAAAGGATGTTATTTTTGTGCGTAGCAAATATCCTTATTATGACATAACTATAATTATTACAAAAAAAAACTAAATATCACAATATTGCAAATTTCATACCGTAGTTATGGTAGAATCGGTAAATTAATTTTATATCTCTTGAAACCGATATCAAACAATCCACACCTAGAAAACGGGTTATGAATACTGATTCCTAGGTACTGAATCAAGGTATCGATTCCAAGGTACCGAATCCAAAGTATCGATTCCAAAGCATCGATACCTATCGATACTTTAGCGATTCCAGTACTCAGAATTGATACCGCGCACAGACCCGATACATCGCTAATTATCGATACCTCGATTGGTATCGGTACCCGATACCGAAAACGTCGGTATCGCCCAGCCCTACCGTTTACATAACTAAAAAACTCTGATTTTGTGCTCATAAGAATTATACGGGTTTTATATGTCGCGCAGTGTATAATTTCGGCTTCATGAATGACTCGATTACAAGTTATCTTGATCGCTCGTTATAAAGTAGAAACAAAATTTACTTTAAGTGCAAAATTATTTTAGTATCTGTCAAATATTGCTTTTTTCATTTTGAATTTTGGTTTCATAAAGTGTCACGTGGTAAATAAATAGACATCAAAAACGTGTTACATGATTGGAAGGAAGTCATTCAAAAAAAGTTCAAGTTCCTCTGAAAAAAATTAGTTAAAAATAAAAAATAGGTCAGAAAACACAAGACAAGAATAAAAAAATTCAGGTTGCTGTTCTCAAGATTAAGAGATTTTCTTGTGACAAAAGGCTTTTACTCAAAGCAATCCATAAACAAGAAGGACTTGTCTGAAGATGGGCACATGGAAATTAATTTACAAAAAACATTTTGTGCACTGATAAACTCAAATTTTTCCTTTCCACTATATATGGAAAAATATTTGTATGCCATCATCTGAATGAATGTGTTATCAAACAATACACAACCTATAGTGAAATGTCTATTTTTTAAGAAAACACAGTACCATCTGGATATGAATTTTAAGTATTAGCTTTGTCTTCAAGCAAGATAATCCAAAATTTTCTCCTTTAGAAACAAAAAAGAGAAATTGACACTAATGGCCTGACTATCTCAATCACCAAAATGATAGTAGTGCCACAAAAAATAATTTCCTAAATGTAAGTATAATAAAATTGGCAGAATACAAACATATTACTAATAGCAAGATCATATAAATATTTGCAAATAAAATGAGACGGTTAAAGTGTACTTATAATACGCAATGAAAAGTACTGGAAAAAAACAAATTTATACTTATTGAATTCTATAATACTCACTGCTAAAATTTCACACATGCAATCTGCAGTTGTGCCTCCAATGTCTTTACAAAATTGATAGAAAGCCTCTAAATAAGCCTTATACAATGTATTTCTTATAATCTCAATATTCATTTCATCAAGATCTTGCTCACTTATACAATCAACAAAAAATGGAGCCAATGGTGTATCAACCAATACTGCATTGTACAATTCGGCAGGCGTTGCTGCAACATGAATAGCTTCCATCTGCTCAAAGCTACCAAGCGGGTGGCATTTTGGAATTAATTCAGTGATAGGCCTTTGATGCAAAGTTCCTGTGATGAGCAATATTATATTATCTATCATGTAGCTGTAAGTAATAAAGTCAAGAAATGTAGACAACGGCTCTACTGCATGATTACGAAGATGTTGAAATTCAATAACGAGTTTCTCACGAAGTTTATCATCTATTGTTGATACAGCCAAAGGTGATGGTTCATTTGCCAGAAACGTACCATAATCAGTTCCTTGCAGATGTAATTTTAAATCTATAATGTAACATATAAAGTATCTATATAAAAATACAAAAGTAATGTATTACCTTCTAGTGTTTCACACTGTACTAAATTCAAATAATCTGATTGTTTCAGTATGCCACACTTAAATCCCCGACATAAACCTTCCAAATATCCACCGTCAATGTTGAATATACAACCTTTCATTTTTGCAATTTACGAGTCCGTTTTAAACGTCGAAAGTAAAAAAGATTTTGGAATTATAACTAATTACACTACCCTCAAACCTCACCCAAGCTGTCATATGATTTTTCAGATGATTTTTCTCTGTAATAATGGAAGTGGTATTGCGCATGGCATTATTTACCTCCATATACAGTGTTGCCAACTTAACGGATTTTCCGTCATATCTAACGGATTTTGGTGAAGGGGAGCGGAAAAAAAACAGTTTCAACGGGTGACGGATTTTTTAACGGAAACTAAATTTCCGTCAAAAAATTCTAAATTAAGTTTTGTAAGTGTGTTAACTGGTTGTTTACCGATTCAAGCTATTTTTTGTCTGTAAATATCATATTACACTATGTCATTGGTTCCGCATGATTGGCATCGCAGACTACCGGCTGTAGTCTACCGCTCGACCGGGACTTCCCGGGCCCCGAATCCTCTCAAAATAATTATTGGATCATTGCATTGTGTATGTGGCACTGGCGTATATACGTCTTAGTGAGTAGAATAATCTTATTCTCAGTGTATTGTGCAATTAATTTTGTTTACAGTGACAAAAATGCCGAAAGTGCAATATAAACAAAAATTTCGTAGTGAATGGCTTCAAGACAAGCTGTTTAAAGACTGGATTATTATGAAAACAGATAAAAATTCTGGTGAGTCATTCCTTGAGTGCATATTTTGTCGATGCATCGTAAGTAGTAGCAATAAATATTCTGATTTAAAAGCTCATATGATTTCGAAGAAACATATAAAGAATACAGATATGTTGGCACCATCACGCCAAGCAAAAATTAATTTTACTCCCAAAAAGACAGAAAAAAGTAAATATTTGGAAGCTTATACAACACTGTTTATTGCCGAACATTGCAGCGTACTAACAGTAGATCATTTAGGGCGGATAATGAAAAAGGTGGCAGATGATTCACAAGCAGTTAAAGACATGCAATTGCATCGCACAAACTGTTCCAATATTATTAAAAATATCTTAAGCCCTCACTTTAAAGATGATTTAAAAGTAGATATTGGAAATGGAAAATTTAGTTTACTTCTGGATGAGTCCACGGATATAACTGTAACTGTGGTAAAATATCTTGACATTGTAATAATATTTTACAGCACAAAATCCAAGAAAATAAAAACATCTTTTTTAAAATTGGCACCACTAACCGCATGCAATGCAGAAGGCAGAGTTTCCGCGGTTAAAGAGACGCTAAACGAATTTGGTTTGGAGTTTAAAAATATTCTTGGCATCGGAACTGACAATGCCAGTGTTATGACAGGTGTAAATAATGGCGTACATGCAATCCTAAAAGAAGATATTCCAGGATTAGTTCTTGTACGATGTGTCTGTCACTCGATTCAGCTTGCGGTATCTCACGCCTCAGAAGATACCTTGCCGAGGAATCTGGATTTTATGGTTTCTGAAACATACAATTGGTTCTCTCAATCATCAGTTCGACAGGCTGAATACAAAGAGCTGCATCGCACAATTAATGAAGGTCACGAACCATTAAAAATTATTAGAGCTTGTCAAACCCGATGGTTATCAATTTATTCGGCTGTATATAGAATTTTAAAACAATGGCTTGAACTTCAAACGCATTTTGAAATATCCCGACGAAATTATACTGCTGAATTGTTGTACAATATTTATAAAGATGAGAGTAATTTGGCCTTATTTTCATTCCTATGTCCCATATTAGAACAATTGCAACTAACGAACAAATCTTTTGAAGCCAAAGATGCTGATCCATGTAAATTGTTTACGGATTTATCTACGCTTATTGGATTTCTGGTTTCAAAAGTAGTCATGCCACGTCCCAATATTGATCCGCTAACTATAATTGTGGAGAATCATTTAGACCCTAAGCCATACTTTGGTTACGGATTCGAATCCAAGATACGAGAAATGAGGGAAAAAGGTCTTATAAACGGGCAAAGTGAACAAGATCTTCGTCAACGGTGTGGTGTATTAACTTTCTTTTAAAATTAATTCAACAATTACGTTTGAGGTAAGTTGTCAGTTTCTCATTTCTCAATGTTCCCTAAAAGAGTCTCCGTCTTGTTTACTGTAGGTTACCTGACAATATCGAGATCGTGTAGAAAACCAATCTACTCTCATGCAAAAACGTATTAAGGGTTCACAAAGAATCTTTAAGTCCCTTATTGGCCCATTTAGAGTATTCAAAACATGAAATATCTCTAATCGAGACGCAATGGAACGCCATAAATTACACTAAATGGGAGAACATCAATGACACTGTGGCGTTTTGGTCCGAAGTCAAAGAGTATGAAGATGCTACAGGCACAAATCCTTTCAAGGAGTTATGCGATTTTGCTTTTTCAATTCTGCTTTTGCCATACTCAAATGCAGAGGCAGAACGGGTTTTTAGTGTGATGAATATTGTGAAATCAAAGCTGCGCAATAAAATGAAGGAAAGTATGGTAAATGCAATTTTGAATATAAGATCAGGGCTGATGAGGAACGATAAAACCTGCTTTTCATATGAGTTGACTGAAAAAGTAATTCGTATGGTGGGGACTATGCAAACCTTCAACCTCCACTGCTATGGGCCAACCTGTTGATGGTACGGACAGTGATGACGATTTTAATTTCGATTTTTAATATAAGTTCTTCTTTTATAAAATTTTATTATAAAATAAATTTTATTTGTTTCGCACATTTTTTATTCTGACGGATTTTATTGACGGAAAAAAAAAATTTAACGGATTTTTGACGGAAACCTACAACAAATTTAACGGAATTAAAAAAATACTGTTGGCAACACTGTCCATATAGCTCATTCTATCGTTTGCAGCGTTATTTCATCTAATTTCGTTCAGCCAACCCAGCTTTGTATTTTTACATGCAACAAATGAGTTTAAAGAGTAAGTATTAGCTGTAGTTGTTTAATAAATACACAAAGCAAAAAATTCAAATTATAATAATAAATTTATAATTCAAAAAAATTAAAAAATTGTATTAAGCGCCCTTGGAGTAGGCAACTCTTCTTATAGACTCATTTTAGATGTTTTGTAATAATATGCAAAAATTTTAAATAATTAATAAAGCCTACTGAATTTGGAAAAGTAGACCTTTCTGAAATAAACATTAACTATTTTACAAATATATATTTATTGTGCGAATTATTAAAAGTAATTTAAAATATATATATACCTTCATAGGACTTGAATTAATTATTTTTTTCAAACCAAATTTGTCAAAAGTATAAAGTTAATAATTGATCAAGTAAATTAAGGAATACACTGACGAGCAATAAATTCTGGTTTTAATGTCATTCTTAATGTACAGTCATGGCCAGATAAATGTAGTACAACCTTAAATTTCATATATGTCATAAATTTGATATATTATTATTGTAAGACGAGCTTCAGCTTAAGCTACTTGTGAATATATTTACTTTATTATTGTTTGAGTTAAGAAATATAAGTTAAAAGTATAATAATAAGTTAAATTTAAATTTAAAATTAATTTAATATACGATTTGCGGTAAGCTTTCGTGCCATCGTAAAAATATGTTTGACGTTTAATAAAATTTAAAATGATTTGACATATAATTGTCAAAATACTAACTTACACCATAAAAATTTATTAAGAAAAGCTTGTACTACATTTATCTGGCCACGACTGTACGGTCGCCGCCCTTGAAAACTCAGACACTCGATTTTGACATGAATGTCATTTTTTAAAATGCCGCAATTATCAGAATTACAAAAATCTATTATCAAAACTAGATTAAAAGACATAAGTTTTGTATTCTCATATTCGAAATTATATTTTTGAAATTTAAATAGAGCAGGACACTATCTGCAGTTTTAAAATAATTTTTTTGAATTTGAATTTCATACATACAAATAAATAACAAATGTGATTGACATTATCAAATGTCATTTGGATTTACGTTTACAGAACAAACACATACTAATATATATGCGTCTTATTCTATCAAAATTTCAAAGTAACCTAGATTGACTTTTCAAATGAACACACGTTAGTTTTTTGTTCGACTGCTTTGAATTCTTAAAAGTAGGTAATAATTTTTTGAAAATTTCGGTGTTGGTTAAATGATTTTTGCTGTTGCCATTAGTTACCCAGATTAATGTCAAGTTTAGTAACTTTGACATTTGGTGAAAGAGTTTGAAGAAATAATTTCTGCCGATGTAAATGAAATAGTTTTGAATGCTAAACATTTACTTTTACCAAATAAGTCAAACACTTATTATAGTATATATCGCAAATGGTGTTCAAAAAATAAACTTTTATTTTGACACTGACAGTAAAGTATTTTTTGCATTATATTACTGTCGTGAGCAAAAAAATCGGGACAGTGTCAAAATCGTTATGTCCATTTCCTTTATTTTTTAGCGTTGTAATTTTGACGATATTTGATTAACTTTCAAACTCTACGTCAAATTATAACGAGCCATCGAAAAAATTTATAATTGGAGTAGACTGTGAAATTGGGTTGATACTTTAACCACTTCCACATAATGACACAATACTTGATGCTTGACAGTATCATTTGGTTTCATTGTAAAAAAAGGTTATGGCATTGAAATGATACTACAACAAAAATGAAAACAAATAATTTATTTAATATCGAAATCATAATCAAAATTTACATATAGCTACAGAAGTTGTTGAAACTGTTGTCCATTTACATCTAAACACAAACAATTTTCTTAATAAGAGTTTTGAAAAATTTGACACAAACTTATAGTTTCAATGTCAAATAATAAATGTCATTATGTGGAAGTGGTTAAAGCACCAACCCAATTTCACAGTCTACTCCAATTATGAATTTTTTCGATGGCTCGTTATATCATAGTTGCTAATTCAAAATTGAAAATGTGGCATCTTTCGAAAACTGATAAAGCCAGACTTGTTACTAGTTTGAAAAATGGGAAATCAATAAGAAGTGTATTGGTTCAATTTAATATAGGTAAAAGTTCAGCCGCAAGAATATATAAAAAATGGAGGGAAGGCGATAATTTAAATCGGAAAATAATTATTTTAATTTAATAAATAATTTTTCTCGTAATTTTTATTTGAATTATAGCATAATATGCCAATATGTTATATTTATATGTTGAAATAAACAGATGAATTTCAATAAAATGAAGTAACTTTAATAAAAGTAACAATCACAACATAATAAAGAATCTACAAATACACCATATAATATAAATAAACTAATATTTTGTCATGGCATCATCTGCGTCTGATATATTGTTCAATCGCAAGGGAAGTTTCTTAAAAGATTTTCGTTTTTTGATATTTCTTGCCATTCTTCAATTATTGCATTCCACAGCCCTTTTCAGTTATTTGGTCTAAAATGACGTTCATACATTTTTTTTTACAGTATGTTTATTTGTTTATAATATTTATAATATTTGTTTATTTGTTTATAATATATTTATATCCGGGCATTTGGAAGGCCAAAACAACGTTTCGGTGTTATTCCGAGTTACTATTCCTGCTGTGTGTACTGAACAATGATCTTGTTGGAGAATAAAATTAATATTTATGAAATTTTTACGAAATAATGATATTATATTATCCAAAATATTTAGATATGCCAAAGCATTGAAGCTACCATGAATTCTCCAACAGATAACTAGCTCATTAACAATAATCGCAGCCATTATTAACAGAGAAACACACAAACAGAGAAACATAGATAGAGAAACACTCCGACTGATCTGCATTAGATACGTATGATTCTATATATTGTATCTAGTATTTCTCGGCCTATAAACCTTAATGTGCCCATTGTAAGCCAATTGAAACGTTTTTTCGTCAGTAAAAATTACAGTATTCCAGAATTGAATATCTCTGTACAAATAATTTAGTGCAAACATTATTCTTCCTTGTTTGTAGCGTTCCAACAAAACATTTTTTTTCTGCAATATAAATTTTTATGTCTGGCATTTGAATTCTTTTGCAAGCTGTTGACCGAGAACCCGGAAAATTTGTTGCTACAACAGCATCTAATAAGTAAGAAAACGGATGCTCTCTTAGGAAATCAACTAGAGCGGTATTATAATCTTCTAAAGAAATCCTTCTTCTATCGCTTCCTTGTTTTCTTTTAATTGTTTGATCTTGCTCCCAACGGTTTTTGACATTTAGTACGGTGCCTTTATTTACTCAGAAAATAACGCTGTTTCTCTAATTGTTCGCCCTTTTCGAAGCTCGGAAATATGTTGAATTTTTTGTTGATAACACAATTAAGTTTTGGCATTATGATAAAACTGTCATTTTGACAACCCAATTTGATAGTTAAATGACAACTCAAAGTTAAGTTTTCATCAAAATATCAAGGAATTGACATGTATGTGTGAAACCGATTTACATAGAAAAAATAGCTTGTCCGAGTTTTTTCTGCACACAACTGTACTTGTCAAATATGATGAATATTGGTACAACTATACAATAAAGAAGAAATAAGAAATGGAACACAGAGACTAAAAATAAATAAACAAGATCATAATACTTGATTGCCTCGCCGTTCACTTGAATAACTTTATTTAAGCGGTTGGTCATTGAGAAACATAAATTTCTGAAATAGCCTTGTGGAAGATCGTTCCAAGGGGTACGTATAGCTGTCAAAAATTCCTCCTTGTTTTGAAAATGTATACGTTGGTTTGGTATACTTTTGGCCAACATTCCCAATTTTGGAATCATTCTGTTACCCTATGAGCAGTATGGATTGAAGAATTGTTCTTTTGAAATATAGAGTCGCCTTCTGAAAATACTTGCATCACAGAGGGCAACCTTATATCTTCCAAAACCCTAATATAAAAGTCACGTGTGAAAAGTTCTTCTAGATGCAATAATACCCAGGACTATTTGCAGAAATTCATGCCCATATATTAATCGGAAATAGGCAGTTGGTTTCAATCTTTTCTGTATATTTTGCATCATACCTACGACCCCTTATTCTATATACTCTAATTTGGCCAGAGGGGGATCACTGGAAAGTCTTTTCATTACTAAAAATTACGTTTTCACCAAAGTTATTGTTATTCGCAAGGTATCGCAACGCTCAATCTGGAGGTTTTGTGCCTTGCGTGGGTTGGATTTTCTAGTAGCAGCGGAATTTTTTTAAGAAGATCGCCCACTGCAGTTGATGCACGAGGCCGTCCAGAACCCACTTGTCTTTCCAGAAATCCTCTCTCTCCCCATGGCCTTACAATTAAAATTGCCGAACTCTTTGCCATCTCTAACTAACCTGTTACAACAGCTTTTAATAACTCTGATTCTACTAGGGAAATGGCTATAACTTTATTAAAGTATGAATTTGGTGTCATAACTAGAAAGTTTCTTGACAACTCAAAATAAAATTTAATTCTGACAACCTGTTGGTAATTGTTGACAATAAATAGATAGCTAAAATTTCTAGTTTGTCAAAATATGACCGAATTTTGTATGACATTGACGACCAGAATTTATGCTCGCCACTATGGTTATTATAACTAATCATGTTATGCAAAACTAATACAATTTTTTCTTGAAAGTAGACGGAGTGCCAAGCTCCTTATTTGTAAAAATATTGCTTTAAATTAATCCCTAAAACAAATAACAAAATACAGATTATAAGACATTTTTAATTATTAATTTTAATAAAATTCTTCGAATCGTTTGATCCAAAAGCTGAATATTATAAATTGGAATGGACTAAAAAATTCACCTAAGCATTTGTCATGATACCATCGCATGCCCCCGCGGTGCGGTGGACCCCAAGAGTCGCAAGGGCCTAGAACCAAACAAATTTAAAACGTTCCAAAAACAAAGAACTTATCCAAGAAGCTATCGGAATTGCATAGAAATTGAATATTTATCATCAATTTGCGGAAAAAAGACAATACCATTTAGTTTTTTGAAGCTAACACCAAACCAAATTCTTAAGAAAGGAGACGAGCTTCAATCATTTTATAAAAATGATTTATTTACATTCCGGGGTTTATAGCTTATTGCTATAAGAAACAATAGTTTAATTTGTCAGGATATTGAAAAATTTGAAGAAATAAGTTATTTTTTTAAAGTATCTCCTAATAAAAAATGAAACAATTGCGTCTAGTTTTCCCAACACTATTCAGGCATTAACTTTATACCAACATTACCTGTAAGACTCACAAGTAGCGAAAAATTTTTCAACACTAAAGATAATAAAAAAACTATCTTATAAACAAGATCTCAAGAAAGATTGCAAGCTATGTCTTTACTCGCTATTGAGAATGATTAAGCAAGAGACATAGATATTAGCCAAGCAATAAATGTATTTTCCAAGCAAAAAGCCAGGAAAAATGTTCTAATACACAATGTGTATGCTTTTGTTTACTTTGTAACATTGTTATTTGAAAAACTTTTAATACTTATATATTAGATACATATCTGCTTTAAACTTTGCAAGTTTGATTTAATTTGCATTAGATTTTATATTTTTACATCTACAATCAGTAACGCGCCAAGTATCTTCGGCGCCGTCGTGCGTAATACTGATAGGCGCCTTTACCCTATATGTATTGAGCCAAAATTACCAGCCACTCTCCCACAGTTCAACATTGAAATTTATGACGAACTCTTTAGACTTGTTAGTACTGGTAGGTATTTTTTATTTGAGGCAAACAATAGGTTCACATACAAAAAAATATTATTAAAATTTTTATTGCACACTGAAACAACAGTAACAAAATAAAAAACAGTACATATTCCAAATTATTAAAAAACAAAAGGTCAAGTACACTCTTTGAAGTAACAATAAAATTATTGCTGTCAATGCTAAAATAATTTTAATAATGTAAATTTGTTGATTTGTTGTAAACTTTCAAAAAATGTTTTTAATATTTTTAAAATTTAACTTATCACAAGTGGCCGTAGGCGCCTTTAAGGCCTTGGCGCCGTTGTGCGCTGCACGACCTTGCCCATATGGACGGCGCGTCACTGTCTACAATAAAATATGTGTTTATATTTTAATGTCGAGTTTATTTCCTAGATACACCTATTTGTAGGAAACGCGGAAACACCAATAATAATTGGTTTGGTTGAATTGGGTGTTGCGAGGGGGACAGGCAAAATTTGTACAGGGTGCGGCAGGGAAACTTGCTGATTTGAATTGGACGCCAATGAGCGAGGCGTGGTCAGAAAGGGGTGGGGAGGGTCTCATTAGAAAGAGGGGGTTCTGAAGTTTTGTTACCCCACAAGCCAGTTGTTGTCATGCGTTGGACTAAGGAACAACGTGCGTTCGCCGTCGAGGCCTACTTTTCCAACTGTCATTCGGTGGTCGCCACCCAACGTGCCTTCCGAACTCGGTTCAATATTCATCCCGCGGGTCCCGTTCCTGGCCGGCAATCGTTTGTTTCGTGGGTGGACACATTCAGGGAAAGTGGGAGTGTTAAGAAGAACGTGTTTCTGTGTAGTGTGCATTGTCGAGAGTTGCAATAATTGGGCCTCATTTTTTCGAGGAAGATGAACGCGCTGTTACTGTGAATGCAGTTCGCTACAGAGAAATGATTGAGACATTTTTTCAACCACAACTTGAAGAAATGGAACTTGGGGACGTATGGTTCCAGCAGGACGGAGCCACGGCGCATACAGCGAGAACTTCGATGGAGTTTTTGAGGGAACACTTCCACGAGCGCCTTATATCCTTGAGGGGTGACGTACCGTGGCCGCCGCGTTCCCCCGATTTGGCACCCAGCGATTTTTTTTTATTGGGATATCTTAAATCCATCGTTTACAACGATAAACCCCGGACCCTGCAACGCCTGAAGGACAACATCCGCCAAGCCATCGCCAACATTCCCGTCGATATGCTCGAAAGAGTGGAGCGCAACTTCAAATCAAGGGTAGATCAGTGTATCACTAATGAGGGCCGCCATTTGCCCGATGTCATTTTTAAAACTACTTAAAACAAAAATTCAGAATGTGTACTATACGATACAAAAAGAATTAAATCGATATATGAAGTACTTTTTCTTTTATTGACTTTTCAAATCAGCAAGTTTCCCTGCCGCACCCTGTAGTTACGCCACTGCTATGACCTAAAATAAATAACGTCGTTGAGTGAAGAAGTAACTATGTGTACTCTTTCACTCAACGATAACATGTAATTACTTCATAGAAAGAGGATTTGTTAACATTTGTATTGAAAATGTAAAGATGTTTAAAAGAAAATTAAGTTATAAATTTTTATTCTTTAATATTATTCAAAAAAGGCAATTTTTAGATTAGTACACCATTGTACTCAATTTCAATTATTTAATAATTGAATGAAAGGTAAATAGAAAATAAAAAATGGAAGGATGAATGTTATCTTCAATTTTTGAAACATTTATTACATTTATTATGACTCTATTATAGGTACTTAATTCTGCTTATTTAGCTAAAACACTCGATTATGGAATTTATGCATAAAGATAATACACGTAATTGTAAAATATTTGAACTTTTTAAAATTTTGTTAGTAGTCACTTATTGAAAAGGTATTCAAAACTTATTATTGCATGACTAAGCGAATGAGTAAAACAAATACCTATACCTGATACCTCATCGTATAGATATTCGGAATAGGTTTTTATTGCTTCTATACCATTATCAATTCTTTAAATTTACCCAAGTTCAGAAGTAAAGTACGTGTAAGTTATATTAGTAACTAAAACATTTTCAAATTTGTTGTTATATTGGAAAACAAATTTTGCTTTGATAAACGCTACAGTATAATTGCTTTGTAAATCATTAATTTTATGCACTTGTACAGAAAAAAATGTGATAACCCATCTATCCTTATATAAGTATAATACGTTTGATTTGGTTCCAGACTACTCAACATCAATGAATTATTCAAAGTGTTATCCCATCTTATCTCGTAGCTAAATCTTAAGTAATGAACGCGCGACAGTGTTTATAATTAAATTCATTCTTGATATCCTACACGATCAAGAGTCAACATTTAGGCGTATCTATTATTTGCTACACAGTCTGGGTAGTCGCCAAATTGAACAACTGGCTGCTGATATTCACCTCTAAGAGGTTTGAGGTCAATTTAATTTTATGTATTTCCTACAAACGGAAAATTAATTTCAGGTAAGAAGTTTGTTACTATGATAATACAAAAATTATTCCTTTTATTTAATTTTAATATTTTAGTGTAGGTATATATTTTTAAAATCGGCTTAAATTTCATACTTATATAAAATATGATTTTATTTGTACACTGTTTTATATATTTAAGTTTGGCAAAATTCATTTTGAGTTTAAAATTACTTGCGATCTATGGCCTTGGGTAACCTAAAAATCTTTGAGAACTGCACTCCCTCGCACTCAGTTCCGGTTCCCATACTTTAGTTTTATCGTTTCAGTAATCATAAATACAATCTCGACGTAATTTGTAAACACTCATTATACAACGTAATGTTAATTTAATATTTATATAATACATAAAGTACATATTTCATTACTATTATTTACAGTTCGATTTAATTTAGTATGTAATTTTTATTATAGGAAATCCAAAATGAGAATTTAATACATATTTAGGAATTAAATAAAAATAAACACAACATTAAAAATGTCTTCTAAGTTCCGCAAATTGTTTGTTGGCGGATTAGCAACAACAACAGGGGCTGGTATTGCTACTTATTTATTTTTGAATAATAGTGACCAAAAAGTATGTATAAAAATGTAATATATTTGCATAATTATATTTTTAACATTCTTGTGTTAATTATATTTACCAAATTAGTGGACATCAGTTAATGCTGCTTCACAATTTCACATGCCAAAAAGACCATTACCCAAACGAGAAGAATTAATATCATCTTTACAAACTGATAGCTTTGATGTATTAATTATTGGTGGAGGTGCAACCGGTGTTGGTTGTGCTCTAGATGCTACTACAAGAGGACTGAAAACTGCTCTCGTTGAAGCAGATGATTATGCTAGTGGAACATCTAGCAGAAGTACAAAACTTATTCATGGAGGTGTGAGATATTTGCAAAAAGCTATAATGCAATTAGATATAGAGCAGTACAGAATGGTTAAAGAAGCATTAAGTGAAAGATCTCTTATGTTAGAGTCTGCACCACATTTGGCAAAACCATTACCAATTATGTTACCAGTTTACAAGTAAGTTAAGCTTTAAATATTAAAATAAACACTTTGTATATTCAAACAAATAATGTATCAAACTTTTGTTAATAGTAATTTCAGCAATTTCTTCTTATAAGGACAACATTTATGAATGCTAATTAACAATAATGTTAAGAAGTATCTGATAGTTAAGTAAGATACACCTGTGGAAATTAAGAAAAACTTGTTTAGTTACAGGGTCATTAAAAATCTTGAAACAGCAGACTATCACTTTAAGGGAATTAATAGATATTCTTAAATGTTTTTATAATTGAATTAAACATTTTTGATTTTTTCACAGAAAGTTCATTTTAATGAATGTTTCTCCTACATAAATGACTTCATAACTTTTCAATTATAATTATATTCACAAAGACATGATACAATACTGTAAATATGTTTTAGATCACCTACACCAACTGTGCTTGTCACAATTTCAAGTTCTTATAATTCTAAGAAAATACATTATTTATTACTAAACACATTTATTGCTCATTATACAATTATGTATAATTAACATAACTATTTATTATGATAAACAGGCAAAGTATCTCTTCTTTTGTTTATAAATGGTGTAAATAAATACTTCCTTCGTTGTAATATGATAATTTAGTTTGAAAATCATTATTTCTTCCCTGTAACAAAGTAAAGTGTTTTCGGACTATCACACGAATAAGAATTTTAAAATAATTGACAGAGTAACCACTACTGTGTTTGTGGAGAAAATTCTTTCTGGATTGCTTTTCTTTGTCTGGCGATCCATCAACATCGTCTTCTTATATTTTTTAACCACACTCCAACATTTAAAGCGTACACAATGGTAGCTAAACTTTGTTGTTTTTTGTAAATATCCATTATTTTGTTTTATTTTCTACTGTTCCTCAAAATAACCTTTACGAGAATACTTAATAAATTGATGTGAATGAATATTTATATTTACGGTTATACCAACAACGAAATGCTACCAGAAAACACTAAAAATCGAGGTTAAAGTTGTAAATAAATAAATATATTTTAGAAATAAATTCATGTAAAGCTGATGGTTTACATATGGCAATAAATCGAAGATCACTTGTAATACGATTTATTGAATACACTGCGCGACATATAAAGCCCGTACGCTAATATATTATCAATGTAAGCCAGGCTTATCAAATTTGACATGTCTTTTTTGACTTGTCCAATTTGACTTAAGTTATAGGTATTAGCAATGTATGTATAATCTATGAAGTCTGTAAGTGATAGTATGAAAATATATGTCCCGTTTACACAACTAAAAAACTTTGCTTTTATGCTCATAAGAGTTGTACAGGTTTTATATCGCGCAGTGTACCAAATCGACAAATATAATACCAGCTTAAGAAGCGATGCATAGTTAAACAGGGGACGCTGCCGCAACATTTTGTGTGGGGCGCCATTGCCCCTGGACACTTAAGTGACCATAATTTAATATTGCAATTTGACATCGATCCCAAACATACGTCTAAAGCAGGGGTCTCCAAAACTTCGGTCCACGAGCATGCTCGGTATCCAGGCCGCTACAGTTTATTTTTATTACATTATAAAATATACAATGTAGATAAATCATACAAATCAATTAAAAAAGACAATAACTGACGTGCATAATGAAATTGAACATTTTAACTGTAATTAAGAAATGAGATTTATCCTAAAAACATTGTATTTATGATTTATGAGATTTATGTAGCTGTAACTCTCCACTGACAATTGTTCGTAGTTGTGTATCAAGTTTACTAGTGGAAATTATCAGCAGCGACTTCAAATGCTCATCAGTTAACTTGGATCTGCAAATATTTTTTGCATATTTCATTTTGGAGAATGTTTTTTTGATATAGATAAGTAGTTCCGAAAGTGGAAAAAAAGCCGCGAGCAAATTTATGCAACTGATCAAACTATGCGAATGGGAGACATAAAATTCCAGCGGCGATGATGAGGTTAAATATTTTACTGCTACAGTGCAAGTCAATCACTTCCATTTAAAGTTCTGGGGCAAGGGTTTTTATATCGGCATTAAAAAGATTTTGAAAAATCTTGATGTTTGCAATGCATTAAAATCTGAAAAACGAGACCCAAAATTTATTTTTAAAGCGCTCAAAGCTTCAATTGCAAAATCTACGGGAAATGTAGTCTCAGTTTGCTGACTGAATGTTTGGCATGTATTAAAATTCGTGAAACTTTTTTTGTTCAATGACACAAAACAATTTTTAGTCGAAAGGACTTAATATAAGTGTATAAATCAGACAGAAGCTGGGCTTCTCCTTGTAATTTTAAATTAAGGTCATTCTATGTTTAGTTAAATTTGTATAAAATGACAACTTCTATAACCACTTATTGTTTTTTAACCCAGCCAGAGGACGTTTTCTTTAATTCAAGAAAATTTCGATTATTGCTCGAAACTCAAAAAATCGCATAAGAATTTTTCCACGGCTAAGTCAGCGTACTATAGTATAATAGGGTAAATCATTTTCTCCAATCCCTTCAATAAACTCGCAGAATTGACAATGATTAAGCGCATTATATCAGCGCAATATCATACAATTATCACCTGATATGACAGGCTTTAAAACTTCTGACATATGCAAGCATTTTCCGCACTAAGACCGCTGATGAATGATGCAATGTGCGATTAATGGTTTTCAACCACCGTCGTTTTCTATGGCCTTTGATGTGAAAGCAAAGACACCTTTATTTTTTCTACACGTGTTTTTGCTACCATCAGTCGTCAGCATTTTTAACTCCTTCAAACGTATCTTCTCTAGTGGTGGTTATGAACACTAAGAAGTTCTTCATACACATTTTTGTGTAAAAAGTAACACCTGATCAGTATCATAAAGATCTGTTGACTTATCCAGGGCTAATAGAACTACTTTGAGTATAGATTTTTGTCAGACAATTGGATTAATATATTTTTTGCAATATCATCTACTATTCTATTTGTTTGCTGAAAACTGGTGTTTTTAAATAAATTAGCTTTGGACACATTTCTTCTGTTGCTGCAATCCTTGATTAATTTGTTGTCAGCAAATGGTTTCCCATGTTTCGCTATTAAATGAGACTTACATTTACTTTCTTTAACAACAATTGCTGAAAATTCTTTCAATGGAGACTGTGGTTAAATAATAATTTAAAAAAGGTATATAACCCCTTACCACAATTATTAGTCGTATCCTAAATACGTATTTCGACAACTAAGTTGTCATCATCAGTAGGTAAAAACTACTAATTAAAGTCACACGGGGCACAATAAAGTAAGATGAACGCTTCCGCACAACTACTATACACTGCAACCCTGTAAAGACTGCAGTGACTACAGTCTTTACAGGGTTGCAGTGTATAGTAGTTGTGCGGAAGCGTTCATCTTACTTTATTGTGCCCCGTGTGACTTTAATTAGTAGTTTTTACCTACTGATGATGACAACTTAGTTGTCGAAATACGTATTTAGGATACGACTAATAATTGTGGTAAGGGGTTATATACCTTTTTTAAATTAACAATTGCTGAGATTTCAAACCGCGTTTCAAAGATTCTTATTTTTCTAACCATGGGCTTTCTGTAAGTTTGGAGTAATTCTGAGATTGCTTAGTTTAATAATGACGATTTATATTATGTTCTTTGAGGACTAATTTTGTTTCATTGCAAAATTATACAAATTGCCTTATTATTTGACTCAATCACGGAATATAGATATCCCCATTGCTCTTTAAATGTTCTGCACTTACTATCTAAACTTTCTATTCGTTACAAAATGGCAATATATGACTAACTAAACATAATTGGCGTTTTCGCGTAATTTCACCGCTCCCCACAAAATGGCGCTGTACTACTAGAACTTTGCCATCCTGCACTAAATTCTCTACTCCCCGCAAGATAGCATTGCTGTACATTCAACATAGTTGTAACAATGCGTAACGCACAACACGTGCATGGCTATTTTCGCCGCATCTCGGCTCTTGCGCGTATTTCAAAACTACAGTATGTTGGTATGATGAGCTAACTGGGTCTTGGCCCTTGAGACTTGGTGGAGGAGTTAGTGTGGCCCTTAGGTTAAAAACTTTGGAGACCCGTGGTTTAGAGTGCTAAAGAATTAGTATATTTATAAGAAATGTCACAAGATGAAGTTTTAAATATTTTGGAATAAATACTAAGAGGTCCGGACTTAAGATTATTGAGCAATTTTGAAATTGTTTTGATAGAAAAAAATCGAAAAGCGGACCAAAAGTACTGATGTATATTTACGTATGATACAAAAAAAAAATGGGCTAATATTCAAATTTAGCTTAGAAAAATACAGAAGTAATGGTAGTTTTTAAATAACTGCATTTTTATTTCAATTTAACTTTTTATTATAAAGTGTTTCTTTTAGATTAAAGACTATTGGTTTAAAACATATTCATAGTACTGTATAATTCAATTATATATAATTGCTACCAAACAACTATGAAAAAGGAACAAAGAGGTTTTGCTTATACAGTCTAAATTTCAGTTCTAGATATAATCCAGAGCCCTATTTTGCACTTCAAAATACATGCATCTGCTTATAAACTTTGTTCTTAATAGTATTTACATTACATTATAGCCAATGCTTATTGCATGAACTTTTTACAGTTGATATATTTCAGTAATACTAGTTCGTATGAAAATAGAAATTTCTAAGGTGTTGGATATTAATTTGAAAATGCGGGATTGAAATTATTTTTTACATTTTGATAATTTATTGACTAAATGCAAATAAATTCAGCTATATGCTAGTTCAGCTTTGTACTATAATTTTAGATGGTGGCAAGTGCCTTATTTTTGGTCAGGCATTAAAATGTACGATGTTGTAGCTGGAGGGAAAACGCTAAAGAGTTCCTACTTTCTATCTAAGAAAAATGCCTTGGAAATATTTCCTATGCTTCGGAACGAGAGACTTTGCGGTGCTATCGTTTATTATGACGGTATGTGACGTATATATATATATATATGTATATTAACTGATAATTTACTATTGTATAGATTAGATAGAAGTAATTTGCAATATATGCACGCTTTTATTACTCGTATGTATAGTCGTTTGCTGTAGTAATACTTTAGTAAGTTCCTATTTAGAAGCTGGTAAATATTTGGCGAATGTGCTACTTTTTGCACAAATTACATAAACGTAGCTTTAATATTTTAAACAAAAACCATTTGAGTGAATAAAACTTGACAATTTGTACAAAACAAGAATATTTTTAATATATGAAAAATATTATTAAAAGTCGCGTGTGGAGAACACAATACAAGTATAGCAAGCGCCAATTAAGTTGGCGCGAGGAGGGGGTGCGCAGAAGCCGTTTTTAAAAACGTCCACCCCCACTACCCAAGTAATTGTCAATACATTTGTCATTGACGTTTGCCGGAACACTAGGGGATCATAAAGTGATACACGCTCAGAGGTTAGAATTATCTGACATCTGATGTAAAACCAAATACAAGTCTCCCCACTACTTTTAATCCTGCGCGAACTTATCCCTCCTCGCGCCAACTTAATTGACGTGTGCTATACATATTTGTCATTCAGACTTGCGGACACGTGTTTCGCGCGATGGCATTTGTCAATGAGTGGACTGAATTTTCTTACATGCTGGCTTATGCCTTATCTATATGCGGTAAGGTATTCTTTGTTGTGAATTTTGTCTATCCGACATCATGTAGGTACTCACGAGTCCATTATAGAACGTAATGTGTTAAATGACAATTTTTACACATATAACGTGTGTTCATTTGAAAAGTCAATATAGGTTACTTTGAAATTTTGATAGAATAAGACGCATATATATTAGTATGTGTTTGTTGTTCCGTAAACGTAAATCCAAATGACATTTGATAATGTCAATCACATTTCTTATTTATTTGTATGTATGAAACTGTCAAAATATACGACTTCGTAGGTTAAGTAGTAAATTTTAATTTACGACATACTTCAAAATGTTCTCAGTAAATCACATGCTACTAGATTGACTTTTCAAATGAACACCCGTTATGTATTTGTACTGTGCTTTACACACCCGATTTTTAATAATATTTTTGATCTTGTTCAAAAGTGTTTTTGTTTAATATTTTATCTCAGTCTAAGCGTACAGTAAATACAAAATACATGGGTTCGATAAGTGTTTTCATATTTAGATTCTTTTGTTGTAAAGCCATATTATCCTAATATAACTTATTTTACATTCCCATTATAAAAGTGTTTTCAGATTTGTTTTTGATATAATAATTAAATTGTATTTATCTTCTCTCAATTTTTAATTTGCTGTAAAAGAATGTGATAATAATCAGACATTAGTTACACCATTATAATGCTCAAACCAATAATTTATCAAATTTATATATTTTACATCATTCGATTCTAGTCGCGTGTTAAGCGTATGTTTTCATTTATATTCATTGTCATTCGGGTTCTGTTGTTCTGTTGTAGATATGACAGGATATTTTATAATAGCTCATGTTTAAGAATGTAATACTAGTTTAGTTCAAACTATCTTTTGGATAATACACAAAGCGTTGACTTTTATTATATTGTACGCGGGTTCATATTATCGTGATGGAGCAAACCTCTTTTCAATCAGCCGAACTTGGGTGTTTTCATTGAATTGCCAGGTTTAGCTAATCTGACTCCATCATTTAAAGAAAGAATATTTTCCGTCAATCTGACTACACTTATAAAGTTATAATAATGTGTGGATCAACCTTTGTGGTTGTTTATTTGAATATTTCCAAGTTTGTTTACGCAGGATGTTCATATTATGTCCATTTTTCGCCAGTGTTACAAAATGATTTAAAAAAAAAAGGATCGTTTACCAACGATTCTAATAAATAATACCGATTCTCTTTACTTACATTTAGTTTTGAAACAGCCGATTTTCTTAATATGCCGATAAGCAATCAATCTGTCACAACTTAATCTTCATGTGCTTTCAATATATTATCCATAAGTAAATGAAGGAAAAGTCTTTATTTGGAGACTGTGGTTAAAAGTGGTTAAGTGAAAGCTCGAAAAAAGATACAAAACCCCTTATCACAATTAATGTATCCTAAATACGTATTTCGGCAACTAAGTTGTCATCCTCAGTAGGTAAAACCATTAATTACAGTGTTGAACATGGGACACAGTAAAGCTAACACAAAGAATCGCGAAACACTTTAGAAGGCGTCTACCTATACACTAAGTTTAAGAAAACTAAAATTACGTCTACGTACAGTCGGCGCCGAAGAAATCGGGACAAGTAGTATATCATAATTTGGTGTATTTTCTGTCGTATAAACAGGACGTATACTATTATGGTTTTCAGTATATTTACTGTATTATATTTCGATATTGAGTGTATGTTACTCACTGCAATGTTTTTTTATCGTGACACATCACGCTAATGAAATAACGAAGACAAGAATACTTTAAGGACTTGAAGATGGATGGTCTGCACGACAATTAGTCATTGAGTTTAGCTTAGGCAAAAATACTGTCAATAGAATATTACAAAAATGGAGACAGCAGCATACATTAAGTAGACAATTAGGAACAAACCGCAAAAAATATCTACGCCGGTGTAGGATGAACCGCTTGTATATTTTGTAAGAAACAATCCATTCGAGTTCGCAAGCAGTGCAGTAGAGGCAGGGAATTTTCCTGGTAACGTTAGAACTGCAAAAAAAAATTAAAAGCTGGTGTATTCAGAAATTATTCAGCTGCAAACAAACCGTTCTTAATAGAGCAAAACACAGCTTAATAGAGATGCTGTATTTTGGAGTACTATCGTGTTTAGTGACGAAAAGATTTTGTTTCAGTCGTGTCATAGTGGCCGTGTTAAAGTGTATCGACCAGTGAATTGACGTTATGATGAGAGATACCTGCATGAAGTACGCAGAAGCAGTTTTTTTTTAGTCAATATGCGGGCGTGGAGCTGTTCCATAGGTCCTGAAATTTGTTGGAATATTGGGGAGCGATTAACTGCAACAGTTTACGTTGAGATTTTGAACAATATTGTGATATATGTATATATATAATATAATAAATATATAATAATATATAATAGATATATAATATATATATATAATGTGAGTCATCCGCCAAGTCAGGCGACGGTCTGGCGATGACATCATGCGCCGAACATACCAGCTGTCGCCCGAAAAAGTTTAGTAGAAGCTCTGGATTCTTCTCGAAGGTGTATAGACTTATATAAGAACTCGAAATGGAGGGAGACCATTCATTCGACCAGCAACCGACCGCCGTGTTAACGTCGTAGTTATAAATAAATATTATGAATAAATAAATATAAATATTGTCATTATTGTAATAGTTCTAAGTGTTATTTAGTGTGTTCTTTTATTAATATAGTGTGTTTTAATTACCGTTAGTTTGATTTAAACTAACGCAGACAGACAAGTATTTTACAATATAATGCTACCGTCGGTACAACAATTATATCGAGACTTCACTTTTCAACACAATAACTCTCCAATTCATACTGCCGATGTGGTCCAGACTTGGTTATCAAATAATGATATTAGTGTTTTAAGCCCTCTAGGAGTCCAGATCTAAACCATATTGAAAGTATTTGGGGCTTATTGGTGGAGAAAACGAATAAAAATAATTTTTATCAGAGGAGTTATGACGAACTTCGTGATAACGTTTTACATCATTGGGAAAATCTAGTTCCGAATATTGTAGCAAATGTGATATATTCTACGATTAGAAGCAGTGATTGCTAAAAATGGAGAATTAACAAGATGTCTCTTTTCTTTCTTAGAAAAGAGGTAGAAAACGGAGAGCGTGAATACAAACACATGGTGCCATTTTTCAAGAGAGGTATAGCAAACGCCAAATAAGTTGGCGCGAGGAGGGGTAAGTTCGCGCAGGACTAAAAGTAGTGGGGAGATTTGTATTTGGTTTTACATCAAATGTCAGAAAATTCTAACCTCTAAGCGTGTGTCACTTTATGATCCCCTACCAAAGACATTATGTTCCGTCAAACGTCAATAACAAATGTATTCTGACAATTACTTGAGTAGTGGGGGTGAACGTTTTTAAAAGCGGCTTCTGCGCACCCCCTCCTCGCGCCAACTTAATTGGCGTTTGCTATAAGTGGACATAATTTTAGTTTTCTTAAACGTAGTGTGTACGTGGACGCCTTCTAAAGTATTTCGCGATTCTTTATGTTAGCTTTACTGTACCCAACACTGTAATTAGAGGTTTTATCTACTGAGGATGACAACTTATTTGTGGAAATACGTATTTAGGATACGATTATTAATTGTGGTAAAGGGTTTCATACCTTTTTTAATGAAGGAACATTGTATTTATATATTCCTTAATATGTTTCATAGAAAACGAAACGATTGGACCTCCTCGAAATTCGTGTAGCATAATTTTTCTTTGAATTTTCTTTGTGCACATTATCTCTCGCTCCGATTTTTAATAAGTTTCAAACGTGTATATAATTATATCAAAACAATGTTCGAGGTATGTAGTTTTTTTTTTTGCGACATTTACAATTAAGAATCATTGTAGTCTTAAAGAAAATGAGTTGGGTTATTTCTAAACTTTTTTTTTTTTTGTAAACATTTTAGCAACAAATTTACTATAATTCAAACGTAGAACTAGTAACCTAGAATTGTTATAATCTGTACATATCACCCATATAACATTGTAGAATTATATTTATTAACCGCTAATTTATTTGTATTACTGTTACGAGCTAGGGCCGATTAAATCCACTTCAATTTCCTTTAAAATCACTTATTGTAATATTTGCCGAAAAAAAAAATTTAATGTAATAATTTTGTTATTGTAAATATAGATATATGGACAAAGTAACCTTAATTTTTTTTTGTTAGTGAGCAAAAACAATATTAAAATTTGCATATGGTAACATTTTACCACATGCGTGTAGAAACTTATGGGATGAAAAGGAAGTCTTTGATCTTACTTCCAATGATTAGATTCTTCCCTTATACGGTGAGATTAGATAAGTGGTGTTCAGGACATAGAAAAAGTATTCTTCTAGATATTGTAAAAAACGTTTCTGAAAATGTTTGTGTAAGTTTTGTATATCCATATCAACTAATTATCAAGTTTATTTTATTTTAATTAAATAAAGCAAACATAAATAATTTTCAAATTGTAACAGTCATTTAAGCATAACGACTATGCTTCAATAGAATATTGCATCTGTTACCTGTTGGAAGTTTCATCATTAAATATGATAATGTAATAAACAAACAATTGTTCTTTAGGTCAACAAGATGACGCCCGTATGAATTTAACAATTGGATTAACAGCTATCAGATACGGAGCTACACTGGCAAATCACGTGTCTGTTGTTAAATTGTTGAAAAAGAAAGACGAAGATACAGGCAAAGAAGTTGTAGCAGGGGCCAGAGTGAAGGACGAATTAACTTCTAAAGAATGGGACATTCCCGCAAAGTGTGTAATCAACGCTACCGGTCCGTTCACCGACACTATTCGAAAAATGGATGATACCACCGTACAAACAATTTGTGCGCCTAGTAGCGGCGTACACATCGTGTTTCCAGGTTAAGTTAAATATATTTTTTAATAGTAATTCAGTCCGTAATGACAAATTTTTTATATAACCATTGTTTGTAAATTGCCTTTTTACATTAAAAAGAAGTGACACTTCTATTACAAAAACCAAATTATTGGTAGTGCAAAGGTACTAGACTTCTATTTCCTGGCTGTTAAATGGTAGTGCGCGTAACATTTGTAGTTTTAATATGAAATTCAAATCAAAAATATAATTAAATACATATGTACAAGTAATGGATATTATATAGGGTTACCGCGCCAAACCTATGCGACTCTGAAGAATACGCGTAAATGTCTAACTGAAAATTAAAAAAGGAAATGTCTTTGTAATTCATCAAAAATTTAAAAATTTTGAGGGCCATAATGTAGTTAAAGTCGGTCCATATCTTTGTTTGGTCTATATTTAGGAAAATACAGCTGGAATTCAAGTTCATTGGTCTGCAAAAAAGTCGATAAAATTCCTTAACTTATTATTAGAGGATAACGTCTAACAATAACTTTACTATTTATAAGAATAGTGAATGTTTGTTTACCAAATCATTTATGCAATATAGTAAGCCGCACATATGGTCTTTTCATTGTGATGTTTTTTTTTTTATGGATATCAGTAAATAGCCTCTATGTCAAATATATCGACAATCCTATTATTAATGTGCGTAATTAGGGATGCCATTGCAAACTCACCTAGCCACAGCAAGGATTATCTTCATACTAAATGTAAATTCCAGCGTTTGTAACGGTGGATTCCCTATTGGCGCCTGCATATTAACTACGACAGGGCCGGACTCGAATAAAGAAAAATCATTGTCTTGTTACTAGGTGAACATTGGACCGCGATTTTTTGTATTAAAACATTACTCAAATGTATCTTTTATCCTTTTTTCTTTTTGTCGCTATACAAAACTAAGCGTGTGTATTAAGAGAGTATTAAAATATGCACATATTAAGCAATTAGTGTGATCACCAATTATTTTTGAGATTGTAATAATTTTGTTGCAGTCTTAATCAGGGTTGGGTTGATTTAAATCAGTTGATTAAAATCACGATTAAAATCATGATTTAAATCAGCTGATTTTTTTAATAAAAATCATTTAAAATCAAACCATAAATTTGCTAAATCTTCCGCTTTTAATTCACACAAGCTGTCTTATTATTATAATATTATTTATATTTTATAATATCTACCTATTAAACCTAAAAAATAGACAAAACGCACAAAATAGTTAAAAAAACAACAATGCAAACAACAGAAAAACAAATTATTTTTAATTTTCATTGAAAAACTTATATAAAAATACTAATTTGGACGCCTTTTCTATTCCTAGTTGGTTCCTTAATTTTGATTGCACAAGACCAAACGTGCTAAAAACGCGTTCAACGGAAGCTGAAGATGTGATTGCACTTAAAAACTGTTTTATGATATGTAGATGCTTTCCATTTCAGGTATATCTTTTTGTGCTTTCCACCAGTCAATGCCGGAGAGTTCTGATGTTATTTCCTGAGTAAACATTATTTTTCGAAATGGCTCCAACTGGGCATTAAATCGTATGGTTAAAGGCAGCAGCCCACTTTGTTCATACATTTCCTCAATCGTTTCCAGGGCAAGATTTCTCTCGTGCTCTGTTAAACTATATGATTTTTTAGATGGGTCCCACATGTAAGCGATGAAATGATATGGTGTTAAAGCTTGTTCATATCGATGCCGAAAAATGCGTATTTTTTCAAGGGATAACTCTAGATCTTCAAATGCTACTGCTAACTTCTTCCATTGTTCTACTGCATCAGAAAGAGTGGCTTTCTTTCTCTGCAAATTATCCAAGGCAATTGACACAGGTTTTAAAATATTCAGGTAGTCTTCAGCAGCTCGTTTAATGCCGACATTTGCAACCTTATTGCAGATATTAGTATCCATTTCTCTTCGGTTTTCTTCACACATTTTCAGTAGCAAATCCCACTTAGAAACATATAATTCCAAACAGTCAGTGATAGTGTTCCAACGTACATCACTTGGCAGAACTAAGGTTTTCCCTCCTGCTTGGCTGAATTTTGCTCTGGCAAAATGATTGTTCCGGATATATTTAACAATTTGCACCAGATTTTCCTTAATGTCCTTTATTTCCAAATATTTTCCCAAGAGGTTTAAAATATGGGCAGAACATCCATAGGTTATTATGTTTTTCGAACCACTTTTTTCTTCTATAATTTTTCTCATGCGTGACATATTTGCTGCATTATCTGTTACAATCGATCCCACAATGCATTTATATTTTAATTGACAAGAAGAAATTAGTTCACAACACAATTCAACGAGATAATCAGACGTATGCGGTTTTCCAGATGTGTCAACAGTGTCATACAGAAGCGACAGTCTATTTTCAGTAGTAATTGTTGCACAAATTATCGGTTCATTATGAATGTTAGACCATCCATCGAGTGACATGTTGACATGTTGGCCCTCAAGGGACGAAAAACATTTAGCTTTTTCTTCCGTGTAGACACAGTTTTCCGGGAAGGCGGTTGGTATCCAGGCCTTAATAAGTCCAAGGCTTTTTTTACTTCTTTATGTTCAATACACCTGAAGGAAGCATTAACAGCCTTAGCAATTTGCTTGTCAAATTTGTGTTTGTCAGAAGCAGGTGTTCTAACAACAAATTGGTCAAAATTAGGATTAGTACCTTCTGCTTTTCTTTTTTTCTGAGACTGCCTTAACGTTGTTGGTGTTTGTTGAGTATTTTCAATTTCACAAGACGAAGAATAGGGTATATTACTACTAGAAGTACTCGTACTAGCCCTCGACGAAAAGCTTTGGCTTTGGATAATATCTGAAACAGAAAATTGATCATAAATGCCATGTTGCAGGTTTAAAAATATATATTATTATATTTTTTATAAATATGGTAGGAGAATAAAAAATAAGGTAGTGTGTAGTGTGAAGAGTGTTTCATGTAAGCATGAATCTCCTACTTTACTCTTGGTAGGAAAAACAACAACAAGCAACAATAAATAAGCCTTCGCGTTTTATGAACAAAAAGAACATCCTCAGCGCTGGATCCATCGATGGAAAAAAAACACGCGTATGTCACGAAAAACTCCCCGTTATTTACTTGAATGAACACCCTATATAGACCTAAGCCCATAAAGCATTTTCCAAAATTAATGAAAATTAAAATTTGCCCCAAAAAATCAAAAAGTCAAAACCGAGGGAAAACATAACGACACGAAAGAAATAAATAGGTACATATTATAATAGATGTTATTATATTTACCTTTGGTACTGAGACTACTGGGGGTATTTTTAATAATGCTACTTGTGCTGCTAGACCTAGACATTGAATCATCTCCAATGTCAGAGACAGAGTCGACAGCTAGCACACTCGTTTGCTGATTGACGCAAAATTTCTTGTGATCCTTCAATCTTCGAACTAGTCCTTGGATTTCTTTGCTGCAACTTTTACAGACTGCCCTGCATCCAGTTTTATTTGGATCTGTTTTCTTTTCAAAATATTTCCAAATGTTATCCTCTTTTCTTCCCGCCATTGTTTCAGGCTTACATTCAAATTTAGAACTATTTCGACTAAGATGTTATGTTAGTGTTTTTTTTATTTTCCAGTACTTCACACTTTCCAGGATTATAACTTCCGCTAATTTAAAACAACACCTTTATGACGAATTTAGCGCAAATAATGTTCCTACCCGAACGGTTGCCGACAGTCGACACGCTCGCACGTCGCACGCTTCCATGTTGATGCGAGTTAAAACAAGTTTAGACACATCGCGGCCCGAAAAAACAGGATCGTGCGAGATGCGAGTATAAAACGGCAAAAATGAAAATATTCAATAGGGGGAGTTGGGAAAATAATTTAATGTTAAACTATTTTAAAATTTTTAACTAAATGCAAGAAATAAAATTTGTTTAGACAAATTATAGTAATCATAAAGTCAGAAATAATAAATTAAGTGCTGATGAATAAAAGATCAAATAAATCATGATTTTTTTGATTTTTATATAAAAAAAATCATTGATTTTTGATTTTTTTTAAAAAAAATCAGAATTTATCCAACCCTGGTCTTAATGCTTTCAGTAGATCTCACCATAGTGTTTTTTATTCCAATGGATTTTTCCAAACTTTATTTTCAATCAGTTACTATCACTTGCTTCAATATAGTTTTCATTAATGATGCAATTTAACATTTTTTATTAGATTTATGTGATTTTTTAGAGCAATTCAATAACGGCAAGCATTCTACTACGTATACTTAATTATATCGTAGAAGATTTTTCTGTCGCATTAGCTCAAGAATGCTATTTAATACACTTAAAAAAGTGTTAGATAATCATTAGGTATACTAGACCAAGGAAGTAATGAAACGCCTTGTTTACGTATTAGCACTTTTTTACTTTCGTCAGTTTATTTCCTAGCATTGTTTACTTTATTTAAATTCATTATTGTTAGGAATATTTAATGGTTTGATCTATTTATTTTCTTTGTTTTGAAATTATTCATTGTATTCTTAAATATTGTTTATAATAGTGTTGACTTTCCAGAATTTTACACCATGTATTTTTGATTAAAAAATATATATATGAACAGTACAAGATTAGAGAACATTCTTAATATATCGAATGATATGATAATTAAACTCTTTTCTCTACATTTCTAAATATTTATAAATACATTATATTGCATTCATATTTGATCGAACTACTGTTAATACTCTGTCACTATGAAATATATTATACGAGGCCAGATTAATATACAGGGTGTAAACGAAATATGCTGCATACTTTAATATGTAATAGCTGTAATATTATTAAGCATAAAATGCTAATGCACGAAAGCTCTATCGAACGAGATCACAGAAAAAAATATTTAATAAATGCGCGTGGGTCGAGCCGACTCTGGTAAATTTAGTATTTCTTTATAACTGCAGCGCTATCCCTACTGAATCGTAATGGTGGGATTAGTAGATGCGATGATGCATACTGTAAGTTAGAAATTAGTCTATTATCAACTTCCGTGAGGTATGGTTTATTCAAATCACGAATTAACAGATATTTTCTGTCTATACGGTGAAACAGGTGGAAATGTTAGAGCTACTAGACGTAGGTGTAGGTGGTGGTTCGTGGCGGTGGTTCGTGGTCGTTCTCTAGATGTAGATATCGGTTTCCACGTTGGAACCCCGTCAAGTCAGGCGTAATTGCCAACATTTCGTCCACTGTTTCAATTCTCAACATTTTCTAAATCGTTTACAGGATTTTTCCTTAGGCACTAGTGATTTACTAGTTAGTTTTGACGTTGAATCTCCTCACGAAGGTCCCGATCCCGGACACAGTGTCAATCATCTCCGACATTATAGCCGCCCATGGCAAACCGAATGATATAGCCGAACTCGTAAATGTGTGCCTTACTTCCACGCACTTCCAATTCCGAAACAAGTTCTATGAACAAGTGTCGGGAGCCGCTATGGGTTCCCCCTTATCCCCGATTGTCGCTAACATTTTTATGAATGCGTTCGAATAACAAGTCTTAAGTTCCTTTCACTTAAAACCTAAATGTTGGTTTAGATATGTACTACTACAAGCTACTAGACGATACGTTCGTAATCTGGCCGCATGGGCGGCAGTCCTTAGATGAGTTCTTACATTTCCTAAACTCCCAGCACCGTGACATTCGCTTTGTCATGCAGGTGGAATCAACCGGAAATCTCCCGTTTTTAGATGTCTTAGTGACCCGCAATATCAATGGCAAACTGGGCCACACGGTTTACAGGAAACCGACTCATTCGGACCGGTATCTGAACGGGTTTTCCCATCATCACCCGGCACACAAACAAGCGGTCATCAATACTCTTGTACATCGTGCGTTTTTTATCTCAGAACCTAGGGCTGTACCCTCCGAACTTAAGCATGTTTTTAACGCCCTACTCCAGAATAATTATAACGCCCACGACATACAGCGTACTATAGTTAGACATCGTAACCTCAAACCTCGGAGTGAACCAGATCCTAACATCAGCATCGCCTTCTTACCGTATATTAAAGGCATCACCGAGCATATAGGAAAGGTTCTACATAGAAATAAAATAAAAACCATCTTCAGACCCCATTCTAAAATTTGGGACCTCTTACCCTCGGTTAAAGACAAAATATCTCCGTTCCAAGCATAAGGAGTGTATCGCATTTCGTGTTCGGTGGCAGTGTGTACATTGGTGAAACTAAGCGGCCAGTCGGTGTGCGTGTGTTCGAACATGAACGTTGTACTAGACTGTTAAATATAGCCGGTTCAGCGCTGGCAGAACACAAACTCAACTCCGGTCATCAAATTCTATTCAAAGATGTTGTCAAGCTTCTGTCCCGTGAATCGCATTATTTCCCTAGGAAAATCTGTGAATCTATTGAAATTTACAAACATCCCCCCCCGCAATCTCAATAGAGACGATGGCTATACGTTACATCCAACGTGTCAAATTCTACTGAACTCTACTATGAATTACCACGCCAATAGCAGGCCACCATCTGACCCGGTCCCCCCAATATCAGTTGTGCCAGTCTCTGTCTTAGCATTCTTCAAGCTACTGCGAAACGACGAACATATACGTACAGCCCTGAAGATGGCCCTTGAAACAGTGGACGAAACGTTGGCAATTACGCCTAACTCGACGCGGTTCCAATCCGGAAACCGAGATCTACATCTACTAGACGTATTTATGAAGTTCGGTTTCCGAACCGAAGATGTCCATCAAATGATTTCATTTACAAACCGAGTACAGATTGAGAGATCGCGGTACATTGCATTCAAGTTATGAAGGCCGTGGCCGTGAAAGACCACGTAGGGTAGCCACATTGAATATCTCCTTTAAGTATTCCACCAGTGTCGCATAAATTTGCCCTCTTTAGGGCAAAAAAATTATTTAAAAAAGAGGCAAGTAAAGCACAGAAAAAAAAAAATATGAACACTCAATTAAAATTACAAATGTAATTTGTTGCCTATTTCTCGTGAATTTAATATTAAGAAAACTAAATTAAAAATTCCATATCACCACAAAACTCTTACACCGTTTAAAAAATTTAAAGAAACTGGACATTGTACTTTTTTTCACAATATTCCAAAGGTCAGGCCTTGACCTACTTATAAATAATAAGATAACAGCTGATGCATTAGAAAATTTATGAATACATACCTACATGTCTTTCACACAAAGACGTACGTATTGTAAAGTTTGTCTTTTCGGGTTCTTAAATAAAACTAACAATAACTTTAGACACACACTATATTAATAATAAAATGAATAACAATATAAAAACTAATTACTAACAATAAGCACATTTAAGTACATATTTGTATTTATGTTCACTCCGCGAAGCTCTGGTATTGAATAATCTCCATCCCTTCCTCGACGGCTTATATATGAATGTGAATATTCTTCTCGAGCGTTCTACCTGTATCGAGAAAACGCCAGAGGTATGACGCGCGATGCGTCATCGGATGAGTCATCACAGTATTATTACCAGAATTGTCAAGGGAGTTTTTTGGTGAACTTGAACAAATAAATGCCTATTTGTTGGATCGACAACATATAAATATATAATTTCTATTTATTTAGATTCAATCAATATGGGACCGTATTTGAAAAGTTTGTGTTCCTGAATTTCCGCAAAAATTAAAGTTTGGATAATATAACATTTTTTGAAGTTTTGAATTGATGCCTTACGTATCTATTATATATTAGCGTATGTCGGAATATTTCATTTACATCCTGTATAGTACCTTTATCTTAAATACTTGGTATATATTTAAACGTTTTATTATTTACAATTAAATTTAAAATACTTGTTCGGTAACTAAATAACAACTGTCATTCAGCAAACGCACATAACTTTTCTCAATACCATATAATTTTGAAATATGTGATTTTATTGATTGAATGCTTACAATAATGTTACTATTTGTATAATTAATTAACAATGGCAAAAATGTTGAAAAATAATATAATAATAACCTATGCTTTAGCATCACCCAACAGCTTCATGCCAATTACAGGGCGGAATTGGCATGCCATGAGTTATTATTAGAGAGCGACTTAAGATGTTTAGTTGTCTGCATTCACCTTAAATGAGAAGGAAATGTACGTCTTAAATGAACCATTTATTCCCGATCCTATAAAAATAGACATCACATTCAGTGAAAAGAAATACTTGATCAGCTAAAAGAGGGCTTAGCTTAGTACAGACCGTAATGTGTGTTACCTATACGCAACAAGGTTTTCCGTAACTTCCAGGGCCTAGTGTATACTGTATATAGTTATCTAACATTTTCTTCTATGTAAGTAATTGAATATTAAGGAAATAATTATACATTTCGCCTAAATAGAGCGTTGTAGTTTTTTCGGGTTTTCGTTTCTCGCTCAATTTAGATTTCGTTACAGAACACTTGTATTTTAAAACATTATTACTATTTCTTACATTTATATATTGTAATTTGGTTTATAATCACGAACTGCAGTGTTCCTTTAATTAATATAATGTACATAAGAAAATAGCATTCTTGCATATTTATTAAGTATTGATACCGGGAATATTTTCTTTGTTTTAGACGACAATTAGGGTACACAATTGGGACTATCTGTATATCAGTACATTTGCAGCTGTATTTCTTAGAACTTATTTTATGATTTCTTATAGTATTTATAATCTAGCGGCCAGAGATTAAACAACTTTTGCTGCTTCCATCTTAAATTATGTCTTAATATTTTTACAATTTTTATCGTAGCACGACATTCAAAACTTAACTGAAGATTCAAAAATACACAATAAAAAAAATAGTAAATTGAAATTCGTAAAAGCAATAGACAAAACCATTTCCATACATCGATATAAAAAACAATATTTAAGTATGTATGTGGAAGCGCCACATAATTCCCATAATTCGTATAATTGAATTAAATAATTTCTCTATGTTTCTATGTTGAATAATGTTTTCTAATGTATATTTTTAGGATATTACAGTCCAGAACAAATGGGTTTACTTGATCCAGCAACAAGCGATGGTAGAGTTATTTTCTTCTTACCTTTCCAAAATCATACTATCGCCGGTACCACAGATCTTCCATGCAAAGTAACCCATAACCCAAGACCAACTGAAGATGAAATTATGTTTATTTTGTCAGAAGTGAAAAATTATTTGAATCCAGACGTTGAAGGTTAGTTTTATGTTGATATGATTAGATGTGTATTTCTATCCTTCAGTAACAATTTGCTTTTGTTCTGAAGATGATAAACGCATTTAACTATTTTAATGTTAATTAATTTTTTTTTAATTATAACTTTCGTACGTCATTTATTTACAATTCACGAAGAACTGTACCTTGTATCTAAAAAGAATAGTTATAGAAGCAACTGTCTATAATTTTATTAAAAGATAATTTTTTTAAATTAATTATCGACGTCAAACAGGTGATAATTTTCAAATATTATCATAAATTCTTTGTGTTGATGAAAGTGTACTTATAGTTCATTCCAAATTACATATATAATAAGATTAATAAGATACAAATGTCTTTAATGCTTTTATTACATGCCTGTGACGGCGAACCTTTCTGAAAGGTAATCAGTATACAATCAATTTATTCAGAATGAAAGAACACTGTTTCTGAACTTTATGGTTATTTACAGGAATTATAAATTCTAAATTAGTTTTAAAAGTTGTAACATCTTCGTAAATATGAGGACAGTATTACAGTCTGTTACAAGAGCATGTAGGCGATCACTTCTAAGAAGGACCCCATAAATTTAATGATTAGATAGGTACCAATGATATCCTGGTAGTTGTTCAACAAAACTTTATAATTGCTTTTGCCTTTCTGTGCGTATGTGTATTGCTATGAAGGCTGTCTTTAATAAACGTTTCAATGCGGTCTTTCTCTGTATAAATCCAAGAAGAACTTAGTGTTGCAACTGCTGTCACGTGCCTTTAAAAATCACAATCGTTTGTTAGGAAGTGAGTGCAAGGGTATAACCAAACGTACACCGTTAATGATTTGCCTGGATTTCAAATTTCTGTTGCAACAATGAAAAAGGCAGGATAAGATGTTTGTAACGATTTTTTGCAAAATACCAGTTTAACATCAAACTCGAAGTAAATTAGTTTAAAAAAAAGATTAAATATATCCATAACAGCAATTGACTGAGACTTACAAGCCGTAATCGTTATAAGTTTAACCCACGTTTCACTCAAAAGGCCGTTGATCCAGTCAAAAACGCATTGATCATCGAGTTCTATGGATACAGAAATTATAATTGATATTGGAACAACGTAGCGTTCACTGAGAAGACATCGCTTTGTGTGTAGACTTCCAATGGACATCACATGACTCATCAATGCTCGAAAGAACTGTTAACCGCCTTTGTATGAAGTTACTTTATGCCCAGGGTTTTAAATAGTTATATTTGTTTTCTAGGGATTTTATTGTTAAAAAAGTGGCGGAAATTCTAATTCTAATAACTAAAGTAGGACACCTATTACCAGACATTCAATGTAATACTTATTTAACACAACACGTCCTCCTTAATTACTGCATATTTCGACATTCTAGTATAACTATGTAACTAGATTACCTTAAGTAGGTTAGTAAGTAAGTAGAGATGACATATACCGGGTGGTCCATTTATCGTCCCCCCCCCCCAAAATTTGGAAGCAGTCAGTTTTATGAAAAAAAAGTTTTACTACAAGAAGTGTCCTATCTGATGGTTAAGCAGTCGTACACCAAGGAGAACGTATGAAGATCATACGAAGGTCAATTTTTTTTTTAAATAGAACATGGCATTTTTTTTCCAAATTCTGAAAAAGGATGTAATTGCGAGTAGAAAAGTACTAAAACTCATGTGGCCTAAAATTAAGATTCAGCGAAATATTCAAGAAAAACAATATAAATTGGAAACAATACATGAAAAACATAGTATTTTCAAAGCAATAATGTGGACGTATTACAAAATAATTAATAACAGATTTACATATCAGATAAGTCATATTTGAAATAGCGGTTGTAGGTAATTAGAAAGTAATTACCTACGTATAAGTTTGTTCTTTATAATTGGATATTAATAGGTCGTATGAATTAGTTGCTTGTTGTAATAATGGGTTATTTGTTGCCCCTTAATCCGGGAATACCATCGCAAAAGCCAATTAACTTTCTATTCGTAATCCCTTGAAGCTGCATAAATACCTCACAAGCTAGGTAACTGACTTAATGTTACTTGTATCGTTGTGATAAAACTACCAGTGTTTGAATATCAAGAATGGATTCAGCAACACGTGCAAAAATTGATATGATTTTCATTTATGGTGAAGCGGGAAGAAATATTCGCGCAGCGTGTCGTTTGTATGCTGTAAGATACCCTGATAGACACCAGCCGAGTCGTACGACCTTTCGTCGTGTTGTACAACAATTCACTACCACAGGAAGTATTGTGAAGAAGAAAAAAAATCGAAAAAAGAGTGTTACCGTGTTCTAGCGGCAGTGGCTTATTATCCACACGTCAGTACTAGAGAAATTGCCGGCCAGTCTGGAATCTCACGAACTAGTATTGGTCGAATACTGAAACACAAAAAATTTCACCCATACCACATATCGATGCATCAAGACCTTCACGGAACTGATTTTGAACATCGTGTACAATTTTGTGAATGGGCTCAGCAAAAAATTCGCGATAACAATAGCTTTTTTCTCAATGTGCTATTTTCCGACGAATCCACTTTTACGAATCATGGGCAGATAAATAGGCATAATACGCATTATTGGGCAACAGAAAATCCAAAATGGTTACGACAAGTAGACCGGCAACATCCATGGAATGTCAACGTCTGGTGTGGGATAATTGGTATGAAAATAATTGGACCTTTCTTTATTACTGGCAATTTAGATGGTAATAAGTATAGCGACTTTCTACACAATGTGTTACCGACACTACTTGAAGATGTACCCTTAGAGCGGCGAGCCACAATGTGGTACCAACATGATGGGTGTCCAGCTCATTATTCACACGCGGGTCGAGAAATATTAAACAGGGATTACAGCGATCACTGGATAGGACGCGGCGGACCTAAATCTTGGCCTGCTCGTTCTCCAGATTTGACCCCTCTCGATTATTTTCTGTGGGGTTCAATGAAAGAGAAAGTGTACCGTACTGCCCCAACAACACCGGAAGATATGCAGCAAAGGATAATAAATGCATGCTCAGAAATTACGGAAGACGTGCTAATAAACGTCCATGATTCGTTTAGTCGGAGAATTCTAAAGTGTATCGAGGTTGAAGGTCAACACTTTGAACATTTACTTTAATGAGTCCGAAGTTTCCGAAACACTTGTCCCGATTAAATTAAATTAGTGTAGCCCGGGGGTGATCGGATATTTTGTGTCTATTTATGCTATTCTTTTAATAAATTTTTATCATTTTTTTGTGTTTTTCTTGAATATTTCGCTGAATCTTAATTTTAGGCCACATGAGTTTTAGTACTTTTCTACTCGCAATTACATCCTTTTTCAGAATTTGGAAAAAAATGCCATGTTCTATTTAAAAAAAAATTGGCCTTCGTATGATCTTCATACGTTCTCCTTGGTGTACGACTGCTTAACCATCAGATAGGACACTTCTTGTAGTAAAACTTTTACTTGAAACTTTTTTTCATAAAACTGACTGCTTCCAAATTTTTGGGGGGCCACGATAAATGGTATACTAAAGACAGAGGAGAACGAGTCAGTCTGGTGAATCTAATCTTATTGATAGTATACAAGTGACCTCCGTAACTTGTAATGTTATTGTTATGTATATATTAAATGTTAATTTATATTGTTCCCGAGTGTGTTATTTATTCTACCCATAAAATGAGTCCGCCTCGTAACGAAGCTATTAATGTTTGCAAAATTGTGGTTTGGTAAAAGGGCATCAAATTGAATATTTTTGGAAGTTAACGATCCACTGTATCGTTTGTACATACCCTGGAAAAAAAGGATAACAAAATTAGATTGGCCGTTCCAATCACGGAATACTAAACCAATTGAAAATGTGTAGACTTAAATGAAAATTAAGTTGATGAGAAAGTGCCCGTCGAATCTTTAACAGCTACCGTATGAGATTAAATTAATTTGACGGTCTCTTAACACAGATTGTGGAGAAAATTTTGTAGCAAGAACAGAAAAACCCCGTGAGATTATTATTATTTAGCGTATGGTTTACTTGGCTTGAAATTTAAAATTACATATACATCCACACACAACAAACTTAAATTTAAAAATCAAGGCCGTTGGTCCCTTCAAAGAAGTCACTCATCTCACCTCCATATGCTATAAGGGGGCACTCAACTGTAATATGGTGAATAGTCTGCCCAGGTTCTCCGCATTCGCAAATCGGTGTCTCAGTTAGTTCTCATTTATAGAATGAGTCACAACAGCTGCCGTGGGACGTTCTTATTCTATTAAGTGTCTTCCATTCGTGTCATTCCTGGTAAGGGATCGGTGAGCCGCTTGAACGGGTTTCAAGGCTTTCCAATACTCTCCATCTATTATTTGGTTTGAAATTTTCTGCAGAACAACTTATATGTTCTGCTTGCAGTAGTGGAGGAGATCTAAACTTTAGTCTCGACAGGCCGGCATCAGGCAGGTCACTGTGCATTGAGAGGTGGAGATTCGAAATTATATTCTCTAACCAAGCTTTCCTGTCTTCGGATGGCGGGAGGTGCAATATGGCTTAGAACGGGGAGCCAGGTTAGAAGTGTTCTTTTTAAACAGCTGCTAATTATTCTCATTGACTATTACCCCGTGAGGTAATAGCGTCGACTGGATTAGATTAGATAATTGCGACTTGGTACTTTTAAAATACTCGTTAGTAATGTTGAATTTGTTTCTTTTACAAGACTTTTCCTTTGAAAAATCTCTCTTGACACAAAGTGTATACATATATTATACTCTGAATCTCCAAATTGTGTTAATATAGTGTACAATATTGTTTATCGACACAATACCCGTGTTTCTGTTAACTCTAATTGTTTAAAACTGGGATTGTCTATTAATTATAACTAATGTTTAGATTTTAGCTGCGATTAATAAATAAAACAAGAAAATGTGGTGCGCTGAAATCAAAAATATTTTAAATGAATATGATGCTACAGAAAATAGATTAAATTTTCATAATAAATATACATCTGTAAGTAAGTTGTTTCCAAAATATTTTCATATTTTTATCTAATGTGTTTGTCTTTTTCATTGAAATCCAATTAATATTTAAAAAAATGAATATTATACACATTGAGTTACTTTTCATCTAGATGACATTTTGAATGAAATTTTAATTAAATTTGTAGCTTATAAGTAAAAACTGGAGAACATTATGATTTTTAGAGCAATATTGAAGTAAATATAGGCTTTATGTCTAGTCTTACGAACGATTTTGTACACACTAACGATTTTTCCAGTATGTATGTATATTGGTGCAAAAATCTATTAATCTCTTTCGTTAAGTATATATTTGTAAATACCAAAACTTTTTTGTTTAGTTAGGAGAGGAGATGTGCTGTCAGCATGGAGTGGTATACGACCCTTAGTCTGCGATCCCAACAAACCAGACACGCAATCTCTCGCTCGGAATCATATTATACATGTTAGTGATTCTAATTTAGTAACAATTGCCGGCGGAAAATGGACTACTTATAGACACATGGCCGAAGACACTGTCGATATAGCTATTAAAGGTAATTTAATATTTGAATATTCACTTTTTTAATTCGCATACGCTAATAATCTCAATTATAGCTAAAATAAACTATAAGCGTAGAAAAGTGAAAAATTATTTCCACCAATGAACGTAATTTTTAACGAAAAATATCTAAAGAATTCAACAGATTATACATCTAAAAATTCATTCCATTGCAAGAAATGTCAAAGATATCGATAAAAGTTAGAAAGCTTGTTTGTGGTTGCGTATGCGTTTGCAGGATTTACTTACCGTGCGTTTATGATGCACGGTGGCGACTTAGACTTAGGGTAGATCGTACAAAAGACGTTCAACGCTGAACGTAGTTCATTGATACTTCGACACATGTGTTGAACTATCGATGAACTATACTTGTTGTCAGGAAAGATGATCCCTGCGTCATCAATATAACATTGATTCAAATCAGTACTTCGGCGTCATATTAAATACTGTAAATTGCAAAAATGAATATGAAAACTATGACTTCGTTTCCGAGCCAAATAAGTTTGTTGACTGTCGGTCGAATTTGTGGGTTATGTGAACATATATAATCAAATTACATCTTAGTTATATTACTTTGAAATTACTATAAATTGAACAAAGCTGTGTAAACAGCAAATCAAACTAAACTATAACACCACATGACAAATAAAATGAATTATGAAGAATTTACAACATTTACGTCAGCATATAAAATTATGTAATTCTTTAATCATTTAACATGGTGAATTAATGAATAGCAAAACCAAAAGCTTCAAGTTAGTTGTAAAACCATTATTATTGGAATTAAAACTATACAATAGACCAGAGTATCTACTTTGTATAACTATAATTACATATTCACTGTTATGACAGTTTCATAAACATTATTTTATAAAAAATGTATATTTTTTTTTTTTTAAATAAACAATTTAGTTACATCAAATACATTTCAAGATAATTTTAAATATTTAAGGGCCGGTTCTACAATACACTTTTTTAACCCATCAATTATACCTGATAACCTGAATGAAGATAAAATTTAGTTAATCTCTAGTTAAACGTTCTACATATATTATGTGAAATGATTATCTACCTCTTGTACACATGTAATACTATTAAAACACCACCATGGTTTTTCTCTCGTTCAAAATATTGCAACAAATTTGCAAAGTTGTCGCGACTGTGAATGTGATATTCTGCTATTATAGTTTTAAAAAAATATGTATTTATAAAAAGAAAATAAATAACAATTCGATCAAATGTCAACGAAAATGTACTGTCAAATGTCAACGAGTGACGACTACTAAGCGGAAATGTGTGTATTTATCACAGAGTAGGCAATAATCCCGTCTTTGTCTTACTCAAGTAAATTGCCCGAGCCGTATGTCTGTGCTAGGCGAAGTTTAAAAATACATACTTTCGTTCAAGCTAGTCTTGTCATATAAGTAGGTACTGTTTGTTTTGAATGTAGAGATTATTCTTTGAATGTTTATAGAATTATACTTAAGTGATGCAGGGATTGTCTTTGGTGATTTTGAGTGTAAGTTTAGCGTTGAACGTTTTTTGTAGAACCGGCCCTTAAAAAAAGAAATTTGGAAAAAGTCAAGAGACGATACATAGAACATTTAATATAATCATTACAGAGTGGCAGGATTCATTTTATTTACTTTTATTCTAACTACTTAATCATGGGTTTTCTCTAGAAGTTTGTTGAAACAACTTCACTTTGTGAAGTAAGTCAGCTCAGTTCGTAAAGTAAGCTCTGTTTGGTCATTTAGAAAAAAACATCAATACATCAAAAGGTTTTTATTAAATACAACTTAAAGCTACTACTTTCAGCTATTTTTCTACATTGTTGCCATTAAGATTGAGACATTTGTCATACCGATTAACCAACTTTTTTATGCCCTCTTCATAGAACTCTGCCGCCTTTGAATGAAGCCATGCTGCAACACTGTCCTGCAGGTTTCTCGTTCCACAAAGTCTACAAGAAGGACGGCTTTCTTGTCCCAAAAGACAGCGACCATGACGGCACTTTAAAGGATTTCTCGTAGGCAACTTAGAGCAACCCCACTGCATTGACTCTTTTCGTCTCAACGTTGACGTAGGTGACCCAAGTCTCATCTCCTGTTACGATATACCTGAGGAAATCTTCACCTTTAACAGCGTAAGGTGTCAAAAAAGTTAGCGCCGATCCCATTCTCTTTGGTTTATGGTCTTCGGTAAGAAGTTTTGGCACTCATTGTAAACAACATTTCTGGTAACCAAAATCTTCAGTAACAACCTCGTACAAAACTGTACGTGAAATTTGAGGGAAAAAGGTGCTCAGTTCTATGTTGTGAATCGTCGATTTTCACGAATTTTACCACGAACATTACCCACACCGTTTTTCATCATGGACATTAGTTCGTCCTTCTCGAAAGATACAGCACGATCTTCTAATAATACTGTCACTCATAACACTTTCTACATAAACAGAACAAAGTTTACGATGAATCTCAGCAACCTTCATGTTCTTTGCACACAGAAATCGGATAACAGCATGCAATTCACAGTCGGTGGGATTTTCAATTGCAGCAGCCATTTTTAACGACCAAAATAGCAGGAAAGAATGTCCGAACGTTTCTCTCACAAGCACTGCTAGACTCACACTGAACCAGATTATACCACAGCGCTGCGATTGCGACGATATCCTCACTCTACTCACTAGTTGGAAACGCAACTTACTTTACACGAATCGCTCTCGTAATTCACGAATGCATTAGACACATTCGAATAAAATGTTTATAATTGAAAATTTATACCGCCCACTGTCATCTTTTTCTAATTAAATTATAAAATATAAGCGAACGTAATAATTTCAGATACTTACAATTGAAAAACACAACTTTTTTTTAGCATGTAAGTTGCAACCAGTTAGTCAAGCATGCCAAACAAAAGGATTAAAATTGGAGGGGGCAGATAATTGGACTCCGACTCTTTATATACGTCTCGTCCAAGATTTCGGATTAGAATTTGAAGTAGCAAGTCATTTAGCCAATTCTTATGGTGATCGAGCATTTGCAGTAGCTAAAATGGCGTCTCTGACGGGTAATCTTGATATTCGCTTTATTAATGTTTGCTCTTTGTGGAATAACCAGTAGTGACATGTAATATTAAATGTCTGTGTCGCAGGTAAAAGATGGCCCATTATCGGTAAGAAAATTCATCCGGAGTTCCCGTATATCGATGCCGAAATAAAGTATGGCATTAAAGAATACGCAGTAACAGCTGTCGATATGATCGGCAGAAGATTGCGATTGTCTTTCTTGAATGTCCAAGCGGCACAAGAGGCACTCCCAGAAATAATAAGTATTATGGCGGAAGAATTGAAGTGGAGTCAAACTGAAAAAGACAAACAATATAAAAAAGCCATGGAATTCCTACAATATGAAATGGGTCAATTGATGAATCGCACAAGTAAAGAGAAAATACCAATCAATTTGAGCAGGGAGGAGATCCAAACGTATATAAAAAGATTCCAGATTATCGATAAGGATCGTAAAGGTTACGTTTCCATTAATGATATCAGAAGGAGTCTTAAGGTGAGGCAAAATCATAAGTATAACATTTGTGTTAAGCTTCAGGTACTATTGCGTTTTGTTTTCTATGCGAAAGTTGTTAGTAGAATTGTGTCTTAGACTAATTTTACTCATGTGTTTGATTATGATTTGTATTAATTTTTTTATCATACATATTTCAAGTGTTATACATTTACTGTATTATACAGGTCTAAATTAGTTATACAGAAATAACATTTAATTGTGAAGAAAGTATAAATTTTATTGAACTGAATAATAAAGCAAACAATTCAGCAACACTTCAACTTTCATTTACAAACGTTCAATATGGCCTCCCCTTGTAACACGGCATATGTTTGATCTGTAAGTGAATTCGTCCCAAATTTTACGTCTCATATCAAGGTCAATATTTGCATCTGCTTCTGTTATTCGAACTTGCAATTCATTTATACTTAAGGAAGAGGTGGAACATGAACTTTGTCTTTAATATAACTCCCCACAAATAAATCCTACGGCGTAAGAACAGGGAATCTCGGCGACCAACCTGCCATTCCACTATGTCCAATCTAGGTTACGGTGTGATTGAGGTAAGATCTAACCTCGTGATGGGAATTCGGAGGTGCACCTTGTTGACAAATAAACTGTTCATGTCTTCTTGCAAGACATACCAAGATAAGTAACCTCAGTTACAGTTTTCTCTATGATAAAGAATGGACCTACACAAAAGGCTTAACTTATCGGTTTTAAAGCACCCCATATACGTACATTATGGCGGTTTACTTTTCCACTTACATGGAATGTAGTCTCATTAGTAAACATGATTTGATTAAGAAAATCGTTATCGTTTTCCATTCTGTCTAACATTTCAACACAAAATTCAAATCATCTTTCTTGATCAGTATCACTTAAAGCTTGCAACAACTGTAGTAAAGTGTAAACTCTAGCTGTTTTCAGTTGGACAGTCGATTTTTTGTCACCTTCATTTCTATATAAGCCTAAACACTTTCAATTCGATTAGCATGCAGTAATTGAGACAGCTATCAATCACATACTATTAACCCATTTTACATCTTCCAGAATGTACACCTAACTTCGGTGTTTTAAATCTTTATCTTACCCAATTTAATACCTCTTCGCCAAACCATCTTTTGGCAAATTGAATAAACACCTTCGAAAAATTTTGACAATTTGATTCATCATCCAAATTGCCGGAAAACAAATATAGCAATTTTCGATTGCTATACATACAAAAGCAACCGCATATAGGAATTTTTAAAGGGTGTTTAATAATTCTTTTGGGCAGTCGTGAGTCAATCGCATCCGTCTTTTCTGGTCCACGTACAAAATGTGTCTTCATCGGCCATCACTACGTTATTCCAATTCCGATTGTAAATTTCCAGTGTCCATAGGGATCAAAGATCGTGATTTTGAGTCAAAATTGGCTTAGTCTTAGAAAAGTGCTATAATCTTAAAGACTTAATATTCTGATGACATCGTAAACAAAACAACGACCAATATGCGACTATTAAAACAATAAAACAAACATTTTGAATAATATCGAAATATTATTAAAAATCAGTTAATACAAGTTAATATTTGTGTGAAAATTGCTGCAATTTTCACACAAATATTTACTTGTTACATGTTATTCCAATTCCGATTGTAAATTTCCAGTGTCCATAGGGATCAAAGATCGTGATTTTTAGTCAAAATTGGCTTAGTCTTAGAAAAGTGCTATAATCTTAAAGACAATAAGTTAATATTCTGATGACATCGTAAACAAAACAACGACCAATATGCGACTATTAAAACAATAAAACAAACATTTTGAATAATATCGAAATATTATTAAAAATCAGTTAATACAAGTTAATATTTGTGTGAAAATTGCTGCAATTTTCACACAAATATTTACTTGTATTGTGTTCTCCACACCTGATTTTTGATAGTACACTGCTGGAAAAAATTCATTGGCACACCCAGTATAATCTGAATTCGTGATTGTAACGCAATAAAATTTGCAATGGAAGTAGTACTAAAATAGTATAACTTACCCTCACCTGTCGGAAAACAAAATGTTCCTCCACTCGGTGACCCACCGATGTCTAGCATCGACCCCCTCACGTCGTGTACGGCGGTGTTCGAGGATTAGTGGAATCTACTGCAACGCACAGATCGCGTAGTGAGTACATTTTCCCTTCCTGCTGGCCAAGCAACTCTAAGTTGCCCTGAGGAGGACATACGCGACGCTAAAGCGCTGAGCACCGGGGCGCGTCCCTTGCGTATCGTGGTTGTGCGTTAGCCATCCCAGTCGCGGCTGAAGGCGCATCCGTCCTTCCTCATTCCATTCTTACCATGCCCATTGTCCACAGTCCACAACGACCGCTCCAGACGGAGCGCGATATTGCGAATGGATACACCCGCCATGTGCAAACCCACCATCATTCTTTGCTCAAACTCACTCAGGTAGCACGTACGGCCTTCCATCTTGCACAAAATACCGACTACATACTACCCCCTCACACCGCAGTAAGAACGGTCGATTTCTCGCACCCATTTCCTTCTCCTTTCGGTTTTCGGAGCTCCTAAGTAAACAATGGGGCAATATACAAATTCGAAACTCGTCTAGGGGAAACCTTTATACACCCCTATAATTATGCGTGTATATTTACGCATTCAAAATATACGGGATGTGCCAATAAATTTTGTGCAGCAGTGTATTTCGATATTAAAAATGTATTTGTTTTATATAAAGAAAAAAATAGTGAGGTTTTACTCACTCAAGTATGTTTCAATGTTTCAAATTGTTTTTGTTACTAAAACAATACCTCATACAAATCATTTTAACCCAAATTTTAATTTAACATATATTACATATTTATGCACAAAAATAGCTTTTGAAATATTTGCAATAATAGTGTATTCACTAGTTCAAGTAATTGTCTTGTTACTGCTTAACACTCGTTCTTTGCTTTTTTAAATTCCTAACTTAAAATCCGCTTTATAAATATGGATATCTATGTGTTCTCATTTAAGAAATTGCTACTGGGGAAATGCTAAGTGTAATTATTTCAAGTTAAATTATAATCCAAATTAAATTTCTTTTAGTCATCAGGTTTACACTTGAAAGGCGAAGAAATACACAGCATTTTATTAGAAATCGATACGGCTTATCATGGTCAATTGGAATTAGCTGATTATTTGCAGGTGAGTTCTAGAACCTTTTATAATGATGTATTTTTTCTAGCGAGATGACGGTACTGACGTACCCGGCGAAGAACTTCACGATATTTTAAGAGAAATCGATACGAACATGAACGGCCAGGTTGAATTGGATGAATATTTACAGGTTTGCGATAATCAAGTGTTATTTGGATTTTCTTTTGCGAAAGGCTTTTTATAATTTTCCGTTTTGGTACTAATAATTTTTTATGAATTTATTTTTGACTAGCTCTTTTAAAAGTTATCTTTTTTTCTTGATTAAAAATAGTTTCCTATTATTAATATTGTTAAAAAGTTAGTATTTTTGACAAAGGATTATTGTTACTAATATTACTCCACTTAAAAATATGATTTTTACTTTCTTGCAAATATGTATATGCGAAACATCAAAGAAATTCTTTAACTTTTCATTCATTATTGTACAGACGCTGATTCTGAAGTTTCATTCATTTAGCCGGGATATACATGGAGTAAGATAAGATAATATTTAATATATAAGATGGGCAATGCATTAGTAAAGCAGAGTTATTAGTGCAACTGTTACGCGAGACGGATCGCTAATAATCCTCAAGTGTAATCTAAGTATAATCTATATTGTATTGTCAAAAAAAATGTCAAAAACCATAAACAAATATTTTTTTTTTAATTTCAAACGCTTCCGAAATTTAATTTATGCCTGAACTTAAGCCAGGTATTATATCTTAACGGTTTTGAAAATTATTTGGACAGTGACATTGACTGTCATCAATTAATGTGTTAGAACTGCTGAAAGCAAGTTCGAACATCGAGTTTAAATAAATTCAAATATGATTTACAATACAGTGCAAAAAACGTACATAATACAAGTCTATTTTCGCACTGGAGTGCGAATTGATGGAATTTGAGTGTACAGCCAGCGCGCATGTTAGGATAATTTTAGAGAGCACTCCCAAAAATTTTTATAATAGCCTCCTCAATTGTTTTGGTGTATTTCGAGAGACTGGTTCTGTCGGTCATAAATAGAGAATATAATCCCAAGCATGTTTTTCAATCCCGGGATTACGGGATTATTGAAGCGTAATCCCGAGATTAGACTATGTGGTTTCTAATTGGGATCAAATGAAAAAAAAACTTAAGTAATTTCTTAAAAATTATTTATTAATATTGTTGCACAACACAATATACTAAAATAAGGAACAAAAAAGACAATACAAAAAACTATTTAGAATTTCGAAAACGAGGTTTGTTGCCTTGGCTCATCATCTGTTTGTGATCCTGACCTTTCTTCCTCTTCCGTGTCATCTCGACTATTTAGTCTTTTAACAATACTCTTTATTTGCGCCATTCCAAATCCGATAATAACTGATTTTCATCATCTTTTCGTAGATTTTGTAAATAATGGGTGATTCATTTGGAGGTACTTTTTTAGGTGGGGATTTAATGGCTGAGCGCGCATGCGACGCGTCAGCGGACTGCGCATTCTGGTTCAGTACTATTTGACATTACGTAATGGAAAGATTAAGCCAGGCACAGCGTCTACAAATAGTACAGCTTTATTACGAAAATGGGCGTTCTACAAGGAATGTGTATCGTGCGCTTAGAGCAACATATGGGCCACATAATCAGCCTACCGAACGCACAATTCGCTATACCATCAATAAGTTTGAAACTCAATTTACAATAATGGATAATACGCGACCACATAGACCTCATCCAGCACGTAGTGAAGGAAATATAGCGGCGGTAGCAGCGAGTGTACGCGAAGACCGGGAAGAATCAATTCGTCGCCGTTCTCAACAACTTGGTTTGTCGTATGCAACAACTTGGCGTATTTTACGAAAGGATATTGGTTTAAAAGCATACAAAATTCAACTAGTGCAAGAACTAAAGGCGACCGACCTTCCGAATCGTTTCCGTTTCAGCCGTTGGACTCTTGATAAACTTGCAGAAGATCCACTGTTTTCGACAAAAATTTTGTTCTCCGATGAGGCCCATTTCTGGCTTAATGGGTACGTGAATAAGCAAAATGCCCGTATTTGGGGTGATGAGCAACCTGAAGAGATTGAAGTGCTACCATTACATCCAGACAAAACAACTGTTTGGTGCGGATTATGGGCCGGTGGAATAATTGGTCCATATTTCTTCAAAACAGAAGCCGGCCGGAATGTGACTGTGAATGGCGACCGTTATCGCGCCTTGATAAGGGACTATTTGCTGCCTGAACTTGACACCCGTGGTCTACAAGACAATTACTTCCAACAAGATGGCGCCACTAGCCATACAGCTCGTGAAACTATGGCTTTACTGCGAGAACGATCCGGTAAACATTTAATTTCACGCTTCGGACCAGTAAATTGGCCGCCTAGATCTTGTGACATCACACCATTAGACTTTTTTCTGTGGGGCTACGTGAAGTCTAAAGTCTACATGGATAAACCGGCTACAATTGAGGCATTGGAGGCTAATATTACTCGGGTCATTGGACAAATACCACTCGAAATGCTAGAACGCGTCATTGAAAATTGAAACAGCAGAATAGACTACGTTAACCGCAGTCGCGGCCAACATTTGAGAGAAATAATCTTTAAAAAATAATTGTAAAGAATGGTTCTTTTGTATGATAATCAAGTTTCTTAAATAAATTGGTCTTTTTCATTTGTTCTTTGCTTTTGGAAAAAGTATCTCTAAATGAATCACCCATTAATTCAACACACCGGTTAAATCATCATTTCGTCGTTGCTTTATACGTTCCACTAAGGATGTTTTCATTTTATTGGCGAGTGCTGAGTTTTTGCTAGACAATTGTTTTATAATAAATTTCAAAGCGGCATCAGCTGTGCATAAATTAGCATCTCGTCGACAGATTGCTTCTACTGTTAATTTAATTGCGGTCAGCACATCAACAATTTTATTTACCAAGTCAAAATCAGCATCTTCTAAACGGATTGGATGATTGAAGATCTATAAGAGCTTTTTGAATGCAGGTTTTTAAAAGAGAAAATCGTTCCAGCATGGTTAAAAGACTATTCCACCTGGTTTTACAGTCCAAAAGAAGTGACAGCTCTTTTTCATGTTCACTGTTTCATTTTTCAATGGTGATCTTTTGAAATACAACTTTGCGGATTTTATTTATCAGCTCATTAATGTTTTCATCTTTCGTTAACTCTGGTATGTGTTCTCGCGCAAGTTCATTTTGTGACATTAAGATTAAACCTGATTCTGGACACTCTAAGTCTTTTAAATTGTCATCATCATCGCTATCGTTCATATAATCAGCAGTCACAGCTGGTTCATTTATAGTATCATCTGAGTCTGAGGTAGGGCTGTCTTGCCTGTTTTGAAAATAATTCTTTATTTTATAAAGCACATCACAGACGGCCAAATTGATACCATGTGCGAGACACAGTTGTTCAGTGCAAACAAGCTGTCCCACCTTTATCATAACGTTCGGTCCATCGGTTACAGTAGTCACGATATCAGTTTCCAGGGAAATATGAAATTTACTTAGACGCTCTTTCAATACCGCCTAATTCTGAGCAAACGCAACGATGCGAATGTATGAATATTTCTCCCGCTTCGAATACAAATCCCCTGAACGCGTTTAGCCAATCACAAAACAGTCTGTCGCGCAACGATTTGAGAATTAATGTCACAAATTAGTGTCACCACTGTCAGCCTATACGGAGTCTCTTAAGCGTTTGAATAGTGATAATGCCGCGTTATACACTAGAAGAGAAAGCCGAAATGATGAAATGGTACCACGCTGATAATTCTTATCAAAGAATATGTGACTTATTTGCCGGAGTTCCTAATGATACGTTCATTTTAGTATACGCTGCAATAGAACTAAATTGAAATTTGACACATAGCGATATTTCCAATGATTTAGGCATATGCTGGCTCTTCCGTTAACCGCATACTAAAATTAAATGGTTTTCGTAATTATAAATATTCCAAACATCATCAATTATTTTACGGTGATGAGTTTAAACGGATGAATTTCCGTTATTATATAATTAATTTCTCATTATGAACAATTTATTTTATTATCTGTAAGAGTAAATTTTTCTTTACATTACTAGAATTTAATTTAGTTTTTATTTATGTCTGAAGTTTATTTAGTTTACTATGAATAGTTTTTGTTACCTTTATTATTAAAATTTAATTTATTAAATCTCTTGATGCCTTATTTGCAATTTTCTTAACCGCTTATTAATAATTTTATTACGCTTTGTGTGACCATCGTCAGTATAACGTATTGCAATTTATTTATTATAAAAGCATTACAATAACACAGGACTAAACAATTTATAGTCCTTTAATAGTAATTTGGTAATCAGATAATTTTTCTTACGCGGCTCCATAATATGTAAGTATGTATGACATATGACATCGATGTTGACACGCCTACAGCATTCAGGGGAGTTCTATTTGGAGCGGGAGAAATATTCATACATTCGCATCGTTGCGTTTGCTCAGAATTAGGCGGTATACGAAGACAATTTTCAGCCGTCATACTTCCATGAATAGGAACGAGTCCTAAGCTCCAATTTTTTTTATATGAATGAACGTTGACAGCCATGAATCGTTTATTGGACGTTGATGTCTACCCGTCGAAAGATAGACTGAATCTTTCACCTGCACTTTTCAAGTGCTTTATTTCTGCAGTTACTTGCTTTCTGATTTTTTCACTGTAATTCATAACACGCTTTCGAATTGTGACGGCCGATTTTGGTAAATCTGTGTATTTCGCTAAGAGCAATTTTCTCAAATCGTCTGAAGTTATGAATATACTGAATGGAAATCCATCTAATGCAATCATTCTTGCCAAAACATCATCCAGGCTATCGTCGGCACTTTTAGTAAAATAATCTTCTAACTTTCGTTTAGCTGGCGGCGGTGCTGTGTTCAAATTTTCAGAATCTTGCCTTGTTGAAGCTGTTAAACGATTAACGTGAGCTAAAATCTTAATGTTATGTTTTGATGACAAATGTGTATATAATCCCTTAGTCGATCCACCCAAAGTCTTGAGAATGGCAGGGCATCGCTTACATTTAGCACTATTCCCGTCTTTCGCAACTAAAAAATAACTCCACGGTGACGACGTATCACTGTTTTTTTTATGTTGAACAAAGTTTCCCGACATTTAAAATAACTTTTTCAGATAATTGACTTTTAAATTTAAATGACGTAACCTGCGTAACCTTGTCGCTGGTAGATTAATAAATGAAAAAAGTAAATCCTAATAAGCGTATTTACACTTTCGTACAGGGAATCCCTCGTAACAATATTATGATATATCATATGAGGTGATCGGGTGATTCCTCTGTTGGCCCGTTGGGGAATTACTTTAACAGTATTGTATTGAAGTATGCCGGGCGGGGAAGTCCATTCTAAGTTACATATCATTTGGTCTGTACCTGTGTAATTCTTTTATCGTACGGCGTACCTGAGGTTGATTTTTTGTCTTTATGTAATAAGTGCCCTTAATATAATCTAGGTAAGGTCATTGTCAAGGCGCAACGGATTACGGAATGCAAACTGGCAATCCCGAAAATCCCGAGATTAGCCAAGTACAGTCCCGAGATTTACGGGATCAAAACCCAGCCGGGATACCGAGATCCCGGGCTTCGGGATCCCGGGATTGCATTCTCTAGTCATAAATCACGTATTGATAGACCAACTGTTCGTTCGGAAGAAGTTATAAATGATGTTCGTTAACGTATTAGACTTTCTTATGAAACGCCAGAAAATTGTACAGACAAACTTACACATGCATCTGTATAGGATGCAATCACATCAGGCTATTTTGCTGGTAGACTACCCTAGACGCCTTGCTTACAGCCAGTGGTTTGGAAATACTTTAATGCAAGATAATGACCTGCTAAATTTGACATTTTTCTCTGATGAAGCGTGGTTTCATCTTTTAGGGTACGTCAATTCCCAAAATACTCGGATATGGAGTAGTAAAAAACCTCATATTTTTGTTGAGTCGTTTCTGCATACTGTGAAACTTGGTGTTTGGCCAGCAGTTTCTCGCCCAAAGAAGACGCTTGCAGACGGAAGTTGAATTTGCACCACGATTACCATTTAAAACTCCTGTTACTACTCCTGTTGCAGAAAAGAATTATTGAAGAATGTGCATTAATAATGCCCACAAAATGCCTTTAACAGCATGAGAAGGCGTATAAATTTAGGAATTGAAAATAATGGACAACAATTTCAACACTTGCTTTAATTTCACCTTTTTTTATTAATAAAATCTTGAATACCAGCTGAGCCTGTTTTATTGTATCTTTAAATCAAATGACATATTTATTGATGTCACGATAACACTGTCAAAATAAAATTTTCAAAAGTTAAGGTTGCGTACGAGTATGATAATATGGCTTAAGTTCAGACATATATTTTCATATATACATATATATATATATATATATATATATATATATATATATATATATATATATATATATGGTAAACCTAATCAGTAGGCGATTAAAGGTCTGTATATTACTTCAAAATATATGTATTTAAAAAACTCTACATGTTTCGGCTGTATACGCCTTTTTCAAGAGAATACAAAATATATTCGGCGTATACAGCCGAAACATGTAGAGTTTTTTAAATACATATATTTTGAAGTAATATACAGACCTTTAATCGCCTACTGATTAGGTTTACCATATCATACCAAGGTCACGAAGTTATTATATATATATATATATATATATATAATAACTATAAATAATATATAATAATAACGAAGTTATTATATATATATATATATATATATATATATATATAATAACTTCGTGACCTTGGTATGATATGGTAAACCTAATCAGTAGGCGATTAAAGGTCTGTATATTACCCCAAAACACATGCATTTAAAAAACTCTACATGTTTCGGCTGTATACGCCTTTTTCAAGAGAATACAAAATATGAATGACAGGATATAAATGTCAAGTGTCACTTGACATTTATATCCTGTCATTCATATTTTGTATTCTCTTGAAAAAGGCGTATACAGCCGAAACATGTAGAGTTTTTTAAATGCATGTGTTTTGGGGTAATATACAGACCTTTAATCGCCTACTGATTAGGTTTACTATATATATATATATATATTAAGATTAAGGTTATTCTAATTACTACTTGAAGACAAGCAAAAAGAAATTTTTGTGCCCACAAATAGGCCATCATACACAAACTAAAATATAAGATCTATAATGGCGATAATTTCTTAATATGAAGATCAGGCCGTGTTATTGCATAGCTTTTTATTAATTTAGACAATAAGCTATTATATGCCAATTTTTTTTTTTGCTTTATATAAAGCTAGTAGCTTTTTACACATCACAAACAAAAAATTTATATTTTATTAAAACAAAATATTGTAATGTACAGCAAAATTTAAATGTAAAATATTAAATATGACTAGGATCGAATGTGATAATGCATATTAAAACATATCTGTATACGCACAACGCATACCAAATTCACATTGGAGATAATCAATATGCGGACATGTTTCGAACTGCCTTGTCCTAATCAGGGTACGACGTGAAATGCCATCGATCCCCTGAATAGGTTCACCGCATATGCCGAACTCTGCCTGTGTCAGCATCGCAGTTAAAAAACTTTCATGCCTTTCCAGATGAGCACCCAATATATCTTTAATTTCTTCTTCAACTGACGTTATCTTGATACTTGAAGGAGGTCCACCACCAGTACCTGTTAGTTGACATCTATTGGCGGCAAACTTTTTCATTGTCCTTTTAAGTTTTCATATATTTTTTCTTAAACTACGGTACTTCGAAATATTTTGGTTTGTTAATTAAATTCGTTAGCAATTTGTTCCCATGTCACATGTTTTTCCTTCCAGAGAAGGTGGTCGGTTTTTTTTTGCATTCAATTACATCGCGTTTCTTTTTTACTAAACCAACTAGTACATGAACTTCTTCTGCATTAAAATTTACAAATGGTCTAGAGTATTTATTCCGACATTTCAAAATGCGTAAATGTTCTATCTAATAAACCAAGTATAGCAAACGCCAATTAAGTTGGCGCGAGGAGGGGTAAGTTCGCGCAGGATAAAAAGTAGTGGGGAGATTTGTATTTGGTTTTACATCAAATGTCAGATAATTCTAACCTCTGAGCGCGTATCATTTTATGATCCCCTAGCAAAGACATTATGTTCCGTCAAACGTCAATGACAAATGTATTCTGACAATTATTTGAGTAGTGGGGGTGGGCGTTTTTAAAAACGGCTTCTGCGCACCCCCTCCTCGCGCCAACTTAATTGGCGCTTGCTATACTTGCTTTATGATAATTTTCTTAAATTTGTAGCAGACGTTCATCAAATGATAGAATTTAGAAATTTCCTAGTCACTCTACTATTAAAATATTTGTTTAAATTTAGCAATCCCCCAAAATTCCTTTTATTTTTGATTGGATGCTATTTTAAATATTTTCGAATACCAGCACTGTATGCCTACTTCCCCCTACTTCCATTTGGAAGTTCACATTACCAGCCTTTACACAATAATTGCATTTTGTATTCAACTGAACTGGTTTAGGAAACATACTGAAAACCACAAACATGAAGTTCACGGTTCAAGGTTCACTTGAACTTGAGCTGAAACTGAAAAATCGAACATAATCTAATATAACTAAATAAGACTAAAAACAAAACACGGCTACTATGTAAATCTTAAGCTAAGCGCAACTTACGAAAACCAACAAAAACGAGGTTGTATAATCTAGGTATTAATATAACGTGTTTTCAAAAACTGTCCTCATTATAGTAGGCTGTTTTTAAGTAATTAAGTAATCATAGATTGGTGCACATGCGAAGCTTTAAAAAACTTCAAATTCTGACAGTTGTCATACATAACATTAAATTATAAGTGCATATATTTTTTAAATTATTTTATTATAATGTTTGAGTTACAACATGAAATATTTATTATTCAAAGTTACTACAGAACTGGCCAAAAATTAGAAAATGGAGATTGGGTTTATTCCACTAATCAGTGCTTTCATGAGTTTCAGCAACAGTATCCTAATCCACAAATCACACATATATATATATATATATATATATATATATATATATATATATATATATATATATATATATATATATATATATATACATATACATATACAGTGAAACTTCCCTTAACGGGCACTTCCGTTAAGCGGTCATTTTATTCAGTCCCGAAATTATAAATGGGAAATTCCTAATAAATGGGTTTCTCTTATGCGGACGCTCCCTTGAACGGGCTCGGACAGTTATTTAGCTGCTTTTTGACCACAAAGTTTCCATTAAACGGACGCGAGAATCGAGATGTAATAATTCTGGTCCGGGAAATCCCCTGCCTTCGTCGATGATATCATTTGAACAGTACAGATATGATACTTATTAAGTTCGCAAGTCAACGTCGTCTGGGAAGGTTGTCTGTTGTTTTATTTTATGGCATAATTCATATCAACTATGTATGTATTTTAATTATTTTAGAAAACAATATTAATGAAAAGGAATTGCGATCATAGAATATAATCATAAAAACAAATTTAATTCACGTGAATTAGCCAGAAGATTTACTACTGACAAAACACAAGCCGCGCAAATAATAACAAAAAAAAGGTTAACATCTAAAACGGTAACAAACAAATGACAATATTGGAATTAAAAAGCGATTTTTTGAAACTGAAGGCCTCAAAATAGACCAGTTAACATATGAATGGGTTGTGCAAGCTATAAATAAGAATATGCTTATATCAGAGGTACTAATTATGCATAAAGCTAAGAAAAGTGCTGAGAAATTAGGCAATTGTAATTTTTCCCCTTCCAGTGGATGGCTAGATAAATTCAAAAAGCGGCATAATATTCGTTACCATATGATATCTGACATAGCCGCTAGCGCAAATCAAGAAGATGTCGAAGCTTTCATAAATACGTTACCGTTAATAATTAAAGAGTACAAACCTTGCGATATATTTATTATTTGGACGAAACAGGGTTATTTTTTCGGGCACTGTCAACAAAGACAATGGCATTAAGAGGCTAAAAATGTGTGGGCGGCAAGTTATCAAAAGAAAGATTAACTATAACGCACTGTGTGAATACGACAAGGGAGAAAGAAAAACTGTTAGTTATCGGAAAATCAGCACGTCCTCGCGCAGTTGAAAATCTTAACATTGCTATTCGTCCGGTCCATTGGTATTCAAATAACAAAGTTTGGGCGACTAATTTTATGATGACAGAGTGGTTGCGTGAATTTGATCGGAAAATGATCGATCAAAACAGCTGTCTGTCAATTAAAAACTCATTTATTAATTATCCCTATATTTCGCAACAACTTTGTTGCTTATTCCGGAGATAAAAATGTAGAGTGCAAAAAAATAATAAAAGTGACGTACAAGGACAATAAAAAAAAGTCAATCAAATCTAATCAATTTTATTGTCCTATTTTTTTGAACTCTACATGTTTATCTCCGGAAGAAGCAACAAAGTTGTTGCGAAATATAGGGATAATTAATAAATGAGTTTTTAATTGACAGACCGCTTGCCCGATTTTAATTTATGTTATACATATCCAGTGGCGGCTCTTGATGACGTTCGATGTGAGCTGCTGCACGGATGAGACTGCTTCGTTTAAGCTTTCATATATACAGAGAAGCAAGTAACCGTACCGAAATCTTCCGAAATAGTTCGAAGTTGTCTCATCCGTGCAGCAGCGCACATCGTACGTCATCAAGAGCCGCCACTGTACATATCTATATAATCCTACATTGTTTTCAAATGAAAGTTTAACTTTGGGTTGTTACTTCATTTTTCTGCCTTCTGGTAGACGGGCACTTCTCTTAACCGGGCAATATTGTCAGAACCAACGATGTCCGCGTATGGGAAGTTTCACTGTATATAGATGTGTAACTTGATAGGCGATCCGTGTGTAATTTTGCGGGATTAAGGCATCCGAACAATGTGAGGGGAAGGAATTAGTTATGCAACTTAAACATCACAAGAGTGTTACATTTAGAAGTTGTTCCTACCCCAGGGTAGGAATTTCATATGTTTACGAAAAATTTAATGTTGGCTATCTTGGTCGATTGGTATTCGCCGTATTTAAAATTTTATGATCTCGTGCCCATGTATGTTACAAACATTGGATTTATTATTTGTTTGTGTAAGTAGCATTTAGGACTGTGGATAATAGTGTATAGTTTTACCATTTTTTTATATAGATTTTTTAGGTTAATATTACCTGGATAGTGTCATATTCTGAAACGTCAAACTATACCATTTTTGAAAATACTATTGTGTTTCTTTAAATTTATCTGGCATAGGAGTTGGTATAGATCCTAAATATATTTTTATACGAATTACGTTTGTTTGTAATTTCTACTTAAGTTTATATTTATAATATATGTGGATAATATATGTATAATATATATGGAAGATATTCAAGACGGTGGAAAAGAATTAGAGTATGGAGGAAGAGAATGTTTGGTTCAATTAAATTCTGCATTGAATATGTCTAAGAAGTTTATGTAATGGGTTCTAAATAACATATACAGAAGTTAATCGGATGAAATATTATTTTTCATTCAGACATAAAATTTGAATAACCCCGATAGTAATTTAACTACAGCTATGTTGGTTGCTATACACAATTATTCCCTTTCCCCGCACGGTGACCAGTCCACAAGCTATACACAGGGATCTATTTTACTATTAAGATACACATCTATATTATTACTAATCTATGATCCTAATCTGCCAGTTACTTACGCGAAACTGCAAAAATATTCAAGCTTGTATTATTAAATTTGGAGAAACAGAGATAATAAATCGTAAAGCTGGCGCTGGAGGACCTAAAAAACGAACAGCAAATTGCATAGAGGATATTCGACGTCAAATGGACAACTCAACCAAAATATCAATCGCAAAACTATCACAATTAATTCGTCAGTGGGAATATGTCATACTATTTTAAAGAAACATAAAGTTTTTTAATGAACTTCATGATTATGAACTTTAGGAAGAATATTTCCAGCAAGATAATGCATCAACGCACAAATCTCGAGAAACGATAGCTTTTTTGCAAGAATTTGCTTTAGTATTATTTTTTTTAAATTTTGACTATTGTAATAAATATTTTTTCAAAAACTAAATTACTAATTATATTATCACACACATTTACATGACATAACCAAACTATCAAAATTATACGTTTGTAACAGATTACGTGCACTGTCACCAACCATTCTCAAAAAGCATGGCCATCTCTAATGAGGAAAGTTTTTGAAGGCACGTTACATTGTAGTAGAGATAATTTATATTTCTCAGAAACAAAATAACATTAGATGTGTTAAATAAACATTTTATAATAATTATACATATAATTCTGGTATTTTTAAATAGAATCACTTTACAGGCAAAAATTTTACAAAAATGTCTTAGGTCGCCTTAATATTTTGGTCATATACTGTAGGTAGTGCAGTGAATGTCTAGTGTTAATTCACTAGACATTTTAAAAAATAATACTAGGCTGCATAAACTGATGTGATGGAAGTAACACTCAGTAGTAACTATGAAGGTAATTTTAGTGCTTAATATGTTTAACGGTTTGTAAATAACTGATCCAAGCCAAGCAAAATAATAAATTTAATATTTCTGTATAATGTAAAAATTCGCCAAAATTAAATATTTTAAGAGGTGAATAATTACTGTACATGAAAGATTATAGGTGGACAATTATAAATATATCTACTGGAAAATAATAAATTCTATTAAAAGTCCTCTAAAAATGTATGTGATCTTAATTCGATTGCATGGCACTGTAATAGTAATAATAATCCATTTATGTAACGGTGTGTAAATATACTTTCTTTTCTGGGGGATAATTGGATAATTTACTTTTGTAATAATATTTACATATTATTATTTTTTTATGCATGCAATATTATTTAATATATTGTAAATATAGCACTCAAGACCATGTATTTTATTCTGCAGATGATGTCAGCCATAAAAGCCGGACATGTGACATATTCTCGATTTGCTAGAATGGCCGAATTGGAGGAAGCCAGGCATGAACAGGAATTACTTAAGAAGAAGATTTCAGTCGAGCGTAGTGGTGGCGGATTGTAAATTAATATAAAAAAATATTATTAAAACCACATTGAACAATATTTTAATATATAAAACGTAACAACTTATTCTCAGGTAAAATCAATGTTCTTGGTACTATTCTGTATTTATAAAATCTAACATTTATAAATTGCCGAATTAATTTTATTTATATGATTATGAGATAACTTAACGAAAACATGACAAAGGGAAATGTGGGTGTATAGAATTTATTATTTATTTTATTTATGCATCAAAAACATATAATCGGTCAACGCAGAAAGGAAATACGCAAAATTAGCTTGATTTTTTAGAAATTAGAAATATTGAAGAAGAAAGGCGTTGTGCAGGCAGTCAAAAGCTTATCCAGTAAGTCTAGCAATACCGATAGGTCCAACTCGCAACGGGCCATAGGCAACAATATACGTATGGAACGTAATGCGATGTGGCAACGTGTGTACGATGCCTATATTGAGTGACTTTCTTAAAATTTAAATTTATTTTGCAGAATTATTGATTTTTTTACTTTTATCTTTTAGAAAACGTTGCAATCGTTGTTAAATTTGTTAGAATGAATAGATATTTATATTTATCGGAAAATACTAATACTTAAAGCTAACAAATAAGGTGTAGTGTTTTGTTATAGGAATGTATAATATCCATTTCTTCCTGCATATTGATTATGCAGCTGATGCTTTCGTAATATGCTCATATTTGTATTTCTACTATTATCGTGATGTTATTATAATACAGATACCAAAATCTCACGTAATATTTCCATCAGCCTTTTATTAACAATAAACAAGTAAAGTACAACTTCGTAGGTCGACAAACGCTCCAGTCTTCATTATCACTGTATTATACATGAACTGTAGGCTTAGTTTTTCGTAGAAATTGAAGTACGTGTCTGTTCCTTTGTAAAATTATAATAAGGGCAGGGGTTAATTTTATTCTGGCATTTTTAAAAATGCAGAGATCAGTTTTGCGACAGCATTCAGCTAATTACAATCTAAAATAAGCAACATTGTAACGTATTTTGGAATTGTGAGTATCCGTAGGTAATAAAAAAAAAGGAAGTATAGTTTAATTACAACTGTAGCTTCCTCCTGGTTTGAAGGAAGTCGGTATGTATCGACCGAAGTATAAGTTGAAATAATACAAATATGAGCATATTACGAAAGCATCAGCTGCATAATCAATATGCAGGAAGAAATGGATATTATACATTCCTATAACAAAACACTACAAATTATTTGTTTGCTTTAAGTATTAGTATTTTCGGATAAATATAAATATCTATTCATTCTAACAAATTTAACAACGATTGACAAATTCAATTTCATGACAATACAATTGAATGAATATTCGTTTCAATGTATACTGTCTTTGTTTACACTTTTATGGTATACTATTTTTCATATAAAGTAATTTTAAGTAATAAAAAAACAATAACGTTTTCTAAAAGATAAAAGTAAAAAAATCAATAATTCAGCAAAATAAATTTAAATTTTATGAAAGTCACTCAATATAGGCATCGTACACACGTTGCCATCGCATTACGTTCCATACGTATATTGTTGCCTATGGCCCGTTGCGAGTTGGACCTATCGGTATAATAGGAATGAAACCCAGAAATACGAATTATTTTACTGCCTTGAAAACAGTTACGCAAGGTATAATATAATAATCCCCTACTATTTACTCTAATAATTGATCAAATAACTGAGAGACAATGATTTAGAGAAAGGAACTGATAGATTAAAACAATCAAATTTTTTTTTTGTTATTACTTGCAACTAATAACACAATCAATATCAATCAAAACACATATCAATGTCAATTTTCATTAATGCTAGGTAAACAAAATAATCAAGACAAGACAATTTACATGAATTTTGAGGGAACTAAGGAAAATCATCAGATATGGAAAGAAGGCAAGTAGATTGTATAATCAATAGCAAATAAAATCTTAACAAAAGCAACTGTATTTGGCCTGAAGAAAGAACGTAAACTCACTAAAATAAATCATTTGGTCAAAATATCAGGTAAAATCAGTAGAGCAAAATCTGGAACGATAAAGCATTGATTAAGATACTCGAAAAACAAATTACCGTTTTGCAAAGCAAACATTGCTTTATATCTCGCGATAACGAATGAAACATAAAATAGTATATTGTTTAACGAGTGAGAGAACAGATTACCAAACGAGGCGAAGCCGAGTTTAGCAATGTTCGCGAGTTTAAAAAAAATTATTTCAACGAGTTAAACACTATACCTTTTCTACGACCTCGCATATGGCATTATAACAAACTTTAAAAAAATATGTAAATAAATACTTTATTTTCAATTAAAAATTACAAAACTATAGATCATATTTAAATTAGTTATGATTTAAACATTGATACATAAAATATGTAGACCATAAGGCAACTAGACGCAGGTGAAATTAAGTAACTTACGTCATTACGCCACTTACGTCGTAGGGACGAAAGTACGTTATGAGATTTCTTCTCACTAGTGACGTAAGTTTTCGCTGCAATATTACGGTGATGAAAGAAAAATGTCTTTTTGTAAAGGGTCGTAGAAAAAATAAAAATTCCTCTTGACCTTGTATTAGAAAACTATATGTTTTAGTATTTCTATAATTTTTCTTCATTTATGTAACAACTATCTGGAATTTTTCATGATGAAAACATAATTTCATTTAAAATGATTTTTGAAATTTGATGAAATTTATTATAAAGAAATTTGCAGTAGAAATTGATTAAAACTACCATGCAAGATACACTGGTTCCTTACTTCGAGAGTTTCTTCTGAACTGAACAAACAAGTTCGCATTGGATTATGATACGCAAATTAACACTATAGATAAATAGATATACCTATTATTGTTGATGCATTTGTTTTTAATGTTTTACAAATAGTTAATATGAAATGATATCGGGCGGAAATAAATACTATTCAGTATTTTCAGCGAATTTTAAATATCACGCCTACTTCATTTGAAGAAAAAGTTTAATTGAGTCCGAAAGCAGCAATATGGAACTGAATTTGTGACAGTAATTATAATACATTCCTTATGAGATTTTTTATAAGAATATTTGTAACTAATTTTACTAGATATGCGGTTAATAATGCCGAGTTAATTAAATAAATTGAAGAAACATCTATCAAGTAAGATATTAAAACACTGGATTTTAGATGTAAACAAAAAGAAATTATAAACATTTTATTTTGCTATGCTTTTTCATCAAGAATAATCACATCACAATATGTTGAAATGAAAATACTATATGTATACCGTTCAGAATTTTAAAAAATGCAGTATCAGTTGAATTTATTACACAATTTAAAAATATATAACATATATATAAATTTTAGAAATAGTGTATCTTCATTTCATTCTCTAATCCCCTTAGATTTATTTACCACATGTAATATGCCAATTTCATTTGTAGAACTTAAATATAGAATACCATAAAAATCAATGCAACCCTAAACTTTTATACAAGTTCAATAATAAAAAAATAAATGGTAAATTATAAGAATGAAAAAAATTACATCTTAAGAATTAAAAAATACATGAAAAATCGGTTGATTATTTTCAGTATGGGCTACCCCTAAAACGTAAGGACTGATACAACTAATTTCGCTGTGAGGTATATTAAAAGACGTGTTATTTAAGCGACGCGATATGCGAATTCTACTACAATCTATAAAGTAATGAATAAAACAATGATAAGACTGCTTACAATTTACAAATAACCTTGTGTGAGTGACATTAAAGAGTAGAAAATATTCACGCGTGAAGTATTAACTAAGACTGAAGTGTGATTTGAGAAACCGAACAGTTTTTATTAAATTAACATACATATATGTAAATTATTAAATTAGATTTTTAGTCTACATTCTAAGTAGCTATTCATATTTAGTTTTTTATATTATCCACAAACCTATTATTGAGCTAATTTATTTAAATTTATTTTAATATCTAATTACATTTATTTTTTCAAAATGTATTAAAAACATTTTCGTATTGTAATTATCCTGTTAAGTTGTTTAAACTTATATTTTTAATCCATCTTATTTGCGGTTCTTTTTATAATGCATAGAAATAGAAGGATTTCATGAAATTAATGAAAAAGTTGGCTAAATTTATTTTCTTGTTCATCATTGTTTTGCTCAATTTGTATCTTTTATCATTAAAGTTAAATACTTTATTCAATATCGACAATAGTTAATTTATTCGTTTCAAATTGTAAGTATTAGTAACAGAGCTTTATAGAAACAACAGTTTAGAAGACAGTTCAGTAGGATTGAAGGGTTTTTTCCCAGAGCAATAATGTTGGATTGCTCTCAATTCAGAGTTAACTCACATATATTTATGATTTATATGATTAATATCGATTTGACATTTGAACATTTTTATTTACTTACCTTGATAGGTATTAAATAAAAAAGTGGGGGATAACTTATAAGAAATGAATCGTTTGCTATCATATACAAAACTCAACTAAATTGTCAAAATAAATAGCCATGTAAAATGCGTTTAAATTTTTTCACCTACTTTTCAATATTTAAAACGTGGCACGCACATTTTCTCTGCGTCTGACTTGCGCTTTACGAATTTTCATAAAAAGGACAGAAGATTGCTATACCCTAAAAGCGATCGCTTTTTTATTGCGAGAATTGTCCACCATGTTTACCATGGCTTTCCATGGTTTTTTAGTAATGGAACTTTGATTAGCTGCTGGTTGTGTCCCAGGTGGTAAAGTGTGGATTTGGTTTTTTGTTGAGTTTTGGTGAGATAACTGCATTTTAGAGATAGTTATCAAAGTGACATGTTTGAGAATACGCAGTTATTATTTACTTATTATTTCAGATTGTTTTTTCCTTTCAAGTTGGTTTAATATTAGTTTATTAATTTTCTCGTTATAGTTTTTGGCGTAAAGGGCAATTTAATAATTAAATGTCAAAGTGACAATTTTGCTACATAGCCCTTTATTTTATTTGATTGATTAATTTTATTAGTTTTATATAATTAAGAATTGAATGGTGAGTGTAAACTAGGAAATATGCTACACGTGCACCCTGGGCAATGCTAAATGGGCTAGAGTGAACTTTGGCAGTCATACAAAATCTTCAGATCTCCTGGCTATTATACATGGATTCACATACTTCATCACCATGAGTTTGTGCGGCAGAGCACCGATTTCGATTATCTGATGTCAAAGTAGCGTAATTCCCACCCAGTGCCTATACTGTCTGCCCTTACCTTATAAATTTTCATTAGGCTCCTTCACAATGCAAGTAATCGATATAATTAATAAATATAATACTGTTAGTAGCGTTCATTATGAAAATTGTAAATAAAATGTGAATTTCCTTCTATATTTTATTTTTGAACTCGCTTGAACTATTTAAACAAGCTGGTGCCTAATTTCCGAGCAACATCATTAAATTACCGTAAATATTTTCTTAACATAATGCGAAAATAAGACATCGATAACAGGCGCGGCTCGTGATGACGTATTTGGGGGTGCAAGTACAATGATGCGAGTGCTTCGTGTATTCTCGTGTACTAACTGTAACGTTTTCTTAGTAAACACCGAAAACACACGAGGCACTCGTATCATTGTACTTGCACTCCCAAATACGTCATCACGAGCCGCGCCTGATCGATAATATCAATTATATCGTTGTTCGTTGCTGTAATTGTTTTGTTTATAGTTGCGGCACGCCTATTTGCATCATTTTATTCAAGATTTATAAAACTATTTAGATTACCTAATAACTTTTGACCAATACAAATCTAGCATTAAAATCAGAAATATCATCTCTCTGAGTGTCCATCTAAATGATTACAATAATCGACACTGTAGTTCAATTGAATAAAACTTGTATTCCCTAGATAAAACCTATTAATTAAATGCAATTTACATCTAACTGTATAATGAAACAATTATTATGCAGATTAGTACGTGCAGTAAAGAGTATCAAAGTAAGAAAAAGATAGAATTTGTAGCGTATCTAATGATCTTATTCAATAGTGTCTAGTAACGCAGCAGAAGACGAAGAATATTATGTAGTGGTAAAAGATAATAAATGTACAAAATAAACAAAAAATTGTTAGTGACAGAATGTTTTCACTAATAAGGAAATAAAGTTAGAGCATTTATTTAAATTAATAAAACTATATAGAATAATAGGAGCAATATATATACAGTTCATTGGGTGGAACCACTACCTTTGATAACGCATAATACGATTCTTTAACGTGCTCTATTAGACAACATTTCTGCTTTATAAACTTTGTATGTATTGGCCTGTAGTTTTTACAGAGTCGAGACTTATAAGCAAGGTGTCTGCATTACCAAGTTTCTACAAAATGTGATTGAAACCTAAAAAGGTATCATATAGAAGCATAGAAGAGAGTTTCATAAAATGTGTATCTCCTTTTTGCGTAGATCGATTCATCTATTTCTTAATTATTGCAATTTTACTAATTATTAATTTGTATATATTTTTTTTCAACTTTATTCAAATTTAAATTATAAGTAATTCTAACATAAATGTATTTTAGAAAGATCTTCAATTGTAAATAAAATATAAAATTTCTACGTATGTTTTATTTATAACAAGAATTAAATACAACCTAAAATAAAAAATATAACAAGCGGTGGTGCATTAAATTATGGACACATTATGAATTAAAAATATTATAATGTGAATATATATAACATATATCAATATATAATAGAAATAAACAATATAAATTGTTCTTCTTTCATATTTCAGATCTATTACTACTAATTGAATAATTTATTGTAACGTTCATATAATTTAGTAGTTAATAAAAAAAGAAGAACACTATTGTAAATAACTTATAACAGGACAACAAATATATGAGCAATATTTCCTATGATAAAATGTAATTGCACAATAAAATGTCTCACCTCGAAAAAATTGGGAAGAGAAAATTTTTATTGCACAATAACGAACGTAATGTATAATTAGTACTAATAGTTTTGAGTGTGAAGTCAAAAATATCAGTATATTATTGTAAAATTAGATTATACATTTACAAAATCTTATTAATATACTTAAATAATAAAAGTAAATTTATAAATATGCAAGCAATTCCGAATATAATTATCCATACACCTTTATTCATCATTTGACTGGCATTCTCTTTTCTTATTAAACGAGCCCTGTGTTTAGAACCTAAACGAAAAAGCAAGTATGTAATTCATAAAATTATACAAAACCATTTTTAATGATATAAAAATATTAAAAATCTGGTGTGGAGAACATAATAGAAGAGCATAATAATAAGTTCATATTTGTGTGAAAATTGCCAGATATGTGTTTCATCTTGCCATAGATTCGTCAGTGCATAATGTTTGCAAAGACAATTTTACAAGAAATAATACCTTTACTACATACAATCAAGTCACCAAAAGACGGCATAGAAGTACATTTAGCACCGCTCATTTCCAAATAACATCGCGAACGCCAGCCCAACCATCGCTGTCTTCTTGACAAGTAATAAGACTTGGCCAGGAGTTTCCACCTGACGGAAACAGCCGCAACCAACGGAAACTATTAACGAGTCTCCACTATGAAGCGCATAACTCCGATAGCGTATAACAAAACAATTTGAAACATACTGTAAACGCCAAATAAGATGGCGAGCGGTGGGAGTAAGTCCGCGCAGGCAGAAGTAGTGGGAAGCTTTGTATTTGGTTTTAAATAAAGTTGCAAGTAAGCGGGCATGCGCATTTTTAAAAACGACTACGGCGCATCCCCACCACTCGCCATCTTATTTGGCGTTTACTGTACATGGGTGGGTAAAACCTCACTATTTTTTGTATAAACCAAAAACGTTTTTAATATAAACATATTCAATATATGCAGACACGTGTTTCACCGCGCTAAAGTCTCATCAGTAGAGATGCCAATTTCGAGGTGCGCTCCAGTGCGCACTGGCGTATCAGGTCAACGCGCAGGCTTCTCCCTCCCGAGCTTCCATAATTTCATCTACGATATTAAATATTAGTATGTATTGAGAGCGAAGCGTATTGGTTTTGCAAGAAACTATTACATATAATAATAATGCCGCATACAATGCTAGTTGTGTATGGCGCCAAAGAAAAAAAAGGAGTGAAAGGTATATGTGAGTAATACCTTCATACAAAAAATCGCGGTCCAAGGTTCACGTAGTAACGGGAAAATTATTTTCTTTTATTCAAGTCAGGCCCTGTCGCAGTTAAATATACGGGCTTCCTTCCATCTCTAATTAATCAGTAATTCTCTTTGCCGAGTAATTATATTGTTCTATTGGTATTTGTTAGTACTACACAAATTTAAAGGAAAAAAAATTATATGTAAATAATTTCATACAAATAATTAAAAACCAGGTATCTATCCCATTGGACACGCGACATAAAGTTTCTTGCATTATGATGATTTTTGTTTTATTATAAACATAATTTTATTATAAATGAAGTTTAACGTTCATTTAATTTTAATCCCATTAATTAAATACGGCATAGGTTTGTTGACATTCGACTTAAAGGCTATTTTGATATCCTCAAAAAAAACGTAATAAAAGCACCATATGTGTGGACATAGATGTTTTGATACGAAAATAACATTTTCTATTTTTGTGAATAGGAACTTATGTAACCGTATTGTCTAACCAATGTTTAGGAATTTTATCGATTTTTTTGCAGGTCAATGAACTTGAATTACAGCTATATTTAACTATATTTTGGCTATAAAAATTTGGAAATGGATTACAAAGAAATTTCTTTTTTGATTTTCAGTTAGACATTTATACGTATTCTTCAGATTCGCATAGCTTGGGCACTATTCAGCGGTAACTCTGTATATAATATGTCAGGCGCGGTGCGTATTCCTTCGGCTATGTAAACACCGTATCCGGAAGGTATGGAATACAGCGAACAAAACTGAAACTAGGGATTTTATGAAAAAATCCCAAAACACGTCGATCCCGTTTAAAAATGCACATTTTCATGCCATAATCACCACTTCTCTCCAAGCGATGACGTCATCTTTTGTTCCTCAAATGACAAATCCTAATTTTTTCCGCGATTTTAAAAGACCCTTGACCGCCCAAATGATAGCATAAAATGTTTGATATCTTCATAAGAAAATTTTCGAGAAATAAATAATTCATTAAATGTTTAGGAACAACCCCATTAAAAAACAAAAGAAACTGAAATTGGAACTAAATTAACATTCAATAAATAAAACAAATAACAAATGAACAGCAAAAACGAAGATTTTGGTGTTCAAACATATTCAGGTATCAAGGTAAATGCTTAAAATTCCACCCATTTATTACTTGACAATAAGCTAGCCTACAAATGCTCGAGATACATGTGCCTAGACGGAGACAACAGGAAGAAATATGCAATTTATTTAACAATGTATACTCTAAATATCATATCTCTCTGTCTACCGTTAGTAAAATCGTTCTAAAATATCAAAAAAATTGGTTCTGTTAAGGATTTGCCAAAAACTGGTAGACATGGAACTGTAAATAATGAAGTACGTGAAAATGTAATGTCAGTGTTGCCAACAGTATTTTTTTAATTCCGTTAAATTTGTTGTAGGTTTCCGTCAAAAATCCGTTAAATTTTTTTTTTCCGTCAATAAAATCCGTCAGAATAAAAAATGTGCGAAACAAATAAAATTTATTTTATAATAAAATTTTATAAAAGAAGAACTTATATTAAAAATCGAAATTAAAATCGTCATCACTGTCCGTACCATCAACAGGTTGGCCCATAGCAGTGGAGGTTGAAGGTTTGCATAGTCCCCACCATACGAATTACTTTTTCAGTCAACTCATATGAAAAGCAGGTTTTATCGTTCCTCATCAGCCCTGATCTTATATTCAAAATTGCATTTACCATACTTTCCTTCATTTTATTGCGCAGCTTTGATTTCACAATATTCATCACACTAAAAACCCGTTCTGCCTCTGCATTTGAGTATGGCAAAAGCAGAATTGAAAAAGCAAAATCGCATAACTCCTTGAAAGGATTTGTGCCTGTAGCATCTTCATACTCTTTGACTTCGGACCAAAACGCCACAGTGTCATTGATGTTCTCCCATTTAGTGTAATTTATGGCGTTCCATTGCGTCTCGATTAGAGATATTTCATGTTTTGAATACTCTAAATGGGCCAATAAGGGACTTAAAGATTCTTTGTGAACCCTTAATACGTTTTTGCATGAGAGTAGATTGGTTTTCTACACGATCTCGATATTGTCAGGTAACCTACAGTAAACAAGACGGAGACTCTTTTAGGGAACATTGAGAAATGAGAAACTGACAACTTACCTCAAACGTAATTGTTGAATTAATTTTAAAAGAAAGTTAATACACCACACCGTTGACGAAGATCTTGTTCACTTTGCCCGTTTATAAGACCTTTTTCCCTCATTTCTCGTATCTTGGATTCGAATCCGTAACCAAAGTATGGCTTAGGGTCTAAATGATTCTCCACAATTATAGTTAGCGGATCAATATTGGGACGTGGCATGACTACTTTTGAAACCAGAAATCCAATAAGCGTAGATAAATCCGTAAACAATTTACATGGATCAGCATCTTTGGCTTCAAAAGATTTGTTCGTTAGTTGCAATTGTTCTAATATGGGACATAGGAATGAAAATAAGGCCAAATTACTCTCATCTTTATAAATATTGTACAACAATTCAGCAGTATAATTTCGTCGGGATATTTCAAAATGCGTTTGAAGTTCAAGCCATTGTTTTAAAATTCTATATACAGCCGAATAAATTGATAACCATCGGGTTTGACAAGCTCTAATAATTTTTAATGGTTCGTGACCTTCATTAATTGTGCGATGCAGCTCTGTCGAACTGATGATTGAGAGAACCAATTGTATGTTTCAGAAACCATAAAATCCAGATTCCTCGGCAAGGTATCTTCTGAGGCGTGAGATACCGCAAGCTGAATCGAGTGACAGACACATCGTACAAGAACTAATCCTGGAATATCTTCTTTTAGGATTGCATGTACGCCATTATTTACACCTGTCATAACACTGGCATTGTCAGTTCCGATGCCAAGAATATTTTTAAACTCCAAACCAAATTCGTTTAGCGTCTCTTTAACCGCGGAAACTCTGCCTTCTGCATTGCATGCGGTTAGTGGTGCCAATTTTAAAAAAGATGTTTTTATTTTCTTGGATTTTGTGCTGTAAAATATTATTACAATGTCAAGATATTTTACCACAGTTACAGTTATATCCGTGGACTCATCCAGAAGTAAACTAAATTTTCCATTTCCAATATCTACTTTTAAATCATCTTTAAAGTGAGGGCTTAAGATATTTTTAATAATATTGGAACAGTTTGTGCGATGCAATTGCATGTCTTTAACTGCTTGTGAATCATCTGCCACCTTTTTCATTATCCGCCCTAAATGATCTACTGTTAGTACGCTGCAATGTTCGGCAATAAACAGTGTTGTATAAGCTTCCAAATATTTACTTTTTTCTGTCTTTTTGGGAGTAAAATTAATTTTTGCTTGGCGTGATGGTGCCAACATATCTGTATTCTTTATATGTTTCTTCGAAATCATATGAGCTTTTAAATCAGAATATTTATTGCTACTACTTACGATGCATCGACAAAATATGCACTCAAGGAATGACTCACCAGAATTTTTATCTGTTTTCATAATAATCCAGTCTTTAAACAGCTTGTCTTGAAGCCATTCACTACGAAATTTTTGTTTATATTGCACTTTCGGCATTTTTGTCACTGTAAACAAAATTAATTGCACAATACACTGAGAATAAGATTATTCTACTCACTAAGACGTATATACGCCAGTGCCACATACACAATGCAATGATCCAATAATTATTTTGAGAGGATTCGGGGCCCGGGAAGTCCCGGTCGAGCGGTAGACTACAGCCGGTAGTCTGCGATGCCAATCATGCGGAACCAATGACATAGTGTAATATGATATTTACAGACAAAAAATAGCTTGAATCGGTAAACAGCCAGTTAACACACTTACAAAACTTAATTTAGAATTTTTTGACGGAAATTTAGTTTCCGTTAAAAAATCCGTCACCCGTTGAAACTGTTTTTTTTCCGCTCCCCTTCACCAAAATCCGTTAGATATGACGGAAAATCCGTTAAGTTGGCAACACTGTGTAATGTTGGCGGTAGTGGAAAATTGACATGTTTCTGTTAGTCAAATTGTTCGAGAGCATAATTTAAAGAAAACTTCTATTCACAAGATTCTAAAACATGAAAGGTGGTACAATCAACAGGTAAAATACACGTTACTGGTCCTCAAAGAATCCTAAATGGTATCTGATAGGACACACTCAACACCGGCAGAAAATTAATGTTTGGGCTGGAATTATTCGAAATCGAATTCTGGAACCGTATTTCTTTGAAAATACTTTGAATGCAGATATTTATTAAATTTTTTTAAGATTTGAACTAGTTCCCGTGTTGGCTGTTTTATAACCAAATGAAGCAAGTCCAGATATACCCCATAACAGTATATGGCTCCAGCAGGATGGGTCCACCATGTCCAACATGTGTATTACAAGCAACATGAATGAGTAAAGGCAATAACTAATGCAGATCAATTTTGTATGGTAAATTCCTTCCTCAAGTTTGAAAAAAACAACGAGCTTTTACAAACATTGGTATTTGTTAATCTGCTACAGACCGCGACAAAGAGATTGATATCTACAAATGCCCAAATGGTATCAATCAGTAAACAAATAAGTGCTAGATAATGAAAAAATATATATTGTACACAAGAATTTTCAACTCTTAAGGGTTGTATTTCTCAGAATGAATTTCATGATTGTGGAGATGTTCTTTGATTTCCACGACGTGAAAACCTGATTTGGTAAAACCAAACGTTGGTGTTATTATTTAGTTATATGTTTATTTATACATGAATTGCTTTTAACACGAAGAAATAAAATTGCCGTTGTCTAGACTATACCAGAGTGCAAATTTAAAGAAATGTATAAATCACTTTTTAGAAGACTTCTTTCCTGTTCCTATTTTTCAATTAGAAATAGGTTATCAGAAAAATGTATAAAAGTCCTTACACGAGCTTATACATGAAAAATTGCGTAAAACAACAAACATATATCGAATTTAAAATATGTATTAAAAAAATGTTAAGTAATGTATCCGCGAAAGCAGATCGAACTGGATAATCCTCAACTTTCAAAGCTTGTATCACTTGAATTTTGTATGGGTGGAATTTTAGCTCTTTAGTCAGTGTGTTGTGAACAACCGCTTTTGATCAATTCAATACCGCTGCATGTTTTCGGATCGAACGCCGAGAATTGCGCGTAACTGCGACACAAAAATGCTCAATATTTTCAGGATTTCTCGCGGTCCTGGGTGGATCTGTAGGCTTTCTTTTGGTGGTGGTGGTGCCTTCTCCTTCAAATTTCTGAACACAAAATCTAATTAAGGTGCTTGATTTATGACATGAAGGTGATAATGGGCACGATATAGATGTCGAACGGTCACTGAAGAATTATTGGTCTTGTAATACAGTTTGACACATAAGTATAGCACGTTGTTCACCAAGGAACCGCTCCATGGTAACTAATTTTCCAAGTCGTGACCATCATTTATAACAAGTGCAGAGACTGTTACCCCTACTACTTTGCGAAGTATTCGACAAATAAACTTTCCGGGAAAGTGCGTGCCATGTCAGAAATTTAAGCTAATATTAATAGTGCTCTATTGGCAAAATATTTAAGAATAACTCACTCATATGCGTGGATAAGTTATTTGCCAGGCAATCGCGTATTACCATTTACCATGCAATGTAAAAAAGTAATGAACTAGCTGCATTTTCCTATTTTTAGATAATATTTTTATTTTCTTTAATCGATCATTTAAATAATACCACACGCCTGGATTTTCACACAATAAAGAAAGTAACAAGTGAAAGTTATTAGCGAAGTCGGTTAAACTACTAATTTTAGTAGCGGAACGTTTTAAAGTGGCCATTTAATATTACATAGTTATGTCTTATGACAAATAAATATTAAATACAACTAATTACAAAAACTTATTTTCTATTCTTGACAAAAATACAATTAATCAGAATTTGTAATTAGTTATACTTAATATTAGTCTTAACTAATTTTTATTGGTCATATTAAATAACTACGTGAAAGCGTCGCGTAAATTCCCTAATTTAACAGGCTCTAGTTCTACATTCATTTAGTTTTTACTCTATTTAGTAAATACTTGTCTTTTAAGCAGTTTTCGGTAAACACGCAAAATCCACCTCCCATTTAAACTGACACAATTGACTAATTTACATATGCGCATAACCAATCATATAGCGACAATTTACAAATAGCATTGCCAAATCGAATATTTATAATAAATATTGATATAGTGTGATTTGTAGGTTAGCAAATCGACATATAGAAAATTAGTTTATTCTGTAAACACAATTCCGTAACAATTGTGTGCCTTGCAACCTCCTCTACCTGCCATTTCAATGAAAATTAAATTGGAATAAATATACATCAAATATTGAAGTTCAGACTTTTAGTGCGTAACTAACCTTTGCTCTTCGATATCTGTTAGAGATAGATGCAATTTAGTTTAAAGAACAAATTTTTACTAGTATTATTTCGTAAACGTTTTCTTTTTGATTTAAAAGCTTGTTTTAAGCATTTATTCATTAACGTATAGCAAACGCCAATTAAGTTGGCGCGAGAAGGGGTAAGTTCGCGCAGGATTAGAAGTAGTGGGGAGATTTGTATTTGGCTTTACATTAGTGATGTAAATATTCGGATTAATCTGATATTCGAGTATTCGGAATCGGATGATTTATATATTCGGCATATTCATCCGATTTCGAAATCTTACCACTTCCACATATATACCATTACAGTGATGTAATTGATGTAAATATTCGGATTAATCTGATATTCGAGTGTACGGAATCGGATGGTTTATATACTCGGCATATTCAACCGATTTCGAAAAAATTTTATTTCTTAATACTTGTTTTTAAATTTAATTTTTTCTTATATGAGTATAGTTAATTCTGTGGTGCAATTACTTTTTTTTTTAATTTTTGATTGTAAACAGTACGTTATTCCCTAATGAAACCCATTATCGGTGATAAGTATTGTTTTCTTTTATTTAAAGAATATTTAATATTGTCATTATTACTCATTATATTTATTTATTACGTATGTTTCATTATATATTTGTTATTCTTTTAGTAAGTTTATAAATTTTGTTTTATGTACTTAGTCTTCTTATAGAAATAAAGATTAAGTTAAGTTTTATAACTATTATTTATTAATTTATTCCAAATTTTATTTATTAAGGTACATATATTGATATATGGACGATAAATATATTAAAAACTATTAATAGATATGCAGAATACAAAACAACGTTCGATACCGTCTAGATTAATCCGTTGATTCCGTTGCATTGAAATATTGACCGAAGTTGGAACACAATATCGTTGCCGAGTATGAATTCGGATTAATTTTAAATACTCGGAATCATCCGAGTAGTTCGATATTCGGCATCACCGAGTATTTTCATTCGGATTATTCCATCACTACTTTACATCAAATGTCAGATAATTCTAACCTCTGAGCGTGTATGATCCACTAGCAAAGACATTACAAAATATGTTCTGTCAAACGTCGATGACAAATGTATTCTTACAATTACTTTAGTAGTGGGGGTGGACGTTTTTAAAAACGGCTTCTGCGCATCCCCTCCTCGCGCCAACTTAATTGGCGTTTGCTATACTTCCACGAAAAACGCATTTGGCAACGTTGTAGAACAATAAGTTTGTATTTCAAAGTGAGTTCAATCAAAATCATTACTGTCAAATTTTAACATTTACGAAGCATGATACGACATTTTAAAATTAAGATTTTTTATTCAGAAGCGAACGAAGAATGTCGCTACGTGTAGCTTTTGCGACAATTTATACACACCTTGTATAATAATTGTCACTGATTTGACACTGAAAATTTGGCAACGTTGCAGATAATTTAGTATGCTTGTAGTGGGAAATTCGGATGCAAGCTGGATTCTGTAGATTTACCCAGTTTTCTGTTAAGATGTATTCACTTTTTAAATTTAAAAGATTATTTACATTGTAACACAATGTCATTATGCTGAGCATAAAGTTTTTGCATGCAAAAATTCCAAATGACAAAAACAAAGGAAATATTTACTTAAAGTAGGAAACACATTATATATTTAATTATTCCAAAACATTAAAACAAATTAAGACATTAAGATATGTTACATATATATTAATTATCATGAATGGATGCTTTTCTATTAGACAATATACTACACTTACTTTTCAAATGTGCATCTAACTGACTTTGACTATTAGCTATAATCTCACATAAATCACATTGGAATGTTTTTCCTTGTCTTTCTGCTCTCATAATATGTCTTCTACCTTCTTTATGTCTTCGTAGTACATTATTACTTGTTACTTTTACATTACATAGATCACAAGTAAATAACTAAAAGTGTCACATATTGATAAAGAAAATGTTTATGAAAAAATTTTCTTACCTTTTTCTTAGTAGGAAAATATCCCTCATCTGTATCAACGTATTCTAGTTCAATGATCTCTTCAATGGAATCTCTAATCTCTCCAGACATTATGAATAAAATATATTACGAGTACATTAAATAAAATTCAGAAATAAAGACATGGATTATATCGAAATTTATCTAAAAAAAAATATAGGAAAAAAGTATTTAAAAAATTTAAATTCAAATATGTCGGTAGTAATATTTAATATTTACTAGAAAGCAATGTTGGCTGAACTTTTGCATCGAACTTCAAAATTATACAATTTTAAAGCCAAAAGCTAACCTATTTTCACAGTTTCTAAAATAATTACTTTCATAACTTTAATATATTATAATTGTTTAAAATGAAAGAAGACGATGTTGACACGAAAAATCTTATCAAGAGCAGAGAATTATTGTATCGTCTTATAATCAGGTGACTTGTGTTTGCATATGTGTACCTGTATTTTTTACTTAATTTGTACATTACAGTCAATTATTTTATGACGGGCACCAAACTATTGGTACAACTTTAACTAGTGCAGTTCAAGCTGAACCCCCATGTGCGCCTAGCGATAGATTATTACATATAATGATTGCTGGTTTAGAACATGAGCCTGAACGTAAAGATAGACCACATAATGCTGGTATTGGCAATAATTCTGTTGGACCAGGATTAGGTATTACCTATTTATATTACTATAACGAACAATTTTATATTTTTGCGTTGCAGATTTGGAATTTGAAACTGATGCTAACTTACCTGCACCAGAGCCAGCTTTATATGAAACTGCCTATGTTACTTCACACAAAGGTAACTGTCGAGCAGGTTGTTTTTCTAGTGATGGTCAGCTCATTGCAACTGGTAGTGTGGATGCTAGTATAAAGGTATTTTCTTGTTTATTAAGTGATAGTCAAATTACTTTAAAATTGGTGATTTTAATATTTTCAAAATACCATTTAATATTGCAATTAGATTTCATCTTCATTTATTTTTTAAGATTCTGGATGTAGACAGAATGTTAGCAAAATCTGCTCCTGATGAAATGGATCCATCAAGGGGTGAACAACAAGGACATCCAGTTATTCGTACACTTTATGATCATATGGAAGAAGTTACTTGTTTAGAATTCCATCCTAAAGAGCCAATATTAGTGTCAGGATCCAAAGACAATACAGTTAAAATGTTTGACATTTCTAAAGCAAGTGTGAAAAAGGCTTTTAAAACAATTACTGTAAGTATAAATAATATAAAGTACAGTATTAAATTGTGTAGTACAAAATGTACATTATTTTTATACCATTCAAGTGTCACTAGAATTCTTATTAGTGCAAAAATTTGTTTTTCTAATTTATCTATTGAAATCATAATTCAAATAGACAAAAGGGTATTAAGAACACAATGTGACTGCAAAAAAAAAAATTTTCTTTGCCAATATTTAAAATTCTGATACAAATACATCAGCACCATTGCTTTGGTTTTGAACATATGTATAGCAAACGCCAATTAAGTTGGCGCGAGGAGGGGGTGCGCAGAAAACGTTTTTAAAAACGTCTACCCCCACTACTCAAGTAATTGTCAGAATACATTTGTCATTGACGTTTGACGGAACATAATGTATTTGCTAGGGGATCATAAAGTGATATATGCTCAGAGGTTAGAATTATCTGACATTTGATGTAAAACCAAATACAAATCTCCCCACTACTTCTAATCCTGCGCGAACTTACCCCTCCTCGCGCCAACTTAATTGGCGTTTGCTATACCATTTATTCATAAAGCAAAATGTCTACTTATTTATGACATTTTTGTGAATGAATGCAACATTTTTTCAATACTGTCACATACAATAAAGTGCTTTTTAATTGCTAAAAGATGTGATTGTATTCAGCTTCTAACTGATACCTTAAGATATTATTTTAATATACAATTTATAATAGTACATCGTGTCCATTTAATCCATATGCTGCCACATATGCAAGGTTGGCAATATTGAAATATGTATATTCCCCCGAATAATTTATTATGGTATATTCCAAAAAGAGAGAGACAAATTTCTGAACAGACGCCCAGCCCTAATTACAACCTATATATTAATTTTACGCGGTAAATTTAAATTTGAAAATCTGTCTGAAATATGAAATCTGTAGCAAATTAAATTGTATATGGATTGTTCAGGGATAAATCCACAGTTATTACTAGAGCTGAGGATGTTTGCGGTACGGCAGGACCGTATGTAGTGCATCCCCACATTTAACTATTTATCTAAATATTCTCTGAAATGATTTGCCGGATCTCATAAAATAATAGAGTGATATTTTAGTATGCACTGGATATTGTTATTATACAAAATCATAATAGCCATTTGTATTTATGGATCATAAATAATAATACGCATGTATTTGTATTTGGTTGTGAATTCAATTTAAACTTAAAACGAATCGTAATATTTTAACGACAAGCCGTCCTTACAATACATGCATTCGAGACAAAGTGTGCAACTCTACGAATAACTTCCATAATTGATCGAAAATGGACATTTTGGAGCTGAAGTAAAGCCCCTATTCTTAGAAAATTTTATTACTGTCGTTAAGAACTATTATTATAAACAACAAAGGCCTTTTATTAGTGTTGAAGTTTTAGTTTCATTGAATTTCCATGTTGTAAGTAGTCAATTGTAAAGTGTTCATTCACAATATTCTAAACAAGGTGTAAATTTAACTAAAATCCAGAAAAACACATTCTGATAATATATTACTAGATTAGAAGCTGTGTTTATTACTATTTATTATATTATTTTTATAACCAAATGCAATAAAAGCTACGAAAATAAAAGAAACCTCGATTTATTAAAATCTTGTCACACAGCCTTTCAAAGCCTGGCAGCACATATTTTGCATATATTTTATATATACTACCTACTTGAACTAGGTGAATGAAGTTAGAAGTTATAAGTTATAACTTCTACCTTCTAACTACCTACTTGAACTAGGTGAATGAAGTTAGAAGTTATAACTTATAACTTCTAACTTCATTCACCTAGTTCAAGTAGGTAGTATATATAAAATATATGCAAAATATGTGCTGCCAGGCTTTGAAAGGCTGTGTGACAAGATTTTAATAAATCGAGGTTTCTTTTGTTTTCGTAGCTTTTATTGCATTTGGTTATAAAAATAATATAATAAATAGTAATAAACACAGCTTCTAATCTAGTAATATATTATCAGAATGTGTTTTTCTGGATTTTAGTTAAATTTACACCTTGTTTTAGAATATTGTGAATGAACACTTTACAATTGACTACTTACAACATGGAAATTCAATGAAACTAAAACTTCAACACTAATAAAAGGCCTTTGTTGTTTATAATAATAGTTCTTAACGACAGTAATAAAATTTTCTAAGAATAGGGGCTTTACTTCAGCTCCAAAATGTCCATTTTCGATCAATTATGGAAGTTATTCGTAGAGTTGCACACTTTGTCTCGAATGCATGTATTGTAAGGACGGCTTGTCGTTAAAATATTACGATTCGTTTTAAGTTTAAATTGAATTCACAACCAAATACAAATACATGCGTATTATTATTTATGATCCATAAATACAAATGGCTATTATGATTTTGTATAATAACAATATCCAGTGCATACTAAAAAATCACTCTATTAATTTATGAGATCCGGCAAATCATTTCAGAGAATATTTAGATAAATAGTTAAATGTGGGGATGCACTACATACGGTCCTGCCGTACCGCAAACATCCTCAGCTCTAGTTATTACAGCACATGAAAATAAGTAAATTTGTCTAAAAGGTCAAATAGTACATGTCCTTACTGATAAACATTGTATATAATACATAATATGCAATACAGTAGAAAATAGCTTAAATTCTACGACTGTAACAGTGTATGACAATTAATTCCAATTAAAACAGATTAACAAAAGTATCTTATTTTATAAACTATTTGAAGATTGATGAATTCAGTCTGACGTTGGTGAAGAAATGGAATCATCACTACCACTGTCGTCTCCAAGAGAAATTATGAATGGTTCTATAACTTCATCGATAATTACGTCAATATCTTTCATCCGAGCTTCTTCTTTAATAACATTATTTATGCATTTTTGCCAAGTTGTTGCAGTTACATTATTGATATTATGTAAAAATTGCTTAATTTAATTTAATTTATAAGTTCTATTTTTTGCAGCTACCTCATTTTTGATTTATGCCCACACAAGTTCAATCGGATTCAGCTCGCAGTGGTATAGAGGTAAACAAAGAACAGTCTTGCTTTTTGACCTCGCAATTTCATCAATTACATATGAATTGTATTTACTTTTGACCATATACTAAGTTCAACAATTCTGCTCTAACCATATCCTCCTCATACTCGTATCTTCTTATTTCATAACCAATTTTGTATGTCTGCCTTTCTCCACAATGTTGTTGGTGTCTTTTCAGCCTTGCGGCTATGATGCGGTGCATTATCCATCACTACGACAGCATTCTCTGGTAGATAAGGTAATATATTAGAGAACCAATCCTCAAACATTGTGGCATTCATTTCCTCATGATAATCAGAGGTTTTATTCCCCTCAAACAGTAACAAACCATTTTTGATGAAACCATCCGAACTGCCAATATGTAATATTATCAGGCGACGTCCCTTACCAGACGGATTTTTTAAACCTGTTGTAAGTCTTTCCGCAAAGGCCTGTCAATGGCTTAAAACCAGAGTAGGAAAAAATTCTGCTCTCGAGCACAATTTTATTTTTTTCGTTCGTTTTAAAATTTGTATTCGCGAATTTAAAAATAAAATTCGGGAAAAGAATTTTATTTTGCATGAGAGAAGGAAAAAGTTCTGCTCGCGAGCACAATTTTATTTTATTCGTTCGTCATAAAATTTGTATTCGCGAATTTAAAAATAAAATTTGGGAAAAGAATTTTGTGCTCGTAAAAACAAACGAATGAAAAAGAATAATTCTTTTAAACATTCAATTTAGGCATGCTAAGTTCTTTTTGTTACATACATACATACATATATGTATGTATGGGAGCATATATGTATGTTTGTGCCGATGTGTAGTCATTACGAGATGTTTATGAAATGTTTTGGATGATGAGTGTGTGTTTATGTATGTATGAATAGGTATATTCAATATTTTTCTTTTTTTATTTTTTTCCTTTCATATGTATTAATGTCACATGTATACATATTTCCATACACACATATGTATGTATGTACATACATGTTCCTTTCTTGCAAAAAAACTAACACAACTTATACATACGAGGGAAGATCAGTAAGTACCCGTGTTGAAGACAGGTGGCGCTGCTGAGGGAAGTTGGCATTACCGTCGTGTACTACCATCTGTCAGACAACACCATAATAAATTTCAGACTGATTCATAGGTTAGTTTTTATTTGGCAGCCAGTTGTATCACACGTGTTTCGTGTTTCTCGATAAAATGGAAAAAGAGCAATATCGATCTGTAATTCGCTTTTTATTTTTGGATGGAAAAACATGCGAAGAAATAAAAGCGAAGTTGGATGCTGTCTATGGGGACCCTTCACCATCTATGACAACCGTAAGATATTGGTTCAACGAATTTAAACGTGGTCGTACATCTGTTTTTGATGAGGAGCGCCCAGGCCGCCCGGCAGACGTGGTTACCGAGGAAATCGTTGAAAAGGTCCACGACATGATTCTCGCTGATCGCCGAACGAAAGTGCGCGAAGTCGCAGAGGCCGTAGGCTTGTCGTACGGAACGGCAATTAATATTTTACATGATAAGTTATCGGTGAGAAAGGTGTCGGCCCGATGGGTGCCGCGATTGCTTACGGTGGACAACAAGCGGATACGGTTGTCAATGTCGAAGTAGTGTTTGGACCTCTTTAAGAGAAATTCGCGGGAGTTTTTGCGTCGAGTCGTCACCGTTGATGAAACCTGGATCCATTATTATACGCCAGAGTCCAAGCGACAGTCAAAACAATGGATTTTTCGGGGTGAATCTGTTCCGAAGAAGGCAAAGAAAGGCCGGAAAGGTCATGGCCACGATTTTTTGGGATTCCAACGGAATAATCCTCATGGACTTTTTGCAGAAAGGAAGAACGGTCACGGGGCAGTACTACAGTGAATTATTGGACCTATTCGATATAAAATTGAAGGAGACACGGCCCCATTTGGCTAAGAAAAAAGTGCTGTTTCACTACGATAATGCACCAGCACATTCATCTAGAATTGTCGCGGCAAAGTTGCATGAACTGCACTACGAATTGCTGCCGCACCCACCGTACTCGCCTGACTTGGCTCCCTGCGATTTCTTTCTGTTCCCCAACATGAAAACGTGGCTCGGGGGAAAAAGATTCAGCTCAAACGAAGAGGTTATCGTCGAGACAGAAGCGTATTTTGCAGAGTTTGACAAATCGTATTTTTTGGAGGGGTTAAAGAAATGGCAGAAACGTTGGGAAAAGTGTATTGTACTAAAAAGTGTTTTATTTTATTTTCGTTCGGGAATTTTATTTGTTTTTAATTCGTGAGAGAATTTTATTTTTCATTCTCAAGTTTTTTTTTTCGTTCCAAATTTTGTTTATAAAATTCGCGAATCAAAAAGAGTAATTCTTTACAACATGAAAAATAAAATTCGTTCGTATTAAATTCGTTCGCGAACGAAAACAATTCGAGCATTCTTCTTACTCTGCTTAAAACACTTGTGTCCATCCATATCTTCTGCACTGTATGGCCCTCATTCAACCAGGTTTTATCTAAATAGAAAATTGGTCTATTCTGGGATCTGTATAATGAAATATCTTTCAGATATTGTCGTCTCCATCTTACGATATCATCTCTCTCAGTAAGAACACTGTTTCTGCCACGTTGAAGGTATCTGTAATATTTAACACAGTTATATTTAAATATATAAATATACCTACTATAAATATTCTCACTTAAAATTTAGTTGCTTCATTAAGCGGTACAATGTTGAGCGACTCATATTTGGCCATTTCGCTGCTATTATTTATTTGAGCCAGCACTTTATTTAGCGTGGGCAGTTCATTTTGTCGAAACATGTTGTAAACAATTTGACGAATAGCAGTTTTAACAGCTTCATCAAAAGTTTCCTGTACAGAATGTCTATCAGTTATCTTTTTTGGCTCTGAAGTTTTCCTTGTTTTCTTTGATAACCCGATATACTGTCGGTCTTGAAATTCCTACAATCATATCTTGTAAGACGGGGATATCTTCTTCTTCTGTTTTGGGTTGGACGCCAGAACGTCCAGGCACTTGAGCGCACTGCTTTTTGTACTATCCCCAATAGATCTCTCTGTTAGTCGTGTGTACTCGATAAAAGCCACTATCCTCAGGGGAAGTTTGAGTACACTCGAAGGAGCCAATAGATCTCTTCCGAAATATTTCTGTCTGAGTTCCTTCAGTTCCTCACACGTGCATATTACATGAAGGCTAGTTTCCTCCTGTTTTTCACATCTCCTACACCAGGGCTCGGTATCCAAGCCCATGCTGTACAGATGCTTCCTTAAAGGACAATGTCCGGTTATTAACCCGGTTATTATTTTAATTTCTTTTTTGTTACTACGAATTAGGTTGGCTGAAAACTTTCCGTCTAGCTCCCTTAGTAGTGTTTTGGTATGGAGTTGACCTTCCGTTAACCTCCATTTATTTTTATGTTCTTTTTCTATCCATAACCAGATCTCCCTTTTAGCGGAATCCTTAGCGATTCCACATACAGGTTCTGGTCCTATGAAGTTCCTATTAGTACTTTCTTTGGCCAGTTCGTCACCTATCTCATTGCCTTTAATTCCTTCGTGTCCTGGCACCCATATCAGCGACACCGTACTGTCTTGTCCCGGTTTATTGAGGACCTGTTTACAATATTTCACCAGCTTAGACCTGATAGATGGGTTCATAATGGCTTTAATAGCCGCCTGACTATCAGTCATTATGTTAATTTTTTTGTTTACGCAGCCGGGTTCCCGAATTTCCTCGGCGCAGGCTGTGACTGCAAACAATTCGGCCTGGAAAACCGTTGTGTGTTTCCCCAGACATATCGATATCTTCCTTCTAGGGCACATTCCGCATATGCCTGCACCTGCCCCTGACTAAATTTTGGTCCATCAGTGTACCAGGTGTCGGCTCCACAATCGCTCGAGCGACTTTTTGCCTGTTCCCTGATCTGTATAAATATGTTCAGCTTAGCTATAAACATAATCTCAGGTGCCATACTGTCCGCCGGCATTTGAAATATCGTCTCTTCCAGTATAGTTCCTGTGATATCTGTATGGGATATGTTATATATGTGACATATATGACATGCAACATGTAATATGTTGCACTCTATAAAGTTACTTAGTACTTGAGAAATCTGCTTAATCATGTCACCTTTTCTCATGTAGGTTGTTTGCTTTTCAGCACTACTCAAATGACTTGCTTTCTCTCGTTTCCTTGGAGGAGAACACTCATTCGTGCTGGGTTCTGCATCCATATTTGAAATCAATAGCTCCAAAAAACTATAAGTTTACAAGAACTGAAATTCTCTTATAAAAAGAACTAATCTACACCGCAAAATAGTTAAAGTAATATAATAATGATAATAATTTAATAATATGATAACAAAACTCTAGAAACGTAAACGTAATATAAAGATGTCAAAATATTTGACAATTGATGGCAAAAAGCGAATGTTCTACGGTGTTATTTTGCCTTACTCTGGACCAATAAGAAACGATTGTCACTTAGGTCTGTTCAGAAATTTGTCTCTCTCTTTTTGGAATATACCATAGTTAAGACAGCGGCTAACTAAAAAGCAAATTTTGTTACATGAAAATTGATACCATTCAATTTACATTTCCTTAAAAGACTAGTTTTAGGCAATAATTAAATAAAAATAATTCTAACAATTTTAATCTTATCATATAATTCACTGTCTCTATTTATTTTTAATCTGTTGAAAATATTTAAAACCATATTTATAAAACATTGGTCATAAATATCGTGTGTGAGTAGGCAGTAGGGCTGGGCGATACCGATGTTTTCGGTATCGGGTACCGATACCAATCGAGGTATCGATACCTAGCGATGTATCGGGTCTGTGCACGGTATCGATTCTGAGTACTGGAATCGGTAAAGTATCGATAGGTACTTTGGGGATGCTTTGGAATCGATACCTTGGAACCGATACCTTGGAATCGATACTTTGGAATCGATACCTTAATTCGGTACTTAGAAATTAATATCCATAACCCGTTTTCTAGGTGTCGATTGTATGATATCGGTTTCAAGGATATAAAATTAATTTACCGATTCTACCATAACTACGGTATGAAATTTGCAATATTGTGAGATTTTTTTTTTTGTAATAATTATAGTTATGTCATAATAAGGATATTTGCTACACACAATAATAACATTCTTTTAAATATATATAGTTCATAAAGTATAAGTTTTCAGTTCGTACTGCCCAAGTGGGAACAAATTGTACTTTATCTCTTTCTAACACACATGAATACGCGCTGTAATACTACACACGTTTGTCATTTTAAGTTAAGACGTACGTCTTTGAAATATTATATTAAGTAAAAAGGATAAGTTGTCCAGGAGATAGTCTTATGATATTCGACTTGCTGTAAAATTATTTGAATACAGTTGTTTATTGACTTTGTTTCCGGTATTCTGACTTCTAGGTTAACCATTTTTCTAATTTGAATATTTAGTTTGTCATAAAAAATTACAAAATCCGTTCTTTTCAGAACAATACTGATAATAAATAGTAATATCAATTAGTGACAATAAGTACGAAATTGTTTGATTATCACTTTGACATTTCTAACCTACCTATTTATTTTACAGAATATTTCTTAGATGCCTGGTAATTTGTTCGCTTGGTAATTGTTCGAATATTAAAGTAATAATTTGCGCATAGTTTTCTTGGATAGAATGAATATATTTATACTAGAAAAGAAACAATACTTTTGAACTATTCATGTTCCTACTTTACTCATGATTATTATTTTGACATGTAGGTTATGTATATGCTTTCTTTGGTTATATTGCAAGTGACATACTAAAATTTTGACAATATTGCAAAACATGACGTTTATATTTTACGATGACAAACGGTTATTTCCGCGATTGAATATTGACTTTATTTGACTCTGCAGTACTGATTTGAATCATATGCTTTGAATTTGGCCTTGAACTGAAAACTTATACTTTACGAACTATATTATATAATATATATAATGCTGTTGGGGTTTAATGAATGCTGGTTCTTGTTTCATTTCAATAAAACACACTTTGTAACCTTTTTAACTTTTTACTTAACTCAAGAGTAAATTTTGATATATATATATACATTAATATACATTTGGCGTTACATGCTTGGTGGTGTCTTACACCCAACTCACCCTTACTTCTAGTCAAAAAAAAGAACTACATATATACACTTTCTACCCCTACTCTAGCGCGGTAAAATATTTAAATTTAAAATACATAACTGTCATAACATGCCCCCGGCCTTAAAAGAAATAAGTCTTTTAACAAATATAGCTATGGTTTGTCTTCCACTGGTAAAGGACACAATTTTGTAAAAGCTCGTTTAATAATGCCGGATGCGGTTTTCACATTTGCCACTCTATTGATATTATCCTTTCCTGGAAACACTTCTGTGATACGGCCTAATTTCCATTGCATAGGTGGTAAATTATCATCTTTCACCAGTACAAGGGATCCTTCTTCTAAGTAGCTAATGTTGGACTTCCATTTCGTACGTTGTTGAAGTTCACTGATGTACTCCTTTCTCCATCTCGTCCAAAAATGCTGCCGAAGTTGCTCTAATTGTTGAAATCGCGAAAGTTGCGTTTCTGGGACAATTTGGATGTCTGGTTCATATGTTGCAGTCAGAAGTCGTCCAACGAGAAAATGAGCCGGAGTCAGAGGAGTACAATCGGAAGGATCGGTTGACAGGGGGGTTATGGGTCGAGAGTTTAAAATAGCCTCTATTTGCGTCAATAAACTGTTAAATTCTTCGTAAGTAACATGAGAGTTTTTTAAAACTCTTTTCAAATGGTATTTGGTGGATTTGACGCCTGCCTCCCAAAGACCTCCAAATGTGGGCGCGTATGCTGGACCAAAATGCCAGTTTATGCCCTGATTGTTAAAAGCGCTTTCTAGATTGCATTGATTTGTACAAAGGAATCGGCTCAATTCTTTCAATTCACGGTTGGCTCTAACGAAAGTTCTGCCGTTATCTGAGTATATGTGTAGCGGTTTACCGCGACGCGCAATAAAACGTTTCATAGCCAACAAAAAAATATCTGTTGAAAGGTCACTTACCAACTCTAAATGAATGGCCTTTGTGGACATGCAAACAAACAGACATATATAACATTTTTCTAATTTGCAGCCACGTCCTCTTTTATTTTTAATATAAACTGGACCCGCATAGTCTAACCCAACGGATTGAAAAGGAAAACCAGTGCAAAACCGCGTAGCAGGTAAATTACCCATTAATGGTTGACTAGGTTTTACTTTGTATCGTTGGCATTTTACGCATTGACGCACAGTTAGCTTGGCTAAACCTTTGCCTGATATAGGCCAAAATTTATCGCGAATGCTCGCTATTAGGTGCTGCGGACCAGCATGGAAAAGCTCTTCATGATATGCACGAAATAATAATTTTGTTAAATGATGTTTAGTTGATAATATAATTGGATGTTTTTTCTCGAAATCAAAGTTTGAAATATCTAAACGACCACCGACTCTGATTACACCATTTTCGTCTATGTACGGATTTAAACTTAATAATTTGCTTCCTTTGCCCACCTGACCGCGTAGTGTTAAGTTGTTTAAATCATCAAAAAATGAAATTCTTTGTGAAACCTTTACTAAGACTATGAAGGCATTATGAATTTCTGTTGCAGTTAGTGGACCGCTTAGCTTAGATGCACCTTTACGCAAACAGTTATTTTGAAATCTGAAAATATACGCGCAACAACGTTTCAACCGGTTTAAATTTGAAAATTTGTCAAAGCCAAAGTTCAGTTCGATACTAACAAATGAAATTGGAATTTGCGCTTTAACTTCTGGTAATATATCCGAACTATAATATGCATGACATCTTGGCCACTCCTTTTCGTTTGATTGCAACCATGCAGGTCCATGCCACCATAAATTTGATTCCACAATAATTCTGGGTTCCACGCCTCTTGAAACTAAGTCAGCGGGATTACATTTTGTTGAAACATATCGCCAATTCTTAACGTCTGTTAATTCTTGAATTTCTACTACCCGATTTCGCACGAATGGCTTAAGTAAGTTTGCCGAGGTATTGATCCAGCCTAGTACGATTTGAGAATCGGTCCAAAAGAATATTCTATCTATCGTTAACCGTAACGAATTTTTTACCTTGTCTGCTAACTTCGAGGTAACATATGCTGCACATAGTTCAAGGCGTGGAATAGTACTGGGCTTTATCGGCGCTACCTTTGACTTTGAACATAAAAGCTTAGAATAGATTGTATCGCTTTCGTCGATTGATCGTATGTATATACAACCACCATACGCAGTTTCTGAAGCATCAGAAAAGCAATGAAGTTGCGTTTTCGTGGGGTTCTGCATAAACTCACAGTATCTACCTTGTAGTATTGGATTTCGCTCAAATTTGCGTTCTAATGACAAATACCGTCTTCGTGCTTGTTCAAATGACTCGCCTAAAGTTTCTGTTGAATCTTTCAAAGGTATAGAGACTTCGAATTGCCCATTTGAAAGACGCTTCGTGGTATTAACGAAATGTTCTTCGCATTTAATTTCTTCCAGTGACCATGGCCTTTTCGATGAAACATCTTCTAATTTAAAAAATGCTTCTAATTGATCCTGTACATCTAAGCAGCTATTTCTGTTGAAATTACAACTGATTTGCGTAGGTATTTTATTTGACACCATCCCTGATATAATCCATCCAAATTTTGTATTTTGTAGGAATGGCTTGTTATTACCTAAACTAATTTGTCCTTCGCTCAATATATTCCAAAATACATCAGAACCAATCAAAATTTCAACAGGACCCGGTTTATCAAATGTAGGGTCAGCTAAGTTTAGGTTTTCGGGAATGTTCAATTCAGAAACATCTATTTTGCTTGCCGGTAATGTGCTAGTAATTTTAGGCAATACTAAACACGACAACTTAACATTATATTCATTATTTCTAGCCCAAATTGTTACATGAGTTTTGGATTTTAATTGACAAATAGAATTGTTCAATCCCGAAACTGCAAAGTTTATATTAATTAAGTTTAGATTAAGTCGTTTACAAAGTGACTCAGCAATAAAACATGATTGCGATCCAGAATCTAAAAGCGCGCGTGCGAGATATGCTCTCCGATGTCCATCATAGATAGTTACTAAGACTGTAGGTAATAACGTAGATTCATGTATCTCAGCATTATTGACGGTTAAAGCTACGCTATTGTTAATATTATGTTCGACTGGCTGATCATCTGTGGTACTTTCCAAATGCAATAAAGTGTTATGTTTTCGTTTACACTTTTTGCATGAACCCCGTATATAACATTGCTTAGCAAAATGACCAGCTCTGAGACAATTGAGACACAATTTTAATTCTTTCGCTTTTACTAACCTATCCTCTACCGATAATTTTTTAAATTGTTCGCAATCATGATTTTTATGTGCTTGGTTACAAATTCTACAATTAATAATAACGCTATGTTTTTTATTTTCATTTTCTGAGACAAAGAAATTTTTTGATTTACTGCTATAATTTTCTTTTGATTTATCAGACATATGCTTACTCGTTTCTAATCGTTCTAATAAATCAGCGCGTCTTCTTAAGCAATCATACATATTTTCTAATGAAACACTTTCTTTGGTCATTTTATACTCTTCCCATTTTGAAAGACTCGCGTCATCTAGCCTTTTTGATACTAAATGTATAATTATTGTATCCCAATATTCAATTTTTTGTTGAAGACTTTCTAATGATCGCAAATGTTTACAAACGGTATCTATTAAATTATGAATTTTACTTGAAGTGGCTTTACTAATTTTTTCAATATTAAATAATGCATCTAAATGATTATGGATTAAAACATGCTTATTATCAAATCGTTTACACAAGAGCTCCCACGCGGCGTTATAATTTTCGCCGGAAAATTGAAATGATTTTATAACTTGCGCAGCAACACCTTCTAGTGACGCGCGAAGATAATGGTATTTTTGAATTTCGGTAATGTCGTTACTTTCATGTATTAGAGACCTAAAAATGTCCCTATACTCGATCCAATAATCATGAAGTCCCGAAAAACTAGGCAACTTTATATCCGGTAACTTAACCGCTCTTGTTAACTGTATATTACCTGATCTACTAGAAGAAACCGAGTCGTTGTCACGTACGTTTACGTTAGGTACGCTTTCTTTCAACAGACACTTTGCATTGCTTATGATACCGTAATAAATTTGTTCGAATTCATCCCTTTCTTTGTACTGATCATCCGCGTCGTCTACAGTTAGTTCTAATTGCGTTTGAATTTCATCATACTCGCTATATACCGATTCTAATTTTGATAATCTTTCCTCCAGTTCAACAATGTCTTTATCTAGAGGCTCGTAATGCCTTTGAATTTATTTAGAAAGTTATTAAAGATTGTGACTTTACTTTTTAAGCTACCGCGCTTTTTTAGTAACGTTTTTTCTGTGTTATCCATATTTTGGTTAAACAAGGCGAATAAGGTCAAATCCAACAAATACCAAGTAGTAAAATAAAAATAGAAACCTATTATTCGCAAATAGACCACAAATAGGAAATAATTGTAAAGGAAAGACTCACGTTACACGTTGTTTGTCGCTTCTGCAATGGCGGCTAGCTTCTTTAACTTTCTTTTTTCTCATGCGGGTCGAAGGACCATTTTATGTTGGGGTTTAATGAATGCTGGTTCTTGTTTCATTTCAATAAAACACACTTTGTAACCGTTTTAACTTTTTACTTAACTCAAGAGTAAATTTTGATATATATATATACATTAATATACATTTGGCGTTACATGCTTGGTGATGTCTTACACCCAACTCACCCTTACTTCTAGTCAAAAAAAAGAACTACATATATACACTTTCTACCCCTACTCTAGCGCGGTAAAATATTTAAATTTAAAATACATAATTGTCATAACAAATGCATATATACATACTTAAAAATTCTTTACTTAAAAAGTTATTGCATCTTTTATGTACATTTAAAGAAATGCACAAAGGTAAGCTACCCGATACATGGCTACCCGATACATCACTACCCGATACATCGATACTTAGCAAGTACTGGAATCGGTAAAGTATCGTTAGGTATCGATGCTTTGGAATCGATACCTCACTACCCGATACATCGATACTTAGCGAGTACTGGAATCGGTAAAGTATCGATAGGTATCGATGCTTTGGAATCGATACCTAGGAATCAGTATTCATAATCCGTTTTCTATGTATCGTTTGTTTGATTTCGGTTTCAAGAGATATAAAATTAATTGATCGATTCTACCATATCTACGGTATGAAATTTGCAATATTGTGATATTTTTTTTTGTAATAATTAAAGTTATTATGTTTATGTTATAATATGGATATTTGCTACGCATAATATAAAATTTACCAACATCCTTTGAAATATATACTATGTAATATATATAATGCCTATATATACTTAAAAATTATTTACTTAAAAAGTTATTTTTTATGTACATTTAAAAAAATGCACAAAGGTAAGCTACCCGATACATGCCTTCCCGATACATCGATACTTAGCGAGTACTGGAATCGGTAAAGTATCGATGCTTTGGAATCGATACCTCGCTGCCCGATACCTCGCTACCCGATACATCGCTACCCGATACATCGCTACCCGATACTTAGCGAGTACTGGAATCGGTATCGGAGTGTCGATAGGTATCGATACTTTGGAATCGATACCTTAGAATCGATACCTTCGTTATATGAGGTATCGGGGAATCGATACCAGTTATGGTATCGGGTATTGGACGATGTATCGATACTTCGCCCAGCTCTAGTAGGCAGGCATTTATAAAAATTGTTGGAAGTGTTGACCCTCATGCTTAATGCAAAGATTAATACTTCTCTTCATATTCTCAAATACATGATGTATAGTTTCTGGAGTAATTTCCAGAATTTAGTTATTATAATTTTAACATACATACTCTAAACACAAAAATAAAATTAGTAAATTTATTGTCTTGCTTTGTGAAAGCAAGCAGAGTTTCATCTATGCGTTTGATGTAATTACTAATGCAAAAATATTCAATAAAATTAAATATGAAGCAGAATTGAGTGACTTTCACAAATATTTTATTATACTCAGTAACAATTGTTTCACCAACGGTTTGACTTCTGCAATCTAAGTCTGAAGAAGGATTATAGAACGTATTAATCTATAGGACTCAAATGATTTCTTTGCTGTTATTAAATTCAGATTTGCTTTGTTGCGATATTTTAATTTTCTACTCATCAATAACTGATAGATTTACTAATATATTATTTTTTCTCATAATGCGCGCATTATACTCACAATTGCTTTATTTATTAACAAAATCTACTTAATATTTATAATTTTTGAAATGTCGTGCTTTATCACACACATATTAATTTCTTTTTAGGAAGCTGAGCCTTTAAAATGTATGTCATTCCATCCAAGCGGTGACTTTTTAGTAGTGGGAACCCAACATCCAGTGGTTCGCTTGTATGACGTTAATACAACCCAATGTTTCGTTTGTAGTTTTCCATCCCATCAGCACACAAGTACAATAACTTGTATAAAATGGTCTCACGACGCTAGAGTGTACGCCACATCTAGCAAGGATGGTAGCATCAAATTGTGGGATGGAATATCTAGTAGATGTATTAATACCTTTCCTAAAGCTCATGATGGATTGGAAGTTTGTTCTATTGCCTTTACAAGGAACGGGAAATACTTGTTATCCTCCGGGAAGAATTCAATTTGTAAATTATGGGAACTCACGACGAGTAGGTGTCTGATAGCTTATACTGGTGCCGGTACAACTGGAAAGCAAGAATATGAAGCGCAGGCCGTCTTTAATCACACCGAAGATTACGTTCTCTTTCCTGATGAAGCAACTACATCATTGTGCGCATGGAATTCTAGAAATGCATCTAGAAAACAATTAATGTCTTTAGGTCATAATGGTGCTGTAAGACTGATTGCACATTCTCCAACTCAGGCCGCCTTTTTAACCTGTTCTGACGATTTCAGAGCAAGATTTTGGTATAGACGTACTCCTACATTATAGAATTGAGTTAATTCTGTTTGTTTTGCACTGATATAAAATGTTTTAATATTGTATGAAGACGAATATGTAATTTTATAAGTATAATAAATTTATTCACAAATATTTATCTAATTTACCCCATATTTGGTTATTCATAGTAGTAAGGTCAATAGGCTACAGACTAATGCAAAGTCAAACACCTATAAGCCAAGTCCACGGCACCGACTATCATAAGTTGATAGAACTCAAAGCAGGTCCCAATACAGGGAAACCAAGTGATGCTACTGTTCGAAAATCCAACTTTAATAAGAAATTACGGCTCTAAAACAGAAGAAGGTGTATATATGGACTCAAAGAAAGGACAATCATCCAAGTGAGCCTAAGTAGAGACGTTATGGTATTTCGAGCGAAAGTGGCCGCATTGCGTTGGTGAAATTAACAGACAGGGTGAAGCAAATGACACCGTAGCCGTATTCCCCGACAGTCAAGCAATGTTAACGGCATTTAATTCAGTACAAGTTAAATTCAAACTTGTATAGGGTTACCGCGGAATAGCGCCCAAGCTATGCGAACCTAAAGAATACGTATAAATGTCTGATTGAAAATCAAAAAAGAAATTTCTTTGTAATTCATAAAAAATTCCAAATTTTTAGGGCCAAAATATAGTTAAAGTCGATCCATATCTTTGTTTATTCTATATTTAGGAAAATACACCTGGTTCAAGTTCATTGACCTGCAAAAAAAATCGATAAAATTCAGAAACTTATTGTTACACGGTATGAACAGTGAATAGTTTTTTTTTAACAAAGGATTTTGGATTAAATAAAAGTATATTTTGAATGTTAAATTTCTTTTAAAATACAATTATTATTGTTTGTATTAAAACCAAAATCTTTAAACAGCCTTCCATGGGATGTGTGTTATTTAATCTCAAATACCTGTTTTTTAATTATTTGTATGCACAAAATTATGTACATCCTTTTTTTCTTTAAATTTGTGGTGCTATTGAGAAATACCGATGTAAGCGAAACAGAACAAAATCATTTACAAAAAGTGTTGGAAATGTCCACCATGAGCTCTAATGCAGGCATCAATTCAGCGACAAAAGTTATTATGTACGCGGGTAAAATTTGACATGTCCTCGTGAATAGGTTGAATAGCAATAAAAATGCAATTTCGCAGCATTTCCGATGTCAGGGTGACGATCACACACAAAGTTTTTATATCTCCGAAGAAAAAAGTCAGGGATTTAGATCGAGACTACGAGCTGGCCACGGAATGTGGCTTCCACGTCCAATCCATAGTGGGAAAGTTCTGCTTAAAAATTCTTTGACAAGTCTATTACTATTCGAGAGTGCTCCTCCGTCGTGCATAAACCAAAATTGTTGCCGTATCGCCAATGGTATGTCATCCAAATACTCGGGCAAAGTAATTTATCGCCTAGTAACCCTGCCCAAACATTAATGGATATTCTAACTTGTGAGGAGCCTTGGGGGTTTTCGTACTCCCAGTGGTTAATATTATGGTAATTCAAAATACCATCTTTGGTAAACGTAGATTCGTCGGTAAAAAGAATTACTGATACAAGATCTGGCTGATGTACTTCTTTGTGTTGAAACCACTCACAGAAGGAAACTAGGCGAGTTCGGAATCCTGTATCCCGAAGTCGATACACGGCTCACAATTGTCTTACTCGAAGGAAGAAGTTGATTCGAGAAACGTTCTGCATACAAATTTTTTGCCGCAAGACTATTTTGTTCTGTTTCGCCATAAAATAAAATCATATCAGTATATTCGATATTCGTGTAGAATGCCATTGTGAATGCAGTTAGCCACAGCGAAGAGTGTGCCCATACTAAAATATAAATCTCAGCGTTGGTTTTAGCGGTGGATCCTCAAATTGCCACTCGTATATTAACTGCGACAGTTCATTGATCTGCAAAAAAATCGATAAAATTCCGGGCGATAACAATAACTTCCAATTCATCAGGGAATGTTGTTGTTTTCTTAATAAAACATATCCGCCCGCACATATGGCGATGTTTTTTTTTGGATATCATTCCTTTACGTCGAATGTGTCGACAAGCCTATGCGTTAATAATGTGATTAAACTTAAATAATATGAACGTTAAATTTCATTTAAAATGAAATTATGTTTATAATGAAACAATAGTAACTATATTGTGTAACGAGTACTAACGAGTGACGAAAGTAATATTTTTTTAGCGAGAGAACAGTTGACCAAACGAGGCGTAGTCAAGTTTGGTAATGTTCGCGAGCTTAAAAAAATGATTTCAACGAGTTAAAAATTACAAAACTATAGATCATTTTTAAATTAGCATTGATACATAGAATATTTAAACCATAAGGTCGATGGCTTCAAATTTTCCCACAATTTTGCAAAACATGGAAGCACAATTTCCGAATATGAATTTACGCTGTTATCAGCCCTCTATTCAATGAATTTTACTTGACTTCTTCATACCTCTTTCTTTATTGAGCTCTCGTAATAAGCCCACATAGGTTTTCTCAGCTTGATTTACTATTTCTGGTGGTGTATTGGGAATATCTAAATTACTTTCTGAATCAGAAATCATGATAAAGCTACAAACTGACGTGATTTAAAAACGATGCGATAAAGCAACAGCAGAAAAAACGTAGAAAAAAATCATTAATCGTTAGCTTTATGTGGCATGTCCAAAGGGATACCTGGTTTTTAATTATTTGTATGCAATTATTTATATTTTTTAATTGTGGTTGATAAATACCGATAGAATAAAATAATTTGTCAGTAAAAAGAATTATTGATGAATTAGAGGTGGAAGCCCGTATTGCCGCCGGTATATTTAATTGCGACAGGGCCGGACTCAAATAAAGAAAAATCATTTTCTCGTTACTACGTGAACATTGGACCATGATTTTTTGTATGTAGACATCCTTTTTTTCTTAGTCACTATACACATCTAAATCACTTTCAATTAACAGGCATTGTATAGGATTGCGTGTATTCTCTGAACAAACTCAGTGGCCACAAAAAAGTGACATTAGCCCGAGTTCCGGGGAAGGAAGGTTACAGGTCCAATGAGCAGGCAGACGAATTGGCTCAACAGCCTTCATAGGAGCTGAAAGTAGATCTGGGGAATCTGTAAGAACTCCTCAGGTCAAAGACAGACAAAACAGTTCTTTAGAGAATATTTGTTCACAACGAACGTAGTGAATAGAGACAGGAAGTCTATTAAGATGATAGTAGGCCTATTAACAGGCCATTGTAAGTTGAACAAACATGAATAATATGGGCCTGACCGAAGAAACAGTGTGTGGATTCCGCCAAGAGGAAGGGGAAACTGCGATCTGAACAAAAAGAAAATTAGAAACGTGAGAAAAAAATACCTAGATGTATGCGAAACGTAACACCGTAAGTGTAGTTACCTAATCACTAAACGAACAGAATAACCACAATTTTACTTTTGAACATCGTTAATTTATTCCGTTTTTTCAGTCCATATGTATTTTTCAAGAACGTGGCATTTTCCATTTCGCGACACAAATAGAATCAACCAAAGTAACATTTTGGAGTTGCATGGAAATTTATTCATAATAAATTTGTTCCAACTCGCTAAGAAAACCGTACAATGACGGTCCGGTACATGCGCACCGCAGAAAAAGCGTTCCAACTTTATGTCTGACCGTACATTGAAATGTTAACCGTACACAAACCAGTCTAGGGACGGTCAAAACAATTCAGAGATTGACACATGTATCGACATGCGCATTACATAGTTCATCCTGTGAGAACTACGTTGGCAATGGCAATATCATAGGACAGAACAGTTGATTATTACAATTACTACTGTTGGTAGTATTACAAAATAGATTGATAACCAAATGATCAGAAATACGTTCCGATTTCTTTATATCACTGGTCCAAAACAGTGCAAAATTAACGCTTGCTCACAAAACGGTTACCAAACTATTCGCGTACTGTAACGAAACCGGTAGTTGGAACAAACCTAATAGATAACTAGTATTGGGAATGTTCACGTACACGAAAATATGCAATATTTATACAAAATGCTAATAAATACTTCATTTACGCCATACAATTAACTGCAATGAACTTACAATTACAGATATAAAATCTGATTTCTATACATATAATAAAAATACATTGCAAAAATCTATATTTTATTTATACAGTTATCTATAAAACGTCAGAAAACTTTACGTGTTTGTAAGAAATGGTTACTAAACTTTACATATTGCTATACATCATCTAAAGAAATTTAATGATATAAAAACAAACTAAGTTTACAAACTAAATCTAATATAAATAAATTATATCAATAATATATCTGTTCAGTATTTCTTCAGAGCTTTTCTAATTAAAGCTAGACGTTGTTTATGGGTTTCAGTAGTCAAACTTCGCTTATATGGTTTCAGTTCATCTGTTCCTAATCCTGGTACCCACATATTAAAGTTTCGATCTAAAATTAAATGTAGTTAAATATAAAATTTCCAAAAGTATGTTCTATGCATACTTATAAACTGTTGAACATCTTTAACTTCAATATTGTTAACGTGTCTGTGTTTGGCAATAATACTAGCACCATTTAAAACACGATCAACAAATTCATCTACATAACTTAATAGTATTTCTTCAACTTCATCTTCCATATGTATATTAGGGTCAATGTCTCGTACCAAATCTGCCATACGTGTTTTTGTTAAAACCTAAAAGTATGATTAATTGTATTTCTGCATTGTAAAAACATACATACATAAACTTATAAATATGAACACACAATTATGAAGTTCTCTTTTGATTTCAAATATGTAATGTTATACATTGATCCCCAAAAAATATCAATATATACATTTTTAACTTGATGTTTGGAAACATACCTGCAATGAGTCTGATAACTGTGAAGTTTGGACAGTTTTAACTGGACTGGTATTCTGAACTGGCACTGTCTGAACTCCTACTAAACTAGTACCAGCTATCGGTATTGTTTCCACAACTATTCCAGATTTTATTTCATTTGATTGATCGACAGCATTAGTTTGATGAGCAATGGCTGTTGCAATTGGCATTCCATTATTAGAATTTACGTTAGTCATTATAGCATGAGACAATGGAACTTGGTTTATGACTATATTTTGTTGTTGAATAATGTTATTTGTAAGATTTGGTAAAGACATCTAAAACATAGATTTAAGAAAATATCTAAATTAATTTTAAGCAACGTATTTAATTATACCTTATTTGCCCTATTAATTGTCTACACTTAATGATAAATATGATGCATCGCCTATAAAAAGGTTAGTTTTTAAGGTTAGATTTCAGTCTGTTCTGTTTATTTGAGCAAGTTGTCAGTACATAATTTAGTAAATATGTACAGAGTTGTGAAGCTCCCAAATTATTTGAGAACATTAACAATTAGTTCAATCTGGTTCAAGCATACTTCTATTTGACAAAAGGGCAAGTGGTAGTTTGTGTCCCTTATAAAAATGTTTATTACAATAATTCCACTAAGATTTATTGTAATTTTTTATTAAATCAGTTTTCCCATTATAAACTGAAACTAAATGTGCTTTTTATTATTAACATTGAACAATTTGTGGCTAAGGTAAAGCATACATCTGCCACCGATTTTCGCAAGAATAATTATTGGGGAGTAAAATAATTAGGGGAGCGTTTAGAGGACCTTTAGGGAAGCAATTTGTCCCAATAAAGTTTACAAAGTTTTAGGAGGAAAGGCACCGTTAAGCTACAAAAAAAAACAAATACGCTCAAATGTCCTTTTTACAGTGGAATTTTCCATAGCGTTTATTTACCAAATATACGCTAATCAAAGTTAATATACAGAAAATATAAACGCCAATGGCTTTAGTATAAATGAAGGATACTATATAATACCAATAAAAATTTATATGTGTGTATTTGGATGTAAATGTAACGTTCGAGGCTAGTTGTCATTTTGAACGTATTTGATTTTTTGATAGCTTAGCGGTGCCTTTCCTCTTAAAACTTTGTAAACTTCATTAGGATAAATTAATTAACTAAAAGTCCTCTAAACGCCCACCTTTAATTATTTTACTCCTCAATAATTATTTAATGTATATGTATAATATGTATAATATGTATTCTAAATTTAAAGCCATAAGCTTTGTGTAAAACATAAAATAAAGTTATTGTATTTTACAGAAAATTCAGGAACACAGTGGACATAGATTATGTATATGTATTATAGAGTTTATATGGTAGAGTTCACCAAAGATTATCCATTCATAATAGATATTTGACTAAATGAATTACTCAATGTAACTGGCGTAGATCCTCTACAACGTCTTCTGTTAATACTTTAGGTCTATCACATGATTTCTCTTTACATACACTGCCTGTATCACGAAAACGATCTACAACACGACGTGCATCAGTGGCGGCTCGTGCTAAAAATTTTAAGGTGTTCTGCACGGGCAGTAAGAGGTTGTCTCTCATCGATCTTATCGTGCTTTCTTCGCCTTCCGCACTGAAGTAATGGATTTCTGTAACGATTGTCAATTGTCACACAAAAAAATAAGAGTCACTAAGCACTACTTTACTAACAAATTATTTCTTATAAATTAAATCTATTCTACGTTCTTTTCGATTCGCAAATTTTGTTATCACTTTGTCATTAAAATTGTCTATTTCTGAGATAAACTTTTTTTCGATAGATAGCATGGAAAGTGATGTTAAACGATCTTCGGTCATTGAATTTCTGAGAAACGTCTTAATTCGATTTAGTGTTGAAAAGCATCGTTCGGCCTCTGATGTTGTCATGGGAGTTGTTATTACAATTTCTAATAATTTTCTAGTCTCCTTCAACGTATCTCCCAGATTGTTTTTTATTAAAAATTTTAGAAGAGGTAGTGCGCCTTTTAAAGATCTACAATCAGTTCTTGAGTAAATAACAGACAATTCAGTTCGTAATCTTTCTTTATCAAGGGTGGGATAATAGGAGCATGCGGAAGTGAGTTTGTCCTCAGGAAATTTACTGCAATACTCTCCAAAGCATTCCGAAAAAAAGTGATGCCACTACTAGATGCTCTTTAAAATGAAATCGATCTTTTGCACAATTTAGAATAACATCACACACCTCTAAAGCCGAAATTCGATGATTAAATCTGCTGTTATTTGGACGTTTGCGTTTTGCTGGTGGTGGCTCATCGCTTATTAAATCTGATGCTTCACTTATGATGTTGTCAATATTATTTCGAACTTGGCCTATACTGCGTTCAAAATTTTCGATAGCGTCTTTTACTAGAGTGGGTTCAATTTTTCTTTGCTGCAATTGATTAAACAGGATATCTACATGGGGCATTACATGATGGAAAAAAGTCAGCCAAAAATTGAAGATCGGATCATTTAATGTACGGCGAATAGAGGCGGCTGCACTACAGACTGTGTTGTTGGAGAATTGTTATTCTATTTCTTCCATACACTCAATGAGAGAGGCCCTATTTTCGTACACAACATTAATGGTCCTGATATTAAAATTCCAACGGGTTGTAGCGCCGTGGGGGATCCTTCTGTTTACAATCTTGTTTAACACTTCTACTCGTTGGGGTGAATTATTAAAAAAAGCCGGGAATGTCTTGTGTATTTACAAAAAATACACGTACTTGCGAATTTGCAGAAGCAGCTTTAGATATAATTAAATTTAATTGATGGGCATAGCAATGTACATAGTGCGCAAAAGGGTACTTTTTTTTAATCAATGCTTGAACGCCTGCGTGTTGTCCGCTCATCACCGCTGCTCCATCGTAACTCTGTGCAATCAGTTTGTTAGGTGAATTTTGAAGTAAAGCATCTAGGACACTTAAAATTGTTTTGCTAAGTGTTTCTGCATCACATTTTTCAGGAATGACGTAGTTCCAAAAACGTTCAATTGGCTCACCATCACGAACATATCTAAAAATAACTACCATTTGAGTTTTTGCAGCAACATCCGTTGTTTCGTCCGCCATGATCGCCAAAAACGGAGAATTATTAATTTCCTCAATTATTTGTTCTTGTCAGACTTCAAGTATGCACTGTAACAGATCATTCTGTATTTCTTTGGAAGTGCCTTTAAATACCGAACAATTTTTTAGGTGCTCACTTAGAGTTGCATCTAATTCAGCCGAAAAATTAATAAGTCCACGAAATATCCCCGGATTCTCGGAAGTATCGCTCTCATCATGTCCCCGAAGGGCCAATTCAAAAGCTCCACAAAATTTTATACAATTAATAATTTTTGATAAAATATACCGATTCTTTGACACATTTTCATTATGTCTCTGTATATTTACCCAATAAGCAGAATCTAGTTGAGCCATAATATTAGTTGACCCTAGTAACGCAAATTCCATACAATTATGAAGATGGCTTTTAGAATTCCCATGTCTTTTTATTTTCAAACTCAAGTGCTCTAGATCCGTGACCCCTATTTCCGTCCAAGCTTTATCGCCACCAAAAAGTAAACAGGGAAAACAATATAAAGCATTTTTTTTGTTGCATCCACAAATCCATTCGTTTTTTGAATAAATAACGCTACTAAATTTACGTGTATAATTTTTCCCTATACTTACACCGGTTTTTTCAATAGTGATATCTACTAATGGCCTACCTTTTGATTTTAATTCTAACTTTTCTTCGTATGAATATTTAAAGAATCTCTTCACATTAATTAATTAAAGACCACCTCCATAATACACAGAGTTTATATAAATTGTCAACAATACACAAAAACAAACACTCTAATATTATTGTTTTTACGTTAAACTCCCCGCACCGTAAAAATAGTAAATATACCGAATCATACGTTCGCGCTGGAGTAAATGCAGCGAACAGGCCTGGTAAAATCACGCATTGGTTTTAAACAGTCGCGGGGGTAGCGGGGTGCGCGCGGGTGTTTGAAAGAGCTCTGAGAGCACGTTCGTGTGGACCAGATAAGGAACAAGTGAGCGATCGCGCGAATTAGGTTGGTTATTCCACTGGTCGCCTATGCCAATGCGACTTTGAGGTTTTTGCTTTCATTTGATGTTGGAATTTCGGAAGCGAATATCTCGGCTTCTACTGGTCGGATTTTGATGATTGAGGTGTCAAATTGTAGGGTTTGATGTCCTCTACAGGATGATGTAGAAAAATATGCAATTTTTTTGATATACAGGGGGAGAATTTTGACAACAATATGTTACGCTTTTATAAACATCAGAAATGTCGGAAAAATTATGTAATAGAAAACTAGTTATAACTAATACAGGTTCGCCCGCCCAATTTTTTGGGAGCTCTGCAGCACTGCAGCGCTTATGCGCTAGCCGCCACTGACGAGCATGTTGACGAAACGTATCTATTGAAATTTCTTCATTAGGAAAAGCTTCTTCAAATTGGTTAAAGCAAGCCATAAATGAATACTTCCAAACACCATCTTCGTCTCTTTCTCCAGTACGGAAATAGGCTTCTAAAGTAACCCTATTATGTTCATTGGTGAACATTCTAACCTGAAAGTAACACGTATTTATCATTTATGGGCATTAATTTTAAATTATTTCACATACCAATTTTTTCCCAGCAGGCACGACAATATGTCTTTAGAAGGAAAGGTTTTAACATGTATAATACTAAACAGCAAATTTTTAATAAGAGAAACAGCAAATAGAGAAACACGTACGCATATGGATAAAAACATATTGCTATGAATTGTGGTTTATATATTTACTGCACCACCCTCCACAACTAATCTACCCAACTAGGATACTCAGCCAGTTGATATCCAACAATGAGACTTCTTTCTTCTCAGGGTTCCAATCGGAAAAACGTGGAACTGCAATATTATATGAGCGCCAGTCAATCGTTCTTGACAAATATGATAGTTCTTTTTTTTATAAGTTACTTATTTTAATAATTAAACAACAATAAAGGTAGTAGCATAAAATCAAAGACAGAATAAAATTTAAATGAATATTTAATACAAAAAAATAAAAAAAGAAAAAAAAACTATCTTTATAGAGTATAAAGATCAATATTGCATCATTCAACAATTCCTGAGGTAAAACAATTCACTGAATATGACAGCTTAAGTGAATTAAAACTTCCTCTAAATTACTTCCGATAAACTTATCTAAAATATAATAAAGTGTATTCTTAATTTCTCCCCAGAGAACTACACTGTATAATAAAATTTTTATGAATTATCTTCATTTCTTAATACCTCTTTTAAATCATTAAAACTTTCATCCTGTTGGACCTGAAGGATCACCTCATACTCAAAAGCCCCCTCAGCATATTCTCTATTATATTCATTTAGTTCAACATAATTAAAATTACTCTTATTGTTATACATTCTCGATAACGCATCGGCAGTAACATTTAGTACTCCCTTTATATGCCTAATTTCAAAATTAAACTCTGACAGCAACAAAGGCCAACGATACACTATTATTTTTAAATCTTGTACTCATAAGTGTTGTCATCGCAGCATGATCTGTTTCTATTATGAAGTTCTTGCCCAATAATAATTTTAAAAAAAGGATATCCTAAATTAAAATTTCCGACGTTGAATATTGAAATAAATTTGACAAAGGTTTGCGGTTTCATAATATTTTAGAAATTAATAAATGACTAATTACTTAAGCACAATAAAAAAGAAAAATAGAGAGAAATTTAATATCTAGAAATGATTCTTGTAATTCTTGCATTGACCTAACAATTTTGTTTATGTTTGGCTCCACATTACTTGTCCCCACACGTAAAATTGCTTCCAGATTTTCATTTGCCAGACGGTTTCGATTTTTTGTTTTGTTAAGTTTCATCACTGAAAACGTTTGCTCACAAATATATGTCGATCCAAATAAGCTTGCGCATTTCAATGCATTTATTCGCAACTCTTTATAAGCGGTTTTGTCAACGCAACGGTAAAAGTTGAGTAAATTACCTTCATTAAACTTGTTTCGTAAATTATCATCATTTTGCATGTCTATCAATTCCAACTGTATTAATTCCGGTGCATTTTCGGGTGAAATGTTGAAAGGATTGCTGAAAATGTCTAATAGAGGTTTAATTTTTTTGAAGTCTGAAAACGATCATGAAAAGCTTTAAAAAGTATTAAAAAATCAATTTTTTCAACATAAGCGAAATTGACATCAGTTTTATTGAATTTCTCCATAATTTTTTTGTAATTCGGAAAATGGCTGTAATTGGCTGAATTGATTTATGTCCTGAAAAGACTCAATTTGCATTGAAAGGACGAAACATGAGAGTATACCTGCGAAATAAATTGATCTTTGCCTTGGAGTCGCGTATTTAAGACATTCATGTGATTTGTGATGTCTACAAGAAACGCTAAGTCACAGTCAATCAGGGTTGTCGAGTTCGGAGACGTCCTTTTTATTTTCTGCCAGAAATATTTTGATTTCTTCAATCAAGTTAAGAAACCGCTCTAGTGACAATCCACGACTTAGCCACCTTACTTCAGTGTAAAACAGGAAATCACCATATTCGCTTTCAATATCCTCGAGAAATTGTGTGAATTGTCGGTGATTGAGACCTCGTGATTTTACAAAGTTTAAAGTAGGTACTACAACTTTCATCACATTTTCAAATCCCAATAATTTTGAACAGAGGGCCTCTTGATGTATAATGCAATAAAACTGCATTAATTCCTTGGTATCTATGTTTTTAGTTTGTAAATACTCTTTTAACATAGTTATTATCCCAGATTTACTTCCAACCATTGAAGGTGCTCCGTCAGTCGTAATTCCAGGTAATTTCGTTAAATCCAAATCCACTTTAGAACATTTTTCAGAAGAGCTTTGAGCATGTCATTCCCCTTGGTTTGACTTGTCAAAGAACTCATACCAATCAGTTCTTCACTCACTTCAAAAATTTTGCGTTACACCTCGTAAAAATATTAAGAGGTGAGCAGTGGAACTTATATCTGTAGATTCGTCGAATGCTATAGAAAAATACTCAAAACTTTTCGATTTCGTAGCTAATTGCTCTTCTATATTAGCTGCTAATGTGGTAAGTCTTCTTTGAACAGTCATCCGGTTTAGTTGAATTTTGTCAAACCTCTTTACATCTTTCGGACACATTTTTTTGCGGCAATAACTAAACACTGCTTAACAAACCCACCATCTTTAAAAGGCCGACAAGTTTTCGCTATTATTCGAGATATTTCAAAGCTAACTTCAGTAGCTGTTTCAGCATCTTGAATTGGCTTTGTAAACATAGCTTGCTGGCCTATTAGTTCCCTTTGTAAAGTTGAAATTTTTTGCGTTCGATTTTCGCCGGTTAATTTGGTAAAAGTATGATGCTAGGTTTCATAATGCCTTTTCACAACGACGAAATATTTATTCTTCACAGATTACAATTCAAACAATATAACGTTTGCTTGTCCGTAGTTAAAACTTAACTGCCCCGATAGCGGGCGATGCGTTGTATTTATACGAGTTACCTAACATCGAGAACCTACCCACATTGTTCGGGGATAATACCGAAGTGTTTCGCGAATTTTCGAGTAATCTAGTTGGTTCGACAGATTTCTACACACGACAATATGCTTGGAATACGAGGAGCATACCTGTCCTACGTAGTAAACCTGAACAAGAAAGTAGTAGGTACTTAAAGATACATATCTTACTAACAATTACAAAAGTTAGAATAAAATAAAAAGTTAAGAAATATTGATTTGAATGGATTTTTACCTACTTTTGTAGTTTTTCGAACAATTTTTAAAATTCGTTGGCGGCCCGCATAAATATCGACGGGCCGCGGTATGTGCATCGCTGATTTAATCTATACCCACATTTTAAGAATGCAGAACATCATAATTTATAACCTTAGGAAAAATTCATGGACAACTGGATGTAATTCTTTTTGAAACGCGTTGTATAATGACTCTATAAACATTGGTGTATTCTACCTTATCTAATAATCTCGCACTTTTGGAATATAGAAAGTATTTGTTTTTTTTTATTGAGTTTATATTTATGGGTTTTATGAATAGGTAATATTTTTGGTTAGATATTTAGTAAGTTAGATACTAAATTTATATCAATATTTGATAATGCTTTCCTATATCTTTTTTAAACAAATATATTTTGTCTGTAATATGTTTATTACCAATTATATCTAGTTTATTAAATGTAAAAGTACATCAAATACTTGAAATGCAATAAGAAAATAAAGCATAATAACAACATTGCCATAATTTAATTGTAGGTTACTGCACTATGTTACCTGACTAGCACAAAACAATTGGTTAGTGCCGGAGAAGATGGAGTTATAGTATTCTGGGATATGAATCAACAAAGAAAAGAAACTCCAGAATGGACTGAATCAGATAGTTGTCAGTTATGCAGCAGACCATTTTTCTGGAACCTTCGGGCGATGATGGATCAACGACAATTGGGGTTGCGACAGCATCATTGTCGTCACTGTGGAAAAGCCGTGTGTGACAGGTGTTCTTCTGGTAGACTGAGTATTCCAGTTATGGGATTCGAGTTTGCCGTACGGGTGTGTGAACCTTGTCATATAAGTCTTAAAGATGCCGAGTAAGTATATTTTTTTACAGTATGTAATGATTAACGTTAGAGTCCAACCAAGCAAATATGACCCATGAAGCATCGATATATTGTGTACATTCGCAGAAAGAATTTTAGCGCGTTAGATTCAAAACAATTGTAAACTATTAAACGTGTATTTTGAACTTGGGTGGTAGTAAATCTGTACACAAAATTATAATCTGAAAGAGTATGTATACCTAACACGTAATTACTAGGCACCGGACACGAGAGGCCGATGACTCATCGCCCACGGGCGTACTATTGAAAACTTGTATTTTTAAAGAGTTTTTAATTTTATTTATACAAGCTGTCCCGTATCGTTATTTTCAAATTTTAGGAGTGTAAAGTAGACTTCATTTCAAGTAACAAAAACGTAAAACTTGTATATCCATTTTTATTTGTTTCAAAGTTACAGATCTATGAATGTGATTGCCAGATCATGATAAAAAAATGTAATCCTAAAATCAATAAAAACTGATTTTATTTAAAAAAGTTCATTTAATCATATTTTCGAAATGTCCACCTCCTTGTTGAATGCAGGCTTGTGCCCGTAAGCCAACAGAAGAAGTACTTATCCAAATTTCATACTTGTTTTGTCGGATTTGCTCGGCAGCTAGGTGAATACGATCCAACAACTCTTCTCTTGTGTTCGAAACTTGCGCGTAGACTAAATTTTTCATGTACCCCCATAAATAAAAGTCAAGGGGATTAAGATCGGGTGATCTGGGTGGCCATGCAACAGGACCACCTCGACCAATCCATCTTGGTTAATTGACGTTAACCCAATTTCGGATAGCAATTCCGAAATATGGTGGTGCCCCATCCATGTGAAACCACATGTCTCGTCGAACATTCAGTGGGGCATCCTCTAAAAGACCTGGCAGTTCGTCAATAAGAAATTGAAGGTAATTGTCCGCATTTAACCTCCCAGGAAAACGACAGGACCAATCAACAAGTCATCGATTAGGGCCGCCCAAACGTTAATAGAAAATTCATGTTGAAATTTAGATGGGCGTATAGCTTTGGGATTTTCTGATGACCACCTGTGCAGGTTTCTCAGATTTGTAACACCACTTCTCGTGAACGTAGATTCATCTGTCCAGAGGACTGTTCTGCAGAAATTAAAGTGAAGCCGTGACTGTCTTAATATCCAGGTAGAATAAATTAGACGAGCATAGTGGTCTGCCTCAAGCGAACCGTGCGATAGTGATATGGATATAAGCCCTCACGTTTTAAAATTCGCCAAACTGTCGTTCGTGGCACTCCTAGTTGTCTAGCGGTTCGACGTACACTGAGAGTTGGGTCTCTTGTAACAATAGCTACTGCTTCTTCCTTTAAGTCTGCTAGCAAATTTATTCCTCGGCCGAAAAGATAATCGCGCAGTCCGCATTCCCGAAATTGTCTGTGTACTTCCAGAAACGTTCTGTAATGAGGAATGCGCCTATTGGGAAACCGATGTCGGTATTCAATAACTGCTTGATGTGCACTGCCGTTACAGTAGCCATACACAAAATGCATGTCCGCATACTCTTGAGAAGAAAATCGGTAAGGCATTTTGAATAAAGAAAGCGTGTCCACTCACTAATAAGCTGTTGTATGAACTGAAACGTAATGTAATCCTTTATTAAAAAATGCAACGTTAACAGGCATCTGAACATTTGTTTATTGTATGATATTCATGGTTCAGCACTTACGAAATAAGTAAGAACCTTTTTTATCATAAATCAATTTCCAGTACTCTTTTTTGTAGATATCCAGGAAATTACTGTATGCACTACACCTGTTTATTTATTTTAGGATAACATTTTATTATGCGACGTTAACAATCACAGGCCTGTATTGAATCATATAACTTTTTTTTAAATAAAATCAGTTTGTATTGACTTTAGGATAACATTTTTTTTTCATAATCTGACAATCACATTCATAGATCTGTAACTTTGAAACAAATAAAAATGGATATACAAGTTTTGCGTTTTTTTTACATGAAATGAAGTTTACTTTACACTCCTAAAATTTGAACATAACGATACTTGTATATTATTATTAAAAGTCACAACAAATAATTCATAATATTTTAAATGCTAGTAATAAAGGTTAGGTATGTTTTTATTTCAATAAAGACATTAACAAATAGCGTATTTCTATTAAATAAGGATTTAATGTTATATTTTGGTTTCGGTTTTTAGTGAAATATTTGCTGTTATTTCTTCTTACAACTTACAAATACTCGCGAAATTTAAAAAAATGTACTTCATAATCATTTAAATATTAGTTGCTTTTAAATTAATTCTGATGTTTATTTTGTTTATTTAATATTCCAAATAGAAAATGGCATGTAGTTGATGTATTTAAAATTTTTTTATGTGTATTTATTTAGTCGACCATCTCTAGCTACGTTTCACGATCCAAAGCATTCTGTACTAGCCATGAGTGTGGATGAAACTCGGAGTAAGTTGCTCACAGTTGGGCAAGATCGTTTAATCAAAATATGGGATATATCTGCTCTGCTTTAAACCTGACTGCTATTACTTTAAGTACTGGAAATGTGATTCATACATTTTATTATTAGTGTGCTATCATTTATCTGTAAAAATAAATAAATGAATAAATGTTAATATTATATTTATATTGTATAGGATCTATTGAAATAAAATAAATATTAACGTTTATGTTAACTTTTATTAAATTCTAAAAATGTATAAATATTGTATTACAAATAATTATAATACTGTACATAAGTTAATAATATAAATATACTTTTTCTCATAAAATCAATCTTTTCAATTTCCATCTATATACCTGAAAAGGCTTTCTTTGGAGGCTGTGATTAAGTAAAAACTTAAAAAGGTATAAAATCCCTTAACACAATTAATACTCATATTCTAAACACATTTCGACAACTAAGTTGTCATCCTCAGTAGGTAAAATCCATAATCAGTGTTGAACATGGGGAACAGTAAAACTAACACATTTTACAAGGCGTCCATCGTATATTAAATTCAGTAGACTGGAAAAATCGTTTGTTGCCCGTCATGTATTAGAAGCCGGTCATAACATCACAGTAGATTGTTTTAAACTTATTAAAAATATAAGCAAGCCGAGCGAGTTGGACATATACGAAAGTATTCATATCGTTAATAACAAAAATAGCACATTCAACGTGGACAACGATCCGATCCCAGGCACTTGCCTCTTCGAATTCTTAGAAAAGAGGTAGGAAACGAGGGTGTCAAAACAAATATATGCGTGCCATTTCTGAAGAGGAGTAAGTTCTAATTTTAGTTTTTTAAAACATAGTATATACGTGGACGCCTCGTAAAGTCTTTCGCGATTCTTTGTGTTACCTTTACTGTGATCTATATTCAACACTGTGGTTATAAATATATATAATATATATTAATATCATAGCCAGAATATTGAAGCACGAATAATATCGGTATAAACCACATTTAGTGCAAGAATGATTGGATTGGGGATTATGATTGTAGAATTGAATTTTGCGAAAGAGATGGAGATTTGCAAAAATGGCCAATATTTTACATACAATTTGCTGTTTTCCGACGAGGCTACGTTTTTTTTTTGAATGGTACCGTTAATCACCATAATGGTCGATATTGGTCAATACATACTCTCATTGGATGCTATAGTCTATGTCATCCAAACTTCGAAGTATTGCTCTTATGGAGATTGCATTTGTTGTTGCCAAATTTCTAACAATAGGGTTATTTCATTTATAGATTGGCTATACGTAAGATATTGATTTGACATTCAAAATGCATGTTGTTTACCTTTTAGGTTAGAAAACTCTCGTCGTAAATCTGTATTTACAAGACGTTCAATTTAGTTAAAATCATTAATGCAAAAATAGGTAGATGTGCATAAATTAAACAAAATCGTCTCGACATTTTTTTTTAATTCAATAATGTAATTTTATTTTGGATTATTTTATAAATATGAGACATTTACGAAATATACACAAAAGATGACAGATCGAAAATTTCAAGTGACAGGGAGTATATAACAAACACAAAATAAAAATTTTCCCCTAGAGACAAAGTGCGCCAAAATAAATGCAACGTGGTACTGTTAAAAAAAGATAGTTATATGAGCATCGCTATAAGTTAATAAGAGAGGCTATTCTCCATAAGACCCAATACTTTGAAGTTTGGGTGAAACAGACAATAGAAACGCATACACAACATCCGCAGAAATTAAACGTTTGGACTGGTATTTTCAGGAACCGTATTATTGGTCCTTTTTTCATTCATGGTACACTAACTGGACAGAGATATTTAGAGTTTTTACATGATCAGGTTGTTACTAATATTGAGGAAGTTGGAGAATTATTTGTAAGTGTTTGGTTCCAACAAGAGCATCTCCTCACTATGTGCTTAATGTTAGAAGTTTTGTAAACGAAACATTCCCAAATCGGTGAATTGGTCTCAGAGGATTCATTGAATGGCCCGCGCGGTCTCCAGATTTAAATCCCCTAGATTTTTTCCTTTGTAGTCATTTAAAATTTGTGGTTTATAGTATACGACCGCATAATCTGGACGAGTTACTGCAGAGAATAATTGAGGAAATGCAATTAATTTGCGAGGAGGCTTTGACAAATGTCATTCAAGAATTTGTTCTCAGATTTGCATGTTATCAAGAAGTAAACGGTCATGATTTTTAAACTTTCTGATATTGATTTTTTTATATTTTTTATTTATTTTTCTTGTTCTCGATCAAATTTGCATTATTAGATTTAATTAAATATCTCTGTCATTGTTGAACAAAAGGGTGCTAAACCTTATTATTGCTGAACTCCCAGAGCAGAGCTCTATTGAAATTCGTAAAAATATACAGGATGTTTCATTTAAAATAAAAAAGTTAACGTATCCGGCTAAACCGGAAGTCTGCTTCTGACATAAATATACTGATCGAATCCCCGATTTGCATCTAATTAATTGTAGAAAGTCTTATTAAAATCTAAGTAACCATATCAAAGATATTCTAATGAATCGTACATTTGGCTAACCCTGTATTACATAAAATCCAATACTTCATAAAAAATAATTTGTTGACACAATACAATGTATTATATGTAGAACCAATTTCATTTAAAAATAGTATATTTTACAAGAGATGAAATCTCACGAAAGAAAAAAATTATTTCATCTCGAGTAGTAAATGCTATTTTTTCTAGGATGGATGTAGAGAAAAGTTCAGTATAATTGTAAATGAACTGTCACAATATAAATTGATGCAAACACGTACACTTTGTTATATCACTATATTAAACAAATTGTGTAACCACGGTTTCAACCAACATGGCCATTGACGAACACTGTATTAAGAATGAAACACAAAATGTACCCTAAAATTTGGTGTTAGGCGGTAATTATAAAGTATACATCAAAATATCCTTGGAGATATCCTAAATTATTATTAGCAACATGAGATGGTGCTCCGTCTTGTTCGAATTATCCCTCTTGTAATTCATTGTCATATAAAAATCTGCAATGTATCACTGCGATATCGTTCTGTCCAAAAAAATATTGCACCAATAATGACGTCTTGACAAACAGCAACTTCAGTCGTGGGTAGGCATGTTTATGGAAGTATGTGGGACATATTTTTGTTTAGAATTCGCAATAAGAGATGGCAATAAAATCGGAAAGTGAGGCAGTAGAGAACTGTATTATCGTGCGAACCTTTTGAAATATATGATAGTTTTGGTAATTCCCTAAATAGTTGCCAGAAAAAAATAGGGTTAAAGTTGATATTTATACGAAAATACTTTTGAAATGGTAAGTATACTGTTTTGTTATATAAATACCAGAAATAAATTCTTAATAGATTTATCAAATTACTTGTAGGAGCAATCGTACCAGTACCGAAAAAAATGTTATGTACCGGGGTGTGTGAAGAGATTTGTAGATGATCTACAAATACGGTACTTTACGTTTCCAAGAGACGATACTTTATACAATAATTGGTTAGCAGCGGTAAATAATAGTACACTGTTAGAAATGCCTCAGAAAAAAGTGCAACATTCATATAGTGTTTGTCAAAGGCATTTTCAAGATAATCAGTTTCAAACTGAAGAAAAATTAAAATTAAATCGTGGTACAATACCTACTGTACATTTATCATTAGAAACTGATTCACAATGTACATTAGCTATAAGTTGCCCAAGCACTTCAGGTTTACAAATTGGCACACCACAAAGAAGAAATATATCAGTTGATGCAAGTTGTCTGAATACATCAACTTCTATATCAGTTTCACCAGTATATCACAGTAAAAATATTACACCCCAAAGACGTAAGTTACATGTAGATGCTGTTTTAGTTAAGTTCCATATTCATTCACAACATATGCAATTACTACTTATTTACTAAAGGCTTTGTAGATATAAGATAATTTATTATTTAACTTACTATAACTAGTAACATTTCACATTAAGTATATGTATATATTTTCTTGATTATGTCTGTATTGTTTGTAATAATTTTTCTCTGATTCCAAGAAAAATTGAATTTTTGGGGAGAATGAAATGATTGGATACAAGAATTATATGTCTATAATAAATTAAAATTCTTGTATTTTTAAAATGTCAACACCAAGAAGAAATAAGTATATGTTATTCCTTAACAGTTGTTATGGCAAATCATTTTATAAAACTCATGAATAAAAAATTGTCTAAACAAGATGCTAGACCCAATACGGTTGTTAATGCCTATTTACAACAACATGCATCAAAAGTGTTGTAATATATGATTTATCTAATGAACATATTTAATAAAATATTGCTTTTTTAAAAAATAGCGTTTACTTTATTAAAACTTTCAATTTAAACCCTGCAAAAAGATGTGCCAAAACAAGTGAATATTCTCGGCTGTTGTTGCAGATACTTCTTGGTGAAACATTTTAACTTCATACAGTAAATAATAAAGAATAAATTAAAACACTTGGCTTGTTTCACTATGAGATTTATTTAAATTCTCTAACATCTGTTTCGGCTGTTATACCATTCTCAAAGAGATCTATAAATCTAAAGATAAATCTCTAGATTTATAGATCTCTTTGAGAATGGGATAACAGCCGAAACAGATGTTAGAGAATTTAAATAAATCTCATAGTGAAACAAGCCAACTGTTTTAATTTATTCTTTATTATTTACTGTATGAAGTGAATATTGTTGTTACTGGCACATACTATTCTATTCTTGATGTTATGTGGAACAAACATTAGCAAAAGATGCGTAAGTATTGTTTAATTGCAGATTAAATATTAATTATATTAATTGAAATATTTTTTTTACTTTATCTAGCGACAAAATGAAGATTTTATCTGCATTTAGTCACTAGATAAAGTATAAAAACTTGAATACTTCTAATACGAGTAAATACATATACATTTAAATTTTCCGCGCAAGCAATTTAATTAAATTCCGCAACTGTAGAGGGCGAATGTCTCCACGTTTTAACATGGACTTGACATCTCTTGTTTATTCATATTCTCTGATTTCCTATCCAAGTGCACACTTGTGATCATAGCTGTTCAATCTGTGTCAGTCTATGTGTTTAATCGTTGTTAACCTAAGGTAAGTCAATGTCTTGATATTTATTAAATGTTAAGTAAAATATAATTCGTCTGACATTATGTTCATTTTCAACGATTGTGTCTAAAATTAAAGTAAATCAAATAACTGAATCCTGACCCACGCAGGGTTGCCAGATATTTTTTCTGAGTTGTAGCCAAATTATAGAATCAAAGTAGCCACATTTACTGGCGAATTGACCAAAGTTTTTTAAAAATCTTCTTTTTATGGTGAAATAATAAGTAATTTTAGATAAATATAAAAATTATAGGCGTTTTTGTCAATCGCCTGCATCGTAGAATGCATGTATAGTTGGTTGTGGACATTTAGTAATTTACATTTTAAAACTGAGAAATTTGAATTTTATTAAATAAGCTTGTAAAGAAAAAAAAAACTGTTGTTTCTAACAATCGCATTTAATGAAAGTATAATAGATTAACACATTTAATAAGAAGTTTAATAACATGTTATATTTATTAACCCACATACACTTTATTAAATTTAGAATTATAAGTTTATGTACAATATATATTCATTCATCAAACGCATATATCCCATATTTCATCCATCACATCTGATTTTTCTTTTTCAGTAGTATCGTAACTAGTATACATTTGGTTTGTAAACAAGGAGAACATTTTGTGAGTGGGTTTAAAGTGTTTACAACATTCATTTTTTGCATATAAATGCAAACGAATTCGTACCAATGCATCCATTAATTTGAGATTTATTCGGTTTCTTGGTTTTGTCTTTATCACATTCATGACTGAAAATACCCTCTCCACCACGGCGTTGCTAACAGGTAAAGATAAAAGGCTTAGTATAAATTCACTTAACAATTGAAATGGTTTTTCTTTTATGGCATTTTCATAAAGTCATACAAAAGACCAGAATTCTATAGTATCTACTGGTATTACTCCACTTAGAAATTGATTTGTCCAATTTATAGATAATAAGTTTCTCCACTGCTCTTCCAAAGTATTTATATTTTTTGAGGACTCTTGTAAAATATGTATTGGTAAATCAGCAAAAGATGGCCGTAACTGTGAAAGACAATTTTTTGGTGAAAAATATTTTAATTTTTCTAATAATTCCATATTGTTTGGAATTTTTTTAGCCAACTCCACACATAATCTTTTCAAATAATTGAAACAACGCATTTTCAGCATGATACCTAATTCATAAGAGAAAGTATCTTTTAATTCAGTGAATTTTATTTGAAAACCATATCCAAAATCTACTTCATCTATACTTAAAAATGCCAGTTCATTTTCTAAGGTTTGCTTCAAATAGTTAATGTTATATTTTTCCTGCTGGAAAGCAGTTTGAAAAGTGGGTTTTAATATTCTTTGACTGACTGAAAAGACTAAACATTTTAAATTATCATAAATAGTCTCAACATCAGGGCTAGTGTGTTGAAATAACAAATTACAGTCATTTAGTTGCTTAAGCAATGGCATTAAAAATGTTAAGTAGAGGTAATTAATTTTGTCTTTGAACATATCTGCTAGTGTTCTAGCTGAATAACACTTTTCATCTAAACCTGCAATATCGAAGTGTGTTTTTAGTTCTAACCATTGATTTAAAATTCTTTCAACAGAATTATATCGAAAAAGCCAATCTTGTTTCACAAGGCTGTATTAAATTCAAAAATGATTTTTTTCCATTATTTAATAAAATAAATATATCTTTATAATTTACTCTTCTTAAAGGACTATAAGAAAACCAGTTGTATGATTCTCTTATTAAAAAGTCTAATGAAGCTGGGAGTTCTTCAGATGCTTTTGAACTTACTATATTAATTGAATGACATATGCACTTTACTAACTGCAAGTTTGGAATATCATTTTTCAGTAACGTAAATAGTGAATGATTTTTTCCACAAAGATTTGCTGCTCCATCAGTACCTAGGCCAATGATATTTAGATAATTAATTCCTAAACTATTTAGAAAGGATTTTAAGGCTTCGTATAAGTCTGCGGCTGTAGTTCTGTTTACTTCAAACATACCCAAAGAATCTGTGCATACACTATTACGTTTTTTACTAAAAAATCTAATACAGACTGCCATGTATTTATGTACAGAAATGTCTGTAGACTCATCTAAAATTAATGAAAACTTCACACCATTGAGATCATCAACTAGGTCCTCCAAAATAGCTGGAGAAATAACATTCATTATTAATGCAGTACATTTAGTTCGATGCATTCTATATTGTTCTTCTGGCATATTTGTTGCATTTAAAAGGTCAGTAAGATGATTCACACTTAATATTGATGTATGCATTACAGTGTATACGGCTAGTTTCAGTTCTTTGTCTTTTTTTGTGTTTGTTATGTTTTCATTATTTATAATTCCTAAGAGTAAATTAGAAATTGTGAAAAAACTACACAAGAAAAACAATTTAATGTAATTACCTAATGATTTTAACGAAGGTTGATTTAATGGTCGAGTGCTATATGCACTTTTTCGTAAATTTTGTAGATGCATGTTTAGTTAGGTCTGTTTTATGTGCTCGCAACTCAGATTTACATACTTTGCAATATGCGCCTATTTTTACCTTGCTTTCTTCTAACCAATCTAAAAATGCATACAATTATGGGTCAAAAAAATAAAGATAACAATAACAAAATTAACACTACCTCTAAATTGTATCTCTTCCTCCCATTGTTTATTATATTTTTTTGTATATTTAGCATACTTTGTTTTCGGTGGCATATTTTAAAAAATTATAATGGAACTTATAATTAAGTGAAAAATATACATAAATAAAATATGTAAAATAACGGATTAACGGACTACATAAATGCATAAAACATAAAACTATTAAAACAAAAGACTCCAATATGTGGTGGAAACATAAAAATGACCTTTATAGCCCAACTAATAAGATAAATAATTGAACATTTTAACTTTAGAGGATGTGTTCATAATATCCATTTTAGGAACGTATCCTAAACTATTTTTAAAAAGTCGCCTAAAATAGCCTTGGTAAAAAGTTAATAGCCTGAGATGGTAGCCTGTAGCAAATTAAATAAAACTGATCGCCAACAAACCTTTATCAATAGCCCAATCGGCTATTTATCGCCCAACCTGGCAACCCTGGACCCACGAACGTGGTTTTTATATTGTTATCGTTTTTCAATGTCATAAAAGAAAAACATTGTTTTCGCGTCCAAAACATGGTAGTAATTAATAACTAGAATAATTATATTTATTATACTGTTATCACTGGGAAGTTGTAAAACGTGTTGTACGGTAGGCAAAATTGCTTATCTGAATTTGTGTTTTTGTAAAAGTTTTTAAATATCGCAGAGAAAATATCTGCTTAAAGCTGACTCGTACTGTAAGTTGTTTCTATTCTTAGTTTGCTAGTATCATAATCCAGAAAGGTCCAAATCACACAATAGGTATTTGACTGCAGCTATTTTTTTATACTTGGAAGTAAGTGAATAATCTCATTTATCGGAAGAAAGGCATACCTATATTCAGAATACCAATTATTCATTAAACTCAACTTGTTTGTTAAAGTTAACTAATTGCCTTTCGCAGTTACTTTATAATAGCATACTTTACAGGCAAATAAGCTTGACCGTTGATAAACTTACCTACTCATTCTATCAACAACACAATTTCTCTCAAAGTTAGCTGCATTCCAAAAAAAAAATATATTGAAGTAATCTAAAAGTTGGAATTTTTTAAGGACAATTTGTTGTGCTTAGGTTATCAAAGATGAGTTATCTGTTTACATTGTCATCATCGATTAAATTATAATGAAAACATGTCTTTACCACAATTGTTGTTATATTGTTTATTACCGAATCTTTGCTATAAAACTATTATACTATTATATGGTCTTTGGTTAACTTGATAATATTTTTAACCATCTCTCTTAATTTCAATTATCGTTTCAATTTGCTTTATCTGACTATCTTTTCGAGTGATTCTCCTATATTCAAATAAAACTTTTTAGTGTATTCCAAATATGAATAAAATATTTCTTCCAAAGTAATATAATATTCTCTAATTTCTTGATCCGTTTTTGTATTTAATGTTATTATTAGGGATTTAATATTACGAACACTCAATAAAATCCATATTGTTTTATTTAAATTATTTGGCGAAACATTTATAATATATTTTGTTATCAATTTTTTATAATATGATAATTCATTTTTAATCTTATCATAATTTATTATTTGGTATTCTATTTTATAGTTTTCTAAAATTTTCTTTAAATCTTTCTTAATATCGCGTAAATTCAGTGGGGGATAGCCACCCCCCACTGAAATTCCATATTGTATAAAGCATAAAAGATCATTTGTTATTATTATATTTTTCTTTTAAATAACGTAAACCATATATCGGTCACCCACGTACTCAAATTAATTTTATAGGAGTAGTTATTTTTATTTATAAAGTCAAACAGGTTTAATGGATTAGCATTAATTTTATAATTATGTATTGCTTTAGAAGATTATTTTCGTTAACGTTAGTTTCCTATTTATCTAGCAATTCCTCTAATTTAAAATAATATTTCCTAACTTTTTTTGCCTTATTGTTATTCAACATCATTATTAATTCCTTAAAATTTTTAATCATTTTGTATATATTTATACAAATTTGCCTTAGCATGTTTATAATCTATTTCTTCGTATGAGATTTCCTTGTCTTTTAAAAAGTTCTTAAAATCGCGTTATTTCTTCAATAAATCCCATGAATTGAAGCAAATTATTTGTGATTAATATTTTTCTTTTTCTGCAAAAACAACATATGTATTTCCAAAAAATACGACTATCAATTTTAACTTCAAATATGTCTCCTGCTATATTTTTTTCATAGCATTTGTTGATTTTTCATAACCCAATATTTTTGCTAAATCTTTACCTTTAAACAAAGGTTGATTATTATTGTCTAATATGAAAAATAAGTCTTGATCATAAACTTTCAAGTAACAGTATTATCTATGTCAATAATTTAATTTATTTTTTATTATGGAGTGAACGATCCCATTTATACTAGCTGTCTCAGTTTCAGGTTATCGTTTTTCAATTGCTCCAATTCATTTGCCATGCTTTCGTATTGTGGGAAATCCCTCTAATGTCAATTTTTCGCTTCTTCTTTCTTGGATGATAAAATTCTTTCCGTACGTTATTTGTCTTCATCATATAATTACTTCTAATAGCTTTATTTATATTATTATTTTTCTAAAATAATTGCTGTCTTTTCTCTTGAACCTACGTTGATATCTAGCTTTTCATTCATTTTATGTAGACTTTTTATAATACGTAGGTCCCATATTGCCTCACATATTGTACTAGATCCCTTTTATTACAAGTATTTATTTTTTTGATATTTAATTAAATAAACATTAAATTGATCACCTCCCTATACCACACATATTTTTTTGAATCTCGAGGCTTATCACAATTTTACCTAAAAAGGGACAGTGTGTTTTAGCATGCACTGTTTATAGATAATTTCTTATGAAAAAAAATGTAATAAATTAAATGAATCGCTCACATAACGATGACCAAGAAGCATGGCAAATGTTTCAGAAAAGGTTAAACGATATGAGAAGTAAAGCCAATAATGACTTTGAACGATTAGTATATCGGAATATGTTTAATCAGTTTAAAATGTATGAAAATAACGTATTAACCTTGGCAAAACTAGATTTTCTTAAAATACACTTTCCTAATCTTGAAGTCTTTGATGAATAAATTTTCTAATAAATGACAAGTCTTTGCTCCATTTGTTTGGAATTAAAATGTCCAGATGATTTTTATAACTATAGAAATAAATATGAAAAAACATGTAAACAATGTAAAAAAGCAGTTAATTCTACTCGTTTATTATGTGATTGTGGTAGATATTACACTAGAACTAATTTTAAAAGGCATATAAAAACAGATTTGCATAAAAATGGATTGAATTTATTTATTTACTAAAAATTGTTTGTTAGATTTTTTTCTATAATAAATGGAACGAAGGAACTTAAGTAATCTTCGTTTATCTGAGCTGTTTAATATTGCAAAATCACTAGACATCAAATATATTAGAAAATATAATAAAGCAGACTTAATAAAAGCTATTATTAAAGCTGAAGAGCAATTACATAAGGAAATAAAAAACGGAAAAAAATCAATTATGCCTCCTTTGCGGAATTCGGACAGAGTCCTCATGAGCGAAGCGAATTCAGAAATATTTTCATTTGATGATGATTTATTTGCTGAACCAAGGAAAAAGAGATTTAGGAAAATCAAATGTGACATATGTGGAAAATATATCAAAAGCACCCGAATGCAGCTACATAAAGAGAAAGAAAACAAAAAGAACCTAAAAACATTTCAGTTTGATGACGATATATTTGCTAAACCAAAAAAAAATAGAGTAAAGAAGATAAAATGTGATATGTGTGGAACATATATCGAGGAAACTCGAATACATTTGCATAAATTAAAACATGATTTGAATAGTCGTCGTTTGCTCGAATTACGTAATATGGCAAAATCCTTAGGTATAAGATACATTAAAAGATACAATAAGTCAGAATTGATAAACGAGATTATTAATGCTGAAGAGCAATTAAAAATAAAAAGAGGAAACAAAAACAGCTTGGAAATATTTCCGTTTAATGATGCCATATTTCCTAAACCGAAAAAAGAAAGAGTAAAAAGGATCAAGTGTGATAAATGTGGAAAATATATTAAGGAAAGTCGAATGCAGTTGCATAAAGCAAGACATAATCCAGAGCCAGATTTTATTTTAGTTCAGGTTGCTTTTAAGGGAAGATTATTAACGTATCAACATAATAATCTAGAAGAAGGTATAGATATGGAAACACATGGATATGATAAAAGAAAAGGCTATTAAAATAATTATAAATGCTTTAAATCTCCATAAAAATATTAAAATTAATTTAGAGATGGAATGCGAGTTTATGAAACTGGAAAATGAAGACTTTACAATGATACATAAATTTCAGTTACTAAATGTTATACTAAGAGAAAAAGATGGTCTGGAGGAATATTGGGATGAACAAAAGGATTTATTTATATCAAAATGTGATGAATTACAAGAAAAGGGATCTGGATGGACTTTGAAAAATATAAATTATTTGCGCATTAATATAAACAAATATACACCTTTAAGCGGAAATTCATATGTAGAATTACCCAAGTGGATTAAAGATAAAAAAGCTTGCGTTAATGTTAAAAACAACGATAACAAATGCTTTATGTACAGCGTAATATCCTGTTTACATCAAGCAAAAGAACATGTAGATAGACTGAATCATTATAATAAGCCGGAATATATAAACGAATTAAATTTTGAAGGAATAAATTTTCCTGTCAAAATCCAGGACATACCTAAATTTGAATCACATAATAAAATTAATGTTACCGTGTTTAGTTACGAAGAACAAATATTTTATCCTTTGTATCATAATAAGAAGCGATTCTATGAAATGAATATCGACTTACTATACTTTGGAAATAAAGACAACAATCATTATTGTTGGATCAAGAATTTGAGTCGATTGTTAAATGATCAGTTGGAAGTAAATAGAAACAAAAAACATTTCTGTAAAAGATGTTTAAACTACTCCGCTAGAACTGAAGATGCTTTAAAGAAACATCAAAATGTGTGCTTTAGTAATGAACCATGTGTTCCGAACATGCCTGAAGATAATGTATTAAAATTTAAAAATATTCAAAGCATGTTAGGACATCCGTATGTAATTTATTCCGATTTTGAAACCTATTCATACATGCGAACCAAATCCTGAATCATCATATACTCATAAAACACAATCTCATATTCCCTGTGGTTATGGATTATACGTTAAGAATGCTTATAATAATATTGATAACCTATTGGAAATTTACAGAGGAGAGGAAAGTGATAAATGTTTTATAAAAAGAATAACTGAACATGCCAGAACAATATATAAGTTATTAAAAGAAAATAAACCCATAAAAGATATCGAACTAGAAGAATATAAAAAAACAAACATTTGTTATCTTTGTGAAAATGTGTTTTCTATAGAAAACCCAAAAGTAAGAGATCATGATCACTACACTGGAAAATATAGGGGAGCTGCTTGTAGAAAATGCAATTTGAAATATAGACAACCATTGTTTATTCCAATTTTGTTTCATAATTTAAGTTCTTATGATTGTCATTTGTTTATAAAAAATCTAGGAGAAGATAAAAGTCAATTGAAATTAATACCTAATAACGAAGAGAAGTATATTTCTTTCAGTAAAATTTTAAGAATGGATGATAATGGATATATCGAATTGAGATTTATCGATTCATTTAGATTTTTAGCAAGTAGCCTAGACAATTTGTAAACCAATCTGGAATCAAGTCAGTTGAGAGAAATAATTAAATACTTTTCAAATAGTGAATTAGATGTGTTATTTAGGAAAGAAAAAAGCAAGATAATTAGAAAAGGAATATATCCTTATGAATACATGGATTCTTTTGAGAAATTTTCTGAAACAAAACTTCCATCAATAGATAAATTTTATTCTTCGCTCACAAAAGAAGGAATTTCTCAAGAAGAATTCAAACATGCAGTTCAAGTATGGAAACATTTTAAAATTAAAAACTTGGGTGAATGGCATGATTTATAACGAGCGTTCAACTAAATTTTACCTCGAAGTTGCCCATGGAAATTATACGTATATCTTAGCTTTTTACTTAAGTTCTTAATATGAATTTTGTTGGTTATGAACTATTTGAATGACATGATAAATGTCAAAATAATAAAATTAAAATATTTAACTAAATAAGATACGTTTATTTGCAATAAACAAGTAACATTTTATAAAAATTGTTGAAAGTGGCCACCACCTTGTTCGAGACATTTCTAACATCTTCTAATGAAGGAGAAAACGTTTTGTAGTAGCATATCGTCGATTTCGTTAATTATTTCAGCAATTCTGATCTGAAGGTCTGCAAGATCAGGTATCTGTACCCAAAAAATTGAGTTCTTTAAAAAGGCCACAGAAAAAAATCACAGGGGTTAACATCACAAGATCTTGTTGGAAATTAATGTTCGATGTTTAAACTTATCAACCGATTTTGATAAATTTCCGTATCATATTAATTGTTTCACTAGCTGTGTGCACTCTAGCTCCGTATTGTTGAAAGTAACCCTGATTTATTTCTTCTTCATTAAGCTGTTCAATAAATGTCATAATAATTTCTTGTCGATACCTTTCTCCTTTAAAGAAAATACGGCCAATGATTTTCCTTCGACTAATCGCACACCATACACCAATTTTCTGTGGATGAACAACATAACAGTCATGCGGTTTCTTAGTATTCCACATCCTTATATTTTGTGAGTTAACATATCCATTCAGATAAAACCATGATTCATCTGAGAAAAATTTTGTCAAGAATGTCATTATCAAAATTATTTAAGAACCACTGACAAAATGTTGTTCTTCTAGGATAGTCAATTTCTTTGATTTCTTGATAATAGGCCATGCGATATGGAAATAAATGTAAGTCTTTTTTCAAAATTGTATGACAAGTGCCAATTGAAACACCCACTCGTGGAGAGAATACTCGTATGGATGTTCCTGGTGTATCATTCATAATTTGCGTTACATCGTCAACTAGCTCTTCCGTACATTTTTTCGGACGGCCACTGTCTTCTTTCCGTATAACACTCTCTGTTTCTCTGAAAACCTTAGTGCAATATTTAACTGTGTACCAAAAACTATCAACTCTGTCAAATTGACAACTGATGCAAATGTAAATAGTACAATTTACGACAAACATTTTTATTGTCATGGGCTACTAGAGGTAAAATTTATTTGAACGCTTTTTACTTAAAACTAGATGTTTTGCTGTTAACTGATGTATTTGAAAATTTTAGAGACTTATGTTTGGAAAAGAGTTATGGACTCGATCCTGTTTGGTATTATACAACTCCGGGGTTAGCTTGGGACTGTAAGCTCAAATATACTTCAGTGGAATTGGAATTATTAACTGATTATGAAATGTATTTGTTTTTTGAAAAGGGAATTAGAGGAGGTATTTCACAGTGTAGTAACAGGTATTCGCAAGCAGATGAAAATACTCAGATTATCTATATAGATGCTAATAATCTATATGGATGGGCTTTATCTCAGAAATTACCAGAAAAAGATTTTAAATGGTTGACTTGTGATGAAATTAAAAATGTCGACGGTATATTGGTATCAGATAGTGATACGGGTTATGTTTTGGAAGTCGATTTAGCATTTCCAGTAGACTTAGCAATTCATAACAAATTCAATGATCTCCCTTTAGCTCCGGAAAATAGAATTCCTCCGGGCGGAAAAGTAGAAAAACTACTTTGTCATTTCTATGATAAGAAAAATTATATAATTCATTACAAAACATTAAAACTTTATAAAAGTTTAGGTATTCGAATAACAAAGGTTCACAGAGGTATAAAATTTACTCAGTCAAATTTCATAGCACCATATGTAAAATTTAATACTGAACAAGGACAAAAGGCGAAAAATGATTTTGAAAAAGATTTCTGGAAATTAATGGTTAATGCCCCATATGGTAAGTCTATGCTATCTGTTAGAAACCAACAAAATATTAAATTATATTGTGATGAAGAAAAATTACAAAAAGCGATAAACAAACCTAATTTTAAACACAGAACTATATTTAGTAAACACCTGGCGCAGTTCACAATTATAAAACGAAAGTATTGTTTAATAAACCAATTTATATTGGGCAAGCTGTATTAGATTTATCGAAATGGTTAATGTATAACTTCCATTACAATGTAATTAAAAATGAATTCAATGAAAACGTAAAACTTCTTTATGGAGACACTGATAGCTTTATATATGAGATTAAAAATGCCGATTTCTATGAATTTATGAAAAACAATCCCGACTATTTTGATACATCTGATTACCCAAAGGATCATCCATTATATTCTGATAAAAATAAGAAAGTAATAGGGAAATTCAAAGATGAATTGAATGGTATTAAGATATTAGAATGCATAGGTTTAAGGTCAAAAATGTACAGTTACAGAACTGAAACGTCTGTTTCGAAAAAATTAAAAGGTATCAAAAAAGCAGTATTGAAGAAAGAAATAAGTTTTGAAGATTACAAAAATAGCTTATTTAATCAAAAAGAATACTTCAATAGACAGAAAGTGATCAGGAGTTATAAACAGATATATTTACTGAAGAAGTAAAGAAAAAGTCTCTAAGTTGGAAAGATGATAAAAGATACCTTTTACCTAATTCTACAGATACATTAGCTTATGGACACGTATTAGTATCATCATAGGTACGTTCATGGACATTGTTGAATAAATCGCTATTTTTGATTAGTGTTGAAGTAATAAATTAAGAAAACAATAATTACAATTACGATAATAAACATAAGAAAAAAAATAATAATTTTTAATTTATTAACTTGTTGAATGAGACTTGAAAACTTTTTTCGGAATTTTGGATATTCTTCATTGAATATATTTAAATTCTTGAATACAGTACATTCCATTTAATTTACAATTTTTGAATCTTTTCATTTATTGCTCTCATATTTTTAGTATGTCTTTCAAATATTTTCAAAGTTCTTTTCTTTACATCATCGATGTTTGATGGTATTACTACTGTTTTGTTTCTTAATTCTGCTAGCTTCTTAGGATTATAATTATTGTAGTTATCTAATTTATATTCCAATTCATCTATTTTATTATTAGCGGACTCTAGCTCACAGTCAGTCATTAGTTGTTCAAGGAATAAATTAGCTGCTTTTCTTGCAATATATTTATCTACAACTTCTTGTTTGAAACCAACTATTTTTGTTCCATCTTCTAATCTGTCTATTTCAGTAATAATAGGTTTTAAATCTTTTTTCCATTTTTCTTTCTCATCGTTGGGAATGTATGAAACTAGTTTGTCCATTTATGACTGAAAAGTTTCTAAAGATTTACTAATTAATTCATCTGTTTCTTCATCTAAACTTATATTTTTACGACTACCTGCTTTATGTTCTACATTATCGAATATTTTTTTATTTTATTTTTTTTCTCTTTTGTTCCCAATTGTTCCGATTTGTTCTCTTTTGTTCCGGATTGCTCTGGTTTGTTCCCGTTTGTTCTCGTTTTACATGCAATCTTAATTAAGGGAATTTCTGGAAATACTTTTTGTTGGGGCAACTAGTGTTTTTGGTCGTCGCTCCTATGTTGACTCACCACGCACGGGTTGTAAGGCCGTATACGCACTAATTTTTTAATCTTCGGTGACAGTTATTAATGAAATGCGGCACATCCAATTTAACACCTTTATTTACATATTTACATTACTTCATACATAAAATTTGTTGTATAATGAAAGACGGTTGTCTTTTGATAAAATATGAGACTGGTGTCTCTTGATATTAAAAGTCGATTGCTGTCTTTAACATTGTTCTTACGACTGTTTGTCTAGAACTTTATTATGTTAAGACTCGCGACTGTTATTAATTAATGTGGACTGTTGTCTTGAACATTGTTCTTACGAGTATTGTAAGAACGTTGTTCTGTGGCGAATTGCTACTCGACTTGTCTTAGTGACTTGAGTTCGCGGCTTGCTTTAGCGAATTGCTTCTCGACTTGTCTTATGGCTCGAGTTCGCGACTTGCTTTAGCGAATTGCTTCTGTAGTCATCGCGTGCAGAACTATTTAAAAACTTTTTAAACATTGTAAGCAAAATTTACCCTTCCCTTCAATTAACAAAATAGGCCACATGCGGCTAAATGACGAACAAAGGTCGGCAAGTTACAAAGAAACGCCTTGCTTGTATAAATTGTGCCTACAAATCAGCAAACGTTGCATCTAGTTTTTGAATCTAACTGTATACATGTGGAGGCACGTTAACTAATAAATATTACTTGAAACTTATCTAGAAAAATGCAGCGATAAATAAGTGCCGGTATAATAACATTGCTGACATATATGTGTGCCACAAATAAATAAGTACCGGGCATGCATATCTGATGACAAATATGTAATACGCAGTATCATAAATTTTATCGTGAAACGTTTGCATCTTAATACAATAAGAAGAATATAATAATTACATATACAGAGGTATTAATTTTGTTTCTGACTCTTATACGTATTTAAATACTATAATCTATTATTTCTTTATATTTCATGTGTAATATTAAAATGAATAATACTTATATTGAATATATAATACAAAATTAATAATACTTATGCTTACTATACGATATATAAATTCGTTTCGTTTATAAGACGAAACACTTTTAGATTTGCAAAAATCTGTCTTTGTTAGTTTTTTATTTACTGTAGAATTGAGATATTCAATGGCAAAATTACGATTTCTCATTTGCGTTACTTCATTGATATTTCTTGGTATATTTAGTTTTTTATCTTGAGTAAAAGATTTGTAACTATTTTTAAATTGTTGGAGTTCAGATTGTTGTCTTGTTTTTAATGGTGTGTAATACTCTGCAACAATTTTACTGTCTTTCGTATTTGTCATTTTTTTTAAATTTATTTTAGAAACTTTGTCTAATATTAAACTTTTGTTGGTTATGGTTTGCCATGTAATAGAGATTTGTTTTCGGTCTAATTTGACTTGTATGGTTAAAGGCAATTTATACCCCTTCTTATAATTAAATTATTATAAATAAATATAAAAATCAATGATCTTTCCCAATGCAAATAATTGTGTTTATATTTTGCTACAGATTTCTTGATAACCAGTCCAATTTTTTTCTCTTCACCTGAGTTCATCATGCCTCGTGATAGAACAAAGAAAGGACAGAATACACGCACAACTCCCACAACAGCAACAAAACGCGAGATAAGGACACGGTCACACGACACACTTCAACTAGCTGCAGTGAGTGACTTACTTGTTCACAAGTAAATATTGTGTGAATGTTCAATATTTGTATGTTTCTGTATTTTTTCCCAGGGTACAAGCTCCGACGGTGAAGTTGTGAGTGTAGGTGGAACTGCTGCTGTCTATGGAAACAAAGTAAGTTGTTGTTGTGTGAGTAATTAAATAATTTAATGACTTTTAGTTACAGAAACCAAAGATCACGATTAGTTCAGCACAGTTTTCGAAGATCAAGGCAACAGACCAGTTTGTTGATAAGACAAAAATGATAGAGGTGCTTTTCGATGATTCAGAATATATTTTGATAACAAGACCAAGACGATTCGGCAAATCCACCATCATGAACATGGTCGAAGAGTTTGTGAATAAGAAGGTATACACAACAGGAGATAAAGTAGGACAAGAAATCCTGAGATCAACAGAAAATGATCGTGCATTTCCTGAGATGAATTTGCGTCTGTTTGAAGATGGGAACTTGGAAATTTCCAAGTGGGATGAGTTCTCTCGCCATCGTGGGAAATATCCGACCATTCACTTAGATTTCCAAACGATTGGTCGTGGTAATGATTATCTGGGAATTTTGCTTGAGTTTAGGAATGTCATAACACGTGCATTCAATCAGCACAAATATTTACTGTGGTCAACTGAAAAGCAGCTTAACAGATTCGATAAAGAAAAGTTTGAAAAATACCTGTGTCCAAAACTAACAGAGGAAGCCATATTTGAGATAACAAACAGCCCAGACCCAGAAAAAGCAACGAAATCAGCGGAAGGTTTATTGTCAAACCATATAACAAAAGCTTTGCCATTCCTAGCTAAAGTTTTACACCAACACTACAATCATGAAATTTATCTTTTCATTGACGAGTACGACGCGCCCATTAACAACACACTCTTCAAAAATAAAGATTTTTGCGAAAACGTTAATGACCTGCTTACCGTTTTCTTTAAAGAACTTTTGAAGCAACAAGACGGTTTCATAGGTCGTGCTTTAATCACAGGGATATCTTATATGAGCTCAGTAGGCTTGTCGAACAATGTGATAAAACACATGTTTCTCAGAGGAGCACTGGGTGGTGATGATAGGTATGAAGTATTTTATGGCATAACAGAAGAAGAACTGGAGCAGCTCACAACAAAGTTTACAGAGAAATTTTGGCAGGGCGTGAACAAACTCCCTACAAAAAAAGTGGCATCATATTACAACGGATACCAAAGTATTGGACAGAGTAGAGTCCAGATATATCCTATTTGGTCAATTGTGAACGCTCTAGAAAATGGAAAGCTACGCAATTATTGGGAGCAGTCTGGAATCATGGCGAGCGGAAGACAGGGAGTTAACATACCAATTGTTCGGATCGCAATTGAAAAGTTGTTGTCGGGGAGACACATCAAATGTGAAATTCCATCTAAATTACAGCTAGAACACCTCCGAGACCTGAGTGATATAATTTTGAAGTGGGAAGAGAAAAGGACTCTCTTAAGACCTGATGTTTTCGTTTCCTTTCTGATGCAACAAGGGTATTTAATGTATGAAAAAAATATAGCAGGAGACATATTTGAAGTTAAAATTCCTAATACACTTATTGAGAACGAATTTAAGAAGCTGATCAAAACGTATGTTGGAGATAATTATGATCATCTCATTGCATGTGTAATGGCAGTGTTCGAAGAGTTCCCAGATGATCCAGATGATTTAAGTGATGAAATTGTGAAGAGGTTAATTAGTTCTATGCAGGATGTATTTGAACATGTGAGCGAAAAATGGCACCAATGCAACGAAGACGCGTACCATTCTGTGATTTTCCACTGTTTGTGTAAGTCATCAAAGTACATGTGTTGCACTGAACTGTCGGGAGCGGGAGGGAGACTTGACATTGCGTTCAATTCAGAAAATATAGCAATAATAATTGAGGTCAAGTACTGTCAGAGTGCATTAAAAGCTATTGAACAAGTTGAAGGTAAACGCTATGTAGAAATTTTGAGGAAAAAGTTATCAAATGAAAATATCAAATGTCTTTGTATGGGATTGAATGTGAATAACAATAAAGTAAGCATTGCCTATAAGAATGCAGATAAGTCTGGTTCACCACGTGAGATTTGTTTGTAAAATGAAGACTGAAATGTGCCTGTTGTGTTTATTACATTGTTAAATTCCGTTTCTAAATCAGGTTAAACAGTAGGTTTATGAAACATGTAAAATGAGTTTATAGTTATTAATATTCAAATAAAGGAATTTGCAAAAATTTTACTCGCATCTTTAAAATATTTTTTTAACTTTCAAACTTAAAATAATATATTTTTGGCCGGTTGTATAAAGATGTGCCAACTAACATGATTTTAACTGATCATGTGACCCCTTTTTGAACGTGTTGATTGTTTTATTCATGTTTAATTGATTGTCAAAATCTTGTTAAAGTAGACACAGCTTTATACAACCGGGACTTTATAATTTATGTAAATGGGATTTAAGTAAAACACTTATACTAATTTCCAGTATATATTACACTTTATTATATATTAATAAATGGATGACATGTTTCGCTACGATGTAGCTTCTTCGGATCTTATATTACTACTTATTTATTAATATATAATAAAGTGTAATATATACTGGAAATTAGTATAAGTGTTTTACTTAGATCCCATTTACATATAATGGATTTCCAGCAAGTATCGGCCGATTCAATTAAATTTAAGCTTTATAATTTTATTATGATGAAAAACAAAATAATAAAAAAATCTTATCCATGGCGACCAAAGGTGGGTGTTTTGCAATTTTTTTTATATAAACAAATACAATAATTCTCAATAATAATTATTTTCAGTATGTAATGTATCATATTTCAAACTTTTTAATGTAATGACAGTTTTTACCGTACTAGTGCGGTAAAGAGAAGTTTAGCAGTTTTCATTGCAATTGCTTTCACTTGAATGCTTGTTAAAAAAATAAACAACTTCGTAACTAGGGTATGTATTATGTATCGTAAAATTTCATTTTTTTAATCAATAAGAAAATTTGCATAATATATTCAATCCGAAAACGACTGTATAAGATCCATTATAGGCGTGTTTGTAAGATATTTGCGTTCAATCCAAGGGGTCTCGGGTTCGAATTATTGCGAATCCAACTTTTTTTATTTTGTAATATTGCGCAATTTGATGTATTATTGTAGCTGATTAGAAATTATAATGGACAAGACCTAAATAGCTCAGTTAGTAAAGAGTTAGATAAGTAATTACAAGGTTTTGAGTTCGATTCCTATCGCCGCCTTTTTTATTGAGAATGCAGTTGTTCTTAAGTCTGAACTGGTGAGATCTCGAGTGGCCATAGAGATTGAGGACCCACGAAGATTGACGGGCAACTGGTGCTGCCAAATATTCTCAAAACATTTCTCGGTTTTGAGACTCTTCCATCTATTCATGACTTACAGTAATATCGAACAACAATGACCTGTCCTGTTGATTCGCCAAAGGCTCATGGATTGATGGTCGTGCCGATGATTCTCTTCGATAGACACATACCTATAAACGGTATAAGCTGTCGTGAAAGAGGAGATGCTGTAAGAATAGATCGGATTGTAGTCGGAATGAAAACGGGGAATGTTTTGAACATATTTTTATTAATTCTGTAAATATTCTGAATCCAAGAATTATCATGAAGGCATAGTCGAATATTGGGGTGTTGAAAACAAATATTTCCATGCCATGACAACGTTTACGTTCACGTCTTTGTTAAAATTACCAACGCTTGATCAACGTTAAACGTTGTCGTATACGTGTGATATTTTTTGATAATTAAGACACAAACCGAACATGTTTACGATAACATTAAAGTTTTAATAGCGATCTCTAAATGAAAATCCATAATGGAGTGTTCAGATATTTTAGTAGACTTCGAACAATTAGGTGTATCTTTTTTATGTGCGTATAATAGTTGAATACAGTTGGGGTATGCAAAATGTATTTGGTAATAATTTTTAAGACCTTTGCCATGCGCCAATTGGCTTGGTCCAGAAATGAAAAGCTATTTTTGGGGTATCTAAAAACTAGGGAATTTATAAAGGTTTTTCCTGGTTTTTAAAATAATTTTACTTGGAGTGTCGAGGATTTTAAGTCGCTTTAAGTTGTTTTTCATTGATTTTTCCATGCGCCAATAGGCTTGGTCCAGATATGAAAAGCTGTTTTGAGGTGTGTGAAATCTAGAGATTTGACAATGGTTTTAGAGCAGTTTTGAGGTAATTTTAATTGATTTTTGCATGCGCCAATTGGCTTGGTCCAGAAATGAAGAGCAATTTTTGGGGTGTCTAAAATCAAGGCATTTTGTAAGTTTTTTAGATCTTTTTCGGATGGTTACTTTTGGGAAAACACTAAATTTGTAGGATTCTACCCTGTGTGCTCAATTTTTGGTGGCCTACACATATTTGGGAACTTTTGGGGTGGATAAAAATTTATGATTTTTGAGAGGTTTTAGGCCCTATTCGGTTGTTTGCTTTTGGGCAAACAGCTAAATTTCTAAGATTTTGCCTTGTTTTTTAAGACGCCAAATGTCCTGACCCACAAGTAACAATTTATATACTACTGAATGATGATGAACTTGGAAGAAATTATGAGGATATGTTTACCTTAGATGAAATAAAAAAGATTGAGAAATTATTAAAAATACAAATAGTTATAATTTGTTCAGAGAATTTCAATAATATAATTTATAAAGGTGAATATAGAAAATTAAAAATATATTTATATAAAAATAAAAATCATTTTGACGTTATAAACAGTTTAACAGGAATCCTGTTTTTTTCGTTTCCTTTATTTCTTCTCTTGAATATAATTTGTTAATAACTTTTTCTATTTCTTTATTACTTTTCTTTGAATAATCTTCAAATGGATTAAATGCCTTTTTCCACTTGGGGGGAGCATTTCTTTGTCTTATTAGGTAATCTGGTTCAAATCTTTCCAACATAATTTCCTTTAACTTTTGTTGTTTAATTTTATCAAAATATTCAGGATATATTTTTCTAACTATATTTTGTAAATTTCGTAATGTTGGTTTAATATTTAAATTATTAAATGTTTTTTTCTTCTGCACTTGTTGATCCATTTATAAGACAAAAAAATTATTAAATAATTTTGTTTAGTCTATTCTTGTGGATGTTAGTATTCAAGTGATCTTTAAGATAATATTGACGAACTTGTTTTCCACATTCACAATTAATTTTTTCTGAATTAATAATATAACTACATTCTTTACAGATAAAACCTATTCCATCTCCTGATAATTTATTATTATGAAATTGATCATAACACTTTTCTATTTTACAACAACTACACTTTTTTATTTTATTAATTCTGTTTTTATGAATATTAGAATTTAAATGTTTTTTTAAATATTTTTTATTTATTTTTTTCCCACATTCACAATCAACTTTTTCATCGTTATTTGTAATAACATAAACACATTGCTTACACCAAGATTGTAAATTATCTATAGTTATTTTACTTTGATGATATTCCTCAAAAGGTTTAGAAATATTACATTTAGTACAGGTTTTCATATTTATTAGAATAAAATTTTATTCAACAGTTGTTAATCTTAATAACAGATTTCTTAATTGTTCCAAGATACTCTTATTAGGACAAATTATATTAAACAAACTTAAATCAAATTTACCAGCTCTCACTAGATTATTTGTAAATTCATTAAATTCGTAATAAGTAGAATTTTTTAAAAAATATAAATTTCCATTAATATATCTAAATGCACTTGTAACATTTGTTGATATAGGGGAGAGTGGGTAGGTATGGGTCAGTTTTCAAATAATTCAAGAATTGACCAAAATAAAGAAAGATACAAAATTACAGTTGTAACATATTAACTAAGTAACATTTTCAGCCTTGATGTCTCACAATAACTTTATATAATTTCTACAAATAATCTTTAAATATAGGAAAATGTAATGGCGGAACGTTTGACCCATACCTCCTGTATGCAGGGAGACTTGGGTAACGCGATGGGGTAAATTGGGTCATGTGATGGTTGTGTAGTTTGCTGTCAAAATTGCTACAATTTTATCATAAATTTATTAGTTTTAAATGCAACAACAAACTTAAATACAAATTCTCAATAAAAAACATATATAAAACTGTAACGACCTCTGAATTAACGCATATTTTCAAAACTTCCTAAGTCTATGTCAAAGGTAAACAAACTCTGTGTTCTACTTGTACCAGATATCTGTCAGCTTCTTCCGGATAATATGTAAGTATACCGGTAATAGTATGTGCAAGAATTTGATTTTTTTCGTAAGAAATTTATGGTGTAATTTCCTTTTTCACTTATTCCTTCGACTCTCCCAACATAATGCAGGCGTGTTCTTTTAGTTGAAAATTTAACTAACACATAATCTCCAACGACAGCAGAGTTAACAGAATTATCAAAATTTTCGGATATGTCATCTTCTACGTCATATTCCGAAAGATCTGAGTCCACCGGTATGTCGCTGAAGTCATCGGTGTCACTCTCTTGTGGTATGGTTAACTTTCGCTTTTTAATTTTTTTTGGGACATTCTCTTCGCTTATATTTTTTTTTACTATACCAACTTTTTTCATAAGTCTTTCATTATCTTGTCTCTGTATTTCGTTTTTTTCAGGGGTGCTAGTTAAAATTCTGGTGCGCCCCTTTTTTCGACCTCTCTTTGATTCAGTTCTCGCTTGTGCCTTGGGATATGGCAGTACTGATTCGGGAGTGATGATGGTAACTTTTTCTAAAGAAGTTATTGATTTGAATGGTGGTGGTGTCGAATTTGAACAATGTGCTACTGCAATATCATCATTTTCTGATGTGAGGACTTCATTTTCTTGATTCGCTAAGTTTTCTGGTAGCGTACGATCAGTCACCGCAGACATCAGGAAATCGTCAGCAGAAAATATATCTGCATTAAACGGGTGAATCCCTGTTTTTTCGAATCCAGCCAAAAATTCTGCCTTGACATCGAAGCATCGAATGCAACTTTACTTAGTCCAGCAATGTGATATAAGGTTATAGTTCTTCCAGGATTTGATGTCATCCATGCAGAAGCTGCTGTATTGTAGCGCGCCTTAAATGGTCCAAATATGAAATATCTAGCGGTTGTAACCTGTGGCTACAATGCGGCGGAAAAGTTAGCAGATGTATACCGTGCTCCTTAGCTAAAGAGATGACGTCGATATTGACATGACTTTCGTGATTGTCTAATAACATCAAGCAGGGAATTTCTTTGGATACTTTCGAATATCTTATAAAATGCTTCAAAGTTAGCACGAAATTCTCTTTTGTCATCCACCCTGTTTTGTGTGTTAATCCCAAACTATTTTCTGGTCCATTCATAAGCATTGGCTCACTGAATTTGATTCTCGGAAATACAAAAGCAGGAGGTATTGTATTTCCACTGGCATTAATGAAGCAACACATTGTTACTAATGTTCCTCTTTCTGCGCTAGTAACTTGTCCTACCTGTTTTTGCCCTTTCTTAGCTAATACCCTTGGGGGTTTGTGGACAGTGGTAACACCTGTCTCGTCACAGTTGTATATGTTTTCCGGGCAGAATTTATGCGTGTCTAATAAGATTTTCAGATTGTCAAAGAAACTTTTAACATTATGGGTGTTAAAACTAGTTGACCTTCCCAAACTGGTTGCCTCGGGTTGTCGTATAGACAATTCAGGATGCCGATTCATGAAATATATCAACCAATCACGTTTCGCAGCCTTCGATTAGTCCCATTCCTTTGGATACTTGACTTCACATTTTACGGCATAGTCATATGCAAATTTGCGAGTTTCTTTGGTGGTTAAGCCATAATGCATTTTACTGCAGGTCTGTAGGTACTCCGACAACAACTTTTCATGTTGTTTTGAAAATACCCGTCTAGAATACGGATTTGCAACAAAGGTGTAGTTAGCTTGTTCCTCTGGTTGCATTTTTTTCGCATTCTGTACATGCCTCTGTAAAGCAGATCTAGAAAACCCTAAATCAGATGCTACTTGTCTAGCGGAAATATTATTTTGAAGTACAAATTGCACGGCGTGCGATATCTGCTCAGCAGTTTTTCTTTCACGATTGGTTCTTCTTTTATAATCTCGAGGCATTTTAAATCTGTAACCAACAACAAGTATAAAACATTCACCTAGTATATATAATGATAATGGGGAGGTTTGGGTCGACCCAAATATCCTCCTCATTTGTGACCCACACCTCCCGCATATGCATAGTAAACAAAATTTAATTCTGGTGTTAAAGGAATATCTTTCAGGTTAGAATTTATAATCAGCAAATACTTCTAAACTGTCCCTTTATCCATAACAAAAATTGCAAAAACGTATCATTCCTAATAAAGTGGTAACAGCTATTTCATTTAGAGATTAACTTTAACAAAACTTACCATGAAAACACACTATTATTTGTAGAAAACGAATGCCACCATTAACAAACGCCACGCTTCGACCGGTAACATTACAGCTACTGAAGCAACTAACAATACACATGTGCACACTAGTTTCCTAATACAAAGGAAAATATAAGCACTGACCCAAACCTCCCTCGACCCATACCTACCCACTCTCCCCTACCAGGAAAACGTTCACTAATTATTCCATAATTGATTGGTTCAAATGTACATTCACTTAGTTCTAAATAATAATAGTTATCATAGGAAATATATGTTTTACCTGAATATGTACTAAAAATTGTATTTATTTTATTTATTGACTTAATTCCTAGATTTTCCAATGATCTACCATCCCAACCATTTTTAATTATTAAATTAGGAAAATCAATTAAATATAACAACTTATTTGAGACAATTAGAATATCTCCATGAATTCTTTGATATATATGAGTTATGGTTGAAAATGGTAAATAATCTGATATTTTTCTTGGTTGTCTATATCTATTTTCACCAAGTCTCAAAATCCAAACCCATTCTTTATAAAAAATATAAAAGTGATGATTTGATGTAATTAGAAAATTTTCTGGAATAATTTTACATAAATCAGGTGGATCAGAAATTATTTTTGGAACTTGAGTTGTTGATGTTGTAGATGATGTTACAGTAGATTGTTTAGATAATTTACCATATAGATTTTCAATTCCCAAAATATCATCTCTAGATAATTGTTTAAATTCATCAATATAATAAGGAAACATTATTGAATTTCTAACAGAAGAATGACCTAAACCTAAAGTATGACCAATTTCATGTATTAATGTTGTATATAAATTTATTTTACCAATAGGAGCTATATCATTTACTATATATTAAAAATCCTCAATAATTTATTGAATTAGTATAAACAATATTAAATTTCCAAGTAACCCATTGATATTTTATAGTTATAGTTTATAGTTATAAAAAATAATCACTGTTCATTAGATATCCGCAAATATGTTCCATTTATTAGATTTAAAATAATTCATTTAATCAAACTATATAATTATAACCATTAAGACCAGTTTGTTTTATATACTTTTCTCTTGGAAAGAACTGTATATTTTCTTGAAATTGTTTCTCTCTTAAATTAATTTCTTCATTTGTTATTTTTTCTGCATTATACAAATTTAACATTTGTTTATAAAATTTATAACAAATTCTGTATTCTGATAAACGTTCATTCTGTTTAACTGACCTCTCCAATATTTCGATAATACTACTTCCTAAACCTAATAATGATAACGGAAGGTAGTAATATGCGGTTAAAACAGATGTACTGAATAATAATTTGAGAATGATTAATAAAAGAGATATTCTAGAATAAAACACATAACTTTTACGATATACGTACATATATTTTTCTAAATATTCTTTCATTTAATTTATAAATAAAACATATGAACTATCTTCGATATCGCAGCGAAGTGCTGACTCATTTTATGTATTTTTATAGACGATTAGAAATTATAAATAAAAAAAGCTTAATTGCTCACATGGTTAAGTGTTGGACTAACAATCAAATGGTTTTGGGTTCGATTCCCATCTCTACTATTTTTAATTGATAATGCAGTTGTTCTTATATCTGAACTGGAGGTCCGTCAAGTTGGCTCCCACACTTTTGCATTTTCAAAATTCAAATACGCCATCGTTTTGTGCTGTTTTGTGCCGTAAAGCACGAATTTTGTGCTCATCCCCTTCCCGAGATATTCGCGTTTGAAAATTGGGAGCCAACTTGACGGTGGCTCCCACATTTTCGAATTTTCAAAATTCAAATTCGCCATCGTTTTGAGCTCGTTTTGTGCTGTTTTGTGTCGTAAAGCACGAATTTTGTGCTCATCCCCTTCCCGAGATATTCGCGTTTGAAAATTGGGAGCCAACTTGACGGTGGCTCCCACATTTTCGAATTTTCAAAATTCAAATACGCCATCGTTTTGTGCTGTTTTGTGCCGTAAAGCACGAATTTTGTGCTCATCCCCTTCCCGAGATATTCGCGTTTGAAAATTGGGAGCCAACTTTACGATGGCTTCCAAATTTTCGAATTTTCAAAATTCAAAAACGCCATCGTTTTGTGCTCGTTTTGTGCCGTAGAGCACGAATTTTGTGCTCATCCCCTTTCCGAGATATCCGCGTTTGAAGAGCAGGTCCGTCAAGTTGGCTCCCACACTTTTGCATTTTTGTTTAGTGCCGCAAAGCATGAATTTTGTGCTCAAGCCCTTCCCGAGATATTCCCGTTTGAAAAGTAGGTCCGTAAAGTTGGCTCCGTTAATATCTCGTTAACGACTGCTTACGAGAATTTCTGGAGAGTACGAAAGTGTTTAGAAATGGAACATAAAAGAATTATTTTAGGAAAAATCTTAAAAAATTTCTACCGGAAGTGTCGCTTTTACTCTTAGCGCAAAACGGTTTTTGGCTATTATCGCTGAAAATAGAAGGTTTTTCGTAGGCTTCCTAAGTATAGAAAAGTGTTTACAAATGAATTTTGAATAACTTTTGTCCAAAGACTTTTTCAAAATGTTGAATAAAATTTTGAAAAATTTTTCATAATTTACGATCACGAAAATTTCTCAAGAGTACAAAAGTGTTTGAAAGTAGATTCTCAAAAAACTTTTCTAGAAAAGTTTTTCAAAATTCCCACCGGAAGTGCCACTTTTACTCTTATTGCAAAATATTTTTAACTATTATCGCAAAAAATAGGTTTTCATAAATTTATGAAGTAGGTATACAAAACTATTAAGAAACTAATTCGTAATAAGTATAAAGAGACCGTGTGGTGACCACATCTCTTTTTATAAAGAAAGTCTCACATTGCAAACTTTAACTTTTAGTAACTCTTTTTTTTTAGGTAATATTTTAAATTCAAAATATTTGGTATATTATATCTCAATATCTAAACTGCCATTACTTGATTATACAGAACATAATATTCAAAAGCTCTTAATTCTATAACCGTTTCTTTCACAGTTGGGAGAAAAATTTATTTGTAAATAGTTGCAAAACACATAACCATAACATCAAAAGGAAATAGGAAATTACAACTTGTACATATATTTTTCAAGTAATAACAATTATCGTTTTGCAATGCCAAATAAGTAATATAAGGAGTGATCCATCTCAACTGAAGGGGTTGGCACTGTAAAAATCCCGAGATTAGTACAATTTTATGTTAAACAGATAGCAACCATGAATAATTTCCACTATCGTTTTTCGTTCGCTTTGATTTTGTTGCTATTTTTCACGTTCATTATTTATTATTTTCTCGTTTTCGTCTTTTTCGAAATCTATTTTTTATAAAGACACTATTATCAATCTGCCTTTAGATTATTGGTAAGTATTATTTGATTTTTAAAGCAAGTATTACAACTTAAACGTTTATGTAAACAACACCAAAGATTATTTAGAAGTTGTATAAATTATATTTGTAGCGTTTATTTACGATGCCGTTCTCTGTGCAGCAAGATACTTTCATTGTTATGGCACACTTTCATAGTGGCGTGCAAGATGAAAATGGACAATGGACGTACTCAGCACAATCCTACTTTAACCAGTTCATTGTTGAATATGGGAATGAAAATGTTGTATATAATACATTTGTACAGCATCAAGATAGATTGGTGAAGCGATTCATGGAAACAGGCAGTATTTTAAAAAGAAAGCATGAAGTTACACCAACAGTTTTGACCGATGACACCATAGCTGACATAGAGCATAGAATACAAGTCAGTCCTAATAAATCTATTCGGAAATTATCTATACAGTCAGGTTGGTGTGTAAATTTAAAACTAGAAATAATGTGTATATAAGAAAAACTATTGTAGATATATCATATGGAAGTGTGCAGAGGGCTCTTAAAAAACATTTGTATATGCACCCATATAAAGTGACAGTATTACAGCAGTTATATCCTCATGAGCAAAGAATAAATTATTGCCAATGGTTTAACAATACAATTAATGACGATGAAAGATTAGATATAACTTTCTTTTCTGATGAAGCTTGGTTTCACCTAGCAGGTTATATCAATAGCCAAAATTATCGCACATGGTCAACTGATAAGCCACATGTATACCAAGAAACAAGTTTACATCCAATCAAAATAGGAGTGTGGATTGCTATGTCACGACGAAGTATTATTGGACCATTCTTTTTCAATGATACTATAAATGCAGTTAGATATAGAGAAGAGATATAAGAGCCTTTTATTAATAATTTAGAAGAGCATGAGCTACATAATGGCTATTTTCAACAAGATGGTGCACCAGCACATACAGCACAAATCAATATAGATCATCTGACCAATATTTTTAATGATCGACTCATCAGTAGAGGATGTTGGCCCTCGTTCTCCAGATTTGACCCCATTAGACTTCTTTTTGTTTGGGTACTTGAAAAACAGAGTATTTGCTAACATGTTAATTTGTGTTTAGAAAGTGAAGGTGGACATTTTGAACATTTACTTTAATAATTACATAATAAATACATTGTTATAAATTTATTTTAGTGAATTATATTTGTATTTATCATTTGCACATGAATATCTCTACATTTATTTCAAGTACTAACCATTGTAACATTCTATATGAAATATTCTGTCTTATAATAAACATTGAAAATTAAATTTTATATATTTTTTATATAAATATGTAAAGAAAAAATTGTCAATAGTTAACCAAACTTAAGTCTAAGAGAGAACATTAGCGCGCGTTTACAGGTGTAACTACACTCCCAAATCACGAAAGATGATCCCTGCGTCATCAATAAACATTGTATGATTCAAATCAGTACTTCGGCATCATATTAAATACTGTAAATTGCAAAATGAATATGGATTGTAACTTCGTTTCCGGGCCAAATCACAAATATATTTGACACAATCGGTCGAATTTGTAGGTTATATGAACATACAAATTATAAATATATATAATCGATGTCGAAAGAGTCTCCGCCTGGCGGTATTTTTGCAAACTAGAGTAATAGGGAAAATAAGTTTAAAAGCATATGGTACCATATTGTTAATTGACTTGTCAAAAAAACAAATTGTGAGAGTAGTGATTTGTTTACTGGTTGAAATTACCTGGAATAATAAGATTAAACAATATATAATGTCTTCTAAAAGTAAAATGTACTGTTGTGTATCCCAGTGCCGTAGTTATAAAAGTAAAAATATTTCGCTGCATTACTTTCCCAAAAAACATATGTTATGTAAACAGTGGGCACACGTGTTAAAAATAGGAAAACCAGGGACAAAATACATGCAAGTTTGTAGTCTACATTTTAAAGAAACAGATTATCACCCAGGTAAAAGTATTTGAGACTTCCGTTATATATCTTCAGTGTAATATATTTTGGTATGCATAGGCAGGTACACCATTAAAAAGGAAGAGGTATTTGAAGAAAAATGCTGTTCCGTCTTTAAATTTGCCAATCAGAAGACATGATGTAGTACATCTACCAGATAATGGAAGGCAACACAGATATGAGAAACGAGATAAAAGGTGAAATCAAAGAACTTCTTTTTTACATATTTTCATTTCAAGTACTAATATTCCAGAATATCTGTGTTAGAGGATAGCTGTGGTTTGTCTTGGGAAGAGGAAAGTACCTGTGCTTTATCTGAGGAAGAGGAGATGGCAGCTTCAAGCAAAATGGACGTGGTACATTTGATGGGAGAGCATAATTATTCGAGTACATACGAAACCAAAAGCACACAAGCAGACTTTATTTCTGTGCATACATGTACCATACTGATAATAAATTATGATAGTAAATTATCAACTTTTACTGGAATTACCATGGATCAAGATTCCACAATTATATTATGCACAGAAAATATTTTAAAGGAACAAAATATTAGTGATCGAAACATGGATGAAAAAATTTTATTAGTTCTAATAAAATTAAAACAAAATTATTCCTATAAGTCTTTGGCAGTTTTATTTAATAAAAGTGATACAACAATCAGAAGATATTTTCAAGATACAATTTTTTTATTAAGTAAATTGCTGAAATGCACATTATATTGGCCAAGTAAGGAAGAAAATATGTCAAACATGCCAAAATGTTTTGATAAATTTCAACATACAGCTGCTGTGTTCAACTGCACCGAAATACCAGTAGAAAAAACAAACTGTCTTAAATGCCGTATCAGGACTTATTCATATTATAAAAAAATGCACACAGTTAAAATATTACTTGGTGTTACTCCTAGTGGTTCCATTAGTTACGTGAGTGCTGTATATGGCGGAAGGGCTTCTGATAAGCAAATTTTCATAAATGAAAATGTCATAAGAAAATGTATACCATTTGTTGATGCAATTATGGTTGACAAAGGTTTCCACATAGACGATGAATGTATGAAGCATGGTATTAAATTGATTAGACCTCCATTTCTGAGGAATAACGTAGTTTTCTTCTGCAGATGCTGAAGATACAGCTACTATTGCAAGAGGTAGAGTCCATGTGGAACGAACCATTCAAAGGATAAAAGCATTCTGTATTCTTTCCCAAAAAATAGAATGGGATATTTTGGCGTGTATTGATGACATTGTAATAGTTGTTTGTAGTCTAGTGAATTTATCAAAGCCAATTTTAAGCCATGATAAATTTATTTAATTTATAATATTGTATCTATATTTAGTTTAGAACTACTTTGGATTATTTTTTCTATTAAGATTTTATTTAAATAAAACAACAATTACACATGTATAAGATTTATGTATTTTCACAAATAAAATGTAACATGTTATTAAAATAAACATTTTTTTAATTTTTCAAGTAAGTTGAAGCTGTATGTTGAACAGTACTTAACTTTTATGTTGACTAAAGAATTATCAAATGACGCATAAATTACAAAGTGGCAAGTTTCGATATGAAGAAGAGCCATACCAAATTGCACTTGTGCATAATAATGTTTTTCTTTCAAAGATACACCATTTTCGTCTATTTTTAAAAAATCACACCTAGTAATCAATTCTGTTGCAGATACATCCTTTCCTAAAACAAAACAACTTTCATTAATAGTACAGTATACAGGTATATATTTTCTGTACCTGGAAATGGACATTTTACTTCCAGTAATTCATATTTTCCTTCACTTAAAATGATGCCATCTGCAGAATAACCTGCCCAACAGTTATCTTGTGGTATTAGGAATCCTACTTCTAACACGTCTAACTTAAAGATTCGGCTAAATAATGCACGAGCATTTGGTTCATGTTTTTGTCCATGCTCAACATACTTATTAGTAAATATATGTATATATCTCATAACAACGCGATCCTGTTATTCGAAACTGTCTTTCTTTCCTGCATTGTACTTTTATATTTGATTCATAAAATGATTTGAATCTGTCGTCAGTTTCGATAATTCTTTTATATGTTTTCTCACAGCAGGCATGCAGAAAACGTGTTGCAATTAAAGATATTTCCAATCCAATTAAAGATCTATTGCTGTTTTCAAAAATTGCTTTTAAATTATGATTCCTAAAACGATAAACTGTTACTTATATAATACATAAATACTCACTTCTAGCATACCTGTTTCCAAGTAATTCTTCAATACAATCATTAGATTTGCGTTGCCTATTTTTTAATCTAAAAAGCATCGATTCCTGGGAACCTATAATATAAATAATTAATGCAAACGGCTATACTTAAAATATTTCTTTTTACAATTTAGAATTGCAAATTTGTTTCATCCGTCTTTGGCAATACTACATATTTAGCAACTCTATTTTTGACATGGCAAAATTCGGTAACAGGTATCACCTGTTTATACTCAGCTTGTATATCTTTACTTGCATATTTTCCCCATTCTTGCTCTAATTCAGTTTTTGAAAGATTTTCTAATTCGTGCCTGCAATAAAATGCATTTTTAAAATAATTTATTTATTCTTGATAGTCTACAGTTAAGTACCTACTATACATACTTGTTAGCATATAATAACACAGCAACAATATGTTTGCAAAAGCCGCCCGCACCTGCTTTACAAGTGCAAAAGCAATCCCAAACTTTGTTATCTTCTATCTTTATAGTAATTATGTGTGGTTCAGAATGTATTTGCGAAGTTTTTAAACACTATCCTATTATACTTGAATTTAAAAAACCGCACAAAACAATATGTCCAGCTTTGATGACAGCTTCTCCTTCTTCCAAAGGCCTTCTATCACACCCATATACAAACATATCACTAATTTGTTTAGACAAGTTAATATACATATGTAATCATTTAACAAAATTGCCTTATTATTTGTTTAATAATAAAATTATTATGAGTATATATATATATAAAATATGTATTTATAAAACGAAAATAAATAACAATTCCATCAAATATCAACGAATGTATGTTGTCAAATGTCAACGACTAACGACAGAAATCAGAACTACTAAGCGGAAATGTGTATTTATCACGGAGTAGGTAATAATCCCGTCTTTGTCTTACTCAAATAAATTGCTTGAGCCGTATGTCTTTGCTAGAAAACACATACTTTCGTTCAAGCTATCCTTGTCATACAAGTAGTTACTGTTTGTTATTCGGATGTCGAGATTATTCTTTGAATGTCGTTGATAGAACTATAGATCAATGACGCAGGGATCATCTTTCGTGATTTGGAGTGCCTACGAATTCCATCTTAAATATTCCATTGCCATCCCTCTTCAGTTGAGATGGATGGTGTTCAGAAACATTCGAAGTCAAAGTAGGCCTTGAAAATATGAAGTCATGTCTGAGATAGATTGATACATTTACTTAATACAATTTTATAGGACAGATTATCAAATTAGTATCTTCGATATTAGATTCTGACTTAAGTAAAGATATACGATTTTTTGTTCAGAGCCCACTTGACTTCGAATGTTTCTGAACACCCGTTATATTAGTTTTTATTTCATTAATTGACGTAGCAGACACTTCTTGGTGAAACATTTTGTAATTAACAAATTTATTATAAAAACACACTTGGCTATTTCACAATTTTTTATTAGATTATTTCTAACTGTTTTAAGTTTAATTAGTTTTAAGATACTCTTTGACAATGGCATAACAGCCGAAACATATGTTAGAAATAATCTAATAAAAAATTGTGAAATAGCCAAGTGTGTTTTTATAATAAATTTGTTAATTAGTTTTTATACTTATATTGCTATTATTTATTTGCCAAATATTCGTTCGAGTGAAGCTATCTACGGAAACGTATGGCATACGGACACTTTCACGAGAAAACTATGCAAGTAACTACAAGTGAGATCTTGAGTGGCCATAGAGATCGATGATCCACAAAGATTGATGTATAACTGAGTGCTGCCAAATATTCTCAAATCATTTGTCGGTTTTGAGACTGACTCTTCCATCTATTCACTATTTACAGTAATATCGAACAATAATGACTACGTCTCATTAATTTGGGAAGTATTAGTCGTGCTGATGATTCTCCTCGATAGACACATACCTATAAACGGTATAAGCTGTCGTGATAGAGGAGATGCTGTAAGAATAGAATGGATTGTAGTCGGAGCAAATTCGAGGGATGTTTTGCACTTTTTTATAAATAAATTTAACATATAACATATTATCTACATTCTAATTAATACTTTATGATCCTCATCTAATTTTAATTTTTTTAAATGTAAGTAAAGTGTAAATTCATCGAAACCTTTATATTTTTTTCCATTATAATCTAATAAATTTATATCTATTGTAGATAATTGTTTTAATCCTCTACGTAATGGTATATATAAAATATTTGTTGGTTTTTCAATTGTTTTATTTGAATCATAAGAGAATACATAAATTAAATCTTCTTCTTTATGTTTATGAGTATGAATATTATGTGAACTTATGCTTGATTTAACAATATCACAATGTATTTCTGTTATAATAGGAGCAGGTGTTAATAAAGAAACTGAAAAATTATTAGTAATACTTCCCTTAATTCTACTAGAAGCAAATGGCATAAATTCTTTTTTATGTATGAATCCTAATGATTTACATAAATCTTTGTCCATTGTAAAATTAATATCAGATGAAATTTCTATTGTTTTGTTATCATATAATTGAATCTCGAAATAATAATTGAGTGGTTTTATAAATTTGGAAATTTTTTTATTAATATCATTCAAAGAATAAAAACCTTTTGGAAATAATAATTCATTTTTTGTTTCACCGAAAGTCATTTTACTATCTGATTCAACTTCAAATCCTGGATTCTTTTTACAATAAGGATAACGAAATGCAATTACTCCACTTTCATAACATCGATCATCAATATTAAGTGGATGTTCCAAATGAAGAGTACCTTTAGATAATTTTCCATCAATTTTAAATATTGTCATTTATGTAAAATATTTATGACAAACATTGGGATATTCATTTTTGGGGAGTTGGCAACAACAGAAGACGAGAGAACTACTACTAATTACGATAGTAATTTTCTATGAGAACTACGTGATGGTGTGACAGGGAAGAGCATGTTATTCATTGTGTTATTATTTGTATTTGTTTGGAATATATTGTTATTTTGTGAATATTAAAATATAATATAGTGTAGTTGACTTTGTGTTAAAAATACCTTACAATAATCAGAAGTGGGATATGATATAACTTTGTGATATCTGTTGTTAGTAAATATTAACGACGCCAACGCCAAGAATACGCGGGAAATAGAAACGAAATATTGCATTATAGTGAGTACTTTGTGTAAAATGTCGACAGAAGAGAATAATATAATTACAGAAGCCATGCTAGACGAAGCATTGGAGAGAGATTCGGAAAAAGGAAAGAGGCAGAACCATTTAGAAAATACAATTATAACACAAGCTGAAGCGATAAGCAAATTAACAAATTCTGTATCTGATATGATGATAATGTTTAACTCGGTACATGACAAATCAGGACAATATACACCGGACTTGGTGAAAAATATTAATGTATTTTATGCTGAAAGAGACATTGATAGAGGAGATGAATGGTTAGAAAGTTTGAATCTAAGTGCAAATCTATTTAAATGGAATGATGCGATGAAACTAGCAACTGCTAGAGCACATTTGAGTGGAGCAGCATTGAATTGGTTTGCTACTTACCAGGAAAATATTAAAGAATGGAAAGATTTCGAATATTATTTTAAATCAACCTTCAAGAAATTGAGAACTACATCAGATAAATGGGATATGATGAGGAAAAGACATCAGTATGACAAAGAAGGTGTTGCACAATACTTTTTGGACAAGCAACGATTGTGCAAGGAATTAAATTTAACTATACGAGAGGTAAGAGATGAAATTATTAAGGGATTGAGTGTGCATGAGTATAAAAATGCCATCTGTGTAAAAGAATATGGTGATGAAAATGAGATATTGCAAGATTTGTTAACATTAGAAAGAAATAGAGTGCAAAAACGAGGGTTTCACCTTAGGAAAGAACAAGATCAAGTAACAATAGAAATGACATGTTATAATTGTCACGAAAAAGGACATAAATCATTTGCATGCCCTAGAAAGCAAGATCCACCTAGAGAAAGGACAGAAAATAGAAATAGAATATGTTACAATTGTAGAAAGGAAGGGCATTTTATACGAGACTGTCCAGATAAAAAACACAGAGATAGTGTGAATTATGCTGGTGAAATGAAACAGGTTAGTGGACAGAATAATTTGATGAAATGGGTGTTTTTGAATAATGACGTCAAACTAAAAGCAATGATAGATAATGGAAGTGCAATTTGTACAATAAAATCTAGTGTAGCAAATTATTATGAATTAAAATTAAAGGATGGTGTTACAAAATTGTATGCATTTGGTGATGTTAACAAGCCTGCTATCGAGTGTAGTAAATACAGTGTTGTTAGTGTTAAAATAGATGAAGCAGTTGTGGAAAATGTTAATGTATGGCTTGTGCCAGAAAGCGCCCAGGAATGTGACATGATAATTGGACGATCATTCACAGAACATGAAAGCATTGCATATTATCGAGTTGGTGATAGATTGAAATTTGTAGGTGTAGAAGAAGAAAATCCATTAAAGAATATATGCATAGATGTCGAAGAAAATTGTGACATTATGACAATAAACAAGGACACTGTGATTAGTGCTGGTATAAATGTACTTGAACTTGCTATTTCAGATGACGTACATAGAATTAAGTTAGAATGTGACAATGCAGATGAGCTGAGGTTATGTGCAGGACAGATGATTGGGAAAATTACAAATGAGATAAAAGACAATGATAGAGAAGAAAATGTGAAAGACACAATTTGTTTATTAACGCAAGAAGAAGCTAGGGAAAAACGCAATGATTTGACACTCGATATGATAAACGTTGGTGAAACAGTGATGAACACAGAAAAGGCAAGATTATTGGAATTGTTACGAGATTATAGAGAATGCTTTGCGTTAGACCTGAATGAGCTTGGATGTACTGACTTGATAAAAGTTTCGATAAAAGACAATGACATTCCAGTGTGTTATAAACCATACAGAACTTCGAGAGAAGATAGAGAGGAGATAAACAGAATAATAACAGAATGGAGACGAGTGGGAATAATAACCAACATGACGAGCCCCTATGCAGCTCCGGTACTATTGGTAAGCAAGAAAACAGGTGACAAGCGGTTGGTTGTAGATTATAGACGCTTGAATATGCAAACAACGAAGATAACGTTCCCAATACCCACAGTAGATGAACAGTTTGATAAGTTGATGGGATGCACACTATTCACCACATTAATTTGAGTAATGGATATCTTCAGTTGCCTCTTACAGAAGAAAGCAAGGATAAAACTGCTTTTATTACGGAGGATGAGCGTGGCAGATTTGAAAGACTTATTTTTGGACTGAAGAATGCACCTTTTGAGTTCCAAAACGTAATGAATATAGTTCTCGATAAGTTACGCAACAAAGTGCTAGTGAATTATCTTGACGATATCTTAATTCCGGCCAAGGACTTTGAAAATTTACTGAATAGAACCGCAAGTGTTTTGCAAGCCCTGAGTGATGCGAAACTGACACTGAAGATTGGGAAGTGCGAGTTTGGGCGGGATGAGATAGAGTATCTGGGTTTTCGAATAACCAGGGACGGGATGAAACCAGGAAGTAGAAAGCTAGTGGCAATTAGTGATTATCCGACCCCAGAAAACGTACACGACGTTCGCAAGTTCATAGGCTTAACAGGGTATTTCCGTCGATTTATTGAAAAGTATGCGTTGCACGCACGACCATTGACCGAGCTAACAAAGGGAGGAGTTAAATTTGAATGGGGATCTCAGCAGGATGAGGCTTTCCGATATTTGAAGAATGAATTACAGAGTGATCGGACACTCAAGCTGTTTGATCCATGTGACGATACTGAGTTACATACAGACGCGTCCAGTTTGGGACTAGCAGGCATATTAATGCAAAAAGATAGGTCAGGAAAGATGAGAATGGTATACTGTGTATCCAAGAAAACAACCGATGTTGAACAACTGTACCATTCAAGCAGACTAGAATTATACGCTATAGTATGGTGTGTAGAAAGATTAAGAATGTTCCTATTAAATATAGACTTCACATTAGTGACTGATTGTGAGTGTTTGATCCATATCAACCAACAAAAGGTTAGAAATCCACAGTTTGCCAGATGGATGACTACTTTGAGCGAATATTCGTACAAGATTGAACATAGACCAGGGAAGAAAATGGCCCATGTAGATGCCCTAAGTCGAAGTCCTCAAGAAGATGCCAATGATACCATTGATTACCTAATAGATCGAAGATTGAGTGCTTCTGTATTTATGTGTTCGGAAGAAGAGAATTTGGAGATGATACAAGCAAGTGATGAACGCTTACGAAACATTAGAAAATTACTAGAAAAGGAAAAGGGGACCAAAGGAGAAAGAAAAATGGTGAACGGTTACGTTTTAGAAAAGGGAAGATTGTATAAAAATGTTAAAGTACAAAATGAAATTCGAAAATTATACGCGATGCCAGATAGTATGAGAAAGAGTTTGTGTATTAGAAACCATGATCTAGTGGGACATCCAGGACTGGAGGCCACCGTCCAAGTGATATTGAGAAACTATTGGTTTAGAAGCATGCGACGATATGTCAAGAATCACATTGGAGCATGTATTGAGTGCCTTTACACAAAAATTCCAGCGGGAAGAAAAGCGGGGTTGATGAATATTATACCTCCACCTGTTAGACCATTTGAGAGAATACACGCCGACCACACTGGGCCTTTTCCAAAAACCGGAAATGGTAATACGCACATTTTAGCAGTTATCGATGGTTTGACTAGATTCGTGAGATTATATGCAGTACCAGATACAAAGTCGATGACAACGGTGTGTTGTTTCCAACATTTCGTGTTAGACTTCGGAACCCCAAAGATATTGGTAACCGATAGAGGAACGGCTTTCACCGGAAAAGAGATGGAAGAATTTACTCTCAGAGCTGGAATACACCATACGTTAAATAGTTCGAGACACCCTCAAGCAAACGGTGTAGTAGAAAGGGTCAACAGACGACTTATACCTATGTTGATGGCAGAAACCAATGAGGAGCAATGGGATGAAAAGGTGAAGAAGATAGAAAGGGATATAAATAATAGCATCAGTAGAACCACTGGAAGAACACCATTTGAAAGTTTATATGGGTTTGTGCCAAATTACTATGATGGAGTTTTGAAACAAATAGCTGGGAAAGATCCGGAATGGTTACCCCCAGAAACAATTCAACAAGAAATAAAAGAGACAATTGCGAGAAACCAACAAATGCAGAAGAAACAGTATGACAAGAAACGGTATGAAGGAGTCAAGTATTCGGTTGGGGATATTGTGGTAGTCAAATCAGCCAAGGAGTCCACCGGCGAATCTATAAAATTACAGCCGAAATACAAAGGTCCAATGGTGATCGTAGGAGTGTTGCCAGCAGATACCTACAGACTGGAGAGATTGAATACAAAAATAAGGGGAAAGAAGCCTACTGCACATGTATCACAGTTAAAAATATATAAAAACCATACAGATGTTGATGGTGAGGAAGATGGACAAGAAGAGGATGAAGAAGAAGAGATTGAGAGCCCGAAAGAAGGACAAGAAAGACAACGCAGACTTACCAAACCACCCAAATTCCTAGAAGATTACTGCCAATGAGGGCATTGGCCGTCAGGATAGTCGAGAGTGTAAAATATTTATGACAAACATTGGGATATTCATTTTTGGGGAGTTGGTAACAACAGAAGACGAGAGAACTACGTGACGGTGTGACAGGGAAGAGCATGTTATTCATTGTGTTATTATTTGTATTTGTTTGGAATATATTGTTATTTTGTGAATATTAAAATATAATATAGTGTAGTTGACTTTGTGTTAAAAATACCTTACATTTATAAATAAAAAATATCTTACATTCTCATCTTTATTTGTTTATTGTTTGTGTTTTGTGAATCTACACTTTGGTTACAATGTTTTAAATGTAAATATATGTTAAAATCTTTAAAGTATTCGGCATTATTTCCTTCATCATTTTTTAAAGTTAGTGTTATATTTTCAATATATTTTATATTTTTATTTAGAGAAATATATGTAATATGTGAAGGTTTTTCTACTATTTTAAGATGTTCATATTTGAATGTATATATCAATTTTTCTTTTTGTATGTAAATATCTATTATAAGAACGGGTTTTACTAGAGTAATAGAATTTCCTTTTGGAAATCTCTTAATTGATCTACTTTGACTATTTCTTAGTTCTGGAAAATATTCAGTAACATAACGAATTCCTAAAACTTGACATAGATATGGATCAATAATAACATTTATATCGGATACAACCTCTATTTTTACATTTTCATATTGTTGAAATGCAAAATTATAGTTTAATGGTTTTGCAAAGTTATTTAAATTTGCAATAGTATAAAAACCTTTATTTATTATTAATGTTTCATTGTTACCAAATGATATTCTTGTATCTGAATTTAAGTAAATACCTTCGGGAATTTTAACATCTTTAAAATAATGATCAGAGACACCGATTTCATAATTCTCATCAACACTAACTCTATTATCACTAATTATATTAGTGAAATTAAGAGAAGCAATAGATTGTTTTCCGTTGAGCTTTAGTAGTGACATTTATAAATAAAAAATTTAGGAATAAATGAAAAAATATAAAATAACTCCTATAGAGTTTCAGAAAGAAGAATCAAACTCCATATTTCCATTACCACTTAGATGTTTAATTATTGGAAAATCTGGATCGGGAAAAACAACATTATTATGGAATATTATCACAAAATATTGGATACCATATGAAAATTTACATATTTTCACAAAATCAATAGAACAACCAATTTATCAAACATTACAACAAATATTTAATGACATAGATATTGAAACACATTTTTATGATAATTGTGATGATGTAATACCTGTTGATGAATGTGAACCAAATAGTTTAATAATTTTTGACGATTGTATTTTGGAAAAACAAGGAATTATAAAAGAATATTTTGTTAGATCAAGACCAAAAAATATATCTTGTATTTATTTATCTCAATCTTATAGTCTTGTAGATCTGAAAGTAATTAGAACAAATCTTAATTTTTTAATAATATTTGAACAAAGTGAGCATTATACTAAAAAGATATGGGAAGATTTTGTTGGAAGTGACATGACATTAAAAGAATTTAAAAATATTTGTAATAAATTCTGGAAACAACAATACGGTTTTATTTCAATAGATTTAAAAAATAGACGCTATATGAATCAACTTAAATCACGTTAGGATAATCATTACGTTATGTTAACGTTAACGTCTACGTTAATTTTTGTTATAAATGGATGTTGAGAAAATAAAAAAAAATATCCGCAAAGAAATTGCAAAAGCAAAGAAAGCTCAAGAACTTAAAGAAGATTTACAAAAAACATTATCTAATGTTACTATCCCACAACATAAACAAAAAATAGGACAGTTCAAACCTGAATTAGATGATGATGAAATGAAAATGATAAAAGAATCTGATCAACAATTATCTACAGTAAAACTGAAAAAACTAGAAAGTACCAGGAAAGATTTACAGAAAATTTTTAAAAAATAAAGAAAAAGCTTTCAAACCAATCACTTCTGCTCTAGAAAAAGTAGAATCAGCAATTGAAAAAGTTGACTCTGATATTAAAAATGTTTTACCATTAATTCCAAAAAAGTCAGTAGTTGAAAGATCATTATCTCCTGCTATTCTTCCATCTTCTTCTACACCAAAGAAAGTAATTCAATTAGGTATGTTTGCTAAAGAATATCTACCAAGAGCTAATGATAAAGCATTTGGTATATGGTATGATGATGTAAATAATGTACATAAAATTGGAAAAGATAATATAAATTTTGATGGTGATGATATTATTCTAAATGATAGAAAAATTAAGGGTACAAGAGGATTGTGGAGATTATTAACATATATTAATGCTCCGGAAACAAATGTATATGCAATGGACGATTTGAAAGCATATGCAAATATAATAGTAGAAACAGAGTCAATATATCAAAATAATAATAAATTAACTGGAAAACCAAAATCAAGTAAGGGAAATAAATATAATCTATTAATTTCAAATATTTGGGAAAATATAAAACGTGGTAAGGAATTCGTAGGTTCTGGATTAGTTGAATATAATAATAATCCAATAGAATATAAATACATTGAAAATTGAAATGATTTAACAACTAGAATGACCTATATTGCAGCTCAAGAACGAGCTGGTAATAATAATTTTCATAATGAAAAACTTGGAATTATACACTTTCTTGTTAAAGAATTAGAGAAAATTATTAATACTCCAAAAGGTATACAATATTTAACAACATTTATATTATCATTACCAAAGAAAATTATTGAAGGAGAAGGTCTATTTAATTATCTACTTAATAAGTTACCATTACCTGAGATGCATCTAACAGGATATAATTACTGTGGTCCTTTTACTGATCTAGATAAAAGATTAATAAGAGGTGATAAACCAATTAATAAATTAGATGAAGGTTGTCAAGAACATGATATATTTTATAGAGATAATAAAGATACAAAAGAAAGACATAAAGCAGATAAAGTTTTAGAAAATATAGCATGGGAAAGAGTAAAATCTAAAGATTCAACTATTGGTGAATTTCTGGACCAAGCCTATTGGCGCATGGAAAAATCAATGAAAAACAACTTAAAGCGACTTAAAATCCTCGACACTCCAAGTAAAATTATTTTAAAAACCAGGAAAAACCTTTATAAATTCCCTAGTTTTTAGATACCCCAAAAATAGCTTTTCATTTCTGGACCAAGCCAATTGGCGCATGGCAAAGGTCTTAAAAATTATTACTAAATACATTTTGCATACCCCAACTGTATTCAACTATTATACGCACATAAAAAAGATACACCTAATTGTTCGAAGTCTACTAAAATATCTGAACACTCCATTATGGATTTTCATTTAGAGATCGCTATTAAAACTTTAATGTTATCGTAAACATGTTCGGTTTGTGTCTTAATTATCAAAAAATATCGCACGTATACGACAACGTTTAACGTTGATCAAGCGTTGGTAATTTTAACAAAGACGTGAACGTAAACGTTGTCATGGCATGGAAATATTTGTTTTCGACACCCCAATATTCGACTATGCCTTCATGATAATTCTTGGATTCAGAATATTTACAGAATTAATAAAAATATGTTCAAAACATTCCCCGTTTTCATTCCGACTACAATCCGATCTATTCTTACAGCATCTCCTCTTTCACGACAGCTTATACCGTTTATAGGTATGTGTCTATCGAAGAGAATCATCGGCACGACCATCAATCCATGAGCCTTTGGCGAATCAACAGGACAGGTCATTGTTGTTCGATATTACTGTAAGTCATGAATAGATGGAAGAGTCTCAAAACCGAGAAATGTTTTGAGAATATTTGGCAGCACTCAGTTGCCCGTCAATCTTCGTGGGTCCTCAATCTCTATGGCCACTCGAGATCTCACCAGTTCAGACTTAAGAACAACTGCATTCTCAATAAAAAAGGCGGCGATAGGAATCGAACTCAAAACCTTGTAATTACCTATCTAACTCTTTACTAACTGAGCTATTTAGGTCTTGTCCATTATAATTTCTAATCAGTTACAATAATACATTAAATTGCGCAATATTACGAAATAAAAAAAAGTTGGATTCGCAATAATTCGAACCCTAGAACCCTTGGATTGAACGCGAATATCTTAACAACACGCCTACAATGGATCTTATACAGTCGTTTTCGGATTGAATATATTATGCTAATTTTCTTATTGATTAAAAAAATGAAATTCGCTTTGCATGCTACGCACTAGTGTACATAACAATTATTGTATCCAAATTAAATTTATTTTTTAAAGGTAAACACGCACGTAATATGCTCAATCGTGCAGCGCTTAAATTTAATAACGAATAACGCATTTTGACTTGGAGCGTTTTTATTAAACAGAAGACGGTTGATGGTCGAGCGTTGGTATCCTTCAAAAATACGCTGACACATCGGCCTACTCGTTTAAAAAAACGGGTTTACTGTAAAAGCAATTTTTTTTCCGTTACAGAAATTGTTCTTAATCTTATTGTACCATACGATCATTTAAATTCTAAATTATAGCAGGCGGGTTTTTTTTATTAGGTTGTCCAGAATGTCAATTATTGATTAATTGAAATTTGCGGTTATGTTATACTTTGTGACATTTGTCAATCTTATGTGTAATCGATATAATTTTAATGGAAATGAAAGCATTACAAGGTAAATTAGTTTTATTGTGAATTACAAAAGGTGTTCAAAGTGTTCTCCCCCTGTTGCAATGCAACTGTTAATCCTCCGTTTCATATTTTCAAAAGCATTTTCCAACATCTGAACGGTTATAGCGTTGCATGCATTAGAAATTGCCTCTTGTAGTTCTTCAAGATTATGGGTTATTTTTGTAAACTGTGTTTTTCACATACGGATAAATGAAATAATCAAGAATCGTTAGGTCCGGACTGCGAGGCGGAAATTCAATGACTCGATTATCATAAAACTCGCGAATTCGAGCCACACTTTCCCTTGTTTTGTGAGCTGTTGCATTGTCCTGTTGGAAATACCCATGTAAAAGTTCGTCATCATGAAGATTTTGGAAAAACGGTTCAAGTAAATTATTTCGATATCTCTCAGCATTTATCGTTCCTTCAAAAACACAGGTCCAAATATACGCCTTCGAGAAACCGCTAGCCAAACACCAATTTTCTGCGGATGGAGAGGCGATTGAATAAACTCATGAGGATTCTCCGAAGACCAAATACGCATATTTTGTTTGTTTATATAGCCGGATAGGTGAAACCATGCTTCGTCCGAAAAATATGTTAAATCCAAAGTGTTGTTATTTAAATTATTCAAAAACCACTGACGGTATTCTATTCGGACAGGAAAATCTCGAGGGAATAGCTCTTGAACGACGTTAATCTTAATTTAAATGATCGCGTAGTAGTATTCAACGATAGGCAACCAACAATGTCATTATTGTTACGTAGTTATAATTTGTTTTTGTAACAAATCTTACTAAATTTGAGGTTCTTTTTAATTTTGTAATTGTGATACATATTAAAAAGCTTAGATATTTTTATAATAAAGTTTAATGCAAAACGATAATATGGATGGCGCCATCTAGACCAGGATCGCGCGCGGCGCTGTTTCGGTCGATAATTCAGTTTGGCTTTTTACTTGTTTGTTGCGTAGACAGTTGACACAGCAGCAGCAACTAACAATTTTCAGTGCATCATAGCAATACCACCTATATACAAGGCCGTGCAACAAGCTATGATGAGTCATCACGATGAGGCTTACTTAATACACTGAATTACACAGCAAGCATAGTTTCAAATGTGAATTTTGTAGTCGCAAAATATAAATATCAATGAAATACTTTTTATGATCAATTAATTTGGTATCACTATAATTAATTATAAATGAAATTCTAAAAATGGATCGGAAGAAATACAAAATTCATTAATAAATAAAAACGCGTTCTAAATTCTTCAAAAACGGTTTACGTTTTAATTTTTGTGAAATAATGGAATTGAATATATTATTTTCAATCAACAATAAAAAGGAGTTATGGGATTTTACTTGTGGGATTTTTATGATTGAAGAAAAGTTGTTTTTAATAAAAAAGAAAACACAATTAAAATTAAAAATACTTTTATGTACACTGATTTTGAACTTGACGATTTTATATAACATAATAAGGTTAAATTAAATATATATATATATATATATATATATATATATATATATATATATATATATATAACAATACAAAAATATGTCTAGCAGCTATGGTTTAATTCTTTTTAAATGAGGCATAGTTCTTGTAGTGGCCCTATCATTATGTTTTTTTGTATAATTTTTTAAAAGAATATTTGCAACTGGATGAAGTAACATTTTTAACAAAAGCTCTTCATTATGATCTGGGCAGCTATGCCCAATAAATAATTCTATTTCTAAGCCATTTACTATTGTTTCAAAAGATAGAGCCATTAAAATATATTTCTGATTTTTTTGTTTAAGAAAGTCGTTCTCTATTTGTAGCAATTTAAGAAGAATAAGATATGCATAAGCTACTGATAAAATGACTCCCTCAGTGGGATAGCAAAGTCCGCCTCTGCTAGTTTCTGTTATTAAACCTGAATATAAGTTGGAACTCTCATCAGATTTTAAGAAAATGCTACAATAATCACATTTAGTTTTTTTTGATACAGAGTAGGCTGCATAACCAGCAACGTATACTAGTGGTGACCATATGTTATCTTCAATGTCATCTATATCACTCTCGTCAATAGTAGCACAAATATTTTTAAAAATCAACGGAATTTCAGACTTAATATTTTCTTCACATTCTTTGTCTTCCATAAAAGCTAAAATATCCTCCTTAGTAATATTTATGTCTCCATACGCTTTTGATTTTAAAATCAAGGGAAGAACAGATGTCATTCGTAATTTACTCTCACTTTCAAAAATTTGCCGCACAGATACATGGTACTGAGCACCAGCTTGACGCCTAAAAATAAAAAAAAACAGTCGTCTTAAATAAAAAAGAAAAAATGTACTAATTATACCTATATTTTCCGAACCTCTCTTCCAATTTATCTGTTTGTAATTTTCCTGGCAAAACAAAGCTATAATTTTTTTGGTCTAAACAATATCTTACAATTTTTAGTAATCCATCGGTTGTATGTCTTACAGCATGATGGGTTTCTTTCGTAAGTTTTCCAAAACTGTTATCAAGACTTTGCCATTTATCCAACCATTTCAAGAAATCTTGTAGAAACTGAAAAATATGTGCTGAATTTTTTGTAATGGGTTCCTGAAACTTGTTGTGTAATCTTTGTCCTTTCAACAGTGTTTTAACATTTACAATGTCCCACCATCTGCAAATAATTTCGATGTAGTCTGCAGTATCCTCGTAGTTTTCAAGAAGCACTTTTGGCCCTATCTGACGTAAAGCAGCCACAATGTTATGGTTAAATACTTGTAAAGCAATTTTAACGTTTTGCTTTTCTATAGTTGTAGGATATAATGCTTTCAAAGTTAACGAATATCCATATTTTATTAGCTGATGTTCTTCCCTCCTATGTAGTTGTTTAAGTGCGTCAAATGAAGCATGTTTTTCTTCAGAGCTACCCTCAGCATCAAAATTTGGATACTGCATACATTGTACTGGTTTCTTATTTATCCAGTTATTTCTAATGTTCTTCATAATATGAACAGTATCAATTAGAAAGAAAAGTGGTCTTGTAGGATCTTGTGGATGAGTATAGTGATTTAGTATTTCAGGTGGAGTTGCAAAAGCTGACATAGCCTTTTTGTTTATAGAATTGTTATCTGAGAGAACACACAAGACCTCAAATCCAATGTCTTCCAGACCAAGTATAACTTTTCTAATAAAAGTATATAAATCATTTGCCTTCATCGTTTTGACTGGTAGGACATGAACCACGTCCTTATAACTTGATAACATACTTTGAATCATAAAAACATTAGCAGACGTAGCACACTGTGACTCATTATACGCCCCACCAACAATGTTACCTGATTTATAGTCCATGTAGGGTTTAATATGAATTTCGTCTATCATTAACACCACAGTTTTATCATTGGTTTCCAACATTCTAAATGTAGAAGACACATACTGTAAAAAATTGATGTCATTTTGTTCTAAACGAGGATCAGTGGAAAGATTGCAACATATATTTTTAATAGTACGTGGTGATGGAATAGTTAAATTCCCATAGTTCCTTAGGAATTTATAGGCATGAGGCGAAATTGAAAAAAGAAGACTACAAAACAGTAAGGTTTCCCAGTTGTAACGTAATCGATTTTTGCTACAACATTTTAAAAGATTAATCTGTTCTTTTAAAAACATAACAGCATTCTTTTTTTCTGGTAATTGACTGGATAGATAACATAAAATATCAGACACAGCGTTTACATTTTCTTCAATAGTTTTATCTTCAGGACTTTTCCTTAAAAACATAGAAGCTGCATTGATAACTTTTTCCAGATTATTTATATCAGTCACATTCATGGGAAAGGCAAGTTTTGTGCCATCTTCACACACTATTTCTTTAATATTTACACCCATTTGGTTAATTGACAGGCTCAGGTTTTCAGATAAAAATATACATAATTTTAAATCAGGTAGTGAGTTTTCTTCAATATAAAAAATGCAAATGTTATGAGTTCCTTTTGCCAACACCCAGCATTTATCTTGTAACTCTATATCCAATATTATTTTATAAGCTTCGTCTAAAGTTGAAAATGATCTGCTTAAAAAATAGGTTTCTGAAGTTTCAATACTTTCTGCTAAAGCTTTTTGAATATTTTGACATTCCAATTTTTGTCTCTTTGCTGATGGACACTCTCTGCGACTTGTTTCACTCTTGCTTAAATAGCTAGGGCAACCTGGTAGTATAGATGGCACAGCATCTACAAAATTACAGATTCTACATATATATTACTGTTCACATGTCAACTAACTAACCTTCAACTAAACGTGGATGTTTCAACGTGGCTGTTAAAATTTCACCCGTAGATTCAACACAGCATGTTGTAAATCTTTCAATATCTTCTTTATGAAAGTGTAGTTCACAGACCTACAAAAAGTGATTTCTTCAGCTGATTGACTCTCATAACTTTCAATAAGAACTATATTTTAAATTAGCAATACCAATAACATAGTAAATTAATTAACACAAAATACTGAATATGCCTGAGTCGTATTTTTCATACATGTTTATGTTAAATACCAATTAAAAAATTTGAAAATACAACTTACTCTCGAACTATTAGTAGGCACAAAGCATTCCCTCTTTATGGCTTCAACCCATCGTTGCCTTAAATTGAGGTCTCTTGGAAAAGAAAAAACCATCACCTTAGGCCCGTTTTTGTAATTTCCGTTACAATTTGGTCCACTACACTTCCACACCATGTTTTTTTTTTTAAGAACAACTTATATAAAATAAAACGCAAACACTCGTTCTTTTAAAGATCAAATCAGGGAAGTAATGTTCGTATTTCAAAACAACCATGTAAGGTACAATAAAAATGTTAAAAAAAGAAAAATATGAAAAAATACTTAAACAATCGTTTTGTTTTAATAGTAACAATTGGAGAATTAAATATTATTAACTTTTCGTAAAAACAGCACTTTTGAACGACTGATACAACCTCAAACCATAAACAAATCTTCAAGAATAAGCGATTATCGTTGGCCTCATCTTGATGACTAATAGCTTGTCATTTCTCCTGTTTCACGGCCTTGTATATAGGTGGTATTGATCATAGCCAGAGATAAGGTAAGAGAGGGAAACTTAACGTTAAAAAGTTGTCCCCTGTTTATGAGTAGTTCCTGCTAAAACTGTAGTTAGAGCCACAGTCGGTTAAAAAAAAATCGCGGTTTTTAAATTTAGTAATATATTAATTGTAGTATTTTAAAGGCTTGTTCGTAGCCTCTACAGTCTTCACCATTCTACACCGTTGTAATATGTATAGCATAAGTTTGATGGTACACATACTACACCAGTGTAGAATAATGTAGAAACTGTAGAAGTATCGAACAAACCTTTAAACAAGTTTTCATCACTCTTAATTCATGTATACCTTAAAAAAAGAACAAAAAAGCAAACCTAGCAAATACGGTCATCCAACCAAAATTGATTTTTATACTTTGCAAATTACATTAGTTGTATAATTCAAAAAATAAGTTTAATGAAACTTATATTGCACTTTTGTCTTTTGTTGAACGTCTCATAATTCAATAAAATATATTTATAATTTATTTATATTTTCACAAATACATGGATTTAGATTCGCAAAATTAAGGCATTTGAAAATATTTTAGTACAGATAGGTATTAAAAAATACTCATATATAATGATTTTAAAGTTTTTATAATAGTAAAATATATAATTGTAATTAAAAAAACAAAAACCTTTATTTAAATTAAAATAAAAAAGTCAGGCTTTGTCACAAAGCATATATTACAAATAAAAAAAATTTTCTTACGTAATCAGCTGTACAATATGATTTCTAATTTTATTAACAAATTGCTTAAGTTAACAAGAACTACATTACTGTTGTTAATGGATTTTTCAAGGGCTTGTCAGCCCTTAAACAAGCCCCTCAACAAATTAAAAACCTAATCGAATCAAACACATCTGAATACATAAATACATAGATTGAAAACAAGTAGTTTTCAATTGAATAATAAATTGTACAAATATTTATTAAATGGTTAATTGACAAAGGAGGTACTTGCAGAAACTTCACTATATTGCATACATACAATATATTAAACTACATTACAATAAGAGTCGATTTTAGAAGAAAGTAACAAACATTAATGTTAAATTATTTCTGTCTTGACTTTAAATATTTATTCCTACACTTTTGAAAAAATGTATCCGCGGTTTCCCTGGTGTCTTTTCCTGTTAAGAAACGGGAAGCTCCCTTGAAATAATTGAAGATAATTAATTTGATAAATTCTTTTCTGATAGCGGCACAAAGTTGCTCCTTGTGGCTACCGCACTTTATTAGGTATTCTAAACGAATTTCGTTTGAAATTGTTGCATATAATATTTTATTAATGTCTTTTTTAAAACAAATATCTGGCAATAATATCATACACAAATTGTACATTGATTTCATATTGCCAAAAAACTTATTATTGCGATACTGAAGCTTTCTTTGTTCTGAAAATTCAAATAATTCTGTAAAACTATGATGGCTTTCACGTTGTTCCGTAATAATGCTTTCTCTGCACTCATTACAATTGCCAACAGACATCATTCCTTTTTTTTATTATAAATCCCGATACAAAGGATATAGCCTCACTAGTTGATTGTATCGATCTGTAACTAATGTTGGCGATAGGAGGCACATTTTCAGTTGTTTCTCCTTCTGACACTGTTGTTAAAAATTCTTTCAGTGTTACTAGGTATTCCGTAGTGTCATCTCTTTCGCAATTCGCATTTACAGAATGGATTGATACCATATTATTGACCAACAAAGACTTAAAATATGATGCAAATGCAGAACATGTGGGGTTAATATTTCGACCACCATGTTGGCGCATTTGGCCAAAAAAGTTTTCAAGTGGGTCTTGATTGAAAACGCGAGGTCGGAAATATTGAAAACCCAATTCTCTTATTATTTTATCAAATAATATTCTAAATCCCTTTAAAGTTAACACCCAATTTTTTAAAGATGGTGGTTTTACTTTCTTTCCATCATTAGTAAAGAAATACATGTTTTCTAACTTGTTAATGGCTTCAAGCCAGAACCGCATATGTGGTGACGTTTTTGATACTGCTGTTCGCAACTGTTTGCCACTTTTCGGATATCGACTGACTCCATTAACAGAGTCAAATAGCTGATCAAAGAAATTTATTAAATCAGCAGTTTGCACTCCCTCAGGTTTCATTTGTATCTTGCCATCAAAACTTTTGCTACCTAAAACAAACATAATCTTTATAAAAAAGTAAAAATAATTTCGAGTTAAATTACCGTCTAAACTCATTCGTCTAATTGCAGAAGCTGTTCGATTGCTAAATACCTGAGTGCAAAGAGACACCTTCATTTTCTTCTTCTTTAGGCTATCTAGAATAACATGGTAATCAGTAAGTTTTGGTAACAATCGTATCATTCCAGATGGTAAATCAATTTTATAAGCTTCTATTATGTGTTGCCATGAAGCCTTACATGTTTTTTTATTTTCGTTAATGTAAACAATATTCTTATGAATAAAGTTGTTTCTTATTCCTTTCAAAAGGTGAGGTGGATCATACAAACAAACGATTTCAAGTCCACCGATATTAATAATATTGCAATCTGGTACATTTCGTTTTTGTCTTCTATAATCAGCTTTTGTTTGCACAACCAATCGATTTATAGCGGCGACATTCGTAGAACCTTGGTCGCAAATAATTGCCAAAACTTTCAGTCCAGCTTCAAACACTTTTTGTGTTGTTTTTACTATAAGTTGTGCAAGAAGTGCAGTACTTGTTGTTCCTTCACAAAAGGAATAATATACTGGTTGCTTCCATGTTTTTGATATGCCTCTTAAAAAAATCACCAAAGCATGATCAGCTATTTTTGAAGTTCGTTCATAGCCATAATCTTCAAAACCGTCAACAATATCTTTGGAAGGATTCCATAACAAGCTTGGGTGTAAAGCCATCTCATCCAATATCAAAACACAGTATTTGTCTTTTTCTGCTAATTTACCAACGCTTTTTTTTAAATGTTCAAAGATGTAACTATTTTCACCAGGTTCTAATGCTACTTTGTCCAGTAAAGACGATAAGGTTTTCCTGGATGGCAATGCAAATAGTTTCGACAAATATCTGTAACCCTTACCACTTTGTCGAGAAACTGCCAAAGCTAATACTTTATCATCCAATGAGAACCTTCTTCCATGTATAAGTTTCTTAGCATTATTTGCTTGGCTAACAAAAAAGTTTGCAACAAGCGGGCTCCATTGATGAATATTTTGAAATAATGTTGTATTTGATACAGATTTGGCTAACTTCAATCGCTGTTTTAAACTACACTGCTGTCTTTTGGATCTAGCAAGTTCTTTCTTGATATTTATAAATTCATGAAGCAATTTTTTAGACATAGATAGTGATGAAATGACCTTTCTTTTTTTTAAACCTCCCAATAATGCAGAATTTTCTAAAATATTTAAAAATATATACATTTAATTTCATAATTATATCCTATACTTTACCAATTTCTGCAGTCGTTTTCTGTATTTCAGTTACTGCTGAAGTGGATGGTTGTAGTTCATCTACTTCCATAAAAGTAGTACTTTGTTGTAAAGTAGAAGGAACAATTGTGGCAGTTATGGAAACTGTAGGCTCTATTCTTGACGATGATGATTGTGGCTGATGAACTGAAATAAAATAATAGGCATTATGCAGCTGCCAAAATATTACTCACAAAACTATTTCAAATTGAAACTAATCTCACCATCAATGTCAGTAGTTCTACTTTGAAGTGATGTCTGTTCTTCTTGACCAGGTACATTTACATTAATGTAATTATGTTCCAGCAGCCACCACTTTAAATTAACAAACCTATTAATATCAGTTTGTATGTCACTTTCAAACAAAATTTAAATAAACAAGACATAATTTTGTGCATTTCTGAAGCTTTCCAAAATAATCAAGAATATATAAACATCTACATTATATATAAATAAAGAACTTACATTGTGATGACAAATTTACCAATGGAACAGCTATTTTGTATAAACGTCCATTTCTACTTATATGTTGTGGCAAGAAATGCTTATTACAGATCCTTTTTAAAGTGTACACTTCCTTTGGATCCATATTTTTCAATTCAGGATTTACCACTAACCACATAGTAAATCTCTCTCGATCATAACGAGGATTTGGAAAATAATGTCTTTTACTTGTTTTATCGAGGCAGCCTAATACAGCACAGGAACGTACATAATCCATGTCTGCATACACAAGAGTTTTTCTTTTAATTAAACAGTTCTTTTATATTTCATTAATACAAAATAGGGCACTTACCTAAAGGCAATTTCTGATGAAACAAATAAACACTATAAATAAAAAGTTCAATACTAACTTAAACAACTTTAAAATTCATGTACTTTATGTATAATATTAATATATTACACATATATAAACAAAGCCTGCTAAATAAAACACTCTAAATATAAAACACTATATATATATAAGATCCAAGGGCTAAGGTAAAGCATACATCTGCCACCGATTTTCGCAAAAATAATTATTGAGGAGTAAAATAATTAAAGGTGGGCGTTTAGAGGACTTTTAGTTAAGTAATTTATCCTAATGAAGTTTACAAAGTTTTAAGAGGAAAGGCACCGCTAAGCTATCAAAAAATCAAATACGTTCAAAATGACAACTAGCCTCGAACGTTACATTTACATCCAAATACACACATATAAATTTTTATTGGTATTATATAGTATCCTTCATTTATACTAAAGCCATTGGCGTTTATATTTTCTGTATATTAACTTTGATTAGCGTATATTTGGTAAATAAACGCTATGGAAAATTCCACTGTAAAAAGGACATTTGAGCGTATTTGTTTTTTTTGTAGCTTAACGGTGCCTTTCCTCCTAAAACTTTGTAAACTTTATTGGGACAAATTGCTTCCCTAAAGGTCCTCTAAACGCTCCCCTTAATTATTTTACTCCCCAATAATTATTCTTGCGAAAATCGGTGGCAGATGTATGCTTTACCTTAGCCTTTAATCAAAGTAAGAAATAGTTTTTATAAATAAATTCACAACAAATTGTTTTATGTTGAAAAAGACCATTCGGAAGGAAATTTAAAAAGTCATTATAAATATGTCGCTCCCACTCCACCCCCTTAATCGAATTATTTTTTTAAATTTCGCAGAATTTAGTGGACTTTCCTATCTATAATCGCATAATCATAGATTATAAATAAATAAATAATATCCACTTATATCAACCTATATTCAAAATCTAGTTGTTCCCCCTGTCGCTGATGGCGTTGGAATAAAGGCGCCATTATTCAAATATAATCTTTCACTATTATTTCTATAGTCTTTCCAATAAACTATGCATAAACGTCGTATTAATCAATTAGTTTGATACGCGCTTAAACATTTGTTATATTTTATAAGACATCAAAATATCTTGTTCAGCAATTGCAATGGTACAATATACTACGAAATTCATCAAATAGTAATTAATCTAGGCAAGTAGCAAATGATAAAATTGTCTTTATTAATAATATTGTATTTACAAGCGCTACAATGTGTCTTTATTTTTTATAGCTTAAAACAGACAATTACTATTTTTTCTAGTTGTTTCTCAGATTCTCTAACTATGCATGAAAGATTATTAATATTATTATCATCTAGTTTCAAAGTAAAAGCGATATTGAGTTTTAAGTTTAAATTGTATCGACATAAATGCAGTACAACAAAGAAATGTTAAACTGTGAAATTTGTTTGGAATGAGTGTGCTTTACCAGACGCGGCTCGTTGTGACGTACTGTAGGGGCACGTACAATGATGCGAGTACGAGTGCCTCGTGTGTTTTCGGTGTTTACTAAGAAAACGCTACAGTTGGTACACGAGAATACACGAAGCACTTACATCATTGTACGTGCCCCAACTGTACATCACGAGTCGCGCCTGCTAAAAAAAGGACTGCTTTTGAAGCACAACGTGGTTAAGAAAAATTCAAATATTGTATCTAAATGTATAAATAGATGCAATTAATTATGAGAAAAAATACCGCTTTCTAATTTTCTTATAATTCTAAATTTCTTAATCTAAGTATTTTAATTTGTTGAACTGACGCATTGCCCAACTGATGTTCTACATCAAATTAAAAATTAAAAGTCTGTACTATATAGTTTTATGTAAATTTAACTGTACGTAAATTGAAACACTATGAACCAGATAAGCATATTGTTTAACAGATTTTACATGTATATATTAATGAAGTCAAATTTAATAGACCCTAATTTTTGTTTGAACTTTTTAAACGGACAATTGCCATTTTTTGACTTCATCATTTTGCGCAGTACATAAAATGGGTTACAGACAGCGCTAAAAGCGACTGGAGGACTGAACTAAAAATGAAACCCGGGAATTTTCTAATTAGATAACATCTCGTGAGCAGAATAGTATCCATATAACAGGTCCGTCAAGTTGGCTCCCACACTTTTGCATTTTCAAAATTCAAATACGCCATCGTTTTGTGCTCGTTTTGTGCTGTTTTGTGCCGTAAAGCACGAATTTTGTGCTCATCCCCTTCCCGAGATATTCGCGTTTGAAAATTGAGAGCCAACTTGACGGTGGCTCCCACATTTTCGAATTTTCAAAATTCAAATACGCCATCGTTTTGTGCTGTTTTGTGCCGTAAAGCACGAATTTTGTGCTCATCCCCTTCCCGAGATATTCGCGTTTGAAAATTGGGAGCCAACTTGACGGTGGCTCCCACATTTTCGAATTTTCAAAATTCAAATACGCCATCGTTTTGTGCTCGTTTTGTGCTGTTTTGTGCCGTAAAGCACGAATTTTGTGCTCATCCCCTTCTCGAGATATTCGCGTTTGAAAATTGGGAGCCAACTTTACGATGGCTTCCAAATTTTCGAATTTTCAAAATTCAAAAACGCCATCGTTTTGTGCTCATTTTGTGCTGTTTTGTGCCGTAGAGCACGAATTTTGTGCTCATCCCCTTCCCGAGATATCCGCGTTTGAAGAGCAGGTCCGTCAAGTTGGCTCCCACACTTTTGCATTTTCAAAATTCAAATACGCCATCGTTTTGTGCTCGTTTTGTGCTGTTTTGTGCCGTAAAGCACGAATTTTGTGCTCATCCCCTTCTCGAGATATTCGCGTTTGAAAATTGGGGGCCAACTTTACGATGGCTTCCAAATTTTCGAATTTTCAAAATTCAAATACGCCATCGTTTTGTGCTCGTTTTGTGCTGTTTTGTGCCGTAACGCACGAATTTTGTGCTCATCCCCTTCCCGAGATATTCGCGTTTGAAGAGCAGGTCCGTCAAGTTGGCTCCCACACTTTTGCATTTTCAAAATTCAAATACGCCATCGTTTTGTGCTGTTTAGTGCCGTAAAGCATGAATTTTGTGCTCATCCCCTTCCCGAGATATTCCCATTTGAAAAGTAGGTCCGTAAAGTTGGCTCCGTTAATATCTCGTTAACGACTAAGCTTACGATAATTTGTAGAGAGTACGAAAGTGTTTAGAAATGGAACATAAAAGAATTGTTTTAGGAAAAATCTTAAAAATTTCTACCGGAAGTGCCACTTTTACTCTTAGCGCAAAACGGTTTTTGGCTATTGTCGCTGAAAATAGAAGGTTTTTCGTAGGCTTCCTAAGTATAGAAAAGTGTTTACAAATGAATTTTGAATAACTTTTGTCCAAAGACTTTTTCAAAATCTTGAAAAAAATTTTGAAAAATTTTTCATAATTTACGATCACGAAAATTTCTCAAGAGTACAAAAGTGTTTGAAAGTAGATTCTCAAAAAACTTTTCTAGAAAAGTTTTTCAAAATTCCCACCGGAAGTGCCACTTTTACTCTTATTGCAAAATATTTTTAACTATTATCGCAAAAAATAGGTTTTCATAAATTTATGAAGTAGGTATACAAAACTATTAAGAAACTAATTCGTAATAAGTATAAAGAGGCCGTGTGGTGACCACATCTCTTTTTATAAAGAATGTCTCACATTGCAAACTTTAACTTTTATTAACTCTTTTTTTTTAGGTAATATTTTAAATTCAAAATATTTGGTATATTATATCTCAATATCTAAACTGCCATTACTTGATTAAGTTGATTATACAGAACATAATATTCAACGTTTCTTTTACAGTTGGGAGAAAAATTTATTTGTAAATAGTTGCAAAACACATAACCATAACATCAAAAGACATCAAAAGGAAATAGGAAATTACAACTTATACATATATTTTTCAAGTAATAATAATTATCGTTTTGCAATGCCAAATAAGTAATATAAGGAGTGATCCATCTCAACTGAAGGGGTATTCGTGTGCCAGTCCTTGAGACGAACACACGTATTATCTCTCCGTTGAAAATAGCTCCGCTATTTCTGACAAACATCATCATTTTCTGTTTTTAATTGAATTTATTTGATTAATTTCTGGAAGTTCTTCAAGTGCTACGCCGTTTTGGACAGTCTGTGCAGCGATTTAGTGCAGTGATCTTACAGTGCGCCGATTTTTTCAGAGATTAACCGAGTTTACTCGATTAGTTTCTGGATTCCGAGACTTTCTCGAATTTTTCTTGAGTTTTTTAGTACTTAACTAAAATTCTCTCGAATTATTTGAGAGGTTTAGTGCCGTGTTGCTGTGCAGTGTTTTAAAAATAAGTGTTTGCTGTGTCGTTAATTAATTAAATCAACCTGAGTCATACTCGGTTGGTTTTTTAATTAAATAGACCGCCTGTACGCTATTATCGTGGGCGAATTGTTGGGCTGAATTCAGCTCGTTGGCAATTCCTCTGCGTAAAAACGTATAGACGCTTCACTTACTAAATTTATACGCCTTCAGGACGTTTAATTCTCAAGCTTGCTTGAATTTTCCGGATACTCCGGAATTTTCCTGAAAGTTTTTCTGTGCCGTGTTAACATAAGTGCTAGCTACGTCTGTAATTAAATAAGTCAACCTGAGTTATACTCGGTTGATTTTTTAATTATATAGCCAACTTATACGCCATCACTGTGGGCAAATTGTTGAGCTGGTAACAGCTTGCTGACAATTTCTCTGCGTGAAGACGTGTAAGCGCTTCACTTATTAAATCCCCTACGCCCTCGGGACGCTTTTTAATTAGTTTCAGTGTTTTACGCCGCGATACGTGTTCTGTTGGTTGTGTGCGCGATGTTAGTGCCGTGCTGTGCGGTTGTGCAGTGCTAGTGTTCGTCCGTGCATCTCCATCACACGATCGCCCCACCACGCCATGAGTGCCCTCCCCTCCAAGGAGCCACACCCCGCCCGGATGGAAGAGGAATCAGGACCCAGTTCGACCAATCCCGCAATGCCCCCACTTTTTAATCTCGCCCCGACGGCCAGTACGATCGTACTGAACGATTCGATGGTAGGGTTGGAAAACATCATTAATATGCAAAGCGGCGACAGCGAGATGGACACTTCGAGTGTCACTGGCTCCGCCCCTTCCGATACCACCACCACCACCACGACGACAGAAGGAACGACTGAAGGGCCCGACCAGGAAGGCCCCTTCCAACAAGTACAGCGGAACAAAAGGCACCGCCCAAATCCCCGCTACGAAACAGAACCACCAGTGCCAGCCCCGACTAGCAATAGATACCAGGCGTTGGGAAATCCCACCACTAGCGCCAGCAATAGCGGCGTTGCCCCTCCCACTCAGGCAAACATCGCCGTAAAAACCCGAATCCCCCCGATTACCATAAAAGACAAAGACAAATGGTTGTCACTTTCTGCGGCTTTTAATTCCCGCAATATTAACTTTAGCAAAGCCCGAACCACCAACCAAGGGGTAGTAATAAACCCCTCTACTGTTGAGGACTACAGGAAGATGATCCACTTCTTGAATACAGACAAGTTAGAGTATTACACATACCAACTTGCTGAAGAGCACTCGCTCAAAGCGGTTATTCGCGGTATCCCCTCAGCGATACCAACCGCAGACATCCTCAACGACCTAATCTTGCAAGGACACAACGTCCTAAAAGTCCACCGGATGAAGAACGTCCGGACAAAACTCCCAATGCCGCTAGTTCTCGTTGAGCTCCAGAAAAACAACGAGAACAAGAAAATATTTCAACTGATTGAAGTACTCCGCCTTCGGATCACAGTCGAGGTTCCGAATAAACGAACTGAAGTCACTCAATGCTTCAGATGCCAGAGATTCGGACACGGTTCGCGCATGTGCCACATGCATCCCAGATGCGTAAAATGCGGGCAGGATCACCCCACCTTGGAGTGTAAGAAGCCCCGCGAGGACCCGGCCGCCTGCTGTAACTGCACCGGCGATCATACGGCCAATTACAGAGGATGCCCCCACCACCCGGTCAAGAGAATACACAACTTCTCCCACCCACCTAGACCCGCCCAGACAAGGAACGCGCCAAGATCTAACTTCCAAGAAGAACCAAGGAAAAACCCTTCCCAAACCAGCACCAATTACCCGCCGCTCCGCCCTTCCCCATGGGCCAAACTTCCTCAAGTTCCCGTAGTTCCCAATTCCACACCAAACCCTCAGCCCACAACAAAACCCCCACCCATCCCCAAACCAACGCAACCTGAGCAATCCACAACTCAGGACAAATTCGATGGCGATAATATCGATGTCGGCGCATTGATCCGTTTAGTTTTTAAAATAAAAACTGGTCTCAAAAAAGTCAATTCCTTGGAAGACGCCATCGAAGTCATTCTAAGCTTCACTCAGGAAATAACTCAACTTTTCACCTGTAAATGAATACACGACCCAACAAACCTTCATCTCTAAAGATTGGAGCATGGAACGCATGCTCCCTACTCCCCAAAATCCTGAGTCTCACCGAATTCGCCCAACGCCACAACTTGGACGTTATTCTGGTGAATGAAACCCACCTTCGAGCTGCAAACGCTCCACACATTCCCGGCTATACTTTGTATAGAACTGACCGCCTCTTCGGGAGAGGAGGAGGTACGGTCATCTTCATTAAATGTTTCCTGCCACATCATGAATGCTTTTCCCCCGTTCTTATGGGCTTTGAATCCACAAGCATAAAAGTTCAAACAAGACATGGAGATCTCAAGATCATATCCGCTTACAAACGGCCTCAAGCACCCCTTCTGCACGAGGAACTAGATGCCCTCCTCGATGAAAACGTCCCCACCATCATCGCTGGAGATCTAAATTCCAAGCATCCAGCGTGGAACTCTAGAGTCCGAAACCGCGCTGGAAATTCCCTGTTCTCGTACATGGAAAGGAACAACATTATCGTCGATGGTCCCGCTGAGCCCACACACTACGGCCCAACCGGAGCACCTGATGTTCTAGACATCATGGTGGCCAAAGATCTCTTCTTTGACCACTCCATCACAGCGCTCCGAGACCTCGACTCAAATCACGACCCAGTAATCATCGAACTGGGTCAAGAGCCCCCCCCTTCTGAGCGATTCAGAATTGTCATGTCCTGGCCAGCTTTTTCAAAACACCTCCAGAACAATCTCGGTCTGATTCCCTTCATCAATAATGCCCAGGAGTTGGATGAAGAAGTCGTACGCTTCACCAACTCTATCCACCATGCCAGGGAATTCGCCTCAAACCGAATTCCCGTAAACAAACAAATCTCACCTCTTCCTCGAGATTTGGTCGAACTCATCAGACAGCGAAACCACTCCCGAAGAACGTACAGTCGCACCTTACACCCAGACGACAAACGAGAGTGGAACAGACTGTCTGTTGACGTTAGATATGCCCTATCCAACCACAGGAATCAGACATGGAGGGAAAACATGGAAGCTCTGGACGAGAACCCAAAGATGTGGCAGGTCAAACGAGCCCTGGGGAGGAAACATCAACCAACAGTCCCCCCAATCCATGGGCAAAACGGAGTCGTCTACTCCCAAGACGAGAAGGTAGAGGCGTTCGCTGATCATCTCGAACAAACTTTCAGCCCTACCTTCGACAACATCAATATCGAACATCTGGAGGAGGTAGATCGGGTCGTCAACAGGCAACTCGGGATTCCGCCTCAAGAAAACCTCCGCCCAGTCACTCCGTCAGAGCTAAAATCCATACTCAAGGATCTCCATGCAAAGAAAGCACCAGGACATGACAAGGTGAGCAACACCTGTCTGAAGGCACTCCCACGTAAAGGACAAATGTCGCTTCTCAACATTGTCAACTCGGCCCTCCGCCTCAGGCATTTTCCCACCGCCTGGAAAGAAGCCCGTATCATCATGATCAGGAAGAAGACGGAAAACTCGACTTTTCCGCAAAGCTACAGGCCCATAAGTCTACTTCCGAATATGGGCAAAGTCCTTGAGAAGACCATCCTCTCCCGACTCAAGGACGAAATTGAAGATCTGGACCTGATTCCAAATGAACAGTTTGGATTCAGGAAGAGACATTCCACGACCCACCAAATCCATCGAGTGGTGCATCACATCACTACGGGCTTCAATCTACGAGAAGCGACGGGAGCAGTCCTCTTCGATGTGGCCAAAGCCTTCGACAGAGTCTGGCACGAAGGAATCATCTTTAAACTTATCCAGGTCAACATACCCACATCTCTGATCCACATAATCCAATCCTTCCTCAGTGATCGTACCTTCTCTGTTGTCCTCAAAAACTCCACCTCAGCCTCCCGGCCTATATTGGCTGGAGTCCCCCAAGGTGCTGTACTCTCCCCCCTCCTATTCAATCTATACATCCATGACATCCCTAGATCCCCCAACACTCACCTCGCCTTATACGCTGATGACACCCTCATATTTTCCCGCTCACGATCCCCCTGGATAATACAACGACGCCTTCAAGCAGCAATCGACTCCCTGGAGGAATGGTTCTCCAACTGGAGGATCTCCATTAACCCAGGGAAAAGCTCAGCAATTATCTTCGTCAGACATACCAGGACCAGGCCAGACACAAACCTTTCAATGTACGACAGGGACATACCATGGGCAGCGAAACTGAAGTATCTAGGGGTCATACTAGATACCAGGCTCACCTGGAAATTCCATATCGAAAAGGTCCAGAACCACGCTACGGGAGTGATCACGCAGCTATATCCCATGCTTCACGGTCACAACAAACTGGACCTTAACATGAAGATTCTCCTCCTCAAGGCCGTCATCAGACCAATACTGACATACGCAGCACCAGCGTGGGGACATGCTGCAAAAACCCACATTAATCGGCTCCAAATAGTCATAAACAAAGTCTTGCGTATCATCACGCAAGCCCCATGGTATGTAAGAAACGACACCATCCGTCGAGATCTCGATTTCCCAACCATCCGGGAAACCATAGTAGAGATCGCAAGGAAATATTTTGAAGATGTTCCACAACATGAGAACCCGCTGATCTCCGAAATGGAAATACACCTCCATTTCGGAAATCATCGACGACCCCAAGACGTCCTACTTGATGACCCTCCTTGAAACAACCCTCCAACACCCATCACCTTACTCCATCTCTCACTCCAAAACTCCTACTGCCCAAATACCGGCTATTATTAACACCCATCTTCCGATTCAACAATTCACTAACCAAAACCCGAGAGACCAAGAGCCGCAGCACACTGCATCTTGATCTAAACTCGGACAAAAATCATCCGCGTCACGAAACAAACCATTAAAGAACCGAAACAAAGAACTAAGTTCATTTCGGAATATCTCCATTCCTAGAAGAAGAAGAAGAACTGAAGGGGTTGGCACTGTAAAAATCCCGAGATTAGTACAATTTTATTTTAAACAGATAGCAACCATGAATAATTTCCACTATCGTTTTTCGTTTGCTATGATTTTGTTGCTATTTTTCACGTTCATTATTTATTATTTTCTCGTTTTCGTCTTTTCGAAATCTATTTTTTATAAAGACACTATTATCAATCCGCCTTTAGATTATTGGTAAGTATTATTTGATTTTTAAAGCAAGTTTTACAACTTAAACGTTTATGTAAACAACACCAAAGATTATTTAGAAGTTGTATAAATTATATTTGTAGCGTTTATTTATGATGCCGTTCTCTGTGCAGCAAGATACTTTCCTTGTTATGGCACACTTTCAGTGGCGTGCAAGATGAAAATGGACAATGGACGTACTCAGCACAATCCTACTTTAACCAGTTCATTGTGGAATATGGGAATGAAAATGTTGTATATAATACATTTGTACAGCATCGAGATAGATTGGTGAAGCGATTCATAGAAACAGGCAGTATTTTAAAAAGAAAGCGTGAAGTTACACCAACAGTTTTGACCGATGACACCATAGCTGACATAGAGCATAGAATACAAGTCAGTCCTAATAAATCTATTCGGAAATTATCTACACAGTCAGGTAGGTGTGTAAATTTAAAACTAGAAATAATGTGTATATAAGAAAAACTATTGTAGATATATCATATGGAAGTGTGCAGAGGGCTCTTAAAAAACATTTGTATATGCACCCATATAGTGTCAGTATTACAGCAGTTATATCCTCATGAGCAAAGAATAAATTATTGCCAATGGTTTAACAATACAATTAATGACGATGAAAGATTAGATATAACTCTCTTTTCTGATGAAGCTTGGTTTCACCTAACAGGTTATATCAATAGCCAAAATTATCGCACATGGTCAACTGATAAGCCACATGTATACCAAGAAACAAGTTTACATCCAATCAAAATAGGAGTGTGGATTGCTATGTCACGACGAAGTATTATTGGACCATTCTTTTTCAATGATACTATAAATGCAGTTAGATATAAAGAGATATTAGAGCCTTTTATTAATAATTTAGAAGAGCATGAGCTACATAATGGCTATTTTCAACAAGATGGTGCACCAGCACATACAGCACAAATCAATGTAGATCATCTGACCAATATTTTTAATGATCGACTCATCAGTAGAGGATGTTGGCCAGCTCGTTCTCCAGATTTGACCCCATTAGACTTCTTTTTGTTTGGGTACTTGAAAAACAGAGTATTTGCTAACATGTTAATTTGTGTTTAGAAAGTGAAGTTGGACATTTTGAACATTTACTTTAATAATTACATAATAAATACATTGTTATAAATTTGTTTTAGTGAATTATATTTGTATTTATCATTTGCACATGAATATCTCTACATATATTTCAAGTACTAACCATTGTAACATTCTATATGAAATATTCTGCCTTATAATAAACATTGAAAATTAAATTTTATATATTTTTTATATAAATATGTAAAGAAAAAATTGTTCAAACTTAAGTCTAAGAGAGAACTGTCAAAAACATTTGAAAGAACATTAGCGCGAGTTTACAGGTGTGGTAACTACCCACGAATGCCATCTTAAATATTCCATTGCCAACCCTCTTCAGTTGAGATGGATGGTGTTCAGAAACATTCGAAGTCAAAGTAGGCCTTGAAAATATGAAGTCATGTCTGAGATAGATTGATACATTTACTTAATACAATTTTATAGGACAGATTATCAAATTAGTATCTTCGATATTAAATTCCGACTTAAGTAAAGATATACGATTTTTTGTTCAGAGCCCACTTGACTTCGAATGTTTCTGAACACCCGTTATATTAGTTTTTATTTCATTAATTGATGTAGCAGACACTTCTTGGTGAAACATTTTGTAATTAACAAATTTATTATAAAAACACAGTTGGCTATTTCACAATTTTTTATTAGATTATTTCTAACTGTTTTAAGTTTTAGTTTTAAGATACTCTTTGACAATGGCATAACAGCCGAAACATGTGTTAGAAATAATCTAATAAAAAATTGTGAAATAGCCAAGTGTGTTTTTATAATAAATTTGTTAATTAGTTTTTATACTTAATTGCTATTATTTATTTGCCAAATATTCGTTCGAGTGAAGCTATCTACGGAAACGTATGGCGGACTGTCCGTATGCCATACGTTTCCGTAGATAGCTTCACTCGAACGAATATTTGGCAAATAAATAATAGCAATATAACTTATATTACTTATTTGGCATTGCAAAACGATAATTTTTATTACTTGAAAAATATATGTATAAGTTGTAATTTCCTATTTCCTTTTGATGTTATGGTTATGTGTTTTGCAACTACATTTACAAATAAATTTTTCTCCCAACTGTGAAAGAAATGGTTATAACATTAAGAGCTTTTGAATATTATGTTCTGTATAATCAAGTAATGGCAGTTTAGATATTGAGATATAATATACCAAATATTTTGAATTTAAAATATTACCTAAAAAAAAAGAGTTACTAAAAGTTAAAGTTTGCAATGTGAGACATTCTTTATAAAAAGAGATGTGGTCACCACACGGCCTCTTTATACTTATTACGAATTAGTTTCTTAATAGTTTTGTATACCTACTTCATAAATTTATGAAAACCTATTTTTTGCGATAATAGTTAAAAATATTTTGCAATAAGAGTAAAAGTGACACTTCCGGTGGGAATTTTGAAAAACTTTTCTAGAAAAGTTTTTTGAGAATCTACTTTCAAACACTTTTGTACTCTTGAGAAATTTTCGTGATCGTAAATTATGAAAAATTTTTCAAAATTTCTTTCAACATTTTGAAAAAGTCTTTGGACAAAAGTTATACAAAATTCATTTGTAAACACTTTTCTATACTTAGGAAGCCTACGAAAAACCTTCTATTTTCAGCGATAATAGCCAAAAACCGTTTTGCGCTAAGAGTAAAAGTGACACTTCTGGCAGAAATTTTTAAGATTTTTCCTAAAATAATTCTTTTATGTTCCATTTCTAAACACTTTCGTACTCTCTAGAAATTCTCGTAAGCTTAGTCGTTAACGAGATATTAACGGAGCAAACTTTAAGGACCTACTTTTCAAACGGGAATATCTCGGGAAGAGGATGAGCACAAAATTCGTGCTTTGCGGCACTAAACAGCACAAAACGAGCACAAAACGATGGCGTATTTGTATTTTGAAAATGCAAAAGTGTGGGAGCCAACTTTACGGACCTGCTCTTCAAACGCGGATATCTCGGGAAGGGGATGAGCACAAAATTTGTGCTCTACGGCACAAAACGAGCACAAAACGATGGCGTTTTTGAATTTTGAAAATTCGAAAATTTGGAAGCCATCGTAAAGTTGGCCCCTAATTTTCAAACGCGAATATCTCGAGAAGGGGATGAGCACAAAATTGGTGCTTTACGGCACAAAACGATGGCGTATTTGAATTTTGAAAATTCGAAAATGTGGGAGCCACCGTCAAGTTGGCTCCCAATTTTCAAACGCGAATATCTCGGGAAGGGGATGAGCACAAAATTCGTGCATTACGGCACAAAACAGCACAAAACGATGGCGTATTTAAATTTTGAAAATGCAAAAATGTGGGAGCCAACTTTACGGACCTAGACAAATGTTGTATATTGAAGTTAACATAAATATAAAACTGTTAGACTCATGTGAATCAGTTTTTAAGGTTATCGAGATGCAAAATGTCAATGTATATGTCAATATATTGTTAAACCTCTTTTCAAATGTTAAACGTCTTTTCTAAAATTAAATTAAAGGCACCACTTTCGATAATAACACTTTAATAAAAGTTATAGTACACGCCACAACAGCCCAACGACATAGTTTTCTTTTTCACTCCACGCTTTTTCTACCGGTATCCCCCGAAATCTCTGTATCTTTTCATTCTCGCTTCGTGCACGCTGCTCCGGCAAGTCCGCTATATCACCCCTCCGCATGCCGCACTCCATCGGATCGCCTTCTGTTGCGTGCAGGCTTGCCCGTCAGGTCCATTCGGCTGTTACAATATTCTATTTAAATATTTTATTTATAACCTATAACAATTCATATGCCATTTTTTCCATAACCTATTTTACAAAGCAAAGAATTGAGTTGGACAGTTTTTTATCCGCCAGTTTACGGTTATAAGTTCGTGTTGATGGTGTTATAGTTTACGTTAATCACTTTTTGTATTTCGTTTCGCAGCCAATAAATATCTAAATAACTTACCTTTTAGAAATCTGAACGCTTCTTCGAAAACCATTCTCTTCAAATCGCGTTTACATCTATCAAATAATTTTAGGTAACATCAAGAATAAAATTGTAAAAGGTAGGACGAAAGCCTAGTACTGTCAACACAAAAAAAAATGGGAAACCTAAAATTCGAATCGTGTGCTATTGTCAGTTTATGTCAGGTTTACTCGTGTCAAATGTTACTATTGGTTTTAGTTTTTCATTTTAAGTATGCCTCAATTAAATGAAGTCCAACAGGCTAGAATAATAGCTCACCTTGAAAATGGAAAAACAATAATGTAGGTTACTGGTGAATTTGGAATTCCTAAAAGTACTATTTGAAGAATTAAAAAAAAAGTGGGACACAGAAATAACAACAGCAAAGAAGGTGGGATCTGGCAGGTCAAAAGCAAGTACCAAAGAAGATGATGCAGCACTATTAAACTATTTGAGAAAGAATCCATTCAGTACCGCATTCGACGCAATGAACATTTCTAGTTTTCCTGCTTCTTTTAGTATGGCTCGACGAAGAATAAGAACATCCGAATTAAATAATGTTGCCGCACGAAAACCCCTATTAACTGAAGACCACAAGGGATCACTTCTCATATTTGCTTTAAATGATCAGCTGCTGAATAATATATGGGATTCTGTGATATTTTCGAATGAAAAAACGCTTAAATCATGTTCCAACGGAAAAGTCATAATCTATAGGCCATGTAACGTAGACCGTTATACCTAAAAAGGACCCGCACTACGATTCGGAGTAAATGTATGGACATGGATGAGTGCCCGAGGAACAGGCGTTCTTCTTATCGTGACAGAAAGGTTAAACGCTCATGTTTATTGCCAAATCTTAGAACAAATGATGGTCCCTTCAGTAAGAGAAATTTTTCACGACGATAATTATATATTCCAACATGATAACTGCTCCGTATACCGCCTGATTCTGAGCAAACGCAACGGCTTGAATGTACGAATATTTCTCCCGCTCCGAATAAAAATCCCCTGAACGCGTTAAGCCAATCACAAAACAGTCTGTTGCTAAACCCCCTCCTCGCGCCAACTTAATTGGCGCTTGCTATATGTATGACATCGATGTTGAGGCGCCTACAGCATTCAGGGGAATTGTATTCGAAGCGGGAAAAATATTCATACATTCGGATCGTTGCGTTTACTCAGAATTAGGCGGTATATGTCGGCTTTCGTTACTGATTGGATAAGAAGAAATAATATTAATATTCTTCCGTTTCCAGGCAAAAGCCCGGATCTTAATCCAATCGAAAATTTGTGAGGCCACATGGAAAAAACAGTGCATCGTAATAATTTTAGACCTCGGGACAGACGGGAATTGATTATTGGCATAAACGAGTGTTGGCAAAATTAACTGCACAATATTGTGAAGCTCTAATTAGATCTATGCCTAGGAGGTTTAATTTGGTGATAGAAATGCAACAAAATACTAAAGTATTATATTTCTGTTAATAACTGTACCTAAAAAAAAATACGATCTTTATTTTCTTGCCGTAATTATTTTACCACGTCTAATTTAATTATTTTGATTAATCATTCTGATGACGTCAGATAATTCTAACCACTTTGAGAAAAAAACCATAATTAAACAGATTAAAAAAACATAAAACAAATTTCTGTGTACGTTAATTTTCCATTTTTTTTTGGGAAGCGTATCTACGAAATAAATTGTAACGATTGTAACCAAAAATATAGCGGGCAAACTAAACAACAATTTAAACTCGTTACAAAGAACATATTTCCGGTTTTAGATTTAATAGATCCCAAAAATTTAGTGTTAGAATTTAGTATTATACCACTGGCGATTTGGTGAAGAGCATATATTTCAAGGTTGCATCTTAACCAAAAACGCTACGTTTAACCCTAACTTTCTTTTTCAGATCGTTCTACTGCAGATGGCAACTTTGTCGTCGAAATACGAATTGAGAAGTTTTTTAATTTATTGTGGTTAGAGTTATTCTTGTTTAGAAAGTTGTATAAATAACAAAATACAATTATAAACAAAAAATCAAATTTATTAAGAAAATCTGTAACATCGATAAAATTTATAATATAAATACACCCCATTTCCTTGTCATGTTCCACCATTATTTTGAATATTTTACTCTATTTTTACGTACGTTACTGTAATATACTATGCATTTCTAATTATAGCTTGAGCTTTGCTCATAATATCATTAGCACCTTTATTTATCAAGTTCTCGGCAAGAACTTTACCTAATTTTTCAGCATCCTTGAACGTCTGTATGGAAACATCTGAATGCGGCACTAAACCGCAGAACAAATTCTCATTAAATAGTTCTTCTTTGATGTCGCTTTCAGTTTCGAACACGATTTTTCCGTCTTTTTTATACGGACACTTATCGATGTCTAAATTATTAACGCCTTCGATATGCCCACTAACTGGACATTTACTCACGGCGTGCGCTTCTAGAAACGGACACTTTCCCATAAAATCAGCACCTATGGGCAGAGTGACTGGGCATTTATCATGAGGATCTGCCTCTTTTGTAAGAATCGAAGAGTTATCTAGAGTGTCTACATCGTTACTTAGTTTAATTCGTTTATAAGCATGGTCTTGAAATAGTTCATTATTATTTTGGCTTGTGTTCATTTCGTTTTCGATATTTTTTTGATATTCTTTATTGCACGTGTGTAAAGATTCTATATCGGTATTTTTAACACAATTACTGTTTTCACTTGTTCCATCTCTATACGGACATAGAGCACAATACGTAGAACAAGCTATTTGCAATTCACATTCGTTCTTTTCTTTCAATTCATCAGCGCCATCTAGTGACCATACCGCACCCGTTAATATTAATTTGTATCTACATCCGTTCGTTTTGATTAAATCAGTCTTCACTGCAACGGGAGCACTACATCCTCCACCTAAAGTCTTCAAGAATGTACGTTCCGCTATTATTCTAATCGCAGTGTGAATATCGTACAGGGGTTGTAGTAACGATAAAGTTCTTTCATCTTTCTCGCGACACTCGACTGCAATTGCCCCTTGACCGACAGCGTAAAGAATATCGTCGTCATCTATAATCTGTAAAATAATAAAAGAATATAGTGCACAGATTATGTTTAGAATGGAAGTTTTTTATTTAATCTACTTATAGTCCCTTATGCCCGATTGACGCGAAAAATTTTCTTGAAAAATATTCTAATAATTTTCATACTTTTTCGATATTGCTGTACGAGCGTGTATGACACCCATTATTATAGACAAAAAATTGCACTTACGCATGCGTTATAGTGTGTAAGTTTGGTGTTATCGTGGCAAATGTTGGCGGTCCTCAGTAAATTAAATTGTCAAATTCTTAGATTAGCTGATCAGGTGTATACCTCCTAAATTTATAATATAATTCCTATGAATAATTTAGTCAAAAATGTCAAACATCACAACATATGTTACCTTGCCACTTATATCCCTTTTCGCACTTTTTCATGCAGACTTGGCCAAAAATTTAGAACCGATTCTAAATAATTTCGCTGCTAAGGTTTGCAGAAAATTTAGCACGTATTGTTTTGTTTCACACGTTGCGAAATTTGCATGTAAATTTTCATAAATTTCATTTTATTGCAAAATTTCGCATCGTGTCATACGGGTCTTAGAAAACAGAGCTTATGGAAATATCGTACCGCGTTATGTTTTGTCGCGGAAGATACTTTAATAAAAAAAATTAACATGAATGTAATATAATAAGATTATGAAACTTGATTTTATTCCGAAAAATTCAAAAAATTAATTTAAATACTTATTCAAATTCACGGCCTTCAACGAAATGGCTAGCGTCTGGTGGTAAATTTTTGAACTGAAGCGATAGGGACGATATTCTAAGGTTACATTGAGCCATGTGTCATAAACTTAAAAAAATTAAAATCAAATTAGTTTAGTCACCACTTTTAAAGCTAAGGCCATGTTAAGATAAGAAGCAATTCAATCTCCTAACAGTTAGAGTATAGTTTATTTCAAATTATAAGAATATAACTTTGAACGGCTCTAATGCTTTTATTTCACCACCTGCGGCAATAACTACCTGTCCGCTCAATACGATTATCTTTTACGCTGTGATAACGCAATGCAATTTGTGTGTATGCAAACAATCTCAACCAGGTCACAGCCTCGTTCCCGTAACGCAAGTGTAACGCGTGTTACAAATACGTCCTCGCTCACGCGAGTTGTTTGCAAACACAAGCTGCATGTCAGGGTTGTATAATATTCCCTAAGTAGTACGAGGATGATCTGATGGATATATAACGAGAGTAATGCAAGAGACGGACATTCACAGATTCACAGTCACGTTCACATATTCAGTCTTAAACAAGAGTCAGATTCTTAACCAGAATCATGTCCTCTTTTATACTCTCTTTAGATAGACAGTAATAATATTAGTGATAAGTATATCATAATGTATATAAACGTTATCCAGTTTTAAGTGTTAAATATTAATTATACGATGTTACCCAAACTTCGTGAGTGTCTTACTTTACCATAAGTCGCCCTACCTGTTATCCCGTGGGCTACCCAAAGGCCCAACATCACATGGCGATTCTGCCTACCTACGGCTCAGGACCATTCTGCCAGTCAATTAAGACTGCAGGGAACATGTAGGAAGCCGGAACGGACCAAGGAAGGAAAAACCTACAGTGTAGCAGGTCAAGATCACGAAATGGGCAATTACGCGACGAAGGAAGAGGTAATCATCGCTGGCAATGACGCCAACATAAAAAACAACGTAGACACCATCGACATCCTCGGCGTAGTGGCATTCGTGGGAGTTATGGTAATATTAACGTCCTGCTGCTGCTACGGTTTATACCGGCACGTGAACAAGAGGATGACGAAGGCCCTATCCGCTCAGGTTCAACTGGAGTTCCACCGAAGCCAGGAGAAGGTCTAGTCTAACACCCATGTCCGCCCCCGACCAATTCACACAAATATACGAAGAAGTAAAGGTATTTTTTAGTAATTTAAGGAAAGACAATGTTAGTAATAAGAGTGATATTAACGTAATTAAGCGCAAACAAGCGCTAATAGACAATTTTAACCTTAGATTGTATGAAATAAGGGAGCAATTTTAATAAAGTAGCACATAGTTTAAGTACCCGGGAGGCAACTAAAAATTGTATTAAAGACATTACCGCGACGTTAGATGAGGCTACTGAAATTTTAAATAACAGATTAAGTAATTTAAATGTAACAATTGGCAACATGGCTGAGAATTTCGATTTACGGACTGCCTCAAGTTTATTACCTGTAATGAACGGTAAAGAAGAAGTAACTCTGCAACTTATAGATTCGATCGAATTATATGACGCTTTGTTAAATAACGCGGGAAAGGAAAGTTTAACCAAATACGTTCTAAAAACACGGTTATCCCCTAAAGCAAAATTAAGGTTACTCAAAACATACCCCAGCAATGCCGCTTTAATTACAGACTTGAAACGCTATTTCATTGCGAAAAAATCGGTCGCAGCATTAACGTCACAATTATACAATGCGAAACAGGGCGCGAAAACGATAAACGAATACGGCGAGACAGTAGAAGATCTGCTCGCGCAATTATCAATCACGCAAGCAGGCGACGACGACACGTTAGTAGATAAATTCCGTTCTGCAAATGAACAAATTGCAGTTAATACATTCGCAAATGGACTCCGCGACCCCAACATAAAATTATTAATAAAAGCTCGCAACCCTAGCACATTAAGCGACGCGATTCAGGAGGCTGCAAACGAACAGATACTCAACCCCGCAAGCAATGCAATTTATCATTTCTCAAGAAAAGCTACGTTTAATAATTCAAAAACTACGTTTAATCATGCACAAGCCAAAGACAATCGGTACCGAAGATATAGGCAAACTAACAACGAGAATAGACGAAGAAATTTTCAACATGACAATACACATGGCAATTATAATCAAAATTATAGAAAGAAATTTGTAAGGCGCGACAAACGCGATAGCCGCGACAGAGTATTCGCTGTATCATCAAACGCGACCCAGCGCGACGATAATAACAATAATCAATTTTTTCGAAGAGTCGTCAACTAAAAACAGATTCCAGTCAACATTTTTTAACCTCGACGGTTTAACATATATTAATTCATATTTCAATAATAAAGACAATCTATTTCTAGTTGACACAGGTGCTTCGATAAGTGTTATATTTTTAAATTCTATTTATACAAACATAATTGTTGATAAAACACAGAAGGTAAACATAGTCGGCATCAACGGCAAAACACAAACACACGGATCCGCTTTCATTACGCTAAACCTATGCGAGGCCAAGGTCAGGCACAAATTTGCAGTATTAGACAATGTAAACAATAACAAATTTATAGGTATCATCGGTTCCGACATACTTGCCAAATACAACACCGTTATAGACTACGAGAAATATAATATTACGTTTTCAATTGAAGGTCAGCAAATTACATTACCAATGCATTCCGACGAGAACACGGTTGTTAATATTCCGCCTCGTTGTGAAATAATCAAATATTTTAAAGTAAGTACGTGTAGCGATTGTGTAGTTTCCCAGAAGGAAGCTGCCCCAGGTATATTTATAGCAGGCTCTGTTGTAACCCCAAAAAATGGTTTAGTGCCCGTAAGAATATTGAATACAAGAGATAGCGACGCGACATTGAAGAACTTCGCTCCTACGGTAACAGACCTTGATAAATACAACGTCTGCAGTTTCAGGTGTAATGACACTAAATCAGTCGAACGCGTCGACAAAGTTTTACAAACAGTAAACACCTCACATCTAAACAAAGAAGAAAACATTACGATGCAAAAAATTATCGCTAAGTATTGCGACGTGTTTTTCCTTGATTCAGATAAGCTTACGCACACGAACATATACAGGGGAGACATACAGGTTAACCCGCAGATAAATCCGATATATTCTAAACCCTATCGATTGCCACATTCGCAAAAACATGAGATCGACAGACAAGTAGAGAAACTTTTGTCCGATGGCATTATAGAAAAGGCAAAGTCACCGTGGTCATCCCCACTATTATTAGTTCCCAAGAAAAAGGATAAGGACGGAAACCGGAAGTGGAGGATAGTGATCGACTACCGCTTGTTAAATAAGCAGATAGTCGATGACAAATTCCCATTGCCATCAATCAACGAGATCTTAGACTCGCTTTCAGGCGCAGTCTATTTTTCTCATTTAGATTTAGCACAAGGCTATCACCAGATAGAATTAGAGCCCAAAAGCCGTCCCTACACAGCATTTACTACCGGAAAAGATCAATACCAAATGTGTCGACTTCCAATGGGACTAAAAACAAGTAGTAGCGCTTTTTCTAGAGCCATGACAATAGCAATGTCAGGACTTAATTACGAACAATGTTTCATATATCTTGACGATCTCATAGTTTTCGGCAACAATCTCCGACAACACAATCTGAATTTAGTTAGAGTACTGGAACGGCTAAGAAAGGTTAATCTTAAACTTAACCCAGGCAAATGCGATTTTTTACGAAAGGAAATTTTATATTTGGGACACGTCATTTCGGCGGAAGGAGTCTCACCCGACCCTTCCAACGTAAAAGCCTTAATGGAATACACGGTTCCTAAGAACGCAAAAGACGTAAAACGATTTGTCGCATTCGCCAACTATTATAGACGTTTCATTCCAAATTTTGCCAACATCGTGAATCCCTTGAACAACCTTACAAGGAAAAATGTGATTTTTACATGGTCCGATGTGGAACAAAAGGCATTCGAAAAGCTCAAGCTAGCCCTACAGACACCACCAGTTTTGCAATATCCAGATTTCGATGCGGATAACATGTTTACTCTAAAAACAGACGCATCCGGCTACTCAATTGGTGCAGTGCTATCCAACGGCAACGACAGGCCAATCGCTTATGCCAGTCGATCCCTAAACAAAGCGGAAAGGAACTACTGCACAATTGAAAAAGAGTTATTAGCCGTGGTTTGGGCAGTGAAGCATTTCAGGCCTTACTTATATGGTCGAAAATTCAAGATCTTCACAGATCATAGGCCATTAGTATATTTGTTTGGAATGACCAACCCGTCTAGCCGTCTTACGAAATTCAGATTAGTGTTAGAAGAATACGATTTTATCATCAATTACGTTAAGGGTTCAGAGAACGTAGTTGCAGACGCCTTATCACGGATAGAGATAGATTCCAACGACTTGAAGGAGGTTAGTAATGGGATTAATGACAGCATTTTTGTTACGACTAGAGCTCAGTCAAGACAGGTAGCTGCCGATCACACCATTACGAACCCAGCAGTCACAGAATCCACCGGCTCCAGGGTAGGCCACCCCGGGGTTGTGGAACTGTTGAAAAGGCCAGCGGGATCTATCGAACTTCGAGTGATAGACAAGGCAAGCTTCAATTCCCTCCAACGTCGTAACGGAACAAGCATGCGTTCCAAGGAAGTATTCCTATACGACGAAGATGCTCTCACAATTTTTATGAAGGAGACTGTAGTTACAATGAGTCCCCAGCAGTACATGCGCTTATTGGCTACACTCCAGGAGTTCTGCGCAGGACACGACATACAGGAAATATGTATAGTCAAAGACAATTCCAGGAACAGCGACTTCCTGAGAAATTTTATTCCATGGAAGAAGAGAGAGCCAAACGATTTAAAGATAAACGTAATAGGAGGAGTGGTAAGAATTGAAGACTACGAAACACAGCAACTAATCATCAACGATTATCATACGCTACGTACAGGAGGACACGGAGGAGTAAACCGAACATTTAACCAGATCAAAAGGTTTTATTATTGGCCAAAACTAAAGCACGACATCGAATCATTCGTGAAACGGTGTAGTGATTGCCAAAAACACAAGCACTCAATACCAAACAAAGAACCAATCAAGGTAACGACCACATCGTCATACGCTTTCCAAAAGATTTTTGTAGATCTAGTAGGTCCATTAAACCAAGACCACGAGGAGAACAAGTACATCTTGACACTCCAATGCGAACTAACAAAATTCGTGGAAGCATATCCTATTCAAAGCAAAGAAGCTGCCACAGTAGCCAGAGCCCTGGTCGAGAATTTTATATTAAGATACGCTATTCCCGAACAGATAGCTTCCGACCAAGGAACAGAGTTTATGGCTGCAGTTTTCAAGGAAACTTGCTCACTGTTAGGAATACAGCAATTGAGATCAACTGCTTACCACCACGAAACGTTAGGCGCATTAGAGAATACACATAAGAATCTCGGAGCGTATCTACGAATCCAATTAGATAACCATAAAGACAATTGGTCGACTTGGATACCTTATTGGTGCTTTGCGTTTAATAACACAGTGCATACTGAAACCAAATATACACCGCATGAGTTAGTTTTCGGTAAACACAATCCCCTACCTTCATCAATAACGAACGCGATAGAACCGCTATTCAATTTTGAAAATTACGCCGCAGAAATGAAGTACAGACTCCAGACAGCCCTGCACGATGCGAAACATAATTTGATCCTATCGAAAGTTAAGAGGCAAGAAAAGTTAAATAGGAATCGCAGGCCCACACACTTTTGTGTCGGCGATCAGGTCTTAATAAAAAACGAAGCAGGGAATAAACTTGAGTCACTGTATAACGGCCCCTTTATAGTAACTGAAACAGACAAGCCGCCAAACATAACAGTTTGCATAAACGGTAAAGACACCGAAATACACAAAAACCGCCTTAAGCATTATCACGCCTAAAAGCAAATACAAATATGTCAGTTAGTATAAGTGTTAGAATAAGTGTAAATATGTTAGTAGGAAATAAGAAACTTGTATACATGTAATAAATAAGCAACTATTTTTAAGGTTAATAGTATATGTCATATTTTTAGTGATCACCGTACTACAAGAATAAGAAAGGTATAGATTTTAACATAAGAAAAACAAACACCTCAGCGTTATTTTTCTTAACCCCCAGGGAGGGTGGTGTGATAACGCAATGCAATTTGTGTGTATGCAAACAATCTCAACCAGGTCACAGCCTCGTTCCCGTAACGCAAGTGTAACGCGTGTTACAAATACGTCCTCGCTCACGCGAGTTGTTTGCAAACACAAGCTGCATGTCAGGGTTGTATAATATTCCCTAAGTAGTACGAGGATGATCTGATGGATATATAACGAGAGTAATGCAAGAGACGGACATTCACAGATTCACAGTCACGTTCACATATTCAGTCTTAAACAAGAGTCAGATTCTTAACCAGAATCATGTCCTCTTTTATACTCTCTTTAGATAGACAGTAATAATATTAGTGATAAGTATATCATAATGTATATAAACGTTATCCAGTTTTAAGTGTTAAATATTAATTATACGATGTTACCCAAACTTCGTGAGTGTCTTACTTTACCATAAGTCGCCCTACCTGTTATCCCGTGGGCTACCCAAAGGCCCAACATCACAACGCAAACAAACTGCTGAAGTTCGTAATGACAAAATTTAAGTAAATTGTAATTACTGCAATTTAGATTAAATAAAATTTAATAATAATATAAGTACCAACAGTTGTTAATTTGAATATATAGTTATTATATATAGTTAAATAGTCATTAAATTACAATTTAGATGAAATTAAATGCTTATATTTATTAAACAAAATTTAAGTAAATATAGTTAGGAGAGTTGGTATATATTACATCTAATATTGAGTCTATTTATCATTTATTGTTAATCTTTACTGCTGTATACATATTTGATTTTTCTCTCTTTACTTAACAAACATGTGGCGACCTTTTGCTGAAAGTGTTAGTGATTATGATGTGGATAGTGATAATACTGTTGGAGCACGACAGAGAAAGCATATATCAGAAGATGAAAAACAGATAATTTTCAATGTCTATCATACCCTGATGGAAGAAAATAACGAACTACAAACCCAGAACAGAACATTCAACGAACGTCGCAATTAACCAAGTTGCCTTTTGGAACAATATATAAAATAATTAAGAATAACGCAGGGCCTCGAAAGCAAAGAAGTGATAAAGGAGCACCGAGAAGAATTGAAGAATATGAAATTGATACTATTAGGCAGCAAGTATACTCCTTCTACAGAGGAAATGTTGTACCTACACTTGACTGCTTACATAAAAGAATCAGTGATGAGCCTATAAATATTCTGTGTTCTAAAGCAACCTTGTAGCGGACGCTAAAGAAAGCTGGTTTTAAGTTTGGCACTATAGACAAAAGTCGCACAATTATGGAAAGCCCGAGGTTACAGAAACTTCGATATGAATACTTAACGGCAATTAGAAGGTATAGACAGGAAGGACGATTTATATGTTATTTAGACGAGACGTGGTATGACACCCATGACACAATTTGCAAAGGTTGGGTGGATAGTTCAAGTACGTGTCAGTTGGACGCACCGGTTTCAAGAGGGAAGAGAATAATCATTCTTCATGCTGGGTCAGAAAAAGGATGGATCGGACAGCCGCTATTATCTGCTAAAAATGTTAAATCCTCAAGTTTAGATTACCATGAAGATATGATCTCATCTTTATTTGAAGAATGGTTTTGTGACACTTTGCTGCAAAATTTACCAAAAGATAGTGTGATAGTGATGGACAACGCTCCGTATCATTCTCGACAGCTAACCAAAGTTAGTACAAAATGTAATAATAAGAAAGATATTAAAACATTTTTAGAAGCAAATGATTTATATTTTGAGGATCATTATACAAAAAACCAATTAATAGAGGTGATGAAGACAAAAGAATATTTAAAGTATTATTATGTGGATAACAGAGCCAAAGAAGCAGGACATACAATTTTGCGTTTACCACCATACCATTGCATTTTCAATCCCATTGAATTGATATGGGCCCAACTGAAAAATACCATAAGACGAACAAATCAAACACCGAAATTTAGTGAAAGCAGTGTAACACACATACAAAATGCTATGGAACATAACAAGTGTTCATTTGAAAAGTCAATCTAGTAGCATGTGATTTACTGAGAACATTTTGAAGTATAGCAAACGCCAATTAAGTTGGCGCGTGGAGGGGTAAGTTCGCGCAGGATTAGAAGTAGTGGGGAGATTTATATTTGGTTTTACATCAAATGTCAGATAATTCTAACCTCTGAGCGTGTGTCACTTTATGATCCTCTAGCAAAGACATTATGTTCCGTCAAACGTCAATGACAAATGTATTCTGACAATTAGTTGAGTAGTGGGGGTGGACATTTTTGAAAACGGCTTCTGCGCACCCCCTCCTCGCGCCAACTTAATTGGCGATTGCTATACATATGTCGTAAATTAAAATTTATTACTTAACCTACGAAGTCGTATATTTTGACAGTTTCATACAGTTTCAACATTACTGGATTGTTATTAACTTCCATGCATTTCTGTTCGATTCTCTGTAGCATATCATTCAAATTCAATATAGGTGTTCGAAATATGTTATTTTTTAGTCCCTCAAGTGACGATTACTTTCATTTACTTTTTTAAATTCGGTGATAATATATTATAAGGCCACAAAAAGAAGCAAGGTGTTAAATCGCATGAACGTGCAGGCCAGGCAATTTCAGTATTTCGACTAATTATACGCTCATCAAAAAATTCTCTTAAATAATCCAAAGATTCTGCATACAGTGACAAGGTGCTCCGTCTTGTTGGAAATATGCATTTTGAAGTTTATCATCATGCAACTGATTGACAAATGGTTGTAAAATTTCCGTACGGTACCTTTGAGCAGTTAACGTTCCCCGAAAAAATATTGGTCCAATGATTCGCCTTTGGCTTATCGCTGCCCAAACACCAATTTTCTCTGGATGTAGCGATTCTTCATTAATTACATGTGGATTTTCACTACTCCAAATTCTTGTATGTATTTTGTGAATTTAGGTATCCCGTTTTATAAAACCATGCCTCATCAGTAAAGATGACTCTTTGCGAAAGTTCTCCATTATTGTTCATATTTACAAACCAATTACAAAACTGTAGTCTACGTGGGTAATCAATTTCTAACAATTCCTGTACTGCTGTGACACGGTATGGTTAAAGTTGCATATCTTTTTTTAATAACTTGTGAGTTGTACCAACAGAAAGGTTTATTTGTTGACTCAAATGTCGAACAGATGTTTGTGGTTCATTTTCCATTATTTCTTCAACACGATTGACAACTTGAGGTGTACGTACGGAGGTAACTGCTCCGCTGCCTGATTTTCTTAAGAGACTACCAGTTTCAGAAAAAAGTTTTAAAGTTCTATCCAAAGTACTCATAAATTGTATATAATCTATTACAAAATGTGGAAACTCAACTTGAAATTCTACCATGCAATCTTGAACTGAATAAACCCATAAATCATCAATTTTATTACCACTTCGAAAATAAGGCTGGACTAAAAAATTTTATGTTCTAAAGTGAAAGCCATTTTAAAACTGAGAAGCAATTTATTTAAACCAGAATCGACGCACGATTATTTTATGCACTAACTGATATTTGTGATTGACATCATCAAATGTCATTTGGATTTACGTTTACGGAACAACAAACACATACTAATATATTTGCGTCTTATTCTATCAATATTTCAAAGTAACCTAGATTGACTTTTCAAATGAACACTTGTTATAACTGCTGTAAATTGGAAAAATGCTGTTAAACACGCAATAGCGAAAGAGGACGAATATATGCGCATGTACAAAATAGTAGCACCTTTGATTATAAATTTGCAATACGATTCAGACACAGACACCGATTTGCAAGACGACTCATACACAGATGATTTATGAAATGCGGTGACACATAAAAATTTTATTGTGTATTACAAATAAATTAGCTTTATATATCTATATGTATCCACTACACATGTTGCCACACGATTTGTAATTTTTTCTTTGTATATAAAGCCAATGTACAGATATTTTTTATTATATACTTGAAATTAACAGCGTTTTATTATTATATTATAGGGCCCTAATTTATAGTCAATACGGCCCCTAGATTCATACGTTGCAAATAGGTAAACCGTACCCGTTCAATAAGGAGACCAGGTATAATAATTATCATCACAGAAGGTGGTGCAATAAAAGCATTAGAGCCGTTCAAAGTTATATTCTTATAATTTGAAATAAACTATACATGTAGTTAGAGCTATACACATAATTGATCTTTAATACAAATATCTGGATGACTGTAGGATTATCATGTAGTAAATCTATCCAAACCAAATTTTGTGAAGATATGCTTCTTTCGAAATAAAAATAATGTACAATTCTTATTCTTGGTAATATTTCTTAGCAATATAGCTCGCTTAATACATATAATATAATTTTTTAATAAATAATTTATTGAATGCAATAGTAATAATTGCACAATTAATTGTCAAATGTAGTAAGAATATGACCATTAAAGCTTCAATATATGCAAAAATACTTGCTAATTATATCAACAAGTCGATCGATCTTTAAATTTAAACCTAAATCCAAGGAGAAAATGATTACATAGCGGTGTTTTAGTTGATTTTATGATTGTCAACAATGTTTTCCCCAGCACAGTCACATTGACATTTTTGTAGCCGCATCTAAATTTTAGTGATGGAATAACACGAGGGAAAAATAGTCGGACATTCGATTATTGCTTGACACGAGTACTGCTCGATTACTCAAATGAAATCACTCGAGTACTAGAAATCTATTTTTTTGTTATTTATATTTAACTTAATTTATAACTGGCGGACAAAAAAAACTCATCCACTCTTTTCGTGCATTATAAAACGATCTTCAATATGTCAAAATAATAATTATTGTAGCTGTCATAATGTGTCATGTAATAAGTCACAATATTACTGCGATGGTCTACTTAAATGAAGTAGGTATAACCTCCAAATTCACACACCTAATTCACACCATGTAAATATAATTAAAATGTTATTAAATGTCAATATGATGGGTCAGTTTTTTGTCCGCCAATTTACATATACATATTTATAAAAATAAAATACTTTCTACAAAATAACACAATTTTAAATTTCTATATAAATAATAACAATAATAGCTAGAGCAGACCAATTTCCGTGCGCGCCATGTGCGCCGATGTGAGGATGATTGTATTGCATCAGAACTAATAAAAAGCATTCAGTATGTGTTTGGTACTTGCTTAGACTGCATGTAAGTGTAAGCATACGTAATAAAATGTCGTCAACACATAAATCGAGAAAACGACCGTTGTCAGACGAACTGAATAAGTTTATTATGGATTTCCCGGACTTAATATACAATGCTCAAAAATTAAATGTTTAGTGTGCAATACATATCTAATGTGTTGGTCAAAAACACATTGTAAAGAACACGTAAGCAGTTCGAAGCACAATAATAACAAAATTAATCGACAACAGTTTATACATGAACTATGTGTAACTATGATTGTGTGTACACTGCCGTTTACCTTGTTAAGTAATGATTCATTTATTTCATTTTGGAATAAATACGCGAATCAAACATTACCGAGCACGACAACGTCACGAAGGAATTTACCATCGGTGCGTAAACAGGTTGAAAATAAAATCAAAGCCGAACTGAAAAATAAAAAACCGTGGTTATGTGTGGACGAAACAACTTACAGCAAAAAACAATCTGTAGTTAATGTGATGGCGCGTAATATGGAACCACATCAATCAACGTCTTCAATTTTATTAGCATCCAGACGACTAGAACAATGTAATGCCGAAAAAATTTCAGAGGTGCTATTAGATTCTTTGGAAAAATTTAAACTTTCGAAAGTATTAATGTTTATGACCGATGGTGCCGCAACTATGTGTTCTGTAGGCCGGTCTCTTACAAAATATTGTCCTAACTTGTTACATATTACTTGTAAAGTCCGTACTCTACACCTTGTGGCAGAACAGGTTCGTAGATGCTATCCAGAGGTAGATGCTTTAATATCGAGTACAAAGGCAGTATTCCTGAAATCTCCAAAACGTATTGGGAAATTTCACGAATTGCGTCCCCATACCCCTGAGCCACCACAGCCGATTCTGACACGTTGGGGTACATGGTTACGGGCGGGGTTTTACTATCACGAACATTTTGAAAAAATTAAGGACGTGGTTTTATCATTCGATCCGAAAGAAAGTGCAGCTATCAATACAAGCCAGAAAAAAATTCAAGATGCCCAGATTAAAATGGATTTACAAAGTATTCGTGAGAATTACTTGGAATTAGAAGAAGCAATAACAGAATTAGAAAATTCGTCGCTGTCCTTAGAGGAATTACTGCAAATCGTTAAAGATGTTCACGCATAACTGTGTGCTGTAGAAGACGCAAAAAGTGAAAGTGTTCTAATTAAATTTGAAAGTGTTTTAGACAGAAATGCAGATTTTGATATTTGTGAGGGCACGTCTACAGATGCGTTAAGTTGCTTAACAAAGTATTTTGATTATGGGAATATAACATCACTAGATGTAGAACGCTCGTTTTCTGAATATAAACATATTTCTTCCTCACGGCGGACATGTTTTTCAGAAATAACCTTAGAAACGCACCTGATGTTGAAAATAGACAATCTAGTTTCTCCAGTTTGTCAATTCTTGGAAGACGCTTAAAACGGTAAGTGTTTTTTTAAATCCTCTGTCGTGCACACAATCACTGATTTCATACATTTTCCATTTTATTTATAGGTACATACAACGCTGCTATAATATGTACTATTCTTATTTTTCGTGTGTTTATGCATATTACTTTAATAGCAGAAAACCAAATGTATATTTAATTATTTCTGATAGAATAAATGTCTCTACTTCTATACTTATATCGGTAACAAGCTCATGTTGCGTCCCTATTCTATCGCATATTCTAATATATTACGAATTACACTCCCATACCGGCGCTCATGGCGCGCACGGAAATTGGTCTGCTCTAATAATAACTATGAGTAGGTATTAAATTAGAAATAACTATGGCATACTTAAGTATAGAAAAAGAAAACATGTTTGAAAAAAAAGAGTTCAATATTAATTCACTTTAAACAATTTATAAATCCATATAAAATAATCTGTTACATAAAAGTATTATGCATCAATCTAAAAACTCGCAATAAGATTATCCGAGGTACAAGTACTCGGGTGATCATCCGATTATTATAAACGTCTGAGCAGTGACTTAATGTCGCTTGAAACAGTTCCAGCCCGGAACCCAAAAAGCAATTTTGGACAACGACCGTGGCAGCCTACAAGTCAGACAAACATGCATGGTCTGTAAATATACGTACCTTCGATATTCTTTTCTGCCATCCCATTCTTTGCAAGCCAGCTGTTGCTAAAATAATCGCTCGGAAGTGATTTAATTCATCTAATTTTTTCAGTCTCGTGTTTAGGTTGCCCCTGATATTTTCCACTTTCAAATGAGGATAGTATTTATGGAGTTGAGCTGCACGTCTTAAACTTGATGTGCCGACAATACTATCGCTAGGTAATGTTTTCAACGTATGATTTTTGAAGTCCTGGTGCAAAACCAACGCATCCCTTGGATCTTCTCTAAAATATTCATTCACAATAATTTTTCGCATTATTTATCCTATAAGACGAAAATAGTTAATTTCTATGATTATGTATGAAGTATATTTTTAGTAATACAATTAAATGTATTATAGTCTGTGTTACGAGAGCGCATGGGCGATTTTTCAGGGAAAATGTGTTCCAAAATGAAATTTACTTTAGTACATGTTTGCAAGAACTAAAGTGGGTTATTTGATCCATAGGGAACAAATATTAATTGAATTCCCTAGAGAATTTATTGACAGATTCAAAAAAAACAATGTCAAACTTGATACATTTTTATTACAATTTTTTTTTCAGGGTACCATTTCATATTGTTGCTCGTAAATTTTACGCGTTTTGGAAGGCATTAGGTCTCCCAACGCCTCTTCGGCAGCTTTTTATAGGTCAAATTCTTTACAATTTTTATTCATTTTTGCAATTTTTGCAAAATAACTGGGCTTGTTGACACCGTAACTATGATGAATTTCATGGCAAACTTGTATATTTAAAATTTGCAATAACGATCATAATTTTCAATTATAAATTTTGATGATAATATCTCTGCTTCGGAAGTGCAAAAAATAGCCTATACGCCACAGGACTAAAGTGCTAAAATCCCTTGAGTGGTCCAATCTCCACTCGCAGGATTAAATGCTACACTTTAGTCTCTGGGTGTATAATATACTATTATTGCTGGAAAGCATTTTTAATGTCGCAATTACCCAATATGCAATCCAGTTGCCGTTATTATCGACTATTGCTTAACCCTGCTGTTAGATTCAAACAAATATACGAATCCTAGATTAAAAGACCATTTGGTCCATACTACATGTTTCAGTAAAAGTAAAAATTTAATCCAATATAATTACATATATTATTTGATTGAATACCTCGTTAATATATTTAATTAATGTTATTTTGTATCGTGCCATGTGGCATCTTCCATCATAATCACAATACAACTGATAAGTACAAATATTTGGTTGTGGGATTCCCCTTTTTGCATTTTGCTATGAAAACACATGACAATTTATATTGCTTTGTTTAGTTTGTGTTTTGCTTTCTAAATATCCACACGCTTTTTTCATACTGTATAACGAAATGGCAAACAACGTTACTTGAACGAAGATGATATTCGTGAAGTGCTCAATTCAGAAAGTGACTCAGATATTTCAGATATTATCTCAGCACAACCAGGACCAACTAGATTTGCAGTATCTAGATACAGTGATATGATGTCAGCATTTTTGTGTTTCTTTTCGCCTCCAATAGAAAGAATCATTATCGATAATACTAACAATTACGGCAGAGTCAAATTTAGTGACAGCTGAACCGACATTGATGAAGACTTATTGAGAGCGTATATCAGACATCAAATGCTACATTTGTGGCAAGTTTATTTGCAAAATCAACAGAAAAATATTTTGTTCAGCATGTACTGAAAAAAACTATCAATAAAATCAAATTTGTTGTAGAAGAAGCTTTGTGTTTTGATTTCAATCAAATAAAAATATAAACTGGACCAGATGGTCCCCAATCCAAGATAAGTAAATTTTCATTTTTTTCAGTCCGGCTTAATGTCAGGCACTTGAAATTATGGATATAAAATTATGTTAATAAGAGAACACATGAGCTGAAACTCAAAGCAATATATAATACCGTTTAAAAATTATAAAGCTAGCAAGCAAAATATTGGACCAAATGGGCCTAATCTAACAGCAGGGTTAACAGCATTTTTCCATGTTTGCGACAAGATTTTCTGAATAATCTGTATCAAATTAATTTAATCTGATGGGGTAGTTGTTTCAAATTCAATAGATGCTTTATTTTCAGCTTCATTTTCATGTAAACTGATATATTTTCATTTGGCTAATTGGGACGACCAATCTAATATTGTTATCATATTATGTGTAGACGACTCCGAGATTTTGCATCGATATCCTCTTGAAGTATCCATTTTTTCCCGTTTACAAAAGCACTTTTCGACAAACTTTAGTGACGATAGATTCGCAACATTTGCTTAGCATCCAAGTTATAGAAAAACACATATAACGATCTAAAACTCCGCACATTAAAGTGAATTTTTAAAACGTGTTTAGTAGTTCTTTCGAGCACTAATAAGGCACGTGCCCTTTTCTGCAAGTCCACGTATAAATAGAGATTTGTCGATAAAGAGGCAGTTGTCCCAATCTTGAGTGTAATTTTTCTATACACATAGAGATCAATCAATGTTTTTTGGAGTACAAAGCGGCTTAGACTTAGTACTTTTATATTTAACGTTTGCAAGTTGTAAGCATGAGCGAATTGTTCTTATTAATAATATGTTTAATACTTTTTAAACTAATTTATTTTAAGCTTGGCGTAATGTTAAATTAGGATTTTGACGAAATATCGTTACGATCATTTCATCCTGCCTTTTTGTTGTTACGACAGAAATTTCATAATCTGGCAAATCATTATATCTTAGAACCCACTTCCTAACAAACTGTGACTTTTTAATTTATCTATCAGCGGCTGCAACATTCGTTGGGGGTTTTCTCTGACGAATAAGTAGAAAGCATTAATTAAATACGATACACGTATGCACAGATCGACAATCAGTAAAATACTAACGTTTTGTTAAAAGACAACCAAGGGATCAAATTTATAATATCCTTCTTAGAAATAATCGCCCACGAGCTCTTGTAACAGACTGTAAATAGGATACAATCTATAAATGTCATTTAATCAACAACCTAAAAATGATTATAAATTAAATGCGTATTTATGGTAATCAATGTGGTTAATGGTTATTTTATAAATGTTATTTGTGGTAATCAATGTGGTTAATAGTTATTTTATATATGTTATTTGTGTGTACTAATGTAGAATATAGTAATAGTTGCTACGGAATTTTAAAAAAATACCATGAAATCTTTTGATTTCATATTTTATAACGGTAGTCAAATTAGAACATACAAGGTGATTACTAAATTGCTATATATTCTACAACAAAATATTGTGATTCATGCGCCATCATCTTGACAAGTATTTGAACAAAGTTTCGACAAAGAATTTTTCTATTCGAAAAAGAAAACGTATGACCGTGTAGATCGAAGCCAGTTTAGATGTAATTGTACGAGGGTAAGCTGAAAAATTCAATAACTATAGTATAACAAAAAACAATATTTCAGTGAAATGTGTTTTATTTTGCGACATAATCTCCCTCAAGATCAATACATTTATTTAGTCGATGCTCAAGTTTTTTTATGCCTTCACAGTACTCATTTTCCACGAGCTCCTCAAAATAGTGGTCAACGGCAGCTATCAGCTCCTCATCCGAAGCAAATCTCATACCACTGAGGTGTTTCTTCAGTTTGGGGAACAGATGATAGTCCGACGAAGCTAAATCCGGCAAATAAAGGGGATGCCCAAGCGTTTCGAACTTTAATTTGGCCAATATTTTTTTGACAATTCCGCTCGTATGAACTGGAGCATTCTCTTGATGGAAAATTATTTTTTATGTTTTCTTCCGGGCCTTTTTTCGACGATAGCTGCCTTCAATCGATCCAAAAGTTTAGAATAGTATAGTGCAGTAATCGCTTGTCCTTTTGGAAGCTAGTCGATAAGCAAGATTCCCTTCGCATCCCAGAAAACGGAAACCATCACCTTTCCTGCCGATACACTGACTTTGGCCTTTTTTGGAGCCGGTTCAGCACATTTAGTCCACTGTTTTGATTGCTGTTTGTTTTCTGGTGTATAATGGTGGATCCAAGTTTCATCACACAACACAAATTTGCGCAAAAATCTGTTGAATTTTGCCGAAATCGCTCCAAAATAGCTGTAGAACATTCCACGCGTTTGAGTTTTTGCTGTGTTGTTAGTAAACGCGCCACCCATCTAGCACACCGCTTAGACATGTCTAATTCAACATTTAAAATGTACGACACCCATTCTCTGGAGATGCGTGTAGCCTCAGCAATATCTTGCAATGTGTATCGGCGATCAGCTTCCACAAATTTCAAAACTTTTTGCACACTTTCTGCAGAGGTGGCTGTTTTAGGACGTCCAGAACGGGGATTGTCATTTACGCAAGTACGACCTTTTTTAAATTCGTTCACTCATTTGCAAACAGTCTTAAAGCAAGGAGCTTCCTCGCCCAACACATTTACCATATCAACATAAATTTCTCTAGGCGAAGAATACTTTTTCCACAGGTATTTAATCGACATGAAGTTTAACGCGTATATCATTGAAACATCAAGCTATGCAATAGCGTCGAAGATTGCTTTTACATAGTTAGTTACCGAATTTTTCAGCTTACCCTCGTAGTTCTGCGTTAGTATTAATAATATCCTTTTTAGTCCAACAGATATACTCCAATCACAAGACAATATTTAAAAAAATTGTAAAGTATGTACTATTAAGGAAAAAAAAGATAGTAATACCTAAAAATGGCATTTGAGTCAATTATAAATCAACAAATATATACGAACCAGTAAAAAAACACAAAAAAGCCTTGAAAAAAATTTGCGTTAATACTCATGTGTGTGTAATCGATGTATACCGGGTTCTTTTTTATCATTACGCGTACATTTCACCATGTGTAATTCTAAAAAAAGAATTATCAATGAATCAATGGCATAGTAGACAACCAGTTATACACCAGTGAAGTATTTTCCTATTGCTTAATTCTTAAATAGTTTGTCATGGAGAGGTTAAAACAAATTTTTAATGTCAAATATGTATGAACTTTTGTTCATACATGAATCTTAAATTAAATACATTTTATTGAAAAATAGTTTATTAAATAATTTATTTAAAATATTAATAAATACAATAAAGATAAAATTACTACCTTCTTCTCTCCTTCTTCTGTTTTGGGTTGGACGCCAGCACGTCCAGGCACTTGAGCATACTGCTCTTTTTACCATCCCCAATATATCTCTCAGTTTTACTCTGTTAGTCTTGTATCCTCGGTAAAAGCCACTATCTTCCTCAGGGGAAATTTGAGTACGCTCGTAGGATCAAATAGATCTCTTCCGAAATGTTTCTGTCTGAGTCCCTTCAGTTCCTCACACGTGTATATTACATGAAGGCTAGTTTCCTTCTGTTTTTCATATCTCCTACACCAGGGCTCGCTAACCAAGCCCATGCTGTACATATGTTTCCTTAAAATATCTAAAATTCTCTTCGCACAAGGTATAGGTCTGTTAGAATAATTAATGGAAAACATGTCTCTGACCGTTCTTAAACTATTATTCTCCTGGTACCACATTATCATTGCTATGAAAAGGTAGCAACTTTATCTTTATTGTATCTATTCACGTTTTAAATAAATTATCTATTTTTCAATAAACTGTATTTAATTTAAGATTCATGTATGAACAAAAATTCATATATATTTGACATTAAAACAGTATATTAAAACACAAGTTTCATAGGGCACCATTTTGCCGACAAAAGGCCTTATGAAACGAGTTCTTTATACTATTTGCTCTATTTTGCATTTTTTACATTAATAAATTGAAATTATTTAATTTAAAAATTGAGAGTTTTATTTTTATATAAAGTATGCAGTTGGTCACATTGATACTTAACATTTTCAAATTTAAATCTTGCTATCCGCGAAGTATATTATATTACATATTATTTATTAATTTTCATTAACATTAATTGATATTTTATTTAAAAATATGAATGTGAGTGACATAGAACTAATATATCTTGTTGTCAATTGTATACAATATACGTTGTTTGTGTAGCCTATGTACTATTGCGGCATTTAAAAATCGGACACTTAATTTGTTTGGTTTGAATATGGCTTTTTTTTATATCTATTTGTTTCTGTTTACAGATTTGTCAGTGTCATACTCAGGTTTGTCAAAATATAAAGTTAATGTGCCACATTTGAATATTCAAACTAAAATTCAAATAATTACGTTACTAGAAGAAGAATTGTCAGCTATTAATAGAAAACGAGGTTCCTTTATTAATTGTATAAGAAATGATCTGTTCGAAACAATAGTAAATGCAGTGAGGGCAACACATTTCCCTAGGTGTGTCAACACAGCAAGAAAACGGCTGAGACAAATTTCAGACTTGAGAAATCGGGCGTCTACGATAAAACATGATATTTGGAATGACCTGTCACTAGAATTTATACATAATGTCATAACATCTTTTCCTAGACGTTTACAATAGGTGTTAGACAGAAATGGTGTTGAAATAAAGTATTAAAAATTAAAACCAAATAATTGTAGTATTCTGATTAATAAATTCTTGTCTTTCATTTATTCACTAAGTAACATAATTTTATAACAAAATGTATAATATAATTCTGCGTAGAGGTTACAGATAAATGTCAGTATGCTGTCATCTACACAACAATTCAATTATTCAAAAACCGAATTACATTGCTTAATTATAGTGAAAATAAATATCTAATCGTCCGGATTTTAAATGCCGCAATAGTACATATATCATATCTGTCAAATGTAATTAAATTCTTAAAATCAAATGATAGCAGTGATATTTATTTCTACGTTCGAACAACATTGAAAAATGAAGAAAGCGTATCAAAATGAAGCTCATCTCGATACTGTTTTGAGTTTCATAATGAGTTCATTACGAACGTAAAATAGGAAAAAAAATTCAACCTCTCCATGGCCACTATTTAAGAATTAAGCAATAGAAAAATACTTCATTGGTGTATAACTGGTTCTCTGCTATGCCACTAATGCGTTGACTATTTTTTTGAACGCGGTATATGATTGTATCATATCATAAGCAAATACAATCTTCAAATAGTTATTCCAAAATTACAATAGTTATTAGAGAACATTTATTCAATCGTTTATTGTTAATATGTTTGTTTAGATGTAGTACTAAGTAGGTACTTGGAAGTTATAAATATAGTAAAACCAATATGAATATTAAAACACAATCATAAATATAAACAATAGTAGGGAATGTTCTAAAAATAGAATAATAAACTGATATAAGAAATTAAATTGTTGAATAAAAAGAACATTTTATTAATATTCTTCTAAAAATAAACTTTATAATATTATTTGCTTTTTTAAGTCAATCATGGATGAAAAAATTACAGTAAATTCCTATAATACTGATAGCAAATTGAGAAAATAAAAAATATTATCTGAAAATTATATTTTTGCTAAATGTGATTAGTGGTTATATATTTGTACAAGAAATGCTTCAAATATTAGAAAAAAATGTGAACAATGAATTTTCACCAACTGATGGTTACGATTTCATACATAAACATAATATTTAAGATATGTATAATAACTAGAGCTTAGCGAACGACGCAATATCGGTCTTTAATTTAAAACTCATCAATAACCATACGATTTATCTAGTACAATTTCTTCGAAGCTAAGCCATTGTACCGCTTACTGAAGATAGCGTACGAACGATTTGCTATGCCCGATATAGACAGAAAATAAATACTAAAGCAGCGTTCTCATATACCGGGTGGAGCACATAAAGTATTACAGAGCAATATCACTCAAACGATTAATCATATCGAAAAATGTTTCAGACAAAAGTTTCAGTTTTCGGGAAGGCGGTCATACTGGGCCACCCAGTTTTTTGATCGGTGTAGGCGTAGAAGCTACGTCAATGTCAACTGCAATTTTTTAAATGGAACCATGTATTTTTTTTTCAATAACATTATTACTGATTTTAAGACGAATTCAGCGACCTACAACATAAGGTCATTCTAGTCACGCAAAGTATGAAAATAGTCGAAAAAACGAAAAATATCGGAATAATCAGCATTAACTGTCAACGCATACGGCTGTCAGTTAGTCACGCATTACCTTCTATTGTGAGTACATCGGATCGCGAAAATGAACGATTATCAAGAATATTTTGATATGTTAATGGTGCTGGGGGAATGCCGCAAACATTACAGAAACACTGAGCAGTTGTACGCGGCTCGTTATCCGGACAGACAACAAAAATCGCACATGGCATTTAAGCGATTAGCTGACCGTTTCTGTCGCTTCGGTACAATGAAACAAACACGAGCCAAACGTCGACCGATTGTTGATGAAGATGCGGCTGCTATCTTAGCTTTTACTGCACAAAATCCCCATGCGTGCACCAGGCAAATGGAAAGAGAGAGTGGAATTAGTCGGCGATCTGTATTAAGAATATTACTGCATCAGGATTTGTACAGCAATGATTTCCAAAATCGCGTCAATTTCTGTAACTGGATTCGTCGAAAAATGCACATGGATGTTTCATTTTTGAGTCATGTGCTTTTTTCTGACGAAGCTAACTTCACAAATACGGGAAATGTGAATAGACATAATATGCATTACTGGGCAAATGCGAATCCTCGATGGACGAGAACTGTACGATATCAACATCCGTGGTCCGTTAATTGTTGGGCCGGCATTGTCGGCGATCACGTCATTGGTCCACATTTTTTTGAAGGTCACTTAAGTGGGCAAGTTTACGCAAACTTTCTGCAAAACATACTGCCCGAATTACTGGAAGACGTGCCCTTGCTAGTTCGCATAAACATGTGGATGCAACACGACGGTGCACCATCCCATTATGCTCTATGTGCAAGACAAGTGATGAATGAGATTTTTGGTGATGAATGAGATTTTTGGTGAAAAATGGATAGGACGAGGCGCTACTGTTGCTTGGCCACCTCGTTCGCCAGATCTAACACTAATGGATTACTTTTTCTGGATTTTGTCAAAGGACACGTAATGGCGGAAGCACCTACCACGCCTGACGACATGAGAGAAAGAATACGCCGAGCATGTACCGAAATTACACCACAAATGTTGGCTAACGTTAGACGGTCGTTTCCTCGGAGAATTAACCACTGCTTACAAGCGGAGGGTGGTCACTTCGAGCATCTTCTGTAGGTAGACCCAAACCAAAGTTAGTGGATCCTTTGATGCTGATTATTCCGATATTTTTCGATTTTTCGACTATTTTCATACTTTGCGTGACTAGAATGACCTTGTGTTGTAGGTCGCTGAATTCGTCTTAAAATCAGTAATAATGTTATTGAAAAGAAAATACATGGTTCCATTTAAAAAATTGGAGTTGACATTGACGTAGCTTCTACGCCTACACCGATCAAAAAACTGGGTGGCCCAGTATGACCGCCTTCCCGAACACTGAAACTTTTGTCTGAAACATTTTTCGATATGATTAATCGTTTGAGTGCTATTGCTCTGTAACACTTTATGTGCCCCACCCTGTATATATATAAATGCTGTAACATATTTGTATGAAGTGTGTCTTACTGAATTTTGTGTCAATAGGCATGTTTTTATCCAAAGCCACGAGCGTAACATGATAGTTATGATTGTTTTATAAAAGATTTTATTATTATTATTATTCACGATTGTTACAATATACGATGACATATTTTTCTAAATGTTCAGGTATAAAACTGCCTTCCATACTTAAAATTTCTATCTTCTTTATTACACAAGGAATAAAACCAAAATGTTTATGAATAAATGGTAATTGTTTTAAGTAAAAAGAGTTTTAGTACTAGCATTTTACTAATTGATACACTTTCACTGTATCTTCTAGACAAATTACCACATTTTTGTTTTAAAATTATCACTATTAAAAATACACGCTTGTATCTAGGTACTCTTATCTAGTAATAACAGGTTGAGGAAGCAAACTTAATCCAGGACAAAATTCTTTGTAAAATTGTATTTTGCTGGGAGCTTTTAAGAAAATTGTTTTCGTATTACTAATAAATGTATTTACATCTGCGAACTCCTCTCACACACGATGTAAAGAATGTGCAAAACAAGTAACATGAACCATACCTGGTAAAAAAGTTAGTAAATTTATCCCTGCGTGGAGCATATAAGCTACAACATCAGTTACTAAGAGAAGAGCTTTCTCTTTCTTGTTGAGAAAGAATTATGGAATCTAGACTGCCTTTCACAAATACCGTGATTGAAAATTTATGGTAGATAAAACTTTACTAGCAACTAAATGAGATTTTGGAGGTTTGGTCGATTCTAGCATACCTACAATAACATTGCTGGTTGAACATCCGACTGTATCTGTAGTTTCATCCACTGACACGAAGATATTTTTGCCTTATATGTAGTTTTTTATTTCCTGTGTCTGTGTCAGATAGATAGAATCTAGTTTTCTTCTTACAGCGCTTTCGTCGAGAATTGATCTACGGCAATACTTTTCCAAAAAAATTTTAAAGCCTGGATGATTGAGTTGTTTGAACGGAATATTTGAGGATACTAATGCTCTATACAGTTCCTCACAAAAATTATTACTTTCGTTTGTATTTTACATAGTTGCACACATAAGTTGAACATTTAATATATGTTTGTTAGAGTATAAATGATTATTAACGTTAGTTTTTGTTTTTGACGTTTAAAATCACACGAACAGGCACTACATTGAATAGTCATTGAACCAACCTTAAATATCTGTAGATGTACGCACATACATATGTACAGACGCACATATATACATATTTCAAAAGAAAAATTGCAAATTGAATGAAAAAATGTTTTTAGATATATAGACAAGCGTTTGCTCCCTGAATTGCTACTAGGATTTTTATGACTTTTATTTGCGTTATAGTTTTGAATGCGTTTTTGAAAACAAAAATAAAATATTTTTCATAAGAAAAAAGCAAGAAGTTTTTACGTCCATGAGTAAACAAGGACAAAATACGTAGAAAGAGACAAGTGGACTTAAAATGCCGGGCTCTAATAATAACTAATGATATGAAATATTATCTCTACCTTAAAAAAGAAGAGTACTAAATTATTTTCAAATATAGCCTTTCCATTGTACTGAACTATGTTTTTATATTTTTTTAAAGTAATTTTGGTTAAATGCTATACATCATATTTGTACTAAAAGTAAACACACACAAGCAAGAAAAATGTAAATTTTGCATTTCAAATTTATTATTACTAACCATCTATTTTTATCAACATATATGAAATGGATAATACAAATTTATTTAAACAAGTTAAGGCTTTTATTATTTAAATTTAAAATATACCTTTCCACTACTGCACCTATTGCCATACCATCAGGAAGAGATGTAGGTAAATCCTTCAAGGAGTGCACGACAAAATCTACACAACCTGTCGCCAAAGCAACTTCTAATTCTCTTGTAAATAATGATTTCTCTCCTATTTTTGGTAACGGTATATCCTGAACTTTATCTCCCATTGTACTCATAGTAACTTAAAAATTTATATAAAATGTTATTAAGAAACGAGAACACGTAATTTACACTAACCAATTTTAAATTCCTTCTGAGGGTGTACAGTTTTAAGTAAGGAAATAACATGGTTCGTTTGAATAAGTGCTAGCTACAATGAAAATCTTATTTAGTTCATTTTGCTTTATAACTTATTAATTAAATAATTATGTAATTTTCGTACCTCACTTTTACGTGAACCAACATGAATTATATTATCATTTTTATTCATAATTGAACGATCTATCACTTCTCAACAATGATCAGATGAAATAAATATTAATAATTTGTTAATATGAAAATATGCTCAGTCAGTGCATGATTATCTTGTTTCCTGAATATTAACTATCACAACATAAAAAGCAAGTAATATAAACATTTGCATAACCTCACATAATCTTATTCAAGTGACATTAATCACAATATCAATAACTTTCTATATCACACAATTGTTAAACCGTAAATTTTGTTTTTAGAATATGTGTGGTTTTATTGGTGAAACTAAGAAACAAATATTCAAAACTTAGATATTATTGTCATTTTTTGATATTCTTGATAACTGCGGTGGAATGAAAAAGTGAAGAAGTATTATATTTTTATCTCCCTCGGAAATTATCGAACAGCACGTGACTATTTTTGACTAATTTTAGCAAAAATATGTAATTTTCAACCTCACTGGCCACTTTCGCCCTAATCAAAAAGCCAATCATTTCAAAATGACAATAAAATTCCAACGTTTTAAATAGTAATAAAAAATTCACTAAACTTATTAAAAGTCCATAATAAGTAATGAAACGAATTTTATTTCAGACGCAATTGCATCTAGAAATACTTCAACAAGAAAAGATTTCTTAATACATATTTTAATACTTGAATGAGCAAGTTCTAGAAATATACAGTTGAATCAAACAATGATTATAAAATGCTATCTTACATATTTTACTTATATGGAGACATATGTACTAGATTTCCATGGGAAGTAATCGTATCTACAATTACTTTAACAATATGCATTTTAACAGCAGATTTTCGCAGTGACAATATAATTTCTAAGAAAAGTACAAATCCATGCTGCCTACAAGACCACTCAATTATAGATATAGTGATTATGACAATAATTAGATGCTTAGCTGTTTTGTATAGTTATTATCAATTTAGAAATCTTCAAAGACTTGGTTCAAAGTATGTATTAGGGATAGCAGGTCTATTTACAGTTTTATCTAGTTTTGTTTTTACTTTAACAGTATTATGCTTCCTACAGATTGATTTTATTGACTTAAAAGATGCTATATTCTTCTTTTTATTGTTAATAGATTTATCTAAAGCTGCAATGCTTGCTCAGTTTGCTTTAAGTTCAAATAGTGAAACTGAAATAAAGAATAATATTGCCAAAGGATTGTCAATTTTAGGTCCAACAATTACTTTAGATACACTTGTAGAAACATTAGTAATAGGAATTGGAACTCTATCGGGCATTCCTAGATTAGAGATGCTTTCCTATTTTGCATGTTTATCTGTAGTCATAAATTATATAGTTTTTATGACATTTTATCCAACTTGCTTATTTTTAATGTTAGAATCATCTAGAAAGACTGAAATTAGAGTAAAATATGATTCTCTGTCTATACAAATGCTTTCTGAACAGAGTGAAAAGATCAATCCTGTTATACAAAGAGTAAAAATCATAATGACGATTTGTTTGTTGTTAATTCATTTGATTTTTAGGTGGTCTTTTCAATACAATTCAAATACTAATTTAGCTGCCGAAACAGTAGTAACCTCAAATTACTTCTTGATTCATACTTACTTATCCAAGTGGATGAGATTGTGTGTTGATCATGTAATAGTTTTATCATTACTTTTTGCTTTGATTATTAAATTTACTTATTTTGAAATACATGACAATGCTTTGTCCGATGCAAATAAGCAAGAAATCAAATTTAAAAGAGAAATTGGAATTCAAGTAACTGATATAGATCTAACACCAGCAACAAATTCAGAAACAAATGAAATAAAATCTTTGGATGAATGTCTTCACATGTACAGAAACAAATCAGACACAAAGTATTTAAGAGACAATGACATAGTTCAACTTGTAGTACATGAATACATATCAATACATAAATTAGAGGAAGTTGTAAAAAATGCAAAGCGCGCTGTTAAAATAAGAAGACAGATCATGAGTCGGGAAGAAAAATATAAAAATATTTTCAATTTACTACCTTTAGAGAATTTCGATTATGATAAATTGTTGGGAGCATGTTGTGAAAATGTTGTTGGGTATATGCCAGTTCCACTTGGAATTGCTGGGCCTTTGAAATTGGATAGTTGTTTGTATGATATACCTATGGCTACAACAGAAGGATGCCTTATTGCGAGTACCACCAGAGGATGTAAAGCTGTCTTGAAGAATGGCATTGTTAGTAGAATAGTGAATGATGGTATGACCAGAGGTCCTGTTGTCCGTTTCCCTACAGCTAATAGAGCTGGAGATGCAATGGGTTGGTTACAAAATATAGAAAATTTTAGTTTGTTGAAAGAAAAATTTGATTCTACTAGTCATTATGGAAGATTAACTAAACTAAATACTCGCATTGCGGGTCGATATTTATTTATAAGATTTATTGCTAAGACGGGAGATGCGATGGGCATGAACATGCTATCTAAAGGTACTGAGGAAGCCTTAATGTTTATGCAACAACAATACCCAGATATGGAAATTTTAAGTTTAAGTGGTAACTTTTGTACTGATAAAAAACCAGCATTTATAAATTGGATTGAAGGTCGAGGAAAATCAGTAGTGTGTGAGGCAATCATTCCATCAAATATAGTAGTGTCGCTATTAAAAACATCAGTACAAGCTATTATAGATGTTAATATATCAAAAAATTTAATTGGATCATCAATGGCTGGTTGTGTTGGTGGATACAATGCTCATGCTGCTAATGTTGTGACTGCAATCTTCATAGCAACTGGTCAAGATCCTGCCCAAAATGTAGTTAGTAGTAATTGTATAACTTTAATGGAACCATGGGGTGTAAATGGTGAAGATCTTTACATATCATGCACCATGCCTTCCATAGAAGTAGGTACTATTGGAGGAGGCACAGTCTTGCCAGCTCAATCTGCATGTCTAGATATACTAGGCATAAAAGGTGGCAATTTGAAGTGTCCTGGTGAAAATGCAAATCAACTTGCCAGGATTGTATGCGCTACAGTTTTAGCAGGAGAGCTTTCCCTTATAGCTGCACTTAGTGCAGGGCATCTAGTAAAAAGCCATTTAAAATATAATCGCCCAAGTACTTCGACAATATAGTCCTATATGGTTAAAGTTACACAAATTGTTTTCACATACATATTTAGAATAATTTTCATTCAACTTAAGTTTACTGTGTATTTATTGAATATATTTGTTAATATTTATACTTATTTAAAAAGAAACAATCAAAGTAAAAAATTTATTAAATAAAACATGCTAATATACCACTTATTTTCTTATTTCACAGTTTGAAATGTTCCTAAACTTTTTCTATATACAGTAAAATGTTCCAAATATTGTTGAATTGTATCATTTGGTGTATAAACTTCTTGCATTTTATTTTGTAAATATGGAGGAGGTGTACTTTGCACAGATGAACCAAGAAATCCTTGAAGAAATTCTCTAATAAGATCCCAACACATAGCAGGTACAATGCAAGGGCGATATTCCACTTCAACAAGAACACCTTTAAAGTTTTGGCTTACAGTCACACTACCTAATTTGACACAAAAATCACCAATCTCAAATCTTGGTCCTTTTGATTCCACTTTTGTTTGCTTTTTCGATTGATAAAAATTTGACATCTTCATCATTAACAAATCAAATAATCCATCTGTAATAAGTGGTATAGTTTTTGAACCTGTTTCAAGTATTGAAAATACAGTTGCTGGTTGCTCTGAATTATGAAGAACATGAACTGTTCGTTGAGCCCCTAACTGAGGAACAGAACTATATGTTTCACAGTCTACTAAGAATTGGCCTTGCTGAGTAGCCCCAAGAGCTAGAATTCGCTTAGTCAATAATTCTATAGTTGAAGGTCCAGTTCTTTGTTCAACAATCGGAAATTGCTGGAGTACTGTTACCCCCATAATAAGGCATACAATGAATATCGTTATTCGATAACACAGTTATAAATATTTCACATAGAACGTATAATTATTTTATAGAAATGCATATTTTACTTTTAATAGCTTGAATTTTGTTAATCATGTAAGCACATATGCTAGTTAACTCACTTACTTATTCTACAAATATTCAACAAATAACTAATAAATAGCCATTCTTTTTCTATGCTAATAGCAATAAACTACTTTATTTGAATTTTAAACTAAGAGATGGCGGGAGTGTATTACTAATTTTGAAGTCGTATATCATTGGAATTTGATAGTAATTTTCTATGGTAGAGAACCAATCAAATTCGAATAAATTTATACTGTCGGCATATTTATTTGTTTGTTGACATATGTTATGACATGACCACATGACTTTTATAGTTAACCTTATTTATGATTGTTTTCATTAAAATTATACCTTAAAATTTTCGACATGGGTTCGATACCTTGTACGAGTGCACTATAGTCATAGATAATTATAAGTTAACAAGTACTTGTTATAATTATCTATGACTATAGTACACCTCCGCCTCGCAACCGTAATCGTTTCTGGAGATTTAAGTATTTGCGAAAAAGAATGCGTGGTAAATTCTTTCAAGCAGTTGAAATTAAATAATCCCGAAAGTGGAAGTACCGTACTGATATCAAATACTTTAGGTAATCTACATTAATAAATAATTTATTTTGTGTTAGTATGACCTTATTTTATTTTATAAATAGCTGAGAGTACTATTTATCATACTTTGAAGGAATATAAAACTGAAGAAGCTCTTATAAGCCCAAAAAAGAGCAACGGACGACGCTCTTTAAATAAGTCATTTCATGAAAATGTAAAATATGCTATTGGACGAGTGATATATACATTCTATTTAAAAAATGAGATACAGATTTTGAAATATAGGAAGAAGACGTATTTCTTGGTTAAATAATTTGAGACAGTGGTATAAATGCAGCTCCATTGAACTATTCAGAGCAGCAGCATCAAAAATGAGAATAGCCGTGATGATAGCCAACCTTCTGAGAGGAGATGGCACCTGAAGAAGAAGAAGATTTTGAATAAAATTAGAAATGCAATTAGTGGTCATCCTGAAATACCTAAAATGAGTTATAGATATATGAAACGCAAAAGGCAGAGTATATTAATAGAGGGTGATTACATAATTTGATGGAGATGTGAATATTTATCTAAAACTAACAAGAAGATCACACAAAAGAAAATGTGTGGATGGTGGCGATATACGTGTGTTTTGTTTTAGTTGCAATTTGGTTTGTAATTTACATTTAATTTGTCAAACAATTGACTATTTTATTATAGTGATAAAATGATTGCATCTTGTGTGCATCACTGTACAAAAAGGCTGGAAAATGTATAGAATGCCAGGTATAGCAAACGCCAATTAAGTTGGCGGGAGGAGGGGCTGCGCAGAAGCCGTTTTTAATAACGTCCACCCCCACTACTCAAGTAATTGTCAGAATACATTTGTCATTGACGTTTGACGGAACATAATGTCTTTGCTAGAGGATCATAAAGTGACAGACGCTCAGAGGTTAGAATTATCTGACATTTGATGTAAAACCAAATACAAATCTCCCCACTACTTTTAATCCTGCGCGAACTTACCCCTCCTCACGCCAACTTAATTGGCGTTTGCTATACCTAACTTATGGAAATATTTGTATATTTATTTGTAATGTTATTGTTTAATCCTTGTAGTTGGGAAAAATGAAGTTAGGTAGCAGTTGTGGTTACAACATATAGGAAGACCCAAATGCTAAGGTTTGTGAGGCAAGTTGCTAAATTGCAATGAAATGGAAAGATGTAATAGTTTTATTGATGCATAGATACATTTTTCAGGTGATCAGTTTGAAGAGAAATGGGAAGACAACTGTAAATTATTGCGTCTTGATACAATACCTGATCTGATAACAACACGAAGAAATTGTTGATTGTACAGAAGAAAGTGCACTACCTGAAGCCAACAATTTGGAAGACGTGGCATCTAGTAAACGAATGTCACTAGATACATCATACAGAAATGATCACAATTACTTATCTTTGATGAAGGATGAAGGTAATGAAATTATATTTGCTTTTTATCATTTTTAAGTCAATGCTTCTTTTAATTTTTGTCATGATTCGTTACCATTAATTTACCATTAATGGTGTTAATATTTGCTTATGTTCAACATATTCAATAAATTCTTTATAAAACTTATATGCATTTTATTTATTTGTAAACAGGTTTAATTTAACCCTCGTACTTTTCTTGACAAAAACATTTTCATCTATTACATATCACCAAATTAAGTTATTATAACATTAAAATCGAACAGTTATATAACTAAAATTAAGGCAACATTGCTACACCATTCTTACTGTTAATTGATTCTGCAAAGAAGTAAATACATATATCAAATTAAATATTTTTGTCATAAATATAAAACCAGTCTAATTTTAAAAATATCTATTAAAGTTTTAAATTTGTTTGGCCGTTAATTGTTACCTGTTTTATGAGTTTATTACATGAACTTTTTAGAACTTATTTTTAACATTTTGTTAATGCAAAACTGACGACATGTATTCGACTTAATCTAATAAACTTTGATTGTTGTATGCAAGCCAAAATCTTCATTCGATCATTTTAGTTGTCATTATTGTCGTTTTCATATTGTATTCAATAAAAGGTCACCAGAAATGAAAACGAATACATTTAAAGTTACCGCGCTCGTCTAGACCCAAAATGGCAGTATATTCCGATAGCTTATATATCAAGTGACTTTAAATTTGATTAATCGTTTGATTTTATAAGTTGTTTATAACTTGGGATATTTCTCTTATATGAGGTTTGTTTCAACTCGCTAAGAAAACCGTACCGTGACGGTCCGGTACATGCACACTGCAGAAAAGGCGTTAGAACTTCATTTCTGGCTGTACATTGATCGATACCGAAAATGTTCCAACTAAATTTTGATCGTACACAAACCAGTCACGTTACGGTCATAATAGTTCACGGATTGAAGCATGTACCGTTTGTACTGACATGCGCATTATATACTTCATCTTATGAGAACTACAGATATCATAGGACAGAAGAAACTTGATTATTACAATTATTATTGTTGGTAATACTACAAAAGAGATTGTTAACCAAATTATCAGAAATAAGTTCCAACTTCTTTATAATTATCACCGGTCAAAAAGGAGTGCAAAATACGCTTGCGCATAAAACGGTCACCAAACGATACGCGTACCGTAATGAAACCGGTAGTTGGAACAAACCTATTGAAGCCAATTAAACTGATGAAACCAAAAAATAGATAGATGCTGGGAGTAAGTCCGCGCAAAACGACACCGGCGCATCCCCACCGCTCGCCATCTTATTTGACGTTCGCTATACAACTCTTTAGGCTACTTTTCGCAATATTTTAATAATGTAAATCAGTCTATGTCAGTTTTGACTTTTTTAAAACGTCAAACGAAAATTCATATAAATTACCATAATCTGTATTTCTAATAAAAGTATATAGCATATATGATAAAAAAAAACCTAATATTTTAAAGCAGCTCCATTGCTATTTATTATGCGTTGCAAACGCTGAGGCATGGAATATATGCTTGAACGAATATAGGCCGGAGAAAATTCGCTCCAAATTTTTTCAATCTTGTCTGCTAACTCCGTGGCATTTGTAGGTCTAAAGTTATTGTTGTACATTTGCTTTGTGATATAACCCTATACATTCTCCACTGGGTTTAAATCCGAGCTTTTAGAAGGCCACGGCAAACGCGTTACGTCATTTTCCCGAAACCAGTTTCGAACTGCTATAGTGTATGGACAGGGCAATTGTCATTTTGATATATGAAATTTCTATCAGGAAATAAAATTTATGACGATGGCAGGAAAACGTCTAGTAAGATTGTAATATACGTATCGGAAGTAAATCTGTTCTTAATTCTCCAGCAGACTCCTGGGCCTTGCACACAAATCCACGTCCAAACTTTTACTGAGAATCTTCCGCTGTTATAAGTGTTTTTGATGTGATTTTGTTCGAACCTTAAATTCGGTGGTCTGTATACTCGAATGGATTGAAAAACCTTCTCATCAGAAAAATTACATTCTCCCAAAACATTAAGTTATGCGGAAGAAATTCTAAGGCAAAACCAACCTTTTGCTCTTTATTCTGCTCCGTTAGAAATACATTCTTAGCAGCCACTAGATTTCTTAATCTGAATATTTCTTAATGCGGTTCCTTGCAGTGCGCACACGCCCAGGGAAATTAGTTATATGGACCGCAGTTACCGCGGTCTCAAATGAATGGTTTCTTATTATTTCTAAGAGATTTTCATCTTGTTCAGGAGTTGATATTTTCTTTCGGCCGGATTCCCTTTGCCTTTGAAGAGTTCGCTGTACTTCCCACTTGGTTTTAACTCTTTGAATGGTGCTTCTATTAACCATAAATCTTACAGCTAATCTTCTGACTGACCATTCTTATCCTATTAAAGTAATTATTTATGTTTTTTGGACAACACTTAATTGCAGCATGTCAATATGCGTTTTATATCGCAATTAAATTGCAATATAAAATACAGTTGGCTTTTGAGAAAAAAATCACAATTATACAGAAAAACTTCAAGTGATGCGTTTTTTAATGCAACAATTGTACGCTGGAGGAATAAACTTTTGAACGACAATGCAGAATGCCATATTAATATACAATTGAATTGAGTCGGTTTTTACTTGATAAAAATCCATAATTTGAAGTAGAAATAAAACTAATAGTTAAAATCTTCAATTTCTTAATATTTGTTTGTAAAACCATTTACTAGAGCATGTTCCAAACTAACATCAGTATACATAAAAAAATAAAATGAAAAATATATTATTTTAAAATGTGAGAATTTACACAAATATTGCAGTAAAAATGTGTGACCCATCGGGTCATCCCTTATTACAGTTATAATATTGGGTAGCAAACATGCTTACAAATATTTTTTTTTAGTAAACTAAATCTGCATTTGTATTATCGTCTAAACGGTCGCTTTAAATGAATAAATTTAACAAAGGTGAGTTATTTAAATTCAATTCATTGTTAAGTTAAATTTGTGGTTGTTTTAATTTATTAATTTCTAAACTTTCCAGTAAATTTAATTTAATGCCTTTATTTTCTAAATGTAGAATTTGAAAATCATTATTGAATGTGTGGCTTTCTTCTAATACATGATTGGCAAAAGTTGAACCTTGTTTTTAAAAGAAGAACAATGTTCAGCAATATCTTTCTGTTTGACCAACATATATTTTACGTTAACATATAGACTCCAGATCTGCTTATAAATTGTGTCACAATAAATATGTATAATATGAGTTAGGCAAGAAAATGTGCAATTGTGAACTGTAAAGGCAAGAAAGTCCAAGACATCGACTACCAGAACATTTTGTCTCCTTCCGCTTCGCGTCGGGAGACAAACACAACCTCGAGCTAAAAATCTAATACTTTTTCCCTTGTATAATAAATAATAAAAAAAATTCTTTATTTATAATAATGTTAATTCTGATTTCAGAAAAAAAATATGTGTACCTCGTAGTAAAAGCACATTCCCGGACTTCAATGCTTGTTTACATTGTCGTCCGGGAATGTATCGCTTTTACTACTAGATACACAATATACTATTTTTTCATTGTTAAAAAATAGTACATTATGTATCTAGTAGTAAAAGCGATAAATTTCCGGACGACAATGTAAATTGTTGGCCGAGGCGTTAAGCCGAGGTCAACAAGCATTGGAGTCCGGGAATGTGCTTTTACTACGAGGTACACATACTATTTTTTCTGGAATTGGAATCAACATTATTATAAATTAAAGAATTTTTATAAATGCATAACATATTGTCATTACCATCTAATTGCCTATGAAATCGTTTCCGTGACAGTGACGTTTCAGTGACAGTTGTTGTGGAAAAGGTCAGAAATTCCTTACTTATTATTTCGCTTTAATACCTACTTCAAAAATTTAAATGAACAGTGCTGATGAGGTCCTGATGTGCGGAACACCACCGAAGTTAGTAAAAGCTGCTGAAAATGTTGTCTGCGTGTATTTATTTACTGTCTAAAATGTATATAAGAAACCACCGATACGGGAAAGCTACCTACTTTCCTGGCCTAGGACGAAAAAAATCTTCCCGGACTGTTTTCTGATAGTTGCATAGCAACGGACTAAAATACTGGAAAAGCTTACTTTGGGAACTGAAATTGCGTCGAGAAAGTAAGCAATCTTGGCCGATTTCAGAAAATTGTTTTGATTGCTTTATTTACTCTCGTAACTAAGACAACTCAGCGCAATTGCGTAGCCGCCGTAATTATATAAGTGACATTTATATTAATCTACAGTTTTAAATTACTACAAACAGAAAAAAACGTTGTTTATGTTACGTGTGCAAAGCAGTTTTTGAGTTTTCAAATGTATTCTCAAACAAAAAAACTATGCTTCGCGCACTTAATATAAAAATAACTATTTTTGATAATATATTTGAAAACTTTTTTTTTCTAAATACACCCTATACAGCCCTATACTAAATACAGCCTATCATGTTTAGTGGGTACTTTACAGAGAATATTGCAACAATGAACTGCTCCAGACACAATGGGATTAATTTAATTTTTTTAAAAACTATTGTACTTGTTGTTTGACATTCATTCTTGTTAAGCAACGTTGCATATTTGGGGAGTAAGTACACAATTACAGAAACAATGAAATGCGTTGTATCAAATTTAGTTGATTGTGGTACATTAAATTTATCGGCGATAGAGAGAGTGTCTCCTTTACAATGTCGTTAACAAATTTTTAGACAGCATGAATTTCCTTTACCAACAAGCTGTTTGGATACCTGCACGTATACATGAGGGACGTGTCATTCTAAATAATTTGTAAAAGTCCATTTCTATATATTCCCCAATCCATGTTACGTGGTAAAGGGATATGCACACATAATACTCTCTAATTACATAAGGCTACCAATATTGGTTCAGCTACAATTTCAAAGAAGTACGCTAGTCGTATTTAACAAAATGATTAATAGTTCATCAATTACAATGGCAGTTAACCCAGTTTCAATTTTGTTTATAGATGGGATTCTCTTATAACTTAAAAAAATTGATAAATTAATTATTGAAAAACTTACTAAAAAAAATATAACTTACAAATTAAGTCAGCATATTTAATTAAATTCAATAAAGTGTATGGTCAGCACGTGTTTGTAATGGACGTTAAAACATGCGTCAAACAAACAAATAGGTTATGGTTTCTGTCATGGTGTTTGGCGCGTTATAAATTAAAATTGATGACGTCATGTGTAACACATCCTAACCAAGGCCACCACGTACCAATTAGTAACACGCTCATACCGAACCTTACCATTCCAAATCGAATTCGCGCATGTTTTGTGAAGGGTATGTTTGTAGCGCGATTCCTAATCTACTCACTTAATAAAAAAATTCCAATTCTAGTTTTGTTTCATCGGGCAATTCGGTCCTTTTTCAATATTAAATAAAATAAACAATCTATACAACGTTTTCGAGTTTCTCCGCTACATTTTTTAAATGACCAGATAATTGGAAAGTTTAGTGCCGACGTAAAAAATGGCAACGCAGAGTAACTTTTTCTAATTCGTTAGGTTACGGTTGTGAAAAAAATTAAAATTAGCATTTTTATTACGCGAGTACTATATAGTACTATGAGTACTATATATGAAAAGATAAAAAAAAATAATAAATTGCTTAATAAAAAATTTTGTTTTGAAATGTCGCCTACTTGCAAAGTAAGGTTATGTGTCTTTGTTTTGTTTGGAAAAAGTAATATAATATTGCCATTTGTCTTCCTGGCGACATACCAATCAAGTGAATTATTTTTCAAAAAACTTGTACGGGCTATATTTTTTTTAGTCCGGAGCTGTTATATTTAGTTGTCAAATATAGCATAGAGGACGCGCCAATCCATTCATTTGTTGGTATTGTAGTTTCTCTTTTATCTTCTATGTTTTTGCGTTTATAACCTATATAACCAAAGTTTATAGTTTGTCGCAAATTTTATATCATGTGTACAGTATAAATTGAGTTTGTATATATGTACATACGCTTGTGTTGAATAGAATTCTAAGCTTTTAATAGACACACATATTTTGTACATTAGTGTATAGATGTGGTTGGGTTGAAGTTAAAGATAACCAAATACGAAAATGAGTACTTCCTTAGCAGAACAATTACAAAAGCTTGTGGTTCCACAAACTTCTATACTAAAACAAGATAAAAAGAAGCCTTCTTTACTTTTTGATCCTAAACAAGCAGCTGAACTACCTCGTGAAGCATTTTACCAAATTGGACAAGATGGTTTCGATGAGTTGAAGCAGAAAACTCCACTATTTGGCCAATTTTCCAATACATTATTCCATATAACATCAAAAGGATTTGAAAGATCTGTCCAAGATGCATCAGCAAATGAAAAATTGAACAAACAGATCAAGAAGTTCTTTTTAGTATTGTCCCCATATTTCTTACTTGAGAGTGCTCATAAAGCCCTAGAATGGCTTATTAATCGTTATAGTGTTCACGAATATAATAAGAGAGACTTTTTAATGTTAATATTACCATACCATGAAACAAATATATTTGTACGTGCTCTACAGCTTATAAAAATTAAAGATTCTGGCGACCATTTAATTTGGCTGAGAAGTTTACAAAAGACCGGGGTACATTTGACAAAAAATACATTGTACAATCATGTTGCTAATAACCCACAGTTTTTAAAAGATATTGGAGAATTTGTATTAGAAGTAATAAAAGAGCATGACCAACCTCATGTTTTAAGTACAATATTCAATTTTTACTCGACAACATTTACAGGAGCATTGGAGTTTTCAAATAAAGTTACTGAATTACATGTATCACACATGCTAAATGTATTGTTAAAAGGACAAAAATCTCCAATTCCAGATTTTTGTGCAGGATCATACATCGTTACTGCAAAGTTACTGACAAAAATTGAATTATCGGATAAGATATTAAACAAATTTGTTAGTAATATTTCTTTAGTGTCAGTGAATAGTTTAAAAATGGATGCCATTTTATTATTAATAGTCTTGTATCAAACTCAGAAACATTTTACAGAAATATCAGATCTTGCCATTATGAATCTAAGTAGTAAGTTATGGGTATCAAATCTACTACAACAACTTACATGTACCAAGAGTTTTATTGATCCATTCCTAGAGCCTTTATGCAAAGGTGTTATTAGATGTGGGTTACTCGAAATAGAATCGGATCAAATTCAAAATTTTACCATAGCTTTACTTAATGAGCTTAAGTTTGATGATTCATTTATATCGAAGTTAATAAGGTAAGATTTAGTTGTTAATTATTATTACTAACATTAACAGAAATATACGAAATAAATTTACACAGTAAGTGAAATAAATAATAAAAATAGTATGTTTTGCAATGTTTTAAAATGCTTATTTATACAATATATCATCATATATTTTATATGTATTAATAAATAAGCAAATAAATATTCTCAGGACTCAGCACCTATTATTTATATTCTTGTGACACCTTATTTTGATTAAATTATAAAGAGCCAGTTTATGAGTTCATGTGTTATAAATAATTTTTAATTTATGAGATATTCTAAGGGCCATTGTTAAGATCCTTACAAACTCCTGTATCTTGAAAGAAACTTTTGAAATCATTAAGGGATCTTAAAGGAACTAATTTGCTTTTTAAACTAATCGGGGGAAACACTCTCAGCAAAAAAAAAATTAATTTAAGCTTGAATTTTGTATATTATCAACCCAAAACACGCAAAATTTCCAAAAATCGTGTTATTTATATGTGCGAATCTATAACTTAAACATCATTTTAAAAAGTCTTTCTTTGGAGACTGTGGTTAAGTAATAACTCAAAAAAAGGTATATAACCCCTTATCACGATTACTAATCGTATCCTAAATACGTATTTTCGGCAACTAAGTTGTCATCATCAGTAGGTAAAAACCCCTAATCAAAGTGTTGCACATGGGGCATAGTAAAGCTAAAACACATATGAAAACGCACCAACTTTATACGACGTCCACGTATACACTCTGACTTTAAAATAAAAATATATCGACTAAAAATTACGACAAAATTACCTCTTTTAAGAAAACGGCAACCACATGTGTTTATTCCCTCTTCGCCCGCATTCGACCTTTCTGCCACTTTTTTAAGAATGAAAAGAGACAGCTATAAGGAATCGGCCCCTTGTCTCCATTCATCGTGATCTGTTTGTTTTTAACGATATGAATGTTTTCGTATGCGTCAAGATCAAGAGGATTATTGATGGCTTTGACAAGTTTTAACCCTTTAATCGGCATATTGTGTAATGTATTTAAAGAATGGTTGGCCACGTTAGATTTTTCTGGTCTATTGAATTTAATATGTGATATGTGCTCTTTAAACCGGGTTATTATTGATCGTTTCGTTTGGCCTATATATTTCAAATTACAATCATCGCAATTAATTTCGTATATACCTGATTTCAAATTCAAATTAACTTTATCTTTGGTATTCCCTAGGAGATTTTTGATGGTATTTTCGGACCGAAAGGCAACTTGGAGACCACGTTCTTTAACAACTCTATTAATGTTTTTCGTGATAAATATGGTAAACACATGTACTTTTTTCTTCTGGTTACATTGAGATATCAAACTTGTGGATTGACTTTTTTAATTTAATTTTTCTAATTAATTTATTAATTATTTCTACGTCAAAGCCATTACACTTCGCGATGTTTTTAATGAAATCTAGTTCTGTTTCATATCTCTCTTTTGTTAAGGGAAAATTTATTAACCGATTGACTAAGAAATTAAAAAAAGCTGTTTTATGTTGAAAACTATGATTTGAATCAGCGATGATGAATTGGTTTGAATTGACATTGGTGTCTTTCCGGAAAATGTCGATTTCTATTTTATGTTTATTTCTAATTACTAATTCTAATTACTAATGTATCCAAAAAATGGTATCCTATCATTGTTTTCCTTTTCCACCGTCAATTTAATAGTCTTAATAACTGATTAACGAACATGTCTAATTCGCATTTCCGTGTATCAAATATCGCGAGAATGTTATCTACGTACCTGATCCAGACTCTTGGGAAATATTTAGCGTTATTTTTAAATTCTACTTCAAATTGACTCATGAATAAATTAGCTATGAAAGGAGATAGGCACCTATTGTTGTGCCTTGTTTCTGTTCAAAGAATTTTTCTCCTACTTGGAAACAATTTTGCGTCATGCACAGAGTTGTCAATCTCATGTATTCTTTTACTTTTGAAGGTTCAATGTTATTCTTATGGAGCAAGTTTGCTAAATATTTCATAGTTTCTGGAATAGGTACCGAAGGAAATAATGACGTTACATCGAATGAAACTAAAATTTCTCATTCTTCCAGTTCACAATCTTTAATTAGTTGAACAAATTCTAAGGAATGAATCGATATGTCTCATTGAATTATCTGGTTTATGTATCTTCGGCAAACAATACATTCTTGGTACTAAAGGATTACTAACATTTAATTTACCTATACTTTTGGGTAGAGGTTATTAAAATTTGACATTTCTTTAACGCATCTTTAGTGTCATTAATCATTTTAGGTAACGGATTTCTTTTAATTTCTACATACGGACCTTCGGCAATTATATTTTTAACTCTTTGAAAATAGTCGATTTTGTCCCTAATTACTAACTTGTTCCCTTTATCTGCTTTTAGGTAAAAACAGTCCTTCGATCTGAGAGTTTTAATGATATTCCAGTCCTTATTAATTGACTTCTGTTTGTGCTGCTGTAAATTCTTATCGATTTGGGTTTTACAAGCTTCTCGAATGAAGTTTTTTGGTCCTTGTTCAAAATACTTAATCGAAATTTCGATCACTTGTTCTATTGGAATCTGACGGCTTTTAAACCTTTGTTTAACAGATCTATTTCAACATCACTAAATTTCTCGGATGATTGATTGATCACTAGTGTTTCTTTTATAGGAATTGTATTAATATATTTTTTTCTTATAAAAATTACACTAGTCTTCAAATTCATTATTGTTCATGGTTCTAGTTAACTTTAAATGCAAATTATATAATTCTAATTTACTACGATTACTGTACATATATTTCATTTCTAGGTTCAACCATTTCATTTTAGCATATGAAATGACTTTATCGTTATTTCTACAATTTGTTGTTACATTTACGTTCATGAATTTAGGAAAAACATTATTACTTTTACACCGTTTCAGGAAATTAATATCTCTACTTATTAGCTTAACTTTAATATATAACTTATGAAATCTATTAAATTCCGTTGACCGGGAAGTCATTGTGAAAAGTCTTTCTTTGGAGACTGTGGTTAAGTAAAAACTCAAAACACAATTACTAATCGTATCCTAAATACGTATTTTGACAACTAAGTTGTCATCAGTAGGTAAAAACCACTAATAAAAGTGTCGCATATGTGGCACAGTAAAGCATATGAAAACGCTCCCTGACTTTAAAATAAAAATATACCGACTAAAAATTACGACAAAATTACCTCTCTTAAGAAGACTGCAACCACATGTTTTTATTCTCTCTTTGCCCGCATTCGACCTTTCTACCTCTTTTCTAAGAATGAAAAGAGACAGCGATTTTTGATACACGAAAATGCGAATTAGACATGTTCGTTACTTAAATTTGAAATGTCCGACTATTAAATTCACAGAGGAAAAAGAAAACAATGATAGGATACCATTTTTAGATACATTAGTAATTAGAAATAAACATAAAATAGAAATCGACATTTTCCGGAAACAAACCAATGTCAATAGATTCATCATCGCGGATTCACATTATAGTTTTCAACATAAGACACCTTCTTTTAATTTCTTAGTCAATCGGTTACTAAATTTTCCTTTAACAAAAGAGAGATATGAAATAGAACTAGATTTCATTAAACACATCGCGAAGTATAATGGCTTTGACGTAGAAAAAATCAATAAATTAATTAGAAAAACTAAATTAAAAAAGACAATCGGCGAATCCACAAGTTTGATATCTCAATGTAACCAGGAGAAAAAGTACATGTGTTTACCATACCATCCTATGACAAAAAACATTAATAGAGTTGTTAAAGAACGAGGTCTCCAAGTTGCCTTTCGGTCCGAAAATACCATCTAAAATCTCCTAGGAAATACCAAAGATAAAGTTAATTTGAATTTGAAATCAGGTATATACGAAATTAATTGCGATGATTGTAATTTGAAATATATAGGCCAAAGGAAACGATCAATAATAACCCGATTTAAAGAACATATATCACATATTAAATTCAATAGACCAGCAAAATCTAACGTGGCCAACTATTCTTTAAATACATTACACAATATGTCGAATAAAGGGTTAAAACTTGTCAAAGCTATTAATAATCCCCGCGATCTTGACGCATACGAAAACATTCATATCGTTAAAAACAAACAGAACACGATGAATGGAGACAAGGGACCGATCCCTTATAGCTGTCTCTTTTCATTCTTAGAAAAGAGGTAGGAAGGTCGAATGCGGGCGAAGAGAGAATAAACACATGTGGTTGCTGTTTTCTTAAGAGAGATAATTTTGTCGTAATTTTTAGTCGATATATTTTTATTTTAAAGTCAGTGTATACGCGGATGTTGTGTAAAGTTGGTGCGTTTTCATACGTGTTTTAGCTTTACTGTGCCCCATGTGCGATACTTTGATAATGGTTTTTACCTACTGATGATGTCAACTTAGTTGTCGAAATATGTATTTATGATACGATTAGTAATTGTGGTAAGTAATTGTGTTATTTACCTTTTTTGAATAATTTTAATGTATGCTATAAAGTTAGTTTATAAAGGCAAATTAGTTCCTTTGATGTCCTTTAATGATTCCAAAAGTTTTTTTCAAGATACGGAAGTTTGTAAGGATCTTAACAATAGCCATTTTGAGTACAGTGATATTTAAAAGTAATAAATTGTTTAATTGATATGTATATTGTTACAGCATTATATTGGATACATACAAACCAAAACCCAAGCATTTTAATCAAAATGCTAATCAATGGCTTAGAAATATAATGACGATTATAGAAACCCAGTATCCAGCTGCATTTGATAAGGAAGCAAACCTAATAATGAAAGTTCAAACTGGTGAAAAATTAACAAAAAGGCAAAAGTGTTTTCAAAAATTGGTTTTTAATTTTTTGGGTGTGTATGGAAGTGATTCAATGCTAGATAAACTTTATCATCCCGTATATGATATTAGAAAAACAGCACTTAAACACTGTATCAAAATATATAAAGCGTTAAAGGAAAGAGAACAAGAATTTTTGAAGAACGCAATTTTGGTTAGGTTAAATGATGACGATCCTGATGTGGTTTTAGGAATTTTAAACCAATCAAACAAATTATTGCCACAAATAATAGATGTAGCAGTCTTAAAAAAAATATTGATTCGTCTATTGAAACAAAGTCAGACTAATGAAAGAAACTGGTGGAAGGTAGCTTATCCAGCAGCAAACATTTTATGTACGATATCAGATGGAAATGATGTAATCATTTATATTAATTTGTTACCATTTTTATTACCATTAACAGAATCAGAGATGAAAGTGGCCAAAATGATTATAAATTCTGATTATTCTGCAAAATGCAAATATTTTAATCTTATAGATTTGGAACTCTTAAGAAAAAGTACAACCTGTAATGCTTTCTTTGATATAGTTTTCAATAATTTTAAATGGACCGAGTTGGATATTAAGGAGTTAATAGAAGTATTCAAGGATGACTTATATGAAGATAAGTTATCAAAATACATTTCCATGATGTTGTTATGCAAATCATTACCAGAGAAGTCTTCTCCGGATATTGGTTCATCAGTTTTCAATATTATACAATCATATATTGTTAATGCAAAGTTAAAATTTGTGAAAAATGAGCCAACAATTAAAAATTATCTTTTATTTGCTAGGCAGAAGAAGTTTCCTTTACAAGGAGTTCTTGGTTGCATTGATATGTTGATTGAAAAAGTTGAATTTCCATTATATAATTTGAAATCCCATGATCTTTTATGCACCAATGATGTCAACTTTTACATAGGATTATTAGAGATGTTGTTAACAGGTTGTTATGTTGGTAGGGATGGTGTCTCACTACTTTATGCGAAGACTTTGAAAAAGTACTTGGAACGTATTTGTATACAACTTCTATTCAAATTAAAGCTTCTTTTAAATATATCTATTCTTAATAATAAAGAAATTAATACAGCATTTAGATTACGGTGCATTCGTACTGTTTATGCTTTAATAAGTAAAAAGTCTAATAATGAATTAGCAATGGTTTCGTTTAACTTACTAATACCGTTGCTTTTAGTTGGATTGTCAAGTGAATGTGAGGAACTCAGATTGAATATGTTAAATTGTATACATTTGATTTCAAGAATGAACTTGGATCTAGAGAACAGCTATAAGGTCTTTTTGAAGAATGTTTTGAATCATAAAGAGGAAATTATTTTAGATGGTAGACAAATTCCTGTAATTATCAGCAATATTTTCGAAAGAAATATGGAAGTAACAAAAACTGTAGTTAATGACTTGATTAGCTTGATTACTAACAGTAATGATGCTTTGTATTTAAGAGCGGGTTTGACAAATGTGCTTATTGCTATAGATGACATTGAAGTTTTTAATAAAATATCAGAATTAGGTATAGAAATATTATGGCAAAATAAAGATTTCCAAGGGGAATTGGATCAATTATCATCCACAGTTCTGTATAATATTTTAAACAAATTGAATGCGGATAATGCTTCTCAAATTAAAGTATCTTCAAATATCTGTAAGATGTTCAACATGGCATTTCGTAATGATACCGCTATAATTAAAACTGTTGACTTTTACACTACTCCATCAGTGTTAAGTATAATGCATATAGATCGCAGTGTTTTTGAAAATTTCCAAAATGATGTGAAATTAACCGTTTTGGATGTTGTCATTGAAGTTGCTACAACTACTTCTAACCCTGATGTTACGACAGCAGCTGGAAAAGTATTCAAACACATTGATTTGGATGCAAATTTCATTCTTAAGCAGATGACTGAGATGCTCGAAGTGCAATCTCCAAGAGTCGATGTCGCTAAACGTAAACGGCGTACTAGTATCATACCTACAACTGACATTTTGGAAACTTTGCAGTGGAAAAAAGGCATTACAATCTTGGAATTCTTGCAGGACAAGAAGAAAATGCGTAATCCTGAATTGTTAATAGCTTTGTTATTTAAAATTTTGAAAAAATGTTTGGAATTCGACGAACAATCCAATGTTGAATATCCAAAACAATTAATTTTGTCGACATTGTTAAATTGTTGTTCAAGGATGGAAGATGTAAATCTACCAGAGAATGTTTTCAATGTGGAAGTAGTTATTCAATGCATCCGTGCGTCGCAAAATCCGCAAACACACCACCATGCTCTTCTCGTACTGGCACACATTGCAAATATAATACCAAAACAGGTGTTACATCATATAATGGCTATTTTCACGTTCATGGGGTCATCAGTATTGAGGCATGATGATGCCTATAGTTTTCAAATAATCAACAAAATCGTGGATACCGTTATACCAATTCTCATAGAAGATAATACTTTAAGTAATATTGTTAGAGTTCTTAGAGTTTTTGTCGATGCTGTGTTAGACGTCCCCGAGCACAGGCGCATGACACTTTATTTTAATTTATTGCAAAAAATTGAAGGTCGCAATAATTTATATTTGTTTTTACTGCTCATCCTAGAAGCTCATGTATTACATGCAAGTGTAGAAAAACAAAAATCTAAAGATCCTTTAGCAAAAAATATGAAAGAAGTAGTAATTCCAAAACGTTTGGATATTGCTGCAGAAATTAGTAGAAAGTTTACAGCTGATATTATTATTGAAAATTCCATTAAACTTATAATGTATTTACATAATTTGCCTGAGAATAAAGATGATATCAAAAATAGTAATGACTTACCTTTCGATATTATGCATCACACTCCGAAACAATACAGGCATTTCAAATATGTGATTCTTACCTTTGTAGCTGATCTGTTATCTTCACAAGAATTTGTGCATACTATAGCTAGTTTAGAAGAAGAAAATCAAAAAGAATTGGAACCTCTTTACAAAAATATGATCATTAATATTATAACATACATACAAAGTATCGCTAAAATAACTGATAAGAATAAGAACACAATGCAAGCACAATATTGGAAAGTAATACTTCATCATAGCTATGACGTACTGGACAGTATAAACGCCTTGTTAACACCGCAGATGTTCTTGTTAGTAATTAGAGGTTTGACGACACATAATCTAAATCCCATACGTAGAAGGTCATTGGAATTACTTAATAATAAATTGCAACATGATTCGAGTTTCTTTAGCAGTTGCACGGAAACGGAAATGTATGCAGTGGTACCCGCTTTGTTGAATATCATTAAACAAGATGTTACAGATGAAAATGAACTAATAATACAAACAGCTTTTTTGTCTCTTAAACTCGTTATTAGGTACCTTGCAAAAGATAATCCGGAGAAGTTCGTTCAGGTGATAGATTTCGTAACTAATTTAATTAAAAGTGGTAGACTTCAAGGAAATATCCTAGCTTCGACTTTATTATGTTTAGCAGAGCTATGCACTCATCTAAGAGCACATTCAATTTCAAATTTAAATAAGTTCATGCCTGCCATTGTTAAAATTATTAAAATACACAAGCACCAAGATTACCCAGATTTACTATTACTTAGTGCTATAACTGCAGTCTTAAAAATTATCGAATGCTTGCCGTTGTTTTTGAGTTCTTATTTAGGAAAAATATTATGCGAAGTGTCTCGAATGATTGCTAAATGGAAAAGATCAGATGATGGCAAGTTACAACCAGTTATTGGAAAATTACTAAGCATTAAACAGAAAATTGGGGAACTTATTCCATTTAGAGTAATAATTCCCGTCATCGACGAGACATATCACAACTTGACAGAAAGCAAAGATTACTCCAGTATAAGTGCTTTAATGGACATACTGTCAGAAAAATTATCTCATGTACCAGGCTCCGAAGTTCAGAGTAATTTATCAGAATTATCAGCATTTTTTTTAAACATCTTACAGTTTCGAAACGATCAGTTAACATCTTTTTCAGAAACGAACGAGATAGAAAAACATATAGTAAATGCGTTAGTTATTTTCACATTGAAACTTTCAGAATCTACTTTTCGTCCTTTATATTATAAAATTTATGATTGGGCAGTGAGGCATGATGTTAAAAATGAACGAATCATTACATTTTATTCACTCTCAAGTAGTATAGCTGATAACTTGAAGAGTTTATTTGTATTATTTGCGGGTCATTTTTTGAATAATGCCGCTTCAATATTAGACTTGTGTAATACAATTAAACAACAGGAAATGTATTTTGAAGATACAGAAAAGACAATAATGTTGTTAGAACTCGTTCTGAAAACGCTACATTCAGTATTTTTACACGACACTCAAAAATTCATTAGTAAAGAAAGATTCGACGTTTTAAGTCAACCAATAGTCGATCAATTAGAGAATACCTTAGGTGGCGAAGATGCATTTGCTTTAAGAGCTGAAAATTTAATTATTCCATGTGTTGTACAATTATCCATAGCCACAGGCGATGACGCGCTTTGGAAACAACTAAATTACCAGATACTACTGAAAATGAGACACACATCTTCAGTTATTAGATTGACTGCTTTAAATTGCGTTTTACAACTTACTAATAAGTTAGGTGAAGACTTTTTACCACTATTACCTGAGACTATACCCTTTTTGGCCGAATTGCTCGAAGATGAAGACGAACACGTTGAAAAAACATGTCAAAGAATTGTGCAAGAGATGGAGAAGGTTTTGGGTGAACCTTTACAGAAGTATTTTTAACGTATCTATTGTTGAAATATTTTAATAAAATTATATTGTTTATATGTGAGTTTCATTTTCAAAATGTATTTATTTTTATTTCAAGGCAATAGAATTGACGTAGACAAGAAGCATCAATCAATATAAACATTGAAAAACGGTAACCAACCACTTGTTAATTTCGTATCAACAACATCCAATAGTTTCAGAGTAACTTATCAGAATTATCTTAAATTTTTTTATTCTTATAATGATTATTTTTAAGAAATGTTGGTTATTTTTACCTTGCAATCCACTTTAAACTTTCTGGCTGGACCATAGATATTGTTACTTGTTATAATTATCTATGGGTTGGACCAATAATAAAATCTGGCCTTCCGTATAAATTGAATAAAATTTAGTTTATTAACGTTTAAACAAATACTTTTTAGATTATATCGTTGATTATATTCAAGGAGTCTATTCTAATTATTTTGATTGATATATTATTAATTTCACAATCTATTAGATAATTTTTAAGCAGTACAGTATCAATTTTTGTTTTGTCAAGATTTTTTGAAATATGGAACACAACTTATAACGTGTGTTCATTTGAATAGTCAATCTAGGTTACTTTGAAATTTTAATAGAATAAGACGCATATACAGCGTGAGTCGTGAGGAATCGACCAAACTCAAGGAGTGTATTCTACTGGTGAAAGTAATGTAAAAAAACTCAAATGTTATCCGATTTTTATTTGTTTTCGAGTTATAGCGTAATTAAAAATGTAGATTTAGTATACCATGTATTCGTAAAAACAGTGAAACCCCGGTAGCAATTCATTATAGGGAAGTCTTCCTAGCTGAAGCGCTACCTGTTCGTGGTTTTCCGAACTAGCGGTAGTGACATTGAAAGCAGTCGAGAAATAGTGTAGAGTGGTTTGTATGCCTAATGCGTCTAATGTCACTACCTCTAGTTCATCGTTGATATAGTGAGGGCGCTGTCATCATAAAAAATGTTCCCTATACCTTGGAGTAAATTATAACATTGTGTTCGGGTATTGTGACATTGACTTGACGTTTGTACGACTATAGTGTAACAAACTAAAATGCCACACACTTATTCTAATTTAGAATATGCTAATATGGTGTTTGTTTATGGATTTTGTGATTGGAATGCTACAGCTGTTGCGGTTTCCACATCACAGACATCCTAATAAAACTGTATTTATTAGTGTACTCAATACATTGTGCGCGACCGGAAAGCTTCCCAGTGTAAACATAATATCTGAACGAGGCAGTCGACAACAATTACAAGAAGTAGAAGATATTCTGGATGTAGTAGAAGAACACGCAACTACCAGCTCACGGAGAATTAGTATTCAATTGGGCATTCCACAAACAAGGGTGATAAAAACATTCCACGAGCATGGCTTACGTCCGTACCATGTACAAAGAGTACAGCACCTACAACGAGATGATAATCGTAGACGTATGGAATTTTGTCGATGGATAAATGATAATCCTCGTTTTGTATCGCGTATACTGTTTACGGATGAAGCGACATTCACCCGTGACGGTATTAATAATTGTCATTACCAGCATGTATGGTCAGACGAAAATCCACACGCAACAGTCGAAAGTAACTTTTAACATAAATTTTCGGTAAACGTGTGGTGTGGTATGATCGATGGTTTTTTAATTGGTCCTTACATTTTTGAGAATCGCCTCGCGGGAGACACCTATTTACATTTTTTAGAAAATGAACTGCACGGACTGCTAGAGGATGTTCCCATAAACATCAGAATCCAAATCTTCTACCAGCACGATGGCGCGCCTGCACATTACGCTTGTGCAGTCAGGCAACATTTGGCTGAAAGGTTTCCAGGGAGTTAGATTGGACGTGGTAGTCACATTGGTTGGCCTCCTAGGTCTCCAGACCTCACGCCACTCGATTATTGTTTATGGGGCTGGTTAAAAAATGAAGTGTATCAAGTAAAAGTGGACACTCGTGAAGCACTAATTCAACGGATTATGAATGCTGCTGACAATATCAAACATCAACCTGACGCAATCAGGAACGCAACCAGCGCCCTTGGTAGACGATGTAAAAAATGTTTTGAAATGAATGGCGGTATTTTTGAAAATATATTATAAAGAACGATAATACCAATAAAATACAAAAACTTCAATGTATGAAATTTTTTTTATTTTTAATTACGCTATAACTCGAAAACAAATAAAAATCGGATAGCAACATTTGAGTTTTTTTACATTACATTCACCTGTAGAATACACTCGTACAGTTTGGTCGATTCCTCACGACTCACCCTGTATAATTGGGTCCAGCTATTATTTCAATGATTAATCTTAAGTTAGAATTAACTTAGGTCTATGAAAAATGAATTGTGTCTGAAATACGTCGAGTATAAATCCTTTTTGCAGCATATCTAAAAAGAAGTAAAGTAGAAATAAAAAGGGGCCCAAATTACTTGGGCATTAATACTTACATATTTTGAGAAAAATTAACTGAATTTTCTGCGATTTTGCAGAAACAAACAAAGAAGGATAAGGAAGGATGATGTGTAATATTAATTGAAAATAACTTCTAACTTTTAAACTTTAATCAATTAAAAATACGCCACCGCAAAAAATTTAATTCCTTTTATTTTATTTTTAAATAGAATGCATAAAGTATAAAATAAGATACATTACTGCTTACATGAAAATATCGTGTGAAAATCAAACATGTAAATTAAAATCGAGAAATGCATTCGGCATAGAAATCTATATCATGCAAGTTGGTTGCCATTATTTGTTAAAGAAAACGTTTTTAATTCTTCTTCTGTACATGCTGGTTCAGCTGCTTTTCTAGAAAAAAAGAGAAAAAGACAAAATGATATCTATATTCTTATCAAGTTTTGAAATGATCGCATTTAATAAGTAAAACTGTTGATAATGTCTATAGATAAACAGTTAATATCAAGCATGAAATAAACAAACCTATGTATTAGAGTAAAAATTATGAATGAAAGTATATTTGTAAGTATGTAACTATTAATTAATTTGGGCAAGGCATACTAATCTTATCTGTTTTGTGAATAAATGTAGTATTTGTGATTAGTTTTTAATATTTAGGTATACATAATATAAATGCAAAGTTGAGGTGAAATATTCTCGGCTTTATTTTTTTGCAGGGTGGTTTCAACTTTACACAGTTCAACTGACTTAAGTTTATAAGTATTGGGTTTTTTAAGAAGGACAACAATTTTGTATTTAAATACAAATGCACCCTTAAATTTTGTTTATGATCTGTCAATATCGAAACGTTATTCAAGGTTCATATTTTTATCATGGTGAAGTTCACGAGCGAGCAACGTTTGGAAATTATTAAAAATTACTAGGTACCGAAATTCTGAGTCGGTGGTCGCAGCTTTAAGAGCGCTTACTCCAATTTTCGGTCGTAATAATCGTCCCACCAGACAGGCTGTGTGTATTAATAGTGGATAAATTCGAATCAACATATTCACTATTGAATGTTCCTGAGCCAGTGAGACAACGCATCGGTCGAAGTACCAAAAATAACGCAGCCGTAAATGCTTCAGTTCAAAATGAATCAAATGAGTCGATTCCACGCCGTTTACAGGAATTGGGAATCTCTCAGTCCACATTGTGGCGAATTTTGCGTAAAGATCTTGGCTTACACCCTTATACAGGGTTTTTCGGTTGCCTTTCACGATTTGTCATTTGTGATTCATTATTTATCAGATGACATTCACTCTTTTATTTGTCTTTCACCATTTGTCATTTGTATTTCACCATTATTCAAATGATATTCACATTTGTCAAATGAATTTCATCTTTTGTCAACATAATTTCATGAACTGTCATTACTGTAACATGGAGCGTGTGAGAAGGCGAAATGCGAAAATTAGTAACGAAGTGCGCGCATTAATTATTAACTCCATGAATCAGTGAAAATCTTCTATTGATGTGGGAATACAGTTTAATGTAAAACCGAATACAGTGCGTAAAATTTATGCAAAACATGTGCAAACGGGACATAACGATAACGATACATAAACAACCTCCGGGTTACAGAAAGCAAAAGCTTAATGAAGCTCAAAAGGAACGAATATGTGATTGGATTGACGAGGATTGTACTCTTACACTTCGTGATTTACAAGCAAAGGGTCTTTGCCAATGGCCCGACATGCAAATATCTACATCAACAATTAATAGGGCTTTAAAAGAATTCCATTATTCTATGAAACGAGTGACGTGCATACCAGAAAGAAGAAATACACCAGCTATAATACAAAATCGTTTTGATTATGCAATTGAATACAACAGAATTATGCATGAGAGAAACAAAATTTTTTTCATTGATGAATTTGGTATAAATGTTTACTCAAGAGTGTCCTCTGGTAGATCTGCCATAAATACTCCAGCATGTTTACGTAAAGCCCAAGTTGGAGGACGAAATTATTCAATTGTAGCTGGAATGAATTTTAATTCGTTATATTTATTTCAAATACAGGATAGACCATACAACGTGGAACATTTTTCAGAGTATCTGTTAAATTTGATTAATCATTTTCGTGTTGATAATATCGTAGGAGCTTATCTTATAATGGACAATGTTCGCTTTCACAAAAATGCTGAAGTACTAAATCTTATTCAAGCTCATGGCCACCATGCTGTATTTATTCCGGCGTATAGCCCATTCTTGAATCCAATTGAGGAATTGTTTAGTCAATGGAAAAATTACATCAAGAGATCACAACCAAGAAATGCGAATGAGCTATATCAATCCATCCACAGAGTATCAGAAAATATCACTCACGAACACTGCCTTCACTACATACAACATGTGGAGTCCTACTTAGGCGATTGTTTACGAAGAATCGAAATTCTTTCGTAAATTGTACTTGAATGTTTAAGAATTTCCTTACTTATTGTCTATTTTACATAATAAGTTTGGTTGGTTCCTAATAAATATACATGAGTTCGATTGCTTTCTATTATTTTATTTGCATAAGAATAGAGAAAATCATTTGACAAATAGTGAAGCAGTTTTGACAAAAGGGAATTACAATTGACACAAATTTGACAGTTGGTAAAGGCATTTGAGAATTAGTGAATTACAAATGACAAATCGTGAAAGGCAACCGAAAAACCCTGTAAGATCAAATTAACTCAAGAAGTGAAGCCTCTTGATCATTTGAAGCGCCGAAACGTCTCCAATTGGGCTCTGCAAAAGTTTGACGAAAATCCTGAATTTCATCGAAAAACCATCTTCAGCGATGAATCTCAATTTTGGCTTAATGGCTTTGTTAATAAGCAGAATATGCGTTATTGGATAGCACCAAACCCACATGTGCTTCAAGAGACTCCATTGCATCCACAAAAAGTGACAGTGTGGTGAGGATTTCATGCCGGAGGTATGATTGGACCGTATTTTTTCGTCGATGAAAATGATCGCCATGTTACGGTCAATGAAGTTCGCTACCGTGCCATGTTGGAAGACTATTTTTGGTCAGAATTGAATGGACCTTGACATCGGGAATACGCGGTTCCAGCAAGATTGTGCTACATGCCACACAGTTGGTCAGACAATTGATCTATTGAAGGGGAAGTTCGGTAATCGTGTAATCTCTATAAATGGTACGGTCGAATGGCCATCTCGCCCATGCGATTTAACGTCGTTGGATTTCTTTTTATGAGGTCATGTTAAGTCGTTGGCTTATGTCAACAAGCCAACAACGTTAGAGAAGCTCAGGAACAATATCGAACGCGAAATTGTCAACGTTCTGGCCGACATGTGTGGAAAAGTGGTGGAAAATTGGCTCCAAAGAATCGATCGCTGCAAACGTGCTTGCGGTGGTCATATATGCGATGCCGAATTCCATACTTAAATTTAACATGTGTACTACATGCCACGTAATACTTTCCTGGGGTGATTTCCCCTTTTTCAACATAGTCAACGAATACTAACTTCACGTGCATCCTAAAAACAATAGCCATTACCTTCTCAGTCAATGTAACTATTTTTGCTTTTTTTTCGAAACACTCAAACAAGTTTTTACCTATTTGTCTGAACTATTGTTTTGTCTTAGGTGTGCAATGATAGATTCAGGTTTAACCAAAAGTTATGAAGTGGCTCAGTGCAGTCGTTGCAAAAGTCCCAAGCACTGCTTTGAACTGTTCAGTCTTTGTCGTTTTAGGTCGATTGTTAGCAATCGCAGGATCCATCTGGTCGAATGCTTTTTCATATGAAAATGATATGACGATCATTCGGTGCAGCTTATTCAATGATGGTGACCGATTTTGGGATTCCAGAACACTCATAATTTTGAGTCGATTGTTCGATCATGTTTAAATTCTGCTGCTTAGATTTTTATTGCTGGGATTAAACCTTTCAAAATCAAGTATTTAATTACCTCCCGATACACAATTTTTTTTTCTATTTAATAAATGTAGAAAAGTTGTTAATTTCATCTCCGATGTCAACTTGTTCAATGTATATTAATGAAGTATAGTTGCCAGATTATATGATAAATACTCGCTTCATCTAATGAATATTTGATACTTTGACCACCATTTCAAACCAGACTGAAAACATTTCGCTCCGCCCATGTATTGCAGGTTATGTTTAAAATTTGGCTAATATGAGGTGTGTTTTATTTGTCTCTAGGATCACTTTAGAATCAGTTTTCTCAGTAATGACGTCACGTCAAGAGATTTTCAACTGAAATTATTCTGATCCAACTGCTCTTGCGTGTCGTAAGGATCACTTGAGGAAATAAAGTGAACAGACAATCAGAAGTAACTAAACTGCTGTTCAATTAAAGTGGTCCACTATTAAAAGTTTGATGTTACTCTTAGTCTAAGTAATTAGCAATGCATAGCATGACGAATTTAAATGTTTTATAGTTTATTTAACGCAGCAAGTCTAATATAATGTTCGTTTTGTTAAAATTTTAACTTATGATACTTTATAAATTTATTGGATTAAATTCTAATGGAAATATGTTTTTAAGTTAGGGGAATATTTCACACAAAATGTTAGGTTGGCATTGACTTTTTGATATTAGTTTATATCTGTCAGTTTGTTGTTGACTTAAAACTAGGGTTAAGTAACTTAAATTAATAAAAATGCCGCGTCTTAGTGAAGATATTATGAACAATGCCCTAAGATTAATACAAAATGGATATTCCAACAGAGAAGTGGCTAGAATTTATAATGTATCTCACAGTGTCATTAATAGAGTTTCAATACGATTTCGTAGAAGTGGTAGTGTAAGATTTACTCATGGGGGAGGCCGTCGGAGGAGTACAACTCCTGCACAAGATCAGTATTTAAGACTCCAGGTCAGACGAAATGGAGTTCAGTCGTCTAGGACATTGAATAACGATCTTCGTGCAGCTACAGGAGTGGTTATATCTAATCTAACAGTTAGAAGAAGGCTGCACGAGTTTGGTTTAAGGGCTAGAAGAAGGGCCATATGCCCACTGTTGACCAGGCAACACAAGATCGCTAGGAGGCAGTGGCCTGCAAATGACTTACCATGGGAGGCCCGCGACTGGAGAAGATGCCTTTTCTCTGACGAGTCCAGATTCACTCTACATCATTCTGATAGTAGAGTTTTAGTGTGGAGGAGGCGTGGAGAACGGTATCTTGAAAGGAACATGGCCCCACGTGTGCCATTTGGAGGTGGGGGTGTTACGGTTTGGGGTGGCATAAGATTTAACGGTCGCACCGAGCTGGTGGTTTTGAGAAATCAATCCATGAATGCAGAGAGGTATAGGGACTTACGTATTTTGCCAATAGTTGTACCATTTGCCCGAAATTTTGGAAGAAATTTCGTATTTGTGGACGATAGTGCTCGTCCCCACCGAGCCCACATCGTTGAGGATATCATTGTTACCAATAATATTGAAAGAATATTATGGCCCCCTAATTCTCCAGATTGCAATTGCATCGAGCATGTTTGGGACAAACTTGATCGACAGTTGCGATCTCGTGCTCGTCCTCCCACAACGCTAGATGAACTCACGGAAGCGGTGCGAGAAGAATGGGAGAGAATACCGCAAGAATTCATCAATACGCTAATAGAAAACATGCCAAGAAGATGCTTAGCTGTGTCACGAGCTCGAGGGGGCCCTACAAAATATTAAAATTGAAGTTGCCACATTTAAAGTTATTTTTTATGTAAAAAATGTTTCCTTTTAGCTAAACATGATTTTTTTGAATTATCACTTAAGTTTATTTTTTAACAATTTATTCATTCTTATCATTAAGTTAGTGCTTAAATGGTTTTTAATAGTTAAAAAATACATATTTTGTTATATTCCTGCCGCCTTTTGCATTTTTGTTAATTTATTTTGGAAAAACGTTGATTTATATTATTTTTTCATTAGTGGACCACTTCAATTGAACAGCAGTTTAATTCGAGACATTTGTTTTGATGTTTGTCAAGTAAAGCTTGATTTTTTATTACAGCACCTTTCGATATTTTTAAAAAGTGTGCACATTGTCGTATTTTTCAAATATTTTATATTTATTTTTGATATTTATTGTATAATAGCTATATCAGGTTTAGAAGTAAATAACGTTTACATTTAATATAAGGTTATCATTGTAAAATCTAAACAAATAATGGATAAATTAGGGGTAGATATTCTTGTAAGTATTACTTTCAAGAATCATTTATATTATCTATTTTATCTTTTTTTTTTTGTTTTTAAATATGAATATCTTGTCGCTCTCCACTCTACACAAACTTAGGTTAAGTTAAATGTTGGTTCGGACATGCGCAGTTCTTTCTTATAATCAGTAATTTTTTTGGTTGTTTTATTTGCTTCTTATTTCATGACGTAATTGAACTAACACTGAAGTGATCCTAAAGACAAATAAAACACACCTATAGAGAGATGGAAAATATCATTTCTTTGTTTTACTACATTGTAAACCAGGCAGTTCAGTTCATGAAAAAGAAAGATGACATGTGAAAGTCGTAACGTTACAAATGATTATAGGTGCAAAACCAATATGAGTGAACGAGTATAAATTTAAAACATCTTGTAAATTAAAAAAAATACAAAATATCTGTTTAAAAAAGTTATTGGACGTCATTTCTGTCAGTTACCTATTCAATGAGCATTTTTTTGTATGATCACAATGTTAACATTTCATTCTGTAGGTAGATAATCCAAATTTAGATTATAATTGTTGTGTTAATTAGTAATAATGCCGAGAACTTTGACCGATTATCCAGGTCAGGTTTCATCTTATTTTATGGTACTTCGATAAGCATACAAAACAACAAGATTATCTTAGTTTGATATGATTTTTGCAATTGTAATAATAGATTAGTTTAATGTAATAATTTTCTCGCAGACATGTGGGCGTGTTACTTAAAATTGTGTTTGGTGAAAGCAGCGATCAATGCTTCTGCGTCATTCTGGTGTCTACATTACTAATACCAGATAAGTAATTACTACTAATTCTAATAGTATTGATATTTTTTAAATTTTTATTACCTAACTAAATATGTTTATTATTTACAACAAATTAATAATTAAAAATCTTATTCAAATAGTATGTAAAGTGAATCTTCGTTTCTGCATGCCGTTTACCAAGAATCAGGAAGAATAGTGTTTCTTTCACTTTCGAAAGGACAATCTCTCCGATATTGCACTAAAATGTGATCTAGCTCTAGACTAGAAATACCTATAAAACTGGTAGTTAAAATTATCTTCATTTTTCCACTTTTCCTGTACACGTAATACGGTAGATTTATTTGTGCATTTCTTCGGCGATTCATCTAATAGTATAACCGTTTTCCAATTTTGTTATAATTTTCAATTTATCCAGCTAAGACAGTTTTCTTACCATCTCAAGTATAGCAAGCGCCAAATAAGATGGCGAGCGGAGGGGGTGCGCAGGCGTTGTTTTTAAAAATGTGCAAGCCCACTTACTCAAGTAATTGTCAGAATATAGTTGTCAGTGACGGAACATAATGCCTTTGCTAATGTCTACACGCTTAAACGCGAGAAGTAGTTTTTAATGTTTACAATTACTTCTATAAACATAAAAGTACCTACATCATTGTTGTTCGGGAAAAATAGATTTAATTTTGTATTTTTAGTTTCATTTAGATATAAGCAAACAGATGTAGGTATATTTATGTTAATGTATTCAATCCTAGTTTTAAATTATAAAAGTGTATATAGAAAATATTCTTGGAGTTCGGATATATTTAATGTTGTCAATTACCTTAGGCCTGGTCAGGTATTACATTTCTTTATTCATTGTCTTGTTTTCTACAGTCATAAAAACTATTTATTTTATTACAGGCACAACCCTCTGGTTAACCCATCCATTTAGTAGTTGTAAATGTATTTTATAATAGAATAAGTTTTATTGACATATTTCCTGTTATAGATAAAGTATTATATTATTATAATAGGTTAAATAGTTTTGGTTCGATGCGATTCTGCGAACTATTATGTTATCTCTAACGCACTTCCTGTGTATTGTATATTTATTATTTTAAGAGTTATTTTATTTTGTATAATTAAGGGTTTCCGGCGTATAATGTTTATTTTAATACATTGATGACGTTGGAAACTACAGCATATGCTTTTCTTGGAAGGAAGGTAAAAATGGTTGTATGGAAATTTCCGTATAATCAATTTCGTTGTTTTCTCCCTCTCTTGTGACTGGCGGGGACAAAACTTTCTTGCCGAAAAATAAGTAAATGAAGAAATAGTTCCAAACAAGATCTCTTAGAGCTTACTTCAGTTCCAAGTACGATCTCTTCGAGTTAACTCCAGTTCTAGCTTAGGTCTCAGTGATCTAACTAACAGTTCCTACTAAGATCTCAGTGATCTAAATAGGAGTAAATATTATTTATTAGGCAGTTTTCTCGGTCTTTAGTATTAAGACCAGATACTGCATTTGTATTAAGTTAACGGAACTCCAAGACTAAATTGGTAAATATATTATTGTTATTCAAAAACTATTGCATTATTTCAACTCATACTTCGGTCGATACATACCGAACTTCTTTCAAACCTGGAGGATAAAACAATTGGTATTGAGTGAAATAAATATTTAGAATCAGAAATATTAGTTGATGAAACGCCAGAAAGTTTAATTATTAATGTATATAATGAGAGTGACAGTGATGACAACTTCAGTTCCGAGGAAGATTAATTTGTTTAATTTATTGTACTATTAGTAATAAAGGAATAAACAGTTTATAAATTAAATATTCTTTATACGTATGCAAGCAAATGGATTTGTGTTTTGCGATATTCTTAACTATCTGTTTGTACATTTAAATCTCATTTCATACGTAAATTGTTTAATTAATTATAACATCAAATTGCTTCCTCTGTAAATTTATACTGTTTTAATATTCTAAAAAAACTGTTTATACATTACAATCTCATTATTAATATCACTTTGTTTGGTAATGAACGCATATGCATATATATCATTATACATATTGCAGTGAACTTTTCCCCGAAGAAGAATTATATTGACCTTATATTGTATTTATGACATTTATTTAAAAGGTATTTTGATTTTATAGAGTATATTTAAATGTTTATATAACTGTATAATAATTTTGTTTAGGATGTAGTCCGTCTTGCGGCCTTATTTTGTAGCTTTGTTGTACGATGTCCGATCTTTTTCGGTTTTTCATAGACAGAGATACCAGAGTGTTGAAGCATTTGGTCGGGATAAAAAACATCATTTTTTATTTCCTGTTGTATTTGATTTAAAGTCGGTTTATTTTATTTTAGTGCAGTTAATTTCATTTATGAATTTTACGAGTGTTGGTGATCTCGTTTGTATTAAATTTAATTATATTTGGTACCTCTCGCTACTATAGTTTTTTTTTGTGAGTAACAGAGTTGCTTACGTAAGTATACTTTTTACAGTTGCTTTATATAAATTCCTTTTCCGATAATTTGCTGATATTTGTGCTTATTTGTAATTTTGATTTATTTCTATATTAACTTATAATATAGATAGATAAGAAAGTTACCATATTTTTTTGAATGAGGGAGTTTTTTGTGTCACGATTTTCTAGAACATTTTAGTCAGGATTGGAGGGGAGATTTGGCCTTGTGTTTTGTTCGCACAGGTTAAGTTAAGTACGGTTTGATGTTTTGTCTGTTTACGTTTGAAATTAGGGGTTATAATTTAGAATTTGAATTTGAGAATTTTCTTAATTATCTATTAGTTTTATGTTTGCTCGCGTGTCACAGGAGGTTTTTCTCTGTGTGCGTGTAATTTATCACACAGACTGTTTCCTCCAAGCTTTAGTTAATCATGCTTTAGCTCTCTTTACATTTTGTAAACAGTATTTTTTTATTTTTTTTTTAAATAAACGTAAAATCAAATTGTGAACTTTTATTAATGATATTTTGAATTTTATTTTCCACGTTCTTGCTTGTGCGAGAGCAAGACCTGAGGTACGAAGTTTCAAGCTAGAAGAATCTACGATTGAGCTAATCCGGACATTTGGGGTGAGCTGCACTTATAAGCAAAGGCACATTTCACTGCAATATGTTTAATTGTTTCTGTAACGTCTAACTGATTTCACAATAAATCTATCTGTTAAAAAAATAAATTTGTATATATTTTACTCTAATAAATTATTAATTTACTAAGTGATAGATGATGTGTAGTTTACGCCACCTATGGTATGATTCAATTTTATGTAAAACCAAATACAAATCTCCCCACTATTTCTTGCTGCGCGAACTTACTCCCACCGCTCGCCATCTTATTTGGCGCTTGCTATACTTAATTTAAATCATTAAATTGCCAACTGTCAAAATGACAATCAAAATATGTTTTACAACAAACTAAAAATTTAAATTAAAAAAGTCTTCGTACCTACTAGCATAACTGTGGACCAATAGAAAAATGTGCTTTATAATCTGTAGGAATTTCTAAAATTTCCAAGCATTGCATCAAAGTACCTTAATTGGACAATTTTTTTTATGGTTGCAATTTCTGATATACCTACTACATTGGTATACATTGGCAACTTTTTGGATAATGCGCAAGCAAATATAAAACGTTTAATACATGAATGTTGTTCAATTAGGTACAATGTTGTTTTTAAAATATTGGTTACATATTTTTGTACTGACATCCCATTACTATAAAAACTATAGACAAACAAATATAATAATAAACCAAACTGTATAATCAATATTGATTATCATTTAACCATAATTAGTTGCACGATATTTTTGATTGAAATAAAAGTACCATATGAGCAAAAATTATTTAGATAAGGGATGGCCATGATTGGGAGGCTCACTGTCTGATAGGTTCAGCTTGTTGTTGCCAATTAAATCGCAGTTTCGATTTGAAGTAGTTGTAATTATCTTGGTTATGTTAGCTAAAAAACTGACATTTAAATCATGTCGAATAAAACTTCAAATCGAAACTGACATTTAATTCATGTCAAATAAAAATTCAAATGGAAACTGACATCCAGCCAATATGTACCGCGATATCATAAAGTTTCTGGGTCAACGGTGGCCATGGGGTGAAAAACGTCTGTCTTAATTTATATCATCCTTTTGAGAAAAATCTGATAAAATTTTCAGGTTAAGTGTCATGCTGACACATACAAAGGTATTTTTAATAATATAAAATATTATTAAAAATCTGGTGTGAAGAACACAAATGCAGGTTCACTATTAATATTTTCTGTGAACGTGTCCGAATATATCCTATCCCCAGAGACGTAGATACGTATTTCGCTTTTCTACAAGCTCATCGGTACGCCCCTGCTGGAGAAAGGATATTTCCAGACACATTCACAGTCATGTCATGTCATGCTGACGTTAAAATTTGTCAATATATTAATCTTAATGTCAGTATGACACATAACCTGAAAATTTTATCAGATTTTTCTCAAAAGGATGATATAAATTAAGACAGACGTTTTTCACCCTATGGCCACCGTTGACCCAGAAACTTTATGATATCGCGGTATAACAAACAACAGACTGAACCTATCAACGACGGTGATCCTCACAACCATGGTCATTCCTTATCTAAATAATTTTTTCTACAAACACCGTTAAAAATTGACATTTTAACACGGCCAACCTCAATTAAAAATGTAATATTATTAAGTAGCGTGTTAAAAGTAAATCACTTTTAACACTAGTGTTAAAAGTAAACTGACATAAAATTCTGTCAAAGTGACATTTTTATTACGATTGTATGCTATGTTATATTGTTTCCTGGATTTACTAGGTAATAAATTTAATGTTGCTCTAGTAGCAGCTTCTTCGATCTCCGCTGGTAGTTCTTCTACGTTTGGATTAATATCATCAGAATTATTCATATTCCAATATATTTTACTTTACCTACACGTTTGACAAATATGTATACATGTGTCACAATAATGTAACCATGGTTATCTTGTCATATGAATTCATAAATTAGGTCATACCTGATTTTTATCTAGTCAATAAATCAAAATTAGTAGTTAAAACTTTCTTAATATTAGCGTTGACTGCGTTTGTAGAAAAAATATTGTACAATACACGTGTTAAAACGCCATTTTATTTCACGAGTTAAGAAGTTTACTTCTTACTTACGGCGCAACTTACGAATCGCACTTTTAACACTTGTATCGTAAATAACTATTTTCTATTTTGCGTTCGAAATGAACTCATTATGACACCCAAAACAGTATCGAAATCAGCTTCATTTCAATACGTTCTTTTTTCATTTTTCAGTGTTGGCGTTGTTCGAACACTGAAATAAATATCATTGCTGTCATTTGATTTTAACTACATTTGACAGATATGAGATAAATGCACTATCGAATGCAAAAAAAGTAGTACAGTAGTGAAGTAATATGTAAAGTCAATTTTTAAACATTTTAAAATTATGACGTTGCTAAGATACTTAAGATCGTAGTAATGTGCAAGTTATTTTTGACACTTACACCTATCTGTATATGTTATTTGATACTAGGTTATTTGAATATTTAAATTTGACGGCTGCATTTAATATATATCTACATTCAGGCAGCCTAATTTAACCCGATTAAAATGACTGTACCACTTTTTTCTTGCATTCGATAGCACGTACTCTACACAAATATCGTATATTGCATACAATTGACAACAAGATATATTAGTATAATATATCATATATATAATAATATGTAATATAATATACTTCGCGGATAGCAAGATTTAAATTTGACAATGTCAAGTATCAATGTGACCAACCGTATGCTTGATATAAAAATAAAACCCTGAACTTTCAAATTAAATAATTCCAATTTATTAATGTAAAAAATGCAAAATAGAAAAAATAGTATAAAAAACTCGTTTCATAAGGCCTTTTGCCGCTATCGCGGCTGGTTTTCTAAACTGATCCCGTGCGGCAAAATGGTGCTTTATGAAACTTTTTAATATACTATTTGCCCATATGGTATATTAAAGAACGGAGTGTCGTAAGACATATTTTATCGCACGAGCCTAAGTTTAGTTAGTTTAAAATGTGCAATTAATCCACAACCTTAAAATAAATTTATATTAATCAAACCAAAAGATTTTTGTAATCAAAATAATAAAATAGCTCGGATTTTAATGACGCAGAGGCATTGTTTGTTGTTCATGTTTCGATATTTATATCGTAACTTTCGAGCGTTATCTATAGCATTGTATAATCATATATGTTTCTAAATTTAAATAAAGTAAATATAGACATACCTTTTCCTATATCGAATTATAAAAAAGAGCACAACAGCATTAATTGCGAATAAGGCGATTATAAGAACAATTGGTGCAATTAATTCTGAAATAAATAGGTTTATTAATTACAATAATATTATAATTACAATTTTAAGAATATACCTGACATATTATCTTTGTTTAATTTAACTCGTGAGAATTCCTGTTTGTTAATAAGTTCCTTAGGAATAGCAAGTTCGGGTTTTGATTTGTCTGCAACAAAAGAAACAACAGATTAATATTTCAAATTTACCGCCATCATTTTGGCCATGCTGTCAGGGACCATAACCTTAAAACAGAAATTTAATCGATAAGTTTTTATGTACGATTGAATAAACGTGCTTAAATCTCGATTGGTTAACAATTGGTTAGTAAAATAATATTTAAGTGTTGAAATATAAGGAATGGACACAGAAAGCAAATATATTTTTTATATTTTTTTAAAATTAGGCTTTGATTTCTACATATAGAAATTAATTATTTACGTTGTCAAAGAAAATTGGATGGCAGGTAAAACGTTATCGCCTCGTTTTATAGTACATTTAAATTAAATATTAAAGAATACAATGCATGAAAGTTATGAGACAAAGACTATAAATACGCACCTACCCAAAACAGCTGCATATGAAATAATGAACCGCCATAAGCATATGCAACTGTCGATAAAAAGAACTTTGTTTACAAAGCTAATATATAAATAGAATATTTTTAGAAACATGTTATTATGTAGTTTTATTAATTATTTGAGCACGTTGAATTAATTATACATAATTGATAAGTGTGGTTTCCAATTTGTCCTTTAGTATATTTTCTATGCAGTACTTGAATATATTTTTCTTTATTTATAAAATTTCTTAATTCTACTTGAATTTTTTTTTTTCTGATTTTTAATTTTATCTTTTTAGCATGTTTTATTTAATTAAGATTTAATTTCTTTTTTTTTAATTTAAAATTGTTTCGGAATAATTTTAGTCTTTTAGTTTTTTTGATTTTACGTCGTACTTAATTGTCGGCCAATTACGTTCTTATACCATATTTAATACCTTTTATCTCGTTCCTTCGTGTTTTGATGGAATTCTTTTCTCTGGTATTAAATAAGATAAACGGCCTTTACGAAAGCAATTCTTCTCATTTTTTCAGTCTCGATCGCTTGGGACAACAAATATTCTTTTTTTTAAGAAAATATGTCATTTTTTTACTTTACGAATTTACTTTATTGCCCATTAAAGCTTTTCTATCAATAATTAAAAATATCTTTTAACGATAAAGATTATAATAAAAAATAGACTTTTATTACTTATTTATTACATAGTTTTAGGACAAGACAGACAGTTAAGACAGTAACAAGTTGTACAATATACCGTTTATTCCTTATATTTAAAGGTGGGAATCTACATGAAAAATAAATGATAGTTTGCTTCCCCTTCAAAAATACAGGGTAGGGTGCTGAAGTTTTAGGAAAAAAATGGAAATTAATTAATATTTTCGAAACCGCTTGAGATATTTCAGTTAAATTTAATACATAGCGACTGTTAAGTGCATGTTAAAAAATATTAAAAAATAATTTTTAGCTTTAATAGTGGCGTGCGTACGGGTACATACTCTTATATTTTTGAAGAAAAAATGATGGTACGCCTTGAAACATAAGAGCTCTTTTGAGTTGTTTTCCTGTAATGCGCTCTTCTTGAGTTAAAAAATAAAAATCGTCGAATTGTCCGACAAAATTAATATAAGTAGGTATAGCAAACGCCAATTAAGTTGGCGCAAGGAGGGGGTGCGCAGAAGCCGCTTTTAAAAACGTTCACCCCCACTACTCAAGTAATTGTCAGAATACATTTGTCATTGACGTTTGACGGAACATAATGTCTTTGCTAGGGGATCATAAAGTGATACAGCTCAGAGGTTAGAATTATCTGACATTTGATGTAAAACCAAATACAAATCTCCCCACTACTTTTAATCCTGCGCGAACTTACCCCTCCTCGCGCCAACTTATTTGGCGTTTGCTATACCTATTGACAAATACGATTTCGCAATATTGCCCTGAAATATGTCATTTGCTTTTTACATCAGACATTTGTTAGTAAGTCTTTGTCATTCAATTCTGTTTGATGTGAATTATCTTTTTTACTTTTTTATTATTGCAATCTTGTTAATAATGGTGATTTATTCAAATATAGAAATGGCGGAAATGCATTACGTGTACGGCCTCATCGATGGTAATGGTGAGCTAGCCAGAAATATTTATCACCAGAGATATCCCAATCGTGCTTTGCCAGTGTGTCGAAATCTTTTCTAATAATCGTGGTCTTGTTGAAACTGGTAGTGCCCGAAGAGTAATATCTGAAGGTAGACCTCTTAGTGTGAGAGCACCTGATATTGAGGAAGCGGTGCTACAAGAAGTCGAAGAAACTTGAATATTTTTTTCATCAAATTGAATTTTAGTGAGAATTTTAGTGTATTTTTTTGCTATATCCGTACCATATTTCAAGAGTACAGGTATTACTTCCCAAAGATTTTGCAAGGCGTGTGACATTTTGTCAGTGGTATATTCATTATATTGCACAAAATTCGCACACATTTTGTTCGTGGACAAAACCAATTTTTCAAGAAATGCCATTCAAAATTTCCATAATAATCATTTGTGGGCGGAAGAAAATCCCTATGCCGTAACCGAAACCCATTTCTAAAACCTATTTTCGGTTAACGTATGGGCAGGAATGATTGGAACCTCTTTATTGGCCCCTTATTTTTGCCGGGACGACTTGACGGACAATCGTATCTGAATTTCCTTCAAGAACAGCTGCTTGAAGATGTTTCGCTAGCAATAAGAAACCATATGTGGTACATACACGATGGTGCGCCAGCACATTTTAGTGTAGTGATTCGCAATAATTTACAAACAGTTTTTCCAAATTGTTGGATTGGCCGCGGTGGGCTTCAAGAATTACCACCAAGGTCCCCCGACCTCGACAGCTTAGATTTATTTTTGTGGGGCCGTCTTAAAACGCTAGTGTATACAAGTTCCATTAACACTGTAGAGGAGTTAAGAGAAAGTATAGTTGTAGCATTCGATAGAATAAAAGATACTCCGAGGATATTTGGACGAGTGCGCAATTCCATGAGAAGGAGGGCGGAAGCATGTACATTAAGTGTCATTTTCAACAATTTTTGTAATATTGTATGCTTGTCAGTTGTTGTTCATTACACCCGTAATGTGCTTAATTTTTCCTATTAAATTAATAATAATTTTGAAAGTCCTTCATAACTCGAAAATGATGCATTACAGGAAAACAATTCAAGAGAGCTCTTATATTTTAAATTGAACGGGGAATTCAAAAATAATTTATATTTTGGAAAAAACCATAGGCCTACCATTTTCCAACACCCTGTATTTTCGTAACGGAACATTTTTGGACCATAGTTTATAAAGCAAACTATCATTTATTTTTAATGTAGATTCACACCCTTAAATATTCGCATATCAATAAGGAACACCATGTTTACTACTAGTTATTTTCCTGTCCTAAAACTATGTAATAAGAACGGACACGCTTACCACATGACGCAAAGCCTAGTGCAGTACTGGCGAAAGGCTGTATTTCTAAAATATTTAATTTTATTTATATAATTGGAAAACGAACGGGTGGTGATCTATAAAATTACGAAATACATATTTATTTGTTGAAAAGTTGTATTTATAAAGTTTTTAATTTTATTTATATAATTGGAAAACATACGGGTGGTGATCTATCTATCTAAAATTACGAAATACATATTTATTAATTAATTTTATTTATATAATTGGAAAACAAACGGGTGGTGATCTATAAAATTACGAAATACATATGTATTTGTTGAAAAGTTGTATTTTTAAAGTTTTTAATTTTATTTCTATAATTGGAACATTTTTATTTGTTCATTTTGTCGTTCAAGTTGAGTAAAGGAGTATTAATATTGGCTAGCAATAGTTTCTCAAGGTTTTCTTCTGTCAATTTTGTTCTCTTTGAATTAAGTACATCCTCATAAATAGAAAACGTCCTTTCTACATCGCAACTGGTTATAGGTGCATACTGGAAATATACTTTTATTTCTTCATATTTAGCCGTTAGATTTTGTGGAATTGTCTCCATACATAATTGCTGCAATGTAATTAAATCTGGATTTCTATTAAGAATTGCTTCAAACTTTTGCCGAAGGTCGCATCCGAAGTCACTTGGAATACTTTTCAAATTATTAACAGCCACATCTAATGTGGTTAATCCGTCATTTAATTTGAGATTTCGATTTTCAAAATAAGTGATTAGTTTTGGAAATTTTCCAAAGTGTTCGTGAAGAAAGTACAACTGATTTTTTAAATTTGGGATTTGTGTGAGCTCCTTGCACTCACCAATACTTCTAGCATCCTTCTTTAGCAGTGTTACGAAATGTTTTAGACTATCGAAATTCTCAGCATAATAACTAGTAGCTTCCAGCCATGTTCCCCATCTAGTTATTACTGGAGTGGGAGGCAGTGACAGAGATGGAAATTTTTCCCTGAAAAGAGCTACTCTCAATGGTGCTTTTCTGAAAACTTTTTTAAAAGCTGATACAACTCTATCAACTTCCGGAAAAGTGTCTCTGATATATTCACAGATTGTGTGGAGAGCATGTGCTACACAAGTAATATGCAGCATATTAGGATATGTTTTCTTCAATAGTCTGCCTGTTTTTAACATATACGCAGCACTATCACTGACAAATAAAAGTATTTTTTCTTTGTACGTGGCGTCCGAATGAAGCATTTTTTGCATATTCTCCTTAATGGTTTCAGCAACTGTTTCCGCATCAACTCTATTTATAACACTTGTTGCTATTACATATGAGTTATAGGGAATAGTTGGATGTAGTACACCAGCTACAACATTTACCACACAGCGTCCTAACATATCCACCGTTTCGTCGGCGCTTATCCATATGTATTGATTTAAAAGATGGCTTCTAATGCGGTCTACTGTTCTCGTATAGCACCTAGAAACATAATATTTGCGTAAAGTTGATTCATCAGGAACATTTCGACCAGTATATTTTTGAAGAAATATTTTTAAAGTGGGATTGCTAAGTTTATTTAATGGAATATTAGCCGCCATAAAAGTTTTACAGAGTTCAGATGTGTTTGCGATCCTAAGTGACGAATTTTTGACGATATTTTACGGATTTTGTAATAAATTTCGGAATCACTGACAATGGACATACAATCAGTATGACCGTCAATCCAACTCGCCATTGTTTTACAATGCCGTTCTCGACATTCTTCCATATCATGTCTGAAAACGTAACTTAAACAATGCTCTAGATCTAAATAAATGGAAACTAAAAATGTGTGCGTAAGTTATTGAAACTGAACAAAATTCAATGCACACTTACGTCGAAATAATTGCTAGAAATAGATTCAATCAAACGATATTAAACAGGATCTATCACAAAAATTACGATGTAATTAACAGTTAAAACTATGAAAACAAGAAACTTACTCACAGCACTTTATTTATCTTACGAAATATAAACTAATAAATAAAATACATTATAAAAACCTCGCTTCTATCTACGCTCATGAAAACACTTTAGAAAACACTATATTCTCCGAATACAATAGCTGAGTTGTCCATTGTTATCGTGCGAGACCAGGTGGCCGAGTAAGTCAAACAAATACTTCATTGAATTACGCCGGGATGTACTGTGCGACGTTATACACAATTCCAATTGCCGATTGCGTTTTATGGAAATTGCATCCGTTCTCTAGTAATAAGTAATAAAAGTCAATTTATTTTAAATGTATAGTAATAAAATGTGAAGAACTAATCCAGAAAACATTGCGAAAAATGAATAGCATTTGATGAAGTAGTAAAGTTAATTAAAAAAGGCAAAAGAAAATGTATTATTTACAAATGGTCAAAATAATATATATATATATATATATATATATACATGATGTCCTTGAAATAAAGATAACGTATGATAAATGGAAAGATGTACCTAATTATATAGAATATAAATTCAAAATATTGTGAGTTAATTACGACGCGAACTCCAAAATTAACCCCCTCCCTCTGAAAATTCTATTACGTGACGTCTATGAATTCGAAATATTCAGAATGTGTAAAAATAATAAATACTTCACACACACATACGCTACAGCGCATGGTTGTATGCTAATGTCAATAACCTCAATCAAAATCAGCTGTTTATACATTTAAGTGAATTATTAAAAATTTAAAAATGTGTATACGTGTATTATTTGAATGTTTTTTTATTACGAGAAGTAGCAAATATAAAATATTAATATGTATATAAAAAAGACCGCTATTGTAAACACACACTGCAATGATTATGTATGTTTATAGAAGCGCTAGAAGATAAAATTGTGTATAAGTTTTCTATGGTAAGGGTTCGATAATCTGGTACAAAAGTCAACTGTTAAAAATTTATTGTGAATTTTTAAAGATGATGTATTAAAAGAACATGTAAGATGTGTACTCAACGAACATTTAACGTCCTATTTGGTAACAATCTATTTTTAATCGAAGACGTAAATATAAATTGTATCAAACGTACGTAACGATCGACAACTGAACGAAACTTGAAGCGAGACGGACAATAACAAAATTATTCTTTTTGTTATTGTCGGTCAATTTTAAGATATTGTCTTTTATAATATAGTCGACTGCTCAGTGGCGTGTCAAAATTTTTTGAAATATTTTTGTAATTTTTTTCTCGCTTACGAGAGGAAATTTTGGGTATATATTCTATATAATTACACCTTTCTATTTTTCATGCGCTGTTTTTTTATTTCTAAAACACTCGGTATATATTATTTTTTTTATGAGCAATTTTGTAAATTAATGCCATGAAGCACAACTAGTGTTAGATTTTGTTTGCTAAAAGCGATATAAACAAACAACATTGTGTGTATTGTACTTAACTTTAAGCTACCCTAAAAAAATATGCGATTTCTGAAGTGGATCACTGTAGTTAGTGAATCACAATAGTTTGTAAATAATACAGATACATTCGAGTAGCTAAATTTGACCATTAGAATTCCGATATCCAGAAATTGTAATCCTGCAAATACCATGTATGTAAGACAAATTGCGAATGCAACTCCTAAACGCCTTAAAAATGTGCGTATTTGGGTTTAATACATTTAAATTAACTTTAAAAATAAATAGGATTTCATGTGTAGCAGAAATTAATTGTAAAACTAAATTTTGAATTAGAGAAATATATTTTCCAAGTTCATGAATTCTCATTTCATATGGAAAGTCTCGAGTTAGCTCTCACTAACAATATGCAGTCTAAATTAATTGTAGCGAGTAGATATCTGACATTTGTTTTATATTCGCTAACCGACGAATAAAAACAAATACGGGGCAGGCTGGTGTAGGTTTGTACTAGAAAAATTCGATAGAGGATCTTTAACCTAGATATGTGTCATCATTACGCATGATGAATTCTGAATATACAATTATGAGCCCAAAACAAAATAGCAATCAACTGTTTGTGAGTTTGAAAATGGGAAAAACCAAAATGCGGTAAAAATGCAAACAAATTATTGCTGTTTTCTTCAGGTACGATAGTTCAGTTGTAGTAATTCCTCTTGAAGATTGTAAAAGTGTAATGCCGATTGGTACACAGAAGTTTGCATTCTTCGAGTCTTTGAAAAATTGTATAATGTTGGCTTAAGATCTGGTTTGTCTAGAATTTTGTTAGATGTATGCGCGAAAACAATTTTTTATACAGCTGAATGGCGCAAGTAATAAGAGCGTTGAACAACGAAAGTAAGAGTCCCATTGATCGAGGACCAGCATGTGAGAGGATTGTTTTTTTCGGGATCGATATCCTTTTCAGTTACTCTTAAATGTTGAGGAAGTGAAAGTCAAATCAACATTTCTACTCTCTTACGGAAAGGAGGTGCAGTAACAAAGTCATGAAACATTTTTCATACACCATGTACACTTTAAGCAGTCCTAACAATCTTCAAGCTTACGACGTTAGGCTGCTATACATACGCGATAAAAAAATTATGCGAGGGTTAAACACTACCTTGGGGAAAACCATTTCGTTCTCCAATGATTTTTTCTACTTGAAAATTCACGAAGAAAATATTTTCTTTATGAATTTTACATACTTTTGATGTAGTGCACACTACAAAAAGAAATGTGAAAATATAAATTGATCACTTATCAACCTTAGAGTTAGAACAGATTTTGTCTCCAACGAATTACATATGCCCAACGATACTAGCTTATATTGACGTCAACGTACCCATTTTTAACACTTGCAAATCTAGTACGTTTAGATTACCTAGAGCGAAAACAAATGCACTGCTAAAGTCACCTGTGTATACAGGGTATTCCACGAGAGCCGTTCGTTAGAAGTTTTCGTGGTTAGAAAAAACTTAGAATTCTGAAATTTTGGGTTCCAGGGTTATTCAAGATTCTCCTTCATTTTAAAATATTTTCAAGATCATACTACCTCCGGTTATACCGGAAGTCGCCATTAACTTCCTTATTTTAAATGGAACACCTGGTATATTATTTCATTTTTGGATTCCTGAGAAAATTTCATAGTGGGTTTTCATAGGTTTCCCTATACTTATTTTTTCAATTTTTTCTTAGATATCTTGATTTTTTTGAAAATATTGACAGATGTAGCCCTGTTTTGAGCATTGCGCCCTTTAACCAATTTCGATTGGTGGAAAGCGCTTCTGGGGTAGACGGAAGCACAGGAATGATACTTTCGAATGCCATATTGACAACTGATTTATCGCATACAGGTATACAAAATTTAATGACCAATTACATCATTTTAAAAGTTGAAAAAGTTCGTTTTTTCAAATGGGACACCATGTATTTTATTGGATAGTCGGATGCAGAATTTGATTCTACATCGATTTGCTATAACATTCCCTATACCTATTTCCAGTGGTTTTCTTGTTAATCCATATTTTTTATTTTAATGTGGTTTTTTGGCAGAAACCGAAACATCGCTTGCCTTTCGTAGCCAAATAAACATCAATGAAACGGTAAAAAGTTTACTTTAATTAGAACATGACATTAGTACATAACATTTAGAACGAAATATAAAATAAAAACAAAAAACTAGAACATAATAACAAAAAATAATAAGAGAATGTAAAATTACAATAATTGTTCTATATGACCTCCATTTTGGTTCAAACACTGAATAACTCTGTCATATACTCCTCGCGAAACAGATCTCCGAAGTTCGTCTGGACTTATATTAATAAACGCATGGTGAACACGGTTCAATAATTCCTCTCTAGTTTGTACCGGCCTAGAGTACACTAGTTCTTTTATACAACCCCAGAGGTAAAAATCCAAGGGGGTCAAATCGGGTGATCTGGGTGGCCAGTTCCAAGGTCCTCGCGGGCCAATCCACCGATCCTCGAAAATCATTGACAATTGCCGGTGTACAGCTATAGTTGAATGTGGTGGAGCACCATCAAGCTGATACCAACTGTTTGCTCTATCACGTGGAGGTAGGGCATTTAGAAAATCACTAAGAAACCCTCTCAGTATCTCCAGATATCTAGCCGCATTTAAATTTTCATCGTACACTTGATAAGCCACTCTGTTGTCCATAATTAAACAAAAAACATTGAAACTAAAGCGGTCTTGGTGATTATGTTCCCTAATAACATGTGGATTATCTTGTGCCCAGTAGTGAGTATTTCGGCAATTTGTAATTCTTTGCCTGCTGAATTTCGATTCATCAGTCCACATAATCTGATGAAGAAATCTCGGATCTTCGGTCATTTTCAAAATCATAAATTCGCAAAAGTTGACACGTCTTGCTTCATCACCAAGACGTATTCCTTGAACAGTTATCTCACAAAAAGGATGCATTTCATGTTTTTTTAATATTCTGTGGATTGATGTTTTTGAAATATACCCAAATCCAGCGCTGCTGTCGAAATTGAACTCCGCGGATAAGCTTGAAAAAACGCCAACACATTCACCACGTTATCTTCATTATCAGTTACGGGCTTTAGGTTATTTTGAGTTTCCCTTACGTTTCCAGTTGCTATAAAGCGAGTTTCGATTCTTGCGAATTTTCCGGGGGTCATTGTTGGTAGGTCCGGATATCGTTCATTAAATAGTCTGCATGTTCGTCGAACAATTCGTCCACATTCACCGTGCGTGTAAAACAAATTTAATAAATCATTATTGGAATATTCTTCAACATTCTCCATTATAAACTGTACTTAAGCAAGTTAACAAAATCCCTAGAACTGTAAGTAGATACCTCACGTATCTGTACGATGATACTGCTTTCACATTAAATCAACATTGTTTCAATTCCTGTCAAAATCAAGGCTTACTAGGTAGAACTTTTGGAGTTTGATCACCTTTTGATAAAAATATGGATTTACAAGAAAACCACTGGAAATAGGTATAGGGAATGTTATAGCAAATCGATGCAGAATCAAATTCTGCATCCGACCATTCAATAAAATACAGGGTGTCCCATTTGAAAAAACGAACTTTTTCAACTTTTAAAATGATGTAATTGGTCATTAAATTTTGGATACCCTGTATGCGATAAATCAGTTGTCAATATGGCATTCGAAAGTATCATTCCTGTGCTTCCGTCTACCCCAGAAGCGCTTTCCACCAATCGAAATTGGTTAAAGGGCGCAATGCTCAAAACAGGGCTACATCTGTCAAAGTTTTCAAAAAAATCAAGATATCTAAGAAAAAATTGAAAAAATAAGTATAGGAAAACCTAAGAAAACCCACTTTGAAATTTTCTCAGGAATCCAAAAATGAAATAATATACCAGGTGTTCCATTTAAAATAAGGAAGTTAATGGCGACTTCCGTTATAACCGGAAGTAGTATGATCTTGAAAATATTTTAAAATGAAAGAGAATCTTGAATAACCCTGGAACCCAAAATTTAAGAATTCCAAGTTTTTTCTAACCACGAAAACTTCTAACGAACGGCTCTCGTGGAATACCCTGTATATGTGTACAAATTTTGAAGTTTTACATTGATGTTGTCTACTTAGTGTTCGCTTATTTCTATATATAGTGATGGACAAATGTAAATCCCCGTTAAATTAAAAAAAGATATTGTAATAAAATTTTAGACACGGAAATTAGGGATGAAGAGCCATCGTTTGAAGTATTTTTTAAATATACAGATTGTTAAAAAAACGTAACATATTACGGTTATACTTTTTTTAATTGAACGCTCTGTATTTTTTACATTTAAGATTTTCCTTGATAGCATAATTTAAACAAACTATAACGATTGAGATCTAAAGTATTTAGCATGAGATTTACCGGCAAACGAAAATCAGAAGTTTTAGAATATTTATCTCTGGGTATTTTCAAAATCGTATTGTTTGATACATAGATATGAGCGTTTAAGTAAAAACCGTTAACAGTTCGAAATGTAAGTATTACAATTGCTTTTATTTCTTCTTTTGTTGTGTCGATTAAAAAAATTGTTTTTTTTTAACAAAAAGTTAACGTGAATATTACAATATTTAAATTTTTGCCGAATTCTTCGAAATAGCTGCGGAAGTTCACGAATATCATCAAACGTTAAATTAATTCGAGTCACTAATTCTTCTTCTGTATTAACAGGTGTCCCATAAACCAGTAATTTAATAAGACCCCAAATACAAAAATCAACAGGAGTCATATCTGGTGAAGATACAAATTAAGAAATCAGCCCTCCTCTTCCAATCCATCAATTTGGAAATTGTGTATTTAGATAATTTCGGCTGGAAAACAAAATTTCTTCGAATATTAAGTGGGACATTTTCAAGCAATTCTGGTAAAGTATGTTCCAGAAATTTCCTATGCACATGACCATCTAACCGTGCAGGCAGTAAATATGGTCCCACTACATAATAGTCAACAATCCCAGCCTAAATATTAATAAAAAACTTCCATTGTTGATGTAACGGCGTGAGGATTTCTTCGCTTCAAATGTGACTATTGTGTGTATTAAAAAGCCATCTTTTGTAAAACATGTCTCATCCGTCCATAATACACTCCTAGAAAATCTTGGTCCGTCGTTCATTTTATTCAAGTATCATTCTGCAAATTGAACTTTGTTGGGATAATCAGCTGGAATTAACGTTTGCATGTTTTAAATGTGAAACGGATGCTTCTGGTATTCCTTCAATACCCTCCATATAAATGTGTGACTTGTATGCATCGCATGGGCAATGGAATGAGTGCTTGTTTTCGGGTTATTTTCAAATTGTTGCAGAACTTGGTCCTTGAAGTCAACATTTCGGACAGTACGATTGGCTTCCGAATCTATTTTCTATACTTAGAATTCACCAGTATCTCAAATACGCTGATCCAATCTTGAAGATGATGTATGACAGGGAATGGGACGCTGAGGATACTGCTCCGCATAAATTCTCTTTGCTTCGTTAACATTACCGTAAGTTGCTCCGTAGGCAAGAGGGATGTCTACTAATTCAATATTTCTAACATTTTTAATCAATCACTAATTTATCTAATAAAGATTAATTTGTGACAGGTAAAATGACAATTAAACAAATTTCTCTAATAAGGAATAATTTGTGACGGACGTAAAATGACAACTACTAAAATGGTTGTTGTTTTTCAAAGGTTGCTATGATTCAATTTTTATTTTGTATACCGTCGGGAAAAACCTGGAGTGATAGCCAATTTTTTTTCATTTTATCTCGCTACTAAAAAATTTTCGGACACTAGTTTATTAATAAAAATGTTTATTTAAGTGCCCTCTATTAGGGCTGGGCGATACCGACATTTTTGGTATCGGGTATCGATAGCTATCGAGGTATCGATACTGAGCGATGTATCGGGTCTGTGCACGGTATCGATTCTGCGTACTGGAATCGGTAAAGTATCGATAGATATCGATGCTTTGGAATCGATACTTTGGAATCGATACCTTGAAATGATACCTTGGAATCAATACCTTTATTCGATACCTAGGAATCAGTATTCATAACCCGTTTTCTAGGTATCGATTGTTTGATTTCGGTTTCAAGAGACATAAAATTAATTTACCGATTCTACCATATCTACGGTATGAAATTTGCAATATTGTGATATTTTGTTTTTTTTTGTAATAATTATAGTTAGGTATGTCATAATAAGGATATTTGCTACGCACAATTAACGTGTGTTCATTTGAAAAGTCAATCTAGGTTACTTTGAAATTTTGATAGAATAAGACGCATATATATTAGTATGTGTTTGTTGTTCCGTAAACGTAAATCCAAATGACATTTGATAATGTCAATCACATTTGTTATTTATTTGTATGTATGAAACTGTCAAAATATACGACTTCGTAGATTAAGTAGTAAATTTTAATTTACGACGTACTTCAAAATGTTCTCAGTAAATCACATGCTACTAGATTGACTTTTCAAATGAATACCTGTTATAACATCCTTCTAAATATATCTTATATAATATATAAAAAGCGTTCAAATAAGCTTTGCCTCTAGTAGGCCATTACTTTAAAAACGTATGATTATTAATAATTTAAATTTGCATTAGTTGTCAATTAGACAGATGCATAGTTGACAAAAATTGCTTTGTAATTTAAAATTGATTTAACATGGTTTTTACTATACAACACAAATCATTCATGCTAGAATCTTATTTTCGAAACGGACGTAAGATTGACGGACAATGGCAGTAGTCTCTTCAAGATTGTTTAGAAGAATTTAGAAATGAGAAATTTTGATAATGACCTTCTTGACAAAACCTTTTTTTCTGATGAGTCATGGTTTTATCTGAATGGATATGTGAACTCACAAAATATGAGGATGTGGACTAATGAGAAACCACATAATTTTTTTGGTGAAACCGCACTTCATCCGCAGAAAATTGGTGTATGGTGTGCGATTAGTCGAAGGAGAATTATTGGCCCTATTTTTTTTAACGGAACCTTAACAGGAGAAAGGTATCGACAAGAAATTATTATGCCATTTATTGAACAGCTTGACGACGAAGAAATAACACAGGGTTACTTTCAACAAGACGGAGCTAGAGCACACACAGCAGGTGAAACAATTAATATTCTGCAGCAATTTTTTCAAAATCGGTTGATACGTTTAAACACTGAACATGAATTTCCACCAAGATCTTGTGACATTACCCCATGTGATTTCTTTTTATGGCCATTCTTAAAGAACTCAATTTATCAAGTACAGATACCTGATCTTGCAGGCCTTCAAATCAGAATTGCTGAAAGAATTAATGGAATTGACAATGCGATACTACAAAACACTTTTTCCTCCATTAGAAGAAGATGTGAGAAATGTTTCGAACAAGGTGGTGGACACTTTGAACAATTTTTATAAAATTTTGCTTGTTTGTTGGAAATAAACATATTTCATTCACTTAAAAATGTTCGTTTTATTATTTTGACATTTGTCATTTCAATCAAATATCTCATCTCATAACCAACAAAATTCCTATTAAAATTAGTAACAAGCTAAGACATAATCATAATTTCCAAGGGCTACTTTGAGGTAAAATTTATTTGAATTCTTTGTATAATGCATACATACTAAAAAATTATTTACTTAAAAAGTTATTGCATCCTTTCCATACATTTAAAAAAATGCACAAAGGTAAGATAATATATACAGATATGCGTGCTATTACCAAATTATACAAAAAGTCTAAAATATTCTATTTCAAAATAAAAACAAACCAAGCACGTTTTATACCTAAAATAGCTTTATAAGAATTCTCGACGCCACTTTTGTTTACTTTATTAATCTCTATTTTTATGAATCACAAATTAAGCTTGCAACACAATTGCAATAAATAAAAAGATCCTATTAAATAAAGAAAAGGAAATTGCTACAAATACCAATATATAGGTAAGAGGTTTGTAGAAGTTTAACCGATTCCAAAATAAAGCAATACCGACATACTATCTTAGTATCGATGCTTTGGACTCCTTGTTTGGAGTTGATACCTTGGAATGAATACTTCGGTATACATTGAGATCGATTCCAGTCTTTTCTATAGTTAGCATCGATTTCTTGGTATCGATACCTTAGTATCGGTTCGTTGGTGTCGGTTCCTTGGTATCGATACCCAAGTATCGATTTCTAGATATCGAAACCTTAGAATCGATACCTTCGTTATCTGAGGTATCGGAGAATCGATATCAGTTATGGTATCAGGTATTGGATGATGTATCGATAGTTAACCCAGCCCTCTATCACTTCTGAAAATTAGGAATAGTTATTTTGTGACATACTGTATACCATAAATTTAAATTATATGTTCCGTGACTGTCCTGTAAGTGGCAATTGCTGTTGGACGAATGAAGATTATTATTATTATTATTACGGCGTCGAGTTATCTTACGCTTTCTCAGTCTGTAGCCGGGAAACATTTTACTCTACTCACATATCTGAGGGTATGAGCTCGGTGGTACGCGGCTGATTATTATTATTATTAACATATGTTACTATTGATTAAAAGTTTGGTGCACGATAAACAATTTCTTGGCGTCAATGCGGCGGTTGCGGAATTTCACATTTTGATAACCTACCAAAAAAAGAGTTTTCTGCCTATCGTGAGAAATGGTTCCAAAGAATGAACCAGTGTACAACAATTACTGTATCTTCTTTGAAAATCCCGTAATTAAAAATTTTCGGAACAGCTCTTGCATATTACCTTCCAGATGACATTTTTGTCTTGCTTAAGTATTTTAATTATAAAAATCCTAAAACTGATTCGTGATAAAGCTAAATTTCTACGTGAATTTTGCGGGTTTTACGGTGTAGCTTATCTAAATAATAACAATAGGCATGGATTACTGTGGTATTTTTATGATTTTTTGGAATTACATATAGTAGAGTGATAAATATAATAATTATAATTATTTGTGTATAAGTTCGTCAATTTCTATTTTAGTAGTAACACGATTATCTGTGTGCAAATAAAATTAGCAAAGACGTATTCACTAATAATATTAAAATATAGCTACTATAACACTTACCTATCTTTCGTTTTAGAGATATAACTGCGTATCCAGTGCACTTACATACGTACAACTAATTTAAAATACTGCTTGGTGTGGCATACTTCTATATACATATACAGAGATAATGAAGGAATGTATTAAGAATACTAACAAAGTTGATTGTCACACTTTGTATTCGTAATTGATACGTCACCGTGTTCAATTAAAGACTGCATATCCAATAACACCGAAACATCGTCGTAGTAAATAAGAATTTTTTTATGGAGAAGCCGGTGTAACTTGTTGGTGCGCAATTAATTTTATTAACATTAATAATTAGTCACTACGTGAATATAACTTTGTGTGTTGCTTTTAAAGTAAAGCATTTGAAGTTGAATGATGTACCAAGTAGGGTATAAATTGCATTACTCAATTACAGTTGTTTTATTTCCATAAAATGATGGTAATACAAATATCTACATTTAATAAAGGTATGAGTAAAAAGTACGAAAGATTTTTTTTAATTCTTTAATAGGCGTGTTACTAAAATAGGAATTAACAAACTTATGCACACATAATTATGATATATTTACGAGAAAATATGAGAAAATAACGAGACTGGTGCTATAGTACAAAATTGAAACATTTAGTTAGAAAACTTTAACAACTATCCTTCAAAGTACTCTCCATACTGTGCAGTATGTATACTTGTCCCATCGTTTTGTCCACCTGTCATAAACATCTGAGAAACTATTTTTTGAGAGCCTATTTAGTATACCCATCATCTTGAGCTCCATATTGGATTCAAATTCGAAGTCACATGGAGGAAGGCCAGGTGAGTAGGGAGGGTGAACCATAATATTCACCCGTAATTCGTCAAGTGTTCGTTGATAAATCCAACCGATGTCTTGATAAAGCGGTCGTTGTTTCTTTAATTTTGCGTATAGGATTCCTCGAAGTACATTAGAATAGTACTCTCAGATACTGTATGTTCTCTAGACACAATGTGATCATAGATTACGCCTCATTTATAAAAAAAAAATAAGTGCATCACTTTACCGGCGTTTTTCACAGCTTTCCATTGCATACTTTGAGACTTTAATTCAGGGTCGTAACGATAATATCAACTCTCGTCACATGTGATCACATTGTTTAAAAACTTTAGATTTGTTGCAGTTGCCTTTTCCACTGCCGACAAATTGTCACTCGATTGGCTTTTTGTTCATCGGTCATCACTTTTGGAATACATTTTGACGCGATCTTTTGGTACCCTAACCTTCATGAATCTTTTTTTGAGAGGAACCATAAGACAAATTAACAATGTCAGAAATTCGATATATGCCAATCCGACGATCATTTTGGATCAAGTCGTGCAATTTTTGAATCAATCCGTGCAGTTGTTCGCCCGCGTCTAGGTTTATCTTCCACTGATTCACAACCTTCTTTGAATTTCTTATGCCACTCAAACACTCTACATTGTGATAAACTATCACCTGGGTATGCAGTTTTAATCATTTCAAAAGTTTCAGTTGGAGTTTTACCGAACCGAACACAAAATTATATCGCATATCTTTGCTCCACCTTCATTTTTTCGATGGGTACGTCAAACATTGACATCAGTAATTATTTTGTAATAAACGTCAAAATTTAAATCAAAGCCTACTTGAGGCTAACTACATTAGAGATAGGGATTTCATGTTCTATTCTTTGTGTTATAAAATTCTTGATGTGAAAGAAGTTATAACACCAGTTTCCTTATATTTTGATATACCCTCATATTACTCTATTATATATAATATATATATGTATTAATAAAATTATGAAAACGCTACTACATAATATGTTTCATTAACTCTTTGCCCGCATATTCTTTAAGGCGTCATAATATGGAATCAATTAAGTACGAGGACGGATTGCTCTATAAGCCTTATATACACCATTGTGCGAGTAGTGGGGATAGAGACAAGCTCTATCCTGCAGAGGGTAATTTCAAGTACCTCCTCTTAGCATGTAAAGTTTCATTTTCCTGTGTACCGTTGCTATGGTGTGTCTCAAAATAAAAAATATCCCGCCAAAAGCTACTTATTTTTCAAGAATTTCATTGGCTCTTTTGCAGCCTAGTTCAATATCGGTAATAATCTAGAAATATCGGCCGGTTGACAGGTTATGTTTTATATATAAATATAACTTGTCAACGTTTTCTTGCAATTTTCTGTTATTGATATCGTTATCTACCGATGTACTAAATAAAATCATTCGCCTTTTAATAATATATAAAATAAGTACAGCTACCTTACACAGATTCTTAAAGCATTCAAGTAAGTGTAAGTGAAAAACTGTGATTATTATTATTATATGTAACTTTTACTACGGTTGACTATCACGATAAAATGAATAGCACTGTTTTTGAAGACTGGTTTGCAAAGATATTGCCAAAGTTACCAGATAATGTTGTAATAGTGATGAACAATGCAACATATCATTAATGTAGAGCTGAAAAGGTACCAACTTCTTCCTAGAGAAAAGCTGCAATTCAAGTTGCTTCAAAAAATAAAACGTTCAGAATATCACACTTACAAATGTTACAGCGAACAAATGGAAAAATTGTATTGACCATGTAATTAACGTAGAATGTGAGACCTAGATGGATTAATGGAGGATATCTTGGAACCATTTATTATTTATGTTGGAAACAGTGACAGTTGCTGACAGTAATCGTTAGCATCCACCATGCGTGAAACAGACTAATAATGCAAAGGTTTCACTTTTTACTATTCTTTCTACTTCATTTTTCTTTCATAGTTTTATAATCTTATGTTGTATTTTTGAGGTAGTTTTGTAATAAATTCGAAATGTAGTTTTTGTTTTACTTTAAATCAGCAATATTTTATAGAAATATGGGTAACATAATGATATACATGAAATATTTGTGCCCGTGTTTTTCGGAACGTCAAAAATAGGTTATGATAAGTATGTAATAAAAATAAATGACATTACAACAAACAACTACATTCTCAGGTGTGTACACGTACGGTAAGTCAAATTTTAAGCTGTGTGCACCTAGTTTTGGCGGGATATTTGAGTCACTCCTTCTTATTCTGACACACCATAGTAGTAGTATCATTTATTATGAGTTCGATTTCTGGGATGCGTACCAAGCAACGATCTGTGTTAAGTATTTTTAACGCTGAAAGGTTGCGTGCCCATCGAAATTACAGGCGTTTGAAAGCTATTTATGTTTTGACGTGCAAAATTCTGTCATAGAGGTGAAATGAAGGTGTTCGACGAAAACCGATCAGGTCGACTAATATCAGTGACTCATGAGAAGAATCAAAGACAAGTAATGTACTGACTCAAGGAAATCGCCGGATTATGCAAAAAATTGCTCGGAAATTAGGCAATAGTTAATAAAGAGTCCAGTACATTGTTTAGAATCACGGAATTGAATTCTAGGAAAAATTGTACCAGATGTGCCAGACCGAATTTTGGGTTGATCATTATTGGGTTGATTGATTATTTGATTGATTATTGATTATTGGGTTGGGTTGATCGTTATGAAAACAAACAACAGTCATTGGAATATCGTCGTCCTGATTTTCCACGTATACAAAAATGCAAAGAGAGTTCCATCCGCGCAGAAAATCTTACTCACTATTTTCTGGGATGTAAAGGGAGTCATTCACATCGAATATTTGCCGAAGCTATCAACGATCAATTAAAAAAAGATACTGCAAAAGTTTATGAGCACTAGAGAATCGTATCCGTTGAATAAGGCCGCAAAAAAACGATTTTTTTCTTAAATCGCGACAACATCAAACTGCCTTGCAGCAACAATTGTTTCCAAAGTTGAAGGAGGTATTGAAAAGTCAACATTTTTCATCAGACACTGAAGTTCTTTTGAATCTTCGTACATGTGCAGAATCATGACCACGATATTTCATTGATTACCGCTTATTTTCGGAGTCATAATGATGAACCCAAGATTCGTCCCGATGGTGATGTTAATGAGAAAATCATTTCCTTCACGTCGACACTGGTTAAAAAGTTCTTGACAAATGTTTTTTCTTTGTTCTTTCATGACATCTGTTAATTGTCGCAGGACCCATCTCACGCAAATTTTTCTGTCTGAACAATGTACTGGACTCTTTCTTTTTCTTTACTAAGGCACGCAACGTTCCAGCGTTAAAAATTCTATCACGGGTCGTTGCTTGATACGCATCTCAGAAATCGAATTAATGAAAAATGACACTGTTACTCAACGACGGTACACAGGAAAATGAAACTTTGCATGCTAAGACGAGATACTCGAAATTATCGATTACAGGTTTGAACTTGTTTCTGTTCCCACTACTCACACAATGGTGTTTTTGGTAAAGAAATGCACACACGCTTGTACAGCGAGAACGAAATGACCTTCAGAAGCGCGCCGGGTGGAATGTGGAAGTAACATTCCCCCTTTATACGCATGCACAGGTTTGAGGTCGTTGAATTATCCAGTGTTTTAGTACTATGTCAACGCGAGTTAAACAGCGTGATGTTATCGAATTTTTGATTACTGAAGAAGTGACTCCTAGTGAAATTTATCGTCGTTTAAAGGATATTTATGGTGACGATGCTGTTGATATGTCTACTGTAAATCGATGAGTAATAAAATTTCGAGATTGCGAGTCTGGGAAAGCCAAAATTGTTGATAAAACACGCAGCGGACGTCCGATCACTGCCACAGACGATAAACATTGCAAACTCGTCGATGATTTGATTCAAAATCACCGGCGAATCACTCAAAAGCGTATCTCTAACCATATTGGAATATCCAAGGAACGTGTCGGCCACATTATTGAACGATTGGTATACGGTAAAATCTGTGCACGATGTGTACCACGGTGTCTCACAGGCGAGAACAAACAGTGTCGATTGGAATGATGCAAGCAACGTCTGCAGCACTACCGTGACGAAGGAGACGACTTTCTTTTGAATATTGTGACGCGGGACGAGTCATGGGTCCATCATTACGACCTGGAAGAGAAAAGCCAGAGCGCCGAATATCGACACCCGCCGTCTTCTCAGGCGGAAAAATTCATTTTTGGATGCTTATCGAGTTTATGTGATCGATTTTCTGGAACGAAGGGCAACGATAAATTCTTCTCGGTACATAGACTCTAAAATACCTCCGACGTCGAGTTTGTTATGTTAGGGGCAGCCTGGCACCAATAATCTTGCAACACGACCACGCTCGTCCACACAAATTGATGTACGCGCGTAACTGTAGAGGCTCTGCGAAACCTGAAGTTTGAACCGATTTCACTCCCTCCTTACCCCCGCTCTTGCGCCTTGCGCTTTTTTTTTTTCTATTCATGAGAGACCTCAAGTAATCATTATACCTCGAACGATTAAGTGAAGGCACCTGTCAAGTCCTGGATTCGAGAAAATTCGGAAGAATTTTGCAGTGTCAGAATGAAAAAACTTGTTACACGTTGGGAGAAATGTGTTAACCTTAATGGTGACTATGAAGAAAAATAAATATATGATTTCGAAGCTTAAGAATTGTACTTTAATGTACTTCTTGCCCGATGTTGCTATTTGTTTTCGTTCGCTCTGTACAAGCATGTGTGCACTACTTTTCAACCTACCTTCATATATCAATCCGCCTTCGTGTAATACTCTATGTGATGTAATATTTCATAGATTATGATATTTTTTTTCAGTGTATTCATTTATGTTTACCTATTAGAGAGGTTCACTCGAGTAACATCGCGCCGGCAGACAACGTTGAACATACTTCGCTACATCGTAAAGCGGTCTCTTTCTGGCCATTTGTGATATTATAAAATTATTATTTATCACTGTAAACCAGTGAAGTGCACTGAATGGTGTGTTCGGATGGCGACTGACAAAATATACACTCACTGGCAAAATTAACGCATAATTTGATTTATTATGATATTTATCACAAAAAAACTAAAATGATCAAAAAAATGTGTGCAAATGATGTGCCGTCTTAATTCCTTGAATAATTATCATAAATTTGAGTAAGTTATGGCTTTTAAAATTTTTTTATTTACTATATATATATCGGGTTACAACGTTTTACGTCTTCCGATTCCTAATCGCCATTCGCCTCTGTTCATCCATAGGCCCTCCTCCAGATCCGTCTCTCGAATTTCTTTATCCACTCCGTCTCTCCAGCTTCTGCGCGGTCTTCCTCGTTTTCGGTTTCCTTGTAGGTTCCAGTTTAGCACTTTCTTTGGGATTCTGTGTTCTGGCATTCTTTGGACGTGCCCATACCATATTAGCTGTTTGGTTATAATGTCATCTATAATGTCATGTTGTATTCCCATTTCTTGTCTAATGGTTTCATTTGGGACTCTATATCTCCGGGATTTTCCTGCCGCTCTTCTCCATTTCCGTGGCTTTTATCTTTCTTTTTGTTTTTTCTTTTATCGGCCACACCTCTGAGCTATATGCTTTTCACGATGGAGTTGTAAATCCTTTTTTTATTTTCTTTTGCAATGGTCTTGTCCCACAGAATACTGTTCAGCATGGAAGTAGCTCTTCTTCCCTGTATATTTCTGTCTGATATTGCCTCATCTAGTGTCCCATCCTTGGATATTTTCATTCCTAGGTATTTGTATATATTGCAATGTTTGATGATCTGTCCCGTTGCTAGGTGTAGGTCTTCTTGCTGTCCGCCTATGCACATATATTTTGTTTTTGCTATGTTAACATGTTAACATCCATTTATTTACTAAAATTACAAAACCAAAAGAATATATATATGTGTTAATATATGGTATGGCCTCCTCGTGCTTTTATAATAGCTTGGACACGTTGAGGCATAGTCTGAATAAAATTTAGCACAATGTTTGGGTCGAAATTATTCCACTCTTCTTGTAAAGCTTCTTGAAACTGTTTAAGAGTAGTTATGTTATATCTTCTGTTTTGTAGCTTTCGTTTCATCTCATCCCATAGCTGATGCTCTATGGGATTTAAGTCTGGACTGCAAGTTGGCTAGTCGAGACGGTGAATATCATCATTTAAAAATTGATCAACTACAGCAGCTGCGTGAAGGTTGCATTAACAGAAAATCTGGACAGTGTATTACAGCAAACGACACTACATGATCTTGCAGGACTACTTCGATGCACCTATGAGCATTCAAAGCAGGTCTACCAAGAATGACTAGGTCCGTAGAGCCATGCATAGAAATGCCACCCCATACTATAACTGAGCCACCACCGAATCAGTTCCTTTCTACAATCGCGCAGTCCGCAAAACGTTCACCTGGCCGTCTCCATACTCTTTGTCAACTGTCGGCACCTTGTATGCTAAACCGCCATTCATCTGTAAAAAGAACTCTTTGCCAGTCATTCACATTCCAGTTGGTATATAAACTAGTAGAGCTAGTCGAGCTCTCCGATGATGTGGTAATAAAATAGGGCATCTAGCAGGGTGATGGGTATAAAGATTGGCTTGTTCTAACCTTCTTCGTACTGTCCTCTCATAAATTTGTACTTCTCGAGTTGCATACAGCATGCCTCTAAGCTGCACTGCAGTGGTGGTGCGATCACGAAGGCAACTTAACTCCACCGCCGAAGTAGCACGTTTTCTAACCTTGCCCTGGCTTCCTGCTTACATCACTAGTTCCTCTAAGGCATCTAGCAAGTCGGGATATGCTAGATTGGTTTACTTCAAGAAGATTTGCGAGATACTGCTGGGTTCTTCCATGCTGGAGCAATGTAGTGGCTCGTATGGCATTATCACGCGGTAAAAGCCCCATATTAAGTAAAAATGCTTTTAAGTATCTAATAACAGATTGAAGCAACTTTTAAAAACAAAAATTACGAGGTAGGTATATATGGTCTTTATCAACTGCACTTCCTTTATTGATTGAATTAAAATAGCTCTCTTAGTTAACGACAGGTGCCTGCTTGGATTTTATTATACACGTAAAGCACTTAAAGTTAATTCTATATTAGGATAAGCCAAATAGAAGCATTTAAATTGCAAGAAAAAGCATTTTAGTAAATTATGTGTTAATTTTGCCGGTAAGTGTATATACGCGCTAGGACACGAGCCGCCGGTGGGATGTTATTCGAATGAAGCTCTCTATTGCCTATAGCTATATTTTCTGTATATTTCCCGGTATATAACCTGTTGGAAATATTATATTATTATATATATATTATATTATTAAAGAATAAGTATAAAAAAATAGCATGGTTAAAAGATTAAAATTCCTTGCCTGATCCGTGGACACGGGTTTTTGTATTGTTTAATTTATAGTACGAAAGTAAAGACCCTATATTTAATTAAGCAGTTATGTAAATACTTACTATCACAATCGAGTAAAGACCTATCCCATTTATAACCAGTACACGTCAAAGTTCTCGTCTTCTCACACGAGTCGGGAAAATTGAAACCCGCACAGCAACTGAACATAGCAATACTGTCGTTTCTAAACATTAAGTAACCATCCCGTGGAACATCAGGCGTTATACATCCTACGGCAGTGAAATGGAAAAGTACACCACGTCTCGGTGTCAGGCGTTCCGAGGTGCTTAAGTATATTTCTAGCGTATCAGATATAGATACTATTTCTATAGGAGACTCTTCTTGGAGGCATGACGTGAATACTGTATGGTCGGAATCTTTTATCACAAGAAGATCCTGACATGTTTCAGAATTCCCTGCGAAGCAAACAACAAATAGTAATAAATAAACTTAATTACACAATATATTTTTCTAGTCGATTCGAAATGCGTTTGTAAAATACCTCACGACTTTTTTGAAAAAAAAAAAACAAGAAGTTTCTATGTAAAATGGAATCCACCATCTTGTCTTGTTGGGATACATATTATTAACGAATAAAGCATTTTTTTTAATGTAGCTGTTTACGTTTAATTTGCAATAATCTAATGCAAAATCAAATGCTTTAATGAGAAACAATTTTCCACAAATAAATTAGAAAAAAAAGCATTAAATATAACTGAGTAAATCAATAATCATTATTTCGTTATGGTATTTTGCAGACTAGCAGGTCAATTTAATATGGCACATATCAAACATTTAAATATGTTAAATGTTTTGATGCAGAATGTATTGAAACGGATAGGTTGTTTAAAATTCAGTTGTATAAATTTGTTGTTGAAACACCACAAAATTTTTTTAGAATTATGAAATTCCGCCATTAAAATTCAAATCAAGGCTAGACTTCCGGAGAACCAAACAGTTTGCTATAGGCTACAATAAAGAGACGGATATCCAGTCAGCAAAAGTCGTCGAATTGACTTCGACCAATGAAAAAAAATGGTATGGTGCAATAAGAAAAAAATGGACTATCGACAAATACAACGCGATTATTGTCATGCAGGCAAGATGTTCTTGTCTATCTTTTTGAATGTATTGAATATACAGTTGACTCTTTTCGATTTATTAAGACTCTAGCTTGTAGCATGGTCATCACAGTATATTTACTTTTAACTTTCTACAGACGAATTTCCTCATTTTTCTTTACTGTTTGAAGTTAACCAGTTATAACATCAGCGCAAGGCTGCGGAATGGAGAAAAAAAAAGAGAAAATAAAAATATAAATTATTTCTCTTTTCCAATATATTCACTGCAACCCTAATACATTTGGAACTTACTGCAAGTGAGAATTAATGAATATTAAATCTCATTCTTACATGTACATGTCGACTTATGTGATGCGTTCATTACTACAATCCGACAAACTAAGTTTGTACCAGTATGCAGAACACACCCTTTCGCGACAACGAACTTCCTGGTAATTAGGTTAATTAAGAATTGCTGAAAAAAACAACCAGAACGAAACGCCGTCTGTACGTTTCCCGTTGATTGACTTGTTTTTTTTTCAGCAATTCTTAATTAACCTAATTACCAGGAAGTTCGTTGTCGCGAAAGGGTGTGTTCTGCATACTGGTACAAACTTAGTTTGTCGGATTGTAGTAATGAACGCATCACATAAGTCGACATTTACATGTAAGAATGAGATTTAATATTCATTAATTCTCACTTGCAGTAAGTTCCAAATGTTAACTATATATACAGAAAGTATAGAAATGAAAAGCAATGTCCGTCTTCGAGGAATGCCGTGCATTGAAAAGTTCCAACCAGAACGAAACGCCGGTCTGTACGTTTCCCGTTGATTGACTTGTTTTTTTCAGCAATTCTTAATTAACCTAATTACCAGGAAGTTCGTTGTCGCGAAAGGGTGTGTTCTGCATACTGGTACAAACTTAGTTTGTCGGATTGTAGTAATGAACGCATCACATAAGTCGACATTTACATGTAAGAATGAGATTTAATATTCATTAATTCTCACTTGCAGTAAGTTCCAAATGTTAACTATATATACAGAAAGTATAGAAATGAAAAAGCAATGTCCGTCTTCGAGGAATGCCGTGCATTGAAAAGTTCCAACCAGAACGAAACGCCGTCTGTACGTTTCCCGTTGATTGACTTGTTTTTTTCAGCAATTCTTAATTAACCTAATTACCAGGAAGTTCGTTGTCGCGAAAGGGTGTGTTCTGCATACTGGTACAAACTTAGTTTGTCGGATTGTAGTAATGAACGCATCACATAAGTCGACATTTACACGTAAGAATGAGATTTAATATTCATTAATTCTCACTTGCAGTAAGTTCCAAATGTTAACTATATATACAGAAAGTATAGAAATGAAAAAGCAATGTCCGTCTTCGAGGAATGCCGTGCATTGAAAAGTTCCAACCAGAACGAAACGCCGTCTGTACGTTTCCCGTTGATTGACTTGTTTTTTTCAGCAATTCTTAATTAACCTAATACATTTGTTAAATCTGCCAAATAGCTTGGGTATGCCTTCACTAAAAAATACGCCGAAAGATCGCTCGTAAAGTTCTTCCCCTTTTTGTTTATGGGAACAGGTAAAAATCACTCGAAGCGAGGTGGACTAAGGGTCAAAATATCGAATGCCACATTATGCAAGGCAGTCAGCGCAACACGACTCTTGTGGACGGGAGCATTGTCGTGGAGGAGCGTCAATTTCTCCCTTTTTTCTTTAATAACTTTTTTTAATCACTCCTGGAATGAAGCGTAGTATTCACCAGTTATGGAAACGCCTTTATCATTGTAATCTATTAATAGGATTCCTTCTGAGTTCCAAAAAAAACGTTGCCAAGAGTTGTTCGGTCGACTGTGATACCTTAAATTTCTTGGGTAGCAGTGTGCCTTTTTATGCCAATTCATGGAGTCTTACTTGGATTCAGGTTAATTGTGATGAACCCAAGTAACAATTTGACTCAGTACACCATCCCTGTCTTCATTATAGAGGTGTAAAAATCTCTATCTTGCACTGACCTTAGTGGTCATAAAGAATTTTAAAAATGGTTTTATCGGATACTCCCATAATTCCTGCGAGCATCTTCCATTATAATTTTTTGGCTTTTCGAACAAGTTCTGGAGTGGTCGTCTTCAAGTGATTCCTTACCTTGCTTAAAGAGACTGTGCCACTTATAAACCATAGTTTTTCCCGGGCAAGAATCCCCTTAAACCGATGAAATTTCCTTCAGAACTTTTTTTTCTAACAGACTTTGCTTGCTTTGTAAGCAATTTTATAACTCCGCCATACTCGATTTTCTTTATATTTTATACTTTCTTTCCGATTGAATTGCTTGGTCGACGATAGTTCAAACACTACTGGCGCAATTATGATAAAACTTTATATTTATACTGATAATCAGTCACTGAACACGCTACGACAGCTCTCCCACTATCATCCAACCCCACTCCCATTCCGCGAAACGCTTCCTCGTACTTTTGATAAGGCATATGTCAAAGTTATTTTAATGTCGCATTTTTGAATTTGTGCAAAGATTGTATTATTGACATGCATGTTTGCTCGAATTCAATAGAGGAGTTAATGCATCGGAAGTCGCTTGTGCCGTTTATGAAAAAAATAAAATCAAGAAGACTACAGAACGGAAATGGTTGTCTCGATTTAGAGATGGTCATTTTGACGTATACGTCTGTCAACGTTCACGAAGAACATCGAACTTCGATGAAAATCATCTGAACGCTTTAGTTTATGATGATCCACGTCAATCAACTCAGCAATTGCTCCATTATAATGGATTGTAACCAATCGACCTTGGGATTCCATGCGCAAGGTTCAAAAATTGGGTGCTTGGTTGTCGCATGGTTTGAGCGTGTCAGCGTGTCAACATTTATGTTTATTTGCTAGCTTGTTATCGTTTAGCTCGCTAACAACATGGACCGTTTTTATCCCATATTGTTACTGCTGACGAAAAATGGTGCCTTCATATTAACATCAAGAATAGAAAAGCTTAGCCCTAACAAAAAGGCAACTCCCCGAGCAAAAACTGATATTCATCTACGTAAACTAATTTGTACCTGGTATAATATCAGACCATCTAACTAAAGGCAGGATCGCAATGTAATGTCAGAAGTGGGATGGCAGGATCGTCATGTAATGTCACCTGGTCCTGGAGATAACATTGTTGCCGAGGCAGTTCCATTTAGACACCGGGATTAACAGTGGTATAAATAATATGCAGGAGAACGATTAAATAATAACATTTAATTAACAACAATAACAACAATAAATACTACATTGCAATATGATGCACCAGACTGGTAGACTGGCTCTGACTGTGAAGACGACTCTAGTTTATATATCATCTGTTAGTACTACTAGCCTAGTGACCTGGTTACAAAACCTACAACAATATGGTGAAAGATGCGCTAACTAGTAAGGTCGTGCTGAATAAGTAGGACATTGAATGTTTGTAAATAGATGACCTGGTTTAGTTATCACACTGGTAGGAAAGAAGATGTTATTTATTATGAATTGCTTTTGAGGAATTTAACCATTACTGCTGAGATTTAATGTCAACAAAGCCTGTGGTTGCAATTCAACAAAAAAGGCCGCTCGCCCTTTACTGCTAAAATTTGGCTTGGTTGGGAGGTCATTTCACATCCACCTAATTCTAGTCGTCTCACTCCATCAGATTTTTATTTCTTTCTCTCACTATCAGTTTTCAGTGTTTCAAGGAATCTTCTTTAATAATGATGTCGTGCTACAAAATTGGCTTAACGACTTAAAGGAGTATTCACACATCACTGTCCCGTGACAGACGTGCCTCGTCAGAGACGAGGGCTAAATATCGTTGCATATAATTTGAATAGCTACATTCACACATGTCCGTGACAGTGCCTCCGAAACTTCATTGAACGGGCCGGGTCAGATTCATATCGTTGCTGCCGATATTTTGGACCATTCACTGATACCGTTTCAAAATGAACGACGAACTTTTAATAGAATTGGTGCGTAAACAGAGTGTCTTAACAATTTATCACATCCAAAATATATGGATGCTGTTTTGAAAAATACTATTTGGAAGGAAATTGGTCAAGAATTAAATATTGAAGGTAAGTGTCTATATACAGTCGTGGCCAGATAAATGTAGTACAAGCTTTTCTTACTAAATTTTTATGGTGTAAGTTAGTATTTTGACAATTATATGTCAAAACATTTTAAATTTTATTAAACGTCAAACATATTTTTACGATGGCACGAAAGCTAACCGCAACTGATAAAGTTCGTATATTAATTAAATTACAAGAAGGGTACAGTATTAGGGAAATTGCGCAGCAAATGCAGTTAAATAAAACCACCGTGATGAAGGTTAAGAAAAGATGGGAGACTGATGAGAGCATAGACCGAAAGCCGGGTACTGGGCTTAAAAGAATTTCGACTGAACAGCAGAACCATAATCTAGTTCAACATCTCCGAGAACATAATTTCGATTCAGTGAAAGTAGCAGTTGCGGAGACCATTTTTCCTGGTTCGCGTAGAACTGCAAGCAGGAAAATAAGAGATAGCAACATAAGGTCGCGTGTTGCAGCCAAAAAAATTCAGGTTAGTGAAGAAAGGAAGCAAGCCAGGCTTTTGTTTGCATTAAATCATATAAACAATGGACCTGAGTTTTGGGAAAATGTAGTTTTCACTGATGAGAAAACATTTCAATCCCCAAGTAATGGTTCTGTTCGTGTCTACAGACCTGGCGGTACAAGATACGAGGAGCAATATATAGATAATTCAGATCGGCAAGGAATATTCTCTATAAATATTTGGGGATGTAGAAGTACCACAATGTTGGAATGTGTGATAGAATAAATGGGAGACCATCAGTCCAACATGTGTATCCTGAAAACATTTTTATATATCAGCATGACAATTGCCCAGTTCATAGGGCAAACATAGTGTCGCGATGGATGGAAGAGCATAACATTGAGATTTTGTAATGGAGTGCCAAGAGTGCGGACATGAACCCAATAGAAAACGTATGGACCGAGATGACCAAAAGTATGTCACGTATAAGATTTCAAAATCAGAACCAATTGTGGGAAGCAATTCAAAATGCTTGGCAAACTCTCATTCACAAACCAAATTATTTTAGAAGTTTGGTGGCTTCCATGCCTAGAAGGTTAAGGGCAGTAATTGATGCTGATGGTGGTTTAACAAAATATTAGCTTTTCGTTAAAAAAATTTTATTATTAAAGTTATTTTTGGTATTCCTTAATTCAATTTTAAATTTAAATTTAACTTATTATTATACTTTTAACTTATATTTCTTAACTCAAACAATAATAAAGTAAATATATTCCAGTATGATCTGACATTTGATTTTATTATGACAAGTAGCTTAATAATAATATATCAAATTTATGACATATATGAAATTTAAGGTTGTACTACATTTATCTGGCCATGACTGTACATATACATACAACAAGTGTTCATTTGAAAAGTCAATCTAGGTTACTTTGAAATTTTGATAGAATAAGACGCAAATATATTAGTATGTGTTTGTTGTTCCGTAAACGTAAATCCAAATGACATTTGATAATGTCAATCACAAATATCAGTTAGTGCATAAAATAATCGTGCGTCGATTCTGGTTTAAATAAATTGCTTCTCAGTTTTAAAATGGCTTTCACTTTAGAACATAAAATTTTTTTAGTCCAGGCTTATTTTCGAAGTGGTAATAAAATTGATGGTTTATGGGTTTATTCAGTTCAAGATTGCATGGTAGAATTTCAAGTTGAGTTTCCACATTTTGTAATAGATTATATACCATTAAAGAATACTTTGGATAGAACTTTAAAACTTTTTTCTGAAACTGGTAGTCTCTTAAGAAAATCAGGCAGCGGAGCAGTTAAAAAAAGTACACCTCAAGTTGTTACTCGTGTTGAAGAAATAATGTAAAATGAACCACAAACATCTGTTCGACATTTGAGTCAACAAATACACCTTTCTGTTGGTACAACTCACAAGTTATTAAAAAAACATATGCAACTTTATCCATACCGTGTCACAGCAGTACAAGAATTGTTAGAAATTGATTACCCACGTAGACTATAGTTTTGTAATTGGTTTGTAAATATGAACAATAATGGAGAACTTTCGCAAAGAGTCATCTTTACTGATGAAGCATGGTTTTATAAAACGGGATACCTAAATTCACAAAATACAAGAATTTGGAGTAGTGAAAATCCACATGTAATTAATGAAGAATCGCTACATCCAGAGAAAATTGGTGTTTGGGCAGCGATAAGCCAAAGGCGAATCATTGGACCAATATTTTTTCAGGGAACGTTAACTGCTCAAAGGTACCGTACGGAAATTTTACAACCATTTGTCAATCAGTTGCATGATGATGAACTTCAAAATGCATATTTCCAACAAGACGGAGCACCTTGTCACTGTACTGCAGAATCTTTGGATTATTTAAGAGAATTTTTTGATGAGCGTATAATTAGACGAAATACTGAAATTGCCTGGCCTGCACGTTCATGCGATTTAACACCTTGCGACTTCTTTTTGTGGCCTTATCTAAAAAATAACATATTTCGAATACCTATATTGAATTTGAATGATATGCTACAGAGAATCGAACAGAAATGCATGGAAATTAATAACAATCCAGTAATGTTGCAGAATATCATCAGAAATTTTGAACGGAGGATTTTAAAGTGCATTGATCTTGAAGGACAACATTTTCAACATTTGTTATAGTTTTCAATAAATACCTATTATTTGTTATTTATTTGTATGTATGAAACTGTCAAAATATACAACTTCGTAGGTTAAGTAGTAAATTTTTATTTACGACATACTTCAAAATGTTCTCAGTAAATCACATGCACTAGATTGATTTTTCAAATGAACACTTGTTATATATATATATATAGTAAATTCAATTTGTTGGCGATTTAAGGTCTGGTTGTACTTCAAAATGTATATATTTAAAACAATCCTACATGTTTGCCGAAACATGACCTTACTTTAAATCGCCAACAAATTGAATTTACCATAACATACAAAGGTCACGAAATAATTATCTTCATATATATATACTGACATCTGCTTTCAATAACTCACATCTACTTTCAAAATAGGCATCTGCTTTCTAATCTGACGTTTGCTTTCATAACTGACACCTGCTTTCAAAACAGACATCTGCTTTCAATAACTGACATTTGCTTTCACTAACTGACATCTGCTATCAAAACTGACATGAACTTTCAAAACTGACTTCTGCTTTCAACTTGACATCTACATTCAATAACTGACATCTGATTCATTAACACTGTTACTTTATAATGCATTTCTAAATAGCTTGAACCTGGGTCTATTGTGGCTTAGTGGTAAAAGCGACAGCCCGGATAGCTGTAGTCTTGGGTTCGAGTCCCAACGTAGACCATATTTTTCAATTAAAAATTTCGTATGATTTGCTTTGTAATTTGTAGACAGCAATGTTTACATCCCCACATACTCTGCAATTACATACATTACAATTTGATATTTGTAAATATTTCATATAAAAGCCGAAAAACTCCAATAATTTATAATTAATATTATATTTAATAAACGGCTAAGAAATTATCTAAACACTTATATATATATATATATACATATATATATATATATATATATATATATATATATATATATTAAATTGTTACTAGTTCAATACATAGTATTTAAATTATAATCTTTCTTCTTGCCATGGTATGGACTCAGCAAGCATCAGAATTAAAATACGTTTTGAAAAGTTGCCGAATTCGAAATGCATCTCTAGTAGCATTTCCACCCTGATTTGGCAATCTATCTAGGGCAACTCTTCTACCTTCGGTTGTAGGTGTTGTATATAAGTGTTGTGTCCATGTTTAAGTCATATTATGATAAAATTATGAAGAACACAAGTAGCAAGTACTATATTATCAACATTTTTTGGCAATACTTGAATACGTCTGTGATATATTCTAAATCCTAAACGCATTTTCCACCACTCTTCTGGCTCGCGATAAACGATCATTCAGAGATATGCAAATTGTGCCCTGGGTATGGTCACATTAAGAATGTTTTAAGGAGAAATGCTTCGTCTCCTACAATAACATAAGGCATTTCAGTGGATGTACCTAGCAGTGTAGATTCCGCCGGTATAGATAAAGTTCCTTGTTGAAGTTCCTTTCCCAAATTAGAACATGCAAATATTCCACCATCATTATTCTTCCCATAAGCACCCACGTTAACGTCAATAAAATTATATTTAGAATTAACAAGAGCTACTAATACTATAGAAAATGTTTTTTTATATTTAATGAATAACGAACCACTATTGGCAGGAGCCTGAATGGTAATATGCTTACCATCCAGTGCTTCTAAGTAGTTCGGAAAATTCCATAGTGTATGAAAATCATTGGCAATGGATTTCCATTGTTCTTCAGAAGGCCTTGGTAATAGCTTACTCATCAAATTTTTGGTTATGATCTTACATGTTTCCATTACAATTTCATGCATTATGCTGTGGCCCATGCCATAGCTGAATGAAATTGTTTTTAACGAATCTCCTGTTGCTAGATATCTGTAATAAAATATTATGTTTAGTCAGCGTTATCTTTCAGGTTCTACATGTAGATCAAGATGGAACAACATTCGAGACCAATACCGAAAATGTCTGAAAAAATGTATTACAACAAGTGGTCAGATAGCTAAAAATATCAAACCGTACAAATATACCGAGCAGTTAGCATTTTTGCGACCCTTCTTTCACGAGAGAGAAATGAAAGGAAATATTAACAATCAAGAAAGCGAAACTGCAACAGAGGAAGACGATGCGATGTTAGATAATTCTAAATGTGCATCACTGGCATCTTCAGATGTTGCGCCAATACCATCCACCATTGTCTCAGACTACTTCATTTGCAAGGTCTGCACCAAGTCCCTCGTCTTCCATACTGAATCCTACACCAATGCTTAAGAAATCAAGTAATTCCCTGAAAGCGCGGCTGCATCGCTAATGGAATATGTTTTAAATAAAAATCATATCTCGCAGCCAGTGCACTCGATCGACGCATTTTTAGCTTTAAAAAATCTAAGCCCGTATTACCAATATTTAGCCAAGTCAGAATTATTTGCTATTACATTTGCTGCGGATGTTCACAGAAAACCAGCAAGTATCTGCCACACACCCTAACTCGCCAATGATGCTGGAAGAATATTCACCGCCCCCACCACCTAACATCGCAAAGAATTTTCTATCGTCATTTACAAGTTCCTAATACAAAGTGTGAAACTCTCCTTAAGTTTTTCTTTTCATCCAAACTTCATGAACACATTTTCGTTTTTTTCTTACATGTTCTTCCTCTTGTTCGTCTAAGGCTATGGCAATTAATGCTAGTTCTTCAGTATGGAACAAAGCCATTTTACTAAAACGAACGTTGTAAAACTTATCAACTACCGCTGACATCACTGTCGTAAAATTCCCTGACTAGTGTGAATACTACGTCCGGATCAATGTTGCATATCTCTGTCCCGATCCAGATACGTCCCTGTCACGGCACGGTGATATGTGAATACTCTTTTATTCCCTTCCAAACCACTGAACTTTTTGAGGCGTCGAAGTGAAAAATTGTCAGACTGTTGGAAGGCAAACGTAAATAATGGAGCAGGATAGATTCTTCGTTAGTTCATGTATTGTTCGTTAAAAAATTAATTAATAGGGGGGTAGCGAAATACCACAATCTGGTTTTCAAGAAAGTGATGCTTACCGGAGACCGGTTTTCTAGAAAGCGCTGGCACGATTTGTTATCATATTAATTCGATTTTAAAAATGCATACATATCTAATGAATGAAATATTTAGCAGATGATATCCTGTTTGTGACTTCACGGAAGACTCTCAAAACGGTAAGTGTTTGAGTATGTTTTATAATTTACTTCTTACTCTTCAACTTTTAAGCGTCCGCCTCTGCCACGTGGTGCAATTTCCCTGCTCTATTTATGACTGTAAATCCAAAACTATTGTACTTAGCAGCACATTTTCTTCTCTTTTCATTTTTTTAAGTAACTTTCATATCTTGGTTCGTCGCATATTTTGATTCTGTAGCAAAACATAATGATACAGGTGCAACATTTTAAGTAGATAATTTTATGTCTGTTGTTTCTCTAATAATTCATTTATCCATGTTGATATGTTTTACGTCAACGACACAACTTAAATAATAAATAAATACATACTTCAATTTATTTTTGCGAGTATAATAACAGATTCATGATTAATAACAACAATCAACTGACTCGCTTATCATACCGCCAACAATTTATAAGGCAATCAATGGTTCTAGTCTAGACTAGAAATATCTTGAACATACACCAATGCGTGCGCAAGGCTGCGAATATTCGACGTAAACATGTTATTTTATCTTATGGCGTCCCGGTATGGTATTCACATTTGCTTATGTCATGCGAACCACCATGGGAAGCTCTGTGTACCATCAGTGGTATGCGTATCACAGTTTCAAAAGACCAGGTTTATACAATATTTACGATACATTATTAATATAATTCGACTAAATTATAATTGTATGAATAGTTACTTGCACGTACTCATTTTTTTTATAGAAAATATTTCAAATATATTCAAAGAATTTTTGAAACCACCATCGCATGTAACAAAAATTTATATATGTACTTACCTAATAAAGATAAATCTAAAATAGTAATCTTAATTTTCTGAGAAAACGGTGCTTTTATTGTCCACCTACAATCTTCGTTACCTAAATAAAATCTAGGATAGCCTGGATTGTGTACATATCCTTCAGAGGACCTATTTTCTTCTTTAGTTGGAAGTATTATATCCTGGTTACAGTATTTAATTCGTTCTTCTTCTGAAATGAGAAAAAATACATAAAACTAATTTAGAATCGTTCTAAATTAGTTCAAAATTTGAAAGTTTCGTAGAATAAGTATTTTGCAATAGACTGGACATAACTTTATATAATACTAGCTGAACCCGGCAATGCTTTGCAATTGCAAGATTTATTATTATATACAGGGTGATTCTCAAAAGCAATCGAACTTACTTCTACGCAGCATTTCTTACATCGTGAACATCAGTGTGAGAAGTACTATCTCGTAGTGTCATCTACATTTAAATAATATTACTGCTATTATTGTTATTATATTATTAGACTCCAACTTTCTTGTTACTGATCAGATCGACGATTTTAATAGCTTTAAACCTTCTTCGAACAACGCGGATCATTTTGCGAAAAACCGCGCATAAATTGGTCCAGTAGTTTTTTAGTCTATAACGGACATACATACGAACATTGCTTTTTACATATACAGTGCTTCTCAAAAGTCCCCTCCCCCCTCTTATCTTTGGAACAATTATACGTACACAAGTGAAATTTGGAAACTGAATATTATAGGTTATAAACTTCCCTACTAGTGATGAGTAGATAAGTAGTGGGGGTTCGGGCCCAAAATCCCATGTATTTTCTTATGGAGGTTCATTTTGCACTTTTTCAATTTGGACATATTAATCCGGGACACCTCTATATACACTCGTAGATCTGTTTACAGATCTACGAATGTATATAGAGGGTGTCCCACTGAATGTTCGTGGGTGAGTTTCACATAGGGGTGAGAGGCTTGCAAGGCGGTTATCGAGGATGCCTTATCGGATGTTAAATTATATCTAGCAACCCTAACATAAATTTCATTTACTAACCAATGACTATCGTTACTGTAGTTCAGAGATATTTAGAAGAGAGATGACGTCACATATTTCGAATTATCCGAATTATTTATTTCCCCGAAGATGGAGTCACATATTTAGAATTATTTGATTTTTTTTATTTTTAAAAATATCACAGTACAAGGGAGTCGAATCATGGATATCTAGATGTGTATCAGCCCTCCTTTGTCATGAGGCCACATTGGGAATAAGAATTAGAAATTGTAAGTTACATATGTAGTTCAACATATTTAAAATTTTTTTATATTTTTAATGTCGGGGTGTCGGGGAATCGAACTCGGGTCCTTCTAGGTGTAAGACAGACACCTTAACCGTTCGGTCACACCCGAGATGTGAATTGGATATTGTAAAACGCATATGTAGTCTATTACAAAATGTGGAAACTCAACTTTAAATAACTTAGAGATATTATTCATTAAATTCGCGTTTAATTTACATATAATTAGTATTAATTATCCCCGTTTAATACTCAATATATTTTACATTTTTCAGCAGATATCGACCGTAATTTTGTGTGTAATATTAGAATTAGAGGTAAATATATCGAAACAGGTCATTGAGTAGATATGGATTGTTCGATAAACTGCTTTTCATGAAAGATAGTATCTTCCCTCATTTTAAGAGAGGCGGTGATGAAATGATTGTAATTATTCATATTGTCAACGGAAACAGAACAAAAAATATTGCAAATGGACTAGTAAATATAAAATGTAAGTATCATATTCCATTGCGATAACGCAGCTTAACAACACTAATAAGAACTTAAAACTGAATCGTTCTGGGGTATATGCTTACCTAATATAATATGAGATCCGTTTCCAAAAATAGATAAAAATAATAATATATAAGGAAAAAAAACCCTACCAATATATGTCTGTAGGAAATTTATCAATATATGTATATAGGAAATTGAGCTTTCTGATACTAGACGACCATAATTTTGTGAGTAATAATGCTTAGTTTAAAATAAAACATAATTTCACATAGAATAAATTTTTATTTAGGCAGCATCTATTTTTTAGCATAATATACAGTAATATATAGAGCATCTAAGGATTAAAATGCAAGTACATAGATCAAAACAGGTCTATACATGTCTTAACAGATATAGACTCGTAGTTTTGTAGGCAGGAGATCAGTATGGAAGGGACAAAGATATATAAATAATATTTCTACTTTAAATGTATAGAGTGGCTTTAGGGCGCTTGCGTATATAAAATCGTAAAGCTATCACGTGATCATTATTATCCCGTTAAATGAGTATATATAGCGGAGTATATGTATATTGGAATCATGCAATCAGTGTTCATCGTTGAGTTAAGATGCAATCCGTTCAACAAATTAAATCTTCGCTCTTCAATGCTAATATTGAAAATAATAAAGATGCTCTGGCTTCAGAAATTAAAAAATGTAATTCAACTCTCCGAGTATTAAATAATTCATTGAGTAGTGCTAAAAGTGTTGGAGAAAAACAGAAACTGATAGCTACCATCGCTCAAGTAAAGAGCTTCAAACAAATGTATCGAGCTCATCAAATAGCTGGAGGGAGTTACGCACCGAGGAAACGTACTACTGCTTCTTACCACGTTAAATGGGAGGATATCAAATCAGCGTTTCAAAACCGTATTCGAACTGGAGTTATAATTAACCTAAAACATATCGACCCCATATTATTTATTAAGGATGCATCCATTCTATTTCAACGAAGAATTTCGAATGTGTTAAAGAAGGAGGAAGCCATCAAGGTGAACACAATGTTTTGTGGCGATTTCAAAATACAGAAAGCTGACCAAGAGATTAATGAATTAAAATATTTTAACACTAAAAATATTGCAATTTATCGAGACACTAACCTAAAAGAATGGTTTGTTAACTACATACAACAACCAATTCTCGCAGATCTCGAAGAGTTTCAAGAAAGAGACAGCGGTTGGGCGTTAACAGCTATCATCAGTCTCCAAGTAAATATTAATAAATTTACGCCTCAACTAGGATCATCTTACATCGAATTACCTTCGCAAATTAAAATTAAAGAAGCTTGTGTTAACGTAAAAAATAATGATCAAAAATGCTTCGCATGGGCCGTTGTATCAGCGTTATATCCAGCGTGTAAGAATGCGCAAAGAATTACAAAGTATCCAAACCCATCATCCGTGCTAAATTTAACAGGAATTCAATTTCCAATGACGATGAAACAAATTCCACGGTTTGAAAAACAAAACGACGTATCAATAAATGTTTATATTTTGAAAAAAACTAATAAAACATTCGCTACCATACCTACATATCTAGCAAAAATGAAACAAACTAAGCATGTGAATTTGCTGCTTATTCAAGATTTTTACTATAACGAAGATGAAGTGCATGAGGATAATAATGAATCAACTCCTAGTTATCATTATGTCTGGATTAAGAACTTATCACGCCTTGTATCCTCACAGCTATCGAAGCATAAAACAAAAAAGTATTTTTGTGATCGCTGTTTACACTACTTTTATACGAAAACCGCTCTCGATAAACATTACGTAGATTGTCAAGAAATGAATGACTGTAAGATCCGACTGCCTACTGAAGATGACAAGTTTATTAAATTTAAAAATTTTAAAAATAAAGTGAAAGCGCCCTTCATTATTTATGCCGATTTGGAGTGTCTACTTGCACCATGTAAAATTCAAAATAAATATCAAGAACATCTGCCATGCAGCATAGGTTATTACGTAAAGTGCAGCTATGATGAATCATTATCATTTTATAGAAGTTATCGTGGCCAAGATTGTATAGAATGGTTTACTAAGGAACTCAAAGCTTTTGCAGAAGATTTAGAAACAGTATTTTTGTGCCCCATACCCATGGACAAACTAACATCTGATGAACGATATTTGTATGAAAACGCTACAATATGTCATATTTGTGAAAAATCGTTTAGTTCGGATGAAAAGATAAAGGTTAGAGATCACGATCATTTGAACGGAAAATACCGAGGAGCTGCACATCAAGATTGTAATGTAAATTATCAAGATACACATACAGTTCCGGTGGTTTTCCATTACCTAACTGGGTACGACTCACATTTCATCATCAAGAATTTGGCTGAGGACTTAAAGGGACGTATAGATGTTTTGCCGACAACCAAAGAAAAATATATTTCATTCACTAAACATATCGATGAGAATATAATTAAATTTAGATTCATTGATTCTTTTCGATTTATGGCTTCAGGACTCAATACCTTAGCATCATATTTAATAGAATATCCCGAACTTATATCTGAATTTTCTAATCTAAGCGATGAAAAATTGAAATTGTTAACACGAAAAGGAGTATACCCTTACGATTATTTCGACTCAGAAGAGAAATTCAAGGAAACGAAGCTCCCCGAAAAATCTAAATTCTTCAATCAATTAAACGATCTAGATATTTCAGATGAAGACTATGATCATGCGCAAAAGGTATGGAGTGAATTTAATATCGAAAACTTGGGTGAATATTCAGACCTATATCTGAAGACGGATGTGCTACTATTAGCTTGCATTTTCGAACAATTTAGAAGTAGCTGTCTGAAAACATATGAGCTTGATCCAGGACATTACTTCACCTTACCCGGATTCGCATGGGATTGTATGTTTAAACATACTAATATAATCTTAGAATTACTGACAGATTTGGATATGATTATGTTTATTGAACGCGGAATCAGAGGAGGGCTCAGCCAATGTTCTTATAGACATCTTAAAGCAAATAATAAATACATGTCAGATTATGATTCTTCCAAACCAGACAAATTTATAATGTATGACGATATCAATAATCAATATGGATGGGCAATGTCTCAATATCTGCCCTATGGAGGATTTCGATGGTTATCTAATGCCGAAAATTTCAATGTTTTAGATATACCCGATGAGAATGACATAGGATATATTTTAGAGGTAGATTTAGAGTATCCGCAAGAATTACATGATTTACACTCAGATTTACCCTTTTGTCCTGAACATCTAGCTGCTCCGGGATCGAAAGAAAAGAAATTAATGGCCACCTTATTCGGAAAAAAACGTTATGTTATTCATTATAAGAATCTAAAACAAGCCTTAAGACATGGTTTAAAGTTAGCTAACATTCATAGAATACTGCAATTTCAACAGCGTACATGGCTGAAATCATACATTGATTTAAACACTAAACTGAGATCATCGGCTATGAACGACTTTGAAAAAAATTTGTTTAAACTGATGAACAACGCTGTTTTCGGGAAGACGATGGAAAATATACGCAAACATAGTATAGTGAAACTAGTAAATAAATGGAAAGGACGATATGGTGCCGAAGCTTTAATTTCAAAGCCCGAATTCAAATCGGCGACTATATTTAATGAGAACTTTGTTGCTGTTGAACTCAACAAAACAGAGATCTATTTTAATAAACCTATCTATGTAGGAATGGCCATATTAGATATTTCTAAAACATCAGTCTATGAATTTCACTATGATTATATGAAACTGATGTTTGGAGATAAATGTCAAGCAGCCTACACAGATACTGATTCGATTATCTATTCAATTGAGTGTTCAGATATCTACGATTTAATCCGTCGCGACTGTCATAGACGATTTGATACAAGCGATTATCCTAAAGATAATGTTTATAGTATTCCTCTTGTAAACAAAAAAGTTCTAGGTATGATGAAAGATGAGATGAATGGGGAAATTGTAACAGAATTTGTAGGCTTGAGATCTAAAATGTATGCTATTAGAGTAGAGGGTAAAGATGCAGTAAGGAAAGCTAAAGGGGTTAAGAAGAACATTGTCAAAAATCGAATAAGTTTTGATGATTATATAGAATGTTTGTACAATACTAACGAGAAATATGTGAATCAAAAATTAATTCAATCCGAAAAACATCAAGTGTATAGCAGTAATCAAACGAAAATTGCTCTAAGTCCTCATGATGATAAAAGATACTTAATAAAAGACAGTTGCAGTACGTTACCTTGGGGACATCGTGATATTATGTGTATAGAATGAATTATATTTTTAGCTTGTAGATTAATTATTCTATGTATAAGCAAGTTTCTAAACTAATATTATATATGTATATTGAGGAAAGAAAATATTATGTGTATAGACTGAATTATATTTTTGTAGATTAATTATTTTATGTATAAACAAGTTTCTAAGCTAATATTATATATGTATATTGAAAAATAAAATAAAATATTTATTATATATATATATATATATATGTCTATTTAATATCCATACCAACAACCAGATCATGCAGGGGTATTAGAAGATCTATGTTATAGGGGCAGGAAAGGCTGCAACTTTTAAACATCTCGAAATTCAAACATCCTAATTATACGAATAAAATTTTCATAAGTAATAAATAGAGGGAGGAAAATTATATTTGAAAGTGTTTTTAGCAGGGAATATACATTGTTTATGCAACACATATACTAGCTTTCTCAACTAAACTTTCCCTCATTAAATAAAATAATCAGATGCGGTGAATCGGTATATCCTTAAGTGATTTATAATCGCAAAGATTCCATGAAATTTAAGGTGAATACATAAAGGCTTAAACACAAGTTGTGCTTATTTTAAGTAGATTGGAAATTAAGTAGATGATAATATATACACTAATCAATAGCTTTTACGCAGAATATATAAATTATATCTCGCAACCCATACATAATAATGATTAATCAATATAAAATGTCTTGAAATTAAATATGTTTTAATAATTTTTATTAATTACTCTTATTAGATATCAAGCCTTCAGCATTTGGTCGCGTAGAAAACCTAAACGTTAAAATATGAATAAGTTTAATATTAGAACTTATATAAAATTGCATATAATATGAACTAAAAGGGAAGAAGAAATAGTTGAAGTTCCATTGTATGCTATCTTCAATTATTTATGGCTGTTAAGCTCATAGAAATTCGGTTCTGTTTATTAACATATTAAGATGTATATAACTATGTAAATTAGAAATAAAAAGAAAATATCAATTCATTTATGCTTTATTTATAAGGTATAATATATAGATAATATTAATAAAATCATAATATATTTTTATTGTCTATCCATGAATTGTGTTGTTCAACCCCAACCACTTCACGTATACTTTATTACGCTTCCGCCGCAATATCTTTTCAACGAGGTAAACGTCCCTATGTATAGTCTTCTGTAATTCTAGTTCATAGAAGCTGCCTAGTATTGGTCGACCGGACATATCCTCAAGTACATATGTTGTTCGATCTCGATGAACGCGTGATAAAACATGTCTAATGATATTGTCCACTTTCCTAATTCTATTTTCAAAACGGCATCTGTAGGCAGCTACAGCTTTCATGCTATCGCTTTAAATACATGATTTATTAGTAATAATTATACTATTTTTTTCACTATTCCAGTAAGCGGAGCGTATTCTACAAGGCTGTCGTGAATGATTAAACAGATAGCAGTAGTATTGTTAGGGAAAGGATTATCTGACTCAAACTCAAGTTTTATGTCTACGGTACCCGCTTTTATGCTCTCTGCTTGTTTAGAAACGTCTAAGACTAAGAAGGGGTAATCAATGAAAGCGTTATAATCTATTAGAGGTTGAGCAATCGTTCTCCCATAATATGAACACTGAAAGGATGCATACATCCTATATGCTAAAGCGTATCGCTTAATATCCATTTGTAAATTCAGATTATTGTAAGGATAGGTCTCGGAGTTTAAGTATAGTTTTATATTACTGATTGACACGTGATCAAATCGACCAGCGTCAGCAGTTAAGTTATCCTTCCTATTTGTTTGGAAGGCTATTATTACGAAGCGTGGTTTCTCTAAATTTGTGCTCGTTTTAACACTCCACACATCTTTTTTATTGCTTCGTAAAGATGGTAGTTCATGCAGATCCCATTTTCTAAATGGCATGTAGATAGGTTTATTAGCGTTTAAAGTTTTTAATAAATTTAGATGAATTGAGTCATCCATAGCAATATGCGGAACATGCCATTCGACTTTACTGATATCTATTTTAGCTTTTTTTGTGCCATCTGCTTCAATATTTTTATAACAATTAATATCTAATCGGCTTCGTACCAGTATCAGCTCTTGGGAGGTATAGGCGACCACTTTCCTATAGTCTTCGAAGCATCCGACTATAAACCTTAAGGGAATGCATGCACTAAATGTATCACCTGATAATGTCGGCTGACTTTTATTTTCGAAAGGATACCAACCCGCCATTTGTAGAGACTTGCTCTCATTATCACTTAAAGACAAGAAACCTTTGATGGTTGAAGTTATACCAGGCTTATTACAACGATTTATTTCGATACCATTTATCTCATATCGCAGCTGATCAAACAGAAACGCGTATGCATTATTTATTAGCTCACAAGAGCCAGTCCCATCTATGTTTGGTTTAAATGTACCTTCAATATATATGTAGCTGTCACCTGGAATTGTGTACACATCTTGATTATTTATTGGTATACGTATTTCATCGTTCGCATTGAAGTTATTGGCACGAGGGTAATATGTATGATATTCCTCCTTAGTAATCGCTTCGTCGAAGTTTAACTTTGCGTAAATGTCTAACTTTTCCATCGTTAACAACAAATCCTAATGATTGGAGGAATGTTAAATTTATAGGTGGTAGCACGTTAGTCGTCGGAGACTGAATGGCCGTCGTCTGCTTATAAGGGGGTTCTTTATATGTTCTGTTAAACTCCAAACCCATTATAATCGTTTTAATTCTAAACGCACAACGATCTGCTCACCTCGAAAATTTATTGGATCTCCTTCTTGATCTAGCAACGTTAACGTAATATTGCTAATGTTTTTTGTTGTTGTCGGCAGATAGAGTATATTCCGAGGTTCTATATTGATGCCGTAACCAGGTTCTACCGCAGGCGAAAATTCGAAAAGTGTGTGTGAAGGACGTGTGTCATAATACGCAGAAGATACTATATTGCACTCGATTCTAATTGTAACAACCTTTATAATCTGTACTGGAAGGTCAGATTCGTAGGTCCTTTTAGCATGCAATTTGCTTTTGCTGAATCCTAACATGCGACCGATTGAATCTTCCTTAGTAAAATCTATAGAAAAAATACTATATATCTCACACCTCAACGTGTTGTTGTTAGGTTTTATAGATAGTAAACCGCTTTTATCTAATATGTTTTTGTTTGTAGACGGCAATCGGTTTTGTATATAAGTCTCTAAATCACTTATTTCATATGAGCCAGTGGGTATTTCCAACACCTCGTTATCATAATAGAATTTGTTATGTCCCTCATAAACATTTGGTATAGTATTGTAAGTGTGTAGACCTATAAGTCCCAATCCATATTCATATCGATCATCTAATTCAATCGGGGGATAGTAATCTGCAGTAAGCACGTGGTTAGTGCTTTTGAGTGTGAACGTGTTCGACATGATACTGAACTCACTATGTACTCTACATATGGCTATATAGAAATTCTAAACATAAATGCCCACAATTCTTTTCGTTAAACTTCTGATATCGGGGGTGATTATATTTGATTTCACATTTTTTTAGATATTGAACGAGTTCAAGCGGAGGTGATAAATTTCCATATGAGTCGAAATATTGAACTTTCAGTTTTCTCTTGGAATATGCAACCCAGTGTGTGCCTGACCCTTCTTTTGAATCAAGATTAACGACTGCACACTCATTGCTTTTTGGTATATTCGGTAAGCTATTTCTCATAAAGACGCCTCGGAAGTAGGGTAAATAATCTCCATACTTTAAAATGTCTACGTCTGAGAGAGCTCTGCGTGGCAGTCGATTTAAAAGTTTTTTGTTTCCATATTTGATATAAGATATAGTCCCATTCCTCTTTTATATGGCTTCAAAAACATTCCTTCGCCTTTTTTCCCCAAAGCAACTTCTTCCATAGCCTTATTATGACGTTGCGTCTCTTCTAACACTTTTTGAGATGCTCTAGCTTTATTGACCGCTTGCACAATTCCGGTTACGCCCCCGGTAAGACCACCTAAAGCACTTAAGCCAGCAAATAGAGGTATGAGAGGAATGATACCCCCTGATTTCGGTAGAGGAATAACTCTAGGTGTATTAATATTTGTTTTACCCCCATTCTTCTTTATCGCGATTTTAGCAGAAGCGAGCGCTATTTTAGCTCCATCAACAATATCCTTCAGTTTAGTCTTTTTTAGGATTACCTTAGCATGATCGACAACTCCTTTTCTAAACGGGATTTTTCTAACGAAGCCTCCTTCTATTCTGTTCCGTGTTTTCGCTATAGATGATCTACGCTTAGTCTTAATTGGATTTAACCCCATACCTAATTTTCTTTTAGCTTTCATACTGGTTGTGACCAGCCAAGCAGCTGCTTTTTCACCAAAACTTGCGTCCTTGGATTTGACTCGAGTCCACGCTCTTTCTTGCAGTATCTGATCGGCTTGATGTCGTTTTATAGTATCACTATCTCTCGAATATGCGATATCGTGTTCTTTACATGCAGCGTCAAGCGGATTAATTCCTTGATCGCCACGTGCTACACGTTGCTTCAGTTTCGTACCAGGACCGCAGTATTGGTAGCCGGGCAGATGTAATTCTACCGGTAGCTTATTAATGAGTGTATTTAATACACCTCTACCCTCTTTGAATGGAGACATTTGAATGAAAGATATATTAATGTATGATCATGTTATATAGCTTCATTATCACGAAATGCGTGTCGTTAAGCAGAAGGTAACCTTAAAGGTTCAAAATTTAGATGGTGGTTTGATAGACAATAAATTTAAACGAAGACATGGAGAAATATTACCTAATACTATCAGAGGTATAATATGTGGACCATCTAACTGTGGAAAAACAAATGCTCTTTTGAGTTTGATTACCGAAGAGAATGGTCTAAAATTTAACAATATCTATGTTTATTCCAAGTCACTTTATCAGTCTAAATATCGATTTCTAGAGGCAGTGATGAATAACGTGAAGGATGTTAAATATTTTAAGTATTCGGAAAACGATGACATCATAGATCCCTGTAAAGCTTTAGAAAACTCTGTTTTTATTTTCGATGATGTTGCTTGCGACACAAGATAAAATTAGAACATATTTTTGCATGGGTCGACATAAGTCGATTGATTGTTTCTACTTATGTCAGACGTATACTCGAATACCAAAACATTTAATACGAGACAATGCTAATTTTATTATTTTATTTAAACAAGATGATTTAAATCTTCGACATATATATGCCGATCATGTTAACACTGATATGACTTTTGATAAGTTTAAAGAAGTTTGTGCTGAGTGTTGGAAAAATAATTACGGCTTTCTAACGATAGATAAAGATAGTAATATCGATGAGGGTCGCTATAGAAAAATGTTCGATTGTTATATATATTTGTGAACACAAGCATATTAGTCAATCAGTTAACGATATGCATATGGTTAAGAAGTATAACAATGGAGGAAGAGCAATCGTCAACCGATATCAGAGATATATGTTGTGATATATATTGGACACTCTGCGAATGTATTTCCTCATTTTTTATAAAGCTTTCCGCTAGCTATGATCACACTTAATAGTATTAAAGTATGAAAACAACTTATCTGTCTCAATAGCCGTTTAATATCCGTTCGGACCTGTTCATTCTCTGTTCAGACCTGTTTAGAAGCTGTTCAAACCTGTTCACTATCTGTTTCGGAGCTGTTCGCTATCTGTTTGCGAGACAGTCCTGATGATGGCATCGAAGAAAAGGAGTAAACGCAATGATGAGGATGAAATCACATCTGAAATCATACGCGCTAGCGCTTCAATTAGAAAAAAGCATTTGGCATTGAAATTGGGTCGTTCCGAATACGACGCACTACTAGCACAATATTTCAAACCAGTCACTGAACCTCTTCAAAAAGTTTTAGAAAAAACATCAGCACAGACTGAAATAGATCTGAAGAGTGAGATGAAGTCGGAGGATGAAGAGTCTAAACAAAATATAAAAATTCCGAAGATGACATCAAGCACAAAGTCACATGGTCTTTCTATGGAGAGTTCCGATAGTCCTTATGAGAGACTTAATATAACTGATCGTAACATTGAGAATTCCGACCTGTATTATTTTCCTAGAATCTACTTGGAAGGATTATTGTCCGATGTTAGCAGAGAATATGATTTAACGTTTGGTGTCCACATTGATCCTGTGTCAGATAACTTTAAAATGGGTAAATCTAGTTTTACTTCCGATGGTCGTGATTTTGTAATCGACAGCGTGCGATATAGGGGGACGCGAGGATTATGTGAGTTAATATTTAAGGCACATCCTAGCGAGTTTACGAGAGATGACAAAGAGCAGTATAGACGAATCTTAAAACAAACTTGTGTACATCATCGTGACTTTGATCCCGAAAAGCAAGTCAAAGGAAGCAGAAGCTATAAATATTCATACATCATTAAACCTTTATTGAATCTAAACACTTCATCGATGAATCTGGACACATCGTCTACGAGTGGATATATACAGGGGAGTGGCCATGTTGGTGAAGAATTAGTAGTAAAGAATGCTCCTTATCAGTATGTGTACTGGGATGATATAAACGAACTAGTTGATCGACTACGTTTACTCCTAGCATCAAAAACGGCCGGGCACTCTGGACATATAAATGAAATTGCCTCCATTGTTGAAGAGCTCAAAGAATCCGGCGTAATTGTATAATTAATCGAAGCCGAGTATTAATATAGTAGTACGCTATTACTGTCCGTAAAAGCCGGTCAGTCATGAAGAGTATTGATAAATTCGGGCGGCATTTAAACAAAAGTGAAATAAAAAAATCACTCGCACCATATAACCTTCAGTCTATTTTACCTAGAGATATCGAAGGACATTATGATTTTAAAAATAAACGAATACGCAATATTCTGTCGCCTGTAGAAGATAATGATTCTGTGAATATGGCTTATGTTAATAAAAAGTTACAAGTCCTTAATGATCATATTAAAAAGATTGAATCTTCATGTGCGAGCAAAACCTTTGTAGATACACAGATCGCAGCGGTTGATGAGATTATCAAAAAGAGTGTATCTGTATGTGCTAGCAAAACTTATGTAGATAAAAAGTTTACATCGGTTGATGAGCATATTAGAAAGACTATATCTGCATGCGCAAACAAAACTAATGTAGATAAAAAGTTTATATCAGTTGAAGATAATTTTAGAAGGAGCTTATCAGTATGTGCAAACAAAACTAATGTAGATAAAAAGTTTACAGCGGTTGATGAGCTAATTAAAAAGATTATATCCTTAGGCGTAAATAAAAGCTATGTGGATAGTAAGTTTAAAGAACTTTTGGAAATTCTAAAATAGAAAACATCACCACTTGGTCGCGCTGTAGATCTATAAAAAATTTGAATCTACGTTGACGCATTAAAACATTTAAACGATAGTAATTCTATATGAGCTGTCGAGCTGCGACTTCATTTACAAAACTACGAGTCTATATCTGTTAAGACATGTATAGACCTGTTTTGATCTATGTACTTGCATTGTAATCCTTAGATGCTCTATATATTACTGTATATTATGCTAAAAAATAGATGCTGCCTAAATAAAAATTTATTCTATGTGAAATTATGTTTTATTTTTAACTAAGCATTATGACTCACAAAATTATGGTCGTCTAGTATCAGAAAGCTCAATTTCCTATATACATATATTGATAAATTTCCTACAGACATATATTGATAGGGTTTTTTTTCCTTATATATTATTATTTTTATCTATTTTTGGAAACGGATCTCATATTATATTAGGTAAGCATATACCCCAGAACGATTCAGTTTTAAGTTCTTATTAGTGTTGTTAAGCTGCGTTATCGCAATGGAATATGATACTTACATTTTATATTTACTAGTCCATTTGCAATATTTTTTGTTCTGTTTCCGTTGACAATATGAATAATTACAATCATTTCATCACCGCCTCTCTTAAAATGAGGGAAGATACTATCTTTCATGAAAAGCAGTTTATCGAACAATCCATATCTACTCAATGGCCTGTTTCGATATATTTACCTCTAATTCTAATATTACACACAAAATTACGGTCGATATCTGCTGAAAAATGTAAAATATATTGAGTATTAAACGGGGATAATTAATACTAATTATATGTAAATTAAACGCGAATTTAATGAATAATATCTCTAAGTTATTTAAAGTTGAGTTTCCACATTTTGTAATAGACTACATATGCGTTTTACAATATCCAATTCACATCTCGGGTGTGACCGAACGGTTAAGGTGTCTGTCTTACACCTAGAAGGACCCGAGTTCGATTCCCCGACACCCCGACATTAAAAATATAAAAAAAATTTAAATATGTTGAACTACATATGTAACTTACAATTTCTAATTCTTATTCCCAATGTGGCCTCATGACAAAGGAGGGCTGATACACATCTAGATATCCATGATTCGACTCCTTGTACTGATATTTTTAAAAATAAAAAAAATCAAATAATTCTAAATATGTGACTCCATCTTCGGGGAAATAAATAATTCGGATAATTCGAAATATGTGACGTCATCTCTCTTCTAAATATCTCTGAACTAAAGTAACGATAGTCATTGGTTAGAAACTGAAATTTATGTTAGGGTTGCTAGATATAATTTAACATCCGATAAGGCATCCTCGATAACCGCCTTGCAAGCCTCTCACCCCTATGTGAAACTCACCCCCGAACATTCAGTGGGACACCCTCTATATACATTCGTAGATCTGTAAACAGATCTACGAGTGTATATAGAGGTGTCCCGGATTAATATGTCCAAATTGAAAAAGTGCAAAATGAACCTCCATAAGAAAATACATGGGATTTTGGGCCCGAACCCCCACTACTTATCTACTGTGATGATAGATGACGAAATCGTCATAGATGACGTCACAAGGCCATTGTGACCAATAATTTTAAATGGAACGCTACGGCAAGCGACACCTCTTTTAAAAGGTATCGAAAAAACCTATTCAATGATACTAATTTTGTTTGTGTTTGAGGCAGTTTTAATGGCTCATTAGTAAACATGAAAATTTAAATTCCATTCAGTATGATATTAAATACAGATTTAAGAAACACTATGTACTAAAAGAAATTGCTCGAAGTGACCTCCATTTACTTCCTGACAGTAAAATATCCTATGTTTAAACTCTTCTCGTACTTCTTCAAATGTGTCTGCGGAAACAGCCTCACATTCTGCAACAATACGTTGTTTTAAAACGTCAATATTGTCAAGTTCAGTGGCGTAAACCTTCGATTTAAGGTACCCCCACAGAAAAAAATCCAAAGGTGTGAGGTCCGGTGATCGAGGTGGCCATTCCGTTGAACCTCGTCGTCCAATCCATCTACCAGGATACTCCTCATGCAAATACCGTCTTACTGCACCGTAATAGTGTGGAGGAGCACCATCCTGTTGGAATGTTATTTCCAAATTGCCGAATTCATCTGGATTATCTTCCAAAATTTCAAGGATTAATATTGCGTTTTGCAACATCTCCAGATAAACCTCACCAGTTAAATTAGTATTTAAAAAAAGAGGCCCAACGATGTGGTTTCCCAGGATACCTGCCCAAACATTCACCTTCTGGGGAAATTGGGTATGCGTTTCACGAAACAGGTGAGGATTTGCGTCACTCCAATACCTCACATTCTGTGTATTTACATTTCCATTTAGATAGAAAGTACTTTCGTCACTAAAACAAATTGTTTTGACGTAGTCTGGCTATTGGTTAATTTTAGTTTCCATATTTTCACAAAATTCTAGTCTTCGGTCTGGGTCGTCGTCTGAGAGGTGATGAACCATTTTTAATTTGTATGGATGAAATTTGTATTTTTTCAACACCCTGTGTACTGTACTTCGACTAACTTCACAGGTAGATGCAACTTGAGTTGTTGAAGAAGTAGGATTAACTCTTACTTCTGCCAGTATATCAATTTTTTTCTCATCAGAAATTTGTGGTCTGCCAGATCGTTTCGCATCATTAATACTACCCGTTGTTTCAAACTTACGAAGAAGCTCCCTTAAATAAGTCCTCGAAATGGGGCGATCGGGAAACCTCTCATTAAAAATGCGTTCTGCTGCATGAATATTTTGTCTAGTTTCACCAAGAATTAGGACCGCTGCTACTTTATCACCTAAAGCACGTACCATTTCGCTTCTTGAAGCACTTAAACTTTCGACAAATTATTAAAATGTACAAAAATATTAAAAGTACCATATGCTGTAAAAACAGTGAGACGTTCGATCAACAATACACAAATTATTAAACGTACAAAAACTTGGACAATTATAAACAAAAACGTCGAATATTGGAGACTAACAAAAACGTCAGATTATTTGACAACTAACCATAGGATACCATATGCTGTAAAAACAGTGAGACGTTCGATCAACAATACACAAATTATTAAACGTACAAAAACTTGGACAATTATAAACAAAAACGTCGAATATTGGAGACTAACAAAAACGTCAGATTATTTGACAACTAACCATAGGCGGAGCTTGAATTTGGAATTTTAGTATTAACTTGACAAATTGACGTTTTAAAACAACGTATTGTTGCAGAATGTGAGGCTGTTTCCGCAGACACATTTGAAGTACGAGAAGAGTTTAAAAATAGGATATTTTACTGTCAGGAAGTAAATGGAGGTCACTTCGAGCAATTTCATTGTTTCTTAAATCTGTATTTAATATCATACTGAATGGAATTTAAATTTTCATGTTTACTAATGAGCCATTAAAACTGCCTCAAACACAAACAAAATTACTATCATTGAATAGGTTTTTTCGATACCTTTTAAAAGAGGTATCGCTTGCCGTAGCGTTCCATTTAAAATTATTGGTCACAATGGCCTTGTGACGTCATCTATGACAATTTCGTCATCTATCGTCACTAGTAGGGAAGTTTATAACGTATAATATTCAGTTTCCAAATTTCACATGTGTATGTATAATCGTTCCAAAGATAAGAGGGGGGGGGGGGGGAGGGGACTTTTGAGAAGCACTGTATAGATAATAAATGCGAATTATTTTTTTAACATGGATGAGATTTTACAATCTGTCAAAAATAAACAAACAGCAAAATTTTAGAATAGTTCAAGAACATGTAAAAAATCATCCTATAAAGATTTCTTTTTACTATTAACTACTGGGGGTTACCTATAACTATCACTTTTTTATCCCTTTTAATTTACAATCTGTTCGTAGGACAACAATAAATAAATGTTATGTTGAGATAAAAAAACATATAAGAAGAAAAACCTAATGGTTATTCCTTATAAGTAACAAAGGACTGCAAAAGAATACTCTTTTTAAACTCTATGGGATGTTTTTGATAAATATCATGTTTTTTAGTCTGTTGAATCCAAAAATGATCTCTATTTCCCTTCATCACGTATAGTTTTTTGCAGAATATAAGGTGTTTTTTTTCGCTAATGAGAAAAACATCATTTTATTACAATGAACTAAACAATATCCATTCAAATGAATTTCATATTCTATTTCAAAGTACTTTATTAGCCCTTGAACATTACTACAAAAAAAGAGATATCCTTTTTGGAGAATGAATTCTCTCTCTCCTTGCCTGTATCATGAAAATGAGGTTCCGGGTGAGGTTTTTGTTTTTTAGTCTTGACCCCCGCAATTTGGCAGTGTCTTTCAAAAGGCCTAAATCTCTAACCAGATCATTGAGCTCGCTTTGAGAAAAAAGTCGGAATTCCTCATCAACAAAAAAATCTGAACTTGATTCGTCCTGGGGAGGTAATGTGTTTCAACCCTCATAATTACTCAGGATGTCATCCAAACTGGAAAGTGGGTGTGGAAGTAGTATTTCAGAGCTATGAGACACTGAACGAATAGCTGAATTAAGGTTTGGCACAAACTTTGCAGCAATACGTCGCCATATGTTGAGTTCGCCGGACAGAATACGCTGATAACCGCCATACAAGCTGACAATGTTACATATGTCATGGATTGTTCTCATTCGGTCTTGCAGGATAGCATCACGCACTTTTGCTACATTTTGTGGTGTGTTTTCCGTTGATAGACGACCGGGACGCTCACAATTATCAACCGACACGTATCAATTTTCAAAACGGTTGTACCACTCATAACTTTGCGTCTGGTCTAATGCATCCTCACTAAACGCTTGTTGAAGCATTTTCAGAGTTTCCGCTGCTGTTTTACCTAGTTTGAGGCAGAATTTGATGCACGTTCTTTGCTCTTTCAAATCAGACTTTGTAGTGTCGCAAAATAACTCAAATACAACTCAACCAATATAAACACGAAAACTGTTTGTCACCACTTAGCAAAGTACTGTTTAACAGATTGACTTAGTATAGACGTAGCTCACACCATCTAGCGCTATAGAGCTGTATTACTATTCCTTCGCGCGTCACATTTAAACTCCTGGGTAGCACCTCTCATACATATAGATTCATTATTTTTGTAGACATTTAGTACAGTTTCTCTTCGAACATCTTTAATGATGTCTTTGCAATGTCCAATTCAGTACAATTTTTGATCATGTAGAACAAACCCTGAATTTAGTTTCCAAAGACAAGTTTTTTATTTACAATATGATTTCTTGTTAAAATTTTCTCTGAATCTCTAAATCGTCAATGTCACACAAATACTTATGTTTGTGATAAACAAATACGTCTATAAGAGATTTTAAGCATTTGGTACAGTTCCATATCACATTTGCCGTTTGTAATACAGGACTTTGCGTGGATTCTATATTAATTTTTCGGCTCAGATATACAAAACTGTCACTTAAATGCGTATAATTTTGGTTTCTAGTAATCAAAATGTCAAGTAATTTTTACAGGTTATTTAGGAAGGTAGGTAATGTAAGATTTATTTGTTTGCTTAACCGTTTAAATGGAATAGTATATTACATACCGAGCGGGGAAGTGCTCTATTACAGCCGAGCGTCAAGGTAGCTTACCGAGGTGCAAAGCACCGAGGTAAGCTGCAGACGCGAGGCTGGAATGAGTTTTCCCGAGGTATGTATACGATTTTACTCACAATCTACTATTAGTAATTCTATATAAGTTTTATTTTAAATAATAATAATAATAATAATACATGATACATGAGTATCGGTATTTATTTTTATGATAATTTGATAAACTATTTTAAGGAAGATACTTGTAAAATCGTTGCTAGGCAATGTAATAAGTTTGTTGAATCTGACAGTTAGGTAATTATTTTGCCAATTACAAAATATAGTACGGCATTTTTAATAATAAAAAATCTTTATACGTGTATACTAAGAAATATGTCCGACAGTGAACTTGAATGCACCCCACCAGAACTGCGAGTAGCTGCAGAAAAAGCTACTGAAGGCATGATTCCGGAAAAAAGCAGGGAGAGGTACGAGAAGACTTACGAAGCATATAGTAAATGGTGTGTGATTAAGGGTGTGCAGCATACCTCTGAAACGGTACTCCTTGCTTATTTTGCTGAATTAAGTAAACAAAATAAAGTTTCCACATTATGGTCAAGGTATTCGATGTTGCGAGCAGTTCTTAATATTAGGCAAAATGTTGATATCAGTAATTATGCAAAATTGCGAGCATACCTAAAAAGGCAGAATGTGGGATACAAAGCTAAAAAGTCAAGCGTTCTGTCCAAAGCAGACATTGATAATTTTCTCAACAACGCTCCGATAGATAATCTTCCTCAAATTCTAATTTCTAATAAACATTCTAATTTCTTCAGTGCATATTAAATTTATGTTAAATTACATATTTCTTTTAGGTTGCTTTAATTATTGGCATCTCTGGAGCCTGTATATGCGATGAACTTTTAAAAATGAAAATAAGTGATCTGGATATTTTAGAAAACCGAATTTTAATAGTAATTCCTGTAACGAAAACCAACTCCTCCCGTACATTCGTAATCACAAAACCGGAGTGGATGAAAGTAATAAAGCAATACTACGACCTTCGCAACAACATTGAATCTGAAAGATTTTTTTACAAATGAGGAATGGCAAAGTTACACGACAGCCTTTTGGGCATAACTCTATCGGAAATTTTCCAAAAAAAAATAGCAACTTACTTAAAACTGGAAAGCGTTAATGGGTTTACAGGACATTGTTTCAGACGTACTTCAGCGACATTACTGGCAAATACAGGTGGAGACATTCTACAGTTGAAAGATTAGGGGGGTGGAAATCCAGTACCGTTGCTGAAGGATATGTGGAGAACTCATTACATGGACAAGTAAAAATTGCTAATATGTTGTCAAATGTAGAACAATCAAGATCGTCGATTTCTAAAAATGAACAGTATAATTTTAAGCAACAACATGGTCATTCTTTAACAGTTAACAGTAATGATAATTCTAATGTAACCATTAATATTTACAACTCTAAATAGGTTTATTATTGTTTCTTTACTAAATAAATACAGAGTTTGATTCCAATTTATTCTTAAAAACATGTTTTAATGCCAAAATGACAATGATATCATATTTGTGACTAATGAACTGACACTTGCTAGCTGGGAAAGCACTTTTCCGGCTATAGCTGGGAAAGTGAAGTAGGTAAGCAATAAGTCGCTTCCCGACTGTTTCGAAAGGTACAAATCTACAGATTACTAACCGATTGTGAGTAAAATATTTGATATGAAGTTCACTTCCAACTATGAATTTATTTGGCAAGTAATATAAGCATAGAAGTTTTTTAACAAAGTTTCTATAATAGTTTCGGATTTTATGATCAACCATTTGCTTGAAAAAAGAAGCAAATATTTATTGTTTTTTAAATTATTGCGTTTATTAAAATATATTGATGCTAATCATTTTGATTTATATAATATTTAATTTCACTTTTGCCGTAGAAAAAGTGAGGTAGGTTATAATTTGAATTTGCATATTTTTAAAATTATATCCTAGATATTTTGACAGGAATAATTTATCTTCTTATTTTCTGAGATAGAAGTTTGTATTTGTTCATTATTAAAGTAAAAAATATACGAGGTTTGAACTATAAGTAATAAGTAACACACAAACAGGTGACATGTTTTAGAATAATTTATATATATTTATTTTCAATTATAGAATGTGTCTGTTGCTATTATGAGTAGAGGATTGGATATTCTCATATAACACATTAATAACTTTAGGATATCAAAAGAAAATGAAAGATGGTTTTATACAAAACCCGTTTTTGCTCTTTTTTGAAAGCGTTGTAGATTACTGCGCAGTCTCAGTCAAAAGAATTCTCCGAAAACTCGACGAAAAGATCCGAAATTTCTTTTGTATCAGACATTTGTTTGTTTTACTTTCAGCAAATTGAGCAAAAGTTTGGTTAGTTTGTGTAAACTATTAGATTCTATATATTATTATTTAGTATATTACACGGGTTCGCAAAAAATATTTTCTTTCAGCTGCATGGTGTGTTTTTGGTAAATATTATGTTTTCCAGTCTGCTGAATCCAAAAATGATTTCCATTTCCCTCCATCACGTACAGCTGTTTTTGCAAAATACAAATGCAAATTATTCCTATTATACAGCTAGACGCTTTGAGGCTCGTTTTTGGAGAATCAAGGTATAGGAGGGGAGGTAATGTGTTTCCATCCTCAGAATCATTCAGGATATCATCCAACTGGAAGATAAGTGTGGAACTGGTATTTCAAAGTTATGAGGTACTGGACGAATAGCTAAATTAAGATTTGGGTAAGATATTTTGCTGTTCACGCCACATTATAAAAATGCCAAAACGAAATGTTTCTTAACCTCAAACCACAACAAAGATCTTCCTCGCACCTTCTGCATATCTTATGAGGAGCCCAAACTTTGTCTTGATCTCCCAAGTTTCAACTTGAAGTAATCAAAATACACTTCCTTCACGAGTCATTTATGTTTCTTTGTCGAAGAAGACATCGGATTGTCCTCAATAGAATGGTGCGACTAGCCATACCACAAGAGAATGTTTGGATTTTTTAAGAGGACACTTTCCAAGGCGCCTCATTTTATTGATCGAGGACATGGAGTGGCCCCTCGGTCTTTCACCGTGTGATTATTTCTTCTATCTCTCTTCTTATGGGGCTATCTGAAAGCTAAAGTTTACAACGAAAAACCACTGACTCTCGAAGCTCCTAGCAAAGCCATAACTTGAGAGATTCGAGCAATTTCACGGACTAAACTTGACCGGACTATGAACAATTTTACCAATCGTCCCCAACAATGCCTGAATAGAAATGGTCGCCACTTGGATGACGTTATTTTTCAAGACGAAATTATGTTTCTTTTTGTTTATGTTTCATATATGTAATCTTTGGAAAAAATAAAAATTGAAATTTATTCAAAAACATCTGTGTTTTGAAATATCCTGTATATATAAAAATAAGTCACGTGACAAATCTATTTCTTGTGAATTACATGAATAGTTTTATGGCGTACAATAACATAACTCATAAATACAATACACCGTGAGTGCCCCGTTTTCTGAAACTCGGATGTTAAATGTGTTATGCCGTTACCCTATATCCTCTTTGTTACATGACACAATGCGGGATTTGTCACAAATCCCACATGGTGGGTTAGATTAATGTGCGTCCAAATACGTGATGATTCATTTTGGTTTTTCGCCGTAAAGGGACGTTTTTTACGGTTTTATGCTTACCAGATATACAAGCGTATTTAATTTTAAAGTTGCCTGGACTCCATTCGTCAGCACCTAGGCAGTCTTGGCTTAAGATAAAGCTGCAGTGTCCGACACCTGAGCATCTGAAACAATAATGCTGAATAATAATAATAATAATACTTATCACACAATCCACAATATTTAGAGTTTAATTTAAAACTTTTCTTTAATATATTCAATATACATCCAACATCCTATAAAAATTGAAGATCATCAAATATTCAATTATGACAGCGTTTATGTATTTTCATTGAACAACATTATAAACACTAATTACATTATGGAAGCTGTTAGTATTTAAAGTTACAATAAAATATATTTTCCCACTCCCCTTATAGTAAGCATACCATTAATACATTGTTTCTATAGACGTAAGTTGGTTTTACTGAAATGACTGTGATTGTTATGACAACGGCGCGTAAGTAATTTACTTACGTCCTTTAGGGAAAAAAAGTGCATCAAAACACGCGTTCTATTAATTTATATTTATGGTAATATTACAGTTTGTACAATTAGTAACATTATTAACAAAATTGGGATATTTATTTATATTTCTTGATAATTCAATGTTATTATCACCTACTTTATCAGCAACACTTAATGTCTAATTTATTAAATTCCGAGGTTGTTCACGTTACTGTATATCGTGATTACATTTAATTTTTGAGGATTTTATTGTCTGGGGAGTGGGAAAAATGTTATAAGCAATTCGGGAGGTAACATTTACCAGTCTCGAACTCTATTGCAAGTCCTCGGGCAAGCCCTCGGACGCAAACTAATCCTCGACTAGTAAATGTTACTTACCTCCCTTATTACTTAAATAACTATTTCTCACTCCCCTTATAGTAAGCATACCATTAATACATTGTTTCAATAGACGTAAGTTGGTTTTACTGAAATGACTGTGATTGTTGTAAGTAATTTACTTACGTCCTTTAGGGAAAAAAAGTGCATCAAAACACGTGTTCTATATTTATATTTATGGCAATATTACAGTTTGTACAATTAGTAACATTATTAACAAAATTGGGATATTTATTTATATTTCTTGATAATTCAATGTTATTATCACCTACTTTATCAGCAACACTTAATGTCTAATTTATTAAATTCCGAGGTTGTTCACCGTTACTGTTTATCATGATTACATTTAATTTTTGAGGATTTTATTGTCTGGGGAGTGGGAAAAATATTATAAGCAATTCTGGAGGTAACATTTACCAGTCTCGAACTCTATTGCAAGTCCTCGGGCAAGCTCTCGGACGCAAACTAGTCCTCGACTAGTAAATGTTATTTACCTCCCTTATTACTTAAATAACTATTTCATACCATGTGCTACTTTTTTACATCGTTCCCATTTAAATTCGAATAATGTGCCTCCTCATTATAGTAGGCTGTCTTTTAAGTAATTAATTAATCAAAGATCGGTGCACATGCGAAGCTTTAGAAAACTTCAAATTCTGACAGTTGCTATACATACAGTCGAATGCAAAAAAAGTAGACACGAAATTTGCGTCTGTATGAACGAACATGAAATTTTGACAATGTAAAAACAAACTGCTACTAATGTAAGCTACAAAAACTGAATTGGTTATGTAATGACCTCTCATTTCGTGCTCTCCATAATGTTTGTGATCGAAGTGTCATTGAAATGTAATGCGGAAGTATACGAAATACGGAATAAAAAGTAGTAGTCTCTTATTAAACAGTATAAATCAATAAATAAAATGGTACTAATATCTGGTTATGGCGTAGTTTTTGGTTATTACTACTTCCAATTTTTTAGGAATGGAGTTTAGAAACTGAAAAAGTTATTGTTTTCTTTAGCACTTTCCCATGCACTTTGGACCAATTCTATGAGTTGTTCTCTGTTCTGAGGTCTTTGATTTAATCGCTTCATCCTCTTGTTCATTAATCCCTATACGTTCTCTATAATATTCACATCGGGACTTCTGGAAGGAAAATCCAATACATTTAAATTGTTTTGTCTAAATCATGTTTTAACTACGTTACTTGTATGGACAGGACAATTGTCTGGTTGAAAAATGAAATTTCGATTAGGCAAAATTGTGTCCATTGAAGGCATCATTCAAAATAACGGGTGTTCAGAAACATTCGAAGTCAAGTGGGCTCTGAACAAAAAATCGTATATCTTTACTTAAGTATCTGATACTAATTTGATAACCTATAAAATTGTATTAAGTAAATGTATCAATCTATCTCAGACATGACTTCATATTTTCAAGGACTACTTTGACTTCGAATGTTTCTGAACACCCGTTATTAAGTTATAAATTTGAATTTAAATTTTCTTCAATTTCCCACAACATGCCAGTTCCATATATTGAAATCCTACCCCAAAAATTAGTTTTGAAATTGTGTGGATCTAAATTATTCAAAAAGTTTTGATGAAATCTATGCCCTCTTGGTCTATATACATGAATCGGTCCATTTTTGTTACTTTGAAAAAACGTTTCATCAGAAAAGATTACTTTTTCCCAAAAATCCATGTTACGATGTATATGTTGAAGTGCATATCCAACACGATTCTCTTTGTGGGCCACAGTTAAAGTAAATTTTTTGACCGGTTTAAAACATCTTAAATTTGTTTATTTAGTTGTACATCGGGCGGTAAACACTGATCCAAGAAAGTTACTAATATTAGCCGCAATTACTGCAGTAGAAGAAGGATGTCTCTAAGTAAATTTATGAACTGTTGATCTTGCTCAGCTGTAGTTATTCTTCGTCGACCTGAACCAGCAATACTGGAAATCGTATGGTGGTCTCGCCAATTTTTTATAATTGTATGTGTAGTACTTTTGTTTATTATTTCTTATCGCTATTTGCCTTATTGTATAATCGTTGTTATAATCTGCAATAATTCTTAGTTTGGTTTCTTCATCTATAACAGGCATATTAATAAATATTTTATAAAAGTTTTAGGCAAATGTCGACTTTGAAGGATTGCCAAATGAATACAGTAAACAGTCACACTTATACAATAACATTTTTGAGGAAAAGAATTACATTTTTTTACATTCGACTGTACATTCAAATTATAAACGCATATATTTTCTAAATTATTTTATTATAATGTTAGAGTTACAACATAAAATATTTATTATTCAAAGTTACCGTGGAACTGGTCAAAAATTAGAAAAGGGAGATTGAGTTTATTCTAGTGATGTACCGGGTACCCGGAAATTACCCGGTACCCGGTATACCCGGCAAAATTTTCAGTACCCGCAAATTACCCAGATCCAGCAAATATTGCCAGGTAATGGGTTCCTTATCTGAAATTTGAAAAGAAGATAAGATAATAAGTGAATGAAAATAAATTACACAAAATTAATTTTAACTAGACATTTTATTAAAAAATACAAAAGAAAAAATTTAATTTAATAATTAAATCTCAATAATGGGAGATGCGTTTCGCGGAAGAAGTCTATTTCTTCTCTCTTCGTAAATAATATCCGCCTCGCTGAACATTCTTTCACTGGGTATGCTGCTAGGAGGGGCTGCTAGGTATTGTCTAGCCAATTTTGATAGTGTTGGATAAATATTTGCATTTTTTGTTGAATTTCCCACAGTATAGGATTCTTCTTCAATGGATTTATTGTCAAATGAAATTTCATCTATGCAAGCCCACACATCTTCATTTTTATCATGATTATTTTTTCCATATTCTGCAGGTTCTCTTTGTTCATTGTCATTATGTTTATCAATACTTATCGGAGAAATACTTTTCATTTCTTCTATAATCCAATTTTTAGCAATGACTTGTGTATCGAGTTTTAAAAATTTCAGTTTGTAACGGGGATCTAATACTGTAGCTATTACATACAACTTATTTTTTTCCACACTTTCAAATCGAGCCTTTAAAGATTTTAGCATTTATTTTTCATCGTTACTGTTCCTTCGTCGTGTAGTTTTTTACAGAGAAAGCGCTCTAAAGCAACTACATTTGGGATTACTATCGAAATAAGGGCTTCCTTTGAACTGGCTTCAACTGTAACGATGTAAAATTGTTCCAATAACTATATTTTCAATTAACTTCAAATTTGCTGCATTCAAGTTTGATATATCATGATTAGATGAATATAGTGCGATGGCATCTTTTTCTTCTAATATCCTCTTGAGCATATGATACGTCGAATTCAATCTCGTGACTACGTCTTCGACTAATTTGTGTTGTGGAAACGATAATTAAGTTTGTATTTGTTTCAGCTTAGTACTAGCTACTTGCGAGTGATTAAAATGGGTTACTATATTGCGACACTTTGCAATTATGTCGGAAATAGATTTTTGAGAATATACAGGGGTCGGCATAATTCAGGCAACAAATTTGCATTAAAAGAAAAAAATGCAGCGTCACAATAAATTTATTCAAAGAAATTACAAAAGGGATTCGAAAAAGGGTTACTGTAAGTGTTCAAATTGATGGCCATCTTGACCAATGCATTTACTGCAACGTTTCTCAACGGTGAGGTAGGTCCGGCGAAGCACGTCAAGCTGTCCGCGAGGATTTTATAATTCTTCTTCAATTGCAGTTCAGAGGTCGGGAAGGGTACGTGGTCCTCTTGCAAAAATGCGGTCCTTGAGAAGGCCCCACAGGAAGAAATCACAGGGTGTCAGGTCATGACCGTGCGGGCCACTCAACGATTCCTCGTCTGCCTATCCATTCTCCAAAATGAACATTAAGGTACTCCCGCACACATAACGCGTAGTGCGGCAAAGCTCCATCCTGCATGAAATGACGGATGTTCGCGAGTGTTGGATCGTTGTCCATTTGCCCACGTAAATCTTCGAGCATTTCCAGATAACTTTGGCCCGTCACGTAACCGTCAAAAAAGTACGAACCCACGAGACCTCCCGCATGGATACCTGCCCACACACACCCCAGGCAGGTTTAAATTTTCTTCAATGAAGACGTGAGGATTCTGGTCGTTCCAGTACACGCAGTTATGCCGATTGACCGTACCGTTCAGCTTGAAGGTTGCTTCATCCGACCACAAAATGGAACGCTGGAACTGCGGATCATCCTGACTGCATCCGAGGTACCACTCGCAAAATTCCAATCTGCGATCGAAATCATCCTCGTGAAGTGCGTGGAGGAGACGCGGACGGTAAACTCGATAGTGCATGCGTTTCGCCATTCGTCGTAAAGAACGATCGGATATTTGAAGTTCTCCCGATAGCCGCACTGCAGATTGGTTCGGCTGCCCGACAAACGCCAGCGCCACTGTTTCCATATTTTCGTTAGTTGTTACAGATACCCGTCGTCTAGAACGCGGCGCGTCGGCAACAGAGCCCGTTTTTAAGAATTTCTGGTACATCTTCCACACTGTTGAACGATTTGGTAGCGGCGAGTTCGGAAATTGTTGTTGAAATTCGGTAAACATAGTTTCGTAATCCGCGTTCGTACGAAGATACGACGTAACAAAAAAAACTCTTTCTTGAAGCGTGAACTTGTATCGGTTATTCATTCTGAAAACGCGTCTACTCGACGAGCACGTGTTATCATGACACCGAGACAACTGTCTGAAGCACGAACATGCTTCGTTTTAATCTTTTTCGACAGCGTTGCCAGACTTATGAGCGTTGCCGGACTTATGCCGATTTTTCGAGAGCGTTGCCTGACTTATGCCGACCTTTGTATGCTATCATGAATTACCAATTGGATGCTATGAATAAAAAAAACATGACTAATTTCTCAAATGGGCAATATTTGAAATACTGAACATATTACAAGCACTATCTCGTAGCAATTCGTGTATGTGGTTTTCAGCGTCTAATTTCCAGAATTGTAGCATTTCGCTTAATGAATCACTAATGGCAGTACCTGTATGGCTTCCAGGAAAATGGCGAGCATTTAAAACCACGCGTTTCATATTTTTATTTAAGCCAATGTCCACTGAGGCTTATAAAGTTTTCGTTATTCTCAGAACAGGTCCATATGTCTGATGTCAAGGAGAACAAATTCAGTTGTGATTTTTCAATATAGATTAAATCACAAATTTTCGAACAACATTTATCGTATGTAATAAGAATAATAATTTCTGAGAGATATTTTCGTGAAAGTATTTGATATCGGGGCTCTAATGTTTTCAAAAGATTAATAAATCCAACATTCTCGACTATTGCAATGAGTTGGTTATCCACAGCTATCAATTCGCCAATTTTATCATGTTTTTTTCTTTGCTTTGATATGATTAATATCCCTTGTAATAATTTTGTCTAAACACTCTACCAATGTTTGTTGTTTAATGGGACGCGAAGGTCCTGGTGTCGGATCGTCTAATTTATTTTTCTTAACATTAACAATGTCACAATCACTAAACTCATCTGAATGTTTTAAACGTAAATGTTTTAATAACGTTGACGTTCCGTAGGAGTTTGTATTTGTGCGACCTCTGGATAAAACTGCATTACATAAACTGCACACAGCTTTCGTTTCGTCTTCAGAAAACACTTTAAAATAACTCCAAACTGAACTCATTATTGAAAGGGTACATACGTAAGAAATTTAAAAAAATTGCTGGTAAATGTCGGTATCTTTCATTAAAAAGTCGACCTGTTCTTTCAATAATTTGAAGAGATTTAACATGAATGTAGAATAAATTCAAAATATATCTATTAGAATAAATATTTTATCCAACACCTCCTAATAATAGACCTATAACTATGGCGATTTTAAATCAATTATGTAGCTTATAACTCACTAGTGAGTTAAAAACATAATTTATCTCACTAGTGAGTTAAAACAAGGTGAAATTTAGATTGCATAGAGACATTCAAACTGCTATAGTATTAACACATTTATATTAATTCTAAAGGGTAAACAATAGCAACTAATTAACATTTACATTAATATTAAAGTTGAAGGAAATCCTCTTTGTATCTGACTCTGCATTCAGGTTATTCGAATTTAGAGTTATACTAGAAGACGTATTTGAAGTATCCTGCACAGAAATTTGATGACCAGAAGTCGAGGACGTTACACTGTCTGGACCTTGTATCTTTCTGGCTATATCAATCTTGTTGGATACTGAATCTTGTATATAACCTTCTGCCACAGTGGACGATTTCCACCCACCATGTCGTTTAACTGTTGTAATATCAGCTCCTGCGTTTGCCAGAAGAGATGCTGACGAACGTCTTAGACTATGTCCTGTATATAATTGAGCTTCTGGTAGGTTCAGGAAAGATGCAACTTTCTGAGGTATCTTAGAAATGGTGTTAATTCCAACTGGCTGGATAGTGCATTTTTCTTTCTTGTAATTTAGGAAGAATCTGCCATGTGGAATACCTTTTGGTCTCATACAGACATATTTTCTGTAGAGGTCAAGAATATCTGTTGTAAATCCTTCTGCCATAACAGTGAAACTTCTAGATACGTTTGTCTTTGTGTCAGGTATCGAAACATACAAGTATCCTCCTTTATCTTCTATATCGTCAACTTTCAGCTTAGTTATTAAGGCAACCTGCATAGAATACACGAACGAATAATGAATAAATATTTTGAATTAAATATAAGAAAATAAACAATACCTTCATCATCAAATATTTATTGTTAGGAGCTTCATTCAGAAACTTCTCTATATGTAGCCTCTCCAAGATTTTCGCCTTTTTGGACTTGTGGGTTCTTGCCTCACTCTTCAAATAGGAAATCAGTTTTCCGTATTTCGATATGTCACTATTCATATACACTTTCAAAGTACTTCTTAACATGGAATACTTCGTCCACAATGAAGAAGGTGCTATTTTCCTTCTATAAATATGGAAATACGCCAGCATAACTTCTTCGTTAATTCCAGTGATACTTTGCTGTTTTCTCCATTCTTCAAAATGACGAAATTCTTTGTAGTAATTATCCTTCGATTTTTTTGGCAGTAATTTATAACATGTGCTTGAGCTTCTTTCTTAACTTCTAGCGGAATGAAAACAGCCTCTTGCAACTCTTCCATTACCATCAACTTTTAACTGCAGTATTATTAATCAATCACTAATTTTGTTTGCTTGTTGATTTACATTATTTATTCTCCATAGTAACTGCATTACTGTATATGAACTTTTTGCATTAGTCGTTTATAATTTAAATTTGGCATGGAACGTCAAATTTATAATTTAAATTTGACATGGAACTTCAAATTTATAAAACATTAAAAGCCATTTTGAACGGATCTTAAGAGGTGTCGGATAAAGTTTTATATTGCACACGTGTGTTAATTACAAATAAGAAACTTGAGAAAAGTAGCTCACTCGTCCTAGCGGACTCGTGAGCTAAACATTTTCTCGCGTGACTTATTTGTAACATAACACACTTGTACAATAAATAACTATAATTCGTCTTGCATATTTGTGAACAACATAAAACGAGTTAGACACGAAATAAACTTTCTGACAATTTTGACAGATCAGAATTACTTTTCAAGACTTACTTCTATAATGTTTCTTGATAATGCTCACTTTAGAAAATAATCATTAATAACTCTAAAACTATGAGAGATAGACTTAGGGAAATCTATATCTATACGATGCAAAATGTTTATTTACTTCTTATGGCGTGCTCATCTACAGGTGTTCCATTAAAAAAAAACGATTTTTCTTTAATTATAGATTACTTAAATAATCAATAAATTTCGAACACCCTGTAAGAGGTTTCTTAAATGTTTAGACATTACTCGGAATAACGCTAAGAAATAAGTAATTAAACTTCTAGTTTCAAAAATTCTTTTATTGTAAATACCACTACAATATTGTTTCGCAGTATTTCATCAACCTGATGAAGCCATTGTATGGCGAAACAATATTGTAGTGGTATTTACAATAAAATAATTTTTGAAACTAGAAGTTTAATTACTTATTTCTTAGTGTTATAATGAAGTTTCAACAAGTATCTCCTTCGTCAATTAACTATTACTCGGAATCTTATACCTTTCGCTGTCTCCAGTAGGAATATGACGTAGTTTAAAGCAAATACGCCTAAGATATATGGTTTTAAAAAGTACATTGAATAAACAAAAAATTTCACAAAAATCAAAATAATTTAAAAATGGTTAACTTTTTGCAAAAGAAATCTTAATATAAAGTGTTACAGTACTTTACAAGGAATCTAAAAAAGCGATAAAAAGTATAACATTCCATTTAAAATATCAAAGTTGGCTATGACTTCCGATATAATCGAAAGTGGTTCATGGGTGTAAATATTTTATTTTGACATATTAAGTATCAAGATTACGTGCCACAAATTTTCAAAAGTGGCCTAAGGCGTTAACATGCACTGAATAGCAGTATTTCTTAATATTTAGGCATAGTATTTTAGTGTTATTGGTATTTTTAGTATATTATTAAAAAGGATGTAAAACTGTTTCTATCGCCTAGGGTATCGTTGCAGAATATTTATTTTATTTTTCAACATTTTCACTAATTCGTCTCTAGAGTATCGTAAATTAACTTGCTGGTAAGCACGAAAGTGATTAAATCTTTTTCATTAAGCCCATATGGCACACGTTTATAAAAACAACCGGGCGATAATTACGAGATATCGCCGAATGGTTGCGACACGTACAAACGTTAAACACTAAAAATTAGAGCAGATGCCGTCGATAGAGGAAACGCGTACCATGAAGATCAGGGGAAGATAAGTGTATAAATAAGAGCCAGTCGGGATCGATATTTCGACCAAAGTGACCCCATTCCCATTGTGTTTATGAGAGACTTATATAATATCGCGTTATCATCATTCGTACTCCATGACCATGACCTAAACGGACAAGAAATGAAAATTGAATAAGGCAGGGATGGGAAAGTTGTCGGACATCAATTTGTCTTGGTGTTAAGATTATCCCCTAAGGGTCCTTGCTACGTCGTTCTTTTTGGCAGGTCGAAAGTTCAAGGATGTTGTACATATTAGCCGATCTGGCTTTAGAAGCCATCACGATTAATGTAGTTCCACGTGTAAAATGACGTGCGACAAATAAAGAACTAAGACTCCTTTTTTATGTTTGTTCTTTTAAATTTAATACGTTTTTTTTGGAGAATTTGATATATTTCCGCTAATCTAATAATCAATTATCGCAATAAATTAACTGCCATTGTTTTGTTATACAGGGTGTCATTTTGAAAACGTACCACCCTCTATATTTCGGCCCATATAGAACTTCCAAAAATATGCAAAAACACGTCAAACTTATTTTTAAGGGGAACATTTTGTAGGCTGGTTTTCAATTACATCAACCCTCTAGCGGGGGTGGACATAACCTCTAAAAATTTATATGGAAATGGGGGTTGAGTGATACCTCATTTTAAAGGTCGTTTAACCCGCTTTTCAAAAATGCTAAATTCTTGCCTTTTCTTTTTAGCAGTTCGTGAGATATTTGGTGAAAACTGTAAAGAAGTTTAGGTATCAAAAACACTTTGTGATATTGCTTTAATGAATTAAAATAAATGAAATTGAGGTATTACATAACGGTAAATTTTTAAACTATTTTTACTTCTAATATTCTATTCAGTTAAACATTATTATTGGAAAGAATGTGATTTACCTAAACTAGTACTTGTGATAGTCGTACAGGTACGTAGAAACGTAGAAAAAAAAGAGCCTTGGTTTAAGCATTCTTGACATTCTTGTCAAATTTTTCTTTATTTGTCACTCCATTTATTTTAGCCAAAATTACTTTATTATAAAATTAGTTTTGCGAGGTAAAAGTTGCGATTTTATTACATTATTTTCAAAAATGGTGTTTACACTTCAACAAGGAATTGAAATTATTCTTATTTATGGGGAATGTGGAAGATGCGCAAGAAGAACGTCAAGAATGTTTAATGAAAGGTATCCGAATAGTAATTTAAATCATAAGTATGTTCTACAATTAGTCGCTAAGTTTAGTGAAACTGGTTCCGTTGCTAACAAAAAAAGAAATATTAGCCGTGTCTTGGATGAAGCAGCACAAATAGAAGTATTAGGCACCTTTACTGCAGAACCCTCCACATCACTTCGCATTGTGGCACGCCAAGTAGGAATGTCTCACGAAACAGTAAGGAAAGCACTAAAGTTAAATAAGTTTCACCCCTATAAAATGCAAATTCTACAACAGCTTTTTGACGACGATTTCGACAGAAGGATTGAATTTTGTGAAACAATGACGGATTTTATAAATGAAAACCAAAATATCTTGCACAATATTTGCTTTACTGATGAGTGTACTTTTTTTCTTAATGGGCATGTTAACAAGCAAAATTGTCGCTACTGGAGCGATGAAAATCCGCGACTTTTTAGGGAAGGTCACACACAGTATCCAGAAAAAGTGAACGTTTGGGCTGGTATCCTTGGGAATACTATTATTGGACCTTCATTCATTGAAGGAAATCTAACTGGTGAGCTCTACTTAAATTTGCTTGAAGAAATAATAGACCCCTTAATAACAACTAGTTTGGAAAATCAAATTGACGCGGCTGGTAACATGGTTTTGCAAGAAGATCTTCTACACTTCCAACAAGATGGAGCTCCACCACACTACTATCTTCCAGTTAGACAGTGGCTAAATGATAGATTTCCTGGCAGATGGATTGGTCGAAGAGGAGCAATAGAATGGCCACCACGATCACCCGACTTATCGCCTCTAGATTTCTTCCTATGGGGGCATCTAAAATCGATTGTTTATAAAACACCGCCTCGAGATTTGCAAGATTTAAAGACAAGAATAACAGCTACATGTAGAGAACTTCAGGCTGAAGTGTTTCGAAATGTTAGAGAGGAGTTTGAGAGTAGACTTTATCACTGTTTAGAAAATAATGGACAACATTTCGAAAATTTTATAAAATAAGTTACTTTTTATTAGTTTTTTAATGTTTTATTGCAAAACACTTGATACTTGTATGTTCATGGTTTGACTTGATTTCTTCAAAAGTATTAGCATTTTTGAAAAGCGGGTTAAACGACCTTTAAAATGAGGCATCACTCAACCCCCATTTCCATTTAAATTTTTAGAGGTTATGTCCACCCCCGCTAGAGGGTTGATGTAATTTAATTGAAAACCAGCCTACAAAATGTCCCCCTTAAAAATAAGTTTGACGTATTTTTGCATATTTTTGGAATTTCTATAGGGGCCGAAATATAGAGGGTGGTACGTTTTCAAAATGACACCCTGTATGTTAGTTTTTGTATATTTCTATTAATTTAAAATGATAGAATTATAAATACTTGAAAACTTATTCTTTTGTTACCTCTTTAGTATTATACAGAATGGGGCATAGGAACCTGACGATTTTTAAACATCATTGGTCGCCTATTGCCTGAGCTGACCACATGGAGTGTAAGAGGAGAGATGTGTGTTTCAGTCAGCGTTGCCATTAGGGAAATTTCGGTATTTTAGGGAAAAATGATAATGTTAAGGGAAATTAGCTTAAAATCTAGTGAAAATATATCTTCTGACAGTAAGAGTAAGTTTTTTGAATAAGGTATTTTATATTAATCAAAGCACAATTAGGTCTGTTTGCAAGATGTTGTGATATGTGACACGCTTTACTGGTTCACTTAAAACTGTTAATGAGATCAACTCGGATTTTCATACGCACGTTGTGAAACGCCGTAAATAATTATACAGACTGTTTCACTTTGAAGCTTTACTTCTTGTTTTTCGGATATAGTGTGTATGTAATACTTTTTTTTTGTAGAAAAACGATATGACTGATTCCGATGCTAGCTCTGAATGATATGATGGAGAGGAAGCGAAAGCGACAACCTCTACATCACCTGCTTTTAAGAAGAGGTAAGCTTCAGGATTACCCAGCAAGGTGGCCAGCTATAACCAACGTTTTCGAAATGCATGGATGGAAGCCTGGTTGAAGCCAAGCAAGAAGGGCACTTTATGTAACAAAAATTATACTGCTGGTCTGTCTGAAATTATCAAGCACGAGAATGGAGTTAGTTACAAAGTAAAATGTAAAGCCAGTGTTAACCAACCATGAAATTTACCCAACAAAATATAATATATGGTAAAAGGCGTTCAAAGTGCAGATATTAGATTATGTTATTTTATTATCGAGCATAACTTGTTTTCTAGACATTCTCATCATTTAAAGCAGTTAATTAAGGCAGTCTCTCCTGTTACAAAAGAGATTTTAAAGAGTAAAATAATAGATGAACTAGAACATAATAAATTTTCTTTGATAATTAATGAGTCCACGGACAGACATTCACTTAAACATTTGTTCTTAGTTGCAAGAATTATAACTAGCAATAATAAAATACAACACAACACTGCTTTCTAAGGTTGTTACCGTTAGCTGACGGATTTGCAAGAAATATATATTAAAATATTGTTCAGTATTTTAATGAAAACTGTATTAATTACAAAACAACATTGTTGGCTTTGCCGCTGATGGGGCGAACGCAATGATAGGTCGCTATAATTCGGTAAAAACTCTGTTTGAAGCGGACATTCCATATTTATTTTTTCAAAAATGTATATGCCACTTGAATTAACAAGAGAGGTTTACAAATATTTGCAATATAGCGAGTAAAATTTTGGAATTTCAAGAGTTATTAATTAATGTTTTTGAAACCAGATTATTTTCCTGTATAATTACTCTAGATAAAATTCAATATAAATGCCATGACAACTTAAAAAAATTAGAAGATATTTACCTTGGTGGTAAAGTGACAATAAGTTCAAATTTGCCTTTATTGCCAGAAGTAGAAAAAACTAATATTGTCTGGGGTTCCAGATAGAAGCTGTGGATCAAATATATAAGAGGTTGGACTTTCAGAAAAAAATATTACCAATTAATGGATATATTACTACAATGAAAATACAAAAAATAAAAAGCATGATTCAATTATACCGCCAGTGATCGGACTTAAATTATCTAGTATTGAAGAAAAGGATTTTAATGAATTAGATCGAGAGTGGAGGAAACTTCGCAATATCGACAATTTGACTAGTATGGATAAGAATGCGTACATTTTCTGTCAAAATATTTTTACACTGAAGACAGGTGAAAATTTTCCACCAGCTTCTCCACTACTTACTAAATTTATTAGTTACATTTTTACATTGCCACACTCAAGTGCAGTAGTGGAACACGCATTTTTTCAACTTTAAATTTTTAAAACAAATACTAGAAATAAGCTCAGCACAAAGTATTTAATTGCACTTTGACGGTCTTCTAATGATAGATATCTGAATCGAAACTTGAGAAAAATTAGGCAGCTGATGCTGATGCAACGTTGGCAAGTTTAGGGTTTTCCAATCTTCTGTGCATATGAAATTGTCCTTATTTTATGTTGTTGTTTATTAGAATTTCCGTTTATTTATTGTTATGAGTATATAAATTATTTTGTTTTACTGCAAGAATATTGCAATTTTTTGTTGAATTTTTAATATTTATTTTTCTTACATCAAATTTAAATTTATTTTTTAATAAAATTAATTTTTATTTATATCTCGTAAATACGAGTGATTTCTATATTTATAGATATATCGCATGGATGTAGTATATATAGATAGCGCACGTCTAACCAAAGCAGTGCATTCGATTGACTCCAACATTAGAGAGAGAAACTACCGAGTCAGATAGAGCTAGTATTGGCAAGAAAACGCGCGTTCCCTATTAAAATACATGGGCGATCGACCGGGACAGGTAAATATACCTGCGGCATATACCGTGATATCATAAAGTTTCTTGGTCAACGGTGGTCATGGGATGAATTCCTTCTTAATTTATATCATCCTTTTGAGAAGATTCGGATGAAATTTTCAGGTTAAGTGTCATGCTGACGTTAAAATTTGTCAATATATTAATCTTAATGTCAGTATGACACATAACCTGAAAATTTTATCAGATTTTTCTCAAAAGGATGATATAAATTAAGACAGACGTTTTTCACCCCATGACCGTTGACCAAGAAACTTTATGATATCACGGTACTTACTTGGCTGTTTAACTGTAATACATTTATCAAGTTACTTTAAAAAAATATTTGTGAATTTGTTTGTATCTTTATAAAATAAATATTTTGTTACTGAATTACAATTTTAATTTAATTTAAAGATGCGGTATACGGAATATACAGAGTACAGCTTTAAAAAAATCCGAATGAGTATGAATTAAATGCACATGTATATATAGGATGAAATTAATTAAATAGTTACTTAGTAATAGATGGCAATAGAAAACACATGGGTAGTAAAACACAACTAGATTTAATAACGTTTTAATTTTATTTTTCATTCTTCTTGTTTTTGTTTCAACTATTTAACTTTGCGTTTCAGTTACAAATTAATTGCATTTTTGCGAAGTACTGTAAATGTAAATATTGTTTTCCACATTTTACGACGCTAATTATTCGAATTTTTTCATAGAAAAGATTTCGCCCGGGCGAATTTTTTCAATTAAAAAATTCGAATAATTAGTGTCGTAAAATGTGGAAAGCAATATTTACATTTATGTTTCAGTGTTTTAACTACTATCTGAGATGTTACCCAATATTTTTTTCTTTTTATAAGATCCTCTAAATGTTGTGCCCCTCAAAATCTCTAAAGAAGTGTGGTTCTGTTCGTTTCCTACAATATATTTTGTATAATTGATAATATATTTACTTTTTACCTTTTCCTCTCATTAAAATTTTTCGTTTAGATACATTGAGAGCTTGAGGCCTCAACAACCAATTCTTCCACAGGTGCTTAAAATCTTGTATTTTGTGTTTCCTCAATTTCTTTGTTGTGTAGCTCTTGAATTTCGTTTCCACTTTCTGTATTTGAAGTGCGTTCAATGACTGGTTTAGATTTAAAATTCGTTAGTATAGAACCTTTTTTCAAGATTATTACCATGGACATTTAATTCGTAATCATTTGCACTGAAATGGGTATTACAACTACAAATTACTACTATTTTTGAAGGTTCAAAATCTTTTCTTTTTAATCAATTTTTTCCCTAACTGTGAATCACAAGGGAATCTACAAATTTAAAATATATGCTAATATGATAGAAAAATGTAAAAATAAGTATACTTACTTATGGTATTTTAACAAAATTTTTAACAAAACGGTTTGTGCAACCGTCAGCGGAACACGAAATGATCATCTTTTACACAAAGTATAACGCAAAATAAAACTACTACTGTTTATATTAATGATAGATACAAACAGTTATAACCTTACTTAATGCAATTTCATCACGTGCTTAAAATAAAACTGATTTAACTATTCAAAATTATTCACTATCAAAATACGAACTCGGAATGTTTTGCCTGTACTAGCTATATCTCGCTTACAATTTTCTCTCTCTAATGTTGGAGTCAATTCGTAATACGCATAGGCAATCCATATATACTACATCCATGATATATCGCACCGATGAAATCAAAAAAGATCGAGACACGTATTTAGAGCATATTAAGAACAAAGAAAAATATTATAGTAATTTAAATATGCCGCCTTCGCGGTTGTTTGCGAATTTAGTACTACCATATCCACATCAGGGTGCGCATAAAACCAAAATAAAGTAGATATTTCTTTTGAGGTAATTTTAACACATTCTTCACTTCGCTAGTGTATTTACCCACAATATTGTTGTAGATGCAACACCTATAAGATATTGATTGAAATATTTTATATATGTCTAATACCTTGCATTGGTATATATTTGCTGTTTCTTGTTTGAATAAAATTATTAACGAATGTCTTAACTTTCTTAATAATAAATATGTTAATAAATAAAAAATAATCTTTTATTATAGATAACGTGTGTTCATTTGAAAAGTCAATCAAGGTTACTTTGAAATTTTGATAGAATAAGACGCATATATATTAGTATGTGTTTGTTGTTCCGTAAACGTAAATCCAAATGACATTTGATAATGTCAATCACATTTGTTATTTATTTGTATGTATAAAACTGTCAAAATATACGACTTCGTAGGTTAAGTAGTGAATTTTAATTTACGACATACTTCAAAATGTTCTCAGTAAATCACATGCTACTAGATTGACTTTTCAAATGAACACCCGTTATGTAGGTATGTAACCTCAACATGTGCGTAAATTGCCATCAAATTGCACCGCCATCTGCTCGTTTCTTAGACTGAATGGGGTATAGTTTTAATTGAATGACTAAGTTATATTAACGATTTAAATTAGCTCTTCTCTTACTTTTTAGCTAATTTGTTTTCTGCCATTCTTTTTCAATTTAAAATAGAAAAATTTATGATTCCGCTTCAATAACTTATTATTATTTTCATTAATAAATTATGTAAATTTAAAATCGCAATCACAAATTCAGTCAAGTATGAATTTCAATTCTGACGATTCTCGTTTCAATATTTTACATTTATTTTAAGAAGGGTAGACTTAAATTTAACTTTGCTGTACCAGTTTTATTTATACTGCAATAATATAATGACACATCGGTAAATATCGGTGGCTTCTACTATCTATTAAAGAAAATTTTGCGTTTTTGATGGAAAGAAATAATTTCTTTTTGGAAAATTATTAATGGCAATACATATTTTTTAAGTACAGTTAAGCTTACTGTCGTGAGCAAAAAATCGGGACAATGTCAAAATCGTTATGTCAATTTTCTTTATTTTTCAGCATTGTAATTTGGACGATTAATTTTCAAACTATACGTCAAATTATCTATCATAGTTGCTAATTCAAAATTGAAATTATATCTTTCGAAAACTGATAGAGGTAGACTTGTTACTAGTTTAGAAAACGGGAAATCATTAAGAACTGTATCGGTTCAATTTAATATTGGTGAAAGTTCAGACGCAAGAATATATAAAAAAAATGGAGGGAAGAGGATAATTTAAATCGGAAAATAGGTTCCAGGCGTAATAAAATTTCAAATCCGCAGGAAGATGAAACATTAGTTACTGTGGTTAGGCACAACCCTTTCAAAACATTAAAGGAAGCTATAAGAACAACACAATTTGCTGTCTCATCTTGTAACACAATGGTTACAAGAGAATGAGAAATTTAATCTTGAAATTTTCCGCCCTGCAGTCCTTATCTAAATCCCATTGAAAATGTATATGTAGCTGCTGCCCAGGAATAATTTTGGGAGATTGTTCAAAATGCTTGGAAAATAATTATAAAATATTGTCGCTTCAATGTATGCAAGATTAGATGCAGTTATAAATAATAACGGTGGAATGACGAAATACTAATTATTTTAATTATATTCTTTCTGTATCGTTTTTAGTAATTTTTATTTACATAAATTATTTTATTTTTATAAAAATATTGAATAAATATCAATAAGACACACATTTTTGATAATTCCTGACTTACTATTATGAGTAAAGATAGCTACTTAAGTAGTCACAATTTAAACCCACGCAGAAACAGTGTCCCGTTTTTTTGGTCACGACAGTACATAAATCTAGTATAACTTGTCAAAATTGTCAAAATTTTCTAATATTGCTTAGTGTTTGTGCAAATCAATTACATTTTCGCGAAGTATTGTGTATGAAATAAATGCTTTCTACATTTACGACGCTAATTAATCGAATTTTTTACCGAAAAAAATTGGGCCTTAGCCAGGATTCGAACCTACGTTCATAGGTTTGTCGAACCACGCTTTTACCATTAAGCTATTAAGGGACTGAAGTTCGAATCGTCGGGAAGTCTTAAATTGCATTAAGAAATAGCTATTAATATTGTTGCGTGTAGTTGGCAAATTTGTGCAAATAAATTGCATTTTCGAGAAGTATTGTGTATGAAATAAATGCTTTCTACATTTAATCGAATTTTTTACCGAAAAAAATTCGCCCTTATGCAGGATTTGAAGCGTGGTCTGGCAACCAATGGACGTATCTTTTTTTGAGAGAAAAACCAAATGTCAAGTAATTTTTTAATACAATTTAGAAAACATAAACAAACTAATACTTAATTGATTCGCCAGTCGCATCAAGTACTGCCATTAACTTTCTCAGTACAGAATCAATGAGACTTCTTAAAAAATTAGGGTTTTCAACAATGTTTTCCCATGTATTTTCAATAGATTCCTATGGTTGTTTCCTATTAGTAAATCTTATACGAGATCTATGAATTTGCTTTGTCATTTCGGCCCATACATTTTCTATAGGATTTATGTCGGCACTCTTTGCGACCCATTGTAAAATTTCAATATTATTCCGTCGAAAACATTAAGTAGTATTATATGCCGTATGTACAGGGAAATTGCCATATTGAAAAATAAAATTTCTTTGTGAATATATCTGTTCTACGGACGGCAGCATCGCATTTTCTAAAATGTTTATATAATTTACTGCATTAAATTTTCATATCACTATTATTTAAGTATCGCTCTTCAAGCCGGGTGTTTTTGGGTCTATATACATGTAACGTACCATTACTTGATGATTGAAAGACGACATTTTCCCAAAATTGTGGCCCATTATATAAACGATTTAGTGCATACAATAACCGTGACTGTTTCAATTCTTCCGTCAATAGAATTTTTTTGCTGCAACACGAGAACTCCGAATTGCCGTTTGCTTAGAACCAGGAAAATTTATTCTAGAAACGGATTTTCTCTCAAATATTCAAACAAATTGTGATCTTATACATCAGTTGATATTCTTTTAAGACCAGTTCTTCGTTTGCGACATATACTGCCTTCATTTTCCCATCTTTTTTTAACTTGTAGCACTGTAGATTTGCTCAAATGAAATTCTTCTGCGACTTGTTTAATGGCGCGACTTTCCAAGTTGAACAAAATTTGTATTTTGTATGCCGGAGTCAGTTTTTTTGCCATTTTGGATATCAAATGTGACAAATGTCATTTTGACGTTACAAGAATGGATGACAAAAAAAAAACGAAAATTCAAAAATGGTTTATACTAGATTTATGTGAGCTTAACTATACATCTCTTTCCAGGCGTGTTTGCTTTTTTATTATAAGTAATTTTAAAATATCTACGTTGGAAAAGTAAATATTTCAACAGTTTCTTGATAATTTCCATATCTATAACCAATAATTATTGATTGTGCGAGCGAACGTTTAAATTAAATTCAGTTTGAGAAATGATTCAATTATCTGCAGCTTTATTGCCGACCATCTGTGATATTAACAAAAGCTTTGTATGGATTTACTCCCCCGAAAGTACCCCAAGTTATTTGACGACCCCTGAAACGTTCGTGACGTCGCCTTGCGTTCAGACATCTAGGAAAGTAGTGTGACCCACTCACCCCGATATAAGTATATAAAGTAACCCCTAGGGCCACGAGTCTCACATAGAAAGTTATCCCAAGATAATACACGCACGCGTTCGCAGGAAACTAATGGCTGCATTAACATAATAATCGTCTAGGATGTTGTTTAAATATTCACTTTCGCAAACATGGAATAATCGGAATGATTTTATAGTTGAAAATATTAAATTTTCTTGGGTTCTAAAGGTTTTTTTAGTACGAGTGATATGTCTTTAAATTGAAATGAAATAACAAATAGAAATATTTTTTTTTTATTTCAAGTGTCGTCGATGCAATTAACCATCAATTTTCTCTAGTTTATTCTCGTAAACTATAGACTGCAAATAACACCACAAGAAGAAGTCTAAATGTTAATTTCTGGAAATAATCAACTGACTCGAATTTGACGAAATTGTTTCACATGCTATGGCGTCGTCTTATTGGAACCAGTTGTTTAGTTAAATCAATATCATTCAGTTCAGACGATAAAAATTTAGTTATTATTGATCTGTACCCGCTCACCATTGACAGTAATAGAATCTTCATTTTCATTTTAGAAGAAATTAAGACCGATAATGCCACTGTGTTATAAACCACACTAAACGGTTACTTTTGCGGAATGTAAAGGTCACTTGTAGATTATTTTCACTCCAATAAGTACAATTTGGATTGTTCACCGTTCCAGATAGGTTAAAATGAGCTTCATCTGAGAATATGATTTCCATACAAAAATCCCCATAATTTTCAAGTTGATTTAAGGCGAAATCCGCAAATGCACGATGTTTGCGATGATTTAAAGGCTCTAGTTCTTATGTCACAACAATTTTCTAATCTGGGATCTGGGATGTGTCCCAAGTACTTACGTAATATAGGCCAAGTAGATGTTCCAGGTAGCCACAATTGTTATGAACGTCATGGAATTTATAACTTAGGGTTTTCATCAACACTGGCTTGACTATCCTCAGCATTTTGAGTACTTCTTTGCGTTACTGTTGTAATAATTAAACCAGGGCACGTATTCACAATATCTATTTCATCAACACGATCTCGTTGAGTTATGATCTTACGCCACATTATTATCATCTTGTAACCAGGTCACTAGGCTAAGAGAACACGCTCTAAGGGTATATAACGAAACACTGAGAGGTCTCTACAGTCAGAAGCAGTCACTGCAAAGCCAGAGTGGGTACAAGCCTGGTTAGTGCCTCATATTTACAATGTAGTATTCACTGTTGTTATCGTTGTTGTTATCGTTATTGAATTATATGTTATTATTTAATCGTTGTCCTGCATATTATTTATCACACTGATAAACCTACCGTATGGAACTGCCTCGGCATTAATGTTACCTCCGGGACCAGGTGACATTACATGGCGATCCTACCTTTAGTTAGATGATCAGATATTACGTGATGATCCTGCAATCCCATCATCTAATATTACATGGCGATCCTGCCCACGTCTGACATTACACTGTAACGCGTATGTATAGAAAAATTACTCTCGAAATTTTTAACAATGACCATAAATTGGAAAAAGTGCACAATAAGTTTTAATAAAAGAACTATTATTTTGATAAAAAAAATTGGATAATTTCCAAATATTTTTGAAGCGTATATCTTTCCATGATGAAATTGTAGGCTTTACTAAACACATTGATAACGAAAGACAATTTTGATATTTTAAATACTGCAGCTCTGTCAATTCCAAAATATATCAACCTTATTGGAATACAGTCAACAGCAATAAATAGTAGATAAGAGAACTCGCGCTTTGTAAACCTGGCTTTATTTACTTGTCATTAGTGTCATGTCATTATTCTATGGAATATCAAATAATTATCAAAACATTTTCTATCTGGTTAATACGAATAAAAATACTAATTACGCATTAATATCTAGTTATAGAGCCGTTTTTGGTTAAAACTTCTTGCAATCTATTTGGAATAGAGTTATAAAGGTTGGTACAAATATTTTGATTTAGTACATTTTCCCATGCTGTGTGAACTATTTCTACCAGTTCTTGTCTATTTTTAAGTCTTCGATTTAATTTCTTTATTTATTTGATCATCAACCCCCATGCAATTTCGATAATATTTAAATCAAGATTTCTTAGCGGAAAATCCAACACATTGATATTATTTTCTCTGAACCATGTTTTCACTTTGTTGTATGTATGAATGGGACAGTTATCCCGTTGAATTATAAAATTGCGATTTGGAAAAAATGGCTCCACTGAAGGCAACATTACATTACTTAGAATGTTGATATAAGACTCTGAATTTAAGTTTCCTTCCATTTCCCATAAAACACCAGTCCCGTGAATTGAAATCTAACCCCAAAAATTTACTTTGAAATTTTCTAGATACAAATTATTAATAAAGTTTTCGTCAAATCTAGTACCTCTTGGTTGGTATACATGAATCGGTCCATTTTTCTTGCTTTGAAATAATTTTTCATCTGGAAAAATTACAGTTTCCCAAAACTGTCTGTTATTTACCAGCTGTTCAAGCGCATATCCTATACGAGCAGTGACGCGCCGTCCATATGGGCAAGGCAGCGCACAACGGCGCCAAGGCCTTAAAGGCGCCTACGGCCACTTGTGATAAGTTAAATTTTAAAAATATTAAAAACATTTTTTGAAAGTTTACAACAAATCAACAAATTTACATAAAACAATAATTACAATTATTTTAGCATTGACAGCAATAATTTTATTGTTACTTCAAAGAGTGTACTTGAAGAGAGTGGCTGGTAATTTTGACTCAATACATATAGGGTAAAGGCGCCTATCAGTATTTCGCACGACGGCGCCGAAGATACTTGGCGCGTTACTGTATACGAGTTTCTTTATAGGTCGCATTCAAATTAAGTTTTACGGCAGTTTTATGGCACCACAAATTAGCTTCTCTAATTCTTCGTCGGGCGGTAAAAACAGAACCCGGAAAGTTACTTATATCAGCTGTATTCACTGCTGAGAAAACGGATTTTCAATAAGGACATTTGTGAGATGGCGGTCTTGCTCAGCTGTCGATATTCTTTTGCGGTCAGAACCAGAAATTCTACAAATTTTATAGTGATCTCACCAGTTTTTAATAATTTTAAAAGCTGTGCTTTTATTTATATTATTTCTTTCCGCAATTTCACGTATTTTTAAACCTTTACTCAAATCTGCAATAACATTGACTTTAATAACGGGTGTTCAGAAACATTCGAAGTCAAAGTAGTCCTTGAAAATATGAAGTCATGTCTGAGATAGATTGATTTTTGACAGACAACAGTTGACATTTAATAATTATTACAAATCAGATACTTAAGTAAAGATATACGATTTTTTGTTCAGAGCCCACTTGACTTCGAATGTTTCTGAACACCCGTTATATTCATTTATGGAAGGCATCTTTATAATAGTTTAATATCAATTGTCAGGTTGTCAATTTTGGTAGATAACCAAACATTGACAAGTGACTTTGAAGACGCTCTTACACTAATCATTTTGAGAAAGTCTATAACAGAAACCTGTCTTTTTGTCTACTTCTTTTTGCATTCGACTGTAGTTATTTTTGTACCAAGGGCATTATGAAGATGTTTATGTCCGTTCGAGGGCCACCGATTTAAGTCGCCCGAGGGCTTTAAACATCATCCATAATTTTATTTCCAAAATTTATATATATCCAAAATTTTATTTTTCACTTTAAATAGGTAAATAATTCGAAAAAATTGAATATGTTTATAAATAAAGTTAGTGCCGCGTGTCAGTTTCGATTTGAATTTTTATTTGACATGAGTTAAATGTCAGTTTCGATTTGTTTTATTCGACATGATTTAAATGTCAGTTTTTTTAACTAACACAACCAATATAATTACAACTACTTAAAATCAAAACTGACATTTAATTGGCGACAACGAGCTGAACCTATCAAAGACAGTGATCTTCCCAACTATGCCTATCCCTTATCTAAATAATTTTTGCTCATATGGTATTTGTGTAATGTTGTATTTTGTGTTGTGTAATTAGTATTAAATGTTGTAAATTTTGCTTTTAATATTAAATGTTCCAGTTAAAACGTCTCTTATTATTTTTTGTATATTTGTTATGAAAGGTCGTTAAATAATGCCCTCTTATTATATTATCGGGCGTTACGGCCTTCTTTATATATTTCGTATCACAGATATAAATGACAAATAATAGACAACTCAAAAATAAAAACTTTTTAGTAATATCTAGTTGTAAAAAGTTGCTTTAAGGACTGTTTTTAACTATATAAACAACCTTTTAACGGCCCGCAAAGACTTAATTACTGACACTATCACTTACTGCGAAATGTAAATTTTTTCCGTGATTAACAAGGAAGCCTTCAAGATCGACTCAATGCTCCACAAGAAAGACGGCGCAGAAGATTGTCACACCTCCTGAACATACGCCAGAATTAAGTGTTTATTAGCACCCTTCACATTCTTCATGTGTCGCCTATCCGCAAACTCAGCATGCGCTTTATAGTACTCTCTGCGGCAATTATGACTAGCTGGCTGCTGACCTCTTCAGTCATTGCTTGTTGATTCCACTCGCTTCAAAATATTTTTACAGCCGATTCCATAATCACGCCCTAAAAGAACTCTTACGAAATGAACCAATTACCGTAATAAACCAATAAGGACTGCATTTAATATACCGACATTCCATAATCAATGATCTGGCTTCTTTAGCTAAAATTTCAATTTGTAAATTTATTATACGTTGGCTGCTCTGAAAAATAGTTCCTTTTATGTATACTCATACATATTGACAATTGGCGGGAAATATCCTGCATTTTTTAATGTTTGAGAGGTTATATCGTGTTATTTTCCACTATTTTCGTACATTTTAAATTTTGTTGTAATTGTTTTGTAAAATTTTATATTTTCTTTAAGTTTCTTGTGTCCAATATTTTTTTGTTAAAAAGGGTAAAATAAAATTGTAAAATTATGAAATAATGTAATGACAATTTCTAAATATTACAATTAATATTAGATAATAATGTGTACACTATAAAAAAGAATGCGTCTAACAAACTTTACCAAGGAGGAGCAATTATCATTACTGAAGGAAATAAAAAAAACAAAAATCTTGAATGCAAAACAACAAACAAATTCTAGATCGTCGAGTAGTTCAAAATAATTTTTGCGTTCTTTGTAAATTTTAAGTCTTCTAACAACTATTACTTCGTCTTGTTCTGACGAACTGGTGCTGGACGTACCAGTTGTATTGAAATTATTCATTTTTGTCAACGTAAATTCGTATTCGTTGTAAAATTATTTATTATTTATCAACGTGTCGATCGGTGTCGGTATATAGGTTATGTTTGGTTGTGTTGAATTGTCAAACAAAGAATTAAATGATTCTTTAATGACTTACTCGTAATTGGAGAATATTTGGACATTAGTGCTAATGGAACCAGGTATTGGACATAGGTAATGATCTTTTAAGCTTAATGGATCAATTAAAATAGATTGTGGAACCGGCCCTTAAAGTCAAACGTTGAACAAATAAAATTCGAAATATTTTTTTATAAACGACGGTTGGCAATGCACTTTTAATAAATCGGTTTCGTTTCGATGAAAAAAGATAAGTATGAACGAATGAGAGATATTACAAAAACTATGTACACTACACGTCCGTTAGGGCCTTTACTGCCTTGCCAGTATTATTCAACTCGCTCTTCGAGCTCGTCTCACAGAGTCTCTAGTTAGGCAGTGAAGGCTGCCCTAACTGACTTCTACTGAAAAATCGGAGACTGTGGCTTTTAAGTGAATAAAAAATTAAAAACCCTTACCACAATAGAATTTAACAATTCTATATACGCATTTCGACAACCACGTTGTCATACTCAGTAGAAAAAGCAGTGTAACACTTGAAAGCACAAAAAACACACAACCCTCAGTGAGTGTTGTGTGTTTTTTGTGCACGTATTCTGTCACAAACGTATAATTTTGTTAGGTTGGTTATGTCAGGAAAATGTGTGTAAAAATTAGTAATTTAGTTTATCAATTTTTATTACGATAGTCAAAATTAAAAGAAAATAATACTAAAGCAGATGTTGTAAAGAAATGTTGACCATTATTTTGTAGACAAAGTTGAACTCTTCATGCTTTCAAAGCCTTTTAAAGCCATTTATTAGGATTTCTTGGGTTATGTCAGTACAAGGATTCACAATAGCATTACGAAGCTCTGTGATTGTATGACGTCTGGTCTTGAAAATAGTATTCTTTAAATATGGAAAAATAAAATAGTCTAAAATTGTCAAATCTGGAGATCTTGGAGGAAAACTAATAATTCTTGTATCGAAAACTTCTTGCAAAAAAGCTATTGTTTTTCGAGATTTGTGCGCTGGTGTATTATCTTGCTGGAAATATCATTCCGTAATTTCATCATGAAGTTCATTAATAAACGGCTCTAATAATTCATTTCGATATATTTCAGCGATTATGGTTTGATTAAAAAATGTAAGCCCAATAATTCGTCTTTTTGAAATTGCTAGCCAGATGCCTATTTTTTTTGTGGATGCAGCGTAGTTTCCACAGATCCATGAAGGTTTTCAGCAGACCAAATTCTCATATTTTGTTTGTTTAAATATCCTGAAAGGTGGACGAAGCCTCATCCGAAAAGAAGTATTTGTCGAGAATGTCATTATTATTTATGTTATTCAAAAACCATAAACAATGTAACAAAGTTCTCGTAACAAAATTTACCTGACTGAGTTCCGAAACTGCTTGAATTTTACATGGAAATAAGTCCTTTTAAAAATAGTATGGCATGTTCGCACTGACAAATGATCTTGTTGTGATAGTTTTGCGATTGATTTTTTGGGTGAGTTGTCCATTCGACGTCGAATATCCTCTATGCAATTTGCTGTTTTTTTTCTAGGTGCTCCACCGCCAGGTTTACGAGTTATTGCCCCTGTTTCACCAAATTTAATAACACACACTTGAATATGTTTTTGCAGTTGTGCGTAAGTAACTGGCAGATTAGGATACTGTTGCCGGAAATCCTGTAAGCATTGATTAGTGGAATAAACTCAATCTCCGCTTTCTAATTTTTTGGTCAGTTCTATAGTAACTTTGAAACATAAATATTTTGTGTTGTAACTCTAACATTATAATAAAATAAATCCAGAAATATAAGCATTTATAATTGAATTTATGTTTGACAACTGTCTAAAGTTTTCTAAAGCTTCGCATGTACACCAATCATACTTAATTACTTAAAAAATAGCCTACTATAATGAGGAAAGTTTTTAAACACACGTTATACCTACTACATTTTTAAAGATTAATCAAAATAAATTATATTTATTAAACATTTTCTTTGTAGAACATTGAATGAACTAAATACTGTTTACAACAATTTAACTTATGAAACGTTATAATAACAACGATTTACAATAAATTATTTATTCATCAACGAAACTGCCAGGAGGCGATGATAAAATAATCGTTGACTAATCTTAAGTACCGTCAGATTATAATTTATAGTATCCCTTAGTTCCAATTTCAATTATTGCTAGATTATGTTAACGTTTCAGCAGAGAATTGCAATACGAGAAGTGGCGCGGCAGTTTAACGAGAGTTCTCAACGTCAATCTTACACGTGTGACTGCTATGCGAGAGGTAAGAAATTTCTTACAACTGGCAGCGTTCTTAATCTTAAGAGTGAGACAAAGAAATATGACGAAAACGATGCCGCATTGCTATGTTGCTATTGGTTCAATGGAAGAACATCCCAGACTATCATTGAGGGAACGCTCACGTGATCTTAATATTAGTAAATCAAAATTGCAAAGAATTTATAAATCCAACAACGTAATGCCATACAAACCAAAAGTTGTGGACACAATGGAGGGAGGTGATACAGATCGTGGATTATTACTTTGTCTTATAATCGGGGAAAAATTGAAGAACGAGGTTTCTATAAAAACGTTGTATTTTCAGACGAAGCCACTTTTACTACAAATGGTATTATTTCCTCTCAAAATTGTAGCAACTGGTCTAAAGAAAGTCCAAACTTTCGAATTAATTGTAGGAGACAGTATTACCAAAAGGTAGATGCGTGTTGTGGCGTTCCTTATCGTTTTGACATTATTGGACCTTTCTTTATAGAAGATGCAGTTAAATAATAATGTTTATTTAAACTACAGTAATACCCCGCTTTACGCGATACGTTCCGCAAAAAATCGCGTTAAGTGAAATTCGCGTATATCGGGGTTTACGATTAAACATAGTCAAAAGTTAATACAAAAAAATACAAATCATTTGAATCAATCACTTTAATTCTAAGAACACTTTATGCAGTATTACATGTTTTTTTTTTACGGAAAAATACATCTATTGTCTTTTGGGTAGCGAATCTTTTACGTTCTTGTAAAATACGTCCATAACACCCAACGCTGTTTTTAATTGTTTGACACACGGTCAAAACACGGTCATCATCACTGTCTATGCTCTGCATTATGTCCAAACCTGAATAAATTTTTGAAAGAGCATTTTGTATTCCGCTTGAAGATAAAACTCTCTCTTCTACTTGTTCTTCCTCATCGTTGACGGGATTATTCTGTAACTCGATCAGATCTTCATTGCTGAGAGGTTCGTCGTGCGTTGCTACAGTTGTTCGAGATCTTCTACCGCGACATCTTCAAGTTCAGACCCCTCAATCATTGCAGCAATGTCTTCAAGCACTTGTCTCTGCATCTGGACAATTCTTCTAGGTGCTTCCACTACATCTGGCCAAAGATTACGCCACACCCCGTTCATACAACTCTTTTTAACTTCGTTCCAAGCCTCGTCTATGTTGTGAATAGCCTTCATGATGTTGTCTGACTTCCACCACTGTCGCATAGACTGTCTTCCTTCCCCGTCAGTTTCATGAATTAGTTGGCTAAAAGTGCGGCGATGGTAATAAGCTTTGAAGTTTGCTATTGCTCCCTAGTCAATAGGTTGTAATATTGACGTAGTGTTTGGTGGAAGGAACTTCACGTACACTTTTAAGTCTCTCGGCGTATCAAGTGAGGTTGGATGTCCTGGTGCATTGTCTAAGAGTAATATAACTTTACGTTCAAGCCCATTTGTGTCACAGTAGGATTTGACTGATGGGCAAAAACTATTACAATACCAATCTTGAAAAACTTCCCGTGTAACCCACGCCTTTCTGTTGGACCGCCAGACGATGGTAAGCTTGTCTTGTTTGTACCTTGCATTGCACGGGGTGTTTCAGAATGGTACACCAGTAAAGGTTTCAGTTTGGAATTACCAGTGGCATTACCACCCAGCAGAAGTGTTAGTCGATCTTTCGCAGCTTTGAAACCGCTGGCTTGACGTTCCTCTTTAGAAATGAATGTTCGAGATGGCATTTTTTTCCAGTAAAGCCCGGTCTCATCAACATCGAAGATGAGACAAGCGGGAATTTTTTCTCGCGCTACGAACTTTTGAAATTTGTCTGGAAACTCAGCTGCAGCTTGAGTGTTCGCGCTGGCGGCCTCACCTGTTATGTGGATATTGTGAAGATTGGAATGCTGATTGAACCGATGAAACCAGCCTCTGCTGGCAGCAAAAGTCGGAGTGGAACTCCCTTCACCTTCTTCTGTCTTTAGCATCTCATACAAAGATTTTGCTTTTGTGCATATGAGATCTTGACTCAGTGGTGTTCTTCTTATTTAAATCTTGGATCCAGATTGCCAGCAACTTCTCCATTCTTTCTAGGATAGAGGATCTCGAACGAGAAAGTTTTGTTGCACTTATAGGTGTTGAACTTTCGCTGGAATGTTTAATTTTTTCCAGATTTTAAAAAATCGTTCTCACATTCCGATTCTGAGAGTCCAAAATCTCTTCTTAACACCTTCATCTTCAGTTCCAAAGTTACGCTTTCACGCTCTTTTTTCTTCATAGGCGGCATTTTTAACGTAGCGTTAAATTATGTATGTATCTCCACCAAACGTTAAAACACGACTGCCAGCCGAGATAAACATATGGAACAAACGAAACAAACGAGGGAATCCTCATAGAACAAAGTCGTAGGATGGGGAATCCCCAATTCTTCAATCAGAATGGTCAGAGAAAGCGGACATTCCCGCGACCAAAGAGAAGTCAATGACTAAATTATGTACATACATACATATTCTTAAGTAAGCAATTCGCGTAATACGAGGCATTTTAACGCGAAATTTGAAATTCGCGTTAAAGCGAAACCGCGCATAACGGGGTCACGTAAAGCGGGGTATTACTGTACTTGAAAGATTCAAGGATGACTTGCTGCTGACAGAAAAACATGCGATTTATTTGCAGCAAGACGGAAGCCCTGCACATTCGACAGCACGCGTAGCTGAATGGATAAATTTAGTGTTTGGAGAAAAATTAATAGCTAGAAATGATCCGATTGCGTGGCCTTCAAGATCGCCCGACCTGACAGTATTAGATTTTTTATGGGGTCGCCTCAAACAACTGGTTTACTCTCAACCAATACCTAACAGTAGAGGAATACTAAAAGAAAGAATAAGAAACGCCATAGACTATATACACATGGAGGAAATTCGGAAGAGTTTTAGACAATTCAGACAGAATAGAAAGGTGTGGCAGTTTTAGGTTGAATAAATAATTTATTGTAGAACAATATTGTTATTACGTTCGTTACGTTAAATTAGTTGTAAGTACTATTTACTTCGTTCAATGTTCTACGAAGAAAATGTTTAATAAATAAAATTGATTTTGTTTAATCTTGACGGTTTAATCAAAATAGGTAAATCCTCCTGAAATTTTTCTTAGAGCCATAATTTCTCATTCTGAACAACTTTTTTTAGCAAAATTTTACCGTACCATCAACAAAAAGGGTATTTTACCAGAATTACCGAATTGTTTTTCAAAAACTTAAAATATTCTTAAAATTCTCTTCAAATCATGCAAGTATTAATTTCAAATTGTATTGATTTACCATGAGGCCCCAGCACATTTGTTACAATTATACAATTGTAATCCACCACCATTTCCCCAATAATTTTCACATAAATATTCAAACTTGTATTGTACATATTCAGTATTCATCCACCTGATGAAGCCATTGTATGGCGAAACAATATTGTAGTGTATTTACAATAAAAGAATTTTTGAAACTAGAAGTTTAATTACTTATTTCTTAGCGTTACAATTGTAATCGTTAAATTGGTTGAATTACATTTCCAGTTGCTATCCCATCTTCCACATTCGCCTGACCTGTTCCAGAGATTCGTGTCGAAAGACGAGATCAATTCTTAAACAGAGACTTATATTACAGAGTTTCAAACCTCTTACCTTTGGGAAGCTATAAAAAATTGGGTCCCTGGTTTAAGTGTATAGAATTGAAAAGCGATTATGTGGAAAAATAAAACGTATTTTTATAGGAACAATAGTTTTTCATTTAGAAGTCACATTCTCGTCAAATATTCCTCGTATAGTGAATACTTCTTATATGTATACATTTAACAAAAAGTGGAAACTTGTTTAATATACACTTTCGGTACTATATATAGCTAATCGATTTTTGTTGAAAGTTACATAATAAATTTTTGAGGTATCTGCATTGTACCAGGTAATTCATTGTTTAACATTCTATATAGTTCCCCGTAGCGAAACAAAATAATGACAGCGCGCTTCTAAAACTACATTAACAATATATAGGAAACTACGATATCAATATTTCGCAACATACTTTGCGCTGTCTATTGTTAGCGTAAAACTTTTACAATTTATCGAGGTATGTGTTTGGATTAAATTGAATCAGAATGAGTATACGACGTATAATTAAGAAACCTAACAAACGCTATACGACGTATAATTAAGAAACCTAACAAACGCTATATCAATAAATGTTCTGCGTAAGTCCAGAAAAATGTTTTTCTAAATTATCTCATACGAGGGCAGGTTGATAAATTCATAATTTGTTCCTTCCCGGTAGCGGTGTATTGTTTGTTGTTAACAAATGGTGAAGTCAGAGAATTTGCTATGTCAACGACACTGCTTTGTTATTACATTTTTTTACAAAAAAAGGAAATAAGTTAATTTTTAAAGAATGTTCAGTGTTCAAGGTGAAGCTGTTTCATATACGAGGGTGAGTTAAATTTAAACCGGACTATTGTTTTCATACTAAGCCAACTGAACGGAGCTGATAATCGAGCAGGGTTCTTGAAGCCGGGAAAATAGGGATGGGATTGACGTGGTTTCGCGCATCTGCCGGCATTTTGGTTCGCCAATACAGTCATGTCTGAGCAAGAGGTTACACTAGCGGCTGTGCAACGCATTATTCTCAAGTTTCTGACGAACGAGGGTACAAAGCCCAGCGAAATTCTGGCTAGACTGACTACGCAATTTGGTGACAACTTTGTCACGTACTCAAGTGTACCGCTGGGTTAAAAAATTGTCTGTGAAACTGTAGAAAATAAGAGGCACAATAGGCGTCCCAGGACAACTGTGACTCATTAGCTCAAGTAAAAATAAGTCACGGTAGTGCGTATTCCATTATTACGGAGCATCTGGGTTTCCGCAAAATTTGCTTAAGATGGGGTGCAAGGCTTTTGACAAATGATCAAAAACAGATACGAAGAGACATTTGCCAAAGACTCCTGGGTCGATTTCAACGAGAAACAAACAATTTTCTGCATAGAATAGTAATATGTGACGAAACATGGGTTCATCACTATAGACCCGAATTAAAAATGGCGAGTTTAGAGCGGTGGAGGAGTGGGGAACCTCGCCCTGTGAAAACAAAAACATGTTTATCATATGGGAAAGTTCTTGCAAGTGTCCTTTTCGATTGGAAAGGTGTTTTGCTAACTGATTTCTTACATGAACGTCGGACTGTGAACGCTGCCTATTACTGTCAACTTGTGGAGAGGGCAAAAGCCGATTACAAAAACAAAAGGCGCAACCAACTAATAAGAAATGTGATTTTGCTGCGCTAGACCGCACATGGCCGAATTGACTAGAGCTAAAATGAATCAAATCCACTGGAAAATTCTAGAACATCTTTCCTACAGTCCAGATTTATCTCCGTGCGACTTTCATTTGTTTGGGGCACTGAAGGAACCACTGGACACTATTTCCAGAGCGATCGAGAAGTTGTGCAGGAGTTGTGCGCAATTGGCTGTTGACACGGTCTCGCACTTTTTACGAAGAAGGGATGCACAAGCTCCCCAAACGCTGGGAAGAATGTGTAAACGTCGAAAGAGACATGTAGAAAAACAATAAACTTGTTTTGTCATTTTATTTTGGCCTAATAAATTATTAAACACAAAGTCCGGTTTAAATTTGGCCGACCCTAGTATGTATAGGGTTATTCAAAAGTAAGTTACATTTTGAAACTACTGTAATTTCCTTATAAAGTAAAGCATATACAAATTAAAAACAGGGTTTTATTAGTAAAACAATGGGGTTTATTACAAAACAAATCACTTCAGCGCAAATTTTGAATATGTCCGCCATCTTGTTCTTCAACAAAAAGCAGCCTTTATTCTATACTGTGGACAACATCGTAGAGTAAAGTAACTGGAATAGCTGCCACTTGTTGTTAAATTGATTCTTTGAGCTGCTGGATACTCGTAGGATGACTTAAACCTTTTTTATAGCCACATAGCCAATAATCTGCCGGATTAATATCTGGAGAACGCGCTGGCCAAGGAATGGAAAAGTTTCTGCTTATGATACGATTGGCAAAAGTGTTAATTAACAGATTTTTGACTCGAGTGTAAATATAGAGAGGGGGTGCGCCATCTTGCACGAAGATGATATTTTCAATATCGTAATTATGTAATCTAGGGATAACATAATTTTGCAGCATGGTAAAATATCGTTCTCTAGCAACTATAATTGTTTTTAATTGCCCATTTTGATTTGCCCCAAAAAATTTAAAATGAATCGGGATGTGCACCCAATCTAAATGATTACTTTCAAATCATGAATCGCAGCTGAATTTAAGTATGCGGATCATTTTCCGACCAAATCCCACAATTGTGCGTATTCATTCAGTTGAAAATGCACTTCGTTGGTGCATAAAACATTATCCAGCCACTGCGGAGTTCGTTGAATTTGTGCTAATACACGAAAAGCAAAATCATACTTAACTGGTTTATTCGTTTCTTTAAGTTCAAATAAAGCTTGCATTTTCTACGGATACATTTTTAAATGTCTTCTGCAAATTCGCCAAACCGCGGTGTAACTTCAGTAGCAGTAATATCATTCGCTATTTTAGGTCTTCCAGATTTTGCTTTATCATATTACAAATAGCGGGGGTGGCTCGGCTATTTATAATAATAAAATTATTTGATAGATAATAAAATAATTAAGGATGCTGGTGAAGTTCCTTCAAAGGTCCAGGACGTGCGTGGTATTGGTTAATTAAAATAAATATACAACAACTTAATACATAAAATAAAACACAGCGGCGTCCTTAAATTTTGTATTTATATTTACATAATAAGAAATTGGAACTCGTATATTTAAAAGCAATTAAAACAAAGTAATATGTACACGTGGAGTGGTGGATAAGTAGATTATAATTAACACAAAAAATACTCTGAAACGAACGTTGAATGGGGTAGTAAATTAAGGGTTAATTAATATGTATATAAAATAACCTCTGTATCGAAGAATACAGAGCTTACCTTTTGATTTGCGGCGATGGTAGCCACGTGGTCTTCGAAGATATACCTTGGTCAAGTATATGCAGAGCGATGTTTTACCGGAGGAATAAGAAATTAGTTAAATTAATATGGATTCGCTTAAAAGAATAATATATATAGAACAATACAGAATTACCTTAGAAGCGAAAGAGGCTGGACAGCGTGGTGAGTTCCATTGTGTGCTTGAACAGCACGATGAGCGATGTGTGTTTTCTCACGAAAGGTTCGCAAGCGAAGAAGGAACTACTAGTTTTCGTCGATAGAAAATGTCTAGAAACGGTTGGTTTATGATGTATCGAAGAGGGGGTCGATATCTTGAATTATAGTTAATTAAAAGCGCGAACTGAAGACGTCGCCTTTCAATGTCATAATTAATCTTAAAATAACCCTTGTGACATAAGCTTCCTAACGATATCAAACAAGACATATAAAAGAAGATGTAAATAATATTAATTAAGAATTTAAAAAAAATTGGAATGTACTAGAAGAAATTCGACATTAACGTTAGGGTTCTGAGTCAGGTAGAAAGAAGGGTCGTCGGCGGTTAACAAGGTGACAAAAGAAATAGAAATACTTTCTCTTTGTAACGAAAATGAAAGTTTGTACAAATGAAGAAAAATGTCTTAAGTTTAAATATAATTAATATGAGATATTTAAAAACGAAATATATGTGTATTTAAATAAATTAATTAAACTTCTATACGCTAGGCGTAACAATCAGTAACGCAACCAGTTTCTTCAAATTTAGGGATTAGCTTGCGGTAAGCCTGTAAACTGCATGGCCCGTTTCTCAACATATTGTTTCTTTTGAATTTTCTTATACCCGATCCTCCCGATCAACTTCTTGCATATTCATAATAGCACTGAACAAGGTTTACACGATTTTTCAACGTAAAAACTATTTTTCACAGGGTGAATGTCTGTCAAATTCAATAAGAAAAGCTAACGTTTCTATTTTTATCAATAAACTTGTTGCCATGGTAACGGAAATTATAAAATATGAACGACGAGTAAACCCCATTATTTTATGAACACAAATATGTTTTAATTTTGTGTATACTTTACTATTTAAAAAAACGACGGCAATTTCAAAATGTAACCTACTTTTGAATACGGGAGTGATTTGATGGGAGAAGAATAACTTTTAATAAGTTGGCAACTTTTTCGCCATGATGAGTATATTGCTGACTTTACTCTTGTTTTAAAAGCCTACTGTCTAAATTTCTCTCAAAGCTGTCAGATAGATAAAGTAAACTACTTTTTTATGTTAATATGAAGAAAAAATAATTTTGTGTTTTAATTAAACAATATTTTTTACGGCAAAAACATATTAAAGAAACGGAAAAAAAATTACGTAAATATTATAATGAACCTTTTACTTTTAATGGATTGATCTGTAAGTGATTCACTGCTTTAGAAAGTGGTTATATGAACGTCCCATGCTTTTATTTACAGTAACTTCTCTAGAAATTATTAATAAAGTCCATACCATTGCAAAAAACAATCGCCGTATAAAAGTGTGTGAGATAGCTAATACCATAAACATCTCAACTGAACAGACACAATATTTTACATCGACATTTAAATATGAAAAAGCTATCAGCAAGATGGGTGCCTCGTTTGCTCACTATGGAGCGAACTCGTGTTACAATTTCAAATGACTGTATGGCAAATTTAAAATGAAATCCAAGAGAATTATTACGCTGATATGTCACCAAAGATGAAACTTGGATACATCATTATGCTTCAGAGACAAAAACACAGTCAAAATAATTTATTTCTTCTGATGAACGTACTCCGAAGAAGGCTTTTTGCCTTCTTCGCAAACAACGCCTATTTTGACAAGCTTCCGAAACTTTTTAAACGATTTAAAAAAACAGTCTTTACAGGGTTGCAGTGTATAGTAGTTGTGCGGAAGCGTTTATGTTACTTTACTGTGCCCCATGTGTGACTTTTAATTAGGAGTTTTTACCTACTGATGATGACAACTTAGTTGTCGAAATACGTATTTAGGATACGACTAATAATTGTGGTAAGGGGTTATATACCTTTTTTAAATTATATATTTTTAACAAAATAACTTGAAACATACTTGAGTAGGTAAAATCTCACTAATTTTGTATAATACAAAAGTATTTTCAATAATAACGTGTGTTCATTTGAAAAGTCAATCTAGGTTACTTTGAAATTTTGATAGAATAAGACGCATATACCGCCTAATTCTGAGCAAACGCAACGGCCTGAATGTACGAATATTTCTCCCGCTTCGAATACAATTCCCCTGAATGCTGTAGGCGTGTCAACATCAATGTCATATATCATACATACTTACTTAAATATTATGGAGCCGCGTAAGAAAAATTATCTGATTACCAAATTACTATTAAGGGACTATAAATTGTTTAGTCCTGTGTTATGGTAATGAGTAAATTGCAATACGTTATTCTACAAAGCGTAATGAAATTATTAATAAGCGGTTAAGAAAATTGCAAAAAAGGCATCAAGAGATTTAGTAAATTAAATTTTAATAATAAAGGTCACAAAAGCTGTTCATAGTAAACTAAATAAACTTCAGAAATAAATAAAAACTAAATTAAATTCTAGTAATGTTAAGAAAAATTTACTCTTACAGATAATAAAATAAATTGTTCATAATGAGAAATTAATTATATAATAACGGAAATTCATCCGTTTAAACTCATCACCGTAAAATAATTGATGATGTTTGGAATATTTATAATTACGAAAACCATTTAATTTTAGTATGCGGTTAACGGAAGAGTAACATATGCCTAAATCGTTGGAAATATCGCTAACTGTCAAATTTGAATTTAGTTCTATTGCAGCGCATACTAAAATGAACGTATCATTAGGAACTCTGCAATTTGGGAATAATGGTTTTAAATTTTGTACAGAACCAGTAATGTCTCTTTTCTTTTCTTATTTTCACTATTCAAGCGCTTAAGAGACTCCGTATAGGGTGACGTGGTGACACTAATTTGTGACATTAGTTGTTAAATGGTTGCGCGACAGACTGGTTTGTGATTGGCTAAAAGCGTTCAGGGGAATTGTATTCGAAGCGGGAGAAAAATTCAAACGTTCGGATCGTTGCGTTTGCTCAGAATCAGGCGGTATATTAGTATGTGTTTGTTGTTCCGTAAACGTAAATCCAAATGACATTTGATAATGTCAATCACATTTGTTATATATTTGTATGTATGAAACTGTCAAAATATACGACTTCGTAAGTTAAGTAGTAAATTTTAATTTACGACATACTTCAAAATGTTCTCAGTAAATCACATGCTACTAGATTGACTTTTCAAATGAACACCCGTTATAAAATATTAAAGATCGGGTGTGAAAAACATAATACAAGTTCATATATTCGTGAAGGTATCTTCTCCAGAGACGTAGATACGTATTTCATCTTTCTACAGAATCATCGGCACGCCTCTGCTGGAGAAGATACATTCACAAAAATAACAACCTCGCTATCTCACTGAGATTATTAAGACAGCGCAGAAGAACCTTCAGCGTTGCACATTAACAAAACGCCAAACATATGCCACTGTCTACATAACAACTGTGTTCTGTGATCAGGGACGTCTAACACAGCATCGACAAAAACTCGAAGAACTCTAACAATATTACTTAAAGTATTATCTTCTATGAGAATTGCTATAACGTGTATCCACGGTTTTGTTGATTAGTATAAGCATCATCATGCCTCAATACTGATAACCCCATGAACGTAAAAATAGCCATTATATGATGTAACACATGTTTTGATATTATATTTGAATGTGTCCTTGTACGAAAAGAGCATTGGGTGTGTTTGTGGATTTTGCGACTCACGGATGCGTTGAATAACTACTTTCACATTGAAAATATTCTCTGGTAGATTTATCTATATCTTCCATTCTTGAACAACAATTTAAATATGTCGATAAAATTAACGTCTCTCACATGGAACTTTAAAAAAATCGCTAAATCCAGCGATAAACGACACTGTTGATATATCACTATATCCTTTCTGTCGCTTATATTAATTATAATGACGGAAAACCGTATAAGTGAAGTAAGTTTTACTTTTAATAAATCATTATAACTTTATTCCCATGAACAACTATAGTCTATTTTTAAACAAAGAGGAGCGTTTTAAATTAATCGCGCCAAAATTACTATGCGTGATTGGTTGCTTCAGAGGTAGGATCACGTTATGCAAAAATTGCGTGTTGACCTATCGATGTCAAACGCTTGTCAAATTTCGTTTTCTGTTGTGTTCCCGTTGTTCTATTCAGTTGTATTGTTGTATTAACGTAAATAAATCCGTTCTTTTTAGAATTTGCGAAACCTTTAAGATACCCTTCTGTATTTATCGATAATTATTCAATATTCATATAAATATGGATACTGTTGCAACAAGTTCAGCATCATTTTCACCTCCGAAAAAACGCAAACGTTTAGATATAGGGCATTTATCTGTTGCTGAAAAGCAATGTGTTTTAAATATGTATAAACAGCTGCGAACTGATGAACCGAATCTTAAAAAAACTTTTATTGTTTCTAAAATTAGTAACACCGTGGGTAAGTTTTCGTGGATTGAATAATGTAACCAATTTGATAATGTTCTGCTTTTAGGCGTTGCACAATCGACAGTATATCGCACCATAAAAGAGTATAATGAGACTGGTACAGTTACTGCATCTAAACACTATGGAGGACGACTTGGTAATGTTGCTGCATTCGATGATGTAGTTAAACAGTCTGTGCGGCAAATAGTGCATGCTTTCTTTTATAAAAACGAATTACCTACGTTGGACAAAATTTTGATGGAAATAAAGAAACGTCCAGATTTACCACAAATGTCCCGTTCGTCATTGTACAAATTTATGAAGCAAATTAACTTCAAGTAAGTAGTTAACGGAGCCTTTGATTTCTTTAAATCCTTTATTTATGTTATTTTTCTGTTTAATGTAAATAATTTTTAATAAATGTTTAATTACGTTGTGACTTTATTTATGTAGAGTTTATATTCAAAATTAAGCGGGAAATAACGCTAAATTAAATGTTGCCTTTGAGCTCAATGAATAAAGAAAAACTAATAAAATACGAAAATTTAAAAAAACGTTCAGAATGTCATTGATTTGGTAACTTTTACAGTGTAAATGTGGCTTTTCCATTTACTCCTCTTAGTTTAAAAATAGACTATAGTATAGGTAGATCAAGTCATTTTATGTGAGGAAACTGTATTGGAATAAATAGAATTATTAGATTAGGTAGTAGAATTAGATTAAATATTTAAAAGGAAAATTACGGAGGTAATTAATTTCAAAATTGTATAATATGAGTAAAAATTTATATATAGTCCTTTTACGATAACAGACGAGGCACGTCATCAACATACGTCATGTTTGCGTCACGCACTCTTGCCAAATCTTTTGTTTACATCTATCACAGAGGTTATGTATTAAAAATCAGTTGACATGTAATCCGCGTTGACAGTTAGGAAATAACGATAATTTACATACTTCTAAAACAATTAGATAAACCTAACGCCTCTCATTCTAACTAAAGAACAAACTGCGAACTAATGAAATGCAAATAATACCACAAAACTGAATAAAAGGAACACGAAAAATACAGAACAACAAATGGCGCACAAGTGACAGATACGAATGACAGTAGCGAAAATAGAAGTTGGCAACGTTACGCAGGATAGGAACGTTTGCAAAGAAGAAATCTCTAGATATACGATAGTGAAAGACAGTTCTTTTTGGGTTTAGTATTGTATAGGTAGGTAATTCTGAAGTTTCCGGTTATGACGTGCCTCGTCTGTTATCGTAAAAGGACTATATTACAAATACAATAGAATAATAAAAAAAAAGAATGAAAGGTGACGTAAACTAACGTACTTTACTAAAATGTTTCTAGGTTTTACAACAAAATTAATGTTATTTTACGGAAGTGATAAAAGTTTTAATTTGTTGTCTAGTGCTACATGTATAGTTTATTTTTATGAAAACGGATGGCCGTTTTCCCCTAAGTTTCCAAATATTATATGTTATATACCGCGCTGTGTATCATTTTCCATTAATTGAATAAAATCGAAAATTTATAAAACAAAAACATTTTTAATAATATCGAAATATTAATAAAAATCAGGTGTGGAGAATGTAATACATGTTAATATTTGTGTGAAAATTGCCGTGTTTCGTCTTACTACAGACTCCTCAGTGCATGATGCGCCGAAAAACAAATTTCGCAACAAAAACACGCTTACTACATACAAAAAGGTCACAAAAACAGCTTGGAAGAACACTCAGCGCCGCTCATTGACTAATATCAATATGACGAAGGCCAAATCAACCATTGCCGTCCAGTGTACGGCAAAGCAAATGGTTTATATCGGACAGTCACACCTGTAACCGACGGAAACTGTATTAGCGTACCTCCATTATTAGCCGAACTACATCGACGTATATAACGCGTATATAACAAAAACAATTTGAAATAACCTCACCCACCATTTTTCGTTTAAAAAACAAAAAAAAAGAAATTAGTAATATCTAAATATTATTAAAATCGGATGTGGAGTACACAATATTAATATCACAAGTTTATGCTTTCCAGACATCCAGAATTTCACAAAAAACACTTGTATGCAGCAAGGGGGTTTTCGTTGTGAGATTTGTCTTTCCTAGCTTCATGCAGTGAAGAGTCTATAGCAAGGGCAAACACGTATATTGTGTACTCCACACGGGCACACGCGATTTTTAATAATAGTTCGATATTATTGAAAATGCTTTAGTTTTGTACAAAAAAAAAATGGTAAGGTTTTACTCAATCAACTAAGTTTCAAATTGTTTTTGTTACGAAAATTTATATTGAAAAAGCAGCGTTTCAATTTTATTAGCTTTATATTACAATAGCACAGATTATTATTGTATATTAATAGTTACCTATTGCATTACAATTTGTTGATACGTGTATTCTCAATTTCCTTGCAGTAACAAAAAATAGATTATGTACGCCTCGGGTATATTTTTAGACACTTACATACTATATGATGTATGCATATACACAAATAATTCGAAACGTAATATTCACTTTATTTTAGGACTTTTGTTGATAGTTCGTTAAGAATGACGTTTTAGAAACATCATCAATCCTGGGCCGTATTTCATTATGACGTGATGCAATGTTCGTTTTCCCATCGGCAGTTGGTTCGCTTTAACTCACTGTATAAAAATAAATGCAAACACAATTGTAGGTCATGTTTATTCCTTCTGTAGTTATAAGAATGTCAAGGCAATTAATAAAAAGTTTTGCGTTCCTGGTGGATCGATATCGCTGGTCTACAATATTTAATCGTTTTTTATCATTAGAAACAAAATATTTTTTCAAACTCACTTGTTTATGCTAATTACAATATTGCTAATATTTTTTCCACTACTTAACCCTTCCGATATGTAGAATACTCGCAGTATTACATTTGCTATATTTCACTTTTAAATATCTTCAGGAATTACAAAAACATATAAATTTTTAATACTATTTCATTTTCTCAGTATAAATTTAAATTTATTACTAGGGACCGGACACGAGAGGCCGATGACTCATCGTCCATGGGCGTACCAATGAAAATTTGTATTTTTAAAGAGTTTTTAATTTCATTCATATAGTTGGAAAACAAACGGGTGGTGATCTATAAAATACGAAATACATTTTTATTTGTTTATTTTGTAGTTCAAGTTGAGTAAAGGATTATTAATATTTACTAGCAATACTTTCTCAAGTTTCCCTTCTGTAAAATTTGTTCTCTTTGAATGAAATACATTCTTGTAGATAGAAAACATTCTTTCTACATCGCAACTGGTTATAGGTGCATACTGGAATCTTTTATTTCAGCATATTTAGCAGTTAAATTTTGTGGCATTGTCCCCATACACAATTGTCGCAATGTTATTAAATCTGGATTTCTATTAAAAACTGCGTCTAACTTTTGCCGAAGGCCACATCCGAAGTCACTTGGAATATTTTTCAAATTATTAATAGCCACATTCTATTATTTATTTGAGATTTTGATTTTCAAAATAAGTGATTAGTTTTGGCAAATTTCCAAAGTGTTCCTGAATAAAGTACAACTGATTTTTTAAATTTGAAATTTGTATTAGTTCCTTGCAGTCATAAATACTTCGAGCATCGTAATTTAAGCATGTCGAAATTTTGTAAACTATCGAAATTCTCTGCATAAAAACTAGTAGCTTCCAACAATGTTCCCCATCTAGTTATTACGGGAGAAGGAGGCAGTGACAAAGATGGAAGTTTTTCCCTGTAAAGAGCTATTCTCAATGATGCTTTTCTGAAGACTTTTTTAAAAGCGGATACAAGTCTATCAACTTCCGGAAAGGTGTCTCTGATATAACCACAGATTCTGTGGAGAGCTGTGCTACGCAAGTAATACGCAGCATATTAGGATATGTTTCCTTTAATAGTCTGCCTGTTTTTAACATATATGCAGCACTGTCACTGACAAATAAAAGTATGTTTTCTTTGTATTTTGACAGTTAAAAATGTCTGCTGCAATTGAAAATCCTGCCAACTGTAAATTGTGTGCTGTTATCCGATTTCTGTGTGCAAAGAACATGAAGGCTGTTGAGATTAATCGTGAACTTTGTTCTGTTTATGGCGAAAATGCCACGAGTGACAAGATGAAGAAGGACGAACTAGTGTTCATGATGAAGAGCGGAGTGGAAGACCAACTGTCGTGACGAACGAACTTGTGGGTAATGTCGAAGAAAAATTTGTGAAAATCGGGGATTCACAACCAAAGAAATGAGCCTTTTTCGCTCAAATTTCACCTATTGTTTTGTACGAGGTTGTTACTGAACATTAGGTTACCACAAATATTGTTCACGATGGGTGTCAAAACTTCTTACCGAAGACCGTAAAACAAAAAGAATGGGAACTTTTCTGACACGTTACGATTTCGAAGGTGGAGATTTCTTCGGGCATATCGTACCAGATGATGAGACTTGGGTCACCTATGTCAACGTCGAGACGAAAAGACAATCAATGGAGCAATGGAGTAAGGTCGCTCTAACTCGCGTACGAGGAAACCTTTAAAGTGCCGTCAAACTTTTTCTGCAAGAAAAGTCATCGTCACTGTCTTTTGAGACAAGAAAGGCGTATTTCTAGTAGACTTTATGGAACGAGGAAAAGCAATAAATATTGAACACACTGTTACAGCATGCCTATGTAGAGGGCACTAAAAAGCTGATTCATCGCTATGACAAATGTCTCAATCTTAATGGCAACTATGTGGAAAAATAGCTGAAAGTAAAAGTATGATAAAAATCTCTTCATGTATTAGTGTCTTTTTTAATAACCAAACGGAACTTACTTTACGAATCGCCCTCGTACATAATTTTGTAAGTAACAACCCCCATTTAAAATACACTTGTCTCATCGTGCCAGTAGCTTCTGTATTCTCGTCGAAAAGAATTCTTTCATTAGCGGCAAATTACTTGCCTTCCGAGTGGTCCAAACAGATAATTCGGAGCCAAGTTCGGACTATATGGAGGGTGAGGCAGTACTTCCCAAGCCAATTTAGCCAACGTATTGTTCGTTAGATGAGTTTTATGTGGGTGAGCGTATATCAGAATAAAGCCTTTGTTTAAGAGACCGCGTCTTTTTACTTATATGACCAGCTTAGCCGTTCCAATAAGCAAACTGTAATAAGTTGAATTAATCGTTCTTATTTCTTCAAGAAAATCGACGCAAATTGGTCCAATGGCGCCCTAGAATATAGTCGCCATCACTTTGCCAGCCGATGGTTGTGTTTTGAATTTTTTGGGTGAAGATAAGCTTTAGTGACACCATTCTATGCTAACATCCTTGCTTTCTAGGATATAATGGTGTACCCAGGTCGCATTAGTTGTTATGAAACGTGACAAAAAGTCATCGCCTTCATAGTCCTAGCGAAACCGGAGCTCTCTGAAAACCTGAAGTGGTTTCTGTTGTTACTTCGCCGAAAGTCGAATTCGGAACTCACCTGGCAAAAACTTTACTAAGTTTAACCTTGTCGTGGACAATAGTGTGAATTCTACCAAGTTATGCAAAGTTTCCCACTATTTCTAATTCTGCCCGAACTTACTTCCACCGCTCGCCATCTTATTTGGCGCTTACTATATCAAGATTTACAGCAGATGTTGGACGGACTGCATACGACAAGTTCGACACGCATTCACGACCAGCCTGAAAGGATTTATACCATTCAAAGACTGTGCTGAGTGATAAACACTCTTACTCAAATTATTTATGAAGTCTCTGATGAATATTAGTCGCTTTTACACCTTCATTGAAAATAAATTTAATAATTATATGTTGTGTAACAGAATTTGATACATATTGTTAATATAAGTGACAGTATTGACACAATCAAGTAATCAAGTTGCTGTTGTTTATGATGTTAGCTAACATGCCTACTTTGATTAATATAAAACTGCTTTTGACTATTTCTTCGATTATGTTCAGAAAAAAATCAAATTTGTCAAATTTTGGTCTCGACGATACAACAATAGTAATCGTCCATCAGTGGTTTTACTTGAAAAAGTTTTGACACGTTAAGATTTCGATTACCATAATACGAGACACAAACACTTGATTCCAGTAAATTCTTTTTCTATGGTCTAGAAGCAAATAGTTAAAGTTGAACCAAATTCCTAATAAGACTTTTTAGTTTCGTTTGAATAAACTTTTCAAGAAACTCTGAGATATTAGGAGGAATGTATTCTGAATGTGAGGTAATGTAACCGCCAACGCTTTCATCAGTCTATATTCTTTCTTCCTGGGAAAGGCGTACGTCAGGTGGTGGTGTGGGAAATTGTATAAAATCACTGATATTAGGGATTAGCCAGTTGCGGACTCTACGACTAAGACTTATTTTCTTCTTAGTTTTCACAGAGAAACTAGTAACATCTACATTGCAAAAATAGCAATCTTGAAAATCAACTTTTAGTCCCCTTCACATAACACAGGCCTACAAAAAAAATTTTTTTTTTGGTACATCTCTGTTTGTCGATAAAGTAGGTAATGTACAGTATATTGACATACGTCATTTTAACTCATCAGCTCTAGTTTACCTACTACCCTCATTGTGAATTGTTGTCGGTCTTGTTATAGTCTTGTTCGTAACTAGTCATTATTACAATATCATCGATAAAGTTTGTGTTACTATTTCATTATGGCTAGTACGTCCAGACGTTGTGTTAACGATCCTGATATATTTTGTTATGTTTGTGGTGAATACATACTGAAAAATCAGCGTAAATCGATTACAAACACAGTTCGTCGTTTGTATTTTGCTTACTTCGGTATTGAAATTCTACACCAAGATAAAGTGTGGGTGCCTCATAGTGTTTGTAAAATATGCGTTGAACATTTGCGACAATGGGAGAGAGGGAAACGTAAGTCTTTGAAGTTTGGAGTACCTATGATATGGCGAGAACAAAAAAATCATTATGACCACTGTTACTTTTGTATGATTAATATAGTGGGCATCAACAAAAACAATCGCCATAAATGGAAATACCCCAATATTTCTTCAGTACAAAGACCTGATCCTCATTCAGAAAATGTTCCAATACCAACTTTTCACCAGGTACTGCAGCAATCTCAGGAGGATGAAGCTGAAATACCTATTTCTTCCCAAGTAGATGATGACTTTCAATACTGCGGAAAAACATCAGATCCTAAGCCATTTTCGCAGAATGAGCTTAGTGACCTCATCAGAGACTTAGATCTTTCGAAGGAACGTACTGAGTTACTAGCGTCAAGATTAAAAGAAAAAAAATGTCTTTCCTCAGATGTTCGAGTGTCTACATATCGCACAAGAGAGGGAAAGTTATTGAAGTTTTTTTCATCTGATGAAAATTCTGTGTATTGCTGTAATGTGAGTGGTTTGCTGGCTTTCATGGGTTTAACGATCTATCAGCCCAATGAATGGCGTCTCTTTATTGACAGTAGTAAACGAAGTCTAAAAGCAGTTCTTCTACATAATGGAAATAAATATGCTCCCGTTCCAATTGCTCACTCAACATGTATAAAAGAAGAATATGAGGTAATTTCAAATCTTTTACAAAAAATAAAATATATTGAACATAACTGGGTGATCTGCGTCGACTTGAACATGGTTATTTTTTTATTGGGTCAACAGAGTGGTTATACTAAATACCCATGTTTTATTTGTCTCTGGGACAGTCGAGCTAAATCACGTCATTGGACTGCAAAAAATTGGCCTGTGAGAGATGCTCTTGTTGTTGGGGAAAGAAATGTTATAAATGAACCCTTAGTTTCAAGAGAAAAAAATCATTCTTCCGCCATTGAATATAAAATTAGGGCTAATAAAGAAATTTGTTAAGGCTCTAGATAGAAATGGTCAATGTTTCCAGTTTATTTCTCACAAATTTCCTGGTTTAAGTACTGAAAAACTAAAAGCAGGTATCTTTGATGGACCTCAAACACGTAAATTGATGAAAGACACAACTAATTTTGAGACTTGTATGAATGATGTGGAGAGGCTTGCCTGGCAATCTTTTGTAGCAGTTGCACAAAATTTCCTCGGAAATCATAAGACTGACAACTATGTAGAACTAGTAGAGGAAATGCTGGTGCGATTCAAAAATTTAGGCTGTAATATGAGTATAAAACTACATCTCAATAGTCATCTACATCATTTCCAATACAATTTAGGAGATCTAAGCGAAGAACAAGGGGAACGTTTCCACCAAGACTTAAAACAATGGAGAATAGATACCAAGGAAGGTGGGACAGTCATATGATGGCTGACTATTGCTGGGGAATCATGCGAGATTGCCCGAGTCAGTTTCATTCTAGAAAATCACTCAAAAGACAATTTCTTGATGTTTAATGTCAATAAAATATATATTTTTTCGTGAATTGTTTTTTTTTCTCGGGAACTAGAGCCGACAGAAGAAAACGGGTAACATTTTTGATATCGCCATGTAAGACATACTTAAAATCGGGTCTAAAATCTCCAGCACCAAAATGGTTGTAGGCCAGTGTAATAGGTTCTATGAATAATATTACAGTTTCCCCGGTTTCACTAATCTCAAGGAACATCCCCAGGAACACGAATTATATATGTGTTTATAAAGCATAATTACATATAATTACATGTAATTATCCTTTGCTGAAACTTTGAACTGAAGTCCCCACACATATAGCAGACGATTTTTACACTTAAGGGGAATTTTATTAGAAAGTAAACATAATCCAATTTTTTATATTTTTGCTACGGCATGTTTTTGGGGAATATGAAACGATGAAATTACACATTTAATTTAACTAACGAGAGACAGATAGACAGTCAAAATGAATTCATAGAAGATCGAAGTATAGATGATAAATATTTTAAAGTTTTGTTGTAATTATCCTATGTTAAGATGTTGAGTTCCCACACATATAGCAAAGAAAATTGATTTTTACACTAACGAGGAACTTTAATAGAAAGCAAAAACTTTCATTCTATATGACTGCTACAGCCTATTTCTGGGGAACATGAAATCAAACTGGAATTGAAGCTATTATTCTTTTTAAATCAGCTGACAATAGGGAGAGAACCGGTCAAAATAAATTCATGGAGTTAAAAGGCAGACAACAAATAGTTCTAGTCTAATTACAAAGCCCTGTTTTTTTTTTAACTCTGTGAATTCATTTTGCCAGACCTTCCCTCTAAGTAATTTGTGATATTTTTCTACAAGAAATATTTTTACTTATTATTGTGCAACTTGGTGCGATCTTTTATAATGTTTTAAAAGGTTGTTGGCATTAGAAAATACCGTTTTTTCGGAAGAAAAAGGATATAAGATTTTTAATGGGTTTCACAAAAATAACACAATCCACCCAAAATTATGTGTGATGGTTTTTCCTTGTAGACCAATGTAATATATTCAAAATAATCAAATAAACCAGAGTTGTTCCAAAGTTTTTTATTGTTTACTACAATACTGTTTCGCTAAACTTTGGCTTCATCAGGTAATGATAAACTGAACAATTTTACATATATTTCTTTTACAGAAGTGTATGGGTATATTCTAAACTTAATTTCCTATAGCTATTTATTTCTATATTTTCTAACAGATTAAGTTTTTTGCCTTTGTCTTGTACATGCAGAATCTTGAATTCTCTATTAAATTTATGATTTGCGTCTAAACAATGGTGTGAAAGTTGAGTCCGTCTTTTTGTCTTTGTAGCTTCTTTCATGCCCCTTGGTTCTCTGTTCAAAAGTACGTCTTGTCTCACCACACTTATTACACTCACACGTCAACATATAACCCCCGAGTTTGCCTTCTTTTCTGTTTTGTCTCTACCATTTCTAATATATTTATGGACTGAATTATTTGTTTTAAAGGATTTAAATTCATTATTTGCTTTTTTAATTAGTTTATCTATTTTTACAGATGTTGGTCCCATATATGTGATTGAATTATGTTTGTTTTCCGTCTTGTTCGATATTTCAGGATAAATTAAAGACTGAGTTTGAATTCTTAGTTTACGTTGCAGAATTTTATTAACTAAATTTACTGAGTATCCATTATTGACAGCTATGGTGTATATTCTGTTGAGTTCTATATAAAAGGGGTTCTTATTTAAAGGTACATTTATTAGTTTGTGTATTATGGATTCGTATGCTGATAATTTGTGTGAAATAGAGTGAAAGAAGCTGGTGTGTATTGTTCTGTCTGTGTGTATTGGTTTGTGGTATATTGAAAATTCGTGTTTCCCTGTTACGTTTGAAATTGTTAGATCTCGAAAATTAATCGACTTATCTTTTTCCATTTCAGTTGTAAATTTTATATTAGTGTGAATAGTGTTAAGAAACTTAAGTTAAGAAACAACTAAAAACAGCATTGACTGATTCAAAAACTCTATTCAACAATTATCAGAAACAATATGAATCCACAACCGCCAAAACTACATGGATTAATTAAACTGAATAAAACAGATATGCCCATAAGACCAGTTGTCTCTTTTGTAAAAGCCATATATAAAAGCATTGTAAAAATTTGATTAATCTAATTCTTGAACATACTAAATTTAAATCAGATTGGTCGATAAAGAACTCTCAAGAACTAATTAGTAAAATCTCAAAAGTAGAAATTCCCCATAATAGCAAGCTTTTATCATTTGATGTCACAAATCTTTTCACTAATGTACACCCCCGAGGAGGTAGTAAATTTAATTTCTAAGAAACTCGAACAAAACCGGGTTAATCCTATTATTAAGACGGAAATTTTATAGTTATTGAATTTATGGTAAAACAGAATTACTTGAATTCAATAAGATATACTATACATAAACTTCAGGCTTAGCGATGGGTAACCCATTAAGTCCATTAATGGCAGATATATTTATGAACTATATCGAAAATTAAATAAGCAAGCACTCGTTATATAATAATTGCATTTACTGGTATAGATATGTGGATGACATACTAATCTGTTTTAAAGGTACAGATAGACAATTAAAAGCTTTTCAAAAAATTAAAACTATTCACCCTAATATCAAATTTACAACTGAAATGGAAGAATATAACTCGATTAATTTTCTAGATCTAACAATTTCAAACGTAACAGGGAAACACGAATTTGCAATATACCACAAACCAACACACAAAGACACAACCATACGCACGAGCTCCTTTCACCCCATTTCGCACAAATTATCAGCATACGAATCCATTATCACAAACTAATAACTGAGGAGGGTTCATGCAAAAGCAGACATGTCCATATGAACAAGTTTCGAGAAAAACAGCAAAATGTTTACATCAAAGAACGTTTTATTTAACAAAAATTTTTTTGAACACATCGATCTGAAAGTGATCTCTTAACTCATTTTTCAATAAAAACAAAACCAATTTATATTTTCCTCAGATATTTTTAACAAACAAAAATGGATTTGTCTGCTTTTGCATGATCCGCACAGATAAGTCTGGTTTTGTTTGAACTCATATGGGATATTTCTGGGTTGTTAAAATTCGGTTGCATAAAATACAAATATTACCCTTTATTAAAAACTCTAAACAAAATAGAAAATAATGTTAAATGTGCATTTCTTTGTCTTCTTCAATACAATCACATATTTCAGCTTCTTCTTCTTCTGGTTCATCCAACTGCATGACATTTTCCTCCAAAATATTTTTAAAAAACTTCAATTCAGGAAGGTTCTGCCATTGAACATCATCTTTATTAAATTGCTTTTCCAATAGGGTTACATCATTTTTCTTTTTGTCCGTAGAAAGTGTGTTTCCCAATGGCAGGTCTTCTAATATGAAGTTATTTTCGCTACGTCCTCTTTTTATCAGGGAGCCATATTTTTCGCCGTCATTTTCAAAACGAAAAAATTGACACCCCTTGTATCGGACTGTAGTGGTGTTCCTCGATATTCTTTTATTTATATAAATTTTCTTTAAATCTTTGATACTGCTCAGTTTGTTGTAAGTTTCTGAAAGTTTTTTGATATTATACAGGTTCCAATCTTTGCCTAATTCTCGAACTCTTCCAACTTGACTATAAAAACCATTATATTTTTCAAGATTGAGAATTACACTGTACTTCTTCAGAATTTTTTCGACACGCCCAAAAACACGATCGGCCAGCAGGTATGAGTGTCTTACTGGAGTGTCTTACTGGAAAATGAATTATAACTTCCTTAACATTTTCTGGGGCTTCATGTCTCAGCCAATAGGCCAACATATGGATAATGTGGGAGTTTTTATTTTGGCCCCCACAGCCATCACAAAACAGTCTTATTAGTTCCAAATCAGTTAGGTCCAGAGATCTAAGATGGGCTAGTAATGCGGATCCTATTTCTGTTGAGCTACGGCTCGCCTGGTTTTCAGACCAGGTATAGAAAACAGGATTTTTTTATTGTACGTCAACACAACAAAAACTGTAAAAGCTAATTTGCCTTAAATAAAATGCATCCTGAATAGGTGTTTTTGGTAGTGGATGTATTTGCTGGAGGTCAAAACAAAATGTAACACTTTTTTCAGGCGTTTCATTTAGCAGAGTGTAGAAACTGTTTGCTCTAAGTTTATGAATTCTTAATTCTGTAATTAGTTGTGTTTTATTCGGTCCTTTTTGTTTTATTGCATTTTTCAAATTGATACACGTCCCGCAAACATCTGAAGCTGGAGAAGCGAATCCAATGTTAAACTCTCCGTAAAAAAATCGTTTAAACATTGATTGTGATGTGGTAAAATCAGGGATTTTCACATTATACATCTCGCTCAATTTTTTAATATTCACTTCACATGACACATAAACACGGCTGGATTTGCTTCTGTTGTAAAGACTCTCAGATGCTGGAAGGTTCTGTAGAAATTTCTGAATTTTTTGCTTTTTTCAATGTTCTTATTACCGTAACGATCACCTCCTCGGTTTTCTTTTGGTACATTGCCTCTTTGTATAATTTTCTGAATAGTACACAACCGATTTTTTGTAATATCGAATACAGACAAAAAAAAGTTTCTGCAGACCGTCAAACTTTCTGTTTTGTTATTACTCCTGTATGCACGGAAATAGTAAACAGTATGTACAGACTTTGATTTCCTTTTTTCGGGAGACACCCCATCCCTAGGTCGACGTCTTTCCGGTTCACACACAGATACCAGATGGCACAACTTCTGATCTTGAACAATTTTAGAAGGATTTTCGTAAAACTTGTCTCTAGCCTTTTTAATATCGTTTACTTTTACCAAACTGCACTTATACGCCTTACTATTGTGATTACAAGGCCGCACATAGTGCCTTAAATTTGGATCGGCATTAGAATATCTAAAATTGTAAATAATGATACAGAGAGATATAACCTCAACACTAATTTTTACCTTTGATGTTTTTCTTTCTCGCGTTTCAGCATTTTCGGCGTCTTCTTTCTGCTGCCCACATTGATTGCAGCAGCTGTAGTATTCATTGCGTATTTATTTATTACTGTTTATCTTCAACAACACCTTCACAATAACAGCACGAATAACACTCAAGTCTTACTCAAGTGCAATGTTCAACAAGTAGTAGAAGAGACGTCGGTAAAACAGGAAGCGTAAAGAAGAAAAATGGTATTTGGATATGTCTTATTTTTGAATGAAATCATGAAAGAAATTACTATTTTTAATGGGATTTGTCTCGTTTTGTCCAATTTTAGTTTTACTTGGGATATGTCTGCTTTTGTCTGGACTATTTTTAATGGGATTTGTCTCGTTTTGTCCAATTTTAGTTTTACTTGGGATATGTCTGCTTTTGTCTGAACTCGATATTTTTAGATGCAAAATACTGTGAGATCTGTATGGTTTTGAGAGATTCTGAAAAATGCAAGTCATAGAAACCATTTCAAGTATTACAAAACTGACAAAAAGTTAATTTAGGGGTAAAATGGACATGTCTGCTTTTGCATGAACCCTCCTCAACTATACCTTTAAATAAGAACAACTTTGATCTAGAACTCAATAGAATATACACCATAGCTGTCAATAATGGATACTCAGTAAATTTAGTTAATAAAATTCTGCAACGTAAACTAAGAATTCAAACTCTGTCTATAATTTACCCTAGAATATCGAACAAGACGGATAACAAATATAATTCAATCACATACATGGGACCAACATCTGTAAAAATAGGTAAACTAATTAAAAAAGCAAATAATGAATTTATATCCTTTAAAACAAATAATTCAGTATAGAAATATATTAGAAATGATAAAAACAAAACAGAAAAGAAGGTGAACTCAGGGGTTTATATGTTGACGTGCGAGTGCAATAAGATCTATATTGGTCAAACAGGACTTACCTTTGAACACAGAACCAAGGAGCACGAAAGAAGCTACAAAGACAAAAAGACGGACTCAACTTTCAAACCATTGTTTAGACGCAAATCATAAATTTAATAGAGAATTCAAGATTCTGCATGTACAAGACAAAGGCAAAAAATTTAATCTGTTAGAAAATATAGAAGTAAATACGTATTGGAAATTAGGTTTAACTCTAAATGAACTAACAGAATTCAATACCTCCCCTCTACTACTTATATAAAATATGTAACACACCCCCACTTAGAATATACCCATACACTTCTGTAAAAGAAATATATGTAAAATTGTTCAGTTTATCATCACCTGATGAAGCCAAATTTTGGCGAAACAGTATTATAGTGAACAATAAAAAACTTTGAAACTACTCTGCTTTGTTTTATTACTTTAAAATGCAGTTTCAACAAGTATCAGCCCGTTCAGTCAACTATTTGTAATATATTAATTTATATTATTGTATTATTAATATTAATCAGATGAATAATGTAAGGTATTCGATGTATTGTTTATAATAGTTAATAATTTTACCTTATTTAATATATCATATGTTAAGGATACTAATATTTTAAAATCTATTTCGCCTTTGTAGTTGGTAAAATAAAATATACATGCCTCATTTGGTATCTCATATACATATATATTGAACACAATCTGTCTCTTGGGCGGATATAACGGAAGCATTCGACATTTCTTTCATTTAAAATAGATGAGGTATATGCTCCCGTTGGTTTCAGTCATGCAAAACTACTTCGTAGACATCATTTTGTTACCTTAGCATCTCGTCGGGAAGGTAAGTGTGCGAGGCTTCTACTCAGTCTCTTTGCAATAAAATTTGTTATGCATTTTTATTGTTTAAATTACTCTTTCATGTGCCACAACCAGCTGGTGGGCAAATTTTTTAACACCTACAGACAGAATAAATTTAATAACATCTTCTCTAACTGTACTCAAATCCGATTCGAAGACTGAATAATAACTTTCTACACAGTGTATTCTAAAAGTATCCAAAAACTATGAATTTATTATAAATAAGAAGTTAATAAATTATTTACTTAAATTTAATTTATTATGTAACAAGCATCATGGTTTCTGCAAAAAGAAGTTACAGACACTGCATTATTTACATTTTTAAATGCTATCCATACAAATTTGGACAAGAGTCCTCCTTGTAACAAGTGTTCATTTGAGAAGTCAATCTAGTAGCATGTGATTTACTGAGAACATTTTGAAGTATGTCGTAAATTAAAATTTACTACTTAACCTACGAAGTCGTATATTTTGACAGTTTCATACATACAAATAAATAACAAATAATAGGTATTTATTGAAAACTATATCTTCTTCTTCTTCTTCTTCTTTCGATAGGCGTATCGCCTGTTTAGTTCCGGTTTCTTTGTGGCGGCAGTTCTTGTGAATTTGATTGCCAGCTGTCTCGCCAGCGTTTTGGTGGTCGTCCTATGGGTCTTCTTCCGTGAGGTATGTTGTTTCGTACTATTCTGGCCATTCTGTCGGGATTCATTCGACTGACATGGTGGTTCCATTCTCTTCTTCTTTTCCGTATCCATCTGACTACGTCATCCGTTTGACACTTCTCCCTTATATCTGTATTTCTTTGCCTATCATGTAATGTGTATCCTGTTATCGTTCTTAGAGTCTTCATTCCGGTTGTTCTTAGTATCCTCTTTGTTATCGTCGTTTCCGCTCTCGTCTCCGCACCATATGTCATCACCGGTCGTACGCATGTTTTGTATATCCTTGATTTGCATTCCGTACTTAGGTGTTTGTTTCTCCAGATTGGATACCTAAGATGTCCCGATATTGCTGCTGCTTTGTTTACTTGTTTCCTCACCTCATCACCCAAAAACCCTGCGCCTGTAATTTTGCACCCAAGGTATTCGATTGACATGGTTTGGTCGACGGTCTTATTTTCTATTACCAATTTGCAGCGTACAGGTTCTTTTGCTATGGTCATGCATTCTGTCTTGTCTATGGAAATTTCCATGTTATGTTTTCCTGCCTGTTTGTTGAAAGCATGTAACATTCTTTGTAGGCCGTCCTCTGATTCCGCAATAAGTACTGCGTCAGCAGCATAGCATATTATATTTATGTTGTGTATGCCCATCCGATATCCTAATCCGGTGTTCTTTACAGCTTTCACCAGCTCATCCATGATTGCGTTGAATAATAAAGGACTGAGCCTATCGCCTTGACGGATGCCTGTTGTGGTTCGTAGGTGTTGTGTTAGGGTGAGGTTGGTGCGTATTTGCGTTCTTGTGTTCGTGTTTAGGTCCTTAATGAGTTCTACATATTCTTTCTTCGTGTTATTGTTTTCCAGGATCGTGATGACGTCTTTTAGTTGTACTCTGTCGAAGGCCTTAGTTAGATCTACAAAGCAAAGATAGGCAGGGGTGTTGTACTCTAATGATTTTTCTATCAGTTGTCTGAGTATGAATAGAGCGTCAGTGGTGGATCGACTTCTTCGAAATCCTTGTTGTTCTTCGCTTATTGGCATTGTTGGGGTTATTTTGTCCGCAATGATCTTAGTTAGGAGTTTCAGCGAGGTGCTCAACAATGTTATCCCACGGTAGTTAGCTGGATCGGTTTTGTCTCCTTTTTTGAAGATGGGTATTGTTACGCTGTTCTTCCATTCTTCAGGTATTCTTCTATGTTGTAGTATGATATTAAAAAGTTTTGTGTATTCTTTTATGGTGGGAAAACTATATCAAATGTTGAAAATATTGTCCTTCAAGATCAATGCACTTTAAAATCCTCCGTTCAAAATTTCTGATGATATTCTGCAACATTACTGAATTGTTATTAATTTTCATGCATTTCTGTTCGATTCTCTGTAGCGTATCATTCAAATTCAATATAGGTGTTCGAAATATGTTATTTTTTATTTAAGGCCACAAAAAGAAGTCGCAAGGTGTTAAATCGCATGAACGTGCAGGCCAGGCAATTTCAGTACAGTACAACCTCGATAATCCGGACACATAAAGTTTACGGCCTGTCCAAATCATCGAGGTTGCTGCAGTACTGATTTGGATTACGCCCTTTGAATTTGGCCTTCAACTGAAAAGATAAACTTTATGGACTGTAGATATAAAACGGAAGGTCCAATCCACTCGTGGTAATGTTGTTGGTGTACCCCAGGATTATATCTTGGACCCTACTGTATTTCTACTCTACATGAAGATTTGCCATATAGTATCAGTTATACTGATCAAATTATTTTATATGTCGATGATATCAATATATTAATGACTGCCAGAACTAAAACAAAAAGCTTCGAGAGTTCTCTCAAGTATTGTTGGTTCGAAGCTAAATGAAGGTCGATGAGACAAATTTGGCTTACTTTCACAACAAAACCAAATATACTCTGGATATAGAAGTCCAAGGACACGATTATTCTATTTATAGTTATATATTTATAATTAATGAAAATGTAATAGTACAGTTCATAAAGTATTTATTTTCAGTCCAAGGCCAACTTTAAAGCGTAAGAATACCTTAAAATGACTTTTACGTATGTTTGTTAGAAAGAGATAAAGTACAATTTGCAAAAAAATATTTTATCAACTGTATATAACATTACTAGCATGGTAAAAGTGTTTTTACTGATGGACAGAAGGATATGGCTGGCAAGTTGTTAGACGAATTTGTCACCTGCTGGAGACACTTTATTCCTCGTTTTTCATCTGCTGTACGCACCTCTTCTCTCCACGTTCTTCTTGGTCTGCCTCTCTTCTTTTTTTTTTTCTTTTGCGTCGAATAATTATCTGATCAGCCTGTTTTCATCTCTCCTCATTATATGGGCTCACCACCTCAAATGATCTTGTTCTATTGTTGTTTCAGTAGGAACTATGTTAAGGTTTTCTCTGAATACCTGCTTTCTAATTTTATCCATTCTTTTTTTCCTTCTATTCTTCTCAAGAATCTCATTTCTATACTAGTTAGCCTCCTTTTTTTGTTTTTGTGTTGTCGTCTAGGATTCATACGAGCGTGTCAATGTAGGTTTTACATTGTTTTACACTGTTTTTTGTAGTTATAGTATTATTTGGAACATATTAATTAAATTAACGCAAAATAACACTCCGTTCTTTTCTCATATATAGGAAATTTCAAATGAAACGAACCATCTCAAATAACTCTTTGCCTGCTGTGATTTTTATAAAATTATGAAACCAGTCAATTTTCATATCAAGGGGGACAACTTTTAATGTCGAGCCTGATGATTTAAAATCATTCCTGGGGGCGCAGCAGCCCCAACCAAAAGGCCTTTTAATTCTCTTTACGGCATAATGTATCAAAAAGTCATTTTTTAATCAGTAACCAAAAAGTGCATTATTTATAAACTGTGTAATAAAACACGTTTAGAGTGAAATGGCTCGGCTTTTATTTTATTAAATTTTCAAAATTATGACCATTAACCTCCATATAATCTTGCTTCAAATGCTCTCCTGACATTTCGAAACTTTTGTGGAGTTATTGATTGGCATTCTTCAATAATTTCTTGGCGTAACTTTTGTAAGGAACCTGAACACATGGCATACACCTTAGACTTAAGATGCCCCCAGAGAAAAAATCAAGTGGTGTAAGATCCGGCCATTCTATAGCCTCCCTTCGATTAATTCAACGATCGCGAAAGTAATGATCCAGAAATTGTCGTATTTCGGCAGCCTAATGTGGAGGCGCTCCATCTTGCTGAAATATTACCTCATTCTCCAACAAATCTGGACCTTGCTTCAATTTTTCTGTAATCGAAGGATTGATTGTATCGTCCACCATGTTCAAATACATTTGACCGTTTAAAGTCCCGTCAATGAATAGGGGTCCTATGAGATGGTCGCTAAAGATACTAGCCTATACATTAAGTTTCTGTGGCCATTGTGGATGTGTTTCCCGAGTCAAATAGGGTTGGTGTTACTCCAATATTTGTAGTTGCAACGATTTACTTCACCATTCAATGAAAAAAAAATTTGTCTGAAAAGCAGATATTATACAATAAGTTTCGATTATTGTTGATGCGCTCGGTCATTACTTCACAAAATTCCAACTTCCTGTCAAAATCATCCTCATTCAATTCATGAACAAGTGTAATTTTATAGGGATGAAATTTGAAGTTCTTAAGTATTCTACAAACTGATGAAGAGCTTCTTGCTCTTGATGCTTGAGATGCCTGTCGTATCGACGTCGCATTTCCAAGCACTGCGACCGGACCTAAGACTTCGACGTTGATATCTTCATTATTTACAACCTGATAAAAACGTTGTTTTTTGTTATGTACAGAGCCCATTTCCGTAAATTTTTGGATTAATTCCTGTACGTACTTGTGTCGCACATTTTGGCCTGCATGATTTTCGTTGAATAAGCGAGCTGTAGATCTTGCGCACCTCTCATTCTCATAATACAAAGTCACTAATTCCACACGTTCTTGGATAGAATAGACCATTATTTTAAACTATGCAAACGTAAACTAATACCGTAGAAAATAAGTTTCTCAAGCTGAAAATAGAAGCAAAAATGTGGAGAAAAACAATTTTGAAAAACAATAGAAAAACAATTAAAAATGATAAGTCAATGTGACACAAAAACAAGTATGCGTTAATCTGGTTACCACAAAAAATTGCGAAATGTCACGAGAGCATTTCAAGCACGATTGCACTATTACTCTAGTCGTGTTTTATTACACAGCTTGCAAATACTACACTTTTTGCTTACTGATTAAAAAAAAAACTTTTTAATACATATGGCCGTAAAGAGAATTAAAAGACCATTTTAATGAGTGGTCACAAGACCCATCTTCTCTATTTAAATTTTTATGGAGGGGGCTGTTGCGCCCCCAGGAATGATATTAAATCATCAGTCTCGACATTAAAAGTGCCGCCCTTGATATGAAAATTGACAGGTTTCATAATTTTAAATAAATCACAACGGGTAAAGAGTTATTCGAGGTGGCTCGTTTCAATTGAAATGCCGTGTATATGCAAATCACCTTATTTAGAAAAATCAAAAATGACAAAGCCTTCCTTCTCCAAGATAATTATTTTATAATATAGACCCGTATAAGTTAATGTATGTATATTACTGCTATTACCTTGTAAATTATGTAAGCTTAAAATACAATATTACTTGCAATCAACAGGAAAACAGAATCGGTTATGTATATAACACGTTACAATACGTATATTTGCGTAAAACTACTTTTACTTTTACTTCCTAATGTATGTATTACTTACCTTTGGTTTATAGCTGATCTTGGATTGCATGATCTGATATCTTCTAACGTTCTATTGTGTTTGAATGGTTCATAAGTGGCATCATAAATAACGATAATAGAATGTAAATGTATACATGATAGTCGAAACGTCGTATTTTCGAAACCAATTTCTTCAATTATTTCTGTAAAAAGAACAATATAAATGTTAGTTTTTACAGTAAAATAGAAATAAAACTAATAGTAATTTTAGTATCAGAATAATTGAAACATACATGAGTGGGTAAAATCCCACCAGTTTTGTATAATACAAAGGTATTTTTAATATATAAAATATTATTAAAAATCTGGTTTGAAGAACACAAATACAGGTTCACTATTAATATTTTTTGTGAACGCGTCCGAACATATCCCTCCCCAGCGATGTGGTTCTTTTTTGTGAATGTGTCTGAAGATATCCTTTCTCCAGCAGGGGCCTACCGATGAGCCTGTAGAAAGGCGAAATACGTATCTGCGTCTCTGGGGAGGGATATGTTCGGATGCATTCACAAAAAATATTAGTGAACCGGTATTTGTGTTCTTCACACCAGATTTTTAATAATATTTTATATTATTAAAAATACCTTTGTATTAATAGTAATTTTCATTTTATTGTACAATCGAATAAATGTAAATGCACGTCCCTAGATGGCAGATAAGGGGACGGTCAGGTCTCTTTTGGGGAACTTGATTAATAGCAGTCTTAAGCGGGCCTAAAAATGTTCTAATCCTTAGCGAAAGTTATCACCGTGGACCAGCTCTCCCAAGCTACGTTGTGAGGCAACGTGTTCAAAACGCCGAATGGCGACTGGGGTATATGTGACCTTGAACGTTCCCTGGGGACACTAGACGGCACTCCCTTGTATTTACGCCTTGTAGCCGGAAGCTATGCGAGTATTGACTTCATACTTCTTCCGTACTCGTCGAAATAGAAAGAATCGAGATATAAAACAAAATAAACGAAAAAGATAGAGTCTAAAGAGAATCCAAAACCTGAGGAGTCTACTAAAACTCCCTTGGTAATGGAGACTGATGAGACACCAGAAGCAAAAACAAAAAAATAGAGTCTAACGGAAGGTCAACACCATATTAAGATACTACCAGAGGAGCTGAACGCTGGGCTTTCAGCCAACCTAATTCGTAGTAATAAAAAAGAAATTAAAACTATTCCCGACTTGATAACCGGATATTGTTGTTTAAGGAAGCATATGTACAGCATGGGCTTGGTTAGGAAGCCCTGGTGTAGGAGATGTGAAAAACAGGAAGAAACTATCCTTCAAGTAATATGTACGTGTGAAGAACTAAAGGGACTCAGACAGAAACATTTCGGAAGAGATCTATTGGATCCTATGAGGGTATTCAAATTTTTCCTGAGGGGGATAGTGGCTTGTATCGAGGACACAAGAGAGGTCTATTGGTAGTGGTATAAAAAGCATTGCGCTTAGGTGCCTGAAATAACTGGCGTCCAACAGAAAGAATTAGATAGATAGATAGATAGATAGATAGATAGATAGATAGATAGATAGATAAGCATATTTTGAAATTAGTTAATTAGTCAATCTCAAGCTTCTAAAATCTTTTGTTGAAGATTATCTACATTGCTTGGGGGGGGGGGGGGGTAAATTATTAATCCTCTATCCTACCATATCTCACACGTGTGTCATTGACGATAAGTTAGGCGAATAAGAAGGTTAAGTAAGCGATCGACATTAATATTATCCAGAAACGCAAGAGTTACATAATAACCCTCGCAGTACCTCGCCGCACATTATACTGCAGAAAAATTATGTTTAGCATTTGTTGGAGACATTAACACTGCCTCAAGAATATTATTAACGAAACGAATCGCATATAATGTTTCTTGATTACTACTAGAGAAGATCCACTTCCATGGTAGATAGCCCCTCACATCATCGCACTTTCAGTAAGAATCGTGTGCCGCTTTCAGAAAAACTCATTATTACCAAAAATATCATATTTTTTCTGTAAAATTTTCACGATTGCTTGTATTTTCTTAAAATTCAATAAAAGTTCACGTAATCTCAAATTTTGTTTCATACTCAATCAATTCTTTTTTTTTATAGATCATGGAAGCCAATCGATTAATAAAATTTTATATTATTTTAAAATTGTTCAAGAACCACGAGAAGGAATTCAAACGTGGTGAAAATGCATACAATAGTGGTAATGTTAAAAAACTGACCTTCATTCGTGATGTTACCCCTGCGCTGTTGAAGGGTCAAGTGTATGCAAGCATGAAGAACAAAAACTATAATGTGGAGGTATGAAAAGAAAATTAATTCATGTTAACATTTTTAATCATGCTCTCTTACAGATAGCTGTTGATTTAGATGAGAAAGAAATTGACAACACTGCTTTTTATATGGAGAAAAAATGAGACTGCAGTCTTTGTTGTTGAAGGAGACGAAGAATGGTTATGTAACTTAGAGATTTTGAAAGAATTTTACCTAAAGGCGACGTTCAGGAATTGGTTTTGAGCACTTCGTAGTGATAAACAATGGAGTATTAGTGTACATACAAACGCTGTATTTGCATGTGCGTTAATTGTGGTTATTTGAGTTTAGATATTTTTGGAATGAATCGCATAATATATTTCGATTTTCGCGCAATTAAATATGAACATAAAACTTCAGGCAACGATAAAAAGCCTGAAATTGTGTGAGTCAAAGCATATTATAAATTTACACGAAATAATATTAGTGAATGAAACCTCGATACATGCAGATGTCATAAGACAAGCATGTGTTACTTTATGTCCTATATTTTTGAAATATATTGTTTATATAAAACAGTATGAGGAAAAATAAACGTTTTGAAAATAAAAGCAATCAGTTGTGTTATAAAATTGATTAAGATTCTTTAATAATTGGTGGCAATGAATTAGTAAACTCTGCATATATATATATATATATATATATATATATATATATATATATATATATATATATATATGGTAAACCTAATCAGTAGGCGATTAAAGGTCTGTATATTACTTCAAAATATATGTATTTAAAAAACTCTACATGTTTCGGCTGTATACGCCTTTTTCAAGAGAATACAAAATATGAATGACAGGATATAAATGTCAAGTAATTAAGTTAATTACTTGACATTTATATCCTGTCATTCATATTTTGTATTCTCTTGAAAAAGGCGTATACAGCCGAAACATGTAGAGTTTTTTATTAAGTTTATTATTTAATTAAGTTAATTACTTGACATTTATAACCTGTTATTCATATTTTGTATTCTCTTGAAAAAGGCGTATACAGTCGAAACATGTAGAGTTTTTTAAATACATATATTTTGAAGTAATATACAGACCTTTAATCGCCTACTGATTAGGTTTACCATATCATACCAAGGTCACGGATTAAATACGCTAATATTTCAACGGCGGAATTGTGAAATTTCAATTTGCGATCCATTCACGCAATACCGCAAATGCTTCCATCTGAGACAATACCGCCCAATTTCGTTTAAAATTATGTACAATTAATATTAAAAATTAATATTGGAAATAAAACTTACAAAAATAGAATGTTGTTAAAATGTCTTTCATTGCCAACTGAAATGTCTGCCTCTGTGCCTTTCGAAAGAATTGTACTCTTTGGCCTCTATAATCTGCGTTACATAGCGCTTTATGTCAGAAGTGCTTTGAATGTATATTATACGGCTCTACGATAATTAACGGCACCCCACAAAATTTAATGAGGCTGTGACACTGAATCACTATTCTGTTACCAGTAGCAAGGCTAATATTAAACATAAAAGTCTTAAAAAAATGTGGAATTAACCGGATGTACATACTTAGGTTTATGACACCTACTAATACTTAATTAATAATGATGTTTTATTTGTTTATTTATAAGGAAGATTTTTAACAAACTATCGTAAACCTTTGGAATTGTTGTCAGTAGGCACAATTTCTACGAAATCAACAAGCAAAAATTCCCCGTTATGACGTCAGACAGTACACTATTCAACCAATATGATTTTTATATGTAATAGTTGGTATAAATCAACATCAGTACAAGACGCACAGTCTTAGCACAACATTCTCACACAATCTTCTTTTTAACATCATAACAATCAGACTCTAACAAGAGGCATCGGTCTCAACAGCAGTTTTTTGTTAGTATAAGTCGTTGTAGACCCAAAATAAATGTATATAGTGTAAGTAAATATATTTAGATGAAAGTACATTTATTCATTTAACAAACAGTCACCGAATATTTAGATAGTACTGTAGTAGTGTTGTAAGGCTGTATTTACTATCTGTGCACGGTGAAACAACATCGCGGTCGTGATTCTAATAACTGGATACAACCATAACATTGGTTTTCGAGCCGCCACAATTTCGTTTCAAGAGCCGACATCTTTAAGTAAACTGCTTGGAAGATCGATAGAAAAATGTGGTCAAATAAAATGGTCAATTAGATCACCTAATCCCTTCACTTTGCATTAAACTTTGTTAATTAAAACGTATATACATCCTATTAAACAATAAAAATGTACTCAGAACTTAACACTACCAAGAAAAGATACTGAAATATCATGAAAAAAGTTAATAAAGCTAAGTTTTTGACTCTATAAGGGTTACGTTTAATTTTCATTCTTTCATTGATGATGTATCCTGAAATAGCTATTTAGTGTATCTCAAAATTAACTGCTACCATTAACCAAAAATAAAGATCTTGGTTGAAAACTATCATTTAATTAAAGTTAAATTATATACGGAGTTTTCGGGAAATTATGGTAACTATTCTAACATTGTTTTATTTAGTTTAATAATAATAAGTATACAGATAACAGATCAAATAAGTTGACGGTCTTAGTATAAAATAAGATAACCACGTTGAAATTTTTCTAATAAAAATATTTTTCTTCTGTACATAACAAAATATTTCATCAGTCCTATGACTCCAATCCTAAATTTTTTGCTTTTATTCGCTTTTTTGCTTGAATTTTTCAGATATCTCATGGATGAGAAACCAATAGTATTGCAACCCGATAAAGCCTAGATAATATGTATGCAATGTCCTTTGTTCGGATAGGCAATTTAGAAGAGAATGAATATAGAAATATCGTTCAACCGAGAATCTAGTTAGGTCCGATTCTTTGACTTTGTATTTTTCTCTTTGATAAAAATGTATGTACATCTTTCAGTAAGATAAGTATAGACATAGACATATAAGTGTTTAGATAATTTCTTAGCCGTTTATTAAATATAACAATAGACCAAACTATTAAAAAAAGAGTACACCAAATATACAACAGTGCAGACACCAATAGAAATTTGAACAATGACACAACATATATCACAATTCCATATGTTCCACAACTATCGGAAAAAATTAAATACACTTTAAAAAAATATGATATAGCTACAACATATAAACTTAGTAATACTAATAAACATTTATTTTCAAAACTTAAACCTAAAATAGAAAAAAATCGAGAAACACATGTCATATATAAAATACCATGTCGCGATTGCGATAGTTACTACATAGGCCAAACGAAACAATATTTATACAAAAAAATACAAGCCCACAAATACTCTAGAACAGACAAAACTGCTTTGTCTACACACAAACTACAACGCGATCACCATTTCGATTTTGAGAACACACAGATAATTGATAAAGAACAACACACAATGAAAAGACAAATTAAAGAAATGATTAGTATTAAACAGGAAATAAATTCAATTAACAACAGAAATGATATACAAAATTTAAGCAGTATGTACTATAACTTAATTTTGTAACGATCTACAATTTACCATCGTAATATATTTTTTTGTTATATACCTTATGTTATTTAAATATCAATTACATTTAAATATCATATACTTTTGCTTATCATGCTGACTGTTCCGTATTTTGATTCCTGTCTAGTTGTCCGAGCAGGTTTTCGTGGTTTTCCTTCTCGTTTTGAGCGAATGCCGACAACTTTGCATCTTAAGTCGCTCCACGGGCGCATCCGTAATAATAACTCATGTCTTGCTTTTCCCTGTTTTCTGTTTTGTGCTGACGTGGTCCTCTACTGGGTTGTAGCCTAGCATATGCGCTACCAAACTCTAGGGGGTCTGCCCGATGGGCAGTCAGGTGCCATTCCGCCTTTCCAGCAGGAGTGAGGAACCAAGCTACGCGGCGGGTATTGGAGTTTTTCGGCTTTTATATGAAATATTTACAAATATCAAATTAGAATGTATACATTCTAATTTGATATTTATAAATATTTCATATAAAAGCCGAAAAACTCCAATAATTTATCAATTGTTATATTTAATAAACGGCTAAGAAATTATCTAAACACTCATGTAGCTATGGAGTAATAATTAGCATTTCCAACATTCAAATCTGACATCTGCTCTCAAAATACTGACATCTGCTTTCAATAACTCACATCTACTTTCAAAATAGGCATCTGCTTTCTAATCTGAGGTTTGCTTTCATAACTGACACCTGCTTTCAAATCAGACATCTGCTTTCATTAACTGACATTTGCTTTCACTAACTGACATCTGCTATCAAAACTGACATGAGCTTTCAAAACTGACTTCTGCTTTCAACTTGACATCTACATTCAATAACTGACATCTGATTCATTAACACTGTTACTTTATAATGCATTTCTAAATAGCTTGAACCTGGGGCTATTGTGGCTTAGTGGTAAAAGCGACAGCCCGGCAAGCTGTAGACTTGGGTTCGAGTCCCAACGTAGACCATATTTTTCAATTAAAAAAAAATTTCGTATGATTTGCTTTGTAATTTGTAAACAGAAATGTTTACATCCCCAGTTACTCTGCAATTACATACATTCTAATCTGGTATTTGTAAATATTTCATATAAAAGCCGAAAAACTCCAATAATTTATCAATTGTTATATATATATATATATATATACTTTGAAGTAATGAAGTTTACCTTATATATATATATATATGGTAAACTTAATAAGTCGGCGATTAAAGGTCTGGTTCATTACTTCAAAGTATATATATTTAAAACAACCCTACATGTTTCGGCAATGATGCCTTTGTCAAGGGAATACAAAATATAAATGACAGAATATAAATGTCAAATAATTAAGTTGCTATGGTTTAAATTATTCAAAGATACATTCCAATAATAATAATAAATCATGCCTTAGTATTCCAAAAAATAGATAGCAAGGTGTGAACATATGTATTGTTCGCTGCCAGAAGTTTGTGCCTCTTTCTGGGTATGAACCTGTGTGTTGGTTGCTGCTGGCAGCTTGCGTCTCTCTCTGGGTGTGTGATTTTGTATTTGTGTGACCGCGTAAGTGTAGGGTTTTGTATGTTAGTGCGCTCGTGCGTGTGTTTAGTGACCGGTCGCGTAAATTTAGAGAAATCGGATAACCAGCCGTTGCGTAGGGCCGCCAACCCTTTCCCGGCAACTTCTTTACTTTTCCGAGCAGTACTTCGACGGCCCGACCCCCGCCCCAACGAGGCAAGGCGCAGACCAGCGAAGCGCACCCTGCACGGGGTTGCTCATCGCCAACCAAGGGAACACTCTTAGTGGCTACCTCAGTCGACGACGGTCACACTTTGTGCCATCTTAACGATTTCCGCAAAAGCGGGGGCAATGCACACACGTCAAACGTGTGTGTGCTGTTAACAGCAGCCTAGCCAGGTTGCCGCCCAGGACCGGTCCTAGTGGTGTGTGCATTGCGCGGCGCCGTGATTTGCGCCGCGTAGCTTGGTTCCTCACTCCTGCTGGAAAGGCGGAATGGCACCTGGCTGCCCATCAGGCAGACCCCCTAGAGTTTGGTAGCGCATATGCTAGGCTACAACCCAGTAGAGGACCACGTCAGCACAAAACAGAAAACAGGGAAAAGCAAGACATGAGTTATTATTACGTATGCGCCCGTGGAGCGACTTAAGATGCAAAGTTGTCGGCATTCGCTCAAAACGAGAAGGAAAACCACGAAAACCTGCTGTATATAACAAAAAAATATATTACGATGGTAAATTGTAGATCGTTACAAAATTAAGTTATAGTACATACTGCTTAAATTTTGTATATCATTTCTGTTGTTAATTGAATTTTTTTCCTGTTTAATACTAATCATTTCTTTAATTTGTCTTTTCATTGTGTGTTGTTCTTTATCAATTATCTGTGTGTTCTCAAAATCGAAATGGTGATCGCGTTGTAGTTTGTGTGTAGACAAAGCAGTTTTGTCTGTTCTAGAGTATTTGTGGGCTTGTATTTTTTTGTATAAATATTGTTTCGTTTGGCCTATGTAGTAACTATCGCAATCGCGACATGGTATTTTATATATGACATGTGTTTCTCGATTTTTTTCTATTTTAGGTTTAAGTTTTGAAAATAAATGTTTATTAGTATTACTAAGTTTGTATGTTGTAGCTATATCATATTTTTTTAAAGTGTATTTAATTTTTTCCGATAGTTGTGGAACATATGGAATTGTGATATATGTTGTGTCATTGTTCAAATATCTATTGGTGTCTGCAGTCTTGTATATTTGGTGTACTCTTTTTTTAATAGTTTGGTCTATAAGTTGTGGTGGATAATTATTATCAGTTAAGATTGTTTTAATTTTTTTGATGTTATCTTTTCTGTATTGAGTATGTGATAGTTTTACTGCCCTATCAGTCAGATTATTTATAATCATTTTATTGAATACTGTAGGAGCATTTGAGTGGTAATTCATATATCGAAAAGAAGCTGTGGGTTTATTATACCAATTTGTATAAATAGTACCCTGTCTATCATATCTCAAAGAAATATCAAGAAAATTAATACTAAGTCGGCGATTAAAGGTCTGTCATTACTTCAAAGTATATATATTTAAAATAACTCTACATGTTTCGGCAATGATGCCTTTGTCAAGAGAATACAAAATATAAAATTTATATTTTGTATTCTCTTGACAAAGGCATCATTGCCGAAACATGTAGAGTTATTTTAAATATATATACTTTGAAGTAATGACAGACCTTTAATCGCCGACTTATTAAGTTTACCTTATATACATATATATATATATATATATTTATAAATATAATATTTTCGTGACCTTGGTATGATATGGTAATTTCAATCAGTCGGCGATTAAATGTCCGGTTTACTTCAAAGTATATATATTTAAAACAACCCTACATGTTTCGGCAATGATGCCTTATCAAGGATATAAAATATAAAATATACTTTACTATATATATATATATATATATATATATATATATATATATATATATATATATATATATAAGTGTTTAGATAATTTCTTAGCCGTTTATTAAATATAAAAATTGATAAATTATTGGAGTTTTTCGGCTTTTTATATGAAATATTTACAAATATCAAATTAGAATGTATGTAATTGCAGAGTAAGTGGGGATGTAAACATTGCTGTCTACAAATTACAAAGCAAATCATACGAAACTTTTAATTGAAAAATATTGTCTATGTTTGGACTGGAACCCAAGTCTACAGTTTGCCGGACTGTCGCTTTTACCACTTTTGCCACAATAGACCTAGGTTCAATCTATTTAGAAATGCAATGTAAAGTAAGAGTGTTAATGAATCAGATGTCAGTTATTGAATGTAGATGTCAAGTTGAAAGCAGAAGCCAGTTTTGAAAGCTGATGTCAGTTTTGATTGCAGATGTCAGTTAGTGAAAGCAAATGTCAGTTATAGAAAGCAGATGTCTGTTTTGAAAGCAGGTGTCAGTTATGAAACCAAACGTCAGATATGAAAGCAGATGCCTATTTTGAAAGTAGATGTCAGTTATTAAAAGCAGATGTCAGTATTTTGAGAGCAGATGTCAGATTTGAATGTTTGAAAATGCTAATTATTACTCCATAGCTAATGAGTGTTTAGATAATTTCTTAGCCGTTTATTAATTATAACAATTGATAAATTATTGGAGTTTTTCGGGCATTTTATATGAAATACTTACAAATATCAAATTAGAATGTATGTAATTGCAGAGTAAGTGGGGATGTAAACATTGTTGTCTACAAATTACAAAGCAAATCATACGAAATTTTTAATTGAAAAATATTGTCTATGTTGGGACTCGAACCCAAGTCTACAATTTGCCGGACTGTCGCTTTTACCACTTAGCCACAATAGACCTAGGTTCAAGCTATTTAGAAATGCATTATAAAGTAACACTGTTAATGAATCAGATGTCAGTTATTGAATGTAGATGTCAAGTTGAAAGCAGAAGTCAGTTTTGAAAGCTGATGTCAGTTTTGATAGCAGATGTCAGTTAGTGAAAGCAAATGTCCGTTATTGAAAGCAAATGTCTGTTTTGAAAGCAGTAAACGTCATACATTTGTAGTTGCTATGGATAATATGATTCAAAGACACATTCCAATTGAATAATAATAAATCATACCTTAGTATTCTAAAATAGATTAACAACAAAAACAGGGAATCTATTTTAGAATACTAAGGCATGATTTATTATTATTCAATTGGAATGTATCTTTGAATCATTTTATCCATAGCAACTACAAATGTATGACATTAATATACTGTCATTTATATTTTATATTCCTTGAAAAAGGCATCATTTGCCGAAACATGTAGGGATATTTTAAATATATATATTTTAAAGTAAAACCAGACCTTAAAACGCCAACAAATTGAATTTACCATAACATACAAAGGTCACGAAATAATTATTTAGTAAATTCAATTTGTTGGCGATTTAAGGTCTGGTTTTACTTCAAAATGTATGTACATATTTAAAACAATCCTATATGTTTCGGCAAATGATGCCTTTTTCAAGGAATATAAAATATAATTGACAGTATATTAATGTCATACTTATACATTTGTAGTTGCTATGGATAAAGTTATTCAAAGATACATTCCAATTTAATAATAATAAATCATGCCTTAATATTCTAAAATAGATAGACAACAAAAACAGGGAAATGCAAGACATGAGTTATTATTATGTATGCGCCCATGGAGCGACTTAAGATGTTAAGCTGTCGGCATTCGCCTTAAACGAGAAGGAAAACCACGAAAACCTACTCGGACAGCCAGACAGGGATCAAAACACGGAACTGTCAGCATGATAAGCAAATGTATAGATATTTAAATAACATAAGATATATAATTATATAACAGCAACATATATTATGATGGTAAATTGCAGATCGTTACATAATTAAGTTATAGTATGTACTGCTTAAATTTTTTATATCACTTCTGTTGTTAATTGAATTTTTTTCCTGTTTAATACTAATAATTTCTTTAATTTCCCTTTTCATTGTGTGTTGTTCTTTATCAATTATCTGTGTGTTTTCAAAATCGAAATGGTGATCGCGTTGTAGTTTGTGTGTAGATAAAGCAGTTTTGTCTGTTTTAGAGTATTTGTGGGCCTGTATTCTTTTGTATAAATACTCGTAATGTTTAGTTTGGCCTATGTAGTAACTATCGCAATCGCGACATGGTATTTTATAGATGACATGTGTTTCACGATTTTTTTCTATTTTAAGTTTAAGTTTTGAAAATAAATGTTTATTAGTATTACTGAGTTTATATGTTGTAGCTATATCATATTTTTTTAAAGTGTATTTAATTTTTTGTGATGATTGTGGAACATATGGAATCGTGATATATGTTGTGTCATTGTTTAAATTGTTATTGGTGTCTGCAGTGTTGTATATTTAGTGGATTATTTTTCTAATTGTTTGGTCTATAAGTTGTGATGGATAATTATTATCTGTTAAGATTGTTTTAATTTTCTTGATGTTATCTTTTCTGTATTGAGTATGTGATAGTTTTACTGCTCTATCAGCCAGATTATTTATAATCATTTTATTGAATACTGTAGGTGCATATGAGTGGTAATTTGCATATCGAAAAGAAGCTGTGGGTTTATTATACCAAATTGTATAAATAGTACCCTGTCTATCATACCTTAAAGAAATATCAAGAAAATTAATACTGTTATTAATTTCTTCTTCAATAATGAATTTTAATTTGTTGGGAAAATTGTTGAATTTATGTAAAAGATAGTTTATTTTATTAGTCGGAATACATGTTATGATGTCATCTACATATCTTTTGAAGAAAATGGGGTGGAAGTCTAATGAATTGATAACGTTTTGTTCCAAATGTTCCATTACCAGATTTGCAATTGGAGCAGCTAAAGGAGAGCCCATGGCAATACCAAATATTTGATTATAAAAAGAATTTTTGTACTGAAAATATGTGTTGTCGAGACAGAAGTGTATACCTCTAATAAATTTCTTTTTTATTTAGTGATGTGTGCGGACTAATTTCATCCCATTTGGATTCTATTATGTTTATAGCTAGATCTGTAGGAATGTTAGTATATAAAGATCAGATGTCAGTTATTGAATGTAGATGTCAAGTTGAAAGCAGAAGTCAGTTTTTGAAAGCTGATGTCAGTTTTGATAGCAGATGTCAGTTAGTGAAAGCAAACGTCAGTTATTGAAAGCAGATGTCTACATTCAATAACTGACATCTGATTCATTAACACTGTTACTTTATAATGCATTTCTAAATAGCTTGAACCAAGGTCTATTGTGGCTAAGTGGTAAAAGCGACAGTCCGGCAAACTGTAGACTTGGGTTCGAGTCCAAACATAGACAATATTTTTCAATTAAAAATTTCGTATGATTTGCTTTGTAATTTGTAGACAGCAATGTTTACATCCCCACTTACTTTGCAATTACATACATACTAATTTGATATTTGTAAATATTTCATATAAATGCCGAAAAACTCCAATAATTTATCAATTGTTATATTTAATAGACGGCTAAGAAATTATCTAAACACTTATTTATATATATATATATATATATATATGAAAGGGTTTTTTTGGGGGGGAATCCAGCAAAATTAAACTCTATTAATTAAGTCAGTTCTTTATTCTTTATCCCAATATTTCGCACCGAAATTCGAGTGCTTCATCAGGGGATCAAAATGTGAACTTGTTTTGTCTGGAGAAAATTACTCATATGTTTATAATATTGTAAATTGATAAAACTAATGTCAACGGACTTACACTTAGTTGTTTTGAGATTACATTTTAAAAAACACACGACAAAACACATCTAAAAGGAAAGCCACACACGTGCATTATTGACGAACAAAAGAATTAATCGTACGCAACCATGTTGTTGTCACAAAGTTGTGACAAAAAAACCCTTTCATACATGTTCTAACGGCAAAGACTCCTGGTCTATTTATATATATATATATATATATATATATATATATATATATATATATATATACAGGACGTTATAAATATATTTTTTGTGTATATTTTGGCGTAAACGTAACGTTCGAGGTTAGTACTTATTTTAAACGTTTTTTTTTTAACTTAATGGTGCCTCTCCTCAACTAACTGTATTAGGATAAATTGCTTCACTAAAGGTCCTCTAAACGCCCCAATATTTATTTTTTTAATTTGGACGTAATCGTAACCTTTGAGGTTACTAGTTATTTTGAACGTATTTTATTTTTTTGTAGCTTAATAATGGTGCCTCTACCCAAAAACTTTATTAGGATAAATTGCTTCACTATTGATTACATGGCCCCTATAATTATTTTTTGGATAGATTTTCACATAGATATGCGCTTTTCCGAAATTACATCGATAACTAATGTTATTGTGAGTAGTGTTAGGTGCCCAACAGTAAACTCGCACTTTTTAATTTTTTTAAAATACCTTTGTATTACAAAAGACAGATAATATCGTTTCTATAGGTTAAATAGCCCAGACTTTAGCAAAAAATAATATATGCTATATGCAGATTTATATGTATTATATAACTGGTTTCTTTGCATCCAGTGCTGCCAAGATTAGTGCCTGTGATGTATTCACTAAACGCGCATATAAAGTGACTCTTAAATAATTTGAACAGAAAAAAAGAAAGTTTTTATTTGGTCGCAGCAAAGCCTTATTTGAAATATTTTTGTTCTAATATTACGTACATATTTATTACGTACTTCTGTTATTACGTACAAAAATCTTGTTCAAAAAAGAATTATGATTTTTTATAACGTACTTGATCTTTTAATAACGTAGTTATTATAAAGAGTGAGCCTTAAAAAAAGTTTTCAGAGTATGCCATGGATTAAATCACTTATGTCTTAGATTGATTAAGTGATCTAACTTATATTTAGTAGTATTAGTAATAGGTTACATCGTAACCTGTCAATTTGACTTATGATTATTTACAAATGACACTTCGTCAATTCTCTAAGCTCAGATGTCTATCTCAGTCGTTCATGGCCTACTTAGGATACACATTTTGTGGCTCACTTGATATAAATCTGGTATAAAGCACCATGCAGTACGTGTTAAATATCCGAGAATTACATTCCTTGACGGAACAGTAGAAGCTCACACAGTGACACACACCACAATTGCTGTTAGAGAGATTTGCTTCGGAAGATTATTAAATTCCACTTTACGTGTTAAAAATGAGTACTTGATCTGAGTGGCGACGTAAAGCATTATCAGTTGAAGAGCAAATAAATATAATTAAGAGTTGATAAGCTTTACTATGATGGTTTAAGCATCAACGAGTCAATAATATACCAATTAGCGGTCCTATTCTTTAAACTGAAGCGAAGAATTTGCCAAATTATTCAACGACAATGAATTTAAGTGCACAGCAGGTTGGTTACACCGTTTTAAATAACGTTATAACATAAGTGCTAGTTACATTCATGGTGTGTGGCTGCAATCGACCTAAGGGGTTTTATGAAAGACTGACATAAATTATATCTTTAATACTGAAGAAACTGGCTTGTTAAATAAACTTACACCTAATCATACACTCAAATTTAAGGGTAAAAAATGCGTGCGTTGGGGGCAAACAATCGAAGCATAGATTAACTATGTTGGTGTGCGTTAATATGACAAAAATTGAGAAACGTAAACTTTTTATAACTCGAAAATTCAAAAACCCAAGGCACATTAAAAAGCTACCTTGTACATATGCTACCAATCGTCGTGCCACGGATGACATCTAAAATTTTTGAAGACGAAATAAGAACTTGGAATAAAGACCTAACAAAACAAAAAAGAAAAATTTTATTGTTGATACTTTCCAGCTCATCCCTGTATAAGTGATCTTAAAAATATTCGTCTGGAGTTTCTACCAGCGAATTCCACGTCCGTGCTCCAACCAATAGATCACGGAATTATTCATACCTTAAAATGCTATTATCGACGCCTATTAGTAATGAAACATATTACGAATTTGGATACTGGAACTTCTAATAAAGTAAATTTGCTAGAAGCGATGGAAATGTTAGCCAAAGCTTGGCAACAAATTTCGTAAGAATCCATAAAAAATTGTTTTCAGCACGCTTGGAAAATTGATTTTGATGAAGACGACGATTTACCGTTGTCTCAATGGCTTGTCAAATATAATGATAACATCGATGAAGATAATTTGCCTTTAAGTTTATGATCACAAACTAATTTGCAGGATCCTAGTATCGTGAATTTAGAAACAATAGATGAATTTGTGTCAATGGATAATAATCTCATCACTTCGTGTATCCTCAGTGATTTTGTTGAGGAAGTTTTAAATCAAGAAGATAACAGCGATGATAATGAAGTAAACGAAGAAGAAGGGGCAGCTGAAATTGTAAAACCCAGTTATGAAGGTGCGCTTACTGGAATAAGAATAATTACACGATATTTAGAAACTCAAGAATGTATTACCAATATAATTTTAAATAATGCATTGAACATTTTTTAGAATCTATTTGTTTCAAGAAATCAAAGCGACAGGCTCTTGTTACCGACTTTTTTACTAATTAAATTTCTATATGTAGTTGCTTGTTACCTGCAATTTATTATTTTGTATATCTTTTTATTATTTTATAAATAAAAATACATTTTGATAGTATATACATAATTTTTAGTTTTTTTCTTTTATATATACTCCTTTTTTAACGTACTATTTTGTATAGTCCTGATGAGTACATTATAAGCGAGTTTTGCTGTACATCTTTAACTAAAATACATCAACACTTACTGGATGTTCATTTATTTATGGTGGTCAGTGCATGTGAATAAATGTTTGTGTTTTATTTATGCTGTTTCAGGAGTATATAAATAAGTACATATTGTCAGAGAAAGATTTATTGCGGAAAGGGATAATTAAAAAATAATAATTAAAAAAATTAGAAAGTTATGAGTCAAAATATTTCACCTTAAAATAATTACTATTTCAAGTTAAATTGCTCTTGTTTCTGCGATTTATGCGCAATACATCATATATAATCAATTTTAGAGTGAAATGTTTTTAAATGATATGTAATAAAACAAAAAACAAAACAAAAATCGCGCTTTTGTTCTTTCGAGTTCGATTGTTAGTTTTATCACATAAAAATATCGTAAATTACAAGCACATGTTTTAACGAGGACGGAAATAATTGTACCGCGTTTAAAACATTCAATGGTCCTTCTATTAGTAGCATTAATTAGTTTTGCTTTCACAATCTTACACAAACACATGCACACATATTCACAGACAACATGACGAGAGATCCTTCCTGTAAAACAAACACCGTGAAATTTATTCACCACGCGAAAACCAAAACATAACACCGCCAGTGTTGTAAATACACGAAATACGAGACAAAAATTCCTATAGTACTGTTACAAAATTTGGAAGGCAGAAGGTCAATTTATAGAATAAAAGGCTCATAAAATGTTAAATTCCAATTTTGATGAATCGAAAATATTCGAAACGTATTTGGAAATATTCTCTTTCTAGCTTTTTATTATTCTTTCTAGCGGATTTTTAAAATACTAAACTATAGATACATAATTTACAACGCTTTAAAACATATTTTACAAAACGAATTACAAAATTCAGACATCTAGGAGTAATCTAGAATCAAAATAATGACACGTTGTATATATGAGGGCGATTCGTAAAGTAAGTTACGTTTGGGTATTTTAAAAAACACCAAATACCTGAGGGGGTGTTCATTATATACAAATTAAAGCTACTACTTTCAGCTATTTTTCTACATAGCTTCCATTAAAACTGAGACATTTGTCATAGCGATGAATTAGCTTTTTAATGCCCTCTTCATAGAACTCTGCCGCCTGTGAATTAAGCCATGCTGGAATAGTATCCTACAGCTCTTCATCGTTCTCAAACCGTTGGCCCCCAAGCCATTTCTTCATGTTAGGCAAGAGATGGTAGTCGCTAGGAGTCAAATCAGGGTTGTAGGGAGGATGCTCAAACATTTTCCATTTAAAATTGTCCAGTAGGAATACCGCGTGAGCGGCGGTTTGCTGACGGCCATTGTAATGAAGCAAAACGATGGCAATAATCCACGTCGCTTGTTTTGAATAGCTCCTCTGAGCTTTTTCAGTTTTAAAGTAGACTTAAGTGTTTATTGTGGTCCCTCATTGCATAAAGTCTATAAGAAGGCCGCCTTTCTTGTCCCAAAAGATAGTGGCCTGACTTTTCTCACAGAAAAAGTTCAACGACACTTTAAAGATTTCCTCGTAGGCGTATTAGAGCGTCCCCACTGCATCGACTGTCTTTTCGACTCAACGTTGACATAGGCGGCCAAAGCTTCATCACCTGTTACGATGTGCCTGAGGAAATTTTCACCTTCAACATCGTAACGTGCCAGAAAAGTTAGTGCCGATCCCATTTTTTTTTGTTTTATGGTCTTCGGTAAGAAGTTTTGGGATCTATCATGAAAAAATTTGTGGTAACCTAAATGTTCAGTAACAACCTTGTACAAAATTATACAAGGAGGGAAATTTTGAGAGAAAAAAGCTTTCAGTTCTGTGATTGTGAACCGCTGATTTTTACCAATTTTTCCTCCGAGATTACCCACAAGTTCGTTCGTCACAAGAGTTGGTCTTCCACTCCGTTCTACATCGTAGACATTAGTTCGTTCTTCTCGAAAGATACGGCACGACTCAAATTAATACCTTTTCCTTTCGCCTATTCTGTGAGTGGTCATATGCTTTTGAAAGTTACTTCTATGAGGGATCTTGAAATAGCATTTGATCACTGCTTAAACTTCTATTCTCACGTGCAAAGCATATGCCTCTCAGTGTGTAAAACATTATTTTATCTTCCAATCTACTAAATTTTTCAATAACGTCGATCTTCTCAAGAGGTTATATTTTGTGTTTGTTGTGTGTAAACTTGAATACGAATCTATTATTTCGTTAAAGAACTTTCATCTTTAAGGGCCTTACGTAACCGTTTAAATTGAATTTTAAAATAATTGTTTTCAGAATAATTGAAACATACATGAGTGGGTAAACCCCACCAGTTTTGTATAATACAAAGATATTTTTAATAATATAAAATATTATTAAAAATCTGGTGTGAAGAACACAAATACAGGTTAACTATTAATATTTTTTGTGAACGTGTCCGAAGATATCCCTCCCCAGAGACGTAGATACGTATTTCGCCTTTCTACAGGCTTATCAGTACGCCTCTGCCGGAGAAAGGATATCTTCAGACACATTCACAAAAAAGAACTACATCGCCATATCACAGAAATTATCCAGACCGAGCGTAGAAGTAAATTCAGCGCTGCCTGTTGTCAGACAGCCGAAGTACCTCGCCCTGTCCACATAACCAATGCGAATCAACGACGCCCTTCTAAAGATGGCGCAGCCGTGTCTCTAGAAACTGCATTTTGTCTGTGTCTTCACTCATACTACGGACTAACCGCATGTGTAATGGATCAGAATAATTGAAACATACATGAGTAGGTAAACCCCACCAGTTTTGTATAATATAAAGATCTTTTTAATAATATAAAATATTACTAAAAATCTGGTGTGAAGAACACAAATACAGGTTCACTATTAATATCTTTTGTGAACGTGTCCGAACATATCCCTCCCCAGAAACGTAGATACGTATTTCGCCTGTTTACAGGCTACTTCGGCTGTCTGACAACAGGCAGCGCTGAATTTACTTCTACGCTCGGTCTGGATAACTTCTGTGATATGGCGATGTGGTTCTTTTTTGTGAATGTGTCTGAAGATATCCTTTCTCCAGCAGGGGCGTACCGATGAGCCTGTAGAAAGGCGAAATACGTATCTACGTCTCTGGGGAGGGATATGTTCGGACACGTTCACAAAAAATATTAATAGTGAACCTGTATTTGTGTTCTTCACACCAGATTTTTAATAATATTTTATATTATTAAAAATATCTTTGTATTATACAAAGCTGGTGGGGTTTACCTATTCATGTATGTTTCAATTATTATGATACATTACACATGCGGTTAGTCCGTAGTATGAGTGAAGACACAGACAAAATGCAGTTTCTAGAGACACGGCTGCGCCATCTTTAGAAGGGCGTCGTTGATTCGCATTAGTTATGTGGACAGGGCGAGGTACATCGGCTATCTGACAACAGGCAGCGCTGAATTTACTTCTACGCTCGGTCTGGATCATTTCTGTGATATGGCGATGTGGTTCTTTTTTGTGAATGTGTCTGAAGATATCCTTTCTCCAGCAGGGGCGTACCGATGAGCCTGTAGAAAGGCGAAATACGTATCTACGTCTCTGGGGAGGGATATGTTCGGACACGTTCACAAAAAATATTAATAGTGAACCTGTATTTGTGTTCTTCACACCAGATTTTTAATAAAATTTTATATTATTAAAAATATTTTTGTAATTGTTTTCAGTTAATTTCCGTTTTCGATTGTAATAACGTTTCAGTCCGAAAAGCTTTTTAAAAACCACACAGAAAAGCATTGACTTAAACCACTGAATACAGAAGGAACACACAAATCCATAATGGAGTAAATTTTGTCGAAAGCCAAATCAACAGCTGCATCAACACTGGGCAGGTGCTGTTGGAGATTGCAGGATGATGAGTATCTTTCGGCACAAGTGGTGTTGGCTCATGTTAAATAATAAAGTTATATTGGACTGATTCGATCTTTACTTGACAAAAATTTATAGTATTAACTACTAAATAACAACACTGTTAGATTTTTAGTGTTTAATGTATATAACACTTGAGAATTGTTTCACTCACTACAATGGCTTCATTAGGAATGTATCCAACAGAAGAAGAAATAAAGCAGATCTTAAATAATACCTCTGCATTATTCAATGATTATGATAAACGTAGATTACTTATTATGAATTGTCAACCCCCCAAATTATGTTCACTTATCAAACTTCACAAAGAGAACTATCCTATTAGATCAGTAGTATCATATGTAACAGCTCCAGTAATTAAAGTTTCAAGAGAACTTATACAGTTAATATACAAATATACAAAGTTTAATTTGTTATATATAGTACTAAAAATACATATGAACTAATCAATAGAACTAAAAGTTTAATTTTATCTACAATACTAAATTAATATCATTTGATGTAAAAAATTTATTCCCAAGTATACCAGTAAAATAAGTAATTCAACTAATAAAAGGGATATCAGAACACAATAACACTAATTCCATAACTTAAGAAGAAGTTTTAAGTCTATTAAATGTTCGTACAAAACAGAATTATTTGCAGTTTGAGGAGAAACTTTATACCTGTAACGAAGGGCAATTATGGGCAACCTCCTTAGTCCATTACTTGTCGAAATTTTCATGCACCATTTGGAAAACAAAATTCTTAGAAATCCTTCAAGTAAAAATATCCTTTCCTGGCATAGATACCTTGATGATATATTAACTGAGTTCTTTATTTAATTGTATTAATTCACTATACAAAAATATTGAATTCACATAAGAAATATAAACACATAATTCAATTAATTTTCTAGATTTGTGCATTAGTAAAATCAAATAGACTCGACTTTTCTATTTATAGGAAACCTTCACACACAGATATAATCATACATAACAATTAAACATACCCTATACAATACAAAGTAGCAGCATAAATATTTCACTTACAAAATTAAACTTTGAAAAAGAACTTAACACAATAAAACAAATTGCAATAAACAATAACTATAAACCAGAAATGATTGATAAAATTCTCAATAAAAATTATTCAAGAAAGCTGTTTCACAAGTCTATCTCATAATAAAGGATACCCAGAATAAATACAAAAGAATTACATATTGCTATGAATAGTGGTTTGTTGCTTTTAATTGTGCCACCATCCACAACTAAACTTCCCAACTAGGATACTCAGTCGGTTGATTTCCAAAAAAATGGGACTTCTTACTTCTCAGGGTTCCAAAAAGGAAAACGTGGTCTTCTACAAAATTTTTAAGGCGGCTGTAAAAGTGTAATGTAGCCCGGCCCTGCGGGGCTACATCGCTGCGTTGGTACGCAGATGCGTTGATGTATTAAATAATAGGCAGGTAAAGTTGGTATAACATCGTATAATTAAATAACACTTATAACGATATAACATTTACTATTTACATAATTATTAATAGGACGGTAGTCGAAAGGAGAGTTCTATCTCACACTCGCTATGTCGTACTGTCTATCTAACTATGTCTGATCTCTGATTCTCTGATGGAACGTCTTATATACATTAGAGTGTCCTCCTTTTGACTATGTCCTTACTTTACTATCAACAAGAGGTGCAAGTGTGTAACTTGTAATTGAGAACGCTCGTGTATGTAAATCAGATGGACCGAGGTCATGTTTTTGAATACAATACAAATAAGACCAGGGCCGCACCTTGACTACATCAAGTAATACAAAACATTACCCAATTAGGTTATCACACCTTCCATCCAGTGAGAAAGAAAAAAACAACAGGGTTTGTTTGATTTTTTCTTTTTCTAGAAATTTATATATCTACTTATGTTTTCTTATTTACTAAATGCAGATATAACTTACATTAATGGGATACATTTACTTATCTTCTAAATATTTGGCATTTATTTGACACTATTATCTATCTATTACAAATGTTCTGTAAAATTATTTAACGTTATTACAGAAAGTATTTCTATCTATATATCACACATAATAATATCAAATCGTAAAAGATAAATTTTAAATGGTACATTTTAAATTGTAAAATTGTATAAGTAAAATGATAAATAGCCAAAGGTAAATAGCGAAATTGTATAAGGGCCGTTGTACACTGTCTCAAGTTTGTTTGCTTAAATTTCTATCTTCATAACATGTAGTAGTAATTTGGAATAGTTGGCTTATTACGTAGTTTTGCAATTCTTGTCTTTCTTTAAGTTTTTCGCATTCGACTCTTGTTTTCAATTCTTTTTGTTCGCTTAACTGTTTGTCTTTAATTCTTTGTTTGATTGTTTGTCTTCAATTTTTTGCGCTCCCTTTTAATCATATTTACTTGAAAATAATTCAACTCTCTTTCTCTCTTTTTTGCTCTATGGCAAAAATTATTATAGGAAATCACTGATTCGTGAATTTTCCCGGACAACACATATTTAGTTTATGTCACGTTCTGTGAAGTAATTCTGAGGATGGTTAAGGGCGCAAGTGCTGCTGGTTCCCTTATAACTCATTCCCCTTATCTTCAATGCAGAAAATCTAGAGACCAGTTAACAAAACACATTTTGTTAAAACTGTATTCTCTTAAAAAAAATTATGAGAGTGTTTTTCATCGTATAGGACCATTTCCTTGAAGTGCATGCTTGCTTCATTACGACTCTGGAGCGAATTGAAATTTTTTGCCTTTCTTGTCACTTGGAATTCTCTTTATTAGGTTGGTTTCATTTTCGACAGTTCCATAACTCTGAGATGATCAGTCCTGGAGTTGACGGAAACTGTAGCTGGTGTTGGTTTCGTAATGGTACGATCGATAAGTCTCTGTCGTCTATTGGGCACCTGACGTGATAAGGATGCTATCGGTCGTCCCGTTACTAACCCTTACTACTCAATAATGTTCTCAATAATGTATATTTATATTTTCTGAGTTACTTATTTTTAATAAAACAGCAGTAAAGGTATTAGAAATTAAACGAGCACAGGATAAAATTTAAATGAATATTTAATACAAAAAAAATCAAAAAAGAAAAAAAAACTATCTTTATAAAGTATAAAGATATTGTATCTTTCAATGACACAATGAGGTAAAATATATCCACTGTAAATTGACAGCTAAGTGGATTAAAACTTCCTCTAAATTACTCCGAACAACTTATCTAAAAAATAATAAAATTTATTTTTAATTTCTCCCCAGAGAACCACACTGTATAAACAAATTTAATACACGACCAAATCTACGCATGTGCAAACATCAAACACGTGAAAAAATACCCTTGACTTCCAAACGAGCAAAATTTTACAATTATAATTTTTATAATAGAAATGTTAATAATACTCTTTATTATTTTTCTTTCTAATAATAAATCTCTTAAATAACAATATTAAATATAATATAAACATTCTTATAATTTTTAACTTACGTTTTATGAATTCATAAAAACTTACAAAATTACTGGAGACAAAGAAAAGGTGCTTTTTACTTTTTATACATCAAAATTTATAACGAGAAATTTATCTCAGTAACTCTACAACATCAATCAAAACACTTTTCAAACAATTAACCGATAATTAAATATATTTAATTATATATTACTCAAAGCCACCTTTCTAGTACGGGATATTTAACTGGTCTCCACCTCAATATCTCCCGCTATCGCTTTCACATAAAGACGACCTTCAAAAATCAAGTTTTTGCATACGCACATTTTATCTAAGTAAATCGGATATACACAGATATCCACAAATAATGTACTATCGTGAGCAAATGAAAGTGCACACTTTATTATGTTGGCATGTCGAAATTTCAAAATTTATCTAATGTATACAGTACTTTTGAAGTGTCAGTATCAGCATTTAATCATAACATAAATGACATTAGCTTGACAATTTGGTAAAATTTACGCAGCTATAATAGTGCGTTTACTTTCAATTGCTCACGATAGTACATTCATTTTAAATAAATTTTTTATATTATTTAGGGAAAAATCCATAACAATATGTAGGTCGCCCTAGTGATAAAATTTCTGAATTTCTAAACAAGAATAACATAAAAGTAGCATTCAGAACAAACAATAAACTATCTAAATTCATTAAACACAATAATGATAAACCCCCCAAATACCAACAATCAGGAGTCGATATGCTGAAGTGTAGTGACTACCCTAAGGTTTATATTGGACAGACTGATTTGTTAGAACATCTAAGATCGTTTAGATTGGGAAAAAATGACTCGTCGTATGCAAACCATCTTCTAGAAGAAAAACATAAATTTTATCACAACTTAGACATCTTACATATAGAAAATAAAGGACCAAAATTAAACTTATTAGAATCTCTAGAAATTAATAAAAATAGAGCTTCTAATAATTATTAAAAGACCAATTAGAAACAAATATAGATAAAACGCGTTACATCCAATTGTACGTCATACTGGATCCATGACGACAAGTCCTATATATGCTGCCGGCAAGATGTCAATTATAAGATTTCAATTATAAAAAGGTCAATAATTATGCAATTAATTGCTTCGACTGTTTACAGAAACCTTTCGGCATTATATCCAATTGACGCAACGAGATAATAAACACAATGTAGTTCTAAAAGAAACTTTTTTAAAAAAAATTTTATCAAAACAAAATAAACGGGAAAAATGTATACAAAACAAGGCTTATTTGACAAATATGTTATCTTTCAACACCGCAAGTAACTATTACCCTGTTAAAAATATTTACAAGAAACATTTAGTATTGAATCGGAAATTATGTATTTATTTGCTATGAATGTCTATATTATAATCAATTTATAACATTTTGTATTTAAATTAATGAAATAAAAGCTTTAAAATGTAGTTTAACAAACTAACGGTTCTAGTTTCTCTAATACAGTTATGACAACATGTAAACGTCATCAATGACGTACAATTGGATTTAACGCGTTTCTTCTATAGATCCTATTATTAAATTTTTTTTTCATAATAAATTGGAGTTTTTCATCATATACTTTACACAACAGATGATACTAATTAGTATACCTCCCCCTCTTCATAATTTGTGCCTTATTATATAGATGCACCTACCTACCCGTAATATTATATACATTTCTGATGAAGTCACTGTAGTGAGCGAAACAATTGTCAAGTGTTATATATATTAAACACTAAAAATCTAGCAGTGTTGTTATTCCATTGTTATTAGATCCAAAACTTTAAAATTTGCTTTCGTGGTGGTATTGTGCTGTAATAAATTGAGACTTGTCACCAAATATTCACCAAACTTTCTCAAAACATTTTTTACTTCTTAACTATGTTCGAGATTATAAAAAATCGTAGATCGCTAATGCTTTTGTTAATTCCATAATTTCTTATGGAAATTATCACTTCAAACATTTGTATTTTAAAAATACATATTTTTCAATTATCAGTGTTATTAAACTGGTAAATAGCTAGGTTAAAACATACAATAAAGCTTGTAGCTAAGTATCATGGTCTCTAAGACGTTTAGCGGAAAGCGACAGCCTTTATGTAAAGGAACGCTTTTGGCTCCCACGTAATGTACAAAAGACCTGATTTTGATATAATCAAAACCTATTGACTTTGCAAAATTTGGCGTTAATAATGATTGGTAGTAGGTGCTTATTGTTTTTGACACGATTTAATAATTAAATCGAGGAAATCAAATCCCATACATGAGAACACCCTTCATCTAATTTTACTCTTAAATCGTGAACATATTACCAAATAGTTACAGGTTAAACGAAGGTAGGGTAACAATTTTCCACCTGGATTTAAACAAAGTTGTTTACAATTTATTTCATCTCACATCTACGTAGCAAATATATTTTCTTGCAAATCGTCCAATTTCTTAGCGATCAATAACTAATTTTGTTTATACAAGCTGAACTTCAAAGTTATACGTTTAAAATGTTTACCATTCTTAATCAATCTTAAATGTTTTTTACGACCGTTTCTTTCGATGGAATTTAGAAACCCTATATTTTAATGTACATTCTGTTTCTTTATATATTTATTTTTGCCAACATGCCAAAATATTTATTCAAGTAGCAGTTTGGGTGTAAGTACATGTTTATGTAGTAAATAGTTCACACAATTTCACATTTATACTGATTTTTTTACAATATTCAGCGTTCGACTGATCATTATTTAATTTATACTAAAGAATGTTATGCAAATTACTTACCTACATAACACATCGCTTCTTGAAATAAAATAATCAATGTCGTTACAGCCCACCAAAGTATCACCATCTCCACGTGTTCTTACACGTTACTGCAATTATCCTGTAGTCCTTGACGAACGCATCACTAACAATAAACGTTTTTAGTGTTTGTTTAAATTTTTGATTCACTTACGCACTTTGAACTAAATCTATTTTTACTTGGGCGTTTCACTTGTTGAAAGTTCTGTTTTAACAATTCACTATAAATTTCACTTTTAGTATTTCGAATTTTCCAGATTCACTTTGCAGCTGTTAGTGTCACATTTTTAGAGATCACTTCTAAGTTTTTAACCTTATAGTAGAGTAGTGTGCGAAGCAAGTGAAAAATAGAAATTCGATTAGATTATTATATATTCATATATCTGTATTACAGAACAATTTGAATTATTCAGATTTAATTATGATAATCATTTAATTCGATTGCTATTCGAATGAAAGGATTACAAAAATTAAAACACTCTTCGGTAGGCTTTTCCTGTTACTAGTTCACAAAACAATCGCTTAACTTACTAACACTAAGACTAAATTAAAAGGATTAGTGCCATTTCGTAGTTCTACGTTTGTTTAAAAATGACGCAGTTACATACGTCGCGCATACGACCAATGCGGGGTACTGTTTAAAAATTTTATAGCAGAAGTGCTGGATTTATATTATAATAGCGCCAAAATTAAATGTGTACTTTGTGTGTTGGCCAAAAGGGATTGTCAACGTCACATAAATAGCAAACACAATTCGTTGATAAAAGGTGGCAAACGACACTATAAAAAATTTAAATTTAATTTATGCGTTACCATTCTTTTATGCAATCTACCGTTTCATTTACTAAACGACGAAGCATTTGTCCTTTTGGAACAAATACGCGGATTGTAACCAAGTCAGACATAGTTACTAAGTTTAGTACCATCTGCTCGTGAACATATTGAAAAAAGAATTAAATCGGAAATGAAATATAAAAAAACTGTGGTTAGGTGTGGACGAAACAACATTCTGTGGTTAATGTAATGGTAGGTACAATGGAACCATTTCAACCGTCACCCTCTGTTCTACTTGCCTCCAAAAAAGTCGAAAATTGTCCTGCCGATGGGATTAAATGCGGTGTTGAGCTCATTGAAGAAATTTGAACTTTCAAATAAGCAATTATTATTGTTTATGAGTAATGGTTCCACAAACATGCTTTCCTTAGGCCAATCTCTTAAAATATGAAGTGGTAACCTCTTATATGTAACGTGTAAAATCCATGCTTTGAATCTTGTGGCACAAACGATTCGTACATGTTATTCACGAGTGAATGCATATTGCTAGTACAACGGCAGGATACTTATAATTCAATTATCTGCTTAGGGAACATTTCAAAAAAAAAAACTTAATGAAACAATAACAATATAATACACAAAATAATTAAGAACAACCAAGACAAAATAGTTAAAAGATCAAACTCAGGTGTCTACAGGTTGACGTGTAAATAATGTGGAAAGCTTTATATAGGACAAACAGGTAGGATGTTCGAAATTAGGATGAAATAACACGAAAGAAATTATAAAGACAAGAAAATAGACTTTCGCAAATAATTTGATTTTCAAAACAAAGATTCAATAAAAATTTCAAAATTACATATTCAGGTAAAAAGCAAAAAACATCCTTATTAGTAAGTTTAGAAATCAACAGCTGTAATAAGGTAGGTTTAGTGTTACATGATCAGGTAGACTTAAATAACTCCCCTCTTCTAAATATAAGATTGTAATTTCTCACTCCATCTATTCTTCTTAATATTTTATTGATCCACCTGAAGAAGCTATTGTATGGCGAAATATTATTGTCATTGTTTACGATAAACGTTTGGTACATTAAAACTATTACTTATTTCTTAAGAAAAGACTGGCAGCATTAACAGTGGACAGCTAACTCGGAGAAATCCAGACGTTGATTCTGTTATTAATAAAAGCTAGTACTAAAAGAAATAGACATATTCAAATTAATATAATAATTTTAACGAAGAATTAGAAGTAGCTATCTTATAAATTACACATCCTTGTATAATAAATTAGTTCCACTCTTCCACGTGCCGGTCTATTATGCTACTACCTAATTTTTCTTTTATAGTTTACGAAGGCAGCAAGTAATTATTTGGGTATTTACATTAATGCTATCGCATAAATAAATAAAGAGCTTTATTGAAAATTTATTATTTATTTCAATCGATTATAAGTATACGCAGACGCCAGGATGCACGTGCCCACTAACAAGCACAGGTATATTTATTTAAATAGGAAATATTCCAAAAATTACAACTACCAGAGCTGGTCTCTTTTCGTTGAGTCTAGTAAAGCAATACAAAAATTTTTGATAAAACAAATTTATTTGTAATTATTCAAAGTATTTTTCTCCATAGTTGAGGCATTTTTGCATCAACGAATACCAATATTGAAAATATTTTCTCCAATTTTCCTACTAGGTTGTTTACTTCATTTTTAAATGAAAATAATGGAAACACAAAGAAATCATTAGGTGTCAGGTCTGGACTGACTACATTGAATAACCCACTTTTTAATAATAATAATAATTCATATTGAGAATAAAACACTTGGCTATATTTCACTAATTATTAGGGCCCGGACACGAGAGGCTGATGACTCATCGCCTACAGGCGTACTATTGAAAATTTAAAGAGTTTTTAATTTTATTTATATACTTGGAAAACAAACGGGTGGCCATCTATAAAATACGAAATAAATTTTTATTTGCTCATTTTGTAGTTCAATGAGTAAAGGAGTATTAATATTAATTAGCAATACCTTCTCAAAGTTCTTTTCTGTAAGATTTGTTCTCTTTGAATGAAATACATCCTTGTAGATAGAAAACGTCCTTTCTTAATCGCAACTGGTTATAGGTGCATACTGGAAATATTATTTTATTTCAGCGTATTTAGCAGTTAGATTTTGAGGCATTGTCCCCATGCACAGTTGTCGCAATGTTATTAAATCTGGATTTATATTAAAAACTTTTGCATAAGGCCACATCTGAAGTCACTTGGAATATTTTTCATTTTATTAATAGCCACATTTAATGTGGTTAATCCATCATTTAATTTGAGATTTTGATTTTCAAAACAAATGATTAGTTTTGGCAAATTTGCAAAGTGTACCTGAATAAAGTACAACTGATTTTTTAAATTTGGAATTTGTATTAGTTCCTTGCACTCATAGATACTTCGAGGATCGTCATTTAAACATATAACGAAATTTTGTAAGCAAAAAGTAAAACCATGAAAACCTTCTCTGGCAGAAAATCCCTGACTCGATCTCGGGAGTACCAGTACGATAAACTTGTGCGTTGCCAGTGCGCTATCGGCCGGCTTAATGTTTTGGACATTCAGATACTCAGTAGTTCAAGCAGAAGTGTCAATCCGTGCGCTATCGTGATGCAAGATGATCCCACCTCTTCGACAATTAAACTGTAGTATACCATTTTGAGTAGACCTTCAGCGCTACAGCGAAAATATATTCATCGTTCCCAAAAAATGTGGCGACCATGTTTTTGCTGCGGCTTTTTTCCCGAACAACTTTTATTGAAAACAACTAACTTTCCATGATCCTAATTACCGATTGTTCATTTTGTTTTTTCCAGAATAATAGCAGTATAACCAAGTTTTATCAACTGTAATGATGTTGTACACTAAATGGGACGATTTAGAAAAGGTCTGTACTATCTCATACGGTCTTCTTTCTCAACTATACTTCATTTACATTGAGAACATGGTAGTGCCGCATGAGCGATAAGCGTTTACTAGGAGATTTCGCTTCCCTAGAGACTCGAAACATGTCATTTAAGGAAACTCGACTAGGTTAAAATTCATTGTACTACAAACACCAGATTGATTGTTTCAAAACATTCCTTATGGCCTAAACCAGGAGTGCTCAGACTTTTAGGGATTGCGATCTACCATAAAGCATTTAGGTGACAAGCGATCGACAGATTTAACAGATTTATGAAAATGATTTATTGCAATTACTTATAATATATAAATACAAAGTATATTATACTTGTATAAGTTAAACTTCTGATAAAATTTCAACGATAGAAATTTTCTTTAGTCACTGCTTTCATTTAAAATTCAGATGTTGATGCATGGCACTGCATATCATCCACAAACTTATCGAAGGACGGTTCCTAATTACTGAGTACCAACCGCAGGCATGTTGAGAGATGTCAATTGCGATATTTCGTTTTAACAATTTTCATTTCTAAAAATGCAGACTCGCACAAGTAAGTTGAACCGAAGAATCCTGTTAACTGAAGAGCTATTCGTTTTAAACAAGGATATTTGTTTTCGGATATAAAAGACCAAAACTTGGCATCAATTGCTCTGGCTTTGAGATGTATATCTGAAATTATCTGCAATACCTCATTGTGTACTGAAGAAATCCCCATATTGAAAGTGTTTGTTATTTCAGAAGCAGTTTTTTCAACGTCTTCACAAAAAATGGATAAGTCATGAAAGTTACAATATCCACCAGTTGCTTAAGATCAGAGAATCATTTTCAAATTCACTCTGAATTTTTCTTAGTTGTGTCTCGTAATTATCATAATTTGAGTGAGAACTTGAGAAGTTGCCCTTCTGTTCAAAACTGGAAAATTTATATAGCCCTTTTTGTTTAACTGATTAATCAACAATATCGATAATGGTTTTATTTTTTGCCTGTAGTTCCAAATTCATGAGATTCAAATGAATTGTCACATCCGATAGGAAAGCTAAATCACGGAACCATTTTCATTTCTTTGTATCTCTCTCAAAATTTTCCGCGGCTCAACCATCTTATGCCTGTATAAGGAAATAAATCAGTTTGCTCGGCAGAGTCGCTAGCTTCCAACTGCACTTTGAAGAGGCGTTGTTGCAAGCTTCGCGCACGGATTGAATTCACGATCTTTATGGCAATATCCACGATATCATTCATATTCACTATTTTTGAACATAGAACTTGCTGATGAATGATGCAATGGATTGCAAAAAATTATGAGCAGTCTTCGTTAGTTCGACGCAATGTAACAAACCCAATTTGATTGCCTGTCATTGATGGTGCTCCATCAGTTGTAATGGACATGAGTTTGTAAATCATATTGTTTACAAAATTTAGGAAAACTTTGTAGATATCTTTCTTTCGGAGGCAGCAACGTTAACAATTCTTCTTTAACCGACATATAAGAATATACCATCCGAATGAAAATACATAATTGAACAGTATCAGTCATATCGGTGGTCTCATCAAATTGCAAAGAAAAGTATGTGCATTCCATAATATCATTTTTTAGTTTTGATTCCAAATCTGTGTTCATGATTTCGATACATCTAGTAATAGTTTGGCGAGATAATTGTGCATCCTTGATAGCAGATATAATCCTTATTTTATTTTTAAAGTCATCAAATAATACATTCGCCGCTTCAACAAATGATTTTTTTACTACCGCTCCACCTGTGACAGGTTTCTTATGTTGCGCCAGTATGTAGGAAATTTTAAAAGACGCGATTGTTGTAGCAACTGATTATTTCGCTACCGTAGTAAACATGTATTGCTATCCCTTTAAAATACTTTTCAAATCTTCCACTTTTCGTTTACTTCATGCATTTTTTTGCAAAAAATCATGTTTATAGTTTTTAGGCATAGTTTTATAATACATTTCTAAGTTCTCGCGTTTGGGCAATGCCACTGAAGATCGATAAATGAGAGGAATACACTTATCTTTGACGACAATAAACAAAAATTCTCCCCCCCCCCAATCGTTATTAAAATGGTAAGTTTTTCTTTCTTTTACTGCACTCATTTTGCCTTTCAAATATCACGTGTCGTTCAGATATTCAGTTATGTCGTCGCGGATTTTTATATGAATGTTAATTCGTGAAGAATCGGGAAGGATCGCCGAACGTTGGGTAGTTGCATTGCCTCGGGAGTCTTGCAAATTCCAATAAGAGACAGAGACGGCCTAGACGTTGACGTTTGAGAGAACTCGAATTTGTGGAGTGATTATTTTTTATTTTTTCGCGATCGACTCTAAAAGCTCTCGCGATCGACCAGTCGATCCTGGTCGACCGTTTGGGCACCTCTGGCCTAAACCACGAATGAAATTGTAAAGAGTTGATTTTTTTGCTCAATTGCATGATTCCTTGTGTAAATGATTACGTGAATCTTCGTAGTTTAAAAATAGTGAAGTGTATCTCAACGGTCACCATCTGCAGCAAAATATCATGATTTGTTAAAGGGACTCAGCGGAAAGAGAACAAGCCTGTATCTACAGATATTAGTATGGATGTAAACATTTTATAAGGGACTAGTAACCGAAATAAAAATACAATTTAATGATGTGTAGAGAGAAAATAGTAATTATAAACAATACATGAATAAATAATAATAACTAACTTTTAAATAAAACAAATGCGCCGTAGTAGATAACCAGTAAACTATAAACATTTTTATTTAGGTATTTATACAGGAAAAATAATTGACAGCGTAGAACGTGTTAATTAGATTTAGTGAAGTCGTATTTCCGCAGAAATGTATCGCCTGTTTAATTAAAAGTAACCGGACGTATTTAATTTTTCATGTTAGTTCGTAATTTTAGCTGATCTTGTTACGCAATGACAATAAACATGAGCTTTTACCAAAATATTTTCATTATTTAATTAAAAAACTCGAAAGATAGACAATTAAAATATGTATACGAGTATGTGTTTACTATATAGGCTATTCATTGAATTTTATATTAGAAACCCTTAAATGTCCAAAAATAGAATTTATCATTTTTATTTAAAGACTTGTTCAAATATAGAGTATCTGTTCTATGATTCTAAAGCATGTTTGTATTTATAATCAGAATTTTGAATGTACATACTAAGAAAAACAAAACAAAAACAAATTTAAGTGATATTTTTCTGTAACATCCTTCTATATTTTCAATAATATCGAAATATTATTAAAAATAAAATCGAGGGTTTTCCAAATTGATTATAGCATTAAAATATTTATTTTGTTTCAGGTGAAACTGCATATACGCTAGTGTGTGTCCTATACAAATCGAACAATGGCGCCGCTTTCTGAAGAACAGCGTATTGAAATCATAAAAATTGATTATGCAAACAGTCGGTCGTTAAAGCAAACCCATCGTAGAATTCGTAGTCTTTTTGGCGCTTTCAATCGTCCTGCTGATCTAGCAATTAGAAATTTAATTAAAAAATTTGAAGACATTGGATCTGTTTGAGACAAACCTCATTCGGGCAGACCAAAAACTGCACGTTCTGCCGAAAATATCGCCGCTATCGCAAATGACCCATCAACATCAATCTCACGACGCTCTTAAGAATTAGGCATTACCACAAACCAGTTTATGGCGAATTTTACATAAGGTTTTGCAATTGCGTGCATACAAAATTCAGTTAACACAAGAACTCAAGGAGACGAATCATCGACAACGCAGGAATTTTGTTAATTGGATCTTAGAACAAAGAGCAACAGATCCACATTTTGCGCATCAAATAATTTTTAGCAATGAGGCACATTTCACATTAAATGGGACAGTGAATAAACAAAACTGTCGTATTTGGGGAAAAGAAAATCCTAGAACTATTCATGAGCGATCACTTTATGCGCAAAAATGTATTGAGGACGATCACGGCAATAGTATTTTGGTAAATGCAGAACGTTATAATGCAATGTTAAGAAATTTTGTATGGCCCTACTAACTAGACGAAATTAACATTGATGAAGCATATTTTCAACAAGATGGTGATACGTATCATACAACGCACGCATTACTATGCGATTCCCTGGACATGACATATCACGAAATACAGATGTAAATTAACCGCCAAGGTCTTACGACTTTACGGCCAGCTAACATTGAAACCCTAAAAAATAACATTCGAGCAGCTGTACAGGATATTGAAGCTCCCATGCTTTGATGAATCATGGACAATTTCAATTCTCGCATTGATCTATGCCATCGTAGCCGTGGTGGACATTTAAACGATATAATCTTTCACGTTTATTTGTAATGTATTTTACTTTGTTTTAAAATAAAGATACCGGAACTTTTCCTTACATTTTATTTTTTACAATAAAACAAAATCCTATAGTCATTTTTGGAAAAGCCTTTATATATATATGTATCGGTTTAAAACGCCCGTCTTTCGATGTCTGTTTTCCCATAAGTTGTTCCCCAAACCTATCACTTTTATCTCATTGTCGATTTCTTCCCTACAAGTTCTTCTACGTCTCCCTCTTTTGCGCTTTCCTTGTGGCGTCCATTCCAACACTTGCTTGGACAGCCGTTCACCTGCCATCCGTTACACATGTCCATACCATTGAAGTTGTTTCGTTTGGCTGGCGTCTACTATGGTATGCTCGACTTCCATGATTTCTCTTATCCTCTCATTTCGGATTCTGTCCTTTCTAGATCTTCCTGCAGCTCTCCTCCAGAAGTCCATTTTTGTTACCAGTAAAGCTTGTTGTACTGTTTTATCATTAAGTGGCCAGACTTCAGAGCTATAAGTTGCTATGCCCTTAACAATTGTTTTGTGTATTAAGATCTTATTTTTTGGAGATCTTTTCTAGCCTCAGTGGTTCTATATCGTATGGCTTTATCCTGTGACGCATGTAGTCCTAGATATTTGTAAGTGTCATAATGTTTAATTTTTTGTGCATCATTAAGATAAGTTCTCTTTGTATGCCACGTATGCATATTCTGTTTTTTCTGTGTTCATCACTTGACGCCATTTGAGATATTCTTCGATCAATTTGCGCGTTATATATTTTATGTTGTCCACATCTTGAGCAACACTATTTGATCATCTGCGAAGGATAGCGTGTATATATTTCCTTCTGCCAATGGAATACCCATATGTTCGTACTTTTCGTTTCCATGTTCTTAGGCCATGTTCTAAATATACACTGTTCAACTTTTGAACTGGTACACTTATATAGCATGCAGTAAAAGTAAACAATCCTTCGTAGGCGTTAGGCATGACTTCCTATATGAACTGGGCTGTGTTTCGGAATGCAAACAAATGCCTATCGAATGACATTTGCGACTCCATTGTTGTTTGTTGTTATTATCTGTCATAACTGCATTTACTGAGCTCGCGGACGCTTATACTTTTCTAAAGTTTTAAGACAATTTTTGCTAATTTCTCGAATAAGTTTTAATGTAGAGTGGTTGATTGCATTTTAGAGATGCCATTAAGGCGTTTAAGTATTGAAGAGATGAGCCAAGCTATGGGAATGCTTATGACTGGTGTATCGCTAAGAACTGTTGCTGCTCATTTCAATGTGAGCCACAATGTGATCAGAAGAGTTCGAATGCGTTTTAATGATACTGGATCTGTCAAACATAGACACGGCGGAGAGCGAAATCGCAGTACAACAGACATGGAGGACCGTTTAATTACGATTCAGTATCGAAGGAATATATTTTCTACTGCAAGAACATTCCAAATTCAGTTATTGAATGCAATAGGTGCTTAAGTATCCACTCAAACAGTAAGAAGAAGGCTCCACGGGGTAAATTTAAGGTCCAGATCTTCTAAAAAATGCCCATTGTTGACCATAGCCCACAAAAGAAGAAGGCTAGGGTGGGCACATTAACATGTAAATTGGAATGTTGAAGATTGGGGTCGTTGTTCATTTAGTAACGAGACCAGAATGTGTCTCCATAGCTCAGATGTAAGAGTTAGAGTTTGGAAAAACAGAGGAGAAAGCTATATTGAGAACAACGTGACTTACCATCAAGCTTATGGAGGTGGTTCAATTACTGTTTGGGGAGGTATTTCTCCGACTCGTTGTACTGAATTAGTTATGATTGGAAATGCTACAATGAATAGTGTCAGGTATCTTAATGAGGTATTACGACCTGTAGTGTTGCCATTTGCTAATGAAATAAGCGATGGTTTTGTGTTTGTTGATGATAACGCGCGTCCTCATAGCGCAAGACAAATCAATGCATTTTTTGAAGAGAACAATATTACGCAAATGGATTGGTCAGCGATCTCTCCAGATCTTAATCCCATAGAGAGCGTATGGGGGTAATACCAAGAGGTTGATAAGATCATGAGGAGTGGATCCAAACAATCACCATCAGCTCCAAACTGCCGTTTTGGAAGAATGGCAAAATATTCCTAAGCATTACATTTGGAATTTGATTTCCAGCATGCCAAGACGCTGCCAGGAGGTCATAAGAGCTAGAGAAGGTCCCACGCATTATTAATCTTTAAGTGTTTGGTTATCTTTTCTTTCCAAAGCAAACTTTTCTGTAATACTAAAATGAAGATTTTGTTATTTTTCTATTAAAACATTTGAAATTCGTTATTTAAGATTTATTCTTTTAATTCTTCGCCTTAAAAGTGTTTCCCAGAACCATACACTATCAATTAAGCAAGAAAGTGTTGCTGAAAAAGTAGTAAATTGTTATTTATATATGTTCTTGTAAGTGTACCAGTTCAAAAGTTGAGCAGTGTATTTTAAATAATGTTGGTGAGAGACAACATCCCTGCTTGAGCCCTTAGGTTATATTAAATGCGTTGGTTGTTTTTCCTTTTATCTTTACTCTGGCTCGAGCGTTTTTATAAAAGTTTTTAATTGTTCTGATCAAGTTATTGTCGATATTCGCATTTTTCAGCGCTTCCCAAAGTCTTAATTTTTTAAGATCTACATAGAGTAATTGTATTTCCTAGTTAATTGCTAATCTTTTTTCGATAACTTGAGTGATATAGAAGAGGTGGTTCGATGTTGGTCTACTTGCTCTGAAACCAGCTTGTTCTTCGGCTTCCAGACCAATATCTTTTTTCCTTGTGATTTAGAATTTTACCATACACTTTACTGATAGAACCTCTGAGTGATATTCAACGGTAATTTTCACACACATCTTTGCACCCTTTCTTATATATTGTTGGTATGTACGCCATATTCCATTCACCGGATATTATCGCACCGTCAACACACTTCTAGAACAATTCTCTACACTTCCATGCTTGTGGTGTAATAGTCAAAATGATGTCCTTCTTCCTGCATTGCTCGTAAGTTTTTAATTAATTTCCAACTCTCTGTACTTCTTCTGCTTCCTAGATACGTGTTAATTCTATTATAGTTTTCCCCAAAGCTTTTTTGTGTAGAAATTGCTTTACAGACATATAGACACGTGTTTCTTGTTATACACTCGTCAGTCCATGATGCTGGGAAAGGCAAAATTCACTAAAAAAACTCTCTTACTTATAATTAACAAATTATTATAAAAACACTTGGCTATTTCACAATTTTTTATTAGATTTATGTCTAACATATGTTTCGGCTGTTATGCCATTGTCAAAGAGTATCTTAAAACTAACTTACAATACGTGTCCTTTTAACTTTTATACCTATATTTTAGTGCTAGGGTGCTGGTTGGGACATATTTACAATCACGTCTATTATGGGAGTGTTAACAAATTCTAACTGTGTATTCGTGATTATTCTATTTTGTTTTTGTGATTTTTTAATTTCTAGTATTTCTAATAAATCTAGTCTTCTACTTTTTATTACGTTATGTAACACGGTGGAGCTATTCATATCGGGCAAATGGTTTTGTTCGATACAGTGTGTCGAAAAACCTGTGTTTTTATTACTATACTTTATATCTCGTTTTTTAATGGATCTTCCACTTTGCCCTATATATATAGCTTCACAGTCATTACATTTTATTGTGTATACTCCTGATTTTTCTATATTTTCTATTTTATCTTTGTTATTATTTAACATTGTACCTAATTTTGTTTTATTGCTACATATGATGTGAATATCTAATTTTCTTAATATTTTGTTTACTTTGTCTGTGATTTGGGGGATATATGTAATTGCGTGCCAAGTGCCAAATCACAGACAAAGTAAACAAAATATTAAGAAAATTCGATATTCACATCATATGTAGCAATAAAACAAAATTAGGTACAATGTTAAATAATAACAAAGATAAAATAGAAAATATAGAAAAATCAGGAGTATACACAATAAAATGTAATGACTGTGAAGCTATATATATAGGGCAAAGTGGAAGATCCATTAAAAAACGCATATCCGAACACGTAAGAGATATAAAGTATAGTAATAAAAACACAGGTTTTTCGACACACTGTATCGAACAAAACCATTTGCCCGATATGAATAGCTCCACCGTGTTACATAACGTAATAAAAAGTAGAAGACTAGATTTATTAGAAATACTAGAAATTAAAAAATCACAAAAACAAAATAGAATAATTACAAATACACAGTTAGAATTTGTTAACACTCCCATAATAGACGTGATTGTAAATATGTCCCAACCAGCACCCTAGCACTAAAATATAGGTATAAAAGTTAAAAGGACACGTATTGTAAGTTAGTTTTAAGATACTTTTTGACAATGGCATAACAGCCGAAACATATGTTAGACATAAATCTAATAAAAAATTGTGAAATAGCCAAGTGTTTTTATAATAATTTGTTAATTACAAAATGTTTCACCAAGAAGTGTCTGCTACATCAATTAATGAAACTCTCTTACTTATATATAATCAAGTCACCAAAATACAGAATGCAAGAACACCGCCGCTTATTCAGTAATGCCAATATCACGAATGCCAATTGTATGCAGTAAGAGAGTTTTTCTAGTGAATTTTGTCTTTCCGAGAATCAAGCACTGGCGAGTCTATAGCAAGACGAAACGCGTGTCTGCCTGTCTTTAAAGCAATTTTCACACAACTATCAACTTCTATCGTGTGCTCCACACCCGATTTTTGATCACATATGATTAAAAATTATATTTATAATAATATGATTTATTGCTTTTTTAAAAACGGAAGATTAATCTCCACTTTATTAATATATAATCATAATACGACATTTGCTTCGCCTACACTTGGTTGTGGCTTCGTTAGGTAGGCATTAAAGTAAGTTACAAACTAAGAACGGTATATGTAAATGCAAAAAAGATTAATATTATTTTATCGTGTCTTTAAAATGGGAGAAATTACACAAATATTTGAGTAAATCCAACTGGTCATCCCTTACTGACCAGGATTGATCAGTTGGGTCACACATTTACTCTAATATTTGAGTAATTTCTGCCATTTTAAAAGCACGATAAAATTATATTAACGTTTTTTAATTTACGAGGATGATTTGACAGAAGGTGCAACTCGCCTATAAGTGTTTGTGAAAGAAATTGATAGTATTTTCAAGTACGCCATGCTTTTATAACGGGCTATTTAAATTTGCATTTAACGTGCAACAGATATGCAATAAACATTGAATAACGATGCTTTCTCAAAACCAACAATTTGTCTCTGGGTTGCTCTCTTTAAACGTAGCGACACCCACACATGCCATGAATATTTAATAAAGATTATTAAATTCTACGTAAGAAATACTGTCTGTCAGATGCCATTTTTAGTTTTGCTCTGTCTCCAATTGTTACGCAGATATGTATAACTGAAACTTTCGTCAAATTTCTATTTTCCTTAAATATCTCAAAAACCTGACAACATATGACAAATTTGAAAATGCTATCAAATACTCATCAAAATTCTGAGCAACTTTGCTAATTTAACCAATCCGGTATCTTCAATACTAAGAGAGTTACCCACATACGGAGATAGAAAATAGGCACCTGTATACATTATAACTAAAGACGGCAGACTATGTGCCCGCACAGTAGCGTGATGTGGAGGGATCGAGTAGGGGCGTATGACGATCAATTCAGTTGCCGTTGAGACGTTGTAAGCAATACATTGTTAACACGATCGTGTTGAAAATGTCGGGAGTGCGTAGAAACAATGCATCGACTCGGTTGCATGCTAACGTAGTAAAGAAATTTTTACATCGGTTTCCAGATTTAATATATGACGGTACCGTAGTGAAATGTTTAGTTTGTGAAACAACTTTATTAACTTGGAAAGCAAGTCAGTGCCAAAGACATATAAATAGTGACAAACATAAATCGAATAATAGTGGACGCAGATCATATAATAAATTTGTGTGTGATTTAACAATGATGTTAATTGCGACCAATATACCAATGCAGAAAGTGGAACACCCAATGTTTCGTCAGTTTTGGAAGAAATACAATCCTACGTGGAAATTACCAGCAAGAAGTACGCTACGGAATTACGTACCGTCAGTGCGTGAGAGAATTGTAAATTGTACGAAAAATACGGTAAAAAAAAATTCCTGTGGTTAACAATAGACGAAACTACAGATATTAAAAAACAGTCCATCCTAGGCATTCTAGTACGGACGCTGACTCCGCAAGGACCTTCTCCTCCTTATTTACTAACCTGTAAACGAATGCAAGGGTGTACTACCAGAGCGATATATGATGTATTAATAGAAACACTACACAAATTTGAGATTTTACCGAAGCAAGTGTTAATGTTAGTTACCGATGCTGCCAAGGTTATGTGTTCCATGGCAAACTTACTCAAAACGATTCAACCAAACCTGCTGCATGTCACATGTTTGCTTCACGCTTTACACCTTGTAACAAACACTATACGTACAACTTATCCTTATGTGGATCAACTGATAGGACAAACGAAAGCGGTTTTTCTTAAATCTCTGAAACGGACTCGGCTATTTCATTCGCTGTGTCCTGATATACCCGAGCCGCCGCAACCAATTCTTATACGATGGGGTACTTGGTTAGAAGCAGCATTTGATTATTATAAACATTTTGAAAAAATGAAATCAGTGATTTTACAACTAGATGCCAAAGAAGCAGCTGCAATACGGCTCAGCCAGGTTCAATTTAACAATCCTCAAGTTGCAGCAAATTTAAAAATTATTTACGACAGTTACGTTCCAATACCGGACGCAATAAAAAAATTACATAACATTGCGCTGTCCTTATCGGACTCATTAGCAATTATTAACCACGTAAAACTAGTGCTGCATATCCTTGAAGATGAAAAAAGTGATTGTGTCCGTGAAAAATTTAACAGTGTATTAGATAAAAATGTAGATTTTACAAAATTAGGGCAACTTTTTACCAATACTGAAGATCCGTTGTACAGATACAAAGAGCGCTTTAACTATGCAAATATAACATCTCTCAACGTCGAACAATCCTTCTCTGTATATAAACATATATATATGTCGCTACGTACGAACCTTTCCGAGACTAATACAGAAACATATATTATGGTGCAGTTTTTTCATCGCGCACATCCGCATTTTTTTGCAACAATGTAAACATGTTGGGTAAGTTATTTATTTATATTTTTTCTTAACGTTTTGTATAGGGATTCGATATATTTATTTTTAAGTAAGCGCACTGTTATTCTGCTAAACTCTCCACGCAACGCCACTGCTGGGGCACATAGTCTGCCGTCTTTAATTATAACTGACGTCTGTCAGCTTTTTCAAATGCAGTAGGGCTCCGCTAGGACACTTCCCATTGTATAAGTGGTATATTCTAACTTAGTTCTAACAAAGGAGTAGACCAAATGGTCAATGTGTATAAATTGCCAAATGTACGACAAGATCGTATGATAAAACCTAGATACTAAGATGCGGACAAAGTACTAGCTGAAAGACAAATGAGAATCAAAGATTGAAAATTGTAAAACCTTAGGAATCCATTTAAAACTGTATAATGAAAGGAAATAATACTTGGACGTACGTCTAGAGATGGAAAAAATAGAACATTTGTTAACATTTAAGTACACTCATTTATTTGTACACCATTCGTAAATAAGATATTTTTTGAATATAACCCGTTTTTGAATAAGAAGAAAAAGCCTGTAAATATCATTAAAATATATTTATTTCCAAATTCTACAACTTTCATCTACTGTTCTACATAATTACCATTTTTCTTCAAACTTTTGTCATGCCGTTCAAGAAGTTTTTGAATTCCGAAGAAGCACAATCCTTGGCAGCAGTTTTCACTTCTTTAAATACTAAAACAAGCGAAAATCACTAGGTGCAAGGTCTGGACTGTAAAGTGACCAGTCCAGGTTTTCCCATTCAGAAGACCTGATTAGACCTCGTATTTGTGTAGAAACATGTAGCCTTGCATTGTCATGTAGCAAAATTACACCGGAAGATAGTAGCCGGGCCGCTTGTTTTGTACGGCACGCCGGAGCTTTCTTAATGTCTCACAATACGCATTAGAATCGATTCTTGCGCCTCTCAGCATAAAATCCACTAACAAAACCGCTTTCCTGTCCAAAAATAGTTACCATAATCTTTCGTGCTGAAAGTGTCTGTTTAGCTTTAATTCTGTTTGGCTTCGATGTGTGTCGCCATCTATTGATTGTTGCTTGGACTCACGAGTTACGTGAGACACCCAAATCTCGTCTCCTCTAACGACGTGGTCTAAAAATTCACCTCCTTGCTGATCGTATCGAGTCAAAAACGATAAAGCACCAGCCCTTTATCTTTATATTTTGTAATCGTCAGAAAGCAGTCTTGGAACCCACCGACAACATAATTGTCGATAATTCAGTTTCTATGAAACAATGGTGTACAAAACTGACCTTGAAATCTGTGGAAAATCAATTGATAACTTTGAAATCGTGAATCGTCGGTCCTCTTGAACTTTGTTGATCACTTCACGAACCAAATCTTCAAAAATCAGAGAAAGTTGGCCAGGGCGTGGTTCATCATGCACATTAACCTGTTCGTCCTTGAACATTTCACCCCCTTTCGAATTTTATTGTCACTTGTATCGTTATCACTGTAAACTGTACAAGTCTGACGGTGAATTTACGCTGCATTCAAATTTCTTGTACTCAAGTCTGCAGCTTAGCACACAGTCAGTTGATACCGCTGCAAATGGCGTCTAAACGGCGCAGAATATGTTAGGAGCAGATGCGCATGCGCACTATGGCGATCGTGCGTCATTCTTACTCTCGTTCACAAACGGACCTTATTTAAAAACTATCTTTCGTAGATTTTTCTGCAGAAGTAGGCAGTCTGGTAGAGAAGTGATGTTATTTAAGATTTGTATGTCATCTGTATACGTATAAATTTTATAAAAAAGTAGCGAGCCAAAATTGGGGTTAACAAAAAAATTTAAAAAATTACGTTAAAAACAATAAAGCGAATGAGATATGTTTGTATAAAATACACATTCAAATGTTCCGGAACACTTAAATATTTTTGAAACTAGAAATTTTCAAAAAATTTTTCAAACAAAAGTTTTTTGGTTTTAAGCAAGCTATTATAAGCTATATATCATGGAAACTGTATTCAATTTGATTTTTTTTTAATGAAATACCCTGTATATTTTTACATATCTGAAATCCTCGTGAGATTTTAAAGTGCTTTTGTTTATACAATTATGTCTCTATTTTGCTCCATTCTTGAGATATTTACTATTATTTGTAATTTTTACGAACTGAGACATTTTTAAGTTATTTGCAAATAATCGTCTCGGCAACCACGCTGCCACCAATATGCAGTACATTTGTTCACAGTCTCACAAAAAATCAACCATACAATAACAAAAAGCAAACAAATTAACAAAAAAGTTGTTAAATGTTCGAATTGTAAACCCTGGGCTACGCACTAATCTCTCCTCAAATTCGCGTAAACAGTTGCCTAAATGATCTACACTATTGTTCCACGCTTCCTGACGAATCCTGTCTTTAAATTTTTCAATATTTTGTGGCCTATTGGTATATACTTTTGATTTAAGATGTCACCATTAATATTTGCAAATCCGGCGGTCTTGATGGCCATTCGATAAATTCTCTCCTTCCAATCCATCTTTGTGGAAAAACTATGTTTAAATAATTTCGAACTTCCACACCGTAATGAGGAGTAGCTCCATCTTGTTGTAACCAGATGATACCTAGTTCCTTCTCATTGAAGATGCTATGGAGATGAGGCACTACTTCATTCTGTAGTAAAGCTAAGTAACGTTCTGACGTTAACGTTGATAAAAAATGGTCCTACTATTCTGTTCCCAATAACACCTAGCCAAACGTTAACTTTTGGACGGTATTGCGTATGAACTTCCTCAGTCCAGTGTGGATTGTCTGTTGACCAATACATGTAATTGTTCCTGTTTACTGACCCATTTAAAGAGAATGTGGCCTCATCAGAGAATAATATTTTACTTAATATAGTAGGATTATTATAAATCATGTCTTGCATAACTTCACAAAATTGTAGTCTCCTATCTGAGTCATCTTCCTTCAACACGTGAATTAATTGCATTTTATAAGGACGTGCTTTTTGTTTTTTAAGAATCATATGAACTGATGATTGATTCACCTCATGATCTAATGCTAGTTGGTTTGAACTAATTTTAGGACTACTATTCGCTTCATTATTTCATGTGTTTTATATTGAGTCGTAGCAGTTTTTGGACGACCCGTTTTCGTCGATTTTTTTATAGATTGCAAATTTTCGTAACGATCTAAGGTTCTTTTCTCCTGATAAAAACACACAATTTTGTATTTTTATTATTTTATCATTTTATCATTTGATATGGATTTACATCAAGTAAAGGCAGAATCGATTCAATTCTTTTCTCCTTCTATCACCAATTCTAATAATCATGAATAAAATCAACCGCTCGTATTCCGTCAGTTTCATTCTAGATAAAAATTAAGTAGACACTTTCATTTTGTACAATTTATTATTTTCATACTTTTAGTTACCTTCAGGTGAGATCCTTTCTTCATAGCTAACTAGAACACATACGCTTGGGAAAAACTACAAATAATAGTAAATATTTCAAGAATGGAGCAAAACAGAGACATAATTGTATACACAAAAGCACTTTAAAATCTCACGAGGATTTCAGCTATGTAAAAATATACAGGCTATTTCATTAAAAAGATCAAATTATGTTTCCGCACAGTATATGTTGAAATTATTCTTACGTAATAAAAAAATTGAATACTTGAATCGGTTACATATTTTCCACTAAGAAAAAGCAAAAGGCAAATTTATACTAAATTGAATGACACCAATATCTTAATACAGAAAAAAATAATTAATTTTTATAATTATATATGTATAAAATTTATACGATTTCTTCATGTGATGCTGGCGATTAATTATAATGTAGTGTCCAGAAATATACTTAAAACTGAGTACTACTGAATACAGTTTCCATGATAACAACAGCAACATGTAGATTATAAATATGTTCTTATAATAGCTTGCTTAAAATCAAGAGACTTTTGTTTGAAAAATTTTTTGAAAATTTATGTGGTTTCAAAATATTTAAATGTTCCGGATCACTTGAATAACCCTGTATATACAATATCAACTATTTAGATTAGCAATTGCGGCAATGAAAAGTGTGTAAAATACGGATTCTAGCGGTGTAAAGGACCATACATAAGACCTACAATTTGGCAAATATAAATACTGCGATATATAAGAAGACTTCACTGTATCAATTCAGATATGTCAAACATTAAATATAATAGATATTTTTAAATAAATAATTTATTATTTGAAATTGAAAATTATTCAAATTTGTTGTCTAGATTCATTTTATTCAAATTCAAAATCCCGGAAAGTCAACTTTATTTATAATCCAGTCAATATAGCTAAACTTGCGTATAACATCAATTAACTAGTTTTCAACTTGAAGTGAGAACGTCTAAACAATATGGAACTTGTTACATTCAAAGGATTATCTTAATAAAAGCGTAATACTAAAAAGAAACTCCGAAGCGAATCATATTTTTTTTAGTAACAGAATACTATACATTCTAAAAGGAATAATTTTACAGTATACATAATTACGTATGTACATAAAGCTTAAATAGTAACTTGATATAGTTAATCGATACCAGTAACGTTTTCGTGGGTCGTTTGCGGTGACAAATATATTGTTTACCAATGGTGGTAAAGTGGCATAATTACAGTCCTAAAATAGCAAATTTTAACCTTGATTTGATATTATTTGTTTGGCAAACAAGCCAAAAATTAAAAAAAAACTTTTTCAAAATTAAAATTAAGTGCGCGTTTGTTTACTAGCATGTTTTGGCATTTTCTTATTTTGTTATTATTTTGATTGAATCTTCAAAGCCTAACTTTCTTACTATTAATTGTTGAAGAATTTTTATTATACAGGGTTAGGTAAATGTATGGATTCATTCGAATATCCTTGACATCGCTGCTTAGATTTGAATATGACTTTCCACAATTAATTAAATTCAAATCGGGCATTCGATGAGTATATTTATATGCGAATTTAACTTCCGGTTTAGCCGAAAATTATGTTAACTTTTTAATATTTTTACGAATTTCAATATACCTCTGCTTTGGGAATTCAGCAATATAAGGTTTGGTATCCTTTTGTTCAACAACGACAAGATATTTCATTAAAACTGATATTTTAAAATTATGTTTATGTTTAGTAAACCACGGAATTAAAATTCAGTATTTGGCTTAAACTGTCAGAATTAACTTTGTAGACGTCCAATATATATATATATATATATATATATATATATATATATATATATATATATATATATATATATAAATAACGTGTGTTCATTTGAAAAGTCAATCTAGGTTACATTGAAATTTTGATAGAATAAGACGCATATATATTAGTATGTGTTTGTTGTTCCGTAAATGTAAATCCAAATGACATTTGACATTTGATAATGTCAATCACAAATATCAGTTAGTGCATAAAATAATCGTGCGTCGATTCAGGTTTAAATAAATTGCTTCTCAGTTTTAAAATGGCTTTCACTTTAGAACATAAAATTTTTTTTAGTCCAGGCTTATTTTCGAAGTGGTAATAAAATTGATGGTTTATGGGTTTATTCAATTCATGATTGCATGGTAGAATTTCAAGTTGAGTTTCCACATTTTGTAATAGATTAAATACAATTTAAGAATACTTTGGATAGAACTTTAAAACTTTTTTCTGAAACTGGTAGTCTCTTAAGAAAATCAGGCAGCGGAGTAGTTAAGAAACGTACACCTCAAGTTGTCAATCGTGATGAAGAAATAATGGAAAATGAACCACAAACATCTGTTCGACATTTGAGTCAACAAATAAACCTTTCTGTTGGTACAACTCACAAGTTATTAAAAAAATATATGCAACTTTATCCATACCGTGTCACAGCAGTACAAGAATTGTTAGAAATTGATTACCCACGTAGACTACAGTTTTGTAATTGGTTTGTAAATATGAACAATAATGAGAACTTTCGCAAAGAGTCATCTTTACTGTTGAAGCATGGTTTTATAAAACGGGATACCTAAATTCACAAAATACAAAAATTTGGAGTAGTGAAAAGCCACATGTAATTAATGAAGAATCGCTACATCCAGAGAAAATTGGTGTTTGGGCAGCGATAAGCCAAAGGCGAATCATTGGACCAATATTTTTTCAGGGAACGTTAACGGCTCAAAGGTACCGTACGGAAATTTTACAACCATTTGTCAATCAGTTCCATGATGATGAACTTCAAAATGCATATTTCCAACAAGACGGAGCACCTTGTCACTGTACTGCAGAATCTTTGGATTATTTAAGAGAATTTTTTGATGAGCGTATAATTAGTCGAAATACTGAAATTGCCACTGGCCACCAAGAAGGCTAGATATGAACTCCATATAGCATCTATGGGATGCACTAAAACTATCAGTTATGCCCCACATACTTGCTCTTAGGAATCTTAGAGAATTTGAAGAAGTCGTTCTCTTCGAATGCGGAAATATTTTCCAGGAAACAATTCACAATTTTCTAAATAGCATACCCAGACGAATGGAAGCAGTTATATAAGCTAGAGGCGGATCAATACGCTACTGAATTTAAATTCTTAAGATTTAATTTCACCTTCAACTTTATTCTTCAGAGACTTTCTGATATTGTTGTTTATTTCTGTTATTTATTAATGTTTTTTTCCATTAATACCATTTTAATTTGTTAAGCATGACTTGAAATAATTTAATTATAGTATTATATAGATAGTATGATTTAAAAGTTCGAAAAGCAATGAACAGACATTTTTCTTACGCATTAATTTTGTCCAAGAGTTTATGTTAGAGCGTATATTGTCGCGAGTGAAATATGCTGTGTTGAATTTTCACTGGACCTGTGTTGGAAATGGACGATCCTGAGAAGAACAACTTCTTGGCCGACGTTTTGAGGATATCTCATTCGTCATTTTCGCGTTAACGCTGCAGTGACGAGAAAAAGCACACCTAGAAAATTGCGAATGAGATTTTTTCGAAACGTTGCTCAAGAAGATGCCCTTCTCAGGACCATCCATTTTCAACGCGGGCCAGTAATAATTGAACACAATACTAATACGAGGGATATCTTTTTAGTGTTGCATATAGCCTCATAGTGGGCGCCGGTAATAAAACGTCACTTGTCAAAATTAATCTCAATCTTTCGTTAACCTAAATCTAAAGTTTTATCAAGATACGGGAAGCGATCAATTTTTAAAGTTTATAAGTTGGCCGAAAAATTGAATTGAATCGAGAAAATTTTTGCGCAATAATTTTTTACAACTTTCGGAGAGGATTAACTCAACAACAATGTCTTGTAGAGTTGGTTTCTGTTTTTGAAGATGAAGCACATCAATCGACAATTTCACGTTGGTACTGTGAATTCCAACGCAGCCCCAGCAGTATCAGCCAAGATCCTGGAACAGGTCCGCCAAGAACAGCTGTCACCCAGAAAAAAACATCGGCGCTGTGCGCCGCTTGATTAAAAAAGATAGACATGTGACATATCACACCCATGGGTATTTCAAAGACCTCAATCCAAGTGATCCTACGTGATGAACTGGGTGTTAGAAAATTAGTTTCACCCCTTTTAACCGAAGAGCAAAAGTCGGCTCAGGGTAATTGGTGCCGAAAAACTTTGAACTGGTTCAATAACGGAAACTCGAAAAATGTCTACAATATCATGAATGGCGATAAATCATGGATTTATTCCTAACGAACCTGAAAATAAACGTCAGTTCGCTGTTTAGGTGTTTCAAGATGAAGAGAATCCGTTAAAATTATCCGTTCGCGAAGTATATCGAAGTTGTGACAATGTCTCAAAATCAGGTCATGTAGCTACAATTCCTTTGCAAGATCGAAGAACGGTTAATTCGGATCGGTATATAACCGTCTGTTTGACAGAAATAATTGCCGTACTTCAAGAAACCAACCCACAACGGCGAATCATCCTGCATCATGAATCATGACAATACGAGTTCGCATACAGTTCGAAAGACAATTGAGTTTTTGGAGCAGCAAAATATCGAATTTTTGGATAATTTTCTGTATAGTTTCAACCTAAGTCCCGAAGATTTTTTTACGCTCCCAAAGATCAAGAGTAGAATGCGTGATCGACTATTTAATTCGCTAGAAGAAGCAGTAGATGCCTTCGAAACTGAAAACTGCTTTAACAATTGGTTTGAACGAATGCAGAAGTGTGTATCGATTTTTGTGGAAACTATTTTGAAAAGCAATAAAGCACTTTGAGTCGATCCACTGTTTGATTTTATGGCTATATGCAACACTTAAAATACATCGTTCGTATAATTAACAAATAAAGCAATAATAAAATATGACTAATTTGTTGAATTATTTGGAATAAAATTGCGCAACTTTGCCTTAATTTAACTTTCTCCGCTTCTCTTGAAGTAAGAAAGGTCCTATGGATGAGTTTTTACTTGAGTACTTTGTCTTTTACATTTATATTTTTATTCAATATAATTCTATATGAGAACTGGAGAATTTAGTAGTTTATCTTCTAAAATTTCGTCTCTCGTGAAAAGAATTGGATAACTATAATTTATTTTTTGTGAATTTTATTCAAGTAATAATAAAAAAAAAATGTAATTAAAACAACCTGACATCGACACACTTGTAATAACAAAACGGTTCGATAAAACGAAAAATTCAATACAATGGAAACCATAAAGTGATTATTGGCGTGTTTCAATTCGAAAAATAAACACGACAAAAGTAAAGTAACATCTACAAATTAATTATAGAAAACTACATTAAATTGTGACATTTGCTACTTATCACAAAATCCACGGTTCTTTAAAAAAAAATAGAAAGAAAAGTTGCCTTCTAAGAGAACTCACTAAACTGCAATATCGCTGCACTACCGTGGCACACTGACGACACAACATTGAACCACCTAATTTCGCATTAATTCACGTACTACGACGACGCCATCCGACGTTCGAATAACACGTCGCGACGAAGAAAATCCGTGCCGAGCTATACCACCCCCACCCTGACAAGGTTGTTGTTAGTGTTACGTCACTCCAACACGGGAGCTTTTCTCCCCGGTCACTATTACCTAGTTCCGCACTGGATTACAACATGAAATATGCATACATATGTGCATATGTAATCTTCCTATCTAAATTGGAAGGATTCTAATACGAACATTTAATCATTTTTAATACCAGACTTAAAATGATTAACGGTCATTTAAGACTTCCATTGTTAGTTTTCAGAGATGTGAAAATAAATGATATTTTGTAGGTCAAGAACATTTGGATTGTGATAAATATTTTTCGTTTAATTTTAACTAACTAGTAAGATATTTTTAATATATACGAGGTGCATTCAAGTTCTAAGGCCTCCGATTTTTTTTCTAACTAACTACTCACCCGAAAACTATGAAACTGGTGTTACTTCTCGACGTAATCTCCCTGCAGACGTACACATTTTTCACAACGTCGACGCCATGATTCCATGGCCCCGGCGAAGGCTTCTTTAGGAGTCTGTTTCGACCACTGGAAAATCGCTGAAGCAATAGCAGCACGGCTGGTGAATGTGCGGCCACGGACAGTGTATTTCATTGTTGGAAACAGCCAAAAGTCACTAGGAGCCAGGTCAGGTGAGTAGGGAGCATGAGAAATCACTTCAAAGTTGTTTTCACGAAGAAACTGTTGCGTAACGTTAGCCCGATGTGCGGGTGCGTTGTTTTGGTGAAACAGCACACGCGCAGCCTTTCCCGGACGTTTTTGTTGCAGTGCAGGAAGGAACTTGTTCTTCAAAACATTTTCGTAGCATGCACCTGTCACCGTAGTGCCCTTTGGAACACAATGGGTAAGAATTACGCCCTCACTGTCCCAGAACATGGACACCATCATTTTTTCAGCACTGGCGGTTACCCGAAATTTTTTTGGTGGCGGTGAATCTGTGTGCTTCCATTGAGCTGACTGGCGCTTTGTTTCTGGATTGAAAAATGGCATCTACGTCTCATCCATTGTCACAATCGACGAAAAGAAAGTCCCATTCATGCCTTGGTTGCGCGTCAACATTGCTTGGCAACATGCCACACGAGCAGCCTTGTGGTCGTCCGCCAGCATTCGTGGCACCCACCTGGAGAACACTTTTCGCATTTTCAAGTCGTCATGCAGGATTGTGTGCACAGAACTCACGGAAATGCTAACACTGGAGGCGATCTGTTCAACTGTCATTCGGCGATCCCCCAAAACAAGTCTCTCTACTTTCTCGATCATGTCGTTAGACCGGCTTGTGCGAGCCCGAGGTTGTTTCGGTTTGTTGTCACACGATGTTCTGCCTTCATTAAACTGTCGAACCCACGAACGCACTTTCGACACATCCATAACTCCATCATCACATGTCTCCTTCAACTGTCGATGAATTTCAATTGGTATCACACCACGCAAATTCAGAAAACGAATGATTGCACGCTGTTCAAGTAAGGAAAACGTAGCCATTTTAAGTATCTAAAACAGTTCTCATTCTCGACGCTGCCGCTACAATTCCATCTGCCGTACAGTGCTGCCATCTCTGTGATATATTGACAAGGAACGCACGCTCATTTTAAAACAATGCACATGCTTCTATCTCTTTCCAGTCTGGAGAAAAAAAATCGGAGGCCTTAGAACTTGAATGCACCTCGTATAATATATAATAATATTATATACGAAGAAAGTTTGTGTAATAAAAGTAATAATGTAAGATCAATAGGAAAGTATTTATAATGCAAGAGCAAAGCAAAGCAAAAATAGCAAGAGCAAAATAAGCTTATCAAGAAACATTAAAACAAAACGAAAGCTGAAAAATAAACAAAAATAAATAAACTGTATGCCACAAAAAATATCAATGCAAACTGCATTCTATCAAATAAATACCGGGAATTATTCAATTAAAATTTTTTTGTTAACCTGATTGGTTACACATTTTGTTTTCTTTTTAGTCGACCCAAGTATCCTCTGCGATTCATTGTCATGTGGAAGAATGCGGTGAGTCAAATTGAACGAAAATACGATGCACAAATCATTCATCAAAGAACATCGAGAAATGGTTGACGACTCGTCTTGTTTCGGTCAACTTTCAACATCTTCAATGTGTATTGAGCACATTGATAGAGTGATGGCAATGGTAATGGAAAATCTCCGTATAAGCTTAGAAAAGATGGGTCAGGATATGGACATATCTCACGAATCAGTTGGCATCGTTAATGTATTGGACATGAGATGTGTCGCAGCGTGACTTGTTTCGAAGCAGCTAACGAGTAATGCATACTTGTTGCTAAAGACATACATGGACAAGCCTGTTTAAATCCGAAATTTATCAAACGGTTAATAACAGCTGACGAAACGTGGGTTTATGAGTTTTATATGCAAACCGAAAAATAACCACAACAAAATCACTCTAAAATCAAAGTTACTGTTTTTTTTGAACTATCGTGGTGTTAAGTCGAAATTTCTTCCGGAGGACCAACAATTAACAAATAATATTATTTGGGTGTTACGAAGCGTTTGAGGGACTGTGTTCGCTAGAGAAGGCAAGATTTGTAGAACAAGAATTAAATTTTGCACAATAATCTTGCTTCATACCACACATCAATCCTTATACGTAAAGAAAAAATTTGCACAATTTTGTCGATCACGTACCTCATTCGCCTGATATGATCACCTAGAAGTTTTTTTTGTTATTAAATTTTGTTTTGGTATTAGAAATGTTTTTGTTTTACACAAAAATATGATGTGGTTTCACCCACTCAAGTATGTTTCAAATCGTTTTGTTATGTACGCTGTCGGAGCTCTCCGATTTATAGTGGAGATATGTTAATATAATTTCCCTGTTACGGTTGCGATGGTATTTTTGCGAATTTTGTCTATGCCTACATCATGCACTGACAAGTCCATAGCAAAATAAAACACGTGTCTGCATGTCTGGATAGCAATTTTCACACAAATATGAACTTGTATTGTGTTCTCCGCACCCAATTTTTAATGATATTTGTATAAAATTATAATTCCCTCAATCTATAATAATAATATTCACCCAACAGATCAATATAACATAATTACAGGGTAAAAATGATTTAAAATAAAACTAAAAATTAATAGTTAATACAATACAGTTTTAAATTTAAAAATAAAACATTAAAGCAAAATTATTGGTGAAACTGAACACGCTAATGCATGCTATGAAAAAAAAAAACTAAATTAAAGAGATATAAGAATTAAACTAGAAACTTAAAACCAAAAAGAAAAATGAAAAAGATAACTATTTTCTCTAGAACATGTGTAATAACGTAATAACCGTAATAACGGAGCTTTGTAAGAAGGTAGAAGGTAATGCAATCTTTCGGCACCAAAAATTTAATTTGTCAAAGCAAAGAGACTGAATCAACATCACTGTTAACGAGTTTAATCAAGAACTTGCGGTGTGTTTTAATTAAAGATTTATTTATTTAAACTAATTCCACTCTTACATGTATCGGCAAACTATTGTCTTTATCAAAGAGTTTCTTAAAAATGTAAATATGCAATTATAAAATTATAAAAATTATAATTTATGTATAAATATGACAGTAATATACTGTCATTTTTTATAATTTTATACCTGTATATTTATATTTTTAAGAAACTCTTTGATAAAGGCAATAATTTGCCGAAATATGTAAGAGTGGAATTAGTTTAAATAAATAAATATTAATTAAAGCAGACCTTAAATCGCTGAATAAAAAAAAATTTCTATAATATACAAAGGTCAAGAAAAGAAAAAAAATAACTATGTGTATATATATAATTATAGAAAATTTCTTGACCGTGCTAATATAAATTCACCAATATTTGGGTTATCGGTCTGTTTACATTAAAACCCAAATGTTCCTTCTTAATATTTCGTCATTTATTAATGACTTCATCAGGAGATGCTATAAAATTGCAATATATAATTTACACTTATACTAATATATTCAAAAAGAAACTTGCAGCTAGAGTTAAGCGTAGGTAGTCTTATTAATTAATTTGCATATAATTGTAACTAGTAACTCACTACTAAACACATGAAAATAACATTTTGAAACAAAACTAACACTGTAATATTTGAAACTAGAACTTTCAGTTGAAAAAGGTTCTATACCTTTCCAACTTCAAATTGAGAATTAATAAATTTGCAGCAGGCGTTGATGTAACAAAACAATACCAAACGTCACAGTGTTACTGAGTATCGTCAGTAGCGTCAGTGGTAAGACATTTACTGACATTTACCATGCCTTACATTAAAAAACGCAAAGCTGAAAAAATTAGCAGCAAATTTGTACTGTATATAACTGTCAAGGTGACTGGAGAGGGCTTGCTATTAGATTGGGTAAAAAATCAAGAAAATGTGAAAAAGCCACGTCGGGGACAAAAATTTGTGAAAATCACAGAGGAGCATCGTCGATTTATCGTTCAATACATTGAAGAAAACCCAAAATTAACATTAAAAGAACTTAAACTAAAAATTGAAGTGCAACATCAAATAACAGTATCTAAAGAAACACTTCGAAAACATTTGGACATATTGTTGTTCACATTGAAAGACATACGAAAGGAACCTGAAAGAGCAAATAGCGATGAAAATAAGATAAAACGTCGTCAGTATATTCAGCAACTTTTAATTTATCAAGCGGATAACGTGCCAATTATATACATTGACGAAACATATTTTAATTTATTCATATCAAGAAGACAAGGACGATCAGGAAAGGGATCCCGCTGCAGTAATACACTGGCTGGTTGCCGCGGAGGCAATATACACGTTATAGGCTATTGGTAATTTCAACGAGGTCAGAAGAGGTGTCTTCAGAATGGAAGACGCTAATCAATTTGACCGTCAGTGTTTGCGTGTAGCCTATAACATTTTTCAAACTCATGTGGTGATGGTAACTGATAATTCTCCGTACCATGCCGGTATAGAAACTGTATTTACTGAAAATGAATTCAGTAACCATAAACTGCTGACTTAGTCCTTACAGCCCTATGTTAAATCCAATTGAATTGACTTGGTCCAGCTTAAAAATTGCTGTTAAACGGGATTTTAATGTATGTTTGCCACATATTTTAGCTGGTGAGGGCAGAGTAAATTTAAACCAGACCGAGTTTCGTCTTCAACAATTAAAGTAGATAATACATACTTATGTTAATGCGAAAAATCCGGCAAACTGTCCAAGATATGTAGCGCATATTCAACGATTTATACCGGACGAATTAAATTTAAACGATCTAATCATTTAATTTACAAAATCCATTTATTAATTGTGTTACTTTACATGTTACAATATAATAAAAGCAGTTTTCATTTGTAATTGTTTGTTCTTATTTTGAATGTGTTTATTCTCGATTTGAATTTGATTAATCCCAAATTGAAGTTGAAAATGTACAGTTTCAAATATCACAGTGTGAACAAAAGAATTACATTATTTAGTGTTAAAAATTCTGAAGTTCTAGAGGAGAAACGTCCATTGCTGACAACATTCCAAAAACGTTGTGGGTCAAATGCAATGTTCAATTCAAGTTGAGCTTGATATTTCTCATATATAGCTTTAATCTTTTAGCGATGAGGGAATTCTAGAAAACTCGGAACGGCAATCTGCCAAACTTGTGCGTTTCGAAATCAGCAAAATATATTACTTTGAGCTCAGCTGCTTTTTTATGAGAGAAGTAAACTATGAAGGATAACTGCGATGTGAAGTATTATATTGTGGAACAAATAAATTAATTGTTTCATAAAAACCATTTAACATCAGAAAAAAATATTTATATATAATTAATTGTTTATGTGTTCTCTCATTTTCAAAGGCTCTTGAAGTTTTTTTTAATTCTCTACTTTATTTTTAAAAAGTTTTGAAAACTCTTTTATCGCTCTACAATGAAATTTTTAGATTCCCTTGTTCCCTTCTTGAACACCTATCATAAACATCCAGTTATTTTTAATACTTCAAGCTCAATACGTATCATATTCTGGTAATTCAATTTTCTAAAATAGAACTAGTAAATAAAGAAACACTCGTATATAATATTTTATGTTGGTAAATATTACTCACTTCGAAAATATTGACTAATAAATTACAAATAAGCTGCCTTTACAATATCACTCCCGAGCACTTTGACTCCCTATGCAAGGAAAAAAAGGCGAAGTTAAGTGTTGCTGCACGCCCTAATTTGCATATTTTTACCTGTTGATATAGCGCGGGTACTGCAATTAGCTTCTTTACAGAAATAGATTTGGTAAAAACGAAAGTAAATTGAAGAGAGTAATGAGGTACAGTTGATAAAGTATTTCTTTGGAGTTCGTAATGCCCAAAGTATGAATCGAAAATTGTACTTTATCACTTTCTAATATATACAAGTGTCCCGTTTCGTTATATTAAAATTTTAGGAGTGTAAAGTAGACTTCATTTCAAGTAACAAAAACGCAAAACTTGTATATCCATTTTTATTTGTTTCAAAGTTACAGATGTATGAATGTGATTGTCAGATCATGACAAAAAGTGTAACCCTAAAGTCAATAAAAACTGATTTTATTTAAAAAAGTTCAATTAATAATATTTTCGAAATGTTCACCTTCTTGTTGAATGCAGGCTTGTGTCCGTAAGCCAACAGAAGAAGTACTTATCCGAATTTCATACTTATTTTGTCGGATTTGCTCGGCAGCCAGGAGAATACGATCCAACAATTCTTCTCTTGTGTTCGAAACTTGCGCATAGACTAAATTTTTCATGTACCCCCTTAAATAAAAGTCAAGGGGTTAAGATCGGGTGATCTGGGTGGCCATGCAGCAGGACCACCTCGATCAATCCATCTTGGGTAATTGACGTTAACCCAATTTCGGACAGCAATTCCGAAATGTGGTGGTGACCAATCCATGTGAAACCACATGTCTCGTCGAACATTCAGTGGGACATCCTCTAAAAGACCTGGCAGTTCGTCAATAAGAAATTGAAGGTAATTGTCCGCATTTAACCTCCCAGGAAGAACGACAGGACAGGAATCAACAAGTCATCGATTAGGGCCGCCCAAACGTTAATAGAAAATTCATGTTGAAATTTAGATGGGCGTATAGCTTTGGAATTCTCTGATGACCACCTGTGCAGGTTTATAAGATTTGTAATACCACTTCTCATGAACGTAGATTCATCTGTCCAGAGGACTCTTCTGCAGAAATTAAAATGAAGCCCTGACTGTCTTAATATCCAGGTAGAATAAACTAGACGAGCATAGTGGTCTGCCTCAAGCAAACCGTGTCCCCTGCGATAGTGATTATGGAATTCGCCAAACTGTCGTTCGTGGCACTCCTAGTTGTCTAGCGATTCGACGTACACTGAGAGTTGGATCCCTTGTAACAATAGCTACTGCTTCTTTCTCTAAGTCTGCTAGCAAATTTACTCCTCGGTCGAAAAATAATCACGTAGTCCGCATTCCCGAAATTGTCTGTATACTTCCAGAAACGTTCTGTAATGAGGAATGAGCCTATCGGGAAACCGATGTCGGTATTCAATAACTGCTTGACATGCACTGCCGTTACAGTAGCCATACACAAAATGCATGTCCGCATACTCTTGAAAAGAAAATCGGTAAAGCATTTTGAATAAAGAGAACGTGTCCACTCACTAATATGCTGTTGTATGAACTGAAACGTAATGTAATCCTTTATTAAAAAATGCAACGTTTACAGTCATCTGAACATTTGTTTATTTTATGATAATCATGGTTCAGCACTTACGAAATAAGTAAGAACCTTCTTTATCATAAATCAATTTCCAGTACTCTTTTTTGTAGATCTCCAAGAAATTACTGTATGCACTACGACACGTGTTTATTTATTTTAGGATAACATTTTATTATGCGACGTTAACAATCACAGGCCTGCTATTCAATCGTATAACTTTTTTTAAATAAAATCAGTTTTTATTGACTTTAGGATTACATTTTTTTTCATGATCTGACAATCACATTCATAGATTAGTATCTTTGAAACAAATAAAAATGGATATACAAGTTTTGCGTTTGTGTTACTTGAAATGAAGTCTACTTTACACTCTTAAAATTTGAACATAACGATACGGGACATTTGTATAAATACGCGCTGTAATACTACACACGTTACTCATTTGAGCTTTAAATTTGGTCATGTGACTGCAAAGAAATACTTTATGAACTGAAGTTGCGAACATTATGTCTTGTATTAAGTCCGCGCGTATAATTAAAAATTAAAACTACTTAATTTCTATAAAATAAGTTTTTAACAATTCAAATAATTTCCGTCTCCTGGAACAGTGTCTGTTGACTTCTGGTAAAGCCATAAATACCCTTCTTCTCAAAAATTTTTATTTTAAAAAGTGTTCCGGTATTTAAAAAAAATATATATGTTGGAAATAATTCTGGGAATATTTACTATTCATAGAGTCTTACGTTATCGTATAAGAGAGTTAGGGCTCTATTTATTAAAGTTGGACCCTACATTTTTAATTTGCCGTTGTATTGGTTGAATACATTGGTAGTGAGCGGTAGTAGATGTTTAGAACTCATTGTTTCTTTTTTTATTACCAGATTTCTTCGAATAGCCGCGTATAATGAGTTTACATCTTGGCTGATTAGTAGGCTTCAGATAATTATATTTATATTTTAGTTGTTGTTATGTATAAGTGCATATTTTGAACCTTTTTCATTATAAATGCATATTTGACCTTTTTTCAGCAAAGTATTATTTTAAAACAGTCTATGACTTCACATAAATATTTAATGTTCTTGTTAGTATAATTACACTTTTACGATTTCTGTTGTTTATGTGTCTACCTGTTAGTATTTCTTAAAACTTTTTAGTTCTAAGACATTTCGCATACTTGCAAAATAACCATTGAATAGATATGTGAAGTGAATAGCAAGTTAAAGCTTGATTTACTATAAACAGACAACACAATAGTTAGTGTTTTGAAACCACAATACTTGGAAATATTAAGAGGATTACCGGGGATTACCCGGGTAATCGAACAACAAGAAATAAATATAGTGGGGATTTCTTTATTTTACTAAGTATTTTTGCATTCCAACAATCTGTATTAGTTGTGTACTAGTTACAATAATATTAACATCAAGATGCCAAAAGAAAAAAGTGTGTAAGTGCAATTTTAAGTCAATTTGTGAAGAATTATAATGATTTTACAACAGATGGGCGTCTGTTATTTTGTAAATACTGCCATGTTCATGTTTCAAGAAGAACTTTTTATGGCTTTTATTTGCGTAACTTTATGGAGAAGTATACAAAAGAATTTATGCCATATAAATCGACGTTAAGAAAAATTACGTTTCCGAGTTATATAGAACAACATTGAACAAATTAAGAGAAAAAGTAATGGATCATTCTATTTGGGTATCGTTGGATGAAATAACCGACGTAGAAAAAAGTTGCATAGCTAATTTTGTATTTGGTATATTAGGAGTTAATGAAGAAAAAGAGAATTCATATCAGCTGACTTTAAAAGTGCTGGACAAAGTAAATCATTCAACAGTCGCTGCGTTTTTCAATGATTCTGATTGTGGCTGTTTGGGATATCATACGAAAAAGTGTTACTAGTTTGTAGCGATGCTGCGCCATATAGGTATATGTAAAGCAATGCGAGGATTACAGATTTTGTACCCAAACATGATACATGTGACCTGTGTAGCGCACGCTTTACACCGAGTAACTGATTTAGTTTATCCAGACGTTAATATGCTGATATCGTCTGTGAAAAAGATTTGAAACATACATGAGTATATTTTGTATAAATATATTTTGTATAATACTAAGGTATTTTTAATAATATAAAATATTATTAAAAATCTGGTGTGAAGAACACAAATACAGGTTCACTATTAATATTTTTTGTGAACGTGTCCGAACATATCCCTCCCCAGAGACGTAGATACGTATTTCGCCTTTCTACAGGCTCATCGGTACGCCACTGCTGGAGAAAGGATATCTTCAGACCAGGCGCGGCTCGTGATGACGTATTTGGGAGTGCAAGTACAATGATGCGAGTGCTTCGTGTATTCTCGTGTACTAACTGTAACGTTTTTTTAGTAAACACCGAAAACACACGAGGCACTCGCATCATTGTACTTGCACTCCCAAATACGTCATCACGAGCCGCGCCTGCTTCAGACACATTCACAAAAAAGAACCACATCGCCATATCACAGAAATCATCCAGACCAAGCGTAGAAGTAAATTTAGCGCTGCCTGTTGTCAGACAGCCGAAGTACCTCGCCCTGTCCACATAACCAATGCCTTTGGAAGGGCGTCGTTGGTTCGCATTGGTTATGTGGACAGGCTGAGGTACTTCGGCTGTCTGACAACAGGCAGCGCTGAATTTACTTCTACGCTCGGTCTGGATGATTTCTGTGATATGGCGATGTGGTTCTTTTTTGTGAATGTGTCTGAAGATATACTTTCTCCAGCAGAGGCGTACCGATGAGCCTGTAGAAAGGCGAAATACGTGTCTACGTCTCTGGGGAGGGATGTGTTCGGACACGTCCACAAAAAATATTAATAGTGAACCTGTATTTGTGTTCTTCACACCAGATTTTTAATAATATTTTATATTATTAAAAATACTTTTGTATTAAAAAATTAGAATTTATATTTTAAAAGTTGATTCTTAGTACATATTTTGAATGTTTTTAGTGCATATTAGCATGCATATTTTGATTTTTTTTTCACTGCATAATTATCCTAAAGCCTACTGATTAGTTAATTTTTAGGAATTGTTTCATTAAATTAAATTAAATTTTTTACATAATAATTATTGTTTCCCATTATTTTCTGAAGGGAGTTAATCACAAATTTAGTTTGATTATGTGTAGGACTTTTTATGCTAGATATTATTGGTCTTAATGATGGATTTGGTTCATGTATTTTAGGTATTCCATATAATGTTCTACTGTTATACATTTTACTTTGTTGTCTTTGTTCTTTTGTTATATTTTTCTCTCTTCCCAAGTGTTGATGATCTTTTTTAGTTGTTTTTCTATATTCTAATTTTAGATACACTATATACAGGGCAATCCAAATTAAGTGTTCACCATTGGTAACTTTGTTATTATTAAAGATACAAGATTGTTTAAATTAGCAAACTAGTAGTACTTTTAACGCTCTTTAAGATGGAAGAATTAAAAAAAAAAGAGCAGTGCGTTTTCGAGTTTTCCCGAAAAATATGTTTTTTTCAAATGGAAACCCCTGTATATTATATCATTTTCTGTTAGAAATTCAATTTTTAGACAAAAAATCTTATAAGAAATTTTTTACTGGGATTAAAAATACTTGAGTTATAGTGAATAAACAAAAACAGCTAAGTCAAGTGCATTTCTATGTTTCTATGATAACGACGTTAATTCTTTCTAGTAAACGTCAAATATTAGTACAGTCTTTCACTCATAAATTTCATTTTGCTAGTTATTGATTTGACAAAAAAATGATTTTTACCCATGCAGTAAAGTGTGATATGTTAGAATCTTATTTAGTGTGCAGAAAATCCTCTAGGAGGGCAAAAGAACACTACGCTGAATTATATCCACTCCGAACACAACCAAATGAGCAATTTTGTCTGAGACTGTACCGAAAATTTAGAGGCAATGAGAGTGTTTTTGCCAAAACAAGAACAAGGACTTTTATAATAAGCGAGGCCACGGAAATTCTAGTTCTTGCATATTTTGAGGCCAACCGTGAGAATTCCATACTTGATATTATCAAGGAATCTGATTTGAGTCACGGTACTGTGCATAGGATTCTGAAGAAACACAAATTCATTCCTTATAAGTACAAACCAGTTCAAGTTTACTTGCCAGGGGATCCAGAGAGAAGAATGTTTTTTTGCCACTGGTATCTTAACTTTTGTCGCCAAAATGTAAACAACTTTCGTTATATTTTATGGACCGATGAATCAAATTTCTCAAATTCTGGAATGTACAATACAAAAAATCATCATTACTGGTCAAAGGAAAATCTTCTTTTAGTACATCCAAGACGCCCGCAAGTCCGTTACAGTTTTAATGTTTGGTGCGGTTTAATTGGTTCAAGGATTGTTGGTCCTTTCTTTTATGAGGGCACTCTAACTGGTGAAAGGTACATAGAATTTTTGACTGAAATTTTGAATAATTTCTTAGACGATATTGATCTCATAAGTAGACAGAATCTGCATTTTCAGCAGGATGGCGCACCTGCGCACAACTAAGAGGTACTCATCAAATTTGAAATACTATTTTTAACAATTCATGGATAGGAACAAATGGTCCTATTCAGTGGCCTCCCCGATCGCCAGATTTAACACCGCTTGATTTTTTTTATGGGGTTATTTAAAGACAGAGATTTATAAGCAAAGGTACGAAAACGTAAACGCCCTAAAAATTGCAGTTAGTGAAAAGATAAACCAAATAGATGGTAGGACCATACTAAAAGTAGTTCGACAAGTTCAGAAACGTGTTCAAAAATGTATTGAACAACAAGGTGGTATTTTTGAACATCTTCTATGAAAAAATCAGTGATTTATATTTTCTTTTAATGATATGTTTATGTATAAAATAAAGTTTATAAAAATTATTTAGCTGTTTTTGTTTATACATTATAACTCAAGTGTTTTTAATCCAGTAAAAAAGTCCTTATAAGATTTTTTGTTTAAAAATTGAATTTCTAACAGAAAATGATATAATATACAGGGGTTTCCATTTGAAAAAAACATATTTTTAGGGAAAACTCGAAAACGCGCTGCTCATTTGTTTTTTTTTAATTCTTCCAACTTAAAGAGCGTTAAAAGTACTACTAGTTTGCTAATTTAAACAATCTTGTATCTTTAATAATAACAAAGTTACCAATGGTGAACACTTAATTTGGATTGCCCTGTATATTTCGTATTAGTTCGTATTTATGAAGGCTTTCCTAGAAAATTTTAGCTACAGAAAATCTACGAGATTTTTAAAGAAAGCAATTATATTTTTTTTCAAAATAATCTCCCTTAGGTAAAACATGCTTGTTTAATTTTTTAGAACCAATTCTCGAAACAGGCAAAAAGCTCTTCTTTCGACAAGTCATCAAAATGTCGCTGAAATTTTTCATCATGCATCAAACTTTCAATCAAGGGAAATACAAGTCGTTTATGCTGTATGATGCATGTGTGACAAGCTGAACTACGGAGATTCGCGTAAAAAGAATGTTTCTGTGGCTGTTGTCGGAGTTGCATTGTCATGGTATAAAAATGTATATAGATGATGACATCTACTACCTAATACTCCTTGAATTTTTCTCTCACCAATTTCCCTTAATTAGTTTTTCTATGGCAATCATGTTTTCAACGCAAACAGTTCCTGCATGTTGCGCAGGGCTTGGTTTATTTTCTAATGTACACCTTTCGCTTATATACAGCTCAAAAGAATTAGCGGATATTTATTATTTTGATTAGAAAGGGTTGTAAATATTAAAATAAATGGCGCTTCATGATAAGAATACTTGAATGACTTATTTGACTAAGTATAGGCAAAAATAAACATTGTCGTTTAGTTTCATTTTAACGTTTATTAGCATTTTGAGGAAATAAACATTTTTGTGTAGGAATAAGTACAGTAAATTACAAACTTAACAGAAGTATAATTTTGGTAATTGCAATAAAAAATGAAAATTTATAAGGCGTACGATCTCCTTGGACGGCCAACATGACTTGACGTCGTGCTGACACGGAGTGAACCAAATTATCAAATAATTCTTGGGGAATGTTGTCCCACTCTTCTCTAAGAGCAATTTGAAGTTGTGCAACTGAACGAGGTGCAAAATTTCATGAGGCAATACGTTTTCCTAATGCATTCCAGGCATGTTCGATTGGATTACTGTCTGGGGAATTGGCTGGCAAGTCCATTCTATCGATTCCTACTTCTCTAAACCAACTGTTAGCAATGTTTGCTCGATGTGGACGAGCATTATCATCCATATAAATGCCTTGTTCTCTAACAGTTCCTGAATATGGGAGAACAAAGGGTCTCAATATCTCATCCAAATACCTTTGAGCAGTAAATGAACCATTCTAAATGAAATACAGTTCGGTATGGTCTCCGATACTTATTTTGGCCCACGCCATCCCCGACAAATTGAGGGATATTTCGTATTCCTGGTTCACGCCAAATCAAAACATGTCTGTTATCTGGGTGCACATTGAATCTTGACTCGTTACTAAACAAAAGTCTGCAAAACATATTTGCCGGCGTTACTTTAAGTACCAATTATTATGAAATAAAAGCTTTCTACATATACGACGTTAATTATTCGAATTTTTTACTGAAAAAAATTAGCCCTTATGCAGGATTTGATTGGTTTGCCGGAGCACGCTCTTAGCCATTAAGCTATTGAGGGACTGAAGTTTGAATCGTCGGGAATGTTTTAAATTGTATTAAGAAACAGATATTATATCGTGCCCGTAGTTGGCAAATTTGGCAGGATGGTTTGCCGTGGTCCGGCAAACCAAAGGACGTTGGTTCGAATTCTGGATAAGAGCGAATTTTTTTTCAGTAAAAAATTCTAATAATTAGCGTCGTATATGTAGAAAGCATTTACTTCATTCACATCACTTCGAGAAAATGCAATTGATTTGTACCAATTACTATTTTTGTAATTTTTAAGATCCGCTAATTCTTTTGAGCAATGTACTCACGAAACCAGTACTAACTAACAGTAGCTAATGAAGAATTATTGTCGCCAAAATCTTCCACAAAATTTCGTTTATTGAAAAACATACGGCTTACAACAAAAAAATTATATTTTTATATGCTTTACCTTAAATCTTGCTAAAATATAATTGAAAACTGTCAAAATAATAGGCTGTCAACTGATGCAAACATTTTTATTTTTCCCAAATCAATGACCTACTGTCAGAAACAAAGATGAAACTGGAAAACTAGTTGGAAAGTCTCAATCAGTCTTTTATGATACAATTGCAAGTATACATTACTCGCTAACTATGAGAGCCGGTTTACTTATTCGCGCAATCGCCTAGAGTGACCGTGAAATAAAAAAAAATACACGTCACATTTTGACCGATGCCTTACCAGTTTACTCTAAGTGTTTGATAAATTTGTGACAAAGCGTGTTTCGTAGGCATTTTTTTTTAAATTTTACCCTGCTACTAATTAAGTGTAAATGAATAATTTTGAACATCGTGCAGTAATTAAGTATCTTTCAAAGAAAGGCATGTCTTTACCGAAATCCATGACGATATGAGAGATATACTGGGTGAGGGTTGTCCTTCGTATGCAACAGTCAGAAAATGGAGAAATGAATTTAAGAGTGTCAGGAATAGCTTAGGAGATGATCCCCGCACGGGACGAGCGAAAACGGCTACAAGTCCAGAAATGATGGATAATGTCCATGATTTGTTGCTAAGTGACCAACGATTGAAAGCGATAGAAATAGCAGAGGCAGTGGTCATTTCAAAGGAATGGGTGCTTTATATTTTGCACGAAGAATTTGATATGAGAAGGCTTTCGGCGTGAAGGGTGCCGCGTTTACTGACGACGGTGCAAAGATGTGTTCGCTGTCAAATATCAATGAATAACCTAGAAATTTTTAAACGTAACACAACAGATTTTTTGTACCGATTTGTTACTTGTGACGAAACATGAATTCATTATTATACACCCGAATTTAAACAACAGTCGAAGATGTGGACCAAACGTGCAAAACCAACTCCAAAGAAGGCCAAGACAGTTTTATCGGCGCAAAAGTGATGGCATCGGTATTTTGGGATGCAAAAGGAATATTGTTGATAGACTTTCTTCGAAAATGCAAGACCGTAAACGGCGAACATTACGCAAATCTTCTACACAAATGAAGAGTTAACTTCAACAGTAAACGATTATTTTGCAGGTCGGTGGATGATTATTTTGCAGGGTTAGAAGAAAAGCACTTTCGAGACGGAATAAAAAAGCAGAAGAAATTTAGCAGGAAGTAAAGAGTAAAAAGGAAAAATGGAGAACATATTTAAGAGAGAAGACGGAAAAAGTCACGAATTATGTAAAGACAAAAGTGAAAAACTTAGTCAAACAGTCAAAACAAAAAACAGGAGAAGATTTTGGAAATAAGTTATAAAAAGACAGGAAAAGCAGTCTAAAGTTATTCTACAGAGTGCTAAAAAAATCTAAAAGGTAACAAAAAGGTCGATAGCAATTATAAACGATGCAGGAGAAATACTAACAAATGAAACAGATATTATGAAACGCTGGAAACAACATTTCTAAAGATTACTTAATGTTGACCCGGTAACAGAAGAACAAATTTTTAAAAATGAAGACTTACAGAAAGGAGAATAATCTATCCAAAAAGAAGACCAAGGGATAACAAAGGAGGAGTTGATTGAAGCTGTCAAACAACTAAAGAATGGCAAAGCACCTGGAAGTGATAGAATTACCAGAAAAATGATAACAAACATGGGAGAAAAAGGAACACTGATACTTCCCAGAGTCTATAATAAAGTATGAAAATATGAACAAATTCCAAAGGATTGAGAGATGGGAACGATTCTTCCACTACGCAAAAAGGACGATAACAAAGATTATAGTAATTACAGAGGTATAACGCTATTGAGTACAGCAGTAAAACTCGTAGAAAAATTAATTGAAAAAAGTTAAGAAAACAAATAGAACCAACGTTAGCCGACACACAAAGTAGATTTCGAGAAAATAGAAGTGCCCAAGATCTTATATTTACATTAAAAGAAATGATTAACTGGACTTTGACAAGATCAAGAAAAGCTTACTTAGTATTTTTGGACATGGAATAAGCATTTGACAAACTGCCAAGAACAAAAATATGTGAATGTTTAAAGGAAGCGAATGTTGAAATAAAATGAATTAGAATAACGAAATACTTGTACAGAAAAATGAGAAACTGTGTAATTAAGGGAAACTTGATATCCGAGGAGTTTGGCACTAACAAAGGAATGAGACAGAAAGGAAGCTTGAGTCCACTGTTGTTTATTATCTTTATGGATGAAATGATTAAAATGACACAAAAAATAGTAAAACCAATGTTTGTAGGCTACAGAAACCTAGAGGTGGTTAGTATCTCTGAATGTGCCTTTGCGGACGATATTACGATAGTAGAAGGGAGCGAAAAAGAACTGCAAGAACAAATGAATATTTGGAACGAAGTGCTAACTGAAAATGGAATGAAACTGAATAAAAATGATTAAGACCTCAAAATTGAATCAGTTGAAAACTAGATAGAGCAACGACAACTCGGATGGCGGGGACACCTCCAAAGACTAAACAGCACAGTACAACTGAAAAGAGTTTGGGAATGCAGGTTCCGTTCAAGAGAAAGAGAGGTAGCTCTAGAGAAATCTGGGACAAGGAAATTGGAAAGATCTTAAAGAAAAAAGCTAAAACCTGGTCAGAAACAATGAGCCTCGCCCAGAACAGAAGAGAGTAGAAAAAGTTCATGAACAATTACTATAAAGAGCTAGTTACAACCCTTATAACCCTCTGGGTACTAAATGGATTGGATTATATATAATAATAAAGAAGCTTGAACACAGGTGGGCCAAATGTATCGAATTAAGAGGAGATTATGTATACAAATAAAGTTTGTCGTGAAGGACAACTCTCACCTGTATATGTCGCATATCATCATGGATTTCAGTAAATTATTCCTTTGTTTCTGTACGATCGCGCGAATTAATCAACCTGCCCTCGTACTTGTGACGATTCTTATCTTTATATTAGGTCGTTAACTTATTAAACTTTAGTTCAGTGTACAATCTACCTTATATATCACAATTCTAGAACATCGAACTAAATGCGCAACTTACTATACCTCTTGTTGGCAATAATGTTTCCCTTTACTTTGCTAAACGTTGCGAGAGATAATGGGCACAGTGCATATAATAATTGTTCAGTACAAGCTTTCGTGTTTTGCATATAACATACTGAAGTTGTTTCTGAAATGTTCTCATTTTGTGTTGATCTGAACTATATTCTCTGTATACATATCGCATCTCCCCGTATTACACCGGTGCGTAACTTTACAAAGGGTAGGGTATTAAATGATCCGTCTATTCATTGAATTTCGGAGTTTCGACGTGTTTCATAGGATTTCTTTTATCCGCAGCTTTCACGTTATCGGGGCTGTCGGTACATTTCCACCAGGACGAATTATATTTCAATTATACGAACGTGCTTACGGATCGATTTAACCCTTACGGTAACACGTTCGATGAAACGGGTGTTTTCCGGTCTTTGCTTTTGTATTCATCGTACAGAAAAGAAAACAAACAAAATATATTTTTGTGCTGCGTAAAAATACATCACTTAAATTACCTGTTTGTTACCTTTATACTTCGTGAGAATATACACATTTTTTATATTTCAATAAATTTTTAAACAATTTTTCAAATTTAATTTATAAAATTTTACATTTAAATTTCGAAGCCGTTATTTAAAATGTGGTCGAAGCATGATATATGAGGGATATTTGACGGAAAAGTGACTTAAATAAAAAATTACACAAACATATTGATACACTGCGTACCGTAAGGGTAAAGACAACCGAAAACACTGAAAACTGAAAATACCGCACAATAATTTGGGTATGCCGTATGTATGGCATATATCTGACATATTGCAGTGGAATTTGCTTTTAAATTGCTTATTAATTTTTATTCACACTACAACTTATGTTGCCGGCTGTTCAGTCTAGTAGAATCCACGAACTCCCATCTCACGGATCGTTCTTTGCAGAATTGGTCCAGGTTAATATTGGAAGTAAAACAATAAATGTCAATAAAAAGTCACACTTAAATAATTTATAATTTTTAATCCATAAAAAAAAAAGAAAAAAATCCCTTTACCGAATGTATAGGGTGCTAAAGCAACATTAACAGTAGCAATGGGAGGAAACACTCTTTGTGAATAATGACTCGCACACAGAGAAAAACCCCCTGTGACTCTCGAACAAAACTAAAACTAATAAATACTAGTGAAATTTGTCAAGTTTGACCTCTACTTTAACCCCTACAATCAAATGTCAAAAACAACAAAGTTTTCAAAACCCGCGAAAATTGAATTTTAGTCGTGCGCAAAATAACACGACAAGGTCAACCCACAATAAAAAAAATCCAACCTTGAATTTAAAACGTTCTAGAATATTATCTTTGAAGAAAAACTCCACTAACAAAAAACATGACAATTTTCTCTAATACCCATATACTAACTTCAAATATCTAAATTATTACAAAAAATACATGCAATATAATAATAGAAATAAACGCAGTATCAATTATATAAATAAATATTTTTATCAAACTTACATAGATCTATGCACTGATAATACAAAAACTACGTGAGAGATATCTTACTTATTAGATCAAATTACAATCACAAAACTCACGCAAAAATCGAAGTAACATTTACATGCACCTCAAAAAAATGCATACACAAAATAAAACCCGATTTTACTAAAACAGAGAATAAAATTGAATATCTGATTCTTTAACAACCCGGTCACTGTCGAAGTCTAGATATCTCTAACCAAAAATGAAAATTCCAATATCCGCTTGGACATCCCCACCAACTATAAAATCAAAAATATACAGAAAATACACATTTTATAATAATACGATATCCGGGGTAGCGGCAACTTTAATCATCTGACCAACCTAAATATACGAGGATGGATCAAAATTTCAAACATATTAAAATTCATCACTTAAAATTAAATATATTTATAACGATCCCCGTCTGAAATAAATAAACATCAAAAATGAAATAGATAATTTTAATAAATGTACTACACAAAAAAGTTTAATATCGTTCAATCATTTTCCTTTCTTGTCCAAGGAAAAATCCATTGCAATATGTCACCTCAATGTGTCAGAACAGTAACTAAACTACACTTTCTTAAGTAAGTTAAATAAACATTTTTTTTTGTGTGTGTTCATTCAACAAGTTGATCTTATAAACGGTGAATAGGCAAATAAAGAGAACCTTTGAAAATTAACTCTAAAACAAAAAAAAATAATTTCTTCCAACGGCAAAAATAAAGTTAAAATATTCCTGAACAATATATAGGTAATAAAAATATAAGTTCATTACTTATTTCAGCAAATTTTCAAACAGATTACCCCTTTCAGCTAAACACATGACCTAATCTGTCATAGAAACTCTGTTGAACATTTAATAACATTTCGGGTGTAATCCAATCAGGTGTTTCTACTATCTTTTCCCTTAGTTCTGCTAAATTTCTGTATCTTGCTGGAAACCATTAATTAGTGATTTTATACGCGCCCACTAAAAGAAATCGTTTGGCGCTTAGTCCGGAGACCTAGCTGGCCTATGTATTCCTCTCCAATTACTTAACATACGTCCAGGAAAAATATCATTTAAGTAATTTCGTACATTTCTGGAGTTATGTGCAGGGCATCCATCTTGTTAGAACCATATTTCATCAAAATTAATGTCGGGCAATTCAACAATGGCAGGTATAATATAGGTTTGCAACAAAGTTAAATATTTTTGTCTATTTAAATTCCCATCTATAAAAAAAGCTTCAATAATTTTCTCGAAGTAACCCAACCCACGCATTTAGTTTCTGGGAATACTGTGTATTTGCAACATAATGTAAATGACAGTTTTCTCTAGACCAATATCGTGCTCTTGATGGATTGTGCTTACCGTGCAATGTAAAAGTACTTCTCCAGTAAAAAAAAATATTTTTTTATGAAATTTGCATCCGCATTGGCTTTCTCAAATATTTGATCGCAAAATTTCATTATGTGCTGTTCGCCATCTAGAAATAATTCAGTTGAGTTTTTTAATGTATAAGATCGATATTTATTTTTCTTTAAAACATTGCGAACGGTTTTTTGCAGTAACACCGAATTCCTCTGCTATGGTTCTGCTCGATGTGGTCGTCGTTTCTTCTACACTGGCGCAAATAAGTGTATCTCGTTCTTCAGAATTGGCAATATTAGCTCGCCCAATCCTTTTGTGATGCCGTGGAGAAAGATAACCAACAGTTTCAAATCCTTTTATAATTTTGTGAGTAGCACCACACGATGGACGTACAATCAGGCGCGGCTCGTGATGACGTATTTGGGGGTGCAAGTACAATGATGCGAGTGCTTCGTGTATTCTCGTGTACTAACTGTAACGTTTTCTTAGTAAACACCGAAAACACACGAGGCACTCGTGTCATTGTACTTGCACTCCCAAATACGTCATCACGAGCCGCGACTGCGTACAATGTATAACTCTTCAAATAAATGAACTATATTTCTTATTGAATTCCCTCTGTGATACTACTTTATAATTTGCTTTGTTCTAATAAAACTATATTGTGCCGTATTATATCAATAAATTAATAAATAATACTTTGCAAAACTCAAAACTGACATATTACTACAGTGACATATTACAATGACTTAAGTCACTCCCACCCATAAGTACGAGACACCCAAATTGTTGTGCGGTATTTTCTGTTTTCAGTTGTCTTTACCCTTATTGTATATCAAGAATGTTTATAATTCTATTTTTTAAATTATATTTTTTACAAATATCCTGTATTTAAAATAATCAAAATTCCAGCCATTTTGTGAAATATTCTTCGTATTTGAAAAAGAAAGCATCTCCTTTGTATCGTATTGGTCACACAAACAACTCTCCGAAAACTATCTACCTGCTGCGGCCGAACGGTCAACTCATTTATTCTGGAACTTTCGTTTCGTTTCTATTATATGAATTTTAATTTAAGTTACTAATTAATCACCTGCATACAACATCTATTCCAGTTATTTCTTAATTTGTAATATAATTTATTATTGAGCTATCTTTTCTATAGTCCATCCGGAAATATACCATTACGAAATTTATGAAATACATTTTTATTATTTTACTAAGAATAAATATTCAAAATTATTTCCATTTTGTGCGATACACAAAGTCACATGTTGCAGAAGAGGTCGCTTAGTTCTTAATATGGTTGGTGAGTTATTTCTAATAATATCGGTAACCTGCTGTGCAATGGATTTCCGAAATACTAATCTAGTTACCATGATGATTAACAAATTATTGTTTGTAACTTATTAGTTTATTACTGTGATACTGATGTTATTTGCTTCCTTTTAGTACCTTATTACGATTTTGAGAATAATAAAAAGTGCTCGCTTACATCCATATCATTATGAAAGAGTTCAAGCTCTAGGTAATGATTTTGAAACTCATTTAATATTTTGTAATTTGTCACAAAATAATTAAAATTTACCGCATATTTTATGAATCGATGAAGCTTCTTTCACGAGATGGTGTCACTAATTATCATAATTTTCACGAATGGTCTACTGAAAATCCTCATTTAAGAAGACGCTTGCATTTTCAACATATATTTAGCACTTACTGGCGTACTGATAGTTAATAAACAAATATAATGAGCGTAGCACCTCTACCGACCAAATACTTCAAAGAAATCGAAATCTGGGCCACAATTGTCGTTTGTTGTTTTAAACTTAAATTTTATTGTTAAATTCCAGATGATTTATATAAAATTTAAGCCGGCCGATAGCGTAATGATAAATCATTGAATCTGCAACTTCTTGTCCGAGAAGGTTTTCATAGTTTTCCTTCTCCTTTAAAGTAGACATCGACAGCCAAACATATTAAGTCCCTCACGGGCGCAGGTGTAATAATAACTCCTGGTTTGTTACAATATTTTGGTTGGTCCTTGTATACTCATTGCGTTTTAGCTAACACTTTATCGGTCATGCGTGCCGGAAGCTTAGAGTAGAGACGGAAACGATTGCGATTGTCCTTGACTTTTTTGATAGCAAGTTGGCTGGTTGGTCGTTTCTGTTTTCAACTAGTCGATATCTTTTTGGTTGTTAATTTACAGTTACCGTTTTGATAATCTTGGAAAAATTTATGCGCCTTTTAAGGGCGGTTGTGACGAAGTACTAGTTTTAAAAATAAGGATCCGTTTTTGGTCGATTAAATTAACATCAGCTGCAACATTACAAAATTTCCGTTTGACAAGCTACCAAGTTTTTTTTCATCATTAAATCCCCTTAATTGAATTTTTCTATCGATAGGGTGTGAAGTTTACCCCTAATTAATCAGGATACAAAACTCTGAGGGATTCCGTTAATGTGTGTGGATAGAACGTCCTATATTCTGAACTACGTGTTCGAGTTCGAAGGCATCTTGAAGTAGAAGCTACATGACCCGCTAAAATACCTGCCAACCTTCGATATCAGATAAATGCAATCTGTTAACTTGTGGTATTCAAAATATATATAATCAGAACTGTTAATTACTAAGCCACAAAATTCGACAAAGGACCATTTTCGACGGCTATTTTGAGTACTAAAACGTGTCCTCTTAGTGTATGCACAGTTTTACTGTATAAAATCATTCATTAAATATAGTAATTTTGCTTTTGTAATTTTCAAGTACCGATTGTGTAATTAAAGTTATATTATTTTAATAAATCCTATTATATTGACTAGATTAGGTCATGTTAACATTTTGATTGCTATTTTTCCTTTTTTCTATTTGCTTCGCGACAGTTAAATTCACATAAGTCGAATCTCATTTCTTTTTCTTAGCAACGCTAGGTAATTAACTGTGAATCTTGGTTTCCCTTCCTGTGAAGTAAATCATTTTGGCGCAAGAAATTTAAATTTAATTTAGACTTTGCAATAAACTAGTTCGCGTATAATTTATAACGTATCGTTTTTTTTCAACTATACACTATGGTAAATTGATTTTGATTTAACTTAACATTTAATTCTATACTATACCCTCTGGTAATCTAAAAATTGTTTAAGATATAGTTAACCTGTTATACCGTATGTTTATTTTTTATGGCTTTGTAGCCGATGAATTATGTTATACCGTATGATATTTTAGTTCACCTCAATTAGATAAAATTCTTAAATAATTATTAGGGGAAATTGAAAGATCTCTTCAGTTTTTTCTATTTTTCTTTTAGTAGATGCTGTGTATCACACTTATATTCTTTTTCTTATTTTGTATGATCATCTCTGTTTAAGGGAGTTAATTTATGATGTTTATGGTCATTTTTTTAAATTTATTTATTAAATTAACAGTTTAATTACTTAGTTGCTTCCTTTACTAACTTTTTTTATGAAAGCAGGCCAGAATAAAATTTACTAGCTTACTTCTCAAACCATCTTTATTTTAATATCACCTGGTGGGGTTTTATATCCTCTACGTGTTCCGTGTGGCTTAGACCACTGCATGCAAACTAACAAAACTATAAAATACACGGTGGCGTTCTTTTATTCATTTTGAGCTAGGAAAGTCTGGAGTCTGGGTCTGGTTCGTTGGTTTTATACCTACAACATCTTGCACATTAAGGTAACTCCAGGAGCGCTATTAAGTTTCGTAAAATTTAAGAGCCAGTTTTGTTAGTTAAATAATTAGCGCTAAGCTGTGGGAGAATTCCAAGGTACGAATTAATATTATTTTACAAGAACCTTTACGTTTCTGAGGAAACTGGAGCTTTTTACCTCTTCATTTCTTGTGGTGGGTTAGTTCACGTGTGTTTTCATTTCTTGCATCTTATAGTTCCTGGTGCATTTTAGCTGATTTAATTATTCGTCGCTAATCATCCCTATCACCGACAACTCGTAAATATTATTTAACCTTCATATTTTTGAGATCAGCTTTCACTTGCTCTTCCCTTGTAATTTTTGACTTTCTTCTTGATCTATTCTCTGCAGGCGCCAACTCTTTTTATCCTTGTTATCAAAGGATTCGTTCTCGTTAATCGTTCTCATTAGTCTTCATTGGTTCCCTTACTAAAAATTCTTCTTTGAAAAATTTTCAGCTACTCTTCCTCTTTCAATGTTAAACTAGTGGTTTTAGCCACGTATGTTACTACTATAGGCCTTATTGTTGTTCTATATATCCTAATTTTATTTCTGCTTATATTTCTGCTGAACTTTTCGTCTTTGAATACAGTTTTTTTTACTATAAAAGCCTTGCGTCCTAATTTAATTCCCCTTTTCATATCTAATCTTTCATCAGTAGGGACCGGACACGAGAGGTCTAAATTACGATGGACCACATAAAACAACACGCAGTTATTGAATAGCATTATTCATTCGGTTAACCGCACATCTGTTTTTTGTCGCTGAATTGTGACGCAATTACTTCAATATTTGAGTTAAATTCCTTTCTTCATGGGCGTAGATAGAAACGGAAGGAGTTTTATAATTTGTTTTATTTACTAGTTTATATTTCGTAAGATAAATAAAGTACGGTGAGTTGGTTTCTTTTTTTTCATTGTTTTCACTGTTAATTACATATATACGTAAGTGCCCACTGAATTTCATTAAGTTTCAATAACTAAAGCGTAGATACACTTTTAATTTTCATTTATTTATATCTAGAACATATTTTAAGTTATTTTCAGATATGATATGGAACAACGTCAAGAATGGCATCGTAAAACAATGGTGAGTTTGATTAAGGGTCGAACTGATTGTATGTCCATTGCCAGTGATTCCGAAATTTATTGCAAAGTCTGTAAAATATCGTTAAAAAATTCCAAGAAATCGCACGTAAAACGTCACTTAGTATCGCAAACACTTACATAGAAATTAGAGCCGTTGTAATCTGACAATTTTAGCTGGATTAGTTGTAATGGAATGGGAACCTGTTAGAAAATTGATGGGCCGTTTAATTCGCAAAATTATATCAGAATTTTAGAAAATGTAAATGTAAATGTTCGGTACAACAGCTATATCCGAATAACAATTACATCTATCAACGAGACAACTGTCCAGTCCATACCTCTAATAATGTTAGAAATTGGTTTCGAGAAAATAATATCGAAATTTTACCGTGGCCTACAAATAGTGCAAATTTAAATTTTATTCAGAATGTTTGGGGTACTATTTCAAAATTATTGTATAAAAGAAATTTTCGACCACACAATTCAGACAAATTATGGGAAGCAATTAACAATACCTGGGAAGAATTGACAGAAGGAAATCTAGAGCAACACTTAATTAATTCAATGCGTAATCGTTTAAATGCTGTGATAACACAAGACAGCAGTATGACTAGGTATTAATATTTTTCTTTGCTGTTATATCTTTATATTTTATATAATAATAATAATAATAAAGTTTATTTTCTTCCTTTACATCAAAACTAAACGATAAAAACATTAAATAATAAAAAACAAATTCACACTAATAGAAAAAAAAGTAGAGAAAAAAAAATATATTGTTATCGTTTTTTTTAATAGTTTAATTAAAAAAAAGTATTACTTGCATTATTAGATAAATATACTATTTTTTTATTTGACTATTTTCTTGTAATTGAGTACAACAAACAATAGGGTATGGGACTAATATAGGAAACCTACCTCAAATTACTTATTAACGTATCACTGATGTTTCTTTCAAACAACCAGTATTACATAACTAAAATATTACAAAAATTGGCTATAAATATTGTATGCAATTTTTATGAACACAAGTGTACATGTGTTAGGATGTGTCTTATGAAAATGAGTATGGATCACAGGAAAAACGAATTTGAAAAATATTGGAAATTGGATAGTTATGATGCTCAAACAACTATAATAGGTGCATTCGTAAAAGAGGAACCTAAAAAGAGGAATTATGGTCAGGGAATAAGATCACGACTTTATCCTAGGCATTACTACTTCAACAAAATTGAAGTGCCGTAAGACTTTCATTAAAACTATGGATATTTCAACCAAAAGAATTGATAGTGCTTTAAAAAAATTAAGGACTAATACTATTATTGACAAACGAGGATTGAGGATTGAAGTAAGGCGGAAGTAAAGAAGAAAGAAAACAAAAAGTCATACAACAGATAAATACACAAGATTGCCAATATTTTTTTTTAAGTCTAAGCAGTAAAGAGGGTTTACAAGATGATGTTGATGGTTTCAACGGACCTCCAAATTTTGATAAAGAATAAATATAAATGAAAATTAGATTTATTATTTATATTTAAAAGTGTTTTTAAATAAATTTCAAAAGTAATTTCAATATATTGCAGAAAAGAACCAACCCACAAAATATCAATTTTTTCTGTCTAATACATATGTACAGAACTTCCAGATTATGGAATAGATAAAAAAAAAGTGATATGTCATGGAGATACATTCAGGGGGGTACATCTTTCATAGATAATTTTTGGTATAGAGAAAAGTTTGTTTCTTTATTTCTCAGTTTTATCTTTGCTTGGCTTGGTTCCTTTCTGCAGAAAGGCATCCATGTATCATGTTGCCCTAACGTTTCTCGACACATCCAACCAATCTACAGTTCGTGCATCGCTTCAATTAAGCATATCAAACCGCAGTTTACGTTGCATGTTAAAGAAACTGAATTAGCGGTGCTATCGTTCACGTTAGATATATACGCTAACTTGACTGGAGTTTTGCGAGTGGTTTACTGGTTGCGCGAAAGATGACGCAGAAGTTTACAAGCAAATTTTCTGGAGCGATGAAGTACAGTTCAAATTAAACGAACTGATTAACCATCACAATTGCGTTTACTGGGCATCTGAGAACCTTCATAAAACCATTGTCCAAGAGTTGAATCTTCCTGCGATAACAGTGTGTGCGGGAATTCACGCTGGTGGTCTCCTTGGTGTATATTTCTTTGAGGAGACTAGGAATGCAGAAAATTATCTGGAACTGATAATGGATTTAAAGGGTGAACTTGATAATAACCCGTAGTTAGCGGGTATTCGATATTTCCACCAAAACGGCGCCCCGCCTCACTTCGGACTACAACTTCGTGAATATTTGAATGACAAGTTTGACATGTGGATAGGAAGAAGAGGAAAAATCGAGTGGCCACCACGGTCACCAGACTTAACGCTGTGCGATTTTTCCCTACCGGGAGTACTCAAAGTAAAAGTGTTTGCCACCCCATTACGTGATATTGAATATTTGAAAACAAGAATTGAAGTGGAATTTGACGCTCTCCGCGCGCATCCAGAATTCTTTCAAAAATCTGCTCACCGTAAATAAGCAGTGTCATATCTCCATTGAGGAAGGTGGTAGGCAGTTTGAAGAAAGAATGTAACTTTTAAACCGTCATTGTTTTTGTATCGAAATAAACACTACAATAAACCATGTTTCTGTATGCTCTTCTTTTGTTTTTATTCGGTATACAAATCGGTTAACTGACTTATGCCGGTCCCAGTATTTCTGCACGCCAATTATAAGCTTTGGTACTTCTATTGTTTTTATTTTTTCCACTTAAGTAAATTTTTAATTATGTTCTCGTTAATTCACCTAAGAACGCCAATTATCAACAGTATAAACAATATTTTATAATATGCATACTCAAAAAATATTTGGCTGTTTTTTCCGCTTCATTTTCTATGATATTGTCCTCACTGGGGCATGACATTTCGAAGATGTACACATATTTGCCCACGCAATATTCACTATATAATTTTCCGCCCATCGCTGTTATAATTGCTCTCCCAGTCGCAATGGCGCTACCTTATGCATTTGAAGGAATCAGATAATTGCAATAATTTGATACATTTATAGTTGATGGCGTTGTTTCCGTTTGGTTATGTTCACTTTGTCTACCTGTTCTATGGTGGCTTTATCGTTGTTTTATACATTTATTTTATCGTCTGATCGAATTCTATTCGCTTTTAAATTTAATAAATAGTTTAGTATATTATATTTAATAAATAATTTAGTGTATTTGGGCATAAAAGAATTATAAAAACTGTAGCGTGATGGTTAGTGCCAAATTGTGGAAGAGCATGATCTGAAACACGGAAACTTCATCGTTTTCCTACGAATATGGAGGTAAATGCGATATGTCCCAAATGATAGAAAGCATTAAATATTTTTATCTAATTTTGACACATAAAGTGACACTTTTCAAAACTGTATGACGTTAGGAAACGGTTTACTTTTCGTAACTAGTTACGAAAAGTAAAATATTTCGTAACTAGTGTTGAAAAGTTCATTTCATCACTAGTTACGAAATATTAAAAAAAATCATTTCATCTCAAGTTAATGAAGGGGAACGTTAAATGACACAAACTGGTTAAATTTTTATTTTATGCATTATAAACATTTATGACACAATGTGAACAATTTGTGAGGTTAATTCCTGCACACGTAGAATTCATGGCAGGTACTCTGATGTTATGATGCAAAACGGAATGTGCATTTGAGCTTGATTCACCAAGAATATCATTGGCAATCCTTTTCTTATTTTCTATAGAATTCTCTACATAGCCCTCAGCTACAGTATTGGACTTCCAGCCTCCATGTAGTTTAACCTTAAAAATATCCGCACCAGAATCTGCCAAAAAGGTAGCCGATGACCTTCTGAAGCAGTGTCCGGTAAATAAGAAGGGATTTGGTAGTTTCAAAAACTGAGCAATTCTTTTTGGTAGATTACCGATTGTATTAATGCCAACTGGCTGTGCCCCGCATTTACCATTATTATATTTGACGAAAAACCTATCGTGATTAACGTTTTGTGGACGCAAAGAAATATATTTTCTAATAAGATCAAGAAAATTTTGCCCTTCTGTGATCACAAACTCGCGCGTTACTTTTGTCTTTGTATTAGGGATTTTTATTACAAAATGAGAAAACTCGTCTAAAATATCCCCCACACGTAGAAAAGTTAGCTCACTTTTTCGACAAGCACCAGCTATTCCAACGATCAATGCGACCTTTGTCATTAAATATGTTTTATCCTCAGCTTCTGTCATAAACCGGGAGATGTTTTCCTTTGACAAAATATTAGACTTTTTGCATGGTATCCCTCTGACTGCCTCTTTAGAAATGCATGTAAACTGGCATATTTTGCAATATCAATATTCTTCTTCAAAGACAATTCACTTCGTAACATGGAATAAAGAGTCCAGAGTGTTGAAGCTTTTTGATTCTTTCTTCCCTCGAAATAGGCTAATAAAACCTTCTCATTAACACATTTAATTTTTTTGTCTTTAAGCCACTTCCCAAATTTTTCATAAGCCAAATCGTACTGGGCTTTCGACTTTTGTGGAATCACAGTCGATAATGCACTTTGTGCAGCCTCTTTTATATCGCTTGGTAGTCCACCTGAATCTGAATCCGACATTTTTACTCGTACAATGCACCGAAATATTTAGCTAATAAAAGTAAATACTTATATAGCAAAAGCCAATTAAGTTGGCCCGAGGAGGGGTAAGTTCGCGCAGGATTAGAAGTAGTGGGGAGATTTGTATTTGGTTTTACATCAAATGTCAGATAATTCTAACCTCTGAGCGTATATCACTTTATGATCCCCTGCAAATACATTATGTTCTGTCAAACGTCAATGACAAATGTATTCTGACAATTACTTGAGTAGTGGGGGTAGACGTTTTTAAAAACGTTTTCTGCGCACCCCCTCCTCGCGCCAACTTAATTGGCGTTTGCTATACTTAAATTAACAAACACCTGTCAAGTCAAATGAATTATTATCAATAGCATGAAAACTGTCACTAATTATTTAATACGACTTATGACGTTTAATGTCAGATCAACTGGAAAATTATAAATCTATGTTTTGGTCGAAATTAGATAAAATCTTGTATGAAACACGTTATGAAATGTTATTTTGTGTAACTCATGTCATTTTGCAAACATTCCATTTCGTTACACAAAATAACCCATTTCATAACTGGTTACATAAATAGCTATTAGTTATTCCTTAATGAAAATGAATACTGTAATGAAGTGCTTAATATAATAAAGTATTCATTTTCAGATGATAGAATGGTGGCTTACGCTAATTAATGGTTTGGATCTGTTGTAAAAATATGTCAATTTGTATGAATATGTTCGGATCATTTCACCTAATAGGGAAAATTTACAGATTAGCATAAGAGGACTAACTTAAAACAAAATGTATTGCCACCTATAAATTTGCCAGGTGAAGTATTACTGGAATTTGCCTAGTATATAATAAATATTCATACATTACTTTAATAGAAGCAAAAGTATGTTTTTGTTGAAATCCGAGGAGTAAATAAGTAAATTAATTAAAAATATTTGCAAGAATTTGTAATAAAAATCCTTTATATACCAAGTACTATTTATGTAGAACTATATGGAAAAACTGTACAAATAATACGTTCATGTTTACCACAATTATGTACACAAAATGATGTAAAACAGTTATTTACTATATAGATTTAATTTTAGATTTTTATATACAGTGTTGGGTAAAGAACAAAAATAAAATATTAAAAGTGTAGATTTAAGGAATGTAAACAATGTTATTAAAGAAAAGGCATTCCTAAAATATTGAAAATTAAGATATAAGAAATTAAAAAATTAATTAATGTTTACTAAGAATTTTTAATAAATATTTTTTTTATGTTTAACATTGTATTTTTTCTCTATGCTGTATAACAGTGATTTAAAACTTCAAGGTTATAGCACTTCTTCATTCGTATACCGCCTCATTCTGAGCAAACGCAACGATCCGAATGTATGAATATTTCTCCCGCTCCGAATAAAAATCCCCTGAACGCGTTTAGCCAATCACAACACAGTCTGTCTCATTCCGAGCAAACGCAACGATCCGAATGTGCAATTATTTTTCTGGCTCCTAATACAATTCCCCTGAATGCTGTAGGCGTGTTAACATCGATGTCATACATACTTACATATTATGGAGCCGCGTAAGAAAAATTATCTGATTACCAAATTACTATTAAAGGACTATAAATTGTTTAGTCCTGTGTTATGGTAATGAGTAAATTGCAATACGTTATACTGACGATGGTTACACAAAGCACAAAGCGTAATGATATTATTAATAAGCAATCAAGAAAATTGCAAATAAGGCATCAAGAGATTTAATAAATTAAATTTTAATAATAAAGGTCACAAAAACTATTCATAGTATACTAAATAAATTTCAGAACTAATAAAAACTAAATTAAATTCTAGTAATGTAAAGAAAAATTTACTCTTACAAATAATAAAATAAATTGTTTATAATGAGAAATTAATTATATAATAACGGAAATTCATCCGTTTAAACTCATCGCCGTAAAATAATTCATGATGTTTGGAATATTTATAATTACGAAAACCATTTAATTTTAGTATGCGGTTAACGGAAGAGCAGCATATGCCTAAATCATTGGAAATATCGCTAAGTGTCAAATTTCAATTTAGTTCTATTGCAGCGCATACTAAAATGGACGTATCATTAGGAACTCTGCGATTTGGGAATAATGCTTTTAAATTTTGTTTAGAACCAGTAATGCCTATTTTCTTTTTAAGTCTACAAATTGTAGCTTTGTTCGGGATGGGCCTGTCGGCATACCTTCCGGCAAATAAGTCACATACTCTTTGATAAGAATTATCAGCGTGATACTATTTCATCATTTAGGCTTTCTCTTCTAGTGTATAACGCGGCATGATCACTATTCAAACGCTTAAGAGACTCCGTATAGGGTGACAGTGTTGACACTAATTTGTGACATTAATTGTCAAATGGTTGCGCGACAGACTGTTTTGTGATTGGCTAAAAGCGTTCAGGGGATTTTTATTCGGAGCGGGAGAAATATTCATACATTCGGATCGTTGCGTTTGCTCAGAATGAGGCGGTATAAATACACATATTCTTGGATGGAATTCAATTCTATAAAACAGGTAATTATCAATAAATATTTTAAAATGATTTGTGGTCACATTCAAAATCGAGAAGTTTTCGAATGTACATTTACTCTTGTTTGCATAAGTAAACAAGAGTAAAGCGATATTTGACACCGTTCCTTCTCGATTTTGAAGGTGTCCTAATTTAGAGATAAAATTTACCTTTAAATTAATATTTAAAACTGCCGACAATTGTTACTACTAGTGCCGGAGTCGACTGGGAGAGCAATTAGAAAGTTTGACGCATGCGCAAGAAATTGCGATGGAAATTTTTTTTAAGAGCACTATATCCGATTTATTTGCGGACATTTATCTACTTGTACTAAACGTAGAATTCAAAAAAAACGCTTTTTTGGAACAGTTTTTATTTTCTATGACATATTTATTATTATTATTATCCTTGTAATTATAAAAATATGGATTAGAATCTATCAGATATATATTTATGTTCAATATATTCTAAAGAACAATTCTGTCTCGTTTGAATAAAAGGTTTTGATTGGATAACTAATAATCTGAAAATAAATTGAAGTATTTTTTATATTTTAAATATATGTACTCTCCTGTCAAAAACGGCCATTAGATATCATTAGTAGAATGCTAAATAAATAGATTTAAAATAAATTTTCGTATTATTTGGTTAGCAGTTTATTTTGTGGATATGTCTTGTAATTCGAACAGTTAAATATGTATGCCTGTCAATATTAAAAAGAGCAGCTGAAACACGTTACTTTGGCTAACACCTGACTATTTCTGCAGGCCGTTATTTGTTATTTCATTAAACAGTTTTTTTCGGAAATGTTGTCATGTTTATCGCCATTTTCTAAGATTTTTCCATTTAAAAATAAACACACAGTCAATTAAATAGTGTAATCCAACCCGTTTGCTTATAAATCGCGATATATAATTTGGGTTTTAACATAAATCAATTTTATATATTTTTTTATTTAAGACCAAGATATTCGATCATTTTCTAAGGCCCGGTATTTCCAACTCCGAATAAAGTTCGCAATAAGAGTATTCGTAGAATATCTTTGTTATTCTGTATTTCCAATGGTTATTCGAGAGATAAGAGTAGTTATTCGACAAATAACTTATTAGTAAGGTGAACTTGCGATTATGGGCTTATTCGTCGTAAAGTGCCGAATCAATTCCGATTGTTTGCGAACATCAACGAAATGCTTTTGAACTGACATTAAAATTTAGGTTAGAATACAAATGAATCATATTGGTTGTGTAGGTTATTTTTTAACAAATTAATTAAAAATGGTAAACGGAGAAATCGACGAGCTATTAGAGTTGGAAGAAATAGAGATTATTGATGAAATAAATTTCCGTGCCCACACGAATTAAATTCGGTAACAATTAAGCTCCAAGCCTCGTTTTTTTTTTCCATGTGATCGCGTCCGTACATTTATTTTCGATAATATTTTTATATTTTAAGGCGAGTTTTACTAATAATCGAGTTTCAGTGTGGGTAAAATTTATCGATCTTAATCGCTTATTACTATCCCCCATCTTATTATTATAAATTATTATTATCATATACTGCACAAACACACAACTCGAAACTACACAAAGAAATGGGTTATTTTCCGTTTCTCTTTTATTAGGTAAACTTACCTATTCAAACATTAAACTTCCCTACTTTGATTTGAAATAGCAGTGTCGCCAATGTAATAAAGTACGTAGATGTGTCGAATAACTATTCGACGAGTAAAGTAGGCTTGGAAAGACGCATTTCGGATGTTCGGCAAATAAAAGTTCCTAATAAGTTTATTCGACTCATAACTATTTGCGAGTTTATAGGGAGGTGGAAATACCGGGCCTAAAAGAATTTTAAAAGTGAGTTATTAATTTATTAATAAGTTATACGAAGTTTTTTAAGATTTTCTTGCCCCAAATTATGCGGTTTTTATTATATAAACTTCTTCTAAGATACGATGTTACCTACATTAAAGTATGAATTGAAGTATAAATGAATTGCTAACGGTTTGATTAAAAACTTAAATTATGTAATTAATTACTCCAAATTTAAACATTTTTAAAGAATATTAATAAGCAGATCTTCTTCTTCTGGTTCTTTGGGCTAAACGCCAGTAAGTTCTGAAACTTGTGCACAATGCTCTTTTTTACCACCGCCAATAGATCTCTCAGTTCTAATCTGCTAGTCTTGCGTCCTCGATAAAAGCCACTATCTTCTTCAGGGGAAATTTGAGTACCCTCGTAGGATACAATAGATTTCTTCTGAAATGTTTCTGTCTGAGTCCTTTCAGTTCATCATAAGTGCATATTACATGAGGTTAGTGGTAGGTGCTTCCTGAAAGGACAATATCCAGTTGTCAAGCCGGTAATCATTTTAATTTCTTTTTTACTACTACGAATTAGGTTGGTTGAAATCCTTGCATCCAGTTCCTCTATTAGTGTCTTAGTATGGAGTTGACCTTTCGTTAACCACCATTTCTTTTTATGTTCTCTTTCTAGCCATAATCTGATCTCCCTTCTAGCGAAATCCTTGGCGATTACACATACAGGTTCTGATAATATGAAGTTTTCCTTAGAACCTTTCTTGGTCAGTTCGTTGCCTTTAATCTGCTCATGTCCTGGCACTCACATCAGTGACACAGTATTGTCATGTGCCAGTCTATTGAGGACCTGTTTACAATGTTTCACCAGTTTAAGCCTGGTCGATGGATTTATAATGGTTTTAATAGCCGTCAGACTGTCTGTCATTCTGTTGAATTTTTGTTTGCGCAGCCGGCTTCCAGAATTTCCCCGGCGCAGGCTGCGATTGCAAACAATTCAGCCTGGAAAACCGTGGTATGTTTCTCTAAGCAGGTATTTTAATATAATATAAACTTATAGATTTGACTCATTATTTTGTTTATTTCTGAAGCGCTGGAGAATCGTCCACAAGTTAATGCAATCTATACAGATTTCACCAAAGCCTTTGATTGATTTGTTTGTTATTGACTAAATTGATTATCTTTGGCTTTTCTCCTAGCCTTTTTCAGCTTATGTCATCTTATTTAATGAAATGATTCAGCTATGTTTGTTACAACGGCTATCATTCTAAACAGTTAATTCCTTCTTTCGTGAAGCCGCAGGGATCTAACATGGATCCTCTGTTATTCAGAATCTACATTATGAGTGGCTCAATTCCTTAGACTGCAGAGTTCTTGGCTTATGCCGAAGAAAAATATTTTCTGAGATCAGCAATTTCAGTGATTGTGAAGCCCTTCAAGGTAATCTTATAGTAATAAACAACTGATGTTCAATTAATAATACGAGGGTTGGCTTTCATATTTTACATATAGAGCTGGAATAAAACAGTAGATAACTTTTAAGACTTCGTTGTTTTTCGATGTATTCTCCATGAAGATTAATGCACTTTTGCATGCGCTCGAACCAACTTTGGAAGCAGTTATTCCACTTATTTGTTGGGACCGTCAAAATTGCATTTTTGAAGGCGTCGACTGCTCCTTCTGACTACTTGAACCTTTGACCATGCACTCCGTCCTTGATTTTCGGCAAAATAAAGAAATCGTCGGGACTGTACGAAGGATGGTCTAACAATTCGACGTTTTGTTGCGTTAAAAATTCAATTGTCTTGAGAGCTGTATGCGAACTTGCAGTCTTGGTGGAGCATTCGGGTTGGTTTCTCGGAGCTCAGTGATGACTCAGTGGCAAACGAATGGTTGTATACCAATCGGCAGTAACAGTTCTTTGATCTCGTAGAGAAATTGTGCTACATGACCTGCTTTCGAGACAAATGTCACGATCATCTTCTTGGAGACACTCCGAGAACGGATGACTTTTTTAGGCTTTTCTTCACCTTGGAACACCCAAACAGACTCGTATGTGTAAATCCAAAATTTATTACCACTCACGATGTTGTACATGTTTTTAGAGTTTTCTGCGTTGCAGTGCTAGAGTTGTTTGACACCAATTCACCCTAGCTGTTGTCTGTTCTTCGGTCAACAGATGCGGTATCCAACGAGAAACTATTTTTTTACCCACAAATCTTCATGCAAAATTTTTTGAATTTAGGTCTTTGAAATCCCCAATGAAGCCTCTATTTCGCGATATGTCACATGTCGATCTTCCTTGATGAGGTAGCGCACAGTATCGACTTTTTCCTGAGTGAGTGCCGTTTTTGGTGCACCTGCTCTTGAATCGTCACTAAGACTAATCCGTCCACGTTTGAGTTCTCCATACCAACGAGAAATTGTTGACTGATGTGGTGCTTCATTGCCGAAAACAGAAACCAACTTGGCGAGGCAATCTTGTTGGCATAATTGTCTTTGAAAATTATAAAAAATTATTGCGCGAAAATTTTCACGGTTTAATTCCATTTTTCAACTTTGACAGTTCGCTCTAGCTAGTTACACGTATCGCACTGAAACTTTAGATTTAACTGATATTTGATTAGTGGAGTCCTCTGCCCCAGTATGCAAAACATAAAAGACACCCCTAGTATCAAGCTGAGCAAAAAAAATGTTCTATAGTAATTCATAATAAAACACTTTGTCTTTGATGTTCATATTAAATAGAAGAAGTGGGGTTAAGGATTTAGCTATTCTATTTGATTCTACATTAAGATCTGCGAGTCACACTGCTACCACTTGTAAGTTCGCTCTGAAAATTATCAAAAGTATTCCATTACTGCATTATAATGCGTTCGATCGTACTGCTGCAGCTTTGCAAGATGCGATTCTCGAATGTAACTTTCGAAAAATTGAACATCTACCGTATAGTCTTGATATGGCTCCTAGTGAATATTATTTATTTTCCTATTTAAAAAAATCTTAGGGAACATCATTTTCATGACGATATTGAGTTGCAAACAGCCGTGATATGGGAGAATATCAAATTATTTTCAACAGGCTATAGAATTATTAATTAGTCTATGCAATAAATGTGCAATAAATGTGTGTATTGAAGTTAGTGGAAATCTTAGTACACAAAACAAAGTCAGGTTAGTTACACTATTCATAACTCCAGAACAGCTGGACCGATTTTAATGATTTCTGATTTGTTGGATTCGTCTCTGTCCCGAATAGCAGAATAACTATTAAAATATTATACAGAAAAAAATTATACAGAAAATTAATTTTTAAATAAATTAGGTTAGGAACTGCGCCATCTTCCGTAATTGACAGCTTACGTCACGCATGTTTATAGCTTCTTATTTGCATTGCAAATCAATGACATAAAAGTGTAAATTTTTTTGTTTCATGTTGTCTGTGATTTGTTTGGAAAAAAGCATATACCGGTCGATTTGTGGTTTTGTGCGAGTATTATTAATAAATCTTATTGTGCGAGTATTATTACTAACGATGCCGCGAACCAGAAGATCATAATCTTTCCCAACAAAGCCGTAATGCAATTAGGCTTCGGAACATTGAGAATCAATCCCTGAAGAAGAACGAGAAATCGCACGAGAAGAGCCCTGCGTTAGTATGGCCCGACTTTGTGCTTCTTAAATACAAGAGCAAAGAGAGGCAGCCCGTGAAACGGCTCGATTGGCAGTGAGAAATCGTCGAGCTTATCGCAAAAATCAAAAACGAGATAATCTTCGACGCGCAAGAAGAAATGCTTCAACTGTTGATTTGAATCGAGCAGCATTTCTATACGATTGCATAATTGATTACAACTCGCATTTTTTCGTTCGCATTGGTCCAATGGACCTTGTTTGCGAGCATTGTGGCGCATTGGCGTTTGCTGGAGAAACGCCTGGATGTGCTGCCTTAATAGCAAAGTGAAATTGTCATTATGGACTCCGCCACCATTGCACTCATTGCTTCGTGGCGAAACACCAGAATCACATTTTCTAGCGAATACTCAAAAATACAATAGCTGCTTTCAAATGACATTCATTTGAGGCAGACATTATCGAAGAACACGTATTTAATACGATATTCAAGGTAAATTGACATTAAATCTTCAAATTACTGAACAACAGACCTGTAACATTGTAAAACACTCCGCAATGCCCAAAGTTTTAGTAGCATCTAAAATCATCATCTGGGACGAATGCACAATGACGCATAAACGCGCATTGGAAGCACTTGACCGAACATTGAAAGATCTGCGCAATGACTCGAGATGTTTTGAAGACGCAATGATTTTATTGTCAGGCGATTTCCACCAAACACTGCCAGTCATTCCAAGATCGACTGCTGTCGATGAAATAAACGCTTGCCTCAAATCATCGAATCTGTGGCGGTATGTGAGGAAACTTCAGCTAGCAGCAACATGAGAGTTGCATTGCTGAACGATCCATCTGCTGAAGATTTCTCCAAGCAATTGCTGGCTATCGGTAATGGCCGTGTTCCTGTCGACGAATCGAGCGGATTGATTTCATTTCCTCCGGAATTTTTGCAATTTTATCTCATTGAAAGACACGCTTATGAACAAAGTATTCCCGAACATCATTGCTAACCACAAAAACAACAAATGGTTGAGTGAGCGAGCAATTTTGGCGGCTAAGAACAAAGACGTGGGTGACTTAAACTTAGTAATTCAGAATCAAATTGTTGGTACTCTGCATTCATTCAAATCTATTGACTGTGTAGCAAGCGAAGACGAAGCCACCAACTATCCAACGGAATTTTTAAACTTCTTGGATGTGCCTGGCTTACCACCGGCACAATTTACAACTGAAGGTTGGCTTGGTAGTTACCATGCTTCGAAATCTAAACCAACCAAAACTATGCAATGGAACGCGTTTGGCGATAAGAAAACTGATGATCAATGTGATTCACGCAAACATATTCAAAGAAAAGTATTCAAATGTGAGGAAGTTTTCATTTCGAGGATTCTGATGATCCTAGCCGATATGTCCTTTGAGTTTAAACGAATTCAATATCCGATTCGTCTAGCATTCGCCATGACGATTAACAAATAACAAGGCCAATGCTTGAGTGTTTGTGGTCTGAATTTAGAAAATACATGTTTTTCTCATGGTCAATTGTACGTGGTATGTTCACGTATCGGCAAATCATCCGCTTTATTTGTTCTTGTGCCTGCTAACAAAACTAAAAATGTCGTATATCACAAGATCCTTCACTGAAGAGAATCAACCCGAGTACAACCCATGCAGCAAAATACATAGCTTCAATAAAGCAAATGTCTTGCTGACACGCCATTGAAATACTTGATTTTTGTACTTTTATTTAATTTTTATCTTCTTTATATATATTATCCTAATAAACTATTGAACTTAAGAAATGTTTTGTATTCATTTTATTACGTTAATAAAAGCCTAAATTAATTTTAGCTAAAAGTTAACACACGACATTTATTGACTGTTAGGCGGTACGAAGTTCGCCGGGTCAGCTAGTTATATATAAAACTCAAAATTACTTTATCTTATTATAATTAATAATCTTACTTTACGCGAAAAATTTGTACACAGTTTTGATTATACACATTAGTGCAATTGCTGCCTTTCTCTTGAACATACACAGTTGATTTCAATTATACTTCTTGATCTGCGCAGAACTCCCCCCTGCTGTTATGTTTATAAGATAATGAAATGCAACGTTTTCCAAGGTGTTGTTTTCAATGTATGTTTTTTAAAGATCTAAATCGCAGGTTGTTGCTTTTTTGGAATTATAGCAGTGTGCTCAAATTTCACCGCCTGTAATTATATTTTACACTAGATGAGACCACTTATTAACCTAAGTATCTAGTGTAGATCTGTTCCATCTTACGAGGTCTTCATTTTGAACTAGAGGCAAATTGTAGGCAATGACGGCACAAAGCTTACTTATCCTCAAGAATGTTGGTGTAGGATGGTCCTTATTTACTTTAGGGTTGCCTCAGTACTATTTACAGTATGCCAATTCTTTTCAATCATACCCCGGACAATATTCTTTTGGGTAACAACCATTCTTGGCTTAAGAACAGGAACGTGGCATTTAAAGAAAGTCGAACACGTTGAAGTTCATTGTACCACTATTGGAATATGACTTGTCACCAAATACCCGATTAATGTTCTCAAGATGTTTCTTATGGCTTAAGCCACGTTTGTAATTGTCGAATATTACAAATCGATAATGCTCTTTGTTCGATTCAATGATTTCTTGGACAAATGATTATTTTCAATTTTTGTACTTTAAAAATACCTTAGGTATTATTATTTCAGTATATTTTACAACTATCACTGTAACTAAGCTTATATATAAGTTAAAGAAAATGCATGCAAATACGCAAGATAAACTATAAAATTATGCTCTTAAACATGCGTTTATGCTTTGAAAGATGCAATTATTGCAGGTAATAAAACAATTATTACTAAAGGCCGGATTATATACAGTTTGCATAAATTTGCATATTTGTATATTATTTGCATATTTTGTAGTAATTCAGCATTTATTTGCATATTTTGTAGTAATTCAGCATTTTTGCATATTTTAAGTATTCGAGTTTTATTTATTTACTAAATCAAATTTATTATGGGCATTACTAAAAATATGTCGTGGATGTAACAAACAAACAAAAATTAAACAGCCCTCTTTAAATTAAAAATAGCATTTTATTAAGCCTCTTCCCGTTACTTTTCCGATAAGCGTCTCCAAGAATTTATTAATGCTCTTCCCATATATCCAGGCCGAGACAACATTCCAGGAAAAGCTAATACCTTAAAACTTCTAAATAAATACAAAAATAAAGTTTACCAGAAAATTGGGAGTATATGTGTTTCTTTGCTATTCGGAGAAATTTATTCTCAGAAACGCCATTTTACGTTGGTTTTTCAAAGTTGATATATAATATCAAAAATTCCGAAAGTAGCGACTGTGCCTGGATGGATTGCACCTTATTCAGAATTGCGTATGGATGGAAAAAAAAGCTGCAATATTGTGAGTAAAATTTTAAGTTTATTTCCCCTTATTAATTAATTAATTAATTAATTAATTAATTAATTAATTAAGTTTTAATTATTCCTTTATCTTTTACTAACATTTATTTTATAAGAAAACAACCGATGATGTGATATTTTTTTTTGCAGACTACGAGTGAGAGAAAGTTCCAAGTCGACCAACATATGAAAACTCCATCTCATGCTGCAAGACTAACAAGGATGAAATTGGCGAAGAAGAGTCAGCAAACATTACCGCAATGTTTGCCATCAACTGAATCAACATGAAGATTTGTGTCAAATGTTAGTGTCGGTAGATATTCCACTACATAAATTAAACAATTTAAATGTCAAGTTATTTTTGCAAAAGTACATCAGCAAATATAACATTCCCGACGAGAGTACGTTAAGAAAAAAATATATTCGCTGTATCTATGCAGAAACATTTAATAGCATTAAGAAGGTTTTTTCAAACAATTATCTTTATATATGCGTAGATGAAACTACTGATAGTGTGGGCCGACACATAGTTCATTTAATGACTGGTATCCTTAACTTATCGGTTCCAACAAAATCTTATTTAATTTCATCCAAACAGTTGGAAAAGGTAAATAATTTGACAATAACAAGGTTTGTACAGGAAGAACTGGCAACTTTCTTCTTATCGGAATCGATTCCAACAGAGAAAATTCTGTTGTTTTTGACGGATGCTGCACCATACATGGTGAAGGCAGCTTTCAACCAAATTTAATTCACACAACTTGCTTAGCGCACGGACTAAATCGTGTTGAAGAAGAAGTCAGAAACCTTTTTCCCTTAGGAAATACTTTAATTAGTAGTGTTAAAAAAGTATTTTTAAAGGCCCCATTACGACTTCAGTTTTACAAACATCTACCCGGTGTTCCGCTTCCTCCTCAACCAATAATCACACGATGGGGAACATAATTGGAGGCTGATATTTTTCATGCAAATCATTATAAAGGAATAAAGACAATTATTATCCATCTTGATAGGGATGCACAATCTGTGATAGACGCCCAAAATGTGTATTCGAGTAAAGAAATACCTCAACAGTTGGAGTTCATTAAAGCCAATTACAATTTTATTTCCACTTCTTTATTGCAGGTGGAAAAACAATTTATGTCGCTAATCGAGAGCGTTGAAATAATAAACAAATTTGAAAAGTCATGTTTTGATGTGAAAGGAGGAGTGGGACAGTCCATGTATGAAATTTTTTTAAGTGTAATAGGACAAAATGAGAGTTTTAAAAAGCTAAAGTACATTGCTAAAATATTATGTGGTGATTGAGTAGAAAATATTGAGTTGACAATAGATGATATTTCTGATTTTAAATATACTCCTATAACAAGCGTCGACGTAGAACGAACCTTTTCAATATATAAATACATGTTTTCAGACAAGCGTCACAATTTTTCTGTTGAAAACATTGAAAAATATGTGATTGTAAATTGTTTTCATAATTAATTATGTTGTAAAATGTTCTATATAAACTTGTAGTAAAGATAATAGAATATTTTTTTCTACAGGATTCCATTTTCTAACATTCCTCATATTTTTTTACCTGCATATTTTCCATAAGGAAGTGCATATTTAGGCCAAAACATCTGCATATTTGTGCCCTCATTTTCAGTTTTTTTTTGCATATAATTTGGCCTTTAATTATTACATTAATAATAACAACCTCTAATATAATCAAAAAAAAAAGTATGTATTCATGTTCAAGTTACATAGAGTGTTTAAGGTTATAAAAAGTTATCAAACAACTGTTTTGTTTATGAAATTATTTATTTTACGTAGTGTAAGAACAATAAAAATGATATACAGAAAATATGGTACTTTTCTATTACCAATACAGTGGAATCTCTCTTGAGCGGACACCGAAGGGACCATTGAAATGTGTCCGTACAAGGGGGCTGTCCGGCCAAGAGAAAACTACAAATTTAAATCAACAAAAATTTGTCTAAGGTTGTTAGTTTTTAAAAATTAAAGCTGTTTCTTTGTGTTCGCTTTCCAGCAAATAATAAACAGTTGTTATTCTTTATTTAAAAATATTTTTATTAAAAAAAAAAATCAATTCAATTGGGTTTAATAACAAAAAAAAATCATTAAATGTAGCTCTATATGTAATAAAAGTTTAAAATGTTTTATGAGAAGTATATTATTTCAATAAATATACCTCCATCCTGGTTTGGCGTGTTTTGGTCTTGGCAATAACATCTTGAAAATGTAAGTTCAGCGATGAAAGTATATTCATAGCTTCTGTATCACCTTGGCATTTCACAAACGCTATAAGATCATGCGCTTTCGCCAAAGTCTCTTTATATGTTAGGATGTTGTTTCTCGCATCTTGAAGATCTGAAGGTTCAATTTCATCTGTTGAATCATCAGAAATTTCTTGAACTTCAGAAATTTGTTCTTGTAATGGTACGAAAATCTAAAGGTGATCTCTCAATTGGTAAATCATCATCGATCTGATAAAAATCTTTTAAGCTTTGCTCACTAACCCCTGCAGTACATCTTTTCTCAATTTCGGCTAGTAGGTTTAATTGCAAATATCCTCAGGCTCAAAATCAACATCAAATACTGTCGGACATTCCTGGCTGTCAAGTGTAAATCCTGCCTTACGAAAACAGTTCTGAACTGTTTCAGAAGTAACTTGGTCCCATGCACTTTTAGCAAAATAAACTGCATCCAGTAAGTTTATACTTTTCACTAAATCATAGGCTGTGTTAGAAATTTCAATGTTTGCTAGTAAGTGCCTCAGTATCAAAGTTCTGTAATTACGCTTAAAATTTTTAATAACACCCTGATCAAGTGGTTGGCTAATTGAAGTACAATTAGGAGGCAAAAAATGTATTTTAATGTTTTTCAAATTGATGCTTTTTGGATGCGATGCCGCATTGTCCAAAAAAAGTAAAATTTGCCTATTTTGCCCTCCCATTTTTCGGTCAAAATTTTCTAACCATTCACTCATAATTTCAGACGTCATCCACGATTTGGTATTTGATTTCCATGTCACCGGTAAATTATCTTTTATTAAATTTTTAAAAGCTCTTGGTTTAGATGCCTTTCCAATAACCAGCAGCTTTTCTTTGTCTCCAGCGATGTTCGCACAGTGCAATATTGTTATCCTTTCCTTAGACAATTTTCCTCCCACACATTTTTGATTTTTTAAAGTCATGATCTTGTTTGGTAATGCCCTAAAATAAAGCCCAGTTTCGTCAGCATTGTAAATATTTTTTGGTATGTACCTACCCTTTTATTAGAGAAGGTAGTTTCACCATGAATGCTGCTACATCATCAGGATTAACAGAGGCGGCTTCGCCACATATCGCTTTGAACGTAATATTGTGACGAATTTTAAACTTGTTAAGCCAACCCGACGAGGCATTAAAAGTGTTGCTACCCAAGGATTCAGCTATTTCTTTAGCTTTGCTTTGTATCAATGGGCCTAAATGAAAAAGTAAAATTATTTGAATAAAACATATTCATAAACAGAATTCACTTAGTAATTAATGATAAAATGAATCAATCTGCTGTAAATCTTTTGTATAGAATTAAAAAACCTAACTTACGTACCAGTTAATGGAATTCCTTTATTGCGTGCTGCGAGAAACCATTCGTAGGACAACTGATCAATTGTCAGCCCTTCAGCATTAAAAAAGCTTCTTTTCTCATTTACATTTACATTGGAGTGCCATTTTTGTATTATCTCTTCTCTTTTCTTTATAATGTCAGAAGCTTGAGTTTTACTAATGCTAAATCGCTTCGATAAATTTCTCACACTTAATTTTTCTTTGTTGTACACTTCAATCACTTCTATTTTTTGCTTAATAGTTAATACAGACCTCTTTTTACCCATTTTCAAACGTCACGCCCGCACTAATGTATAGAAACGAATGAACAATGCTTTCCAAACTACAATAAACAAACGCACATCTATGTTACTGGGGAATCCCCTAAATCGCGTCGATTACAAGCTGTTGGTCAAATTAGGGATTTTGTTTTAATTTTCTGCTGTTTTCACAATATACGAAGCAACATCAGTTACTATTAGTAATACGTTTTCTACTGGTAATTTTTGCGGCAAAAAGAAACTAGTTTACGTATCATTAACGAACCTAGCGATGTTTAAATTATTGTTTTTTTTTAATACCTTTGCACCCATCAAATATCTTTTTCCTTGGCAATCCTCGTTCAAAGTTCCAATGATAAAGTTAGCAATATACCTTCCCTGAATATATGTAATTTCGTCGACAGAAAACCATCCATATTTATTTTTAATTTCATTTTGGACGGCCTCTATCACATCTTCAAGGTTACGGTCGACATACTTCCTTCTCAAAGTAGGTGATGATGGCACATTGCCATTTTCTTTAGAGTAATGTTTCTTTATGAAATCTTGGAAGAATTTCTTGTCCAGATTATGAAGCGGAATATTACACCCAGTAAAAGGATTACACAGATCTCTTGAATGAATTTCTTGCTCACTATTATCTCGATGTTGAATTGTTAATTATTTTTGTATTATGTGATTTGGTCCACGTTTTTTGAACTGATGGCTTTCGGTTCCTAAGTATCACATTTTATCTATAAAAATATGTAATACGTTAGTTTTAGAAAACAGATAAAGACAACAATACAATAATTTAATAACTTGAAAACAATTAAATTACAAAAATTGAATAATTAAATAACATAAAAAATACAAGTGTAAGCCGTCTGTGTTTTTTAGTGTAAGAAAAAATAAAAAATACATGCCTGGTTATATATACATAAGTACTTACTCGTTTGTCGCACAGCCCGCAAAAAATGTAGTTGTTGTCGATGTTCTGCAATTCCTCTTTATTTTGAATCCACTTTCGCAATAAAGTCGATTTCTGCTTTCGGTACTTTTCCTTCACGATGCACTATAACCAGTTATGAAAAGTACGTACTGCTGACAATGTCAGTGATTCAATAACTTTATTTTTAACTTCTATTTACTTATATTAAGTCGAAGCGAAGAGAACAGGTAACAAACACACTCCTTCAGTGCGACCGCACAACTTGTGTAGTCTGTGAATCCCCACTTTCAAAACATTCAAAATGAATCTTGTAATAACCGACAAAGTATCTATATGATAAAGTTTATGTGTTAGCGTTAGCTTAATAAGTAAAGGCTGTTGCATTGACTATATGAAGAAATACTAATGTTCGGAAATTTAAGTGGAAAAATTACATTCAAATTTTGAAAAGAAATTTTAATATATAGCGGAGATTTGCATCACAATGTAATATTTACCAATAGTGGTACAGTGTGCTCTTCCAGAACTACTAAAAAACTATTAAACATTACAACATCGTTAACACAGCAGAGGACGAATTACAAGGAAAAGGGTCATCTTTGCAGGTAATGCTACAGTCCACAATAAAATATTTTAAATGTATCAAATTAAATTTTTAGACATTTAGATAGAGACCTTGATATATGTATTATTGAATTTTGCAAATGCATTTTACAAAAATACTGACAATATGGCGTTATGCACTTAACATGCATTTTGCATATTCTCCAAGCTCTATATGTAATTAGGCTAGAATATCAAACAAAAATTTATAACAAAATATCTATGGCCTGCTAAAGAAGCTTAGCGAAGAGAGAATAGCCCCTAGATTGGGTTTTTAGAATACGATAGTAGATTATGTTTGAAATCTACACAAAATTCTAAAATATTCTTCAAACATTAAGCAATCTGGAAAGAGATTACATTCATTTATTAACTATTGCATATTTTAGCGAAATTAAAATTTATTTATTTAATTACTTCAGAAAAAAGAATAACTAAAATTATTACATTAGCTAGTGTGGTGCTTTTGTAGTAGGCGATCGAACGTTTTCAGTATTTGATTCTTCTGGTATACTAATTTGGAATTGTAAGAGAACCACCAGATATGTGACCATAGTTGCCAAAAGCTGCGAAGTAATAAAGTTTTAATCGATATTTAATTGATATTAAAAGATAAGTACCGATTTAAACAGAATTCGGTTGACGTCAAAGAAACCTCCAAGACTTATGTCTGTTGGATTCATTTCGGTTGCTCTTAAGAACATATTAATCTAAAAATAAAAGCCTATTCAATACACATTTTATATTGAAGGCCAGATTAAATATAATCCTCTTTATGTAAATATGTGTAAACATATTTGTAATGTGGGATACATTAACAATTTAATGTACGTTTCTCAATATGCGTATGTAATTTTGCCTCAAATTAAGTTAGTGAAGTAATTGAGAGACTAATGGAAAGCTGAAAAACTAATAGGTCATTTAAATTATCGAAAGTTTATATAACAAAAAATAATATACTATTCTTACAATGGATTATTAGTAATGGTAGAGTAATTCAATATAGGACGTGTATTAGAACTTTGGTAAAAATGGTACGTTAGAATTTCTCATACGAGGGACACATTTGATATTTTTACAGTAGACCACTAGATGGTGCTTTTGACATATGTAATCACTATATTCTTAAAGTTTGACATTTGTCAATGAGAAATCCGCGATAGCTTAGAAATTGAGTCAGTAGTTTGTTGACAGTGACAGTTTTAAGACAGTGAGTTTGTAAAATAATAGAGATTACTCGTGGAGGTTTTCGTTAGATGATTTTTACGATTATAAAAAAGGCCTAACTCCACAAGAATGCTAATATCGCTTCGGTAATTGAAGCACCATCAGAGAAGACAGTTTACAATTGGTTTGCAGAATTTCGTCATGGTCGTGCCTCAGTGAGTGATAAATCACGTAAAGGTCGACCAAAAACTGTTGTGATTTCAAAACACATCGATGCTGTGCGGAAAATGATAGAACATGATCGACATGTGACTTACAGTGCGGTAGAGGGATCTGTTGGCATATCATAGACTGCAATTCATTCGATTTTATATGAACATTTATTTGTAAAAAAAATATGTCCCAAATGGATTCCACATAACTTGACCGAAGCACAGAAAGCAGCTCGTGTCAATTGGTGTAAAGTGATGAGCAAAAAATTCGACGTAGGAACCGCAAAATAATTTTACAACATCGTCACAAGTGACGAAACATGGATATATGCGTATGAGCCGGAAACCAAGCAACAATCTACTGTATGGGTGTTCCAAGATGAACCGAACCCCACAAAAGTTGTATGTGCAAGGAGCACTTTCAAGCAAATGATGACTTGTTTCTTCAGATGTACAGGACACATCGCAACAATTCCTTTAGAGGGTCGGAAAACTGTTAACTCTGAATGGTATACAGTAATTTAGGGTGGGAAAACTGTTAACTCTGAATGGTATACAGTAATTTGTTTGCCAAAAGTTATAGACGAAATCAGGAAGAACAACCGAAAACGTTCCATTGTTCTTCATCACGACAATACGAGTTCCCATACAGTACGTCTAATAGTTGACTATTTGAAGGAGAAAAGTCCTGAAATAATGTCTCATTGTCCATATTCACCTAACTTGTCGCCGAATAATTTCTTTTTGTTCCCAGCTGTGAAACAAAAAATGCGTGGCCAGTGATTTTCAACACCTCAAGAAGCAGTTCGAAGCCTTAGAAAACCATATTTCTGAGATACAAGCTTCAGAGTGGAAAAAATGTTTTGAGAACTGGTTCGTACGCATGCAAAAGTGTATAGACCATAAAGGCGAATATTTTGAAAAACAATAAAATAGTTTGTTCCCGAAATTTTGTTTTCTTCCCAGATTTTGTAAAAATATAAAAGGTGACCCTCGTATTTGTAGTTTTGCGCTTTTCATAGTACACTATAAGTGCACCCTCCAATCCAAAAAAAGAACCCCTTTGAGTGAACCAATGTAGTGTCTCGATAATTTGTAAGTAATACGCATAGACTTAAATTAGACGACCTTCCATAAGTAGAAAATTTATAATAACTGTAAACTGTTACAGTTCGTATACAGGGTACCCCTGAAAGAAAGAGACAACGGATGAAAAATGGAAAGCTGCAGTTATATAGAATATGAATCCAAAAAATTGTGAGTCAATTACGACGCGAGCTCCAAAATTAAAAAGCCGCTGAAAATTGTATTATACGCCGCCTATGAATTCAGAATATATTATCTATTGAATTTACACATACGCTACACCGTATGGATGTGTGTGTTACATACGTAACAGCTGTCGATATTTTGCGTTCGTAATGAAATCATTATGAATCGCAAAACAGTATCTAAATGAGCTTCATTTCGATACGATTTTTTTTCATTTTTCAATGTTGGTGTTATTCGAACACAGGAATAAATATCTTATTGCTGTCTTTTAAGTTTAAGAATTTAAGTAAATTTGACAGAAATGAGATACGTAGAAAAGAAAAATGGTACACAAACAACATATATTGTATTCACAACAAAATATATTAGTTTCTATGTCGCTCATGTTTATACTTTTAAATAAAATATCAAGTAATGTTAATAAAAATTAATAAATAATATTTCGCTGGAAGCAATATTTAAATTTGAAAGTGTCATGTATTAAAGTGCATACTTTATATAAAAATAAAACTCTGAACTTTCAAATTAAATCATTTCAATTTATTGAAATTTTTTTGGTTACGCGTGGTGTCGACTATCTTGAGAAAGAGAGAACCATTGCAGCAGAGTATTATGCAGCAATAATAAGTTGAACAAATCAATTGCAAACGACCACGAAAGTTGTTCTTGTTGTTTGAAAGAGTTCTTTCTGTCGATTATGTTATCTCGTTAGTTTTGTATCTCTTAATTTATTATAGCTCCTGAATGCTTAAATTTCTTTATTTATAATATTTTGATCGCTCCTATCTTAAATTTCGTGCTCTTTGATTCTAAAATTGTTTTGTAGAATTTCCTCCGATTTTTCTGATCGGCAATTTAATTTATTTCTACTTCCCTGCCGCATTAATCTAAACATTGAAAGAACCATCTTATTACTATCATTACAATGTGAAGAAAATAGATAGACTACTATATGAGTAATTTAACTTCTGAGCAAGAGTGCGTAAGAGATAGTACCAAAAAATTCCCGAAATTTTAATGTGGCGCTCGAAGGGAAAGTAGTACAGATCTATGGTGTACAGATCTAGATGGTGTAAGTCAGTCTGTCAAACGATGCTTTGCTAGGTGGTGACGAACAGTTTTTGTGTTTATATTTGTTGAGTTGTGTTTGAGTTATTCTGCAACTCTACAATATCTAATGTGAAGGAGCAAAGAACATGCATCAAATTCTGCTTCAAACTTGGTAAAACGGCAGCGGAAACTCTGAAAATGCCTAAACAAGCATTCGTGAGGATGCTTTAGGCCAGACGCAAACTTATGAGTAGTACAACCGTTTTAAAAAGGAGCCGTGTGTCGGTCGATGATTCCTGTCGTCCATCGACGTAAAACACGCCACAAAATGTGGCAAAAGTGCGTGATGCTATCCTGCAAGACCGAAGGAAAACAATCTATAATATTTGTAACATTGTCGGCTTGTCGTGCGGCGTTTGTTAGTGTATTATGTCCGACGAACTCAACATGTAGCGTATTACTGCGAAATTTGTGCCAAGGTTACTCAGCATTGAATAAAAACGGTACTGTGTTCATGTGTACACAGAACTGAAAGAAAGTGCTGAAAGATATACGAACTTCATTACCAGAATCAATTTTGGGGACAAAATATGGGTGTACACGTATGATCCCGAAGCAAAGCAGCAATCATCGCAGTGGAAGACGCCGTTGCTATCACGACCGAAGAAAGCACGGAAAGTTTATGTTGATTTGCCTCTTTAAAGCTGATGGGGCCTGCCAACTGGCGCAGCAATTCGTGAATTCTACACCACGACAACACACCAACTCATACGTTACTTGTTGTACGTCAGTTTCTAGCCTTAACGGAGACGGCAGTACTACCCCACCTCTCTACGCCCCAGATCTTGCCTCTTGTGACTCATCCTTTTTCAGAAGTTTAAACTGAAGCTCAAGGGGCACCGTTTTGAGACGATTGAAGAGATTCAAGCCGAATCGCAGGCAGTGTTGAACATGTTAACACGTAAAAACCTCCAGCATTGCTTCCAGTCAAGGACAAGTCGCTGGAATCGGCGTATTCATAAGGAAGGAGAGTACCGTGAAGGGGATGGTAGTGAATAAGTTGTAAAAATAATTTATTGTGTTTTTTTCACTTTCCGGAAATTTCTGGGTAGCACCTCGTATATGTAAGTTATTAATAGCTATTAATAACTTATATATATATATTACATACATACGCATAAAAAGAAACAACTATATGACCAATTAAAGTAAAACTAACCTCTTGTTGTGCATCATCATTCATCCAAGACAATTCGACAAGAAGTAACTTCTTTTGAAAGTTAACTCTGACCTTAAATAAAACCAAATTATTTATAAATCAAAACTAATTCAAAGAAAATTCTTACACAATTGGAGGCATAATGCGCTTCATTACATACAAAATATAGAATTCCTATTGCACACAAAGCTGTAATTGTTAAGCCGACATCTTTTATACCCAATCCATCTTGAATTTGAGACAATAAACCGTATATTGTCAATGTGATTATTAAGAACAAATATAAGCAGAGAAAAGTTAATATATAGCAAGATCCCAGTCCTAATTTTCGTGTAAGCTTACTAAGCATCATCCATAGAGACCTATACTCTGCTACCTTCACCGACGGTCCGATGTGATGTAGAGCTGTTTCGAAATCGTTAGCAATTACTGTAGCTATTCGTCCAATCAAATCACAATGCAAACACCACATTCCTCCGACAATATAAGTTAAAGTATTAATGAAGCAATATGGTATTACCTAAAACAATAAGTACAGATAATTAAAAAGAGCGAGAATCGTTTTTTGGATTCTACTAGGGCTGTTTTCAGAGTTTTAGAAATTGCGATCTTGCTGAATAACACAGGGTGTAACGAAGTATTAATTTAGCCTCTATGAAAAGTGTTGTAAATTTTCAAAGAATGGTCAGTTCCTTTCTAATAGAAAGAGGGTGTTAAAACATACGAAACAGTTAATGATTACATGGAGTATGTGACGAATCTGTAGAATCGAAATGCACTATTTATTAATTATTGTTGTGCCTATCGATTTAATGTTGATAAAACTTCCTTAGAAGATTATCTCAGTAGCGGTCTTGAAGATCGACTCACAGATAATGATTCTTGAGGGTAGGGTAAGTACAGGCATTGATGTAGTGCAAGTTCATGACATTCCGTCGATCTTTTGGGAGATAGCAAGGTTTCAACTCGTCGGAACTAGATCAGAAACTGCCCAGATCTGCCACTTAACCGTAAAATTCCAGAGCTCTTAAAGTTTGCGCTAAGTGTTAGGTCATTATGGCGACTTATTTGATAACGAATAATAGTAAACTATAACATCTCCTACTTTCCTACTAAAATCTGAAAAAAAAATAATCTAAGGACTGACATAAACCAGAAAAAGGACCTTGGATAAAGTAATGATTATTATGTTTTCGAACTGCGATACGATCATTTCGGTGGATCACCTACCAAAGGCAACTACCATCAACGCAGAATAATTGAGAAAGAACTGGTGTCGCACTGCGACAAAAGTATACAGTTAAATGGACTTTTTATTAAAAAAAAATTATAAAGTTGCCAGAACTTCAGAAAAATTTTCCACATATACCAAACTAATTCAAAATAAACGAAAACACTATACCGTGTGACTATAAATGGCTAAAGGTAATATTTATTTTGGCAATCCTGCGAAATTGGCTCTCCTGACCAACTGATATCAGAAGTGGGATTTATATAAAACGATGGTTAAAATAAATTTTACAAACCTATATTACAAGTAATACAATTATATACAAATAAAATACTTAAAATGTTGACCTCAACTTGTAAACAACACTGAACTGCTGCTTTGTTCAAGCAGCAAGTGAAATGGGTTTTCAGTTGAAGAAAAAATGTAAGCACATGCAACTTAACCCTAGGACTACCGAGCGGGTCCAATGGACTCGAAACGATTTCTAACCATTGTTTTATCGTACTTATGGTTGGGCTAATTTACTGGTATGAATAGACTTCTTAAGTACGAGCTATAGCTTTAAAATTTTGACAAAAAAATTATTTTAGAAAGAATGGTTTTGGCAGTATAAAAATACTTTCGCGATTTACCAAACGGGTCCGTTGGACCCATATGTCGTTTACTGTATAAATGTAGGTAAAGCGAGTGTGTTTTAAAATGATAGTGGTTCGCTTATAAATTCCGGACTTCCCCGCTGCTGATAAACCTTTATATATATATATATATATATATATATATATATATATATATTATATATATTATATATTATATATATATAATATATATATATTAGGGGAAATCCCTTTATCATGCGGATTTTGGGGACTTTACGTGTTTCAGCATATTTATAGCCGCACGTCGTGAACAATGCATTAGTTCTTGCCGAATCTGTGTAGTGTTACTTTGTTACTGTGAATAAGACAAAACTTATATTTTGTTCAGTTGTGATGCCCGATTTGATATTTTAGCATCATTTTTTATGAATTGTCAGGTAGTTATTTCTGAATCTTTTATTGCGGCTACTTTCTACTTTGCGTTTTACTCATTACAGAAAATGGATCGTGGAAATAAGGAATACCTTAAACAACAACAGCTAGAGGCGATAGCAGTCGAAATGAGTGACGTTGAATACAATAGCTGATATGAAGCTTCAGACGACGATGGAGAGGCAGATGCAGTCGAAGGCCCCATCGACGGAGGTAATACAAGCACAGCAGAAGAATCAGATAACGAAGAATCTGCTGAGAGCAGCGATGATGACCACAATAGAAATCCGCCTGGAGCTAATTCTTTTATATCAAAGAACAAACAAGTTGTTTGGTACCAAGATCCTATTTTACCTCATCACGGAAGACAACAAAAAAAAAGATTTATTTTCGTAAACCTCTTCCTGAAATTATCCTAAAGTGGACGAATGAAGAAGGAAAGATTGTTTTCGGCAAAAATTGGATAAAAATAGATGTCTAAGAATTGATGAAATTTATTGGAGTTTTGATACCAATAGGTGTATGCAAATCTTATAACGAGGACGTAACACAACTTTAGAGCAAAAACAATGGTCGAAAAATCTTTGATACTATTATCGCTCGAAATAGATTTCAAAATATACTTCGTCTACTTAGAATCGACGATGCAGCGGAAAGACGAAGAAAACGGAGAGGCTACAAAATAGCACCAATACGGAAATGCTTTGAGTTATGGAATACTTATTTGCGAGATGCGTATGTACCAAATTGGTGTATGACGGTTGATGAACAGCTTGTAACTTTCAGAGGCAGATGTCCCTTTACAATATAGTCCATCAAAACCTGGACCATATGGAATAAAATTTTAGACTATTTGTGATAGTGTAACAACCTATGCATGGAAACTGGAAATTTATCTTGGAAAGCAGGGAAAAGAAAGAGACAAGAATCAAGGCGAAAAGGATGTAAAACGTTTAATAAAAGAAATTGAAAACTCTGAAAAAAATGTCACCTGCGACAATTTCTTTACTTCGTACAATCTTGCAAAGTATTTGTTGTCAAAAATCCTAACATTAGTTGATACGATCCGTAAAAATAAGTCTGAATTGCCATCTTCATTTGTTGATTCAAAAAATCGTCAAGTGTTTTCCACACAGTTTGGTTTTACAGACGATGCAATTATTATTTCGTATTGTCCAAAGAAACGCAAGCTTGCAACGTTGCTGAGTACTCTGCGCAGAGAGAAAAATGTTGATAATGGCCAAAAAAAAAACCTCAGTTAATCCTGGACTACAATAAAATAAAAGGTGGCGTAGACAACATGGACAAAATGACACGATCACACACCGTGAAAAGGATGACGAAGAGATGGCCTCTTGTAGGTTTTTATAACATGATAGACATCAGCGCCATGAACGCATACATACATACTATGGAAGCTCTTGAAACCTAATTCAACTTTTGATTTGAAAAAGAGAAGAAACTGTCTAATTGAGCTAGGAAAGGAGCCAGCAGAATACAAGGACTCCGAAAAACCAGAAGCTGAAGCATCTACTAGTTTTGAGATTTCAAGAAAGAAGAACATGTTAAGACTTGTCTATCACCAATAAGTTATGCGTAATTTAATTAGAGCAAAATTCCCCGAACTTTGGAAACATCCCTTGTAGATTGGAATAGGAGGACCCGCAGTATGGTTACCTCGCTCGCTGGACCTGACTCCATTAGATTTTTGTCTTTGAGATCACATATATATATATATAATATTTTCGTGACCTTGGTATGATATGGTAAATTCAATCAGTTGGCGATTAAAGGTCTGGTTTACTTCAAAGTACACATAACTGATTGCTTATGCAACTGAAAAACTCGCAGTAGAAACATTACGCCAAAGAATACAGCAGGTTGCCGATATTATTAGGAATAATATCGGCAACAACATTAAGAACGCAGCGATCTCTTCTACAGCGTATGGCTTTGTGTATCGAACAGAATAGTGATAATTTTGAACCTTTATTGTAAATAAAATAATAAAAATGTATTTAAAAAATGTACGTATTTCAATAAATTTCGTAGAACTAAAATTTTAGCCACATAAATTATGATATGTTAACGGTTACATGTTTATATGAACTTTTAGATTCGAAATAACTTCTGCAATTCATCCTTGAAATATTGCTGGTACATTTTGGGACCCTGTATACGCCATGTAAGTACCGTTATCTGGAGAAGTATATAATGTCGACATTCCAAATATTCAATTTATATTTTTTGTTAAAAAATTAATAGCACATTAAATAGACTACATGAATGAAAAAAATAGACGGCCTACATTCCTTCGAATATATTTCTGAGTGAAACATGAATGAAATGAAATGGATGTTAAGTATAGGGTAATCATAAAGTAAAGTAATTTAAAGTCTTATATAATTTTAAGAAATCAAGCTAATAGCAAAAAGTAAATGGAATCTCTAGTTGCTTTTGGATTTGGATTTTACTGTATCTATGAAAAACAAAAGAGTTGTCATTACAATTGTTGCCATGAGTGTCAAAATGAAATCGTTCAATTTGGAGTTTTATTTTAAAATTAAAACTCAAGTAGACATAGAGTTCAAACGACTCAAACTGTAATAGCATGTAATAGCATGGATTTACAAACAAGAATTGGTTTAGTTCAGTGTTATTATGAATGCGGCAGAAATTTCACCGCCGGATTACGAAGATTTCGAACGAAAATGGGTTTGAGAGCGGGGCCCTGTCAAATGAAAGCTTACCGCAATTTGATACAAAAATTTGAAAGAGCAGGGTCTGTAACTGACCAAGATCAAGAAGACCAAGAATTAGTGATGTCCAAGTTGCAGAGGTTCTTCATGAAAATCAGGACATAGCAAGAGGTAATCCAGTAGCAATCAGCAGTGGAAATGCGATATCCAGGCGATTGCAGGTGCCGTATACCACGGCTTGGAAAATTTTACGCAAAATTCTAAAAATGTATCCATATCGTGATGACTCATCCAACGACGCGTCACGCGTCATACCTCTGGCATTTTCTCGAGCGTTCTGCATGCATCGAGAAAATATAAGCCACGATATAAAAGCCGTCGAAGAAGGGTTTGGACCATTCCATACCGAAGCATCGCGGATTAAAGTTACATAAATATAAATACATAAATGTGCTTATTGTTAGTAGTTAGTTTTTATATTGTTATACGTTTTATTATTAATATAGTGTGTGTCTAAAGTTATCGTTAGTTTTATTTAAGAACCCGAAAAGACAAACTTTACAATATAAACTGAAAATGCTGTTTGAATTGAAGGAGGTAGATTTGGCTACTAGATTTGCGAGTAATGGCTCAGATGGAAATTGAACCCGAATGGTTATCCCGTATTTTATGGACAGATGAGGCACATTTTACTTTGAATGGTGGAGTCAATACTCAAAATAGTAGAATTTGGTCTGCAGAAAATCCACAAGAAATCGTTCAACAAGGTCTTTATGACAAGAAAGTCACTGTTTGGTGCGGTTTTACAGCTGATTTTATCATTGGCCTGTATTTCTACGAGGAAATACAGAATGGAGAAGCCGTATCTATAACTGTAAACGGTGAACGATACTTGGAAATGTTAAGAGTTTATGTTATTCCACAGCTGCAAAACGAGCTGAATTGAAAACATAATTTTTATGCAGGATGGATCACCCCGCACATTTTCCGACGAGTTAAAGATTGTTAACCAATGTTTTTCAAGATCGTGTGTTAAGCAGACATTTCGCAAACTCATGGCCACCAAGATCACCTTATTTAAAAAGTTTAGTGTTTAGAAGACGGCCAACAACGCTACAAGAATTAAAAGACAATATTATGGAGCAAATTCGTGCAATTCAACCAGAAATGTTACGAAATATTCTGTACAATTTAGAGGAAAGGTTGGTAATCTTACAACAACAAAATGGAGGTCATATTAAACAATTGCCGTGACTGGTTTTGTGAATACTAAATCCCATTTCTTAAGGAATTAGATTTCATTTATTTTTTATTATTAACTTAATTTGTTAAAAAAATATAATAAATTAAAATATATCCCTTATTTTATGATAATCCGTTATAGTTCTTACAATACTTACTTGAACAACCCTAAAATGAACCATAGTGATGTGTGTTATTACCATAGTTCCGCACGAAACGATGGGTAAACCTAATGTAACCAAGAGTGGTTTGTTTCCCATGAAAAGAGGCAATTTCTTCCCGGTTATTTTTTCATAAATATTTTCGAAAGCCATCCACTCTGAAAAAACTGAAGCTGTCCTGCGGCTCTCGTACCAGGCAACAGGGATTAAAACAACGGGAATCAAATAAACTGTGAAAAGGTAATCGATAACAGCCTCTTCAAATTTTCCTTCAGCCGATTTTACTATCTCTACTTTATCCCACTTTATGTATCCAATATATGCTATAATTAACAAAAATACAATTGCTGAATATATGATTAACGGTAATGTAACTTTAGTGCAACCACGTGCGACCACAGTTATTGGAAAAATTCCCATGCAACGTTCCAGTAATATTATTGGTTTCAAGCATTCGTAAACCACACCATTCTCAGACCCATTAAAAGGTAAGTTGGCAAATGCATTTTGATTTGGTGCGGGAGCAACTTGCGTTACTTTATTCATTTGATAGAAGATACTTGCACCTTCCAAATAAACACTTCTTTTGGGCTTTATGTTAATTACATTCAGATTAGTTATATCACTACCTTTATACATCCCGTCGAAATTTAATGTACAAAATATAAAATACAAAGGCTAACAGCTAACAGTAACCTGGAATTATTTTTATGAAACTGAAACTTTTCTGTGTATAGACGCTCAAATACCTGAGGGCGTTGTATTTACACAAGTCCAATTAATCATGACCTTAAGTATAAGAGGTAATTAGTCTTAATTATTCATAATTTCGACAAGCAGGTCAAGTTTGTGGTATGCTCAATAAATTCTGCTTAACCTATAACTAATCACATTATTTCGAATTACTAATTTTGTTCCTGGCACTTGAACAGTTCTAAACTATATTATTGAATTTGATCTGTTTTATAGTTTTATAATTTATTTAGTGGGTATAGGAAAACATATTAAATATGCGTACATTGACTGCGTGTTCTTTAACACGTTGTCTAACAACATCAGATTTTTTTTACATAATTTGAAATCAGAATTCTATTACATAGCTTTGGAAGAGGACGGTTAATTTTCAAAAGCAAATGTTTAGAATGATAAAAAAAAAAATTAATATAAAATACACTTTTTCGCCATTTTCTATTATTAATTATAAATAGAGGCCAGATTATATGCAGTTTGCATAAATTTGCATATTTGCAAAATATATACATTTTGTATATTATTTGCATATTTTGTAGTAATTCAGCATTTTTGCGTATTTTAAGTATCCGAGTTTTATTTATTTACTAAATTAAATTTATTATAGGCATTACTAAAAATATGTCGTGGATGTAACAAACAAAAAAAATTAAACAGCCCTCTTTAAATTAAAAATAGTATTTTATTAAGCCTCTTCCCGTTACTTTTTCGATAAGCGTCTCCAAGAATTTATTAATGCTCGCCCCAGAGATCCAGGCTAATACCTTAAAACTTCTAAATAAATACAAAAATACATTTTACTAGAAAATTAAGAGTATATGTCTTTCTTTGCTATTCGGAGTAATTTATTCCCAGATTCGAAAGTAATTTTATTGTAAACGTCATTTTACGTTGGCTTTTCGAAGTGTAAACTTGTGAGTTGATATATAATAGCAAAAATTCCGAAAATAGCGACTGTGCCTTGATGGATGGCACCTTATTCAGAATTGCGTATGGATGGAGAAAAAGTGTTTTGCGTAGCATGCTGCAAGATTGTGAGTAAAATTTTAAATTTATTTCCTCTTATTTATTAATTAATTAATTAAGTTTTTAATCATTCTTTTATCTTTTACTAACATTTATTTAAGAAGAAAACAACTGATGACGTGATATTTTTTTTTCAGATTACAAGTGAGAGAAAGTTCCAAGTCGACCAACATCATCTCATGCTCCATCTCATGCTGCAAAACTAACAAAGATGAAATTGGCGAAGAAGAGTCAGCAAACATTTCCGCAATGTTTGCCATCAACTTCTAAAAAATCGGAACAAGAACAATTTAATGAAGATTTGTGTCAAATGTTTGTGTCGGCAGATATCCCACTATATAAATTAAACAATTTAAATGTCAAGTTATTTTTGAAAAATACATCAGCAAATATAACATTCCCGACGAGAGCACGTTAAGAAAATTTCTTCTTACTGGAATCGACTCCAAAGGAGAAAATTCTATTGTTTTTGACGAATGCTACACCATAAATGGTAAAGGCATCTTTCAACTTCAAAATCTTTTACCCAAATTTAATTCACACAACTTGCTTGGCGCACGAACTAAATCGTGTTGCAGAAGAAGTCAGAAACCATTTTCCCATAGTAAATACTTTAATTAGTAGTGTTAAGAAAGTATTTTTAAAGGCCCCATTACGAGTTCAGTTTTACAAACAACATCTACCCGGTGCTCCGCTCCCTCCTCAACCAGTAATCACACGATGGGGAACGTGGTTGAAGGCTGCTATTTTTCATGCAAATCATTATGAAGGACTAAAGACAATTATTATGGATCTTGATAGGGCTGCACAATCTGTGATAGTCGCCCAAAAGGTGTATTCGAGTAAAAAAATACCTCAACAGTTGGCGTTTATTAAAGCCAATTACAGTTTCATTATCACTTCTATATTGCAGTTGGAAAAACAATTTACGTCGCTAATCGAGAGCGTTGAAATAATAAACAAATTTGAAAAGTCATGTTTGGATGTTAAAGTGGGACAGTCGGTGTATGAAAAATTTTTAAGTGTCATAGGAAAAAATGAGGATTTTAAAAAGCTAAAGGACATTGCTAAAATCTTGTCTGGTGATTCAGTAGAAAATATTGAGTTGACAATAGATGATATTTCTAATTTGAAATATGCTCCCATAACAAGCGTCGACGTAGAACGAACCTTTTCAATATATAAATACATGTTTTCAGACAAGCATCACAATTTTTCTGTTGTAAACTTTGAGAAATAAGTGATTGTAAATTATTTTCATAGTTAATTATGTTGTAAAATGTTCTAAATAAACTTGTAGTAAACATAATAGAATTTTTTTTTTCTACAGTATTCCATTTTCTCACATTCCTCGTATTTTTTTACCTGCATATTTTTCATAAGGAAGTGCATATTTAGGCTAAAACATCTGCACATTTATGCCCTTAATTATAAGTTAGGTACTTACTTTATAAAATTTACAGGAAATTCCAATTTGGTAATACTAAAATTATCAGAAAGGTTTTAAATATTTCTATACGTTAATGCACGTATAATGCTTTTGTTTCATTATGAAACAGACATGTAAATAATTTACACATCTGTAACTGTATCATGGACAATACACCTCGTATTTTCGGCATTAACTTCTGCTTAAGACATATGTTTCTGCCATCTATAATAGGCGTCGTCAGTTAAGCTAGTGAAGCAATGTATACAAATGATACAAATCTATATAAATAGATCTGTATCTGTATATAACATTAAGCTTTTTTTATATGAGACTTGAATTTTGTTGTGGTCGGAGTTGCCTCCATTTCCACTCCATTGTTTCGTATTTCCCAGGGTTGTGACGTATTTGTGTCTGATTAATAAATAATCGTGTGTTGTGTGTTTTTGTGCGGTCCTGTGTTGCGTATGTGTAGTCTGTGTGTTTGTCGCTTTTTGCGTTTAAGTCACTGGTCATCGGTTTTTTGCGTTTCAGTCATGTGTGTGTTTAATGTTTGTTGTTGTAGAGTGTGATTATTTTCTGTGTTTGCGTTACGAAGTATTGTATCTGTTCTGTTGTTGCGTTTGTGGAGTGTAATGTTATTAGCATATTGCCTAAGGCAAGTGCTAGTTCGTCAGTTGTGTTAGGTGTTGTGTTTCTTTGTTTTTGTGTCCATGGGTTCGTTGTTGGGGGTGGTGCTGGTATGTATTCGGGTTTGGGTGTGGTTTTGTTTCCAGGGTTGTTTGGATTGTTAGGACAGTTAAGGAAAGTGGATAAGTGAGGACCACCGCAGTTTGCACACTTTGGTGGGGTTGTTTTGGGTTTTGTACATAGGTGTGTTGAGTCTTCGTCTCCGCATTTCATGCATTTGTAGTGTATGTTACAGTTTTTTTGGTGGTGTCCAAATGTCTGACATTTGTGGCATTGTATTATGTCTGTCCGTTTGTTTAGTGGTTCGATTTTAATTGTGAGTCCGCAGCAGTCGTGTATGTTGTAAATTGATTTGTATTGTCTCGTCAGTTCTATTAGTACAAGTGGTGCAGGTATGCCGTGTTTGCCGTTCATTCTTTTGATTTTTAGTGTCGGGTAGCCTTGGTCAGTCAAGTCGTTTGTAATTTCTGTGTCTGTGATGAAGGTAGGAATGCCTCGCATAACTACCTTAAGTGTTTTTTCACTTCGTAATTGAAACGTGTAAAATTGAATGTGTTCTGTGTTGAGTATGTGTTTAAGTGTGCGGTAGTCTTCGTCAGTTTTCGGTTCGATGTGAATGCCAGGTTTCACAAGTTTGTTTTGTACTGTGTTAATGTTATGTGTTTTAAGTATTTGTCGTATATATGCCCATTTGTCTTTGTCTGTTATTATGATGTTTGTTTTGTCACTTACCCTGGGTGTGCTGTTTGATGTTGACGGTTGTGGGGTGAATTCGGTTGCTTCTTCTTCTTCCATTTTTCCTCGGTTTTGGTTTCGAGGACGTCGTAGGAATTTTTTGTTTCGATTGGTGGCTTTGTGTGGTCGGTTTTCTGTCTTTTTGTTGTTTTTTTCGGGTGTGTGCTGGCGAAACAATTGTCGTGTTACGATTAAAGACTAAAAGTGAAGATTAGAACCGTAGTTTTATTTCTATTTTAAATTATGGATCTTCATCAAGTAAATGCCGAATCAATTCAATTAATGATATTTAGTTTATGTGAACACTCCTTAATAGTCTACATCTTATTAAACACATTCACAATGGACTGCCTGTTTATTTTTTAACTTTATATTATATTGACAATACATACTTATTTATTGTTTAAAGGGGCTATATTGGACTAAATTGCCTTAATAAATTTAAAAAAAAATGGAAAAAGGATTATATTTATTTATTTTATTATTCTATTTAATTGCAATTTTATGTCCCATGCAATTTAAGTAAATTTTAAAATTAAATACTAAACAATGCTGTGTTTTACAAATCTGTTATTTTAGATATATTGAGAAACATGCCGAAAAAGAAACCAAAAAAGGTTATAGAAACCCGTACGATGTCCAAGAGAGCTGCAAGCAAAGAAGCTTTAAGGCAAATGCAATCAATAATATCAGAGCAGGCAGCAGATGATAGTCCTGAGGCTACGGCATTGGAAATTACTTCAGAAGAAGAAGAGGTATATATACTTCAGTTTTAGTTTATCTTAATTATAATTATATTTTTAGGTGGTAACTGTTGATGTCGCTCCTAAAAGAAAATATCGTCTGAGCCATAATGGGAATGGTATTATTATAAATATTCTTTTCATTACTATATGCCTTTCAGTAAATTTTACTTCATATATCTACAATTATTTTACAAACACTCCCTCTGAAAAATAAAATTATACTAAATGTTGTTCTATATTTATTGATGTACAGTATTTTTAAATATATTTTATTATAGGCTTTTTAAAATTTGTTATACCTTTATTGTAATTAATAATTTCACAGCAAATTTAATTTTCATTTAACATGGTAAATTTAATTTTTGTTAAATTATGTAAAATATATTTGCACATTTATTCTGGTCTAAATTACTTTATATAAGAATTAGTCGATTTTATTCAATTAAAATGTTTTTTTTTTGTGAACGATACTTGGAAGTGTTAAGAGATTATGTTATTCCACAGCGCAAAATGAGCACCACGGAATTGAAAACATCATTTTTATGCAGGATGGAGCAATCCCGCATATTTTCCGAATTATTAACTAATGTTTTTCAAGATCGTGTGTTAAGCAGACATTTCGCAAATTCATGGCCACCAAGATCACCTGATCTTAACCCAGCGGATTATTGGCTGTGGGGTTATTTAAAAAGTTTAGTGTTTAGAAGACGACCAATAACGCTACAAGAATTAAAAGACAAAATAATGGAGCAAATTCGTGCAATTCAACCAGAAATGTTACGAAATTTGGAGAAAAGGTTGGTAATCTTACAACAACAAAATGGAGGTCATATTGAGCAATTGCCAATAGTTGAAAACAGCAGAAGAAGAAATTTTTCTATAAAAAAACACTAGCTTGTCAGAAAAGGTTTTTATTGCCCTAAATTGAGAGAGGGTATCAATGTTGTCGATGTCTTGAATAATGAATTAAAAGCACGAGCTGAAAAGTTGTGATATCGATGACGCAGATATCATTAAAATATCCTTTGTGAGACAAGCTTCAAAACGATATGCGACACAATACATTAAACAAGAGGTACGTAATTAAATTATTAACTTCAGTTTAAAAACGAATTATATAAAGAAATTCAAGCGACCGTTAAGATGCTCGGTTGACCGTTCAAGGTCAGGTAGATGTCGAGGGTCTATCGGCTAGGCGCGAGAACAAAAGAAAGGCTTTCTCTTTGCAAACGAATATGTGCACAGAAAAATTAAAAAAATTAAATGCAAGATATATTTAAAGAAATAAATATAATTTTAAAATAGAATTAAACATTCTTATATATGCGAAGCGTAACAATTTTTAAGACCCACAAACAAAGCAACAATCGATAAACTGGAGACACTCTGGTTCTCCAAGGCCTAAGAAGTTTCGCGTTAAAAAATCTGCTGGAAAAGTTCTTGCTTCAGTTTTTTGGGATTGCCACGGAGTAATCATGATTGATTTTCTGTATAAGGGTAGAATAATAACTTGGAATTATTATTCGACGTTACTGACCACTCTACGAGAAAAAATTATGGAGAGAAGACGCGGAAAGTTATTATATATTAAAAGCTGTGGAGGCCTGGTTTACAGAGCAAGATCAAAGTTTCTTTTTGAAAGGTTTAGAGGCGTTGCAGGATCGCTGTATTAAGTGTATTCATTTAGGAGAGGAGAGTATATTGAATAATAACATAAGAATTTTTCAATACATTCTCGTATTTGCCATTATTTACAATTATTTGTTACCATTTATTAGGTAATTTGTTGATGCCTCTAGAGTAGAATTCATCTGGCTTTAATGTAAAAAGCTTTTGTTGATAAGACCAATGAAGGGTGCAATGAGTTAACAAAAGTTTGATCGGAAAGATTTTCTGCGTTCGTCAAAAGAAAAAAAATTGTTCTCCTCCATGACAACGCAAGATCGCATACAACAAAAGCAACAGAAAGAAATTTTACAGCTTGGCAGATCCGTTCTGCCCCACTGACCATATTCGCCTGACCTCATACCATCGAATTATTACTTTTTTCCATGGCTGTAAAATATTTTGTAGGAGGAAACTTTCTCAAACGACAACCAAATTCGAACCTTTATCAAAATTGTTTAAGAAACGTGTTATTTCCCTCTCGTTGAAAAGACGGCTAAAGTCAACTATGAAAAAAACTTGCAACTTGCGTAATGTCATGTTCTCAGGTACCTCCCCATTGTAGGATATGGTATATTCTTTTCAATGAAGAGTCTAATCATTTTTAATCTTAACACAGCCTAACGCACTGCTATTTTTCGCTATGTACTTATACTTCTCATATCTCTACCGTTCGCCAAAATCTATGTAGAAATATATTACTATGTCTGGCATTTCATATTGCAAGGAAAGGACTCCGATGTGAATGCCAATACATAATTCTGTAGTATGAGTTTGCACAAATAGATATTTAGCTTTTAGGCGTCCAGCAACATTTTTTCCCTTTAATTTCCTTCATGTAATATATGTATATAAGTATTATACCTATGGTGCATTGGAACTCAGTTACAGTGCAGAATTTGTTGAAGTTTACGCGTACACCAAAGTTAAAAACCCCCTGAAAATTATATCATGTTCCGCCTATGAATTCAAAATATTCGGAATGTGTATAAATAGTAAATATCTACCTCTATTGAAGTTACACACACACTGTGCATTATAACATTCTGTATGTTAAGGTCAATACCTCGTACTAAATCAACTTTTTATACATTCAAGTGAATTATTAAAAATTAAAATGTGCGTTACATTAATTTACAAACCCATTTTAAAAATCATACTGAAAATAATTCGTGGACTTTTAGAATTAGAACTGACATCATTTCATGTGTATTGCGTGAATGTTTATTTTTGTTCGAAGTAAGAAATAGAATGCCGCTATTGAATTTAAAGGCGGCAATGTTTATGTTTATTAAAACGCTAGAAATTAACACTATCTAAAGGCTGCTTTACACGGTCGAAGAAATTCATGAATTTATTGAAAATGCATCCTTGTATTACACGATCAAATATTTTATTGAAGTTAACAAGTTAATGCTAACCATAAAATAGTGACTTTTTCTTAGTACCAACCTGTTTGTGTTTATACTCATAAGTTGAGTAGGTTGTTGCAAACGTATGTTATACAGTGAAAATTATGACTAACTATTATAAGCTATTACTATCTTCACTTGATCTATTTTATAACGATAACCACTAATACCTATACAGTGTGGTCATAAAGTTTGGAACCAAGCTTATAACCGCATTATTTTACATTTTTAGGAAAAACGCTCGGACAGGTAAATTTTCTTTTTTAAAGCGCCATCTTTTGACATACAATTTTTTTCTATGACGTCATTGGTTTTCGAGTGATGACGTTATCAACACTTTCTTTAAATGGCAACCATATTATTTTTTTCTCGTTTTTGGTAGATCTTTATATCCACCAAATAGTGATATAAAACAATTGGTATGTTGCATCACAATTTTTTTGAAAAAATAATATAAATTTTTAAAAAAATACGAAAATTTTATTTTTGTACAAAATTAAAATTAAATTAAAAAAATACATCTGAACTTAAATTTATTGTAACAGTTAACGTAAATTTTCAAAATGGACCCCACCAACCGACACTGTCCCAGCCGAGTGTAAACACTTCGTATACTCGCCTCAATTATGTCTGGGGATATTTGTGTAAGTTCTACGCGAATTCGTTCTTTTAAATCTTCTAAATTGTTCGGTTTGTTAAAATACACTTTCGATTTCAAATAATCCCACAAAAAAAAGTCTAACGGAGTCAGGTCAGGAGAACGAGGTGGCCATTCTATGGCGCCTCTCCGTCCAATCCATTTATTGGGAAATATTTCGTCAAGATAGTGGCGAACCCCTACATCATAATGGGGAGGCGCCCCATATTGTTGAAACCAAATATTTGGATGGGGTACATCACCATCCTCGTGATTTGGGAAAATAACAGCGAGCGCTGGAACCAGTTCAAATCTTAAAAATTCTAAATATTGCACAGCAGTCAAATTTCCTTCAAAAAAATATGGTCCTAAAATGCGTCGTCCAATCATTCCAACCCATACGTTAACTTTTCCTCTGCGCTGAGTATGACACGGTTGAGTCCAATGCGGATTGTTCTGCGACCAATATCTGCAATTATGGCGGTGCACAGATCCATTTAGGCAGAACGTAGCTTCATCTGAGAAGACGATGTTTTCCAAGAAATTTGGATTTTGGTCACAACGTAACATTACGTCTTCACAGAACTGCAGTCGACGATCTTCGTCATCCTCATGTAATTCCTGTACAAGTTGAACTTTGTAAGGACAATAGTGTTCTTTTTTAAATAAGTTGACGACAAATGAGTGAGCCACCTGATTGGCTAACGCAAGTTGTCTGGTGGAAACATGATGCCTTTCTTCTGCTTCTAGAAGCACATTTAATTTCACATCTTCTCCTAGTTGAGGTCTACCTTGCCGTGGTCGATCTTTTACGGATCCAGTTTCGGTAAACTTTCCAACTAGTTTTGCCACCGTAGACCTGGTAATTGGAGGTCTATCAGGGTGTTCATGGTTAAACAAATCGCATGCTTCTGCATGCGTTCTTTGTCTGTCCCCATACCCAACCATAATTAAAATTTCGATTCTTTCTCGCTCAGATAAATGTGCCATTTTTTTATATTAGCGAAAATGAACAATTTTTACCCAATATCTCAAAAATTTAACGTCAAAAATAGAAGTAAATAATTCAACAATGTTGTCGCCATAGAAACAATTTCAAACTAAAATTTTTGTACATAAATTGTATAAAAAGAAGCAAGAATGTCATAAATATCTGGAAAAAAGTGCGTGTTTTTGTTTTTGTAAATTTTTTGCATAGTAACATGAGTACATGTGCTTTTGACGATCCGGTTTGTTCAAGAAGAATATTTAAGTCCTCCCACAAGACAGAAGTGTGAAAAAAACTTACTTGCATATTTCAGTAAATTTTGTAAGCTTAATTAGTTTTTGAAATCTTCAATTTTTGGACGATAATTTTAATTAAGAAATGGTCTGCCACATCATGTCAATTTTTTAAGTAAATTAAACTTCTTTGGCCCTTTTTTTGTGAAACTATTTAATGTTAAATAAGATTTTTTAATAAGTAATTGGCCGATTGGGAAGACGAATTTCTTTTGACCTGGAGCGAATAACGCAGATTACTATTGATCGCAAAGCATTTACACTCGGCTGGGACAGTGTCAGTTGGTTGGTGGGGTCCATTTTGAAAATTTACGTTAACTGTTACAACAAATTTAAGTTCAGATGTATTTTTTTTAATTTAATTTTAATTTTGTACAAAAATAAAATTTTCGTATTTTTTTCTAAATTTATATCATTTTTTCAAAAAAATTGTGATGCAACATACCAATTGTTTTATATCACTATTTGGTGGATATAAAGATCTACCAAAAACGATACAAAAATAATATGGTTGCCATTTAAAGAAAGTGTTGATAATGTCATCACTCGAAAACCAATGACGTCATAGAAAAAAAATTGTATGTCAAAAGATGACGTTTTAAAAAAGAAAATTTACCTGTCCGAGCGTTTTTCCAAAAAATGTAAAATAATGCGATTATAAGCTTGGTTCCAAACTTTATGACCACACTGTATAACCTCTAATTTTTATTATAAATTCTACGATAACACAACTATAGTCGAGGCACGATAAGTTCCAATGTACGTCATTGACGTGACGTCAAACATATAATCAAGTGACATCATAAATATGCAATGCGACCACACAAATGTTAGCGTGAAAACTGGAAAAATACGGGTTGGTAACACTGGGGGAAGTGAGTGTCGGGGAGAAACTCGAGGGAGGTGGTTGTGTTTATGTAGTATTAGAATTATTTGTAAGTTTAGTTAATAAATTTGTTCGAAAAGTTAAACGGGGAGTTTAATTAAAAAGAACATGTGACTACAAATATTGTTAGCGTGAAAACTGGAAAATTACGCGTTGGTAACACTAGGGGGAAGAGAGTGTCGGGAAGAGACTCAAGGGAGGTGGTCGTGATCTAGTAAAGTCGAGGCACAATAAGTTCCAATGCACGTCATTGACGTGACGTCAAACATATAATCAAGTGACATCATAAATATGCAATGCTACCACACAAATAAATTACAAATATTTTATATTAAGATATAATTATGACATAATAGTTAATAATAAAATAAAATTTCAATGGATAATGCAACATTTGTTTTTTAATACATACGGTCGTTATATCAAAGTTTAAAATGTTTAAAAAATAATTAATTACTTAATTATTACATTTCCGATATCGCAGTACTTTTACGTTGCTGTTATTGGCTATTCGGAAAGAAATTTGATGAACTGCGAGGATACCGGTTGTCATTGGTTCGGCCATTTTGGAATGTTGACGGTTCGTAGATTATCAAAGTATTAAACTACAGTAAAACCTCTAATTATGGACACCTCCGACAATCGGACACCTCTAAAAAATGGACATTTTTTGTGGTACGAAATTTTATAATTGGTTTTCTTAACAATAGTCACTCCTAATATTGGACCCTCCATAAATCGGACGCGGACACCCTTTATTTCACCGAAGCAATAAAACATCTGTAAATATATCTCTTAATTAAGGACAGACAAGACGGGCGGCGCCGAATAAAATTTTGCTTATGTATGTATGTATGTACTTTTATTGCTGCACACGTGGAAGTATATCTACTCGGGTTTTTCCCATAATACATATGTATGTACAAAGTGCACACGTGGAAGTATATCTACTCGGGTTTTTCCCATAATGCAAAGGAACAACGGTTTACCACTGGCCTACTCGTCAGGTGATAAGTGGAGTGATATTTTGAATCAGTTTGAACTAGCCTTTGATAGTGTCAACATGGATTCTAGTAAAAGAAAGCGGTTAACAATCCAAGATAAAATTGATATTATTGCGGTTAGTGAACAGCAAAGCTTAAGTGTCCGAAAGCTCGCGGAAAAGTTTGGTGTCGGAAAGTCGCAAATTAGTGATATAGTGAAAAACAAAAGTGAAATAAAAGAACTTTTCGAGAAAAATGGAAACCTAGCTCAAAAAAGGAAGTTTCCAAAAACTCGTGGTTTAGCAATCGACGGAGCAGTGTTCAACTGGTTCTGTAAGGTGCGAAACAAAAATATTCCCATGTCAGGACCCCTACTCAAAGAAAAGGCGCTGGAAGTAGCACAAAGTTTACAACTCACCGAATTCAAAGCGTCTAATGGTTGGTTGGAGAAATTTTGTCAAAGACATAATATATCATTTAAAAGTGTGTGTGGTGAATCTGCCTATGTAAACATGCAAAATGTAGACGATTGGAAAGTCAAGTTGCAATCAATATGCAAAGATTACTCTCCGAAAGATATTTTTAATGCTGATGAAACCGGTTTATTTTTCCGCGCCCTTCCGACAAAAACATTTGCGTTAAGAAGTGATAAATATGCCGGAGGAAAATCTGCAAAAGAACGACTAACAATATTGTTGTGTTCAAATATGGAGGGTGATAAGGAAAGGCCGTTAGTCATCGGTAAAAGTAAGAAACCTAGATGTTTTAAAGGAGCTCATGTGGATAAGTTGCCGATAGGGTGGATATCTAACAAAAAAGCGTGGATGACTTTGGATATTATGTCAGCTTGGTTAAAGAACTTTGATAACAAGATGAAGAAAGAAAAAAGGCATGTAATTTTGTTTCTTGATAATGCCACTTCTCATCCGAAGATTTCATTGGAAAACGTAAAATTGGTTTTTCTGCCTCCAAATACTACCTGGCATTGTCAACCTATGGACCAGGGTGTGATTCAAAACTTTAAGGTAATTTACCGGAGCATGCTTGTAAAAAGGCTTTTGGCGTTAATGGATACTGAAAATTCACTAGAAATGGTAGAAAAAAACATTACGGTAGTCACTGCATTAATATGGATATCAGCTGCTTGGAAAAAACTCTCGCCTGTGACCGTAAGAAACTGTTTTCAAAAATGCGGATTCAATCAAAGTGACAGTGATCTAAGTGCAGAGTACGATATAGAAGATAATATACCATTAGCATTTTTATTTCGCACTTTTAACATCACTAATTTAGATTTAAGCACATACGCATTAATTGATAATGAGTTATTTACTGATAATCCTAATGTTTCCATTATAGATTGTATCGATGAAATTACTATCAGTGATGAAATGGAAAATGAGATTGAAGAGGAATTTGTAACTAGTATATCAAATATTTCAGAAGCCCATCAAAAATTAAAAGATCTTGAGAACTATTTCCTAAGCACTAACAGTTTTAACATTGCTAACAATATTTCTCAATGAAAAAAGCAAGACAAACAACAATTAATGATTATTTCAAGTAAAATCTAGCGTAAAATATGTATGTATGTATGTGTATTAAGTATTGTAAATTTTTTTCGACTTTCGTCTTATTATGTGTGATTAAATTGATATGAGAATGAATATTTTTTTTCGTTTTTTTTCACCTCCACATTTTGGACACCTCCATATATTGGACATTTTAGGATTCCCCGTCAGTGTCCATTATAAGGAGGTTATACTGTATTACAAAAAAAACCTAACTTTCCTTCAGTCGAGATATAATTAGTTTTTGTAATCTGATCGAACATTTTTACATATTGTTAGATGCTTCTTACTAAATTCTGTAGTGCTAATCTGATATACCATAATAAGTAAAGCATATATAATAATAGAAGTTATATAGGTTACATTAATATGTTATGTTAGGTTTGAACGCGAGATGTCAGTGTATTTCGGAACGGTGTAATACCTGACGTCACGATTTCTTAATGACGTGCATTGGAACTTATCGTGCCTCGACTATATTACATTACATCCAAAGTTGGCAATAACTTTAAAACCAAAATGTAACCATAATTCCCCAAGAAATTGACGAAAAATTAGAGTTGATTCTAATTCGTGAATTTCTTCATGAATTTATTGTGATCGAGAAATTCACGACAATTTTGTATTATGACGCATTATACGTACCAATTTATTGGCCAATTTTGAGACCTTCAATTTATTGTAATGTGTAAAACGAAAATTGACCACAATTTATTGAGCAAGTTTAACTTTGCCAAGAAATTGGACAATTAGAACATATTTCAATTTTCTACAATTTTTTAGTAACTTATATTTTTCCGGGTTACCAACATTGTTTTAGTTGATTAATTTTAGTGTATATCAGATTTTAGGTGTAAATATTTAGAAATAATAAATAATAATTCAAAATATTTAAAACACAAAGGACATTGCGAAACCTAACCAAATTACATACAATAAATACTAATATTATATGTTTTGATTTACGATCTTCAAAAAACAACAATTTACACTACACATTTGCGCACAAATTTGTACGCTATATGAAAACTTGGAAGTTGAATGTATATATTTTAGGTTAACTTGTAACGTGTCAAAGCAAGACGACTTCAAAACGCTGACCAGTCGCACTGAGCGGCTATTTGGTCGTTTGTCAAAGCACGTAACTACTACCAATCGCAAATTAAATTTAGAAAGCGGTAGCCTGTTTTTTTTATGAAAAATTGCTCAATTTATTGATGAGTGTAAAGCGAAAATCTTTTCGTCTATAAATTGGTAAATTTTTTGGTCTATTTCTTGGTTAGTAAATTGGTGTGTGTAATACCGCCATTACACGTTTCAATAAATTCAAGGTCATAAAATTCAAGGTCAAAAATTTATTTGGCCGTGTAAAGTCTCCTTAAGTTTTGTTATGGTAAGGGTTCGATAACCTGATGCGAATGTCAGCTGTTAAAAATTTATGAATACTTTGTTGTAAATTTTGAAAGCAATTTAAGGGCATTTAACGTCCTATTTGGTTACAGTCTATTGTTAATAGAGACGTAAATATAAAACATATCGAATAGAGGATATTTAATGTGAGATCGACAATAACAAAATTATTCTTTTTTGTTATTGGTGAACTTGAAAATATCGTGTGAACTGACCTTTTTTTTTTTTAATATCTTTGTCAGTTTTTCTCACTTATGAAAGAGAATTTTAGAAAGATATTTTGGATGTATGTTCTATATCATCGTTCTACATCTTTCCATTTTTCATACGTTGTCTTTTTATTTCAATGACACTCGGTATATATAAATACGCCAAAAGTCAATTTTGTAATGTATCTGGAATTATCAATTCCAGATTTGAGAGGTTTGTAATGAAATTGCGTCTTGCCTTAATTTAGACTAAATTAATTAATCTAATTAATAATTCAAGATGTGTAGTAGTAATAAGTTATTCCATTACATGAAATTTTTTTAAATATAACGCTGCAACTTTTTCATATATACGCGTTCACTACCTCTATCTATAACCGAAAGATTAAATTATTACGTTTAGATAAGTAATTCTATTTCACACTAGATGTCACAAATTATTTATCCTGGCGAGAATAATAGAATTGTAAAATAACATCAAAATTTTATTTGCTATTATTTATCATTCTATTAAAGGTAGTATTAATATTAATTTTGACTTTCGCAGTCAATAAATGTATATTATAAAATATTTATTTTATTATTGTTAACAAAAATTAAATGAATCAATATTTTAAGACCTTGATTTGATTATTGATAATTATTGTTCACAAAATAAAAACACTTGCTAAACAAATATTTTTCATCTAGAGAATAATTACATCGCGGTTCTAGAGTAGGCAAATTGTATGCCAATAAGAGACCTCGTATCTTGAAATGGTAGACTTTGGCCTGCTTGCTTTTAAACAGAGACATATAAATTGTAAAATTAAACCATGTCTAGAAGAACGTAATAAATGCTATCTGAATAAAAGTGAGATTCATTTTTAAATAAATATTAAAAATAAACTATGTTTACCTTTTTTATATTGATTAATGACTTCTTTTTCTATAAAATAACTTTTATTATTATTATTATTACTCGTCAGAAGGGATAATAATAATAATTATATTTTCGATATTTGATAGAAATGGTAATAAATCGTCACATAAATTAAATAATAATTAATAGAAGTAGTCCTTTGGATTGAAAAGGCAATAAAATCCATCGTTGAATGCAGTATATTAAACTATAAATTTATTTGTGACAATTATTACCAATTTTCTGATATTACATAAAACATATATACATTACGAATTTTTTCGTAGACCGCGTGTTGTTAATATAGCGTCACATAAATTTATATGCTTTTTGATTTGAATACGTATCGAACTGAATACAATACAAAAACTATAACAGTATTGTTCTATTATTTCACAAACCAATTTATATACCTACTAAAATTTGCTTATACTCTATTTATAAGCATGTTATAATTTAACAGGAGAATTTATTGGGAAAAAAATGCAGTATATGTTGGATAAATGAGAAAAAATTCACTGTGAACAGATAAGAAGTAATTATCATACATACAATAAAACAGAAACACTTCATAGTTGCGCATTCCCTGCAGTATCAAAACTGTGTTTATTAAAATTTAAACATGGCGCTTTTTATTCGAAATAGCGTTCCTATGTTATTTCAATATGGCCGCTGTATGCTTGGAAGTGTTTTGACAGTTTTGTGTTTGTGAATTTTTTAGATTATTTGGCTCTAAGGTAAGTGCGATCTACTTACAAATCATTCCATATACTTAATATGTTGCTACCTACTGTTGGTTGTGCGAGGAAACTCCAATTAAACATTTTTATTTATCTAAGAGCGGCTTGATTTACCGCCATATCCTTCTGTATATGTGTGTATATTAGTAGAATTGCACGCTACACGAATTTGGACCCCCTTGTATTTTACATATTTGAAAAGTGTATGTCACAAAGTACGAACAGAATATGCAATTATTGTTAGCTCTCTATTTTTTCAAATGTTAATATAACCTAATAATTACTGATATTTAGTTTATGTGAACACTCCTTAATAATCTGTACATCTTATGAGACACATTCACAATGGACTGCCTGTTTATTTTTTAACTTTATAATCCAAACGCGTTTGATGTTATATTGATAATAAATACTTATTTATTGTTTAAAGGGGCTATATTGGATTAAATTGCCTTAATAAATTTAAAAAAATGGAAAAAGGATTATATTTATTTATTTTATTATTCTATTTAATTGCAATTTTATGATTTAATTGCAATTTTATGTCCCATGTATTTTAAGTAAATTTTAAAATTAAATACTAAAAAATGCTTTGTTTTACAAATCTGTTTTTTTTAGATATATTGAGAAACATGCCGAAAAAGAAACCAGAAAAGGTTATAGAAACCCGTACGATGTCCAAGAGAGCTGCAAGCAAAGAAGCTTTAAGGCAAATGCAATCAATAATATCAGAGCAGGCAGCATATGATAGTCCTGAGGCTACGACATTGGAAATCACTTCAGAAGAAGAAGAAGAAGAAGTATATGTTCTACACTTCAGTTTTAGTTTATCTTAAATATAATTATATTTTTAGGTGGTAACTGTTGATGTCGCTCCTAAAAGAAAATATCGTCTGAGCCATAGAAAGTCATCTGATGGGAATGGTATTATTATAAATATTCTTTTCATTACTATATGCCTTTTAGTAAATTTTACTTCATATATCTACAATTATTTTACAAACACTCCATCGGAAAAATAAAATTAAACTAAATGTAGTTCTATATTTATTAATGTACAGTATTTTTAAATATATTTTATTATAGGCTTTTTAAAATTTGTTATATCTTTATTGTAATTAACAATTTCACAGTAAATTTAATTTTCATTTAACATGGTAAATTTTATTTTTGTTAAATTATGTAAAATATATTTGCACATTTATTCTGGTCTAAATTACTTTATATAAGAATTAGTCGATTTTATTCAATAAATTTTTTTTTTTTATACATTTTAAATATTGCTATACCTTTGTAAAGTTAATTATAACATATTGCATTAGATCGAGAAGTTCTTGTTTTAAAAAATATTGGATGGAAAGAAGAAACATTAAAATTAGAAGCGTGGGTTGAAGATCTTTCTCCAGCACAACTAGAAATGCGGAATAAGTGTAAAAATGAAATAGATGATCTAAATACTAGACTGGATAAATTATTAAAGGAAACATCATCCGAGGTAGTGTTCCAGGGGGATAACACTGCTTTGTATGAATTCGAAAAGGAACTGAAGGAGAAACCAAGTGAGTAATGCTGAATTATATGATTTTTACTTTCAATTAATGCTTGATTTATGTAGGAAATGTACAACCAAGTACTCCAGTTATACAAACTTCGAAGAACAACAATCAAAGCGGATTTCAATTAGTGATGGATCCTAGATCTGGTGTTGTAGTAGGCACGATGACGCCCGCTCCTCAACCTGTAATAACTACACCCTCGAAGCCCCAGACGAGAAAAAGGACTAGAGCAACAGCAAACTTAACACCTGTTCCTCCACCACCTCCTAAAGTAGCAAAGGTATTTGAATCTTTTCTTTATTCAAGAAAACATATAATCAGCCAAAAAAGATTAAAATATATTTGAAGTCATCTTCAAATTTTCTAAAAGTAAACAAATAGTCTTTTGACAATCATATTAAATGCTTTTCTCAAAATGTCAATTTGATAAATAATGAAACTGGTGTTACCATTTCAGTTTCTGAAGATTACTTTTATTTTATAACAATTTTAATTGATTAAAATATAGAAATATTCTTTGTTGCCTTTTTAAGGTTAAATATTATATGTATGTTGCAAAGAAATAGTACAGGCCACTGTGGGTTTACAAGATGTTTTCTAACATTTTTATTTTATATTCCAACATGTGGAGTGTCTTTTTATTTTGGACTGCCATATTTCCATATTTACTTTATGTATTTAATTTTCGTTAATGTACTATTGCGGCATTTAAAATCCGGACGATTAGATATTTATTTGCACTACAATTAAGCATTGTAATTCTGTTTTTGTATAATTGAATTGTTGTGTAGATGACGGCATACTGACATTTATCTGTAACCTTTCACGCAAAATTTTATTATACATTTTGTTATCAAACTATGTTACTGAGTGAATAAATGAAAGACCAGAATTTATTAATCAGAATACTATAATTATTTGGTTTTAATTTTTAATACTTTATTTCAGCACTATTTCTGTCTAACATCTCTTGTAAACGTCTAGGAATAGATGTTATGAGTGTTATGACATTATTAAAGACGGCAGACTGTGTGCCTACACTGTCAAATTTAATAATACAAGGTTAAATTTTTTTTAAATAAATATATCGAATCCCTATACAAAACGTTAAGAAAAAACATAAATAACTTACCCAACATGTTTACATTGTTGCAAAAAAATGCGGATGTGCGCGATGAAAAAACTGCACCATAATATATGTTTCTGTATTAGTCTCGGTAAGGTTCGTACGTAGCGACGTATATATATGTTTATATACTGAGAAGGATTGTTCGACGTTGAGAGATGTTATATTTGCATAGTTAAAGTGCTCTTTGTATATGTACAATGGATCTTCAGTATTGGTAAAAAGTTGCCCTAATTTTGTAAAATCTACATTTTTATCTAATACACCTTATGTGTATTATTAAATTTAACAGTGTGGGGCACATAGTCTGCCGTCTTTAGACATTATGTATAAATTCTAGTGACAGATCATTCCAAATATCATTTTTTTTTCGCAGACGTTTGATTTCTAAAGTCTGAAATTTGTGCCGTTTTTTTGCTGTGTGGACACACCCGGGGAAATGTGTTGCGGCCACTGCATTTACTATTGTTTCGAACAGATCATTTCTTATACAATTAATAAAATTTTCATCCTGTTTGGGAGTTGACACAAGGATACCACCGGAGCCTCGTTTTCTATTAATAGCTGACAATGCTTCTAGTAACGTAATTATTTGAATTTTAGTTTGAATATTCAAATGTGGCACATTAACTTTATATTTTGACAAACCTGAATATGACAACTGACAGATCTGTAAACAGAAACAAATAGATATAAAAAAGCCATATTCAAACCAAACAAATTAAATGTCCGATTTTTAAATGCCGCAATAGTACGCTTGTATTCAAAAAAAATCGCTTACACCTACTTTTTTCCTGTTTAATTTAGTATTTTCCTGATGTTTATAAACGTCAAACCGTGACAATTAAGTTAATCAAAAATGCAAATACCAAAAGTTTCCGAAAAGGAAAAGTATTTTATTATAGCAAAAATTGAAGATGGTTGGTCAATTAGAGATGTTGCACTTCATTTCCATTATAATAAGAGCACAATTTTAAGAATTAAAAGAAGATGGGAACACGAACGTTCTACCTGAAGGAAAATAGGCGCTCTGGTCGAAAACGAATGTTTACTCCTAATCAAGATGAAGAACTATTAAATCGTTTAAGACAAAATCCTTTTGAATACGGAGTTCTGGCGGCCTTTCATACCGATTTTCCTGGATCCTAGTCAATAGTATCACGTAGAATTAAAGTCAGAGCTTAGAAATTCAGCTAGCGCAAAAAAAAACATTTTGATAGCTACACAAAAACAAATTTTTTGTCTCAATTACATTTATCGATCCTTAGAAATTTGGAAACGAGTGGTTTTTTCCTATGAAAAAATTTTGAAATCTTCAAATGGTGGAAAAATCCGGGTTTACAGACCAAGAAATTGTAGATTCAAGGAGCGATATGTAAATCCATCAAATAGTTCTGGTCGCTTCTCGGTGAACGTGTGGGCTTGGATGTATGTTCATGGTCCAGGTGAATTTTGGCGTTTTACAATTATATTAATATATTAGAAAACGTAATGCTTCCTTCTGTGTCTTAAATTTATCCTGATAATAATTTTATTTATCAACAGGATAATTGTCGTGTTTACTTTGCGAATGATGTGAGACAATGATTTCATGATCAAAACATAGAAGTATTACCTTGGCCATCTCATAGTCCTGATGTTAACCCTATAGAAAATCTTTGGGATTTATTAGTAAAAGGTATTTATAAAAGAAATTTCAGAGCCAAAAACGCAAATGAGTTATGGGAAATTATTCATCAGGAAGATTTATATGAAAATCACAACGAATCGTGTAGGAATTTAGTGCACTCTATGCCACGTAGACTCAATGCGGTTTTAAATGCAAACGGTGCCATGACTAAATATTAATGTAATATTCAAGTAAAATTATCTAAAAAAAAACATAACCTTTATAATAACTTTTTTAAACGATAAAAAAACTAAAAAATGTTTACTTGATTGAAATGGTGTACGCGATTTTTTTTAATACAAGAGTATCTTATTTTTATTAATAACGAGCTGTTGTCTTCACTTTACAGCTACAAAAATTTATTAATTAATTTGTGAATGTAATTAAAAAAGGCGGTGTATCGAGTTTGTTTCTATCTCCGTAAGTGTACAATAAATGTATTAAAGACACTTCTATTCAAATTCAAAATTATAATTACCTACATAATGCAAGTATTAATGCCTTTATCAAATGTGGTGGGTTAGAGCATTTTAAAATTATTAAATATTTCCTAATACAGTGAAATCTCCCTTGACCGGACACCTACCGGACCATTCCAATCTGTCCGCTCAAGAGAGGTGTCCTGTTAAGGGAATAGTTGGTGAATTTTTTGGGAATATTAAAATAAGTAAGCTCATAATGAACCAATGTGATTTTATTAAATATATAAAACATAAATGTAACCTCTGTAAACCAGCACAAAATTTAAAGTAATTGAATTGTACATATGTACATAATTCCTTGTTACTTATATCTAATGCAACATTGTAAAATAATTGAACAGGGTTGCCTGGCGAGTAGTTTTCTTAATGTTTTGCTCGTGATAGTGTAATTCTAGTGTGGTGAGTAACTCTAGTACGGCTGCATCTCCTCGATCTTGACTAAATTTTTTTAATTGTTTTACCATATCTATGGCTTGTTGATAAGTCGTTAGTTTCATGTTGCTCACTTCTTCCACATCTTCATCCGATCCATCCAGTTCCACAATATCCGACGACTGATTTGTGATAGAGGGCATGTCATTCGTATCTTCTGTTACTAGATTTTCGTCGAATCTCAAAAAGGCCTCTACGTTGCATTCTTCAATCCCTAATGCTGGTGGTACTTTCCACAATTCAGCTAATAGTGATAGAGGAACATTATCATCAGCCGTAAATTCATCTTCTGTGGACATGGTTTTTTGATTTCCAACAATAAGCCCAGCCTTTTGAAAACAGTTTTGAATCGTTTATTTTGATACTTTGTCCCAAGCGCTCTTTATAAAGTAAATAGCATCTAAAATGTTAATTGATTTGCAAAGTTCATGAGCTGAATTTGAACACTCAATTTTTGCTAAAATAGTCACGACAATGGTCCTATAGTGCATTTTAAAAAATTTTATTATACCCTGGTCAAGGGGTTGACATACAGATGTGCAACTAGGTGGAAAAAACACCAATTTAATGTTATGCAGTTCTATGTCCCTTGGATGCGAACAGGCATTATCAACAAATAGCAAAAGGTGTCTCTTTTGTCTTTGCATTTTGCTGTCTAGTTCCTTCAACCATTCCGTCATTATAGTACCAGTCATCCATGCCTTGCTGTTGGCCTTCCAAGTAACAGGCAATTCAGTTACTTTTATATTTTTGAAAGCTCTAGGTTTAGCCGCATGATCTATAACCAACAACTTTTCTTTGTCACCAAGCATGTTAACACAGTGCATGATGGTGACTCTTTCTTTTGAACATTTACCGTCAACGCATTTTTCCTGTTTTAAATGTAAAGTCTTGTCAGGAAGATCACGAAAAAACAGCCCGGTTTCGTCGGCATTGAATACATCCCTCGGTGAATAATTTTTCAAAATTGACGGTAATTTATTTAAAAATGTTGCTACATCTTCCACCTTAACACTAGCTGCCTCACCAGAAATAGCTTTGAAGCTTATATTATGGCGCTGTCAAAACTTATCTAACCATCCATAAGATGCGTTAAATCCAGTACAGTCTATACTCTCAGCAATTTCTTTCGCTTTACTCTGCACTATGGGCCCTTTAAATTTGAGAACATTAAAATAAAACTTACCTTACTATCCCAAATTTTTACCTGACAGAGGAATTCCTTTACTTCTTGCTTTGATAAACCACTCGTAGCACATTCTGTCTACATCTGCACCTCCTTTGTTAATAAAGTATCGTTTCTTATTAACATTAACATTAACATTGGAGTGCCACACTTTCAATAGATCGTCTCTATTTTTTATGATATTAGCCGTCTGTGTTTTACCAATACCAAAACGCTTAGCTAACTCACGAACACTAAGTTCCTCACTTTTGTATACTTCCACTATTTCAATATTTTCCTTGAGTGTTAAATAATTTCGTTTAGATGTCATTTTTATTGCTACGTATATGCAGAAACACACGACTGTATTAATTCGGAGTCTCGGGGAAATCCCTATCTACTAACTAGCGTGCGTGCGAATGCCGTTGCGAATACCGATTTAGCAGCCCGTTTCATATATGTACTTTGATGTGCGCTGTCCGCACAAGAGAGATGTTTTAAAGGAAACGGACTGAATTCTTCTGTCCGTGTCCGTCCAAGAGAGTGTCCGTTCAAAAGAATGTGATTTACTTGTAAATTCCATAAGACAAATTCGGGGCTATCACAATGTGTCCGTATAAAGGAGATGTCCGCTTAAGGGAGGTGTCCGTTAGGGGAGATTTCACTGTATTTATTTTACGATTATACTATTTAATACATTTTTTTAAATATTTATTTTTGTTAATTTACTACAAATATCTAAAATAATAGAAGAGTCATCTAATAGCCACTAAGAAATAGCCACTGGTGAAAGATCGCCAAACTTTTCAGTGAAGGTCACGAAATATGGAGACACGAACATTCTAAGTGCTGACAGACAAGTGTGTTAATGTGACAATGTTATAGATATCACATGTGTGCATATGACTTGCTCCGGATTGTTTATCTATTAATTCTGAAAAGTCATCTCTATTAATTTTTGCTAGAGTTCTGGCCAAGGCACGTGTTATTAATAATATTGTCTTGAATAATAACATATTGGCTCACTCAAAAAAAAAAAATGTAACTTAGATATTATTCTAGATTCTAAGTTGCGTTTCAAAGAACATGCATGTATCACCTATAATTAGCAAAGTATGGTGTGAATAAGATTTTGCAAGGTTACTAAATGTAAAAGGTTGTCTCGTAACTCTCCACCAATAATATTCATACGCGGGAAAGCGTCACTCAGCGTGCCCATTCAAATTAAAATGATTTTGACTTTTAATTTTATCATTAGTTAAATAGGTATAAATCGAATAAAGTAAATCACTGTTTTCTATAGACAAAACGATTGGTTTATGTACGATGTAATCACATATACTTACACAAAGCATGTCGTTCTTTATTTCAAAATATTGCTTTAAGTTATGGTTAATAACTGCTATTGGTGTACTCATGGGTGTCAAAAATATTTAATGTGAATATTTTTGCCAAAAAAATGCGCTTATAAATTATAAAGAAAATGAAGGTGATTGACTCAGTGAAACACCGCCACATATTAATTCATTTAGTATTCTACTGTCACAACCCAGTTCTTTCAATAAACTGTTATTACGGAGCTAATAAAAAGTTTTATATGTCTAAAAAAATGCGTTCACAAATGCAAATACTAACTGGATGTCAAGATATTATTTGATGCAGTTGTCTTATAAATAACCAAAATAAAATTACAATCTTTATAAACAAAAAACTTTATTGAGTTAATACATTATTTTAATTCACATTTTTTAAAAAATTTGTTCAATTTTTTTCTCTCACTATAATGTAAAACACTTGTAAATAGTCAAATAAAGTTTATATATATACACACTATGAAATTGGAAAACAACGCTGCGAACACTACAAACATCAAATGCTTGCCCAAGATTTATATATGGTATATGTCGACGTGATCACATTACTCTTACTTGGAAGGGTCATTTAACTTCGCCTATGCATAATCTTGAAGTATTCAAAATATTACAATGTTGCCAGACTTTCTAATGCCATTCCAATTTCATTACGTGTATTGACCCTTTCTGCGGTTGCCTATCTGCAACAAAAACATTTTCTTTTGAGTTGTCATTTATATTTGGTCGCCAATATATATGATTTGCTTTTCTGTCTCAATGTTATTCATTTTGGTTTAGTGATATACTTTCAGTATTTAGTTTATGGGTGCAATTTTCTCATATAGTAATATTAGTTAAATTAATTTATGAATTAGAGCAGCAACTTGTTGATCTGGAATCTTTTGGTTATGATTAGAGATCGGACACGAGAGGTTAATGATTCATCGCCCACGAGCGTACTACTGAACATTTGTATTTTTAAACTTTTTTTATACTTATAATAATAAAACGGGTATATATACGCCTACAAAATATGAAATACATTTTTATTTGTTCATTTTGTAGTTGAAGTTGAGTAAAGAAGTATTAATATTTACTAGCAATACTTTCTCAAGGTTCTCTTCTGTAAAATTTGTTCTCTTTGAATGACATACATCCTTCTAAATAGAAAACGTCCTTTCTACATTGCAACTGGTATCGAAATTCACTATAAACGGTCAATTTTACTATTAGTCTTATGGGGAATTCTGGCGGGACTTTTTATTTGGTTCACTATATGAAGTAGATCGCTATAAGCGGGTACGGTATAACCGGGGTCTACTGTATATATATATATATATTCTTTTAGGTTTCCGCGGGTAGTAGCATGTGTTTTAACTGGATTCCGGGTTTTCTTCCGCGTTTCCACTGTTTAGTCTTCGTAAAGACCGGTGCTGGTGCAGTTTACGAGTAACTAGAAGCAGACAGTTATCGCAGACCTGAAGATGGCAAATGTGATTTTTCCGAAACGTCGTCCAGAAACCAGCACCGGTCTTTACGAAGACCAAACAGTGGAAACGCGGAAGAAAACCCGGAATCCAGTTAAAACATATGTGTATATATATATATATATATATATATATATATATACATATATACATATATACATATACAGTCGACACTATATAGTGAAAGACCAAAGTGTTGACCGAAATTTCATTATAGAATTTTTCACTATATAAAGAGAAAAAAAAATCACAAAATTGAATTATTAGAAAACATTTTAATAAAAATGTTGAAAGTTTAAATACATAGCATGTACATAATGTACATACTGTACACATTACATATTGCTATGAATTGTGGTTTTAATATTTACTATGCCACCGTTCACGACAAATCTACCCAACTAGGATACTCAGTCGGTTTATTTCCAAAATGGGACTGCTTTCTTCTCAGGGTTCCAATCGGAAACGTGGTTATCTCTTCTACAAAATTTTTAATGCGCCAGTAAAAGAATTCACAACAATGTATCTTAATATTTTCTGAGTTACTTATTAAAAATGCAAGATGAAAGGTTATTTAAATAAAGATCACAATAAAATTTAAATGAAAATTAAATACAAAAATCAAAAAAAGAAAAAAAAAAATTATCTTTATAAAGTATAAAGATTGTGTAATGTAATATATTACACCCAGAGGTAAAAATTTCATTGATATTGACAGCTAAATGAAATAAAAAACCCTCTGTGACATCCGAACAAACTTATATTAAAATAATAATAAAGATTATTTTTAATTTCTCCCCAGAGAAACACACTGTATAAATTTGACAACGCGATGAAAATCTACATGCGCGCTCACATGTAACAAAAAGTTCCCTTGAAAACCAAACGAAATAAAATTTTACAATTATATTTTTTTACGTAGAATTTTAAAAATATTCTTTTTCATTAATCTCAACTAACTAAGACTAAATCTCTTAAATAACAATGTTAATACAATTGAAATACGATATACAACTCTTTTGAATTAATAAGATATCTCAAAAATATATATATTTTTACTTACATAAAAAAATTTGTGTGAGACACGTCGACAAGAAAACGTTGTTTTAAATATATAAATCAATATTACGAGACTACAAACTCGCAGAATATACGGAAAATTGATATAACAAACACAATCAACTAATTAAATCAAAACAAACCGAAATTACATCAAATAGATAATTATCTATTTTCTAAATCAAAAGAACGTACTTCTCGTCTTACTGGTAAACTGTGTCTTAAGATTTAAAGTTGTTTCTCAGTCCACATCAAGTGCGACGGCTTCAATGTACAACTCGTTTTTTCACCAGGCACATGAAATATATATACATAAGTTCAAAGTAATGGTACAAAGTTTTATAAATAAATTTTTAATACTTATTGGGGAAGAAACCATAGCAATATGTATGTATAGCAAGCGCCAATTAAGTTGGCGCGAGGAGGGGGTGCGCAGAAGCCGTTTTTAAAAACGTCCACCCCCACTACTCAAGTAATTGTCAAAATACATTTGTCATTGACGTTTGACGGAACATAATATCTTTGCTAGGGGATCATAAAGTGACACACACTCAGAGGTTAGAATTTTCTGACATTTGATGTAACACCAAATACAAATCTCCCCACTACTTTTAATCCTGCGCGAACTTACCCCTCCCCGCGCCAACTTAATTGGCGTTTGCTATACATACATATTATGTACTAGGAAAAATAATCAGTTAATCATGTTAATAAAACATGCCGACGCTTATGATACATATTTCTCATTTTATAAAATGACTAGCAACGTGTTTAGAAAGAAGAGGCAAACATTTCGAGCAACTGTTATGATATTAGTTTATTAGTTTTTTATGTAATTTCATGATTAAATACATTATTGAAACATTTTTCTTCTTTTGTTGATATCTAAAGAACAAAAAAATTAAGCTAAAGTGCATATGAACTTTTTTGTTCAGAAGCACCTCTAGAAACGCATTGTATAAGTTTGTCGGTTACCTCAGGGAACAGCCTGTATATAAAAGACAATGTTCGTATGTGTGTCCGCTATAGACTAAAAAACTACTGGGGCGATTTACGCGTGGTTTTTTTTTGTTAAATGATCCGCGTTGTCCGAAGAAGACCAATAGAAAGAAAGTTAGGGCCTAATAATATATCAATAGTAGCAGAACTATTATTTAAATGTAGATGGTGCCATAAGACAGTACTTCTCACATTGAAGTTCACATGTACAATTAAACGTTGCATGTTCCGGCGTAGGAAAACCAAAGAATTTGTTCGTATCTATAATATGGTCATTATAAAGCAAGTTTTAAAAATATAATTATTTTACTTCAAAAGCTCTGTAATTTTTTAAATGATTGTTTAATGTCTTAAAAAGACCCAGATGGTGGTTCTTTATTGTAATTATCTTAGAATTTACTGTAATATAGAAATAAAGCAAATAATTTAATATAGTAGAATCCATGTTTTGTTGTAAACATTGTATACGAACTGAAAATGCAGAACGATTTACAATTTAAATATTTTATATGTAAATTACAATAATTATAATAATTATTTTTTAAATAATAAAGAGACATAATAATCTATTGAAAATATATTCTTAAATAAGAAAGAAACTATACATTATAAGAAATATTTGCACTTATGTATTAATGATATACTGTTTATTGTTAGTTTTCATAATCAGTCCATTCCATATCACTGTCACCTATCATCGTCACCTATCATCGTCACCTAACTGAATAATTATTTCGTCTTCGTCATGAAGCTGATCCTGTTGTATGTACTGTCTTTCAATTTTTTTGTATGTTCGCATTTTTTTTTCCATAAATCTGGCCCTATATCATTAAATGCTTGCCATATCAATGCCTATAAATTGCAATTTGAATCCAAATTGTGTGCTGCTATGTTTCGTTTTCCCATGCTGCAAATTAATTCTATAAGGTTTAAATTGCAGTGATATGGGGGAAGCCTCAGAACAGTGTGACATTTTTCTGAAGCTAAATTGTCAATTTTATACTGTGGTGGAGGTTTGTGAGTTTTCACTACTTCCAGTAATTCACACTTGAGCATAGATGGGTGATTAGGAATGTTTCTCGATGAGAGCCAGGATATAATATCGCATTTCTTTGAGGAAATTGGTGGTTTGTTATCTTGGATACGATGCATTGCCTATCACGATGATTGAGTTGGGAGGTATTGGCAATAATTGTTCTGTAAACCATTTAGTAAAATTTTCGTCATTCATATGAACATAATAGTCGCCACTTTTACTTTTTGATTTAAATAAAAGTAAATAATTATTTATAAAGCCCATGCTTCCTCCAGCGTGACCCACTATCCATCTCTGTCCACACCATCTTTTTTCAAAGCTCCTTGTACATCATCACTCTGCCAGCATTTTGATACAGTATAATTTTTGTGGACATGTTTCATCCAAATACACTATAATAGCGAACTGATTTTCTTTAATATGTTACATGAAAACGAAGAAATTTTAAATAAAATAATTTTTACTGATAAAGCAAACAGTTCCGTTATTGATTTAAACAGTTTCATGGACAATCGCGGCCCCTACAAACTGGGACACCGACTTTTTTTGACACATTCTGTCAAATTAAAAAAAATCGTGATTTGTAAATATGACTTTTATCCGGTATGGTTATGTTAGTGTCCATTAATTGAAAGTCAGAAGCGTACACAATTTTTAAAATGCGTCAATTAAACGAACTGCAAAAGTCGATAATTAGAACTAGGCTAGAGGACGGCATGAGCATAAGGCACATCGCAAATGAAATAAATGTTGATAAAAACATTATAAAAGTCAATGATATATTGCCCATGCCAATACTTTTTAAACAATTAATACCTTTTGCCACCTACTTATTTTGCTTTTGCAGATTTAATATTCTCATCTTGCCGTGGTTTTTGACAGCTTCCATATTGAAAAATACAGATTTCATCAAGAAAAACAAACGAATGCATTTTCATTTTAAAAACGCATATATTGCAAAAACATTATTTGCATTTGAATTTTTCCATTTTTCAAATTTTTCATTTTATACGCCACTGACTTTCTTTCAGTTAGGTGACATTTTATAAACTTCAATATTAAGACCATGTTACAAAGCCAACATTTATTATTTGTCAAACTGTCCCAGTTTGTAGGGGCCGCAACTGTACATTCTGTATGGCAATATAAATAATTTTCCTTTGAATACTTAAACATTCATATCTTTAATAGTTAGAAAGCCATAGTAAGATGAAACCCATTGAGTTATTTCTTTAGCTAACAGGAAAAGGTTGGGTGTAATTTTAATAAAATAAATACTTAGGCTACTTATTAATATTTCTAAAATTTTTATTTAGGAACATTATCATATTAACATTTTTCGGTTTTGGTCTTGCACACCTTTGTTCTATTATTAAATGGGCTGTACTTTTCACTTTCTGCTGAACTCGTTGAAATACAGAAGTATTTCCTATCACATTGTTTTAAGGGTTTCAGCTTCATTCCTATTACCGAAAAGAAAATCCAAATAAAAATGAAATTACCTTTTTTTTTAACTTACCTTCCAAAATAAAAGAAGATCTACGTACTGATTTGCATTTGACCTTTCGAGGTATTGCCTTTTAGTTATTATTACATCAACTGTAATTGATTTTACCAAAAGTTTGTTGCATAATGTCTTCCCTTCCTCAATCTTCGATTCCAGTAGTGATACAGTCCAAAAGTTATTGCGATTATTAAAGAAATAGTAACACGTTCGGTATTAGAAGTATATGTAATGTGAGAACGTTCTACAATTTCATAAAATGGTGAAATCTATTTGTACTTTTTTGTATCAATGCTTTCATATTTTCTACCTTTTTTGAAACATTAATTTTACTATCTTAGATATATTTCATCCTTAAAGAAATACTACCCATCTGTGAATTTGTTGAAAATATTTAAAATTGTCTTCGCACAAGCAATACGTCTGTTGGGCTAATTAACTGTTTTAAATAAATTATGTATTTTTCAATAAAATGTAATTAATTTAATTTAAGTACGAATGAAAAATCAGAAATATTTGACAATAGTAAAAATACCTCACTGGTGTATAACTGGTTACCTACTATACAGTCAATGCATTCTTTTTTTAGCTCTACACATAAGTGTATGTATAATGATAAAAAAAAACCGGTATACCACGTGGCCCAAAAGTCGCGCAACGTCAAAATGAAATACACATGCGCCATTCTCCCCATAATGCAAGGTTGACGGCTGGTCTGTCGGCAGTGCAGCGGTTGTCTGTGTGTGAAGCAATATCTTGTCTGAGTTTGTAAGTGTGTGAACGCGTTATCATGGCAACAAGCCCACATTATCGGTATACCGTAGCGTATCGTTACCATGCTGATTATGAACACATTTTTTCTGATTTCGCGGTAAAATTCCCTGACTGTCAAGTTCCGAGGCGTGAGACTGTTTATCGCTTGATAAAAAGATTCGAAAAAAACGGTTCTGTGGATGATTCCAAGCGTACAGGCCGGCCACGTAGTCTGAGGACCGATGGTAACTTACAAACTGTAGCTCAGAGTTTTATTGAATCGCCTGCGCGATCTGTCCGAAAAACCGCAAATGAACTGGATATTTCTCGTTCTACCCTACAGCGAATAATGAAGGAACTAGGTTTGAAGGTTTACAGACCACGCCTGTTACAAGCATTGACAGAAGATGATCCGGATCGTCGGCTACAGTTCGCAGAATGGTATGTCATTCAATGTGAAGCCTTTCAAAATTTCTTCAAAACAATTTTGTGGTCGGACGAAGGTCAATTTAAATTAAATGGGCGCATCAATAGACACAATTGTGTGTACTGGTCCACTGAAAATCCGCATATCACCATTCAAGAAGAATTAAATGTGCCTGGAGTAACGGTATGGCTTGGTGTTTGCGCCTTCGGAATCGTCGGCCCCTATTTCTTCGACAATACTGTAACAGGTGTTGCATACCTCGATTTGTTGATGGAGCTACGTGAAGAACTTGCCAATAACCCAGTGTTTGCTGGTCAATGTTTAACTCTTCAACAAGATGGTGCTCCAGCACATTACGCTTTAATTGTTCGGGAATTTATCGATGAATTTTTCCCCGGATGGATTGGAAGAAGAGGTCAAATCGAATGGCCTCCGAGATCTCCGGACGTAACCCCACTAGATTTCGCTGTGTGGGGTATTTTAAAGGATAAGGTATTCCATCATTAGTTGCCGGATATTGAGACCATGAAAAATGTTATAACCGAAGAAGTCGCCAAACTCAATGATGACAAACAATTACTTCGGCGCATTTGTAACGCGGTTAAAAAGCGATGTCTGAGATGCGTTGAGGAAGGTGGAGGACACTTCGAACATAAGCTGTGATCCCAAAGAGTCAGTTTTTGTTCAAACATATTTGTATTATTTTTATTATAGAAGAATAAATTTTGTATTTGTACTACACAATTTCATTTCTTTTTTTCCATTCGGTTGCGCGACTTTTGGGCCACACTGTATATAAAAAACAATTCAAGAAGTTCTCGCTAAGTAAAAATTTCGTCTCATGTATAGATTGTGTACTTCAATAATTTGTTTGTTACATATTTACGGACTGTGGGACATCGCGTCATTAGTGTCTTCGTTTGTTTTTACTAGAGAGGTTCATTCATTTCGCTCGTGGGATGTTACTCGAATGAATCTCTCTAGTTATTCCATAATAATAGTCCCCGTAACTAGCCTTGCAGGCCCTTGGGGTAGTAACGTGGTAGGCTCGTTATAACTTGAGCCGGTACACTAAGAATGGTAACGTGACTAGCACTACTCACCGGCCGGCTATTATTGCCCCAGAAGTGTTACCTCCAAGTACTCATTTTTGTCAGCCTGAGTCGAACTAGGACCGAAAAAGATGCCATCGATATTATTGGCTAGACCACGATTTGAACCGGGTTCATCAGATTAACTCTAATGGGAAAAAATTCGGTACACGGCGATCCTCCGTACTTAAAATCAAAACGCCTGTTTGAATATCAGAAAACCTATTTTGCCAGATAATTGTTAGGCTCAACTGCCGTAACTTATAGATTTTGTAATCTCAAAGCAGTGGAAGGTCTGTTTAACAAATGAACATTACACTTACATTAATATTGTACAAGCCACGAAGTTTCTTACGTGTTTTATACGATTGTATTTTTAATATTTTTAAAGCAAATGACTGTAGCGCAGTTGAAATAAATTCTAAGATCTCACTTTTTTTTTACAGCAATCGACACCGTCAGCTCCAACACCGCCAGTACCGGCACCCGCACCAACACCCGCACCCGCACCAGCACCATCACCTACAGTTCAACAAAGGCCAACAGAAGCGACCGCGGTAGGTGGATTAAGTCATGGCAGTACCCAAAAAGGTGGCCCTGTTGTTGACTTAACATCCGACGACGGGCGTTCATTAGCAGATTCCAGAGAAATATCATTTAACAAACTTCAAGGAAAAACATTTCCCTCACTTGTGGTTGTCGCTCGACCTCATTTGAGGATCAAAGACACGGCCGGCGTGGATAGAGGAAAGCTTGACTCCAAAGTAAAATCAGTATTAATGCATGCGCCTACGAAATTTACGGAATGGTATGATAAAAATACATATGCAGGTCTTTTTGTTACAATTATAATTCAACCTTTTACAGGCTCATTCAACAAGGTTTAATTAGATCTGAGCAGACATGCACCGTTCATCCCCAGTCCAAATTAAAATTGGGAATGTACAGTGATGTTTCCAAATTTCCATTCTCAGGTGGATATGTGTGGATTTCTGAATGTTGCCCGCAAAGATTTGTATCTGTTTTTAGTGGATCTCTTTTCGAAGGATCCCCGCATCCGCCGAGTGTTATCCTAAAATTAATTTATCATTGGGCTTGTCAGACTAATGTTCAAAACGTTGTTCAATGGGTTAGTATAAATTCTCTTTAATTGCTTTCGTACGTACCAGATATTTCAAAATGTCTTGCTTGCATGATTAAAGAGATAAATATATCATTAATTTAAAATTCAGCTCAAAGTATTTTACCAAAAAAATCACTTAAATGAAGGAAAAATTTAGAGTTTGATTTACTGTTTATATATTACAAAAAATGTATCCAAAAAAGAAAGATGGGTTACTGATTATAGAATTGGAATTGCAAGAAATATTTTAATTTTAAATTAGGTTTGTTTTGGTGCGCCATTTTGAACAGTTCTAGAACTACTGCGCAATCATACTCGCTTGGTATTTTGGTTACATGTGAACTAGTTTCGAATTTTTGATTGTTGCAAGAACTAATTCGGAATGATTCTAGAACCGTCCTAACATTTCATGCTCCTTAGCGAGTACCGGTTCAGAATTAATAGTTCGAGCTTGCGCATTGTGTTTATCTGTTCTGACATTTTTAATGTTGGTAAGCAGTTGGTCTCTAAGTTGCTCAAATCTGTTAAACATAACCTAAATAAGATATATAAAGAATTTGAAGTAAAATATTTGAATGCAATCATTTAATTTATTGTTGCATAAAGGTATGGCAACGGCAAACAAATTAAAGGTAAACGTTATACTAAAATTTGTAGGTGATTTAATAGAACAAAAAGGATGTTGAGGAAAAAGTGTCGAGGTACAATCATCATCCTGAGTATCCTGACTGCAGCTTCGATACGGATTTTTTTTAAATATTTCAGAGTAAATAATTTTTAAATATTTCATAACATATTTTTGGCTTTATTATTCATGTTTCTATTTTTAATAATTCTTGGTGAGCAATTATTAGTTTCTACAAAACGACAGTTATGTAGAGATTCAAAAATTGGAACTTTTTTGTACTTATTTAAATTGCAACTAGATAGAGCACTAGTAATGCAAATGCAAATAAATACCATATGATCATATATTTCTACCCTCTAGAAGGCAATGACATTTTTCTTTTTTAAACTTAAGTTGGTACCATAATTTAAGTTAACTTATTTTGCAGCGTGTGTGTGATATAGGTTATTTTATACTGATGACAGATTAGGTTTTGTCATTTTGACAAATAATTACATACAAACGTTTCAGTTGAAAAAATAAAAAGTTTAATAATAAAAACAGCTACAATAAATGTTCAAAGTGAGCTCCTTCATTTTCTATGCATAGCGCAACTCTTCGTCTCATATTATTGAAGGCATTCCTTAAATTTTGTGGTGTAATTTCCTCACAGACATTTCGGATAGCATTAGTAAGTTCTTCAATTGTATGTGGACGATTCGTAAATACTCTATTTTTTAGATGTGGATAAATGAAATAGTCCATAATTGTTAAATCCGGAGATCGTGGTGGAAAGTCTACTATTCGATTATCAAAGAATTCATGCAATAATTCCATCGTTTCTCTTGTCTTATGGGCTGTTGCATTATCTTGCTGGAAATATCCCTCGCGGAGCTCATCATCATGTAATTGATTTACAAATGGTAGCAATAAATTATTACGATATCGTTCTGCATTTATCGTATTATTAAAGAATATTGGACCAATAATCCGTCTACGAGAAACAGCAAGCCAAACGCCTATTTTTTTGTGAATGCAAGGGTGTTTCAAGAATTTCATGTGGATTTTCACTAGACCAGATGCGCATTGTTTGTTTATTTATATATCCTGATAAATGAAACCATGCTTCATCGGACCAGAAGGATTTGTCAAGAACGTCATCGTTATTAATCGTACCTAAGAACCACTGACAGTAATTAACTCTTGAAATTTTTGTAAGTCTTTTTTAAGGATTCTCTGGCAGGTCCCATATGACAGTTGTGTTTGTTGTGAAAGCTTACGAATCGATTTCTTAGGTGATTGATTTATTCGTCCCTCACCATCTGCTATATTTTCAACTGTCCGCTTTAGTGGTCTACCAGCACCTGGTTTTCGAGACACAGACCCTGTTTCACGGAATTTAACCACTGACTTTTGAATTAATTGCCACATACTGTCATATGTTGTTGGAAAATTTGGAAATTCTGCCCGAAATTCTTCTATACAAGGCTGCAAGGAGTACGACCATTCTCCATTTTCTAATTTTACACCATTCCTAAAGTATTATTCGATCAGAAAAACTTTATGATTTATTGTAAACATTTTTAAGTGTCAATTAATAAATACATTAATGACAGATGAGTTTTATTTATCAGAACATACACATAATGACAGATGTATTTTATTTGTCACTACCAACACGATATTTTCAAGAAATAATTTCATGGCTTGCTAGAGGGTAAATATAAATGATCATATTGTATAATATAGTGGACGTACGGGTGAAGCATATACCAATTTGCTGACAACAAAACTAAAGTATAACGTTTTTAGCAAAAACAAGGTTTGAAAGAATTTGCAGGTTCGCAATACATTACCCAAAGTTTTGGATGCAGCAATACAGGTGTTATTAATATCTGAAGCAAAGCGTAGGGCGAATTCGATTGGGAACGGTAATGTTCGGTATGAGCGTGTTACTGATTGGTCCGTGGTGACCTTGGTTAGGATGTGTTACACATGACGTCATCAACTTTAATTTGTAACGCGCCAAACACCACGACAGAGACCATAACCTATTTGTTTGTTTAACACATGTTTTGACGTCCATTTACAAACACGTGCAAACCATACACTTTATTGAATTTAAGTTTTTCAATAACTAAATTATTAATTTTTTTTTAGTTATAAAAGAATACCATCGATAAAAAAAATCGAAGCTAGGTTAATTGCCGTTGTAGTTGATGAACTATCAATAATTTTGTTAAATACGGCTAGTGTACTTTTTGAAATTGTACTAAGTACACCTGAACCCGCATAGGTAGCCTTATGTAATTAGATGATCATGTCTGCATATCCCTTTACTACGTAATATGGATTGGACTTTTACAAATTATTTAGAATAACACGTCCTTTGTGTTCGTCAAGGTAGCCAAACAGCTTGTTGATAAAGAAAAATTCGTGCTGCCTAAAAGTTTGTTAATGACATTGTGAAGGTGACATTCATATCTCCATCGCCGATAGATTTAATGTATCACAATCAACTATATTTGATACAACGCATTTCATTGTTTCTGTAATTGTGTAGCTACTCCCTAAATATGCAATGTTACTTAACAAGAATGAATGCCAAACAACAAGTACAATAGTTTTTAAAAAAATTAAAATAATTCTGTTGTCTTTGGATCAGTTCATTGTTGCAATATTCTCCGTAAAGCGGGGTTTCCACTTTTGTATTTACATGCAGCAACTATTGATGCATCAGTAAACTGCATGCATTTCTTAGTTTACACTGTGCAGTTTACTAAAGATCATGCATCAAAACATGCACAACTTCGGGATGCACGGAATTAGATCCGGTTCTAATTTTGTGCAGTTAAATGCATGCATTTCTAGATACTTTTCGTTACCAACTTAAATTGTGAATGATTTTATGTTGGCTACAAACACATGTGTAATTGTATTTGTGGCGGATAATTGTAATCGACTTAATACTTAACCCCTATGTATGCCTAACAGGTCTTTTGGTTTTGTCTATAATATAAATTTATTTTTATATGGTAGTAATGTCCCCAAACATAAAGAAGGTAACATGGTCAAGAGATGCTATATTAGAACTAATAGTTTTATATCAAGTTTCATAGGTTTAGTTTTATATCAACCAATTTTGTATATAATACGTTCAGTAGATTATAAAAAAAATTTTTAAAATGTAATTAGGATTTCTGATCCATTGTAAAATACAAAGAAAAAAAACTCTCAGTAATAGATAAAATGGTCGATCGAATTCTCGGAAATGACAGCTAGAAACTACTTTGACGTGAAAACAGATAATGCCAACATAAATACAAACATTCAGAGTAAGTTGTTGAAAACAGAATTTACTATAAAAATTACTTATCGAACTAAAAGTTGCACACGTATTTCTTAATGCCATACATTGAAAAATGCTTCAATTTTCGAAGTGATGCTGCATCAATAATTGCTGCATGTAAATGCACAAGTGGAAACCCCGCTTAAATAAAAGTACCCACTAAACATGATAGGTATTTAGACCGAAAGTTCAGTCATTCTGTAGAATTACATGGGATTTGCATAGCTAGTAAGGTGTTCGTTGGGAAATCTTCAACAGATATATGCTCTACGTGCCCCAAATTAATCGATCTATGGATGTAATCCAATGTGAAGTCGTCATCTCCAACGAATTATATTTTATTCATGTAATATTGTTCTTATTATTACACTCCCTGCAGCAGTCTTTTACACACGTATCAATATCAACCTCAAAACAAATTAATTTATTATAAAATGAACATTTTCAATTTTCATAGGATTATTATTTATTAATTTAGTTATTATTTACATATTTAGAAAAAAAAATGTTTTTAATATTATATTATCAAAAAAATATATATTTTACTTTCTGACACTTTCTTCCTTAAAAATTTAGAAAATACTTATATAAATGTAAGCAATATCAGTTCGTTGTTTATACTAGCTTAATATTCTTAAACCCTATAATTAATAAAACGTTAGAAATTCTAACCTCTTAAAAGTTATTGCAAGTGTTTTTAAATATTCGAAAATCGCTCTACACAAACATACCAGACTCTGATACCGTACTTGAACAGCGGTTACACGTTTTGACCGACCGAACCTAACCGTGGCGTCATAATTTCTTAATCGAATTTGAACAGTTAGATGTGGTATCAGTAACACACTCATACTGGACCTTACTATTCCCAATTGAATTCGCCCTTAGTTTCAATGTGTTTTGAATTTCTCCAGTTCACTCAAATTCAGAACAATTCTGGAATCGACAAAGTTGTGCGCATCAGTTCTGCGCAGTTCTATTATTGTTCAGAATTGCGAGCCAAAACAAATCTATTATATCTCGGATAAAAGAGAAATAGATGATTTTGTTTAAAATAAAATAGAAATAGAAGAAGTACATGTTAATTGTTAAAATGTCTTTCTTTGCTTGTATGACAGCTGTTCTTTCTGATCTGTTTCCAGTTGATTCTATAAGATACTGATTCCTATTTGTTCACGGTTTTATGAAACATTTCATGCTTTATGCTTGTAGCATTTTGTTATTATAGTCTATTTACGATAACATCTGAGGCATGTCATAATCAGTACCTTAAAGGCACAAGTTTCTAACCTACGGCCCCAGTTATTGCAGCATTTAGGATATATTATGTTACCTATCCTTCACAACGTTGTCAGAGTATTTTATGTCATAACTATCAATAATTAAAGGCACAAGTGGTAAGAGCATCGGACAACAAGAGTTAAAACGCCGTTGGTCGAGAGTTCGAATTTCGGGACCGGCGTCTGGGAGATTGTTTTTTGTTCGGTGTCGATATTCTTTTCAGTTACTCTTAAATATTGAAGAAGTGAAAGTCAAATCAACAAGTGTAGGTGTAGTAACAGATTAACGGAACACTTTACACGCACCATATACATTCTAAGCAGTCCTAAAATCGTCCAGCTTAAAAGATTGGGACGTTATACATACACGATAAAAAAAATCGTGTTGCACACAGACGAGGTGCTTATTAAAGATTTTATTTGCTAACCATAACCTAAAAAGCATTCTATGGAAAAACGCAAACAAGACTTGGCAACGCTGTGTGATTCGATTATGGTGAATGTTTCTGACGTGCCTCATCTGTGATCGTAAATAGACTAAATACGCACACGAGACGTACACAGCCCTCATATATAATATCTTATATCACACTATGTACATTTAATGGATAAGAATCCATTTACTCACAGCATATACTAATGCTTAAAAAATAATCTACTGTAGTAGATCTATCGCTTAGAACTGTCTGGGCATGGTATGCCTGGCCACTTTCTATCCTTTGTAAAGGCTATCTGCAAACCAATTGTCTAGAAAAGGAGGTATACACGGTCAGTGCTTCAGGCAATAACGTCCAATCTTCTAGCGCCGTTGTCTCATTGGGCCGCCTAATTTGTGATTGTAAAATTCTTCTATATGCACCATACCATCTGGCTAGTCTTGAGGTTTTAACACAAATGACATAATCTCGCAGAACAAATCCCCCATGCATGCAATCATTGGCATGCCTACGTTGAATAGTAGTATCGTATGTTTGTGTATTTCCTCGTTTCAGTACTTCCTAGAAATTATACCGTACCAGCGACCGTATTTTGCGGAAATGAGGCTGTGCTGAATATTTTTTTTGTCGACAGAAGATAACGGAAAATTATTCAATTTTCAATCAAATAATTTGATTTAATGAGAAATCCAAAATGACAGCTATTTGTATTATATCTTGGTATCTAACATGAAAAAACAAGAATATCAAACCTAATTAACAGTTGCATTACAATAATTCTCCTTACGTGTGAATTGAGAAAGTTAATGTAGAAAATTTTAAGTTCGTAAAGTCTAGGCTTGTTATAGAAATCTTCTATTTGTTAGATCGAAGATTTAATGTAAACACATTTGTTAATACGTTGATTGCCACTGCAAGTTGATTTTGTAAGGAATTAATAATGAGATTAATAAAATTTTACATTTACATTTCCTGTTAATTTATTAATAAATTTTCAATTCGTGTAAGCCAGTCTTGATTTTTTATATCTTTTCTCATAAGCCATCTAATCTTAAATATACGTAGACTTTACGAATATACTCAATGTAGCTGCACAAACAAAGCGGTTTGAATTCTCTCGTAGTCAGTGCTCTGTATAAGAATACAAACTATAGGTTTGTTCCAACTACCGGTTTAGTTACGGTACGCGTATTGTTTAATCATTTTGTGCGCAAACGTTAGTTTTGCACTGCTTTTGGACCAGTGATAATAATAAGTTGGAAAGTATTTCTGATCGTTTGGTTATGAAGCTATTTTGTAGTATTACCAATAGTAATAATTGTAATAAACTTTGTTCTGTTCTATGATATTGTGTGATATTGCGGTTGCCAATTGTAGTTTTCACAAGATAAACTATGTAATGCGCATGCCAGTACAGACATACTTGCTTCAGTCTGAGAACTGTTTTAACCATTCTGTGAATGGTTCGCGTACGATCAAAATTAGGTGGGAACAGTCACTGTACGGTTTTTCTAGCGAATTGGAACAAACCTTATGAGTTATAACGTAGTTGGTAGTCAACGTTAAGCAACATTCATAAATTTGATGAATTTTTATTAGTTTAAAATTTTTGGAATACATTCGCTAACTTTCTAGATAATTTCTTTAAGACACATCTTAAAGTCCTTCATTTTAATTTATTTTGAAGAACGTCGTTTCGAATAATTAAATTTAGTGACATTTTTTTTGCACCTTCAAATGATTAAAATATAATAGAATATAATCCGAGCTTGTATAGCTTTGGAGAGTATTATATATGTACTATATTAAATATAGTTATTACTTTTCAGGTGAAAGTTGACAATCTATATGTAAAGGGTTTAAATACTTGGTTGCGAGCTTCTTGTACAGTCGCTTTGCATACTCATATTGGCCCTCTAGGTGGACCAGGTAAAAAAGTAGAAGTAGGTGTAATTTCTTTAGGAACAACTTCCCAAGACGGCCACCAAAGGCAAGTGAAAGTGGAAGTTTTGGGCATTTTAGAAACGGAGGCGAAATTAATCAGACTACGAGCGGTGGAACCATTAGCCGATGGCGACAGAAACTATAAGAAAAGATTTTCTAAAATATTAGAACCACTATTACATTGGGTTCACCCTGACAGTACTATCGTTACAGATTTAACTGTAGATAAGGTCACCTTACATTCAATGGGTTTTAAATACGTCATGCAGACGACCTCCACAGATGGCGTTAATAATCACACGATAATGGAATACTTGAGAAGAATCGTCCCGAGGATGTTCCAAAACACTCTATCATTGTTATCGAGACAAATTATACAGCAATTTTTGGACGAACTAGTTTGGAGAGAATGGTTCGGGACTACAGCTGCAGCAGCTTTTGATAATATTGTGTTACACCTAGCTGATCAGACTAGAGTTGACACTGGGCAATCGTTAATAGTACGTTTGAATAAAGTAGCTTGCAATCCGTTTAAGAATTGGAGCATTAAGCATTATTTGAATTATCAAGCGTCGAAATCGCATAATAATAGTACACCAACAACGGTGACGACAGCGACGACAACTATTCCAACTCCAACCACAACAACAGAAACACCATCGCAGAAACGAATTACAAAGCGAAAAGTTACATTTAAATCTCCAAGTCCCCTCCCTGAAGTACCCAGACCGGCTAAATCAGTCTCGCCAGATATTCCCGAACAAATGGTTCCGTTAGAGCATTATTACTATGGGTCTATAGATGGTGTTAAGAAACAAGAGGAGAAGATTATTTTAAACCTAAAATGTAACATGTGTAAAGCACAATTTACGAACAACATTAAGCTGATGACGCATTTGTTTACGCATGCGCATAATGCAGTCAGTAGCGGAGTCCATCAGTGCTGTTATTGTTTGTCGACGATGACTTCAAAGGAGGTTTTGGATAAGCATATTGCAACGGCCCATCCTGCAGATACAAGATGTGGGGAAAATCTCGTTTGCATAATTTGCGAATGCAAATTTCATAATACATATAGCTTGGGAAAACATATGTCTAAGGAACACGTACCATCCGAATTGCCGTATCAGTGTGGCACCTGTCATTTTCGTTGTTCTAGTCATAAACAAGCGGTAGATCATTTTTACGTGTCGCATAATGGTGCTGGTGCGATACAATGTCCGTTCTGTCTGAAGTCTACTAGTGTATATTCCAACGGTAGGATGGTTCCGCAAAATTTAAGCTATTTCTTACAACATTTATACAAACATCAGAAGAAATCTTATCCGAAAAAATGCCCTAAGTGCGCTCTGTGGTTCGTACAGAAAGATATTATTAAAGATCACATCGCGAAAATGCATTCTACACAAAGGAGAAAAGCAGGTCTGCTACCTTGGCCGGTTCCAAGGGTGACGATTATGGTTCCTAAATCTCGTCAAGAGGAGCCCATTGAAGAAGAGGAAGTAGATATTTCGAATGTAATAATTAACGTGCAAGAAAGCTTGAAATGCCGAGAGTGTTCCACCAACATTACTTCATCCAATCATTATCCGTAAGTTCGTCATTATGATTACTTGTATCATTATTTTCTAAAATTTCTTTTGTAGGGCGTTGCTGTATTGTTCGTATAACAATTGTCAATATTCAACCTGCTGTAGACACGCCATGAATAAACACACGTCTGAATGTAGAATTTTCCATTCAACACTACCAGTTCAGAGGCTTCCATTCAGAATGTACTGCGTATGTGGCTACAATGATTTTGATGGTGAGAAAAATTTTTGTTGGATTAATATTGATAGTGTTTTTGAAATATTGGACAGTTTATTAAAAAAAAAATGAAATACAATAATTCTCCCAAACGCAAAGCTAAAATTTAGTGTGTGCGGAGACAGTAGAAAAGTTCTCTGTTTTTTTTCTATCGTCTCCGCACGAGGACCTAGCTCCGATCTTGATCGATTTATGAACTGAAGAATCTTTAGAATCGCATTTAGATGAATCATCGCTTGTCAAGTCGATTTAATTACGAAATATTAAAAACAGAAGGGAATAATACTTTAATTATAAATGAAAACAAATCGTAATATATTGGTATATGGACGACCAAGCTTATTGCAATACTACATTCTCCTTGTTTCAAAAATGCTCTGTATATTAAAACAATTTTTCTGCATCGCGTCTCCTATTGCGTACAATTGCTTTTTCCGTTGCATTGTTAGTTTTGTTTATTTCGTTACAACAATTTGTTGGACGGATACATAGCTAATGGCAAAACGCACTAAGCAATCCACTTTCATCATTAAAATCCACGATGTAATAGTAGACGACTTGCATGACTGAGGCCAATAATATTTTCTTACTTTTTATGGTATATAACATGAAACGTTTACAACATGTTCCCTTAACTCCTCAATAGTATAGGTGGACATGTTAGCTGTGCAGTTTTCATGTTAACATCCACCTTAATAATAAGAGAACAAACGTCTGTACAAACAAGCTCTTGGCAATTTTAAAAGCCTTTTCACATTTATTGACTCTGGTAAATTTATGAATAACAAATTTTTGAGAAATAATTGAGACAATGCCATTTCTATTCAAATTAGAACAATTATCGTTTATGAATTTATGTAGCCTCCAGATTTTACAACTACAACAAAAAATTCGAATCCATTATTTGGAAAAAAAAAATTAGGGAATTTAAGAGGTTCCAAAACATATAATCGGTGATAAAAGTGAACTATAATTGATTAATTTATCGTCCAGATTCATTATATAATGGGGCAGAAGCGTGCGTGGTAAGTTTATAAAATACTTAACACGAGACACATTTCATTTTGATCAATGTACAAATACTATACCAGCTAGGAAAGTACCGAAGGAAGGTACCCGTAAAAATACGTAATCACGTATTGTTGGAAAGTTTTGGCCGCTATAACAGAGTTGTAAATGAAAGTGGGAATCGTGTAATAAACAAAATCGTTTGCAGACAGAAAACAGTAATAACCTTACCAGATCAATCCAGACTTTGGTCATTCATTAGAAGTTGCCCTTATACTGTATTTATTTGGTTGAAATGGAATATACTGTTATTTTTTTCTTTCATTACAAATTTTCTTTTGCTTCCTTCTATTTTTACTGTATTTTGAAATATTTCACATAATAATTTCATATTTACATCTAAAACAATTTCCCAAATTAAAACAAAAATAAAACACGCAAAATGATGTTTGTAGATTTACACTATATTTAAAAAATATATATGACCGCTGTTTCGCTACACAGTAGCTTCTTCAAGTATAACAATAAACTAATGTTACATACTATTTATATCCAACACAACCATATTGGGTTACTTCAAACTATTATCTTAATTGCTATATGTCAACCTAAACTGTATCTAAATTCGCGCAAAGTACAAAATTAATAATGTGACAGAACAATTTGGCAAAACCCCATTTCACAGAACTAACAAATTTAACAACAGGAAATTTTACAACGGGGAAAGTACAAAATTTAATAAAGTAACACACCGATTTGGCAAAACCCCATTTCCTAGAACAAACAAATTTAACAACGGGGAAGAATTCAAGTCTAATTTATCATTTAATAGTATATTAGAATTTTTGAGCTTATTAATTTCTAATGACTCTAAGCAGTTTAGTTTTTTCCCTTTATTTTCGACATGGAGAATATCAAATTGAAATTAAAGTCGTGGCCATTCTCTAATAAATGATTAGTGTATATTGAGTCAGCTTTCCGATCGATGTAGGAATATTGATGATCCTTGATACGTTTATTAAAAGTTCTTCCTGTCTGTCCAATATATGTTTTAGTACATGATCCGCATGATAGCTTATAGATTCCCGATTTATTATCTTTAGTAGTTCCCTCTTTATTATTTTTGATATACTTAACTAAATTGTTATTATATTCTTTATTAAACAAATCGCTGACAACAACGGCTACGAACCGAATATAATAGATTCACTAATTAATTTCAAAAATATCTTTAAAAAAAATTATTAGGTGAGGTTTACCCTACTATTAAAGAGGTGTCAGACAAGAAGTTAAATTCATTCACGTACATAGGCCAAGAACAAGATAAATTATCAAAATTCCTTAAAAAAATATTAATATCGCTTATAAAACGAATAACAATTTAGCTAAGTATATCAAAAATAATAAAGAGAGAACTACTAAAGATAATAAGTCGGAAGTCTATAAGCTATCATGCGGATCATCAATATTCCTACATCAATCGGAAAGCTGACTGAACAACATACGCCAATCATTTATTACAGAAGGATCACGATTTTAATTTACGATTTGATATTCTCCATGTCGAAAATAAATGGAAAAAACTAAACTGCTTAGAGTAATTAGAAATGAATAAGCTCAAAAATTCTGATATACTATTAAATGATAAATTAGACTTGAATTCTTTCCCGTTGCTAAATTTGCTTGTTCTGTGAAATGGGGTTTTGCCAAATCGTTCTGTTACTTTATTAAATTTTGTACTTTCCCCCGTTGTAAAATTTCCTGTGGTTAAATTTGTTAGTTCTGTGAAATGGGGTTTTGCCAAATTGTTCTGTCACATTATTAATTTTGTACTCTCCACAAATTTAGATGCAGTTTAGGTTGACATATAACAATGAAGATAATTATTATCAGGATAATAGGATAATTATCAGGATAATTATCAGGAAATAAAACAAATTTTAATGAATTTCACGTTTTAATTAACACTGTAACGATTTCGCGTTTCGCTCCAATCTGAGCTTCATCAGACATATAACTAACTTATTTACAAATTTTTTAACATAAGTATACGGTAACAAACACATGTTTTATTTTAAATAGTTGAAGATGGGTACTTTTTATTACTAAAATGTCTATGCACAAAACTTTCACTACGGTTTATACAATACTGTTCTTAAGTAATAAAACTAGGGGTTTTACATTATATTACAGGGAGGTAAAGAAATTCTATGGAAAAATACAATATGTGACTGTCTGAAGATCAAATAAATAAATTGAGTAAGGGTGAATTATTTATTTCTAATTGATCATTTAGGATCTTGTCGGTTTTCTTTAATTTATTAATTTCAAGTGACTAATAAATTAAGTTTTTTGCTCTTATTTTCTACGTGTAATATTTTAAATTCTTTGTTAAAATTGTGGTTCGTTGAATTAATATGAGACGCATATGAGGAGTCACTTTTATTATTTCTAGATGAAGAAAAATGTTCTTTGATGATGAAGATAATAGTTTGAAGTAACCCAATATGATTGTGTTTGATATAAATAGTATGTAATATTAGTTGATTGTTATACTTGAAGAAGCTACTGTGTAGCGAAACAGCTGTCATATATATTTTTTTAATATAGTGTAAATCTACAAACATAATTTGTGTTCTATTTTTATTTTAATTTGTGAAATGGATTTACATCAAGTAAAGGTCGAAACAATTCAAGATTTAAAACAATTTCGTTTTTATTCTTTATAATATGTAATAATATACATATAAATATATAACTGGGAAAGAAAAAATATAAATTTATGGTGCCAGTAGGACAATTGCGACGCTGTAACAATAATAAAAATGTTTCTAAATGTAACATTTCCTAACCGTCACATAAGCTCTGATGATCAATGGACTTCGTGGTCTTAGAATGATTGTTTATGGGCTTACTTAAAGCAGGCTGTTTATACACATGAAAATTACTGGGACGATAATTTGAAGAAACGTTAATATCATCACGTTTGATATGTTCTCATGTATACGACAAGATTTTTTACTGATTAAATCACAGTCAAGAGCAAAATGAAGGTTATTTGAACATTTTTAAATATTTTCTTTGCAATAAAATAGGTTCAATTGAATTGCAAATACGGTTTATTTTAATAAACAGTTCATATAATTCGATTTTAGAAGAATCTGTTTTGCGGAACTGGATTTATATTTTAAAATTAATCTATTTACTACACTTACTATTATTTGAACACATAGTAAAATATTATTTTGCAATCATTTTAATAAATTAATTTTCATCATCAAATGTTTGTTCTACTTTCATTGTTCCTTTCATAAATGTCAAGTTCTAAAAAATTCCTTATCAACCTGTAAAATGGTGCCGGTTTCCACAAAACTCATTTAAATAGTTTATATCAATCTTTTTTGATATATTTATTTGGTATTTACCTTAGTATTTTAAGGTCTTGATGAAGATTTAAATATTAAATCGAAAGCTTGAGAATTTTTCGAAGAGCTTTGTACAATCCGATCGATTGCTACATCTTATTTTATTCCACTTACTGTCTCTAAATCTGACCAGTCGCGAATTGTGTGTGTGCGCGCGCGTGCGTGTAATCAAAAATCTTCGTACCCGAAAGGGTAGAATATAAAATCTTATTTCTTTTTTCGTAAATTCTTGTGTCTCTCTCCATTTTGTACCTTTCTTTTCCGGTATAGTGGCTATCTCATTATTTCAAGTTTTTTTGGGTATACGCCTGACTCTTCTATTGCTTATTTTCGCTTCCTATATATTTTTCACTTGTCTATCATTCATCCTATTCATCTAGGTTGTTGGTTTTCAATTTTGTAAAATTTTGGTTCTAGTTCTTCTCTAAATGTCATAACCTGGGGCCTAATTCTCGAAAGCGTTCGACAAATGGCGTCTGTGATATTGATGTCACTCTCGAAGATTTTTCAGCAAAGTGGTATTCTCAAATGTCACTATCGACAATTGTGCAAAAACCCTTCGACATTCAACGGGCGGAAAATACTACTCGACATCGAAAAAGTTGTAGAAATAAAACTTAGTGGTTACAGTGAATTTTATTTTATTTTAAAATTTATGGCAAATTTTGATTAGATTATTTTAAATGCAATTGGAGTAATAGGCAATTTGAAGGATTCTGCATTAATACAATATCAGCAGAATTATTTCAGAAATTAAATATTTTATATCCAAGAAAATTAAAAAATTATATAACCATGAGATATTAAGAAAAGGATATTGAATTTAACAGAATATTCTTTTATTAAAAATAAATATTTAACAGTAATGTTCAAATTAGTAATTTTAACAATTTTCTATAAATAAATAGGTTTAAATTTGTCTTAACAATTAAAACAAACAATTCCAAATCTCAAATTAAACGGATTATTACAAAATAATGTAATGAGTGATGATTAAAATTCTCACTCGTAGCAGGCCGTGTATATACGAGGTTGTTCCCTTTGCTCCACCCCTGACCTATTTACAATAAAAAATTGGCAAATACCTTTTATTTTTCAACATAGTCTCCATTAAGGTTAACACATTTTTCTATCGATGTTCTAGCATTTCTAATACTTCTCGAAAAAAAGATCGTTCAACCTCTGCAAACCACTTATTTACCGCACATATTACATCATTATCTGACGGAAATCGCTTACCACGTAAATGCTCTTTAAGTTTTGGAAACAGTCGGTAATTAGATCTGGCGAATATGGCGGATGCTCAACTAATTCGAAGCTGTTTGAGCTATTGCAGCTGTTGCAATTGCGGACCTGTGTCTGGGTGCGTTATACTGATGCAAGAGAATACCTTTGCGCAACACCCCCAACGTTTTTCTTTTAAGTCACATGATTTGGAATTAAATTGGCATTAAACACCTGTAAATGTAGCCCCTTTCCGCAGGAAATCTACTAAAATTACGCCTTCAGCATCCTAGAATACGGAGAACATGACCTTCCCTGCTTGCTGAAGGAACATCGATGTGTCCATTCCTTATTATGTACTTTGGTCTCTACTTCATAATGATGGATCCAGGACTAATCCATTGTCGAGTTTGCTTGTGTGCATCTGTTAACATTCGTGGTACCCATCTTGCAGACAATTTTTTCATGTTCAATTCGGCTGCAATTATATTATATACCACATGGTATGAGACCAGTATCTTCAATGGTCACACGTCGAACAGTTTCTTGGGTAGTGACGGTTGTGGGCGGTCCACCTGCATGTTCATCTGTACACGACTGTCTACCACATTTAAACTCACGACACCACCTTTTAACTATGTATATGATATTGCAGATTCCCCTAATGCATCCACCAAATCTTAATGAATTTGGTTAGGGGTCATCTCATTTAAACATGAGTATTTAATCCCCGCTCGTTGCTTGACAAAATCTCTTGACTTCGGGCGTCTGGCGTAGACACGCTTTAACAGATTTAAACTTGTAAGTTTCTAGTGTTAATCTATACAATGCGACTTGAAAATAAATAATTGATTTGATTTATAAATGGGTCGGGCGGAGAAAAGGGATCAGCCGTCGTAACTTAAGTCAGTAAGATGTTAATTCAGACGTCTATCAATGCAAATTATATATCATATAGTTTGATCAAAAGAAAAAATATAATATAACTTATCTGTGCATAATTGTTCTAATACAACTATATATATTTTAAGAATATCTCAAATCTTAACACTGTTTATAATAATGATTTTATTTAATTAAGAGGTGATTATAACAATAACAAACAACCAGTACAATTTACTCAAAAATTATTTAAACTTAGTGGTTTACACTTTTGACCTTTACTTTTAGTTTGAATTGACGTAAGTTCTTACTTTTTCTAGTTATATTTTATTTTAAATTTCAGGTAATTTAATGGCGAAACATCTAACAGTTTGCGAACGAAAATCGGCTTATCCATCGGAAAAAGCAGCTAAAAGAGCAACAGTAACTCACAGCATGTTGGACGTTCTCGGATTAGTACGACGACCGGAGGAACCGGCAATAACAAGCGAGATAATGGAGATAGATAGCGACGATGATAAAGTTTTAGAAGTTCCAATAAAACAACCGGAGAAAGCTAAACGTGGAAAAAGTAAAATTCAAGATTCGAAAAAACAAAATAAAGAATCTAAAGCAAAACAAATTGATATTGTAACAGAGAAGGACGACGATTGTATTATAGAATGTACAGATCTCGATAAAGATGAAGAGGTAGTAGATAAAACAGTGGATGAACATATTGAAAATGGGGAACCAGAAACGGATAAGTTAGCTTCTGTCGAAGATGAAAAGATTGAAGAAGAGGTAACAGAAAAGCTTAATGATGAAAAAGAGAAAGATCAGGATGATGAAGTCAGTGTAGTAGTAGGTGAGGAGAATGGAGGAACCGAAAATATATCGGAAAAAATGAACGTTGATGAACAACAATCAGAATCAGAAAATGTAGAAAATCAAACAGCTAAAGAAAACGTTAAGCTTCCAGATGATCTCAATTCGTGTAATTCTCAAAAGTCTGATACAACAAACGATGCTATTGTACATGAAAAATGCTCAGAAGAAGTAAATATGGTAGAATCAGAAAATCCTGAAAGTCCTAATAAAGCTAAAGAGAATGAAACCAATGAAGAGGAAACGGAAAATATCATAAACGATACACATAATAGTGTTGACGATTCGTTAAAAAATGCTTGTGAGGCGATGGAAGTCGATTCTAGTGTAGCAGTGAAAGATGTATTAGGTGATGATACTAATACAAACGAAGTTAGCAATGATGAGGGGATGAGTCAGTGAGTGAAAAAATTCATTGCACAGAGTTACACTTTCCTTTCTATAGCAGTGTCTTAACATTCGATCGAAAACTTTTAGTGTATGCAAAAGTGTAATGTAGCACAGTGAATGAAAAAAAGTCTAAATAATTTGTATATTTTAAAAGTCATCTAAATAGGAATTTTATTATTGACGGAAATATTTTGACATTACACATGTTCACTTTGTACAAATTTTTATGAATATTAGACTAAATGGAAAAAAGGAAATATTTCACTTCATAATTGAGGATTATGTTTCGTTATATGTATGTTAGTTTTTTAATTATATCTTAAAAATTAAAATTAATTAAAATATCTAAATATAGATAAAACTGTATTTTCAGTTACTTTATAGATAATAAAATTTGTTTATATATTTTATCCTTATTTCTTTATACATATATATATATATATTATTTTTTTTCAAAAATAATATCCTGCAAAGATGTATGCAGGGTGGATATTAAATATAGTTCCGATTGAAATTACAAAAGAGAGTCAAAAAGTAATACAAACATTAAAAAAAAAATAGATCTCGTTGTACAGGGAATATTACAATTTATATTATTTGACTACGTACTTCTACGGATTTAGTCCATCTTTAATTTTTTTGTTTTTGTGTGCTCGCTTCAACGACTCGAAAAAGACAACTTTTTTTCAATGAGCAAAAAGGTCAAAGGCTATATTCTGCTACTTACTCTCTAACTTGAGAAGTGATAGATACGTTTCACCAACGATACGTCTCAAAAACTCCTTTTTCATCTTTATAACTTTTTGGATGTAAGTTCCAAATTTTCAAACGATTCATTTGGTGTATCTCCATCATTATGGTAGATAATTAAGTTGTGAACAATTTAAAATGTTAAATCTATAATTAATCCATTTATTGATTTTATTTTAATGCAATTAACTACGAGAGATGCCTTTTTAGTGCTGCACATAACCATAAACTCGAACAGTGGATCTATTCAGTGTTTTATTGCTTCTCAAAATATTTTCCACAAAAATTGATACACTTTTGCATTCGTTCAAAGCAATTGTTAAAGCAGTTATTCCAGTCTTCAGTTGGGACAGTCAAAATTGCCCCTTTTAAAGGCATTTACTCTTGATTTTTGCGATAATAAAAAAATCAGAACTTAGATCTGGGCTGTACAGAGGATGATCTAATAATTCGATATTTTGCTGCTCCAAAAGTTATTTGTCTTTCGAACTGCTTGCGAACTGGCATTGTCATGATGCAAGATGATTCGCTGTTATGGGTTGGTTTCTTTTATTTCTGGAAAACTAACGGTTGTGTACCAATCCGCATTAACCGTTCTTCGATCTTACAAAGGAATTGTATTTTTGAGACCAACTTTTTCGACACACTTCACGAGTGGATAACTTTCATCAGATTCTCTTCATCTTGAAACACCCCAGTAGCGGACTGATGTTTATTTTCGAGTTCATAGGAATAAATCCATGATTCATCGCCACTCACGATGCTATGGCGTTTTTTGAGTTTCCGTTATTAAACCGGCTCAAAGTTTTTCGGCACCAATTAACGCGAGCCGACTTTTGTTCTTCGATTAAAATATGCGGAATCCAACGGGAAACTAACTTTCTCACTCTGTTCATCATGTAAGATCGTTTGGATTGAAATCTTTAAAATACCCATGGGTGTCTCAATTTCACGATATGTCTTCCTTATTCAGGCGACGCACAGCATCGATGTTTTTATGGGTGACTGCTGTTTTTGGCGGACCTGTCTTGGGATCGTCGCTGATACTGATGAATTCTAACGTGGACGTTGGAATTCACAATACCAACGTAAAATTGTCGATTGATGTACTTCATTTTGGAAAACAGAAACCAACTCAACAAGCGCTTTATAAAATTATTGCACGAAAATTTTCTCGACTTAATTCCATTTTTCGGCCTACTTATAAACTTGAACAATTCACTATTACTTGCCTTATCTTGGTTAAACTTTAAATTTCGGTTAACGAAAGATTGAGATTAATTTAGACACCTGAAGTTTTTATTACTAGCCCCCTCTATGAGGGTATATGCGACACCAAAAACATCCCTCGTACATGTTTGACTTTCATTGAATAAATCTAATGTTTTAGTTTTTGTTCTTTCCGTTGTGAAAAAATTCAGATAAAATTTTTACAAACAGTTCTAAGCAATAAAATATCTCTGAACATATGCCTATGACGCTCGGAGCTGCGATTAATTCATCTAATTGAAAAAGCAAAAAACATCGTTTTACTTTTTGACTTTCTTCCGCGTTTTTGGTTGAGCAGTATAGATGAGAAAAACTGCATTAGATAATGTAGCCATCTTTGTATTTAATATTTCATTTGTGAAATGTTACACTAACCATTAAATTATTACTACAAGGAATATATGTAATTCTGATATAAACAAAAAATACATTTTTAAGAATAATTTTATTTTTACAGTATAGGATAATAAAAAGTTTATGAATATAATTATATTTAGTATAACCTCTCTTTAATCTTGTATATATTGTATAATTATTCTCCGCCATGTTCTTAATTTACCTTATATAGTGAGTGGTATTTACTTCCTCATTGTTTTATTAGCCTTCAACATTTTTATGAAGATTTGTTTATCAGTACTTACACAGGGTTACCGCTGAATGGCAACGAAACTATGAAAATCTGAAGAATACGTGTAAATGTCTAAGTGGAAATAAAAAAAGAAACTTATTTGTAATTCAAAATTTCTAGGGCCTAACTGTAATTAAAGTCGGTCCATATATTTATTTATTCCATATTTACCAAAATACAGGTATAATTCAAGTTCACTGACCTGAAAAAAAATCAGTGAAATTCCTAGACATTGTTAGACGATAACAGCTCCTATTCATAAGAATAGCGAATGTTTTCTTACCAAAAAACACTTATGCCCGCACATATGGTGTTTTTATTGCTATGTTTTTTTTTGTGGATATCGATAATAACTAGAGAACGGACACGCTTACCACCCAGTGCAGTACTGGCGAAAGGCTGTATTTCTAAAATATTTAAATTTATTTATATAATTGGAAAACGAACTGGTGGTGATCTATAAAATTACGAAATACATATGTATTTGTTGAAAAGTTGTATTTTTAAAGTTTTTAATTTTATTTCTATAATTGGAACATTTTTATTTGTTCATTTTGTCGTTCAAGTTGAGTAAAGGAGTAGTAATATTGACTAGCAATAGTTTCTCAAGGTTTTCTTCTGTCAATTTTGTTCTCTTTGAATTAAGTACATCCTTATAAATAGAAAACGTCCTTTCTACATCGCAACTGGTTATAGGTGCATACTGGAAATATTCTTTTACTTCTTCATATTTAGCCGTTAGATTTTGTGGAATTGTCTCCATACATAATTGCTGCAATGTAATTAAATCTGGATTTCTATTGAGAATTGCTTCAAACTTTTGCCGATGGTCACATCCGAAGTCACTTGGAATACTTTTCAAATTATTAACAGCCACATCTAATGTGGTTAATCCGTCATTTAATTTGAAATTTCGATTTTCAAAATAAGTGAATAGTTTTGGCAATTTTCCAAAGTGTTCGTGAAGAAAGTACAACTGATTTTTTAAATTTGGGATTTGTGTGAGCTCCTTGCACTCACCAATACTTCTAGCATCCTCCTTTAGCAGTGTTACGAAATGTTTTAGACTATCGAAATTCTCAGCATAATAACTAGTAGCTTCCAGCCACGTTCCCCATCTAGTTATTACTGGAGTGGGAGGCAGTGACAGAGATGGAAATTTTTCCCTGAAAAGAGCTACTCTCAATGGTGCTTTTCTGAAAACTTTTTTAAAAGCTGATACAAGTCTATCAACTTCCTGATAAGTGTCTCTGATATATTCACAGATTCTGTGGAGAGCATGTGCTACACAAGTAATATGCAGCATATTAGGATATGTTTTCTTCAATAGTCTGCCTGGTTTTAACATATACGCAGCACTATCACTGACAAATAAAAGTATTTTTTCTTTGTACGTGGCGTCCGAATGCAGCATTTTTTGCTTATTCTCCTTAATGGTTTCAGCAACTGTTTCCGCATCAACTCTATTTATAACACTTGTTGCTATTACATATGAGTTATAGGGAATAGTTGGATGGTAGTACACCAGCTACATTTACCACACAGCGTACTAACATATCCACCGTTTCGTCGGCGCTTATCCATATGTATTGATTTAAAAGATGGCTTCTAATGCGTTCTACTGTTCTCGTATAGCACATAGAAACATAATATTTGCGTAAAGTTGATTCATCAGGAACATTTCGACCAGTATATTTTTTCAGAAATATTTTTAAAGTGGGATTGCTAAGTTTATTTAATGGAATATTAGCCGCCATAAAAGTTTTACAGAGTTCAGATGTGTTTGCGATCCTAAGTGACGAATTTTTGACGATATTTTACGGATTTTGTAATAAATTTCGGAATCACTGACAATGGACATACAATCAGTATGACCGTCAATCCAACTCGCCATTGTTTTACAATGCCGTTCTCGACATTCTTCCATATCATGTCTGAAAAAGTAACTTAAACAATGCTCTAGATCTAAATAAATGAAAACTAAAAATGTGTGCGTAAGTTATTGAAACTGAACGAAATTCAATGCACACTCTTACGTCGAAATAATTGGTAGAAATAGATTCAATCAAACGATATTAAACAGGATCTATCACAAAAATTACGATGTAATTAACAGTTAAAACTATGAAAACAAGAAACTTACTCACAGCACTTTATTTATCTTACGAAATATAAACTAATAAATAAAATACATTATAAAAACCCCGCTTCTATCTACGCTCATGAAAACACTTTAAAAAACACTATATTCTCGGAATACAATAGCTGGCTTGTCCATTGTTATCGCGACGAGACCAGGTGTCCGAGTAAGTCAAACAAATACTTCATTGAATTACGCCGGGATGTACTGAGCGACGTTATACATAATTCCAATTGCCGATTGCGTTTATGGAAATTGCGTCCGTTCTCTAATAATAACCTTTACGTTGAATATGTCGACAAGGCTATGGCGCATGTTAAACTTTTAAAATAAAATTATTATGTTTATAATAAAAGAAAAAGCTTTATATAGCGTGTTCAATGGGACCTAGTTTTTAATTATTTGTGTGGAATTTACATATAATTTTTTTTTCATCTGTAGCGGTACTGACAAATACCGATAAAACAATATAATTCGTCGGTAAAGAGAATTACCAATGAATTAGATGTGGAAGCCCGTATATTTAACTGCGACAGGGGCGGACTCGAATAAAGAAAAATCATTTTCTCGTTACTACGTGAACATTGGACCGCGATTTTTTGTATGAAGGCAATACTAATACAGTCAAACTCCTATTTAACGAAATCGCTAAATCCTGTGAAAAAGTTTGTTATAAGGAAATTTCGTTAAATGGAAAAAAGTTTTTGCATTGCAGTACTTATTTAATTTTTTCAACATAATACAAATACATATAATGGTATTTACATCCTATAACTACATACGTACATGAATTAGTAAAAAAGTCGGTAATTTTACTTTGACCAGACGGTTAAAAAATTTCTCTCTGTCATAATAGATCTTGCACTTGTTCAAGGCATTAAAAATATTTTCAGGAACATTTTCGAAATATTGTAGTCCTCCATAACGAATTGTTTGAAAAGCTTTAACCATGTCTTCGTTTTTAGGTTTTCGTATAGGTTCATCCGAATCGTCTTCTTCGTCATCGTTTGACGCTATTTCACTTCTCTGGTTACTGGATATTCAGTTGTAACAATATCTTCATCAACGCCAAGGTAATCTTTTACTGTATTGCTATCAATATTACCAGACATTTCTAGTGCTCTCCAATAATTTCTTACTTCGGAAAGCGGCAATTCATTTTCTGGATCACAATTTACTGCAACTTCAGAGAAGCAATGCTGAATGGTAGATTCACTAACTTCATGGGTCCACACTTTTGACAATTCAGAAATGCATTCTCGCAAGTTAATTATCTGTTTAATAACTGTGGTGTGTCTTTTTCAATTGCATTTATCATTTTTACTAGAATCCTTTTGCGATAATGAAATTTGACATTCTTTATTATTCCCTGGTCCATTGGCTGAAGTTTAGACGTCATGTTTGGGGGGAAATAGATGAACTCTATGCTTTTCAATCTGTTTGAAATTATAGAAGGGTGCGCAGGACAGTTATCAACAATTAAAGCTATCTTTCTGTGTTGCATACTCATCTGTTGATCTAATTTTAGTAGCCAGTTTTCAAAAATCTCGCTTGTCATCCAGGCTTTCTTATTGAAATGATAATCTACTTCTAACGACTTTGTACCTTTGAAACACCTTGGATTTTTGTTTTTTCTAATAACCAAGAGTTTCAATTTCTCGTTTCCTATCTCTCTCTTTGCTTTGTTTTCCACCGAAACATTTATCATTTTTGAAGGTGAGGGTTCTATTTGGTATACATTTGAAAAAAAGACCGGATCTGTCGGCATTAAAAATGTTTATAGCTTCGTACTGTTTTAATATTAATTTAATAATTAATATCGTTTCAATGCCTTATTCCTCCAATCATTGCAGTCTGCTTCATTAACATCCGAGCTTTCACCACTAATAACTTTTTCAACAATACCGTGCCTTTTTTCGAATTTATCGAGCCAGCCGTTGCTTGCTTGAAAGTTTAGATGTCCAAGGGAGTGAGCGAACTTCAAAGCTTGTTGCTTAACTAGAGCCCGATAGTGGAACATTCTTTTTACTAACAACTGCCTGATCGTCGTGTTCAAAAACACACATTTTTAACCCGTTTTCTCTCACGTCCTGCATTATCACTAGATTTTAAAATTGTATCTCGATTTTTAATTATTGTCGATAAACTACTGGGAGGTATACCGAATTTTTCCGCAACGTCTTTTTCTTACAACCTTTATCGATGCTTTTTAACACTTTAAGTTTGTCGCTTATATTCAAACATTTTCTTTTCGACATTTTCGCAGTCGTTAAACAATCCATCGTTTTAAAATGCAACGAACTACTGAAGTACACGAACTAAATTGTGCTTGTGTCTTAAACAAATCCCCTGAAAATTCGCTATATAGAAGTCCGAGGTTTATTATTGGGAGGTAATTTTGCACGCAATTTCAATTCAAGTGCAACGTTTGCGAAAAAAAATTCGTTAAATAGAGAAATTCGCTATTTGGAAGATTGTAATATGGAAGTTCCACTGTATATATATTTCACTCCTTTTTTTCTTTGTCGCCATACACAACTATGATTGTATACAGTTTAGCCATAAATGCTGTCAGTATTATAAGGGCGTGTAAAAAAAGAATAACTCGTACAAAACTAAAATACACATTTGAAAAGTACAGAAAACTTGTCTATTAATTTACTCACTGCTTCTAGCGATATTTTTGTTGCAGCTTCAAGAATAATTCGTTTCTTCTTAAGTCATTCATTCTGTAAGTCATGCCTTCTAAAATATCTCATAATCGATAATCGAGAAATTTCAGGTGAGCTACTAGACAGCAAATATCAAGCCTTAATGAACTTAGGATCGTCAAGAAGGATGTGGTTCCAGCTCGGAATCCTAGAAACAATCAGAATTCTTGTCTTCCAGTCATATCTAGGTTGTTTTAATTTTGTGAGCGGGTGCCGAATGTTAAAGCACTCATTTCTTCCTCCTTAACAAGGAGTTCGTCGGAGGCTTCATCACAGTTTCTGGATACACTCGGGCCAATGTTTTCACCTCAATTCAGCAAAAATGAATAAGAGAAACACCTTCGTCGAAGACATCCCACCAAACCATAATTGAGGCCGGATGGTGACCACCCTGAACTGAAATAATAAGATTTTTCGTTACCTTCTTTGGTCGTAATGACTTGACGCCTTTGCCTTTTCTTATGACCATCGAAGCTGGTATTAAAAGACTATGTTTGCTGCTTCTGTAAGCCTTCATGCCTAAATCTTCCCCAATTATGCGAAAGATTATTCTGGGTGCGATGTTTATTTCACGGAACAACATTATTTGCTTCCCCAGTGAATTTCGAGCGATTTTAGGACGAACATAAGGCAAGACGCAGATAATCGATACCAGGGCAATCTACCACATCACCAATGTCTCGCACACGAGCAATGGTAGGATATAATGTTTAAATCAGGGATGCACAGACTTATAGGGAACAGGGGCCACTCGGGAAAATTATAAGGCAAGGACGGGCCACTACAAAGAATACTTAATAACACAAATATTTTTATTTTTAAATAGTATGAATTACTACAAATGATAAAAATAAAAGAACATTCAAAAATGTTTGTTGTAATTATGTAATCGTAATGAAATCTAATCATTATAATGTAATATTTCATGTTTTATTATTTTGATGCATGACATTGCATCGACCTAACAATTTTGTTTATGTTTGGCTCCACATTACTTGTCGCCACACGTAAAATTGCTTCCAGATTTTCATTTGCCAGACGGTTTCGATTTTTTGTTTTAAGTTTCATCACTGAAAACGTTTGCTCACAAATATATGTCGATCCAAATAAGCTTGCGCATTTCAATGCATTTATTCGCAATTCTTTATAAGCGGTTTTGTCAACGCAAGGGTAAAAGTTGAGTAAATTACCTTCATTAAACTTGTTTCGTAAATTATCATCATTTTGCATGTCTATCAATTCCAGCTGTATTGATTCCGGTGCATTTTCGGGTGAAATGTTGAAAGGATTGCTGAAAATGTCTAATAGAGGTTTAACTTTTTTGAAGTCTAGAAAACGATCACGAAAAGCTTGTATTAAAATATCAATTGTTTCAACATAAGCGAAATTGACATCAGTTTTATTGAATTTCTCCATAATTTTTTTGTAGTTCGGAAAATGGCTGTAATTGGCTGAATTGATTTGTGTCCTGAAAAGACTCAATTTGCATTGAAAGGACGAAACATGAGAGTATAACTACGAAATCAATTGATCTTTGCCTTGGAGTCGCGTATTTAAGACATTCAAGTGATTTGTGATGTTTACAAGAAACGCTAAGTCACACAGCCAATCAGGGTTGTCGAGTTCGGAGACGTCCTTTTTCTTTTCCGACAGAAATATTTTGATTTCTTCAATCAAGTTAAGAAACCGCTCTAGTGACACGACTTAGCCACCTTACTTCAGTGTAAAACCGGAGATCACCATATTCCCTTTCAATATCCTCGAGATGTTGTGTGAATTGTCGGTGATTGAGACCTCGTGATTTTACAAAGTTTACAGTAGGTACTACAACTTTCATCACATTTTCAAATCCCAATAATTTTGAACAGAGGGCCTCTTGATGTATAATGCAGTGAAGCTGCATTAATTCCTTGGTATCTATGTTTTTAGTTTGTAAATACTCTTTTAATATAGTTATTATCCCAGATTTACTTCCAACCATTGAAGGTGTTCCGTCAGTCGTAATTCCAGATAATTTCGTTAAATCCAAATCCATTATAGAACATTTTTCCAGAAGAACTTTGAGCATGTCACTCCCCTTGGTTTGACTTGTCAAAGAACTCATACCAATCAGTTCTTCACTCACTTAAAAATTTTGGGTTACACCTCGTAAAAATATTAAGAGTTGAGCAGTGGAACTTATATCTGTAGATTCGTCGAGTGCTATAGAAATATACTCAAAACTTTTCGATTTCGTAGCTAATTGCTCTTCTATATTAATTGCTAATGTGGTAAGTCTTCTTTGAACAGTCATCCGATTTAGTTGAATTTTCTCAAACCTCTTTGCATCTTTCGGACACATTTTTTTTGCGGTGATATCTAAACACTTAACAAACTCACCATCTTTAAAAGGCCGACAAGTTTTCGCTATTATTCGAGATATTTCAAAACTAGCTTCAGTAGCTGTTTCAGCATCTTGAATTGGTTTTGTAAACATAGCTTGTTGGCCTATTAGTTCCCTTTGTAAAGTGGAAATTTTTTGCGGTTGGTTAATTTGGTAAAAGTATGATGCTGGGTTTCATGATGCCTTTTCACATTATATTCCTTCGGAATAGAAACACTACTCTTGCATATTAAACAGACACTTTTGTTATGCGATGAAATAAAAAAGTATTTATCGGTCCAAATATCTTGAAACTGTCGATTTTCATCTTCAACCTTACGACTACGTTTTTTACTGGGGCCTGGTTTATCCATATCAAAATTGATATTATATTGTTACTGTAGGTAGATGCCAAGTTCGAACGACGAAATATTTATTCTTCACAGATTACAATTCAAACAATATAACGTTCGCTTGTCCGTAGTTAAAACTTAACTGCCCCGATAGCGGGCGATGCGTTGTATTTATACGAGTTACCTAACATCGAAAACCTACCACATTGTTCGGGGATAATACCGACGTGTTTTGCGAATCTTCGAGTAATCTAGTTGGTTCGACAGATTTCTAGTCTCGTAACAATATGCTTGGAACGACGGGGAGTATATCTGTCCTACGTAGTAAACCTGAACAAGAAAGTAGTAGGTACTTAAAGATATCTTACCAGTGGCGGCTGGCGCATAAGCGCTGCAGTGCTGCAGAGCTCCCAAAAAATTGGGCGGGCAAACCTGTATTAGTTATAACTAGTTTTCTTTTACATAATTTTTCCGACATTTCTGATGTTTATAAAAGCGTAACATATTGTTGTGAAAATTCTCCCCCTGTACATCAAAAAATTTATATTTTTCTACATCATCCTGTAGAGGACATCAAACCCTACAATTTGGCATCTCAATCATCAAAATCCGATCAGTAGAAGCCGAGATATTCGCTTCCGAAATTCCAACACTAACGCCGGTTATATATAGTATATTATCAAATAATATACAATAGGCGACCAGTGGAATAACCAACCTAATTCGCGCGATCGCTTACTTGTTCCTTATCTGGTCCACACGAACGTGCTCACAGAGCTCTTTAAAACACCCGCGCGCACCCCGCTGCTGTCTAAAACCAATGCGTGATTTTATCAGGCATGTTCGCTGCATTCAGTCCAGCGCGGTCATATGATTCGGTATAGGTATTTAATATTTTCGCGTGTTTTTTACTGTGCGGCGAGTTTAACGTAAAAACAATAATATTAGAGTGCGCGTGCTTGTTTTTGTGTATTGTTGACAATTTATATAAACTCTGAGGTGGTCTTTAATTTAATTAATGTGAAGAGATTCTTTAAATATTCATTCGAAGAAAAGATAAAATTAAAAGCAAATGGTAGGCCATTAGTAGATATCACTATTGAAAAAACTGGTGTAAGTAGAGGGAAAAATTATACACGTAAATTTAGTAGCGATATTTATTCAAAAAACGAATGGATTTGTGGATGCAACAAAAAAATGCTTTATATTGTTTTCCCTGTTTACTTTTTGGTGGCGATAAAGCTTGGACGGAAATAGGGGTCACGGATCTAGAGCACTTGAGTTTGAAAATAAAAAGACATGTGAATTCTAAAAGCCATCTTCATAATTGTATGGAATTTGCGTTACTAGGGTCAACTAATATTATGGCTCAACTAGATTCTGCTTATTGGGTAAATATACAGAGACATAATGAAAATGTGTCAAAGAATCGTTATATTTTATCAAAAATTATTAATTGTATAAAATTTTGTGGAGCTTTTGAATTGGCCCTTCGGGGACATGATGAGAGCGATATTTCCGAGAATCCGGGGATATTTCGTGGACTTATTAATTTTTCGGCTGAATTAGATGCAACTCTAAGTGAGCACCTAAAAAATTGTTCGGTATTTAAAGGCACTTCCAAAGAAATTACAGAATGATCTGTTACAGTGCATACTTGAAGTCTGCCAAGATCAAATAATTGAGGAAATTAATAATTCTCCGTTTTTGGCGATCATAGCGGACGAAACAACGGATGTTGCTGCAAAAACTCAAATGGTAGTTATTTTTAGATATGTTCGTGATGGTGAGCCAATTGAACGTTTTTGGAACTACGTCATTCCTGAAAAATGTGATGCAGAAACACTTAGCAAAACAATTTTAAGTGTCATAGATGCTTTAATTCAAAATTCACCTAACAAACTGATTGCACAGAGTTACGATGGAGCAGCGGTGATGAGCGGACAACACGCAGGCGTTCAAGCATTGATTTAAAAAAAGTACCCTTTTGCGCACTATGTACATTGCTATGCCCATCAATTAAATTTAATTATATCTAAAGCTGCTTCTGCAAATTCGCAAGTACGTGTATTTTTTGGAAATCTACAAGACATTCCCGGCTTTTTTAATAATTCACCCCAACGAGCAGAAGTGTTAAACAAGATTGTAAACAGAAGGATTCCCCACGGCGCTACAACCCGTTGGAATTTTAATATCAGGACCATTAATGTTGTGTACGAAAATAGGGCCTCTCTCATTGAGTGTATGGAAGAAATAGAAGAACAATTCTCCAACAACACAGTCTGTAGTGCAGCCGCCTCTATTCGCCGTACATTAAATGATCCGATCTTCAATTTTTGGCTGACTTTTTTCCATCATGTAATGCCCCATGTAGATATCCTGTTTAATCAATTGCAGCAAAGAAAAATTGAACCCACTCTAGTAAAAGACGCTATCGAAAATTTTGAACGCAGTATAGGCCAAGTTCGAAATAATATTGACAACATCATAAGTGAAGCATCAGATTTAATAAGCGATGAGCCACCACCAGAAAAACGCAAACGTTCAAATAACAGCAGATTTAATCATCGAATTTCGGCTTTAGAGGTGTGTGATGTTATTCTAAATTGTGCAAAAGATCGATTTCATTTTAAAGAGCATCTAGTAGTGGCATCACTTTTTTTTTCGGAATGCTTTGGAGAGTATTGCAGTAAATTTCCTGAGGACAAACTCACTTCCGCATGCTCCTATTATCCCACCCTTGATAAAGGAAGATTACGAACTGAATTGTCTGTTATTTACTCAAGAACTGATTGTAGATCTTTAAAAGGCGCACTACCTCTTCTAAAATTTTTAATAAAAAACAATCTGGGAGATACGTTGAAGGAGACTAGAAAATTATTAGAAATTGTAATAACTCCCATGACAACATCAGAGGCCGAACGATGCTTTTCAACACTAAATCGAATTAAGACGTTTCTCAGAAATTCAATGACCGAAGATCGTTTAACATCTCTTTCCATGCTATCTATCGAAAAAAAGTTTATTTCCAAAATAGACAATTTCAATGACAAAGTGATAACAAAATTTGCAAATCGAAAAGAACGTAGAATAGATTTAATTTATAAGAAATAATTTGTTAGTAAAGTAGTGCTTAGTGACTCTTATTTTTTTGTGTGACAATTGACAATCGTTCCAGAAATCCATTACTTCAGTGCGGAAGGCGAAGAAAGCACGATAAGATCGATGGGAGACAACCTCTTACTGCCCGTGCAAGTTAAATTTTTTTGTAAAACTTGCAGAACACCTTAAAATTTTTAGCACGAGCCGACACTGTATCTTACTAACAATTACAAAAGTTAGAATAAAATAAAAAGATAAGAAATATTGATTTGAATGGATTTTTACCTACTTTTGTAGTTTTTCGGACAATTTTAAAATTCGTTGGCGGGCCACATAAATATCGACAGTGCATCGCTGGTTTAAATGGTCTGTTTCCATAAATTATTTGTTCTTTTTCTTTTAATTTATAATCATAAAAAAATATAACTAATGCTAGAAACAACGCACGCTCGTTTCTTGTCATGCTGCATAAATAACAACAATTAAGTAAATGTATTCATTCTTAATTTTATTTACAATGGAAACTTCTTTACATTTTATTTCTCAATACCCTCCTAGTAAGGACAGCATTTTCTTAATAAGGGGCCGTTCAAGTATTACGTAGCAGAATTTTAGTAATTTTCCATGCCCCCTCCCCCTTGGGAGCAAATGCTTACGTAAACATTGATATAATTTTTACAAAATCTGTTCAAGTTTCTTTATTGCTATTCATGAGCAACTATCTGTGATAGTTATTAAGTCTATCACAATTAAACAAGCAATTTATAAATTATAAAGGAATTTAATGCACATCTAATATTTATTCAAGCAAATCATCCACATCATATTTAAATATAATATTATATTATTAACATATAAACGATATCTATTTATTTTGTTCTATTTAAAAATTTGGTAAACTCAAATTAATCGTCCTCAGTCCAAGATACTTGAATCCATGACTCTTAGATAACATTGGATGTTTGCTGCTCGATGTTGTGCGTGCTCACTTTTGTGTTCTTTCAAGATATCGACATCGTTCTTTTCACGCTATTCAACAACTTGATATTCGTCTAAAGTTTGCACTATGCACATGAATTCATTAGCACGACGAACAGACACTCTTATAGGTCTCACTCTTGTTTCGGTGTGTGTTTATATTTTTATGGATCTCCTTGCTGTGACAATTTAATAACTTGACAGAGGCATGATAAAGATCAGACGTTTTGCATGTTCGACTTGATAGTTTCGATTTCACCATTCGACAAAAATAATCGTAGGACATGTGTAGAAACTATTTTAGTGAAGAATTTAAGTGTAGAGCTAATCTGAGTGAATGGACAAAATAACGATATTAAAAAGGATTCCGTTTTTTTTTGCCATTTCGTAACGATACTCTAAAAGCGCGGACAGAGCAAGTGAACAACACAAAAGACTAACTTACCTTGGAAAAAAAACCTTAATAGACTCGATTTGTTCCTAGTTGCTGCTTGCATTCTTCTTCAATTCTCTTAGACACAATAATATCGAGTTTCTTGTCGGACTTTGCTTTTATCTTAGAACCACGCCAAACTTCATTAACTAACTTCTGCACATTTTGCGTTCATGTGAGATTTTCTTTAAACTTTCGAATAATTTTTGGTATAATTTTGATTTCTTTACATTACACGACATTTTAAACTATTTCAATGGAGACAAAAGTTGATTAATAGTAAACAAACATTAACTTAAGAACACATCAATCCAATGATATTAGACCGGACAAATGCAGACAAGTGAATAGCGCGCGCGGTAATTCCCATACTTCTGTTTTTTCTTACTTAACCATAAAACACCGCGTAAAGCAATAATCATTTATTTCGGGGAATCCCTGAACATGCTTTTCGTTTTCAAGCATAGACAAGTAGGTTTGCCATATGTGTTCAAATCAGACAAAAAAAATAAGAAAAGTAAATAAATAAATAGTGCTGATGTAATCACCATTTAGACCCCCCAACCCCCGTCGCCCATGTCATCAAAAATAAGTAAAGCAAAGCCCCCCCACCCCCTTTAGGTGCTTACGTAATACTTGAATGGCCCCTAATGAAATAAATATTTTTTGGCTTTTCCAATTATTATTTAAAGAATTAGTTCAATTATAGCAAGTTTTTATTTTTCAGTTAAATTAGGTTTCCGCATTTAAAACTAAATTGGTACAGCCTTTTATAATTATGTGTTATTAATTTCATAGAATAATAATCTTCTTTTCTTTTTACTATACAGGATTAGTGCCAAAGCTATGCGAATCTGAAGAATACGTATAAATGTCTAACTGAAAATCAAGAAAGAAATTTCTTTGTAATTCATCAAAAATTTCCGAATTTTTAGGGCCAAAATGTAGTTAAAGTCGGTCCATATCTCTGTTTATTCTATGTTTACGAAAATACAGGTATAATTTAAGTTCATTGACCTGTAAAAAAAACGATAAAATTCTTAGACTTAGTGTTAGACGATAATTTCTTACAATTAGTTTACTATTCATAAGACGAGTGAATGTTTATCAAAATATTTATGCAATATAGTTAGTCGCGCATATGGATCTTTCTCTCTTTTAATAGCGCTCTTTTTTTGTGGCTATCAATAATAGCCTTTACGTCAAATATGTCGACAACCCCATGGCACATTTGTACACAGCATAGACTATGTCCATACTAAATGTAAATTCCAGCGTTGTTTGTAGCGGTGGATTACCTTATTGGTAATCGTATATTAACTGCGTCAGGGCCGGACTCGATTAAAGAAAAATAATTTCGTTATTATGTTTACATTGGACCGCGATTTTTTGTATGAAGGCATTACTCATATGTATTTTTCACTCCTTTTTTTCTTTGTTGTATACAAAACTATAGCAAACGCCAATTAAGTTGGCGCGAGGAGGGACAAGTTCGCGCAGGATTAGAAGTAGTGGGGAGATTTGTATTTGGTTTTACATCAAATGTCAGATAATTCTAACCTCTGAGCGTGTATCACTTTATGATCCCCTAGCAAAGACATTATGTTCCGTCAAACGTCAATGACAAATGTATACTGACAATTACTTGAGTAGTGGGGGTGGACGTTTTCAGAAACGGCTTCTGCGCACCCCCTCCTCACGCCAACTTAATTGGCGCTTGCTATAAGTGTGTAAGTATTTTCTCTGTTATTAATTTTCATTAGAGTTGGATGAGAAATGCATCGTGAATGCTTCTGCGATTCCGGGCTGGAATCGCGTCCTTCGCAGATGTTTTCAGAGCTGCTACTACTGTTGCTGCACTAAAAGCGAAAGGTTGTTAGTTTGGGATGGGATTATATAGGAGTAATTCCGGGTCACTGGAGCGTCACAGTTGAGTAATTGGTTGAGAAAAACTCAACCGTAACCGTGACGTTTCAATAACCCGGAACAGCTCCTATATAACGTCCCAAACTAAGAAAGTTTCAGTTTCAATGCAGCAACTAGTAGTAGCAGTCCTGAAGACGTCCCTTGCAACAATTGACGAAACGTTGGGTAAGAAGGAAGCAGTGCCAAGGACGCGGTTCCAGTCAGGAATCCTAGAACCAATCATGGACAATGACCACAGTAGCTTACAAACTAGAGTATTTCTCTGGTTTGTCAGATTCCGGGACCATTGTCCCATGATTGCTCCTAGGATTATCCTCTTTGTGGTATTTAGCAGGCGCGGCTCGTGATGACGTATTTGGGAGTGCAAGTGCAATGATGCGAGTGCCTCGTGTGTTTTCGGTGTTGACTAAGAAAACGTTACAGTTAGTACACGAGAATACACGAAGCACTGGCATCATTGTACTTGCACTCCCAAATACGTCATCACGAGCCGCGCCTGGTATTTAGTATCGATAATATTTCATTTCTGCAAAACCACTTAGTTATGCCGTTTGTTTCATATGTATTGGAATCAGAACTCAGTAACTTTTTGTAGAAAGCCATTAGTTATCAAATAAACAATTTACTGCACTATATCTTTACAACTTCAAATTGAGACTAATCATCATTCAATTTGGGACCAAATACGATAAACACGTTCAAAATGAGAACAAACAAATTCATAATGAAAACAAACAATTTGAAAAATAAAACTATTTTATTAACCACTTATTAATTCTAAATAGTTAAAACTGTTTGGGTGACATTTGCTCTGTCTTCACCAGCTAATATCTGTGGTAGGTGTACTGAAATGTCTCATTTAACGGCAGCTTTGAGACTGGACCATGCAAGATCAATAGGATTAAGCATTGGGCTGAAAAGACTTAATTAATGGTTGTCCATAAATACTATCTTGGTGAATATTTCCTTTATACCGTTTTGACATGGAGCATTGTCTACTATCAATACTATAGATGATTTGTCTAAATTGTGAGCTACGCAAGCAATTACGCACAAATTCGTTAGCGTCTTCTTACCACTTCTGAGTTCATAATAAATTTAAACACAAGTTGCCTGGTCAACCAATAATGTGGACATTGGCCGCGACTACCTGCTGCGATGTGCCTGCATCGTGTTCCATTTTTCGAGCGGCCCTGTCTGCGTGAAATAAATAAGTTAAAATTTGTTTCGTCCATATATGTACTATCGAATGCAAAAAAAATGGTACAGTAGTGAAGTTATATGTAAACTCAATTTTTAAACATTTTAGTATTGTGAAGTTGCTAAGGTATAGCAAGCGCCAATTAAGTTGGCGCGAGGAGGGGTGCGCAGAAGCCGTTTTTAAAAACGTCCACCCCACTACTCAAGTAATTGTCAGAATACATTTGTCATTGACGTTTGACGGAACATAATGTCTTTGCTAGGGGATCATAAAGTGATACACGCTCAGAGGTTAAAATTATCTGACATTTGATGTAAAACCAAATACAAATCTCCCCACTACTTCTAATCTTGCGCGAATTTACCCCCCCTCGCGCCAACTTAATTGGTGTTTGCTATACTTAAGATCGTAGTAACGTGCAAAAGTCATTTTTGACATTTACACCTATCTGTATTTCAACGTAACGGGTGTTCAGAAACATTCGAAGTCAAGTGGGCTCTGAACAAAAAATCGTATATCTTTACTTAAGTATCTGATTTGTAATAATTATTAAATGTCAACTGTTGTCTGTCAAAAATCAATCTATCTCAGACATAACTTCATATTTTCAAGAACTACTTTGACTTCGAATGTTTCTGAACACCCGTTATATGTTATTTGACAATCATAGGTTATTAGAATATTTAAATTTGACGCCTACAATTAATATATATATACATTCACGCAGCCTAATTTAGCCCGATTAAAAGATGACTGTACTACTTTTTTTTTGCATTCAATAGTACATAAGCACCTTGAAAATTTAGCAGACTTTAAACATATTCACGTCGCAGTAACGTAATTTCTTCACTATTTTGTCTCTCAGATGTCTGTCAACGTGTACTCATCCAATTGTTTCCGCAAACATCACAAATCACATAACGTGTGTTCATTTGAAAAGTCAATCTAGGTTACTTTGAAATTTTGATAGACTAAGACGCAAATATATTAGTATGTGTTTGTTGTTCCGTAAACGTAAATCCAAATGACATTTGATAATGTCAATCACAAATATCAGTTAGTGCATAAAATAATCGTGCGTCGATTCTGGTTTAAATAAATTGCTTCTCAGTTTTAAAATGGCTTTCACTTTAGAACATAAAATTTTTTTAGTCCAGGCTTATTTCGAAATTGGTGTATGACGGTTGATGAACAGCTTGTAACTTTCAGAGGCAGATGTCCCTTTAGACAATATAGTCCATCAAAACCTGGACCATATGGAATAAAATTTTAGACTATTTGTGATAGTGTAACAATTTATGTATGGAAACTGAAAATTTATCTTGGTAAGCAGGGAAAGGAAAGAGACAAGAATCAAGGCGAAAAGGATGTAAAACGTTTAATAGAAGAAATTGAAAACTCCGAAAAAAATGTCACCTGCGACAATTTCTTTACTTCGTACAATCTTGCAAAGTATTTGTTGTCAAAAAACCTAACATTAGTTGATACGATCCGCAAAAATAAGTCATTTGTTGATCCAAAAAATCGTCAAGTGTTTTCCACACAGTTTGGTTTTACAGACGAGGCAATTATTATTTCGTATTATCCAAAGAAACGCAAGCTTGTAACGTTGCTGAGTACTCTGCGTAGTGAGAAAAATGTTGATAATGGCCAAAAAAAGAAACCTCAGGTAATCCTGGACTACAATAAAATAAAAGGTGGCGTAGACAACATTGGACAAAATGACACGATCACACACCGTGAAAAGGATGACGAAGAGATGGCCTCTTGTAGGTTTTTATAACATGATAGACATCAGCGCCATGAACGCATACATACTATGGAAGCTCTTGAAACCTAATTCAACTTTTGAGAGAAGAAACTGGCTAATTGAGCTAGAAAAGGAGTTAGCAGAATACAAGTACTCCGAAAAACCAGAAGCAGAAGAAGAAGCTGAAGCATCTACTAGTTTTGAGATTTCAAGAAAGAAGAACTTGTTAAGACTTGTCTATCACCAATAAGTTCTGCGTAATTTAATTAGAGCACAATTCCCCGAACTTTGGAAACGTCCCTTGTAGATTGGAATAGGAGGACCCGCAGTATGGTTACCTCTCGGTCGCTCGCCGGACCTGACTCCATTAGATTTTTGTCTTTGGGGTCACACATATAGAATTTATCAATCGATATATATATATATATATATATATATATATATATATATATATATATATATATATATATATAAATATATAACGTGCGTTCATTTGAAAAGTCAATCTAGGTTACTTTGAAATTTTGATAGAATAAGACGCAAATATATTAGTACGTGTTTGTTGTTCCGTAAACGTAAATGCAAATGGCATTTGATAATGTCAATCACAAATATCAGTTAGTGCATAAAATAATCGTGCGTCGATTCTGGTTTAAATAAATTGCTTCTCAGTTTTAAAATGGCTTTCACTTTAGAACATAAAATTTTTATAGTCCAGGCTTATTTTCGAAGTGGTAATAAAATTGATGGATGATGGGTTTATTCAGTTCAAGATTGCATGATAGAATTTCAAGTTGAGTTTCCAGATTTTGTAATAGATTATATACAATTTAAGAATACTTTGGATAGAACTTTAAAACTTTTTTCTGAAACTGGTAGTCTCTTAAGAAAATCAGGCAGCGGAGCAGTTAAGAAACGTACACCTCAAGTTGTCAATCGTGTTGAAGAAATAATGGAAAATGAACCACAAACATCTGTTCGACATTTGAGTCAACAAATAAACCATTCTGTTGGTACAACTTACAAGTTATTAAAAAAAGACATTACAAAATATGTTCTGTCAAACGTCAATGACAAATGTATTCTGACAATTACTTGAGTAGTGGGGGTGGACGTTTTTAAAAACGGCTTCTGCGCACCCCCTCCTCGCGCCAACTTAATTGGCGTTTGCTATAGCTTGATAGGTTATCCGTGTATAATTTTGCGGGGTAAAGCATCCAAACAAGGTGAGGGGAAGGAAATTAGTTATGCAACTTAAACATCACAAGAAGTTGTTCTGGGGTAGGAATTTCCATATGTTAACGAAAAATTTAATTTTGGCTATCTTGGTCGATTAATTTAAATTTTGTGATCTCGTGCCCGTGTTATATGTTATGAACTTTCGTTGGACTTATTGTTTGTTTGTGTAAGTAGCATTTAGGACTATGGATAATAGTGTATAGTTTTACCATTTTTTTATATTATTAGTTGTAGATTTTTTTAGATTAATAATAACTGGATAGTGTCATATTCTGAAACGTCAAACTATATAATTTTGAAAATACTATTGTATTTCTTTAAGTTCATCTGACATAAGAGTTGGTATAGATCCTAAATATATTTTTAGACGAATTACCTGTTTTTAATTTTCATTTGAATTTACATTTTATGATATATTTTGAAGATATTCAAGAAGGTGGAAAAGAATTAAATAGAGTATGGAGAAAAATAATGTTTCGTTCGATTAAATTCTGCATTGAATATGTCTAAGAAGTTTATGTAATGGGTTCTAAATTGCATATATTGATTGCAATACAGAAGTTAATCGATGAAGTATTATTTTTCCTTCATACATAAAATTTGAATAACCCCAATAGTAATTTAACTAGAGCTATGTTGGTTGCATACACAATTTTCCCCGTATGGTGACCAGTCCACATGCTATACATAGGGATCTATTTTACTAAGTTACACATCTTTTTATTACTGATCTGTGGCAAACATTCTGTGGAAACAACAATTTGATGTTCTTCTTCAAACTTTTGTTTCATTTCTTTTAAAGTACTCCTAGGATTTTGTTCTATATACTGAACTATAAACTCATAATGTTCTCTACTCTTTTTCTCCCACTACGTTGTTTTTGAATAGTGTTTTGATCTTTAACTCACTATACGCAGTTAATTTTTTTAGTTTGTAGCATTAGCAAGTGCATTTGATGACTTTAGTGAGATTAAGCTACTAGATGATGTTTAGATAAAATCAACAATTTTTAGAAAATACAAAATTTATAGTAAATATATCAGAAACATTGAGTGGTGCGTTAATATTGAACATAAGTTTATTAGTTCTGAACTTGTTGCATTCTCTTACAATACACCACACTTTACACTAGAATCTTTATTCATGTAGTAATGATTTTTTTTAAATTTGAATCGTGGATTTAACTTCTAATCACATTATTTAATATTAGTTTGATGTTTCAGACTAATATAAATAGATTAATATTAATTAGAAGTCATTTAAGTCAAATAATTAACGTGTAATGCTTTAGTAAATACCAGAGAAGTATTGTTTTGAAATGGGTATTCTGATGCTAATCAATTGATCCGTTTTAGGGTCAATCTCATATTTTAAGTGAAAAGATTTTTCAAAAGCTTTATACAGTTAAATGGTAGTTCATCTCATGCAGTTTATCTGACATCTTACAATTTTCTTAAACACATCCTCCCTTCAGTTGAAAGCAGATTTGTATGTATATAGTAATTTGTAAACGCTTTTGTAGTTATCTCTTGATAAGTATACTATTAATATTAATTATTTTGCATTGTAATTAATAAGAATATTTTTATTAAGGGTTTACTAAGTGTGATTTTAGTTAGCAGTACTCAAAAAAAAAAAATTAAAGAAGTGAATTCGCAATAAATAAATGCAAATAGTAATGTTAAAGTGAACTTTCATTGTATTGAAATTAGAAAAAAAATATAAGTATATTTTAAAAATTAACTTGTTTTCGTTGTATTTCATTTTAATACACACTTAAAGAAGAATATCAACTTAAATTTATAGGGTAACATACATTCGTTTTATTGTATTGTGCCCGTACTTCGCAAAAATTGACGGACCTCAGCAAACGATAATATAGTTAGACATACGATTATGTGTTCGAATTTATTTTTACTGCATGATACTAATACCTCCCTATTTACTTTGTGTTTGTCGGTCCCATAACCCGAACGTAACGGAAGCAGACATCGGCAAGTGCCTTTAGAGAAGTTCATTCGAGTAATCGCACCGACGGCTCATCCTCGCGTGTTTTATATATATATATATGTATATATATATATATATATATATATATATATATATATATATATATATATATATATAAGTGTTTAGATAATTTCTTAGCCGTTTATTAAATATAACAATTGATAAATTATTGGAGTTTTTCGACTTTTATATGAAATATTTACAAATATCAAATTAGAATGTATAAAATTGCAGAGTAAGTGGGGATGTAAACATTGCTGTCTAGCAAATCATACGAAATTTTTAATTGAAAAATATTGTCTACGTTGGGACTTGAACCCAAGTCTATGGTTTGCCGGACTGTTGCTTTACCACTTAAGCCACGATAGACCTTGGTTCAAGCTATTTAGAAATGCATTATAAAGTAACAGTGTTAATGAATGAATCAGATGTTACATTATAAAGTAACAGTGTTAATGAATGAATCAGATGTCAGTTATTGAATGTAGATGTCAAGTTGAAAGCAGAAGTCAGTTTTGAAAGCTGATGTCAGTTTGGATTGCAGATGTCAGTTAGTGAAAGCAAATGTCAGTTATTGAAAGCAGATGTCTGTTTTGAAAGCACGTGTAAATATGGATTCACAATATACAAAAAAAAACGGCTATATAATTTACACGCCACAATTTTTACATTTATAAAAACTCTTAAGATAACATTGTTTAGACTGTTTTGTGTGCTAAGTGTTTGAGGATAATCAGCTGTTAAAAATTTGAAGCAAGATTGACAATAATAAGTTCTTTTTTTGCTTTTGTACGTCAGCATTAAGATATCGGCTCCGATAGTATTTATGACATACTCGCACAGTGGCGTGACAAATTTTTTTATCATTCTTTTTTGCTTATGAGAAGGAATTCTGGGAAAATATTTTAGATACTATATAATTAGTTTTTTCCATTTTTCATACGTTGTCTTTTTATTTCAAGGACACCCGGTATAGAAAAATAGAGGGTTGTTAATGCGACACTTTTTTTTCATGGATCAGTAAATAACATAATAGGCCCCCATACTTAACATACAGACTGAGCCAATAAGTTTGAGGACAAGTTGAATTTCCCGCTGTTTTTTTGTTATTTTAGGTTGGTCAAAGTGACTGTAAATCTTCGAAAGACATATTTCGGCATATTGCATAGTTGGCTCGTGTTTGGCGTCGTTGTAAATATAAATTTATTCTGCTTTTCATTCTGGGTAAAACTGCAGAATAGGACTCTCATCCGAATTTCCCGCCACTAGCATACGGAACCAGCTGCAACGTTGACAAATTTTGGTTACTTGGCCTTTTGTCATTGAAACGTGTTTTTTATACTTATTATTGATTTGTATTAATTCGTTTTTTTTCCATAATTTCTATTAAAATGGCAGGTAGAGGAGGTATTGCAGGATACACCATTGTTCAGGAAGACGAAATAATGGAAATTGAAGTTATTCGTGAGGAAAAGGTTATGTTTATTAATTTAGTTTATATATTATGTAATTAATCCAAACGTAACGTATTATTTTAATACATATCCTTCCCCTAAAGCTAGATTTTTCATTATATACAATCACAGATTTTTAAAAATTTTAGCGAAATCCGCTTAAAGTAACAACAGCTGAAATTGTCTTGTTTACAAATATTTTTTAATTTGTTGTAGATGCTCGGTTTGGCAACGCTGCCATACTTTATTGAGTTATGCGCATGCGTATGCCTGTTTGTGCGCATGCGTAAATGAGAGACCTATTCTGCAGTTTTACCTCATTCTGTTTCTGCATAAGCTTTTTTGTTAGATTTTATTAGAAATGTTTTTTTCAAAACATGTAGAGAAGTTATGACAAACGAAAGATAAAAATTCAGAATAAAACATTAAAGGTTATGTTGTACTTCCTTATTGTCCTTTTATTTGTTATAGACAACATGCCTTCATCTGAGGAGCAAAAGGCATTCATTTTGAAAGCTCATTATCGAAGTGGTGTGCGTAACGAGGATGGGACATGGTCATACTCGATACAATAATGTATTCAACAGTTTGAAGAAGCATTTTTTTATTTACATGTTACATATAAAATGTTTGTCCAGCAGAAGGATCGAATTGTTTTGCACTTTGAAAATAATAATTGTGTTTGCAAAAAGAAATCAACCGGTTGACCAAAAGTTCTTGTCGCAGAAACTGTAAATGATTTACGACAGGGAATAGAAAAAAGTTCAACTAAATCATTGAGAAAATTAATTGCTCAATCAGGTAACCTTCACTAAACTGTCATTTAATATTTCTACATTAAAGTTAGTTTAAGTAAAGTTGAAGATGTGTCTTTGAATATTGCTAATATCTTTAATTATATTTTACTGTATACCAAATTTGTTCTATAGGTGTGGCTTATTCAACTTGTCGTAGAGCTTTGATAAAAATCTACATATGCAACCCTACAAAGTGACAGCTGTGCAGCAGTTATTACCCATTGATCATGGACTGCGTATTCAGTATAGTGAATGGTTTAACAATCACCTGAATAATAACAATATGTACTTTAAATCTAACATTTATGTCTGATGAAACATGGTTTCATTGTCAGGCTACATAAATAGTCAGAATTATCGAACATGGGCAACAGATAATCCACACACCTATATTGAATATAGTCTGCATCTAATGAAGATAGGCGTATGGGTTGCATAGTCACGGCGCAGAATAATTGGACCATATTTTTTCAATGACACAATAAATGCTGAACGGTACCGAACGAACATATTATGACCATTTATAGAGGAATTACATGATGACGAACTTAGGAATGAGCATTTTCAGCAAGATAGCGCACCGCCACATATAGCTAATTCGACTATCGAGTTTTTGCAACAATTTTATGATGAAAGACCAATCAGTAGAGGAATCTGGCCACCTAGATCACCTGATTTGACACCATTAGATTTCTTTTTGTTTGGATATTTAAAAAATAAAAGTTTTGAAAATCGCCTACATAATTTAGAAGAATTGCAAGGTGCTATTGTTAGAGAAATAAGAAATATCAATGCGAATACTTTGACAACGTTATTTGAAAATATGAAAAGACATGTAAATTTGTGTTTAGCAAGTGATGGTGGCCATTTTGAATATTTATTTATAATATTGTTTTAACATAAGATTATGCAGTTATGTAAGAATAGAAGAAACTTCTTATTTGGGTTTATACTACTTCCCTATTTTTCATGTTTAATGTAAGAAATACGAAATATCAATGCGAATACTTTGACGTTATTTGAAAATATGAAAAGACATGTAAATTTGTGTTTAGCAAGTGATGGTGGCCATTTTGAATATTTATTTATAATATTGTTTTAACATAAGATTATGCAGTTATGTAAGAATAGAAGAAACTTCTTATTTGGGTTTATACTACTTCCCTATTTTTCATGTTTAATGTAAGAAATACGAAATATCAATGCGAATACTTTGACAACGTTATTTGAAAATATGAAAAGACATGTAAATTTGTGTTTAGCAAGTGATGGTGGCCATTTTGAATATTTATTTATAATATTGTTTTAACATAAGATTATGCAGTTATGTAAGAATAGAAGAAACTTCTTATTTGGGTTTATACTACTTCCCTATTTTTCATGTTTAATGTAAGAAATACGAAATATCAATGCGAATACTTTGACAACGTTATTTGAAAATATGAAAAGACATGTAAATTTGTGTTTAGCAAGTGATGGTGGCCATTTTGAATATTTATTTATAATATTGTTTTAACATAAGATTATGCAGTTATGTAAGAATAGAAGAAACTTCTTATTTGGGTTTATACTACTTCCCTATTTTTCATGTTTAATGTAAGAAATACGAAATATCAATGCGAATACTTTGACAACGTTATTTGAAAATATGAAAAGACATGTAAATTTGTGTTTAGCCAGTGATGGTGGCCATTTTGAATATTTATTTATAATATTGTTTTAACATAAGATTATGCAGTTATGTAAGAATAGAAGAAACTTCTTATTTGGGTTTATACTACTTCCCTATTTTTCATGTTTAATGTATTTTTATTGTACTAAGTATTATTTATTTATGTTTTTATCAATAAAAAGTATGCTAGATCATATAATTATTCCAGATGTGTTATAACATCATAACAGATTAAATATTTTCTTAATATTGTACCTTTAGCACCCCTTTAAAAATGCTCATTGAGACGCTTATGAGTTTACGTTGACCAATTTGAAAGAATTAAAAACTGGCGGGAAATTCAACTTGGCCTCATTCTTATTGGCTCACCTTGTATTTATAAGTTAATATAGTTCAATAATTCGTTAATTTTTCAGAGTAATGAAATACAGATTCATGGAAGTTCAATTTTTAATAATAATTTATTATTCTCTTTAACACAATTTAACCCAACTTAAGAAATAATTTCTTTTTTGTGATGTGTGACCCAATGAAATTTTACATTCAAAGGTTGTCAAAATCACAACTCTAATTGTGTATGTGAAGTGTTGCAGAGTTTTTGTACTTCCTCTGAACAGTTAAGGGCAAAGTGAACAGGGACACAAGTATAAAGTACAAATTTATTATTTCAAGTTTTATTTTAGTAACAAATTGTTTATTTAGGTGGATACTCCGTCAAACATCGCAACAGCTAATAATAAATTTCTTCTTGTGAAATGAAGAGAGATCAATGGAGAATTTTTAGTAGCAATGCTTCTTAATAAATAGTTATCGCCGGATTTTACGTCTGGATTATGGGATATATTAACATCCTCAGAACTGGTTTCATCAGCTAGCTTTGTGAAATCCCACAATTTTACGGTGCAATCAAGAGAACCGGACGCCAAAATGTTACCGCACCGGCTGAAGGTCATAGTGTGTATGGGTTTTTCGTGTGCATTTAATTCTGCTACTAAGTGTCCATGGGCCAAGTCCCATATTAGGACTCTGCAATCTGAACCACCCGATGCCAAATATTTACCACAAACACTAAATGTTAGGCAATATATGGGTGATTTATGTCCAGTCATTAATCGAACGTAATTTCCGGTGGTGAGATCCCATAGACTGATTCTTCGATCACTTGAGCCAGTAGCTACATAATTTGAATTTGGATGGAATTGAATTACCTACAAAAAGTCAAATAATTGAATAATACTCGACCAAGAAGCGATGTTATTGATATAGGTCTTTCACGATAACAGACGAGTCACGTGATAAATAGTTACAAAAGTTGTTAGTAAATAATTTATGAGGTTAGGTTTATGTCATTTTAAAATATTAACAACTTCTATTAATATGCTTTAATTTATTTTATTATATGTATATACAAAAAAAATACAAACTCTAAATGCATATGTGAATTTATTTATTTTAGATTACGTATACAAAATTACTACACGGAAAATCTATACACAAGAACTTATAACTAGACTCGGCAAAGAGGGGCAAAGTTTATGGTTTAAGCTTTATAAGGTTAGTACTTAATAATATAGTCATTCTTTTCAAACAACAACAGCCATCTATACGTCGAGTCGGGTACTTCTCATCACTTTTTAATACATATATACAGTTAAGAGGGCACTTGGTTCATATAAAACACAAGATAGCGCCATCGTAGAATTACAAGCTAATTTTAGAAAATGCTTTTTAAAGAAAAAACTGCTAGATGTTGTAATGTGTATTTACTGCTTGATCAAGAGATCAAAGACCAATTTAGGGGTACACATAGATTATATTGGGAAAACAATTAAGTTATATATTCTTCAAATTATTTAAATTCTCTTTTCTTTTTATATATTAAGAACAAAACACTGAATATCTTCTGCTGAATACCCGAAGAATTTGTAGATAAGTATTTTCGCTTAATATAAAACCATAGTTTTCCACATTTAATGAGAAAAGCATTTTAAAGTATAAATTTTGACATGTGGACTATTTCGTTTTCAGCGCTATCATTGAATAGTTCCAAGTTATTAGCGCTGCAATCGCCTTAAAAACAGAAATTGACGTTCAAATTGTACCAATTAGATGAGCAAAAATTAATTTGATTTTTGTTGCAGTATTTTGTTTATAATATATAGCAAAACTGTTCATAAGAACAACTCATTAATTACAGGTGCGAAAAGTTGATACTATTACAATAACTGATTGATACTTATGCAATCATACTTATAATGGATCCAAGTAAAAACGTTACTTGCCCAATGTGTTCAAAGAGTTTTAATAGAATATCCTATAGGAATACGCATATTAGGGATATTCACCATCAAGAAGTGGAAACTTCCAGAAAAAGTCATATAATTTCTACTCTGTGTGAAATGCAAAAAGGAACATACCTAAATCTTAAACAACATTCACAGCAAGAACATAATATTTTTATTATTAATTAAATAAGTCAGGTAACTGCTGAAGTAAGTGTGGGTTAACAGTCTGACAGACACTGAAGCCAAGACTGAAAAATTGTGGGATAGGAAAGTGGGCTTTGATTTAAATATCGCACCTTTCATAATTAATTCAGAAGAAGAGGGAGATGATGTTTTAAGCTCAAATGTTTCACTATTTTGGCCCCCGTGAGTTCTTCTATTGTTCATTAATATTTTAAACTCTTGACAAGGCATAGAAATGCATTTTCATATAATGTCTTTATTGTTTTCTGCACTTTTTTTGTTCGGAGAATCGCCCTTTGTCTAGAAACACTTCATCACCCTCTAGAGCTTTTTCTACTAACTCGTAGAGAAATTACACACCCCTAGCAATAAACAACTGAGTTTACGTGCCAGAAAGTTTTTAGGAAAAGAATGAGTTCTTCGTTTTATCTAAAGGAAACAACTACTGTATATTAAGAAAGTGTTCAACCGCTAACACAATTATTACATTAAAATAAGCTTTGTAGATGTAGTAAAAGTGTTTTATTAAAAGTCTTCTATAGAGTTGCATTCTGTGGTTCACAAAAATAAGTAGCAAACTCAAGGCCACAAACTACTTTACAGGCATATAAAAAATCTACTGGTACCTTTTCATATAGTGTTTTGATTTTAATATCTATTTGACTTAATATTACACCATATTTATATGCTTTAGAGTTACATTACTAGTCTACTTCGAATGCAGAACCAATTATTACCTGTGCCTAAGAGAAACTCATGACTGGAATGTGATAAAAACTAAAAAATATAAATTTTATATTCTATTGTTTAATTTAACATATGGGGTGAGGGTGAGTTGTGAGGAATCGACCAAACTCAAGGAGTGTATTCTACTGGTGCAAGTAATGTAAAAAAACTCAAATGTTGTTATCCGATTTTTATTTGTTTTCGAATTATAGCGTAATTAAAAATGTAGATTTAGTATACCATGTTTATGTATGTATTCGTAAAAACAGTGAAACCCCATTCAACCCCAAGCAATTCATTATAGGGAAGTCTTCCTAGCTGAAGCGCTACCTGTTCGTGGTTTTCCGAACTAGCGGTAGTGACACTGAAAGCAGTCGAGAAATAGTGTAAAGTGGTTTGTATGCCTAATGCGTCTAATGTCATTACCTCTAGTTCATCGTTGATATAGTGAGGGCGCTGCCATCATAAAAAATGTTCCCTATACCTTGGAGTAAATTATAACATTGTGTTCGGGTATTGTGACATTGACTTGACGTTTGTACGACTATAGTGTAACAAACTAAAATGCCACACATTTATTCTAATTTAGAATATGCTAATATGGTGTTTGTTTATGGATTTTGTGATGGGAATGCTACAGCTGCTGCTAGTGAATATCGTCAACGGTTTCCACATCACAGACATCCTAATAAAACTGTATTTATTAGTGTATTCAACACATTGTGCGCGACCGGAAAGCTTCCCAGTGTAAACATAATATCTGAACGAGGCAGTCGACAACAATTACAAGAAGTAGCAGATATTCTGGATGTAGTAGAAGAAGACGCAACTACCAGCTCACGGAGAATTAGTATTCAATTGGGCATTCCACAAACAAGGGTGATAAAAACACTCCACGAGCATGGCTTACGTCCGTACCATGTACAAAGAGTACAGCACCTACAACGAGATGATAATCGTAGACGTATGGAATTTTGTCGATGGATAAATGATAATCCTCGTTTTGTATCGCGTATACTGTTTACGGATGAAGCGACATTAACCCGTGACGGTATTAATAATTGTCATAACCAGTCAGACGAAAATCCACACGCAACAGTCGAAAGTAACTTTCAACATAAATTTTCGGTAAACGTGTGGTGTGGTATGATCGATGGTTTTTTAATTGGTCCTTACATTTTTGAGAATCGCCTCACGGGAAACACCTATTTACATTTTTTAGAAAATGAACTGCACGGACTGCTAGAGGATGTTCCCATAAACATCAGAATCCAAATCTTCTACCAGCACGATGGAGCGCCTGCACATTACGCTCGTGCAGTCAGGCAACATTTGGCTGAAAGGTTTCCAGGGAGTTGGATTGGACGTGGTTGTCACTCACATTGGTTGGCCTCCTAGGTCTCCATACCTCACGCCACTCGATTATTGTTTAAGGGGCTGGTTAAAAAATGAAGTGTATCAAGTAAAAGTGGACACTCGTGATGCACTAATTCAACGGATTATGAATGCTGCTGACAATATCAAACATCAACCTGACGCAATCAGGAACGCAACCAGCGTCCTTGGTAGACGATGTAAAAAATGTTTTGAAATGAATGGCGGTATTTTTGAAAATATATTATAAAGAACGATAATACCAATAAAATACAAAAACTTCAATGTATGAAATTTTGTTTATTTTTAATTACGCTATAACTCGAAAACAAATAAAAATCGGATAGCAACATTTGAGTTTTTTTACATTACTTTCACCTGTAGAATACACTCGTACAGTTTGGTCGATTCCTCACGACTCACCCTGTATATTGTTATATCATATGTGATTATTAATATTGACTGTTATAAACTATTCCTTCCGTTTTTTATTCTCAAACATTGATATTATATTTATTAAATTTTGCAAATTAAAAGTACTAATACTTATTGCCTTTATTAATTAGCATAAACTATGTATTTTTTACATTAACATTCTAAACAGTTTAAGATATAACCTAAATGCCATCTGTAAAAAAGGCAGATTTTTGAAGTTTTTAGGTGTACTGTGTATTATAACCTATAAACCAAATAGCAATTATTGGCAAAATGTAAACAATAGATTTGTCAACGTTATGTGGCGCACATTGATAACGTGACTGATCTGTTATCGTAAAATCTGTACAGTGAACCAGAAACATAAATATTTTGAAGGTATAGAAGAGAATAAAGTATATAATAAACTTATTATTTTATTAAAAGTATTTTCAAAATTTGATAAAAGTTGTTTTCTTATGTATCTTGTCAGTTGAAGAAATCATAAGCATAGAATAAACTAAGTGCCTTATATTTGAAATGTCTATTTTTTTTTGTTTGGCGCCTGTTTTAAGTTACAGGTCGATTTGAGATTTCGCGCTCAATTGCCGCATGCGCAGTGACTTTGGAGCATTAGCAATAATCGAAACGCGTTTATGTTTAAGAATCTGCCACAAATTTATTAGCATGTTAAGAATTTTCGGGTATTAGTAGCGCATGCGCTGTATGCTTCGAACTTGTTCTTTTTAGTGTAGTCTCAAATTTACACAAATACAAAACAAATACGAAAAACTGTATTATCCTGGCACCTATTGGCTTGTGACAGAATCTTCATGCCAAGTGGCCCTCTTAAGCTCACATAAAACTAGTATAACCTAACTTGTCAAAATTGTCAAATATTGCTGTGTTTATTAATCTTTTTTTGAAAGACAAGTCAAATGTCAAGAAATTGTTTAATACAATTTAGAAAACTCAATTAATTAATACTTAATTGATCCGCCATTCGCTTCAATTACTGTCCTTAACCTTCTAGGTACAGAATCAATGAGACTTCTTAAAAAATTAGATTTTTCAATAATGTTCTCACAGGTATTTTCAATAGATTTCCATAATTGTTCCCTATTTGTAGATCTTATACGAGATTTATGAAATTGTCATTTTTTTATTTTCTCTCAAATATTCGAACAAATTGCGATCTATATTAGTTGATATTCTTTTCTCGTTTGCGACATATACGCTTTCATTTTACCATCTTTTTTAACTTGTAATGGGTGATTCATTTGGAGGTACTTTTTTAGGTGGGGATTTAATGGCTGAGCGCGCATGCGACGCGTCAGCGGACTGCGCATTCTGGTTCAGTACTATTTGACATTACGTAATGGAAAGACTTAGCCCGGCACAGCGTCTACAAATAGTACAGCTTTATTACGAAAATGGGCGTTCTACAAGGAATGTGTATCGTGCGCTTAGAGCAACATATGGGCCACATAATCGGCCTACCGAACGCACAATTCGCTATACCATCAATAAGTTTGAAACTCAATTTACAATAATGGATAATACGCGACCACATAGACCTCATCCAGCACGTAGTAAAGGAAATATAGCGGCGGTAGCAGCGAGTGTACGCGAAGACCGGGAAGAATCAATTCGTCGCCGTTCTCAACAGCTTGGTTTGTCGTATGCAACAACTTGGCGTATTTTACGAAAGGATCTTGGTTTAAAAGCATACAAAATTCAACTAGTGCAAGAACTAAAGGCGACCGACCTTCCGAATCGTTTCCGTTTCAGCCGTTGAACTCTTGATAAACTTGCAGAAGATCCACTGTTTTCGACAAAAATTGTTCTCCGATGAGGCCCATTTCTGGCTTAATGGGTACGTGAATAAGCAAAATGCCCGTATTTGGGGTGATGAGCAACCTGAAGAGATTGAAGTGCTACCATTACATCCAGACAAAACAACTGTTTGGTGCGGATTATGGGCCGGTGGAATAATTGGTCCATATTTCTTCAAAACAGAAGCCGGCCGGAATGTGACTGTGAATGGCGACCGTTATCGCGCCTTGATAAGGGACTATTTGCTGCCTGAACTTGACACCCGTGGTCTACAAGACATTTACTTCCAACAAGATGGCGCCACTAGCCATACAGCTCGTGAAACTATGGCTTTACTGCGAGAACGATTCGGTGAACATTTAATTTCACGCTTCGGACCAGTAAATTGGCCACCTAGATCTTGTGACATCACACCATTAGACTTTTTTCTGTAGGGCTACGTGAAGTCTAAAGTCTACATGGATAAACCGGCTACAATTGAGGCATTGTCCAATGTATTTGTCCAATGACCCGAGCAATATTACTCGGGTCATTGGACAAATACCACTCGAAATGCTAGAACGCGTCATTGAAAATTGGAACAGCAGAATAGACTACGTTAACCGCAGTCGCGGCCAACATTTGAGAGAAATAATCTTTAAAAAATAATTGTAAAGAATGGTTCTTTTGTAAGATAATCAAGTTTCTTAAATAAATTGGCCTTTTTCATTTGTTCTTTGCTTTTGGAAAAAGTATCTCTAAATGAATCACCCATTAGTACTGTAGATTTGTTCAAATGAAATTTTTCTGCGACTTGTTGAATGGTGCAACTTTCCAAATTTAACAAAATTTGTACTTTGTCTGGCGGAGTCTGTTTTCTTGCCGTTTTGGATATCAAAAAGTGACAAATGTCATTTTGACGTTACAAGAATGAATTACTTTTAAAAATTACAAAACACTTCGGATTCATATGCTGTTCATCAAATTCGATTTTGCATTGGTAGGAATAAAAATCTACTATTAATAATTTCTATATTAAATGGCTATGCTAACATAAGCCAGAAGTACCCGACCCGACGTATAGATGGTTGTTGTTGCTTGAAAAGAGTACCAACCTTATCAAGCTTAAACTTGCTCCTCTTTGCCGAGTCTACTTATAACAGTGTGATAAACACATGATATAAATAAAAAGAAAACAGTATTAATCTGAAATACTAGAGTTTTTGTCATCATTTACACTGTCTTCTGTATCAGAATTATTTTCGCTGATTATAAATAGTATTGTTGTTATAATATATTTTTATTATACCCCATATGAGTTCTCTGGTGTTAAATATATAATCGTAGGGTGGAAGTCAAAGAACCACATTCCCATATTTTTCTGTTAATTCATCAATTTTAAATATAGTTGGTGGTTTATGCCTATACCTAAAGACATAAATGAAATTATTTAATAAAGTAATTAAATATATATGTACTAGCCATTCAACTAAATCCAATATTGTATTTTAAAGGTGGTTTTGTCACATCCAATATTATTATTGATCAGCCATACTTGAATATTATTTTTATTAGAAAATGATGTTGGACTTATATTTTTAATAGCACTAGCTACTCTTTGTAATAAAAAGTAATGGTTCGTTTTAACGCGTTTTTTTTTCTGAAATATCCGATCTATTTACTTGTGAAAACAACTGATTAAATAATATCGATGTCTAAATACAATGAAGTCGGAACTTATAAACTCGTTGTAAACAACTAATTCGAATGATATTTGACAGAATCCAAGCTGGCAACCATGTCCAGTTCTAGCAACATAATATATTCACTGAATCAAGAGAATTACTAGGATTTAAATATTACTTGACCCGAAGTAACTGTCTAGCACGTGACTCGTCTGTTATCGTGAAAGACCTATAATAGAGCGAAACCACTTTCGAGCTTCTATGAAAACAACCGTAAATAACGAATATTGCAAATATACTATATGCGGATTAAAAAGGGTGAAATATTGATAATTACTACTTACGTCAACATCGGAAAAGTGGCCAGCAAATACTCTCAGGGGTTGATAATGATCAGTAGCCCATAATCTCGCTGTCCTATCGTTTGAAGCTGACGCAAAATAATATCCCATAGGAGAAAATTTAATATCCCATACTGGAAACATATGACCCTTATAAACGACAACACATGTCCAAATCTGTAAACTCCACAACCGTATAGTTGTATCTTCCGAGGAACTTAAGAGTAGTGTCCTGTCAGGTGAAAAAGAGACGGCACATATTGGACCGGAATGGCCAAAAAGTGATCTGCATGCTTCGCCTGACCGATCATCCATCATTCTAACCTTAAATAAAAAAATTAATTAAATTGGGAAAATATACGCATATCGTTTATACGGTCGTACCAAAACGTCTTCGGCTTCGATGTTAATATCTTGCAATTGATCAGCTGTTTTCATCGTTTTTAATTTTTGCGGTACTAGTGTCCATACTTTTACAATAGAATCGATAAAACCTACTGCTAACATACTAGAATCTTCAGTAATTTCTGCACATGTAACTCTAGAATGTAAATTTGAAAGTTATCAGTAATAGATCGATAGATAGGTTTCTTGTGTAGTAAAATACATAAATTGTGCAATAGACTTGTTGATTAAAAATATTTAGGCCCATAAAGACTGGGGATGTTTTAGTTATGTCTAATTTATTGTATGACAACCTAAAATTATTTCTCTGCCTGGTGTTATACATATGAAAGTCGGAATACTTCCTAAATCGTTTTTGATTCTTGAAAATGTACATTAACAGCTCTAATATGTACACCCCAGGCAAAAGTAAAATATTGTATTGTCTGGAATAAGGCCTGCAGGAAGTTACGGAAGGAACACAGGTAATGCAACGAACTATGCGCTTGTGTGCGAGAAACACATAAGTATGCCGTGAAAATTCCCGCACAACAGTTCCATACGAAATTCTGAAATACACCTGCCCATAGTAAAATTTGTTCAAGTCCCTAACACGTAGTGCATATTTCAGAATTCTAATTTAATAATAACTAATTAACCGCATTATCCAAATTAATATCCAGACTAGAATCTGTCCTGGACTGTGCTGTATGAAAAACCATAAAATGCGTTTTCGCTGTTCATATACAACTTGTTGCACTGAAACCAATAGTCCAACTGCTCAAGAATTTCATTTGCTTTAATACGCACCTGACACCACAACTGTAGTATCGTCGGTATATACAGGATGTCCAGAAACTCTCCTGACAAACGAAGACCGGAGTTTCCTCAGATAATTTTAAGACAATTAAACCCAAATTCACCTAGTCCGAAAATGCTTCCTAAGGGAGCTAGAGTTCTTTGAAGATGGCGCCTTGTATTTATTTTTTTTTTAATTCCTCCAGAACGCTTCTATTTAGAAAAACAAAAACCGGTATGCTTATTTATCCTCCAGAGATGAATCGATTCCATCAATTGCGAATTTCTAGTACCGGTCATAGGCGTCCGTTTTGGGTAGGTCAACGGTTATTTTAAGGCATAACTTTTTTGTCTTTAACTTTTAAGCATTTGTGACACTAGATTATTAAATTTTCAGGTATTCCAGTACTAAAATGTACTCTTACTTTAAGTCGGTAGGATACACCGTTTTCTAGAAAAATCGATTTGTAAATTTTTCGTTTTTTCTTCATTAAAGTTCAATTTATTATGTACCTATTTATTTTTAGCGGCGAAGTTGGCTTGGACTATCAAGGCATGAATGAAAATTAATTTAATAAATTAAAAACAAATTATTTATTACAATGGAACGAAACAAAAAAAAGAACAAGTATCAAAGGTAGATTGTTACAAAAGTTGCTCGATGTGATGACCATTAGTCTCTATGCATAAGTTTACCCTTTTGCTTAGAGAACGCCGAATTCTTGCAAAAATTCCAAAGTTATTTCTAAATTCGTAGCAAGCATCTTGTATCCTTAGCCAGAGTTGTGCGCGATTTTGTATCGGAACGGAATAAACAAATGCTTTTATGTATCCCCAAACACAATAATCGCAAGGATTCAAATCCGGCGACCTTGCTGGCCAAGCAACTGGACCGCCTCTTCCAATCCAATGGTCTACGTAGTTATTATCTAGAAAGTCTCGTACATTCCTGCTAAAGTGGGCAGGACAGCCGTCCTGTAGAAACCATAAGTTTTGCCGAATATTTAAACGCACTTCATCTAACAAATCAGGTAAAATATTTTGCAGGAAATGTAAGTAATCAGCACCATTTAAACGAGCAGGTAATTACACAGGCCCAAGTAGATAATCGTCAACTACTCCTATCCAGACGTTTATGCTAAACCTATGCTGATGCTTAAATTCTTGAACAACGTGAGGATTCTCACCAACGTACGAATAATAATGTGCATTATGTACATTAAAAATTCAATTTTTTGAGAATGTAGCTTCGTCACCAAACAAAATGTTCCTGAAGAAATCTTCATCTTGATTTTTCTGATTTTGTAACCATCTAGCGAATTCTACGCGAGCAGGAAAATCTCCTTCTAGCAGTGCTTGCACCTTTGTAAAATGAAAATGATATAAATTTTCTTTGTGTAAGATATTTCCTACGGAAGATTTTGAAATTGTGGGGTACATGGCAGATAGTCTTCGAACGCTAATTTCTGGATTTTCCTCAACTTCCATTAAAATAACATCTTCATGTTCTGCTGTTACATCATTATGTCTCCCTGTTTCATTATTTTTTGGGACCACTGAACCTGTTTCTCTTAATCGTTGATGAAGAGCTGTAAATGTTGAGTGAGTGGGATGCTGACGATTGGGAAATTTTTCAGCGTATCTACGTTGCGCCGCTCGAGCGTTACACCTCATTTCGCCATAAACTAAATGCATATCGGCGTATTCCTCATTAGTAAAAACCATTTTTTTTAAATTGAAATCATTGTGTTTGAATAACACAAAGTAAAAAATGAAAAGATAAACTTCGCGAACTGACAAGTTGACAATGAAAAACGTAGGTTTTACTTCTGTTGGCAGTTCAGAGCTAACTATTGCAAAAAATAAAAAATTGAACTTTAATGAAGAAAAAACGAAAAATTTACAAATCGATTTTTCTAGAAAACGGTGTAACCTACCGACTTAAAGTAAGAGTACCTTTTAGTACTGGAATACCTGAAAATTTAATAATCTAGTGTCACAAATGCTTAAAAGTTAAAGACAAAAAAGTTATGCCTTAAAATAACCGTTGACCTACCCAAAACGGACGCCTATGACCGGTACTAGAAATTCGCAATTGATGGAATCGATTCATCTCTGGAGGATAAATAAGCATACCGGTTTTTGTTTTTCTAAATAGAAGCGTTCTGGAGGAATTAAAAAAAAAATAAATACAAGGCGCCATCTTCAAAGAACTCTAGCTCCCTTAGGAAGCATTTTCGGACTAGTGAATTTGGGTTTAATTGTCTTAAAATTATCTGAGGAAACTCCGGTCTTCGTTTGTCAGGAGAGTTTCTGGACACCCTGTATATAAGGACAAATTACTAAATAATAAAATATCATTAATGAAACTCAAAAACAGTGCCGAGCCGAAAACCGATCCCTGTGTTACACCAAGTGTTACGGATAGAACCGATGAATAGAAATATCTGGCTTTTAACGTATTGTGTCCTTCCCGATAAGTATGATCAAACCAATCGGCCACCATCTCAAACTTTTGAATTGAAATCCGATGATCCACGCAATCGAAAGATCGGGTCAGGTCACAGAAATCTCCAGCAGGAGTACATATATTAACAGATCAGTTTTACGAGGATGTATTGAAAAATTCGGGTTTATTTGTTAAATTTGGGTTTAATTGTCTTAAAATTATCTGAGGAAACTCCGGTCTTCGTTTGTCAGGAGAGTTTCTGGACACCCTGTATATAAGGACAAATTACTAAATAATAAAATATCATTAATGAAACTCAAAAACAGTGCCGAGCCGAAAACCGATCCCTGTGTTACACCAAGTGTTACGGATAGAACCGATGAATAGAAATATCTGGCTTTTAACGTATTGTGTCCTTCCCGATAAGTATGATCAAACCAATCGGCCACCATCTCAAACTTTTGAATTGAAATCCGATGATCCACGCAATCGAAAGATCGGGTCAGGTCACAGAAATCTCCAGCAGGAGTACATATATTAACAGATCAGTTTTACGAGGATGTATTGAAAAATTCTTAGCCTACTATAGAAGTAAACAAAATTTGAAAGTCAAAATATCTTATTATTCAACATACTCTCCTCCTAAATTAATACACTTAATACAGCGATCCTGCAACGCCTCTAGACCTTTCAAAAATACATTTTTATTTAGCTCTGCAAACCAGGCCTCCACAGCTTCTATCACCTTTTCGTTGGAAGAAAATTTACGACCTTTTAAACTTTTTTTCAGTTGACGAAAGACATGATAGTCGGACGAAGCCAGATCTGGTGAATAAGGTGGGTGTTTGAGTAATTCGAACCTTAAATCACGAATTGTTTGCATGGCAACATGCGATTTGTGTGCAGGGGCATTGTGTTGCAAAAACAAAACACCTTTGGATAACTTTCCGCGTCTTCTCTCCATAGAGTGAGCAGTAACGTCGAATAATAATTCCCAGTTATTGTTCCACCCTTATCCAGAAAATTAATCATGATTATTCCATGGTAACCCCAAAAAACTGAAGCAAGAACTTTTCCAGCAGATTTTTGAACGCGAAACTTCTTAGGCCTTGGTATAACTAGAGTGTCTCAATTCCATCGATTGTTGCTTTGTTTCTGGGTTGTTGAAATGTACCTAAGTTTCATCCATAGTAACAATACGGCTTAAAAAGTCTGCATCACTTTCAAACCGAGCACAGATTGAAAGCGATACTTCCACCCTTGCACGCTTCTGGTCAACATTCAGACATTTGAGGTTTCATTTTGCTGAAATTTTTCTCATGTCCAAATCGACGTGAATTATGTGATGGACGCTGTCATTTGAAATATTCAGTGCCTCAGATATTCGTTTTAGCCCAATTCGATGGTCTGACAAAAATCATGTCATGAACTGCATCGACATTTTCGGGGACAGACACAGAAACTGGCCTTCCCGATCGATGTTCATCTTTAATGGAAAATTTACCCCTTTTGGACAAAGGACATTGATTGCCAAGGCTATTAGGCATATCTTCGTAAATCTGCTTACTATAAACCCATTCAAATACAGGTATAGCAAGCGCCCATTAAGTTGGCGCGAGGAGGGGGTGCGCAGAAGCCGTTTTTAAAAACGTCCACCCCCACTACTCAAGTAATTGTCAGAATACATTTGTTATTGACGTTTGACGGAATATAATGTCTTTGCTAGGGGATCATAAAGTGATAAAGCGCCAACTTAATTGACGTTTGCTGTACTTGATATGGCTCGATACTCCAACTTTTCGATTATTCACAATTTCGATCGACATCCTTTTTTTCAAATTTTATTGGTGTAAGTCCATTAATACGATGCCAGATGGCAGCAAATATACAAAAAAAGGTTTATGTATATCAATACGTTAAGCACGTATTACGCATTTGTTACAAATGAAACAGACATGCACTAATATACACGTCTGTAACTGTACACCTATATATGTATTTTTTCTCTTCTGTACCGGTATACCCGGTCAAGGGAAAAATTACCACTTTCAGCATAGTCTCTTTTGTCCGTCAGATGTCACTAGATTATATGGTGTCATTTGATAGCACAAAATTTGCTATACCTTATGAGGTGATTTCTTTAAGCTTTACTTACTTCGCTAGCCTAACTGATGACGCTTGATAGTGGATGGCAGAAACACGTGTCTTAGGCAGAAGTAAATGTTGGAAAATACGAGGTGTATGTCGATGTGTACAGTTATAGACGTGTATATTATTTCATTTATCACAAACACCCTAATAATACATACTTTCATTTTTCAACAAGATAACAATCCTGTGTGCACTGCCAGAGTTATCACGCAGTGGATTCCCAATTGCAACTTTGACATATTACCTTGGCCATCACGCAGCCCGGATTTAAATCCGATTGAAAACGTTTGGGGTGTAATGGTGAAACGAATATATGAACGAAATTTAAGATTCTGTAATAAAAATGAATGATGGGCGGCAAATGAGAATCCTTAGGAGGAATTCAGGGAGGATCAGGATATTTGGAGAAACTTTATTCTGTCAATGCCAAAAAGACACAGATTTTCGAAGCTAATGGTGCAATGACTACTGACGCTTGTAATTAGATACAGTAAACGCCAAATAAGATGGCGAGCGGTGGGGACGCGCCGTAGTTGTTTTTAAAAACGCGCACGCCTGCTTACTTGCAACTTTATGTAAACTCAAATACGAAGCTTCCCACTACTTCTAATATCTGCGCGGACTTACTTCCATCGCTCGCCATCTTATTTGGCGTTTACAGTACCTACGTATGTTTGTCGTTATTATTAATAATATACGATATTAACCAAATTTTGTATTTGATTTTATACTAAATACCGCACTGTCAAATGGACTATATATGTGGATGGTCACATCACATTTGCTTCATATCTTATATGTCAAATCTAAAGTCAGCTTACATTAGAAAATAATCTTAAAAAATAAACTAACTTGACATTAAAGTGTACGCGATTTTATTTCATGCCAGTGTACCTTTCTCTTTGAATGAACTTTACGATTGATATCTATTATAAACTCACCGGCACAAAATTCGATCCATATACTTTTTCTCATCTACAAATTTGAAGGTTATTGTTACCAGTCATAAATACATATTATGTCAACTACGTTTTGTCGAAATTTTTTTGAACACTAAAAGCGTGCTTATTCCGTTGTTAGTTAGTGTTAGTTAAATTTAAATGGTTTTTATTAATTTGTTTTACTTTTTAATCGTTCATTTTGCTTTTTGTTTAAATTCGTATTGAACAAAGTTCATTTAGTGTTTTATAAATTTACATATGGTCTTAAATCCAACAGACACTACCAAAACATTGTGTAAAGTTTGTCTAACTTTAGACACACACTATATTAATAATAAAACGAATAACAATATAAAAACTAATCACTAACAATAAGCACATTTATGTATTTAGATTTATGTTCACTCGCCGCGAGACTCTGGTATTGAATCTTGCCATCCCCTCTTCGACCGCTTTTATATCGTGTCTTATATTTTCTCGACGCATGTGGAACGCTCCAGCGAACACCAGACTAGTATGACGCGCTTACGCGTCGTTGGATGAATCATCACAATAGTTTTGATACGGACGATCACAATATTACGTAGCTCGAGTCCTAGGTGTTCTGTTCAAAGAGGAGTAGAGCAGTTCCGTGTAACTGGTGGCTACACTAGACGAGTCGGCTCTGGCAGAAGAAGGTGTACAAGTGCTCAGGACGACCGCTTTCTTGCATTGAGAGTTCTGAGAAACAGGGACACTACAGCAGTTTGTGTCAAAAATTATTTAGACGAAGTACGTGGTGTAGCAGTTAGTGAAAGAACAGTAAGAAGAAGATTGCAGGAATATATATTGACTGCTAGAAGACCTACATACGCCCACAGTTGACCAGAGAACATCGCGTAGAGAGGTTGCGCTTTGTCGCAAACATTAGAACTGGGTTAATAAGGAATGAAGCCATATCCTTTTTACAGACGAGTCAAGATTTAATCTGAGCTCTTCTGATGGACGTCAAAGAGTATGATGAAGAGCTGGTGAAAAGTTTGCCCAAAGCAATGTTGTTCCAAAGCTTAATTTCGGTGGTGGATCAGCTTTGGTTTGAGGGGGAATTAATATGGAAGCTCGTACGGATTTATTGGTGGTAAAGTATAAAAATAGCATACCAACTATAATCAATCATAACTCGGAAAACTAAATGTACACAACCCCTTTAAAAATATACTATCAGAATGTTAGGGAATTGAACACAAAAACACACTTTTTTTACTAACGTAATTGCTTTGCCTAGTGATATAGTATTAATAACAGAAACCTGGTTAACCGACTCCGTATTTAATAATGAACTATTTACGAACTACTACAATGTTATTCGAAAGGACAGGGATCATATGACGCTCAATCGTTCCAGGGGAGGAGTAGTCTTGGCTGCTATAAGACACGACACTTTATATGACATTGTAAATACGAGCCATATTCATGCACTGATACCTCTTGTAGATCTATTGATATGTAAATGCAATACTAGTGGTTCTTCTATATATATTGCACTTGTCTTCATTCCTCCTAATATCTCTTCGGAAGAGCTGGAGACTTTTACCTCGGCAGTTGAGACTCTTCTGGTTAATAATCCCTTCATTATTATTGGGAATTTCAATCATCCAAATCTGTATTCGCCTCCTCATCAGTGTTACAATAAGATTAATATCTTTCACAGCTTTCTCGACATTCTTAATATAGAGCAATAGAACAATATTCTTAATAGTGAAGGCAATATGTTGGACCTGTTATTCTCTAATATTACCACTAACTTCGAAGTACAGCGGTCCGAATCCCATATCGTTAGAGAAGATTTATATCACCCTAGCCTTGAAATCTTATTCTATCCTTTACATACATCTGAAAAACTTTTTCCTTCGGCCTATAACTTCAGCTATAATTTCCATAAAGCAAATTACATTTCTGTATACAGTAATTTAATGAATATTGATTGGACTTAGCCCTCGACGCTTTTTACAATACATTATACGCTGTATTGAATCTATTATGTGCCTCGTAAGGTCCAATCTGGATCCTCATACCCGCCTTGGTCTTCATCTGAAATAATATATATTCCCAAAAATAAGAACTAGTATCATAAAAAGTGGATCAAAACTCGAAATATTGACTCCTACAATGAATTCAAACGTCTTCGTACTATAGCAAAGATGGAAATTCAGGATAATTATACATCTTACCTTTCTGCAATGGAGCATTCAATCAAAACAACCCCTTCTAATCTCTGAAGTTTTCTTCGCAATACACAGCGCTGCAGTAGGATACCTAATTCACTTCATGACAGTAATGGTAATGCCTTTTCGGATCTTTGTACCGCGATATCATAAAGTTTCTGGGTCCAAGATGGCATTGAAATAGAAAATATATGTCTGAACTTTATCCATATTATCATACTGGTAACTTAACCTTAATTTTTGAAAATTATTTTGATAGTGTCATCGTGACATCAATAAATATGTCATTTGATTTAATAAAGATACAATAAAACAACAAGCTCAGCTTGTATTCAAAATTTTATTAATAAAAAAAGGCAAAACTAAACCAAATGTTGAAATTGTTGTCCGTTATTTTCAATTCCCAATGTGACACGCCTTTTCATGCTGTTAAAGGCATTTTGCAGCATTGCGGGCGTTATTAATGCACATTCGTCAATAATTCTTTGTTGCATATCTTGCAAATTAGCAACAGGAGTTTTAAATATTCTATTCTTTAGGTGAGGAAACACGAAAAAGTCCATAATTGTCAAACAAGGTGATCGTGGTGGAAACTCAACTTCCGTATGTAAACTTATGATCCGATCGTCAAAAAACTCACGAAGAAAAGCAATATTTTCTCGTGTTGTGTGTGCCGTTGCACCATCTTGTTGAAAGTATCCATATTGCAATTCATCATCATGCAACTGTTCAATAAATTCATTCAGAATGTTTCTATACCTCTCAGCATTAATTGTGAAATTAAAAAAAATAGGGCCAACAACTCTGCGGCGAGAAACTGCTAGCCAAACACCAAGTTTCGCATTATGGAGAAACGATTCAATAAAAATATGAGGATTTTCACTACTCCACATTCGAGTATTTTGGGAATTGACATACCCCGAAAGATGAAACCATGCTTCATCAGAGAAAAATGACAAATTTAGCAGGTCATCATCTTCTATTAAGTTATTTGCAAACCACTGGCAGTACGCACGACGTCTAGGGTAGTCTACCGGCAAAATAGCCTGATGTGATTGCATCTTATACGGATGCATGTGTAAGTTTTTCTTTACAATTTTCTGACATGTTCCATAAGAAAGTACAATCTCTTGAGAAAGGCGTTTCAAAGGTTTTGTGGGTTCATTTACCATACGTTGACGAACATCATTTATAACTTGTTCCGAACGAACAGTTGGTCTACCAGTACGTGATTTATGACCCACAGAACCAGTCTCACGAAACACACCAACACAATTGGAAAGGCAATTATAAAAATCTTTGAGAATTACAGCTAACTCTGGAAAGTGCTCTCTAAAATCATCCAAACATGCACGTTGACTGTACACCCAAATTCCATCAATTCGCACTCCACTTCGAAAATAGGCTTCAATCATGCGCTTTTTGCACTATATTGTAAACCATATTTGAATTTACTCGAATGTGCTATGTTTCAAACTCGACGTTCAAACTTGCTTTCAGCAATTCTAACACATTAATGGATGACAGATAATGTCACTGTCAAAATAATTTACAAAACAGAGTTATAGTTCCTAACTTAAGTTCAGACATACAATTTATATTACAAAGCCATATTCGTCCTAGAAACTTTATGATATCACGGTACTATTGTAGATGCCTTCGCGGATACGTTTTCTACTGTGCCTACCTCCTTGTCAGGCTTCACTTGTGATGGATCGGACTACCGCTCCCTACCCTTTTCCTTCTTGTTTGACCTCCGAGGATGAGTTAATAGATTTAATGACCAGTTTTCCTAACAAATACACCGCTGGAGATGATTCCTTGCCGAGTTTTTGATACGTGACTGTAGATTTGTTCTGGCATATCCTCTGAAATTACTTATTAATCTATCTATAACAACTAATATCTTTCCTGATCGGTGGAAGAACACAAGAATTATCCCCGTGCATAAGAAATTAGATCGTGCGTTGATTAATAATTACAGGCCGATCTCTATTATTTCTAACTTCGCCAAACTATATGAGAAGGTATTATATACCAGACTATTTAGTGGCACGCGCTCTCATATCTCAGCGAACCAACATGGTTTTGTCACGGGTAAATCTACTGTCACCAATTTGGCGTCGATTGTTCAGCATATCGGTGAGGTTTTGGACGGCAAAGGTCAGGTTGATGTAATTTATACTGACCTATCCAAGGCTTTTGATTCAATTGATTATGAGATTTTACTTAATAAGTTGGTATCTTTTGGTCTCGTTCCAACTTCTATCAGTCTTCTTCGGTCTTATATATTTCAAAGAAAATGCTACGTGACATACAATGGGTTCTGCTCCAATCATTTTGTTCTTCCTTCTGGCGTTCCTCAGGGATCAAATTTGGCACCTTTGCTATTTGTTTTGTTTATGAATGATCTCCTTCTCCAAGTGAAGTGTCCCATTCTCGCCTATGCAGATGATATAAAAATATATTCTGAGATTTCCACAACTGACGATATCGTTAAACTACAGCAAAATCTAGATGTATTAGTTGCATGGTGTGACCGTTTCAAACTTACATTAAATATTGACAAATGCTGCGTGGTCACTTATACTCGATCAGCTACCCCTCACGAATCCTCGTATTTTATTAAAAACAATATTTTAACCAGTAAGATGGAAATAAAGGATCTTGGAGTCTTATTTGACTCTAATCTTACGTTCAGATCCCATAAATTCATATGTGTTCCGATGTCTACAAAACTTTGGGATTTATTTTGCGTGTATTAAAGTACTTTAAGATTTCACTTTGCTTAAATCACTGTATCATGCTTATGTTTTAAGCAAAATGGAATATGCTTCATTAATTTGGTATCCCACGCGGAATGTGGTGCATCCCAGATTGATTTGCTTTTACGCCGTTTATGCCGTCCACGGCATGTTCATCTCTAAGCGTAAGAAGGGAGAATATTTGTAGGAAATTCCTAACTAAACTAATGAAAAACATTATTGACTGCCCGTTCATATTGGAGCGAATGTCGTTTTTGGTTCCTCCTATGAACTCTAGGTACGAAGTTACATTTATGGTTCCTTTCGCAAAGGCGAACGTCTTCAAACGGACTCCTACATGTATTCTCTCCAACGTGGCCAACAGAATTCTGGATGATCTGTTTGTTTGAGGATGGCTGGCGGAAGAACAGCTCTATTTAAGTCCATAATTTATTTAATTGCACCGCAATGTCATGTAATTATAATTTACCTTGTAATTGGGCCTAGCCTGTTGGGTATTAAAGTATATTAATATTATTATTAAATGGAGGAGCTCTGAATGCAGACAGATACATTACGGATATCCTAGAACCACATATGGTGCCTTTTGCTCCATTTCCTGACGACAATTTTATGCTAATGCATGATAACGCCCGCCCTCGCGTTGCTCGAGTTGTTGATGAATATTTGGAAGAAGTAGGGATCCATAGTATGATATGGCCAGCAAGAAGTCTAGACCTAAATCCGATCGGAAGGCGACTTCGAGCTCAAATTCCAACTCCAAGTGTAATACAAGCACAGAGAGACAATACACGCTATTAATCCCCATTATTAATCATTTACCAAAAAAATACATTTTGTTGATTTAATAACTATTCCATTTTTTTACATTGTTTTTGTTATTCCATTTCATTTATTACGATGATTTGTTTTACCGTTTAAACCAACAACAAAAAAAAAATAATTTATAAACATGTATATCTTACGTATGATTTGCGTTTAATAGAGTGTAACAGCATATAGATGGCAATGTCTCCGGTCCCAAATTCACTCTTCTAGAAGCTTCTCTCAAAGCTTTAACTTTTTCGACTTTGTCATTATCTTTCCTGCAATAAAAATTAAAAGTCAACACAATTAATCCTAAGAACCAGGAAGGTTGAAGTCGCGACGTGTTGCATTCTGCATACTGGTACAATTGTACAACTTAGTTTGTCAAATTATAGTAATTAATGCAACACATTAGGGGACATTTGCATGTAGAAATGAGATTTAATAGTCATTAATAGAGCTGAGGATGTTTGCGGTATAACCATGGTTATATCATGTAACCATAGTAATTTACTATGGTTACATGATATAACCATTGTTATACCGCAAACATCCTCAGCTCTAGTCATTAATTCTCATTTGCGATAAGTTCAAAATTATTGCTTTTAATGTTTTTTTTTAGATCAAACAATTTTCTGTTTAAATGAGAGGTGCTTCCACAAAAGCATACTCACATTCCCGTATTTTTAAGGACTTAACAATGACTCCACAAAAGCTTGCTCAGAATCCAGTATTTTGGCAAATCAAATCGTTCACCGTTACTCACGAATAGAAAAGCAATATAACAGATTAAACAAGTCTGGGTCTACAAATTTGTCTGAATTTTTTAAATAGACAGGCAGAATAAGTGTAAAAAATGAAAAGTAACTGGAACAGATGTTTTTTATAAACGTCTGAAAGATGATCAGATTGTAATGTCAGACCATCTGACTAAAGGCAGGATCGCCATGTAATGTCAGAAAGTGCAAGAAGGTCATGTGATGTCGTGATCCTAGTCATGGCTAAGTTTCCAAGACGCCTCATTAGCGGCCGAGTTTTCGGTAGGACAAATAACACATTCGAAAACGGTATATAATAACGTTTAATAATAATAAAATAAATTAACGATAACAATTACATTACAAGTCACGAAGTGAACTTGCATAACAACGCAAGGTCTGATACACAAGACTGTCTCACTCCGACTCTTGAAACTCAGTCCCAGTTTATATATTAACTCTTTCTGCCACTAACCTATAGTTCACAAAGTATAAGTTTTCAGTTCAAGGTCAAATTCGAAGCATATGATCAAATCAGTACTGCAGAGTCAAATGAAGTCAATATTCAATCGCGGAAACAATCATTTGTCGTCATAAAATATAAACGTCATGTTTTGCAATATTGTCAAAATTTTAATGTTACTTGCAATATCACCAAAGAAAGCATATACATAACCTACATGTCAAAATAATGAGTAAAGTGGGAACATGAATAGTTTAAAAGAATTGTTTCTTTTATAGTTCTGTATAAATATATTCTATCTAAGAAAACTGTGCAGAAATTACGTTAATATTTGAACAAATTATTTTAAATGTTATTTATAATTATAAACTCACGAAAATATTCGATCAAAAATTTATTTAAAAAGAAATATTTCAAGTCAGATATCAATAGTGAAATGCATAGGTATTGAGAAGATCTTTAGTGCTAAAAATGTTTGCAATATTAAGAATGACATACCTACCGAAAACATTTTCTTGCACTATATCTGGGCTAAGAAGATTGGGAATGTATTAATTTGATGAATAATTTAGATTTCTACTTAATTTATATATTGTTTATATTTTAAATGAATTTAAATATATTGGAAAAGAATGTAAAAGTTATGTTCGTAACTCTTTGAAAAAGAATTAAAACCTTTTAAGAGTTGTCAATATATTTATATAAAATTATACATAAAAGAAAACATTTATATAGTCTACATTTAATATTTTATTTTTTCTTAAGAAAATAATGGTATAATAATTCGTCTTGCAGTTAATACAATCCAAATCCATATTATCCTTTATTAGATGAAGATAATATTTAACAAACACATGAGGATTTTCTGATAACTACATTTGATAATTTTGCAAGTTAGTACACCACCAATAAGAAAAAAACAAATTTCAATCAAATAAAACTTTGCCACGAGATCTTTATCATGTAATGTTTCGTTGAACCAGTGGCAGTAATTTCTTCGCTGCTTCATATTATGTGCATGCAAAATGAACTTCACCAAATCGTACACTAAAATTTATGGGTAAAAAATGCGTTGGGGCAAACAATCAAAGCTTAGATTAACTGTGTTGGTGTGCGCTAATATGGTAGGAACTGAGAAACGTAAACTTTTTATAATTGTAAAATTAAAACCCAAGATGTTTCAAACACATTAAAAAGCTACTTTGTACTTATGCTGCCAATCGTCGTGCATGGGTGAAATTTAAAATTTTTGAAGACGAAATAAGAACTTGTGATAAAGACAGAAACAAAACAAAATATATAATAAAATCCCCGTATCCCCGTATAATATAAGTGATCTTAAAAATATTCGTCCACCGCCGAATTCCACGTCTGTGCTCCAAGCCCAAGGAATTATTTACACCTAAAAATCCTATTATTCACGCCTGTTAGTAATTAAATGAAGTAAATTTGCTAGAAAGGATGGAAATGTTAGCCAAAACTTAGCAACAAATTTCGCAATAAACCATAAAAAATTGTTTTCAGCACGCCTGGAATATTGATTTTGATAAAAGACGACAATTTACCGTTGTCTTAATGGCTTGTCAAATATAATGATAACATTTATGAAGATAAGATACTTTTAAGTGTATGGTTACAAAATAATTTGCAGGATCCTAGTATCGTGAATCTAGAAACAATAGATGAATTTGTGTCAGTGGATAATAATCTCATTACTTCGTTTATCCCCAATGATACAGATTTTGTTGAGGAAGTTTTAATCAAGAAAATAACAGCGATGATAAAGAAGCATGCGAAGAAGAAGGGGCAGCTGAAATTGTAAAACCCAATTATGAAGATGCGTTTACCGGAATAAAGACAGTCACACGATATTTAGAAACTGAAGAAAGTACTACCAATATAATTCTAAATAATACATTAGGTATTGAACATTTTTAGAATCTAGTTGTTTCAAGAAATCAAGAAATTTTGATAGTATATACATAATCTTTGGTTATATTCTTTAATAACAAACTTCTTTTTAAACGTACTGTTTTGTATGACCCCGACGAGTACGTTATAAGCGAAGTATATTGTTTAAATATAAAATAAAAAGGTTTTGTGAGAAACAGTCTTCTTCGAAAAGTAACAGAAATACAGTGAAGCTTTGGCATTAAGCTATTCTGCAGACAAATATGATAGTTAAGTATGTTGTAGGTCTAAATATGTCAAATATCCGGGTGCAACATTAAACAGAATGGTTATATTTATTAGAGAATGTTTAAACCCGTTTAAGAGTATACTTGGCAGCTGACGTTACCCCATCAAAATATTGTAGTGGTTGTAATTAAGAAGCATGAATAAAGTTATGGAATGTCATCAACAAGATTTAATTAGAGAACAAGTATCTCAAGAACATTGGAATCTGCAAACAATCGATTACAGGCCGCAAAGGAAAGATGAATGTTTAGTAAATAAACATTGTTCAATTGGTCTTAAGTGGTGAAGAAATCAGTACTACCTCAAGAACAAAAACCAAAAGGTCGACATAGGAAAGCGACTATACTTATATTTAACCCTTAAATGCATAGTGTTGCCATTTGGCAACACATGTATTTTCTGGTTCTACGTTCACTGCAGAAATGTTTGCATGATTTTTACGCATTGTAAGCAAAAGGCAACAAACCGCTCACACGTATTCGTATACGCTGAGCGCCATTTATGTGACGTATATTTTCTAACCGCAAATAATGCGCGTCCATGCGTATGTGCTTACAGTGTAATAATCAAAATACTGATTCGCGGTTTTCATTAGAATTCCTATAACGAAAATTATTACCATCATACTACAAGGTATTAAATCAATTATGTACCATAATACCATCCGAATTATTATATGCAGTGTATCTAGAAGAATATCATGCTTTGTAGCCGATCGGCTACATTGCGTATTCACGATTCTTTTATAGTAATTATCAGCACTTTTTTCCAATAAATGCTTAGTATTTTATTTACATGTTATTGTTCAAATATCACTTATATTTTCCGGATGGATAACAAACTTTTATCCAATCGAGAGTTAGAGATTTCATGGGAAAATTTCCCTGGCTTGGAGAGTGAAGACGAAAACAAGATATTCGAAGACGATGACAGTTTGAAAGACCCTCCTTATGAACCTGCTTCAGATGGCGATAATGATTAAAAAGATTGTGGAACGCCTTCAGAACCGCCAGACGATATTTCTGCCCATGCATCAAAAAATACTACGAAAAGTAAGCAAATAGCATCTACTATCGGATCAAAGAAAAAAGACAATGTGGAAAAAGAAACACATGAATCTGAACGAAGAACAGTTAAGTTTTCGCGGAAGTACGGACATACATGAAGAGCTCCTGGATCTCGAAACTCCATACCAGTTCTTCAAATATTTTTTTCTGAAGAGTTGATAAATATTATTGTCTATTAATCAAATTTATATTGTGTTCAAACACAGCCCGACAATCCCTTGGATGTCACTGTTTGTGACAATAAACAATACATAGGAATCCTCCTATATATGTCACTGGTGAATTGCCCAATTCGAGATCTTATTAGAGCGACGAACTGGAATTTCAGCCAATAAAAAACACAATGTCCATGAAAAAGTTTGAAAAGATAAGAGGATTTCTTCATTTCAATGATAATTCTGAATTCATTGCAATAAATGAAGTGGACCATGACAGATTGTTCAAAATTAGACCTCTCATAGATCATTTGACCAGCAAATTCAATGAAATACCTCTTGAGGAACATCTCTCAATTGATGTGCAAATGTGCTCGACTAAAGGCAGGCATTACATGAAGCAATATATGACCATGAAACCCCATAAGTGGGGATTCAAATTGTTTGTTTTGTCTGGAATATCTGGGTTCGCGTACAATTTTGAAATATACAGTGGCCGGGAAAGTGATACGACTTGTCCTACAGAGGAGCCAGATCTGGGTGCTACATCAAATATCGTCCCCCGGCTATCGCGTATTATACCAAAAAATGAAAACTACAGATTATATTATGATAATTATTATACCACCGTACCACTGATGGTTAATTTAGCTAGGGAAGGCATTTATTCACTTGCCACAATTCGACGAAATAGGTTACTCAATTGTAAACTTCCCACAGAAGCACAAATGAAGCATGAAGATCGTGATACCAGTTATGAATTCGTTGCCACGATAGATGGAATAGATGTGTTTCGCCTAGTATGGAAGGATAATAAATATGTAAATCTGATATCGACCTTTACCGGAACACACCCCGAAACTATGGTAAAGAGATATGATTGTAAACGAAAAAGAACTGTTGATGTGAAATGTCCATTTGTAATACAATCGACATATTGGACGTGTCGATCTCCTCGATAGTTTGATGGGTCGTTTACAAGATCATAATGAAAAGTAGAAAGTGGTATATGAGACATTTTTATCATTTGCTTGATCTAACAGTAGTGAATTCGTGGTTAGCGTACAAACGAATACATCAACAAAAAGGAACTGCAGATTCTAAGATTGTTGATCAAGCTAAATTCAGAGCAGAAGTAGCCCATTGCCTCACGAAGGTAAACATATCTGTAACCCCAAAAAGGGGTAGACCAAGTTCCAGCTCTGTTGAACAAGAACTACAGGCGAAGAAGATGAAAGGCCCTACACAATATATACTACCTAAAGATGTAAGACAAGACCAATATGGTCACTGGCCAATATATCAAGATACTAAAATGAGATGTAAGCTTCCTACTTGCAAAGGATTCACTCGTGTAAAATGTGATAAATGTGGAGTCGGACTTTGTTTGAATAAAACAAACAACGTTTTCAAGAATTTACACGTGAAATAACTTATACGTAGTACACAGTAACAGAATGTGCACTGTAGCCATTTGGCAACGTATGATAATTTTGAAATCAAACATATTTCCACAAAGATATGATTTTTTTTTTTATTTTTACTTTAATATACAATCTTTTTTAGTAATGTTTGGAAAATAGAAACTGTATACAAAATATCGTGCATGTAAGGGTTAACAACTATCTAATTATGGGGAAGAGCAATAGAGTCAACACGTATATAGTTGTTCGTGTCTCTCTCGACATATATGCGAAATGATTATGACGAAATGAGATACCATTAAAGTTATCAAACTCTAGGCTAATATGTATAGTTCCTTTAATAGGAATAAAAATAAACTTTATTTGGGCTGATAAATAAGAATATGGTCGAGTTAAAATATTGTTTAATATGTAAACAAGACTCTTACTTACAAATCTGGAAATGGTATTCGATCGGGTGGTGGAGCATTAGGATCTGATTTTGTTTTCTTAGAGAAAAAAGGATCTTTTTTAGCTTTTTTCTTTTTTGGTTTGTCAGGAGCATCTTGTTCATTACTTTCTTCTTCATCTTCTACTGGAGCTGCTAATGACTGTATGTCGGGGGCTTTTGGCAAACCATAAAGAACCTTTGTTTTATTATCTACAAGATGAAAAATATATATTTAAACTTCGTATAAACAAACCAATAAAAAAACAATTATTACAGACCGTAACAGTTACACTTAGAAAATTAATGTAAAATATTTATCAATTCTAACTTAATTAAATAATTTTTGCAATAGTGTATGAATAATAGAACAAAATAACCAAGCTAATAAAAAATATATTGATCATAATCACTCAAAAAAGTTATTATATTTTTTATTTTAATAGATGATACTGTTTCCGATAGGGTGATTCTCCACTCAATTTCTCACACATTTTACAGTGTTTAGACATCAGACATCAAATTTTGATCCTTCAATCAAGGTGGTGTCATAGTAGTTTGTGGGATTGTGCAGTTTCTGGGCTCTGTGGAAGTGGTATTTAAAATATTTTGCTTGTCTTCCCATGAAAAATTATTTTTGTAAACAAGTGTAGTATGTTTAGACTTGTTGTCTTACATAAGAGAAAAATTGTTTCCAATTAACTGCAAAGTTAATTGAATAGCAATTTTCTTTGAAATATTTTATATAATTGTCTTTTTTTCACAGTATGGTTGATTTTGTATGTCATTTGAACTTGCAAAATAAAAGCCTCAAACCTTCATCATATTTTACTTGAACACCTTGAATTTGAATTCATAACAGAACTTTTCTACTGTCCAGTTTTAATATATTCACTTCTGTCATAATATAATGAATTTTTCTAGTTTATTATAGACTTCATAAAATTAAAATTATTTTGATATATTTGAAATATATAATCTAAGATATTCAATCATAAATATGATTTTCAATTTAAATAATCCATATCACTAAATGTTACACTCCAAAGATACATATGCTATGCTACAATAAAAGTTTTAAATGCAGATATTGGTAAAAATTCATATTTTTGTATAAACTTAAGATATCATAGAAAATAATTGTTATATTCTTTTAATTTCTCATGGAAATATTTTTATTAGCATATGATTTTTTTATTTTCCTCTTCAGAACTTAACAAAAGCTGAAATGAAACTGATTATATTTGAATACCCTCTTACCTTGCCTTGTTGCTTCTCCTATAACAGCACCAGATGTTGCATCAATTTGTGATTTATTTCTAGCTACTCCCTCATACATATCAAAATATAAGTGTTCTTGAATAATATTAAGCAGTATAGAGGCTTTTTTGTCATGTAAATGCCTTTTTAACAACGACAGGGTATCACGAGACATTCTTATTATGAATTGGTTTGACTTAAAAGTATCAGTTAATTCATTGCCATTCATGTGGTCCCTCTTTGTAACTAAAGCTAATTTTCTAAGATCATCTTGGTAATATACATCTTGTTCTGGACCAAATCGTTTCATTAGAGCAATTGCTTTTTCTGTGTGTCCATTATATACTAATTCTAAATACATGTGAACTAGTACTGGATAGAGAATTGTTCCTAATTCATGCTTGTATATATCTAAAGATCCTTCTACAAAACGTTTTAACTCCACATAACATTCTTCGTAGGCTTCAGGATCCCCATCACTTTTATAACCAGTAAGAACACTACTAACATCTGATTCTTGCTGTAAATTCCTATCATCAATTCCTTCTCTGAAATTTGCTTCCTTCTTTAATAATTCTTCTGTTCCCTATAATTTCTTGGAGGTAGATAAAACAAAAATAAAATAAAAATAACACAAACCTTTAGGTTGTACTTTTTCAATACTTGAAGAACAGCTAGTAATTGCGATTTTTCTGTACTTTCTGCTTGCATATTTTTTAATTTAAAAGATTCTAAATGAAATTATTTATGTGGTTATATATTTTTTTTATTTGGATTTGTATTTTAATTTTGTTAGATTAAAATTGGTACAATCAAATGAACTACTTTTACTTGTATCTATATTCACACTATACAAATCATTTTCAACTGTTTGAAGATGAAGCTTTATATATCAAGAGTGGGAATTTTTTAATATTTGGTGATAGTTTGGTGATGATTTATTAGTATTTACTGATTTATTTGTGATTTGGTGTTCGTTTGGATCGTGTGTAACGGACGTGTTTTGTAAATGCTTAATCTTAATTAAAATGTGTTATGGCTTCTGAGTACTGAGTAGTCTCTGGCCTCAGTCAGTATCTTGACGTTGTAAAATAGATAGACTGCAATTGCTTTTTCGTGAACATAGAAAACTTATAAAATAATAGGAAAGTGGAAAGAAATAATCAATGGCTTTAAGAAGGTAAGTACAAACAGTGGAATGTTCGGTTTGGTATTTGTGTGTTAGTTTAGAGCATATGAATATTAGAAAAAAACAATTAGTATGCTTTTTCCCGGTTTTTCTAATGAAGCCTGTGAAAAGATGCTAAATTGTGAACAACATTTTTGAGGCATTATATTAGGTTTTTTTTTATTGTTTTGTGTAATAGATGCAAGAAGATTGTTAAGAAATTAGTCTAGTGAGTGAGTAGTTTTATTTTTCTATTTGTGAAGAATCACACAGTATGCTCTTAACTTATTACTGTTTATATGTATGCATGAAATGGCGCCCATTTTATTAGTACTGAATTCTGTTATGTATAAATTTCAATTCCATCTAGGAAAATGGGTAACAAAAAGGCACAATCTGACAGTGACACAGATGAAGAATATTCTGTTGAAAAAATTATCGATAGGCGGGTTGTTAATGGCCGAGTAGAGTATTTACTGAAATGGAAGAATTATTCTGATGAAGACAATACTTGGGAACCTGAAGATAATTTAGATTGTCCTGAGCTTATAGAAGCCTTTGAAAAAAATAGGAGGGCGAACAAAGGTAGGGGAGCTAAAGATAAGAAACGTCGCAAATCTCCATCTCCAACGAACTCAGATGCTTCCGACACAAAAGAAAAGAGAAAGGTATGCATAAAGTTCTATAATTTTGTTGATTTCCCAATGTATTATGTCCTGTAAATATTAGTTGTTTTTTGTTTAAAAAATGGCTCATTGAGAATGTTAAAGAACCATAAAAACAATAGGAAAAGAAATTACTTTCAAGAAAGCAATATAATTGTAAATATATATTATTTTATTATATCAATTATATCAATATCAAACCATTATAAACCTATCAAAATTTTCAGATCTATGTTGTTATAATAGTTATCGTAGAATATTTAAAAGTTGTCCAATTTGAAATGAATTTTTTTATGTATGGTAAGCTTCCATTACATATACAGTATAGTCCGCTTATAATGGACTCCAAGGGACCTCCGATAAACGTCCATTAGATCCGTGTGTCCATTATATAGGAAGGAGGAGATAGGTGTGAAATAATATAGCAAAATTTATATGAAAGTTTATATTTTAAAAAGTTAAGTAACTCGTGAACGCAAAAATAATTTTAAAATAAATTAAAACATAATATGTATATAAACGTATACATATATGTATCTAGATAATAGAGAAGTATAGCAAACGCCAATTAAGTTGGCGCGAGGAGGAGTAAGTTCGCGCAGGATTAAAAGTAGTGGGGAGATTTGTATTTGGTTTTACATCAAATGTCAGATAATTCTAACCTCTAAGCGTGTGTCACTTTATGATCCCCTAGCAAAGACATTATGTTCCTTCAAACGTCAATGACAAATGTATTCTGACAATTACTTGAGTAGTGGGGGGTGGACGTTTTTAAAAACGGCTTCTGCGCACCCCCTCCTCGCGCCAATTTAATTGGCGCTTGCTATATGTATGTATTTATTTCAGAAAATCTGTAATTTTTGTTTGAACAGACGTATTATGCATAAATTGGTACAACAAAAACCTATGCATCTTGTTTAAATTATCTAGGAAGTCCTTTTTATATGTTTTAAGATTGAAAAAAATTTTGAAGTTTTCCTACACATGTTAGTGCTTCCTTTGTAGATATGACTTCCGTATCTGTTTCATCATCCTCACTGTCTGACAAAACTTCTTCACCGCATTCTCTCATTACTTCGTCAACTAACGCTTGATTAGTAATTGGATGTTCTGTAGTTATAACATTCTTATCGACATAGACATAATCTTTAAACTGGATGTTTTCATGTAGAAACATCTCCATTTTCAATAATTGACTTAATGGAAGATCATCTTCTGGATCAAAATTATTGTTGAAAGCTTCTGAATCTGCATTTTTTATTACATCAGCGTGACCAAAGCAATTTCTAATAGTATCTGTTGACACTTTGGTCCATGAATTGTGAAGAATTATGATCGCATCTAAAATAGAAATTGACACATTCCGATCTGTTGCTTGCATCTCAAGAATTTTTAAGAGTAATTCATTTCTATAGGTCCGTTTTTGGCTCCAAATTATTCCTTGGTCCATCGGTTGTAAAACTGACGTTGACCGCGGTGGAAAAAATGCAAGCTTTATATTTAATTCAATATGAGGGTGGGCTGGGCAGTTGTCTATAAGTAATAGTATCTGGCGTTTCTCTTTATTAAATTCAAGGTCCCATTTTTTCACATAATTTTCGAAAATAGATGACGTCATCCACGCCATTTTATTGAATGTGTAATCTACAGGTAAAGTTCCAGTATTTTTGAAGCATCTAGGCTTCTAAAACTTTCCTATTACTAGTGGCTTTCTTTTTCTGATCCCGAACTATTTGCACATAACATCACTGTAATACGTTCTTTCGAAAGCTTCCCTCCAAAACATTTTTCACCTCTAAATTTATGATTTTTATCTGGTGTGAGCTTGTAAAATATCCCCATCTCATCTGCATTAAAGATATTATCCGGAGAATATCCGTTACTAAGCGATGGCCAAATATCTGCAAGCCATTGGTCGGTGATCGTTTTATCGACAGAACCTTATTCGCCACTTATTTTACCGAACACAATTGCATGCCGTTTTTTAAATCTGTCTAACCATCCACTACTGCACTTAAAATCACCGCCACTTAATTTTCCAAATTCTTCGGCTTGCAATTGTAACATTGCCCCACTCACTGGTATCTTATTTGCTCTCTGCTGCTGAAACCATCTGAGTAACATTGTATCCACTTCTGGACCTGACGAACTACGCAGTTTTTTTTTCTTCGCATTTTTATGCCATTCATCCTTAATTTTTGAGCGATTTCCCCATATATTTGATACTGTTGATTTATTTAAATTTAAAGTCTTACACATTGTACTTTGCGATTTACCACTTTCTATCGCTTCAATAATTTTTAACTTTTCATTTAATGTAAATGATTTGCGATTTTTAATATGCTTCTCCATGTTATCTAAATATGTATTATTCATTCAAAAGCGCACACACGACTGAAAGCACCTTTTCAAATAACGGTTTGAATATCAAATTTTATTGTATATATTTAGGGGAATTACCAAAACGTTCCGTTTATAGTGGATTTCTCGTGGTTTTATAGTCCATTATAACCGAAAGTCCATTATAAACGAGTCCATTATAAGTGAATCAAAATACACATGTTTAAATAGGATTGAAATTGGGACCTATAAACTTTGTTCATTATATCCGGATTTCCATTATATCCGAGTCCGTTATAAGCGGATTGTACTGTATATCGAAAGTAGCTAAAGTGGATTTTGTGTTGATATTTGTATCAATAAAATATTGCTAGTAAACTAATTCTAGAAGTAAGGCCATTATTTTGTATAACTTCGAAAAATAGCAATTAGAAAGAATTTATTTTAAAACAGTTATGTTTGTTGCATATTTATGAAATGATATTGTAATGAAAAGCAAAAAATTGGTTTCAAATACAATTATAACAGTTAACTTCAAATATATATATATATACAAGTGTTCATTTGAAAAGTCAATCTAGGTTACTTTGAAATTTTGATAGAATAAGACGCAAATATATTAGTATGTGTTTGTTGTTCCGTAAACGTAAATCCAAATGACATTTGATAATGTCAATCACAAATATCAGTTAGTGCATAAAATAATCGTGCGTCGATTCTGGTTTAAATAAATTGCTTCTCAGTTTTAAAATGGCTTTCACTTTAGAACATAAAATTTTTTTAGTCAGGCTTATTTTCGAAGTGGTAATAAAATTGATGGATTATGGGTTTTTCAGTTCAAGATTGCATGGTAGAATTTCAAGTTGAGTTTCCACATTTTGTAAAAGATTATATACAATTTAAGAATACTTTGGATAGAACTTTAAAACTTTTTTCTGAAACTGGTAGTCTCTTAAGAAAATCAGGCAGCGGAGCAGTTAAGAAAGGTACACCTCAAGTTGTCAATCGTGTTGAAGAAATAATGGAAAATGAACCACAAACATCTGTTCGACATTTGAGTCAACAAATAAACCTTTCTGTTGGTACAACTCACAAGTTATTAAAAAAAGATATGCAACTTTATCAATACCGTGTCACAGCAGTACAAGAATTGTTAGAATTTGATTACCCACATAGACTACAGTTTTGTAATTGGTTTGTAAATATGAACAATAATGGAGAACTTTCGCAAAGAGTCATCTTTACTGATGAAGCATGGTTTTATAAAACGGGATACCTAAATTCACAAAATACAAGAATTTGGAGTAGTGAAAATCCACATGTAATTAATGAAGAATCGCTACATCCAGAGAAAATTGGTGTTTGGGCAGCGATAAGCCAAAGGCGAATCATTGGACCAATATTTTTTCAGGGAACGTTAACTGCTCAAAGGTACCGTACGGAAATTTTACAACCATTTGTCAATCAGTTGCATGATGATGAACTTCAAAATGAATATTTCCAACAAGACCTTGTCACTGTAATGCAGAATCTTTGGATTATTTAAGAGAATTTTTTGATGAGCGTATAATTAGTCGAAATACTGAAATTGCCTGGCCTGCACGTTCATGCGATTTAACACCTTGCGACTTCTTTTTGTGGCCGTATCTAAAAAATAACATATTTCGAACACCTATATTGAATTTGAATGATATGCTACAGAGAATCGAACAGAAATGCATGGAAAATAATAACAATCCAGTAATGTTACAGAATATCATTAGAAATTTTCAACATTTGTTATAGTTTTCAATAAATACCTATTATTTGTTATTTATTTGTATGTATGAAACTGCCAAAGACTTGAATGAACACTTGTTATATAACAAGTGTTCATTTGAAAAGTCAATCTAGTAGCATGTGATTTACTGAGAACATTTTGAAGTATGTATGTCGTAAATTAAAATTTACTACTTAACCTACGAAGTCGTATATGTATTTTGACAGTTTCATACATAACAAAACAAATAATAGGTATTTATTGAAAACTATAACAAATGTTGAAAATGTTGTCCTTCAAGATCAATTCACTTTAAAATCCTCCGTTCAAAATTTCTGATGATATTCTGCAACATTACTGGATTGTTATTAATTATTGCATTTCAGTTCGATTCTCTGTAGCATATCATTCAAATTCAATATAGGTGTTCGAAATATGTTATTTTTAGATAAGGCCACAAAAAGAAGTCGCAAGGTGTTAAATCGCATGAACGTGCAGGCCAGGCAATTTCAGTATTTCGACTAATTATACGCTCATCAAAAAATTCTCTTAAATAATCCAAAGATTCTGCATTACAGTGACAAGTCTTGTTGGAAATATTCATTTTGAAGTTCATCATCATGCAACTGATTGACAAATGGTTGTAAAATTTCCGTACGGTACCTTTGAGCATTTAACGTTTCCTGAAAAAATATTGGTCCAATGATTCGCCTTTGGCTTATCGCTGCCCAAACACCAATTTTCTCTGGATGTAGCGACTCTTCATTAATTACATGTGGATTTTCACTACTCCAAATTCTTGTATTTTTGAATTTAGGTATCCCGTTTTATAAAACCATGCTTCATCAGTAAAGATGACTCTTTGCGAAAGTTCTCCATTATTGTTCATATTTACAAACCAATTACAAAATTCTAGTCTACGTGGGTAATCAATTTCTAACAATTCTTGTACTGCTGTGACACGGTATGGATAAAGTTGCATATCTTTTTTTAATAACTTGTGAGTTGTACCAACAGAAAGGTTTATTTGTTGACTCAAATGTCGGACAGATGTTTGTGGTTCATTTTCAATTATTTCTTCAACACGATTGACAACTTGAGGTGTACGTTTCTTAACTAGTGGAGCAGTTAATTTTCTTGATTTTCGTAAGAGACTACCAGTTTCAGAAAAAAGTTTTAAAGTTCTATCCAAAGTATTCTTAAATTGTATATAATCTATTACAAAATCTGGAAACTCAACTTGAAATTCTACCATGCAATCTTGAACTGAAAACCCCATAAACCATCAATTTTATTACCACTTCGAAAATAAGCCTGACTAAAAAAATTTTATGTTCTAAAGTGAAAGCCATTTTAAAACTGAGAAGCAATTTATTTAAACCAGAATCGACGCACGATTATTTTATGCACTAACTGATATTTGTGATTGACATTATCAAATGTCATTTGGATTTACGTTTACGGAACAACAAACACATACTAATATATTTGCGTCTTATTCTATCAAAATTTCAAAGTAACCTAGATTTACGTTTCAAATGAACACACATTACATGTATATCTATTTCTAATTATCAATTAGTAGCATGTTTTGTGGTTTATAATTTATTAAACTTGTTTTCCTTTTAATATTAAAAATTTTGAAATAAATAAAATAGAAGAAATAAATAGAACATACAAACAATTTATAAGAAAAATAGATATTTAATACATTCATTCAGATGCTTAATTAAGAAGAAGAAAAACTATATTTAAATATTTATGCACATAAGTTATATAGTAGAGTAAATACTAATTTAATTGTTTTGCCCTTAAATATGAATGAGATAATTAAGCTTTTCTCATAATTTTTTTGGGTAACTTTCCATTCATTGAATCAAATTCACTGAACATAAATTAAATGTATATTATTGTGTACATATCTGATGATTTTCTTTAATAATTACATTGATTATAGCTCTACAGAAATGCTGTATTTTAACTTTTGTAACATATCATTATAATATATTACGGGTTACTGCATATAATAGGATAATTTGTTGGTTGGGGGGCATAAAAAAATACATCTCTCTCTTATATTAGATAATAAACTTTATTTCATTTTTTCTAGTTTTCGAAAATTCTTTTTTTTTCCGCTATCAGAAATTGATTTATCGGTAGGTGTATGTGATGTTTACCGTGATAGAATTAAAATGACGAATTTCAGCACTTAGTTATCGCGCGTTTGAAATTTCCAAAATAATTAAATTGGATTCATTGGAACATGGATTTTTTGTATTTTCTGAGTCGCAAACTGAAGGTCTGAATTAATAACTTCTAAACTTTCTTTTAGAATCATTTTCTTCGATACTAGTATATGTAATATTTGTGTTCAAGATATGGAAAATATTAGAAATTATAAAAGAAATAGTTACCCATCTAATGATATTGGCAGAGTGTGATTTAATTTAGTTAAGAAGATGGGTTTATCTTTGTTCAGCAAGTCATATTTCGTAAAATAAGGCCACTGATAATAATGAATTAATACAATTTAATTTGATGAATTGCAATATTTTAACATTGAATATGAAGAAATCCAATAAGGATTAATATTTCTAAGTTAACCATCATTTTCAATTTTTTGCTGTAGAATATTTTAAATACCTCTATAGTGTTTGAGATCCATGTCTAAGCTTTATTCATCGGACGCTTTCATCATCGTATGTGCTTCCAGAATAGAATCATTTATTTCTGTGGAGAAAAGGAAAAGTGAGAAAAACCATGGATCTTATCAGACAATAATTGCTTGAAGGAATTATACAGGAGTTTTCTGTTCTGGTACTCAATGAAATGGCTATCGCAACTTCTAATTTCTATCAAATCTTACAACATTTACTGACTGAAGCTGATTTTGGGTACTGATAATCGTGAGCTTTTTAACTAGTTGTGCATAACGCTTAAAATTTAATTTTTCGTCAGTGGTCAATCTCAACTTAGGAAAAATTAATTTAAATAATTATTAAAATAGAGATTCGGAAGAAATATCTTTAATGAAAAATACGGTTATCATCGGGAATTGGCCTTTGACTGACATTGTTATACAATGTGTTTCAAAAAGAACTTCATCTCAGTAGGTACTGAGTAAGTAGTACTTGCAAATTATTATAAGCCACATGCCTTTTATTTAAAACTAACTATTTATCTAATGTCATTTTCAAATTTTTATTTTTTCTTACAAATATTTTTTTTACTTAATGAATAATACTACTAAATAATGTACACATTGCAAGAAAACATTTTTATTGTTGAAGCATATTTTCGAAATGGACAATTTCTTAACGGAGAATGACAAAATTCCTACGCGGAACGTAAGCGACAGTTTTACTTGTAGTTTCCTAATAGAGTTGTGGATAATACCGCTTACATCATCACATTCGTCTAGTCGTGGAGAAGTTTCGGGCTACAGCATTGGGACTCCGTGCACAGCAATGTTGCTAACTAAATATCTTGTTTTGGTGCTACCACTTGTACAAAATTCCGTTACCTGGCGCTACAAAATAAAATTTTATAAGTAGATATGCATGGAATGGCATAGGTGTGATATCCACTTTGTGTAAATTAATCGTTTTATTGAATTCCTTCATTAAGATGTTCAAATTGAAAAGGGATAAAGTCTAGAATATTTGATATGTGGGTGATATCAAGAATTATTCAATGTAACTACGGATGTATGTTTTATTTTAAAACATCTGTGTATATATACAATACAAAAATGAGCTTGAAGTTCAAAAATAAAAAAATTATCCAACAAATAAAAGAAAATATGTATAGCAGAATCCGTTTTTAAAAACGTCCACCCCCTACTACTCAAGTAATTGTCAGAATACATTTGTCGTTGACGTTTGACGGAACATAATGTCTTTGCTAGGGATCATAAAGTGATACACGCTCAGAGGTTAGAATTATCTGACATTTGATGTAAAACCAATTACACATCTCCCCACTACTTTTAATCTTGCGCGAATTTACCCCTCCTCGCGCCAACTTAATTGGCGTTTGCTATACATATACCGCCTCATTCCGAGCAAACGCAACGATCCGAATGTATGAATATTTCTCCCGCTCCTAATACAATTCCCCTTAATGCTGTAGGCGTGTCAACATCAATGTCATATATCATACATACTTACATATTATGGAGCCGCGTAAGAAAAATTATCTGATTACCAAATTACTATTAAAGGACTATAAATTGTTTAGTCCTGTGTTATGGCAGTGAGTAAATTGCGATACGTTATACTGACGATGGTCACACAAAGCGTAATGATATTATTAATAAGCGATTAAGAAAATTGCAAATAAGGCATCAAGAGATTTAATAAATTAAATTTTAATAATAAAGGTCACAAAAACTATTCATAGTATACTAAATAAATTTCAGAACTAATAAAAACTAAATTAAATTCTAGTAATGTAAAGAAAAATTTACTCTTACAAATAATAAAATAAATTGTTCATAATGAGAAATTAATTATATAATAATGGAAATTCATCCGTTTAAACTCATCGACGTAAAATAATTGATGATATTTGGAAAATTTATAATTACGAAAACCATTTAATTTTAGTATGCGGTTAACGGAAGAGCAGCATATGCCTAAATCATTGGAAATATCGCTAAGTGTCAAATTTCAATTTAGTTCTATTGCAGCGCATACTAAAATGGACGTATCATTAGGAACTCTGCGATTTGGGAATAATGGTTTTAAATTTTGTACAGAACCAGTAATGTCTATTTTCTTTTTAAGTCTACAAATTGTAGCATTATTCGGGATGGGCCTGTCGGCATACCTTCCGGCAAATAAGTCACATACTCTTTGATAAGAATTATCAGCGTGATACCATTTCATCATTTCGGCTTTCTCTTCTAGTGTATAACGCGGCATGATCACTATTCAAACGCTTAAGAGACTCCGTATAGGGTGACAGTGGTGACACTAATTTGTGACATTAATTGTCAAATGGTTGCGCGACAGACTGTTTTGTGATTGGCTAAAAGCGTTCAGGGGATTTTTATTCGGAGCGGGAGAAATATTCATACATTCGGATCGTTGCGTTTGCTCAGAATGAGGCGGTATATAAAAATAAGAAGAAGGATGCATTATTATTCACTCTCGGAGTTGGGTTCATCAAATTCTTTGACTTTGAAAGAATACATTAATGTATTAAATTTTTCAATGTATTTGTTACTAATACGAGGGCGACCTGAAATGTTTCCGGAATCGGCAAGAGATGGCGCACGAAGGTTGAAGTGGATTGATTGGTCGGCAAGGGCAACCTTTTTTATGGCAACTGTCAAAACAGACGTCTACTGTCAATAGTTGTTGTTTAAGAGTGTGTTTTGTGTAGCAAGTCGGGCGGTTTCGCAAAAATGGATAAAATCGAATTTCGTGCAGTGATTAAACACTTCTGGATGGCTGGGAAAACGGCCACGGAAATTCGAAATATTTTGCTAAAGGTACATGGGGGATCTACTCTATCATTTTCGGCCATCAGTTTCTGGGTGAGCGAGTTCAAGCGTGGCCGCACAAGCTAAAGTGGCGAACCACGCAGTGGACGCCCAAAAACCGCTACCAACGATGAAATGGTCGACAAGATTCATGATGTCGTGTTAGCCGATCGCCGATTGAAGCTGAAAGAGATAGTAGAGCAACAGGCATCTCAGAAGAACGCGTTGGCTATATCCTACACGAAATTTTGGGTATGAAAAGCTTTCGGCGCGATGGGTACCGCGTTTGCTCACACCGGAGCAAAACGAAATCGGGTGACCCTTTCGGAGGAGTGTCTGGCTAGAATCCAACGCAATCCAAGGGATTTCTTCATGCGTTTCGTAACCGTGGATGAGACTTGGATCCACCACTACATACCGGAGACCAAGAAACAGTCGAAGCAGTGGACTTTTCCGGGCGAATCGGCTCGAAGAAAGCAAAGCCCGTTCCATCGGCCGGAAAGGTCATGGCGAAGATTTTTTGGGATTCCAAGGTGTGATCCTCATCAACTATCTGCAGACTATCTGCAATACTACAGCGATTTATTGACCCGATTCGATGCAGTATTGTAGGAGAAACGGCTTCGTTTGCAGCGGAAAAAAGTGCTTTTCCACCACGACAATGCACCGGCTCATTCATCCCACATCGTCGTCTCCAAATTGAATGAGTTGCGCTACGAATCTCATCCTTCATATTCACCGGACCTAGCCCCCAGCGACTTTTTCCTATTCCCAAACCTGAAAAAATCTTTGGGAGGAAAGAGATTTGCTTCAAATGAGGAGGTGATCACCGCTACAGATGGATATTTTGCAGACCTTGAAACATCCTACTTTTCCGACGGCTTGAAGAGACTGAAGCACCGTTTAAAAAAGTGTATTGATTTTCGAGGAGACTATATCGAAAAATAAAAATAAAAAAAACACCAAATACCGTGTTTTTCTTGTCGCAGCATGCATTCTAATTGTGAACATCTATCTTGATTCTTAGTAAATCGGTCAAGATTTCTGGTAGTAGCCGATTCTTTTTTTTTATTTTAATATCTGCCATCATAGAGAATATTCTTTCAACATCAGCATTTCCGTGTGGCACAGTCAGTAATGCAAGAGCAATTTCAGCTACATTTTTAAATAAATATAAAATTTTTTTAAATCATGCATCTACATCCAGAATTTTACGGGGTGATTTTGATAGTTATCTATAAATCTTTCCATTGACATTTAGTTCACATATCTTATCATCTGTTATAAAGTGAGGTAATATGAACTTGTGACATAATATTCTAACAAACCGTTTGCTTTCTGGATGTATTTGATGAATAAGTACTTTTTCTGATTGAAATAATGTATTAAATTGCTATAACTAAATCTTTATCAATTTTAACTAATGGGAATACATCAGAAATCTTTTTTAATTGTTTTTTTGATTGAATATTTTTTGTATGTCTTTAGCATAAGGAATGTCTCACAAAATCACCTTTTTTGCTTCCAAGAATTGCGTCGCATACCCTACACTTGGCGTTCGTCTTATCTTCTAATTGCTCCAAACATCCAGAAAATCGTTCATCATTTAACAAATTGTCCGAAAATAGTTGCTTTGGCGATTTTTTTTTCGCATTTTTGCAAAAAGCTTATATAGTCCTTTTACGATAACAGACGAGGCACGTCATCAACATACGTCATGTTTGCGTCACGCACTCTTGCCAAATCGTTTGTTTACATCTATCACAGAGGTTATGTATTAAAAATCAGTTGAAATGTAATCCGCGTTGACAGTTAGGAAATAACGATAATTTACATACTTTTAAAACAATTAGATAAACCTAACGCCTCTCATTCTAACTATAGTTTTATGTACGTGGTAAATTATAACTGACAATTAGCATAATTGAGACATGTTATTAACAGCAATTAAGCGAATTACGAATGACAGTAGCGAAAATAGAAGTTGGCAACGTTACGCAGGATAGGAACGTTTGCAAAGAAGAAATCTCTAGATATACGATAGTGAAAGACAGTTCTTTTTGGGTTTAGTATTGTATAGGTAGGTAATTCTGAAGTTTCCGGTTATGACGTGCCTCGTCTGTTATCGTAAAAGGACTATATGGGTGCTCTAAGCTTTTTTAGCTTTTGGTGTAGCTGCAGTACTTGGATCGCCACTTAATCCACTTTCGCTTGCCATATTACCTTTAGAATGCAATTATTGCTTTATATTCCTATACTAAAGTGTCGCAAGCGCCAAATAAGATGGCGCGAGAGGGGAGGATGCGCAGAAGCCATTTTTATAAACGTCCACGTTATATGTTTTACTCTAATAAATTATTAATTTATTAAATGATAGATGTCTAGTTTACGCCTCCTATGGTATCTTGCAAATTGATGTAAAACTAAATGCAAATATCCCCAATACTTCTAATCCTGCGCGAATTTACCCCTCCGCTCGTCAACTTATCTGGCGCTTGCTATAAATATAACATGCGCATTATTAAGGACTTACTGTTTGCCGTGTATTTCCACTTTTTCTTTAGTTATTACTACACAGGCTATACAGCTGTACTAACTTAAGAATTTTATAGTGAATATGTGAACTGGAGCTTTATTCTCTTCTGCACACACTGTAATATCGCTATATGTGCTTATAAAGTTGATAAAGTTTCTGTATGGTACGGGTAAATTCCCGATTTAAAATAGTTATATTGAGTGTATTAAGTGATAGAAACCTATAATATTAATATCACTCTGTGAAATGTTACACGTAGTGGTCGACAGATGGCTGTACAATAATTGTATAAAATATTCCAGAGTTAGTAAAATACTATTCACCAAGAAAAACACTAAATAATAATAATAAAAAGCGCCAAAATTCAAGCGTCAATTCCGTTACATATTACGTATTTTTCTTACCTGGCCGATTTGGCACTATAGCATCCAAATGCCGCTATCGCAAAACTGGTGCACATTAGTATTCTATATAACGAAATTCTACAGTAGTATTTTACTGTCGCTTTCTATTCCTACCAAACTTCGTACTCCGTGTTGATATCGCATTCTCTTCGGGTTTATTCGCTACTTTAATATCTGTTCTAAAAATATTAGTTTATCTTAGCAGTTATTTTTGTAAACTTACTAAAATTTTATTGGCCTTATTTTGACGAGTTTTAAAAAGTACATTTGTAAATATCTTGCCTTAAGTTCTTAATCCTCTTTATTTTGTCTGTTCGTTTTACATTTTTTAGTTTTCTTTTTATCTTTCGTTTTCCTGTTCTGACAGATTATATTATCCATTATTAGTACATATACAGGTGACTTACGGGAAACTGACGGTTTTCAAATGAACATTACTCAATTGTTTTTCAATAAAGATTAAGTTTATTTTTACTAAACGAAAGATTAATATTTACCATTTAATGTAACATTGTCATTTATGGAAAATTATATCACTCAAGTGACGGCCGTCCGCTTGAATACAGAATTCAAGTCTGCCAAAATTCATTCACAACTCCTGCCAATAGCTCTTGGTCAATCGCATGCACCTCTTCTGTAATGATATCTTGCAACGCAATTAAAGTACGGGGTTTGTGAACATAAACACGTTCTTTCAAGTACTCCCACAAGAAAAAGTCACAAGACGATAAGTCCGGCGATCTTGGGGGCCACAGCACGTCACCGAAACGAGAAATGAGGCGCCCAGGAAACATGTTTCTCAAAACTTCCATTGATGCATTTGCAGTGTGTGATGTGGTACCATCCTGCTGAAAATAAACATTTCTGTGGTTTATCTGTCTTCTTCGTAGTTCAGGTAGAAAAAACGTATTTAACATGTGAATGTAACGCTCCGAATTCACAGTCACCGTAACGCCATTCTCATCAAAAAAATACGGTCCAATAATACCAAAAGCCGCAACCGCGCACCATACGGTCACACGCGCGGAGTGAAGAGGCCTTTCACGGGTAATGCGAGGATTTTGTGGGGCCCAGTAACGAAAGATTTGTTTATTTACTGAGCCATCCAAGCTAAAATGAGCTTCATCGCTCATTATCACTATTGGGTTTTCCTCAAACAACACTTGCATACGTACGGCGAAGTCTTCGCGTTCAACATAGTCCCTCTCGTTGAGCTTCTGAACAACCTGCATTTTATATGGGTGAAATTTAAAATCCAAACGCAAAATTCTTCTCACAGAATCACGGCTTAACTGCAACTCACGTGCATGTCGCCGTGCAGATCGACTTGGGCTCCTGTTCATTGCCTCTCTCACTGCGTCGATGTTTTCGGGCGTTCTCGCTGTTCTTGCAGGGCCTGGCGGCTTCTTCTTTGCAATATTCCCTGTTGTTCTCAACGTTTGCATCCATTTCAGGATTGTATTGCGGCTTGGAACCGCGCTATTCCGGCGGAAAATTCGTTGTGTTATGATAACTGATTCGCAATTTTTGACAAAAGTATCGTACGCGAATATGCGGTGCTGTATTGTCCACTGCTCCATTGTAACTGAATCGGTAAGTCATGCCGACGCGTATGACCCCTCCACCTTCTTCCCCACCACTAACGCCTTTATATTATCTATTTTAAAAACGTCAGTTTCCCGTAAGTCACCCTGTATAACAATAAACATATTCTTGCATCACAGTAAAAAAAAAAGGAAATTAAAAATATATCCCAATAACATACAATTATCTTGTTTTTATTTGAAGATGTTACCTGGATTTATTTAAAATGCAATGGGTATTAAAGAGCAACAAAGCAGAAGAGAACAATTCCGGCTATACAATAATGAAAGATGATTTATGTGAGAAGCTAGCAATCCATTTAATTCACCAGATTTGCATTTTAAGCAACTGTTTAGACTGACTCATTTTGTGATAAATACAATTCTACCAAACATATATGACACAGAAAATGTGGTGGCAATATCTCTTTTTCTAAAATGTTTTACTACATTAACTTCTTAACTACAGGATCTTATCAGGATCTTATTATTTGTTTCGAATTTCTATTTATCAATATCATCGCAAGCTGTTTCAAGAGCAGTAAATGAAATTTGTGATAATATAGTGCAGTACTTAGGACGAAAAAAAAGAAATACAATAAAAGCACAATTTATGGAACACCACACATTTTCTGGAACAATCGGTGCCATTGATTGCACACATGTGGCATTAATTGCCCCTCATGAAGAGGAACATAATTATTTAAATAGAAAAGGTTTTCACTCAAAAAATGTACAAATTGTATGTTAAAACTGATAAATACATATATCCCAAAGAATTTAATTGTTCTGCAACACTTTTTCACAGCGCATTTACTTCCGGCTTTCTTTGTAAGCCGCTAAATTTAGTCGTGACTAACTTTGGTGATTTTTCACAAAAATTTTAAAAAGCTCCGGAATATAATCATTTGTAACACGCATTTTTTCGGAAAAGGTGTTACGTAGTTGTGACAATTTGTAAAATGAACAAGAAATCTTCTATCAAAAAAGGATTTGGCAACCATAATAAATACTAATAAAATTTACAATTTTTCAAATGTGCAAAACATGTGCGGGACATGCCCGGTGGATATCAGCCAACCGTTCCTTTTTAGTCTTTATCTAACGTATACAAATGTTAGTTTTCTACATTATGTTTTTCTAATGCGATAGGTGTTAGGGTGTAGAAACGAAGCGATAGTTCCGAGGGTGTGAAAGGGAAGGAGTACTACTGTAGAAAATGATACGGAGTACCAAAACGATAGAAACGAAGCGATATATAGAATTCTATAGCGCACGGAGTTCCACTCCAGGACTAAATTTAGCGCTTTTAGAAGATTACTTCCCTCATCGAGTTATTAGCAGAGGTGTTTGGCCAGCACGGTCACAAGATCATACTGCGTTTGATTTTTCTATTTTCGGATTGCTAAAAAATCAAGTATATAAGACACGAATTAATAACTTAAATGACTTGATGAATACAATTAAAATTAAGTGTAATCAAATAACACCAAATGTATTGCAGAATATTTTTGACAACCTGAAACGTCGTATTCAACAGAATGGCGACCATTTTGAACACTTGTTATAAATTATAACAATTAAAAGTTCTAGAAATTACTTATTTATCTTGGTTGTTTGATTAATATCTCATCTTTAAAGTTTTCTAATTAAATAAATTAATCTAATTGTACTTGTTATTAATTTCATCACCATATCTCTCGATGATAAATTTTGACAGTGACAGGTAGATAACCTTCATACAATTTAATCTATATTCGCATTTCAAGAATGCAGAACATCATAATTTTATAGAAGAAGTTCATGGACAACTAGATGTAATTCTTTTTTGAAACACGTAGTATTACAATATTTGTGTCTCATAAAGATTCCTTTCGGCTAGGATATCAAAACAATAAACATTGTGCAGCCAAGATGGTAATAAATGGCTATCCTTGGGGTACGCTCTTTTCAAAATTTATTTCATCCAAAATAATTTTTCCAACATAGATACACAGCGGATATATCTTCCAAGAAAGTTTTCACAATTCCGATAATTATAGCAAACGCCATTTAAGTTGGCGCGTGGAGGGGTAAGTTCGCGCAGGATTTGAAGTAGTGGGGAGATCACTTTATGATCCCTTAGCAAAGACATTATGTTCCGCCAAACGTCAATGACAAATGAATTCTGACAATTACTTGAGTAGTGGAGGTGGACGTTTTTAAAAACTGCTTCTGCGAACTCCCTCTCTTCGCGCCAACTTAATTGGCGCTTGCTATACTTTAGGGAAATTTAATGATATTTGAAGTAAAATTGCAAATATGATTTGTGCCACTTGTCAAAGAGAAAATAATAAAATTGATATAATTAAGTAAAGCATCCAGTCTCTTGAGAGTTTAAGTATTAAAAATTTGGATAATGTATACACGGATTAATTGCGGTTCTAATTTTTAAGTAGTACTACTCTTGTATTTAAATTTTATTAAGTAATTAAATATAATACATTAAAATAATTGATTAATTATAATAATTGTTTATAAGTTACATTAGTTAAAAACAATAAGATGGTATATCTTTAAAAATATAAAACATGTATAGTTTATCACGGGCAAGAATTTATTTTTAATAGTATCGTTACAAATCGTAACAATCAAGTTTTAAAATAACAAGGGCGAATTTAATGCTTTCGACATAGAAATTTGTAAAACAACGAAAATATGTTTTAAGTAATCATATGAAATTTGTTGATGTAGTTTTAATTTATCAATGATCTCGTCTTTGTTACAGCCAAGAGGCCGTCAAAATTCGACAGAATCCGTGCAATCTGATAAATCCGAACGAAAGAAAAAGAAAGATGATAAAAAACGTCGATCCTCTTCATCCGAATCAGAATCTGAAAAGAAAACCAACGAAGATGATAAAAAGAAGGATTCGAAAACAAGTAAGAGGAAAGTAGCACTGTCTGATACATCAGATGAGGATGAAAAGAAAAAAGATAAAAAGAAGAAAGCTTCTTCCGATACATCAGATTCTGAAGACAAAAAAACAGAAAAAAAAAGCGGAAGAAAAAGTGTTGTCGATGTGTCCGATTCCGATGATGACAAGAAAAAAGACAAGAAGACGGAAAAGGCAATCGTTTCGGATGGATCTGAATCCGAAGATGACGACAAGAAAAAGTCTAAAAAAAATTTAAAAAAAACCACCGTAGTAGATACAGATTCTGACGATGAAGACAAAAAAAAATCTAAAAAAAATGTAAAGAAAGCCAATGTAGATACAGATTCTGGCGATGAAGACAAGAAAAAAGAGAAAGCGAAAAAAGCAGCCGATTCAGACGATGAAGATGCTAAGAAAGAAAAGAGGACTCCAGGTCGTAGAGGTGAAACTCGAAAACGCAATATATCCGAAAATTCCAATTCCGACGATGAATCTGATAAGAAGCATAAGAAACGTAAAGCTGATGAGGTAGATTCAGATGAAGAGAGGCCAAAAGGTAAAAAAACCGATAAGAAAAAACCTGATGTTAAAAATAGGAAGTCCGATAAAAATGATTCTGACAGAGAAGATAATTCCGATGATGACAGTAAAGGAAGAGGAAAAAGGGGAGAAAAGCGAAAATCCGATGTAAAGGCTGACAAAAAAAAGTCTGAAAAAGTTTCGAAAGACTCTGATGTCGAAGCCGAGTCCGAAAATGAAACTGAAAAGTCGAAAACAAAGAAAATAGATAAAAAGAAATCTGAAAGTAAAAATGACACAAAACGTGATAATAATAAAGTAGAAAAAAATAAAAAATTGTCTCGATTGGGTAAAGACGCATCGGGCAAGACAGGGTTTGATAGAGGTTTAGAAGCTGAAAAAATTATCGGTGCATCAGATACTACAGGAGAATTGTTATTCCTAATGAAATGGAAGGGGACGGATGATGCCGATCTTGTGCCAGCGAAGAAAGCAAATGTCACATGTCCACAAGTAGTTATTCAGTTTTATGAAGAACGTCTTGCTTGGCATTCACCAGAAGATGATTCTTGAATTGATGGTTTTAACACATTCGGTAAAAATACTTTTGCAAATATATCAACCAAGTACAGAAACTTACTATCTGCGTTTTTAATTTTTTATGAGTTCATATTTTTCTTGATTATTGAAAAAAAACAGAAACTGTTAATGAATTCTTATCAATTATGCCTCACACATCGAAATAATAATGCATTTCTACTTTTATAATATAACATTAACGATTTTTTATAAATCCAAATTATTAGCATTTTATATTTTGATGGTAAAGGCATAACTGTACTATATCAATTCAAATAATGACTTAATGTAAAAAAATACTGTCCTTAGAAACTAGTAAGAAAAAGCCTCACGTGTCCTAGTTGTCAGTAGTTTGTTTAAATTTACAAACATATTTGATTTGATTTTGATTTGTACAGCTATAAAAATTCGTTTATTCGCTAGTTGTTTAAGGTTAAAATGTTCTATCTCCAAGTTCTGTCTGATTAAGATTTAATTAATAATTATGTTTTTCTCAAATAAAAGTCTTTATTTCTTTTTTTTAAAATTTTTAACCTTTCCACATTTTCATACATCTGTAAGAAATGTATTCCATATTTAAAGTTTAATTTGGGATTAGTTTTTAAATGTAGGTGTCTTTAATTAAACGTATTTTTCAACATAACCTAGCAATATTGGAATTATTTTTTATTAAAGAAAAAATGGTATTTTTTAAGTAGCAATTTTCATTGTCAATATTTTATCTTATCTGATTTGTCATAACTAAAGCTGGGAATTATATGCACACGGAAACTAATATATGTTTCCAAAATTTAATTAAAATATGTAAAGTTTGAGTGATACACGCTGCTCACGATTCGAAGACGCGCACGTCAACAGTTTTTTTTCGGAATCACCATCACAACGCCGTTCATGATTCGAAAACATGCACGTTATTATATATAGGTCTTTCACGATAACAGACAAGACACGTGATAGTTACAAAACAGGGTTGACAATTCTACATTGCTTTGAGCAGAGATAAGTCGAGATAGCCAACTCAATACATAGTATTAGTTCGGCAAGATTGAACTGGTCAACTGTATTTGAAGATGGGAAAGAGGACGCGGATAACGCAAATGCTGGGAAAATTGAATTACGTATCTCCTGTTATTATTTTTGTATTTTTCTATAATAATTTATCTGTAATAGATATTTAGCCTGCGAAGTCAAAATCTATATATGTTAACAAATATATATTTTGACATCATCTGGCTAAATATCTATCAAAGATAAGTATTTTCTTATTCTATTCATACATTAATAAAAATGACAAAATTAAAAGGTTTTTTTTTAAAAACACCAAACATGTCTAAAAATTTATTTATTTAAAAGCATAATAATTATATATCATACATATTGTGTAATATAATTCATTTGCAAAAATGAAAAACTATTTTTTACAATATATAACACAACTTTTAAAATTTATCTCTGCTTTGAGCTTAGTTGTTAGTAAATAGTCTATAAAATTAGGTTTATGTCATTTTAAAATATTTACAACTATTAATATGCTTTATGTTATTATATATACAAACAAAATCAAAATGTATATGCGACTTTATTTATTTCAGACTACATATACAAAAATAATACAAAAAATCAAAATATATAGAGATTAAAGGACTTGTAACATTGTGATAAACATATACAAATAAAAAGAAAAGAATATTAATTTGAAATACTAATTTTATTAAACATTTATGCTGCCTTCAGAATTAGAATTACTTTCATTGATAAATGGTAATATGTCTTGCCTACCCATATTCGAATTTCTTTTTCGCAATGGTTAATGCTATTAGTCTAAATGGTAGGGGTTACTTGGTTTAATGCCTCTTTCCGTGATCTAACACATTCTTCTTTCCTATTTTATTTTTGTAATATGTTTATTATACCACATATTACCTTTATGTAAAGATATAAATTTAAATTATTGAATAAAGTATAATTAAATATATATACATTTTAACCATTCAACTAAATCTAATAATTTAATATAACTTTTATTTTGAATAGTACTTTGATAACTGGCATTATCTAAAACAGTTGTGGAGGGTTCTTCTAAATTCATAAGAAATTGATGCTCAAACCAGTATAAGAAATTGTTCCTGTTCATGTCACCCTGGTAATCCAGATGCTGTCTGTTGTAAATATTAATTCAACTTCAGAAATAAATCCTGTTTTTATTGTTTGATTACTTTGTATGAGAATTAATAAATTCCACTATTTATAAATTATAACCTAAATATTGCATGTTTGACGTAAGCGTTTAATACCCTAACCTGAAATGTAAACAAATCCATTTTGAAAATGATTTCGATTGTTTTGACAATATTGATGACGTGCACGTTTTCGAATCGTGAACGAAGTTTATGCATACTAAAAAAAAAAAACAGAATTCTATTCAAAAATTGAAGATAGATAAACTTGAAACAATAAAATTCCAAATATGAGATTTTATCAAGTGCTTCAAACGCTAGAGTTATTTTTATTTGAAGAAGTTTGCTTTTTTTAAACAATTTGAAATCGATATAGACCTCATTTTCATAAAATTAATGTTACTGATACTCAGTGTGCAGTATTGGTACAAGAAATTTATAGTCCGGATGTTTATTACAGTGTGATCATAAATCGTTGATTAAATTGGTGTATAGCAATCGCCAATTATGTTGGCGCGAGGAGGGGGTGCGCAGAAGCCGTTTTTAAAAACGTCCAGCCCCACTACTCAAGTAATTGTCAGAATACATTTGTCATTGACGTTTGACGGAACATAATGTCTTTGCTAGGGGATCATAAAGTGATACACGCTCAGAGGTTAAAATTATGATGTAAAACCAAATACAAATCTCCCCACTACTTCTAATCTTGCGCGAACTTAACCCCCCTCGCGCCAACTTAGTTGGCGTTTGCTATACCTAAAATATTAGGATTGAAGCAATAGCACTTATTTTTGATAATTCATTCTTCGTTCTCAAAGGTACGTTGCATTTGAAATTATTATTTATCTAGTCAATAAAACAAATGAATTTATTGCAATTTGTTAAAATAGACATGTTTGGTATTAAATACAGAGGTAATCGTAACATACGAACGAAGATTTCACAATTGATAAGGTAGCATTAAGGTAGGCAGATATTTTCTTGAAGGTAGCTTTGCGCTTTTACATGTGACCAACATGATAACGCTAGTTTAGTTCTTTTTTGTTAATGTTATCAGAATTTCTCTAAATTTGAGCGTTCCAACCCCCTTAACAAAATCAGAATTTGAACCATTTTGAACTTGTGGACATGCGCAGACGATGTGAATTTCAAATTTTGGAACAGTAGAACTGATAGGATCGCACAAACCCATTGTAAACTTGTAAATTTAAAAATACCTATTTCCGAATTGCCAACGTAATCAGCTATTTCTGATTTCACGTACAATATGTACTCTTATCATTTTGTTTATAAAACTCGAAGTAAAATTATAGTACAAAACTTAACAACCTTGACATTAAATTGGAATTTCCTAGAAGTTGTAATTTAAATTTTGCGGTTATTTTGAGTAGGCAATGCAATAGTCTATTTTTTGAAACGCAATAACGTAAATAAAGAGTTGGCAAACCATATTCACAAAACACCAACGGAATCTGCGACATCTATATAATATAGTTTACATTATAAACAGAAAACTGTATACTTTGAAATAACGGGTGTTCAGAAACGTTCGAAGTCAAAGTAGTCCTTGAAAATATGAAGTCATGTCTGAGATAGATTGATTTTTGACAGACAACAGTTTTAGTAATTATTACAAATCAGATACTTAAGTAAAGATATACGATTTTTTGTTCGGAGCCCACTTGACTTCGAATGTGTCTGAACACCCGTTACTAAATAACGGGTGTTCAGAAACATTGGAAGTCAAAGTAGTCCTTGAAAATATGAAGTCATGTCTGAGATAGATTGATACATTTACTTAATACAATTTTATAGGTTATCAAATTAGTATCAGATACTTAAGTAAAGATATACGATTTTTTGTTCAGAGCCCACTTGACTTCGAATGTTTCTGAACACCCGTTACATAATCAAAATTACCTTTTCGGAAGCAAATATTGCAAACATTTTAAAAATTGATTTCTTAAATAATTTCATACGTTTTAGAAAAACCTGTATATAATATGTATTAATTATAGCGTGAAATATAAGAAAAATACAGTAAATATTTTTGTAAAATATATGGAATTATATGAAAAAACATATTTTGAACATTTGTAGTTACTGCTGCGAACAATAAATTTTGATCGTCAATGTCATTCTTTTATAAAATGTAATTTGTTGTATTGTGAAGCGGTCGTAATGGTAATAACCTATAATTTAATCTGTCACATGTTAATAAAATTTACGGAACTTTTTGCAAGTTCGAGACCACAAATGTGCGCGCTTGGATAGGAATTATGGTTCCTAAAATTTTGTAGTTCCTGATAAAAACATACGTGGCGGTCGTATCGAGAAATTCACTAGATATTTATCTACTCACTTTAGAAATTCAGCCAAGTGTATGTTACGTGCCTTAATTCCAAATTTTGTTGGTAGTGTTCATGTAGTGTTATTCACCTGTCTTGTATTGCAATCAAAGTATAGACCTATGCAGAAATCAACAACAGGAATTTATCTAGGATGACAGAAGAGGAAAGAAATTAAGTAAATACATATTAGAAAGTGTAAACGGAGAATAGATAAGATACATAACATTTATTTATTATAATACAAAATATACATTAATAATACATTTATTGTAAACTTACTGGTTCAGCAAAACTTACATTCAAAAATTTATTTACAGAAAGGCAAATGTAATAAAAATATTTATTATAAACTTATGAGCTGCCCATAACTATTAGAAGTAAATTAATATATCTCTAAATTATGATGATGATATCGAACTACAATCAAAATCTTCACTGTCACTATCCTCTTCAACTCTAATGATGAATGGTTCTACTACTTCGTCAATTATTGCATCAAGATCTTTCATACGGGATTCTTCTTTTATAACATGGTTTATGCATTTTAGCCAAGTAGTAGCTGTTACATTTCCCAAGGTGTCAAGTAATAATTGTCTCACTTCAGATAATTTAAAGGTTTTGTTTTTGGCAGCCACTTCATTCTTTATTTGGGCCCAAACAAGCTCGATAGGGTTCAGTTCGCAGTGGTAAGGAGGTAATCGTAACACAGTTTTATTTTGTGATTTTGCTAGTTCATCAATAACATAGGAATTATAAATATTCTTATGAATTTTAACCAAGCTTAACAGTTCAGCTCTGACCATATCCTCATCATATTGTATTTCCTTACTTGTTAGCCAATTTTGAATATCCACCTTTCTCCATGATGATGATGGTGGCTTTTCTATTTTACGACTATGATATGATGCATTATCTATAACTATAACAGCATTGTCAGGTAAATAGTTTAATATTCGAGAGAACCATTCTTCAAAAACAGTGGCATTCATTTCATCGTGGTAATCAGTGGTTTTCTTTCCTTCATATAATAATAAGCGATCTTTTACAAAACCATTACAACTTCCAATGTGCATCAAAATAAGACGACGTCCCTTTCCTGCTGGATTTTTTAATCCAGTTGTAAGCCCTTCGATAAAGGCTTGTCTACGACTGTGAATACTTGTGGCACTCCACACTTTCTGTACTGTATGACCCTCATTCACCCAAGTTTCATCCAAATAGAAAATAGATCTGTCCTGAGCTCTATATTGTGAAATATCTCTGAGATATTGTCGCCTCCATCTTACAATGTCATCTCTTTCGGTCAAAATACTATTTCTGCTCCTTTTTAAGTATCTAGAGGACATAGCACAATTATATACATGTATTTCTATATAATAAATATTTCTTACTTAAAATTCATTTGCTTTATTAGCAAATACAATGTTGATCGACTCATGTTTGGCAAATCTTCGTCATTTCTTACTTGCACCAGCACCTTATCTAATGTTGGAGGTTCATTTTGTCGAAACATATTGTGAACTATTTGGCGTATAGCAGTTTTCACAGTCTCATCAAAGAATTTCAGTAAAGAAGGCCTACCACTAATCTTTTTAGGATCTGTATATTTTCCAGAGGCTTTATACTCCTTAACCACCCGATACACTGTTGCTCTTGAAATTCCTATAAGCATACTCTGTAAAATATAGATCATATGTAATAAATTGTATTCACTTCACTTGATCAGGGTCTGCTTTTCGGTACTACGCAAATGATTCCTATTTTCACGCTTTTTCGGAGGAGAACAAGCATGTTCACGGCCAGCGGCACTTGTACTTGGTTGTGCATCCATATTGGAGACCAACTATAAAACTCTTTTAATTGTATTTATTTCAATATATTGCTTATAAATTACTTACGAGTGTATCTGATAACTATTACTGTCGAACTCCGAAAAGAACTGGTAAAGTATATAATTAAATAACGGAGAAATAATAGAAACAAGGCTTAATTATAAACAATGTCAGTTGATCAGAATCTGAGCAAGATTTGTACGGTGTCATTTGGCCTTGCTTTCAACCAATGAGATTTCACTGTCAAAGTGGTCTGTTCAGAAATTCGTCTCTCTACTTTAAAAATAGAGTATAGTAACGGGTGTTCATTTGAAAAGTCAATCTAGTAGCATGTGATTTACTGAGAACATTTTGAAGTATGTCGTAAATTAAAATTTACTAGTTAACCTACGAAGTCGTATATTTTGACAGTTTCATACATACAAATAAATAACAAATTTGATTGACATTATCAAATGTCATTTGGATTTACGTTTACGGAACAACAAACACATACTAATATATATGCGTCTTATTCTATCAAAATTTCAAAGTAACCTAGATTGACTTTTCAAATGAACACACGTTATGTGTTTGTTGTTCCGTAAACGTTACTTCAAAATGTTCTCAGTAAATCACATGCTACTAGATTGACTTTTCAAATGAATACCCGTTAGCATTTTGTGTGAAAAATGTATCATATATATATATATATATATATATATATATATATATATATATATATATATACTGACTGTCCCGCAAAAAACGCCAACATTCATAATTCCGTTATTTATTGTCCGGTTTTATTTAAACAAAAAGTAAATTTAATAGCATCAAAAACACTATAAGATAGCAGTGTTTTATTTGTTTTCAATTGTTTTCATTAATGTCAAACGACAGTCAAGTTTTTTATTTTAAATGGCAGCATATATATTTTTGGCTATATTCGGATTGTATTTTTTTTTCTGAATTCAACGATGTATAACATGTTTATTTTTGATAAACGTTTATTGCAAAAAAAAACTTTATAAATTTCATCTTTGTCTTCCATTATTTATAAATATTCGAATGTGTCATGATGTCATGAAACATTTCAAATGTATGTATTATAAATATTATTATAAGAAACAAAACACTTTACAATAAATGTTGAAATTGCCCGCCACCTTGTTTAACACATATCGCACATCTCCTAATAATAAAAAATAAAAAAAAAACTATAAATTTCATCTTTCATTATAGTAGACTTGGCCCAGTCCACTAGCATTATGTCAATGTGCCTTAAGTGTCAGTTTGACTTTATTAAGTTTTCTGTATTATCCTGTTTGAACGTTTTGCTTTTGACGCAACAAAAAGCGTATTTTCGTTAAAAATGAATAACAATGAATTAACGGACATGTTACAAGTGTTCTTTGAATGTAATAAAAATCGCCTTCAAGCAGTTCGTCGGTACAGTGCTCGTTTTCCGGACAGAGAAGTTCCAGGTTCGAAAATATTTCAGAGAATTGAAAAGAATTTAAGAAATTATGGATCATTTACCAAACCAAAAACACAAAAACGGAAATTCTCCGAAGATAAGGAATTAGATGTTCTTCTTGCAGTACAGCAAAATTCACGAACTTCGATTCGCGAAATTGCACATAATATTGGGGTATCAAAAACTACAGTTCATGGTATTTTAAGAAAACACAAACTTAAACCGTACATAGCTCGAAAAGTTCATGTATTAGAACAAAATGATCCTGGCCGAAGAATCCAGTTTTGTCGTTTTTATTTAAATGCATTAGAACAAGACCCGAATTTTTACAGAAGGATAATTTGGTCTGATGAATGCACTTTTAGCAACAACGGTATTTTTAATAGAAACATACATCGACAGTGGAGTGCAGACAATCCGAGATTTGTAATTGAAAATAATTTTCAAAGACGTTTCAACGTAAATGTTTGGTGTGGCATTTTAGGTGATCAATTAATTGGGCCATTTTTCATAGATGGTTGCTTAAATCAAGAAAAATACTACACTTTATTACACGAAAATCTCCAAAACTTTTTAGATGAATTACCTTTGGCAAATTTAAATAGAATATTTTTTCAACAAGATGGGGCTCCCGCGCACAACGCCAGAGTAAATACTGATTTGTTGAACACCCAATTTGGAAATAGGTGGATAGGAACATCCGGTCCTATCGAGTGGCTTCACCGGATCTTACGCCCCTCGATTTTTGGTTGTGGGCTTATCTACAAGATCGAGTTTATTTAACAACTCCAGAAAATGTTGACATTTTAAGACAAAGAATTATTAACACTTGTCAAGAAGTACCTGCCGCTTGTCTTTTAAATGCGACCTTTGGAGTAATTAGGAGATGTGCGATATGTGTTGAACAAGGTGGCGGGCAATTTCAACATTTATTGTAAAGTGTTTTGTTTCTTATAATAATATTTATAATACTTACATTTCAAATGTTTCATAACACATTCGAATATTTATAAATAATGGAAGACAAAGATGAAATTTATAAAGTTTTTTTTTGCAATAAACGTTTATCAAAAATAAACATGTTATACATCGTTGAATTCAGAAAAAAAAAAATACAATCCGAATATAGCCAAAAATATATATGTTGCCATTTAAAATAAAAAACTTGACTGTCGTTTGACATTAATGCTATCTTATAGTGTTTTTGATGCTATTAAATTTACTTTTTGTTTAAATAAAACCGGACAATAAATAACGGAATTATGAATGTTGGCGTTTTTTACGGGACAGTCAGTACACACATATATATATATATATAGTAAAAAGGTCCGTAAAGTTGGCTCCCACATTTTTGCATTTTCAAAATTTAAATACGCCATCGTTTTGTGCTGTTTTGTGCCGTAAAGCACGAATTTTGTGCTCATCCCCTTCCCGAGATATTCGCTTTTGAAAAGTGGGAGCCAACTTAAAAAAAAAAAATCTTAAAAATTTCTACCGGAAGTGTCACTTTTACTTTTAGCGCAAAACGGTTTTTGGCTATTATCGCTGAAAATAGAAGGTTTTTCGTAGGCTTCCTAAGTATAGAAAAGTGTTTACAAATTAATTTTGAATAACTTTTGTCTAAAGACTTTTTCAAAATGTTGAAAAAAATTTTGAAAAATTTTTCATAATTTACGTTCACGAAAATTTCTCAAGAGTACAAAAGTGTTTAAAAGTAGATTCTCAAAAAACTTTTCTAAAAAAGTTTTTCAAAATTCCTACCGGAAGTGCCACTTTTACTCTTATTGCAAAATACTTTTAACTATTATCGCAAAAAATAGGTTTTCATAAATTTATGAAGTAGGTATACAAAACTATTAAGAAACTAATTCGTAATAAGTATAAAGAGGCCGTGTGGTGACCACATCTCTTTTTATAATAAATGTCTCACATTGCAAGCTTTAACTTTTAATAACTGTTTTTTTTAGGTAATATTTTAAATTCAAAATACATATTTGGTATATTATATCTCAATATCTAAACTGCCATTACTTGATTATGCAGAACATAATATTCAAAAACTCTTAATTCTATAACCGTTTCTTTCATTCTTTCACAGTTGGGAGAAAAATTTATTTGTAAATAGTTGCAAAACACATAACCATAACATCAAAAGGAAATAGGAAATTACAACTTATACATATATTTTTCAAGTAATAAAAATTATCGTTTTGCAATGCCAAATAAGTAATATACGGAGTGATCCATCTCAACTGAAGAGGGATGACACCGTAAAAATCCCTAGATTAGTACAATTTTATGTTAAACAGATAGCAACCATGAATAATTTTCTCTATCGTTTTTCGTTCGTTATCATTTTGTTATTATTTTTCACGTTCATTATTTATTATTTTCTCGTTTTCGATTTTTTCGAAATCTGTTTTTTATAAAGACACTATTATCAATCCGTCTTTAGATTATTGGTAAGTATTATTTGATTTTTAAAGCAAGTTTTACAACTTAAACATTTATGTAAACAACACCAAAGATTATTTAGAAGTTGTATAAATTATATTTATAGCCGTTCTCTGTGCAGCAAGATACTTTCATTGTTACGGCACACTTTCATAGTGGCGTGCAAGATGAAAATGGACAATGGACATACTCAGCACAATCCTACTTTAACCAGTTCATTGTTGAGTATGGGAATGAAAATGTTGTATATAATACATTTGTACAGCATCGAGATAGATTGGTGAAGCGATTCATGGAAACAGGCAGTATTTTAAAAAGAAAGCGTGAAGTTACACCAACAGTTTTGACCGATGACACCATAGCTGACATAGAACATAGAATACAAGTCAGTCCTAATAAATATATTCGGAAATTATCTACACAGTCAGGTTTGTGTGTAAATTTAAAACTAGAAATAATGTGTATATAAGAAAAACTATTGTAGATATATCATATGGAAGTTGTGCAGAGGGCTCTTAAAAACATTTGTATATGCACCCATATAAAGTGTCAGTATTACAGCAGTTATATCCTCATGAGCAAAGAATAAATTATTGCCAGTGGTTTAACAATACAATTAATGATGATAAAAGATTAGATATAACTTTCTTTTCTGATGAAGCTTGGTTTCACCTAACAGGTTATATCAATAACCAAAATTATCGCACATGGTCAACTGATAACCCACATGTATACCAAGAAACAAGTTTACATCCAATCAAAATAGGAGTGTGGATTGCTATGTCACGACGAAGTATTATTGAACCATTCCTTTTTCAATGATACTATAAATGCAGTTAGATATAGAGAAGAGATATTAGAGCCTTTTATTAATAATTTAGAAGAGCATGAGCTACATAAAGGCTATTTTCAACATGATGGTGCACCAGCACATACAGCACAAATCAATATAGATCATCTGACCAATATTTTTAATGATCGACTCATCAGTAGAGGATGTTGGCCAGCTCGTTCTCTAGATTTGACCCCATTAGACTTCTTTTTGTTTGGGTACTTGAAAAACAGAGTATTTGCTAACGTGTTAATTTGTGTTTAGAAAGTGAAGGTGGACATTTTGGACATTTACTTTAATAATTAAATACATTGTTATAAATTTGTTTTAGTGAATTATATTTGTATTTATCATTTGCACATGAATATCTCAATATTTATTTCAAGTACTAACTATTGTAACATTCTATATGAAATATTCTGTCTTATAATAAACATTTAAAATTAAATTTTATATATTTTTTATATAAATATGTAAATAAAAAATTGTCAATAGTTAACCAAACTTAAATCTAAGAGAGAACTGTCAAAAACATTTGAAAGAACATTAGCGCGCGTTTACAGGTGTGGTACTACCCAGGAATGCCATCTTAAATATTCCATTGCCAACCCTCTTCAGTTGAGATGGATCACTTATTCGTAATTAGTTACAGTCCTCGCCAGAGAAAACGGGACGCGTCTTATTGCGATTTTGGCTAAATTTTAGTTGTGTAATTAAGTATTTTCATATAACATTGAATGAATTAATTATCTTGTCATTACATATGTCATTAATGTCAAATTTTATCAATGCATAGTGTTTATTTACGTTGAAAATATTAATATGCCTCACGTTAATATAGTATGTAAAGCAAGAATTTGCACTAAAATAGAAGAAGGATGGTCTATGAGAAGTGTTGCAGATGAATTTGGAATAGGTAAGAGTACAGTAAGTAGAATATATAGGAAATGGAGAGAAGAAAGAAGTCTTTCGAGATCCGTCGGTACAGGAGCAAGAAAAATATCTGATGTATACCAAGATGAAGGCTTAGTTGCACATATGCATAGAAACCCTTTCGACACCGTAAGAGAGGCAATAAGAAATACAGGTTTTCCTGGATCTGTTAGAACAGGATCCCGACGAATAAGGAATGCCGGTTTACATTCACGTGTAGCAGTGAACAAAACTCTTTTAACTCCTGCTTCGAAAGGACAAAGAATCGGCTTCGCTCTGCAGCACATGGGATATGACGCTTGAGATAAAGTAATATTTTCGGACGAAAAAATATTTCAGTCGTCGTACAATGGACAAGTAAAAGTTTACCGGCCAACAGGCACACGTTTTGATGATAAATATATAAATAAAATTAAAAGGAATCCTCGATTTTCTGTCAACGTTTGGGGATGGTTATCATCGCGAGGTCTCGGAGTTGTGCACCATATTCGAAATCGACTTAACAGTGAAGAATATATAAATATTCTTAATAATGTGATGATCCCAACCGTCACACAATCTTATCCTGATAGGAATTTCATGTTTTTCAAGACAACTGTCCTGTTCATACCTCCGCAGCAACGAAACAGTGGTTTAATACAAACAACGTGACCTGTATGGATTTTCCTAGTTATAGTGGAGATTTAAATGTGATAGAAAACATATGGGGTTTAATGGCAAGACGTATTAATAAACAAAATCTTCAGGTGCATAACAATGAGCAATTACTTCAAATAGTACAAACAGCCTGGGAAGAAATACCTGAAAACTACGTCATTAATTTAATAAGATCAATGCCTCAAAGAATTAATGCTGTGATAGAGGCTGAAGGTGCTCTTACAAAATATTAATTTTAATTTAATTTAATAATAATTAATTAATTTAATAATAGATTTAAGTTAATAGATTTAAGTTAATAGATTTAAGTTAATAGATTTAAGTTAATTGATTTAAGTTATTACAATGTTCACTAAAGGTCTTTTTTACTTTTCGTCGTTTAAATAAATATTACTTGATGTGTGATGTGTGATGAGTGTGAGCCCATTATTAATCGTTTGAAGTTTGAATACTGTCAAATTGACAAATACATAATATTTTTCATCTATTACTAATTTCAAATCATATCAATAGCTGTAATCTTGACTTACAATAGTTAAAAAAAGTGTCCCGTTTTCTCTGGCGAGGACTGTATATTAGTTTTTATACTTATATTGCTATTATTTATTTGCCAAATATTCGTTCGAGTGAAGCTATCATCGGAAACATATGGCATACGGACACTTTCACGAGAAAACAGTATGCAAGTAACTGCAAGCAAAATTAGATTAGCCGCACTGATTTGTCGCTGATTTATACTGAATAGAACGCTAGTACTTTATTGATTTTGCTAATTATAAGATGCTAATTATCTGACATCAATTAAGAATAGCACAGGAAAACTATAAATTAAAACAAATAAATGCGAACAAAAATTATTAACCCTAGATAAGTTTAAAAATTGTTTCGGCTAATAAGAGTTCGTCTCTCCGCTCTTAATTATTTCCTGCCTTATGCATAGTCGTGAAGTTAATAGGGTCTAGTCTGTGATAGGGTGTTAGCTGTTAGTAGTCACTTTGCATAGAAAAGACATTTAAACTTGTTTACCTATTGGAATTGTTGGTTATTTTAAATACGATTTGGACAATCTTACTTATTTTTAATATATTTTGTGAATTTTTGCTTTTAAATTTGATATTTTCTTGAGATAAGAAGAATATAAGTATAATATATAATTTTACTTAAAGTTTGTATTGCTGATATTATGTAATTTTGAAATATGGAAGATTTATTTGATGTACAAGAGGGGTACAAGAAGTTGAGGTAGATATCATTCGAAATCTACTGTCGTGAGCAAAAAAAACGGGACAGTGTCAAAATCGTTATGTCAATTTCCTTGATTTTTTAGCGTTGTAATTATAACATTTGATTAACTTTCAAACTCTACGTCAAATTATATATCATAGTTGATAATTCAAAATTGAAAATGCCTTGTTACTAGTTTGAAAAATGGGAAATCATTAAGAAATATATCGGTTCAATTTAATATTGGTAAAAGTTCAGCCCCAAGAATATATAAAAAAAATGGAGGGAAGAGGATAATTTAAATCGGAAAATAATTTCCGCACGTAACAAAATTTCGAATACGCAAGAAGACGAAACATTAGTTACTGAGATTAGGCACAACCCTTTCAAAACATTAAAGGAAGCTATAAGAACAACACAATTTCCTGTCTCATCTTGTAACACAATGGTTACAAGAGAATGAAATTTAAACTTGAGATATCCAGCCGTACAGTCCTTATCTAAATCCCATTGAAAATGTATGGGGATTAATGAGATAGAGCTTCTACCCACGAGGAATTTTGGGAGATTGTTCATAATGCTTGGCATCAAATTTCTATAAATTTTGTACAAAATATTGTCGCTTCAATTTCTACAAGATTAGATGCAGTTAATAATAACGGTGGAATGACGAAATACTAATTATTTTAATGTAATAATTATTTTAATTTAAAATAATCTTTCTCTATCGTTTTTAGTAATTTTTATTTACATTTATTTTTAAAATGTTTAATTAATGTCAATAAGACACACATTTTTGACAATTCCTGACTTACTATTATGAATTATGAGTAAAGTTAGCCACTTAAGTAGTCACAATTTAAACCCACGCAGAAACAGTGTCCCGTTTTTTTTGCTCAAGACAGTAAAAGTCTATCTGGAACAATTGAATCCATTTGACATATATGACAATGCAAAATACCACATGAGAAAAGACGTTTTAACTTTTAACCAACAATAATCGTGGATTACCAGTAACTCTTGAAATTCGAGGTTTTGCAACAATTAAATATTTAGCTAAAGGAGCATATGGTGATGATATATACATATTTAACTGGCTTTGCAACATATTTATTGCTGAATTTGGTTTAGTCGAACAACATGGATTTACATGGCAAAAACCACAGCAATTTATTCCGTCAACAATATATATTAAGATATTTTGATTTGTAGACTTTAACAATTCTAATATATAATTTAATATTTATTGAAATACTTTAGGGATATTTTGATATAATTTTTATTAATATTAAATATAATATATACATTTATAAGTATTTACATGTAACAAATATTCATACCTACTTTATCCAATATTTTAAATTACTTCATCCTATTGTCATACTTATCTAATATACATAAGTATATAATAAACAGTCACAGTCAAACTCAATAGTCTGGCGATGTGGATATCCGAAAAAAAATAATGGAATCGTGGCTCGGGTTTTTGGTCTCTCAGCCCTTTATTTTATGTGTACAAACTTCTATGGCTCCTCATCGAAGTTTCTACACAAATAATTTGTTGCCCAGTGTAATTTTTGGTCGCCTTTATTTATGTTTTAATTTATAGTTTTTTCTGTGCTATTCTTAATTAATATTAGATAATTTGCACCTTATAATTAGCAAAATCAACAAAGTACTAGCGTCCAATTGTGTATTAAAATATCTGTTATAGTTCTGTTCAGTATAAACCAGCGACAAATCAGTGCGGCTAATATAATTTTGCATGCAATTACATGTACATACTTGCATACTGTTTTCTCGTGAAAGTGTCCGTATGCCATACGTTTCCGTAGATAGCTTCACTCCTTCACTCGAACGAATATTTGGCTAATAAATATATATTACTTATATGGCATTGCAAAACGATAATTTTTATTACTTGAAAAATATATGTATAAGTTGTAATTTCCTTTTGATGTTATGGTTATGTGTTTTGCAACTATTTACAAATAAATTTTTCTCCCAAATGTGAAAGAAACGGTTATAGAATTAAGAGCTTTTGAATATTATGTTCTATATAATCAAGTAATGGCAGTTTAGATATTGAGATATAATATACCAAATATTTTGAATTTAAAATATTACCTAAAAAAAAGAGTTATTAAAAGTTAAAGTTTGCAATGTGAGACATTCATTATAAAAAGAGATGTGGTCACCACACGGCCTCTTTATACTTATTACGAATTAGTTTCTTAATAGTTTTGTATACCTACTTCATAAATTTATGAAAACCTATTTTTTGCGATAATAGTTAAAAGTATTATGCAATAAGAGTAAAAGTGGCACTTCCGGTAGGAATTTTGAAAAACTTTTTTAGAAAAGTTTTTTGAGAATCTACTTTTAAACACTTTTGTACTATTGAGAAATTTTCGTGAACGTACATTATAAAAAATTTTTCAAAATTTTTTTCAACATTTTGAAAAAGTCTAGACAAAAGTTATTCAAAATTAATTTGTAAACACTTTTCTATACTTAGGAAGCCTACGAAAAACCTTCTATTTTCAGCGATAATACACAAAAACCGTTTTGCGCTAAGAGTAAAAGTGACACTTCCGGCAGAAATTTTTAAGATTTTTCCTAAAATAATTTTTTTATGTTCCATTTCTAAACATTTTCGTACTCTCTAGAAATTCTCGTAAGCTTAGTCGTTAACGAGATATTAACGGAGCCAACTTTACGGACCTACTTTTCAAACGGGAATATCTCGGGAAGGGGATGAGCACAAAATTCATGCTTTGCGGCACCAAACAGCACAAAACAATGGCGTATTTGAATTTTGAAAATGCAAAAGTGTGGAAGCCAACTTTACGGACCTGCTCTTCAAACGCGGATATCTCGGGAAGGGGATGAGCACAAAATTCGTGCTCTACGGCACAAAACGATGGCATATTGGAATTTTGAAAATTCGAAAATTTGGAAGCCACCGTAAAGTTGGCTCCCACTTTTCAAAAGCGAATATCTCGGGAAGGGGATTAGCACAAAATTCGTACTTTACAGCACAAAACGATGGCGTATTTGAATTTTGAAAATTCGAAAATGTGGGAGCCACCGTAAAGTTGGCTCCCAATTTTCAAACGCGAATATCTCGGGAAGGGGATGAGCACAAAATTCGTGCTTTACGGCACAAAACAGCACAAAACGATGGCGTATTTGAATTTTGAAAATGCAAAAATGTGGGAGCCAACTTTACGGACCTAGAGTAAAATCATTTTCGCATGAGACTGGCGCAGAAACACATTTTAGTAATTAGAAAGAGAGCCACCTCATAAATGAGAGAAACAGCTAGTAGTATAAATCCGTGTACTATACGAGCCACAAACGTTTATCGATTATTTGTCAGTCGGTACCAGGCATTTGATCGGTGTGTTTCGTAGTGGTGTTGTACGTACATTGAGAGTTTTCCTATTTGTAATATTATTGTTGTATTTTATCTATTAATTAATTATTTTTCAAAGCTATTCAAGAGTAAGAATGCATCCTCTTGTAAGTAGAAATATACTTATCATAAAATTCCTGAAAATTTAGTTGTATTTATTTACACAGGGTAAAATGTCTGATATGGCAACAAACTCTGTCCTGGAGGATGTGAGCCCCTGTACGAAAAAGAGAAAAGTTATTCTTGAACAATCTCGTGAAATAATTTTTAATTTTAAAAAACAAGGTGTGACAGGTAAATATATTTACAAATTAGGTGGATACATAATATTTAACCTGTAATAATATTACTTTTTTAAATCAAATTCAAAATTATAATTTATGTTGTTCATCATTTATAGGTCAGCTGCTAGATACAGTTGCAGAAGCAACAGGTATTTCTAGGAGCACTGTAGGTCGAATAATTAAAGAAGGTCCATGCTGTTGAAACAAGAAAAGTAAATTCATTCTTATCGAAAAAAATAAAACCACCAAAACCATCACCAAAATCTACTGTCGATAACTGTGGGGAAGAAATTATTCGCAGAATTATACATAATTTTCATGTGACTGAAAAGAGAAGACCCACAATAAATGCCGTTTATAATAAAATTCACGATGATGAACGAATCGGTTTTGCAGGAGGGCTATCATCTTTTAGGAAATTATTGCTGCGAATAGGATTCAGGTACTTTTTTTTATTATTTTTAGTAATATCACTCTAAACTTTTTATTTGCTAGATGGAAAAAAACTACTGATAACCGTAAGATTTTAATGGAGCGGTTTGACATAAGAGAGCTGAGGTGTTCTTACATCCGCGAAATAACAAATTATCGTACCCAAGGACGTCCAATAATATATACAGGTATAAAAAGCATTTAGAAAATCTATTTAGTACATATTTTAAGTACATAAGTAATTTTTAGATGAAACTTAGATACATGCAGGGCATACATCTTCTTTTGGATGGGTCGATCAATCTAATGAAGGCTTAAAGTGTCCAATTTCAAAAGGGAAGCGTTTAATAATTGTTCATGCTGGTTCTGCAGAGGGTTTGCAGAAGGGGTGCAGCATAGATGGTATATTTGCAAAAAAAGGCCACACCGTCCTGAGATTGCCACCATACCACCCAGAACTAAACCCGATTGAAAAAATCGGGCATTGTAAAGAATCGGGTTGCATCAAGAAATGTTACATTTCATATAAATGATGTTGAAAAATTGGCGAGAGAAGAATTTTCAAACATCAAGGTAGAGGAATGGTCAGAAACTTGTCGACATGTAGAAGGTGTAGAAAAAGATTACATTATGAAGGAGCACATAATGGATGATTTTTGTGAAGAATTTATTATTAATGTCAATAATGACTCTGAAGATGATTTCTACGATTTTTCAAGCGATGAAGACTGAAGATTTTAAATGTTTCAAAATATATTATATTAATTTTGTCATCAGCGAAAATAAATATTTGATTATACATTGTATGTATATTTGTTTTAAAAAATACAAAAAATTTTCTAGGCACATGCTTGTGTATTTATCTTCTTTGAATGTCTCTAAAGTGAGATTTTGGTTAGGAGTAAAATTATAATGAGAAAAACCAAAATTAATGTTAATGAAAACCATATTACAAAATATGGATTAATATAATAATAATTTGTAAATACAAAGACTTAAATGTGAAAGCATTATAAAAAGAAATATTTCATTGAAAATACAATTTATAAAAAATTTGTTACATAATACCTATTGATTTAATAATTATTTTATTCTTCGCGAAGTAATAAGTTTATTTAAAATCGACAACAAAACATAATTATTATGGCTTAATATAATTAAATATTATTTAAATTTAAAACTGCCGCCTATATTGTCAAGACTGCTCAATGTTTTTAAGGTGTTCAGTATTTTTGTAACGTCATCGCTCGCGCATCTTCAGTCTCATCCGAAAGTAATTTTACTCTATAGTTGTGAATAAAGAAGCAACAAAAATTCACATATTTATTTATTTATTAATTATAATGGCATAATCAAACAAATAAAATTTATTAATACGAATTAATAAAAAAAGATAGAAAAATCAAATGAAAATTAATGAGATACTGGAGTTTGAAGCTGAGAAACAAGATGATCAATATTGGGGTCAATATCAGTAGTACATAGGCGCAAACTGTTTTCTAAATTAACATCTGTAAGCCGAGTATGATGCCTATTTTTATTAATTTTCATGATTGAAAAAAGCTGCTCACATTTATACGTGCTTGCGAATGTGCAAATTATTTTTCGTGCGAAAACTCTCAGCTGTGGATACTTTACTTCGGAAAGGTATGTTCTGTAAAATTCGCTTAGTTCCACATCATCAAATTTAGACTTCAAATATAGAGTCTTATTGAAGTTCGATCAACTCCATTTGTATAGGTGAAACGGAGCATCTTCCACATTACACTTACAAGGATTTGCAAAAATATTGAAAGTGCTATCCATATTCTTAAAATCGGAAAATCGATCAGTGAATTGCTCTGACAGTAGTTTCAGTTCTTCAACATAGCGACCGTATTCAATGTTTTCGTGACTGGATAATGTTAAAAAATGAAAACAGTTTTTACTTCTCATTTGTGTTTCCCACAAGCGAATTTTGTTTTGAAAAGCTTTAAGATGACTGAACAGTTGATTTACCAATTGCCCTTGTTTTTGAAGCTTCAAGTTCAGGTCGTTTAAGTGTCCTGCGATGTCTGCCAGGAATGCCTAGTCACAAGCCCAAGTTGGATCACAAATTTGCGGCAATCTTTTCTCTTTCATTTCCATAAAATCAGCTATTTCTTTTCTAAGGTCATAATACCTTTTCACCATTTTACCTTTGCTTAACCACCTTACTTTGCAATAATATGTCACATCATCATGTCCTGAAGAGAGTTCATCCAAAAATGCTTTAAACTGACGATGGTTAAGACCGCGGGATCTAATGAAATTAATGGTATTTACTACCACATCCATAACATTCTTCAGTCGAATGGACTTAGAGCACAAGTTTTGTTGGTGAATAATGCAATGCAGAATTATTAAATCACATTCTTGCACATTCATAGCGGTTGCTCTTTTCTTCAGAATTCCGATAAAACCTTTTCGTGAACCGACCATTGAAGGCGCACCATCTGTGCACACTCCAACTAATTTACACCACAGTAAACTATATTGCTCAAAAGTACCTACATTGCACCAAGGCAAAAATATCTTTCCCAGTAGTGGTCCCTTGTAGCGGCCCTAAAGCCAGTAATTCCTCTGTCACTGCAAATTCTTCATCAACACCTCGTATAAAAATAGTTAACTGGGCTGTGTCAGATAAATCTGTACTCTCATCCAAAGCAATCGAAAATGCTTGGAAACCAGCCAATCTATCGGTCAATGTTTTTTTTGATATCACTAGCCATCATATCTATACGTCGAACAACAATACGTCGCGATAAGCTCACTTTCTCAAACTCTTTCTTCTTTTCTGGGCACAAAAGTTCTGCAACATCTACTAGGCACTCTTTAACAAACTGTCCCTCAGAAAATGACTTCGATGCTTTCGCTATTTTGGAACTAATTATAAAACTAGCTTTAACAACACTGTCTAGATATGATTTTTGTGAATGAAACATTTGTTGCTGTTTCCCTAAATCGGTAATGAGTTTTTTAATTTTATCCTTTCTTAACTGGCCCGTGAGCAGGCGCGGCTCGTGATGACGTATTTTGGTTTGCAGTACAATGATCCGAGTGCTTCGTGTATTCTCGTGTACTAACTGTAACGTTTGCTTAGTAAACACCGAAAACACACGAGGCACTCGTATCATTGTACTGCAAACCAAAATACGTCATCACGAGCCGCGCCTGCCCGTGAGTAAATTATATTGAGCGAAATGTTTGCTGGAGTAATGTCGCTTCATATTGTATTCTTTTAAAACAGAAATTGTTTCATTGCACAACAAACACTGTGCAAGATAAAAAAATATTCATCAGTCCATTTGTCTTGGAATTGACGACATTCTGTGTCCACTTTCCGCTTTTTTAAACCAGACATGTTGATAGAATTTGCTTGAATGACACGCGCGCTGAGCGCTTTATATATTACCTAGAATACTCTCGGTCGTACGAGAGTGCTTCAAGCGGATCGGGCGGCTTCCCGAATGTTTATCTGTTTGTTTCTTTCTATCGACTATTTCTGGCTCGATCTGTGGTGTTCCACTTAATAATAACGAGCCATCGAAAAAAATCATAATTGGAGTAGAATGTGAAATTGGGTTGGTACTTTAGCCACTTCCACATAATGACATTTATTATTTGACATCGAAACTATAAGTTTGTGTCGAATTTTTCAAAACTCTTATTAAGAAAATTAAATTTGTTTAGATGTAAATCGACATTTTCAACAACTTCTGTAACTATATGTAAATTTTGATTATGATTTCGATATTAAATAAATATTTGTTTTCTTTTTTGTTGTAGTATCATTTCAATGCCATAACCTTTTTTACAATGAAACTGTCAAGCATCACGTAATGTGTCTTCAAGGATTGTATAAGAACATAGGATTGCTCGATCCCGCAATATTTTCGCCGCGTAGTGGGGAGCCATGACGTCACAAACGGATCAGGTTGAACGCGTTCACTACTGTAAAGCACCTTATAAAATGTGTTTAGCTACTACAGCAATTAATTATCGAGTTATATTAGTGCTATTATTATGGTATATAATATTTCATTTGATAATAAGTATAACATATCCGTCAGTGTACTGTTATAAATATAATACGCGTTTTTATTGCCATAAGGTTATACTTTGTTTATAATTTAAAAAAGAACTTTTCCAACTTCAAATAAACACATTTATTAGGTACATAAACATAAATAAAGAAAGCCGATGAGCCAAAGCAAAAAATATATATTTTTCAATTAAAAGAGTCAGTATATAGCAATGTTTTATTACGCAGTAATTAAATAAAAACGAATCAAGTAGTGGTTTTTCGCATTTTTTTAGCTAGTGTTCGTTGAGTGTCTGACGGTATACTAGTAGAAAGCTTACGTTTACTCGATTTTTTAGCATTGTCAAGGGTTCTTTTTGTATTTAAATAATTCATACGGATAACAGTTCTTAATTTACAAAATAATTTTATAATAACAAAGCACAAATTTTCTCGCTTTTTAATTTTTAAAGCTAGTTTTTTAACAACCACTGTTTCTTTCCGCAGTTTATTATCGCCATGATATATCTCAAAATATTTGTTCCACTGTTTAATTGTACTTAAGAAATCTGTTGAGGGCTTAATAAGACCACCAAAAGAGAGCTGTTGTACCCATGAGGGTAAATTGTAGGCGTGATCGGCTTTAATTTTATAAGTATAATCGCCGAGTTGGGGATGACTGTTTTTAAATTTCTTCGCTACAAAACCAGCAATGTACTCAAATGCATCGTCCGTTGTTTCTGGTGATTTTGCATCAGATATTTCTGAAATCCCTGATGATGAAAACGAGCTTCCATTGCTACTTTGAGTTGCATTGCTGTCAAACTTCTCTTCCGGTAATTCAAGTGAAACTTTCGCTTGTTCCAAAACTGTGGCCACTATATATTCTTCAGGAACAGCTTCTTGAGTGTTCACCTTTAAAAAAAGTATAGCTATGTAGATAGGTACCTATATAATACTAGGAATATGTAAAGAATTAATAAACACATTTTATGTACCTGTGCTTCTAAAATACCAGGATTCTTCCCAAGAATAATAATTCTTATTCTTTTGATGGCTTCCAATGGAGATGGATGTTCATTCGGCCCTCGACATCTAGGCTGGAAGAAAAAATTCTCCAAACAATCCTGATTAAGTTTATGAGTACATATATAATGTACATCTTCAAATTCGGTCTTCATATCTCGTAAAAGTAGTTTCAACGATTCTATAGAAATTATTATTCCTTTCTGAAAAATTTGCAAAATGTTTTTTCCTTCAGCTCTCATGTCAAATATTAAATCTCTAACTTTATTTAAGTGTTGTTCTTGGTCCTGTAAATAAATTCCAAAGGGGCTTTCATAGGGTCAGGGCCAGGAGATCTAGTCACATGGCTATTAAAAATATCAAACCAAGAATTAATATTGTCTATGAACATTCCGACATCTTCAGCAAGTTTTTTATCAGGGCCTGGTTTGTATCGTAATAATGCCTGGGCGGTCTTATGTGATAACAATTCAGCCGCTAGTCTTACATTTTGTCTTTTACTCTTTTCAACTGTAATATGCTTTTCAGAAATTTTATAACAGGAATTTACTTCTACATTGGTTAATTCTATCAAACTTTCTAAAGGTTCTTTTCTTATCTCTTTCTTTCCAGCACTTCTCAATATAAATCCTGTGTTCAAAAACCAATTACGGAGAAGTTTCAGTAAATGCGGAGCATCTGCGAAAACATAAACATTTTTCTTGGTTTGCGGATGCTCGAAATAGGTCTTATTTATGTCAACGGACAACGCTTTCCAGAGACCAACATTACTGCTTCCGCAATCACTTACAATTGCAACACAGTTATATGATATTTTATGCAATTGGGTGATCAGATCCATTAACACATCCTTTGTCATCTTTTTGTCAAAGTCTAGATAGATAGGCTGTTTCCAAGTAGAAAATAAGCTTCTAACCATACAGACTTGCATTAAATTGTAAGGACCTGGCACCTGATCTTCACCAACACAATACTCTAAAATGGTTTTAACTTTGACTTCATCAAAAGAAATGACTACAGTTTTCTCTCTTGCAGACATATTTTCTCCTGCTACCTTTAGAAAAGTTAGTACATCTTCTAAAACTCCCGGCGTTATTCTGATTTTTGATGCCCACTTTCTCAAAGATGACAACGCTGGCAACGGAAAATTAAGTTTAGTTCGCAAAAATATATAGCATTTCTTGCTGAGGTAACGAATAGTAAAAGCAACTGCAATCTCTTCAGTAGTCCAATTAACGCGTTTCTTTTTGTTTAGAAGAATAGAAATTTGATTTTCTGTTAAGAGTTTTCTCAGTATTTTTACCGTTTCCTGTTTTTGTGCAGGTTTATCTTGCTTGTTCTTTCTTCTATATTATAAAAGTTGTTTTCTCTGCAAATTCAATTTGCGTTTCATAATTTCTATCTCTGTAGATAATTTAGTGTGACTTTCACGAAGCTCCGCATATTGTTTAGATAATATATTTTCTGCTGGGACAGTTAAAGGCTTATCGGTTTTAAATTCTGCTGTTGAAGACGCTGTTGACAGCTCACTTGCCGCTAAACATGAAGCTATCGATTGTTCGGCAATCAATCTATTTACTTCTTCTTTCCTTTCATTTTCCTTTTTTCTTTTTAAATATGCTTTCCCTCTTGTCGCAACTTTCTTTATATCTTTGGACATTTGTGGAAGATTTACACTAGGCACAGCAGTGTATTTAAGCTGTTTTCGTACAGGTAACCCTAGCAATAATTACTATGTATTAGAATAACTTATCTCATAACGTATAAATACATTTATTACCTAATAATTCGTTCCGCATATCACGTTCATAATCGTTTGCATTAAAGTGGATTGAGCAAATTTGGCTAGTATTTGGATTCCACTTATCTGCTCGTTTGCAGCGCCTTATCCATTCTTTACGGACAGTATCGGATACGAAGTTTGTCGCCTTTGGAAAGTTGTGATAAACGATTTCTCTATTGGTAATTTTCGTAGAAATACGACTGTTATTACAGCCAACTACCGCACAACGACGTCCTGGCATTTCAGTCGCTAATTGACAAAGGGTAACGGCGAACACTAAATTAAAACACTTTACTTTAACTTAAGCAACCCAAGACCTCAACTATTTATCAGTGCGACTGGTCCGTTTGTGACGTCACAGGAGGCGGAGTCACGGCTCGATGCGAACAACACTGCCGGTATAGGGATCTGGCTATCCTATGTTCTTATACAATCCATGGGTGTGTCCTGCAATACCTCCTCTACCTGCCATTTTAATAGAAATTATGAACAAATAACGAATTAATACGAATCAATAAGTATCAATAACATGTTTCAATGACAAAATGCCTAGTCACCGAAATTTGTCAACGTTGCAGCTGATTCCGTATGCTAGTGGCGGGAAATTCGGATGGGAGCCCTAAACTGCAGTTTTACCTTTTCTAATTTACCAATGCCAGCCATTGTTTCCTTTTACAATTGCTGTTATTTTCTTTTACTTGGAATCATGAGTTCGTAATATTCTCGTCGCCATTTTTTATGTTCTTATCTAATATTGATACATAAGTCTGATAACATAATGAAATGCAAACGTTTTAATTTGTTGCACGTACTTTATTTTACAGTTTTGTACATAACCCTTACAACGTCTTTATATCGTATTATATCGTTGTCTTTTTCATTACTTCCAACCCCTGAGTATTAAAGTATCAAATACATTACAATTATCAGTCTCATTTCCATTGTATATTATAGGTTTGACGCATATTTTATAACGGGTGTTCAGAAACATTCGAAGTCAAAGTAGTCCTTGAAAATATGATGTCATGTCTGAGATAGATTGATTTTTGACAGACAACAGTTGACATTTAATAATTATTACAAATCAGATACTTAACTAAAGATATACGATTTTTTGTTCAGAGCCCACTTGACTTCGAATGTTTCTGAACACCCGTTATATTCTGACTGGCTATAGTCTGTTTCACCCAAACTTCGAAGTATTGGGTCTTATGGAGAATAGCCTCTCTTATTAACTTATAGCGATGCTCATATAACTATCTTTTTTTAACAGTACGACATTGCATTTGTTTTGGCACACTTTGTCTCTAGGGGAAAATTTTTATTTTGTGTTTGTTATATACTCTACTCCCTGTCACTTGAAATTTTCGATCTGTCATCTTTTGTGTATATTTCGTTTTGTTTGATTTTCTTTGATTTTTTCACTTTATTTGTATTAATTCTTCTTGTCGAAACGATTTTGTTTAATTTATGCACATCTACCTATTTTTGCATTAATGATTTTAACTAAATTGAACGTCTTGTAAATACAGATTTAAGACGAGAGTTTTCTAACCTAAAAGGTAAACAACATGCATTTTGAATGTCAAATCGATAAATCAATATCTTACGTATAGCCAGCCTATAAATGAAATAACCCTATTGTTAGAAATTAGGCAACAACAAATGCAATCTCCATAAGAGCAATACTTCGAAGTTTGGGTGACATATACTATAGGTTACTCATGAATTTATTACACCAAACGACATCTCTGAGGATATTCTACATGTTTTATTGGTTTGGCTTCTGACTTTGGATGTTCTATCTTGACTTGAAGAAACTCTCACGTATCAGGGCGTGGGAGTTTCTTGAATGTGATATCCTGTTCTATTAAGTTGTCCTCCGCCATGAGTTTAAATCAGCAATTTTGTTTTTGGCCTAGATATTTGCGTGTTTAGACTTCTAGCTTTCAGAAAGAATGAGTGAAAGAGTCGTAAGTCATTTTCATTTTCAGTTATCACCGCATCATCAGCGTAGCATGTAATTTTAACTGCATTATTTATAATTATTATAAATTGAATAAAGGAAGATTACAAAAAACATGTTTTATTTTATAAATTAGTTACATTTTATACAGAATGTAATTGTATTGTATTTTATCTAGTCTAAATTATCTTATAAAAATACAAATATACATTTATTGGACATTTGCGATTCTTTTGTTATTTGTATATTCTTAATAATATAGAGTGGCGGTATTTCAAGAGGTAGGTCACGATCTGCAAGAAAAAGAAATTCATTAGATAGTCTCAATTACATGACACAGAATGTATAATCAGTTTGAAAACGTTAGGTATATTATAAATATAGACTTAAATATAACACAAGAACCATTTAAAAATGAAAAAAAATAAAGCATAGTACTGTATTAGTATTGTTTAAAAAGAATTATTTCATAACATAATGATCTTTTAATACAATGAGAGCGAAATTGATTGAGGACATTTGGCATACCTGACTTAGATACGTTTTAGTTGCTAACTTCAAAGTTGTTGTTAATGAAGTTGAATATTTCGTGGCATATTTACGGATATATATAAACTAGAGCTGCCAAATGCCCTGTCAATTTCGTTCTCATTGCATTAATCCGCAGGGACTATAATATCTCGGCCTAAATATTAAAAATTTTAGGTGAAGCATCATTTCTTTAGATTTTTGGAATGGAATTATACATTGTTAACTAAGAAACAGAAGAATTAACGTCTAATCAGTGTTGCCAACCGGAAGGTATCTTCCCTTTTTAGAAAGTTTTAATTACGAAGGTAGTAGATCTCTGTATATTTATAAAAATGGTAAAAAAAAACCATAGGACAAAAGGCATTTCTTGCTCAAATAGGAAAAAAAAAATATCGGTGTATAAACAGAACAGAATTTCTCCTTCAAGAGTGTACGTACGCATGGCCCCCACAAGGATGGGGCTGGGTTGGGAGCCCTGGGCAGGCGCCCGGGCCCATCCCTACGCAATTTATTTTTTTATGTTATTATAATTTAATACTAAAAAATATTTTGAGTATTTTTTATCCAATGAAATTTTAGAAGATTCTACAACTAATTATAGCTTAAAATTAAAAATATATGTTTATGATAAACCGTTTATCATATATAAGCAATTTCAAGCAATTTCTTAAACTTGTGTACTACAATTAGACTTTTTTTGTACGATTCCAGTAACAGTGTCTACTGCTGAAAGATCTTTTAGTAGGCTGGCGAATTCTTTTAAAACTTAGCGTAACATGCCAACGTCGTCTTAACCATTTAGCAATTGAATTTCCGACGTAATTGATCATTTTAGTCAGAAGAAATCTCGGAAGACTATTTTTAATAGTCTTATTTTGTAGGCGGTGTCTATGACTTACATAAAGCTTCTTTCATTAAGAGCGATACTTTTTAAAATTTTAATTTCCAGTTTCAAATATATTTTTTAGTGTGCTTCCAGGTGTGAAAATATCCAGTACAATTTGCAGTTTCATCATGCAGCGACTCACGATTCCTGAACGTTTAGCAATCATTAAAAAAATTTACTTAAGTGGCAGCTCAGTTCTGGGTGTTCATCGTTTGTTCACCAGAGAATAGGGTCGCCATCACCGTTTCTCCATTCAGGCTATACGCCGCACTGTGGCCAAGTTTGAGCGGGATTTCACTTTACATGACTAGAAGCCACCAAGAAGACAACGCAAAGCGCGAAGTAAGGAAAATATTGCTGCAGTAGCGGCCAGTATTGTGGAAGAGCTGAATTTGTCAGTTTCAAGACGATCTCAACGGTTGCGGCTCTCTGAGACATCAACTTGGCGAATCTGGCGAAAGGATTTGGCCTTGCATCCATACAAAGTTGTATTAACCCAAGAGTTGTAGCCAAACGATCACAGATTGAGTTCGCTGATTGGGCCATACAGCAGTTGGAAGCTGATCCTGATTTCAGTGGCAAAATTATCATCTCAGACGAGGCGCATTTTTGTCTTAGCGGCTTCGTCAATAGCCAAAATTGTCGTTATTGGAGCGAGCAGTTCCATGAGGCGTTATTGCATTCAGAAAAGCTCATTGTGTGGTGCAGTTTATGGCGTGGCGGCGTCACTAGACCTTATTTCTTTCGAGATGATGAGAGAAGATCCGTTACCGTCAACGGTAACCGCTAAAGGTCAATGTTATGCGAATTTCTGTGGCCAGAACTCGAGACCATAGATATTGAAAACATGTTTCCAGCAGGATGGCGCTACGGTCCACACAGCTGATGCTACGCTCGATTTTCTGAGGGAAAAGTTTAGCGACCGGATCATCTCAAGAGGTCGTGTAATTTGTCACCCATGGATTTTTTTATTTGGGGCTACATTAAAGCCCAAGCCTATGCTTACAAGTCACAACCTTTGGAACATTTGGAGGCGAACATTCGTCAGGCTGTCGCAGACATAACGCAACTAATGTTGGACAAAGTGATTAACAATTGAAGCCATCGTTTGCGTCAATCTGTTCAAAGCCGTGGTGGACATTTGAACGATATTTTATTCAGAACATACCTGCAATCTCTAAGCTTCAAAATAGACCGCAATTTACTTTGATACGTTGAGTCGTTCTTTTTTTCAAATTTTAAAAGGTATCACTCTTAATGAAAGATCCTTTAGATCCAAATTTTAGTTTTTTGTAACTATTTCTATTTTAATCTTAGTGTCCTAAATAAATATATCTGCTCAAATCTGCTGTGGTTGTTTTTAAGTAAAATAATTTTATAAATAAAGTTTAGTTTGGACTTAAATAGTTACCATAATTATATCCGGTATTTTCAGTTTAAATAACATTTTAAGAAGAGTATGAGCAAAAAATAATCATGCGATTATAATGTAGCACGCGACTGTAAAATAAGGTGGGGGAGGTGTCTGGGTCTAGGGCCCGTAATCGAATGTGGGGGCCATACGTGCACGCGTTTATTTTGTGGTTATATCATGTTAAACAAGCGTCCACTATTATGTTTTTGATGTGTTTTTGTCCTGGCTAATGCTTATGTACGAGGGAACGTTTAAGAAGAGAAAATAAAAACACCAAATTATTTTTCTTTTTCAATATATTCACCTGCAACCCTAAAACATTTTTCAGATCTCTCAATTAACTTGTTATGCTTTCATAAAAAAAATGTTTTGTCTTTATCTGAAAAATATGCCGAAACTGTCCTTTACTTTATCGCTTGTAAATTTTGTTCCAAGCAGTTCTTTTTTCATTTTTGGCAACATGTAAAAATCACTCAGAACGATAGGGTGGGTGATTTAAAATATCGGAGCCCATTTCATGCAGGGCGGCCAGCGCAGCAAGGCCCTTGTGGACGACAGTATTGTCGTGTAGGAGCAGTACACCCTTCGTTAATTTTCCACTTTTTTCTTCCTTAATGACTTCTTTTAACCCCTCCAGGATTGAAGCGTAGATTCTTCAGTTATGGAAATGCCTTAATCTTTGCAATCTTTGCGGGATTTTCTCAATACGTTGCTGACGTGTTGGATTGCGGGTTACAAGTTGATGTCGTATATACTGACTTTGCCAAGGCATTTCGTCGAGTGGATCACGCTAAATTGGTGAGTTTTGGATTTAGTAAACCGCTGCTTGACTTTTTAGCTTCGTACCTACATAATAGGCCTCAACGTGTATTATACAACGGATATTCATCAACATCTTACATTGCTGCTTCTGGAGTTCCGCAAGGCTCTAACTTAGGTCTACTGCTTTTTATTATTTTCATTAACGGTCTCTCAGACCAGATCGAGTCTAATAATATTTTCTTTGCCGATGACTTGAAGTTGTTTTTTCGAGTCTCCGACTCAAAGGACTGTCTTCGACTACAGGCCAATCTGGTTAACATACAGACTTGGTGCAAAAATAATAATTTACCTTTGAATCCCGTTAAGTGCAAGATTTTATCTTTCACCAAAACGCTTAATGTTATACACTTTAATTACCAACTTGGGGACGTGAGTATAACACGTGTTGAATCAATTAAAGACTTGGGCGTTGCCTTTGTTATGAAACTGACCTTCAATGAGCATATCAGCAATGTGTCTAAGCAGGCCACACAATCCCTTGGATTTATTATCCGTAACTGTGGTGAATTTTCTAACGTGAGCGTATTGATTTCCTTATTTAACTCATTAGTGAGATCAAGTTTGGAATATGCCTGCTTGATATGGTATCCATTTCATCAAGCACAAAAACGTCTACCTGAGCAAGTTCAGCGACGATTTTTGAAATACATGTGGCCTAAGGTGGACGGCGTCTATCTCCTTAGGGGCTTTAGTCACATTCGAGTCCTTTTTCGCTTCAACGTGCTTTCTCTCTCCTTTAAACGTTTTGTAGCCAGCCTCAACTTCCGTTATAGGCTTATTCACAACGAAGTTGACTGCTCAACGGTATTATTTTACTTTAATTTTCTTGCCCCACTATTCTTCTCACACGTCCTTGCGTGTTGGTCAGGTCTCCTGTCAATGTTTTGAACAGCAACTTCAATCAGGTTTCTTCTGATGTGGACATACATTTCTATAGTTTGTTGACCTTCAAACGGTTTCTTTATGGCACTTGCGATATATATTCGTTTTAGTATTTATCTCGCTTTAATTAATTGCTGGATGTTCTTGTTATTTGTTTTCATTACTTTTGTTCACATTACAGATTTTTGCTTATACATATTCATATATCTCATTAGTTTTAATCTTGTTAATTGTTTTATGTTTTTTTATATATTTTTTATTTTTAGAGGAAATCATATTTTTTTTGTTACTAGTAGTACTTATGTATACCGTAATCGACATATTTTAATTTCTGGTACGAACGTAGAAGAGGAAAAGAGCGCGATGGAGAAAAGTAAAGAAAGACATATAGCGAGGTTGCCAATGAATATATGCAAGTAGATGAAGTGGGGTACAATAAGGTTCAGTCAGATTATAGCTAGTCAGTAAGGCTATTGCTTCAGAGGCATGTAGAACGCATCTTAGAAATACGTATAAAATTCGCTACGAATATTTACAGAAAAATATTTATTTCATGGTGTATTACTTTTATGAGGACGTACAACAAAGCTTATATTTTCCGCGTATAAATAAAATGAAATGAAATATTAATTCTAAACATATTTTAAAAATAAATAAATGTAACTCTTATGAAAAGAAAATAAATTAACTCTTCTCCGATAATAATAAAAAATAAATATTCTAAATTAAAGGTAAAAATAATTCACAACATTGTTCTTGGCAGTGTGCCAACCTATAATAAAATTCTTGGCGGACATTACTGAGCATGTCATTTATATTATGCATTCTTTCGTGGGGATTCTCTAAACTTTTTATTTGTCCCTATAGAAAGAATCTGTTTCTCCCTCCACTGTTTGAAAGCAGGCATCGTTGGATATAACAAGGTCATCTTTTCCATACGCTATATACGCAAACAGAAATTAAAATTTGTCGACTACTGTATATATAATTTACGGTTTATTTTTATTTTATCCTGTAAGTGGAATTATAATTTTGTTGGGTAATAAATAAATAAATAAGTAATCTATTTACAGGATTATTTCTGAGCCCCCGAAAAACGTCGCATAGAGTTTTCCGACCGACTGTGACACTTTAAACTTTATGAGTGGTGGGGCGTCTTTTTTATGCCACTTTTTGATACTGAGTTTTTACATAGACTCAGGTTCATAATGATGAATCCAAGTTTCATTCCCAGTAACAATTTGACTCAATACACCATCCCTGTCTTCATTACAGAAGTCCAAAGATGCACGGCAAAATTCCACGTGTTGTTCTTTATGCGACCGCGTGACCATTCTCGGTACGCATCTTGCACTGACCTTAGTCATGTGAAGATCATCATGAAGAATTTTAAAAATGATTGTATTGGGTACTTCAATAATTCCTGCGAGTTGTGTCTTCTTCCCGCCGTGGATCGTCTTCAAGTGATTCCCTGCCTTGCTTAAAGAGACTGAGCTACTTACATACCACAGCTTTCCTGGGCAAGAATCTCCGTAAACAGATGACACCTCTTTCGGTATAGTTTGAACAGATTTTCCTTGTTTTCTAAGGAACTTTATAACGGCACGATACTCGATTTTATTCATATTGCACACTATCTATCCGATTGAGTTATTTGGTCGATGATAGTTCAAACACTACTGCCGCAATTATGATAAAATTTTATAATGGGTGCGGCAAAATAAGTAAGCGATTTAGTTCATTTATAATTATGACAAATAATACAATATTTTGTAAATAGTTGATATCAACTTTTAATAAATGCTTTAGGTAAATTATTATATATTATTTGAAAATTATGGTTTTTAATGTGTGTTCCATGTGTTCCAGGTGTTCCATGATTATCACGGCAAGATTCAGTTCTTTTAACTACATTTAACATAAGTGTATCCGAAACCTGAGATGTTATGCCTGCAATTGTTTGGCGAATATCCCTTTCCAAATGTTCCAGCGTTTCTGGCCTGCCTTTGTAGACATTGTCCTTTAATAATAATAATAATAATAATATACTTTAATACCCAACGGGCTAGGCCCAATTACAAGGTACATTATAATTATAATTACATGACATTACACTGTAATTAATTAAATAAACTATGGACTTAGTGCTGTCCATCCGCTAGCCATCCTCAAACAAACAGATTATCTAGCATTATGTTGGCTACGTTGGAGAAAATATAGGTAGGAGTCCGTTTCAAGACGTTCGTCTTTGCGAAGGGAACCGTAAATGTAACTTCGTACCTGGAGTTCATACGAGGAACTAAAAACGACATTTGTTCCAATATGAACGAGCAGTCAATAATACTTTTCATTAGTTTAGTTAGGAATTTCCTTCAAATATTCTTTCTTCTTACGCTTAGAAATGACATGCCGTGGCGTAAAAGCAAATCAACTTGGGATGCACCACGTTCCGGGTAGATACCATCAGTCTTAAATGTGAGGTACTTCAAAAACTTACGGTGAACACGGTCCAGAGGAATAGAATCGCAAACATAGATGGAATACCAAATTAATGAGGCATATTCCATTTTGCTCAAAACATAAGCATGGTACAGTGATTTAAGCAAAGTGAGATCTTTAAAGTATTTTGATACACGCATAATAAATCCCACAGTTTTGTAGACATCGTAACACATATGAATTATATGGGATCCGAACGTAAGATTAGAGTCAAATAAGACTCCAAGATCCATTATTTTCGTCTTACTGGTTAAAATATTGTTTTTAATAAAATACGAGGATTCGTGAGGGGTAGCAGATCGAGTATAAGTGACCACGCAGCATTTGTCAATATTTAATGTAAGTTTGAAACGGTCACACCATGCAACTAATACGTCCAGATTTTGCTGTAGTTTAACGATATTGTCAGTTGTGGAAATCTCAGAATATATTTTTATATCATCTGCATAGGCGAGAATGGGACACTTCACTTGGAGAAGGAGATCATTCAACAAAACAAATAGCAAAGGTCCCAAATTTGATCCCTGGGGAACGCCAGTAGGAAGAACAAAATGATTGGAGCAGAACCCATTGTATGTCACGGAGCATTTTCTTTGAAATAGATAAGACCGAAGAAGACTGAGAAGTTGGAACGAGACCAAAAGATCCCAACTTATGAAGTAAAATCTCATGATCAAATTAATCAAAAGCCTTGGATAGGCCAGTTTAAATTACATCAGATAGCTCCATAGGAAACAATCTGAGGCAGTCAAGTCCGGCGTCCTTGGTGGCCAGTCGATACTGCCACTACGTAATAGAAGGCGACCCGGAAACATCATCTGTAAAACATTGATGGTCTCTTGACTTGTACCATCCTGTTGAAACCATATGTTTCTCAGATTTCGTTCTTCCAACTACGGTCCGAGAAAATTGCGTAACAGCTTACGGTATCGTTCGGCATTAACAGTAATGGAATTACCTACATCATCTTCAAAGAAAAACGGTCCTAAAATTCCAGCGCTGTAAACACCGCGCCATTACGATGGCTTTAAGGGAGTGTAACAGTTTTTCATGAATTATTCGAGGATTTTCTGTACCCCAAAACCGGCTGCTTTGTTTATGTACGTGTCCACATAAGTAAAAATGTGACTCTTCGCTCATGAAAATTTTTGTGTGGAAACTATTGATTTCGTTATTTAAGTTTATAAATATGTTGCTTCATGCTATATGTAATGAGTAGCGATTGCGTTATTTGAATGTTATAGGGATATAAATTAAGGTCTTTTTTCATAATGCGTCATATAGAACGATCACTAAGTTGTAATTGCTGAGCACAGCGCCGTGAGGATGATTGTGGCCTTTGACGAATATCGTTCCATACACGTGCAATATTCAGGCGCGGCTCGTGATGACGTATTGTAGGGGCACGTACAATGATGCAAGTGCCTCGTGTGTTTTCGGTGTTTACTAAAAAAACGCTACAGTTAGTACACGAAGCACTCCCATCATTGTACTTGCCCCAACAATACGTCATCACGAGCCGCGCCTGGCAATATTTACTTCGGTTCGGCTTGTGCATGGTTGGCCAATATGGTGCGCTTCCCCTACTGAATCAGTAATTGAAAATTTTGATATTATATTGCGAATGGTGCTTGAATTCCGAGCAGGACGATTACGAGTAGGCACTGAGTAACTAGTACTTGCAAATTATTATAAGCCATTTACCTTTTATTGATAACTAATTATTTATCTGTCATTTTGATATTTGTCATTTTGTGACTAGCTATATAATTTTGTTTACAAATATTTTTTTACTTAATAAACAGTACTACTAAATAATGTACACATTTCAATAAAATATTTTTATTGTTGAAGCATATTTCCGAAGTGCAAAACTTCTTAACGGAGAATGGCAATATTCCTACGCAGAATGTAGGCGACAGTTTCACTTGCAGTTTCCTAATAGAGTCGTGGAGAAGTTTCGGGCTACAAGATCTGTGTTAAAAGGCAAAAGTTCTGGTAGACTACGTACACAGAAAAATATTGTTGAACATATAGAAAATCTTGTTGGAGAAAACCCACATACATCAGTTCGTCGTTTATCAGTTCAAACGAACGTATCTTCTAGTAGGTATTGTTCATAGAATTTTGAAGCGTCATTTATATATGTATCCATACAAAGTATCGATTGTTCACCAGATCTTACTTAGAGATCACGTTAGTAAGCTTAATAATTGCAACTTTTTTCCAGAACATTTAAATAATGACGAAATTCTTGATCTAAGTTCTTTTATTGACGAAGCACGGATTTATTTAAGCGGGTTTGTAAATAAACAAAATTACAGAACGTGGTCTATAAACAATCCAAATAATCACATCCTTCCTTTACATCTTGTTAAAGTTGGAGTATGGTTAGCTGTATCTTGTCGTAGAAGAATAGGACCAATATTTCTTCACACTAACATTAATAGCCAACCAGGGCCGTTTCTACCCGGGGGTGCAAGTGGTGCAAGAAACCAGGACGGCAAGGCTTCCAGGGCGGCGGCGGCGACCACAATTCCACATCAATATATTCATTTATTATGATTAGAAAAACATGAAAAAGCTGACGGCATTGCGACAATGGTATTAAATTATTTAATTATTTAGGTAACACCATGATCAAAAAGTGAAATTCACAAATGTGCAATTTAGTATTTTACATTTTAATTAATGTCCGGTTGTAATTATTCGTAACGTTTTATGGAACAACCTAACACATGACACAAATACGCCTGTCTAATATTCATTTAATTTTATTCCAAATAACATACGCGCGAAAATAATCAATATGGCGATTATATGGTAGTTCATATGGCAGTTTCATATCGATCACTTAATAAAAAACAGATAATTGATGAATAACTTTTTAAGTTATTTCTAACAATATAATTATGTGAGAAGCAATACTATTACAGGCAATCATATCTGAGAGTTAACATTTTTATTTATAAAATAAAAACTAATTTTCATTACTAAATAGTTATTATTATAACAAGTGCCCTTGTCCTGAATTTTTAAAATTATTAACACACGTTCATATAAATTAGAAATTAAAATAAATACCTCAAAATGTTTTTTCATATTTGATGGTTGTAATAACGTTTCAGCACTGACAGATTAAAGATTACATCTGTTCTGTCTGTGTTTTAACACAGCAGCTGCTAATGCTATGCCGTGATATTAAATTATAACAAATTTAGATACACTATTGATTCAGAAACAAAAATATGCCGTTGTTACGGAATCAACTTTAAATAGGCTTTGTATACATATTTTAGTGATCTGGTCGGCTTTCATGAAAATTTATTTAATAAGCCTTTGCATTGGCCAACATTAACAAAAATCGGTAATGAAAGAGGCTTTTAAACGAGCTTTTAAATTCGGCGTATCTTTTTTTACGAATTATAAATTAAAAATTCTTTTGTTGGATGAGTTTATGTAGGAGATTTCTAAAAATATTGCTGTTTAATAGTTCGGCGAATAAGTTGTTATAGCGTATGGATCAATAAATTTCGAGGCTAGTTGGCCTTAAATCTAAAGTGATTATTAAAGTTCGGATTTTACATGCATAAGAAGTGCTTTAAATATGCGCATAAATATGTCAGGTTCTTTCCAAAAATATGTTAAATATGTGCTTCATTTTTACCATTTATGCATTTTTATGCACTTTATTTTTTATGTATTTCGCTTATTGGAAATCAAGGAAAGAGTAGCAAAACAACATAAATTACATTTATACATAAAAAATAATTATTATTACATAATATATGATAAAAAAATTCCATAATAATATGGATTACAATTAATAGCTATACAAGTGTCCCGTATCGTTATGTTCAAATTTTAGGAGTGTAAAGTAGACTTCATTTCAAGTAACAAAAACGCAAAACTTGTATATCCATTTTTATTTGTTTCAAAGTTACAGATCTATTAATGTGATTGTCAGATCATGAAAAAAAATGTAATCTTAAAGTCAATAAAAACTGATTTTATTTAAAAAAGGTCAATTAATAATATTTTCGAAATGTCCACCTCCTTGTTGAACGCAGGTTTGTGTCCGTAAGCCAACAGAAGAAGTACTTATCCGAATTTCATACTTGTTTTGTCGGATTTGCTCGGCAACCAAGTGAATACGATCCAACAACTCTTCTCCTGTTCGAAACTTGCGCATAGACTAAATTTTTCATGTACCCCCATAAATAAAAGTCTAGGGGATTAAGATCAGGTGATTTGGGTAGCCATGCAACAGGACCACCTCGACCAATCCATCTTGGATAATTGACGTTAACCCAATTTCGGACAGCAATTCCGAAATGTGGTGGTGCCCCATCCATGTTAAACCACATGTCTCGTCGAACATTCAGTGGGGCATCCTCTAAAAGACCTGGCAATTCGTCAATAAGAAATTGAAGGTAATTGTCCGCATATAACCTCCCAGGAAGAACGACAGGACCAATCAACAAGTCATCGATTAGGGCCGCCCAAACGTTAATATAAAATTCATGTTGAAATTTAATTGGGCGTATAGCTTTGGGATTTTCTGATGACCACCTACGCAGGTTTCTCATATTTGTAACACCAGTCCTCGTGAGCGTAGTCCAGAGGACTGTTCTGCAGAAATTAAAATGAACCTGTGACTGTCTTAATATCCAGGTAGAATAAACTAGACGAGCACAGTGGTCTGCCTCAAGCAAACCGTGTTCTCTGCGATAGTGATATGGATATAAGCCCTCACGTTTTAAAATTCGCCAAACTGTCATTCGTGGTACTCCTAGTTGTCTAGTGATTCGACGTACACTGAGAGTTGGATCCCTTGTAACAATAGCTACTGCTTCTTCCTCTAAGTCTGCTGGCAAATTTACTCCTCGGTCGAAAAGATAATCACGCAGTCCGCATTCCCGAAATTATCTGTGTACTTCCAGAAACGTTCTGTAATGAGGAATGCGTCTATCGGGAAACCGATGTCGGTATTTAACTGCTTGACGTGCACTGCCGTTACAGTAGCCATACACAAAATGCATGTCCGCATACTCTTGAAAAGAAAATCGGTAAGGCATTTTGAATAAAGAAAACGTGTCCACTCACTAATATGCTGTTGTATGAACTGAAACGTAATGTAATCCTTTATTAAAAAATGCAACGTTAACAGTTAGCTGAACATTTGTTTATTGTATGATATTCATGGTTCAGCACTTACGAAATAAGTAAGAACCTTCTTTATCATAAATCAATTTCCAGTACTCTTTTTTTGTAGATCTCCAAGAAATTACTGTATGCACTACGACACGTGTTTATTTATTTTAGGATAACATTTTATTATGCGACATTAACAACCACAGGCCTCTTATTGAATCGTATAACTTTTTTTAAATAAAATCAGTTTGTATTAACTTTAGGATTACATTTTTTTTCATTATCTGACAATCACATTAATAGATCTGTAACTTTGAAACAAATAAAAAAATGGATATACAAGTTTTGCGTTTTTGTTACTTGAAATGAAGTCTACTTTACACTCCTAAAATTTGAACATAACGATACGGGACACTTGTATACATATAATTAAATGGATGTTACTTAATTATATAATAAGTTATTATGTTATTAAGTAACATCCATAGAATTATATGTATAGATATTAATAATTATTCGCTTTCGCAATGAGATCTACTTAAGTTATTATTGTAATAATTAATAATTAAGTGCTTTTCTAGATTTTCGACAATAAAATTTTGTCTTCTATCGCTTAAAATATTTTTATATGTTGAAAACGTTCTTTCGCTTTCAACTGAAGTGATAGGTTCATATTTTAATGACGCCTGATGTTCGGGGTCTAAATTTAAGTTATTATCTTTAACAGTCGAACTTAATGATAATGATAAAATCTTTGATATTTCTGTTAATTTTTGAAAAGCATCATTATTGTTGTAACACTATAAAATTTATCTAGTATAACTTTACCAGTTTGACCTGGAACATGTTTCAATAATTTTTCACAATGTTTTACAATAGAAATTGACTCTAATAAAGATATACAGTGTGTTTAAAAAAGATGCGACAATATTAAAGGGGGTGATTGCCCAGGTCATTTTATACAAAAAGTTCCTATAAATAAAGGTCCGCATACGCTTCGTTACCGATCTACAACGTGTTGAAGTTTAATTTTAAGAAACAGTAAAAACTTGATTTTTCCAAAGCGGCTTGAGATATCATAATGAAATTTTAGGCGTGTTAATAGCTGTGGAAGACACATACTTTGCAATACAACACGATGTTTCAGTCGTACCTGTGGCGCGCGTATTGGCATGTCACAGGCTATTTTTCAAGAAAAAATAGGACGCCTCTGATTTCTCTAAAAATACAAATATGCTTTTATTTATTGTTCAATTATGTAGAAAAAAGCTCTCTTAACTTTTTATCATACGACGTACCGTTTTTTAGTAAAAAAAAACATTTTATTGCATGTCCATTTATTACAGAAAAAAATATTAAAGAACAAGGTTTTATTCAAGGGCAAAAACAAATATTTTACCAAACCAACAATTTTATCAACCAAACATTACAAAAACTGTGTAAAGTGACCACCTCTAGCTCGGATGCAAGAATCCAATCTTCTCCTCATTGACTGGCGAACTCTCTGAAAAACACCAGGATCGGTTTCAATTGAGTTGCACCCAGCAATGATTCTGTTTCTTAAGTCTTTTACGTTTTCCAATAGAGTAGCGTACACCAAGGACTTCAAATGGCCCCACATGAAAAAATCCAGGGGATTTAAGTCCGGGGATCGTGCAGGCCATGAGTGAGGTCCACCTCGGCCTAACCAGCGATTTCCGTATGCTTGTGTTAAGAAATCACGAGCTACTTGACTAAAGTGGGCTGGTGCGCCATCGTGCATATACCACATTGCATCTCTAATTGCTAATGGTACGTCCTCCAGAAATCCATGGAGCGTGTTTTCCAAAAAGTTGCGATACACCTCTCCGGTAAGTCTCCTTGGTAAAAATACCGGTCCAATTATGCAGTCACCCACAATCCCAAGCAAGCCAAACGTTCAAAGAAAACTGATGTTGAAAACGATCTTCAACAATTTCATGTGGATTTTCGTCACACCATACATGGTTATTATGGAAATTCCGTATTGCATTTCTTGAAAAATTCGCTTCATCGGTGAACAGAATCAACATCAGGAGTTGAGGGATTTGAACCATTTTGTGCAAAAGCCATTGACAGAATGCAATGCGAGGAGGAAAATCAGCAGGAAGAAGTGCTTGAACGCGTTGTATATGGAATGGATACAACAAATTTTCCTTCAGAATGTGCCAAATAGTCCCATTACTTACATCCAAAGCGTCAGCAATTTTTCGAGTAGAAGTACCTCGATCTTCTTCAATCATGTCTAGCACATCCTCTTCCAGCTCTACCGTTCTTGCTGTCCTTGGCCTTCCTGCTCCTCCATTTCGTCTTAATGTGCCTGTTTCATAAAGACGCCGATGAATACTTTCGAAAGTTTTTCTATCAGGTACAATACGGCCAGGAAATCTTTCAGTATACAACCGCCTAGCTTCTAATGCATTGCCATCAGCACGCCCATAAATGTAGTGTATGTCAGTCATCTCGGCATTCGTATAGCGATTCATGATAAGGAACTTCAACAAATTCGACACATACAAAATGATTAATAACGAGACTCATTCAATATGTCATTCATATGTCAGTGAATAAAACAGGACTGTGGTTTGGTAAAATATTTGTTTTTGCCCTTGAATAAAACCTTGTTTTTTTATTTTTTTTTCTGTAATAAATGGACATGCACTATGTTTTTTTTTTTTACAAAAAAACGGTAAGTCGTGCGATAAAAAGTTAAGAGAGCTTTTTTCTTCATAATTGAACAATAAATAAAAGCATATTTGTATTTTTAGAGAAATCAGAGGCGTCCTATTTTTTCTTGAAAAATAGTCTGTGACGTGCCAATACGCGCGCCACAGGTACGACTGAAACGTCGTGTTGTATTGCAAAGTATGTGTCTCCCACAGCTATTAACACGCCTAAAATTTCATTATGATATCTCAAGCCGCTTTGGAAAAATCAAGTTTTTACTGTTTTTCTAAAATTAAACTTCAACACGCTGTAGATCGGTAACGAAGCGTATGCGGACCTATGTTTATAGGAACTTTTTGTATAAAATGACCTGGGCAATCACCCCCTTTAATATTGCCGCATCTTTTTTAAACACACTGTATATATTGGTCAGTCTCTATTTTTTTAATTAATTAATTAATTAATCCACTTAAAAAACTATAATGAACTGTAATACACGTTAACTGATCTAGAATTTCGCGTTTTTTAGGTCACAAGTCTGGGATTATTAAAACAGCAAACATTAGGCTTATACTAGGAATATATGCTAAAACCTATGAAATAATCGATTCTTAAGCAGCTGTATGTAGTCTTGTATGTACATGATATTTTCTGTTGTTTTTTTAATATTATTAGATTGTCATGGTTAAATCAGAAAAAATACTGCAATGAAATATTTATTATAATGAAATCTACACTTTTGGATAATGGAATTTTTAATAAAAATACTTTGTTTAATACTGTATTTATTCATTATACTGTTCGCGTTTCCACTATTTATATGGTATTTTGTATGTTTCAAAATTATTTGTCACATTCAAAGTCAAGGACGAAGTTGTTGAATATACATTACTCTTGTCTACATAAGTGAAGAAGATTAAATTTATATTCGACAACCTTCGTTGTTGACTTTGAAGGTATCTTAATTCAGTGGTCTAATTTACATTTAGATTAATATTTAAAACTATCGCCAAAAATGGTCACACAATTAAAAGTTTGACGCATGTCCAAGATTTTGTAATTGAAAAAATGTTTAAGGGCCGGTATTATAAACAGCGAATAAATATCTGAATAACAATTTGACGAATAAATTTATTTAATGAATAAATTGAAATCTGATATTATAAAAAATGCATGCAAGTAAAATAAGTAACGGGTGTTCAGAAACATTCGAAGTCAAAGCAGTCCTTGAAAATATGAAGTCATGTCTGAGATAGATTGATTTTTGACAGACAACAGTTGACATTTAATAATTATTACACATCAGATACTTAAGTAAATATATACGATTTTTTGTTCAGAGCCCACTTGACTTCGAATGTTTCTGAACACCCGTTATTTGTAGAATAACTCTGAATAGCTATGTAGTTTACAGTTTAGCGTTTCGATAAACGATGCAGCCATTGAATAAAATGAAGAAATACAAAAAAATCCTAATTCTTTACATTTATTTTTGTTTATATTTGTAAAATACAAACCGATAAATCGAGCATTATCAAAATTAAAGTTACCAAACACACACAAAATATAAACTATTAAAATTAAGGTTATGTTTATTTGAACCAGTGGAGGAAACAGCTGTTCGCATTTAACCAACGAATAAAATTTAATACCACGATTTTCTAGGGTGTAAATTAATTGGTAGATTTACTTTTCTTATTCGCTATTTATAATACCCAATCTATAGGGTAAATTGAAATTTACTTGCTTACTAAATAAAATCTGCAGATTTTATTGTTTATAATACCGGTCTTTAGAGCCGCAAATCTATATAAAAAGACTGATAGACTCATTTACTGCTAATGACCTGTTGATTTTGATGAATCAGTAGGACGATAAACACCGATATACGAGGATATATGAAAATATAACGAGACTGGTCCTATAATTCCTTTCACAACTAGAATTTTATAACACAAAGAATAGAACTCGAAACCCCCATCTCTAATGTATTTTTCCTCAAGTAGGCATTGATTTAACTTTTGACGTTTATTACAAATTAATTACTGAATTGTCAGTGTTTGAAGTACGCATCGAAAAAATGAGAGTGGAGCAAAGACATGCGATAAAATTTGGTGTAAATTTCGGTTTGAATATATTGCCGTTTTGAGTAAGTACGTTTTGAGTAATTACCGTATCGTTTATTACCGTTTCGTTCATTTGCGTCTCGAATCGTTCCGTATTTACCATGCCGTTTCGCTTTTGGAGTTTATCGTATTTTGAGTTTGGCAGTTCTGAACGAGCGTTCTTGACGTTTCGTTATGTTTTTTCTCGTTTCGGACTTATCTCGATTTGATTTAGACTCGATTTTAATTCTTCCCGATTAGATTTTCTCGATTTAGACTTTTCCCGATTCGGACTTTGCGATTCTGATTATGACTTTTTTTATGCTTCGTTAGCGTTGGTTTTGTCGAGCCTTTACCGTCTCGGGATTTTGGAGATCTTTGGATCTTATGTGTCTCGTCATGCCTTCCTCTAACGCTGTGCTTGATTATCGATTATCGCTAAGCGTTTTTGCTTACCGAATATATGTTTTCACGATTTAGACTTCGTTATGACGGAGTTTTGTGTGTCAAAAAATTTCCGGCCACTTAACTACCGGCCGTCATTGGAATGGATTCCTGACCCTTCCTTCGTTTCTCTCGCGTCTTTTTTTTCAAGATCTCGATTGCGATACTTTTTGTTTTGCTTTGTGTTTTCTTTCCGCTTTCAGCGTGTCAGTCTATTCTTGGTCTGGTTTGGACTTAAAGCTTTGCGAACTAGTACCATTTTGTCTTTTTTCTTGTTGTCCCCTAGTCTGTTAGACCGCAGTCTAGTGATTTTGGATTCTTCCAATATTTTCTTCTTTATTTCTTCTCTGATGTAGAGTCTTGGATTCGCTTGGTGGGCGCCCCCCCCATGGAATCATTTTCGCTTTGTTATTTTTCCGGCCGATTTGCCGAAGAACACCGTGATGAGTTGTTGTGTCGGTTGTCTCGTGGTTTCCGTTCCGCTGGGTGGGTCTGGGCATATTCTGGGCGTTGCTTCCTTATCGGAAACTTCCAGGGAAGTTTCTTTTGAGGGTAAGAGGGGAGTTTCTTAAGCCTTTATTTCCCTTCTAAAATTTTCTTATAGTTTTCATTATTTATTGACGAGTCCCGGTATTTTATTTTGCTTGCGTATCATTTCATAGGAATGGTGATATCGCTATCTGTGGTGGAATTGGTAACTATCATCCCCTTCTGCGAGCGTCTGCTAGTACGCGGAAGAGAGATACTGGTCGACAGCCTTTTGTAGTGTAAGGTCGTTTAAAAAGTTATGAAAAGTACATCTTCCTAGTTAACTCACGCTAGTTCGACTTATAGAATTTCACGTTTAATTACGAATCAGGTCAAGAGTTAGTGAATATTTTAGAACAGCCAATTTTGCCTCTTGCGACTCAAGAAGGTTGGAGAAAATTATCAACCGACTTTGGGTTTTTTCTGCTTGGCGTCTACTTCGACTTCGTTTTAGGAAAAAAAAATAACTAACTTTCCGGGGAAGACTTCCAGGGTAGTTCATGTTCATTTAATCCACCCAACAGCGATACACCGGAAGAAATTAATTACCTTCTCGGAGACGAATAGGGAAAGGTTACAAGTAAGTCGTATTGTTAAATTTTCTTTTGTGTAATTTAAATTTCCTCTAATAATTTATTGCTATCATATTTTGGCCGTAAACAATTTAATTTTTTGAGCATAACTTAAATATTAATTTAGTACTCACTCAATTTCATCATAACTTAGTCATAACTTATATATTAATCATAACTTATATATCATTTTTGGGCATACTAAGATATCTAATTAGTTTTATTAATACCAAATTATTAATTCATCTACTTGAAATTAAAATCTAAATTTTTAAAACATATACATATAGTTATCGATAAATTTTATAGATATATCGTCTGCAGTCACGGTCTTTTTTTGTGCCACCAGATGTACTGATTTTTCACATGTACACATGCAGGTGTTCGATAGACACCTTTTTGTAAAATAATAATTTTTGATTTTAAGATTTAAGTCATTAGCGTATTTGTATAAGATATTTTTATTATCGCTTTTTCGTTATAAAATTTTTGTAACTTGGAACCTATGGTACCGTAGAAAGAAAACGAAGGGATTTAATCATTTAATCTGTAATTGAAATTTTTTTTTACTTTCAAAATATATTTACCGTACTGCTACATTTAATTTTTGCGATACTTAGTTATGGTTTTTGTATAGACATTTTTATAAGTTTGATGCCGGATTATACAGTCGGTACTTATACAGTGTGAAGATTTGATTTTTGAAATATATATTCATTAAATTCATTTTTGCATATATTAATATTTTCATTTCGTTTAATTTTTTTTTATAATATTCCAATATTTCTTGGTTAGTGAATATACGAATTATTTGTTCCTAAGTATTTTCTTTGCCTTTGGCACTTCCCTTAGCAATTTCTTTACAGGTATCCTGTGCAGCCTTCTGGTATAGTACGTAAGTACATAGTAAGTTTATATCTACCGCTTGATTGAGTAGTTTGTATGCGTATGCGCCTAAGATCGCGCAATCTCTTTTCTCAGTTTTCAGTCTGAGCTTCCGTAAGTAAAACTTCTATCTTTTAATTTTAGTCACCCACACCCCTCTCAACTGACTAGGGCATATATAATAAATAAAAGCTCCCATATTTTGTGGGATTCAACTACAGCTTTATTTTTGATCTCGACCATCTCCAGACGCCTTCGCTGCGCCAGCTTCGCGGTAAGGTAGCAACGGCTGTGAATCAGTGGAAGAAGAATCTCGACGGGCGACCACCAACTACACGGATTGATTCAAAAATTGCAGGAATTAATGACTTGATCCAAAATGATCATCGGATTGGCATATATCGAATTTCTGACGTTGTTAATTTGTCTTATGGTTCCACTCAAAAAATTATTTATGAAGATTTAGGGTACCGAAAGGTCGCGCTAAAATGGATTCCAAAAATGATGACCGATGAACAAAAGGCCAATCTAGTGATAATTTGTCGGGAGTAGAAAATGTAATTGCAACATAATTCAGTTTCTAAACAATGTGGTTACATGTGACGAGAGTGTGTTTTATCATTACGGTCCTGAATTAATGTCTAAAAGTATGCAATGGAAGCGCAAACGCAGTCCAAGACAGTAGAAGACGAAAACTGTGAAAAGCGCCGGTAAAGTGATGCACTTATTTTTTTTTATAAAAAGGGCATTATTTATGATCACATTGTACATAGAAAACAAACAGTAACTGGAGAGTACTATTCTAATGTACTACGAGGAACCCTAAAGGCAAAATTAAAGAAAAAAGAGCCGCTTTATCAAGACTCTGGCCAACAGATCAGCGATTTGTCAACGAACACTTGAAGAATCGGAAGTGAAAATTATGATTCACCCTCCCTACTCTCTTGACCTTGCTCTATGTGACTTCCATTTGTTTGAAGTTAAAAAATAATTGAGGGGCCGAAAATTTTGTAATAACTAAACCAGGTCATATATTCACAAATACGCAATGTCCTACGTATTAATTTCATCAACATGACCTTCCCTTAGTTACGATCTTTCACCATGTTGATAAACACCATGTTGTAACTAGTTCACTAGGCTAATAGAACACACTCGGACGATATATATAAACTACAGATTAAGAGGTCTAGTCAGAGTCACTGTCAGAGCCTGAGTGGGTACCTGTCTAGTGCATCATATTTACTATTGTTATATTCGTTATTGCATTAAATGTTATTATTTAATCGTTTCGATGCTTATTATTTCTACCACTGAAATACCTGCTGTCTAAATGGAACTGCCTCGGCAACAATGTTATCTCCGAGACCAGGTGACATTACATGGCGATCCTAACTTTAGTTAGATGGTCAGATATTACATGGCGATCCTTCAATCCCATCATCTGATATTACAATTTGAGTCGAATTCAGAGCTCAACTCTCAAAAAATAGTTTCTCAGATGTTTACGACAAGTAGACAAAACGATGGGACAAGTGTATTGCATAAAATGGAAAGTACTTTGAAGGAGAGTTGTTGAAGTTTTCTAAATAAATGTTTCATTTTTGTACTACAGCATCAGTCTCGTTATTTTTTTTATATTTACTCGTATATTATCTCGTATGTTCCCAAAATCGAAAATTATTTTTGATTCCACCTAGTAATTGTTTTTTTATCAGAATAATTGAAACATACATGAGTAGGTAAACCCCACCAGTTTTGTATAATACAAAGGTATTTTTAATAATATAAAATATTATTAAAAATCTGGTGTGAAGAACACAAATGCAGGTTCACTATTAATATTTTCTGTGAACGTGTCCGAATATATCCTATCCCCAGAGACGTAGATACGTATTTCGCTTTTCTACAAGCTCATCGGTACGCCCCTGCTGGAGAAAGGATATTTCCAGACACATTCACAGAAAAAAACCACCTCGCCCTATCACCGTAATTATCCAGACCGAGCGCAGAAGTAAATTCGGCGCTACCTGTTGTCAGACAGCCGAAGTACCTCGCATACCGTCCACATAATTAATGTGAAGTAACGACGCCCTTCCAAAGAGGTTAGCACAGCCAACTCTCTAGAAAACTGCATTTTGTTTGTGCCTTCACTCATACTACGGCTTAACCGCATGTGTAATGTATCAGATTAATTGAAACATACATGAGTAGGTAAACCCCACCAGTTTTGTATAATACAAAGGTATTTTTAATAATATAAAATATTATTAAAAATCTGGTGTGAAGAACACAAATGCAGGTTCACTATTAATATTTTCTGTGAACGTGTCCGAATATATCCTATCCCCAGAGACGTAGATACGTATTTCGCTTTTCTACAAGCTCATCGGTACGTCTCTGGGGATAGGATATATTCGGACACGTTCACAGAAAATATTAATAGTGAACCTGCATTTGTGTTCTTCACACCAGATTTTTAATAATATTTTATATTATTAAAAATACCTTTGTATTATACAAAACTGGTGGGGTTTACCTACTCATGTATGTTTCAATTATTCTGATACATTACACATGCGGTTAAGCCGTAGTATGAGTGAAGGCACAAACAAAATGCAGTTTTCTAGAGAGTTGGCTGTGCTAACCTCTTTGGAAGGGCGTCGTTACTTCACATTAATTATGTGGACGGTATGCGAGGTACTTCGGCTGTCTGACAACAGGTAGCGCCGAATTTACTTCTGCGCTCGGTCTGGATAATTACGGTGATAGGGCGAGGTGGTTTTTTTCTGTGAATGTGTCTGGAAATATCCTTTCTCCAGCAGGGGCGTACCGATGAGCTTGTAGAAAAGCGAAATACGTATCTACGTCTCTGGGGATAGGATATATTCGGACACGTTCACAGAAAATATTAATAGTGAACCTGCATTTGTGTTCTTCACACCAGATTTTTAATAATTGTTTTTTTTATTTACTTACTCATATTTTAGTCCCTTTTATTATTTAATCTTACAGTTAGTCGAGGACGACAGCCGTTAAATAATAAATTAACTGTCCGAATACAAAACCGTATGTAATTTTTACTGGGAAAATACTGTGAAATCATAGTTAAAAGCATTAAGACATAAAAACAAGCTCTAACAGAAATTATGTTCTTTAAAAATGAAATTAACGAGTTCCGTCAGTTTCTCATAAATCAGTGGGGAGTTTTCTATTACAACACTTGAAGAACTTATACACCGTATGTAACATTGGTTTGACCAATATCCGGCATTTAATTTTTGTTCGAAATAAAATATTACGAGGAACGCTTCGCCAACTTTAATAACCATAACGTGTATTGAGTTTGTTTTTTTAATTATCGAGCGTCTAGAATAAATCAACTATAAAATTAGTAATCACGAAAAAAGCCAAGTGTCAGGTTTTGAAATCTAAACAACTTCAAAATGCGTGATGCTATTTCGGTCCAGTCGAAAAAGAAACCGAATAATTATAGTAATACTCCTTCAAAGCTTTATGTACTACGTCCTAATCGACCATGGTTAAATCTCAAAATAGTTTTAATTTAAATGCACATGTTTCACATCACATATAGACACATATCTAATAACCGGACAGGTCCAAATTTAAATCGATTTCAATTAAAGAACATTTCTTCTAGAACTCTTATTCATTATAATATAATACATATATTATATATGTATAGGTGTACGAATATATGCATGAATACGTGCACATAGGCACTGGTTTCATCAGTAGTAATTACCTAGGACGTAAAGTAATTTAAGAGATTTTTTTTGTTGCGAAATTGTCAAAAACAGACAAAGAAATATCAGGTAGTAAACAGTTTTTATAAAAACAAGCAATCCGTTAGTTTAGTGATGATTACTACTCGCGTTAATATCTAAAAATAAATCGTGTGGGAGTTTTGTAGAACTGGATGTCCGGTACCATCTTATTGTTATTTCGAATATTATAAATAGTTAGCGTGAACTTAATGTTGAAATCTTGTTTGATAATATATTGTATGGTTCAACGAGAGAAATATTACAGGAACGAATTTTAAAATCTTATTGAAATTTATTTACACGTAAGTAGCGAGTACTAGTGAAGTAACGTGATATTTTAACTAGGTATTTAACACCTAAAAAATTGTTTTAACAGGTCAAGTAGACCAGGAGAAGAACATAATTTCGTTTTTGTTTATCCAGTAATTATATATATATATCTATATATATATATATATATATATATATATATATATATATATATATATATAGTAGATTCAATTAGTTGGCGATTTAAGGTCTGTTTTATTTTAATATGTATATATTTAAAATAATCTTACACGTTTCGGCACATAATGCCTTTGTCAAAGAAATTAAAAATATAAATGACATTTATATTTTAAATATATACATATTAAAGTAAGACAGACCTTAAATCGCCGACTATTTGAATTTACTATAACATACAAAGGTCAAGAAATAATTATCTATATATATTGAAGTGATACTTGTCCCTTTAAATATAATGGGTATATAGCTGACAAATTAAATATTATATTTAGATTGAAAGTCTGCCTCGGTATAGCTTTATAAGTAAATAAATTGAGCAATAGACTTCTTAATCTTTTGGTAATAGTCGGTTCAGAATACACAGAATAATTTCTCTAGCGTACATGAAATAAAAAAGTATTATTCATGGTACCTCTAATTGCATAACTAGTTGCAAATGTAATAGTATTTATCTATGTTTACCAATTCATATATTGACATTTAATTCTTTATAAATTTAAATATAGTTAATTAAATAATATAACACAGTGTTTTGACTTTAAATACAAACTACGTGAAGGTGAGTTATTGATATCATTCATGATCAAACAACATATTTTAAATTACTGAAATGATAGTATTTAACCCGTATATAACCTCAATAGGGTACATAGTTGATTTGTTCGGCTTTTAGATCTATTTTCCCGGTAAATTTCCCTGGTCTCACAGCTTGTAGTTGTCAGGAAGGAAGAAATATGGACAGGAACTTTAGCTCAGGATCTAGGATTGAAGTATTTTCTTCTTGTGACTTTCAGGATAAATATAGTAGGTAAATATGCTAAATTTATTTGTTAAAACACCTTCTGAATGTTTCTCCTTCCAAAACTTTAATATTTGATTTATTTCGGCTTATTACTGGTCAACAATAAGGGCTTCTATATGACAATACCCGATATTATGAAATAATAATAATTAAAAACTTTTCTGGATCGGATCCTTGTTTAAATGCAGGCTATGTGCTTTATCTTTAAATATTTAATAGTTTTAGAATTTATTTTATGTTATTTTACTGTTTTTTATAAATTTTAAAATTGCTAATTTGGAGATGCGTGCTTTATGTAACAACAGTGAAAAAATCTCTATTAAACAACTTTTTTTTCTCTCGATGGCAACGGTAGAAATTTCGTAAAAATAAGTTTTTATTTTTCATTTTCTGAATATATTAGCTATAATATAAATACTTTTCTTCGGTGAATATTCTTTTCTTAATTTTCTTCAAATTACCATATCCGTTGTATTAGTATCAGAATGATAAATACTATTTTAATTCACATAGTTCTCAATATGTACCTATCACGTGGTTTGGTGATATTTTTAATTGACAATTAATAAGGGTCATTCAAAAGTTGTTATACAATTAGATACAAAATTTTTGAACATTAATTTTTTAATCATAATTTGTTTTAGAATTCTGAATATAACGCCATAAATAAATGTAATAAATGCTTTAATGACAGAATAGAATAAATATGTAAATTAAAATACAATTAATCTCGGCATCAAAAATAAGAAAACTAGTTAAGATTTTACAATTCGGTTTCATTGAATTCTCTTGTGTTCTATTGTTGTTGTCTCGTATATTATTATTTAATACCTATTTACTCTGCTTCATGTTTGTTTTAGGGACAACTCTGCCCTACTACAATATATATATATATATATATATATATATATATATATATAGTAAACCTAATCAGTAGGCGATTAAAGGTCTGTATATTACTTCAAAATATATGTATTTAAAAAACTCTACATGTTTCGGCTGTATACGCCTTTTTCAAGAGAATATTCTCTTGAAAAAGGCGTATACAGCCGAAACATGTAGAGTTTTTTAAATACATATATTTTGAAGTAATATACAGACCTTTAATCGCCTACTGATTAGGTTTACCATATCATACCAAGGTCACGAAGTTATTATATATATATATATATATATATATATATATATATATATCAGAATAATTGAAACATACATGAGTAGGTAAACCCCACCAGTTTTGTATAATACAAAGGTATTTTTAATAATATAAAATATTATTAAAAATCTGCTGTGAAGAACACAAATACAGGTTCACTATTCACTAAATATTAATAATGAACCTGTATTTGTGTTCTTCACACCAGATTTTTAATAATATTTTATATGTAAATGGGATTTAAGTAAAACACTTATATTAATTTCCAGTATATATTACACTTTATTATATATTAATAAATAGATAACATGTTTCGCTACGATGTAGCTTCTTCGGATCTTATATTACTACTATTATATATTAGTAATATAAGATCCGAAGAAGCTACATCGTAGCGAAACATGTTATCTATTTATTAATATATAATAAAGTGTAATATATACTGGAAATTAATATAAGTGTTTTACTTAAATCCCATTTACATATAATGATTTCCAGCAAGTATCGGCCGATTCAATTAAAAAAATAAATAAATAAAAATATTTTATATTATTAAAAATACCTTTGTATTATATATGTATATATATATATATATATATATATATATATATATATATATAAATATATATATAAATATATATATATATATATATATATATATAAATATATATATATAAATATATATATAAATATATATATATATATATATATATATATATATATATATATATATATATATATATAATAACTTCGTGACCTTGGTATGATATGGTAAACCTAATCAGTAGGCGATTAAAGGTCTGTATATTACTTCAAAATATATGTATTTAAAAAACTCTACATGTTTCGGCTATATACGCCTTTTTCAAGAGAATACAAAATATGAATGTATTCATATTTTGTATTCTCTTGAAAAAGGCGTATATAGCCGAAACATGTAGAGTTTTTTAAATACATATATTTTGAAGTAATATACAGACCTTTAATCGCCTACTGATTAGGTTTACTATATATATATATATATATATATATATATATATATATAGATAGTTATTTCGTGACCTTTGTATGTTATGGTAAATTCAATTTGTTGGCGATTTAAGGTCTGGTTTTACTTCAAAATATATATATTTAAAACAGTCCTACATGTTTTGGCAAATGATGCCTTTTTCAAGGAATATAAAATATAAATGTGTATATATATTAGGGTGGTCCTTATTTTTCAACTTTGTTGTTTCGACCGTAACTCCCCCTCAAAATGTTCGTTATAGTATAAAAATACTGTGTGCGAAAATTGTCACGATTGGGTGAGGTTAAGACGTGGCGCATCGCTCTTGAAATTTGGTTCAAGAATATTAAAAATAGAATTTTCTTGGTTGTAAAAAATATATTTATTTATACTAAAAAATATATTTGACTTTAATTTTAACATATTTTAAATTTCCTTGAGATGATGTCGTCTTAAAGCTTCTCTGGTTTTCATTTAAAGCCAAATTTTCAAGGACTAGAATACAAAGTAAAATCTATGTATTTATATACATATATGGTGACATATTTCTTAAGAAAATAAATGAAAATTAATAAAAAGATAGAAGAATGGTTTACTTTTGGAAAACAGAGGTAATAAATAGGAAAAACATAAAACATTCACTTATTCCTTGTGGCCACAGATTTGATAATGTTACAAGAACTCTGTCTGACAAGGGATAAATAAAAATGCTTTGTTCTTAGTTATTTATATGTTATTTTATTTCAAAAGAGAATATTTGTTCATATTTGGGTAGAGTTTCCGATAATCCGCAACAATTTGCACTATCTATTGCGTTTCTTCTTCATCTTTGGATAACACTAAATTAAAATCTTTCATTAGCTTAACTGTTCGTTCTGCCGAGTCATTAACAACATTCATATTTCCAACGATATTAAGGCCAACGTTAAAACTAGGTTCATTTACTCAGTCCTGTGGATCTTTTGTTAAAAAGTCCGTTGGAATACCAAACCTTTTAAAAATATTACGCGATTTTTGGGTTATAAAATATTCGATGTTCTTAGTAAGATATTGGCTTATAGTATGAGGAGTTACGATCAATTTTTTTAATTCGCAATCAGTAGGGTTATCCAGAGCTTGCACAATTATTCTTCGACTCATATGCAACATTTGGATCATAAAAAGACAACGCTGCTGTTTCTGGGGTTAAATACCACAAATGTGCTAAGATGTGCTAAAATGTGCTAAATTTGCTAAGCATGTAAATATAAAATATTTAAAATAGGGGCTTTTGCTGCAACTGGTGCTTGTATCCAATTTTTTAAATACACTCGTACAACAAAGATGCAAATGTCACGAATACTAGTTATCTCCAATTGTATCATTTTAAATTCGTTTCAAAATAAATATAATTTAAGGCAATAAATACCTTTCGACATCCAACGGGCGTGATGAAATGCTCCAGGCTTTTTGAAGGTAAATTTCGGAACTGTTCCACCAAGAAAAACTATACTTAATTGAAGAAGCTCTTTATAATCATCACGTGGTTGTTTTACTTCAAGATTTTGAGATGCAAATTTTATAATCTCGGATACACTCCCAACTGCATCCTTCACACTTTCTGATCTTCAACACCACTCATAAAGTTAATTTTGTCAATTTTGATTCAAGCGTCTCTAAACTTCTGTCTTAGGTTTGCTGTCATTTTTTTACACTTTTTTCACAAGCTTTTATTTTTAACACTATTTCTGTTAAGTAACACACTCTTCTAATTGACAATTTTAATCAATTGTCATTTTATAGGGGAAGTCCCTTTTTAATTTTCTTAAATGCTGCACCACAATGATGCCAACTTTTCTTAACAAAAACGCGTAAGAGTATTCGAAAAAAGGGATAAAAAAGCTATATTTAGAACTCGTTGGCTTAAAAAAATATCTATGCTTGTAAACTATTATCAGGATATGTAAATGTAAATAATTTAGTAGCCGCCACAATTTTTGAAATTTAATTCCAATTAAATTTTTATAATCAAATTCTTGTTACAAATCGTGGCAGTTACCGTAAATTTAATTAAGTTATAATAATAAAGTTATAGGTACATTGTATACTAAAAAATATAAATACACAAAAGAAATTATATTTCTGTATAAAAACAAATTTGTATCTGTATATGCATGGACACACAGTACGTATTTACCAGCTTTTGCTTCAACTACCAGACGCATGCGTTTCTTTGTAACCACTTTGTCAATGATAGATTTACGAAGCAAAAGACTGTAGTACACTTGCGGTCATGTAGTAAGTTTTGTCCTATCCGAAGACAACAGATTACCTCTTGCCATCTGACGGACAAAACCGACCACGCCGGTGCAAAGTGTGTGTCCATGCATATACAGATACAAATTTGTTTTTATACAGATTTGTATTATTTTGTATCAAAGCTTGATGTGAATTATCGCATCGACATGCAATCTATTTTTTGCTATACTACGCCACCTGGCGACGAGTTAATGGACTCACAGTAATATGCGTATTTTTCTTCTTTATCAGTAATAGCATCGCTATTCGAGAAGAACACTTTGCACCGGCGTGGTCGGTTTTGTCCGTCAGATGGCAAGAGGTAATCTGTTGTCTTCGGATAGGACAAAACTTACTACATGACCGCAAGTGTACTACAGTCTTTTGCTTCGTAAATCTATCATTGACAAAGTGGTTACACAGAAACGCATGCGTCTGGTAGTTGAAGCAAAAGCTGGTAAATACGTACTGTGTGTCCATGCATATACAGATACAAATTTGTTTTTATACAGATTTGTATTATTTTGTATCAAAGCTTGATGTGAATTATCGCATCGACATGCAATCTATTTTTTGCTATACTACGCCACCTGGCGACGAGTTAATGGACTCACAGTAATATGCGTATTTTTCTTCTTTATCTGTAATAGCATCGCTATTCGAGAAGAACACTTTGCACCGGCGTGGTCGGTTTTGTCCGTCAGATGGCAAGAGGTAATCTGTTGTCTTCGGATAGGACAAAACTTACTACATGACCGCAAGTGTACTACAGTCTTTTGCTTCGTAAATCTATCATTGACAAAGTGGTTACACAGAAACTCATGCGTCTGGTAGTTGAAGCAAAAGCTGGTAAATACGTACTGTGTGTCCATGCATATACAGATACAAATTTGTTTTTATACAGATTTGTATTATTTTGTATATTTCTGTTAATTTGACCAACAGGGGTCACCTTGAGAGGCGGTGCGCCACGCCTTTCCTTTGTTCGATACGCATAATTTTTTGCATACCATATTTTTACACAAAAACAAACATTTCTAGATGGAGTTACGGTCTATAACTTCAAAAAATTTTTCTTCCGTACATCTAAAGACCACCCTAATATATATATATATATATTAAGCTGGTTCAGTCTTCTGCTTATTATTATGTGTTTATAAACAATTTTTTGTTAATATTTCTAATTTAAAATTATTTTTAAATTTCATATTACTAAAAATATGTTGATCGCGCCATCTATGTTAGAATAACATAAACAGGGTAATCTATTTTATGCCAATTGGCAATATGCAATTTTTTTTAAATGTCACTTAATTAATTAACAAGTTTTTAAATTATTATAAGATATTAAAAAAACCTTCGTATTATTCCTTATTCATTTTAAAATAAAGGTTCAATCTGATTACTAATTAGATTCGCCTTTTCCTTTCTAATGGATATATTTTCCGAAGTAGTTAAGGCGTTGAAAAACGACAGAAGTTGGTTGTTAACGAAAAGGAGAATTAAATTATAAATAAACGTAGCCACATTGAATTAATTTTGATAATGCGTTTTTGAAGAATTTTAAGGCGTTTTCTATGTTTTAAAACGCATTCTGAAGCTGAAAAATAAACAATATTACCATTTAAAAATATATACTACATTGGAGTTTCAAATTACCTTGAATTACAAAGTGCTTATACAACGATTGATATCCTCGACAGACAAGAATCGTGCCTTATCCTATTATAGCAACCCTTCTAATCCTTTTTATTTAATTCCATTATTTATAAGCCATCCAATTAGTCGTGCTGATTAAACCATTTCTAGTCATTGAATCGGAAGATTAAACCCTGTAACCTGTTCGAGTACTTTCACGAAGGTCCATATTGCTAAGCTGAGATATCTACTGTTACGAACATATATATGTGCACATATACAAGGTAGAATTTACCCTTTTAATAGAGATTTTGCTATGAATTATTACTGTTATTAACCATAAATCGATCAGCTTTCACTGTATTTTTAACACTTATAGGAATATTTATATATTGTAAAGTTTGTCTTTCGGGTTCTTAAATAAAACTAACAATAACTTTAGACACACACACTATATTAATATTAAAACGTATAATATAAAACTAACTATTAACAACAATAAGTACATTTATGTATTTTGTAACTATATTTATGTTTACGTCGCGAGACTGGGGTATCGAATGTCTCCACATCCCTTCCTCGACGGCTTATATATCAATGGGAACGTTTTGTCTAGAATGCACCAAATCTGTCGAGAAAACGTCCAGAGCGATGACGCGCCTCGCGTCATCGAATGAGTCATTACATTGCCCCCTTCTTAAAAATGAAGTTTCGTCCCGAAACATGTCATGCTTTGGTCTCCTCGAACGATGACGAAATCGACAGGTAGGGCCTTTGTTACATTGCGACGTCATATCGAAATAACAGTCCACGGTCTTATCTTGCCTGGATGGACAGGAATATTCAAGCTGGTAACTGCATACCAGAATTTCCATACCAGTATGTCGGAAGATTACTTCCAACATGCTCCTTACAATTCTCCAGTCCATGCGGTCCAATCCACAACCCAATTTTGGAACTGCCAATTTCAGAATGTCCTGTTGTAACATTTGTTCACGTAAGTGGGCCAGGGCCTCCCATAAGGCACGATAGGTTGGCTTCAGGCTCGACAGTTCTTTCGTGACCAAATAAAATATGGGCTGTCCTTCATTTATTATTTGGAGACTCTTCCCAATTGCTGGTCCCTGCTGCCTTAGTTTTCCGATTCTGCCAAATCTCTCTTTAAATTCGCAGGCAATTCCTTTGGCCATTCGTAGATCTCGGGCTACGCAATGAGCAAGCGCGTAGTCTGGCGTCACCGTAAACAAATCTTGCTGTTTCTCGATGGTTACCCCAAATCGAGCTTTTCTCGAACCAGAATATTTTTCCATAAAGTCTTCGAAGGTTAGTTCATGGTATTGGCTATCCAATCGGCGCAAGTCAACGGTTTCGTCATTATTGTCTCCAGAGTATGGGGCTAATCGATTAAAATGTACAACTCTTGGCTTAGTGTGAGGTGTTCGCCTGATGCGGTATATTACATCGTTGATCCGCTTCAACACCTCGTATGGCCCCTCCCAATTCTTTTGAAGTTTTGGAGATAGGCCCCGTCGGCGTTGTGGATTATATAACCAAACCCGATCGCCTTCATGGTAACCACTCTTCTCGGCGTTGATGTCATAGCTCTCCTTCATTCTGTCACTAGCATCTTGGATATTATGTCTGACTTGTTCATGGATATTATCTAGTCGTCGTCTGAGCGTGCTGACATAATCTTCTCCGGCAAGATCTTCACCAGGCTTGCTCCCAAACTTTAAATCACAGGGCAATCGGAGTTCCCTCCCGAATAGCACGTTTGCTGGTGATTGGCCTGTTGTCTCTTGAACGGATGCCCGATACGCCATTAGAAATAATGGTAAATGTTCGTCCCAATCTCTCTGGTGTTCGGAGACCACTTTGGATAAGTGTCTGATCATGGTCTTGTTCATTCGCTCTACCATCCCATCTGATTGTGGATGCAAGGGAGTTGTTCTCGTCTTCCGTATGCCCAAAAGTCCACACATCTTTTCGAATAGATTGGACTCAAAATTTCGCCCTTGATCGGAATGAAGTTCCAAGGGTACACCAAAACGGCTGACGAACTCCTTCACAATCACGTCGGCTACAGTTCCAGCTTCTTGATTTGGAAGAGCATATGCTTCAACCCATTTGGTAAAGTAATCCATGACCACTATTATGTATTTATTTCCTTTGTCGCTTTCTGGAAAAGGGCCGGCGGCATCTATGGCGATCCTTTCAAATGGGCTTCCTACATTGTATTGGCGCATGGGTGCACGTCGACGCCTCTGGGGACCATTGCTTCCGGCGCAATTAGCACACTTTCGGCACCATTCTTTCACATCTCGTGAACAATTCACCCAGTAAAATCTCTGGCGCACCTTCTCCAGTGTTTTATGGACTCCAAAATGTCCCCCAGAAGCACCATTATGGAGTTCTCGCAATACCTCTGGTATTCTTTTCTTGGGAACCACCATTTGCATCTTCCGCTCGCTTCCATCGTGATTTTCGACCTCACGTCTCAGGAGATCGTCTTCCATGGTTAAGGAATCCCATTGTGCCCAGTATGACTTTAATTCTCGTGAATGGGGAGCAATTTCTTGCCAGGTCGGTCTTTGCCCATTTCTTTTCCAAGCCCTGAGGACTGCAAGATCCGGATCAGCTTCTTGATCCGCGCGCAAATTGTCAGGTTGCCATTGGTCATCAACAACGGTGGTTCGAAGAGCGTTGGCCGATTTGTCTTCGATTCTGTTGCAATGTCGACAGTCTTCTGGGCAGGGCCTTCTGGAAAGGGCATCTGCATTTTGATGTTTGAGGCCTGCTCTGTGTTCAATGACAAAGTCGTACTCCTGTAGCCTCTCAATCCATCTAGCTACTTGACCCTCTGGATTCTTAAATTGCAAGAGCCACTTTAAGGCGGCATGATCAGTGCGGATCAGGAACTTCTGCCCATACAGGTACTTGTAAAAGTGCTCAATGGTCTTAACTACTGCCAATAGTTCTCTCCTGGTTACGCAGTAGTTCCTCTCTGGTTTGGACAGGGTCTTGCTGAAGTATCCAATGACCTTTTCTTGTCCATCTTGGATTTGAGAGAGCACGCCACCAATCCCGACGTTACTGGCATCCGTATCCAAAACAAACCTCCCAGATGGCAGCGGATAGTTCAAAACGGGTGCACTGATCAACGTACCTTTTAACAACTCAAAGGCCGCTTGGCATTCGTTGTTCCAAATGAATGCTCGATTTTCTGTTAGGCGAGTAAGTGGTTTTGCAATGTTGGAGAATCCAGGAACGTAGCGTCGATAATATGTGCATAATCCCAAAAAGCTTCTTAGCTGATGTTTGTCTTTGGGTACCGGCCATTTTTCCACAGCTTTTACTTTTTCTGGATCCACAGCAATTCCTTTTCCGGAAACCACATGTCCAAGGTAATTTACCTCCTTGCGGAAAAGGTGACACTTCTTTGGACTTAATCTCAGGTTGGCATCTCGCAACCTCTGGAATACTACTTCCAAATTTTTCGTGTGATCTTCAAAGGTCTTCCCTACCACAATCACATCATCGAGATATACCAGGCAGGTATTCCAAGACAATCCCCTCAGTACAGTGTCCATGAGTCGTTCAAAAGTAGCTGGGGCGTTACACAGTCCAAATGGCATGACTGTAAATTGCCAGAGTCCTGTACCTAAACTGAAGGCAGTCTTCTCTTTGTCATTGGGATCCATTCCCACTTGCCAATAACCGCTCTTTAAGTCGAGAGTGGAGAACCATTTTGCTCCTGCCAAGGTGTCTAGCGTATCGTCTATTCTTGGGAGAGGATAGCTGTCCTTTTTGGTCACACTATTCAAACGACGATAGTCCACACAGAATCTGGTGGATCCATCCTTCTTCCTGACAAGGACCACCGGTGAAGCCCATGGACTATTCGATGGTTCAATTACTCCTTGGCCTTCCATATCTTGTATAATTTGCTTCGCTTCTTCACGTTTTGCCAGTGGTAACCTTCTTGGTCCTTGTCGAATTGGACTTGCATCGCCGGTATTTATTTTGTGCATTACAATATTGGTTTTACCTTTCGTACCAGTCTCAGTTTCGAAGACGTCTTCATAATGTTTGATTAGGTCCTTAACTTGATTTTGTTCCTTCTTGCTCAATCCTTGACAGGCGGAGTCGATTATCTTGGACAATTTCTCAGGAACCTGCACGAATCCATTCTTCTTCGCCTCTATGCGATGAACGACGGCCGACACTGGCGAACACCACCCCAGAATAGTACCCTTCTTCAATGAAACAGGGTAATGGTTCACATTCATTACCCTTATCGGTACAGTCTTCTGAGTCTTAACCAGCATTTTGGCAACTACTATTCCTCGGCCCACCTCGTCATCATCAGCCTTTGGTTCCAACATTGTAACATTTCCGTCCAAATAATCACCTTCCATACACGCCGTCAAAAATGTCTCACTTCTTGCATCCAGAACAACATTCTCTGCAGTAATTACTTGTACATTCCCACAATTTTTTCCATGAAGAAACAATTCCTCATTATTTATTTTGAAAGTGCCTTCTTTCATGTTTAACTGGAAGCCGTAGGTGTTCATGATGTCTAATCCCAATATTATTTGTTCTTCTATGTCGGCTACGAGAACACGATGTCGGACTGATGTTGGTCCTATGATAAAGTTGACATCCACTTCACCTGTCACAGAAGCTGCTCCTCCAGTTGCTGTCCTAAGTCTCCATTTGCTAGAAAATAACTTTTTATTTCTGGGAATTAAATCGGGTCGCACGATGGTTTTCGTCGATCCAGTATCTAGCAAGCAAGCATAGGTCTTTCTTTCCATAACAGCGTCCACATACAGGCCGTTGGTTTGATGTTGCAGGGATGCGACTTGGCCAGGCGTCTTTGGGGCTTCCTGATGCTGGATCGATGATTGCCCTCGCTCATCGACCCGCTTTAGTTTTCCTGCTGCTCAGACGATGCTTTCTTGGCCACCTTACCACATTTACTCCGAACGTGACCAATCTCTCCACAATTCCAGCATCGCAGTACTCTTTTATTTGATTTGATCTGGTTTAGAACTCTACTAACCACCTGCTCCATGAACTCCTCATTTTCCTGCTTGTCAACAGTGCAGACACGAGCATGGTTCCGAGAGGCTTGCTTTGCAGTCTCAAACTCAAGCGCGTGCGCCAAAGCATCGATCAAGGTTTTCGGTCTTGCCAACCTTAATGCTTGCTGCGTATCAATATCCCGGAGACCATCTATGAACGTCTGGACCGCTAGGTGTTCCATGAAATTATCTGGCGCCATCGGATATGCAAGTCGAACTAGGCGAGCAATATCTGCCTCAAATTCCTGAAGATTCTCGCCTTTCTTCTGTGATCGATTCTTCAGTTGGGTATGGTATACTTGTTCCAAATGCGCATTACCATATCTCATCTCCAAGCGTTTAATGAGTTGAGAATAATCTTTACGTTCTTCAGGAGGCAATGTCTGCAAAATATCACTAGCATCACCCCTCAATGCTATGATTAAAGCAGTCGCCTTCTCGGCAGAAGACCATGCGTTTGCTTCTGCGGCCGCTTCGAATTGCGTCAGGTAAGTTGCCCATGACGTCTTTCCATCAAAGGTTGGTGGCTTGATTCTGGTCTTTGAAATAGCCACAAATTCTTCTTTTATTTCGATGGGCCGCGGTATGACTTCTTCGTTGACCTGCTTGGGATCAGAATGACTCGTGGTAGCGGGTAATTTCATCTCAATCATTATTGCCTCTAAAAGTCTAGAATGTTCTCCAATTTTCTCTTCTACAGCTATGAAAACCTCTTCTTTTAACGCTTCTGATTTTTCCGCTAATCGCTGTTCTAGAACTTTCTCCACTTGTTCCAGACTTTTTCCGAAGTTTCTAGAATTTTCTAGTAATTTCTTTTCCAGATTTTTCTCGAGGATTCTAGCGGTTTCTAGGTTTCTTTGTTCCATTTGTTGCATTTGTATTTGCGCATTTTCTATTAATCGTTGTTCCATATTTTTCGCGCTATCCAGATTCTTCTGTTCCATTTGTTGCATTTGAGTTTGTGAATCTATTAGACGCTGTTCCATATTTTTCGCACTATCCAGATTCTTTTGTTCCATTTGTTCTAGAGTTTTTGCTAAATTTCCAGAAGTTTCCAGGTTCTTCTGCTCCATTTGTTGCATTTGAGTTTGTGAATCTATTAGACGCTGTTCCAAGGTTTGCGAATTATCTATTAGTCTTTGTTCTAGAGTTTTCGCTAAGTTTCCAGAAGTTTCCAGGTTCTTCTGTTCCATTTGTTCTAGAGTTTTTGCTAAATTTCCAGAAGTTTCCAGGCTTTTCTGCTCCATTTTAGTTTGTGAATCTATTATTCGTTGTTCCATTTTCATCAACAGCGAATTCACGTCAGCATCTCCGCCTGGAACTTGAAAGACATAATTCTCTGGATCCTCGCCTTCTTGGATCAACACATTGCGAAGCCGTTGCTGGAGGATCGACTTTTTGCCAGTTGTATCCTCATCCCTCTCTTCTAATTCTCGTTTTAACTCGGACACTTTTAATTCAGTCAGTTTCATTGTGTTGGCCATCACGATATTTAAAATAACGTCTTTCCGCACTGTATATTTATTTAATCGAATACTTAATTAACACTTAATTGTCTACTTAGTTTATTATTTATTAATTAGTCCACACCTGAATACCACTGTAAAGTTTGTCTTTCGGGTTCTTAAATAAAACTAACAATAACTTTAGACACACACACTATATTAATATTAAAACGTATAATATAAAACTAACTATTAACAACAATAAGTACATTTATGTATTTTGTAACTATATTTATGTTTACGTCGCGAGACTGGGGTATCGAATGTCTCCACATCCCTTCCTCGACGGCTTATATATCAATGGGAACGTTTTGTCTAGAATGCACCAAATCTGTCGAGAAAACGTCCAGAGCGATGACGCGCCTCGCGTCATCGAATGAGTCATTACAATATAGTATTACCGAGATAGAATTCTACATAGACTTATTGATTGATAATAAAGTCAAGACCAACCTTTTATTACCCTGAGAATCCGAAATTATTAATATAGAGAACTAATACCATTTTGAGGTTAAATCACATCGTTTGTATTATATACCTTACTAAATTCTTTCTTTTCATCTAAAGGGCATAATTTAAATTAACAAATTGTTTGTTACATACACTTATGAAATTTACTTACCTTTGTTCGAGTATTTTACTTTAATAACAAACTGAATCAGCTTTTTATCCATTATCTTTTAGTTGTTTGTTCAGAATTTGAGGGCACTCGCAATCGAGTATATTATAGTGGGGAGATATTCAAATTGTTAAGTATTATTTAGTTTTTTTTTAATGTGTATTAAATTGAGTTTATTTGTTTAATATGGTGTTTTTCTTTTATTACATCTTAGAGTATTATATTATTGAAAGGATTTAATATATTATAATCTAGGACCATATAGATTATCACAATATATATATATATATATATATATATATATATATATATATATATTATATATATATATATACATATATCATTTTATAAAATCTTGAAGTTTCCGGCTTTATATTGAATATTTTTAAATTAGTATGTTATTTCGCGAAGTAATGTGAATGTAAACATTGCTGTCTACAATTACGACCCTAATTATTCGAAATTTTTATTTGAAAAAATTTCGTCCTAGGTGGGACTTGAACCCATGTCCACGGTTTGCCGGATCAGCACTCTAACCCTTGAGCTACGAGGACTTGGTTTCAAGTTTATTGGAAACGCCTTATAAGGAACAGATATCAATATTCTAGCAGTTGGAAATTGCTAATTTTTCATCCTTTGGCTATTTAATAATATAGAGACAATTTCTTAGCCGTTCATTTAATATATCATTTGATAAATTCTTGGAGTTTTCGGCTTTATATTAAATATTTTTAAATTAGTATGTTATTTCGCGAAGTAATGTGAATGTAAACATTGCTGTCTACAATTACGACCCTAATTATTCGAAATTTTTATTTGAAAAAATTTCTAATAATGTTTATATAAAGCTGAAAATTCCAAGAATCAAATGGAATATTAGATTATTAAATGAACGGCTAAGAAATTGTCTCTATGTACATACAATATATATATATACAGGGTGTTACAAAAATTTAGGGCTGGCTATACATAGACGGTTTCTACAACTAAAAATAAGCAAAAAAGTTTATATAAATTTATGTGCTAAAATGGTTCGTTACTGAGTTACGGCCAATTGAAGTTTTTTTATTTTTATTTTAGAAATGTTTACAGAAAACGGGAGTTTCTTATGTTTCTTATAGTAAATGTTCAAAATGATCTCCACGGGAAGCAACACAAGTTTTTCGAGAAAAATTACTGATAGGAAAAATTTTGAGTTAAAAAGAAAATTAATCGGTGAAAGAAAAGCTCGAGTGTTTTTTGGCAAGATAAATTAACGATTTAAATAAATAATAAATAATTATTTTTATTTGAAAGCAGGAGAACAGTTATTAAATGTACAATTATTATAAATTGTTTGGTTTGGTGTACTAATTTTAATATTATTTTCTTTGTTGCTTTCTACACATGCTGAATAATTGTTTTGTCTTATTTTATTGGATTCGCGTAAATGACAAGTTTTTTACATATCATATTTGTTCCTATTGGAACATTTTTATACCAATTATTAGAATTTGTCTTGTTCCAAAAGGAATTTGGAATTAAAAAAAAAGTCGTTCAGATGTTACAAAAATTTAGGGCTGGCTATACATAGACGGTTTCTACAACTAAAAATAAGCAAAAAGGTTTTAATAAATTTGTGTCCTATAATGTTTCGTTACTGAGTTGCGGCCACTTGAAGTTTTTCGTATTGCATGTCCGACGCGTGTGTATCTCGTCACAAATTATCGCGCAGACGCGAAGCGTTCGTATTGCATGTTTGAACAAGTCGCCGACAAGTGAGTAACTTATGTTAATCATATTCAGTAGGCAGTCCGTGTTTTTTTGCTGTCAGTCGTGAAAGTTGATTAAGTCATTTGTGATTAGTACTGTTTTCTAATTAATAGTATAAAATGGCAGATTATTCTTTCGAAGAGATGTCCGACATGCATTTAATGTATGGTTTGGCACATTGCAACAGAGCAGAAGCAAGAAGACTTTACGCAGAATATTTCCCAAACCGACGTTTACCAAATGAAAAAACTTTCGAAAGGCTTCATATTAGATTAAGAGAAACAGGATCATTCAAACCAGTAGTCCGAGATCGCGGCAGACCACGAACCACAAGAAATTTGGAATTGGAAGAACGTTTGTTGTATCGTGTTGAAGAAAATGCAGGTGCTAGTACTCGAAGAATGGCATTGGCGGAAGATGTCGATCATGTGAGTGTATGGCGTATTTTAAGAACTAATCAGCTTTTTCCTTACCACCTGCAAAGAGTACAGGGACTTAGTGAGAATGATTTCTCATCACGAGAAGCTTACTGTGCATGGTTATTACGGACATGCGCCGCCGATCATCTCTTTCTGTCGTGTGTGCTCTTTAGTGATGAAGCCGGCTTTACAAGAGATGGTATCGTCAATTTTCATAATTTACACCAGTGGCATCAAGAAAACCCTCATGCTATTATTCAGTCCAGACATCAAGCGCAGTTTTCATTTAGTGTGTGGGCCGGAATTATTAACGAATTTGTGATTGGTCCTTTTGTACTTCCACCACGACTTACTGGGCAGAATTATCGTTATTTTTTAGAAAACGACTTACCAGGTTTGCTGGACGATGTTCCACTAAATGTTAGAGGACGCATGTGGTTCATACCGGCTCACTTCAGTCACACAGCACGCGAATTTTCAAATGCCGTATATCCTGGAAGATGGATTGGTCGCGGTGGACCTGTAGCATGGCCTGCACAGTCTCCAGATTTAAATCCAATAAATTTTTACGTATGGGCACATTTAAAGTCTATGGTATATTCTACTCCAATTCAAAATATTGAAGATCTTCAACGTAGAGTGGAAGATGGATGCCACCAAATTCGAAATACACCAGGAATTTTTCAGCGCATGAGGCAGTCCATGATACGACGAGCTGAAGCTTGTGTTGCTTCCCGTGGAGGTCATTTTGAACATTTACTATAAGAAACATAAGAAACTCCCGTTTTCTGTAACCTTTTCTAAAATAAAAAGAAAAAAACCTCAAGTGGCCGTAACTCAGTAACGAACCATTTTAGGACATAAATTTATTTAAACTTTTTTGCTTATTTTTAGTTGTAGAAACCGCCTATGTATAGCCAGCCCTACATTTTTGTAACACCCTGTATATATATATATTGATAACGAGCAGCCTCTCGTTGTGCTGTGAATTGATAACGAGCAAGATGCGTAATAAAATAATGTAAACGTTTATGAATATAAAATGCTCAGCTGTGAATAAATGGCTTGTTAGATTTTATATTTATTCGGTGAATTTTACATCTACGAACTAATTACATTGCTCTAAGTAACATATAGATGGGGTTGTTCGAGTTTAATCTATATGCGCAAGATGCAAAGTTGCCTACTTGCGAATTATTCCATAAATGTAACCTAAAACAGCTGTTCGGATATAAACTTATTAATAAGTATTAATTAATGTGCGTTTATTATCTTCAGGGTCCGACTAAACTCGAGAACAAAATAGACTCTAGTGTTAGGGCATTGTGATATGTCCAAATTTAAAGTGCGAGTTCGGTGACTTCAATCAAACACTACTGATATTTTTAGATTCCTAAATGATAGGTTAATTGTTGTTAATGCTATACTACAAAATAAAACGTCGAGATCAGATTCACGAATAATAACTTTAATGTTCTTAAGATCTATATTAACAGGTAAGTTATAAGCATTAATTGTTAAGTATAATTTGTATATAAATTTTGTAACGTGATAAATTTAATATGTTATTTAACTATGATAAATTACGATAAATATTACATGAAATAAATGAAATAGATAAATATAGAAATAGTGAAGATAATCTTTAATTAATTAGGAGAATTAAGTCAATAACTTTAATATAACTAGAATGTATGACGTAAAACAAAGAAAAATTAAATTAAAACGTAACTGTATTCTTCCTCTTTAAAAGTAATAAATAACCTAAATCTTATATATCGTATTTAATAATGTATATCTTAACTAATATAAATAATATACTATATTCTTTTTTAATATGATTGTTTAAATTGTCTTTTCAATATAGATGTGAGATTTTAAAGAATACTTAAGTAATTGGTGCAGGATTCTGGATAAAACGGGATCTCAAAAGGTTTTGGAAAGGCAGGTTTTTCGTCGGCGTTCGAACGGCGTCACCCCGGTCAAAAACACTTTCTAACGAACTGCTTCTCGGCAAATTGCTCTTGGCAATATTTATGTCACTGGTACACGTACGAACTTGAAATATGTGTCCAACAGGAGCTGGGAATATTGGTAAGATGTTTAACTAATTGGACGTATGAATTTACTTGTATTTATTGTAATTTTCTTCTTGTTTTTAGTGATACACTCAAAAATACGTCTGGATGCTTTAATGGCGATTTTTCAAGTTACGCTAACCTTCTTTTATTTTTGTTACTTGATTTTGATTCGTTCATCGGTATGTATTCATTTAATCTCGACAATTACTACTAATGAAAATGACAATTCAATAATTTTAAATACATTTACATGTTGTAATAAATATTTACTTAATTTTAAAACTAATATGCATATAATGTGTATGTCAAAAATAATACATTATGCTGTTTTTATTATGGGATATTTTCCCGCGATTGACAATTCAAATTATGTACAGTTATACCTAAATAAATGGCGTCATTAATGATTTATCAATTAAGTTGATATTTTTTTGTAAATACAAATTATCGAACTGAAAATACTATTACAAATGAAATGTTAGATTATAAATGTGTGAATGTCTTAAAAAAAAAATAATTAAACTTGCGTATTCAACTTTATTGATTTGACGTGGGAAGAATTCAGTTTTGACATATAATTAACTATTCAATAACTTATTTATATACATTAAGAGATTGTCCTTTTGCTTATTGGGGCATACTTGAGTGTGGGCTTGACCTACCTCAATTCCCCAGTAATTTGGTATGCCGTTATTGACTTGGCAAAGAGGCTTATCCAAATTATTCTCTTTGAACTATTAAGTTGTTTGCTTTATCATATGAGTTTTTGTGCATATAAGCTGTTTTTAATATACATTTATAGTTAATGCTTGTCCCTTTAAGTGTTGATTTGTTAATATTATTTTTGAACTGTTAACTTTTTGAAGTCTGTTTTTTTTTTTTTATTAAAAAGAAAATTATTATCTCTTCTTGATATATTGTAACGATGTTTTAATAGTTAAAATGATTTGTTTTGGGGGTTTACTCTATTTATTTTACTTGTTGATGGTCCATGCTTAAAGTTTTCTATTTTTTTTTTAAACTTGATATATTAATATAGGTTTTAGTTTTCACAATAAATAATTCTTTCATGTTAAATACATGTTCTGACTAGCGAATCCTACTCTTTTCTTATTATAATACCATTCCTTATTATATAATTAAATTCCCCATTATTAGACATTCTCATCTATATTTCTATATATTCATATTTATAATACTAATTCATATCTTATTCATACTTTATATCCCCATATTATATATTTATTCCTACTATCTCTATTAATCTAGACTTTTTCCATTCCTTTAACATTACATCAAACCTTCTATTTATTCTTAGCATACTATTACTTATATATATATTACATTTTAGGAATTCATTTTATTTAATTTTAAGCATGTTAATATTCGTTTTGTTTCCCCATTACATATTTGACTGTTTATCATATTATATCATGTAGATACTTGTTCTTTCTATATTTGTTTGTATATCATATTATTTGTGTTGTGTTGTTTCAGTTTTTCGAACTGTTAACTACCCCTTTATGTCTTTCAAGTGTAACTGTATATTATATTTTAATTATAGATATTGATTTGTTGATATTAAATTTATATGTGTTTAGTTCTTATTCAAATTTGTTTTTTTTTTTATGCTATATAATCTTGTAACATTGATATATGATACCTCCCCTTTATATAATCGGTGTTAGGCTCGATTAATTCATATGTATTATAGCCTAATTTCTGATTTATTATAAATGGTCCTTGATAGGCCTTCAGTAGCTTACCCATGATTTTCTGTTTTGCATTAGATACTCTTAAGCTTTTGACTATAACTCGGTCACCTAATTCATATGTTTTGTGGCATTTCGTATTCAGGTTTGATACGTTTGTTTAGTGATCTTGCATCTAAACATATCCTTAACGATAAATCTTTTTTCTGAACAATAACTATGGGATTGATGAAATATGTATTAGATTTTTCAATAATACCAGATTCTTCTAATCTGTTAAGCTCCATATTAACTTTTTCCTGATAATGGTATGGTATTGGGTAGTTTCTGCTCGATAATGGGTTGTCATTGTCTATTCTTATTGTATGTTGATAGTTACGTGCGAATACTACTACATCATTGATTAATGTTAGGTTGTCAGATAAAATTTTTACTAATTTTGATGGGATCATATGATATGGTATATTTTGTAGTTTAATTATTTCTTCTATATCTTCTAAATTATTTACTGTTCTGAGGGTATTTAATTCTTTTCTTACTTCCACTTCTTCTACATTCTGCATTCCTATTCCATCTTCCTTTTCTTCCAATCCATATATATAATCATCATTATTCATTTTAATATTTATTCCTTCTTCCTTATTACTACATTCATTATCATAACTATCTGTATTCAATCTTTCTTGTAATATATTATTAATCTCCTTCTGTAAATGTTTATCTTTAAAATAATTATATTCATATTCTTCTTCCTCAGATAACTGTTTCTCCATCCTTATCTCTATTTCATCGATCATTATTATTTTTCTTTTGAAATCCAATATCATTTTTAAATTCTTAATGTTATCTATCCCAATTATGCAATCGTATTGCAGTTTACCTATAATGTAGCATTGTATGACATATTCCTTATCTTTCACCATTATTTCCGTACATATTCTTTTTTGAATTTTCCCCATTCTTTTTCCATTAGCGGCTATCAAATCTGTTCCCTTAGTCCTTATAATTTTCTTTTCATAATTATCGATTAAGATTGCCTTTTTCTCTTCTAATAACGTTATTTCGGCTCCAGTATCTATTAAACAGCTTAGTTCTATGTTTGTAAATTTAATCTTAATAATTGGTAGAGAGTGCGTATCTATATTATGGGTTCCAGTTTCTTCTACGTGTATGAACTCTTCAAAGGGTTGATAAAAAGTTATATTGTTTAATTTTGAGGGGTAGTTACAGTCGATTTTATTTAAAGATTTTGGGTTGAGGTGCTTGGTGTCGGGTTGGTGTACATATCGATTTCCGAAATCGGCATTTTTTTTTTTTTACATCCTCCGATTCTTGTCTAGAGGGCAGTGGTGACAATGGTCTCCGGCAGTAGTTATTAACACGTCCTCTATTACGGTATCTATAATTATTCATACCTCTTCTTCCCGGCGGGTTGTTGTACTGATTGTTATTATTCTGACGATTAGCATCATACGTTCGTGTATTATTATTATAATTATTATTATTAGGGGGTGGATAATTCGAAAGATTGGGTCTATTGTTATAATTATGAAAAGGATTTGTAGAATGGTTACGATAATTTTGATGAGTGTTATAATTTGTATTGCTCGGTCGATTATTAGAGGAATTATATAGACTGTTATTTGTATTACGTTGTACTGTTGGAAAAGAACTACGATTACCTTCTGCAAAGTCATCTAATCTTCGGAGAATTTCTATTAAGGAATCCATATCATTGACTCGTTGACAAATAATTGCTTGTGTGTCCGAATAAATGAAATGGTTCAGTAACTGTCGTGCTATGGTTGATTCCTCCATATCAGCTATGTGTTTACACAGGTTGTACATTCTTGAAGCATATATCTCCCTAGTTGTTGAGCCCATTCTATATTTACCGGTTAGAAGTCTGATTTTGGCACGATTTTGTTGTGCTTCATCCCAGTAATTCCTCTTAAATAATGACACGAATTGCTCTACGTCCTCGCAATGGTCTTCAATGCGCAAGAACCACTCCTGAGCACTATCTTTAAGTGTAACTCTTATTATGTCCATCTTTTGTTTATTGTCCGGAACATCAATTAAATAACGCAGGAGTCCATTTAAATAGAGCATGGGGTGTACGTGCGTTATATCCCCATCGAAATGAGTTAAATTTTCTATTTTTATGGTGAGACCTCCTGTGTTTATGCAATTATCAGACGCAGTATATCTTTTGATCTTCGTTTCAATTATCCTCAGTTCGGATTCATAATACCTTTTATTATTATCCTGGTTCGTTCGGAAGGTGTCAAGATTATCTTTTACTTGATTGATCTCTTGTTCGTAGAATGTCCTATGTTCCCCCATCTGAGTGTTGAGACTATCGGTAAAATGTTGTTTTAGATTTAACGATGTTATTTCGTTACTTAGGTTAAAATCTGTTAATTTGTTATTTAATTTTGTATGAGCTTCGTTACAGGACTTTGTTATTTCGGTTTTTGTTTCCGTATTTGCGGTTATTATTTTATTGTTGGTAATTACGTAAATTTCCTGTGAAGTATTCTCTAATTGTTTGGCCCAATGTTGGTTATGGACATTTAGAGTTTCGTCCATTTTCAGCAAGCATTTTAACTCGCTTTCTTCTAGTGTTTGATGTATTATCTTCTCGATCTTTGTTTGACTATCTTTCAAACCCTTTATATCCATCTTTATTTCTTCCTTGTCCTGTTTGAGTTGTTCTAATTTGCTGTTGAGATTGGTTTCTATGAGACTGATATTAGTCTCTAATCTATTATTATTTTCTGTGATTAGTTGTTTGAAATTTTCATTATTAATTTCTAATTTTCGTGCTAAATTCATTTCTATCTGGCTGATATTTGTTTCTAATTTTCGCGTTAAATTAGTTTCTAATTGACTTATATTTTTATTGTTAGCATCTAGTTTTTCATTATTTTCCGCTACAAATTGTTTAAAATTAGCTTCTTGTTTTTGTTGCATATTCATTATCAAAGCGGTTAACGAATTAAAGTTCATCGTCGCCTCTTCCTTTGAAGCTTCTGCTTGTGCTGTGGCTGTAACAGAATCACCCTGATCAGCCTGGTCCTCTCTATCTGCTAGGTTTTCCCTTGACTTACTCCTTGTACGCTTGTCCATATTATTATTATTATTGAAAAAATATATATGATAGTGTTATGATTATAGGTTCTATTAGTTTATGTATATTAATTATTCCTATTCTGATGTTTTAGTATTAGTGTTATATTTGCTAATAAATTGTATAAATAAATTCTTATCTCTTCAAATAATTATTATTTTAATCTTTTTGACCTATTCGTTTAGTGTTTATTATACAAACAATAACCCCTTTTAAAAAAAACAAACTTACAAATCCTGTTCCTGGGTACCAGTCAGCATCCTATCACACAAAAATGACCACAAGAAGCAAAATACAACTTACAATTATAAAAATTTTGTATCTTAAATAAATCTAGAAAGAATACAGTTTTTTAAATTTATTCTCTCTCGTTTTATTTTGTATTACGTGTTTGATTGAGCACGTTTTCTAAGCGACACGTTGCGGCGACAATTGATAACGAGCAGCCTCTCGTTGCGCTGTGAATTGATAACGAGCAAGATGCGTAATAAAATAATGTAAACGTTTATGAATATAAAATGCTCAGCTGTGAATAAATGGCTTGTTAGATTTTATATTTATTCGGTGAATTTTACATCTACGAACTAATTACATTGCTCTAAGTAACATATAGATGGGGTTGTTCGAGTTTAATCTATATGCGCAAGATGCAAAGTTGCCTACTTGCGAATTATTCCATAAATGTAACCTAAAACAGCTGTTCGGATATAAACTTATTAATAAGTATTAATTAATGTGCGTTTATTATCTTCAGGGTCCGGCTAAACTCGAGAACAAAATAGACTCTAGTGTTAGGGCATTGTGATATGTCCAAATTTAAAGTGCGAGTTCGGTGACTTCAATCAAACACTACTGATATTTTTAGATTCCTAAATGATAGGTTAATTGTTGTTAATGCTATACTACAAAATAAAACGTCGAGATCAGATTCACGAATAATAACTTTAATGTTCTTAAGATCTCTATTAACAGGTAAGTTATAAGCATTAATTGTTAAGTATAATTTGTATATAAATTTTGTAACGTGATAAATTTAATATGTTATTTAACTATGATAAATTACGATAAATATTACATGAAATAAATGAAATAGATAAATATAGAAATAGTGAAGATAATCTTTAATTAATTAGGAGAATTAAGTCAATAACTTTAATATAACTAGAATGTATGACGTAAAACAAAGAAAAATTAAATTAAAACGTAACTGTATTCTTCCTCTTTAAAAGTAATAAATAACCTAAATCTTATATATCGTATTTAATAATGTATATCTTAACTAATATAAATAATATACTATATTCTTTTTTAATATGATTGTTTAAATTGTCTTTTCAATATAGATGTGAGATTTTAAAGAATACTTAAGTAATTGGTGCAGGATTCTGGATAAAACGGGATCTCAAAAGGTTTTGGAAAGGCAGGTTTTTCGTCGGCGTTCGAACGGCGTCACCCCGGTCAAAAACACTTTCTAACGAACTGCTTCTCGGCAAATTGCTCTTGGCAATATTTATGTCACTGGTACACGTACGAACTTGAAATATGTGTCCAACAGGAGCTGGGAATATTGGTAAGATGTTTAACTAATTGGACGTATGAATTTACTTGTATTTATTGTAATTTTCTTCTTGTTTTTAGTGATACACTCAAAAATACGTCTGGATGCTTTAATGGCGATTTTTCAAGTTACGCTAACCTTCTTTTATTTTTGTTACTTGATTTTGATTCGTTCATCGGTATGTATTCATTTAATCTCGACAATTACTACTAATGAAAATGACAATTCAATAATTTTAAATACATTTACATGTTGTAATAAATATTTACTTAATTTTAAAACTAATATGCATATAATGTGTATGTCAAAAATAATACATTATGCTGTTTTTATTATGGGATATTTTCCCGCGATTGACAATTCAAATTATGTACAGTTATACCTAAATAAATGGCGTCATTAATGATTTATCAATTAAGTTGATATTTTTTTGTAAATACAAATTATCGAACTGAAAATACTATTACAAATGAAATGTTAGATTATAAATGTGTGAATGTCTTAAAAAAAAAATAATTAAACTTGCGTATTCAACTTTATTGATTTGACGTGGGAAGAATTCAGTTTTGACATATAATTAACTATTCAATAACTTATTTATATACATTAAGAGATTGTCCTTTTGCTTATTGGGGCATACTTGAGTGTGGGCTTGACCTACCTCAATATATATATATATATATATATATATATATATATATATATATTAGTGATACAAGCTTCAGGAGCTTGTAAAGAAACAAGAAATGCATATCGATTTTACTTATATTAAGAATTTTAATTTGTTATTTATATTATGACTTTTGTTATCTTTCTGCACTATTTGTAAATTAATTTAATTTGTTTGTTGTTAATTTAATTGTAAATTAACAGATTAGGTGTATAACCTATTGAAAACAACTGTGGTCAAAGCTGTGTATCAAGTTATAGAGCCTTGATTCTCCCACCTGGTCTTTTGTCTTATTTATAATCCAGTAAAGTTCACCTGAACCCTCAGAAGATTAGATCCAGTGACTTGTGTGAATAGACGTTGACTTCCTTCAGTTTAAACAAGCATTTATTAATATTATTATACCAACATGTAAATCTCCTTTTCCATATATTATACTCAATCAACTAAAGTACTAAGTGAAACGTTAGATTAATTCTACATGTGTATATAGTCATACTATTTGTAGACATTTATTAGAGACTGTCAGTGTCAGCGTATTGTGATAATCAACTTTACAATTGCAATTTCTTTTTATAAATCAATTTATATTATTTAAGTGAAAAGCTCGTTATTTATTTATTTTGTTGACCAATATTTGTACTAGAATCGGCTCCCATATTTTTTATTGATTCTCCTGAGCTTTTGTATTTTAAATACTATCTTAGTGTTTGTTAATTCTAATTAACTTAAGTTTGCAAATACGAATTTTGTTAACAACGATATAATCTTAAATCTTAAAGATGTTTAAATTTGAAAAGCAATCCTAAACATATCATCAAAGGCAACTTCTAGTAATCAGTATGACCTCCACGATTGTTTATTACTGCCCTAATACAGTTACGTGTTGCTAAAATTAAATTTTCAATCTCTTCTTGTGGTATTGCTCTCAATTCTCTTTGAAGAACTCTAAAAAGGTCTCGGAGATCATTAGTGTGATCATTTGAATTTGTAACCCTCCGTTGTAACTTATCCCACAGATGCTCTAACGGTTTCATATCCGGAGACTGAGTTGGCCACGCTAACAACGAATTGTGTTTCTGTTCTAGCACATTCATTACAATTCGAGCTACATGTGGTCGTGCATAATCTTGCATGAAATTCAAATTTTCTTCTACTGCTCTTGCATATGGCATAACGACAGGTAAAACGACCTGTTCCACATAAACTTGAGCTGTCATATTGCGTTCAATCAAAACGAGATCTGTTCTTCCACCAATACTTATGCCGGCCCATACTATGATTGTACCACCTTTGAAAGAATGGACTTCTTGGACTGCATTCAAATGATTTACGCGTCTTGGCTGCCTCCAAACTCGATTTCTTCTTGCATCATTGTACATGCGAAATCTAGACTCATCAGAGAACATTACATATGACCATTGTTCGTTTGTCCAATTTCGGTGATCCTGTGCCCATGAAAGACGTTCTCCGCGATTACCTCTTGTTAGAGGTGGAACTATTAAGGGTCGTCTACATCTTAAATGTACCTCATGTAATTTATTGCGAATAGTTTGGTCGCTAGTCAGTACGCCATATGTTGGGTTAAACTGATTTTGTATCTGCCGAGCAGTGCAGGTTTGATTACGTCGGGCAATAATTTGGACGTAACGGTCTTATGTTGCCGTTGTAATCCGACTGTTACCACGATGTTGATTACGTACTTCAGCAGTATCCCTATAGCGGTGTCATAAGCGACTTATGACATGACGCTTTGTGTAATTTGAAATTCGGATGCAACTTCAGCTTGACGACGCCTAGCTTGCAACATGCTAATAGCACGTAACATTTTTACGCGCGGTAAATAACGCCTTTCCACTCAAATTATACACAAAATTTAATGTTTTTAAACTCTGCAGCAAGAAATGACGCTACAATGTAGTTAAACGTAAAGTGACATATAACGCCGTTAGGACGACTAATAAATAGATGTTGCAAAGAAAACACAATCGCTCCATTGTTAGCAAGATAATATGTTAAAACCTTTGCGCATATTATTTTTGCTCAAAATATTTATATACAACACGATATTCTGTTTTTACATCTTAATTTTAAAAATATCCCTGTACGATTTTGAGCAGTGTATATACAAATAGGGTTGATCCTATTTCTTCAGCCAATATTTCGCATCCTTAGGCGGTATGCTTCATCAGGGTTTTGTGACTGTGATAAGAGATTTATAAGTTAAATTAATAAAACATGTTAATAAAAGTTGCTTACATTGAGAACTTTCTTGTGAAGCAGAGTAACATGCGTGACCAGAAACTGGTTATAGTGTCGCTCTTTTTTTTCAATAATTATAATTTTTAATCAAACCAGGCTTTATAACACGATTGTGAGGTATATAAATAGACGTACATGATCAAAAAGATTTTAAAGTAATTATACATTAACATGGGTACAAGTCAATTATTAAAATACAAAATTCCACAATTCCAAATTAATTCTGTATTTTAATAATTAACTTATATTTACTTGTAAGTAACTTGTAATTAACTATAATAGTTTATTAATAGAATATGTGCACTTACCCTTTAAGCATTAAAAAAGGTGATATTTATTCTTTTAGAAAAGCGCTTTCATATGCATTAAATTCAAATAAAAACAAATTTTCGACAACGGCGAACACATACCTGCATGTATTATGAAGAGTGGTTAGAAAGAGATGTATTTTTTGTACAGGGAGGCCCAAAATGACCGAAGGGGTTTGAGTTCATTATAACTTCTTATTTAAGACATAATGATTAAATGTTTTTAATTTTAAATACAATATATTAATGGAGAATATTTTAAAAAAAATTATATCTCGCAATGGATCGTTGATTTCAGAAATAATGGTCAACGATTTTGGCACGTTGTTCAATTGTGCACTGTTCCATTTTAAATTCCCCAAGTCTTCTTTACAAAATACTGAAAACATAAAAAAGAATTATAATAAAAAAGTTATAAGGAATTAAAACACCTTCGGTAATTTCGGGCCACCTGTATTATAATAATTTTTTAGTCAAATGTTAAATTGTTGCGTCGAAAAATTTTGTGTTTTCCTCTTAGTTAAGAGCAGATACTAATACTATGTTTTTAAGATGTTTTTGGGTATGTTCGGAAATCGTTCTCCTTGATAGGTACTATCTTTATAGAATGCTTATCCTTAAAGTTTAAATTCGTGTAATGCTAGAGTTGGGAGTTCTCTTACGATAATTCCCTAACGATAATGTTCTAATACAATCGGATTGCTATTTACCTGGTGCTGTTAATGCGATTAAGAATCTAAAATACTTGCAATACTTTTGCCACGTTTAATAAAACTAACAACAATCTATATCTTAAACAACCATAATGGTTCTTCTTGTGGTGGTTTTAATTTTAGAAATTATCTCTTAATTTGCTATATCGATTCGGAACGATATTTAGAATAAAAATTTGTCTGTTAACTAATCAGTATTCATCCGTAATTTAAAATATTGAACCATTATCGTAATTCGTATTTGTATAATGTAAAATGTATATGAAATTAGAAAATAGTTAAGCTATCACTTTCCTGAACGAAACAAGAAATATCCATAACCACAATATAAATAAAAAAACTATAAATACGAATTTCGGCAACTAAGTTGCCATCTTCAGTAGAACAATCCGAATACAAATAATAGTGTTAAACGTAGCGTGTTTAGTTAAGGTACAACCTATGAAGATATACTCTTCACCAAATCGTCAGTGGAATAACACCGGCGATAACACTATAACAACATAATCTTGCACTTCAAGTGCCACGAGAATGTCTGACAGCCAAGAGAGGCCCGTCGGTAAGCTTTTCCTACGTTAGCGACTCAAATACTGAAGAGAAAGAATGCGTTTTACTTTGTAGTCCACTAACTCGTAGCCTTGATGACTCTAATATACCGTGAAAAGATAGCATGTCGATGTTAAGAAGCATATCTGTACATGCATAGGTGAACATACACAACGCATATTTAATTAATGGTTACTTCAACGTACAGACACGAGTTTCGAACTTTTAGATTTCGTCAGTGCACATAGTTAATTGAAGCACTACCGCTATGTAATAACATAATCTTGCACTCAAGTGTCTAGAGACATCTAGCGGCCAAGAGAGATACACCGGCAAGCGTTTCCCATGATTAGAGATAGCGACTAGCAATAGGTACTTCTATTAATTACGTGCACTGACGAGATCTAAAAGATCGAAACACGTGTTTGACGTTGAAGTAACCATTGCTTAAGGATGCTTTATTTTTCACTTCAGTATTATTTGTTCATTTCACTTTGGATACGGTTACCATAAACAAGGTCATATCGCCCGTGGGCGTAATAACCGGGCGATATGGCCCATAACGCCAGGTAATTTATTCAAAGTTTTATTGTTGTGTGAGTATAAATAAGAAACGAGAAGAAAGGGTGTATATACATTTTACAGAACTAATAATTTGAATTTTTAAGAAAGTCTAAAGAAAGAAGCAAAACTTCAGCATTCTTTAATAAAATTAAGAGTATCTAAACATTGACAACTTGAAAAATTTAAAGTGTCAACAACTGTCATTTAAAATACGTAAAACTTAATAGTTGTTTATTTTCAACAATTTATAAAGAAAGAATCAAATTTTTAACATTATTTAGCAAAATTAAAAATACAGTTTTCGAAATGTCCTGAAAAATTATGTGATCCGAAGCTTTCTAAGTTTGTGAAAGTTCTTGGTGGGAAAACATCTCCACTTGTTACTTTGACAAGCGAACAAGGATTTATCTGATCCTGTAACATAATTTAATATGGGCAATTATATTGCTCTCGGTCGACATTCATCCCTCGGGCCAGAGGCCCTCGGGCTGAGTTAACATCGACCTCAGAGCAATATAATACCCATAACGCCCTTGGTGCATAAATAACTATTGTGAACGTCCATGTATGGATATTAGGGTGGAGCGATTTTTTAAAATTTAGCAATAGCTTTGGAATACCTGTAAGAAGTTGCTCTATTATCTCCCAAATATACACAGAAAATTTAATTTCGCACATGATATATTTAGAGGTGCTCCCGACATTATTAAGTTTGGCAAAATTCATGAATTTAGTCGAAAAATCAAAAATATTTAATGAAGGCTAAATTACACACTGAGTGTTGCGCAGTTAGTATAAGATAGAAAAATATAATCCGAAGCGAGCGTATTAAGACGCGTGGGTGTTGAAGCACGTGGAGACGATTTCGCAACTCTCCTAAAATGTTATTCGAAAGCTATAGTCAACTCGCGTGAGTACTATTTCACTTGTGATACCCTTTGAATTTTATGTCTGAGATCAAGAAATAAGACTCATGTAAGTAGTATTTTCAATTTCCTATTTAGGTTTCAGATATTATTGTAATACTTTAGCACATATTATATATCTTTATTACAGTAAAATGTCTCAAGTCAAAACACGACAAATGATGACCTGTGCTGTGTTCGGATTACCAGAGAAGTTACGAATATCTCAATTACCAACTTATAATGACATTATGAAAAATTACCTATTCATTAAAAATGAATTAATGCAAAATAAAACAGTAAAAGAGCCAACCGTTCATGACATATCCGAAATATTGGCTCAAGAAGTTTTAGAAATTTGGCAAAAAGCTTCGCTGCCAACTGTTAGTGTTAAGAGAATTCTACAACTTATTCGTTCCTACCATGACAAATATAGAATCTTAATGAAACCTTATAAAGGTCGTCAAACAAACAAAAATTACGAAGAAAAGATCAATAGATTTATAACTGAGTCCCACAGATTATTTGATGTTTGCAGTTGCAAATGTAAACTTTTCTCAAATTGTAATTGTTTAAAAGGCAGTCGTGCTCCCAAGGAAGAAATAAATTTTTTACTCGATCAAGGAACAACAAGAAAAATGGTCATAGGCGGTGTAGATGTGGTTGAAACTATAAAAAATAAGAAAAAAGAAGAAAGAAAACAAAAAAGTTGATCGCGTAACAGAGAAATAACTGATTTTGAGAAACCGTGTTGTTCGCGTTATTTACCTGAAAACTTGGCAATCGAAAGCGACAGTTCAAGCGATAGCGTAGCTTCTAGTCCTTACCTTGAAGCACCAAAAAAAAACAGTTGATCCGCCACCAAAAAAAAGGAGATTAAATTTACCATCATTAGCTCTTGCCTGCGATCGCACTGGTGTTTCTGACAGAGCCGCTGCCATTATAGCTTCTTCTGTGTTAAAAGATGTTGGCATTATTTCACCAAAGGATCCAAGTGGTGTTATTGATCGTTCAAAGTTGCGCCGTGAAAGAACTAAAGTCAGACCAGCTTTACAGGATGCAGATCGCAAGAAAACCCTACGCGGTATGTATTTTGATGGGAAAAAGGATAAAACGATGATTAGTATTCGGAAAAGAAATAAAGAAGACCATTATGTGATTTAATCAGAGCCACGAAGCGACTATTTCGGGCATGTCACATGTGAGTTGGAAACTGCTAAATGTATTAAAGATACTATATTAACTCACTTGAAATCCAAATCGGTGAAACTCAGTGAAATAGTTGTTGTTGGTTGCGATGGAACAGTAGTAAACACAGGTTTTAAAGCTGGTATTATTCGTTTGATGGAAGAAGAACTGAATAAACCATTAGAGTGGTTTATCTGCTAGTTGCATTCCAATGAATTACCACTGCGACATCTGTTGTTACATTTGGACGGAAAAACTACAGGGCCTAAATGCTTTTCAGGTGCCATTGGATATCAGTTACAAAAATGTGAAACAATGCCAATAGTCGAATTCAACGCCATTCCTACAATATTACCTCAAATTTCCAGGGGTGATTTGAGTACCGACCAAAAATATCTGTACGATATTATGATCGCTATCAGCACTGGCGTTTTTTCTTCAGATTTAGCTAACATTGAACCTGGATCTCTCAACCACTCTAGATGGCTTACAACAGCAAATCGAATTCTAAGATTAGATGCTACTAAACCGGACCCCGAAGAAAAATTAGTGATTAGCCACGTACGTGATGAGAGTTTATGGTCCGATGTGGTTTAGAATAAAATGTAATCCCTCGTGTATAAACGGAGCTAAGCACCAGTGGCAAACAATTAGTCTGAGTCGCTATTTGAACGCCGATATGAAGAAGGTCATTGACAAGGTAATCCAACGAAATTGATTTTTTGGTCACCCAGAAAATGTTCTTATTTATATGCTTGGAGATGAAAGGGAAATCATACGAGATCTAGCATATCGACGAATTTTAAAAGCAAGAAGTGAGAAAGCTCCAGGACTTCGAACGTTTAAACTGCCTTCATTTAATTTCGATGCTGAAGATTATACCGACATTATAACGTGGCGAGACTGTGAGATAACTGAGCCACCTCTGACTTTAAATTTATCTAATGACGACTTGAAAGCCATTGTCAAAGACGGTCTCGGCACATGTCAAAAAATTAAAGATTTTCCATGCCATACTCAAGCCGTTGAGCGCTGCATCAAAGTGGTGACAGAAGCTTCAAGTGCAGTTTGTGGAAAAATAAACGAGACGGCTTCATCAGGGCAAGGCTACTATCACGTCAACAAATGCCTACTTTTGATACAAAAAAACAATTTAATATATAATTATTGTATTTCCGAGTAATTATCTAGTTTAATATTATTTCTTGTATCACGCTTCTTTAAATCTGTATAAAAATATAAGATATTGACCTAACAAATAAAATATATAGTTTGATCACAATATGAAAAATAGGTAATTTTTTTAAAATTTTCAATTGTGTTGGGGCACCTCAAAACATTATTACAAATAGGTAATATTTCGTACGTTTAATTTACTCATTGAAATGCAACTTTATATCGCTATACCATTTTAAAAAACAAAATTTTTTTTTATTCATACGTTATCGCTCCACCCTAATGGATATACAGATATATATTCGGACATTTTTGTAATATTGTATTTACTCACTTGATATTTTCTAACATCGATATGCTATCTTTTCAAAAAAATATAGTGTATGTTTTGAACTAAATATTAAATGAAAAATATTAATTATAATTTAATTACCATCGATCATTGAAATTAATTTTATTTTTGAGTATGTAATATCTAGATAAGAAATGTTTTTCTTATGTTATATTAATTGTTAACCAGTTATATTTTTGGGCGTGGATAAAAGCACAATCCTTTTCACATAGATAAAACGCAGTTAAGTGTAAAATTACTTTGGCCGTACTATTGCTTTTCATGCTTCATAATTCGTACAACGACTTTCTATTAATAACTACAGCAATTGTATTTACGAATGTCAAATACTTATATTTAGCGTATTTACGACCGACCATTAAATTTAAAATACAATAATAAATATGATAAATAAACTTTTAACATGATACTGATATAATTATTTATTAATACAAACACTTTCATATACTATGTGTGTAACAAGGTGTATAGATCACGCAATCTGGAGGTAATTTGGAGATGAAATTGGCACGAATTTTCGGTGTTTATTGTATGCATAAATATGATAGAGATTTAAATACGTACATACATATATTTATTCATATATAAACAATCAAAAAAATTTAAAAATATTAAAACGGCGCTTAAAATTTTATATATTATAAAAAATCGCCATACATTCGAATGTATCTTTGAATAATTTTATCCATGACAACTAGGGCTGGGCGATACCGACGTTTTCGGTATCGGGTAGCCATACCATTTGAGGTATCGATACTTAGCGATGTATCGGGTCTGTGCACGATATTGATTCTGAGTACTGGAATCGGTAAAGTATCGATTTGGAGTCGATACTTTGGAATCGATACCTTGGAATCGATATCGGTTTCAAGAGATATAAAATTAATTTACCGATTCTACCATATCTACGGAATGAAATTTGCAATATTGCGATATTGTGATATTTTGTTTTTTTTTTTGTAATAATTATAGTTATTATATTTATGATATAGTACGGACATTTGCTATGCATAATGTAAAATTCAACAACATCCTTTTAAATATATACTATATAATGCATACATACTGCTTCTGGTTACTCGTAAACTGTTAGTTTACGAGTAACCAGAAGCAGAAGCAGACAGTTATCGCCGACCTGAAGATGGCAAATGTGATTTTGCCAAAACGTCGTCCAGAAACCAGCACTGGTCACCCGGAATCCAGTTAAAACATATATATATATATATATATATATATATATATAACAATTGATAAATTATTGGAGTTTTTCGGCTTTTATATGAAATATTGCCAAATATCAAATTAGTATGTATGTAATTGCAAAGTAAGTGGGGATGTAAACATTGCTGTCTACAAATTACAAAGCAAATCATACGAAATTTTTAATTGAAAAATATTGTCTATGTTGGGACTTGAACCCAAGTCTACAGTTTGCCGGACTGTCGCTTTTACCACTCAGCCACAATAGACCTTGGTTCCAGCTATTTAGAAATGCATTATAAAGTAACAGTATAAATGAATCAGATGTCAGTTATTGAATGTAGATGTCAAGTTGAAAGCAGAAGTCAGTTTTGAAAGCTGATGTCAGTTTTGATAGCAGATGTCAGTTAGTGAAAGCAAATGTCAGTTATTTAAAGCAGATGTCTGTTATGAAATCAAACGTCAGATTTGAAACCCGGCAAGGCAGATGCCTTGGGTTCAAGTCCCAACATAGACAATATTTTCAATTAAAAATTTCGTATGATTTGCTTTGTAATTTGTAGATAGCAATGTTTACATCCCCACTTACTTTGCAATTACATACATACTAATTTGATATTTGTAAATATTTCATATAAAAGCCGAAAAACTCCAATAATTTATCAATTGTTATATTTAATAAACGGCTAAGAAATTATCTAAACACTTATATATATATATTAGAAAGAAATTTCTTATTTTCTTGGCGTAATTATAATTCGAGATAAAAGTAATGTTTTTTGGGAGTAGCGGCCGGGTAATTAAAACAATATTTAATTTGACGTTTCGGTACTATACATAGTACTTTTTCAAAAGCTAAAATTTATTTAAATGTTAGAAAAGGTAAAAGATGATATAATAAATCTACTTACATTAAATATTTATAAACTAAACTTTTGTATTAGCAGGTAAACTGTTTTCGGTGCCATGTGAATTTTTTGGGACGAGAGGAGAGAATGTTGGTTTTGTCAACCCTTTGTGGGGGAGTTGGTTTTACCGTTCTCGGACATGTTTTTTTATTTTAATTTATTTTTTTGTGTGATGTTTATATTGTCATTATTGTTTATATAATTGGTAGGTATATTACTGAAAAGTTATTTAAATCTGTAGGGTCGTTGATTGAATATGTATTTATCCACATACAAAAAATACAAATTCAGTTAAAGACCGTACAGATTTAAATAACTTGTTAGCAATATACCTACTCATTATATAAACACCTTCCGTATAATAAGAATATAAACAAAAAAACATTTAACATTTAAATAAATTTTAGCTTTTGAAAAAGATACTATCTATAATACTGAAACGCCAATTAAATATTGTTTTAATGATCCGGCCGCTACTCCCAAGAAATTTCACGTGTGTATATATATATATATATATTGTGAAAGCAACCTCGCTCTCACTGAACTGTATTATATTTCCAACACGTTCGTGTGTCTATAATGTAATATGAAATAAAACCAGTTTTAAACAGTTTAAACTCTCATTAATGTATTAAATCTTTAGTAATATGAACAATATTAAAGCATGACAACTTGAATTCCCCCCCCCCCCTTTTACATATTTGAGTGCATGTGTACCCAAAGAATATTGACAGCAACAATTAGTTTAAAATGGGTGATACTGATAAGCTCCTTCAGTATGATAATATAATTAAAAATACGAACAAGGTAAGTAATTGATATACATTAGCTACAAATAATATGTCAATTTTATTAATGCCTTTAAGGTGGATTGGAAGGATTTATATTAAAAATCAATACAAATCAATATGGTTTAACCTCAAAATGAAATCTGTTCTCTATAACAATAATAACGTAATCTCAGGGAAAATGAGGTAGGTTCGTCTTAATTATCGACCAATACGTTTATGAAATATGCTAGCTCGGTTAAACTATTATTAAAATAATCAAAATAGGTGATATTTAGCACAGTGAAGCTGCTCTAACTACGATTTATAATAATAATACACAAATAATCCTTTATTTATAGGGTAAATTCTACCTTGACTATGAGCACTAATTGACTTGAAACAGAAGATATGCAGGCTTTGGGATTAGGTTGCATCGGGAAGGTACTCGGACTGGATACAGGATATAATCTTCCGGTAAAATGGCAGGAGATTGGTTGTACAGCACAATTAACTGGATGGCTTTTATATAATGAAATAAAATTAAGGATCAGAAGGTTTAATATAATTAGATGCTGGCTCGATACTTGTTCGTAGTGAATGTTCAAATTTCTTGAATAAGCATTTAGCAAACATAGGTAATTTGTAACTCCAAAGTAGTATAGATATTTTTATAATATAATTCTTATATACTTGTCACATGTTGCAGCTGGAACGAGTACAAAGACGTTTCCTAAAGTATATGAACTTTAAGAGGGACGGTTTCTACCCACCTAGAAATACTGACCACATGCAGCTCCTGGCTGAACATGGTCTGTCGCCCCTGACTACCCGTAGGGAGATTTGTGGGGCCAATTTCTTGCATGGCTTGGTGTCTGGGGGGATCGATTGCCCCGCTCTGTTGGCGCAGGTTGGGTTTCGTGTGCCGAGGTTGTCGTCTAGGAGCAGTACTACTTTTTCACTTCCTCGCTGCAGGACCAATGTTGGAATGCGCAGTCCCATTTATCGGATGTGTCGAGATGCTGATAGGATCTTTGCTGACGTCTTCCTGGAGCGAACCGTCAGGCGGTAGCGTGGACGAGGGCAGTGTGTTTGTGTTGGTGTGAGTGTATTTTACTTTTATATATGAGTACTTACTATGCCTTATATATATGTATACTATTGTTTTATGTGCGTTATTGTATATTGTTGAAGCGCCCATTTTGGCTTTGCTGTTGGGCTCTAATAAATATTATTATTATTATTATTTATATTTCAGCTTTTTAATACGAATTATAACTTAAAAATCGCCTTATAAATCTTGATATGGTATTATTATTTTTAAGAAGCGACGCTTCGCTTTTTTCGTTGTTGTTGTTATTTTTTTTCCTTTACCTAAACGAAGCGATATTCCTTTTTTTTGAACGCGTTGACTACCTGGAAAAAAGTCGCCGAAAAGAAAAAGGCGTGGCCAATTTGAAATGTTGGTTTGAACTTCTAGTTAAAAGTAAATTTAAACAAATTGAAGGTATGTATTTAAATATCCTAAATAATAAAACAATTAGTTAGAAAATAAATTGACATTTAAAATTGTAAATAACTACATAATAGATAACCCTACTTATGTCGTTCCTAAATAGATGGCGCGATCTGACAATGTCTAAGAATTATAAGATATTAATTTAAATTAGAACTTGTAATATTATCGAAAATTGTTTATATTAACGTAAATAGTATACTGAAGGCTGTACCAGCTTAATATATATACATATATAATTGAATCTACTATATATATATATATACATATATATATATATATATATATATATATATATATATATATATATATATATATATATATATATATATATGTATATAAGCACCCCAAGATTCGGAAATAAAGAATAAAGTAAATTAAATAGTGATAGCAATAATAATAGCGAATAATAAATTTAATTCATTCATTTAGTTTGTGTTTGTATGAAAACTACTAAAGAATTAAATTAAAATACGAATGAGTCGGTACATGAAAATTAATGAATGAAATCAAAAAACTCGTAACTTCATAAGTAATGCATTTCGTCTACGAGAAACGTAGTTATTATTTCAAACTATTTATTGTTTTTATGTTTTGTTTACGTAAATGACTTCGATAAAATCATAATTGATGTTTATAGTACAAGTTTATAGTATAGTGTTGTATTGCTGCTATGTTGTAATTTTTCAATGTCGTTTGTCAATCATTTGGAATATGGCCAATGTTAGTTGCACATGCATGCTGAATATAAGTGGTGTTTTGTGAAAATATTTCAGATGAAATAATTTGACTTATTCTCGAAGGTATATTCGTATTTTAGAAATGTTCTAATTTTGTATCTAATACTGAATTATCATAAAATCAATTTGCAATTTGTTGATAATAAAATATAAAAATTATCTGCGAATGTTATGTATATTTTATACAAAAATTAAAAAGGTATAATTTCTTGTAGGTGACAGAGAATAAGGTAAAATTATTCTGGGCAAATAGAGTGGTCTTATTTTTAAGGTGCACAGTAAATTGTTATTTAATATAGTCTATTTACGATAACACATCGGTCAGTCATAACCAGTATTATCAGGCAGATTCAATTTACTAACGTAGTAGATGGAATTTTTCCAACATTTTATAAAATTTATATGTTCAGTGTTACCTATTCGGCGCATTGTTGTCACATAGGATCATCGTATCATATCCGCCCGTGATCTGACCTATATTGTCGTTAAATTGTGCACGAGTGGCTAATGCATTAACATTAAATTTATATGTTAATACTATTAATCGGATTTCTTCTATAGCCAAACAAGAAATCCCTATAAGGAGTCCTAAATGAAAACGTAATAAGGATTGATCGACTGTTAATATTGACGTTTTTAGTCAAATGCGCAGTTAGAAATTTAATTTGATGTATACAAAAATAGTAAGTAGGTATTATTCTATAAAACTTATAGCAATATTTTTCTTTAGCAATTGCAGAACACTATATTACTTTGGGTACATTGAACAGTGTTTTTCGAGAAAGAGAAATATTCATTGGTTGCACTACTTCTTTGTGGAAAATATTGGTTTCCATTTTAAGAAAGACGACTCTAAACAAATAACGTATTTGCAACAATATATGCGGTTTAAAAATGAAAATACATTCCAATTTGTTTTTCATGATGAAGCCTGGGTTTTTCAAGATGGAAGCATTCTAAAATCATGGCAAGATGATAATATTAAATCTGTAAAAGCAAAATAAGTAGGTGGCAAAAAGTATTAATTATTTAAAGTATTGGCGTGGGAATACATTGACTTTTATTCTGTAGACATATGGTTGTACATGCTGGTAGCAATAATGGTTTCATTCATAGAGCAGAATTAATCTTCGCAACAAATAGTAAAAGTATGGATTACGACGGTAATATGAACAGAGAAAGTTTTCTAGAATGGTTCGAAAATTAGCTGCTTAAAAATTGAGAGAGCCAGTTATTATTACGGATCATGCGAGCTGTCATACTACTATAATAAATAAATCTCCTACTTTATCTTCAACAATAGACAATATGGAAATAACTGCAAATCTTGTTTTAAAACTGTATGACAAGAACCAACTGACAACCGTCCGTATTGAAGTTTTTCTGACCAGATTTTTGATCGCCCACTAGAACATGTCTTTCTACACTCCCCGTTTCTCGAAAAACTGGAACAATTCTTCTCAATGTCTTCTCAAAAGTATTATAGGCATAATAAATATTGTCCTTCTTTTTCTATCGATCCACTGACTTAGGAAGTTGTTTTGGATGCCATTCATCAAATTAAGAATGATATGTTTCCTGGTGATGATAATATTCTAGCTTTTCTTATACGTGGCAGTGCCACAGGTTGTTCTATCCTTTAACAATTTTGTTTAACTTAATTTTATCTACGTCCATATTCCCTAATATTTTAAACATTGCAATTGACGGTTGTTTGGAACTTTAATCAACATACGTTAACTTTATAGATAAAAATATGTAAAGCAACCTTTGATCCATGAATATTGTCTAGCAATAATAATAGTCTTGATTTATAGGAAACCTTATTTTTTGAATTTTTATTCTTGACTTAGATGTGCAAATAATTTTAAAAATGGTAGAAATTTTCAAATTCAAAAACAAACCCTTTGAATTATTGACACGATTTCAAATTAGAAAGCATGGTAATATTTAATCCACGCATAGTTTATCGTATCACTTTTTCAAAAAGTTTATTATTCATGTTTAAGGTTAAATCTAGTTATGTATTACTTTGAAATTACTACTCTTTTTTAAAACAGATGAAAGAAATATATAATACGGTTGTTTATTCATCTCAACTTGTTCTTTAAGTCCTATACTTTACCTTATTATAAGTTCAATATTGATAATTTCGTTAATTTCTAAATATGAGGGCGGATTGATATATAAAATCTCCAAATTCATAAAATAAGAATAAGAAAATACAAAATAATGAAACCAGTCTTAAAGAAGTAAATTTGTTGTACTATCAATGAACATAATTATTTTTCCACCTAATCACCATTTTTTCAAACGCTGAATTCATTTCTTCATTCCGTCCATGAAAAAAACTTTTTTGTTTACTGTTGATCTAATTGCGAACAGCAATTCGAACTTCAGTGTCTGACGAAAAATGTTGACCCATCAATATCTCCTTCAACTCTGGGAACAACCAGAAATCTGAAGGTATTACTGTCTTCAGCGTTTCGTTGGTGTTATGCGGTCTGGCGTTCTTTCGCCGTTACTCTACGGATACAATTCTTTAGTGATCGTAAAGTTTTACACTATTTTATTGATTTATTCATTGATCCTTCGGCAGATATTCGCTAGGAATGACATTTCTTTCTTAGAAAATGCTGGGCATGAATTTTCGTACACGCGGAAAATAAGGACGACGATATTCCATTGGCTGTCGTTTGTTTTCAGGGTCATAATGACGAATCCAAGATTTGTCCCCGGTCGCGTTGGTGATGTTCGTGTGAAAATCATTTCCTTCACGTCGATACTGGTTAAAAAGTTCTTGACAAATGTTTTTATATATTCTTTCTTTCATGACATCCGTTAATTGTCGCGGGACCCATCTGGCGCAAATTTTTCTATAATTCAATGTTTCAACAATATACTTGAACTCTTTCTTGACTAATGTTTAATTGCTGGGCAATTTTTTTTGCGTAATCACTCATCTTTGATTCTTCTCATGTATCACTGACACTGGTCGACCTGATAGCTTTTCGTCAAACACCTTCACTTCGCTTCTATGTTTTGCACGTCGAATTCACCGGCGAGCATTCTTCACATCCATAAAATCGTTGCCATAAACAGCTTCCGAACGCCTATAAATTTTAATGGGCGCGCAACCTTTCACCGTTAAAAATTCTATCACCGACCGTTGCTTGGTACGCAAATCTTAATTGAACTCATAACAAATGACATTGTTACTTAACGACGGTACACAAGAAAATAAAACTTCGCATGCTAAGACGAGATACTCGAAATAACCGTTTGCAATCCGCCCTCGTATCAATGACAACCAAATATAAGGTGCGGCAGAGGAGTTGGGTGTTTTTAGAATAGATAGTATTAGAAAATGGTGGGGTTGTAAGAACTGCGCATTCGCGCAGTATTTTTCTAGTGGGATGCCATTTCAGTTACAATCAGTGTTGCCAATGCTGATGATTTATCACTAGTTCTGGATATTTTTTTAAATTTTCCATTAACTGGTGTTTATTTTTTAAATCATTATAATATCTGGTGATTTTTGATATTATTAATTTTTTCCTTGGTTACCAAGAATATAAAACATTAAACACCTAAAAGCGTAAGTCGGAGATAACTAGATACCGTTACGTCGTGCGTATGAGCGCATGCAGTGTTCTCTTGTGCTGACTCAGAGATGATCTTAACGGTGATTTTACATTCACAGTGAAAATACAAACGGTGATTTCAAAAGAGCAATGATTTTCAACAGTGATTAGTATAATCACCGTTAACAGTAAGTAAGCGCTTCATCGTTCCCTTTGCAAAAATATAGTGAAAAGAATAGTTTTTATATTAATGGTAAATGGTGATTTTGATTATAAGTAGTTCAAGCAGTTCAACTATTTGCTCTTAGAGCTGTTCGTCGGAGTCTGGATGAAAATAATTAAGCTTGTTAATATGAAAATATTACACTAATTCGCAGATATTGTAAACATAAGAATTCTTTAATAGATAATTTTGTAATACTTTTCAAACTTTTTAATTTCGTTTTATTGTTTTCTAAAAATTTAATTTGTACATCATTACTTTCGTATTTTTCATATATTTAAACTACCTTATAAAAAATAGAAGAGCATGATGTATAAAATGCTTTTTTTATTGATTTTTAAAATGATTATTATTAAAATTAGGAATGATTGCAATGATCATTTAAGATCTTCGAGTTGTCATAGATAATGTAGGTATATTGTTACATAAGTATGAATATTCTCAATTTCAAGTAGTAATCACATTTATGATAGAGAACATTATATTACACTTAATATTGAAATAATAAATTAAGTCAGTATTATTTGTCTTTATATACGGAAGTCAGCGATTCTAAACTGTGAATGGTGAATTTGGGTGAAATATCAATTTACGGAAGTGTACGATTCTAAACGGGTAATGCTAATGGTGAAATATTCTAAACAGTGAATGGTGAAACACGAAGCGAAAAATATAAAACTGTAATCACTGTGATTCGTGCAGTTAACGAAACTGTGATTAAGAATTCACTGTGAATAATCACTTTGATCAATATATTCGCTCATCACTAGATAGAACATACTTTGTTTTTATTGTTATATATTTTATATTCAACCGATAATGATAATTTGTATAGTAAGTAGTATGGTATAAAATATAAGTTTTACTTTTTTTACTTAATAAATATATTTATGATAATAGAAAATGTTTCATTTTTTTCATTAAATTTAAATTCTGTGGATTTTTTAATAAAGAATCTGGTAATATAATATTTTATTGGTTGGCAACAGTGGTTATAATGGAGCGTCGGAGTGTAGAACATCGTACATTTGCAGTACAACAATTATTTAGAAATAACAATTCAAAGGCAAAGACTTTTTCATCGGCACTTCAATATTGATCGTCATGGAAGTGTTCCCAAGCGAGTACAATGTTAAGGCGTGTCCATGCATTCCATACAACTGGCTCTGTAGTAAAAATCTCCTGGTCTTCCACGCAATATACTCCAGAAAACGTGGAAAGAATGAGAGTGGTTGTCACTACGAGTCAACGGTACTCTGTTAGATGCCCTGCTACAGAGCAACAACTGTTGGATAGGTCTGTTCATCCCATTTTACATAAAGAGTTGAGATTTCAACCATACAAGGTGATGATCGTAAAAGAACTTCAACCACGAGGTTACGCTTAGAGATTAACGTTTGCTGAAAATGCTTGAAATCCTCGAAGTAAACCTAGTGGTAATAATGAGTGGCCCATTTTTATCTAAACGTCATGGTTAATCGGCAAAATTTTGGCTGCTGTAGAGATACCACGAGAGTGTCGATCGAATCGACGTCCGTCATGATTCCTTATCATGATTGCCCCTCCCCCTTTCCCTTCCCCGCTTCCCCTGGCCATTCCCCACTGCCGCGGCTGTTCTGTTTAAATCAAAGGTTTTCCATTTTGTATCCTTTTTCCGTTTTCAAATGTCCAATTAATATGCAAGGCAACGGCGGCAGCGGCCTCAACATTTCATATAAAAGAGGAACACCGTGCAAGACAATCACTTTAGTTTCAAAAGCAGTAGACACTATGTCCAGTCTAGAATATCATATAAATCGCGATCACATTGATATGGGAGTTATTCTTGATGAAGCTCCTGTATTAGAAGCTCCTCAAGTTAATTCGTTGATTGTACCGGAACATACTACTGAATTATTTCATTTAGATCCTGACGGTTTGTGCGAAGACTGATAATTTTTGCAAATTTAACGTAAGTTATTTTAAAAACATTCAAAACGAAATTATTGTTTATAAAAAAGTTTCACATATTGATAGCTAAAACTTTTGTAATTTTTTCTTAAACGGTAAAATTCGTGATACATTTCTTCAATGGAATTTTGAGAAAATATATAATGTTTCTAGTCACTATAATTACGACTTAAATTGTAATCAATTCATTTACATACGTGATACAATTGAAGGACGGGGAGCTTTTTCATGTTCAAACTGCGTAGAAAATTTCAAAACAATAACACGTAATTATTACGATATTCCTATTGGTAAATTCACCAAGATTCAATGTTTCATTCACTGCACATGGTGTCTATTGCCTATTGAATTGTCTTCTGGCAAGTGCATTGTAAATTCTATTTCCGATATTTTTAATAGATTTATAACATATCCTCTTAAAAGCTCATAGTCGTTGTCGAACTATAATGCTTGAGGATTGGGAAAAACGTTCAGATATGTATATATAGGTGCCCTTGAAATAAAAAGACAACCTATGAAAAATAGAAAGATGTAATTATATAGATTATAAATCCAAAATATTTTCCCAAAATTTCCTGTCATAAGCGAGAAAAAAATTACAAAAATATTTAAAAAATTTTTGTCACGCTACTGTGCTATTATAAAAAGTATCAAAGACGATATCTTAAAGTTGACGGACAATAACAAAATAATAATAGTTTTGTTATCCATATCATCCAGCTAATACGTATGTAAACATACGCTATGGCGTATGTGTGTGAGGTATTTATTATTTATACACATTCTGTATATTTTCAATTCATAGGCGTCACATAATACAATATTTTCGGGGTGTTTTTAATTTTGGGGTTCGCGTCGTAATTTTGGATTTATATTCTATATAAATACATCTTTTCACTTATCATATGTTGTTTCTTTATTTTAAGGACACCTGTACAAGAAGGCCAGTAATTAAGTTTTTAATTTTAGTGCCCTGATCATGTTTCACGAGGAAATTGGTCCATTACTAACTCAAGTGGAAGTGGGAGAGGGAGCTGTCGAAGAATGTCAACGGGAATGTCTTCTGAATTCGATAGAATTGAATTGTCAGGAACCGTTACAGATTCCGATGTTGATCATGGGGTTAGAGATGACAATATCTCATTTTATGAAGGACCAGTATCTGACTGGCAAGAGGATCTGCAAGAACTTCTTGATGCTACTACGGAAAATTTCGAAAGAGATAGTCCTAAAGTGACCGTTTGGTGTGGAGTGTGCTACAGAGGTGTTATCACATCTTACTTTTTTGAAATGGAGCGGCACATGATTATAATCGATACCGAGCGCTACATCACCATGTTGAATGATAATTTGCGACCTAAACTTCGCCGTAAGTGAATCAAAATTTGGCGTATGTGGTTCCAACAGAACAGAGCGCTACTTCATGCAAAAGCTGCGACAATGGATGTGTGCCCTCAGCACGTTATATCTCGCTTTGGAGATGTTGCTTGGCCGCCGCGATCTCCAGACTTCGACGTTTGCGACTTTCTTCTGTGGGGATGTCTAAAGGGAAAAGTGTATCTTACTCAGCCTCGCACACTACTGGAATTGAAGAATTTCATTCGCAGAGAAATTGCAGCGATCGACAACGACTTGTTGCAAAGAGTCATGCGAAACTTCACGGCGCGACTGCAATAATGTGTAAGACAAAATTGGCACCATTTGTCGGATGTTATTTTCAAAAATTAACTTTTTGTTTATTTATGTAAAATAGCAACATATTGCCTTTATTTTAGTATAACAAATCTTACACTTCAATTATTTTTTTTTCTTATTTCTGAATCAAAAGACACCCGATTCCTCTGCCGCATCCAGTACAATAAAACGAAGAACAACTATGGATTCAAGAAGGTGGTGGTCATATGTAAATAATTTAAAATAATAATATACTGATTAAATGTTTTACAGGTTATACCTACATATTTTATATTTAATGATAGCGGACGTGGTCGGTAGTTAAGTTGCTGGTGCGGTCAAATCCTACCATATTTAAATTAAAAAATTATTAAATCTCCTAATACTATATAACCTAGAAATATTAACATTATAGTACTAATATATAAAAAAAAATTAATCAAAAAGTATTATTTTAATCTCTTAATGTACAAATACAACAATAAAATCGTTACTTTTCTTGTCTAATCATTTATGTTGCAAACTCAAATATTTTTCGTATATTTTATTTAAATTTGTTGATAGTTAGTTCGCTAATGTATTATATAACTGAAATATAAATACAATATGCTAAAATAAACATAAAAGTGGCGAACTTGAACTTAAAACAATATATAGGGTTATTCAAAAGTAATTTACATTTTGAAACTGCTGTAATTTCCTTATAAAGTATACACAAATTAAAAAAGGTTTTTATTGTTAAAATAATGGAGTTTATTACAAAGCAAATCACTTCAGCGCAAATTTTGAATATGTCCGGCATCTTGTGCTTTTACAAGAAGGCTGCTTCTTGTAAAAGAACAAGAGCAGTTCTTCTATACTGTTGACAACATCGTGGAGTAAATTAACTGGAATAGCTGCCACTTGTTGTGAAATTGATCGTTTGAACTGCTGGACAGTCGTAGGATGACTTGAAAAACCTTTTCTTTAAGATAGCCTCATAGCCAATAATCTGCTGGATTAATATCTGGAGAACGCACTGTCCAAGGAATGGGAAAGTTTCTGCTTATGATCCAATTGCCAAAAGTGTTAATTAACAGATTTTTACTGGTGTGTAAATATGGGGTGGGAGAGGTGCGTCAAGATGATATTTTCAATATCGTAATTGTGCAATCTTGGGATAACATAATTTCGCAGCATGGTAAAATATCGTTGTTTAGTAACTGTAACTTTTTTTAATTGCCCAGTTTGATTTTCCTCAAAAAAAGTATGTTCTAAAATGATTCGGGATGTAAACCCAATCGACACGGTTACTTTCAAATCATGAATCCCTTGCTGAATTACAGTATGGGGATGATTTTCCGACCAATTCCTACAATTGTGCGTATTAACACCCCCCACTCAGTTGAAAATGCGCCTTGTCGGTCCATAAAACGCTTTCCAACCACTGCGGAGTTTATTGAAATTGTGCTAATACACGAAGAGCAAAATCATACCTAACTGGTTTATCTGTTTCTTTAAGTTCAAATAAAACCTGCCTTTTATACGGATACATTTTTAGATGTCTTCTGAAAATTTGCTAAACCGTGGTATAACTTATTTGGAGACGTTTTACAACTTGATTAGCGCTACATATTCCGTAGTTAATATTTCTGGCTATTTCTTCAGTCTTACGTAAAACTTCAGCAGTAGTAATATCATTCGCTACTTTAGGTCTTCCAGATTTTGCTTTATCAGCAACGCAACCAGTTTCTTCAAATTTACGGATTAACTTGCGGTAAGGCTGTAAACTGCATGGCCCGTTTCTCAAGTTATTGTTTCTTCTGAATTTTTTTATACACGCTACTAAACTTCTTGCACATTCATAGTAGTACTGAACAAGACTTATAACGATTTTGCAACGTCAAAACCATTTTTCACAGAGTAAATGTCTGCCAAAGATAGTAAGAAAAGCTAACGTTTCTATTTTTATCAACAAATTTGTTGCCATGGTAACGGAAATAAAAAATATGAACGACGAGTAAACCCCATTATTTTATGAACACAAATATGTTTTTATTTTGTGTATGCTTTACTATTTAACAAAACGACGGCAATTTCAAAATGTAATTTACTTTTGAATAACGCTATATTTTAAAAATTATAACAAGAAATATATGGATTAATACATTGATATTCAAATGAGCGTGCTAAATGCTAAATCGTAATTTAGAACTCGTAACAATAAAGTTTGAAGTTGAAGAAGAAATGTGTAAACAATTACCATTCTTGAACAAGTTAATAGAAACAAATCTGTAAAAAGAAACTTTGAGACGATGTTTATTGAAACGAAATTAGTACAAATAGATTTATTTTTGCTTATTTGAATCATTGCCAAGAACACACAATCACTATAATAATCTAAATTATAGTAATAACAGAGCCGGGCATAAACAACAGATTTTTAAAAATATAACTGGAAATCTGAGAGACAATGTAACGAAATTCGAATTAGCTCTAATTAGGAGGAAAAATACAAATATAATTGCTGTAGTACTTCCGTACTATTATGGAAGTTAATTAGTTTAATGATTAACGGGTAATTTAATGTTTTATATTTCCGTTTAAGGTGTACATAGTACGGTTACAAAGTTTCGATTGAAATAATTCAGACTTTCAGTAGGAAAATGTTTTAATTTACGTATACAATCGACTTTTTATTCAGAAATAAGCTAACCCGACGAAAATGTCTTCTTATTATACAACAGAAGCATTTTTAATAATATCGAAAATATTATTATAAAACAGGTGTGGAGAATACAATACAAGTTTATATTTCTATGAAATTATTATTCAGACATGCAGACACGTATTTCATCCTGTTATAGACTCATCAGTTCATGATGCTGGAATAGACAAAATTCACAAAAATAACTTCCTTACTATATATCAGTGGCGGCTCTTGATGACGTACGATGTGAGCTGCTGCACGGATGAGACTGCTTCGTTTAAGCTTTCATATATACAGAGAAGCAAGTAACCGTACCGAAATCTTCCGAAATAGTTCGAAGTAGTCTCATCCGTGCAGCAGCTCACATCGTACGTAATCAAGAGCCGCCACTGCTGTATATAATAAAGTCATAGAGGAACATTTAGCGTTGTTCATTGACTAATATCAACATCACGAACCCCAAACCAACCAGCACCATCCTCATGACAAGTGTAAGACTTAGCAAGTTGCTTCCGTCGGATGAAAACATGAAAACATAACGGACGGAAATTGTGTTAACGGTTCTCCAGTATACGTCGAATAGTTCCGACAGTGTACATAATAAAACCAATTTGAAACATACTTGAGTCAATGAAACCTCACCATTTGTATAAAGTAAAATAGTATATTATAGACCAGACAGAGAAAGCTCATATTATAGGCGAGTATACAGTTCACTGCCGAGGCGCTAGCCGAGGCAGTAGAATATGCATTCGCTGCCATGTATTATTTTCTTTTCAAGCGTTTAATTAGAATATTTCTTTGAGATTTTGTAAATGATTTTTAGATTAGGCTCAAATGACAGATTACACATTTAATTCTCTTTATTAATGATAATGTTGGCGTTTGGAGTTTTAGGTTAGTTGTCAGAATGAATTTACGATACATACCAGGGAGAATACATAGAGGGAGATACTCTTCCTATTTTATTTAAATGGATTTTTTTCAGCTCCGTCGTACACTGCCCGACAGATAAAAACCCGTACACTAACATATTATCACTGTAAGCCAGGCTTATCAAATTTGACTTAAGTTATAGGTATTAGTAGGTATTAGCAATGTATGTATAACTTATGAAGTCTATATGTAACAGTATGAATATATTTATCCCGTTTACGCAACTAAAAATCTCTGATTTTATGATAATAAGAGTTGTACGGGTTTTATATGTCGTGCAGTATACAATAACACAAAACTGTCGGATAAAAATGAACTCTTTCAATATAAGGTTGGGAACGAAATTATTATACGCTTGAAAAAAACATTTTTAATGATCTTTTTGATAGGATTAAAAATGCTGTTGTTTTATACAAATGGTAAAGTTTTATTCACTCAAGTAATTTCAAATTATTTTTTATTATTTTTTTAACAGTTTTCGAAGTTCAATAAATATGTAATTTTGACGATATTTTGTTAATTTTCAAATTGTACGTCAAATTATCTATCATAGTTGCTAATTCAAAATTGAATATGCCGTATCTTTCGAAAACTGATAAAGCCAAACTAGTTTGGAAAATGAGAAATCATTAAGAAATATATCGGTTCAATTTAATATTGCTAAAAGTTCTGCTGCAAGAATATATAAAAAATTGAGGGAAAAGGATAATTTAAATCAGAAAATAGGTTCTGGACGTAACAAAATTTCGAATCCGCAGGAAGACGAAACATTTGTTACTGAGATTAGGCACAACCCTTTCAAAACGTTAAAGGTAGCTATAAGAACAACACAATTTCCTGTCTCATCTTGTAACACAATGGTTACAAGAGAATGAAATTTAAACTTGAGATTTCCCGCCCTACAGTCCTTATCTATATTTCCATTGAAAATATATGGGGATTAATGAGATAGAGCTGCTACCCAGGAAGAATTTTGGGAGGTTGTCCAAAATGCTTGGCATCAAATTCCTATAAATGTTGTACAAAATATTATCGCTTCAATGTCAATGACATTAAGTTCAAGATTAGATGCAGTTATAAATAATCACGGTGGAATGACGAAATACTAATTATTTTAATTATATTCTTTCTCTGTCGTTTTTAGTAATTTTTGTTTATATATATTTTAAAAATTTTTAATAAATCTCCATGAAACACACATTTTTGACAATTCTTGACTTACTATTATGAGTAAAGATAGCCACTTAAGTAGTCACAATTTAAACCCACGCAGAAACAGTGTCTCGTTTTTTTTTTGCTCACGAGAGCACATAATAGCTAAGGTTTCTTACTGGGCAACGTCTTCTCATGATTCATCTTGAGCTGGTAAAATAAAATTTCCAGTAGAATTAGTAAGCTCATAGTATGTCTTCATATTGTCTCAAATAGCAAATTTTGATTCAGAAATTAAGCGAGCACATGGAGTATCCTTTACTATTAGTAGTTTTAATAAAATACAAAATTGCATGTATTTCAAAATAAGTTTTAAGACTTGGTTAATTATTTGTTTCAAGAAATATTGCAGTTTTCTTTTCGTTCTAGTGAATATTTCCTCCTTGAAAATTGAGGTTATGTTTATGTTTATCATCGAGAATGACAATAAATTGAAGCGATTACATTTGTTACTTACATACGAATTACATATCTCGTACATAGGATTAAATACTAAAATTGTAAAAACAAATTTCGAAAAATATAATTATCTTTTTTTAAGCCTGTAGTCAATGTAATTATAATATTCAGATACAAATAAAATAAGGTTAGTCCCAACTCGCTAAGAGAGCTATACAGTGACAGTCCAGTACAAGCGAACTGCAGAAAAAGCGTTCCAACTTCATTTCTGACCGTACATTGAACGATACCAAAAGTGTTACAACTAACGTACACAAACAAGTCACGGGGCGGTCAAAATAGTTCACAAACTGAAGAAAGTACCGTTTGTACACTGCGCGACATATAAAACCCGTACAATTCTTATGAGCACAAAAGGAGAGTTTTTTAGTTACATAAACAGGACAAATATTTTCATACTGTCACTTATATACTTCATTGGTTATACATAACGAGCCATTGAAAAAATTCATAATTGGAGTAGACTGTGAAATTGGGTTGATACTTTAACCACTTCCACATAATGACATTGGAACTATAAGTTTGTGTCAAATTTTTCAAAACTCTTATTAAGAAAATTGTTTGTGTTTAGATGTAAATGGACAACATTTTCAACAACTTCTGTAGCTATATGTAAATTTTTATTATGATTTCGATATTAAATAAATTAGTTGTCTTCTTTTTTGTTGTAGTATCATTTCAATGCCATAACCTTTTTTTACAATGAAACCAAATGAAACTGTCAAGCATCAAGTAATGTGTCATTATGTGGAAGTGGTTAAAGTACCAACCCAACTTCACAGTCTACTCCAATTATGAATTTTTTCGATGGCTCGTTACATTTAACTTAAGTCAAATTTGACAACTCAAATAAGACATGTCAAATTCGATAAGCCTGGTTTACATTGATAATATAGAGTGTACTGGCATTACTTACTTCATCCTGTGAGAACTACAGTTGGCAATGGCAGTATCACACAATATCATAGGACAGAACATTATTACAATTATTACTACAAAATAGGTTGACAACCGTTCCAAAAGCAGTGCAAAACCAACCAATACGCGTATCGTAACGAAACCGGTAGTTAGAACTAACCTATAGTCTTTTATTGTGTTATGTTATTTTTAACTACAATATTTTACCTTAAATAAAAGCCGTGTATGTGATAGTGAATTAAATGTATATCGATTCGTTTATATTAAAAAAATAAGTGATTAGCGAATATAGATGGGTGTGTAATTAGTTCCTCAACATGAATTTTTGTCTATTTTTTCAAGGTAAAAAGTATGTACTCAGAATCTTAACCCTGTATTTTCACTAACACTTCTCTAATTACTGGTTAAGTTGCAAATTTCACTTGTGAAGTATATCTACATATCAGGTCACTTCATTGCGTTTGCTAGAATTAGTGTTTTAATTAATATTTTTTAAAATTATAAAATAGATGTATGTTATATGATTGGTTTTCACTTAATTAATATATTTTTAAAAATAATCTAATTCAAACATTGTAAAATTATAATGATGGCGCAACAGTTACCAAATTTATCATATAAACGTCATTTCGTAAATCTATAAAATTACCTCCACTGGACTCCACCCAAATTATCTTGTGTTACAGATATAATACATAAGACGTTGAGAGCAAATAATTCAAATACCATTAAAAATATGGCTTTTAGAATTATGATTTTTGTTGTGGTTTAACTCAATACCAGTGCACGTTTAATTTCTGCATTTTGCAATGAAGCGCCATGAAGTAAAATCAAGCGTGTCGCTTCAGGATCACGTAAGAAAAGGGCTTTCTGCAACATCTGTTGTTGCGGAAAATATCGATGTTGTACGCCGAATTGAAGAAGATCGTTATGTAAGGTATGATGAGATTCAGGAATGCATGCACATTTCTAAGCCCTCGATACATTCAACTTTACACATTACGAGGGATGTCTTTTATGTTTTGCATACTGGGACATAGAGGGCGCCAGTAATCAAATGTCAATACTAAAAATTAGCCTCCATCTTTAGTTGGCCTAAATCCAAAGTTTCAGTACGATACGTGTAGTGTTATAGCTGCAAAGAACTGTCAAAGTTGACAAGTTAGTCGAAAAATGGAACCAAATCATGAAAATTTTCGCGCAATAATTTTCCAAGACAATTATCTCAACAAGAAGGCTTCGCCGAGTTGGTTTTTGTTTTCGGTAATGAATCACCACATCAGTTAATACTTTCGCGTTGGTATGGAGAATTCAAACGTGGACGGATTAGTCTTAGCAACGATCCAAAAGAAACTGCACCGAAAACGGCAGTTACTCAGGAAAATGTCGATGATGTGCGCAAGCTCATTAACTAAGATCGACATGTGACATATCGCGAAATTGAGGCATAATTGTGGATTTCAAAGACCTTAATTCAAAGATTTTGCCTGAAGAATTATGTGTGAAAAAAATAGTTTCTCGTTGGATACCGCATCTGTTTGACTGAAGAACAGAAAACAGCTAGAGTGAATTGGTGTCAAAAGACTCTATACCGCTTTAACGTAAGAAACTCTAAAAACGTATAACATCGTGTGTGGTGATGAATCTTGGATTTTACTAATACGGGCCATAAAATAAACGCCAGTCGTCTGTTCTTGAAGTGTCTCCAAAAAGATGGTAGCGATGGTCATTTGTCTCGAAAGCAGGTAATGTAGCAACAATTTCTCTACAAGATCAAAGCACTGTTATTGTTATGTAATCATCCTTCCTCATGATAATGCTACTCCCCATACCGCTCGCGGAATAATCGATTATTTGCGAAGTAAAGGCATTAATTGCACATCCAGTCAATAGTCCTAACTGGGCCCCAAGTAATTTTTTACCTTTCTAAGAATAAAAAAAAGGGGATCACAATTTTTCCAACCCAAAAGGGGCCATTACAGCATTAAAGTCACACATTTTGTGTACGCCAACTTCAGATTGGCGTAAATGTTTCAATAATTACTTTGAACGAATGAAAAACATATAATTTAATGGTGAATATTTACAAAAACAATAAAGCAATTTATTTGCGTATTAAATGATTTTTTTTCATAGCTTTTCCAGAAATTTTCCGATCGTCCTTCGTATTGATATCAAAATGTAACGCTTAGTAATGTAACTAAGTGTGAAGTGCTCTAGTAATGTTGAACGGTCCTTAGATGAACAAATAATGTTACTCTATTGCTTAGTATTCATTATATAGTATTTTGTGACACCTAAATAACAGAGTAAATAAATCCCAGTGCGATATAAAAACTTTTCGAAGCAACAACTTTCAACAATACTGGAACGCATAATGAAAAGTCAGGCGCGGCTCGTGATGACGTATTTTGGTTTGCAGTACAATGATACGAGTGCCTCGTGTGTTTTCGGTGTTTACTAAGCAAACGTTACAGTTAGTACACGAGAATACACGAAGCACTCGGATCATTGTACTGCAAACCAAAATACGTCATCACGAGCCGCGCCTGAATGAAAAGTCTTTTATCGGAAACCGTGACTAAGACTAAATAAAAGCCTAAAAAGGTATAAAACGCCTTACCACATTAATATTCGTATTCCATATACGCATTTCGATAACTAGGTTCTCATTTTCATCGAACTCTGAGTGCATACATGGCCGTCTAGTAAAATGTTTCGTAATCTTTGCGTATTACCTTTATTGCGCTCCATAGTCAACACTTTCATTTGTTCCTACTTAAGATGAAAACTTAGTTATCGAACTACGTATATGGTGTTACGCTTCGCATATAAAGGAATGTTTAATTAATTTTAAATTATATTTCTTCACAAATATATTTCCAATTTAAAATATTAAATTCGACTTAGCCATTTTCTATGTATATTCGTTTGCAAATAGAAAGTCTTCCTTTTGTTATCGTACTGCGATGGACCTATTGAAATCTACCTGACTGAGAACGGTCAACTCGTATCTAACGTTCGGTTACAAATATTCTCACAAATACATTTCATTTAAATTGTTATTTAATTTAACTATGTAGGTCTTCTCTTATATATCGTGTCGCATATCATTTTTAAACCTCTCTTCACAAGGGATATTTTAATGATATTTGTTTCATCGATATCATAACTTTTGATTAATTCATTCCAGACATCGATAACTTCAATCCCTCTCTCCAGCTTAGGGCAATAAAAGCCTATCCGTTTCCAAATGAGTGTTATCTTCGACACAAATTCCTTCTTCTGTTTTCAACTCTTGTGACACATCGCTTAAACTTGACACGTGCTGTTCCAGCACCCAAGCGTCGTTCGTCCTTGCTTTCCACATGCCCGATCGAGGAATCCTCGCAACTCAAAGGTAAAGGTATTTTTCAATTTATATTATTCTTTTATTAATTCACATTTAATTTACTGCATTAATTAACTTTCTTCGCAGCACGTAATTGTTAATTTTTAGATACTTATTTGCCGTTCCTTACTTTTTATATTACTTTTATTTAATTACTTTAAAATATATGTAAATAAAAAGGTTGTTCATGAAAAAGGAAGTTTTTTTTGATGAAGCAAAGTTGCAATTAATACGATCGTTTACAAATAGAATCGTATTTAATTATATGCAAATTAAGCAAAAATTTTATTCTAATTTTTTTATATTTATACTATGGGAATTTGCTATTAAATAATTTTCTATATCCGTGAGTGCTAGCATATATATTAGAGAGAGTTAAACCTACCTTCAACTAGCGAGTCCAGAGTAAAGTACCCATAAAAGTAGTAAAAGAATACTTAAGATCATAAAGGTGGTGAGGAGGTTTCTGGTCTCTGACGGTGAAGGCATATCTAAAATAACACATTTTCTTAATATTGAATTAACATAAATAGCAACGATAGCAAGTTATGGCAATTCCGGTTTTGCTTGCGGGTTATTTTATATTTTTTGCCACTTAAAATAAAATAAAAGGTGATTTTCCAGAAAATACATAAAATTTATCTAAGCGAGCTGCTCCCAGCATTTCACAGAGTATATCATAAAAATAAATTAGAGGATCTTGGACGTACTCCAGACTCTTTATCATTTTAGTAAATTTCACGATTTTATCCTTTGAAAAATAGCGAAAATACTTATTTATAAGACTATGAAGTAGGCTTCTCGGCGATTCATATACGACAATTTTTTAATTTTGGTGAATATATTCTATTTCGGTGATTTTTGTACTACGAGTAGAAGAATGTTTACTGTTCTTTTTCATATTCCAAAAAGAAACTAGTTGTTCGCAAGATGCGCTCTAAATATAAGTTCGTGCCAAATATTTGTGTTAAAGTGTAGGCAAAAAGATAGTTTCTTACAAACTTGAGTTATAAATCATGTCTAGGCAGAATATTTTTAGGTACATTTTCAACAAATACGTGTAATTTTGTAACATTGTGATTTTTTGCTCGGTTTTTTTTTAGAAAATTTAATAATTAATATAAATCTTTAACACATTACAGAAGAGAACAATGACTGACATGGATATTAAATATATATTAAAAAACATATAAAATAAAATAGCTAATCTATCTAATTATAGAACACTCCGCTCAGAATATACGGTATATATAAATAACTTGTGTGGGCACTCACCTATGTATGGTGCAGAAATGCAGAGGCACTATGAAACTCTCTCCGCAACTAATGAAAGAGTTGTGGTAGCAAAATTTTCATCGACTGACGTCTTGGGCAACTGTATGCCACGTCATTATTGAGGGTGGGGTTTTTCATGAATTATTGGCATTTGAAAAAGTATTCTTCGCCTGAAGTATGCGGTGTCATATCTATTTTTTTCGTTATGGGCCAAATGAGCTCTGCATATTTGCAGTATTACAAATTTAACCGCAATCACGTTTTGAATCTTTCTAACTTCCGTATAAAATTTTATCAACACAATCAAATTAGGTTATCAATAATGAAGTTGATAAATTATTAAAGTTAAAAGTGTTTGTTTGCTTTTAAACAAATTTAAAATAATTTTTTTTTTCGTTTTGGGCCAAATGGGCTCCGCATATTTTCAATATTACGAATTTAACCGCAATCACGTTTTGAATCTTTCTAACTTCCGTATAAAATTTAACAACACAATCAGATTAGGTTATCAATGATGAACGTGATAAATTATTAAAGTTAAAAGTATTTGTTTGCTTTTAAACAAACTTAAAAAAAAATTATTGGAATATTTAATATATTCTTATATTTGTATAATCTTACAATAAATATATTACCAGATTTTATTAATAGATATTTGGGAAATTTATCACAGATCAGACCAATACTAGTATGAAAATAATCTCAGAGCGTGCAAAAGAAAGGAGTTGATTAGTGATGTTAAAAAAGTAAGTACTCGGTACATTAGTATTCGTTACACAAGCGGACCAATGTAACGATTACTTATTTGAAAATGTAATGTATTTAATTACTTTTGTACATATCGTTACATTCGTACATATGTATTATATGTATATAATATAAATCTACGGGTACAAGATATCACATTAATTGATTATCTATACTCTATATTAGCAGTTCTCAACCTTTTTTCGTTTAGGGCACGTCAAACTTTAGCTACACCCTTACATGTGATTACCTAGTTGCAAAAAAGCAAACACATAAAGTACATGCAATACTTTTTTTTATTATGGAATGATTATGAGTAGAGACCGGACACGAGAGATTGATAACTCATCGCCCACGAGCGTACTATTGAACATTCGTATTTTTAAAGTTTTTAATTTTATTTATATAATTATACTTATAATAATAAAACGGATATATATATATATATATATATATATATATATATATACGAAATACATTTTTATTTGTTCATTTTGTAGTTCAAGTTGAGTAAAGGAGTATTAATATTTACTAGCAATACTTTCTCAAGGTTCTCTCTGTAAAATTTGTTCTCTTTGAATGAAATACATCCTTGTATATGGAAAACGTCCTTTCTACATCGCAACTGGAAATATTCTTTTATTTCAACGTATTTAACAGTTAAATTTTGAAGCATTGTCCCATACACAATTGCCGCAATGTTATTAAATCTGGATTTCTATTAAACACTGCGTCTAACTTTTGCCGATGGCCACATCCGAAGTCACTTGGAATACTTTTCAAATTATTAATAGCCACATCTAATGTCGCTAAACCATCATTTAATTTGAGATTTCGATTTTCAAGATAAGTGATTAGTTTTGGCAAATTTCCGAAGTGTTCCTGAAGAAAGTACAACTGATTTTTTAAATGTGGAATTTGTGTTAGTTCCTTGTACTCAGAAATACTCTGAGCATCGTTATTTAAATATGCCACGAAATTTTGTAAACTATCGAAATTTTCTGCGTAAAAACTAGTAGCTTCCAACCATGTCCCCCATCTAGTTATTTCTGGAGTAGGAGGCAGTGACAAAGATGGCAGTTTTTCCCTGTAAAGAGTTACTCTCAATGGTGCTTTTCTGAAAAATTTTTTAAAAGCGGAGACAAGTCTACCAACTTCTGGAAAGGTGTCCCTAATATATTCAAAGATTCTGCGGAGAGCATGTGCTACACAAGTAGTGTACAGCATATTAGGATGCTTTCTTTAATAGTCTGCCTGTTTTTAACATATATGCAGCACTGTCACTTACAAATAAAAGTACGTTTTCTTTGTACCTGTCGTCCGAATGAAGTATTTTTTTAATATTCTCGTTAATGGTTTTAGCAGCTGTTTCCGCATCAATTGTATTTATAACTTTTGTTGCTATTACATATGCGTTATATGGAATAGTTGGATGTAGTACACCAGCTACAACATTTGTCAAACGGAGTCCTAATATACCGACAGTTTCGTCGGCACTTATCCATAGGTACTGAGTTGAAAGATGGCCTCTAATGCGTTCTACTGCTTTCGTGTATCACTTAGATTCATAATATTTGCGTAAGGTGGATTCATCAGAAACATTTCAACGAGTATATTTTTGGAGAAATATTTTTAAAGTGGGATTGTTAAGTTTATTTAATGGAATATTAGCCGCCACAAAAGTTTCACAGAGTTCTTCGTTAAAATTGTCAGTTTCCAACGGTTCCAATTTCTGTGCATGTGTTTGCGATGCTAAGTGACGTTATACGTGCGATTTCATGGAATGTTTAACGATATTTTACAGATTTTGCAATAAATTTCGGAATCACTGGCAATAGACATACAGTCAGTATGACCCTTAATCCAACTCGCCATTGTTTCACGATGCCATTTTCCACGTTGTTCCATATCATATCTGAAAAAGTAACTTAAACAATGCTCGAGATCTATATAAATGAAAACTAAAAATGTATGCGTAAGTTATTGAAACTGAACGAAATTCAATGCACACTTACGTCAAAATAATTGGGAGAAGTAGATTCAATCAAACGATATTAAAAAGGATCTATCGCAAAAATTACGATGTAATTAACAGTTAAATCTATGAAAACAGGAAACTAACTCACAGCACTTTATTTGTCTTACGAAATATAATCTAATTAGACTAAATTATTAAAACTCCACACGCTTCTATCTACGCCCATGAAAACAGAAATTTAAGTGTAAATATCCTACAGAAAACGTCGCAATTCTTGATAAAAACAGATGTGCGCGCTAGCCAGATCAATAGTGCATTCAATAACTGCGTAATATACTTACAGATGTTGTAGACTATTTATATCGTCCGTCGTAATGACGACGTTATTTCAAGCCGATGTGTCCGGTCTCTTATTATTAGATACAAATTTTAAAATTTATTACGTAAGACTCTTAAATAGAAAAATATAAACATAAATGAAACATATGGCTCTTAAGCAAGAACATAAACAGTAACCATTCACATCAAAAATATAAAATTTAAAACTTGTGAGATACTCTGGCGATTTTTGCAAAGTGTATCTATGCGCGGACGGACTCTTGATAGACACACTCTCATATATCCGTTAACATCAAGGAGGCGAGACCTGTAGTCACTCAACATAGAGATCCAGACTCGCACAAGTAGGACGTTGAGAAGGGTAGTAAAAGTGATATTCCTTTATTCGCGATATCCTGATATTCACTTCTGATTGAGATGCAAAAAACATTGGGAGCATTTTCTTTAAATTTCGATCTCAGGACTGTATCGGATGATTTTTGATCAGTTGCTCTTTTTCGGAGCAGTTTAATTCTGCTTTGGATATGTTTTTCTCGTCAGCTGCAATAAACCACTTCCAGCCAGTGGTCGAGATCAAGGAAAAATATTTGGATATCCCTACTTGCAAGTCAGATAGGTGCCCTATTATGTGTTCCTTTATCTGATTTTTTCCCTCTGTATTCAACTCACTTCATGCGGTAACTGTAACTGAAAAAGCAGTGAGATCGTTCTCTCTATGGCCAAGATATAAAGGGCGAGTTTTTTCTAAAATGCGCTGATTTTATCACTTGATATGATCGTTTTATGCCGTCTCTGCATACTTGAATTAAAATCATTAAGTTTGTTGAAAATACCGGAAAGGTACGCCAACTCAGCACACCAACCGGGGTTTTTAAGACACGTCTTTAAGTTCTAGAATTCTGGTAAGTATTTTTCCTTTGAAAAGCCAACAGTTTTGCTGTGAAATAACACTTTATGATCTGCACCCATTTCTTTACAGAGTTTCTCACACTCGCGATTTTACAGATGAGTTTTTACATAATTGCCCATTGAAACAACCGTTTTGAATTACGTCATCCAAACGATTTTCGTCCACAGTCTTCACCATTAAAGCCTCTCTATGTAAAAAACAATAAGTAGTTATTATTGATGGGTTTTTGTTCCGCACAAAAGTTAGAAATCCCTTTATATTTCTTGTTATTGCCGAGGGCCATCAGTACATATAGCAACGTTGTTTCCAGTTCTCGACAAAATAGGTATTGCTCAATAATTCCTGATCCGCAAACAAATCTTACAAAAGATAATAATTGGGCTTTTGCGGAAATGTCAGTGCTTTCATCTAAATGTAGAGCAAATTGTGTGTTTGTTAAGTTTTCTATAACATGTTACATATTACTTAATGCGCCGATGTACTGTATCATTTGACAGAGGTACTTTTGAAATGTGTTCAACTACTTCCGGTCCCAACATAGTAGCAACGATTTCTTTACATGCCGGTAAAATAAGTTCTTCGCCGATGTTATGGGGTTGCTGTTTCTTGTCATTTTAGACATTTTGAATGATGTCAAAATGGCTTTATCTGAGAGCTTTATTAGTATTTCCATCATGACAGAAGATGCTTGAATGGAAGTATATAGATGTTCAAAATATTTTCGTGCTTTTTGAGAGACGCTGTGATGGTTTCGTTCCAAATGCTTTTTCAATTTGTTAGGTACCATAGACTCATTTGACAACACTATGCCGCACACCAAACATTTCTGACTAGGTTTGCCCTCTTCGCCTGTTCAAGTAAATCCGAAATTTATATATTCTTCTTTATAGTGGCGGTTATGGTGGCTCTTGCTTGATCCTGGTTTTACGTTTTTCTGGTTAGTAGATGGCGAAGACAGCGCAATTTTTGTTCTCTTTCGGATATTAGTATATTTATCCCTACTCTCCTCAGATGTAGTAGAGCTGTTGACGTCTAAGGCTTCCTTTTTACTTATTACAAATCTATCCATGATACCGCATTAACAACTAGCAAACACACGAAACTACTGAAATAAAATTGCAGAGAAACAAAAGACGCACGACGACGACTGATTACCAAAGAATAAAACGACTGAGAAGTTGATGTCGGCATTCTTATATATATATATATATATATATATATATATATATATATATATATATATATATACATGGTAAATTCAATTTGTTGGCGATTTAAGGTCTGGTTTTACTTCAAAATTTATATATTTAAAACAATCCTACATGTTTCGGCAAATCATGCCTTTTTCAAAGAATATAAAATATAATTTATATTTTATATTCCTTGAACGGATAGGCCGTAATAGCCCTTTAATAGAGTGGCCTCCACCTGACATTACACCACTCGACTTTTTTCTTCGAGGGACTATTAAAAATGCTGTGTATGCATCTAGACCTCAAAACATACAGGAACTGTGTCAGAAAATCCGACAAGCCTGTCGAGAAATTTCTCCAGAAGTATTACGACGGGTTGTACTGAACCACAAAAGGCGATTGGAAAAATGTATCTGTCTTCAAGGTGATTTAGTGGAAAAAGATCCTATTTAAAATATTGTTAGTTAAATTGTTGCTTTTGTTTTGTTTGTTCTTTAATGTTGAATAAAATTTTGGAATTGTTTTCTTGCTTCATGGCACTCTTATTATTGCAATAACAAACTATTATCTACTGATAGCATAAAAATGTAGAAGAATTTAAAAATGAAAATTTTTCTGCGAAATTTAGTATTAAGGGTTCTTGAATGATTTGTAAAAACTTTTCCTAATACTGTTTTGCTCTATCTTAGTCGCTAGCATGGCTTTACTTGAAACACTACTTTTTATTTTAATTATAGTTGGCTAGATATTTACTTTATAAAAACTCTATTCATACAAAAAGGTGCGTTGTCGGGGCCTACACAACTGATAAAAATTTTATATTAATAGCTTTAAAAATAAAAAAGTTATTTAGGTGTCCCCATGAAAAGTGAAACACACTGTATATATACATATATTCGAAATTGGTGGAGACTGTGGCTTGTAATCTGAAACAGAAATAAGAAAAACACCCTAACCACAATATATATATCAATAAATGCTATATACGTATTTCGGCAACTAAGTTGCCATCTTCAGTAGAATAACCTTAAAATCTGAAAAAATGTTAGACGTAGCGTTTTTGGCTAAGGTAAACCTAAGAAGATATGCTCTTCACCAAATCGCCAATGGGATAACACTAACACTATAATGTAATAACACTAGTGTTATCCCACTGGCGATTTGGTGAAGAGCATCTCTTCTAAGGTTTACAAAAACGCTACGTTTAACATTTTTTCAGTTTTTAAGGCTATTCTACTGAAGATGGCAACTTAGTTGCCGAAGTACGTATATAGCATTTATTGTTATATATTGTGGTTAGGGCGTTTTTCTTATTTCTGTTTCATATATATATATATATATATATATATATATATATATATATTGAGGCATTGCAAGAAGGGCTTTTTCTCTGAAAGAAATAAAGAATACATGTAACCGTAATGTTTATATCTACTATGTACTTTAATACCAAGAAGGGGAAAGATTGATTCAAAGTATAAATACTTTATTTTGACGACAAATTTGCCTTGAAATAATTAACTTATTTTTCTATTTTTTTATTGTAATGTTTATATTCATTTTTATTTCAAATTAATATTTAACGCGTTTTTATTCAAACAAATTTAACGTATTTATATTCAAATGTATTTGAACGATTAAGCCCCGCCCACAATTCTAACGGTGCAATAACCCGAAAAGAAACCGATATTGACAGAGTGATTGTAAACACTTCAACATATGTTACCTAACTAAAGTTATTTTATAAATCAAATTGTAATTTTTTTAACTGTTTTACACTGTAAAAATGTCTAATTTAATAATATTCAAAAAGATAATGCAAGTAAAGAATGGAGCGATTTGCGGCAAGTTATGCAATTAGAAACAAGTGAAAAGATTGGCGTCGGTAATTAGTAGTTGCAGCGAGAGGTCACGTTTTTTTGTGCTCCGAAGTAATTAAAATAAATTGGCGAAATTATTAAGTGCTCGAGATTTTTAAGTCTACCAAACGTTACACCTACCTACGAACTACCTGTAGACCAAATTTAACATCTTCCGACCAAACAGTTCAAGAGTTACGAATTTTTAAAGTTTTCGATACGAAAACTACCCGCCTAACCGTACATCAAACACCATCTTTGAACGCTCGAGACCGGTCATCCGCTCCAGCCGCCGTCGGACTTGGAGATTTTAAAAAGTTCAAGTCATCCCGAGGGACAGTAGCAGAAATATTCTCCAGTTTCCCGCTGTGAAGACTTCTCCAGAACACAGGCGCAGGAATCAACAGAGGTTATATCCGAAGATTCAGGTTTTTGCTATTTTTACAAATATTATACGCGCCATTTTTACTTGCTCATGAACATTTCTAGAACTTTTCTTTGTTTATTCCATAAATAACTATTTACATTGCTTTCACCGATATTCTACCACTGTAATTTTTATTCAACTTATTTAAATATTAGTATCCACTACTTTTAATTTTAAAACTTGATTCTATTTCACTTTTATAAACCATTTTAATAAAGCAACAATTATTTGCACTTGTCTTACACCATATTGTTTGTACTGTATGAATACCAACCGCTGAGTGTGTCTCCCTTATGTTATATGTGTGTCACGAAACTGTAAATTTAAATTCTCAAACTTTTCAAGATGTTTTCTTACTAATAAAGTTAATTGTCAATATTTTACTTTGGTTTTTTTTTGTAAAATACTTGAGATATTGTTCCATTTCCAATTAAATAAGCGACGTAAATCAATTCAAAGTGGAGAGAAGTGAACCTACCTTAACCCTGAAGGAAAAAAAAAAGCTAGCCGATAATAAAAAACAGATAAGTATTGAATGGGCCCGATTTGAATGAATTTTTATATACATCGAATAACATAATCATTCATTTCTGTAATATAACATATAGAGCCCAACGTTTTGGGGCGTTCATAAAGATAACCTCATTTACATACGACGCAGACCCGAAGTATAACATTTGGAGCCCAACGTTTTGGGGCATTTATAACTAACATTCATTTTACATTTATTTATATATAGAGCCCACACGTGAAATATAACATTTGTCAGCCCAACTTAGTGGGGCATTTCTGATACATAACAATATATATAGGCTGATTCATTTTCGGCCCTCACCATGGGGATCTCTCTTATTATTGGAGATAGAGTATAGGTATTTGGCAAAGTTGTTAAATTTTGTGTTTGTTATAAATACGTAAAGAAACTAGACCTGTGGCAAATGACCTTCGTTATTTAAAAAAAAAATGCGAAAACCCCATTTTCTTCTTTTACCTGTAGCACCGACATTTGGCCTTGTAGAGAAAAAATCAAAACACATCCTTGTGGCCATTTCTAAACCTCTATCCAGTGGTGTACTCTAAATTTTTATACGACGTTTCGTTTCTTTCTGGCCATCATCAACTATCTAATTTCTTATAGGCGCCATATTGGATTTAGACATCTTCGGAAAGAGTTTTTTTTTCTGATTTCAACCATGTATCACATGCTGACTATAGTTTTTGACATTAGGTTTTATTTGAAAGAATAAATTATAAGATTAAATAAGGTAGCCTTTGGAATTTCAATCTGTCAAACATTTCATTTATTGTTCATTAATAATACAAAAATGTAATACACTAACGAAGAGAAACGAGACATGATAAGTATTTTTTATTCTTCGAAATGAAATTCAACAGTAGCGAGTACAAGATAACAAAAAAATTAATAAAAATACATAGAAAAGTAAACAATAAACAATTACAGTAAATGTTCAATTATCTGGCCATCTTCGGTAATGCACAATTGGGCACGCCTTCTGGCATTTTGTACTGCCCTTTGTATAGTTCTTCTAGGAACTGCATCGAAGGCATTCTGAAGTCTGTTTCGTAATTCTTCAATGTTTTGTGGCGCATCTACTTTATAAATATTATTTTTAACATATCCCCATAAAAAAAAATCTAGCGGACTTAAATCAGGTGATCTCGCAGGCCATTCAACAACTCCCCTATTTCCAACAACTCCCCTATTTCCAATCCAACGGTTTGCAAACTCTTGATTTAAGAAATTTCTAACAACAGCTGCATTGTGTGCTGGTGCGCCATCTTGTTGCCACCATAAATATTGTAATTGATTTAATGGGATATTGTCGTCAAGATAGTCATTTAAATTCCTGTTGTCTTGACCATTACGCGGCTTAGTAAACGATCCATTCTCGACCAAATTTCTGTCGAGATCTAGAAAAATGGTACGATGAGGCTGTTGTCGTTCTGGATATAATTGTAGATATCTTGTACTCGCTACTGTTGAATTTCGGTTCGAAAAATAAAAAATACTTATCATATCTCGTTTCTCTTTGTTAGTGTATGACATTTTTGTATTATTAATGAACAATAAATGAAATGTTTGACAGATTGAAATTCCATGGCTACCTTATTTAATCTTATAATTTATTCTTTCAAATAAAACCTAATGTCAAAAACTTTAGTCAGCATGTGGTACATGGTTGAAATCAGAAAAAAAAAACTCTTTCTGAAGATGTCTAAATCCAATATGGCGCCTATAAGAATTAGATAGTTGATGATGGCCAGAAAGAAACGAAACGTCGTCTAAAAATTTAGAGTACACCACTGGATAGAGGTTTAGAAATGGCCACAAGGATGTGTTTCTATTTTTTCTCTACAAGGCTAAATGTCGGTGCTACAGGTAAAAGAAGAAGACGGGGTTTTCGCGTTTTTTTTTTTAATAACGAAGGTCATTTGTCACAGGTCTATTTTCTTTACGGATTTATGACAAACACAAAATTTAACAACTTTGCCAAATTTAAACCTATACTCTATCTCCAATAATAAGCGAGATCCCCATGGCGAGGGTCGAAAATGAATCAGCCTGTGTATATATATATATATATATATATATATATATATATATATATGTATATATGTATATATATATATATATATAGATAATTTCTTAGCCGTTCAATTTAATACATCATTTGATAAATTCTTGGAGTTTTCGGCATTTATATTAAATATTTCAAATATTTTCAAATTAGTATGTTATTTTTGCGAAATAAATGTGAATGTAAACATTGCTGTATACAAATCACAACGCAAATCATACGAAATTTTATTTGAAAAATTTACGTCCACGTTGGGACTTGAACCCAAGTCTACGGTTTGCCGGACCGTCGCTCTAACCAACTGAGCCACGATAGACGTTGGTTTCAAGTTTGTTAGAACCGAAAACTCCAAGAATTTTTCAAATGATATATTTAATTGAATGGCTAAGAAATTATTAATAAGCATTATTAATAGCTAAAGAAGTAAAAATTAGAAAATTTCAAACTTTCAAATTGACATCTGAATATTAACATCGGTGCCATATAGGTGGTTCTAATAAACTTGAAACAAACGTCTATCGTGGCTCGGTTGGTTAGAGCGACGGTCCGGCAAACTGTAGGCTTGGGTTCAAGTCCTAACGTGGACGTTAATTTTTAATAAAATTTCGTCTGATTTCCATTGTAATTTGTATACAGCAATGTTTACATTCACATTTACTTCGCAAAAATAAGATATTGATTTGAAAATATTTAAAATATTTGATATAAAAGCCGAAAACGCCAAGAATTTATCAAATGATATATATATATATATATATATATATATATATATATAGCGAACTGAACAAGGAATAATCCAGTATTTCCGGAATTTTTTTCTGACGCAGTCGACAATGCCGACAAAGTTGAAAGAGTTTTCAACGGCGTTCGCGCCGACAAAATATCAAAGGATGTCGGCTTACTTAGGGACTTTTCTGATGAAGATTATTCACAAAATGAGGGATCGTTCGTTTTAGAGTTGAATGCAAAAAAATATATAATTATTATTATACGATACATGTTTAAATGCGTATAATCACGTATAATGATGGGCGATTTCTTGCAAATTGGGCTACTCCAAGAAACGATTTGGCGATAATTTTTTTTATGTTATAGAATCTAGAGCGATATCTACGGAAGAGTAGAAGACATTAAAAATCTGGCGACACACAATTATCTGACAATTATCCGCGGCACGCCAATGTGTTGCAATATGGCGGTTGAGAACCGCTGCTCTATATACTTCTTAAATATAGACATGTTAAATATAACCAAAGAATTTTGCAATCCAATTTATTTTCGCCTTATAAACTTCAGCTTTTACAGAATATGCAGCCAATTTAATTTATTATTAGTAAAAAAATTCCAAATAAGCTGATCATGTTTACCAATGATTATTTTTAAATTAATTACATATTTGCAAATTGTTGAATATACATTTAATATCCTTCCGTAATATTTTAAGTTCGAACTTTTTTTATTGTTAAATATAAGTAGATCTAGGAGATAGAATTCAAATATAAGATTTCCAATTTTATAAATATTTAAAGCTCGTTTTCGAGTTTAAACCACTGTATAACATACTTTTATTAGCACGTTCAAATGGTAAAGCTTTCTTTAAATTCTATGAAAGCGATATCTATTACATTTACAAATTTATTTATTACCTACTTTATAATTTAGACCATTTTATTACATATGATTATTCATATTTGGCATCTTTTTCCAAATTTATTTATTGCTTTATATATCAGACCACTTATTTTATTGCTTGGGCTTATTATTGAATGATTTCAATAGATGATATTTAATATGACCACACATTGTTAACTAAATATGTATAATAGGGTTCCATTACTGTACAAAAGAATTAACTGGAACTACATACTTAGGCTTATAACACCTACTAATGCTTAATTAACTCAAGTATTAGTAGGTGATTCAAGTTTAACTCAATTTAGCTCTTGTCGGGAAGCAAATAAACATGTCGTGTGCAATCATAAAATATTCCAAATATGAGATGCGTGGAGGAGTTGCAAGCTAAAGGATTTAATCTAAGCGAAATTTATCGCAGATTACAAGGCGTGATGGCCCGAACGTTTTTAGTTGACAAGAAGTCAGCCGAAAATTAAACGATGGACGAACGGAGCTGAATTATGAACCGGAGGCGAAGTAAGACAGACCAAGGACCTCACTCATGGATGACAACTGCAAAATTTTCGAACCTCCGAGGGGAAGTTCGTTCCATCCGATGTGATAACTAAAGTAGGACACCTATTTCCACACATTTAATGTTATACTTATTTAACGCAACACGTCCTCTTTAATTACTACATATTTCGACATTCTAGTTTAAGTATGTAACTAGGTCACGCTATGTAGGTTAGTAAGTGAGTAGAGATGATATGATGGATTAACCACATTAGATGTGGCTACTAATAATTTGAAAATATTCCAAGTTACTTCGGATGTGACCTTCGGCAAAAGCTAGGCGCAGTTTTTAATAGAAATCCAGATTTAATAACATTGCGGCAATTGTCTACAAGGACAATGCATTAAAATCAAACTGCTAAATACGCCGAAATGAAAGAATATTACCAGTATGCACATATAACGAGTTGCGATGTAGAATGGACGTTTTCTATCTACAAGGATGTATTTCATTCAAAGAGAACAAATTTTACAGAAGAGAACCTTGAAAAAGTATTGCTGGTTAATATTAATACTCCTTTATTCAACTTGAACTACAAAATGAACAAATAAAAATGTATTTCGTATTTTATAGATCATCACTCGTTTGTTTTCCAATTACATAAATAAAATTAAAAACTCTTTAAAAATACAAATTTTCAATAGTACGCATATGAGCGATGAGTCACGAGCCTCTCGTATTCGGTCTCTAGTAATAATATTAAAAAATAAAGAAATGTATGTATGTATATGTCTTTAGTGATAAGTCACTGGCTTATCGTGTCGGATGTCCCAGGTTCGAAATCGGGGCTTGCTGTCCGAGGTGATTTTATTAATTTTTCTTGTCCTTTAAGGTGAATGCTGACAGCCAGTTATCTTGTCACTCGACAAGCTCCAACGTAATAATAACTCATGACCTGCCAATGCCCACTGTAATTGACCTTAGGCTGTTGGGAGATTCTAAGGCATGAATTATTATTATTATTGTATTATTATATTATTATATTATTATATATTATTATATTGGGTTTGAAATTTATGGCGCCTATTACATATATACGTGCAAATTTAGGTATTAATTAAAAAAATATATGTCCAATTTTTAATCATTCACCGGAAAACATTTTGTAAATTAGTAAATTTGTATCATCGGGAAGGAATTAACCTTACACTGGTTTTATTTCATGTTTATACGAGTACTAATGTACGTAATAAACACTTAGAAACGTTGTATAAATCAGCAAGCCATCTATTCAACGCAAATTTAAATAAACAGCTAATTGGTTATACAACAAAATACGTAATTAATTATCGCTAAAGTTAATCACTAACGAATATTCATAACAATGTTTTGATAGCGATTTATTTGTATACACAAATATATTTGTGGCGAACATGAATACGTAATTTGCGACCTGAAATTCATTCATGCACTTTCATGTTTTAATATACAGTCATGCTGACAAGAAGCTTTCATGAAAATAATAAATAAAGAATTCAGTGAGTACTGTTAACACTTCATGATATCTAACTACATTTTTAACGCAAGTGAATACTAAATAAATATTTCATAGAGTAGAGATTCTTCAAACGTAACCACGGATCTACTTTCAGTACTTTTTTTATTATTGCGGATCCCTAAGACTTTATATAAAGGCGTAGAAAGTTTCATATGTTAAACGTCGTCCAGCGGGAGGAGAGGGGAGGGATAAATAATTTCAAATGACTTTGTTATTAAAGAAATTGTTTATTACAGTAATACTCAGAGATCTTCAAGCATGAGCATGAAAACGAAACTTCTCTGTCCTTCGTTCATCAACTTCAAATAAGGATACGATAGGGAAGAGAAAAAAGCATACAAAGTGGAGCTAGGAATACAGGAGAGAACTTTTAAATATGAAACTAACTCTAAATCTAACACACTGATAATAGAGTAAGAATAAAAAACAATTCATCATAAAAGCTTGAAGTCAGTGAAGGATTGAGGCAGGGGGATCCTTTATAACTTTTTGGTTTTATGTTTTAGTGTATGATAAGGAGATCAAATATAAACAGAACGTATAACGTACCCACAAAGCGTAGTGATAAAAAGAAATAAGTTACAACTACAAATCAATAGTCGTACCAATAAGCAATATTAGAATAATATTTATTGTAAATCTTTCCCCTCAAAAGTTATTAACAAATATCCAATACATATAATATGTACGGTTCTGTATATATATTCAAAAAATATACCAAATATACAATACATAAAAATATGAAAGGACCTGTATATATTCGACAGGAGTTAAATAAGTATTATTGCATATAAAAACATACAAAAATAACTGCGTAACATACGCTATTTAGCTTGACAGAAAATTGCTATATACACTATGGAATGCAAATATTAAAATATATGAATAACTAAAAAGGCAAATTTGTAACCATACTATAAAAAAACTTAGCTTGTATAAGTCTGTTTCTCTGCTACGTCACACGACGAATTACCAGGTTAAGAATCCAACCACGTGAGCGATTACCAGCTTCGAAATTCTGGAAGCACCTAAATCTGCGAATATTTGGACCAGCTCTATATGAAATGATAAGGAGATCAAATATAAACAGAACGTATAACGTACCCACAAAGCGTAGTGATAAAAAGAAATAAGTTACAACTACAAATCAATAGTCGTACCAATAAGCAATATTAGAATAATATTTATTGTAAAACTTTCCCCTCAAAAGTTATTAACAAATATCCAATACATATAATATGTACGGTTCTGTATATATATTCAAAAAATATAGCAAATATACAATACATAAAAATATGAAAGGACCTGTATATATTCGACAGGAGTTAAATAAGTATTATTGCATATAAAAACATACAAAAATAACTGCGTAACATACGCTATTTAGCTTGACAGAAAATTGCTATATACACTATGGAATGCAAATATTAAAATATATGAATAACTAAAAAGGCAAATTTGTAACCATACTATAAAAAACTTAGCTTGTATAAGTCTGTTTCTCCGCTACGTCACACGACGAATTACCAGGTTCAGAATCCAACCACGTGAGCGATTACCAGCTTCGAAATTCTGGAAGCACCTAAATCTGCGAATATTTGGACCAGCTCTAGGTCTATGCTAACTAACTCCAGATTGTTTCCCTAAATTTACGATGTAAAACGTGCATTAGGAGATTAATATGGACAAACGAAAAAGTTGTTACCAAAAGGATCAGCATTAGATTTAAAATAGCAATCTACCACAAAAGGAGATTTCAATCGCAACTTAGCACGATACGCTACACAAAATATAAACTGGTCTTAAATCTTCATATGGCCAGCCTGTTCGATAACTTAGACGGAAGTGAAATCAATCGGACGCTATATATCATGTTCTTACACCCAAGATCTTACTACGCCAGTCCACAGTTTTAAGCTGTATCGTCGGCGTATCCTTAGTGCGGCTCCCATTGGTTGAATATAACATCAAGGTAGAGAAACACAAGGTATACGAGGGTAGTTGATAAAATAACGTAATACGTTGTTGAAATTAGAGGAATCAGTAATTAGATTAGACTTGCAAATAAATTAAATCGAGGTATAATAAAAAATACACCATTTCTGTGGTTTCTTAAAGTTGTTGCTTATACAATGCATTTGTGGTAAAAAAATACTATACGGCGTAGGAATTCTTGAAGTGGATGTACAACAATAGTAATATGTATTAACCAATCTCTCTTTCTTTATACTGTTAAACGAACTGAGCTCTAGTATAATTTATTTTACTGGTCATCTATCTAGTAACTGACACAGGTAGTGTCTGTTTGATTACGTTAATTGTGACACTATTACCTTGATTATACAATTGTATTGTCTGCTATAAAACAGTCTGTTTATACTCTAAAACTCTAAATCGTATTATATTATTACTAGAGAACGGACGCAATTTCCATAAAACGCAATCGGCAATTGGAATTGTGTATAACGTCGCTCAGTACATCCCGGCGTAATTCAATGAAGTATTTGTTTGACTTAGTCGGACACCTGGTCTCGCCGCGATAACAATGGACGAGCCAGCCATTGTATTCGAAGAATATAGTGTTTTTTAAAGTGTTTTCATGAGCGTAGATAGAAGCGGGGTTTTTATAATATATTTTATTTATTAGTTTATATTTCGAAAGATAAATAAAGTGCTGTGAGTAAGTTTCTTGTTTTCATAGTTTTAACTGTTAATTACATCGTAATTTTTGTGATAGATCCTGTTTAACATCGTTTGATTGAATCTATTTCTACCAATTATTTCGACGTAAGAGTGTGCGTTGAATTTCGTTCAGTTTCAATAACTTACGCACACATTTTTAGTTTTCATTTATTTAGATCTAGAGCATTGTTTAAGTTACTTTTTCAGACATGATATGGAAGAATGTTGAGAACGGCATTGTAAAACAATGGCGAGTTGGATTGACGGTCATACTGATTGTATGTCCATTGTCAGTGATTCCGAAATTTATTACAAAATCCGTAAAATATCGTCAAAAATTCGTCACTTAGGATCGCAAACACATTTGAACTCTGTAAAACTTTTATGGCGGCTAATATTCCATTATATAAACTTAGCAATCCCACTTTAAAAATATTTCTTCAAAAATACACTGGTCGAAATGTTCCTGATGAATCAACTTTACGCAAATATTATGTTTCTAGGTGCTATACGAGAACAGTAGAACGCATTAGAAGCCATCTTTTAAATCAATACATATGGATAAGCGCCGACGAAATGGTGGATATGTTAGGACGTTGTGTGGTAAATGTTGTGGCTGGTGTAATACATCCAACTATTCCCTATAACTCATATGTAATAGCAACAAGTGTTATAAATAGAGTTGATGCGGAAACAGTTGCTGAAACCATTAAGGAGAATATGCAAAAAATGCTTCATTCGGACGCCACGTTCAAAGAAAAAATACTTTTATTTGTCAGTGATAGTGCTGCGTATATGTTAAAAACAGGCAGCCTATTGAAGAAAACATATCCTAATATGCTGCATATTACCTGTGTAGCACATGCTCTCCACAGAATCTGTGAAGATATCATGTTTTGAAAATTGGCGTTTGCGGTTGCAAAATAGCATTGACAACAAAGCTTCTTCCCCGAAAGATCTACTGTATCTAACCTGGCAACTTTCACACAATATGTTAATGATACTACTGATTGTCAGGGTCAGGTTGATTCCATTTATTTTGACTACTCCCGCGCATTTGATACTATCGATCATGTAATACTTCTTAATAAACTATCTTCTTTTGGTTTCTGGTTTCTCTCCTTATCTTCTTATACTTATGAAGTCGTATTTAAACAATAGGATTAATTATGTCTGCCGACACACTATTGCCGCACCCGGTATATACCATTGTAGATATCAACCGTTTATAATTATCGTTAATTATTATCCTGTAAATGACTTGCTGTTGGATAATAAAGATTATTATTATTATTATTATAATTATTATTATTATTATTATTATTATTATTATTATTATCTCTTCAAAACGTTATATTTTGTGTTCGTTATGAGTAAACTTGAGTACGGGTGAGGGATAGTTTGGTATCCCTTTTACGATACTGGCATTTATTCGAATCGTAGAATAGACTATTCTTTTTTGCTGGTACAGCATGACATTCAGTCATTGTGTGATCCTAAGAAGCTTCATAGCACATTTTTTTTGTATAAATTGATCGGTGGTCGGATTGACTATTCGGACTTACTTTCTGGTGTTGGCTTTCATGTTCCGAGCATTACTTTCCGTCAATGTTCAATATTTACATATGACACCCAAACACGAGCATCTTTTAGAAAGTTTCATTGACTCACATGATGTAGAAAGCTGAGGCAATATACTTCGACATATTTACTGGGAGCCGCCGTTAGGATTGCGTTGAGGATTAAGACTTCAGTTTGTCTTTTTGGTTTAAATTTATATTATTTTTATTATTACTTTATTATTATTATTATTATTTTGTGTGTACGTGCATTTGTTTGTTCTTATCCTGTAATTGGGTTTTGCCTGTTGAGCAATAAACGATATTATTATTATTAATTGTAAAGGGAAATATTTTGGAAAATTATAAATAAATACGCTTTGTCAACAAATTGTGTATTACTTTAATAGGTTCAGCAGAAAGAGGACAGCTCTCATAAAAATTTACAACTCAAACGTTTTTTTTTCACATTATTCTTGGCAACAATGATTATTACACCTGATTTTTTTCCGAGACGAAATTGGTAGCTTATCTTGTAATTTATAGAAACATCTAAAAACATTATGTAAATCATCATAACAATTTGTACAGAGGGGTTTATAAATGTACCTATAAAAAATTGTTATTATCTTTGATCACATTTTTAGTAGTGAAGCAAACTAGTGTTTACAAGAGAGGTATGTAGTTCTATTTTTAATTGACTGCGAATTCGTTTGATTGACGTACAAATAGACGCTACCTACACATTTGAATGGAAATATTTTGAAGAGAAAATAGCTTACACGTCTAGTTAATTAGTCTCAGGTAATAAAACATTCAACGGATATAATATATTGAACTGGAAGTCAAAAGGGACAATAAATTATTCGCATATAAATTTAACACATTTTGTTACAAAAATAATATATTTTTATTTTCATTAAAAAGTGAATAAATAAATAGAACACAATAACACGTTCAAAGTTAACTTAACTCGTATGCAAAAGAAGTTTATAAAGAGTTTCAAAGTTTAAAGTTTAAAAGAGCATAAAAAAGATAGTTATGAAATGAGCGACAACGAACAGATGACGCTTGAAAGCTACCAAACTCGTAATTTTAAAATGATAAATGCCAGTTTACTTTACCTTTGGATATCTAGGGGATACAGTTATGCTTTAGATAACTATAGCAAACGCACATAAATGGGTTTCTTCACTTCTAAATAGACTTTATCTACAAGATAAATTTGTCTAGAGGTAAAAACTATAAAAATAAAAAGTATAAATATCCTTTAGATATTTCGTTGCGCGCGCAAAGTAAGTGTTTCATTTATCAATGATGCGCCATTAACAGATCGTCGAAGTCGGTATTGATTAGTGTTTGTTAATATTTATGCGTTCTGGTAACAGACAACTTTTCGCAAACAGCTTGCTATATTGTATAAAGAATGTCAATAGTAACAGCATGCTTGCCAGGAGAATTTATAAAATATTTAGAAAATGAACGTGAAGTTCAAGAAAACCAAAAAGGCTTTAAAGAATAACAAATTTTACAAGAGTTGTAGTTGTACCCATGTTAGAATATAATCTCCAGGTAAGTATACTTGTGTTTTCAATACATTTATCATCAACATAATTTCTTTTTACAGGAGGAGATCAGGAGAGTTATTTCGTAGTACGAGGGATAAGCTACAATTATTGAGAATAGTAAAATCTAGTAACCTATGAAAAATAAATTGTTGTTTATTAAATACTGCATTATTTTATCTGTCAAATGCAGTTTAGTTTGTGCAATTCGGTTGAATAGTGTCTGAGAAATAACTTCTAGAATACACTTCTGTTATCGAAAAAATGAAATTATCACGAGAACTTTTGGGTAATGATTTACTATGATTTCAAGCCGGTATGAGTGTGAGGAAAGTTTAAAATCGGCATTTGGGGATCTCGTACCATCATTGGCTACTGTTTGTAGATGGTATAAAGAATTTGATTGAGGTTGTAACACGGTTGTACACAGATAAGAAGCTGGCCCTCCTACAACTGTTGTTAATCCCAAAAATATTGCTGCAGTGAAGAAGATGGTGGAAGACGACAATCGCATTACTTATGCAATGATACAGTCCAAACTGAAGATTGGATCCTCGCAAGTGAGATCAATATTGCACGAACATTTACATTTGAAAAAGGTTGTAGCTCGGTTTGTACCCCATCATCTGACAGATTTACAGAAAACAGAACGTGTTAGAATTTATCAACAAACTTTAGATATGTTGAATGCTGGAGGCTATCAAATTATTTCTAAAATTGTAACTGGCGATGAAACGTACTTACCGTTTTTTGATGTGCTCACTCGTCAAGAAAGCCGAATCTGGATACATGAAGATGAGGAAACCCCTACGATAGTGAAAAAACAGCGAACAATGAAAAGAGTAATGTACGCAGTATTTTTTAGAAGTAGGGGTTTGGTGGCCGCAATTTAGAAGATCAGAAGACAGTTACCGCTAAATGGTATGTTGAAAATTGTTTGCCTACTGTGTTCAGTAAAGTGCCAAGAAAGAGAATTAGTTACATCATGATAACGCGTCGTCCCTTACAGTAGGGATAACTGTTCAGTATTTAGCTGAAAACAAAATCAAAGCTATAGAACATCATCTTTACTCACCGGATTTGGCGATGTGTGACTTCTGGCTATTTTTAGAACTCGAAAAACATTTGAGAAGGAAAAGGTTCCAGTCAGAAGAAGAGATTGATATTATAGTTAAGTGTTTCTTTGATAGTACCCCTAAAGACAGCTGGCTGAACGCTTTTGAACTATGGAAGGAAAGAATGGTTAAGTGTATTATTGTTGATGGCAATTACTTTGAACATATTTAAAATAAAAATTCTGGAAATTTGTATCAAATCAATCTTTCTATTCTCAATAATTGTAGCTTGCCCTTCGTAGAAAAGGCTTTTTCTTTTCTGTAAATCTATGACAATAAACTAAAAGTAATGGATATTGTTTCGTTAGCTTTGTTCTACTCATGATTGCAACAAGGCTAGAATATGAGTAGAGATGAGAAAATCAACTTTCCTAGTGCAATTTCACTCGGCGACAATGCCTGCCCATTGCAAAATTATTTATAAAAAAGTTTTAAATCCACAAATACCGGCAGTTGTAACTTTTCTAATATTGCAGACGGTTAAATTTGAAAAAATTACTTAATTTCAGCTTCAAGTGTATTGCTACAAAATAAGAGTATTCTATTATTTTTATGAATGTTTTTATGATGGAAATTTATGATAAATCTAATCTGCAGCAGTCATTTATGAAAATTGCGCAATAAAATGTTATATGCGTGTTCACTGGCTAAGCTAGCTGGAGTTCTTCATTTGGAAGGTTACACTACTCGGCAATTCCAGAATAAAATGATGAGCTTTTTATGAAAATGATAGCTCATCATATGATACTGTTGTGAGGTAGATAGAAAAGTAATTTTCAAACTGGCCGCATGTTTATAACGATCCAAAAGGTGGAAGTGACGGTCTTCCACTTTTTGGCCAGGTCGAAAATTTCTTTTCTACCTCACAACGATGTTGCAACAGTGAAGAAAGCGGAGGAGTTTTATTCTATTAAACCGAAGAGCAACCATCCAAATGGTTATGAATGACACTGATCCTAGTTTGCGCTAAACTGTGAACCAGAAACGGCGCAGTATGATCATCAAAGCCGCCCGTCTCCTTGTCGAGCCGATAATACTCGTACACCTGCTCACTCATCTCGAGGTTCGCGTGAGGAATCAAAGCGATGTGGGTTTAGAATTTTGCCACTATTCCCCGTCCTCACCTCAAGCAACTTTTTCTTATTCTTCAGAACTCAAGAAACCATTGCCGGAGATTTTGATGACACAAATGACGTCATTCAAGAGGCGGAACAATAGTATTCAACGCAATCTGCCGATTTCTACGATGACGGTTTTCGAAAGATCAAGAAACGCTGGAAGAAATGTATCACTCTGAATGGTGACTATATAGAGAAGTCTTCTTATCTCAATTATTTTTTAGTAGTAATTAAAACTTAACGATAGCCGCTCGTATTATGTTAGAGATGGTTAAAGGTTTATAAACGATATGTAATTTAATAGGTTTCTAATTATAGTATAATTTCTATCTGTTGAGTAATTGATTCGTAGAACACACAATGCGCATTACAAATATGCGTAAAATGATTATAAAATAATCTATCGGTTCTTAATGTAATTTAAGACTTTCCCAACGATTCGAAACTTCAGTCCTTAATAGCTTAGTGGCAGAGCAATGGTCCGACAAACCAATGGACATGGGTTCGAATCCTGCCTAAGGGCAAATTCTTTTTTCAATCAAAAAATTCGAATAATCGTTCACATTACTTCCCGAAAATGCAATTAATTTGTAACAAATTGCTGACTACAGGCTAAAAATACTAACATCAGTTCTTAATGTAACTTAAGGCTTTCACGAATATTCGGAACTTCAGTCTTTAATAGCTTAGTGGCAGTGTAATGGTCTAACAAATAAATGGACGTGGGTTTGAATTCCGCTTAAGGGCGAATTTTTTTTTATTTATATTTTTTTTCAATAAAAAAATTCGAATAATTGGCGTCGCAAAGTGTAGAAAGCATTTAATTTAAATCGTCTGTTGTATACTATATCTATAGAATTTAAACCGAGAAATTAATGACCATTTTCTTAAACATGTAGAAACAAGAAAAATATCTAACCACAATATAAATTAATAAATTCTAAATACGTACTTTGGCAACTACGTTGCCATCTTCAGTAAAACAATCTGAACAAGAAAGATAGTGTTAAGCGTAGCGTCCAAAGATACTACGTTTAACACTGTCTTTATTTTTCAGATTGTCCTACTGAAGATGGCAACTTAGTTGCCGAAGAACGTATTTAGAGTTTATTAATTTATATTGCGGTTAGATATTTTCCTTGTTTCTGTCTGTTTCAGATTTAAGCCAATGTTTTCACCAATTCGGATGGCCATCTTCTTGTAACAGTTTTTTTACATACAATTTTTGATGGAGTTGACTCAAACCACAGATCGTTGATTTTTGGGGATTATATTAATAGATTCAATTTTTACTATTTGATCTGCTGTTGACGGCGGATCAAATAATTTTCTTACACGCAAAGGATTGTGCAAAATTGTACTGATAGGTTTCACACGAATGTGAACAGTATCACAACGATATTCATATTTCATATTATCACTATGTTTTCAACAGTGACAGTGGTTTTTGGACATCCTGAATGAAGTTGATCCTTTAAGGATTCATAGTTAACACAATATTGGCTGTACCAAAGTTTTACGGTATCAACATCACTCTCTATTAAAAATCTTCTTCGGTTCATTGAGACATTTATGCCGACTTAATCCACGCTTGAAATTGTACATTTGTGATTTTTCATAGAGCCGTTCAAAATGCCACAATATTTTGTCGATCGGTCACCTATATAACTAGAGTTCGGATTTGATGTCAAAAACATATGTTTTATTATTAGAAATATCAATATATATATATATATATATATCAATATATATATATATATATATATATATATATATATATATATATATATATATATATCAATATATCCAATCTACACTGAAATAATGCGATTAACGGTATAAAAAGATTACATAGTTCATATTTTTAGTTTGTGTGCATAAAGTGAATATTTTTTACATTTTCATCATAAAATCGCATATTTTTGATAAAACGACCGATGTTCGTGTCGCTATAGGTATTGCAAATTTATTAGTTGGTGCTCTTAAACAAAATATTTTGCCAAAATCTTCTTTAATCAGTACGAAAGAGTTAGAGAAAATCAATAGCGTAGAAATTGTTCACTTTGTTAATGAAAGTTTGATGACTTTTTGCTCCAGATATTCTGCTGACTGAAAAAATTCTACTTTTCGTCACAGGTGCGACAACGTATATGACATATGATTAAAGCAGTATGAAATATAAAAATTTTTTACAAAAATTTAATCCACGTGACTTCTCTAGCGCATGAAATAAATAGAGTTTGCGAGGAAATTAGAGGCCAGTTTCCTTTAGTTAATTCTTGAATTTCGAGCGTAAAAGAATATTTCAGAAAGCACCTCTACGAGTCCAAATATATAAAGGAAAATTACCTAATGTTCCTCTACCTCCTGAACAGGTAATTAGCCGATGGGGAACGTGGTTAGACGCAGTCATATTCCACGCGAATAACTATAATCATATAAAGAACATTGTATTAGATTTTGTTGATACAGATGAATCTTTTATAAAATCCAAAAGTTTATTCGAAAAACGCGATATTCTAGATCAGTTGACGTATATTAAAGCCCATTATAGTTTTTTAAGTGGATTAATTAAAAAATTAGAGACTGACCAAATTAGAGACTTTATTAGAGTCAATTTCTATTATAGAACTTTGTGAAAATTTATTGAAAAATGTTCCATGTCGAACTGGTAAAGTTATGCGAGATAAATTTTATAGTGTTACAACAAAGAATGATGGTTTTCAAAAGTTAACAGAAATATCGAAGATTTTATCATTATCATTAAGTTCGACTGTTAAAGATAATAATTTATATTTAGGATATATATCTATTGCTTAAAATATAAAAGTATTTTTTCTATTTTGCGTTCGAAATGAACTCATTATGAAACCCAAAACAGTATCGAAATGAGCTTCATTTCGATACGCTTTTTTTCATTTTTCAATGTTGGCGTTGTTCGAATACAGAAATAAATATCATTGCTGTCATTTGATTTTAAGAATTTATGTACATTTGACAGATATGATATATGTCCGTATTTTACACAAACAACGTATGTTGTATACAATTGACAACAACATATATATGTTTCTATGTCACTCATGTTTATATTTTTAAATGAAGTATCAAGTAATGTTAACGAAAATTAGTAAATAATATGTAATATAATATACTTTGCGGATAGCAAGATTTAAATTTGAAAATGTCAAGTAGGTATCAATGTGACCAACTGCATGCTTTATATAAAAATTAAACTCTGAAATTTCAAATTAAATCATTCCAATTTAAGCAATTTATTAATGTAAAAAACGCAAAATAGAAAAAATAGTATAAAAAACTCGTTTCATAAGGCCTTTTGCCGCACTCGCTCTTTACAAAACTCGCCGCTATCGCGGCTCGTTTTCTAAACTGATCTCGTGCGGCAAAATGGTGCCTTATGAAACTTGTTTTTTAATATACTATTAAACGATAGAAGACAAAATCTTAGTGTAGAAAATCTAGAAAAGCACTTAATTACTAATTGGTGCAATAGTAAGTTAAGTAGATCTCATTGTGAAAGTGAGTTATTAATAATAACTAAACATATATAGTATTATTATTAAGTAACATCTATGGATGTTACTTCATAACATAGTAACTTATTATGTTATTAACTAACATCCATAGAATAATATGTATATAACTATTAATTGTAATCTTTTAACATATTGTTATGCAAACGTTCTTATCATATATTATATAATAATAATTATTTTTATGTATAAATGTAATTTAGACTACTTTTGTTGATTTACTCTCTTTCCTTGATTTCCAGTAAGCGAAATACATAAAAAATAAAAATGCATAAATGGTAAAAATGAGGCATATATTTGACATATTTTTGGGAAGAACGTGACATATTTATGCGCATATTTAAACATTTCTTTTACATAATAATCCAAACTTTGGTAATAGTGCATCCGAATTGGTGAAGATTGGATTAAATATGAAACAGACAGAAGTAAGAAATTCCTAGAATAGAATATTTTCTACTAGTATGTACTTTCGTTGCTACGTGAAATAAGTTCTGCAACTGCTCGCGTTATACAGGCTGTTCACAATTTCGCAAAATCGAAGGAATCTCGTAATTTTTAAATGGAACACCCTGTATATTTTTAGCTCATTGAAAAGCCCTTTTACTACGCTTTCTATTGATACACCTAGGATGGATCATTTGCTAATTATTTCTTTTTAGAGTTGAATTAATGAAAAATGCTTGTATTTTTAGTAGCTAATTTGCGCTTTTAAACCTTCTGTAAGATCGGATATTCAACAAATTATCCATAAATGGTCTATAACAAGAAGAAACCCCATTAAGTACGTTGATTATCACTCAGCGGTGAAAGCAAACATTAAATTAATATAAAGTAATATAGCATTTTCAATAGATTCACTGCTGATCAAGTTATCTGGTGTTAGTTTAATAAAAAATTTGCACTAATTAATTGTAGAAGTAAATTGTCAGACAGCCGAAATACCTCGCCCCGTCCACATAACCAATGTGAAGTAACGACGCGCTTCCAAAGGTGGCACAGCCAATCTCTCTACAAACTGCATTTTGTTTGTGTCTTCACTCATACTACGGACTAACCGCATGTGTAATGTATCAGAATAATTGAAACATACATGAGTAGGCAAACCCCACCAGTTTTGTATAATACAAAGGTATTTTTAATAATATAAAATATTATATATATATATATCGCCTTAAGGCGAAATACGTATCTACGTCTCTGGGGAGGGATATGTTCGGACACGTTCACAAAAAATATTAATAGTGACCCTGTATTTGTGTTTTTCACACCAGATTTTTAATAATATTTTATATTATTAAAAATACCTTTGTATTATACAAAACTGGTGGGGTTTACCTACTCATGTATGTTTCAATTATTCTGATATATTTGTTCATTGTTTTCTTTTTCTATTGATAATTTAATTGTTGGGCATTTCGAATTTAATTGCACTAAAAAGTCATCTAATTTACACAACTTTGTATTAAAAACGGCGAAAATATCATGGACATACCTAATCCATAGTTTAGGGAAATATTTAGTATTTATTTTAAATTTCATCTCTTTTTTCTTGTTGTACATTTGGGTACTTTTATATTTCCATGTTTTAAAGAAAAATAGATACGTGTGTTTGGCATCAAATATGAAATTGATTTTACTTTATATTTTTGTGCACTACATTCTCAATTTATTGTGGATCAATCTGCGCCCACTTAGGTTCAACAAATCTACAACTTGATTTTAATTTAAATTTTTTTAAACGGCACCCACGTTTCAAATAATTTTATTGTATATAGCTAACATATTTGTGTGGGGAGGTGCTGTTTACGTGTGTGAAATTCCAAAAAGTTTGATCTATCTTTATCGATAGTCTGCAAGCAGAAAAACTATTTTTATATTCTTAAAGAAAATTGGACTTATTTGTTTTCGTAAACATTTTTCTTTAATTTTTTAATATAATAACTTAATTACGAACAGGAGCATCTGCCAAAAAAGCAATTACAGTTCTGGCAAAATATTATTGACATTGATGGCTCATGTATATGAAAAATCTAAAAAAGAAATAATAATTACTATATTTAACAATTCATGCATGAATCATAATGCTGAGGCTGGATGAATAAAATAATAATACAGTTTAGATCACGTACGAGGTGGTATTGACAAATTCTTAGCCTACTATTGAGACAATTTAAAGTTGGGACTTAGAATATTTTATTATTCAACATAGTCTCCTCTTAAATTAATTCACTTAGTAAAGCGATCCGGCAACGCCTTTAACCCTCCTAAAAAAAGATTCTTCTTGGACTGCAAACCAGCCCTCCGCTGCTTTTATTACCTCTTCGTTACCCAAAAATTGACGTCCTTTTAAACTCTTTTTCTGGTCTGGGGAATAGGGTGGGTGCTCCAATAATTCAAATCCTAGATGCCGAATTGTATTCATGGTACCTAATGCGCGATTTGTGTGCAGGTGCATTATCCTGCAAAAACAATGTATTTTTCGCTAACATGCCACGTCTTGTTTTCTTAATTTTCTCTCTCAGGATGGTCAGCAATTTAAATTAAAAATCTCCAGTGGTGGTCTGACCCTTAATAAATAAAAGGTAATCGATCATCATTATTCCACGGATATCCCAAAAAGTTGAAGCAAGAACTTTTCCAGCGGATTTTTGAACTCTAAACTTCTTAGGACTTGGAGAACCATGATGCTTCAACTCCATCGATTGTTGTTTTGTTTCTGGGTTGTAAAAATGGACCCATGTTTCAGCCATGGTCACAAGACGGTTCAGAAAATCTGGATTTCCTTTAAAATGGGTATCGACTGACCGTGATGCTTCCACTTTCGCTCGTTTGTGTTCGACGTTCAAGCATTTAAGAATCCATTTTGCAGAAATTTTTTTCATATCAAAATTGACGTGAACTATATGATGGACGCGTTCATATGAAATCTTTAGTGCCAAAATCTTTATGTTTCAGTCCAACTCTACGGTTTGATAATGTATCATAAACTGCTTCAATATTTTCGGAGATGAAGACCGAAATCGGTCGTCCTGGTCGCTTCTCATCTTCAACGGAATGTTTTCCTCTTTAGAATGACGCAATTAAATTTTTCACAGTCGCATATGATGGGCATTAATTGCCAAGTGCGTTAAGCATATCTTCGTAAATTTACTTACCACTTAACCTTTTCAAATACAAGTATTTGATGATGCCTCGATATTCCAATTTATCGATTTTCACATTTTCATTAGACATACTTTCTTTCAAAATTTACTGCACAGCAATACTTCAACGTCTTTACGTAATATTTTACAGTGACACTTTTAAAATGTCATTATTTCTTGCCATTACAACAGTATTTTGTTTTGTTCAAGGAACATGGCGTAGGCTAACTAGATATCAATATCCCCTCGTATGTATTTGTTATTATAAAAGTTTTTCTTCAATTGGTGAATCGCTTTATTGACCTGAATGCTACTACTGGTAGATATGAAAGTATTTCTAATAAAGTTTATGTTTTCATAAGTTATTAATTAGGTGTAAGCTACAAAATCTTTCTTCAGAGTTAGTTATAAGAAAAATTAATCGTGTTTTGATTAATTATATTTACTAGTGAATCTGTTGTTTCCCATTTCAGAAAAAGGTCTTTCTTTGGAGACTGTTGTTAAGTGAAAACTCAAGAAAGGTGTAAAATCCGTAGGCGAAACCACTAATCAAAGTGTTGAACATGGGGCACAGTAAAACTAACACATATAATAACGCAACAACTTTACACGGTGTCCACGTATTCACTGACTTTAAGATAAATACGCAAACTAAAATTACGTTAACTTACCTCTCTTATGAAAACGGCAACACCATGTGTTTATTCTCGCGCCCTCAACCCTCTTCTACTCCTTTTCTAAGAATGAAAGAGACAAATGTATGGGATAGGATATGAATGCTTGCGTATACGTCGAGATTTCTGGGGTTGTTAATGTTTTTGACAAGTTTCAACCCTTTTACCGAGACGTTATGATGCGTGCTCAATGCATGGTTAGCGACGCTCGATTTTTCTGGTCTATTACATTTAATATGTGATATTTCTTCTTTAAACCGGGTTATTATTGAGCGTTTCGTTTGACCTATATATTTCAAATTACAATCGCCGCAATTAATTTCGTATACAGGCTGATTCATTTTCGGCCCTCACCATGGGGATCTCGCTTATTATTGGAGATAGAGTATAGGTTTAAATTTGGCAAAGTTGTTAAATTTTGTGTTTGTTATAAATCCGTAAAGAAAATAGACCTGTGACAAATGACCTTCGTTATTTAAAAAAAAAACGCGAAAACCCCATTTTCTTCCTTTACCTGTAGCACCGACATTTGGCCTTGTAGAGAAAAAATAAAAACACATCCTTGTTGCCATTTCTAAACCTCTATCCAGTGGTGTACTCTAAATTTTTATATGACGTTTCGTTTCTTTCTGGCCATCATCAACTATCTAATTTCTTATAGGCGCCATATTGGATTTAGACATCTTCAGAAAGAGTTTTTTTTTCTAATTTCAACCATGTACCACATGCTGACTATAGTTGCATCTCTTGGAGTACGTTATAGATTTTCCCGGGTTCATATACAGATTTGATGTTCCATGTGCCTATCTTAAATTTCTTCAGGTAACTCTTTGCCATATTCAAAACCGTCCCTCCCGAAGATCCGATTGGGGGACTAGATACTCCGGAATATTTCGCTTTGAACTTAGCCATGTTGATTTTACTAGGGATATCCTTCGGATCTTTAATGTGGTAGTCATCCCGTGGCTTTCCACATCCTTGTGCCGTTGGCTACTTATTAGTAGCTCTTCCGACTTCGGGAGCAATTTCTTGCTCCCAGAACAAAAGAATGCCCTTTCCCCATTATAAAGGGGGGGATTGCTTATACCGGCAAACACTCGGTCGACAGAGCCTCGTTAGTTGTCTAGCAGGGCGCACCACGGGCAGGTGAGGTTGTCATTTGGGTTTGGTGTTGTTCATCCTCACCCCTTACACCCCTTTAAATGTGAATAGGACATGTAAATTTGAAATTTCCGATTATTAAATTCACAGTGGAAAAGGAAAACAATAATAGGTTACCATTTTAGATACATTAGTAATTAGAAATAAGCAATAAACAGAAATCGATATTTTCCTGAAAGAAACCAATGTCAATAGATTCATCACCGCGGATTCAGATCATAGTTTTCAACATAAGACAACTTCTTTTATTTTCTTAGTCAATCGGTTACTAAACTTTCCGTTAATAAAAGAGAGCTACGAAATAGAACTAGATTTCATTAAAAACATCGCGAGGTATAATGGCTTTGATATAGAAATAATTAATAAATTAATTAGAAAAACGAATTTAAAAAAGACAATTCGCGAATCCACAAGTTTGATATCTCTACGTAACTAGGAGAAAAAGTACACGTGTTTACCATACCAACCAATCACGAAAAACATTAATAGAGCTCTTAAAGAACAAGGTCTCCAAGTTGCTTTTCGATCCGAAAACACCGTTAAATATTTTTCTCGTAGGTAATACCAAAGATAAAGTTAATTTTAATTTGAAATCAGGTATATACGAAATTAATTTTGGCGATTACAATTTGAAATATATAGGTCAAACGAAACGCTCAATCATGACCCGTTTTAAAGAACATATACCACATATTAAATTTAATAGACCAGAAAAATCGAGCGTCGTAAATTGAACATGGATCATAACGTCACTGTAAAAGAGTTAAAACTTGTCAAAAATATCAACAACCCCAGAGATCTCGACGCATACGAAAATATTTGTCTTAAATTCAGTGCTGTGTAAAGTAGTTGCGTGTCTATGTGTTAGCTTTACTGCGCCCTATGTTCAACACTTTGATTAGTGGTTTTACCTATTGATGATGACAACTTAGTTGCCATCACCAGCTTTAATTGTGGCAAGGGGTTTTATACCTTTTTGACAAGAATCTGTACTTTCGCCGACGAGTCTCGTTTTGAAAGATATTGCAATAACTAAACCAGATCATATATTCACAAACAAGCAATGTCCTACTTGTTTCAGCAATATGACCTTGCTAGTTATGATCTTTCGCCATGTTGCTTAACACCTTGTAACCAGGTCACTGGCTAATAGGATACACTTAGGATGATATATAAACTAGAGACCAACAAGTCTCCACAGTCAGAGACAGAGTGCGTATCAGTCCACCAGTTTAGTGCATCATATTGCTATGTATTATTTTCGTTATTAAATTAAATCTTATTATTTAATCGTTCCAATGCATATTATTTGTACCACTGTTAAACCTGATGTCTAAATGGAACTGTCTCGGCAACTATGTTACCTCCGGGAGCAGGTGATATTACATGGCGATCCTGCCATCCCACTTCTGACATTACATGGCATGACATTACATGGCGATCCTGCCTTTAGTTAGATGGTCAGACATTACACGGTGATCTTGCTAGCCACTTAAGATGTATGTGCATTGATAGTCGACGTGTACGAGTTTGGACCAATCCGTTAATGCCCAGAAATCGTTGACCTGTTCAGAAAATCCATTCATTTCGAGGGGGTTTGATTACAGTGTGGGGAAGAATGTGTTTTAATGGAAGCACAGACTTGTTAGTTTTGGATAGGAATATAAGAATATGACGGGTGAGATTTATAGAGAGCAAGTCATCAACAATGTGATTCCATATTTTCACGCCGCTATCGGTCAAGATCTCGTTTTATCTTGACGATGATGCAACACCGCGTCAATGTGTCAGGGCAGCTGAAGCTCGACAAAATCTAGGTATTTATCTTTTTCCATTACCCCCGAGAACTCCCGACTTAAAATTGTATCGAGCATGCTTGGGATCAACTTCAGAGAGCATTAGAACTACACCGTAAAACTTTTCGGGAGTTGAGGAATCTACTGCCTCAACTTTGGATGCAAATCAGACAAGATGCGCTGAACAATTTAGTGCAAAGTATGGAGAGAATTGTCAAGCTCGTCGTGGTCACACTACCTATTAAAAGCGTTATCGTTCCATTTTTAAAATGATCTGGGATGTACAAGAAGAAATTATGTCACATTCAATTTATTGTTATTTTTTAGAAATTTTTTATGTTAACAGATTCATGAAACAAAATTTGATGTCTATTGTTAATTTATTTTATAATAAAAATTTGTTGTCATTTATGTTTGCTAATTTTTGTTTTAAAGTGACTTTAAAAGGCACTTCAGTTTATATTATATCATTTCTATTCTGTAGTAAAAATCACAATGTTAATCCTATTAGATGATTGTATAAGTTATTCATATTTATATTTTTTACAAAATTTGTTGAAAATTTCTTCGTATACACGAAAAGTTTCGAAATTATACAATATGAGGCGCGTATACGTGTTTGTGTGTGTGTGTGTATCTGACTCAAAAGATATTTTTAAACCGCCAAGATAAAAGTGTAGCGTTCGTTACCAGTTAAAACAGTATTTCTAATTTGAAAAATACTTGACTGGGTGTGTTTATACTAATCTGGTTTATGATCTTGCATAATAACTATAATTTATTTGATATAAAACAGGTTTTTGCTATGATAAGCCAGGCTTATTTTAGAACTGTTAAAATATTCACGGATAAGTATATCAGCGCATGCAGAAATTATAGTGAGGCTTTAATATCGATATGATTGGCGAGGGAAGCAATAGTGAATTATTTAACTATGGTATATAGGCGTTCGAAAAACAAACACTAATTTATCATAATTAAACAGAAATGTAGAAAGAAAATGTCAGTCGAACAGAATTGAAAATGTTTCATTCAAGGAAACATTTCAACATATCACATTCAGTTTCTGTTGACACATTCTTGAATGGTATTGTACTGTAGTAGAACTTAGACAGTTTGTGAATTGCGTAAAAAAGCAGAAGAAGCGGTCATAACTACTCATAACTCATAAGTAGAGCTGAGGAGAGCTGAGATGTTTGCGGTACGGCAGGACCGTATGTAGTGCATCCCCACATTTAACTATTTAACTAAATATTCTCTGAAATGATTTGCCGGATCTCATAAATTAATAGAGTGATATTTTAGTATGTACTGGATATTGTTATTATACAAAATCATAATAGCCATTTGTAATTATGGATCATAAATAATAATACGCATGTATTTGTATTTGGTTGTGAATTCAATTTAAACTTAAAACGAATCGTAATATTTCAACGACAAGCCGTCCTTACAATACATGCATTCGAGACAAAGTGTGCAACTCTACGAATAACTTCCATAATTGATCGAAAATGGACATTTTGGAGCTGAAGTAAAGCCCCTATTCTTAGAAAATTTTATTACTGTCGTTAAGAACTATTATTATAAACAACAAAGGCCTTTTATTAGTGTTGAAGTTTTAGTTTCATTGAATTTCCATGTTGTAAGTAGTCAATTGTAAAGTGTTCATTCACAATATTCTAAAACAAGGTGTAAATTTAACTAAAATCCAGAAAAACACATTCTGATAATATATTACTAGATTAGAAGCTGTGTTTATTACTATTTATTATATTATTTTTATAACCAAATGCAATAAAAGCTACGAAAACAAAAGAAACCTCGATTTATTAAAATCTTGTCACACAGCCTTTCAAAGCCTGGCAGCACATATTTTGCATATATTTTATATATACTACCTACTTGAACTAGGTGAATGAAGTTAGAAGTTATAAGTTATAACTTCTAACTTCATTCACCTAGTTCAAGTAGGTAGTATATATAAAATATATGCAAAATATGTGCTGCCAGGCTTTGAAAGGCTGTGTGACAAGATTTTAATAAATCGAGGTTTCCTTTGTTTTCGTAGCTTTTATTGCATTTGGTTATAAAAATAATATAATAAATACTAATAAACACAGCTTCTAATCTAGTAATATATGATCAGAATGTGATTTTCTGGATTTTAGTTAAATTTACACCTTGTTTTAGAATATTGTGAATGAACACTTTACAATTGACTACTTACAACATGGAAATTCAATGAAACTAAAACTTCAACACTAATAAAAGGCCTTTGTTGTTTATAATAATAGTTCTTAACGACAGTAATAAAATTTTCTAAGAATAGGGGCTTTACTTCAGCTCCAAAATGTCCATTTTCGATCAATTATGGAAGTTATTCGTAGAGTTGCACACTTTGTCTCGAATGCATGTATTGTAAGGACGGCTTGTCGTTAAAATATTACGATTCGTTTTAAGTTTAAATTGAATTCACAACCAAATACAAATACATGCGTATTATTATTTATGATCCATAAATACAAATGGCTATTATGATTTTGTATAATAACAATATCCAGTGCATACTAAAATATCACTCTATTAATTTATGAGATCCGGCAAATCATTTCAGAGAATATTTAGATAAATAGTTAAATGTGGGGATGCACTACATACGGTCCTGCCGTACCGCAAACATCCTCAGCTCTACTCATAAGCATGGAAGTTGTCCATGATAAATTAAAAGTTGCTATACAGGGTCCGTTTTATTAAGTCAATAATTCTTTAAGTTGGAAAGGTGCTCTGAAAGCAAATGAATCGTTCAGATAATCTAGCTTGTATATAAACTACACAAGGTGTCAAATATTTCGTTCTTGTAAAAATTTCAATTTAAAGAAATCGTTGTTCACATGATGAGTCGTAGAAATTTCTTTTATTTCTGTTGTTCGTCCTGCATTTTTTTTAAGAACTTATTAAAATACTTTTTTTCTGTAATGTTTTCTCATCTTCTGGAGTGGATCCCCGTGTTAGAAATGTTATTCTGAATTTATTGGTACTGTTGCTTCTAAAATATTTCCTTTTTTAACTGTTTCTAAGTAATTTTTAGATGTAGAATCCAAAACAACTGTCAGATTTAGTCCATTAGACCTAGTTTTTGAGGTACGCTACATTAACCTCTTTTAGAAAAAAAATAATCTTTTTAATTCATGTACATTTCATGTTGTAAGTAACCTGTATCTTCGACAATGTCTCATAAAAAAACAAATAATAAAAATTAAGGTATTTAATTCATAAAGTAGATATAAATATGCATTTATGGCTTATTACTAAAAAGAATCTTGTTTGCGATTTTGTAGCATGGAGTTCAGTAGGATAGTTTCCCTCCCGACTCCAACAGTAGTCGGCCATCATGTGGGTATCTTCTTTGATATCGTTCTTCCATTGTCTGAAGGTCCTATTGAAAACTCTCACCCTGTTCTTCACTGTAATCACCTAGGTTCTGTGGGAATTGGTCTAAGTGGTTGTGTAGGTAGTGAAGTTTTATGCTCATATTACAATCAAGAATATTAAATTTAGAAATCATATAATCCACTGATTCTGTGTAATTCGCTGCTTTATGATTGCCAAGAAAATTTTGTTATACTCGAACATTTGGAATTTACTGCAAGTGAGAATTAATGAATATTAAATCACATTCTTACATGTAAATGTCGACTTATTTAATGCGTATAAATCTACAATCCGTCAAACTAAGTTTGTACTAGTATGCAGAACACACTCTTTCGCGACAACGAACTTCCTGGTAGTTAGGTTATTGAGAAGTTCCAATTAGAACGAAACGGTCGTCTGTACGTTTCCTCGCGTTGATAGGCTTGTTTTTTCAGTATTTCTTAATTCTTAATTAACCTAACTACCAGGAAGTTCGTTGTCGCGAAAGAGTGTGTTCTGCATACTAGTACAAACTTAGTTTGACGGATTGTAGATTTATACGCATTAAATAAGTCGACATTTACATGTAAGAATGTGATTTAATATTCATTAATTCTCACTTGCAGTAAATTCCAAATGTTAACTATATATACAGAAAGTATAGAAATGAAAAAGCAAGGTCGTCATCGAAAGGGAATGCCGTGCATTGAGAAGTTCCAATTAGAACGAAACGGTCGTCTGTACGTTTCCTCGCGTTGATAGGCTTGTTTTTTCAGTATTTCTTAATACTCGAACAAATGAATATCAAGCATTAGATTCAATCTCGTTCATTGCTGTGGTAAGTGATGTTTTCTAAGCTGTCTTATGCGAGGGCCATCTTTATTCAGTTTTTCCATGCTAGGCTCAGGAAATGTACGTATTAAGTACCCAAAGCAAAGTCCATATCGATTTAAGGCCTACACGAGTTGCTTTATAAGTCCCAACTTGATATGCAACGGTGGAAATATGATTTTTTCTGTCGCAACGAAAGGTTCGTTGATTACGTTTTCATTTCCTGGAACCATGACGTTTCATAAGAGTCAATTTTTGTTAACGCAGCGCTGATCTTAGTTCTGTTATCCCGAAAACAAAAAAAAAACAAGGATATTTTGTGTAAAAATACCATCATTTCATTATTTTTACCTATTACTAAAACGAAATGAATCTCAAAAACTAAAGCTGCCACGAAAAAAAGTCAGGTATTTTTGGAATCAGCATATTAAATATATCCAAAATCAGTTGTCAGTTTGTCGGCACCAAGAAAAGAAGTTAATTTTGTTGGCCAAACTCTCATATTGCTTAGATCCGATTTTGGTTCATTAAGAAACGTTAAAGTCTAGAATACTTTAAAACGAGTTTGTTACATTTTTCTATTAAATCTGAATCATACTTTAATGTTTTTTAAATGTTTCACTAAATACAGCCTGTATATTATACGTACAGACACAAATAAGATTAATAGCTCGGCTTTATTTTTATTCGCTTTAAAATATAAACTCTGGCAAGGTATCATTAAAAATAACGTGGAACTAAAAATCACGTAATGCAAAACAATAATACTAATAGCAGAAGCTAGTTTTCGTTCTAGTAAACTGACATCGGAATCTTAATCATGTTCTTAAAAAAAAATTGCTACAGAGTGAAATAGAAACGTATTTTTTTTTAGTCATACATTACCATCCATGTTGCCTTATATTATTGAATTAAAAACATTTAAAAAGAAATTGATAACACAGGTCAACACAATTTTGCTGAATGAAAACTGTTGTGATTCCTTACCTGACCGAAGCTCTCAAATCAGCTCTAGTTTTGTTTCATTAGCCTACATCTTACCTACAGAATCGAAAGTCAAAAAATATTTTTCGTACTTTTCTTTAATTGTCCACCTGCATATATACGAGTATAATATGAATATTCTAAATTTGAATTTGTTGTCAACTTTCCTTTATCAGGCTAGGTTTTCATACAAAATCAAATCAAATGTAATAATGTACTTATATTTTCAATGAAATATTACAAATATATTAAACACATAAAGCGCAATACAAAACTTTTTCTGCAGGTTTAATTAACTGAAATATTTGACTGAACGGGCTGATGCTTGTTGAAACTCCATTTTAAAGTAATAAAACAAACCAGAGTAGTTTCAAAGTTTTTTATTGTTCACTACAATACTGTTTCGCCAAACTTTCGCTTCATCAGGTGATGATAAACTCAACAATTTTACATATATTTCTATTACAGAGGTGTATGGGTATATTCTAAGTGGGGGTGTGTAACATATTTTATATAAGTAGTAAAGTATTTTATTCTGTTTGTTCATTTAGAGTTAAACCTAATTTCCTATATCTATTTATTTCTATATTTTCTAACAGATTAAGTTTTCTGCCTTTGGCTTGTACATGCAGAATCTTGAATTCTCTATTAAATTTATGATTTGAATCCAAACAATGGTTTGCGAAAGTTGAGTCCGTCTTTTTGTCTTTGTAGCTTCTTTTATGCTCCCTAATTCTCTGTTCAAAGGTACGTCCTGTCTGACCAATATAGATCTTATTGCACTCGCACGTCAACATATAAACCCCTGAGTTCGCCTTCTTTTCTGTCTTGTCTTTATCATTTCTAATATATTTCTGGACTGAATTATTTGTTTGAAAGGATATAAATTCACTATTTGCTTTTTTGATAAGTTTACCTATTTTTACAGATCCCATGTATGTGATTGAATTATATTTCTTTTCCGTTTTGTTCGATATTTTAGGATAAATTAAAGACTGAGTTTGAATTCCTAGTCTACGTTGCAGAATTTTATTAACTAAATTTACTGCGTATCCATTATTGATAACTATGATGTATATTCTACTGAGTTCTATATCAAAGTTGTTCTTATTTAAAGGTACATTTATTATTTTGTGTATCATGGATTCGTATGCTGAGAGTTTGTGTGAAATTGGGTGATAGGAGCTCATGTGTATTGTTGTGTCTTTGTGTTATATTGCAAATTCGTGTTATCTTTCGACTTATCTTTTTCCATTTCGGTTGTAAATTTTATATCAAGGTGAATAGTTGTAATGTCACCTGGTCTCGGAGGTAACATTGTTGCAGTTTCATTTATACAGCAGGTTTATCAGTGTGATAAATAATTTGCAGGACAACGACTAAATAATAACACATAATTCAATCACGATAACAACAACGATAATAACAGTAAATACTACATTATAAATATGAGGCACTAGGCTTGTACCAATTCTAGCTTTGCAGTTATTCTGCTTGTAGAGACCTCTCAGTGTCTCGTTTTATATTAAAGTGTGTTTCCTTAGCCTAGTGACCTGGTTACAAGATGAAAACAATGTGGTGTAAGATCATAACTCAACGAGGTCGTGTTGATGAAATGGATATTTTGAATACATAACCTGGTTTAGTCATTACATCTTCCCACTGGCGGAAAAGAAAAACAAAGGACTTCTCCACCATTTGTCTTTTCTTGTCCGTATTAAATATATATATACTTAGATTTAGATTTATTATTCTATAAAAATTTATACAAGTTCTATACAACGTTGTATGGGTAGATAAGTTACACTAAAGTATTATTATTATAAACAAAATGAAATTTATTATAACCTTAAATTAAAATTATCATAAATGGTAATCCTGCCATCCCATCATCAGACATTACATGGTAATCCTGCCATCCCATCATCTGACATTACATTACGATTCTGCCAGACACTTAAGACCGTATATACATTAAATGGAAAGTGGAACGAGCCCGAACATATGGTAAGCCTGCCTACCACTATGAATTTAAGTAAATTAAGTGGAATCCAGAACGAACCCCCGAACGCATGGTAAGCCGGATAAATAATGGGAACTAGGCGACGGAAGAAGTCAGCCTCAGCCAGGAGCAGGCGGAAGCCGCTCACAGGTCAGCCCCAGAAGCTCTTTACCACTTCAAGAGAAGAAAACAGGTATTTTTTTTAGAAATCTAAGTAAAGACAATTGCATGAATGCATAGACTCTTTTATATATAAACTGTGTATATTTCAATTCTATTACAGAACAGTTAAAATGTTTCTTTTTATTATAAAGAATAATATTAGTTTGATGCGTATGCATAATATGTGTAACAATTTCTGTGTACGCCAAAAAATGTAGTATGTAAACAGCGTGCACCGTTCCATTTTTTAAAGGTCAAGTTTACTTACAATTAATAGAATGTAATGGTAAAACATTACATTATGGCTGAAAATTTCAATTCAAGAACCTGTTGCAAGTTTGTTATCCATCGTACACAACAATATAGAAGTTTCTATTCATTGTTTTAAGAAAAGCTGCCTACCTAAAATGGAAAAAGCAACTTACATTTTTAATACTAGCGAGCATAAATTCACTTACTTTCAATGCATATATACGGCCTGGCAGGATCGCCATGTAATGTTAGATGATGGGATGGCAGGATTACCATGTAATGTCTGATAATCTAAGTCAGAGGCTTCCCAACTTTTTTTTCTCATAGACCACTTTGAAAATTTGCTGGTTCCGGTGGACCCCCGGCAGCTACATTTCTACCATATTCCCAAAACTCGACTAAAAATGTCAAGATTAGATCTAACTACGGAAATTTGCGTTGCGGCTGAGTTATTGGTTAATTAATTAATTGATTGTGCTGTGAGTGGATGTCAAAAAAGTAAAGTTAGCCAATCAAGAAAGTGATTCCATCCAACTTTACTCCTTTGACATCCACTCACAGCACAAGAAACCAATCAATTCTCACATATTTTATTTAGAAAACTCCCCATTCGGAGTGGTAAAAATAAAAAGAAAAATAGTATATTTCCTTGTGTTCTATTTATTCAAATATGTAATTATTACACTATTAATTATTATTGTTATCATATTACATTGTAATATGATAACAGTCGTAATATAATTAAAATTAAATATTAATAACGTAACGTAACTTCTACAATGACAATCACAGAATAGTCATAATTTTAGTGGGAGGGATGTACTTGATGGATTGACAGCAAATTATCAATATTTGGCTTCAGTTTTGTTAGGAATAACCGCAAATTTCCCCGTTCTGTGATATTCAATCTGCTCCTTTTTTTGTTAAAAAGTTTGTAACGACACTAAAACTTTTCTCGACAAGATATGACGAGGGAAACGCTATTAAAGCTTTCTCGCAATTCCCCACAGTCCAGGATATTCTTCGGGTATTTCTTCCTGCAGCCAAAATGTTTGATACCCTCTTTTAAATTTCACCTTCAGTTCCTCATTAGTGCTAAGCTCGAGTAGCTCCTCTTGTAATATCACATTCTCCACTTCCGTTTCATCAAGTGGATTTATGATCCATGGTGGTATTTTCATCGTCAGAATATCTTCAAATCTGATTTTAAAGCCATCATGCAGGGCAATTAAATGTTGAACGTATGTGTGAATATCCTCATCAAGGCATTCTACCTGTGACAAGTTTGAAAACTGGGAAAATTCGCGCCGACTAATATTTTGCTTCATAAATTTCAATTTTCCAAGAAAAGCTGAAATTACACCCTTTGTTTTTATTAAATTAAGGCTGTCCCCTTGTAATTGTAAGTTAATGTCATTAAATTTTGAACAAATCTGTCAAATACGCGATGTCTGCTTTCAAATTGATCAGGTTTTCTTTTAAATCTGGATCTTTACTTTCCAGAAACTCTAAAACTGATTCAAAAAGTGAGAAAAATCTTGCTAAACATGCACCTTTCGACAACCAGCGTACTTCAGTATGTAAGAGCAATCGTTGGAAGTCTTCATCATTTTCATAGCACAATTGTGCAAATAAACGCGTATTCAATGCATTGCTTCTTATTTTGTTAACTGCATTAATCACAAATTGAAGCGATTGGTGTAATTTAGCACTCAAATTTTTCGCTACTAGGTGTTGTCGGTGGATGACACAGTGAATTGCAGTTACCTCTGGTATAATTCTTTTAAGATGTCTTATAAACCCACGACATCGCCCGGCCATGGCAGGAGCTCCATCTGTTGCCAGCGAAATAACGTTTGTGAATGGAATCGATTTTTCCTTAAAAAAATCACTCAGGACATTAAATATTGATTCACCTTTAGTGTCCGTCGCCAAAGTTTTCGCGAATAGTAGCTCTTCATGAATTTCTTTGTCCATAACCAATCGAACATATGCCAATAATAATGCTTCACTACCAGGTAAAGTTGACTCGTCCAGTTGAATAGAAAAATGAGTTGTTTGCAGATAATTACACAAGAAACTTTCAATATCAGAGCTCATTTCGTTAATACGTCTTTGTACAGTGTTGTTACTCAAAGGAATCCTTTTGAGTATGTCAAATGGAGATTTGTGCAGAACAGATTTTAAAACCTCTTCAACAGCGGGTAAAATTAACTGTTCTCCAATGGTGTGCGATTTTCCAGATTTCGCTATAAGTAATGAGATATTGTAAGATGCCCGCAAGCCATCATGGTTACTTTCCGACGTTGAAGCGAACATACTGTGCACGGTGGGTCTCTTTTCATATTTTTCCTTCAATGATTGAAAATATTTCAAATCTTTACCTATTTTATCAGGATGACACCTTCTTAGATGATCTTTGAGCTTCGATGGTTTCATAGAGTCATTGCTCAAAACTTTGTTGCATAAAAGGCATATGGGCAATCGCTTGTCTGCCTTTGATGTAAGAAAACCAAGTTTTAAATAATCAACACCGTACTGTCGACATTTCTTCTTAGATTCAGCCATGTTTCGTATCAGTTATCTACCTGTAAATAAAAAAAAAACTTTGTTGTAGTAATCTTAAGGCGGTCTTACTTAACAGGATATGGCTATTTTAACAGGATTAATTGATTATTGCAATGAAATAAACAAAGTACCGGCGGCAAACTGATTCTAATTATTAAAAGCAATAAATCGCTAAGATTAATAATTGAGTTTTATGAAAACGGCTGAACCGATTTTAATGTAATGTAAAACATTTTTTTCATTAATTATATTTTGATATATTTCTGTAAATTCGATAGAAAATACTTGTAAATAATATTTTGATATCAAAACTTCGCGATTTTAATTATTTATTTATTACTTTGATGCACGTTACGTGTATGTAGTATATAAAGACACGTACAATTTAGGAAAATATATTTAATTATTAGTGAACCACCACACAGACGGGTAATAAAAAAATTACTAATAAAGTAGGGACAAGAAGTTCAACCTTTCTCGGCTTTCTGTTCTTTTATGGAAGTATCTAATAATGGCTCTGTTCAGTATTTAATTTTTAATACGTACCTACTACACGCAAACATTACAAATATACTTATTACAACATAAATATATCTCCTATTGCAGGTGGGTTGGAAGAGATTTCTTTTAGGAATAAGCCTCACCTTTTGTACCTACGTATTTTTTTGTAATTTGTCCATTTTTTGTTTACTTACGTGTACAATAAATTGTAAAATAAATAGATAAATAATAAATTAAATAAAAGTATGTATAACAAATAGGCAGGTAAGTACTTACTTATCCGACAGTGGCAAACACTAACATCGATTTACTGTACTTTACTTTTCTTTTCGAAATTCGGGAAACAAATGAGTAACGTTTATCCGTGGCATTCGTATTTATATTGGTGAAGAATCAAACAAGTTCATGCAAGATTGCAAGCACACACACCACAAGTCGTACTTCGTCCCTTTGCACGTCTGAACAAGCATTGCGGACGGCGGCAGCGGCAGCGCTTTGCAAGCCTCGACACGTTGTACTGAATATGGAATATGCAAGTTTTTACAAGTAACAGTCGCTGAGCTTCTTAAAATATTATCTGCCTACATTGATAGGTGAACTCAAGCCAACATTTTAGTTCTTCACTATCGAAACCAGATAAATTTTCGTGGACCCCCGATTACGAATTGTGAACCCCCATTTTTATATCACGCCAACGTAGACCCCCGTCGAGTCTCCCGTGGACCCCTGGGCGTCCACCTGGACCACTTTGGGAATCAATGATCTAAGTAAAGGTAGGATCGCCATGTAATATCAGACGTGGGTAGGATCGCCACGTAATATCTGATCATCTAACTAAAGGTAGGATCGCCATGTAATATCAGATCCTGGCAGGATCGGCATGTAGTGTCACCAGGTCCCGGAGGTAACATTGTTGCCGAGGCAGTTCCATTTATACAGCAGGTTTATCAGTGTGATAAATAATATGCAGGACAACGATTAAATAATAACATATAATTCAATCACGATAACAACAACGATAACAACAGTCAATACTACATTATAAATATGAGGCACTAGGCCTGTACCAATTCTAGCTTTGCAGTGACTCTGCTTGTAGAGACCTCTCAGTATCTCGTTAGAGTGTGTTCCCTTAGCCTAGTGACCTGCTTACAAGATGAAAACAATGTGGTGTTAGATCACAACTCAACGAGGTCGTGTTGATGAAATGGATATTTTGAATACACGACCTGGTTTAGTCATAGTGTTAATGTGGTTTTGAAAGGCTTTTAATTATCTTTGATATATAACTCAATAGAATATACACCATAGCTGTCAATAATTGATACTAAACTTAGTTAAATAATATTCTGCAACGTAAACTAAGAATTGAAACTCAGTCTTTAATTTATCCTGAAATATCGAACAAGACGGAAAATAAATATAATTCAATAATTCAAATAAACTAGGAATTCAAACTCAGTCTTTAATTTACCCTAAAATATCGAGCAAGACGGAAAATAAATATCATTCAATCACATACATGGGACTAACATCTGTAAAAATAGGTAAACTAATTAAAAAAAGTAAATAATGAATTTATATCCTTTAAAACAAACAATTCAGTGCAGAAATATATTAGAAATTGTAGAGACAAAACAGAGAAGAAGGCGAACTCAGGGGTTTATATGTTGACATGCTAGCGCAATAAGGTCTATATTGGTCAGACACGATGTACCTTTGAACAGAGAACCAAGGAGCATGAAAGAAGCTAGAAAGACAAAAAGACAGACTCAACTTTCGCAAACCATTGTTTAGATTCAAATCATAAATTTAATAGAGAATTCAAGATTCTGCATGTACAAGACATAGGCAAAAAAAATAATCTATTAGAAAATATAGAAATAAATAGGTATAGGAAATTAAGTTTAACTCTAAATGAACAAACAGAATTAAATAATTCCCCTCTACTACTTATATAAAATATGTAACACACCCCCACTTAAAATAAACCCACACACTTCTGTAAATAATAATATACTTTAATACCCAACAGGCTAGGCCCAATTACAAGGTGCATTATAATTATAAGTACATGACATTGCAGTGAAATTAAGTGAACTATGTATGGACTTAAATAGTGTGCTGTCCATCCGCCAGCCATCCTCAAACATACAAATCATTCAGCATTCTATTGGCCACGTTGGAAAGAATATAGGTAGGAGTCCGTTTCAAGACATTCGTCTTCGCCAAGGGAACCATAATTGTAACTTCGTACCTGGAGTTCATACGAGGAACCAAAAACGATGTTCGCTCCAATATGGACGGGCAGTCAATAATGTTTTTCATTAGTTTAGTTAGGAATTTCCTACAAATATTCTCCCTTCTTACATGACATGCCATGGCGTAAATGAAATCATCCTGGAATGCACCACGTTCCGGGGAGATACCAATCAGTCTTGAATGTGAGGTACTTCAAAAACTTACGGTGAACACGGTCCAGAGGAATAGAATCGCAAGCATAGATGGGATACCAAATTAATGAGGCATATTCCACTTTGCTCAAAACATAAGCATGGTACAGTGATTTAAGCAAAATGAGATCTTTAAAGTATTTTGATACACGTGTAATAAATTCCAGAGTTTTGTAGACATCGGAATACATATGGATTATATGGGATTTGAACGTAAAATCCAAGATCAAATAGGACTCCAAGATCCTTTATTTCCGTCTTACTGGTTAAGATATTGTTTTTAATAAAATACGAGGATTCGTGAGGCGTAGCAGATCGAGTATAAGTGACCACGCAGCATTTGTCAATATTTAATGTAAGTTTGAAACGGTCACACCATGCAACTAATACGTCCAGATTTTGCTGTAGTTTAACGATATCGTCAGTTGTGGAAATCTCAGAATATATTTTTATATCATCTCATCATCATCAACTCTGCATAGGCGAGAATGGAACACTTCACTTGGAAAAGGAGATCATTCATAAACAAAACAATCAGCAAAGGACCCAAATTTGAGCCCTGAGGAACGCCAGAAGGAAGAACAAAATTATTGGAGCAGAACCCATTGTATGTCACGTAGCATTTTCTTCGAAATAGATAAGACCGAAGAAGACTGATAGAAGTTAGAACGAGACCAAAAGATCCCAACTTATGAAGTAAAATCTCATGATCAATTGAATCGAAAGCCTTGGATAGGTCAGTATAAATTACATAACCTGGCCTCTGCCGTCCAAAACCATCGATATGCTGAACAATTGACGCCAAATTGGTGAATGTAGATGTACCCGTGGTAAAACCATGTTGGTGAGATATGAGAGCGCGTGCCACTAAATAGTCTGGTGAGAAGTAATGGAGATCGCCTGTAATTATTAATCAACGCATGATCTCCTTTCTTATGCACGGGGATAATTCTTGTGTTCTTCCACCGATCAGAAAAGATATTAGTTGTTATAGCTAGATTAATAAGTAATTTCAGAGGATATGCCAGGACAAATCTATAGTCACGTATCAAAAAACTCGGTAAGGAATCATCTCTAGCTGTGTATTTGTTAGAAAAACTGGTCATTAAATCAATTAACTCATCCTCGGAGGTCAATGAGAAGAAAAAGGGTAGGGAACGATAGTCCGATCCATCACAAGAGAAGCCTGACAAGGAGATAGGCATACTAGAAAACGTATACGCGAAGGCATCTACAATAGTACTGGGTTCTGAAAAAGCATTGCCATTACTGTCATGAAGTGAATTAGGTATCCTATTGCAGCGCTGTGTATTGCGAAGAAAACTTCAGAGATTAGAAGGGGTTGTTTTGATTGAATGCTCCATTGCAGAAAGGTACGATGTATAATTATCCTGAATTTTCATCTTTGCTATAGTACGAAGACGTTTGAATTCATTGTAGGAGTCAATATTTCGAGTTTTGATCCATTTTTTGTGATAGTAGTTCTTCTTTTTGATAATAGTTATTATTTCCGATGAAAACCAAGGCGGATATGAGGATCCAGATTGGATCTTCCGAGGCACATATAGATTCAATACAGCGTATAATGTATTGTAAAAAGCATCGAGGGCTGAGTTGAATAATCAGAATAATGTATCAGAATAATTGAAACATACATGAGTAGGTAAACCCCACCAGTTTTGTATAATACAAAGGTATTTTAAATAATATAAAATATTATTAAAAATCTGGTGCGAAGAACACAAATGCAGGTTCACTATTAATATTTTTTGTGAACGTGTCCGAATATATCCAATCCCCAGAGACGTAGATACGTATTTAACTTTTCTACAGGCTCATCGGTACGCCCCTGCTGGAGAAAGGATATTCCCAGACACATTCACAAAAAAGAACCACATCGTCCTATCACCGTAATTATCCAGACCGGGCGCAGAAGTAAATTCGGCGCTGCCTGTTGTCAGACAGCCGAAGTACCTCGCATACCGTCCACATAATTAATGTGAAGTAACGACGCCCTTCCAAAGGTAGCACAGCCAATCTCTCTAGAAAACTGCATTTTGTTTGTGTCTTCACTCATACTACGGCTTAACCGCATGTGTAATGTATCAGAATAATTGAAACATACATGAGTAGGTAAACCCCACCAGTTTTGTATAATACAAAGGTATTTTTAATAATATAAAATATTATTAAAAATCTGGTGTGAAGAAGACAAATGCAGGTTCACTATTAATATTTTTTGTGAACGTGTCCGAATATATCCCATCCCCAGAGACGTAGATACGTATTTCACCTTTCTACAGGCTCATCGGTACGCCCCCGGTATCTACGTCTCTGGGGATGGGATATATTCGGACACGTTCACAAAAAATATTAATAGTGAACCTGCATTTGTGTTCTTCACACCAGATTTTTAATAATATATTATATTATTAAAAATACCTTTGTAATCAGAATAATGTGTCAGAAAAGTCCAATCAATATTCATTAAATTACTGTATAAAGAAATGTAATTTGCTTTATGGAAATTATATCTGAAGTTATTGGCCGAAGGAAAAAAATTTTCAGATCATGTATGTAAAGGATAGAATAAGATTTCAAGGCAAGGGTGATATAAATCTTCTCTAACGATATGGGATTCTGGCCGCTGCACTTCGAAGTTAGTGGTAATATTAGAGAATAACAGGTCCAACATATTGCCTTCACTATTAAGAATATTGCCGTATTGCTTTACATTAAGAATGTCGAGGAAGCTTTAAAAGATATTAATATTATTGTAACACTGATGAGGGGGCGAATACAGATTTGGAAGATTGAAATCCCCAATAAGAATGAAGGGATTATTAACCAGAAGAGTCTCAATTGCCGAGGTAAAAGTCTCCAGCTCTTCCGAAGAGATATTAGGAGGAATGTAGAAAGTGCAAGATACATAGAAGAACCACTAACATTGATAGTGATTGTACAATATGAAACAAACATGTAAATAATTTACATATCTGTAACTATGCACATGGACAATGCAGATATGTAAATTATTTACATGTTTGTTTCATATTGTACAAACGCTTTATACGTGCTTAGCGTATTGTCATACTTAAACAAAACCTTTTTCTATTGATAGTGATTGTTTCAAATTTTTTGTTCCAAAGTTCCCACAGAAAACTGAAGATAGCAGCAGGTATCTTTGAGGGGCTTTCATGAACTTATGCAGAATGAGACTTTTCCTCAGAGAAGTCAGTATGGTTAACATACAAACGAGTGACAGAAAATGAAATAAATGCTTTCTACATTGTACGACGCTAATTATTCGAATTTTTTACTGAAAAAAATTCGCCCTTAAGCAGGATTCGAACCTACGTCCACTGGTTTGCCGGACCACTGCTTTTATCATTAAGCTATTAAGGACTGAAGTTTTTAATAGTCGGGAAAGTCTTAAATCGCATTAAGAAACAAATATTAATATCATTTAAGTCTTAAATCGCATTAAGAAACAAATATTAATATTAATATATGTTTCTTAATGCGATTTAAGACTTCCCAACGATTCGAAACTCCAGTCCTTGGTAAAAGCAGTGGTTAAGCAAACTAATAGACGCAGGTTCGAATCCTGCTTAAGGGTGAATTTTTTTTTCGGTAAATAATTCGAAAAGTTAGCGTCTTAAAATGTAGAAAGCCGTATTTCATTCCCATTACTTCGCGAAAATGCAATTGATTTGCTACGAGTGACAGAAAACTTTCTTGGCAATAAGAAGTCTGAGAACTATAAGGAAATTAGGAAATGTTGCAACATTTTAGAAATCTAGTGTGTAGAATGACTGTTAAAGTGCATTTTCTCAACAATCATATCGATTACTTTCCTGAAAATCTTAGTGCACCGTGTGAAATACAAGGTAAGCGGTTTCACAAAAACATTAAAACAATAGAAACCTGTTGCCAAGGCCGTTGGGATGTGTCAATGATGGCTGATTACTGTTGGTGTTTGAAAAGAGACACTTATGAAGGGCATGTGACAGCTTCGATTCTAAAAAGTTGATAAGAGTAGTCACCTTTCAACTTATTAGCTTCATACATCGGATAAAGATCCATCAATAAATTCTTTAAAATTTCTTGTTTATCTTGCTTATCTCGAGGTTCACTTCATGTGAACTCATCTCAATCTCTTTATGTTAGAAGGTATGACTCTCACACTGTTTCGAAATGTAAATTCTTATCTGATTATATTGCTTGGTATTAATCGAAAAGAACATCGAGTAAATGAATACTTGAGTAAAATAAGTATGAATCTCAGGCAGTATAAAACCAATAAATATTAATATTACAAACATTGGGCCCGGTTAAATAAAAAAGTATTTATTCTTCTCTAAATTTATTTCATTTTCTTCAAAATAGTTCGCTTCCGAAACAATACACTTATTTCAACATTTTCAATCTCCATAGCAGTTCTAAAAGTCGAATTCCGGTAGAGTCTTCAGAACGCATTGTGAATTTTGTTTTGTCTCCTCAATCGCCTCTAAAAAAATAGAAAAATACTTACAAAATGCTAAGACGGTGGCTGTGATAATGTGTGTTGATATTAAGCCAAATAATCTCAACAAGTAATGAAGTGTGAGATGCAAAAACCGCGAGTTAACTTTCCATAAATCTTAGTCGTATGGCTATTCTTAGACGTATGGCTTCGCGCAAATAAAGCATAAATAATATTCTTTGTTTGTCTGGTTTAGAGAATTCATAGTGCACTAGGACATGGTAATCATATAAAAAATTTATTATGATTTTTGAATAGTTTTGACGAGTTTTTTTCGGTCTCACTTTACATTTGGGTTGATATACACTGAATTTATTAGCTATTTTGTAATCGTAAACATAGAACCATGTCTCATCGCCCCAAATTTCATTTCATGATAAATTAACAGTCAGAAAATTTAACGATTCAACGATTTTAAAACCACCACACGAGATAGGACAATTCTGATTCTCAAACAGTCATTTTCTATTATTATCTACAAGCTCTATAATATAATCTATTTTTGAACGCTAGATCCTTGACTTGGTTTTTATCAGTTGATTTTGAAGGTAGTCCAAATCGTTCTTCGTCCTCCACGCATTTTCTGCATTCTTTGAACATTTCTCAAACACTTTTGTTCGTAACTTGTCACCAAAACCTATTTCTATAATTTTCATCGTAACCGCAGCAGAAATTTGATTCTGCAAGAAAAATTATAATGCAAATTCTTTACTCAGCAAAATCAGATGTGAAAATCACAGAAAACGCTTTTCTCCTGGCAGAAAAGCAACCGTTTGTTTACGCGCTAACAAGAAGAATAACATGAAATTTTTTACAGATGTAGCAATGTAGTGCTGCCAACCTAGGAATGAAATATTACGTCCGATTGAAATCACCTGCGCAGTTTAAATGAACCAGTCTCAATACTTTTTCATCAGTAGTTTAAAGATAATTTATATTTACATCTGTATAATCAGAAGAATGTTAATAAAGTCGTTTAGATACCTAAAATTAAGTTTTTTTTTAATTTCCGGAGCGTCGGGATTGTAATTGGTAAAAATCTTCATGCTGGAAAGAGTTTTCAAATATTTACAGAGGACCTATGTTGAAATGAATACTTGTTATTTTGTATTTTCTCTTGTTATATTAAAATCTAGCTGTTTTATTTTTTATTCGCTAGGAGCTATAAATACATAATTGTATTTATAGAAAATAAAAGAGGGCAGTGTTCGTTTCGACCAAATATTCCTGACGTTTGACAACTATTTTTCTTAATCACGAGATAACTTGCCAAAAGCATTTAAAATAGAAATATTTATTATCTCTGTTGTTTGTCAGGGATTTTCAATTGTCTAGTCGGTTACATCGTAAGTGTAAATACATGTTGATTTAAAAATGACCAGATGTTTCTCAAAATCCTAAAAAACAACTTTAGTATATACATTTCTTTATATTATTACATATTCTCCTGTTACATGTGTTTTCGTATTTAACAAATTCAATCAAATAATCTGAAATGGATGATAACCAATAGTACCTATCGTGCGTTCCAAAAAAACCTGCTTCTAGTGAACCATGATTTGTAATTAACATCAAAAAGCATGTCGTAACTTTATTAATATGAATTTCTTAAATGACAGACGGCTTTAGTAAATTGCGAGGTTAGAAAATTACAAGGTTAATTACTAGGTTATAATCTTCCTGTCAATGAAAAAATAAAATTCCGTGTTATCGCTTTTATTAGATGACACTAATGACATTAACATTTGACAATTCAAAACGGCGCGGTTAAGTTACGACATACCTAAAAATTTCATGGCCAATTTTTTTTGAATGCACGATACATTTGTCTAGTGACAGGAGAAAACAAATACATGGTGATCCAATCATCACAAATTTTATATTTGTTGAACACAGGATAAAACCTCTTTTTAAAAAATATATGTAATTTGTATAAGTTAGCAAAATTTCTTTTATAGTAAGAAAGGTAAAATATGCGGGGTAGGATTGATATATAAGGTCTCCAACTCTATAAAGTAAGAATTGACAAAATAATGAAACCAGTTTCAAAATAAAGTAAATTTATTGTACTACCAATGTAGTCCAACACATTTCCCCAAATGCTGAATCCATTTCTTCATTCCGTTCTCGAAGGAACTTTCTTGTTTACTGTTGGTCTAATTGCAAACAGCACCTTGAACCAGTGTCTGATAAAAGATGTTGACTTTTCAATACCTCCTTCAACTTTGAGAACAACCAGAAACCTGAAGGTGCCAAATCAGGACTAGCTTTCGGACTCATCACTGACTTCATCGTTTCATTACTGCAATGCGGTCTGGCGTTGTCGTGGTACAAGGAAAAGTTCTTCCCAGCTTTACTCTACTAAAACGATTCTTTCGTGATCGTAAAGTTTTGCATCTTATTTTGGATTAATCGTTAACCTTTCGGCAGATATTTGGTATAAATGACGCCCTTTGCATCACAGAAAATAGTGAGGATGACTTTCTGCGCTGACGAAACTCTTTTGAATGTTTGTACACATGGAGAACCAAGACGACGATATTCCATTGATTGTCGCTTGCTTCCGGTGTCATAATAATGAACCCAAGATTTGTCGTCGGTGGTGATATTCATGAGAAAATTATCTCCTTCACGTCGATATTGCTTAAGAAATTTTTGACAAGTTTTTTCTTTGTTCTTTCATGATATCGGTTAATTGTCGCAGGACTCGCCTTGTGCAAACTTTGCTGTAATTCAACGTCAAAACAATGTACTGTACAGTTATGTTCAGTATAACCAAACAATGTCAACTGTCAAATTTTCAAAATTTGTTTGGAGTAATTGTAGAAAAAAAATTAATTATTTTTATTGACCAATAATATATTTTAAATACATATTTACAAAAAATCAAGTCAATACTTTATTGGGCCACCATTTGCATCAATAACTGCTCTCAGTCACCTGAGCATTGAAAGTACAAGATTTCTAATGTAACCGTGTTGCTCAACTGTATTTTCCCTGGTATTTAAAATTAAATTCCACAAGTCTTCCCTACTTCTGACACATATTCGTGACATAAGTTTTACCATCTCAGCCTAGACATTTTCCAGGATATCTGCACTTTTAGGAACCAATTGCAATACTTCCACATTATTCCGATGAAACCAATGTGTAGCTATATTTGTCGTATGAATAGGGCAATTATCATAGAATATGTAATTATTCTCAGGAAAAATATGTTGGACGGATGGCAGCATCACATCTTCTAATATACAAATGTAATTTACTGATGTAAATTTTTCCTCAATTCTCCAATACATCCCAGTGTCATGGTGGTTTATCCATGCCCACATATTCACTGAAAACCTTCCCTGCCCATCATTATTATGTATATACCGAATATACCTATATGGTCTATAAACATGTACGGTTCCATTATTTATTGACTGGGATATTTTTTCATCGGAAAATATCACATTTTCCGAAAAATTAGTTCTGTAATTTATATGATTTAAAACAAATAGCAGCCTGGATTGCTTATGTTCCTGAGATATGAGAATCTGCTTCAACACGGTATCGTAATTCACTTTTTTTATCGGTAGACTTGCCGTTTGACAAAAACCAGGAAAATTTGTTTGAAGAATGGCGTTTCTTGTCTTCTCTCAAATATTGCACTAAAATGCGATCTTGCTACTGATTGGAAATTCTTGTAAGACCTGTTACTCGCTTATGATTTAAATTTCCACCATTTACCCACCTTTTCTTTACACATAATACGGTAGATTAATTTCTATGTAGTTCTTCAGCTGTATAACCGTATTGTATAACCAATTGTATAACCGTTTTCCAAATTAACTATAATTCTTAATTTATCAAGCTAACTTTCGTCTTAATAATTTTTTCATTACTTTTGCAGTTTTTGAAATAATTATTGAGAAACTTCTATGAACACTATAGAGAAACGTTATTAACGGAAGGTGTTTTAATCATTATTTGCTAATAAATGATACAAATGATAGAAAACATGCCTCCATACGGGCTTGACACTCTGTTACATGCAGAAGTTATCATTTCTCGGGTTATTGCAACCTTGACGTCGCTATCTGGCATCATGTTAATGGACTTACACTTATATAAGTATTTTTTCCCTTCTGTACCGGCATAGCTGGAGAAGAGAAAATCGCTATTTTCGCCGTAGTCTCTTTTGTCCGTCAGATGTTACTAGATTATCTAGTGCTACCTGATAGGACAAAATTTGTAATACCTATGAGGCGTTCCATCAAAATTTACTTCAATAGCTAAACTGATAAAGTCTATGTGATACAAAAACACGTGTCTTTGACTGAAGTAAATGTTGGTAAATACGAGGTGTATATCTATGTGTACAGTTACAGATGTGTGTAATGCACGTCTGTTTCATTTGTAACAAATGCGTAATACGTGCTTAACGTATTGATGTACTAAAATTTTGGTGTATATCGTTGTATTTTCACAAGTATTCTAGCTCTTAAAATATCTCATTGTGTAAACCAAATCCTAATTACTATCATAAGGTTTTGTGAGAATTATTAGTTAAACACACATTTAGTTTTTATTTCTGTTAAATCTTTAAAAAATACCACGTTTGAGTATTTCACTTAAACTAGGGGCTTGTATCCTCCAAATATTAAGCTAGGAGTCAAGGTGTCTGGTTTGACTTTTTAAAATATTATCTTTTATGGATATTTTGATTCTACTGATATATTTGTTTCCAAGAAAGTGTGTTATTTAACTTTCGTCCAGTGGAAGTCGAGTGCCTACAAAACAAAAACGTCTATCTCCCTAATGTATTTGATCTCTAATCAATGAATCTTTGATTATTAATCCAATTACGCAGATATCGTAAGATTATTTGTGGAACGATTTGTTTCTACGCAGCTGCTTAGACGTCCTGCATAAATATACACTCACAGTTGTGTATTTACTGTTAATTAATTTAAACTAATAATCTATAAACGCTTTAAAATATTTGATTTGGGAGTTTCAGACTTTAAATTAAATAGTGCGTCGTTCTACTTACGCTAATCCTTTTCCTCCTATTTTTCGTGGTATATTCTTTGAATAGATTTTTGATATAATTATAAATTAAAAAGCAATTGTACAAAGAAAAATATTGTGAACTGCTAAACTAATAATTAAAATTAAAAATGCTTCAACTTTTAAACCTAGATGTATATAATAAATGCTTAAGCTTTCTTAATAGATTTAATGCCTATTTAAACCGTTGCTAACGTTAGAACAAAAATGAATCAAGGAATGGAATAAGACTGAATCTTTTAATGCCGTTTCGCCCTTATATACACTCGGTGCTTCTTACATTTTCTTGAAAAACGATAGCTTTTTTCATTTACTTTCTATATTTAATTCCGATTTGTCTTCATTTTCGTACATTACTTACATTTCAACTCTCGTGTAAAAATATTCTACCGTATGCAAATTAATTTTTATTTATTTCTTCCAATTTCTTTTTGTTTACATTTTTCCTCCTCTTGAATAAAGAAAAATACAATTTTTTAATTTTATTTAAAGGCAGTCCGATAAGTTATAGGCGAAGGAAATCGACCTGACCAAGCATGTGAAGAAGGACGCCCGTTCCAGGGATATGTAGTAGTTCTTTCTTGATAAGTCATTTTTCGTGGTATTCTTTTTATTAAAATGAATTTCAGAATCGCATTCGAGAAATTGGAAAAAAAATGAATTTCATTGCTTACAGCGCCATCTATCCTGAATTGAAAAGAATGTTTCGAACAAATCCTACGTACTCTTTCTAGTAAAATTCAAATCTGTAATAAAATATACGGGTTCCTTTTTAAGATTTCAAAGTTACCATCGCCCCACCTACAAGGAGGGTGAGAGGGGGACTAATTCTACCACTAGTATATTTCCTCCATTGAATTATTAAATTTTGAATCTCGACATTTTTTCCTGAACTGCCTATTTTCCAAGATATTTGAAAGTTTCAAGTTAAAAAATACACCCGGTATAAAAGTCTAACGTACGATTGTAAAAATAATGTCTTTCATTTATCCATTTAATGTATGTTGATTTCTGTGTGTTATCATGACAATTACTATAAAACCTATAATGTTCTCCCCTTAGAACAGTATAACTAAAGGCCGAATTATATGCAAAAAAGAAACTGAAAATATGCACATAAATATGCAGATGTTTTAGCTTAAATATGCACTTCTTTATGAATAATATGCACGTAGTGGCGGCTCTTGATGACGTACGATGTGCGCTGCTGCACGGATGAGAATTATTATATATGCAGGTAAAGAAATTCGAGGAATGTTAGAAAATGGACTGTAGAAATAATATCGTATTATGTTTACTACAAGTTTATTTAGAACATTTTACAACATAATTAACTATGAAAACAATTTTCAATCACATATTTCTCAAAGTTTTCAACAGAAAAATTGTCACGCTTGTCTGAAAACATATATTTATATATTGACAAGGTTCATTCTACGTCGACGCTTGTTATAGGAGCATATTTAAAATTAGAAATATCATCTATTATCAAGTCAATATTTCCTACTCAATCACCACACAAGATTTTAGCAATGTACTTTAGCTTTTTAAAACCCTCATTTTGTCCTATTACACTTAAAAATTTTTCATACATGGACTGTCCCACTCCTCCTTTAACATCAAAACATAACTTTTCAAATTTGTTTATTATTTCAACGCTCTCGATTAGCGACATAAACTGTTTTTCCAACTGCAATATAGAAGTGGAAATAAAACTGTAATTGGCTTTAATGAACGCCAACTGTTGAGGTATTTCTTTACTCGAATACACATTTTGGGCGTCTATCACAGATTGTGCATCCCTATCAAGATGCATAATAATTGTCTTTATTCCTTTATAATGATTTGCATGAAAAATAGCAGCCTCCAACCACGTTCTCCATCGTGTGATTCCTGGCTGAGGAGGAAGCGGAACACCGGGTAAATGTGTGTAAAACTGAACTCGTAATGGGGCCTTTAAAAATACTTTCTTAACACTACTAATTAAAATACTTACTAAGGGAAAATGGTTTCTGACTTCTTCTGCAACACGATTTAGTCCGTGCGCCAAGCAAGTTGTGTGAATTAAATTTGGGTAGAAGATTTTCAAGTTGAAAGCTGCCTTCACCATGTATGGTGCAGCATCCGTCAAAGATAATAGAATTTTCTCTGTTGGAATCGATTTCGGAAAGAAGAAAATTGCCAGTTCTTCCTGTATAAACCTTGTTATTGTCAAACTATTTGCCTTTTCCAACTGTATGGATGAAATTAAATAAGATTTTGCTTTAAGGATACCAATCATTAAATGAACTATCTATCGGCCCACACTATCAGTAGTTTCATCTACGCGTATATAAAGATAATTGTTTGCAACAACCTTCTTAATGCTATTCAATGTTTCTGCATAGATATAGCGAATATAATTGTTTCTTAACGTCGTCGGGAATGTTATATTTGCTTATGTACTTTTGCAAAAATATCTAAGCATTTAAATTGTTTAATTTATGTAATGGAATATCTGCCGACACAAGCATTTGACGCAAATCTTCATTAAATTGTTCTTGTTCCGATTTTTTGGAAGTTGATGGCAAACATTGCAGTAATGTTTGCTGACTCTTCCTCGCCAATTTCATCTTTGTTAGTTTTGCAGCATGAGATTGAGTTTTCATATGTTAGTCGACTTGGAACTTTCTCTCGCTTGTAATCTGCAAAACAAATATCCATCGGTTGTTTTCTTATAAAATAAATGTTAGTAAAAGATAAAGGAATACATAATTAAAAACTTAATTAATTAATTAATAAGAGGAAATAAACTTAAAATTTTACTCACAATCTTGCAGCATGCTACGCAAAACACTTTTTGTCCATCCATACGCAATTCTAAATAAGGTGCAATCCATCCAGGCACAGTCGCTATTTTCAGCATTTTTGCTATTATATATCATAACTCACAAGTTTACACTTCGAAAAGTCAACGTAAAATGACGTTTAAACTCGAATATAGGAATAAATTTCTTCGAATAGCAAAGAAACACATATACTCCTAATTTTATGGTAAAATGTATTTTTGTATTTATTTATAAGTTTTAAGGCATTAACTTTTCCTGGAATTTTGTCTCGGCCTGGATGTATGGGAAGAGCATTAATAAATTCTTGGAGAGGTTTATCGGAAAAGTCACGAAGAGGCTGAATAAAATGCTATTTTTAATTTAACGAGGGCTGTTTAGTTTTTGTTTGTTACATCAACGACATATTTTTAGTAATGCCTATAATAAATTTGATTTAGTAAATAAATAAAACTCGGATACTTAAAATATGCAAAAATGCTGAATTACTACAAAATATGCAAATAATATACAAAATGCATATATTATGCAAATATGCAAACTTATGCAAATTTCATATAATCCAGCCTTTAATTATAACTTTTGTTGACCGGAATTTTAAGTTACTATTTAGTTTTGCCGCAATGCACTTGCTTTAAATTAAATATGGGATTTATTTCAATTTAAAGATGATTTATTTTGATAACTTTTAAATATAATAATTAATTTATTTATTTATTTATTTCGTATATAATAATAATAACTTGATTTATAATAATAATAATAAATATAATGATTTATATATTTATTTACAATTGCTTATATTATTTTAATATATTTATATCTTTAAATTAGCTTTATGATCTTCATAAATTCAATTACTCAATATCTCTCACATCCGTTTTCACAAAATTTTCAACATAACATCATAATTAGAAAATTAAAAGAAATAAATACAAATATGAAATATGTGGCCACATACTTACATCTTAGATACGCGGCAACTTTTATTTCTGCATATTTCCAATGAGTGATTCATAGAAAAAAAGTATATCGTTGAAACGTAGTTTATCGAATGTGAACGTCTGTGATGATGGATATATGAGGTGGATATCTGCCAAATTTTTATATTTTCAATGAGTTAGCTTACAATATGGAGTTTTAAAAATTCGACATAGATGTAATACCACGAAATACAAAATGTATTTCCACTCTTCATCTAAGAATACACTGTTAAAAGTGTGCGTTTAACAGTGTATTCTTAAACATGGAAACATGGAAATTTTTAGGTCCTTTTGCACCCTAAAAATGAATTTAAAAACATAAATTTCCTATCACCCATGAATTTTTAGTAACACGCTTTTATATTTTACGATTATGCAACATATGCATATAGCACCTCCTTGTATGTAATCTATCGGCAGTGACAAACGTACCATGTTAATACGAGTTCATTCCTGACAATTATATGCAAGAAGTATGCACCCAAATCAGATATTGTGCATTAGTAGCCATATACTGGCATATGAAGTTACTCCATTTCCTATATCGTGCCGCGAAATGTCGTTACTCTCGTGTTTGTGTTCTACATATTTGATTTACATTTATTACTAGAGAAGCCAAATTAAGGTGCACGTCATAGACGTGCGCTTTATAGTATGCGCAATGGGCGACATAAGAAATGGCGGCAAGTCTTAAGAGCGAATTTAGCATTATTTAACTGTTGCTAATTGTACTTTCAATGTATTTATGTATTTATTTCGAGTATTATCTATTATTTAAATGTATTTATGTATTTCTTTCGATAGTAACAAGTGAAATAAACGTAGTGTTACGAAGTGCACGAGTAAAAATGTTCAAGGAAGGCATGCAAGAGGAATATATCGAGGACAATTTCTCGAAGAAAATTTCACGCAATTTTGATAGTAGGAATTTCACAATAAAAATACTAAAAACCCAAATAAATAATTACTTTTGGATGAATTACGATAAAAAAATAGAGATTGTATAAGTACCGTAAATATGACATCTCAAACGTAAAAAAAGTAAATTGCTAAGACGCACCAATGTTAATTGTGGAAACATTTTAATTTTAAAAATATGTTCTATTCGTTTTGGTCAATCAAACTCGATTCAAATAGATGAAGAAATTCGTGCATTAACGCCTGTAAATACAATAAAAGCGAATACTTGTTTATGAAAGCAGTTTGAAGCATTCTGCAAAGAAAGGGCTTACTTACTTAATGGAGATACATCTATACCCCGGGTAGCAGAAATCCTTAAAGGTTTTGCCTTTAATATGAAAAAGCAAGACAGGTCCGAATACAAAGAAGGTGTAGTAAAGACACAGTGGAACAGAATCGTCAAACTGCTACAGAAAAATTTTACAAAGAATTTAGAACAACTTTCGATCCATTTAAAGATGTTGCTACGGCGGACCCACCGTAACGATAACAAAACGAAAAAAAAAACATGTTGCGGGCGACGTCGATAGCCCCATCTAGTCGCTCCTGCCAACGTCTAGCAGCCCACCCGTCTACAAAGACAGCCTCACCTCAGGGGTGGGAGACCCGGAGGTACTAACAAGAAAAGTGGCGAATTTGGTACAGCTAGATGCCGCAAATTCGGAAAATTACGATGACAAAAATAAATAAGGCAAGTCACGCGGTGGGCATATGGCACAACCAAGCCGTCCGAAAAGAAATCAAATGAAAAGAGAGTTTTCAGATTCAACTAGACTACGCTTTATTTTATTAAGAAAGCAAAATATAATAAAATTATACAGTATCAAGCGGTAATATAATATTTAATTATGTACATCAAACAAAAAAAAAAGAATGAATGTGAAACTACTTTGTACTAAATGGAAATACTGGCTAATCACTACACATTAAATTATTACCCCTCATCAAAATACGTATTTATCCAGTTCACATGTGTAAATACAAAATTGTAAGCCAGATCTATTGAGCAGACCTGGTATATGTCTGGAGGTTTTGTTATATTATTACGTGTCCGTAATGCTCAATGCATCGTAACGTTTATTTTGTAATAAATTAATGTTCTCTTTAATATATTTTGCTCCATTTCCAACGAACCTACCTGTATAGGTATCGATAGTCGTTTATTTATTAATATATTTGATTTCTTTTAAGTTTTTTTTTCATTTTTTCTCGTACTTCAGTACTTGCTTTTTCAAACGTACGAAACTTTCTCTTTACACAGAGACGTAAGTTCAGCGCCGATCTTAGTAGAGGTTTCCTTAATCAATGCGGCCTTAGTGTAATTTTATAGAATTATGGCCCCATATGGGATTTAATTGATTAACGATACCGCAATTAATCGCCTATGCGATTATCTCCCTAGGTGGAATTGAGTGATAGAATAGGGAAAGACAAATGTTAACTATTACTTCTTAACTAACTTACAAAGCCATCGAACGTTTCACCTGGTACGTATCTACATGAGACTTGAATTTTGTTGTGGTCGGAGTTGCCTCTATTTCCACTCCATTGTTTTGTATTTCCCAGGGTTGTGACGTGTTCGTGTCTGATTAATAAATAATCGTGTGTTGTGTGTTTTTGAGCGGTCCTGTGTTGCGTATGTGTTGTCTGTGTGTTTGTCGCTTTTTGCGTTTAAGTCACTGGTCATCGGTTTTTTGCGTTTCAGTCATGTGTGTGTTTAATGTTTGTTGTTGTAGAGTGTGATTATTTTCTGTGTTTGCGTTACGAAGTATTGTATCTGTTCTGTTGTTGCGTTTGTGGAGTGTAATGTTATTAGCATATTGCCTAAGGCAAGTGCTAGTTCGTCAGTTGTGTTAGGTGTTGTGTTTCTTTGTTTTTGTGTCCATGGGTTCGTTATTGGGGGTGGTGCTGGTATGTATTCGGGTTTGGGTGTGGTTTTGTTAACAGGGTTGTTTGGATTGTTAGGACAGTGGATAAGTGAGGACCACCGCAGTTTGCACACTTTGGTGGGGTTGTTTTGGGTTTTGTACATAGGTGTGTTGAGTGTTCGTCTCCGCATTTCATGCATTTGTAGTGTATGTTACAGTTTTTTTGGTGGTGTCCAAATGTCTGACATTTGTGGCATTGTATTATGTCTGTCCGTTTGTTTAGTGGTTCGATTTTAATTGTGAGTCCGCAGCAGTCGTGTATGTTGTAAATTGATTTGTATTGTCTCGTCAGTTCTATTAGTACAAGTGGTGCTGGTATTCCGTGTTTGCCGTTCATGCGTTTTATTTTTATTGTCGGGTAGCCTTGGTCAGTCAGGTCGTCGGTGATGTCAGTGTCTGTGATAAAGGTAGGAATGCCACGCATAACTACCTTTAGTGTCTTTTCACTTCTCAGTTGAAAAGTGTAAAATTGTATTTGTTCATTGTCGAGTATGTGTTTAAGTTTTCGGTAGTCTTCGTCAGTTTTCGGTTTGATGTGAATGCCAGGTTTCACATGTTTGTTTTGTACTTTGTTAATGTTATGTGTTTTAAGTATTTGTCGTATATATGTCCATTTGTCTTTGTCTGTTATTATGTTTGGTTCGATTTTGTGTGTTTTGCGTGTTTCGGTGTTTGTGTTTTGTGTGGTGTTTGTTTTGTCACTTACCCTGGGTGTGCTGTTTGATGTTGACGGTTGTGGGTTGATTTCGGTTGCTTCTTCTTCTTCCATTTTTTCCTCGGTTTTGGTTTCGAGGACGTCGTAGGAATTTTTTGTTTCGATTGGTGTCGCTGTGTGGTCAGTTTTCTGTCTTTTTGTTGTTTTTTTCGGGTGTCTGAATTCGTCGTTTTCGATTTTCGGTTCCGGTTGGCTCTTCTTCGATTTTACGGGAGGCTTTTCTTCTTCTTGTTTTTCTGTGGGGTTGCTTTTTAACTCGATTTGGATTGTCGGTTCTTCTGGGTTAACCATTAGTATATCCCCTGATTTTTGTAGTAGCTTCTGGATATCTTCTTCTTCGTCGAGTATGTTAATTAGATTTTTAAAATCTTCCAGTATCTTGGGTGTACATTTGTTCAGGTATTCTGGTTTAATCAACAGGTTGGTTATTGTTCTTTTTTGTCAGGCCATTGCTTCCGGCGTCGCTTGACGATGTATCGTCGTCGGTGTTCTCAACTGTGATGCTGCTGTAACAGAGGTCGCAGTGAGGGTACGTATCTATCTGAGTTTCTTATGTATAGCAAACGCCAATTAAGTTGGCGCGAGGAGGGGTAAGTTCGCGCAGTATTAAAAGTAGTGGGGAGATTTGTATTTGGTTTTACATCAAATGTCAGATAATTCTAACCTCTGAACGTGTATCACTTTATGATCCCCTAGCAAAGCATTATGTTCTGTCAAACGTCAATGACAAATGTATTCTGACAATTACTTGAGTAGTGGGGGTGGATGTTTTTAAAAACGGCTTCTGCGCACCCCCTCCTCGCGCCAAGTTAATTGGCGTTTGCTATACTTTTGCTTATTTCGTCGTTTAATTTCTTTAATTAGATGGTTTCAAGCGACAGGCGAATCACGTCACCTTGTTCTCCACCGTTAGAGACGCTTGATCTGGGGAAGACGTTGCCGAAGCCGTCGAACTCAGCAGATATGCCTCTATACCTATTACTTTTATTGTATTATGTTTATTATATTATCTGTTTCATTGCCTATACAATAATTCTTAATTAACGTTTAGTCAGCTTAAATATTCGCACAGGTGTTTCTTTAAGAAATACCTGCGTCGTTCGACCAGTTTTTGTCTTTTTCTTTCCTCTTCTTTCTTAATTTTTTGTGTTTTCTAATCGCTTCACGAACTAATGTAAAATTTTTAATGTTAACATACTTTTATTTGTGTATTTTAGGTCATGATTTTAGTTTTATGCGTTGCATATATTTCAAACTTACTAGAATAATTAACTCATTAAACCAAATTTCGTAAATTAAGGTAGATTTAGTTCGACGGATTGTTGAATTACAAATAATTTGTTAACCGATAAAAAGAAAAGAATACGTATTTGTTTTTTTTAGGGCGAAATAAGGCCATCTGCCACTTTATAAATTTTTTAAATATGAAATCATACACCATTGTTCCAGATAAATTGCAACTAATCATTCTAAGCTCATTGTCTTAGAGCTTTTGAATTGTTACTGATAAGGCCATCTGCCACTTTATAAAATTATAATATTTAAAATTATACACTATTGTTTTCAGGTAAATTTTAAATAATCATTTTAAGCTCACCGTCTTAGAGTTTTTTTTTTCTGTTTCTGAATTGATATTGTTAAGGCCTACCGCCACTTGTAAAATTAATTTAGTTAAAATCATACACCATATTCATAGTGAATCATTATATCGAGCCTACCAATAAATAAGGTTTCTTTTTTTGGTAGCCACGAAGTTTTTGTTTCTTTTCTTGATCCTCAGGAGTGTAGCGGGTTTCGGTCGGTGGGACGGGCCCCAGCCCCGCGCCACTTGCCATTTGTGGTTACCATTTTCCGAATTTGCGACGTCCAGCGGCATAAATTCGGTGGCGCCCTTGACCACCTATTTAGTTTTTTTTCCTCGCTAGTACCTCTGAGTCTCCCCACCCCTGGGTTGAGGCAGTCTTAGGAGCCGGGTGGGCCGTTGGACGTTGGCAAGAACGAGCAGGAGGGCGGTTTCAGTGGCCCGAGACCGGGTCTGCTCCAGGGATGTAGTCCCTTACCTATTTCTTTTCCTTTTATATTTAAGCTCGACGTGCGGGTCGTGGCAATATATTAAAAATAAACTAAGTCAAAATTTACAAAGTTGAATATTGAAGATAAATTAAACTAAGGTTGGCGGTTGTATAATATTAAGAAAAAAAAGGAATGAATGATTATAATTAATTAAATTGACCAATCGTAGTGAAAATGCAAATCTTAAATTTTAAATCACAAATTGAAAAAAAATAGATAACTAAATTTTATATTTTTAACGCGTCGTTATAAGAAACGCAAATCATTATACACGATTTCTATTTTACGCAAAACAACCAAAGAAAAAACTTCAACAGAAATATCTGTACACATTTAAAATCAAAGTGTTTTTTATTAAAGAGTACCAGGTGTGTAATTACGTAGTACTCTTGAAATAAATTTTATCGTTTAAAATATAGCAAACCAAATAAAAAAACCAATCAGGGATGCTATTAAATTAATTAAATAAAATAGATATAAGTTACCAAAATAAAGAAAAATAGAGAATATATATAGTGAGAGAGAGACAACTGCATCTTAATTATTACCACGTGGAACTTAATTGAATATAATTTACTGGCTAAATTAGGAGTATTAAATTATACAAAGGTATTTTTAATAATATAAAATATTACTAAAAATCTGGTGTGAAGAACACAAATGCAGGTTCACTATTAATATTTTCTGTGAACGTGTCCGAATACATCCTATCCCCAGAGACGTAGATACGTATTTCGCTTTTCTACAAGCTCATCGGTACGCCCCTGCTGGAGAAAGGATACTTCCAGACACATTCACAGACAAGAACCACCTCGCCCTATCACCGTAATTATCCAGACCGAGCGCAGAAGTAAATTCGGCGCTACCTGTTGTCAGACAGCCGAAGTACCTCGCACACCGTCCACATAATTAATGTGAAGTAACGACGCCCTTCCAAAGGGTAGCACAGCCAATCTCTCTAGAAAACTGCATTTTGTTTGTGCCTTCACTCATACTACGGCTTAACCGCATGTGTAATGTATCAGAATAATTGAAACATACATGAGTAGGTAAACCCCACCAGTTTTGTATAATACAAAGGTATTTTTAATAATATAAAATATTACTAAAAATCTGGTGTGAAGAACACAAATGCAGTAGCTTGTAGAAAAGCGAAATACGTATCTACGTCTCTGGGGATAGGATGTATTCGGACACGTTCACACTGCATTTGTGTTCTTCACACCAGATTTTTAGTAATATTTTATATTATTAAAAATACCTTTGTATTATACAAAACTGGTGGGGTTTACCTACTCACGTATGTTTCAATTATTCTTAAATTAATTAAATAAAATGGATATGTACAGAGAAAACTCAATATTAATATTTTAACACGTAGAGCTAAATTGAATATTAATTTACTAGCTAAATTATGATTTGGATCGTGTAAATTACGTGCGTAGCGTGTAACAAAAAAAAAGAACTTAAATTAGAGTAGATAAAGTTAAATAAGAGATTGTTGAATCAATTAAAAAATGAAAATGGAAAATCTTAGCTGGATGTAGTCTTCGTAGGGTCATTAGTGTTGTCTACTCTGTCCACTTGTCGTTGGTCTCAATTCAAGGCAGAAGCTCCTACATTACGACAGTCCGACCGGCAAAAAGCCATCTGTTATAGAGATACAGGAAAGAAACAAACGAGTAAAAATTAGAGGAAATAAATGAATTACAAGATTACGTACCAGAATAAATCCTAATGGTTTTTTTTTTGTAACACAACGATATCTTGTCAGAGAGGAACGTTTCGCTTTCTTGTTCAAAAAAAGATCCCCAACGGGTAATTGATGCGTTCAATTATCATAACGTATTGCTAAAAAATATCCCTGTAGAAGAAGGCTACGAACGATACTCTACATAAAGAGACTAATTAAGCCTAATTAGCAAAGGGTTAAACGAGCGCGAGATAACGACTTCTCGATATCGGGGACGGTCTTTAATTCTCCGCTCAATCGAGTCGTCGCGATCGCCAGGAAGAATGGGGAAAACAACCGAAAAAAGAACAAACTAGTACGCAATCATTTTTGCAGAAATCTAAACATACAGGCAGGTTCAAATAGAGCGGAATAAAATAAAGTAACACGCTAATTTGCGATAAATAAATGAGTGTTTACGAATACGTAACAATGTTGTATTTAAAGACACAAAAAATGCAAAACGAAGAAAACTGCCCTTTTGGTAAAAATAGAAAAAGTAGTGCTTCGATTTTAAGCGAAGATGAACAGAACCAAGTCGTAGCTTTATGGGACGAAGATATTCCCCAAGGGTTGCAAAGAAGTTTGATCACATAGTGGCATTGAAACTAGCTTGGCGTGGTGGTGAGGTGGCAGACTATCTGATAAGTTTTTTTGAAATAGAAAAAAATAGTTTTGGCGCACATACAGGATTAATTGTTTATAACCCAGTATTTAGTAAAACCTGTCAAGGAGGGGGATAGCCGCTAACGTAAAAGAAATGGTTGGTTGAAAATAAAACCAACCCAGATCGATCTCAAGTTAAGCGCGGGACAAAAGGGCTCTCTTGTTTTTTTTTAAGAATTCGCCCATCGGAAGTAATATAATTTCCAAGTGGACTTCAACTGTCCAAGGAAGTCATCATGGGAATATAATTGTAAAGCTACGAGGAGAATCCAAAAAAGAAAATGTTTTAATAAACACTACTTCCAGTACAGCGAGTAATTCATATAGCAATTGTACTTTTAATAATAACTATAACTATTATTGTTCAAATACTAGTAATATAAATCAATAAATGAATTTTGATAATTAGAAGCCCCAATGTTTTTAAAAGTCAAAACATGTTCACTTCATGCACATGTGCAAATACTCGGATATTTTCACGGTGCATCAAATACTCGGTGATATTCAGCCATTATAACGATATTTCTGTAATTTGCATTAACATAATTGGTTGAAATTTTCTGTGAGAAATAGTTATTTTTAACACTATTCATAAAATAAATTAAAAACCACCGTTTTGCTCAATGACACTCTGAAGACGTTGTGGCATTGAATAAATTGAACTCCGTATATTCTGATGTAATTTCTTCCCAATAGTTTTCGATTGCTTGCCACAATTCTTCTGAATTTTGAGTTCTAAAATTGGTATTATAAATTTTCTTGATCATACTAGCCCAGACATTCTCAATGGGATTCATGTCGACACTGTTTGCCAGCCAAGGTAATGTAGGCAGTTCGTTCTGTTCAAGCCATTCTGTAACAACATGCGAAGTATGAATAGCGCTGTCAAGTTTTCATCAAATATTTGTGTTACAGAAGGTAGTATTATATCGTCTAATATGGTTCTGTAATTATTTCCTGTAAATCGTTTGTCTAGTCTCCAACAAATTCCTGGTACTTGAATGCTTATCCAAGCCCAAACGTTTACAGAGAAACGTTCACTTCTTTTTATTTGTTGAACGTATTCTTGTGAATAACTGTTATTGTTGCATGGTCTAGATAATTTTAATCGATTGTTCTGAAAAGATGACACTTTCCCAAACATTATTGTCCATATTAACATATTCTTCTGCAAACTCCAAGCGTCGTTGTTAATGGGCTTGAGTTAGAAACACTTTTCTAGCAACGAAATAGTTTCTTAAATTAGTGTTTTTAATTTGACGAAGAGCTGTTCTATACGGTACAGTTTCTTATTTAGCTGCTGCAGCGGAAGAAAAGGGATTATCGCGGAGGTAGTTAAGTAAGTAAGTGCTGCATCGTTATCAACAGTAGTAGTCTTTGTCCTTTCTGACCCATCTCTGCTTAATTCTCAGGATAGTATTTTGACCCACATTGAACTTAAGGGCAACTCGTCGTAATTACCACCCGTTGTACAATATCATCACCTCTCTAGCTCTATTAACTGTGATTAAATGTTGAGGCATTTTCAAGTTAATTAGACACACTGAATTAAAAGTCAAAATGACAATTATTAAATTAATTTCCGTTTCATAGCAACGATTTCCAAAAAACATCTACTCACAATAAAGCAATTTAAGTGTACTCATTTTTTTTGTGCCAATGGTACATAAAAGAAATAATAAGCTGTAATTGTGCATTAGTAGCCATATAACGGCACATGAAGTTAGCATGACTTTCATCTCTGTAACAGGTATGCAGTAATATAACTCTTACTTATTTGTATATGAATAGAATAATATAAATAAATAACTGTTAAAAACATTTTATTAACCTAATCATACTCTTTAGTCTTCTCAATATAATAAGTTTGTGCAGAAGCAAATGAAAGTATTAAGGTGCCAAAACCCTGGCAAATATTCATCATCGCTGGTCGATAACTTGACACTTGCTTCTTCTGGTTCTGTAACATCATATTCCTTACTAGAAACACCTATGGTACTAGCAAGGCTTCCGAATGAGGTACTAGATTTACGTAACAATATTTTCTTATTTTTGTTGGAAAATTCGAATGTTTTCATGCAGCAAAAGTAGCATCAATCATTCGATTGATCGCTACTTGATCCGTTTGTTCACGCAAAGTTATAGGTCTTGCAAATGGCATAACGCTTTTCTAACCGTTCGACCAGCCCCTCAGAGTAACTGCACCGAGTGCGCAGCAACTGCTGGGAGCCCATAGCTTGTCTTGATGTTCAATGGTTAAGCCAAAATAGTGAAAATGTAACTCTTCTATTATTGTATTGTAATATTGCCCATTCTGGTGGGTAGTGAATTCTCCATATCGTCGGCTTCACAAGCAAATCACGTAACTCCACTTTTGGTCCGAATTGACATTTTAATGCCATCTGCCGCAGAAACAATGTACTTTCGATTGTGGAAATCCACGTAGCTCCAAAAAGAACAAATGGCTACTAATAACGTGCTACAAGAAAATCACGTATCTTCAATAGTATCATTTCGTACTTTGCAAAGCGCGTATCTCCGCCAGACGCCATTGGTTGCGTGAGCTGGTAGAGATGATGTGACGTACTCTGTAGAAGATTTCATAAAAATATAGACTGTTTTTATAATAAAGTGATACAGAATCATTCCGTGAGTACCTGTTCATGTATTTCAATTATTATTTTCGTTGCAAAACTTATTATTCCTCTATAAACTACCACTTAGTTATTCTGGTGGAGTTAAGTAGTTTGCGGCACGTTTTGTCACAAGTAAATATAGGAGTTACGCACTTTGCTCATGCATGGTTTTAACTCTATTTATCTTATTATCAGAATGGTAAATAAATGAATAATAATTATTAAAAACTAAATTGAATGCTTTACAAAATGGGTACTGTGGCATGACTATTATTTAATTTTTCCTCAGATGATGTCAGACCGAAGCAGAAGACTGTTGGAAATGGCTTTAAATTTTCCGATAATTGCACAAAGTACCCTTTTAAAGGACTTTAGAGTAGAAAAGGACGATCTCATCCAATCAGTACAAACAGATCTCAAAATAATGAACAATCAGGACGAAACGATCGACATCGAAAATTGTACTATGGTCCTGCTAGAAGAAAATAATCTTGATATTTGTGCACACGTCCCTGCCGAAAATGAACTGATGGATCAACGTAATATATCCTCAGACGCAGAACTGATGCAACAAATAGATCATACGATGGACAATATTGAAAAAACGGTGAGCAGTTTCCAAAAAATGAATGAAATTGCCTAAATGTCAGCAATTCAAGAAACTGTTAGTGAACGTTTGTTTGAAGATGCTGACACAGAACTTAGAACACAAGAAATTGAAGTGGACATTGACGAACAAGAAGTTGATGAAGAAGTGGTGGAAGGAGATTTACAGGCAAATGAAATTGAGATTGCTGAAAATGAACAAATAATGTCTACAAGAAAGGGATATTTATCAATACGTTGCACGTATTACGCAGTTGTTATATAATGAAACAGATATGCAAAATACATATCCGTAACTGTAAACATGGACAAACACCTCGTATTTTTAGCATTTACTTCTGTTCAATACATATGTTTCAGCCATCTAGGCCTCATCGGTTGAACTAGTGAAGCAATGTATATACAAATTAATACAGATCTGTTAAACAACGGATCTGTATCTGTATCTACATTTACGCTAAAATCGTCTCCAAGCCATAACCAGTTTCGTTCTATCAGGCGACACCAATTTAATCAGTGACATCTGACGGAAGAAAGCGACCAGGCCAGAAAAGGCGTAATAGCCTTGCTATTCGAGCGGAAGGTCGCCTTTTCTGGCCTGGTCGCTTTCTTCCGTCAGATATCACTGATTAAATTGGTGTCGCCTGATAGAACGAAACTGGTTATGGCTTGGAGACGATTTTAGCGTAAATGTAGATACAGATACAGATCCGTTGTTTAACAGATCTGTATTAATTTGTATATACATTGCTTCACTAGTTCAACCGATGAGGCCTAGATTGCTGAAACATATGTATTGAACAGAAGTAAATGCTAAAAATACGAGGTGTTTGTCCATGTTTACAGTTACGGATATGTATTTTGCATATCTGTTTCATTATATAACAACTGCGTAATACGTGCAACGAATTGATAAATATCCCTTTTTTGTATATTTACCGCCATCTGGCGCGTGTTAATGGACATCACCAATATACGTATTTTTCCGCTTTTTCGTAATAGCCTTGCTACTCGAGCGGAAGGTCGCCTTTTCTGGCCTGGTCGCTTTCTTCCGTCAGATGTCACTGATTAAATTGGTGTCGCCTGATAGAGCGAAACTGGTTATGACTTGGAGACGATTTTAACGTTAATGTAGATACATATACAGATCCGTTGTTTAACAGATCGGTATTAATTTGTATATACATTGCTTCACTAGTTCAACCGATGAGGCCTAGATGGCTGAAACATATGTATTGAACAGAAGTAAATGCTAAAAATACGAGGTGTTTGTCCATGTTTACAGTTACGGATATGTATTTTGCATATCTATTTCATTATAAAATAATGTCTGATGATCGCCCCTTTTCAGAAGAAAATAACGATGACGTTCAGGAAATAATTGTAAGAAAGCGAGCAAAAAGGCATAATGTTGATGCCAACAAATGGAAACCGAATCTACATAAGAAACATCGTGAAAAGGGTTTGCCCTACCAAGGCAAAAAGAGAACTGGCTCATATTGGCAATACGATATAAACAAACCTGGAAAATTTTTGACGGCACCATGCAACAGCGTTTTTGGGAAAACGACCTACCGCACTTAAATGTTCTTCTATCGCAAGAAGTTGCCGTGAAAAAATCTTTCAACACTTCTGGTCTGAATTCTCTTGGCCGGAAAGAAAAGTATACGTATGCGCTATGACAACCATACTTCCAGTAAAAAGAAGAAGAGGGAATACTGAGACCGGTCGAAGAAATTATTCTCTACAATATTGTTTGAAAGTAGATGGTCATAATGTTCGCGTTTGTAAGAAGATGTTTTTGGGCACTCTTGGAATGAAAGAAACAACTGTATTGAACTGGATAAAGACCAAGAAGTGTACAAGGGAAAAAGAATTTTCAAATGTAGCAACGACTCGGCAGCGCAAATTTCTTGAAAGGAACGAAAATCTGAAGAATTTCTTCATTTCGCTTGCTAAAGTTCAATCACATTACTGCCGCGCCTCATCAAGCAAATTATATCTCGAGCCACTTTGGCCATCTACTAACGCTTTGTACATGTTCTACAAACAAAAGCACTGCACTGAACAAAACATTGAAGCGGTATCAAAAACAACATTTTTCAAAACATACCATGAAATGAATTTGACCATTTACACCCCTAAGAAAGACCTATGTGATATCTGTGAGGCTCACAAAACCAAAAATTTGACTCATGAACTATACTATATATATATATGTACTATAAAACCAAGTTGATAGTACATAACTTCACTATTTATGACCTGAAGACGAAAGATGGATACTGCTACTTATGGAATGAGACTGAGGGAGGTCTTACAGCGAATGAATTTTCAAGTATTTTAGTACGCTTTCTAGAAACAGAGGTAATACCTAAATTGACTGATAAAGAAACTCAGGAAATTATAATATATAGCGACGGATGCACGGCACAAAACCGTAACGCCACGTTGACGAATGCTCTCTTGAATTTCGCTATGATCCACATTATAACCATTATCCAAAAATTCCTCCAGAAAGGCCATACGCAAATGGAAGTGGACTCTATGCATTCTTGCATAGAGAAGAAAGTGAGAAATTATAAAGTGAATGTTCCTGCCGATTATGTGCATTTATGTAAGACTGCTCGAATAGATCCACGACCCTTCAATGTAAAGTACCTCACCCACGATGTTTTCAAAGATATTGAAAACCACCTCACGTACTACAAAAGTATTAGGCCAGGAAGATCAGTTGGAGATCCTAAAGTGACCGATTTAAAAGCACTGAAATTCTATCCTAAAGGAAAAATTGAATATAAACTGCGCCACACTTCTGACTGGAAATTATTACCACAACGACCGAAATTATCACAACCGTGCAAGTTCGAAGATTTACCAGCCTTATACTCGAAAAGGAAGAAAATCAAAGCTGAGAAATTCCAACACCTTCAAATTTTGAAGCAAAGCCTGTTGGAGGATTTTCATTCCTTTTATGACAATATTCCCCATTTATAGTTTCAGTTTTCATTAATATTTTTAAATAAAGCTTCTACTTTACTAACTACCAACGTTTTAATAAAGGTTCTATTTAAGTTACTAATTTACTTATTGCCTACAAGTAATGAAAACCCTTAGAAATATACCTACGTAACTCCATCTTAAATTTTTGGCAAAAACCGTAACTCCCTTAATTAAGTAATTTTTTGAAACTAACTTATATTTGTTACTGTGCAAGGTCGACGAAAGTAAAATGTACGACATACAATTTATTTGAATTTTACCGTTGAAATTTATTTAATTTAAGAACATTTTTGTGTCTCCTGTAAAATTGCTTATTTTGGAGTTAGGTGAATTGCTTGTGAAGCCGACGATATGCATAATAGAAACTGTTTGGATTATTTATTTATACGTGTACGCGACATTATGAAATAAAAGATATGGACATATTATAAACCGACTTATATTGAATCGAAAGAGTCGTGTGAAGCTCTTTATATGCCCACATAGCCTGACATCGTGGTTGGCGTGGTTTAAGTGCTCTGACGTAGGGAACATGCAAGGATATGTTCAGACATGTCTACTCAATGTTTGACAGAGCAATATTTTTAGTAATATCTTTCTTATATAAAAGTAACTTTGATATTTTGTAAAATTTAATTCGTTTTTTTGAAAAACTATTTAAGAAAATATCTCAAAATCCTGACGTGATGGACCAAATTTTAAATAAGATTCAGAATAAGCATGACAAAAGACATAAGCTACACGTATTGGTGTACAAGAAAACCAAACTGTGTTCACCAGTGATATTAGCAAACAGCTTTTTTACCAACGCTTGCCATAAAAAAAGGCCCGATAGAACGGTTGGCAAAAAAAGTTGAGTTGCGCTTTAATTTATTTATTACGAATGTGAATTTATTAAAATACATAACTATGTAAGTAATTTTTTAGGTTAATTTAGTTAACACAACTATTGTTGCATCGAATAATTATATATATTGTAGTGAGGCATACCCATGAACATGAGAGGCCTAGAATAAAAATACAGAATTTAGAATTAAAATGTTAATTTTAGAATATAAGTTACAGTTGGAACTTCATTTTTCAAGTGCCATATCAATAAAGTTAATTCCGCGTTTTTAATTGCTCAAATTTGAATCACATATTTATTTATTTTCTTGTAGTCATTCACTTAAGTCATTTTCATTTACATTATTATTTCACCGAAGATATTTAACTTAATTGATTGGAAATATTTGTCACATATTATGGTTATAGCTGTACCTAATTTGAATTATATAAGGCGGGAATAATCCCAATTATAAACAGGTATTTAGCGGAAAATTGAACATTTAAAATACACTTTTGTATATTATAAAATTAAAACAATAATTTATGTGAAATATCAAAACGATTGGTAATAGTAATTTATTTCATTTTTATAAATTTATTAACGAGATTAAATAAATATAAACAAACATTCCAAATAAGACGCCTGGATATTGAAGAAAAACAAGAGAGAGTTTGCTGGGATTTTTAAGAATTTTTCAACGCGTCGAATTTTTTTATAAAAGTGTGTTCCTGAAATTAAGTGATAAAATAGAAAATAAATTAGTTAAATCTTACCAAAACATATCCTACGAGTTTCCTACCTACCAGACATCGTTTTACGAAGTTTACACAACCTTAGACCTGCCTGATCGTTTGTAAACGAAATTCCACTTCCAAAGGACGCCAACCCACGCTTAGAACGATACCAGCTCATTTCCTCAACCAGAACCTGTTATCCTGTGTATAGAGATCCTAATATCCTTCGATCATCCAGAATTCACCGCAATATCAAATTGAGTACCTATTTATTTACATCTCCTAAAATATAAATTTTTTTATTTACATTTTTAAAATAATCGTTGATATTTTTATATGAATACCTATAATGTTAGCATTTAATCTATATACCTTTTGCACGGAAGAATACAGTTCCCTTAGGTTAAAAATATAGTTAAATAGATCAAATATTTAAGCATTCATCATTGTATAAACAATTAACATAACCTTCATATCAGATCTAATCACGTGACTATTCATGTTTATGTATTTCTATATCTTGTATGAAACTTACCTTTTTGAATTGATTTTCTTATTAAACCAGTGATTTTTAAATTTCATTCTCTTGTTTTATTCAATAATTAATACATTTGGAATCATCTCACTTAGAATAACTTGATTTAAACTTATATCTATCTTCTATCAAAACACCGAACTCGCAAGTACAATATCGTAAAGTGTATTATCACCATAACCACTCAGCTAGCCGGTATTTGAACTAAGATACACATTAAGTATTTAACGAATAGTTATACACTTGAAGGAGGCCTATATAAGTTAAGTATTAATTGTTTATATTATCGTATTTATGTTCTGAAATATTACACCTGTGTCAACCGTATAAATAAAACTTAACGCCATCTATAGGTCACATTTAAAACAACACTTGTGTATATTCAAATTATATTATTTGTACTTTTCTGGGCAAATTAAGTCATTATATTTTATGTTTTGGTTTTGTATTTATTATACGACCATTTGGCTTTCTACAATATATATATATTCACTGTAAATAGAATATTTTATTTAAAGAAACTTACAACCAATGCACAATGTATGAAATACTATAATCTATTTTGCTATATTACTCTGTAATAGTATTAATGTATTGAATGAAGAATATTTCATAGGTCACAATAGCGGCGGCAATCTAAAAATTTAAAAAAAGTAGTATAAAGTTGTTGGAATATATATATTTTTACGTTTAATATTAATCCTCTAGTCACAGTGAAGAAGTTCATTCCGGTGAGAGCAATTTTCATTGATGCTGTTTGTTGCAGTAAGCGTTTCGACTGAAACAAAATATCAAATATATAAAAGTAGACGGCAAACAAAAAGATTAGGTTTTATAAATTGTGTTTTTAATTACATCATTTATTATATTTGCACAATTTTTAAGTACAAATGTTTGAACGATTAGATTTTTGGCAGTAGTCTAACTAGTAACTGTTGCAACATCTATTCTTCAATTTATTCTCGTATTAAACGTAATCTGTTTATAAAGTGAAGAACATGTATATTGCGTAGTTCAAATCTTTTATAGAATCTAACAAACCATCCTCGTCTAGTAACAAGTTTCCACATTTCCATTATTTTCTTATTTTTCTTTTAATTAATTAAATATACTTAATGTTATGGTTTGAATATTTATTGTACTCAGGAGAATTCGTTTCTGATTACAATCTTCAGCCCGTATGAACAGAAGTCGTTCCATATTAACTATTAATGTATTCCCCGTCCTTGAAACTATAGCGTTTGCGAAAGCTGAATATTTCTGCATTTCTTTGTATGTCCTCTGTCAGCATTTTCTTACTTAAAATTCAATCATGTCTTCCCTTCTTATAATTTTACGAATGTATTGAAATCTAGCAAACTATCCTCGACTTGTAGTATAAAGTTTCCATTTTCTTATTTTTCCTTTGGTGAATTAAATATACTTAATTCTGTGGTTTAAATATTTATTGTACTCAGGAGAAGTCGTTTCTGATTATAATCTTCAGTTCCTATGAACCGAAGTCCTTCCATATTAACCATTAAGGTATTGTTGGTCCTTGAAACTATAGCGTTTGTGAAAGCTGCATATTTCCTAATTTCTTTTTATGTCCTCTATTAGCGATTCTTCATGAGAATTCGTTTCTGATTACAAACTTCAGTCCGTATGAACAGAAGTCGTTCCATATTAAACATTAAGGAATATTTATTGTACTCAGTAGAATTACAAAAAAGGGATATTTATCAATACGTTTTTGCCGTATTACGCAGTTGTTATATAATGAAACAGATATGCAAAATACATATCCGTCACTGTAAACATGGACAAACACCTCGTATTTTTAGCATTTACTTCTGTTCAATACATATGTTTCAGCCATCTAGGCCTCATCGGTTGAACTAGTGAAGCAATGTGTATACAAATTAATACAGATCTGTTAAACAACGGATCTGTATCTGTATCTACATTTACGCTAAAATCGTCTCCAAGCTATAACCAGTTTCGTTCTATCAGGCGACACCAATTTAATCAGTGACATCTGACGGAAGAAAGCGACTAGGCCAGAAAGGCGATCTTCCGCTCGAATAGCAATGCTATTACGAAAAAAAGCGGAAAAATACGTATATTGGTGCTGTCCATTAACACGCGCCAGATGGCGGTAAATATACAAAAAAGGGATATTTATCAATACGTTTTTGCCGTATTACGCAGTTGTTCAACCGATGAGGCCTAGATGGCTGAAACATATGTATTGAACAGAAGTAAATGCTAAAAATACGAGGTGTTTGTCCATGTTTACAGTGACGGATATGTATTTTGCATATCTGTTTCATTATATAACAATCAGTAGAATTAGTTTTTCATTACAATCCTCAGTCGGTATGAACAACAATCGTTCCATATTAACCATTAACCTTCATAATACCGGCTTTTGTTTTGTCAGACGTAATACCAGTGGTGTCAGTAGTGACTCTAAAGCTGTCTACTACAGGGTTATTCAAATGTTCCGGAATACTTAAATATTTTTGAAAGCACAGAAATTTTCAAAAAATTTTTCAAACAAAAGTTGTTTGGTTTTAAGCAAGCTATTGTCAGAACATACTTCTAATCTACATGTTTCTCGTGTTATCATGGAAACTGTATTCAATTTGTTTTTTTTTTTTAATGAAATACCCTGTATATTTTTACATACTGAAATCCTCGTGAGATTCGTGCTTTCGTGTATACAATTATGTCTCTATTTTGCTCAATTCTTGAGATATTACATTAATATATTTACATTAATGTCAAAGCTCAATTTTATGTCAGCAGTCTTTTTCTACCAAAAAAAGGATCTCACCGTAAGGTAACTAAAAGTATGAAAATAATAAATTGTACAAAATGAAAGTGTCTACTTAATTTTTATCTAGAATGAATCAACTGACGGAATACGACCTGTTGACTTTATTAATGATTATGGAATTGGTGATATAAGGAAGTCGTTTAGAGATGCAAGAAATTTCTTTACCGAAGAATTTACATTAATGTAAATATATTAATGTAATATCTCAAGAATGGAGCAAAATAGAGACATAATTGTATACACAAAAGCACTTTAAAATCTCACAAGGATTTCAGCTATGTAAAAATATATAGGGTATTTCATTTAAAAAAATCAATTTGAATACACTTTCCATGATAACACGAGCAACATGTAAATTAGAAATATGTTCGTACAATAGCTTGCTTAAAACCAAAAAGCTTTTGCTTGAAAATTTTTTTGAAAATTCCTATGGTTTCAAAAATATTTAAGTGTTCCGGAACATTTGAATAACTCTGTACACAGCGTAATATTTGTAAAATAAATATATTTTATCCACAATTACATTACAATAGGAGTTTTATCCACACTTATGAAGCATATAAAATGATCTATTATCCATCAGCAACCCGTAAGTATGACACAGCTTGCCACACTTCATTTTATGAACACGAATATTTTTTAATTAAATTTCGAATAATTCCACTCCATTAATGTGGTGCTTGTGGATATAACGTTGTAGCGCATGCATGTTTAAGATGCATTTTATCCACTTAAGAAAATTAAACGCTCAAATTGGCGTTCTTGCGTTTAAACATTCTTGCGTTTTAATAAATAATAATGACAGGATTAATAAATCGGTTGTTTTACATTCAAAACAAGAAATTATCTCATAATCATTACCAACAAATCGATTGCATTTTTTACACCTTTTGCAACACTTTTTGGCCAAATTTCTGGACATTTCCAGTATCTAGCGCGTTTTAATTCTCGAGTTTCTTGCCTTGGCCTTGTGATGTCGAAGCTTCTTCTGCGCTTATTCCAGTAGCAACTAATTCTTTTCGAAGCTGCTTGAGATATTCTCGTCATTTGTAACCTTTTTTCTTTTTCCACTTTTCGTTTAAGTGAACCCTTATAATAACGAGCCATCGAAAAATTCATAATTGGAGTAGACTGTGAAATTGAGTTGGTACTTTAACCACTTCCACATAATGACATTTATTATTTGACATTGACTATAAGTTTGTGTCAAATTTTTCAAAACTCTTATTAAGAAAATTGTTTGTGTTTAGATGTAAATGGACATTTTCAACAACTTCTGTAGCTATATGTAAATTTTGATTATGATTTCGATATTAAATAAATTATTTGTTTTCTTTTTTGTTGTAGTATCATTTCAATGCCATAACTTTTTTTTACAATGAAACCAAATGAAACTTTCAAGCATCAATTAATGTGTCATTATGTGGAAGTGGTTAAAGTATCAAGCCAATATCATAGTCTACTCCAATTATGAATTTTTTCGATGGCTCGTTATAAGCGTTCAATGCAAAATGTCTATCATGTTATAAAAAAACTGTCACAGGTCATCTTCTTGTTTGCCTTTTCACGGTGTACGTTCGGAGAAGGTTGTCCATAGTAAAAAAAGGTATAAAACCCCTACCGCAATTAATAATCGTATCCTAAATACGTATTTCGACAACTAAGTCGTCATCATCAGTAGGTAAAACCACTAACTAAAGTATCGCACATGGGGCACAGTAAAGCTAACACATAAACGCGTAACTACTTTATACGGCGTCCACGTATACACTGGACACTCATTACAATCTTCAGTCGGTATGAACAGAAATTGTTCCATATTAACCATTAACCCTCACAATACCGGTTTCTTTTTGTCACACGTAATACCAGTGAGGTCAGTAGTAACCCTAAAGTCTATAGTGTCCACCACAGATTTTGTTTCATTGTAGTCAATAATTATGAGCGGCTTCTTTTAACCTTCAAAAATTTTATCACTGTCATTGTTGATAGCAAGGTAATAATTTTTCCTTTTTTTAGATAGTAGGAGGCTAACATAGCTTAGTCTTAACCAAATTTTGTTGAATATTTCCCTCTCGTGCATAGTCACTATTTCTTGGGGGAGCTCTAGTTTATTTTTTCGAATTGTACCAAGCAATGTTAACTTTTTCCTTTCCATTTCTCTTGCAAAATCAGGGCTTCTAAAAAAATTGTCTGTGGTCGCATTTCTCCCTCTAGACAACTTGATTGCCGATCTCCTGTTTTGCCAATATATATTCGGCAATTGTAAACATCTGAAGTTTTACTGTTGCATGCTGTCCAGATCTTTGTGCCATACTTCCCTAGTTTAGAAGGTATATACTGCTTGAAGGACTCCTACCACGGAAAATAAGCAGCTGCTCTTCGACGGTCACATTTTCGTAGAGTATGTATGAATCTTGGAGTGTGGGTAACTATAATTTAAAAACAGCTCTAATCGACGATAACTTATCAGTTAAATCTCGATTTCTTTATCTGGCTTCAGCATTATCAAAACGCGGACATTTTAAAATTGTGGTAAACCTGTTTCTGCTCATAGTTTTATTGAATATAGGGCGTTCATTTTCCACATTTCACAAATTTGTAGTTCTTTCATTATGATATTTGTAAACTGCTGCCAATATCAATAATCCAACAAAACGTAGAAACTCCTCGGCATCCAGATTTTTCCATACATCTTTGTGTTTTTGTTGACCTTCTGCACTAGTCCAATGCACGACATGGTTTATAATATTATCTCCAAAAAAATAGGCGAAAACTACTGCAAATTGTGTCCACGTTTCGGTTAACATATCTTGTAGGTCCTCTTTTTTGATACATCGTAGTGGTCTGATAGTGGTCGTCGTCCCGTTCTTTATGTTTGTGGTTTTAAATACCATTTTTCAAGTTTAATTTTCGACCTGCAGTATTCCATATTAATCATTAAGGTACTCGTCGTTTTTGAAACTATAGCGTTTGTGAAAGCTGCATATTTCATAATTTTTTTGCATTTCCTTTTGTCGTTAATTATTTTTGCCTTCCTTTCTTGCGTTTCTTATGCATGTATCGTCGCTTTCATATGGAACAATAATTTTGAGTTCGTCTTCTGCTGTCAGCTAGTTTTTTTGTCTTTTTTCAGCCAGTATACGTACATAACACTTCTTTTTTCTAAATTTTCGACTTCCTCTGGACAGGAGAAAAATTTAAATGCAAATTTGTATTGCAATTGATTGCGATAACAGTTTGTATTTAGTATGAACGCGCAACCACATAAATTGGTGAAATACAGAAGTATACAAATCGCACTATTGTGAATCACCACCATATTAATACAGAGTTTAGCGTTAATTTAGTAGCCGAACTAATGCAAATTCCGCATTGATAGAAACCACACCATATGGGGTATTCATGTATTAAATATATTCGTTCGGGGGTGTGGAAAATTTGACTCTTATTCAAGAAGCACGTCTTATACATGTAGTAATTTCTTAGCAACATTAGAAATCAATGAATGCAAAGTATCTTCCCTTGTGCCAATATAAAAGCAATCTTTAATGATACAATGAAAGTATATTTATATATAAACAATGTCACTTCAAACACTTTTAATTTACATTAGTTGGAATAAGAAATATAATTTATTCCAAAAATAACTTACCTCGGAATTGTGTATGTTACAGCAGCATAAAAGTTTTATTGAGTTTTTGCTTTCATCGTCAATTTTTGCGGCAAATAAACATACAGCTAAAGTCCGTAGTAATAATAATCCAAATGAAAAGAAAAAATATATGCTTTCCATTAGGGAATTTCTTTGTCTGAAACCGAAATGTGTAAAAATGGTTATTTATCACTAGAGAGGTTCATTCGAGTAACACAGCACGAGCGCCTCGCCCTCGCGCACACATATATTTTGTCAGTCCCCGTCCGAACATCGTTCAGTGCTCTTCTCCGGCTTTCAGTGATAGTTAATAATTTTATAAAGTTATACATAGCCAGAAAAAAGTATATTTTACGATGTAGCTCATAAATTGATAAACGAATTTACGGATTTAATGTACAATGGCAGTATAATAAAGTGTAAAGTGTGTAATATACCGCTATATATGTTCAAGGAAATTTCACTGCGAAAGACACTTAAATAGTGTAATGCATATTTGCAAAAAAGTGGAGAGTAATTTTTGTTACATTAATGTGTAACTTTCATATCGTATAATGTACCGTTTAAGTTATTAGACAACGAATCATTTCTGTCATTTTGGAAGCACGGGAAAATATTACTAAATTTTCTACCAGCCCTCCGTGAACGTGTTGAACATATGATTAAATCCAAATTAAAAAATAAGAAACTGTAGTTATCTATTGACAAAACAACAGATTGTAAAAAAATGTTGTTAATGTTATGGTACGTACAATGGAGCCACTCCAATCCTCGCCTTAATTTTAGTAGCTTGCAGAAGCGTACAACAATGTACTGCCGAAACAATTTCAGAGGTAGTACATATTGGAAAAGTTTGAACTTGCAACAAACCAAGTGTTTATGAATTATGGTGTCGGAACCATGCTCTCTTTAAAAAGAGATTATGCTAACTTGTTACATATTACATGTAAAATCCATGGTTTACATCTGGTGGCAGAAACTATTCGTAGGTGATATCCAGATGTAGATGAATTTATTGCAAGTGCAAAGGCTGTGTTTCTCAAATCTCCTAAACGTGTTCGCCAATTTCACACTGTGTTCCTATATTCCTGAACCACCTCAGCCTATTCTTAAACGTTGGGGAATATGGTTACAGGCAGCGTTTAACTATTAAAATATTTTAATAATTTTAAGAATGTGGCTTTTAAATTCGATCCAAAAGGAGCTGCAGTTATCCAGGAAAGTCAGTCAAAACTTCAAGATAGTTAGGTTAAAACAGATTTAAAAACTTTTCAGAACAATTACGACGGACTAGTGAAGATAATAGAAAAATTAGAAAGTCCTTCAGTGTCGTTAGTGGAATCTCTCCAAATAGTGCAACATGTTCACGTACAGCTATGCGCGGTAGAAGACGCAAAAAATGTTTGTGTTCTAGATAGGTTTGAAAGTGTTTTAGAGAAAGATTCATATTTTGCCATATTAAGACAAACTTGTGAAAGTGCGTCAACAGAACCGTTCTTTTAAAGATTATTTTAATTATGCAAATACAACATCAGTAGATGTAGAACGCTCGTTTTCTGCATTTAAGCACATTTTTTCTCCGCAACGCACTCGACTTGCGGAAATTTCTGTGGAAACACATGTGATATTGCAAATATTTAACCGATTTTATCCAGTTCGTGACTTCACGGAAGATGTTTAAAACGGTAAGTGTTCCACCAGTTTTTATAAATTTATATCTTACTATTTATTTATATAGGTTTCGGTGCCCGTCGCATTTTAACAGCAATAATTTGTTACTCTAAACAAGTGAAGTGCGCTCAACGTTGTTCAGCGGCGACTGATAAATATATATATATATATATATATATATATATATATATATACATACACGCGAGGACGAGCTGGCCATGCGATATTACTCGAATGAACCTCACTATTGATAACAAATATTAATTATAAAATATTGTTTTACTAAAACATGAGAACAAAAATCATAGCAGTTACACGATAATTAATTAATTTATAAACAAAGGTGATGTAACGTAACGTTTATATTATTATACTCTGTTTCGGAGGAATGTTTTTATAATGGAAGCGATAAAAAGAAGGGTTGCTATTACTCAGTTTCCGACAAAAATTACACCAGAAAATTCGATATATGGCAATTTCGCTAGTTACTTTTTAGCGCTTCAATTTTAAAAGCACTCCTCCGAATTAAAAAAAATAGAGTATAGCGTGTGTAACTAACAAATATTCTACCACTTTGGTTGGAATTCAGTATTTTAGTGTCTATGGTACTTCTATTATCATTATATAGCTTCAAAATTTAATCCGACGAAAAGCTAAAATTGAAACATTAGGGATTCATGTTAACGAGTCAATATTATAGAAGACGCAAAAACAGGAGATACGCGGGAAAAATTCAAGTTTATCTTCAACAAATTTGTGATAAATGTGAATATGCAAACTTGCTTTGGTATATTGTAATCAGTAATTATGGCAATTAAAACCAATACCTTTGAACAAGGAGACTTAGCTTGGGACTTGTAGATATGGCTTGAACCTATCTGTACTAAAGATCATGGTTTGGTCCTAATGATTTTCCCTTCAAAGACCCTAACCCGGTTAATAAGAGATCAGAGTTTGTTAATCAAAAAAAAAAAGGAAATAGAAGAAAAGACGCCACAGTATTTCATATCTTTGAACGTTATGCTAAAATACTGAATGTCCAAAGATTACAAATTCTACCAATGGTCTTACCAAGTCTACCAATTTGGGATTGAGAACTTTATTTTTGAATAAAAAACTAAATGTGTAAGATACAATGCTAATTTTTGTATATATTATAAGCTTAGAGTGTGCCATTTATGTTTGAAATAAGACATCATGTAAATGTCCACCTCTTCCTTGTGTGCGGGCACGTAATCGCTAAATCCAATTTCCAATTGCTTTTCCCAGTAAATCCGGCTGAATTTGACGAATTTCCCGTTCGATGTTTGTTTTCAAATCGTCAATTGTTTAAGGTGTGTTGGAGCAAACCAATGATTCGCATAACCCCATTTGAAAAAATTCATTGGAGTTAAGTCACACGATCGAGCTGGCCAGTTGAAAGGTTCATTTCGTGAGACGATTGAACCACCGAGCTTTTCTTACAATAAAACAATTGTTTCATTTGCAGTGTGGGATGTGGTACTATCCTGTTGAAACCACAACTCCGTCACGTTGTGATTTATTATTAAAAAATAAAGTTCTCAATCCCAAATTGGTAGACCCTATATTATGATTGATTACAGATAAAGTCATTAAAAATAAGTAAAAATAGTGAAATAGTAGCGGATTTATTGGATTGAAAAAACATAGCAAAAATTTTCAGATATTAATTGACAGTGAAAATAAAAAAGCAAATACGGTAACTATCGCGGTTTTAATGAAAATTCATAGTCTGCCCTGTAATTGGTGCTTTTGTGCATACTTGACTTGGTATCAAGAAATTGTCCATAACAATTCGATTGTTTTATATGCCATACGTTAAATTAACAAGTATTAAGCGATGTGAAGTTACTAAGTTGATTTTATCTGAAATTTGTTCATTTATATTGTTCCGTAATAAAAAATGCCCGGTTCAAATGCGTAGAGCTTTTGGAAGTACTGTGCTATTTTTGGAAATTGTGTAGAAATTCTATTGATACTGCTCGTATATCGCAGGAGATAGAAGGTCTGAATGTCCTATCGGATTTTATCACACAAATCTAGTACAAAAAATCCAGAAATTGACAAACTGACCTTCGCCTCGTTCGGGGAGATCTTTTACTGTAGAGCAAGAGATTTTTCGTCAACACTGAAGCAAACGTTAACTGCCAGTACGTAGCAATTGGCGCAAGAGCTTAGACCTTAACGATGTATTATAGACCGTCATCTTCGAAAGCTAAGTAACGTAAACAAGCGGTGCAGAGACGTAATAGCAAAGCTGGCACAGCAGCGTATGGACATCTCCAATAAACTGCTCTCGGACCACCAGTCTCCTAGTCATTTTTTTTAATTTTCCCACAGTCGTTTTCTAAAATTCTGGAAAATATTTTAGCAATACTGCTTAAAAACTATAATTTTACATTCTCGGCTATTTAATGTATGTAATTGAAACCATTGCTTATGTGGGACGGTTATGGCCGGCAGAGGTTCTGAAGGATTAGGAATTAAATCTCTATTCCTCAATTCAGGGTGTTGTTCAAGGAGGACTATCCAGTAATCATACACATTGATGGGATGCTGAACTTCCGTGTCCAGGAAAAATCGATCTTCTAGATTTCAATCGGGTTCTGGAGACACTCTCAAAATAGTCGCGTATAGAGAGATCAATGTTGTAATCTTAGCTCAGGGGCAATGTTAGGAAGATTCGGTAGCCAGAGACTAGGTGTTCATTTAACAGTACCGGTGACGATCCTCATTGCATCGTTAAGTTGTACATCTATTACCTTGGTATGAGAACTTCCATACCAGACAGCAGCACAGTATTCAGCAGAAGAGTAAGTCGATGGAATGGCTGCTGCTCGCAAGGTTTCCCCATTCGCTTCCCATGAAATGCTGTTAAGTTTATGTAATATATTATTGCGGGTCTTCACCTTTTGACCAGTTTTATAGACGTGCTGCCCGAATACTAGAGACCGGTTTAACGTTACGCCCAGATATTTAGAGTGGGGGTCGTAGTCGATTCGACAACCACCAAGTTCAATATTCAGCTCCTGTAGGCTTCTTTGTTATATAAAGGAAAGGCACATAATTCGGATTTTGAAGGAAACCTTATACCGCTACATACCATGAGCGCATTGAAACATGCTAAATTACTAACTACTTAAGCTAAATATCGATAAAAATATCTATAATTATTTGAAACATTTTCATCTGTCGGGTTTTGAATCATTGGAACTAAGACGTGGGAGTGCCAACGGCGTTTACTAGAAATAACGCTGTATTTTCTGCGCGTTACCATTGAGCAACGTATTGACTTAAAAATCCAGTAAATTTAATAACTTAAAAATTTAACTGCTCTCTATTTGACTTAGATTTATTTACTTGTGCGAAATCTGGTTTTTCTGAGTATGCTTATTTTGATAATTTTTTATTATTATTGTATGTTTATTATCTACATATTTAAGGATTTAAGTGCCCTGTCTAAAATGTCTAAATATATACATAAATAAAATTTTAAATATAGAAAACAAAAGTCAAGACATTAAAACTTACATGACACTAGCATGTAATTGTACTAGAATAAAATATAAATTACTAGAAAACGATATTAAAATAATGGGCGAAATCTTTTCTTCGAATCGTAGTGTAAGTTCGCAAAGTTTGTTATAGCACCTTCTTATATCCGCCCACATCAATGCTTTTACCTAAAAAGAGAAACAAATTTTGTAGTAATAATAACGCAAAAATAAAATAAATTGTTCAATACAAACACCTTGATATTCAATACTGTAGACATTAAAGGTTGGCTGCATAATTTATGGGATTACCAAACTAAACTTTTCAAATATGTTTTGTTTCACGTGTTACTGGTTTACTAACTATTTGTGTATATAATATGAAATAAGTGCCGCATGCAACGCTCGTTTGTACCTATAAATCAAATTAATTCAAGCAAACAATGCTAATTTATTATTTTTGTGTATAAATAGAAGCGATGGAAAATAGTTTTGATAATATTATGATGGTATATCAAATCTAAACGGGACAAATTCTTGTTGAAGTTAGAGCTTTATTCTACATTATTTACAAAAACATATTATTTTTCCCATAATCTCCCGCCCTGGCAACGCATTTTTCCCAGCGGATTAAGAGCTTTTTAATTCCTTCGTCGTAGAAAGTTTTCACTTGCGCATATTACCATTGGAGCACAAACTCCTCTACTGCTTGATTATTGTTGAATCCCCGACCTTCGTAGTGCTTCTTTTAAGGGTCAAAAGAGATGAAAATCACAAGGCGACAAGTCTGGCCTGTAGGGAGGACGCTTCAATACTTTCCAGCCCAGGCTGGCTAATTTTTGCCATGTGACGGTTACTCAATGAGGCCTGGCATTGCTATGAAGAAGCATCACACTTTTGACAGATTTCGTCTTCCTTTTTCGTCGCAAGGACAGGTTTGCGGCATCCAGAATTATGCGTCGATCGTGAACAGCGCCAAGTCGATAAAAAAAACAGTTGCCAAAACTTTTTCAGGTGAGAACCTAGTCTTCGCTTTCACCGGAACCCTTTCGCCGCTCTTTCTCCACTCCATACTCACCTGCTTTTACTCGAGAGTGTAATGATGCACCCAAGTTTCGTCGCACGTTATGATTCAATTCAAAAACACCTCGCCCCCTTGTCGAAATCAATTCAACAGACGCTGACAAACATCTAGCCGATGCAGTTTCTGTTCATTCGAGAGCAGCCGCGGAACCCATCTTACAGACACTTTGTGGAATCTCAAGTCCAGTGTCACGATGTGCTGAGCACTTTCGTAATTAATGCTAAGTTCCTCGGCAATATTTCAGAGCGTTATGCGCTTGCCGTCCTCCATGAGTTGTCGAACCGCCTCGATATTGACTTAGGTCACGCTTGTCCTCGGGTGGTGATTGTGGGTCTGGTTCTCAACGTTTTCGCGCCCTTCAGAAAATTCCTTATGCCATGCAAAAACACGAGTTCATGACAAAGTGTTATTGTCGAACTGTGCTTGTAATCTCAGCAAAATTTCCGTTGGTTTTACACCCACCTTAGCCAAAAACTTGATAATTATCCGTTGATCCACAGAAACATGTACTTGTTGCTCACTCATGATTTCTATAGTCCTAAGGTAAGCTGAGAGAATTCAAGTCGTTACTATTCCCTTCCTAAACTCCCACCTTAGCTGAAAATCAACTCATTCCAAGTCAGCGACCTGTGTGGAATTAAAAAAAAATAGTCCCATTTAATTTTGATATACCCTCGTATATACTCTTCAAAGAAGAAACAAAAATTTGTAGCAATGAAAAAATATATAAAATTTTAGTTAATGTATGAATAGGAATGATACAAACTAGTTTGTAACAAATTTCAGACATTTTTAATTTATTTAAATAACAAATACGTTTGCATACGTTTGAACCAATTGTCACAGCATTTTTTACATTCGGATTCAGATATCTGTAAAACATGCATTTTGAACGCACCAACTGTTTTTTTGTTTCGTCAAAAATCGTTGACCATTTCACGTACATGAACAAAAAGAAATTATTGGGTACCAGATCAGGTTGTACGGCGGGTGACCCAATAATTTGATTTTTTAGCCGGTCCTGAGTCATTGGTTGTTTTTCATATTTGCCAAAAGATAAATGGTTGTGTATCATTCAAGAATGACCGTTCTACGAGCCTATAGTGTCACTGTAGCCACATGTCGATTTTCTCCACATGAAACAGGCGACCATTTGCTTTGAAGGGCTTCTTGCGCGATTAACTTTTGCTGGCTTTGCCTTATGTTGGAACACTTATACCATCGATATGAGCATTTCTTTGCATCAATCAACACAAGTTTTTTTTTGCGTAATTATCAAATTAAGAGGGATCCAACGCGATCAAGTCTTTTTCATGACTAAATGTATGTTACATGACGATCTTGCATTATTAGTTCGCACACAACATCAATGTTTTCAGGTACAAGAACCGATTTTGGACAATCTTCTTTAAATTTGTTCGTGAGCGAACGACAGCCACGATCGAATTCACTAAACCAGTGATATACAGTAGTTTTACATGGTTCTTTATAGTCAAAACTCAAAGTGAGCAAATCGATGCGTCGTTGTTGAGATAATAATAGTTTCTAAAGTCTCTGATTTCCCTTGTTTTTCGTCTAACCATACCCCTCTGAAACTAGGGCATCCAGTATTGTCTGCCCGATGTCCGTCTACATTACATGTAATGCAGTAGAGTGTCTCCTCCTAACAGTCCTGCGCTTTGTGACCCGTTCCGCCACGCCTTACGCACGTGTTGCTCCTGTCCGGGTTCATGCAGTCTGGACCAGCTAAGTACTTATAACACTGTATGATGTTTACCCTATGGCGTAGATCAGGGGTGTCCAAACGATCTGAATGTCAAATCACCAGAATAGGAATCAAATGTAACGAACCCTAGAAGGACCTACCACATGGAATGGCTAGGTGCAATAGACAGGACGACTCATAATACAGGAGAAACACCAACATTCTCCGGGGAAAATAGTGTGTCCTTCATCGATGTTACCTGTGCCACGGCAAATATTGCGAGGAAAGTTACGAAACGACAACTCCTGGGGAAGAATCTTTTGGTGACCATCGCTTCATCTATTTTGAAATTGAGGACCGGATACAAGCTAAGAAAGGGGTAGTAAGAGAGAAAGCGGTATTCGACTGGGACTGTTTCAGAACCATCCTCTAGAGTGCAGGATGGAAGCCACAAATACTGGCAGTGCACTAGATGAAGTGAAGAACTATACGCAATTTCTGAGGGAGGAGTGTAGAGTTAGCCAGGTACACAGAAGCGCTAACCAAAAACCTTTAGTACCTTACTGGTGGACTAATAAAATCAAGGAAGAATACAAAATATCCCAAAAAAAACTTAGGGGCATTATTTGCAGATCAAAGACAAGACACTGGCAAAACCTCTGCGAAGAGCTGGATAACGACATGTGAGAAATGGATATAAAATTGTCACCGGACGGCTGACCAGCAAATTGCCCGTGACGTTGACAAAAGAAAAGAGGGGAGATTGCAGTAAAGCTGTTCTCCCAAAGAGGACCCGAAACAAAGATTTCGGTGTCGATTAGTGAAGTTGAGTTCTTTAATAAAGCGGAGTTGCAGAAGGCAGCAGAGAACATAAAAAATGGAAAGGCACGTGGATAAAATACCATCGGAAGCAGTAAAAGAGACGATGAAAGCCGTTTCTGACTGGATGATCGCTGTGTTCAATGAGCTCTTAAGGACGCAAAAATTCTCAGCTCATTGGAAAGTGGTTAAACTGATTTTCCTACCAAAATGGAAGACAGTGATGGAGAGATTGTCAGGTATAAGCCAATATGTCTTCTGAGTGGCCTGTGTAAATTATACGAGGTACTGGTAAAAGACAGGCTTGAGAAGAAAATAGAGGGACACGGAGGGCTATCAGATCGCCAGTTTGGTTTTAGAAAGGGACGATCGACAATACAGGCAACTGAGCAGGTACCGAAGAAGAGAATCTAACAAAGGACAAGTAGTGTACCCTAATCACGATCGATGTTAAGAATGCCTTCAACACGCCATCGTAGAGAATTATAATCAACGAGTTGCGGGTGGGGGCATACCTCAGTACCTGATCAATTCTAATAATAATTCAAAACTACCTCGAAGGGCGACAAATCAGAATAAACAAGGGAGACGAGATGGAAGTCACTGCTGGCTACCACAAGGTTCAGTCTTGGGACCCTAGGTTTGGAATGTCCTCTATGACAGCGTGCTGAGAATGGATGTAACCGAGAAGGCAATGACTGTGGGTTATGCAGATAATATAGCACTGGTAGTAACAGCCGCAAATGAAGAACTACTTTACAGTATTAACGAGTCACTCAGACGCATCAAGGTAAGCTAGGACAGCACGACATCGAGCTGGCAGCACAGAAAACAGAAACTGTCATCATGAAGGGACCAAGGAGGAGACAGCATCTATGGCATCCTGTGTTTATTTGTTATAAGCTGAAAGCGGATAATGTGCAGGGACGCGTTTAAAATTCCCGGAGCTATAACGCTAATGAAGAGTATCCTTCTAAAAATACCGATCACAATAGTTCTTCTATATGAACATGCTTTAGTGTTGTTAGATACTAGACACGGAATCGCCAGTGCTAACTTTTTGTATAGTGTATAATAAGATACCGCCCCTCTTTACTTGACAAGATTTGTGTTCCACTGACTTTATTTTTATCACAGAACTCTGCGATTTTTACACTTTATCCGATGTGTAGGAAGAAGTGATGTTTTGATTATAAGCCCAGTCTTTCAGATCACCAAAAATGTAATAATAAAAAATAATATAAAAAGAACCCGGTATATAAAACTCAGTACTGTCCTGACGTGCAGACAAAAGAGGCCCACTCTATTTATTATTCATACACCATGCTGTACTTTTTTGGATCTATATTTAGTTGTACTCTTAGGTACCTAATAAACAATTATTATTATTATCTAATCAAATCCAATCTCTTTTCGGAGAATATGAAGCGAAAAAATCAAACAGGAATTTAATCCTTTAACCATTTAACCATTTAATAAGAGGTCATCGCACACAATTTTGGGTCGATTGGACTATTCCTGAGATACCGATTTCAAGGTATCCAAAAAAAACAGCACAATTAACTCAAAATTGTATAATAAATTTCCTTGTAGATCAGTGTAATTAACAATTTTGAAAAACATTATTGTTTATGCTGTCATATAAAACATGTTGCAGTACAAAATGAGCAAGCTTCTTTATATGTGTTATTGTAGAAGAACAATCAACAATGTCTTATGAGACATTATCGATTGTTCTTCTACAATAACACATATAAAGAAGCTTGCTCATTTTGTACTGCAACATGTTTTATATGACAGCATAAACAATAATGTTTTTCAAAATTGTTAATTACACTGATCTGCAAGGAAATTTATTACACAATTTTGAGTTAATTGTGCTGTTTTTTATTCTTCTGCTTATTTTTATTCATTTATTCTATATTCCATAGAATATAGAATAAATGCCAATATTACAAATTAAACAAAGAGCAATTAAATATGATGATGAACTCTGAAAGATAAAAATATAAAGCTCTAATGAAACAATACAAATTTTCCTTACATTTACACGGGCACCATGATGTTTTAGTAGTTCGGTGTTGGTGCACAAACTCGAGGCCCAGAAAGAGTAAACGTATGTATAGATCTGCTGAATAATTTCACAATGAGACCATTTTTGATCAACTGTATATTACAATAATAATCTTAACACTGAAAGATACTTAAATTTGTTTCGAAATAATATTATTCTAATGATATAAGACCTATACTCCGTTCACTGTAAGTTCCGATTTTTTAAACGTCGCTTTCCCTTCACATTGTTTCCGGTTTACTGACAATTACAGAATAGGTTATGTCTAATGTCACTTAAGTGATATTTGGGTTTTTTGTTTTGATCCATGCTGATCGCGTAGTAATGAAGTAAAGAGCTGTTAATGAAAGTTAGAAGTTATTCAAGTAATTTATAACTACGTATAGCAAACGCCAATTAAGTTGGTGCGAGGAGGAGTAAGTTCGGGCAGGATTAGAAGTAGTGGGGAGATTTGTATTTGGTTTTACATCAAATGTCAGATAATTCTAACCTCTGAGCGTGTATCACTTTATGATCCCCTAGCAAAGACATTATGTTCCGTCAAACGTCAATGACAAATGTATTCTGATAATTACTTGAGTAGTGGGGATGGACGTTTTTAAAAACGGCTTCTGCGCACCCCCTCCTCGCGCCAACATAATTGGCGCTTGCTATACATAATATATCAAATACAAAAGCGCTAATATTGCTATCTTTCTGCACACGAAACAATTTATAATCAATGATACACAAAAAAAATTTAATAGGAGAGAGATCAAATTACTTTGCTTGAATGGTTTACTGCATATAAAGTGGATAAGAAACAGCACAAATATAATAGGAGTCAGCCATAAATAATGTATGAACATAATCCAATAAATTAAGTAAAAAATTTTTAAAGGAATTATTTAATTCAATATTGAACTACAGAGTATCTATTTACAACAAATAGAAAATATTTTGTAATATAAATGCACTAATTCTATTGCAAACATACGAAACTCATTATATATACATATTGCACAAATACATTAATGAAACCACTTGCTTTAAGATCTATTGATACAAATTACACACAGCATTATTAGAGACTGGATCGAAAAGTTATTCTTCAGGTCTTTACTTAAAATTAATCAGAATCATCACTATCACTTGCATCAAAATAAATAATAAATTCTGCCATTTTATTTTTATCGATCACAACTCCCCTTTTCCACCAGTCTTCTATAGTGTTTTCAGCATGGTCAATTCAATTATTCCACATTCCTGGTGTTACATGTTCCAGTGCAACCTGCCATAGTCTCAAACATTCTCATTTTTTTCAGTAACAATATGGTAAGGTGCATTGTCCATGATGATCAGAGATGGATGCTCTAGATTTTTAAGTAGCTGTTCTTCAAACCATAGCAAAAAGTTCATTTCTCCATGATAGTCTAGATCATTCCAAGTATAAATCTTTTTCGATTACAAGCATGAACAATAATACATCTAGAAATATATTATATTTCTAATATGTTAACTGCTATACATTTGTAACACTAATCGTTCCCTAACCTTCGCCTATCAAGTTTAGTCCTTTGATACTTTGAACATTCTGATTTTGCTACGATCTACTTGTAGTGTCATTTTGAAAAATCCATCTTTCATCTACAAAAACAGGCTCCCACAAATAATTCGCATTTTTATTTTTAATGTAACCCACTAGAACATCTACTCCACCAAGAATAAGATGTTGTTCCATTAGTGCTCTGCGAGGCTCATTTTTTTCCAACGGAAACCAATGTTACGTAAAATCATTCCTGAAGATGTTCTACCACCATTAAATATGCTTCTCTCTTGTAAGGTGTCATGCAAAGTGTTAAGCGTAACATATTGTTCTGAAGGATATACATATGATGTGATTATGATATATGATATGAGATGCAAAAAATTGAACTTACTATTTCACTACATATCATATATTGTATTCCGCATAGCCATTTGATCAAAGTCATCAGTATTTAGTGACTGGTTTTTTATGATACCGTGTTTTTTGGGGACTGCTCATGGGTCTATCTTCCTTGATATCTTTCGATATAGCCGAAACAGTACTAGAATGAAGTAGCAAAGCATCAGGAAGTCGCCGCGAATATATTAATTTTCTTTCAAAACAAATGTTCTTTCCAACGCATATATTTTACCTTTCGTATATCCCTTGGATCACCATTATCACGTTCTTTGCCAAAATAGCAAATTAAAGAAGCAACAAGCTTCTTTGATCGAGATTTCAAATATTTCGGCATTCTAAGGTTAGATCTAGAACTTTTCACCAGATAATTGGAAGATTAGCGATTACTATCGCGAGTGTTGATTTGAAAGAAAAAACCGGTTAAAAACCCCTTAATTTAGTGAATTTCGGAACTTAGAGTGAACGGAGTATAGAAGATGCAATTCTATCAAAATTCCTCAAATGTAATAAACTAGAGCTTTTTCATTTGTTAAGAAGTAAATTTTAAAATATGATACATCGTATATGTGTTGAATATTACAGTCCCTGCAAGTTTATTTAAATATGTTGTTACCATAGCAACAAAATGATATTGCGGCTCCGTGCGTACGGACCATCAACACCGAGAGGGATAGCTTTGTTGACATAAGTTCATAAGTTTTTTTTTAATAAATTATGTTGGTATTTTGCACAATTTTAAACGCTCTATCGTATTATGTCATGAAAATATATTTCAAGGGCAGCAGGGTGAGGGTAAACTTTTTACATTAAATTACAATGTCAGGTCAGTTTCACATATGTCATTAAGCATCCAGAACCAAATAATTTTATATACCAAATACTTTTATATACAGGGTTAGGAAAATGTATAGATGCCTTCGAATATCTCTGAAACGGCTATTTAGATTTTAATAAAATTTCCCACATTTGAGTCAATGCAAGTAAGAAATTCAAACAGGATATTTATTTTCAAATCAGACTTCCAGTTTAGTCAGAAATGATATTAACTTTTTTATTTTAAATGAAACGGCCGGTATATTTTTACGAATTTCAATAGAGCTGTGCTCTGGGAGTTCAGCAATAATAAGGTTTGATACCCTTTTGTTCAACAACTACAGATATATTTAATTAAATCCACTAACGTAAATTTTATAGAGAACAAGAAAAATTAACACGAAAAATATAAACAAAATTAATATCAGTTAATAAACTTTTCAAAATGATGACAGTTTACTTCTTGACAATATGAAAATCTGTAAACAAATCCTTGATGACATTTTCCAAAGCCTCCTCACGAATTAATTGTACTTCCTCAATTATTCTCTGCGGTAACTCGTCCAGATTATGCGGTCGTCTAGTATAAACTACAGATTTTAAATGACCCCAAAGAAAAAAAATCTAGGGGATTTAAATCTGAAGACCATACGGTCCATTCAATGAATCCTCTACGACCAATCCACCAATTTGGGAATGTTTCGTTTAATAAACTTCTAACATTAAGGGCATAGTGAGGGTAATTCCCCATCTTCCTCAATGTTAGAAACAACCTGATCACTAAAGGTCGGATTATATGCAGTTTGCATAAATTTGCATTTTGTATATTATTTGCATATTTCGTAGTAATTCAGCATTTTTGCATATTTTAAGTATCCGAGTTTTATTTATTTACTAAATCAAATTTATTGTAGGCATTACTAAAAATATGTCGTGGATGTAACAGACAAACAAAAATTAAACAGCCCTCTTTAAATTAAAAATAGCATTTTAGTAAGTCTCTTCCCATTACTTTTCCAATAAACCTCTCCAAAAATTTATTAATGCTCTTCCCATACATCCAGGCTGAAACAAAATTCAGGAAGAGTCAATACCTTAAAACTGCTAAATAAATACAAAAATAAAGTTTACCAGAAAATTAGGAGTATATGTGTTTCTTTGCTATTCGGAGAAATTTATTCCCATATTCGAAAGTAATTTTAAACGTCATTTTACGTTGGCTTTTCGAAGTGTAAACTTGTGAGTTGTGATATATAATAGCAAAAATTCCGAAAATAGCGACTGTTCCTGGATGGATTGCACCTTATTCAGAATTGCGTATGGATAGAGAAAAAGTGTTTTGCGTAGCATGCTGCAAGATTGGGAGTAAAATTTTAAGTTTATTTCCTCTTATTAATTAATTAATTAAGTTTTTAATTATTCCTTTATCTTTTACTAACATTTATTTTATAAGAAAACAACCGATGATGTGATATTTTTTTTTGCAGATTACAAGTGAGAGAAAGTTCCAAGTCGACCAACATATGAAAACTCCGTCTCATGCTGCAAAACTAGCAAAGATGAAATTGGCGAAGAAGAGTCAGCATCAACTGAATCAACATGAAGATTTGTGTCAAATATTAGTGTCAGTAGATATTCTACTACATAAATTAAACAATTTAAATGTCAAGTTATTTTTGCAAAAGTACATCAACAAATATAACATTCCCGACGAGACCACGTTAAGAAAAAAATATATTCGCTGTATCTATGCAGAAACATTGAATAGCATTAAGAAGGTTGTTGCAAACAATTATCTTTATATATGCGTAGATGAAACTACTGATAGTGTGGGCCAATAGATAGTTCATTTAATGATTGGTATCCTTAACGTATCGGTTCCAGCAAAATCTTATTTAATTTCATCCAAACAGTTAACAGTTGGAAAAGGCAAATAGTACAACATCTACCCGGTGTTCCGCTTCCTCCTTAACCAGTAATCACACGATGGGGAACGTGGTTGGAAGCTACTATTTCTCATGCAAATCATTATGAAGAAATAAAGACAACTATTATGGATCTTGTTAGGGATGCACAATCTGACGCCTAAAAGGTGTATTCAAGTAAAGAAATACCTCAACAGTTGATGTTTATTAAAGCCAATCGCAGTTTTATTTCCACTTCTATATTGCAGTTGGAAAAACAATTTATTTCGCTAATCGAGAGCGTTGAAATAATAAACAAATTTGAAAAGTCATGTTTAGATGTTAAAGGAGGAGTGGGACAGTCCGTGAATGAAAATTTTTTAAGTGTAATAGGAAAAGTTGAGGGTTTTAAAAAGCTAAAGGATTGCTAAAATCTTGTGTGGTGATTCAGTAGAAAATATGGAGTTGGCAATAGATGATATTTCTAATTTGATATATGCTCCTATAACAAGCGTCGACGTACAACGTACCTTTTCAATATATAAATACATGTTTTCAGACAAGCGTCACAATTTTTCTGTTGAAAACTTTGAGAAATATGTGATTGTAAATTGTTTTCATAGTTAATTATGTTGTAAAATGTTTTAAATAAACTTGCAGTAAACATAATAGAAAATTTTTTTCTACAGTATTCCATTTTCTAACATTCCTCGTATTTTTGTACCTGCATATTTTTCATAAGGAAGTACATATTTAGGCTAAAACATCTGCATATTTATGCGCATATTTTCAGTTTTTTTGTATATAATCCGGCCTTTACTGATCATGCAAATGATCTAAATATCGTTGTCCAGTTAGTGTACCATGAATGAAAAAAGGACCAATAATACGGTTCCTGAAAATATCAGCCCTAACGTTTAATTTCTGCGGATGTTATGTATGCGTTTCTAGCATTCTATGAGGGTTATCGATTGACCAATATTGACAATTATGGCAGTCAATGATACCATTCAAATAAAACATAGCCTTGTTGGAAAACAGCAAATTGTATGAAAAATATTGGTAATTTTTTTCAAATCCCCATCAATCTTTCATAAAATTCAATTCTACCATTAAAATCCCCGTCCAATAATTCTTGTACTAAATTTAGTTTATAGGGATGATATTTTTCGTGCTTTAATATTCTGACTACTAATCGGCAACTTATGCCATAGTTCAGAGGGAGAGTTGTTGTAGAAGTTTGTGGAAATTCTAATGCTATAGCAATATCTTGAGCAATAACTTCATTAGTTCGACTATAGGTCGTTCGTTTTTCGGTAAATTTCTAACATTTTCGGTCAAGTTATATCTTCTCGAAATTTTACCGACAGTTGGTGATATTGGATGCCGATCTTGATGCAAATGTTAAATAAATCGCATACTTCTTCATGAGCTCTGACGCGGTCACCAAAACCAATCATCATCAAAATTTAAATACGTTCTTTTTCAGTTAATTGAAACATTATTATTATTTGGACGTCTACAAAGTTAATTGTGACAGTTTAAGTCAAGTATAGCAAACGCCAATTAAGTTGGCGCGAGGAGCCAAAGACACGTGTGTTTCTGCTTTGCGACGTCATCAGTTTGGCTAATGAAGTAACATTTAACGGTTCGCCTTCGGAGTAAGTAGCAATTCTTGTCCTATCAGATAGCACCAGATAATCTCCTGACATCTGACGGACAAAACTACTACTTGCTTCAAAGGCGAGCCTTCATTAGCCAGACTGATGACGTAGTAAGACAGAAACACATGTATCTTTGGCTGAAGTGAACGTTGGTAAAATACGAGGTATATGTCCATATGTACAGATACAGATATGTATATGCATATTTGTATTGATGCCTTAGATTTTCCATTATTCGTGTATAAGTCAGGAGTAATGGCTTTTAATCTCTTCCAATTCTTTAGCGGAATCAAATTTGCAGAGGCGTTATTATAAACTCGACTCTTAAGTACCTCTACAAAAAAAAAATTGTTTGGGGATTTTTGGTGGCCAGTTGATGTCGCCTCTGATATGATTACATCATATTATACATAACACTTCTTGCCATCCGATACAACACAAAGAGATTATAAGGAAATTAAACAATACTCCGTTGAACCAAAAAGATTTAGAAAAAGAGTTAAATTTAATTAAACAAATAGTAATTAACAATGGATATAAAAATAACATAATAGATAACATTTTAACTGAAAAACTCTTTACAAAAGTCATATCACAACTCATATCGTAAGTATACCAAATATTAAATAATAACACAAAAATTTAAAATGATTACTTTTATAGGCTCTTCAAGCATAAAAATGAGTAAATATTCAAGAAAATTAGACACTAATACAGCGTATAGAACTACCAACAATTTATCGAAATTTATAAAAAAGAACAAGGATTTAACAAATAACAATAAAAAGTCAGGAGTCTGTTAAGTTAACTTGCGTTAGTTGCCCCATGATGTATATCGGACAGACAGACATATCGTTTGAAATACGCATCCAAGAACATTTTTTTCTTTCTCTAGAAATAATAAAAGTGACTCTTAATATGCGTCTCATATTAATTTAACAAACCATAACTTTAACAAAGAATTTAAAATAGTACACATAGAAAAGAAGGGCAAAAAGCTTAATTTATTAGTCACTTGAAATTAATAAATTAAAGAAAACTGATAGATATTATCAGTTTTCTTTAATAACACAGGTCTACAGTGATTTTGATGTTTGAAAGCTGTTTGCTAATTTGTATATGTTTGGGGGCCCTTATTCCAAAAAAACGCCATATTTTTGCTCTATCACGTAAATTTTTTTTATATCGCTCTATATCTTAAAAATGTTAATTTATTAATATACATACCTATGACAAGAATATGTTTGTTCCATGTTAGGCATGATTTTTAAATGAATTGATTTTTATGAAATTAAATGTGATTTGGCAACACTGGTTAATATTAGATTTCTCAGCAAAGCAACAGAGTCGGCGCAGAAGCGTCAATACAACGTTGAAACCTGCTTATGTGCAGTTTGGTTGTGTTAGTCGTCGCGCTACTGTGTCCGCGCGCTTGTTGTCTTCGTTGTTGCGTATTTTAAGTGTTCTAGAACGTATAAATATGGAAGGAAGACATTGTGTGAACAATCCGAACAACTTTTGTTATATCTGTGGTAGTTATGTTGTAGTAAAGCAGAGGCAAACTATAACTTCGCTTGTGAAAAATGTATACCACGCTTATTTTGGTGTAAAAATTGGCGACCAAGACAAGTCCTGGGCTCCTCATACTGTTTGCTCCGTTTGCGTTGAAGCATTAAGAAACTGGCAAAAAGGTAGGAAGAAATGTTTAAGCTTTGGTGTTCCTATGGTATGGCGAGAGCCTAGAAATCACAGTGATGATTGTTATTTTTGTTCGTGCAATGTTCAAGGATTCAACAGAAAAAATAAGAAACAAATTGTGTATCCCAATCTTGACTCTGCTATTCTACCAGTTCCTCATGGACCAGATGTACCGATACCTACCGCCCCAAAAGCACTAGAAAACGTCATATCGTCAGAATCAGAGGATCAGATTTCAGAGAGCCCGAAGTGTTTAACCAGAGCGAACTAAATTATTTAATTAGAGATTTGCACCTTCCAAAGGATGCATCCGAATTGTTAGCCTCCCGACTTCGTGAGAAACATTTACTGGCACCTGGCGTCACATCAAGCTTTTACCGGGATCGCGAAAAAGAGTTATGTCAATATTTTACTCAAGACGGACCGGACCGCTAGTGTATTGCAACAATATTCCTGACTTAATTTCAAAATTAGGAAATGTGCCGTATGTAAAAGAAGAATGGCGCCTGTTTATTGACTCAAGTAAGCGTAGTTTAAAAGGCGTTTTATTGCACAATGGTAACGAGCTGGCCTCGGTTTCCGTTGCCCATTCGGTACATTTAATGGAAACGTATGAAAATTTTGAACTTCTTTTAAAGAAAATAAACTACCAAGAACATCAGTGGATGCTTTGTGGTGAACTTAAAGTGCTGTGCATGCTACTAGGACAACAAGGAGGTTATACAAAATTTCTATGCTTTATTTGTGAGTGGTATAGTCGAGCAAGGGATAGACATTGGACTCAAATAGAATGGCCCTCTAGAACAAGCCTTACACCTGGTAGAAAAATGTATTAAGAGATAGCTTGGTTGACCCCTAAAAAGTTTTACTGCCTCCTCTCCATATTAAACTTGGCTTGATGAAGCAGTTTGTTAAAGCCCTAAACAAAAATGGACAGTGTTTTAAATATTTGTGCGAGACATTTCCAGCCTTATCCGATGCCAAGTTAAAAGAAGGTATTTTGTTGGGCCGCAGATAAGAACATTATGCAAAGACAAGGATTTTCAAAACACAATGACCAATGTCGAGAAAAACGCCTGGGTTTCATTTAAAGAAGTAATTGATAAGTTTCTTGGGAACTCTAAGGACGAAAACTACGAAAATATAGTTCAAAATATGATACAACACTTTCATCGTCTAGGTTGTAATATGAGTTTGAAAGTGCATTTCCTGTTTTCACACTTGAACTATTTTCCTGAAAATCTTGGAGCAGTTAGCGAAGAACAGGGAGAGAGGTTTCACCAAGACATTAAGGAAATGGAACGGCGATACCAAGGCAGATGGAGCATAACGATGATGGCGGACTACTGCTGGATGTTAAAACGGGATATGCCCTTAAAAACATACAACCGAATGTCCGGACAACGCAGCTTTCTGGCAAAAAGACAAAGATTTCACTTAAAAAAGACTGAGTAAAGTATTTTTATCCACTTTTTTAACTTGTATTCCACCTTTTTACTCAATAAACAAATAATTTTTTTAGAAATATCGTTTTTTTCATTTAATATTTGCAAAAAAACCTTACGTGATACAAATAAATGCATAGAATTTTTGAAATCAGCCTACCAAAATTATATAAAATCAGTTTTCAAAATAAAAACATCTGTCAAAAAGTTTAATTTTGTAGACCTGTGTAATCAATTAGAAATTAATAAACCACCGTTACTTAATGTATTTATCTGATTATTCAGACCGTCATATATTGTATTTTTCTAAAGTGCTGCTCTACCTCTCTTTAACATAATATAGACCCTTCGTTTTATCACTTTATGAACTGTATTGTATACACCGTAGTAAAATATTTTTGTAAAGTTTTCTTTCATAGTCATTTAAGTAATAAAGACTCGCATCCCTTCAAATATCCAAAACATGTGTTCGTTACGGTATATGTATGTTAAGAAATGTTAGGTTCATAATCTAGTTATATGTCTGACGAAGGTCCTGTGTGAGTGAAACGATCGTAACTTTGTGAAGTAAAAAGCAATAAAATTCATTAAAATGTGTTTTATTTTATCCCGATAATAGATATAATGGAATTTCATCAAGTAAAGGCTGAAACAATCCTATATTATTATCACGTATTACTTGTGCAGACAAAGTAATAGTCATGCGGCTTTCTTAATTTAAATAATAGATATATGTTAATTAATTTTACAAATACGATCTTAATTCGTTATTAAACAAATTAAAGTAATAATAGTTTAAAATTTCTTAATAAATAGAAAAGTTATTATACTCATAATATTATTTAAATATTTACATTCAGTGGAAGTGAAACATAACATGAAAATTGACAGTGAATAATTTCGAATGCTACTGCAACGTTTCGTTACAAGAAGCATCGAATTTAAGAGTGACTTACCTCATTAGCAGTTCGAATTCGGCTATTAATCAGTTCCAACATCGCCGCCAACGCAATGCTCATCGCTATTAGAAATACATCCATAAAATTCCAATAAAATGTGTTTGCAAAACTGATAAACTAAAATACAAATTACTGTTTGCATTGAATAAAATTGTTTATAACTTACTTTAACGAAAGCGCCTAAGTGCCATGAATATTCGATGTATTTGAATACATATGAATCTCTAGACATAAAATTCTTCAGGCCATTTGTATTGTTATTGTTTATATTCTCGTCAGTCACAGAATATACAACAAGTAAAGCATGTTCCACTAAAATGATATTTTGTTTATAAATGCATGCTAACCAGAAACTTTTATAATTAGGGCTACCCACTTTGATTACATTCCATAGAAGCCGATTTAATATTTATCAAATCGAGATTTAAGCTAGAACAGCGATTCTCAACCTTCTTAGCTCCGCAACCCCCCAAATAATAAATGTAAATAAAATTAATAGTTAGTCCCCCCCCCCCCCCCCCCCAAGAAATAATAACAAATACTAATTTAGTTTTGACTGTAAATATAAATGTAAGAAATTATTTAATATATATAATTGCATTGCACTAATTTTATATATTAAGAAAATACCAACAATATAAAAAATGTAATACGACTATTCCTATTATTTTATGTCGCTCCGTTTATAGCGACGGTTATGAATATGCATGTTTGACGTGTACATATATGAGCAATTTACAGGATCCAACTTGATGTGTACGTGCTCTTAGTAATTTGGTTTTCTTCTATAATATTTGCTGTGAGAGCATGTTCAAACATGCATATGGATGCGTTTGAAAAAGTCGTGCTGTCACCAGTACAAAAGAGGCGCTTGCAATTGCACGAATTGTTTTTTTTTAATTCCTTATAGGAAATGGATAAATTTGTGAAGAAACGAAGTGAGCCATCTACGAGCCCAAACAACTATATATTCGGACGATGTACGAAATGCTAGAAAAATGCAGTTATGTTTATTTTAAAATGTTTTTTTCGTCTTCCCAATCTGAAAATTAAGGCAAATACCCTTCATTTAACAAGAAATTCGGTTGTAATTGATTAACATTTTATTTTGGATAAACTAGGTAACATTACAAAGAAAATATAACGAATTTACTGACAAATAAATATTCGGAAGCATTTGAATCTTTATAACATTAATAAGAGGTAACGTCACCTTTTGCAGCAATAACGGCTTGTATACGTTTTGACATGGAATCTACTAAAGTTTTACAATATTCGGGAGTGAAAGAGTTCCAAATTTGCGTAATTTTTGTCTTTAATGCTGGAAGTGTACGTTGAGGATCATTACGCAAAGACTTTTTCATCTGATGCCATAAAGTTTCGATGACATTCAAGTCGGGACTGCTTGACGGCCACGATAAAACTTTTACATTATGGTCACCTAACCATTTTTTTGTTGTTTTCGCAGTGTGACAGGCTGCACCTTCTTGTTGAAATATATAACTTTCGTTTCCAAAATATCGAGATGCTGTTGGGACAAGGTTTCTTGATAAAATATCTTGGTGCTTTTCTGCATTTACAGTGCTATCAATGAACTCATATTCACCAACTCCTTTACTACTCATACACCCCCATATCATAACTCCTTTTGGAAATTTTATAGTACGTTTTAGGCAGTCCTTATGAAAGGCTTCAGATTTTGTACGAATGACTCTTTTTCGAAAATCGCCTACGCACACATCAAATTTAGATTCGTCGCTGAATATGACATTACTCCACATTTCTGTTGTCCAGTTTTTTTTTGAATTTTGCCCAATCTAAACGTTTTTTCTTTTGAATAGTCGTTAATAATGGCTTTTCCTTTGCCTATAAAGATAGTGGATAAAAGAACATCATTTGTTTCCATATTGCAACACGCAAAATTATAAACTTACTTTATGAAAACTGTAACCAGACTTATGCAACCATAGCCTACAGCATTCCCTGGAGACGTTTAAATTTATCTCATGATTCCATTGGGCTTGTATTTGCCGCAAGGTACCTCTTCTATTTGTTCTGCGGGGCCGGCCTAAACTTTTGCCGCCAACATCAATACTAGCTGTATCGCCAAACTTTTTTATAATATCTCCGACAGTAGATTTGGCAAGATTTAAGTCATTTGAAATTTTTTGCATTGATTTACCTATGTAATACTGTGAAATTATAATTTCTCGCAGTATTTTATTAGTTGCGATACCACGCGTCATTTTCTTATTACACAAAATGGCGAACATGACTTTAACTGACAACTATTCATCAAAGCACACTTTATTTATCAATCAACGCGTTCATAATACTAATTTCAAAGCCAATAACGATTATCGTCCGAATATTTATTTGTCAGCAAATATGTTATATTTTTGTTGTTGTCTTCCGTAAATTAAGCAAAATAAAATAGTATAATCAATTACAATCGAATTTCTTGTTAAATGAAGGGTATTTGCCTTAATTTTCAGATTGGGAAGACGAAAAAACATTTTAAAATAAACATAACTGCATTTTTCTAACATTTCGTACATCGTCCGAACATATAGTTGTTAGTACTTACATCCAGTGAATCGGTTGGTAAAACGACAAAGTTGTACAATGACAGTTATTTATATTATGGTTTTACCTCATTGGATGGAAAGCTACAGTGCGTTGTTTGCTTTCAAGTTCTCTCCGATGAAAGCATGAAACTATCAAAATTGTTCGACACTTGGAAACTAAACATCAGGCTCACAAAAACAAATCCTTGATATTTTTTGAAAGAAAATTACATACCTTGAAAAATCTACGAACTTCTATTTGTAAGTCAAGCCATATTGATAAAAGTGATGTCAAAACCACATACAATCGCCGAAAACCTCATATTGCCTACTGCAATTGATATGCTCAGTGTTTTAATAGGCGTGAAAAAAGCAAAAGAAATTCCGCTTTCTGATGACACAATATCAAGGTGAATCGATGCTGCCGTTGTTCGGGATCGAATAATCCAACAAATGAATTTTGTAATATTCGATGAATCTACGTGTAGCAAACATGTCTCGGTTCTTTTGTGAGGTATGACTGTTATAGGGACACACCAATAAAAGAGAATATGTTATAGGATTGTTTCAACCTTTAAAAAAGGTATAAAACCCCTTACCACAATTATTAATCGTATCCTAAATACGTATTTCGACAACTAAGTTGTCATCATCAGTAGGTAAAACCACTAATCAAGGTATCGCACATGGGGCACAGTAAAGCTAGTACAACTGCTTACGCAACAACTTTACACGGCGTCCACGTATACACTAACTCAAACATGCAAATATATTGAACGAAAGGATCGACAAAATATTACCTCTCTTAAGGAAAACGGCACCCACATGTGCTTTTTCTCCAATTTGAAACATTCACGACCTTTTTATTTACGGTTCTATGAATAAAAAGAGACAGGTGAAGGGGATCGGTCCTTTATCTCTGTTCATAGAATTTTGTTTGTTTTTAGCGATATGAATACTTTCGTAGGCGTCAAGATCGCGGGGGTTATTAATGGCCTTGGCAAGTTTCAACCCTTTAATCGACACATTGTGCAGTGTACTTAAAGCATGGTTGGCAACGTTAGATTTATCCGGTCTATTGTATTTAATATGTGATATGTGTTCTTTAAAACAGGTTATTATTGGTCGTTTTGATTGGCCTATATATTTCAAATTACAATCATCGCAATTAATTTCGTATATACCTGATATCGAATTAAAATTAACTTTATCTTTGGCATTCCGTAGGAGACTTTTGATAGTATTTTCGGACCGAAAGGCAACTTTGAGACCTCGTTCTTTCACAACTTTATTAATGTTTTTCGTGATGGGGTGGTATGGTAAACACATGTACTTTTTCTCCTGGTTACTTTGAGATGTCAAACTTGTGGATTCGCGGATTGTATTTTTAGTTTTGTTTTTCTAATTAATTTATTGATTATTTCTATGTCAAACCGATTATATTTCGCGATATTTTTAATGAAATCCAGTTCTGTTTCATATCTCTCTTTTGTTAACGGAAAATTTAGTAACCGATTGACTAAGAAATTAAAAGAAGCTTATGTTGAAAACTATGATTTGAATCCGCGGGTGATGAATCTATTAACATTGGTTTCTTTCCGGAAAATATCAATTTCTATTTTATGTTTATTCCTAATCAGTAAAGTATCTAAAAATGGTATCCTGCCATTGTGTTCCTTTTCCACCGTAAATTTAATCGTCGGAAATTTCAAATTTAACTGATTAACGAACATTTCTAATTCGCATTTCCGTGTATCAAGAATCGCGAGAATGTCATCTACGTACCTGATCCAGACCCTCGGGAAATATTTAGCGTTATTTTTAAATTCTACTTCAATTCAAATTGACTCATGAATAAATTGGCATTTTATGGAATTTTATGAGCAGAAACAAGGCACAACAATGGGTAACTGCCTATCTCCTTTCATAGCCAATTTATTCATGAGTCAATTTGAAGTAGAATTTAAAAATAACGCTAAATATTTCCTGAGAGTCTGGATCAGGTACGTAGATGACATTCTCGCAATTATTGATACACGGAAATGCGTATTAGACATGTTCGTTAATCAGTTAAATTTGAAATTTCCGACGATTAAATTTACGGTGGAAAAGGAACACAATGGCAAGATACCACTTTTAGATACTTTACTGATTAGGAATAAACATAAAATAGAAATCGATATTTTCCGGAAAGAAACCAATGTTAATAGATTCATCATCGCGGATTCAAATCATAGTTTTCAACATAAGACAGCTTCTTTTAATTTCTTAGTCAATCGGTTACTAAATTTTCCGTTAACAAAAGAGAGATATGAAATAGAACTGGATTTCATTAAAAATATCGCGAAATATAATGGCTTTGACATAGAAATAATCAATAAATTAATTATAAAAACAAAACTAAAAAATACAATCCGCGAATCCACAAGTTTGACATCTCAAAGTAACCAGGAGAAAAAGTACATGTGTTTACCATACCACCCCATCACGAAAAACATTAATAAAGTTGTGAAAGAACGAGGTCTCAAAGTTGCCTTTCGGTCCGAAAATACTATCAAAAGTCTCCTAGGGAATACCAAAGATAAAGTTAATTTTATTCGAAATCAGGTATATACGAAATTAATGGCGAAGATTGTAATTTGAAATATATAGGCCAAACAAAACGACCAATAATAACCCGGTTTAAAGAACACATATCACATATTAAATACAATAGACCGGATAAATCTAACGTTGCCAACCATGCTTTAAGTACACTGCACAATGTGTCGATTAAAGGGTTGAAACTTGCCAAGGCCATTAATAACCCCCGCGATCTTGACGCCTACGAAAGTATTCATATCGCTAAAAACAAACAAAATTCTATGAACAGAGATAAAGGACCGATCCCCTTCACCTGTCTCTTTTCGTACTTAGAACCGTAAATAAAAAGGTCGTGGACGTTTCAAATTGGAGAGAAAAGACATGTGGGTGCCGTTTTCCTTAAGAGAGGTAATATTTTGTCGATCCTTTCGTTCAATATATTTGCATGTTTGAGTTAGTGTATACGTGGACGCCGTGTAAAGTTGTTGCGTAAGCAGTTGTACTAGCTTTACTGTGCCCCATGTGCGACACCTTGATTAGTGGTTTTACCTACTGATGATGACAACTTAGTTGTCGAAATACGTATTTAGGATACGATTAATAATTGTGGTAAGGGGTTTTATACCTTTTTTTAAGTTTTTACTTAACCACAGTCTCCAAAGAAAGACTTTTCAACCTTTACTTGATGAAATTTCATTACTATTATCGGGATAAAATAAAACAAATTTTAATGAATTTCGGTAGTTTTTACTTTACACTGTAACGATCGTTTCGCTCCAACTTGAGCTTGTCAGACATATAAGTAACTTATGGATATATTTTTACATAAATGTACCGTAACAAACACATGCTTTGTTGAATAGTCTATCACACACAATAGAAACTACCCATTCCTTCAACTAAAGCAAAACGATCGTTACTGTGTAAAGTAAAAAGTGGTGAAGTTCATTAAAATTTGATTTATTTTATCCCGATAATAGAAAATATGTTGTTTTGCAAAATAATACCGAGTCATGCAACAGGACAATGTCTTTTTGATCTTTTTATGAAGCTACTAGAAACTGTACTAACATAGATTGGACAAAATGTATTGCAGTATGTAGTGATGGTGCAAAGGCGATAACAGAAAAGCACAGTGGATTAATGAAAATATTAAAAGATCGTCTTAACCCAATAACAGCCATTGCAGCATTTATGGGACGTGACTTTGAATCAACATAACAATACTAAAACAATAGAAATCTGTATTGTAATTTGGGCTGTGGTTTGGGTCTTATACGCGTAATCGACTTTTATCGCCAGGTGGCGATAAAATACAACAAGTAAGGTTAGAAAGTGGTTAGAAGTTTTACGCTTTCAAGCTCACGTGCATCGGAAGAAATACAAGTACATAACAACTGTAAATGCAATCAAAACAATATAATTGCTCTTGATCAATAGTCTTCTCGAGTTACAGTATGTGATTCAACTGAAATTTGATGTTATATTTTCTGGTATTTATAGTGTATATGTTGTTTATGTTAGTGTCCCAATATTAGGACATTGGTTGATATCAGTATCAACAGGTTTGTGTAGGTCTCCAGAGACATAGTAAAATACGCGTGAAGGATATTCATAAAATTATCAAAATAAAACAAGTATGAACTCTGCAAAGTACAACGGACAACGGTACGAAATGTCTAACTACAACAGAAGTTGAGGAAATTTTACAGGATCCAGCGTTTTGGGAAGACATGAATAATAACGACGTTGATGGCGAAGATATTCAAATCGCAATCATTCCACCACAGCCAGATGAAGTAACTGATACGTAGAATTTCTACGAAAATAATCTACAAGGAGAAGAACTACAAGATGTTGCAGGTAGTCTAGAGCTATTGATACCTAATATCCGCGACGAATCTGAATTCAGCAGCGATGATGAACCACTTGCCGTGAAAAAGCGTAGAGTATCTAAAACGAAAGAAAAAAGAGCATCTGAATTTGATAAGAAAAATAACTCAAACTTTGGAAAAACAGCAAAAACGCCGCACTGGGTAGATGAAATAAAATACACTGAAGCAAACGGTGCATCGGAAAATGATTTCGAAAATGTCACATCACTGTTACATGGAAAAACTGTTGTGGATATTTTTGAGCAATTTTTTACCGAATATGTAATAGATTACATAGTACAGTAAAGCATATTGTACGCCCGGCAAAAAAACGATCAAGACTTTTCACTCACGGCTGAAGAGTTGCGAGTTTTCATTGGCGTTCTATTGTTCAGTGGCTATCACAAGTTGCCTCAGGAGGACATGTATTGGCAACAATCTCGTGATGCTGGTGTACCTTTAGTATATAACGCACTGCCGAGAAGACGATTCAAAGAAATAAAGAAATATATTCATTTAGCTAGTAACACGCTTTTAGATAAAGAGGATAAAATGTACAAACTACGACCGTATTTTGAGATGCTCAAGCAAAACTTTTTGAAATTCGGTGTGTTTCAATCCCAATTATCTATAGATGAAATGATGATGCGGTATTACGGGCGACATTCCGCAAAAATGTATATGCGCGGAAAGCCAATAAAATTTGGCTATAAACTCTGGTGCTTGTGTAGTTCGAATGGTTATTTATACAATTTTGAGACATATTGTGGCAAAAGCGAAAACGTGGAAGGACCGTTGGGTGTTCGGGTAATTACAAATCTTATCTCTTCAATACCAGCTGAAGAGTATGAAAAGCACGAATTATTTTTTGATAATTTTTTCACAAGTCATGAAATAATGTGCAATCTAAGAGCACTGAAAATGAAAGCAACGGGAACAATTCGAGAAAACCGTACTCAAAAATGCCCATTGATTTCAAACAAAACAATGGAAAAAGAGAAGGAACGAGGTTATTTCGATTATAAATTCGACCGATCAAATGAAGTGCTTATTCTAAAATGGAATGACAATAGCGCCATTTCACTTCCCACTAATTATAGTTGCGTTCAACCTTTAGGGCAAACCAAACGTTATTCCCGTAAGGACAGAAAGCAAATTCAAATTCCAATACCGAAAGTCATACAGGAATATAACTCGCACATGGGTGGAGTGGATATGTTAGATAAACAAGTTTCACTTTATAGGATTAGAATTCGTTCCAAAAATGGTAGTGGCCTTTATTCACCCAACTTTTAGATATAAGCATTGTAAACACTTGGAGACTCTATCAAGTAACAAATCCTGAAGACAAGATATCGCTTCTAGACGTACGTAGAAGAATAGTGTTGGCTTATATTTCGAAAACAACTTCTTCTACCCCAAAAAGGACAGAGCCACAAACATCTAAATTGCTAGGTGGAAGAGTGAGCTCTGACGTAAGATTTGACGGTAAAAGTCATTTGATAACGCCAATTACGACACAACGCAGGTGCGCCTTCTGTAGTAAAAAGACAATGAGACTTTGTGGCAAATGCGATGTACCTCTACATGATAGATGTTTTGCTCCATTCCATACAAAATAAATGTATTATTTTCAATATTACTGCAATATTACACTATTATTGTTTTCAATCAATTAAACTTTCTGTATTATTTATTATGAGCTCTACTGTTTCCTAAATGCCTCATTTCCAGCCAATGTCCCAAAAATGGGACATACTATATTTTTGTAAGTGTGAATATTTTTTCGAAAAAAACCATCACAATATCTTAATTTGTAAGCATTTAGTTGGTATTGGATGAAAAAAATTGAAAATTTGCACCAATCGAATTATAGCTAGTAATGGGTTAAATCAAGATCGAAATGGAGGTATTGTTTCCTTCACAGACATGCTCTTTTCGCAAAAAAAACATGCCGGAGAATCTCAATCAAATTCTGTGTGAAACTGTAAAAATGGTTAATTTTACTATGGATGGTTATCGCGAGGGAAAGTGTTAACCAGGGTATTAGAATTACGAGATGAATTAATAATATATTTCCAGGTTAAACAAACGCCATCCTCATTGTTCTTACAGAATAATGGGTGTATGTTGCTGTTGGCTTATTTAACTGATATATTTTCGCATTTAAATTATTTGAATGTGAATTTACAAGGACGTGATAAAAATATTTTCTTGATGATGGACAAAGTTCATGCTTTCATTAAGAAGCTTGATATTTTGATTATTCGCCTTCAAAGTAGGAATTTGGATATGTTCCCACTCACTTCGGATTCACAATAGTTTGTGATGGATTTGAGTGAGCTAAAAACTCAGTTGACGGAGTATTTCCCGGAAGATAAAATGATTTCTCGAAGAGATGGGTACTGAATCCGTTTAGTGAAAACGTTGTTGCCACTGCTAAGTTACCAGTTGAGATTTACATCCAGCTCATCGAAATGTCTGCCGACAAAACGATACAACTGCAATTTACATCTGAAGGTTTAAATACGTTTCGGCTTGCTCGTGGAAATGAATATGGAAATTTAGTCACAGAAGCATTGAAAATATTAATCCTTTTCGCCACACCACGTCTTATCTCCGTGAAAAGGGTTTTTCGTCTATGGTTGCGCTAAAAACTAAATACAGGAATCGTCTCTTATCACTCGAAAACAATTTGGTTTTGTGTGTTTCTGACGTAAATCCGCATATATAGAAACCTTTAAATGAAAAACAAATGCAACCATAACATTAATTTCTTTTCTTTACATATGTACTTATTGTAAGTAAAATGTTTATAATAAATGATTTCTTTTCATAAAATGATGAAACAGACATGCAATATACATATCTATAACTGTACACATGGACAATACACCTCGTATTTTACAGCACTTACTTCTGCTTAAGACACGTGTTTCTGCCATCTATAGGCGTCATCAGTCAAGCTAGTGAAGGAATGTAATACAAAATAATACAAATCTATTTATAAAAAACAGATTTGTATCTGTATATACATTTAAGCTTAAATGGCAAATAGATGGCAGAAACACGTGTCTTAAGCAGAAGTAAGTGCTGTAAAATACGAGGTGTACTGTCCATGTGTACAGTTACAGATATATATATATTGCATGTCTGTTTCATTTGTAACAAATGCGTAATACGTGCATAACGTATTGATATACTTAAACTTTTTTCTATAAAATGATGTTTCATTATTGTTTAGGCTACTTCACCATCCTTTTTTAATATCACGGCGACCCCATTGGGGGTCGCGACCCCCAAGTTGAGAAACGATGAGCTAGAATATATACGAGGGGATGTTTTTATCTTACTGGACTAGACATGAAAACGAAAGACTAGACTATTAGAGCATCAATAGAAAATTATTTTTCAGTAGTTTCCTTGTTTTTGAATACAAATAGTACACCGTTTCAATAACATCATTAATCCATCGTAAAAGTATTCTGCTTCTCTGCAAAATGGTTCTAGCTAAGTGTTCTTTTGGAATTAGAAAACAAGAAGTTGTCGCTGGGTGCTAAATCTAGACTATACGGTAGGTGTTCAATTTCTCCAAAGCCACAATCAGCAAGAGCAGATTTCGAAAGTCTTGACTTGTGCAGTAGTACGTTGTCGTAGAGAAACAAGACACCTTGCTTTTCACTTTAATAGAATCTCTAAGACAATGTGTCAAACTTGCATAATTCTCTCCATTTACCGTACAACTCTTATTCAGATAATTAATCAGAAAAATTCCTTGATAGTCCCAGAGTTGCTATTATATTTCCATACATATTCAGTGACAAGTCGGTCGATAATTAAATTTGGTTCGTTCTCGCGCAACGAATTATTCGCATATCTCTATCCGGACACGCATTTGTAACGGCGGAAGCATTAGTGAAACCCACCTTGCGCTAACTTTTGTCACTTCAAAATACTCGTGTAGAATTCTAAAGACCGTAGATTCTGAAACACCTAGTAAACGTGCTAATTATCACCTCTTTAATCTTGCATCTTTTACTACAAAACACTTGTTTTTCTCTACATCTGAAGTGATAAAATCATTAGAGCGACCGGGATGGGGATCGTCATTCAATGACACTCGACCATGTTTAAACAATTTTGACGAATAGTTTATTTTAAAAGTCAATAATTCCCGTATACAGCCAATATTTGTCCAAAAATAATTTTTGAAGCTTTTCCTTTTTGTAAGGAACTTTATAACGGTTTTATGTTCCACTTCGTTCATTTTGATATAACATCAATGCACGACAACACAAACTGACAGATAGTAAAATTAATAATGTTGCAAAAGTTTTATAAATTGATACACAAGTTACGAAGGCATACGTAATTTTTTTAAAAAAGCATAATGGGATATTGCATTAGAATTTAAAGCTGGCTTGTCCAGGAAGATAAATACGGTCCCTCAAAATTGATATGATATACAATGAAACACTATTTACAAATTGAATTAGCGGCGACCGCGAATAATACAACAACCGATACACGCTTGCCTGAATTTGATTGTATATTGCTTTATAACTGTAAAGGGATGCAACTGACTTGTAATGTTACACTTCGTATATATAGGAATGTTTTAATTAACTTTAAATTATATTTCTTCAAATATATCTCGAATTTAATATATGAATTCAAACTTTTTCATTTTCTGTACACATTCGTTGACAAGAGGAGGCGTTTGTTTTGTTATCATTCTTGTCAGTTGAGCCTTCCAAGAAATCTACCTGATTGAACGTTCAACTCAAGTATCTAACGTTCGATTACAATTCTCACAAATACATTTCATTTTAAACTTAGTTATTTAATTTATTACATATTCTTCTTTATAATTACATTATGTCGAATATCATTTTAAAGCACTCTTCGCAAGGAATATTTTAATGATATTTGTTTCATCGATATCACAACTTTTTAGTTCTTTTTAGTTTTAGTTTTAATTAGTTCCTAATTCAAAACATCGTCAACTTCGATCCTTCACCACTCTAAGCCATAAAACAAACTTACCTGTTTCCAAACCAGTGTTCTATTCTTCACAAATTACTGTCTTCTGTTTCAGACGTCCATAAGAAAAACATCTTATTCCACGTGTTGTTTAGCATACAACGGCCTTCTTTCTTTGTTTCCACGACATGTCCGGCCGCGACATGTTTTCAAAGTAACTCTGTACTGTTCTGTAGAAATTATTTTATTTACTCTCGTTCACATTAACTTTCTCTCTAGCGCGTAATTTTTGTATGCTAATTTTTAATTACTTATTCAAGGTTCTTTGTATATATTACTTTTATTTAATTCATTTAAAATATATCAATGCTCAATTTCTTTCATGTAAATATTAAATAAAATCTTTAAGGACAAGGTTATTGTGTTTTATTTAGTTAATAAGTTGTAACATATTTGTGTCAGCACACAGTATACACGTCCTATACCTTTGATGCAGCTTCACTACCAATTATTTATTTTAAATAATTTATTATTTTGTTAGCACGTCCCACAACCAAACTAGCGTGTTTTTAACATTAATCCGGAATAGGCAGCCCTATTTATAATAATGGGAACACTTAGTATTACCATAACTTCATGTAGGTTTAAATCAGATTTTATACTTTAAATAACATGATATTAAGAGATTTAAGGAAAGAAGGTCTAAACTAACGACATTACATTCAACCAATATAATTAAGCCATTAAACCAAAATGTATAAATTTGCGCTTGTTTTTTATACATTAGAAATTCATTGCGTTTACATTTTGTTTTTTACTTAATTTGCTATTGCTTCTAGATCTAGCACATATAAAATATTACATTTACCTGCTGCGGCCGCCAATATAGTGAAAAGTATGTAAGAATACATTTTAGGCAATACAATATTACCTTTTATAAATGTTTCAACATTTTGCCAGTAACGCATAAATTCAGGCCATTCTTTAGCTAGCTTTAGAAATAATGTGATTATTAGTAGCCCATTTGAGAAAAATATAAGGACTGCTGAAACAAAAATACAAAACAATTATTTTTTTGATGTCAGTGTCTGCAACCTATTATTTAACATCAAAATACATAGGTTGTGCGTATATACAGGGTGTTAGGGAATGCTTTAGCCAAAATGTACGGATCCAATTATTCATAAAATACAAACAAAAAGTTACATGCCATTTTTGTGAAATATGTAGCGTTTTGGATAAAAAGTATTGTTCTACTGAAGATGGCAACTTCGATGCCGAAATACGTATTTAAGTTTACTTATTTACATTGTGGTTACGGATTTCTCTTGTGTCTGTCTGCTTCAGATTTCAAGTCACACACACCAATTAGGATCACCTTGAAATTAGTATTTCATGTCGATAGTCAACCGTTTTATGTTACATAAATAAGACCGACTGATTCATATTTAATTTAGTTTGTTTCGGGAACATATACAATAATGGTAATTATTCAGGATTAAAATATTATTACAGGCTACACTTGTGTAAATATTGTATCTGCAGTTTTTATGTCTGATTATAATAAAAACTATTCTAGTAAATACTTACTTAATTTAGGCAATTCGAAATCACTGATAAAGAAATTATAAATGCCCATTGCAAGTAGAAAGAATGTGCAGCCGATTAAACATATACTATAAACAACTCTCACTGATATCCACGTAAACTTTAAATTTTTCGGATTTTCTGAGTATATCCCGTATACTGGTAAAATTCCAAAGCACTGTGCAACTACTAAAATATGTTTTAAATAAGTTTGTAGGAATCCCATACCTAGAAATGAATTTGAAAGTTATTTTAGTTGAAAATTATATGAAATAAAAATTAAAAAGCAATATTACTTAATTTCCAATTTATTGAGGTAAAATTCAATTACAATTGTTTCGGCACACAGTGTCTTCCTCAGATGGAGTTGTATTGCAAACTAAACCTAAAGGATGTTGACAAATTTAAAATTAAATGATTATTATAAGGAAAAATGGTTTAATAATAGGCACTTTCTATTCAAGATGTAAACTTTATTACATAAAAGTACCAAAGTTTGTCGAGTATAAAGATAAAAACGGGAAAACCAAGATAAATAAAAGAATCAGTTGTAAAATAGGCCTAATAAAGGAGGATTGCCGAAATCTACCTGGTTTAGTGAGTAAAAGGTCTGTGTTTTTATGTTTCAAAATTTCCATAATTTTCAGTAAATTTAATTTTTGCGATTTATCATATTATATAGGCCAGATATCTTTTTCTAAAAGAATCAAAGGACATGAACGTAGCTAACAAGAATGACTTACATTATGCAAAACATCTGAGAGAAGAAGCCTATATATTTAATTATAATTATAATAAAGGAGAATTTGCGATATCTATATGATTGTTGAGTAAAAGATCTGTGTTTTTATGTTTCAAAATTTCCATAATTTCCAGTAAATTTAATTATTAGTAAGTTTAGTAGTAGTAAGTTATAATTAAAATTATGGGCTTCTTCTCTCAGATGTTTTGCATAATGTAAGTCATTCTTGTTATTAATATAGCTACGTTCATGTTCTTTGATTCTTTTAGATAAAGATGTCTGGCGTATATAATATGATAAATCGCAAAAATTAAATTTACTGGAAATTATGAAAATTTTTAAACATAAAAACACAAGTCTTTTTCTCAACAATCATATAGATTTCGACAATTCTCCTTTATTAGGCCTATTTTACAACTGATTCTTTTATTTATTTTGGTTTTCCCGTTTTTATGTTTGTACTCGGTAAACTTTGGTCCCTTTGTGTAATCAAGTTTACATCTTGAATATAAAGTGCCTATTATTGAACCATCCTTCTGAGTATAATTATTTTTTCATCATAATATTCGTTTAAGTTTAAATTTGTCAATATCCTTTAGGTTTAGTTTGCAATACATCTCCATCTGAGGAAGACACTCTGTGTCGAAGCAACTGTAATGGGATTTTACCTCAATAAAGTGGAAATTAAGTAATATTGCTTTTTCAATTTTATTTCATTATGAATTATGAATAATAATTATGAATTTCCATCAAGTAAAGGCTACTTCGATTGAAAATAAAAATTATATTTTGTTCTTTGCAGACTGGAATTTTTTAAATTTATATTCAGTCCAGTTCTGTGTTGAAAAATTGTGAAGAGCATATTAAATTACTGCAATTCTTAAAAGTATTAGTTGCCTTTCATAAAGAAAGGTGGATATAATAAGTAGTAATAAAATGTAAACAGGGCGAAATATAAGGGTTGATCTCTTTATTTCTATCTGAACACTGCATCTTCACCCGATTTCTCAACCCTAGGATTAGCTTTGGATAGTTGAAAATGTAATGTAAAAAGAAAACAGAATAGAGGGTCTTTTTTGAGAAATGGAAATAAGATGAAAGGATAAGGAGTTTCGAAAGCATTAACCATATAGACAGGTGTAATTCACTTATATGTAGATCATCTTGAACGCTCAATTAGCATTTGCCTCTTATATGGTATAAAAACCCACTCTCGAGTTTAATCTTTAAAAATATTATTAGTTTAAGGTAAAGATGTAAGTTATGAAGAGCCGGCTACTATGCACAGCTTTCAGTTTTACAAAATCATCATCAAATCATCATCAATATGGAACACATTTGTTATTTGTTGAGCGATTAGTGTGGACTGTAAGATGGAGAAACTGAAAGTAGTATAGATCTGTCAAAGTTTGAATAACTTATTATGTTGCCTGGTTTGAGAGAAATGAAGTTTTAACTTGGGGATCATTTTCGAATTAATTGCTAAAATTACTAGAATTTTCATTAGTAGGATCCTCAAATCTCAATTGATTTTATAAGAGACCGAGTATAATCACATCTTAGATTCTACGTAATTCATGTGAACTGCCCTCTCTGATGGAATTTGGAAAATAAGGAGATGAAATTATTGTAGGATTGTAGGAGATGAACGGATTTGAACATATATCTTGTTTTAGATAACAACGAATGTCAGTTAAATAAATAACGAGCGATCATTAAAATTTTCACTCGTAGCTGGCCGTGTATATAAAAATTATGTCGTAGCTTTAGTCATTAAAATGTTATTTCAAACATCTGTCAGTGTCAAATATATATTTTAAAGTTTCATCAAAAGAAAAAGTAATGGCCTTTAATGATATGCATAAAGCGTTTATGGTAGAATTTTACTTCCTGACATCTCAAAAAATTGATGGTATTTGGCAGCATTCAATAGAAAATTGCCTTGCGGAAGAGAAGAGAAGATATCCAAATACTGTTCCTAGCTATAAAACTTTCCGTGATAGGCTAATGCATTGTGTAAATCTTTTTCGTCAAACAGGCAGTATTTTAAGGAAAAAAGGAAGCGGTCCTCCTCTCAAGAGAAGTCGCGGCGTAATTGAAAATGTCAGACAAATTATTAACGAATCTCCTCAAACATCTATTCGCAGAGTTTCGCAACAAGTAGGGCTTTCGTATGGAACATGTCAAAAAATTCTAAAAAAGGACTTGCACATGTATCCATATAAATTAACTTCTGTACAAAATCTATTACCTGCGGATTATGAAAAAAGAACACTATTTTGCCAATGGTTTATTCAAACAATGACAGACATTATTTTAAATCATACTTTTTTCACCGATAAAGCTTGGTTTTATTTGAAAGGTTATGTTAATTTGCAAAATATGCGCATGTGGTCCAGTGAAAATCCTCATTTCTACAGAGAAGTTCCTCTACATCCAGAAAAAATAGGCGTATGGGTAGGTATGAGTCGTCACCGATTAATAGGACCAATATTCTTTGAGGGCACGATAACATCCGAGAAATATCGTAACGAAATGCTCAGTGTTTTTACTAATCAATTGACTAATGATGAACTCCAGGTCGGATATTTTCAACAGGATGGGGCTACATCTCACGGCACACTTGAAAATATTCAGTTTTTGCAATAATTTTATGGCGATAGGATAAGAAGTAGAAATACAGCGATTCCATATCCACCACGATCATGTGATTTAACAGTCATGGATTTTTTTGTGTGGCCATATATAAAGAATATTATTTATGAAACACCAATTAATAAATCTACAAGAGTTAAGACATAAAATCATAGAAAAATGTGAACACATCAATAACTCACCGCAAATACTGATCAATGTTTTCAATGCTCTACGAAATAGAGTGCGATTATGCTTGGTGGAGAATGGTTTACATTTTACACATTTTTTATAATATTCTATTACTTTGTATAAAAATTATAAATATATTTAATATAAAAGTCAGCATTTCAAATTATTTTTTAACAATCATGACGTTTGAAATTATAATGACAGATCTCCTCTAATAACTTAAGTTAGGACATACTTTTTGTGTACATGGCTTACTTGAGCGAAAATTTTAATGATCACTCTTTACTATGAGAATCATTAATTTATGTTGCAGACACCTATATTTCACTAATTTTATTGCAATAATGCTATATGTTTCGGCTGTTATGCGATTATCTAAGAGATGTCTTTAAATCTAATAATAATAAGATTTAAAGATATCTCTTTTATACTGGCATAACAGACGAAACATATTGCTATGGATTTTTTTAAACAAAAAAAAAATTTAATTTAAAATAAAAATGTACATTTATTTTAAAATATGACTGTATATTGAAAATGTTTATGATACATTTTGCGAGGGAAAGACTGATTTTTCCCGGCGTGCATTGGATGTGAAAATCGTAGAGACGTATTGTATCCATTGAATGAAGAGGTGCTTGCTTCGTGATATATATTTAATTAATTCGGTTATTTGATTGAAAGTGTTTTATAGATGTTATTTAAGTATTAAGTTCTCGAGATTTAAAGAGTTAAATTCTCGTATGTAATTGTTGTTTAAATTAATCAAGCACCTTTGTTCGTAAGAGTCTCCATTAAAAACTTTTTTAAGTAGAATTAAAATTATATGACGTCATCATAATATATAAAATTATTATAAGTATATTTCTATTGTATCCAAGCTTGTAGTTAAGAGAATTAATTATTAGAAATACAGATAATACAGTTTATTATTAACATTTCTTTGTTAAAATTATAATTGAAAAGTTTGTTCGATTGGAATCAGGGTTTTTTGTGCGTGTCTATTGCACATGCGTAAGTTTTGTTCGTGTATCAATATCTGATTATACAGTGTGGTTCTCTGGGGAGAAATTAATATTAAACTTGATTATTTTTAGATAAGTTTTTGATCGGAGTCTTTATAGAGGATGTTTTCCATTCATTTAGCTGTCAATTTTCAATGAATGTTTTTACCTCAAGTATTTGTATACATCTTTATACTTGGTAAAGATATATTTTTTATTTTTTTTTATTTTGTATTAAATATTCATTTTAATTTTTATCCTGCGTTTGTTTCATTTTACTCATACCAATATTGCTGTTCTAACTTAACTTATATAAAATAAGTAAATAAATTTTTGTGAACATTTCACTGGCGCTCAACTCATATTATAGACACGCCTTTCCTAAGTGGAACCCGAGAAGTTAGAAGTCTCATATTTGAAAATTCACCGGCTGAGAAACCTAGTTGGGAAAACTAGTTGTGGATGGTGGCGTGCTAAATTTTCAAACCACTATTCATAGCAATATGTTAGAATTATTCTAATAAAATTAGTGAAATATAGTCAAGTGTTTTATTCTCAATATGTAATTAAGTCAAATTCTATGAGTACAATATACCATACCAATAAAAGATTTCGTGACTAATTAACTTTAAAGAATGTGGATTTTATGTCGTCTTGATAGATGAAGATAAACAACCATATCTTTCAAGCAAAATTTTATGATATTAACAACGGATCGACAGTCAGGGATACATGACGTCAATGCCAAATACGGAGAGAGGGCATCATGGATCCCGATTTAACAGCTTCTTCACGCGAATCAAAATACCTATAGAGAAATAAGTGCTTACCAAGTAAGAGTAAATACATCTTCTCCTGAAGGAAATAATAGACATTAAAAGTTTGATATTCTCTCGTTATGCTCAGTTATAACTTAAAATGTACGGTTATAGCACTGAAGAGTATGCCGATATCATATTCGTTTATGGTTATTGTATTGGAAATGCACGCAAATCGGTGCGAAAATATCAAGAAAGATTTCCACTTTGTCATCTACCGCATCAGTTTTCGAACAATCTTTCCTAAGATTACGAGAAACAGGTAATCCTGTTCCAGCACAAAAGCTATTCGACTACATGTAGTTAATGTAGAACAGGAAGAAGCTGTTATTGATGCTGTAATTGACAATCCTTCAATTACTACTCGGAGAATAGCACACAATCTCAATGTAAATATGAATGTAAAATATTCCGGAATACCATCCGGTCCAGGACTGAAACAACGTTTCAAAGACGAAAGATTAAAATTATTACATTATTAAGAGTAAATGGAATTGTAAAATGAGACAGATCATGTTTAGAAAAATTAGCGGCCGTAACAATATGGCTAACATATACTGTTCCAAGAAAATCTGCAAACATATCGCACACTTCTTCAAGTTTGTCAGATTCATTCTCATTATAACTGAGACGTTTGGATAGACTTAATTTCTTCCTTCGCGAATCAACTAAGTTCCACAAAGCGCGAACATCTCCAGGCGTCGATTACTGCGAGAAGAAAACAAACTTTTTATAGTCCTTCTCAACATGTAATCTTAACTCTTTGTACTTGAGATAGTTATTATTGTCCTTGCCTTTTCTAAATTTGTTATAGAATTTATTGTTTTTCTTTATTAATTTCTTTGTTGAAGACGAAAACCATTTAGGATATTTATCAGAATGTACTAGATATTTAGGGACAAATCTGTCGATAGCGAAGTTTAAAGTTTGATACAAATAGGAGAGACCTTGTTCCAAATCATCTGTTTTAAACGAATTGGGCTGAGAATTACTACCTCATTTACTTTATTCACCTGATCTGGTACTCAGCGTCTGTCATTTGTTTCAATAAATAGAAAAGTGCATTACAAAGTACAGGGAACTTCACGTAAGTAGTAACTTTGTAATCTTTTAGACATATTTTTTAGACTGTAAACTTAAAAGGGACATAAAAACAAAAAAAAACGACTTTTTCAAACCATTAGATGAAAGTGTACCATAACAGTGTATAAAATGTACCATTACTTTGGATTCATACTAACCTATTTAATACAGCTAATATTCTTCTTTATTTTTTTTACTATTGTATTTGGTGCGACTACGAATCACCACTAAACCTTATGCTTTTACCGATTATAATTGATTTATTTTTCTTGACTTCTTTCCTGATAAGAAGTCTACAAAAATAACTATAATGTTTACATGTTATTATTTTATATAATCATAACGCCTTCGTAGTTGATTGCTTCACATTTATCAATAGAACTAAATTAAATTTATGGTGAACAAGTCCAAACCTTTTAGGGGAGGATAAATATTTAAATCGATTTAATGTTCATCGAAAACATAAATTTCAAACTACAAAAGGTACTGCCACAAAGTCAACAAATCAACATAGGCATGCAGACATAACGTATGTATATAATGTAAAAGGGAAACCTCTAACATTAGTATAGTTAACATTTATTCGTTTATTGCATGACATATTTCTTATAATAAAATGAATAATTAAATATTAATAGATAAAACATACAGCATGTGTTTTTGATTATTGAAGTATTACACAAAATAATAATTGTAGCGGCAGTTAAGGGCGCAGTTAAGAAATTCGAAAATTTACATAAATTATTATACAGTGACAGCCAAAATAATTTGTTAATTTTTAATTAGCAACATCTAATTATATAATTTACCTATCGCAAATCAATTGATAGTAATTGACAGAGGAGGCTTTGGAGAAATTTTGACACTTGTTAAAATGAAGCGTTGGAATAAACAGCAAACAATTTGTTAAAAATTTGTTAAATATAACTTTATTATCCAAACACAGTGTTTATTTCGTCAAAATTTTAATGTTCGCCATGTTCCCGCCCGAACCGTTATTTCGTACTGGATACGGAAGTGAACGAAACTATGGATTAGTATAGAAAAGGAAATCAACCGGAAGAATGAAATGCTGTTAACGAAGATCGATTAAGACAAGTCATTGTGCCTAGCCCTAATCGATCAATTCGACAACATGCGGCAACGTTACAAATATCCAACACAAGTACATGAAGAATTCTGCACAAAATTAAGTTTCACCCATATAAAATGGCAGTGGTACATGCCTTAACTGATGGTGATAAACACCAACGCGTAGAGTTTTGTCAACGTTTTTCGGAACTAAGAAACCAGCAACCGAATATTACACATCTATTCATGAGCGATGAAGCGCACTTTACTCTACATGACACGGTAAAATAAGCAAATTATCGATATTGGGCCACTGAAAACCCATGTGAAATCTGGGAAACGCCTTTACATTCCCCAAAAGTTAACGTGTGCTGTGCTGTAAGATCGTCCAGAATCATAGGTCCATATTTTTTCTGAGAAAACACAAGAATAGTCACAGTCAATTCTCAAGAAGACATGAAGTCACATCTGCCATCAGGGGAAAAGTCTTCTGAACTGAAAATTATACTAAGCGTGTCACAGATGTGAAAAATCCGAAAAAAATATAAAAATTAAAAATAAAGCAATGTAAGGAATTAAAAAGAGATAGTAAAGATTAATACTTTTACGTCCCAGTCAAGCGTATAGAAGGTTACTAATCATCTCACTTCTACAATCGTTGTCTATGGTTGTTTCTGGGATTCCCAAGCTGGAACCGCTTCCTTCGTACTGCTTCCTTCTTGGTCGACGTTGTACTTCACATAAGGCTGATATGGCCACTATAAATTTAAAATATACTTCCTTCATCTCACGAGTTATGCGTGAAAAGGATTGTCGGTTGACAGTACTGTACCAAAAAAAGTTTAAGTATATGAATACGTTAAGCACGTATTACGCATTTGTTACAAATGAAAAAGACATGCAATATATACACGTCTGTAACTGTACACATGGACATACACCTCGTATTTTCCAACATTTACTTCTGCCTAGGTCACGTGTTTCTGTCATTTACTATCATACTTCATCAGTTAGGCTGGTGAAGTAAAGCTTAAAAGAATCGCCTCACAAGGTATAGCAAATTTTGTCTTATCAAGTGGCACTATATAATCTAGTGACATCTGACGGACAAAAGAAATTATGCCGAAAGTGGGAATTTTTCCTTGACCGGCTATGCCGGTACATTGTTCAAGATTGGCTAGTCAGGGCTTAGTACATTCCTGGTTAAGAGAATATACTTCGTAAGTCACTAGTTGAACCTAATAAAATATTTCTACCACCATTATACATTTAGGTTTGATTAAATTTTTCGTGAAAGCAATGGATAAAAATAACCATGGATTCCAATACCTTAAACGCAAATTTCCCAAAATCTCATATGTAAAACTTAAATTTTCGTAGGATCCCAAATTAAACTTCTGCAACAAAAAAATTTAAAGAAACCATAAGTGACTTGGACTTGTTGCTCGGAATGCTTTTAGAAATGTGACCCACAATTTTTTAGGCAACAGAAAATCTGACAATTATCTAGCACTTGTTAATAAATTTCTTAGAAGTTACCATAAATTGGGCTGTAACATGTGGCTTAAAATACATCTTTTCACTTGTATCTAAATTTCTTTCCCCCGAACCTCGTGAGTGATGAACACGGCGAAAAGTTTCATCGCGACATTTCTGTTATTGAAAAACGTTATCAAGGAAAGTCGGACAGTGAAATACTTGCTGATTATTGTTAGATATTGATATCAGAAAGTGTCGAAGGACAGTATAAAATAAAAGTAAAAAGAAAACATTTTAAACAGGACGATACCATACAGGTCCATAGAATGCACATAACTAATTAATATTATTTCGTTTACTTTTCAATATTTTTTTTTTGCAAAACCTGAAGTGTCAGAATTAATTTTTTGTTATTACTATTGTCAGAACTATAACATAAACGAAAATTGTACATAGTTATTATAGAAAAATAAATAAAAATAAAAAAAAATTAAAATTTGTAGACCAGTGTATTTTTGTCACACAGTAAATATTTTTGCAAATCCATGTTGGTCTAGCGAAGTGGGTAGACTACTATACCTTTTCAGTTTCAAATTGAGAATAATCAACTTCAAATTGAGAATAATCAACTTGAAATTGAGAATTAATAAATTTGTATTACTAAGTATTATTTAGCGTCAGTGGTAGGACATTTACCATAGCCTACATTAAAAAACGCGAAGCTGACAAAGTTATGCAGCAAATTTGTGCTGTATATAACTGTTGTGACTGGAAAGAGCTTGCGATTAGATTGGGCGTTAAAAAATCGACTGCCTACAGATGGGTAAAAAATCAAGAAAATGTGGAAAAGCTACGTTGGAGGTCAAAAATTTGTGAAAATCACGGAGGGGCATTGTCGATTTATCGTTCAATACATTGAAAAAACCCCAAAACTAACATTAAAAGAACTTAAAGTGAAAATGGAAGAGCAATATCAAATAACAGTATCTAAAGAAACACTTCGAAAACATTTGGACAAATTGTTGTTTACATTGAAAGACATACGAAAAGAACCTGAAAGAGCGAATACAGATGAAAATAAGATAAAACGTCGTGAGCAACTTTTAATTTATCAAGCGGATAATGTGCTCATTATATACATGGTCGAAACAAATTTTAATATATACATTTCAAGAAGACAAGGACATCAAGAAATGGATAACGCTGCAGCAATATAATGGCTGGTTGCCATGCAGCCAATCTACACGTTATAATCTGTATTGGTAATATGGCAATGATTCACAACGAGGTCAGAAGAGGTGCCTTCTGAATGGAAAACGAAAATCAATTTGTCTGTCAGTGTTTGCGTGCAGCCTATAACATTTTTAAAGCTCATATGGTGTTGGTAATTGACAATGCTCCATGCCATGCCGGTAAAGAAACTGTATTTAGTGAAAATGAATTCAGCAACCATAAATTGGTCTTTACAGCTCAATGTTAAATCCAATTGAAGTGACTTGGTCAGAGCAAGTTTAAACCAGACGGAGGTTCGTCTACAAAAATTAGAGGAGATAATAAGTGTTCATTTGAAAAGTAAATCTAGTAGCATGTGATTTACTGAGAACATTTTGAAGTATGTAGTAAATTAAAATTAACTACTTAACCTACGAAGTCGTATATTTTGACAGTTTCATACATACAAATAAATAACAAATAATAGGTATTTATTGAAAACTATAACAAATGTTGAAAATGTCGTCCTTCAAGATCAATACACTTTAAAATCCTCCGTTCAAAATTTCTGATGATATTCTGCAACATTACTGGATTGTTATTAATTTCCATGCATTTCTGTTCGATTGTCTGTAGCATATCATTCAAATTCAATATAGGTGTTCGAAATATGTTATTTTTTAGATAAGGCCACAAAAAGAAGTCGCAAGGTGTTAAATCGCATGATCCTGTAGACCAGGCAATTTCAGTATTTCGACTAATTATACGCTCATCAAAAAATTCTCTTAAATAATCCAAAGATTCTGCAGTACAGTGACAAGGTACTCCGTCTTGTTGGAAATGTGCATTTTGAAGTTCATCATCATGCAACTGATTGACAAATGGTTGTAGAATTTCCGTACGGTACCTTTGAGCAGTTAAAGTTCCCTGAAAAAATATTGGTCCAATGATTCGCCTTTGGATTATCGCTGCCCAAACACCCATTTTCTCTGGATGTTTTCACTACTCCAAATTCATGTATTTTGTGAATTTAGGTATCCCGTTTTATAAAACCATGCTTCATCAGTAAAGATGACTCTTTGTGAAAGTTCTCCATTATTGTTCATATTTACAAACCAATTACAAAACTGTAGTCTACGTGGGTATCAATTTCTAACAATTCTTGTACTGCTGTGACACGGTATGGATAAAGTTGCATATCTTTTTTTAATAACTTGTGAGTTGTACCAACAGAAAGGTTTATTTGTTGACTCAAACGTCGAACAGATGTTTGTGGTTCATTTTCCATTATTTCTTCAACACGATTGACAACTTGAGGTGTACGTTTCTTAACTGCTCCGCTGCCTGATTTTCTTAAGAGTACCAGTTTCAGAAAAAAGTTTTAAAGTTCTATCCAAAGTATTCTAAAATTGTATATAATCTATTACAAAGTGTGGAAACTCAACTTGAAATTCTACCATGCAATCTTGAACTGAATAAACCCATAAACCATCAATTTTATTACCACTTCGAAAATAAGCCTGGACTAAAAAAATTTTATGTTCTAAAGTGAAAGCCATTTTAAAACTGAGAAGCAATTTATTTAAACCAGAATCGACGCACGATTATTTTATGCACTAACTGATATTTGTGATTGACATTATCAAATGTCATTTGGATTTACGTTTACGGAACAACAAACACATACTAATATATTTGCGTCTTATTCTATCAAAGTTTCAAAGTAACCTAGATTGACTTTTCAAATGAACACACGTTACATACTAATATTAATGTAATAAATTCGGCAAACTATCCAAGATATGTAGCGCATATTCAACGATTTAATTTACAAAATCCATTTATTAATTAATAAGCAGTTTTCATTTGTAATTGTTTATTCTCATTTTGAATGTGTTTATTCTCAATTTGAATTTGTTTATTCTCGATTTGAAATTGATTATTCTCAATTTGAAATTGTTCGTTCTCATTTTTAAAGTGTCTATTCTCAATTTGAACAAATTGAAGTTGAAAAGATATAGACTATAAACAATCGACATTCAAAGCCTGTTACGGGAAATTATTTATTATTACGAAAACATTTGTAATTATATGACAGTAGCACTTTTCGTCAACTTTACAGGGAGGCCGTATGGTATGTAAGATAAAAGGAGTTGTTTATTAAAACATTAGTGTTGAATATATTGTAATTACTGATTAATAGTATATTAATAATAAAAACGATTTTTATACAATAGAGATTTACACTTAAATTACAGGATAAGCGTATAAAATAAAAAATGCATATGAGCAGTCGCTCATCACAAAATACAATTAAATAAATATATACACTTAGGAAATAACTATTCGTACAAATATAATTAAAAAAAAACATAATTACCTTATATAAACAAAGATAAAGAACAATAAAAAAGGAACAAGCCTATTCCAATTCTACTACGTTGTCCAAAATATGAAAGGATCTGGAAAATTTCCATAATGTTCGATAAGCTATGCGATAGGCGAGTTTTTATAAAGATATCTCGTAGTTTTAGCTCTAGGTATCAAAAACATATCCATCGATCGCGTGACTTGATATGGAACAGCGAAAAAATTGAGATAACTAAGCAGCGAAGTCTATTCTAATATTAATCAAACTCAATAAATGATACACTGCACTACTTACTTTTATAAGTTAGAAACTGGGCGAGGATTCTTTCCAGCAGCTTTCTATAACATTGATATACAAAATAAAGCATTTTAAGTTACATAAACTAAAATAGGTTATTTTTAAAGAATTTTTCCTGCTTAATCCAAATCTGCTTTTCAAATTTTCACAGTACGTAAGGTAGAAATAGTGATTCTAATCAGTATTTCTACAGGGATAGAATTCAGCGCATTTAAAACTTAAATACTTTAAAAAACGCTTTTGCACTCTTTCGATTGCAATTTGTTGGTACAAGTAATAAGGACACCATATGGCGGCACCATAATCTAATTTTTTAATTTCTAACAAACGCATAATAAAAGATTTCATTTCTAAAATATTACAGGAGCGGGTTAGGAAAACCAAAAACTCTGTAGCTGCTTTACAGATTGACAGGATGTGATTTGTAGACTGAAAAGCAAAGTCAAACAGAATTCTTAGTTCTTTAAATTAATTTTGTCATCTATGAACAACCATACTAAATATCCAACAATATACAGGCTTTTTTGTTGCATTTTTCGCGAAGTAATGTAAATGTAAATATGCTTTCTACATATTACGACGCTAATTTATTTGAGTTTTTCATAGAAAAAAAAATTCGCCTTTGAGTGGGATTCGAACCCACGTGCATGGCTTGCCGGACCAACGCTCTAGATCACTAAGCTATTAAAGGCAGTGGATCCGAATCTTTTTGGGGATGCCTTGAGTTGCATCAAGGAAACGGATAATATATATCTTCCCCGTTTTTTTTTGTTTTTTTTTCTATAAAAAATTCGAATAAATTAGCGTCGTAATATGTAGAAAGCATATTTACCAATATACAGGCTGTTCAATTAAAAAAGAAAATTCGTTTTGTTACGCCTAGCGTATAGAAGTTTAATTCACTTAATTAATACATATATTTCGTCTTTAAATTCGGCCTTGTAATTGTAATAAGTGGCGCCCAACGTGGGGCAAAAATTTGATTTAGTGTAAATCAACGAATCCACAGCAACATGGTGAAGTTAAAGGAACAACAGGACAACTCATCTAATTCCAAATCGAATGATTTGGTGGCGCCTAACGAAAACTCATCCGATATACAAGGTTTAATCAATGTTTTACAGGAATTTTGTAGATCAGTTGCAACACCACGTGTATCACCTCCAAAGCCAGATGTTTTTAGTGGAGATATTTTCCAGGACCCTGAAGTATTCCTCCAACAACTAGAAGCACATCTGAAAGCAGAAACGCTAAGCCCTGCACGAACGATAGACGAAATCGCAACATATCTTCACGGAGAAGCAGCATTATGGTTTGAGCAATTCGATAATCAAATTGATTCTTTTGAATGTTTTAGCGAATTATTTCTTGAACGTTACAAGTCGGACGAACGTAAGGACAAACTTCATGAAATATTATACGGACATTTTCAGCAAGAGAATAAACGCGCAGTTCCCTTTCTCTTAAAGAAAAAACGATTGTGCAATCGTTTATATCCAAATTGGGATGATACGAAGATCGCAGCGTTAATCAAGAGGCAATTACGATCCGAATACAAAGTGATGTTAGGACCGAAATCTCTAGAAACATCGAAAGCGCTAAGAGAAGCATGCATGGAAATATACAACTACATTCATGGCGATCCAGCAGACATTTACGCAAGTAAGATATCGTCTTTATCATCTAAATCAATTTCAGGCAACAAAGTGAAGCAATTAACGACGAAAGGATTACCGCCATGTGATTACTGTTCTGATAATCACTGGCATCGCAACTGCCCAGTTCTGCGAAAGAAACAAGAACCATCGCTGAATTATATACAGCATAATTCATCATCGACAACACCTCGTATATGTGTGGAAGTCACAGGACACGCTGTCGACGCCATCTTAGACACCGCAGCGACAAATAACTTTGCCGCTCCTGCAATTGTTCGACGCATAACATCAAACAAGGTCAGTACAGCATCATTAGGACACAAATTTGCACACATGACTGTTACCGGAACTGGGATCGTAAGTGCACGCATCCAGAATCAAGTAATAGAAGTCCCTGTACTAATTGCACCGGATTTGCGAGAAAATTTAATATTGGGAATGCCATTCTTCGAAACGCAAGAAGCGGTATTAAATATAGGACGACGTTGTTTACATTTTGGTAAGAAAAATCGTAATACAGTTAAATTCTTTACAGCTCCCGAATCTTACCATGAAACCAAATGTAATCCTACAATTAACCCTATCCCACCTCCACGCGCAATCGAGTATGTTTGTTTTTCACAGAAATCAAGATCGCCTAAATTAACTAGGTCAACGCAGCTACAGCGAAAGAATTCTCCGAATCGACATCGAAGCACAACGCATCAAGAGCAGGTAGAAACGATCCCCTTCGAGCGACGCCGCTGCATACCTCTCTTCGCCGCCGTCGATTTGCAAGACCGGGGACAGTCAACAGCAACCGACCGACAACGGACAAAACACGCCATCGAAAATCCAAGAATCGACGCCAAATACCAACAGCAAGATCGCCGCTACAGGGTGAATAGTACGCGAACGGGTATTTCAATTAAATGTTAGCAATAATAATTTAATCAAATTAGTTAGATATGTAATGATAGATTAGGGCCCATTCTCCTTTTTTGTTTTCGTTCGATATTACATATTTATACTACATTGTGTCGCGACTAACACCTAGCGACTTACTAATCAGTTCAGTTTTTTTCTTTTGCATTTAATTAATCGAACACTAATTAATTACTCAAGTCAATTAGTTCAAACTGTACCTCTGATTTTTAAGAGCGCAGACTTGCCTAGTACGGGTTTCCAGGTTTCCCCGTACGCCATACGTAACATGGTGTGGGTAAAGTAAGCACAAGCCGTTCCTGGTGCGCTTTTTTATTTTATTGTCCTTAAAACAACTTAAATTAGAATTAAACTTAATAAAAATTTCTTATGCAAGACACTCATAGACAAAAAAATGTCTTTCAAAGGGTGGGCGAATTGTTACGCCTAGCGTATAGAAGTTTAATTCACTTAATTAATACATATATTTCGTCTTTAAATATATCATTTAATTATATTTAACTAAGACATTTTTTAATTCATTTGTACAACTGTACATATTCGTGTCTAAGAGAAAGTATTTCTATTTCTTTTGTCACCTTCTTAACCGCCGACGACCCTTCTTTCTACCTGACTCAGAACCCTAACGTTAATGTCGAATTTCTTCTAGATAAATTCCATATTTTAAATTGTTCTTAATTTAATATTATTTACATCTTCTTTTATGTGTCGTGTTTGATATCGTTAGGAAGCTTATGTCACAAGGGTTACTCTAAGAATAATTCTGACATCGACAGACCAAGTCTTCAGGTCGCGCGTTTAATTAACTATTATTCGAGATATCGACCCCCTCTTCGATACATCATAAACCAACCGTTCTAGACTTCTCTATCGACACGAAAACTAATAGTTCTGCTTCTCTTGCGAACCTTTCGTGAGAAAACACACATCGCTCATCGTGCTGTTCAAGCACACAATGGAACTCACTACGCTGTCCAGCCTCTTTCTCTTCTAAGGTAATTCTGTATTGTTCTATATATATTATTCTTTTAAGCGAATCCATATTAATTTAACAAATTTCTTATTCCTCCGGTAAAACATCGCTCTGCATATACTTGACCAAGGTATATCTTCGAAGACCACGTGGCCACCATCGCCGCAAATCAAAAGGTAAGCTCTGTATTCTTCGATACAGAGGTTATTTTGTATACATATTAATTAACCCTTAATTTACTACGCCATTTAACGTTCGTTTCAGAGTATTTTTTGTGTTAATTTTAATCTACTTATCCACCACTCCACGTGTACATATTACTTTGTTTTAATTGCTTTTAAATATACGAGTTTCAATTTCTTATTATGTAAATATAAATACAAAATTTAAGGACGCCGCTGTGTTTTATTTTATGTATTAAGTTGTTGTATATTTATTTTAATTAACCAATACCACGCACGTCCTGGACCTTTGAAGGAACTTCACCAGCATCCGTAATTATTTTATTTTCTATCAAATAATTTTATTATTATAAATAGCCGAGCCTTGTATTTGTAATAGTTTGTTCATCTTTTGTTTTTCAACTGGTAGAACTATATTTCACAGGATCGGAAAGAGGGCAAAAAATAGTATCAGATACGTTTTGATTTCTTTAAAATATGTTACTCTCAACAAAAATATTGAGTGTACAATGAAAAACCAACCACTCTGTATATCAATTCGCACTCGTATTATTCTTGGCAATAAATTATAATTATTAATGTTTTAATAATGAATACGATATTGAATGATAAGACTATTCTTTAGTTGTTGAACAATAAAAGTTTATTATAATAAGTTGTTGATATGTTGAATGCTTTAACAGGAATTAATCAAATATATTTTTTTTATATCTATGACATTAATCAAATATGACAACTATATCACCATACACATTGCTTGGCTTACTATATAATATTTAATACTCCTCCTCAATGTGGATGTTGCTTTACCATATTATTTAAGTTTCAATTATTTTTCAGAATTATTCAAGTTTTAGTTGTTTTACAAAATTAACATGTTTAATATTCGATAAGTTTTTAGTTAGTACATCAGCTATCATATTTTGTGTTGGACAATAGGTAAAGTCGATCTGCCCATCACGTACTAGTTCCCTTATATGATACCTGATATCGATATGCTTACTTCTCTTATGGAAGACAGGATTTTCTGCTAACTTCATCGCACCTTGATTGTCAATGTTAAGTTTTGTTACTCCTCTTTTATAACCATCAATTTCAAAAAGCAATTTTTTCAAATAAACAGCTTCTTTGGCTCCATCTGACGCTGCCATATACTCGGCCTCTGTGCTACTAAGTGCAATCGTATTTTGCTTCTTAGATTTCCACGAGATAAGAGATCCATCGTAGAAAAATGTAAATACCGTATATGATTTTCTGTCCATCGCGTTTCCGCCCCAGTCTGCATCCACATACCCTTCAAGACCACTATCATCAGAATCAAAAATAATTTTCAGGTTTCGTGTACCAGATAAGTAGCGCTATATATGTTTTAGTTTGGTCATATGTTCCTCATGCGCATCAGTATTGCGTTGTGCCCTCTTTGACACGGAGTGTAAAATATCTGGTCTGGTGGATATAGCCAAATACATTAGAGTACCACCAGCGATTGATAATCGTGTTGATTAAACTTTTTACAATTGTCTTTGCAATCAACTTGATACCCAGCCTCTAACGGTACAAATACTGCCTTGCATTGATCCATTCCATAATGCATCAAAACGTTTGCAATATATTGGCTCTTGGACTTAATTTAATCATACCTGTTTCTCCCTGGCGCCCAATTTCCATTCCCAGAAAATGTTTAAGAATACCCTTATCATCCACCTCGAATTCGTTGGAAATCTGTGCTTTTACTTTATACACAATCTCCAAATTTCCACAGGCAATGATCAGATCACCCACATAAACAGCAATCAGCACAAGATTTCCATCTATGTTTGACCTGTATAAACATGGCTCATTTTCACATGGGTTGAAATTCATACGTCTCAGTACACTATCAAGCTTGTTATTCCACTCCTTGCCGCTTTGCTTTAAGCCATAAATAGCTTTGTTCAATTTCAAAACAGCATTTGGTGATTTCTCGTCAATAAAATTTGGGGGCTGTTTCATATAAATTTCGTCCTGTAGTTCGCCATTTAGGTAAGCGGTACGCACATCCATTTGATGCAAATGCATCTTATGCTTAACAGCTAACGCCAGAAGCAAGCGTATTGTCGAATATCGTACGACTGCAGAAAAAGTGTCTTTGTAATCAATGCCGAATCGTTGATTACAACCTTTGGCAACTAACCTAGCTTTGAATCGTTCGACTTCGCCCTTCATATTTTTCTTCAAAGCAAATACCCACTTACACGGAATCGCTTTATGTCCCTCTGGCAAATCTGTCAGACTCCATGTTTTGTTCTTACGCAATGCATAAATCTCATCGTCCATTGCTTTTACCCACTGTTGTTTATTTAAACTAGCAAGGGCATCCTCAACCGTCTCAGGAATTTCTTCCTCAATAGCAACACACAGTTCATTAGCTTGTTTAGTGTTAAACTGTTTCTCTGGTCTACCCCGTTTACCATCCCGTATAATTTTAGGCCGCCCTCGATAATGAATCGCTTGCTGACCTACAATTCCATTATCAGTATCATCATCATTATCAGCTGTACCATACGATTCTTCATCACTTTCTATCTGCACAGAAGATCGGCTATTACAATCAACAACATCTGCATATTTATCTACATTAAAGCAAAATGTTAAGTAATCATCTGCATTAAGGGATTTTTTCCCGTTTTCGTTGTTACTGTTGTCTACATTGTGCATCTTCTCATCAAATATAACATTGCGTTGTTCAATGACCTTGCGTGTCGTTGTGTTAAATAGACGATACGCTTTTGATGTTGCTGAATATCCTACCATAATGTATGACAAACCCTTAGCTTTGAACTTAGATTTATCTGAAGATTTGTTGAGACTTACAGCATATGCACCAAATGTTTTGAAATGCTGCACACTTGGCTTACGACCCAACCAAACTTCGTGTGGTGTTTTATTCTCCAACCGCTTTGTAGGACATCTATTTCTTATGTACGCCGCTGTATTAACAGCCTCTGCCCATAAATATTCCTTAACACCAGCATGAACCATCATGGATCTTGCCATTTCTATTAATGTCCGATTAGCTCTCTCCGCCACTCCATTCTGTTGTGGTGTATATGGTACAGTCAACTGTCTACCGATACCCTCTGCTGACAAAAAACTTTCAAACAGCGAATTTATGTACTCTCCACCATTATCTGAGCGTAATGTTTTAATTCTACAGCCTGTTTGCTTTTCTACATAGTTTTGTACATTTTGAATTTTTCAAAAACTTCGCTTTTATGTTTTATAAAATACACACAAATACGTCGTGACATGTCGTCAATAAACGTAACAAAGTACCTTGCACCACCTACAGAATTTACTTTAAACGGACCGCAAACATCCGAATGAACCACCTCCAACAGTTGACTCGTTTTTGTTTGACTTTCTTTGGGAAAAGGCAATACATGTATTTTACTCAACATACACGTTCTACATTTAAAATCACTTATGCTATTTAAGAACATTCCTTTTATCATTTGGTTGTCATTCAAATCTTGAAGACTCTTAAAGTTGAGATGACCATACCTGTTATGCCACAACACCAAATTCTTTTCTTTAATAGCGCATACCCTTTCTTTTGTCTTCTCATTATCTGCTACAAACATGTTATCCCTGCGTTTACCCACCAATACGATAGCGCCATCTGATCTTTTAATCAAAGCCTTTTTCGCATCAAACACTACTGATAGACCACAGTCAACGGTTTTATTGACCGAAATAAAATTTGCCTGTAATTCGGAGGAGAACAAATCATTTTGAAGTAAAACTTCAAAATTTCTGTTCTTTATCAATACATCACTTTTAGCACTGGCAGTTATGAACTTGTTGCCAGACAATGCGATTTCTTCGTTATGATCACGTATACGAACGAACAACTTCCTATCGTTACACATATGCGACGTTGCACCGCTATCGACATACCAACCATCCGCTTTCAAACTTTTGTGTCTGCTGGAGCCACCATCGTCATCGCCTGCATATTGTTGAAATTTCTTTATCTTTTTTCACATTTATCTGAAAATGACCTGCTACACCACATACAAAACATTTCCCTTTGAATTTCTTGCTGCTTGAATATTTTTTATTTCCTTTGCTATCGCTTGTATTTTTAGCTAAAAACGCTTGTTGCTGTAAACTTGTTGGCTTAGCTTCGGTTTCCTTCCTTCTCTTGCCTTCTTCTAGAAGCTTCTGTTTTAGTTGTGAAAGGTTTGGCAATGCGTCCCTTGTTTCCATAGCTATTACGAAGTTTTCGTACTCTGATGACAAACTGGAAAGCAAAATAATTGCCAAAAGCTCCTCCTGAATTTCAATACCACTTTCGGATAGTTTTTCACAGATTTCGGTAAACTCGTTTATATGTCCCACAACATTTCCATTAGCCATGTTTAAACTCACCAACCTTTTGTATAGTGACACTTTTTGTAAAGGTCCTTTGGGCATATGCACATTTTTAAGCTTCTCCCAAGCTTCGGAAGAAGTTTTGCAGCTTCTAATATAAACCAATTGAGTAGGTTTTACACCAAGAAAAATAGATGCTAGCGCCTTCTCGTCGTCAGACTCCCACTGCTCCTTCTTTACATCAGCAGAATCAATCTTAAGTACTCCACTAACAATTTTCCAATGTCCACTGTGGACTAAGACACTCTTCATCTGGATCGACCAACTGTCATAGTTCTTCTCGTCCAGTTTTTCTATGTGAATCACAGGTGCACTCATTTTTCTTGTTCTTTTCCAATTATTTTGCACTCACTTAAACAAATATAAATACTATTTATTGTTTTAATACGTGGTTTTCTGAGTCCATAACCTATTGAATGATAAGACTATTCTTTAGTTGTTGAACAATAAAAGTTTATTATAATAAGTTGTTGATATGTTGAATGCTTTAACAGGAATTAATAAAATATATTTTTTTTATATCTATGACATTAATCAAATATGACAACTATATCACCATACACATTGCTTGGCTTACTATATAATATTTAATATACGAGACGCTACCGGCGAAAAATAAACGAAACGGATGCCAACACTAGAATAATTTTGTATAGCGGTAAATTCAAACTGTCCTCGGACATTAAAAATCACACTGTACATAATTCGAAACAGTTGCTTTGTGTTAACTATGTAGGGCTCAGAAATTATAGTTTAAATTTCGCGCCGCTTAACCTGTACTAAGTTGGCTAAGTAGGTGGAAACGGAAGGTTGGGAGAATTGGGGGACATTATTCATTATGTATTCGAAACTATTAGATGTATTCGTATTATGAAGCATTTTATGAAGTATTATTAGGTGAAATATTATAAATTTTGTGTTTAATAAATTCCTGACAAATAAAAAAGTGTTTAAATTAAGGCGGCCATCCCCACAACTATAACGTTATTTTTTCTTTTAAAGCAATTATTGAGTTGGAGACCTTATATATCAATCCGCCCTCGTAGATAGAAGGTACTTTAAGAGGTCTTTTTATATCCTGTTTGGAAGGATCAAATCTTCCCAACCTGGTTGTAGAAGCAACATTAAGTCCCCATCCAGCTCTCCTAGAATCTCATTTATATCAAGATTATCACTCGCAAAGAGATCCGTTTTCCTTCCAATTTGTTCAGGGATGTTGAAAACACTAATATTATTTTTCCTATTTTCTCTCTCCGTAACTTCTACGCGCACTTTAGGTCGTAGATTTGGAATTGCGCATAGGACTGTTGGCAGAATTTTGACTAAAAATGGATTAGAATAACGAAAAAGACGTGTCCCAAATACACCGTAACCTAGCTAGAGAGAATCTCCAGATGCTGCCAAACATTAAGACGTCAAAATTTTATTGGCAACAGAGTTATTGCTTTACACGATGAGAAATATTTCTCATTATCCAATTCGGAAATAAAGGATAACGATGGTTTTTACAAGTCCAATATTGCAAATTGTCTTGACAACGTAAAATTCAAACCAAAAACAAGATTATGGTCTGGTGGAATTTCAATACCTTACGTTGGGAGAGTTAGAGGTGAAGCTGTGAATGCAAACGTCTATATTCGCAAATGTCTATCTAAATTGAAAAATTTCATTAATGTTCATCGTCCAAATGATGATGTAATATTCTGGCCCGATCTGGGTTCATGCCATTATGAGAACTGGTTAACTGAACATAACTTGAATTATGTACCTAAGGAAGACAATTCCCCCAACGTCGTAGCCCAGGCGCGCCCCATTGAGGAATTTTGGGGACTACTGAGCAGGAAAGTTTATGACAAGGGTTGGGAAGCCCAAAATGAAGCACAGTTACGGGCCATAATATTCCAAAAGATCCGAGAAGTGAATATAAACGTTGTCCAGAGATCGAAAGGGAGAATTCTACCAAAATTGCGCGCCATTGAGGACCATGGGCCCTTATCAGTTTTGTGAATTTAGTTTTTGTATGACGCAATAGTGTATAATAATTTCCCAATGTTTATGTTTTAATAAACTAATCGATTTTTACCTTTGATTGTTTTCTCAAAACTTAACAAAACATCTCAAAACATTTCATACGTTAACTACTAGTTTTTTTTAAAAATCGAATCATCAACTAACCATGACAACACAAGAAGGAATGATGCCACTCCTTCAAAAGTGCTACAGAGCTACAAAGAATCATCAACGAGAATATCTTCTGAATTTGATCGAATTAATATGGATGAATCCATTTCAGATTCCATTACTGATAATGTGGTTAGAACTGTCGATATCCCATTACATGAAAGACCAATACTTAACTGGCAAGAGGACTTGCAAGAACTTCTTGATGCCACTGCGGAAGCTATCCAAGGAGATGAAGGATGCGAAAATAGGCGGGTTGTCCGAAATTTCATTCGAGAAGTTTGTGAAGTTCTTAATGGAAAAAGACTTATTCACGAGGTATTGCCAGACATTACTTCCGAGCAAAATCAAATTTTAATAGATGTATACAACAAAAATTTAAAGGAGTGTGCTTTATCTGGGTGTGGCACGAAGACCACGCCCACGTTGTCCATGACTATTCCTAGAGCGGCAGATATCGTCGATGTTCCAGAATTTCTGGACTGCCTCTGAAACGAGATTCACTCAGAATTAGATGAACCTACGACGTCACAAACCAATATCTATTCAATCTCACAAAATATTTCACGGAACACCCATGAAGGGTATTGTGTTATTCAGTCGCCGGGCGAAAAAGGATCCCACCTAGTGAAATTGGAATTGTACGAGCTGAAGAATTTGCGATATATTCCGAAGAATCAATGGTGGAGGGAAGCTATGATCCGAATGAATTTCTTATTTGCGACTCCAGCTGATCCACTTTACAATCCAATCCAGGCTATCATAAAGGACGCAATCAAAAGAGTAAAAAATCTAAAAGACATCAAGAAGGAAGTGTAGAAGAAGAGTTATTGGAATTTATTTCACAATATCCGACAAGCCCCTTACCCAGCCACTATCTCAATATCGCGTAAGTAAAGAGTCTTTCAAAGTGGGCGCCTTTTTTTTAATAAATAAAACCCATAATTTGAACTGATTTTCAAATACTTTTATTGGTTATTGTAGTATCAGTTCTAACATTTATACACGAAAAATCTACAAGTGACCACCTCTTGCTGCTTTACAGCTGTTCACTTTTTTGTTAAAATTTTCTATTATATTTCGACATATATTTCACCAATGACATCAATAATTTCATCCTTTAGTTCAGGAATCGATTGTAGATTGTTCTTATAGACTTGGCTTTTTACTTAACCCCAAAGAAAACAGTCCCACAATATTAGATCACATGATCTTGGTGGCCAATTAACCTCACCATGTCTTGAAATAATTCTTCAAAATTTTTGTCCGAATAAAGCAATTATTTCATTAGCAAAATGAGGTGTTGCAGCGTCCTATTGAAACCACCTATCCTCTAGATGAATAGCATTCAGTTCAGGCCACACAAATTCAGTTAACATCTCACGATATCGAACACCATTCGCTGTTACAGCATCACTAGCAGCATTTTGAAAGAAATATGGTCCAATTACACCACCTGACCATAATGCACACCAAACAGTGACTGGTTGAGGATCACTCGTGGATTTTCCTCACCCAAAATTCGACAATTTTGTTTGTTAACAAAACCATCAATTTCAATAGTTGCTTCGTTAAAAAAGATAATTTTTTTGTGAAAAATCATCTGGTTGTTCTTTAATCTTTTCATTTTTGATCTTCCACCGAACCGGTCTCTTGAAATTTTCTAATTCGACAAATAGTTCTTTCAGATGGACGATCATGTAAACCATAAAATTCACGTAATTTTCTAAAAACATTTTTCATAGAACGCTGATTTTCATAAAATAATTCAACAATTTGAACGCGTTGTGTAAGAAGGCATTTTTATAAATGTCATACATCAGTACATCACACTTTGTAAATGTGAAAATACCCAGATAAGTTCAGTGCGCCATCTATATTTTATTTTTTATTATTTTAACCATTACATTTCCTTCTATAGAACAGTTCAATCAGACAGCTTATATAATAAATTCAACGGCCAACTACGAACAATTTCAGCAATCAGCGACATACGAAAGTCATATTTCATGCACTTTTCGAACGTCTAAAACATTTAACTCAATTTGTTACCATTATTTCTGCTGAAGGACAGTATTAGACAATTTTAATTTTTTTAAACTAGTTCAGTTATTTTTTAACACATGGTATATGTATAGGAAACAACAGCGGTATATTTTACTATAATTGTATTGTCACGATTATTATACTCAAATTATTAGAAACAATGGAAAAATTGAGTATATATAACGTGCATAATGAAACAATGGCTTTTCACAATGAAAATGCTGTTTACCTCATCTTGTTCAAACAATAAGTACATTCATTTTCTTATATTAGTCAATATAAATACCTAATGGATAAAATAAAACATTAATGTCCATCTCATTAATCATCCAACCAAAGATTACGTTCAAATTAAAAGGAAAAATACAGTATTTAGGAGAATGACTGCCATCTTTTTGAAATAGATAGAACGTATAAAAACACATTTAAAAAAGTTTAACAAAATGTATGGCAAAAATCAGCAGTTTCCATGTAGAAAAATACAAAGTTTCGTTTTTAAGGTGCTTTATCTCTAATAATAATGCAGATTTTTTACTGAGTTTTATAAAGTAAATGCAGAAACAGAATACAAAAAAAAAACTCTAATGACAATTTCCTGTACAATTAACCATTTTCGTCCAAAAAAAAATGAAAAAGTTCCCATATCTCGTCCCACGATTTAGCAACATCACCGAACTCCGACCTATCTTACTTAAATCTTGATTGGTGGTTAGTTTATTTACTCTTACTTCGTTGACGTTACAATAATATTCGTATGAATAGAACTGTTCAGTTGTTCAGTGTGCAACCACTACTGGCAAGGCCACCTATGTTTTGATGTAATTTAAACATGTTTTGAATTACTGGACACAGTATCTGGTATATACCGTGCTTTGGTATATAAATAATGGATATTTTGTTTTGCAATGGGAAGTCGGTGTAAGCACTATGTTTTGACATTCAATATCTTTTAAGCCAGAGTTGAAAACGGAGCGTAATCTATTTTAAAAGATGCACCCAAATACAGTAAGTACATAAATACATAAAGATCATTTTTGAATAAAATGTAAGTTACTGTGTTTTGGCATCGAGCATCCGGGTAAACTATGAATGAGGAATTACAACATCCACCCTACAGCCCTGACATTGCCCTGTCACTATTATCTCTTTCAAAAACTCAAAAAACACTTGAGAGGGCGTTAATTTTTATCGAATGGCATCGTGGATAACGCTGTGGGATCGTATTTCTGGGAATTACCAAAAGAATTTTTTTTAAGGCATAGCGTTATTAAAGAAACGTTGGAATAAGTGTATTAGTGTTAATGGTTGTTACGTTGAAAAAGATTTTTTTTATTTTCAACTCATTTCTTTCACAGCTAGGTAGATAACATAAAAAATTCTACTCGTAATTTGTTTAATTAAGGTTACAGTTAAAGAAAAAAAGTTATACTTCATTTTCAATATATTTTCACTTAATAATTATTACAATGCGGTATTATTTAAATATTACTCTTACTTAAAATATAGAACTTCTACTGCAGCAACTCTATAAAATAAATTCGTGTTTGGGAGCATTAGAATTAAAATTAAATTCGTTAAAAAAATTCATTAATATTCAATTACAAACTAATTTTCTAGTATAAGCATTTTAGAAAAAACTTATGTAAACAAAATGATAGGTATTTTTGCCTCTACACATTTATACCGCCGTATTAACATATTGTATAAAAAATATTTCGTAGGTGACAATTGCAGCTGCAATCTGAAAAGAAAAGAAGTTAATTTTAGTATATTATCGTGATGCAACCAATTTCATTCTAAATATACGTAGATGAGATCAAGTGCGACAATTCGTCTATCCTATTTGTTGTTTCAAGTGGTACTTAAAGTAAATGAGGTTATTTGCATAAACGTCTATTTTCATCTGTAGTTCATCTGTAGATGTCTTTTTTCATCTCAATACCACTTAAATAGGAGTGATAAACATGATCATATGAAGGTAATTAAAAACGTGTAAGGTAAGTGAACCAAAGGTACTTAACATTTTTTAATAATACTTTTGGTGAGACATAAATACTTGAAAATGTCTAGAAGAGTCTTTCTAGTAAATTAAACTGTGTATTCAATGGACTCTCATTGAAAACATATTTGTACATTTTTAATTTCGCTAGGGTACCACCTTTGGTGGTACCCTAGCTGAAATTTCTTGAAAAATCATTTTTTTTAAATGTGGAAAAAAGAATTACTGTGTGATATACTAGGAAAACGTCTTATTTTATTATTTTTTAAATGAATGCAAGTGTTACTTTTATTCAAACAACATTAAAAAATATTAACAAACGGTGTTTCAATCTGAATCCTCACACAAGTTGCGCACAAATGATGATATTTTGTCATCAACAGTGAGTCCCTCACACTCTTTATGGACATATCGCATGCATCTTGTACATAATCGCATGTCAATCCTCGTGTCTGTTTTAGACAAATGGAAATACCAGCTATCACACACATTTGAAGAACTCTGGAGACCACTTGCGATAAGTAAGGCATCGGCCGAACATTCGAAACTCTTGTTGTTCTGCAATTGGTTTTTGGCCTGCGATGATTTCTTTTGTCACCTCTTTACCCTTCTTCTTCGATTTAGTCGCAGTTTTATTCTGACTTCTTGACTGGAAAAGAAATGCAACAACTTTCTCTGCTTGATAGGTCAAAGCTTTTCGTCTTTTGGTAACAGATTTATTTTCTGTCAATTTTGTCGACTTCATCAATCCTCAAATGGTTACTGAAGTCCCAACGCTGAGGTTTTCATCGTAGGAGTGTTCAGAGTCTGTCTCAGAAAGAGTACTACAATCTAGGTCTCGAGAAGATGAAGTCATCATTAAAGCCCTCTTCCGTTTACCACTAGTCTTTGGATTTTGGGATTCTGCTTGTATTCTCAAAGTGCCAGGTGTTGGATCCAGGTTGTCAGGCTCTGCTTGGATTCGTGGCTGGAAGGTCAGGTCACTCGGAGCAATGGCCTCATCAGGGATCCTGTTAGGATTAAAAGCGTAAATACCCGTTGCTTCAAACCCAGCACTTACGTTCTTTGGTGTTAGGGCCCTATTCCATGCTGCAGTAAATATTTTCCCGAGATAACTTCTTCTAATTGTTCTAGTAATATTCGAGTTGTCACTCGAGGAGTTTTGAGTCCAAAACAACATAACTTCATCATCCCGATAAGATTCGAATGGCTTGAATACTGACTTGTCTAGCGGCTGTAGTTCGTGTGTAGTGTTGCTTGGTAGGCAATACAGAGTTGTGTCATGGGCATCTGCTTTTTTGTATCCAAATGAGAATAAGCACCATCAAATATAAAAAGAATAGGCCCTGACGTTCTGTAGTTGGCAAAATAGGTAAGCCATTTCACAAATGTCTGTGAGGTTATTGATCCTTTAGGATTCATGAAAACTGCACTTCCTTGAGCCAAGTGCTCCTTCCATTCTGGCCTCATTCGATCTCCAGAGAATAACAAAAAGAATTATATTTCCTAAGGCATTGCCACATGCAACAATTGCTACATTTATACCGTACTCTGGAGCAATGTTGTGAACACATTTGGCCACTTTCCGAGTTAAAACGGTTTGTCGTTTGTGTAGACAGTCGTGTTCCTTCTTCGTCTATGTTGTAAATTGATTGTGGCTACTGGAGTACATCCAATTCAGTCATAGCCGCTAACAACTTGGTCAATGCTGCAAATGCTGCACACGCGTATGATACGGATGTCGTCGTTTCGCCTTCAGCACTGGATGTACAGAAGATTTCGAAATATTCAATTTCTGTACAACTTCTCTAATGCTTTCAGTATCTTCTTCAAAGTTATCTGAAATAGCCCCTTCGTTTTCAACAGTGCATACAGTCCTGGAGTTTCATTTAATTACTTTAATACATTTCAAAGCTAATTTCTTATGTAAATATTAAATAAAACTTTAAGGGCAACGTTGTTGTTCTCTTTTATTTAATAAGTCGTATTTAATAAACATTTATTTCGGCATACTGCATACGTCTTATATGCTCATCATTAGAGACCCCCATCCTAGATCTCACAGAGGCGTGTAGAAGCGAGAGGTTCAGGAGACTCACATTATCAGAGCTTCGTGTGCTATATAAATTTCAGAACAACCTGTCTTATCCGAACTAATATGGCGACCGGCCAATCCGGATATGGTAAAATCCGAACATTACAAGGTCAATTACAAATAGCTAGAGGGCCAGAAATAATGAACACGTTGGTTGTTGAATGTTTTGTTAGACGTTTCTATTGGTTTAGTATTTGTATTTATACAAAAAATTAGATGTGTAGATTTCTGCATATCCAGGCAATCTCTGCAATCTGACTCCTCTTCATTGCAAACAGTTTCATTAACTTATTCTGGTTTCTCCGCAGTCCATTTTTCAGTTGATTCGTTACCTAACAGTTTCTTCCATGACTTAACCAGTGCAAGCGGTTTTATTTCAATCCCATGCTTGGGATACCCACATCACCACATCTAACATGTCCACCTTCTTTAAAGATTCCATAACACTTTCACCCTCGTCCATTCCAGCAATCAACAGAGTACTAACTCACGGCGATAGGTATGTTTCAGTAATTCGAGCACACCTTGGCCCATAGGTTAACAAAGGGATGTCACATCTGAGGATAAAAACACGCATTTTATGTAACTATTTCTCAATTCTTCTTCACTTGGGTGTGAGAGTACATTTACTAGTAGGAGCACTGCTTTTCTTAGCAAATGATTTTTTGCTAAATTCAACTTGTGGCACAAACTCCTTCTGAAACGAAACAGTAAATATTTCACAGTTCATCCATGCCCTACCTTGTTATCTATAGCAAACTGGCAGGGAAGACAAATCTTTAAAGTTTTTGAAAACCCTGGGCTTTTTAGATTTTCCATTAAATTCCAGTGAAAGTTTGCGAACTTCTGTAGCATTGTTACAAGCTAAACTAGTCATTCCCTCCTTTTTCTTTTTATACACTGTGGACTAGATTCTTGTTTTGAAGTCAAAGTTTAGGCCGGCAGCATTTTATAGTTCAGCTCAGTTTAGTCAGAATTGGAGAGCTGTTCTCCAGAAATTCCATGTTTGCCTATAAAGCTGCGTAAACACGTTTTGAAGTGATCAACATCTTCTTGGTTAGCAGAAAATTTTTCACTGTTGATCTGCAGTTTCCGCACACCATAACGATATTTCCAACTTTCTAACCATCCCTCACATGCTTTAAACTGTTCATCGGCTCCGATTTCTTTCTTAAAGTTCAAAGTCTTTTCTTTTAGCAAAGGCCCTGAAATAGATAATCGTTTCCCTCTTCTTTGGGTAAACCAAAGATATAAAGCCTCATTCAATTGGTTGTTTATGGTTTTCTTCATCATTTTTAGTTTTTTTTTCCCGCACTTGTTGAAGTTTGCGATGAGCACCACTTCTAAATTTCTCCTCGTTTTTTCCAGTCATTCACAGTGCACATCTTCTCAGCTATTTCACCAGCATTCAATTTCTTTAGAGTACGAAACTTTTCATCCATTGTCACAACAGTTTTCTTCCTTTTCTTCGTCATTTTAGCAAAGAACAACGATAAATAATAACAAAAATAAAAATTAACAACGATAAAATATTATAACCATGGTTAACAATATCGATAACACTTGCAAAACAAACTCTAGGCACTACTAGGATGCATGCGCACAGCATAAAGCTGCTAATGTTTTGTATGTATGTAACGTGTCTTCCAACAGGGACTTCCGAACTTTGACAGTTGATAACGGTCATCTTGTTGAAACTACATCTGTCAAATTAGTTGTCATTTATTCAGTCTGTTTTGCCAAATCACCATGGACGGATATAGCATTCAACAACACGTGCAAATAATAAAATTGTTTTATCAAAATGGGTGTTCTGTTCGGGCAACGTACCGCGCACTTCGCCCATTTTACGGTCGCCATAATCGTCCTACCGAGAGGACTATTCGCAATGTGGTGGATAAATTTGAGTCCACTGATCTGCCGAAAACATCGCCGCTGTCCGTGAGAGTGTGCAGGAGAATCCGAGGCAGTCGATTTCGCGTCGCTCACAAGAACTCGGCCTTTCCCAGACCACAACTTGGCGAATTTTGCGTCGTGACTTGGGCCTGCATCCGTACAAAATTCAACTGACCCAGGAACTGAAAGTAAACGACCATAGACAACGACGTGTGTTCACTGAATGGGCTCTGGAGCAGTTTGCAACTGACCCCAACTGACCCTAATTTTCATCGAAAAATCATCTTCAGCGATGAGGCCCATTTCTGGATGAATGGGTACGTGAACAAACAAAATTGTCGAATTTGGGACGATACCAATCCACATGAGATCCAAGAGCGTCCAATGCATCCCGAAAAAGTCACTGTCTGGTGTGGATTTTGGGCTGGCGGCGTCATCGGTCCATATTTATTTAAGAACGACGTTGGCCAGGCCATCACTGTCAACGGCGAGCGCTATAGGTCGACGATTACCAACTTCTTTTGGCCTGAATTGGATGATCTGGACACCAACGACATGTGGTTTCAACAGGACGACGCTACGGGCCACACAGCTCATGCCACATTGGATATTCTGCACGAGCGATTTGAGGGCATGGTCATCTCACGTGGAGGTGATGTGAACTGGCCACCGAGATCGTGCGATTTGACCCCGTTAGACTTTTTCTCGTGGGGTTTTCTTATGTCGCAGGTGTATGCGAATAAGCCACAAACCACAGCGGTCCTCAAAGCCAACATAACCCATGCCATCGGTCAAATTCGGCCTGATTTATGCGCCAGAGTCATGGAAAATTGGACATTTCGGATGCGCTCCACCCAGAGAAGCCGTGGCGGACATTTGAACGATGTTATATTCCACACATAATGGCATCAATAGGCCTTTCAAACGAATAAAAAATTTCGATGATATCTCACACACACTTTGTTTTATTTCAATTTAAAGATAGGAAGCGCTTAATGAAAGACCCGTTATTTAAATGGGGATGCGCAGACTTGGTGGGCAAGCAACATTCCAGCTGCAACTTTAACTTTTCCATCTCTCTCATCTGGCACATTATCTCGCACACAAATTTCGCTAAATAAAATTGAAAAATTAGTTTGGAGATACGTCGGGATATGGGAAGGTTCGGATATCACAGGTCCGGATAAGACAAGTTGTGCTGTATGTTGATTGAATTACCAAAATGTATAATTACTAATAGTCGAGAGTTGTATCAGTTATTTAGAATTATACTTTAAGTCGGAGAATAAAAATACAGTAACGATTTTTAGAGGCGGAGTTTTATTAGGTCCATCTTAGTTGAACTTCAGCAATATAATGCTCTAAATCTAATACAAAGTATTCGTATGTAGCCCTAACACTAGACTAAACAAAAATATAAAAAACTTACGGCATCTTAAGCCCGTGAGAAAGCGATAAGAAAACATCGGTAACGTTCCGAATCTGTAGAAACCAATATTTAATATGTAAACATTTGGCATTTCTACGTATACAAGGATTTTCACTTACAATATAACATACGTATTGCCGTGGATTTTTCCCCGAACAAAGAAATTGAAAGAAACTATAAAAGACTATATATTTATGTACATTTTATTCCAGAGAGATAATTATAAAGATTTGATATTTTATGTAAAAATTTATTATAATGTGTATTTTGATCCACGACTGTAGGACGTTCGAGCCAGTGATGTTTGCAGTTCCCGACACTTTAGAAGTTATAGTGGTAGTTGCTCTTTTGATTTTATGTTAGATATGCTGATATTTTTCATTTCCGGAGGGAAGAAGAATTAGAGATCAACTTGTCATTGTACAGATAGGTCGAAGTTTTTATCGCTGAATAGAACTTCCTTTTTTATTCAAATATTTTGAAATAAAATTCGGTTTATTGTTAGTGTTGTGATATTGATGTGTTTAAAAGTAATTCTCGATTTTATTACGAGTCTTTTATACTTGTAATTTTGATTCAAATGACCTATCTGTAGTCTCTCTTGTAATAGTTTTTTTTTTTGTGAAGTGGCTACATTAATTAATGTATGTATATTTCTGTTAATATATTTATGTATTTAGAAATAATTCTATAACATGGTTGAGCTCAGTAAAATCATTAATTTTAGTTTATAAAATATATTTTGTAATCAGAGAAATATTAAGAAAAGTTATCAGATTTTTTTGGAAGTGTATTTTTTTCAAATAAAATGTTCTAGAAGGATAGAAGGTGGGAAATTGATTTGTATCATGTTAGTGTGCGCATGATTTAAAATTTAGATTGCGTGTGAATATAGATAGTTTTCTATTTGACGTTTGATATTGGGATAACGTAATTGTTGATATCTGATAGTTTTTTCTAAATATTTAAGTTGTAATTTTGCTCGCGGTCAATTTTTGTGAGGTTTTTAGTCTAGTGTAGCAGTCATATTTTACACAAGTTTTCTTCACTTGATAGATGTTTCAATACAACTTTATACTTTGTAAAGTTTAATTTTTCTTTTTTTTTCTTTTTACGGGAGTAAAAAATTTTGCGGGGAAAATTTTTGTTTGTTTTCCTAATACCTTTTGTTTCTTTATTCTTGTGCCACGTACCCTACGAGGGTAAACTCTGAAGATTGAAGAGCTCCAGGAAGGCGTATCCGACTAGAGTATAGCAGGGCAAGCTACTGTGTATTGTGATCTAAAGTTAAATAAGCAATTAACATCACAATTCACTGCAGTATGTAGTACATGAATACATCAACAGCTGTCATAGTGTGAAGTAGTTTATAGACATATTTACGAATAAGCGTAGGTGTGATTAGAAACGAAAAGCATTTTTCTAAATAACCCGTATTTTTATTTCAATAAAGTGACGCCACTGCTTGCCTACCTAAGTGATGGTCTTTACTCATCATCACATTATTTAAATCATTTTATTTCAATCATTTTCATTATTGCTAGGACGTTACAACTAGCTCGGAACAAACCAACATACACAAGCCACAACCGTCTATCTTTTAATTTGGCGCTTCCACGTGGTAAAATACACCACCTACTAGCGTTCTTTTAACAATATACAAAATTTTGTCACAAATTTAATGACACATCCTGTATAAGCAATTAATATAAATGTCTTACATTCAATATTAGTCCTCTAGTCACAGAAAAAAAGTTCATTCCAGATAATGCCATGTTAATAGTTCCAATTTGTTGCAATAATCTCTCTGACTAAAAAGAAAATAATATTAATGATAATTATAACAACAGCAATATATATATTTAGACAACTAAATAGTATGAGCGATACTCGTAAATTGAAATTACGAAATAGTCTTTTTTTCCTTTAAAAATTGGATCCAAAAGTAAAATTATATAAATAAAACAATGTAACGAAATATACACATTTTTATTTTTAAGTGTAGAGAAAGTTTAAGCAGAAGATGGAATAAAATATCAATATTTACCTCGGGATTGAAAATTTTGAGGCAACTCAGTAATTTCAGAGACCTTTTACTTTCATCATCTATGCGTGCAATAAATAAACATACAGCTAACGTCCTCAATAATAGTAAACCAAAAGAATAGAAGAAATATACACTCTCCAAGATAGTGCTCCGTTTTCTGTAAATTAAATATATGTTTTGATTTATTTTATTAAGTCACGCTAAATCTTTATAAATTTCTAAAATAATTTATGAAAAGTAATAAAAACATATTTAATAGATTACTTACGCAACACTTCCGTGTAACTGTACCAAAACAAAATATAAATTGCTACTAAACGACAGGAGAATAATGGGAGATATTTTATCTTCTAATCGTATTGACAATTCACATAGTTTATTATACTGTCGCCGTATGTCAGTCCACGCCATAATTTTAACCTGAAAAACAATAAAATAAATACGAAACTGCTATTGCACACAAATTAAAAAAATTAAGAAATAGTAAATCTTTCAAGCATTTCTGTGAGGAAGATAATAAACGATTATCGTTTTACTAATACTAGCATAGTTCTGCAAAGTTGTTCACCATAGATCTTCAAGAATTAATTAAATTAAATTGAACAGAACTTATGTAACGGTGCAAATTCCATCCAATTCTATGCGTTGAAGCAATTAATCAATAGATAACGTAGAAAAGATCTATTAAATATGCAGCATGTGCCACGAACAGAATATTTAACAATTTATTTTCGCTGTAGTGATCTAATGGTTAAATAAATTAGGCTACAAATTCGAGATTCGTGTTCCAGACCTCGAATTATGATGGCTAACGTTATTGCTATGCGTAACGTTAGACCAGTCTCTGACGTTAAAGCAGCACCTCTATAAAACCAGTCAAAATGTGTAGATCCGCAATATGATTCATAAACATGCCAACAATTCATGGGGAGCGAATACTCTTCTGCTGAATACTGTGCTGCTGTCTGGTATTGAAACTCTCACAACAAGCTAGTGATATTCAACTTAACTATACAATGAAGATCGTCACAGGTAGTGTTAGATCCACTCCTAGTCTCTGGCTACCGATTCTTTCTAACATTGCCCCGCCGGATATCAGGCGTCTCGCTGCACCACAGAATTAATAAGCTAAGACTATCTTAGCCTAATAACATACACGATAATTTGGTGAGCGTCCCCAAGACCCGACTGAAATCTAGGAGACAGATTTGGCTAGATATGGAAGTTTAGCATCCAATAAATGTGAATGATTGCTGGATAGTCCTCCTCGAACAAAACCCTGAATTGAGGAATAAAAATAGAATTTCTAATCCTTCAGAACCTCTGTCGGGCGTAACCTTCTCACGCAATGGTCTCAAATAAGTTCCACACAGGCAACAAATTAGTTTCATGACCTTTTTTGTCATAAAAGTGATTTATACACTAATATCTAAAATTTGATTTCGGTTCTCATACGAAATAAATAAATTGATAATCTATCAAGAAGTTGCAACATAGAAGTCAAGATTGTACACCATAAATTGATAAAAAACAAATCATACTAACATATACAATGTACTAAGGAGATGCTAATGCTTCGATAGAATCTTTCTTCACTGTGAATACTAGTATCTTAACAGTAGTCAAACTCTGCAAATCACTACATTCGCACAAATATTCTTTTAATGCTGTTGATCCTTTTGTAATATTTTAATTTCAAACTGCATTTGTGCCATTTAGATTAGCGTTTTTTTATAGTCACATATCAAAGAATTAAAGAATCATTAATTTATCCTTTTTTGTCTTGAACGTTACATAATTTCTTTATCGAAAAATAAATTAGTACATATAGCTCAAAGTGATTTTTCATTCATTATTTGACTAGTACATTCATAAAATTCTTGGATCATTTAAAAGTTGTTTAAACCGTTTTGTAATTAATTTGGTGTATTTAATTTTTGCGTTGATGCATTAGATTAGAAAGAAATTTTACGACTCAATTTAATTAAGGATTACGTGCTTAAGAATGTATTTCTTTTGTTTTAATTTTATATAATTAGCGTCATAGGATACGTAGAAATAAGGTTATGTGTATAAGGTTTAATTTCGTTTGTAAATGCGTACACTGGAGATCTCTCGTTAACGTATACAGGCTCGTGCAAAAGATATAGTTTCTTGTTTCATTTTGCAATTTAAATTTATAAGTAAATAATGTTAACGATTAACAATTATATATTTATTTAATTATTATTAATTATTATATTACTTTAATTTAATTATATACAGGGCTTCACCCATTCTGATATGTTTGAAACTTATTAACTTTTCCGTTCTAGTTTGTCTTGTGAATAAACTCGGTTCTTTTACTTCTTATCAGCTCCTGTATTCGGACTATTTTTTCCCCTTGGTGCGTGACGACAAGCAGCTCTTAAACCCCAGTGGCGCCATTTTTAACATTGTAACGGGTTGATTTTGCCCCTTTGTCACTTTTGATCGCCTGGTCAATAAGTTATGAATGGATCTCTATATCGTAAAATTTTGCTTATATTTTGTAATTTCTATATTAAAAAATTTGTGGAATGTTTTTCTTTTGCAAATATTTATTCATCATTAGATGAAATTGGAAATTTCATTGTAGTAATTTTGTAAGTTTTATTTTAAATTTAATTAATTGCGATATATTAGCAAGGGTATGTATGCAACCTTGTATACATCAAAGTTTAGATTTAGTATCGTTCATATGTTACCCTTGTAGATGGCATTGGAATTTTCGATAAAATGGTAGAGTAGTATGGTAAACATTTTCTTTGAGTACATTGTAACAGTTTTAGTGCGAATCTTTATTTTAAAATTAATTATAATTGCTTACGGCTTGTCTTTAGTGAATTTAGCTAGAATGGTCAAATGGTGTTTTCTTTTAATATCTCTTTTGCTATATTAAATTGTCAGAGACATCTTTGGATTATTTTCTGGACCATGGTCCTTAATTAGAAATTCCTTCTGTTCAAGTAATTAATTGAAATTCCTCCTCAATTGGGTTTTGTCTTTTATTGCCTTAATTTTGGTGCAGCGAAGTGTTTTTCTAAGACTATAATTCTTATTTAAATTCTTCTCTACAGTGGCTTCACCTATCGTTTGTTTTTGTAAGAACTACGTATCTTTACGTATAAAAGCATCGAGTGTGCGAAATCTCGCCCTCTTGCAATGTAGCCATCACTTGGAACTGGGAAAACATTCGGGGCTGTAAATCATTTGAGAATTTAAATTATTAATGACTTACTAATTACTAAAAGTAGCTAATTATTTCGCTAATGCGAATAGAGTCATTATAATTAATATAAACGATAGTAAGGATATAGTGAGATATCAGCATCGTTTATCGCTGGTTTTACCGGTTTTAGATTTTCTATGTGAGACCACAATTTCCTTCCGATGCACGATCTTTTACCCTACTGTAGGTGAGTTTACCCACGATGTCCATTGTTTCTTTATTATCATTTATTTTTGCTACTTTCGTTTTCTTTCTTTCTTGAATTTAAAAGGGTTTATGCACGACGCCTAAAATTCAAGCACAAGGTGTAAAATTTACACACGAGGCGTAAAGTTCACGCAAGAGGCCTAAAATTCCTTATAAAACTTTCTGGGGTGAGCCCCATGTCCAAGGATTTTGGTGGATAATTCATTGCTAGAAGCTGAGCGGAGTGTCTACCATTGTTAAAGACGAGTCGTAAGCCGCTTCCAACAAAGATTTTACTAGTAGTTTTAGTCAATCATATGTGGGGCAGACAAACATGCGAGTTAGCGTGAGAAGAGAAGAACACCAAAACGCGGTCGTCAAGAAAGAAGTAACGTCATCGTTAGCACAACATAAACTTCTGACAGGGCACTCTATCGACTTTGAAAACATGAAGATCCTAGCCAAAAGTAAAAACCTAACGACGAAAATTACAATAGAAGCGATAGAAATAGAAAAGCGTCCTAAGTGCTTAAATAAACGTGACGACGGCCAGCGCTTACCGCATACATGGAAACCGCTCCTAGCTCACCGACAGATAAAAATACAACCAAATCCCGACAGATCGCAACCCCTACATAGACACACGGACCGACCAGGGAACTTACAGGCACTCGTAAGGCACACCCAATTACACGAAGCCGCGCACGCATGACGTCAATAGTGGGACGCCCCCTCCCGACACAGCAGCATATAACAAGAGGTAGTGCTAGGCGCACATCAGACGATCTCCAGCTCTAACCAGCGACAGACCGACTAGCTCCTGAAGATGACGAGTGCGATCTCGTTGAAACGTAGAGTAAATAGTCCTTTTCAGGACAAAACTCACACGCGGAGCTCAAGAACCCGAGAAACTACACCTTCATCATACGTCCGCGAGAACATCAAGAGTAACATATATATATATATATATATATATATATATATATATATATATATATATATATGTACATATATATATATATATATATATATATATAATAACTTCGTGACCTTGGTATGATATGGTAAACCTAATCAGTAGGCGATTAAAGGTCTGTATATTACTTCAAAATATATGTATTTAAAAAACTCTACATGTTTCGGCTGCATACGCCTTTTTCAAGAGAATTCAAAATATGAATGACAGGATATAAATGTCAAGTAATTAAGTTATTAAAGGCGTATGCAGCCGAAACATGTAGAGTTTTTTAAATACATATATTTTGAAGTAATATACAGACCTTTAATCGCCTACTGATTAGGTTTACTATATATATATATATATGTACATATATATGTCGTAAATTATATAGTCATTTTTTTGTATTTTAGAGTCTATCGAACACCCTTAATTTTACTTGCACAGAGTAATCGAAATTTCATTACGTACTAGGGTCATGTTAAATTTGTTTTATTCGATTTATTGTTGATAACGTAAGAAACATTTTTAAATTTTAAATATTTATTATCACTTTGTAGAACGGTATACTATAGACCAATGTATGTCTAAAATTTATAGTATATTTTCACTGTTCAATTTTCTTTATTACGATTTTAAATTGTAGATTGATTGTGTTTTTTTAATATTTAATAATCTAACTATTATACTGAGTATGTATAGAATCTCGATGTGAGATTTATCGAAAGATCTTTAGATAATTTACCAACTGATTATCTAGATTAAGTATGCAAATTATTTATTAATGACTTAAATACTGAGATCATATACTTCTGTTTTATAACATTCATTTTTCTAAATTCGTAAGTATAATGTTACTTCAATTTAAACTTCAGTATTTATTTGCTTTTCGGATGCATATTAAATGTGCATTATTATTCTATAAGTAACAATTAAGTCAACACCTCAGTATCAATTTAATACCTTTATTTAAAGTTTATTTATATAACTTCTGTAATCATTAAGCAAGTTGGTCACTGTTATTTGTTTTAATTTTTAATTCATTATTATTTGTGGTTCATGAGCCTTATTCAGATTTTGCATTATTTTTTTATTGTTATATTTCAATCTATATTTCGCATGTATATTGCTATTATGTTCGACAGATATGCTTGTTGATATATATTGTCTGTCGTTAATAAAGTACACTTTGTTATTGTTATCTTATTTGGAGTTTTATTGTTGTTGTAGTAATTGTCTACGTATTACCTGTAATTTATTTAGCTTACTTTCGGCGGTGTCTATGTTCGCTGTACCAGTTTGAGATTATAAACACGGTGGCGCCTAGGATTAAAAAGAAATTCTCCCTAGCTTGCCTCCTAACTGAGTTAGCATCTCAACTGAAGATCCCGGGGGCAATCTTGTTGTTGGGTAAGTTGGTAAGCTATTAGGTAGTACGTTGTGCAGGAAGGCGCAGGCACTAGTGCTAGAGAAAGCATGTAGTAACATATAGTCAGTTTATAAACGTTTCGATAGAAATCGCACGACCATCTTCACTTGTTAATTTAAGATCATCCACCCACGCAAGGTAAGTTCGAGGAGGGTTGATGGATTGCGCAATATTTTAACAAAGCCAGTTTTTGTGAACTTTTTATTGTTGCACGCTACATGTAGCAACTCTCCAAATCATCGTGTAGGAAGGTTGTTAGTAATCCGGCAGCATCTAAATTCTAAATGATAGCGAGACGTCTGATATCAGGCGGACCAATGTTAGAAAGAGTCGGTAGCCAGAGACTAGGTGTAGATCTAACAGTACCGGTGACGATTATCATTCTATCATTAAGTTGTATATCTATTAGCTTGGTGTGAGAGCTTCGATACCAGATAGCAGCACAGTTTCAGCAGAAAATAGTGAAGTTAAAATGATACCAAAATATTTAATATAAACTAAATTTTGTTCACATCTTAAAAACATAGTTTTAAAGGTATACTACAAAAACGACATTAATTATATTTATTACTGAAACTTATATTTAAAAGAACAACTGAGAAAAAACTTTTACAACCATAACGAGAAAAAATAACCAGAGCTAGTTATATGTTTAAAAATCCTCGAGCAGCAAAGATATAATAAGAAGAGAATTCGTAATTTACCTCATTGGAAAAACGAATTCTACTATTAATAAGTGCTAACATTGTTGCGAAAGCCATACTCATCATTATCACAAATACGTCCATAAAATTCCAATAAAACGTGTTTATAATGCTCATAAACTGAAACATATTTTTGTCGATAATTATGTACATAAATTAAAATGTCTAACTCACCCTCAGAAAGATTCCCAAAGATAATGTATACGGGATATAATTAAAAACATACAAATCACGAGACATAAAATTTTCATAGGCGCTAAGTGAGCTGTTTACTTTAGACTCCTCGCTTGTTACACAATGTGTAATAAATAAACCATGTTCCACTGTCAAAATATAAACAGCAAATACATTAGAAAAATATTTATATAGTAATATGAAAATGTTTAAAAACATATGTGCATATGTACACATGTGACGTACAGACACGTGTTTCGAAATCATTCTAGTTCTCGTCAGTGTATGAGGAGAAGAAGCACATCAAAAGCTTGCGTTACTGCTAATATAAGCACAATTTTGTACGTCATACATCATAATAAAACATCTCAAGACATCAGACGACCAAGATAGGTACGCCGGCAAATGATTATAAATAAATAAACAAGAAAAGTTTCTTTCTAAGAAAAATAATATTAAGTCAGAGATGTGGAAATATGTAAGCAGAGACGTGGAAGGAATAGACGTGTATCATAAGCTTATATAAAAAGCCTTGAAAATAAGAGAATACTGTAAGACAAACATATACTCGTAATATTACATAGTATCGGTAAGTTAAAGGAAACTTATACAAAATATTTTTCAATAATAATTATTGGAGCCTTTAGAGGACCTTTAAGGAAGGCATTTATCCTAACAAACTTATTGAAGGAAAGCTAACCGTTAGCTAAAAAAAATAAAATTCGTTAAAAGTCGTCATTCATCTTTTACGCCTTTATGTTCAAAAACACATTAAAAATCCATTACAGTGCTTTTCATTTGCTTTTCCCTTGTTGTCAATTGTGTTTAATAGATAATATAACTATACTAGATAGAAGGGCCACTTAATAATAAACTAGCGATTACAATATTGCATGCCATCTAACGGGCTGGTGGATTGTAAACGCGGGAAAATTTGAAAAACTTGTTATTTAGGACATTTTTTAAATTTATTTCAATTATTATCGAGTAGGCAAGGCCGCGATTTGGCCAGACAGACGCCTGGCGTCGGCGACAATTTCAGTTTCAAACCAATGACTATTTCGAATTATTTAAAATTTTAGTGCCGGTACTGGGAATCGAACCCGAGCTGCCTGGGTGAGAACCAGGTATCCTAGCCACTAGACCATACCGGAGATATGAATAGTATGTTGTAAAATACATAAATACAAAACAATTATGGCGACATCAACAACAATTGCTAACAACGCCTCTACCGGGCTGGTGGAAAGCAAATTATGTGTATTGGTCGGGCATATGTAGTGAATATACGGTGCCCCGTTTCTATTAGTAGTTGCTATGCATGTCAAATAATTTCCTCGTATGTCAAATGTATATCACTTTTTGTCAGTTCAGACGCACGTTTAGCTGCAAATAACATGAATGGTGAAAGACGAAGGAAAGCTGTAACAAGCGATGAGGTGCGTTCTTTCATTATTAGAGGTATGAATAGTGGGCATTCGTCAATCGTCATCATAGGACAACAGTTTAGTGTACGACCCAATACTGTAAGAAAAAATGATGCCAATTATCGAAAAACAAATCATCGTTCATCGGCCAAAAGAATTAACTATAGAGCAAAACGAAAGTCTTTGCAATTGGATTGATTAATATTGTTCCCTAACACTTGAAAAGTTAAGAACTAAATTATTAGAAGAAAATCCTCAATTGTAAATTAGCTTAGCCACCATAAGTAAGGCTTTCAGGGGATTTCACTATTCCATGAAACAAATTTCATTTGTACCAGAAATACGCAACACACCGGAAAATATTTGAGCAAGATTTGCTTATGCTGTTCAGTACAACAGAATAATGGTTGAAAGAGAAAAAATATTTTTTATCGATGAATGTGGAGTTCAAGTATATTCGCGAATGGTGGAATGGTGGATTGCAGAAAAATAGCAAAGTAACGAAAGTTAAAGTCCAGATAAGAGGAAGAAATTATTCTATTGCTGCTGCAATGAATAGTTCTTCACTGTACTTATTTCAAATACAGGGCAGACCATATAATGCAGAACATTTTGAAGAATTTTTACTATTAACTATTTTAATATATCATTTACACGAAGATCATATCCAAGGCGCTCATTTCGTCATGGATAATGTTAAATTCCATAGAATCGAAGAAATCTTGCAACTAATAAGCTCAAGGACATTTTTAAACATTACTCCCGCATACAGTCCATTTTTAAATCCTATAGAACAATTATTTAATCAGTGCAAAGGTTTAGTTAAAAGAAACCAACCGAATAACCAAGATTAACTATACGACGGGGCACATAACGCATCCAAAAGCAATAACTGAACAAAATTGCTATAGTTGTTACATTCGGCATAGGGAATCCTATTTGGTAGATTGTTTAAACAGAAATGAGCGTCTGATGCAAAAAATTCGACGTAGGAACCGCAAAATCCGTATACAACATCATCAGGGGTGACGAAACATGGATATATGCGTATAAGCCGGAAACAAAGCAACAATCTACTGTATGGGTGTTCCAAAACGAACCGAACCCCACAAAAGTTATCATGCAAGGAGCACTTCCAAGAAAATGGTCGCTTGTTTCTTCAGCTGTACAGGACACATCGCAACAACTCCTTTAGAGGATCGAAAAACTGTTAACGCTGAAAGGTATACAGTAATTTGTTTGCCAAAAGTTATAGATCAAATCAGGAGCAACAACCGAAACGTCGCATTATTCTTCATCACGACAATGCGAGTTCCCATACAGCACGTCTAACAGTTGACTATTTGAAGAAGAAAAATGTTGAAATAATGTCTCATTGTTTCCAACTGTGAAACAAAAAATGCGTGGGCAGCGATTTTCAACACCTCAAGAAGCAGTCGAAGCCTTTGAAAACCATGTTTCTGAGATACAACCTTCAGAGTCGAAAAAATGTTTTAAGAACTGGCTCGTACGCATGCAAAAATGTATAGACCATAAAGGCGAATATTTTGAAAAACAATAAAATAGTGTTCCCGAAAATTTTGTTTTCTTCACAAAGGTGACCCTCGTACATACATTGCTAGTACCTATAAAACTTAAGTCAATTTTGGCAAATAAAATAAGATAATCTTGATTTACATTGATAGTGTACAGGTTCGTCCCTTCGAGCATAACAAAATATTTACAACCGAATACGTTGCAACTTTCTTCTTAGATTTAAATGTGAGTGATAGTGAAAGTAGCAGTGATAGTGACAATCTAAATATTTCTTTACTATACTTTATATTCCCTTCTTTAAATAACAATCGATTACGATGTTTCACATCTGCCAGGGGTCCCGTGACAGCTAATTTGTTTCTCATATTTTTATGTAACATAATGTTTTGGTATTTTGTACTGTTCAATAAATGTGAAAAGCATTTTATATAAAGTGAATCTGCTTTGGTAAAAGGGGAATCTTATTTGACTTACAATATCAACGTGACAAGATAGGGAAAACTCATTTGAAAAATAGTGAAACACAAAGCCAAAGAGGGAAAAGCAAATGTAAAGCACTATGTTTTTGCTTCGTTTATTATTCTTAATTTATACTAATGCCATTTTCGTTCGTATTATTCGTATTTTTCGTATTTTTTAAATATCACAATATTTCTACCTGCCTTATCAATCGAAATATCTAAATTGTGAGGCCGAGGCTGGATTCGGCATACCAAAATACATAAGAAACAGTCAAAAGTATTCCAGGAAGGAAAAAGATGGGTGTAAAGAAACTCAGTTAAGAAAGTCTTCATAAGGGGAAAGAATGGCAACAATTTTGGAATAATAAATAAAAAAAGATATCGTTCAAGTTAATGGTAAGTCTATTATGGTGTAATTTGTAATATTAAAAAGAACTAATATAGGCAGTAATTACATTCATTTTTAACCTTGCAATAGCTAACGTATACGGGTTGAGAACGTGTTGTTAATTGGAAGAGTGGAATAAACTTCGCAAAAGCTAGAAACTCCTAACAGTTAATGAAAGAAGACGAGACAAGTAAACATTTACAATTAAGTCTTAATTCTTAATTAACCTTATCACCAGGAAGTTCGTTGTCGCGAAAGGGTGTGTTCTGCATACTAGTACAAACTTAGTTTGTCGGATTGTAGTTTCGAACGCATTAAATAAGTCGACATTTACATGTAAGAATGTGATTTAATATTCATTAATTCTCACTTGCAGTAAATTCCAAATGTAAACATTTACAAGCAAGAAATAAATTAATAACACTTTAGGTATATATATATATATATATATATATATTATATATATATATATATATATATATATATATATATATATTAAAAATAATAGACTTTTTATTGGTTTAGCGACCTTTTATTGAATTTTGATGTTTTATTCTACGACGTTTCGACTTTTATTATTATTCAGTCTTTTTCAAGTACCTAGAAACAAGAATTAATACAATGAAAAGTACCTTGTTTCTAGGTACTTGAAAAAGACTGAATAATAATAAAAGTCGAAACGTAGTAGAATAAAACATCAAAATTCAATAAAAGGTCGCTAAACCAATAAAAAGTCTATTATTTTTAATATTAAGACACGGCCAATAAAATAAATAAGAAAAATAAAATTCTTATAAACACTAAATATATATATATATATATATATATATATATATATATATATATATATATATGTATGTATTAACAAAGCTTTTAAAAAAATAACAAGTGTTCATTTGACAAGTCAATCTAGGTTACTTTGAAATTTTGATAGAATAAGACGCAAATATATTAGTATGTGTTTGTTGTTCCATAAACGTAAATTCAAATGACATTTGATAATGTCAATCACAAATATCAGTGTGCATAAAATAATCGTGCGTCGATTCTGGTTTAAATAAATTGCTTCTCAGTTTTAAAATGGCTTTCACTTTAGAACATAAAATTTTTTTAGTCCAGGCTTATTTTCGATGTGGTAATAAAATTGACGGTTTATGGGTTTATTCAGTTCAAGATTGCATGGTAGAACTTCAAGTCGAGTTTCCACATTTTGTAATAGATTATATACAATTTAAGAATACTTTGGATGGAACTTTAAAACTTTTTTCTGAAACTGGTAGTCTCTTACGAAAATCAAGAAAATTAACTGCTCCGCTAGTTAAGAAACGTACACCTCAAGTTGTCAATCGTGTTGAAGAAATAATGGAAAATGAACCACAAACATCTGTTCGACATTTGAGTCAACAAATAAACCTTTCTGTTGGTACAACTCACAAGTTATTAAAAAAAGATATGCAACTTTATCCATACCTTGTCACAGCAGTACAAGAATTGTTAGAAATTGATTACCCACGTAGATTACAGTTTTGTAATTGGTTTGTAAATATGAACAATAATGGAGAACTTTCGCAGAGTCATCTTTACTGATGAAGCATGGTTTTATAAAACGGGATACCTAAATTCACAAAATACAAGAAATTGGAGTAGTGAAAATCCACATGTAATTAATGAAGAATCGCTACATCCAGAGAAAATTGGTGTTTGGGCAGGCATAAGCTAAAGGCGAATCATTGGACCAATATTTTTTCAGGGAACGTTAAATGCTCAAAGATACCGTACAGAAATTTTACAACCATTTGTCAATCAGTTGCATGATGATGAACTTCAAAATGCATATTTCCAACAAGACCTTGTCACTGTACTGCAGAATCTTTGGATTATTTAAGAGAATTTTTTGATGAGCGTATAATTAGTCGAAATACTGAAATTGCCTGGCCTGCACGTTCATGCGATTTAACACCTTGCGACTTCTTTTTGTGGCATTATCTAAAAAATAACATATTTCGAACACCTATATTGAATTTGAATGATATGCTACAGAGAATCGAAAAGAAATGCATGGAAATTAATAACAATCCAGTAATGTTGCAGAATATCATCAGAAATTTTGAAGGGAGAATTTAAAGTGCATTGATCTTGAAGGACAACATTTTCAACATTTGTTATAGTTTTCAATAAATACCTATTATTTGTTATTTATTTGTATGTATGAAACTGTCAAAATATACAACTTCGTAGGTTAAGTAGTAAATTTTAATTTACGAAATACTTCAAAATGTTCTCTGTAAATCACACGCTACTAGATTGACTTTTCAAATGAACACTTGTTACATTTAAACTTACATTTAAAAAAGCATGCGGAAAATATAATACTTTTACCTGCCGCCGCACCTAATATAACAAAAGGCAAAGATACAAAAAATTTAGGCAGAAGAATTTTACTTTGTATAAACTTTTCAGTACTTTGCCAGTAGCACATAAATTCAGGCCAATCTTTCGCTAATTTTAGAAATAATACGCTAACTGTAAATCCATTGAAAAAGAAAACGAATGTAGCTGCAACATAAAAAATTACATATTTTAAAAATAAAGTTTTTATACATTTTATAGGTAATGTACGAGGGCTGTTCTCTGTCCGCTGAACCTGGTAAAGTAAAACACAATTTATTTGCAAAAAACATTTATTTATAATTTTTCAAAGTATTCTCCTCCACAGTCAATGCATTTTTGCATCCGTGAAAACCAATCTTGAAATCATCTTCTGGCCCTAGATTGTTCATTTCAATTTAAAACCCATAAACCACTTCTACGGCCGATGCAAAACGTAAACCCCGTAATTTATCCTTTACCAGTGGAAATAAGAAGTCATTAGGTGCTAGGTCTGGACTACACGGTGAATGAGTCATTATTTCTATGTTTTAGGCATTCAAATACTCAGTTGTTCGAGCGTCAGGGCGGGCCCAAGCGTTATCTAGATGCAAGATGATCCTTCGTCTTGGATGTTTTTCGCGAACATTTTGGAGAACCTGAGACAGACAAACTGTAGTGTACCATTCTGAATTAACAATACGTCGATCCTCCAGTGCTACAGTGGAAATATGCCCAGTAATTCCAAAAAATGTGGCGACCATCTTCTTGTTTCCGCTTTTCTTCATGAACAACTTTTGTTGGAGCCGACTCATTCTCAAAGATCCAAACTTACGATTGTTTCTTTTTTCGGATCATAACAGTATAACCATGTTTCAACACTGGTGATGATGTTGTACACCAAATGAGACGATCCACGGTCAAAGCGATCTAGTGTAGATCTGCACCATCTCACACGGTCTCCTTTTTGAATTGAAGTCAAATTGTGGAGAATCCACAGAGAGCAAAGCTTACGATCCTTCAAATGTTTATGTAAAATAATGTTAATTGCTTTTATAAAATCTTTAAAGTTGCCTAAATGCTTCTGACAGTAGTATGCCGGTCCTTTTAAATCATGTTCCGAATAAGATCAATATTTTTTTCTGTAACTGCCGTTTTTGGCTTAGGAGGAAATAACACGATTTGTCAATAAACACTCGATTGATTTCCTCAAAACATTCTTTACAGCTTAAACTACGCTTGAAATTGTAAAAAATCACAGCTCGATTATGCTCCTTGTCCAGTTCCATGAGGATTACTATAAACTTATGTAACTTACAAACAATCGGGTATTTGACAACTGTCACTATAACTAAACTTGTAAACAACTAGATTGAAATTGTCAAACAAAATTTGTCACAAAATATCATCGCTTACTAGGCTCAGCGAAGAGAGAACAGCCCAAGTATTATTGTAGCTATTGGCACTATTCATAAAAACAGACACTAATAGTTGCTAGCCGTAAAACGTTCATTTCGCTGTGAATTTCAGGCATTCTAACTATGTATTTAATGCATATGCCTTATAAGTAGAGCTGGCAAATTGGGCCAACAGCCAGAGGCTGACGCTTAAAAGTTGACGCATAAAATAAATAGTAAGAAGTAAATTATGAAACATGCTTAAATACTTAACGTGTCCTCCGTAAAGTCACAAACGGGATAACATCTGTTAAATATTTCAATCATTAGATATTTATGCATTTTTATGGAATTAATGCGGTAACAAGTCGTTAGCATCTATAGAAATAATCTGACGCGTCGGTCGGGAGTGACTCATCACCAAGTCACAGCGCTCTCTCCAAAACTGATAGTTAGACCCGTTTTGACACCGAATTTTATATTTCGAAGAGTCTACGGTGAACAACGTTCTGATGTCATCCACCCGCTCCCCGTATCACGGCGTACCTCCAAGGTCACTTAAAGTCCTCATGTAATATGAGGACCTTGGGGTACCTCTGATACGCGGGGTGGGTGGAGGGTGGATGACATCAAAACGGGTCTACCTGTGGGGCGGGAGGGTAGCGAAATACCGCAGTCTGAGACTTTTTGGGATCCGAAATGTATCAGACGTACCCCAAAGTCTTCACGTTACATGAGGACATTGAAAGACCTTAGAGGTACGGCGTGATACGGCAAAATACCGCAATCTGGGTCTCAAGAAAGCGTAAGACACACACACGGTACCTTATGAGTAGAGTGGACCAATCCGGAGCGATATTGGTAAATATTTCATATAAAAGCCGAAAAACTCCAATAATTTATCAATTAATATATAGATATATATATATATATATATATATATATATATATATATAAGGTAAACTTAATAAGTCGGCGATTAAAGGTCTGGTTCATTACTTCATAGTATATATATTTAAAACAACCCTACATGTTTCGGCATGATGCCTTTGTCAAGGGAATAAAAAATATAAATGACAGAATATAAATGTCAAATAATTGAGTTGCTATGGTTTAAATTATTCAAAGATACATTCCAATAACAATAATAAGTCATGCCTTAGTATTCCAAAAAATATATAGCAAGGTGTGAACATGTGTGTTGTTCGCTGCCAGCAGCTTGTGTCTCTTTCTGGGTATGAACCTGTGTGTTGGTTGCTGCTGGCAGCTTGCGTCTCTCTCTAGGTGTGTGATTTTGTATTTGTGTGACCGCGTAAGTGTAGGGTTTTGTATGTTAGTGCGCTCGTGCATGTGTTTAGTGACCGGAAATAAATAGTCAAACATTTGGTATTGCCATGGGCTCTCCTTTAGCTGCTCCTATTGCAAATCTAGTAATGGAACATTTAGAACAAAACGTTATCAATTCATTAGACTTCCACCTCATTTTTTTCAAAAGATATGTTGATGATATCATAACATGTATTCCGACCAACAAAATAAACTATCTCTTAAATAAATTCAACAATTTTCACAACAAATTAAAATTCACTATTGAAGAAGAATTTAATAACAGTATTAATTTTCTTGATATTTCTTTGAGCTATGATAGACAGGGTACTATTTATACAAATTGGTATAATAAACCCACAGCTTCTTTTCGATATATGAATTACCACTCAAATGCTCCTACAGTATTCAATAAAATGATTATAAATAATCTGACTGATAGGGCAGTAAAACTGTCACATACTCAATACAGAAAGGATAACATCAAAAAAATTAAATCAATCTTAACTGATAATAACTATCCACCACAACTTATAGATCAAACTATTAAAAAAAGAGTACACCAAATATACAACACTGCAGACACCAATAAAAATTTGAACAATGACACAACATATATCACGATTCCATATGTTCCACAACTATCGGAAAAAATTAAATACACTTTAAAAAAATATGATATAGCTACAACATATAAACTTAGTAATACTAATAAATATTTATTTTCAAAACTTAAACCTAAAATAGAAAAAAATCGAGAAACACATGTCATATATAAAATACCATGTCGCGATTGCGATAGTTACTACATAGGCCAAACGAAACAATATTTATACAAAAGAATACAAGCCCACAAATACTCTAGAACAGACAAAACTGCTTTGTCTACACACAAACTACAACGCGATCACCATTTCGATTTTGAGAACACACAGATAATTGATAAAGAACAACACACAATGAAAAGACAAATTAAAGAAATGATTAGTATTAAACAGGAAAAAAATTCAATTAACAACAGAAATGATATAAAAAATTTAAGCAGTATATACTATAACTTAATTTTGTAACGACCTACAATTTACCATCATAATATATTTTTTTGTTATATACCTTATGTTATTTAAATATCAATTACATTTAAATGTCATATACTTTTGCTTATCATGCTGACTGTTCCGTATTTTGATTCCTGTCTAGTTGTCCGAGCAGGTTTTCGTGGTTTTCCTTCTCGTTTTGAGCGAATGCCGACAACTTTGCATCTTAAGTCGCTCCACGGGCGCATACGTAATAATAACTCATGTCTTGCTTTTCCCTGTTTTCTGTTTTGTGCTGATGTGGTCCTCTACTGGGTTGTAGCCTAGCATATGCGCTACCAAACTCTAGGGGGGTCGGAATGGCAGTCAGGTGCCATTCCGCCTTTCCAGCAGGAGTGAGGAACCAAGCCACGCGGCGCAAATCACGGCGCCGCGCAATGCACACACCACTAGGACCGGTCCTGGGCGGCAACCTGGCTAGGCTGCTGTTAACAGCACACACACGTTCGACGTGTGTGCATTGCCCCCGCTTTTGCGGAAATCGTTAAGATGGCACAAAGTGTGACCGTCGTCGACTGAGGTAGCCACTAAGAGTGTTCCCTCGGTTGGCGATGAGCAACCCCGTGCAGGGTGCGCTTCGCTTGTCTGCGCCTTACCTCGTTGGGGGGGGTCGGGCCGTCGAAGTACTGCTCGGAAAAGTAAAGAAGTTGCCGGGAAAGGGTTGGCGGCCCTACGCATCGGCTGGTTATCCGATCTCTCTAAATTTACGCAACCGGTCACTAAACACACGTACGAGCGCACTAACATACAAAACCCTACACTTACGCGGTCACACAAATACAAAATCACACACCTAGAGAGAGACGCAAGCTGCCAGCAGCAACCAACACACAGGTTCATACCCAGAAAGAGACACAAGCTGCTGGCAGCGAACAGCACATATGTTCACACCTTGCTATATATTTTTTGGAATACTGAGGCATGACTTATTATTATTATTGGAATGTATCTCTGAATAATTTAAACCATAGCAACTCATATATACTCATATATCAAATATTATATTTATATATATATATATATATATATATATATATATATATATATATATAAATTGATAAATTATTGGAGTTTTTCGGCTTTTATATGAAATATTTACCAATATCGCTCCGGATTGGTCCACTCTACTTATGAGTCTTTTCGGTGCTCACCGGGGACCCTCCGGAATCTCAAATCCGATCTCAAAATGGCTCTACCTCTATTTTCCAGAAAGCTCTGGGTTCGGTCATTAGTCACCGCCGACTAACGCGTCGGATTATTTCTATAGACGCTATCGGCTTGTTGCCGCATTAATTCGACTTTAAAAATGCATACATATCTAATGATTGAAATATTTAACAGATGTTATCCCCTTTGCGATTTCATGAAAGACTCTTAATACAATAAGTGTTTGAGCACATTTTATATTTTATTTCTATTTTAAATTATGGATCTTCATCAAGTAAAAGCCGAATCAATTCAATTAAATTTTATTTCTTATGATTTATTCTATTTGTAAACTTTTATACGGCCGCCACTGGCTGTTGGGGCAAATTTTCCAGATTTACAGTTATAACACTTGAAATTATCAATTACATAACCGAACAACATCTTTATACTGGAATAGAAAGAACTGATTTTGGATATTTTTGATATGTTAATTCCAAAAATACCTGGCTTTTCTCGTAGCACCTTCAGTTATTGAGATAGAGGCTAATTGATTTTAGTTCTAATAAAAAGCAAAAATTGAAATTTCGTACATAAAATTATAATCTAATTAATAAAATTAAGTATGGAGAACATCAGTCGGTGATTTGTGTCAGTCTAAAAATGGTAAACTTCTTCCTAAGGCAGCAAAATGGATATAAACTTGCGTCCTTGACCTCCTTCAGCATGCATATTAGTTCGGCCATCTTTAAATTTTCGACAACATTCACGCACAACACCATCGCACATACAGTTTTCTTCATACACTCGGCCCATTCTTCGATGAATTTCTGCTGCACCAAAGGCAACTTGATATTATTTTATTTTTATTTCATTTTAATTTCATTGAATTCTATGCCAAAACTTTTAGGATAAACATTTCCTCATTAGAGACGGTCATGCTTTCTTATGGTTGGTGCACGTATTCTGTCACAAACGTATAATTTTGATAGTTTGGTTATGTCATGTAAATGTATGTAATAATGAGTAATTTAGTTCTTCAAAAAATTTTTATGTCAATAGTCAAAATGAAAAGAAAATAATACTAAAGCAGATGGAAATGTTGACCATTATTTTGAAGACAAAGATGAACTTTACGCTTTTAAAGCCATTTATTAGAATTTCTTAGGTTATGTCAGCACAAGAATTCACAATAGCATTACGAAGCTCTTCGATTGTATAATGTCAGGTCGTGAAAATGCTATTCTTTAAAAATGGAAAAATAAAATAGTCTAAAATTGTCAAATCTGGAAATCTTGGAGGAAAATTAATAATTCTTGTATTGAAAAATTCTTGCAAAAAGCTATTGTTTCTAGAGATTTGTGCGCTGGTGCATTACCTTGTTGGAAATATCCTTCAGTAAGTTCGTCATCATAAAGTTCATTAATAAACGTCTCTAATAATTCATTTCGATATCTTTCAGCAGTTATGGTTTGATTAAAAAATATAGGCCCAATAATTCGTCTTCTTGAAACTGCTAGCCAGACGTCTATTTTTGGTGGATGTAGCATAGTTTCCATAAATTCGTGAGGGTTTTTGCAGACCAAATTCTCATCTTTTTCTTGTTTAAATATGCTGAAAGATGGAACCAAGCTTCATCCGAAAAGAAGCATTTGTCGAGCATGTCATTATTATTTATCTTATTCCAAAACCATAAACAATACTGTGTTCTCATAACAAAATCTACCTGTTTGAGTAACGAAACTGCTTGAATTTTATATGGAAACAAATTTAAATCCGTTTAAAAAAAAAATATGACATGTTCCCACTGACAAATGAACTTGTTGTGATAGTTTTGCGATTGATATTCTGGATAAGTTGTCCATTCAAGGTCGAATATCCTCTATGAAATTTGCTGTTCGTTTTCTAGGTGTTCCACCGCCAGGTTTACGAGTTATTGTCCCTGTTTCATCAAATTTAATAACACAAGCTTGAATATGTTTTTGCTCTTGTAGGTAAGTAACTGGCAGATTAGGATACTGTTGCCGGAAATCCTGTAAGCACTGATCAGTGTAATAAACCCAATCTCAATTTTCTCATTTTTGCCCAGTTCTATAGTAACTTTGAATAATAAATACTTCATGTTGTAACTCTAACATTATAATAAAATAATTTAATAGTTATCTATTGTACAAGTGTGTTATGTTACAAATAAGTCACGCGAGAAAATGTTTAGCTCACGAGTCCGCTAGGACGAGTGAGCTACTTTTCTCAAGTGACTTATTTGTATAGCTGAGGGTTGTTTGCGGTATAACCATGGTTATATCATGTAACCATAGTAATTTACTATGGTTACATGATATAACCATGGTTATACCGCAAACATCCTCAGCTCTACTTATTTGTAATTAACACACGTGTGCAATACAAAACTTTATCCAACACCTCTTAAGATCCGCTCAAAATGGCTTTTAATGTTTTATAAATTTGAAGTTTCATGTCAAATTTAAATTATACATTTGACGTTCCATGTCAAATTTAAATTATAAACGACTAATGCAAAAAGTTCATATACAGTAATGCAGTTACTATGGAGAATAAATAATGCAAATCAACAAGCAAACAAAATTATTGATTGATTAATAATAGTGCAGTTAAAAGTTGATGGTAATGGAAGAGTTGCAAGAGGCTGTTTTCATTCCGCTAGAAGTTAAGAAAGAAGCTCAAGCAGCATGTTATAAATTACTGCCAAAAAAATCGAAGGATAATTACGACAAAGAATTTCGTCATTTTGAAGAATGGAGAAAACAGCAAAGTATCACTGGCATTAACGAAGAAGTTATGCTGGCGTATTTCCATATTTATAGAAGGAAAATAGCACCTTCTTCATTGTGGACGAAGTATTCCATGTTAAGAAGTACTTTGAAAGTGTATATGAATAGTGACATATCGAAATACGGAAAACTGATTTCCTATTTGAAGAGTGAGGCAAGAACCCACAAGTCCAAAAAGGCGAAAATCTTGGAGAGGATACATATAGAGAAGTTTCTGAATGAGGCTCCTAACAATAAATATTTGTATAACAACATAATTTGAAACATACTTGAGTAGGTAACACCTACCAATTTTGTATAATACAAAAGTATTTTTAATAATATATAATATTATTAAAAATGGGGTGTGAAGAACACAATACAAGTTCATATGTATTTTTGAATGTATCTTCTCCAAAGACGTAGATACGTATTTCACATTTCTACATAATTATCAATACGCCCCTGTTGGAGAAGAGACACATTCAATAAAACATAACTACCTTGCTATCTCGCAGATATTATTAAGACAGAGCGTGAAGGAATATTCAGCGCTGTCTATATAATAATCCCTTCTACCTACCAAAAATACCGTATAATATCGATATAAATCATTTAAGTCGCATATAATAATTCTTGCTTCTTCTAGTACATAATTTTTCCATTGTTGATTTTGTTAAATCTACATATATTGTCATATACCGAGGACCATTTACTATCTCATTTGTAATGCCCTGGATTGGGAGCGTTGGATGTAATTGACATTACATTTATGGTATATGTTCAAATGAAATTAATTATATTAAACACAAGGATTTTATTTTTCAAGATAAACACGATTTTTTGCCAACCATACGAGTGATACTGCCAAAATTCGCGGAATCAAGTACTCCTTCAATTGACAACATTGCACAATTATCATATTAGTAAAATTTTATATTTTTAACCTATAATTCAGTTGACAGCTCGATTTAAAACTGAACAGTTTTGTCTCAATAGAATTTAACAAAGTAATAGTTGGAAATTTTGAATCGTGATTTTCATCCAAAACTATGGTTTGCGTCCATGCACTTCCGTTGTTGCGAAAAATATCGATGCTGTGCGTGAAATGATTTTATCAGATCGATATGTGACACACAGTGAGACAGAGGCGTTCTTACGCATTGCAGCGAAACAAATACATACGATTTTGCACGATCATTTACATGTCAGGAAGTTATCCAGTTGTTAGATCCCTCAACATTTAAAAGACGAGCAAAAACAGGCACGTGTCAAGTGGTACAACGAAATGTTAAAAAAGTTGTAACATTGTAACAGGTAACGAATAATGGATATATTCATATGAGCCTCAAACTAAACAGCAATCAACTGTATGTATTAAATTATCCTTTTTGGAAAGGGAAAATAATTACAAAAATAGATTAGTATAGCAAACACCAATTAAGTTGGCGCGAGAAGGAGTAATTTCGCGCAGGATTCAAAGTAGTGGGGAGATTTGTATTTGGTTTTACATCAAATGTCAGATAATTCTATCCACTGAGCGTGTATCACTTTATGATCCCCTAGCAAAGACATTATGTTCCGTCAAACGTCAATGACAAATGTATTCTGACAATTACTTGAGTAGTGGGAGTGGACGTTTTTAAAAACGGCTTCTGCGCACCCCCTCCTCGCGCCAACTTAATTGGCGCTTTCTATATTTGAAATTATACACATTCAGAAAGAAAAAAGCACGTTGAATTTTAAAACGGACACGAATAGTTTAAGTGTCATTTATTCAAATTTATTAAACAGATAATAAATGGTCAGTTTCAATATTTTTAATGTCGGTTAGAGAACACTGTAACCAGGGAATGTATTTTAGTTACAATAACATAATGTATATAGTAGATTTTTGTATAGCAATCTTATTTCTTTACCACCCCATTTTGTACAACCGGATAAGGACTCAACATAAAAATCAAGAAAGAAGTGTTTTGTCACTTGCATATTAAAGACATGTGAGTGAAAAAGGTCAAGTTAAAATTTTACAATTGCCGTTGTTTGTTTAAGTTTATAATGTCCATGTGCTATTTGTGTTACTAGTGACAATTATGTGTGAATTATTTAATAAGACCGCCAATGCCTAACTTTAGCTGTAAGTTTTCTTTTGTGAATATATTAGTGTAAGAATAAAGTGTATTTTGCAATGTTATAGCTACTCCAGATGAAGTCAAAAAATATATTGACGAAATATTGAGTTTTAGAACAATTAAGTTTTAATTAAAACAGACCGATAACCCAGATAGTTGTGTATTTATATATTGTAAATTCAATTTGTTGGCGATTTAAGGTCTGGTTTTACTTCAAAATGTATATATGTATTTAAAACAATCCTACATGTTTCGGCAAATGATGGCATTTTCAAGAAATATAAAATATAAATGACAGTATATTAATATACTGTCATTTATATTTATTCATTTATTTATATTCCTTGAAAATGCCATCATTTGCCGAAACATGTAGGATTGTTTTAAATATATACATTTTGAAGTAAAACCAGACCTTAAATCGCCAACAAATTGAATTTACCATAACAACAAAGGTCACGAAATAATTATCTATATATATATATATATATATATATATATATATGTATATATATATATATATATTGTAACAACTCCAACGAGTCCTTATGATAATAGGACCAAAAGATATGGTTTTCTTTTGAAAAATAAAGTAAATAAATTGATTACATTGAAAATACCAATTATTTTAGTATACACGTAAGGAGTTATAGATGATATATATAGATGGCGCTTCGTTGCATTGATACAGTTGACATAAGTGCAATATATTTTAACATGGATATTATAAAAACAACAACTTATACTTAACTTTTACTAATCTCCTTTGTGTGATATACTTATTATTAAATACTTTATTGGTGTTGTTCAATGCACCGGCTAGCTCTTGTATATTTTGATTACGATTAACGTATGTATAATTAGTAAGTTCGGTACGTTGATCAAATATAGGTATAAACTTTCAATACAAGTTATTCGAAGTGGAAAACCTTCCGTTATAAATAACAATAATAAAACAAGAGGATTAACTGTTGAAATCACAAGTTTAATCTGAATTTTAATGCAACAGGTAAGTTTAAATATATGATATAACAGAATAATAAATGCATGCAAAGTCACGTGATCTGATATAGTTAAATTAAGGTTAAATATACTCTTTGAAATAGCAAAAACTCAAATAAACACTAGGTTGAGGTAATTTAGCTTTAAAAGAACGGAAAAGAACTGTATTTTTCCTATATTACTATAAATGAACTAAATACTAACAATATTAGTCTCCATATGAAATATGAACGATTATTCTTTACGTGTAAAAAAAAAATATGGTTATGTTTTAAGGTAAAATAAAATATAAACAAATACTCAAAATTGATGTTGATGGTTTCTCCAGGATGATCAATGGGATTTCAGGACTTTATAGGCAGGAAAAACGGGTTCAAAGGTAGGAGAAAAGGCTGGTATCGTTATAGTCGGGTTAAGCGTCCCCTCGAAACAGGATATTCTTTAATATGCGATTTGGCAGGTCCGGGTATGGTTAAACTTCGTAAAACTATCTCTGGTGGATAGGAAACTTGTAGAATATATATTTTGGTGAGAATACACTAGTTTATTTACTCTTTTTCACTTAATTTTTGCTTCATTAATTTTATATGAATTCGACGCGTTATATCCATTTTTTTATTCACCCACACTCTTCTGTTTTTCTTGTTGATTTTTTCCAGGCTTTCTATTTTGAATGTTTATTTATTTGTATTTAATTACGTTAATTGATAAATCAAAATTATTATTACCAATCGTTTTGACATTTCATATAAATTGATAATTTAATTTTACAATTTATAAAAATATTGTAATGACTCATCCGCTGACGCGAGATGCGTCATCCCTCTGGATGTTTTCGCGAGGCCTACGTGAAGGCTCTAGAAGGAGTATTCACCGATATAAAAGCCGCGTCGAAGAAGGGATGAACATTCATTGAATCCTACAGTCTCGCGAAGTACATAAATATAGTTACATAAATATAGAATACATAAATGTACTTATTGTTGTTAATAGTTAGTTTTAGATTATTATACGTTTTAATATTAATATAGTGTGTGTGTCTAAAGTTATTGTTAGTTTTATTTAAGAACCCTAAAAGACAAACATTACAGTGGTATTCAGGTGTGGACTAATTAATAAATAATAAACTAAGTAGACAATTAAGTGTTAATTAAGTATTCGTTTAAATAAATATACAGTGCGGAAAGACGTTATTTTAAATATCGTGATGGCTAATAGAATGAAACTGACAGAATTAAAAGTGTCCGATTTGAAACGAGAATTAGAAGAGAGGGATGAGGATACAACTGGCAAAAAGTCAATCCTCCAGCAACGGCTTCGCAATGTGTTGATCCAAGAAGGCGAGGATCCAGAGGATTATGTCTTTCAAGTTCCAGGCGGAGATGCTGACGTGAATTCGCTGTTGACGAAAATGGAACAACGATTAATAGAGAATGCGCAAATTCAAATGCAACAAATGGAGCAGAAAAACCTGGAAACTTCTGGAAACTTAGCGAAAACTCTAGAACAAATGGAACAGAAGAATCTGGATAGTGCGAAAAATATGGAACAACGAATAATAGATGCACAAACTAAAATGGAGCAGAAAAGCCTGGAAACTTCTGGAAATTTAGCAAAAACTCTAGAACAAATGGAACAGAAGAATCTGGATAGTGCGAAAAATATGGAACAGCGTCTAATAGATTCGCAAGTACAAATGCAACAAATGGAACAAAGAAACCTAGAAACCGCTAGAATCCTCGAGAAAAATCTGGAAAAGAAATTACTAGAAAATTCTAGAAACTTCGAAAAAAGTCTGGAACAAGTGGAGAAAGTTCTAGAACAGCGATTAGCGGAAAAATCAGAAGCGTTAAAAGAAGAGGTTTTCATAGCTGTAGAAGAGAAAATTGGAGAACATTCTAGACTTTTAGAGGCAATAATGATTGAGATGAAATTACCCGCCACCACGAGTCATTCTGATCCCAAGCAGGTCAACGAAGAAGTCATACCGCGGCCCATAGAAATAAAAGACGAATTTGTGACTATTTCAAAGACCAGAATCAAGCCACCAACCTTTGATGGAAAGACGTCATGGGCAACTTACCTGACGCAATTCGAAGCGGCCGCAGAAGCAAACGCATGGTCTTCTGCCGAGAAGGCGACTGCTTTAGTCATAGCATTGAGGGGTGATGCTAGTGATATTTTGCAGACATTGCCTCCTGAGGAACGTAAAGATTATTCTCAACTCATTAAACGCTTGGAGATGAGATATGGCCATGCGCATTTGGAGCAAGTATACCATACCCAACTGAAGAATCGATCATAGAAGAAAGGCGAGAATCTTCAGGAATTTGAGGCAGATATTGCTCGTCTAGTCCGACTTGCATATCCGATGGCGCCAGATAATTTCATGGAACACCTAGCGGTCCAGACATTCATAGATGGTCTCCGGGATATTGATACGCAGCAAGCATTAAGGTTGGCAAGACCGAAAACCTTGATCGATGCTTTGGCGCACGCGCTTGGGTTTGAGACTGCTAAACAAGCCTCTCGGAACAATGCTCGTGGCTGTTCTGTCGACGAACAGGAAAATGAGGAGTTCATGGAGCAGGTGGTTAGTCAAGTCCTAAATCAGATCAAATCAAATAAAAGTGCGCGGCCATTCGGGAATTGTAGAAGAAACGGTCATATCCAGAATAAATGTGATAAAAGGACCAAGAAAGAATCCGCTGAGAATCCGAGAGTCCCAAGGACTGCCCAAATCGCATCCTTGCAAAATCAAACCAATGGCCTGTATGTGGATGCTATTATGGAAAGAAGAACCTATGCTTGCTTGCTAGATACTGGATCGACGAAAACCATTGTACGACCCGATTTAATATCCTGGAATAAAGAATTACTTTCTAGCAAATGGAGACTAAGGACAGCTACTGGAGAAGCAGCTTCCGTGGAAGGTGAAGTAGATGTCAATTTTGTCATAGGACCAACATCAATCCGACATCGTGTTCTCGTAGCCGACATAGAAGAACAGATAATCTTGGGATTAGACATCATGAACACCTACGGCTTCCAGTTAAACATGAAAGAAGGCACTTTAAAAATAAATAATGAGGAATTGTTTCTTCATGGGAAAAATTGTGGGAGTGTACAAGTAATTACTGCAGAGAATGTTGTTCTGGATGCAAGAAGTGAGACATTTTTGACGGCGTGTATGGAAGGTGATTATTTGGACGGAAATGTTACAATGTTGGAACCAAAGGCTGATGATGACGAGGTGGGCCGAGGAATAGTAGTTGCCAAAATGCTGGTTAAGACTCAGAAGACTGTACCGATAAGGGTAATGAATGTGAACCATTACCCTGTTTCATTGAAGAAGGGTACTATTCTGGGGTGGTGTTCGCCAGTGTCGGCCGTCGTTCATCGCATAGAGGCGAAGAAGAATGGATTCGTGCAGGTTCCTGAGAAATTGTCCAAGATAATCGACTCCGCCTGTCAAGGATTGAGCAAGAAGGAACAAAGTCAAGTTAAGGACCTAATCAAACATTATGAAGACGTCTTTGAAACTGAAACAGGTACGAAGGGAAGAACCAATATTGTAATGCACAAAATAAATACCAGCGATGCAAGTCCAATTCGACAAGGACCAAGGAGGTTACCTCTGGCAAAACGTGAGGAAGCCAAGCAAATTATACAAGATATGGAAGGCCAAGGAGTAATTGAACCATCGAATAGTCCATGGGCTTCACCAGTGGTCCTTGTCAGGAAGAAGGATGGATCTACCAGATTCTGTGTGGACTATCGTCGTTTGAATAGTGTGACCAAAAAGGACAGCTATCCTCTCCCAAGAATAGACGATACGCTAGACACCTTGGCAGGAGCAAAATGGTTCTCCACTCTCGACTTAAAGAGCGGTTATTGGCAAGTGGGAATGGATCCCAATGACAAAGAGAAGACTGCCTTCAGTTTAGGTACAGGACTCTGGCAATTTACAGTCATGCCATTTGGACTGTGTAACGCCCCAGCTACTTTTGAGCGACTCATGGACACTGTACTGATCGGACTGTCTTGGAACACCTGCCTGGTATATCTCGATGATGTGATTGTGGTAGGGAAGACCTTTGAAGATCACATGAAAAATTTGGAAGTAGTATTCCAGAGGTTGCGAGATGCCAACCTGAGATTAAGTCCAAAGAAGTGTCACCTTTTCCGCAAGGAGGTAAATTACCTTGGACATGTGGTTTCCGGAAAAGGAATTGCTGTGGATCCAGAAAAAGTAAAAGCTGTGGAAAAGTGGCCGGTACCCAAAGACAAACATCAGCTAAGAAGCTTTTTGGGATTATGCACAAATTATCGACGCTACGTTCCTGGATTCTCCAACATTGCAAAACCACTTACTCGCCTAACAGAAAATCGAGCATTCATTTGGAACAACGAATGCCAAGCGGCCTTCGAGTTATTAAAAGGTACGTTGATCAGTGCACCTGTTTTAAACTATCCACTGCCATCTGGGAGGTTTGTTTTGGATACGGATGCCAGTAACGTCGGGATTGGTGGCGTGCTCTCTCAAATCCAAGATGGACAAGAAAAGGTCATTGGATACTTCAGCAAGACCCTGTCCAAACCGGAGAGGAACTACTGCGTAACCAGAAGAGAACTATTGGCAGTAGTTAAGACCATTGAGCACTTTTACAAGTACCTGTATGGGCAGAAGTTCCTTATCCGCACTGATCATGCCGCCCTAAAGTGGCTCTTGCAATTTAAGAATCCAGAGGGTCAAGTAGCTAGATGGATTGAGAGGCTACAGGAGTATGACTTTGTCATTGAACACAGAGCAGGCCTCAAACATCAAAATGCAGATGCCCTTTCCAGAAGGCCCTGTCCAGAAGACTGTCGATATTGCAACAGAATCGAAGACAAATCGGCCAACGCTCTTCGGACCACCGTTGTTGATGACCAATGGCAACCTGACAATTTGCGCGCAGATCAAGAAGCTGATCCGGATCTTGCAGTCCTCGGGGCTTGGAAAAGAAATGGGCAGAGACCGACCTGGCAAGAAATTGCTCCCCATTCACGAGAATTGAAGTCATACTGGGCACAATGGGATTCTATAACCATGGATGACGATCTCCTGAGACGTGAGGTCGAAAATCACGATGGAAGTGAGCGCAAGATGCAAATGGTGGTTCCCAAGAAAAGAATACCAGAGGTATTGCGAGAACTCCATAATGGTGCTTCTGGGGGACATTTTGGAGTCCATAAAACACTGGAGAAGGTGCGCCAGAGATTTTACTGGGTGAATTGTTCACGAGATGTGAAAGAATGGTGCCGAAAGTGTGTAAATTGCGCTGGAAGCAATGGTCCCCAGAGGCGTCGACGTGCACCCATGCGGCAATACAATGTAGGAAGCCCATTTGAAAGGATCGCCATAGACGCCGCCGGTCCTTTTCCAGAAAGCGACAAAGGAAATAAATACATAATAGTGGTCATGGATTACTTTACCAAATGGGTTGAAGCATATGCTCTACCAAATCAAGAAGCTGGAACTGTAGCAGACGTGATTGTGAAGGAGTTCGTCAGCCGTTTTGGTGTACCCTTGGAACTTCATTCCGATCAAGGGCGAAATTTTGAGTCCAGTCTATTCGAAAAGATGTGTGGACTTTTGGGCATACGGAAGACGAGAACAACTCCCTTGCATCCACAATCAGATGGGATGGTAGAGCGAATGAACAAGACCATGATCAGACACTTATCCAAAGTGGTCTCCGAACACCAGAGAGATTGGGACGAACATTTACCATTATTTCTAATGGCGTATCGAGCCTCCGTTCAAGAGACAACAGGCCAATCACCAGCCAACGTGCTATTCGGGAGGGAACTCCGATTGCCCTGTGATTTAAAGTTTGGGAGCAAGCCTGGTGATGATCTTGCCGGAGAAGATTATGTCAGCACGCTCAGACGACGACTAGATAATATCCATGAACAAGTCAGACATAATATCCAAGATGCTAGTGACAGAATGAAAGAGAGCTATGACATCAACGCCGAGAAGAGTGGTTACCATGAAGGCGATCGGGTTTGGTTGTATAATCCACAACGTCGACGGGGCCTATCTCCAAAACTTCAAAAGAATTGGGAGGGGCCATACGAGGTGTTGAAGCAGATCAACGATGTAATATATCGCATCAGGCGAACACCTCACACTAAGCCAAGAGTCGTACATTTTAATCGATTAGCCCCATACTCTGGAGACAATGACGAAACCGTTGACTTGCGTCGATTGGATAGCCAATACCATGAACTAACCTTCGAAGACTTTATGCAAGAGTATTCTGGTTCGAGAAAAGCTCGATTTGGGGTAACCATCGAGAAACAGCAGGATTTGTTCACGGTGCCGCCAGACTACGCGCTTGCTCATTGCGTAGCCCGAGATCTACGAATAGCCAAAGGAATTGCCTGGGAGTTTAAAGAGAGATTTGGCAGAATCGAAAGGCTAAGGCAGCAGGGACCAGCAATTGGGAAGAGTCTCCAAATAATAAATGAAGGACAGCCCATATTTTATTTGGTCACGAAAGAACTGTCGAGCCTAAAGCCAACCTATCGAGCCTTATGGGAGGCCCTGACCCACTTACGCGAACAAATGTTACAGCAAGACATTCTGAAATTAGCAGTTCCAAAATTGGGTTGTGGATTGGACCGCCTGGACTGGAGAATTGTAAGGAGCATGTTGGAAGTAATCTTCCGACATACTGGTATGGAAATTCTGGTATGCAGTTACCAGCTTGAATATTCCTGTCCATCCAGGCAAGATAAGACCGTGGACTGTTATTTCGATATGACGTCGCAATGTAACAAAGGCCCTACCTGTCGATTTCGTCATCGTTTGAGGAGACCAAAGCATGACATGTTTCGGGACGAAACTTCATTTTTAAGAAGGGGGCAATGTAATGACTCATCCGCTGACGCGAGATGCGTCATCCCTCTGGATGTTTTCGCGAGGCCTACGTGAAGGCTCTAGAAGGAGTATTCACCGATATAAAAGCCGCGTCGAAGAAGGGATGAACATTCATTGAATCCTACAGTCTCGCGAAGTACATAAATATAGTTACATAAATATAGAATACATAAATGTACTTATTGTTGTTAATAGTTAGTTTTAGATTATTATACGTTTTAATATTAATATAGTGTGTGTGTCTAAAGTTATTGTTAGTTTTATTTAAGAACCCTAAAAGACAAACATTACAATATATTTTGAATGTTAAATCTCCGTAAAATACCTTAATTACATTAGGGATTATTCCCGCCTTATCTGATTCAAAAATAAAGTACAGCTATGTCCATAATATGACATATAATTCCAATCAATTAAGTTAAATATCTTCGGTGACATAAATATGTAAATGAAAATAATTATAGTTATAGATTACAAGCAATACAATGAGTGTGTTATACAAATTTGATAAATTAAAAACGCGGTATTAACTTTATTGATTTGGCATGAGAAAAATGCAGTTCTGATAATGACTTATTCTAAAAATTAACAATTAATATTTTAACTCTATATTTTTGTTCTAGGCATCCTCTTATGTAGGCTTGAATCACTACAATATATATCTATATATATATATATATATATATATATATATATATATATATATATATATATATATATATATATATATATATATAGGTAAAATTCCTTTGAGTGTAAAATGCTGGATCAAATTAACTCTAATATGTATATAATTTTACTGTTAATAAAAACAGAATTTGGGTCAATGTATAATCAAATAAAACGATTTGTTACTACTCGAAATTAGGTACATATTCTTTCAGTTAAAGTCAAAGTCGAACCTCAAAGCACAACATATTATTACATATTGTAATCACACAACAATTAAAATAAACAATTCACTTGACTTACTTAGATTCAATACGTCAAAATCGCAACTACACAAGTTATACAATGCCATGCATACCGTAAATAGAGTACCACTTATTAGACATAGGGTATAACCAACTCTTAAGCATATCCAAGAAAATTTTAACTTCGTCGGATCATCAGAATAAATTCCATATACTGGTAAAATTCCAAACAATTGAGACAGTAGTAGAATATATTTCAAATGCCGTTGCAGGTAACTCATTTTCGATGGAACCGAGCCCACGGAAGCTATCGCTTCCGATGGTATTATCTGTACGTATCTGTGAACATAAAAAATGTGGAAAATTGCAATGTGTTAGGAAACAGTAAACTCTGTAATATCGAATACCTCATGAAATTATTTGTTGTTCAAAGATAAGGAAATATTAAAAATGTTTTGTGGACGATATAGGAGAGGCAGCACAATGAACGTGAAGATATTGAATTAAAAGTTTATCGTTCATTTTGGGAATTTTGTTTATTGGAAAGGTGTTTTCTTTCGTTATTTCTTAGAGCACATTACGGCCCACTGTATTTTGAGAGATTCATTTACGCAATCCTAGATCTTAAGTGTTTTATAGTATTTCATAACATGTTTTATTAATGTTGTGCTGACATAAACTATCTAGCCTTTACATGATAATTTAGTCACTCATACTTTATTTTTAAGAATTAGTTTATTAGTGTACTTCATTTGTTTCCACAAAGTGGGAATCCTTTCCTAATATTTTGTAATTTGTAGAAAACAAACTATTTTTGATAATATCAAAATACACTGCTCAACTTTTGAACTGGTACACTTATACATATAGCATGCAGTAAAAGTAAACAATCCTTCGTAGGCGTTAGGCATGACTTCCTATATGATCAGGGCTGTGTTTCGGAATGCAAACAAATGTCTATCGAATGGCATTTGCGACACCATTGTTGTTTGTTATTATTATCTGTCATAAGTGCAATTACTGAGCTCGCGGACGCTTATACTTTTCTCAAGTTTTAAGACAATTTTTGCTAATTTCTCGAATAAGTTTTAATGCAGAGTGGTTGATTGCATTTTAGAGATGCCATTAAGGCGTTTAGGTATTGAAGAGATGAGCCAAGCTATGGGAATGCTTATGACTGGTGTATCGCTAAGAACTGTTGCTGCCCATTTCAATGTGACCCACAATGTGATCAGAAGAGTTCGAATGCGTTTTAATGATACTGGATCTGTCAAATATAGACACGGCGGAGGGCGAAATCGCAGTACAACAGACAGGAAGGACCGTTTAATTACGATTCAGTGTTGAAGGAATATTTTCTACTGCAAGAACACTCCAAATTCAGTTACTGAATGCAACAGGTACTCAAGTATCTAGTCAAACCGTAAGACGAAGGCTCCACGGGGTAAATTTAAGGTCCAGATCTTCTAAAAAATGCCCATTGTTGACCAGAGCCCACAAAAGAAGAAGGCTAGAGTGGGCACATGTAAATTGGAATGTTGATGATTGGGGTCGTTGTTCATTTAGTAACGAGACCAAAGTGCGTCTCCATAGCTCAGATGTAAGAGTTAGAGTTAGGAGAAACAGAGGATAACGCTATATTGAGAACAACGTGACTTACCATCAAGCTTATGGAGGTGGTTCGATTACTGTTTGGGGAGGTATTTCTGCGACTCGTCGTACTGAATTAGTTATGCTTGGAAATGCTACAATGAATAGTGTCAGGTATCTTAATGAGGTATTACGACCTGTAGTGTTGCCATTTGCTAATGAAATAAGCGATGGTTTTGTGTTTGTTGATGATAACGCGCGTCCTCATAACACAAGACAAATCAATGCATTTTTTTAAGAGAACAATATTACGCAAATGGATTGGCCAGTGATCTCTCCAGATCTTAATCCCATAGAGAGCGTATGGGGGTAATACCAAGAGGTTGATAAGATCATGAGGAGTGGATCCAAACAATCACCATCAGCTCCGAACTGCCGTTTTAGAAGAATGGCAAAATATTCCTCAACATTACATTTGGAATTTGATTTCCAGCATGCTAAGACGCTGCCAGGAGGTCATAAGAGCTAGAGGAGGTCCCACGCATTATTAATCTTTAAGTGTTTGGTTATCTTTTCTTTCCAAAGCAAACTTTTCTGTAATACTAAAATGAAGATTTTGTTATTTTTCTATTAAAACATTTGAAATTCGTTATTTAAGATTTATTCTTTTAATTCTTCGCCTTAAAAGTGTTTCACAGAACCATATACTATCAATTAAGCAAGAAAGTGTTGCTCAAAAAGTAGTAAATAGCTATTTATATATGTTCTTGTAAGTGTACCAGTTCAAAAGTTGAGCAGTGTATTATTAAAAATGGGATGTGGAGAGCACAGTACAAATTCATGTTTGTGTGAAAATTGCTACTTTATCTAGACATGTAGGCACATGTTTCGTCAGTGCAATTTTCACATAAATATAAACTTGTAATGTGGTTTCCACAATACAATTTGTCACAATATACAAATACTTTTGTTTTATTTTTATACATCCTCAACTCATTCCCCCCCCCCCCCCCCGGGGGGTTGATAAACGGCCCTAGCTATTAGAGGGCTTGCGAAATACCGCAATCTGATTCCAAGAAAGCGTCAGGCACATACGAGACTTTTCGGTGCTTCCTGTTGCTCACCAGGAGCCCTCCGAAATGTCAAATCCGGTGTCAAAATGGTTCAAGCTCTATCAGTTTTCGAGAAATCGTTGGCACTCCGAAATGAGTCACCGCCGAACAACGCATCGGATTATGTTTATAAACGCTATCGATTTGTTATTGTATTAATTCTTCACGGAAGACTCTTAAAACGGTAAGTGTTTGAGCACGTTTTATAAATAATTTCTTACTATTTATTTTATGTGTCAACTTTTAAACGTCCGCCTTTGTTGGCGCAATTTCCCTGGTCTAATAGTAAATCACCAGTAATTGTTCCATATACTCATGCATTAATAATTATCTGTCACCCCAAATCAATTTGTACGAGGAAATATCAGAATATAACGAGACTGGTGCTGTAGTACAAAAATAAAACATTTTTTTAGAAAACTTAAACTATCCTTCAAAGTACTCTCCATTCTGTGCAATACACTTGTCCCATCGTTTCTTGTCCACTTGTCATCTGAGAACCCAGTTCGCCTCTCAATTCTTTTTTGACTTCAGCAAACAACAGAGCAAGGAGCAAAATCAGGTGAGTAGGGAATCATAATTTCCACCGCCAATTCTTCAAGTGTCCGGTGACAAATCACTGATCTGTGGGCTGAAGTATTGTCGCGATGCAGGATCCAACCGATGTGTTGATGAAGCGTGGCCGCTTAAAGAAAAAATGGCGTTTTTCTTTAATTTTGCCTTTAGGGTTTCTTGAAGTACTTTAGAATAGTATTTTCTAGTTACTGTATGTTCTATAGGTACAATGTGATCATAAATAACGACCCATTAAAAAAAAAATTAAGTGTATCACTTTACCGGCGATTTTTACAATTTTCGTCTTCTGCGCCTTGGATTGCCTTTGTGCTTCCATCGCATACGTTGAGACTTTAATTCAGGGTCGTAATGATAAATCCAACTCTAGTCACATGTAACCACAGGAGACAATAGTTCTTGTGTATGGAGAGAAACTGGCAATGCTGTCAATCTCTGCGCTCAGCATTTTCCGGATAGAATTCGGTCACGTACTTCATTTTACCGTACTATCAAACAATTTGCTAATAATAGAAGTCTTCAACCAACGAAAAAAAAGGCCCCGTCGAACAATAGCCACCAGAAATAATAATGAATTGTCCAACACCAGTGCTTGAAATTTTTTAAAACGTCATAAATATCTATAGGTACCTATATCATGCGTCTTTACATCAAGATCTTCATGACGTTGATTTACAAAATCGGGTAACTTTTTTGTCAGGGGCATGTGAACAATTACAATAAAACCCCAATTTTTTTCGTTACGTGTTGTTCTCCTGCGAGGCTTCTTTCACAAACTACGGAACGGTTAATTGACGCAGTACACACTTCACCAAGTTGAGCATCAGTTTCCACTGCCGACAAATTGTCACTTGATTGGTTTTTTGTTCATCGGTCATCACTTTTGTAATCCATTTTGCCGCGGTACCCTAAATTTTCATGAATATTTTTTAAATGGAACCATAAAACAAATTACCATTGTCGAAAATTCGATGTATGCCTATCCGACGATTATTTTGGATCAAGTCGTTAATTTCTGCAATTTTTTAATTAATCCGTGGAGTTGGTGGTCGCCTGCGTCGAGGTGCATCTTCCACTGATTCGCAACCGTCTTTGAGTTTCTTATGCTACTCAAACACTCTACATCGTGATAAACTATCATCTTTTTTAATTATTTGAAAAGTTTCAGTTGGAGTTTTATCTAACCGAACACACAATTTTATCGCATATCTTTACTCCACTCTCATTTTTTCGATGGGTACCTCAAACACTGTCAATTCAGTAATTAATTTGTAATAAACGCCAAACGATAAATCAAAGCCTACTTTGAGCCTATTACACATTATAGATGGAGGTTTCATGTTCTATTCTTTGTGTTATAAAATTCTGGTTGTGTGTGGAAGAACTACTAGTCTCGTTATATTTGGTATACTCACATACATTGAAAACGACCGTTCAACATCTACCGTTGAAATAGGAGCATATTTAAAGTAGATGAAGTGTTTATTTATCCCAAGTTAGTATTTATTCGTATAATATGTGCATTACAACATTACATATATAATGTATAACTTATTACTACGTATTATTGTATTACTTTTATTACTGTGCCAAATTTCGAATTACTTTATTCGTTTAAATACGCTCTTGAAATGTACCCCTGACTGCCAATGTTAATAACAATCCTGTCTTTTAAAATACCCCGCAACGTAAAAATTATACGGGGTCAAATCGGAAGACCTGGCGACCTCGTCGACCTATCCAGTCTGGAAAGTTTGCATTTCAAAAGTTACGAACAATCACAGCATAATGACGAGGTGACCCATCCTGTTGGAATATTTGGGTTTTTCAGCAAATAAAGGGCTGTTTTCTAGTTCAGTTTTTAATTCATGCAACGTTTCGAGATAATTCTCACCATTTACAATGTCATCAAAAAATTAAGGGCCAACAATGCCTGCAAAACATATCCTCGCTCATATTGTAACGCCAAGCACATTTAATTCTTCTTAGATAGCTAAGTGAGCTCAGTAAACGCAGTTATGTCTGTTGATACGACCATTTAATTTAAACATTGCCTCGTCACTCCATAAAATTGTTTAAAAAAAAGTTGATCACTTTCCGCGCGAATCATGTATCATTCAGCAAGCTTGAGGCGACGATTAGGATCGTCTTCCGTAAGCGCCTGCAATAATCTCGATCGATAAACTTTCATTCCTAATCCTTTCGCCACACGACGCAAACTACGATCGGAAATGTTAAGGTTAGCCGAAACACAATGACCTGACTGAGCGGGATTTTCCACGAAAGTTTCAGCCACTAACTACACGTTATCTTCTGTTCCCATAGACATCGGACGGCCACTTCGATATTTGTCAAAACAGATCCTGTATTTTTCTATGCATTTTCTGAACACGTCGCGTCGCGATCTGGCGAATTCAGAAACTTTTCTCGAAACTGCGCATCAATTTCTTCGTAATCGGCATTACACTTGTAACAGGCAGTTATCAAAAAAACCCGTCTTCCAAACTGTATTTATAACGATCCGTTAGAGTTTAACGATGAGTACACGCTTGAATCCAATAACACTATAAGAATGATTACACAATGAAACTACGCCGTGCCGCTATACGTTTAATAACGACCTTTGGCAGAATAACACGAATAGTGAAGAGTGTGTACAGCGTTGCCTGACTTATGCCGCGCCTGGTATATTTCGTAAACACTAAAATGGAGTAACCGGGTCTACACTTGCTGAACATAGGTTGGAAACTCGAGACCAAATTCAATTTAAATCTGCGCAGATTCTATACTGCAACTTCTATTACTATAATCGTAAAATACGTGAATCCATAGATATCATAAAGCATCCCAATAATGTCGACCGTGTTCACCGATAGCCTCTACACAATACTTGGAAAAACCTTCTCTCTGAAAAACTCAACCATAACCACGGCGCTTCAGTGAACCGGAACAGCTCCTATATAACCACGCCCCGTACTATTAAACAATTCACTGCGAATGGAAGTGTTCAACTGAAAAGAAGGACCCGTCGAGCAACAGTCACCGGAGAAAATAATGAAGTCACTCTATTAGCTACAGTGGCTGTTAATCCTCATGTTAGCACAAGAGAAATAGCTCTGGATTGCCCCGTATCAGTCCTTGAAAAATTTTAAAACGTAATAAATATCATCCATATTATGTGTCTTTACATTAAGATCTTCGTGGCGTTGATTTTCAAAATCGGGTAACTTTTTGCCGGTGGGCATGCGAACTACGAAGCGGTTAATCAACACAATACACATTACTGGAGTGTTGAAAATCAGCACTGGCTTCACCAAGTTGAACACCAGCGCCCTTAGACTGTCAACGTGTGGTGTGGAATAATTGTGAACAAAGTCATCGGACCCACATTGCTGAAGGCCACTTGAATGGTGAAATGTACCGAGACATTTTGGAAAATGAACTATCAGCACTACTTGAAGACGTTAGCTTAGAAGTGCGACAGAACATGCAGTTTCATCATGATGGTTGTCCAGCACACTATTCGGTGGTAGCACGTGAAGTACTTGATCGTAATTTCAATGGGCGCTGGATCGGTACAGCTAGTTCAGTAAATTGGCCTGCTAAATCACCAGATCTTACTTTGCCAGATTTCTTTTTATGGGGTTATCTCAAATTCAAAGTATACAATCCGAGTACCGACAACACGTGAAAATGTGATTGAGCGAAACGGAAATGTTTGTGCCGAAAGTCAAGAAGATGCACTTCTCAGTTGTCTACATTCATTTGAAATGTGGATCAATATGTGCATTGAAGTCGAATGCCATCATTTTGAGCACTTAATTTAATTGAAAGATGACGAGGCGAGGGAAAATCTAGCACTCAGATAAGTGAGAGGCGAAGGGACTTAACACCCTCATACGTGAGAGGCGAGGACACTCAGGTTAATTAAGCACCCCAAGACACGTCGTTGTTGTTAGGTTAGGCTAAAATTAATTTATTTACCAGTAACTTACATTTCTACAGGCGACATTTTGCCAGTTGTTCGAAATTTGTAAAATGAATAAAATTTTTCTAAGACTAAGTTTTATTATTTACAAAGAAAACGTATTTTTTATTGCACACGTATTGCAGAATCATATGCATAGGTTCTCAGTGCGAGAAATTGAAAAAAATTTAATTTCATCGATTACAGTGCCATCTAACATTAATTGAAAAAAATGTTTCGGACAAATCCTACGTACTATTTCCAGTAGAATTCGAATCTATAATAAAATATACGGATTCCTATTTAAGATTTCAAAGTTACCCTCACCCCACACACACACATTTTTTCATGAACTGCTTATTTTTCGAGATGTTTAAAAGTTTCAAGTTAAAAAATGCACCCGGTATATTGAAACTAGGAAAATTTTATTTTTAAATGAGAACATATACTCTTTAAATAAATTGTCATTTTGGCAAATTATTGAATTTATCTTTTCAGTAAATTAATGACTTTAAAGATAAACTTATCAGGTGCTCGGCCACAACACTGCAAAGGTAGAAGACATTTACTAATTCAGAAATTTTGTTTTTATAATTTAATTAAAATAAATTTTACTAAAAAAACACGTACTTACATTTCTTAGAAAATATTTGGATTTGTTACTAGTAATTTATCTAATAGCTAATTTATTGAGAAATATCTGCGTTAGTGTAATTCATTGGATTTCATTCAATGTAAAAATACGTGCTTGCTCAAAGAAAATTATGTTTACAGTGTTTACTAACATTTCTATATTTACCTAAATATACGTCTGACCAGATTGATATATGATTTTGTATATATTCTATATAAATTTACTTTAATTAAACGTAAGACTGTCATTAGCAGAGAAATAAATATTTAGAAAAGGAAGGTAAACAATTTATATTTCAGAATAAACCAGAAAAATAAGCCGCGTTGGTTAATCAAGTTTCAAATATGTACACAGGTACAGTTAACAACCCCTACAAATTTTCGGATGGGATATAATAAATTGAGAAAAAAGAAAACTTTGTAATGTAAGTACATGATGTTTTCAAAAAGTTTTCAAATTCTTTTTTTAACTTTTTTATACATTTCAGGTATTAATAAAATTAAATTGACTTACATTTTGGTAAAGGCTTTTGAGAAATATGTTAATTGATTTATCTGTTCGCCTGCTAATTCTATTTAATAATGAATTAATTGCTATTTGCTTTATTAAGAATTATTAACATATCGCTGGCTCTCTGGCATGACCAATACAAAAAAGTGTTTGTATATGTTATCCTTATCGATCAGTATACAATCATTCATTTATGACTAAACTTCACTAGCTTTGTAAGATAACATTTTTCTAAATTAATAATTAATAATAAAAATAAAACCTATAAATGTGTTACTCAGTTTTTGTAAGAAAATTATATAACATTGACACATTATAAATCGATGTTCGATTAATATTTTACCATATTCATTATACTGTAACTGGTTAAATTTTAAATAAGAAAATGAGCCTAGGCTAAGAATTACTATGTTGCACTGAAACTAACATGTTAAAAGCAGGCCCGTAGCTAGGCTGATGCAACCAGGGCATCGCCTTGGGCCCCTCTGGCAAAGGGGGCCCCAATGAAAATACATAAAAAAAATAACGTATAATAAATGAAACGTATAATAAACTTTTAAATTAAATCACCTAATTTAAATCTGATTGAGTTTAATGAGTTAACTCCCAGTGAAGTTTAGACAAAATAATGTGTTCTTGGTAACAGATATTAGTAACTCACAGTTCCCTCCACCATCCCTGAAAATAATAGATTCTCCCACCGTGGGAGTCCCACGACGTCCGCCAGCTATGTTGTAAACACTAGTCACCTGGGGGCAGTGGCGGCTCGGGGTGGTTCACATAGTGAGTGCATAATTTCAAAATTAAAAAGTGTAATACAAAAACGCTTACCCAATCCTTATAAATTTCACCGACGTACTGTTCCAGACAGGTACTGTTCATTGTAGAGTTTGTTTTGAGGGAACAGTAAATATTACACTACACAGTTTAATTACATCTGACGATAAACGATGTCCATTTTACGTGTCTTTGACTTGCAGAACAGTTCTATCACTTTTTCATTAAAGTTTGGGAAATCATTTATACATTCTTTTTCACAAGATAACATAGTAAGGGCATTTAATCTCTCTTCTTTCATTGTATTTCTCAGGAAAGTTTTTATTCTCTTCAGCCGTGAAAACTGGCGTTCCGCTTCGGACGTTGTCATTGGGATTGTAATGACAATTTTTAAAAGCTTAACAACTTCATTAAAGGTGTCACTTAATCCATCCAGCAGAAGACCTAGCAGACCTACAGCACCGACTTCTATATTTTGCTTAAATTCTTCTCTAGAATATAGAACGCTTAATTCAGTTCGTAGTCTGCTTTCATTGAGGCATGGATAAAATTTTACTGCTTCTTTAAGGCAATCTTCCGGAATTTTTTTTTGAAAAGAGGAGAACTGTTTAAAAGAAATTAAGTTTGCTAATATTAAGTGCCCTGTATACCGAAATCTAGTTTTTATTTCTAGCAAAATAATATCGCACACTTCAATAGTTTCTCTCCTTTTTTGGCTACCTTCAGTTACTCTTTGCCGCTTTGATGGTCGAGGAGTCAGTTCTGGGTCATTTTGTTTAACCAACTGATTATCTGTGTCAGCGATTTCGGTTCGAATTTTTCCAATAGCGCGTTCAAAATTATCTAAATTATTCTTGAAAATTTTCCTCCTCTAAAATTCGCAAATTGGCACCAGCTTGATGAATGGTAGTTTGTAAACTAGCTTCTCCCTCGATTTGTTCTAGAGCTTCAATTATTTCTTCTCGGTGCTCATATATTGTATTCACTGTCCTAGAATTGAAGTTCCATCTTATTTTTGAAGAACGAGGTAAGCTTTTTCTCTGAAGGAATTCTTCCAATCTTGCAGCTCGTTGTGATGAAGTGGAAAAAAATGTACATAATCCCGTCAGATTGGCAAAAAAAAATTCTGCAATTACTACTGCTCGATGTAGCATGTGACATAATTAGATTTGTCTGATGATCATACATTAACCGCGAAAACGCGTTGTTCTCTAAAGCAGAGACGGAATTAATTTTACAACGGCCGTGAGCAGACTGGAACACTTGCTCAGACGCTATGTATTATACAACATTGAAGTAGGGCAAAATACAGTTCTCCCCACCATCAATGTAATGTTAATGGCTTAACGGAGCAACAGTTGGGCTTTGCTCATTATATCTGTCACGACGATCGGTGCATGTACGTTGTTAGCGTGCCATGTTCCTCGTCAATAACTATGAATACATAATATACATTATAAATAAATACTTTCACAGTTAGTCGCCGCTTGGTTTGTTTTGTTTCATAATTCCAGGGGGTGCAATTGCTCACTTGCTCTCATTAAAGAGCCGCCACTGCCTGGGGGTATTCTATCAAATACGAAATTTTGGGCAAGACGTGCACGCTATCTCGGTTTCATATGGCGTACTAAATATGGTATTGTTGTGAAGTCTTTGTACTATGTAGTATCTGTATCTAAAAGGATAATAATCAATCATCTAGGAAGGTTTTTGTATGAAAAATGAGATAGTTTCTGGCGTTATTTTCACGAAAAGTCTTCACTGCTCATATTTTCAGAAATCTATGAATAAATATTGTTAACTATAAGAGTATGCGACATGGCAACAGTGCGCGGTACCGAGGATACATAAAAATACAAGTCATAATGGCGTAGTGTTTAAAAAATTATTTTTGAAAAGGATCAAGTTTTTGGGTAAGTTTGATTATTATTAATTGTTGTTTTGTTATTATTAATTGTTGTAGTAATAATTAATTTTAATATTTTGCGTAAGAATTACTTTTATAATGACTTTTCTAAGTATGCACAAATACGAGTATAATGTAAAATTTCAGGTTGCGCAAATCGATATTATTCCAATATTCTTCCTGATTCGAGTTATCAAAATAAACATTTCTTCACTCTCCCTTCTGCTAATGGTAAAAAACAGGTATGGTTGAATTCTATTAATTTTTTTTTAGGTATTGATGTTTCTTCGATTTCAAAACAAATATATGTTTGCGAGGATCATTTTGAACAACATCTAAATTATTTAGTCTTCTCATTCCATCGGGTTCAATTGTGAGGAAGATAGTGAGGAGGATAGTGAGCATATCTGAACTAATATGCATTTATTTATGTCTTTTATTGAGACTAAATGTGCTAAGATTAATACATTGGATATGAATTAATTAGAAGATTCTTCTCTAAATATTTCACTCACAATTAATGGTGAGGATGATTTCAATTATCAAGCTGTCGCCCATGTATGTGGATTCCTCCTAAAAAAACTTAATTTACCCGATTGTGATGTTTGTAAATCTTCTTTATTTTCTGCTAACATAAAACCTCATCACACTTTTACAATGTTTAACGAATTTAGTGAATCAAATAATCTTTATCCCACTCTTAGTTTGGTCTTATATGTTAATACCATTTGCGATAAGATGGTTGTCTTGTTTAATTTTTTGGCCATGTAAATTCTATTCACAAGAAAATGTTGGTAACTTTGCAGAATGTTAAATTTTCATGGTATACTCGTACTTACTTGTGTTAAATCCGTTCACCAAACATTAGTTCAAGAGGAGTTGTTAAATATATCTATGAGTTTAATTATTAGGAAATTTCATAATGACATTTGTCGGTCTTCTAATAATAGATCTCTGAATCGAAACTCCAGCAAAATTAGACAGCTGATGCATTTGTAAAAGATAAATTAGGTTCCTGGTACGTTGGTAAGTTTAGGATTTTCTAATCTTTTGTGCATATGAAGAATTGTCCTTATTTTATACTGCTGGTTATTAGAATTTCTGTTTATTTATTGTTATGAGTATATAGTTTATTTTGTTTTATTGCAAGAATTTGCACTTTTTTATATTTGTTGAATTTTAAATATTTATTTTTCTTACATAACGTTTAAATTTATTTAATTTTTAGTTATATGCACATAATTACGTGTCTGCGATTTCTATATTTATAGATATATCGCACTGATGAGATCAAAAAAGATCGAAACATGTATTCAGAGCATATTTAGAACAAAAAAAACATTATAGTAATTTAAAAATGCCGCCATCCCGGTTATTTATGAATTTAGTTATACCATATCAACATCAAAGGCGCTTGCGTAAGGGTCTAATTTTTAACATGGAATGTGGCACTCATATGATATGCTCCTTTCTAGTCACTGAATCGCCCGTCACTCGCCTATTACGAGAAAAGTGCAGTGCAGTTGTACAGATAAATTGATTAACTCATTATTAAAATGAAAATAATTTATCAAAGAGGGACAAAGAAATAGCAAGACAAAAGAAAAAAAGAAGAAGCAACTTCAAAGTATTCTTCTGCCATTATTTGGTTATGTCCTCTTCCTATTTCTATTACATCTACATCTAGTAAATAAACTGAAAAAATCATAAGTAAGCGCTTTTCTTTAGCTCGTGTAACTCCATACTGTGGTCACCACATTTACTTAAATGTAATTTAATAGAATTACATTTTAACTATGGTATTATTGCAGGGCCGGGAAATCACACCAGAAAAAGATTAAACCAAAGAAACTCGTGTTCAAGAAAATTGTGATGAAAATGTAACAAATAATTTTCCAGACAGTGTCACAGATTCAGAGATGAAAAATAAAAAATTAATAGAGTCCGGGCCCTATTAACCAGTTGGCAAATTTCCCAGTGACGAAAAACAAAAAGAAAGGTCCCTTTCAGAAAATTATTACACATTTAAATCAAAATCTGGGTTTAAGTTAAAAAGGTTGTGCTATTCAGCAAAATTTGATTGTGTCTATTCAACCTTGCTGTCTGTTTCCTCAGAAAAGAGCCAGAGTAGGATGGGATTCTGGATTATGAGACTGGAAACATTTATCAGAGCGTATAAAAATATATGAAAATTCACAATATCATGCAAAAGCCTGCTTGGCGCATGAACAATGGCGACATCAGATGATGCTCTAATTCAAAAACCAAGAGGTACTGATAATTATTTCAACATTTCAAAACGAAATAATTTCTCTAATGGCTGATAAAGTGCTCAGTGAAATTACAGAAGAACTAAAGAGCGCACATTTTTTTTCCATTATCGACACGACTCAAGACGTGAGTAAAGTAGAACAGTTAAGTGAAGTCGCTATCTGAAACTTGAAATTGGTCAAAGCGGAAAACCTTGTGAGCTGAAAATATGCGAAACATTTACTTCTTTTACAACTGTTACTGACCAAACCGCTTCGGGGCTAGAGAACCTCATTATAAAATCAATTTCGGAAAAAACCCTTGACATAACGAAATGCAGAGGACAAGGATACGATGGTACATGAGTGGTATGTATAGTGGAGTACAAAAGAGAATTCAAGAACTGGCACCCCATGCCTATTATATTTACTGTGCCAGCTATAACTTGAATCTAGTTCTTAAAGATACCGTTGATTGCAATCGAGAGAGACTGTACAGAATGTTTATAAATTTTTGGTCGCAGCATTATTCTGTGGCAAGAGCTTAAAGTCTCAGATTGTAGAGTGAATCAGACTGCTTCTGAGGCTAAGGTAACATTAAAGACTTTAAATCCCACACGTTTGGCGGGAGGTACGAAGTAAAGGAGAGGTTTTGTGATGTTATGAAAGCACTAAATAATATAATTTTAACAAGCAAAAAATCCAATGAAAAGAATGAGTCATGAGAATGAATCAGTTTTGTTTTGCTTTTGACCGTCCAGCGTAAACATTGGAGGAGATAAATATTGCCTCAAAATCTTTACAGTGTGAATCTATAGATTTAATGGCAGCTTACGATCTTCTAGCGGATGCTTTGTTGAAAGCGACCATACTTCGTTGGTCCTTCGAAGAAGTCGTCAGTGCAGTAGCAAAAGTATGTTCAAAGTGGGAAATAACACACGAATTCACAGACTAACGAGCCAGAAAGGTGAAAAACCACTTGGATGAACTGTGCTAAGACCAAAGATTGACCGATCCAAGAAGTAAGTTCAGAGTGACAGCATTTTATCCGATGGTTGATACCATAGCGTCACAACATAACAACCGTTTTAAAGGTATAAAAGAAGTAATTGATGCTTACAAAATTGTTTAGCCTTCTTTCCTAGCCAAGTACAGATGAAGAACTGCATTGTGAGCCGAAAAATTTTCTAACAGATTTTCTGATGATGTAACGCCATTGTTCAAAATACAGATTTGCTTTTAAATAAAAATTAAAGCGGTTTATAGATGTAAAAGAAGTTGCGAATCTCGTACTGATAGAAAACAGTTCCTTAGCTTCAACCTACCCAGATGTACTTACCGCTTGCTTGATGTATCTCACAGTCCCTGTGACAGTGACAAAAGCTGAAAGATCGTTCTCGAAACTGAAACTTATTAAAAACTATCTGCGAGGCTCTATGTCGCAACAACGTCTTAGCAGTTCGGCTCTTGTATCTATTGAGAATGATAGAACACAGAGAATTGGCTTCGACAGAGTTATTGATATCTTTGCTAGTGTCAAGTACTGAAGAAAATCATAGTTGCATTTAAACTATTACACCACATATTGCTCAGATTTGAAGGTAAACTGAAAACAATTTGTACTTATGATAAGATGTTCAAACAGTATTATTCATTTTGTTACTATTTTGAATAAACTTTAAATGAGCTAACAATGTTATCGTTTTACCCTTCATCACTAACTACCAATGTATAGTAAAGCACACATGGAAGAAATGTAACCATACAAGTATGTTCGAACATTAAAAAATATAGGGGCTCCGAAAGCACTTTCTGTCTCGAGGCCCTGAAGGCCTACCTACGGGCCTGGATCAAAGGAAACCGCAAACAAAAATAATTTTATAGTAGCTACAAAATCTAAACAACAATTAAATTTAAACTTCGCTGCTACAAAAAATTGAAGGACTGCTGGTCCAAGAAGAGCGATGCTTTAAAATATGCAGAACATTAAATGCCGATTGATATTTGTTAAATAACACTAGTCAACATAGGTTTTTCTCTTAAACATTAATACCTACGTGTATATTTTTCGTATCCTAATTCTTATTTGTCCATAACGTCAGGATTTTGAATTTTGAGATATTTGCTTAAATTGTTTTCCTAAAAATATGTTAAATTTTGATATTGTATTTAAACCTTGATTTTGTTTTAGCAACTTACGTGCGAACTATTACAATATACCGGGTGTCTTTGAAATAAAAATACAACGTATAAAAAATCGAAAAATGTAATTATATAGAATATAAATTCCAAAATATTTTCCCAAAATTCCCTCTCATAAGCGAGAAAAAAAAATTGTTATTCCACTGTGTGATCGACTATATTATATAATAATACGTTTATTTTCAGTACACTTACGACACAACATACATACAATACACATAACATATACTATACCGTATGAACGCCGGGGAGTGATTGATCTACCACAATGTAGTAAGACGAAGACGAATAGCGAGTTTATGTGGTTAGGGTTGAGAGAGTATATTCAATCTGTTCTACTGTCTAACTGTACGGGCGTTCCATTTCTTTATCCAACACATTCTACATACGATCTAAGTACGAATCAAATAATCTCTCTCTAACACATTGAATATTCCTATCAGTCGCTCATTGTGTTCAAGCAAGGCGAATATACTTGCAGTTGGCCAGTCATTACTTATATATCCATCGATCGCACGACGTTGTGCACACGGTATACATATTGCTATGGTTTTTTCCCCAATAAATATTAAAAATTTATTTATTTATCTATGTACTATTATTTTGGACTTCTATGTATATGTCATGTCATGCGCCTTGTGGTGTGATGCCACTACGCTTGATGTGGACGATTTTTATATATCTTCAGACACACTTTGATTGTTGACAAGAACGTACTCTTTATTAAAAAAGATTTATAATTATAAATTTTAAAGTAACTTCGGGTTTGATTTTGAGTGTAATTAGTTGATGGTGTTGTAATGAAATTACAACACCATCAACTAATTAAACTCAAAATCAAAGCCGAATTTTCTACGAGTTTGATTCCCGTAATTTTTTGATTTATTAACGTTTTCTTGTCCATGTGTCTCCTTAAAAACTAAGAGACAACCACGTGTCCGATTGGAACCCTGAGAAGAAAGCAGTCCCATTTTTTGGAAATTAACCGACTGAGTATCCTAGTTGGGTAGATTTGTCGTGAACGGTGGTACAGTAAATATTAAAACCACAGTTCATAGCAATATGCAATACCACGGATGCGTCCCTCTTCTTCGCCACGGGATACCATCTCGGGCTACTGGAGTTGAGGGCCTCATGTTTTTCCTTAAAGCCAAATAATAAGTGGGCGGCGGAGTTCGTGGGCTTTGTCAAATTATTTCACTAGATTTTAACATTTCTTTTATTTTTGCTCTAAAGTTTGTATATTGAAGATCTTTTATTACTTTAGGAAGGTTGTTGTAGTTAGTAGTTGTGTGTTTTTGGTGGATAAAACTTTCCGTTCTGATGTGGAATATCCTGCGTGTTCTGTATCTGTGTATTTCTTTGCTTCTGTATAAATGTATATTCATTTTTATTTTTTTTCTTGTTTATTTTATATAGTAGTAACAAATTGCTCAATGTAATAAGTTGTTGGTTGTTTAGTTCTTGAATTTCTTGATATACTGTTTCTGTTGGAGTTCTATAGTCCATTTTATAAAGGATCTTTATAATTTTGTTTTGTTGCCGTTGTATTTTTGTCAGGTTGTTCTTTGATGTATTTCCCCAAATATTAATTAGGTAATGAGCTGTAGTGCATCGGTATTACATATTTTATTTTATTCACCGCTGCTATTACTTTCCTATTTTGTTTTAATACCTATCTTCTCGACATGCGAGTCCCATTTCATATTGTTTTGTATAGTTAAACCTAGATATGTAGTTACTTTTACTTCTTGTAGTTGCTTGTTCTTTAGAGTAATATTTAGTTTCGGCTTTGCTTTTGTATTTGTAAATATATAGTTCGTTTTTGTTTCATAGGTAGTAAGAAGGTTATCGAGGCACCATTCCTCTAGTACTTTCGCGTCTTCCAATATCATTCTGTCTATATCTTTTATATTTTATGTATAAATGTATCTGTCCTCTTAGGCGGAGTTGTAGAAGGTCATTTGTATATAGTATGTAGAGGGCTCGCGGGATGTTTCCGCCTTGTGGCAGTCCGTATTCGGCGTATAAGTAAGTACTTTCAGTATTATCTACTTTTGTTGTTTGTGATCTGTTTTCTAGATTTGTTTGAATCAGGTTTAGAGTCTCATTAGTGTATCCATATCTTTCCATTTTTTCTATTAGTCTTCGCTTGGGTACGGTATCAAAAGCTTTCTTCATGCTTTATAAAAGACCATACCTTATTTGATCGACAATAACAAAAAGAATAGCTTTGTTATTGTCCATTTCACTTTGTTCCGCTCAGTTGCATGTTCGATACAATTTACATTTACGTCTTCGATTATAAATAGATTGTTACCAAATAGGACATTAAATGCCCGTAGAGCACACATCTTACATGTTCTTTTAATATATCGTCTTTAAAAATTAACAATATTTTTTTAACAGCTGACTTTCGTACCAGATTACCGAACCCTTACCATACAAAACTTATACACATTATCTTCTAGCGTTTACATATTTTATTTAGTGCGGTCACTCGACGACACCAGTAGAGTCGATTAATAGAGTATGTGAATATATGTGAATAGGCTTGACTACGTACGGGGGAAAATCTTGATTATCTTCGTAGCTAATTACTATTTTACATTGAACACAAATAACTTCTTACATTCATATTATTTTAGAAATGATTGGCAGGTTGACTAAATAGCCCAATTCAGAAGCTGTTACTGATATATATGTACACTTATTCTAATGTGGAACCATTTGTTTATAACTGTACTTTTATTTAAAGAACTCTTTAAAGAACTTTGTTTTCGAGTCATATAGTTTGATTATTGTTACTAATAAACTGTAACGACCAATATTACGGGTGTATATTAAAGAAAAAGATAATATTATTGTTATTCCAATAGAATTGCCCCTTAACGGTTTTACTATTTATTAGCTCTTTAATTTTGACTTCAAAAAAATATTTGTACCATCAATATGTTATACATACATCTTTGCCTTTCTTAAATTTACATTTATGTCTAATAATATTTTCATTAAAAAGTTAGAAAATTACCTGTACAAGTAAATATTTATCTTTAAGTAAATAATGGAGCCTTTTAAAAAGTATTATTTAATTTATGTAACACTAATATGATATTGTTGTTTATAGTATTAAAGTTTTTATTGTAAACTATAATACTTTAATATGTAAAACTATTTAAGCTTTTAATCTTTCTTTCCTTTGATTTAATATCACTAATAAGCAATACATCAATCTTTTTACAAGATTCATATTTATTTTAATTTCGAGATTTTTATAACAGTAAAACATAAGTTTTCCTTTGTTATCGATAGCCTTACAGCAAGCAGCGACGTCACTGCGTTGACATACAGGTGGCCCATTAGTGCGAGGAAGTCCAATATTTCGTCTATTACAACACATATCAAAAAATGTTTGAAATAGAAGTTGTAGCAAATGCAACACTGCATATTTGTAAAATAATTGGAACTATACAGGGTGCTCAGATTAGTCGAGGCATTTAACCGAAATATTTTTTTAAATGGCATGGTAGCTATATTTTTACATTATCGCAATCAATATAACGGTGTACATAAGTCACTAGATTTTTTCGACAAAATTTAACCGCGTTGCCAAATTATTCGAAAATATGAAATTTTAGAGAAAATTGCATGATCATAAATGTATCTCATAAAAGTTTACTAATAACATGTAAAGAGAAATTCTTCTTAATTACAAAGAGAAAAAGTTTATTAAACATATGGCACAAGAGTATTTTTTTCATACACAGGCTGTTTAATATGAAGGCACAAAATCATCACATTCTAATAGGTCAAAACTTTTTTTTTCAAATGAATCACCCTGTATATTATTGCATAATTTTGTAAAGCTACTAAATCCCTTCAATTTATGTATATACCATATAGCCTCTAAAACCAATAGTTTCAGAGAAATTACCGTTTTATGAAATTCTTATTCTACATAAATTAATTTCGAAATGCGACAAAATTTATAAATTTATTAACCCTAAGTAAAATATAAAAACATAAATTTCTTTTCTTCTAGATATCTACAAAACAGTTACTTTATTAAATGCTCAAAATGGCCACCATTTACTTCTAAACAATAATACATGCGGTCATTGAAAGCTCTGCTAACATTTCTTAGCATAGTCTCATCAATAGTTCGGAAAGTGTCTCTTATCCTTTGTTTCATATCTTCCTTTGTTGTTGCGAATGTTTTGTAAACTTGACTTTTAACATAACCCCACATGAAAAAATCTACTTTGTTTAATTCCGGGGACCGGGGTGGCCATTTAACTGGCCCTCCTCTGCCTATCCATCTTTCAGGTAGCCAGTTATTTAAAAACGTTTGACTACACCGGCATGATGAACTGGCGCTCCGTCATGTAAATACCACATCCTTTGCTTGACTTGATTGGGCAAATGTCGTATTAAATGGGGTAAATGGATCTGTAAAAAATCCAAATAAATTTGAGCAGTTACCTTCCCATCAAAAAAATGCGGCCCAATCACATAATTTCCTATTATTCCACCCCAAACATTCAAGGACCATCTTGTCTGACTAGTAGTCTTTACATAATGTGGTTGTTCGGTGGAATAATAGTGAAAGTTATGTCTATTGACAAATCCATTTTTGTGAAATGTCGCTTCGTCAGAAAATAAAACATGATTGAAAAATTATCTGTCTTGTTCAATTCTTCCTGAAGCCCATTCACAAAACGTTATTCTTTTTTCAAAATCATCGGGTAATAGCTCTTGCATCATTTGTATGTGGTATGGATGCATCTTGTTTTTGCTCAGAATTCGTTGGATAACAGTGCGACTTATGTTAGTCTGATGCGAAATTTCTCTACTAGATGTGTGAGGATTTTCTATAACCTTTAACATAACTGTCATCTCATCATCTGCTGTTATTGCAGTCTTTGTTCTTTCACCTTTTGGATCTGCAACATTTCCAGTTTGTGTAAATCTCAACAATAAACTTTCAAATGCTTCTTTTCTAGGCTGCCTTCTAAGTGGATATTTTTCATGATATAATCTTGAGGCAAATAAGCAATTTTTTAAACTTTCACCCAGAACAAAAATCATATCTATCAGTTCTTGATTGTCGAAGTTCATTTTTGCAACACGAAATGTAGAGTAGGTATAGTAAACTACTTATTCTTGACAGTAGTATAATAATAAATTAGAAAATGTCACCCCCACCCCTACTTCTGCCATTGGCCAGTCCGAAATCACCCAGATCCCTACTTCTACTATTAATACCGTCGATCTCCAAGTCCCGATATCATTCGACGACGAGAAACCAAGGAGAATACTTCGACCTCGCCGCTGAAGATGTTGTGGACCGCATGTATTATTGTTTAGAAGTAAATGGTGGCCATTTTGAGCATTTAATAAAGTAACTGTTTTGTAGATATCTAGAAGAAAAGAAATTTATGTTTTTATATTTTACTTAGGGTTAATAAATTTATAAATTATGTCGCATTTCGAAATTAATTTATGTAGAATAAGAATTTCATAAAACGGTAATTTCTCTGAAACTATTGGTTTTAGAGGCTATATGGTATATACATAAATTGAAGGGATTTAGTAGCTTTACAAAATTGTGCAATAATATACAGGGTGTTTCATTTGAAAAAAAAAGTTTTGACCTATTAAAATGTGATGATTTTGTGCCTTCATATTAAACACCTGTGTATAAAAAAAAAACTCTTGTGCCATATGTTTAATAAACTTTTTCTATTTGTAATTAAGAAGAATTTCGCTTTACATGTTATTAGTAAACTTTTATGAGATACATTTATGATCATGCAATTTTCTCTAAAATTTCATACTTTTCGCAATAATTTGGCAACACGGTTAAATTTTGTCGAAAAAATCTAGTGACTTATGTACACCGTTATACTGATTGCGATAATGTAAAAATATAGCTACCATGCCATTTAAAAAAATATTTCGGTTAAATGCCTCGACTAATCTGAGCACCCTGTAGAGTTCCAATTATTTTACAAATATGCAGTGTTGCATTTGCTACAACTTCTATTTGAAACATTTTTTGATATGTGTTGTAATAAACGAAATATTGGACTTCCTCGCACTAATGGGCCACCTGTATATATAACACAAGAAGCGCTGGTAAAATGAATCTCCCGAACCTCTCGCTTGTCTGCGTCTCTGTGAACCGACCTAGGCGTCTCGTTTATTGGTTCAGAATAATTCAAACGTGCGAAGTAAAAAATATAATACTAAACTTATGCGTTATATAGGTACTTTATAAATAGAGATTATATTTATGTAATAAATACGGGAGAATGAAAGCATATTTAAACAAATACCGTATATCAAATTATATGCGCGGTGGGCGTCTTCGACTCTGTTCTAGATTCGCAAGTCTACTTAGAAGTAGGGACTGGACGCATCAGGCCGAAATGACCACATAAAAATAGTCTATAACATCGCTAAGTACAACACGCAGTTATTGAATAGCACTATTCATTGGGTTAACCGCACATCTGTTTTTTGTCGTTGAATTATGACGCAATTATTTCAATATTACAGTTAAATTCCTTTTTTTATGGGCGTAGATAGAAGCGAGGTTTCTATAATTTATTTGATTTATTAGTTTATATTTCGTAAGATAAATGAAGTACGGTGAGTTACTTTCTTTTTTTCATTATTTTAACTGTTAATTACATACTTCGTAATTTTTGTAACAGATCCTGTTTAATATCGTTTCATCGAATCTACTTCTTCCAATTATTTTGATGTAAGTGTCCAGTGAATTTCGTTAAGTTTCAATAACTTACGCAAACATTTTTAATTTTCATTTATTTAGATCTAGAACGTTGTTTAAGTTACTTTTGATGATATAGAACAACGTCGAGAATAGTATCGCGAAGCAATGGCGAGTTGGATTAAGGGTCATTCTGATTGTATGTCCATTTAAAATATCGTTAAAAAAATTCAAGAAATCGCACGTAAAAGTCACTTTGCATCGCAAACACATACACAGAAATTAGACCCGTTGGAATCAGACAATTTTAACGAAGAACTGGCGGCAAATATTCCATTTAATAAACTTAACAATCCCACCTTCAAAACATTTCTCCAAAAATATACTGGTCGAAATGTTCCTAATGAATCCACCTTACGCAAATATTATGTTTCTAAGTGCTACGCGAAAGCAGTAGAACGCATTAGAAGCCATCTTTCAAATCTGTACCTATGGATAAGTGCCGACGAAACTGTTGATATATTCAGACGCTGTGTGGTAAATGTTAGAAGCTGATGTACTACATCCCACTATTCCATATAACGCATATGTAATAGCAACAAAAGTTATAAATACCGTTGATGCAGAAACAGTAGCTAAAACCATTAACGAGAATATGCAACAAATGCTTCATTCGGACGTTAGGGACAAAGAAAAAATATTTTTATTTGTCAGTGTCAGTGCTGCATATATGTTAAAAACAGGCAGACTATTCAAGGAAACATATCCTATTATGCTACATATTACTTGTGTAGCACATGCTCTCCACAGAATCCGTGAATATATCAGGAACATCCTTCCGGAAGTTGATAAGACTTGTATCCACTTTTAAAAAAGCTTTCAGAAAAGCACCATTGAGAATAGCTCTTTACAGGGAAAAGCTTCCATCTTTGTCACTGCCTCCCTCTCCAGTAATAACTAGTTGGGGAACATGGTTGGAAGTTACTAGTTTTTATGCAGAGAAGTTCGATAGTTTACAACAGATCGTTACATCTTTAAATGACGATGCTCGAAGTATTTCTGAGTGCAAGAAATTCATTCAAATTCCAAATTAAAAAAATTAGCTGTACTTTGTTCAGAGACACCTGGGATATATGTCAAAACTAATAACATATTTTGAAAATCAAAATCTCAAATTAAATGATGGATTAACCATATTAGATGTGGCTATTAATAATTTGAAAAATATTCCAAGTGACTTCGGATGTGGCCTTCGGCATAAGTTAGACGCAATTTGTAATAGAAATCCAGATTTAATAACATTGCGGCAATTGTGTATGGGGACAATGCCTCAAAATCTAACTGCTAAATACGCTGAAATAAAAGAATATTTCCAGTATGCACCTATAATCAGTTGCGATGTAGAAAGGACGTTTTCAATCTACAAGGATGTATTTCATTCAAAGAGAATAAATTTTACAGAAGAGAACCTTGGGAAGGTATTGCTAGTTAATATTAATACTCCTTTACTAAACTTGAACTACAAAATGAACAAATAAAAATGTATTTCGTATTTTATAGATCACCTCCCGTTTGTTTTCCAATTATATAAATAAAATTAAAAACCTTTTAAAAATACAAATGTTCAATAGTACGCCCGTTGGCAATGAGTCACCGGCCTCTTGTGTTCGGTCCCTACTTATAAGAGACAGTATTCTCAATCAGGGCCATTACGAGAGTATGTGACGCTCTCGGCCAATTTTTTAACGCTGTCCCTTAGTTGAATCACTAAAATAAAACGAAATAAAATCGTGTCTTAAAAAACAATCGTATTGCTTATTTAATTCTTCCAACCAATAATATGTATGAGGTATGACAAGGAAATGGTTTATTGCACACAAAATGACAACACTGGCGCGCTATTAACTACATACCTGTATTTAGTAGGCCCTGCGTAGTGTGCATTGCAGATTAAATGTTAATTGCGATTGTGGTGTTTTAGATATATATTTTTGAAATGGGCAATGAGCCAAACATAAAAGTATTCGTGAAATTGGGCGAAAAACTGAAATTTTATGAAAATTATAAGCCGTGTACTGCGAGTGAAAAGACAACACACCGCTAATGGCGAAGAGAGAACCGCAAGAAACTGAGGCCGGAATGTCCAAAGTTGTAAATGTCTCGGATATCCAAAAAAGTGTTTTAACACTTTTTTGGAGATCCGAGACATACGTTTTTCCTCAAAATTTTGAAGCGTTTGAAAGCAAGGGGCTCGGGTTTGGTCGTTACTGGCTAAGAACGGATGATTGCTACGTTACGACAAAACGCAGTCGTATTCATTGATTATTTCTGTATGTTTGGTTACTAAAAGTATTCCTGTTTTCCTCTTGCGACTTCTTCCTCTTCCTCAACGTGAAGAGTCAGATCAAATGAAACCGTTTCGAAGAAGTTGAAGACATCTGAACGATCGGCGTGCTCTTAAGGAGATAACTTTGGAAGAGTTGCAAGATTGATTTTGAGAAAGGTCGAAAGAAGCGCTGCGTCAACTTAGAGCGGGCCTATTGTAAAACCAACCTACGCAACTAATAAACAAAATAATATTTGACATATTACGACATATAACACTCTGACAGCGTTATAAAGAGTAGGTACCATATGAGACCTTTAAGTTACTGTACCTGATGTCACTATAACATGTGTTATAGTAAATCAGTATCGTCTCACTAATAGTAGACACAAATACCACAATTCTAGAAGCACATGTTGTTCTAACTGAATCCCAAAATTATGTTAACATAGTGTATATATTGTGTAGTAACACTATATCATGGGCTTCTGTTAGATATAAGAGCTTCGCTTATCAAGATAAGAACTATGTTTAAAATTCTAGAAGTGATTAGATAAAGCAAGTTAGTAAGTAAATTATGTTACATTTGATAATTTTAACGAAAAAGTTTAAAATATTTTTTTCTTCAAGACCTTGTATAAAGCAATTTTTATATTTGAAATCATTGTTAGACCTTGGCAATGTAGGTGCGATGAGTCAACTTAGTTTGTTGTTACTTATTAGCAGCAGATATAAATTGCAATAATTCCAGACCCGCTTTTTATTCTATAATAAACACCGAATTCCGAAGTTGCTTTAAAAATATTGTGCAAGAAGCGATCTTCTTAGCCGCAACGTCCATCCCACGTTACCTCTGGTAATTATTTTCTTGGTCGTTCACAGGGCCGTAAAAAAGTATATGTTAATTTAGTCAATGCGTTAGGAAATTTTTTGGAAGTTATTATATGCAACTCCGTAAACATATTCTAGATCGACATTTCAATAGGCCCTATAAATCGAGTGCAGATATCTGAACTCTTTTGGTAGATTGCGATCTATCAGGTAAAAAAAAAGCCCTAGTAAAAGTCTAAAAGCAATATTGTACCAACGAAAACTTTACCTAATATTGAATAATCAATGGAATTACGTTCCTCACTCAAAAGACGCCAATTTCTTGGAAGTAATAAAACAGGTGATTGGACGGAAATGAAACTGGTAAGGGAATTATACTATTAGTACGTAATGTAAATTAGAATTCAGTACTGTATCAGTTGTGATATGAAGTTAACATGTGCCTATGTGAGTAGTGTTCATGCTAAATGATTTGAAACGATTTTTTTGTGCTGTCACTCCAAGAAGTCGAAGATAACTATAGCTGTGCCTATCAGGTATCTTCACAAGTCTCAGGGGATTATATGAACCTGCATAAAACATTATAGAGAGAAACAGTGCCCCATGTCTCAAATCTAGGAGATTACGCCAAACAACATCAGGCAGGACAAAGCAATTCTGTTTATTTCATTGCATCAAGGGCTGATAACGCTGGTCAACACAGTTTGGTTTTCTTATACACCAATACGTATAGTTTACATCTTTTTGTCATGCTGATTATGAATCTGATTTAAATTTGCTTGATCACGTCAGGATTTTGAGATATTTTCTTAAATAGTTTTTTCACACATTAAATTTTACAAAATTTCTGTTATTTTTATATAAGAAAGATACTACCGAACATGTCCTTACATGTTTCCTATGTCAGAGCACTTAAACCACCTCCATTTTTACTCTGGAACCAATCAAATTCAGAATTGGTAGATATCTGGCTATGTGTGTATATAAAGAGCTACACGCGGCTCTTTCGATTCAATATAAATCGGTTTGTGATAGCTGAACGTCTTTTTATTTCATAATGTCGCGTACGTATATAAATAATCCAAATAGTTCCTGTTATGTATGTGGAGAATTCACTACCCACCAGCTTAAACGGAATATTACACCTTTAATAGAAAAGTTATATTTTCACTATTTTGGCTTAAAAATAGAACATCAAGACAAGCCATGGGCTCACAGCATTTGCTGCGCACGCTGAGGGGCTGGTCAAACGGCAAGAAAAGCGCTATGCCATTTGCAAGACCCACGGTTTTGTAAAAACGCTATGCCATTTACAAGACCTATGGTCTTGCATAAGCGCTATGCCATTTACAAGACCCATAGGTGCTTCAAGTGAAGAATATGATGTTACAGAACTAGAAGAAGCAAGTGTCAAGTTATCGACCAGCGCTATGCCATTTACAAGACCTATGGTCTTGCATAAGCGCTATGCCATTTACAAGACCCATAGGTGCTTCAAGTGAAGAATATGATGTTACAGAACTAGAAGAAGCAAGTGTCAAGTTATCGACCAGCGATGATGAATTTTTGCCATCTGAAGAGGACGGACCACACCTAATAAATCAGTTGGAAACTGTTAGCTCTAGGCGCATACATTTATGTGTATCATAATCATCAGAAAGAACTATCACAGTACTTTACAACCGACGAGGGTCTTTCATACTGCAATAATGTCTACGACTTCGTGTTGGCATTAGGTCACTACATCGTCTCGAAGAATGGCGTGTTTTTACCGATGCTTCGGAATTGAATTTGAAAGCTGTCCTTCACATAAGAAACGTTTATCTATCGATCCTCGTTGGCCACGCAATCCATTTAAAAGAAACGAATGAAAATATTACTTTTCTTCTAGACAGAATTAATTACAAAATGTACAAATGGTACACCAGCGCAGCCCTCAAAGTTGTAGCAATTCTACTCGGTTTACAACTAGGGTATACAAATAATTGCTGTTTTCTTTGTGAGTGGGACAGTTGATCTAGAAATTCCTACTACACTGTTAAAGACTGGCCACTCAGGGCTATTAAATTATCCCCGTCGTGAAATTTCCTACTACAAAACAAATTCCAATTCACATGATAAAAGAAAATAACCCCGAATCCAGAGAAAGTAATGATGATAATGATGAGATTATTGTTAATCCTTCAAAATCTAACGTTTCTGATTCTATAATATGATTAAGAAATTCCCTTCAGTATCGCGAAAATGTATCCGACATGTTTGATATAATCAATAAATTACATAATTTTTTTCGACCAATATTCGATAAATATGGCAAAGTAACAGAGAATAAAGACATTTTGCTATAAACGTAATTAATTAAGTTAATGAAAATACAATTACTGACGTTATATATGTTTGTAATTACTGTTATAAATTTGCAGAACACATTGTTTTACTACCTTTTCCATGTTTTATTTCAATATACGTTTAATCTCGTGTTGTTTATTTATTTCAGATTAAATATAATAGTTACACTTTGTATATAATGACTCTTTTTCTATAGTGACTATTTTCTTGCTCAAAAGTACGGTGACTATGTACAGGTTCCACTATATTTTGGATTCATATTCTATATAGTTACAGCTTTCCATTTTTCATATGTTGTCTCTTTCTTTTAAAGATACCTGTATAGTTTCTTCCTTTCACTTTAGTGTAAACGTAATACATACTACCCTTTTAACCACTCCACAGACTTTCACAAATCTTACCAAAATTTATGTAGAGTACTTAAGGGATGTACAGCAAACGCCAATTAAGTTGGCGCGACGAGGGGTAGGTCCGCGCAGGATTAAAAGTAGTGGGGAGATTTGTATTTGGTTTTACATCAAATGTCAGATAATTCTAACCTCTCTTTATGATCCCATAGCAAAGACATTATGTTCTGTCAAACGTCAATGACAAATGTATTCTGACAATTACTTGAGTAGTAGGGGTGGACGTTTTTAAAAACGGCTTCTGCGCACCCCCTCCTCGCGCCAACTTAATTGGCGCTTGCTATACAAATCTTATTAAACATAATGCAGGTTTTTTGATGCAGCACAGACCTGATTAGTTTGATTTGTTGTAAGAAATCCAACCAAGTATAATATTCGACAACGTTTTATTTTAAAAGGTAAATATTCATTTCGTTCTGATTTTTTATATTTTCATTTTATTGAGAGTTGTTCTTTAAATAAGTGTAATTTATATTTTTATGAATTTGTGTAATATATATATACTCCTTATCCCCTGCTTGTACATTAAGAATACATGGGCATTCTTGACTTTTCCAAATGCACAGTATTTGGTTCCATCCACACATTTCAATTGTCTTCGTAAATGATACTTTAGACAAGGAAAATCAAATACATGTAATCAAAGTTATTTAATATTTTTTTATTAATAAAGCTTACAAAAATATTGTTTAAAAGAGATATAGAGTTAAGATTCAAAGTAGTTATTACTTACAACATGCCTAACGCACTGTAAAAGTACATTTCTTTCGTGACGAATTTCGCTTGCTAGCAGTCTTTCTAGAAGAGTAGTCCTTCTCTTAGCAAATTTTCTATTTGTTAAATTATCATGAACTTTTGTAGGCTGATTGTCAGGCTTAGGTTTTTTCATTTTTCTATTATGAGTCCGCTTCCTTTTATTTTTATTATTAAATTCTTTGCCGCTCGAAGAGATTGCACTCTTTAATTTGTACTGTTTTTGACTGCCACTCTCCTCAAATAACGAAAGTGGTACTTTAGAAATCTTCTCTTCTGAAGGTGCCTCGTTATCGCTAAAAGATTTTCCAGTGTCACAGATCATTGTACTTGGAGATTTAATTTTCGAGATTGCTTCTGCGGGAACGATTTTTTCCTCATCCGAATTATCCGAATTGTACGCACACATCAGGGCTCCTAATGAATTGTTGATCACTATTTCTTTATGGCTTTCTTCTCTATTTTCTTCTTCCCACTCTGTATCCTCGAAATTGTCAGTTGCCACTTCTTGGGTGTTATATAAATCGGTAGTTCCTCGGAACGGAAACATCTGACCATTCCATTCACTTTTCTCATCGATTAACGATTTGCTTTTTGGAGGTGGTTTAGATTTTTTTATAGGTCTCACATTCTTCTTTTTTATAGATCTGACTAAAAAAGGAAATAATACATGCTAAATTAATTAAATTACTGTGATTTGAATTTTGTATTGTAAATGATGTAAAATTATATAAATTATATATTCTCAATGCATAGATTTGATAATATGTGCCAATTTCTGGAACACACAAAATACTATTTTTCATACATACGAAACTTCGAGATTAACTTTGGCATGTCAACAATTTTTCAAAAATTTATTATTTACGCATTTTCTAAAATTTTGTCTAAATAAACTGTTTCTACAAAATATCAAAAATTAAATTCTTATCAAAATTAGATACTTGAAGGTAACTGATAATAAATTACTTCTAATTGTCATTTAAAAATTACATTGTAGGTAATTCTGCAATTTTTAATACCATAAATTCTATCATTTCTAGAACATTTCGGTAGCAATGTTTGTAAACTATCTCATCTTTCAACAACTTTTAAAAAAGTAATAGTTTACTATAGATTTAACCCGAAACTCTTATAGAAAGAAAATTTCATTAGCCGGTGTTATACAAGATATATGTTCAAAATATGTACGTGGTTAGACTGGATGCGTTTGCTATTTCTGTATGTAAAGTCATTTTCTTTACAATATCTACAATGACACCAAAGAAAAAAATATCAATGAATTCATCCAAAACTTCTGTTTTAGGCTTTTAACTTTCAAAGGAGACCTATGAAAATTTCTCAGTATGCTAAGATGTATTCTTTGCTATATTTACATATTGGAATTTTTTTCTAAATATATTCCAAATATACTCAGTAAAACAATAAGGTACGTATCATAATTATCCTCTAATTCGTTCATCCAAAAAATTCATATAAATGTCTTACACACAATTATTGTGGACTGCGCGTTGTAGACTTCAGATCGGTCGCGTCTGTAAATTCGCAGCGACAGGGATCGGAAGGGCATTTCTAAATAATCTCAGAGGTCAGAAAATGTTATTTAGAGCTGCTGCAAGATAACTGCGTAATTTAGAGAGATTTATAAAGAAATGGATCATAAGGTGTAAAGCATAAACGCAACACAATAGAGTAATGCTGAGTGGACAAAATAAAATGTTAATCCATCTAGCTGCAGCCTAATACTATTATTAAGAGAAACTAAATAACGAATACATAATAAAAATATCAATATAATGACAAGAAACCAAGATATAAATAAAACTGTTTACACCTTTCAACTTACTTGTGTTGAATATAAGAGGTGTGGCAATTAAGTTCCGGGAATTTAATTCTAACTCGGAAACTGGCAACACTTCATCGTTCGTAAGCATATGTCTTAAAAGAGGGGACCTTCCTTTAGTTCCAGGGGAAGTTTGAAGTCGATAGCACGTTTGGCTTGTGTTTTGTGTGTTTTTCGAAAGTAACTTTTTTAGTGGCGTCGTGAAAATGAGTGGCTCACATTACAAGCAACGTGTTGTTATTCAATTTTTAGTGAAATCTGGCGAAAAACCCTAGGAAATCATTCGAAAATTGTATGGTGGTGGTGTATGGAGAATGCGCGTGTATGAATAAGCGAAACGATTCAAGAAGGGGCGTAAATCTCTAGATGATGATCCGCGAGAAGAACGAGAACGAGTCAAGAAGGGGCGTAAATCTCTAGATGATGATCCGCGAGAAGAAGCTCCCGTCACCTCTCGTACCAACGCGAATATCGATCGTCGCTCGCGCTGGTCACGTCTGACCGGCGCGTAAGCATTCGTGAGTTGTCTCGACGAGTTATACTTCAACAAAGAAACCCTTCGCAAGATGTTACACCAGAATTTGAACATGCGAAAGATTTGCGCAAAGATGGTGCCAAAATGTCTCACCCATCAACAGAAACACATGCGAAAATCGATCTGCGAGGATTTGTTGTCCCGCATTCAGATCGACGGCAGAAATTGTCGTGTAGTCACTGGAGATAAGACGTAGATATTTGAATATGACCCCGAGAGCCGTAAACAAAATCAGCAGTGGATGGCAATGGGTGGGGAGTGGTCCACGAAAGCCGCGCACCAAGTGGCGATTGAAGGCAATGTTGATCGTTTTTTCGATATCCGCGGCATCGTTCATCGTGAATATATTCCTGCCGGCCAGACAGTGACTGGACAGTTCTAGGTTGGTGTCCTGGAGTGGCTGTGGGCACGCATTTTCTGTGTGCGCGACGACAACGCGCCGGCCCATTCCTCGTTCAATATGCAAGAGTTTTTGGCGAAAAAAAGGCATTGCAACGTTGCCACACTCACCCTATAGCCCCGATATCCCCCCTGCGACTTTTTCTTATTCCCCAAGATGAAGTCGCACCTCAAGGGAACTCATCATGCAGCGTAAAGGAGGTCCAGGAAGCTGTAACGGCGGTGCTGAACGAGTTAACTTCAGAGGATTACCAAGGATGCTTTCAATCGTGGGAGAAACGTTGGAATCGTTGTGTTGAGTTAGAGGGAGACTATTGTGAAGGTCGATAATAAAATTTCGCTCGTAACTTAATCTGCTTGTGTTTTATTGACAAATTCCCGGAACTTAATTGCCACACCTCGTATTTTTAAGATTTGTGATTTATGAACAGGCCTATTTATATCTTAAACTCGTTTTACTGGAATTTAAAGTACTATAATATATAAAATATTTAGTACAGGGCCATAATGAACAATACTCTGCGAGGGTATATGTTTAACGTACCCATCGAAAGGATGAGAGTGGAACAAAGATATGCGATAAAATTTTGTGTTCGGTTGGGTAAAATTCCAACTGAAACTTTTGAAATGATTCCATATGAACCCCATACTCAGATGATAGTTTATCACGATGTAGAGTGTTTGAATGGTATAAGACATTCAAAGACCGTTGTGAATCAGTGGAAGCTGAACCTCGACACGGGCGACCACCAACGGATTAATTCAAAAATTGCAGAAATTAACGACTTGATCCTGAATGATCGTCGGATTGGCATATATCGAATTTTTGACATTGTTTATGGTTTTGTCTTATGGTTCCACTCACAAAATTATTCATGAAAATTTAGGGTACCGAAAAGCCGCGGCAAAATGGATTACAAAACTGATGACCGATGAACAAAAAGCCAATCGAGTGACAATTTGTCCAGTTTTTAAACAATAAAATCCACAGTTTTTAAACAATGTGGTTACATGTGACGAGAGTTGGTTTAATCATTACGACCCTCAATTAAAGTCTCAAAGTACGCAATGGAAGCACAAAGCTAGTCCAAGACCGCAGAAGGCGAAAACTGTGAAGAGCGCCGGTAATGTGATATACTTAATTATTTTTTAATAAGCACATTGTACATAGAGAACATACAATAACTGGAGAATACTACTCTAATGTACTTCGAGGAACCCCCTAAAGGCAAAATTAAATAATAAACGGCCGCTTTATCAAGACATCGTTTGGATCCTGCATCGCAATGCTCCGGCCCGCAGATCAGCGGATTTGTCAACGAACACTTGCAGAAGTGGGGGCAGAAATTATGGTTCACCCAACCTGCTCACCTAACCTTGCTCCACGTGACTTCTATTTATTTTTTTTATTGGAGTATTCGATACAACCATTTTTAAAATTTTTCATGATCATATTAACTTGACTAAGGTCAGCGCAATGGATGCCGAGCATGCTCACGCCGCCCCAAACACAACAGCGTGTGGAATGTTCCCATGCATTTTTTTATGTCGGTAATAAAGACAGGGTTGGTGTATTGAGTCAAATTGTTACTGGGGGATGAAGCTTGGGTTCATCATTACGAATCTGAGTCCAAGCAAGATTCCATGCAGTGGCACACCACCACCCAATTTTTAAGGTGCCAAAGTCGATCGGAAAACCATCGCGACGTTTTTGAGGGACTTAATAGATTATAAAGATAAAGGCGTTTCAAAATCATTTTCGAGCGACCAAGAAGTAAAGGACGTAATTTCGGCTTATTTTTTAGACAAAGAAAAAACATTTTTGGTAAAGGCATACACAAGGATTGCTGGTGAATATATTTAAAAAGAAAAATCATTTTGTGATTTTATTTTCACTTCTTTTCCCCCATTCCGTCACCTAAAAACGCTCCCTCATATTATTCAAATTTGTGTCTTGAAAATATGTGTTTCAAGATAAATAGATACTTGGATATCAATCAGTTTTTAATGTCCGTCCCAAAAAAAATAAAATACTTAAATACTAATAATTTGTATTTAACCCTAGGACTACCAGGAAAACGGCCTATCGCTACTTACCGCGCGGGTCCATTGGACCCGTATTACTATATGCTGGGTTTGAGCTAATATTCGGCGATTATTTTGAATTCAATATAGCGTAAGCATTATTACATTTGACTTTTATTTTATTCAACATAAGAAAAGACCATTAGAATAAACTGAATCAGTAATAATAACAAGACATAAATATTGTAAAATAAAATATATAAATGACTTACATAAAAGTAAAAGTGGGTTAAACACATTTCTTACACCGCATACATTAGTTTTTTTACAACGTGCACAAGTTCTTGTTTTTTGTCTTTTGAAGATGGACAAACATCACATCTCTTCTTCTTACTTGGAATGTCAGAACTAGTAGATGCTTCAGCTTCTTCTTCTGCTTCTGGTTTTTCGTGTTCCTTGTATTCTGCTAGCTCCTTTCCTAGCTCATTAGAAAGTTTCTTCTCTTTTTCAAATGAAAAGCTGAGTTAGGTTTCAAGAGCTTCCATAGTATGTATGCGCTGATATCTATCATGTTATAAAAAACTACATGAGGCCATCTCTTCGTCATCCTTTTCACGGTGTATGGTCGCGTCATTTTGTCCGTGTTGTCTACGCCACCTTTTGTTTTATTGTAGTCCAGGATTACCTGAGGTTTCTTTTTTTGGCCATTATCAACATTTTTCTCATTGTGCAGAGTACTCAGCAACGTTACAAGCTTACGTTTCTTTGGGCAATGCGAAATAATAATCGCATCGTCTGTAAAACCAAACTGTGTGGAAAACACTTGACGATTTTTCAGATCAACAAATGAAGATGGCAATTCATTTTTACGGATCGTATCAACTAATGTTAGGTTTTTTGATAACAAATACTTTGCCAGATTGTACGAAGTAAACAAATTGTCGCAGGTGACATTCCTTCCAGAGTTTCAATTTCTTCTACTAAACGTTTACAACCTTTTCGCCTGGATTCTTGTCTCTTTCCTCTCCCTGCTTTCCAGGATAAATTTCCAGTTTCCATGCATAGGTTGTTACACTATAACAAATGGCCCAAAATTTTATTCCATATCGTCCAGGTTTTGATAGAATATATTGTCTAAAGGGACATCTGCCTCTGAAAGTTACAAGCTGTTCATCAACCGTCATACACCAATTTGGTACATACGCATCTCGCAAATAAGTATTCCATAACTCAAAGCATTCCCGTATTGGTGCTATTTTGTCGCCACTCCTTTTTCTTCGTCTTTCCGCTGCATCGTCGAATCTAAGTACACAAAGTATATTTTGAAATCTATTTCGAGCGATAATAGTACTAAAGATTTTTCGACCATTGTTTTTGCTCCAAAGTTATGTTACGTCCTCGTTATAAGATTTGTATACACCTATTAGTATCAAAACTCCAATAAATTTCTTCAATTCTTGGACATCCATTTTAATCCAATTTTTGACGAAAACAATCTCCTTCTTCATTCGTCCACTTTAGGATAATTTCAAGAAAAAGTTTGCGAAAATAAATAAAAAAGAAGAAGCAGGTGTATTGATCTCACGATTTCCAAAACGTGTTGGGCCTGAACGTTCTCGTAAAATATTGTGTCGTGGTTGTCTTCCGTGATGAGGTAAAATAGGATGGATCTTGGTACCAAACAACTTGTTTGTTCTTTGATATAAAAGAATTAACTCCAGTCGGATTTCTGTGGTGGTTATCATCGCTGCTCTCAGCAGATTCTTCGCCATCTGATTCGCTGAACTTGTATCACCTCCATCGACGAGGCCTTCGACTGCATCTACCTCTCCATCGTCGTCAGAAGCTTCATATCCGTTATTGTATTCAACGTCACTCATTTCGGCTGCTATCGCCTTTAGCTGTTGTTCTACGATCCATTTTCCGTAATAAGCCAAACGCAAAATAGAAAATAGCCGCAATAAAAGATTCAGAAATAACTACCAGACAATTGATAAAAAATGATGCTAAAATATTAAATCGCACATCACAACTGAACAAAATATAAATTTTGTCTTATTCACAGTAACAAAGTAACAACAGATTCGGCAAGCACGAATGCATTGTTCACAACGTGCGGCTATAAATATGCTGAAACACGTAAAGTCCCCAAAATTCGTATGATAAAGGGATTTCCCCTTTCTGTATACATCGGGGAATGCCAAGAAAGGTTTATCAGCAGCGGGGAAGTCCTGAATTTATAAGCAAACCACTATCATTGTAAAACACACTCGCTTTATCTACATTTATACAGTAAACGATATATGGGTCCAACGGACCCGGTTGGTAAATCGCGAAAGTATTTCTATTTTTTAAAGCTATAACTCGTACTTAAAAAGTCTATTAATACCAGTAAATTAGCTCAAACATAAGTACGATAAAACAATGGTTAGAAATCGTTTGGGGTCCATTGGATCCGCTCGGTAGTCCTAGGGTTAAGAATTGAATTAAGCATTAAAAATACCTACATTTTAATTGATCTTTCTTCTTGAATTTACTTTTCGCTGTCAACTTTTCTCCACGTTTTAACATTTCTTCTTGTTGCTCTTGCCTCCTCGCAATATTCTCTTTAGTGGGATATTTTTTTTTTCTTTCGTCCTTCCATCGTTTGATGTCCTCCGGAGTCGATAAATTACAAATTTTATAGTATAAGCCACTGGAATGTTGTGTTTTCACGTGCATAGCTACAATCTTTTCGTGAGCTGTAAAAGTACATCCATCAATACTACATACAACGTGTTCCTTCATATGCAATTGATAGGAGTACATATTTAGAAAGTCTTTGTCACATGTATCACAGACAAGTTTATTTTCACATTGAGTAGTTTCTCCTTCGCAATGATTTTCCACAAAATTAACATTATCGTACTCAGTATAATCTCCAGAAGAAGTGTTCTCATCTCCAGTTTCTTCACAATAATCGACCCAATACTCATCCCAATCTTCGTCCAATTCATCTTCGTCATTGTCGGAATTAAAATTCAATTCCTATAAATAGAAATGCAGCTCAAATGTTTTAGTTCACGCATAAAGTGGTATTAGTATATCAGATTTGTTGTATATAGGGTGTAACAAAAATGTGGGAGGTTACTTTAAGAACACAATCTATCTATCGAAGTTAGTAAAAAAAAAGGTGCATAAGCATATCCCAAACGGGCGTTGTGGGCATTCTTGTGTTAAAACTTGATACAATAATTCAGAACAGCAAAAAATATTTTGCTTTGATGTTCCTATAGTACCGTGTGATTAACACATAATGTAATTATAGACACGGCCCTTTCTGACTGTAACGTGAAAATGATGTAATCTTACTTATATGAACCATTTTTCTCACTTCAATGGATAGAAATTGCTTATGAAGCAGCGGCTCACAATTCCTATACACCCTATAGTTGTGTAAATGCAAGTAATTAACAAGAAATTTTAGAATTTAATGTAAAAAAATTCACTTACGGAAAAATCCATGATACGACAAAATTATGCAGCTCGCTAAGCTCTTGCAAGTGAAATGTGTTTGCACTGATTGATATTAAACTACATTAGGATAATATAAAAAAAAAAAACAGTTTCGGCAGCTTTTTTTAACATTAGTACTTAACTGGAGACAGAAAAACACATCCTTAATATGCATACGAAATTTATGTAATTTATTATATCTTGGGAATTCGAATAAAATTATTTACAGATAAATACAGTTAAGTAGACGCACCTCCTCCTTAAAAAAACGGTCGCTTACAAGAATCTAATGTACTTGTATCCATATACATAATTTATATTATAATTTAGTGTTATTAGCGTCAGTACGCGTTGTTATTTACGGTATATATAAATAAATTTGTCGTATCATATGTAGATTGAACATATAGTGACGGAAAGCGAGTAATTAATACGTTGATTTAGCGGTGTATATTTTCCAACAAGTTGCATGAACTTATTATTGCTCAATTGTAGTGTATTAAAATGTTATATTATAATTGAATTGATTCGGCTTCTACTTGATGAAAATCAATTATTTAAGATAGAAATAAAACTAAAGCCACTATGCTGGCGAAACAATTGTCGTCGTTTTACGATTAGGTGTATTAAAACAGTGAAGATTTAATCATTAGTTTTATTGCTATTTTAAGTTATGTTATATATAGTTGATCCAAATTATAATAAAAAACACTTGGATAAGTTTCACTGATTTACTTTATTGTTCTGACAAGATTGTTTCGGAAATTTCTACCATTCTCAAAGAAAGATATTTAACTAAATGTAAAGGCTCAACTTACTATGTAATGTAATGTATAAACAGTGCATAAAGTGTTTCTTTTCAATCACATGACCAAATTCAAAAATTGGAGATCACTTAAAATGACAAACGTGTGTATTATTACAGCGCGTATTTATGAGTGTTAGAAAGAGATAAAGTACAATTTGTGGTTTACACTTGGGCAGTACGAACTGCAAAAAAACACTCTATAAACTGTATTTGTGTGTCTAGATGTAGTGGTTATTTTGACAATTTTATGATTGTGTTTATTATTTTTTGGGGTGCTTAAAAATTCTTTGTTTATCAAATTTTCGTTTTTAAAAATTGCTTTTTCTATTTCTAAGAAATCCGGTTTTTTGGTTTTATTTACGTTGTGGAGTAGTTTGTAACCTTCTATATCGGGAAAGTGAATCTTACTTATACAATATTCAGCAAATCCTGTCTTTCTACACTTTGTCCGATATACGAGATATGCCATCACAATCTTTACAATTTATTTTATATACACATTTACAAATTACCAAATTAGTACTTTTGTCTTTGTTGTTTGTTAACATGGTACCAAAACTATTTTCATTAATATTTACTATATTTAGTCCGATTTTTTTTTTTTTTTTTTTTTGATTTTGTAGTCTATTTTGTTGTTTATTAACGGTAGGTATGTAATTTACAACGTGTCATTTAATGCTACTTGTTTCTTTAATAATCACGTAAAGGTAATTTTGTATTTTTTTCTTTTGTGTTGATATTTTACCCTATTATCTATTGTTTCATAGGGATAGCCGTTATTTGTTGCTGTTGTTTTAATTATACGAGAGTGTATTAAATTTAAACGGGACTAATTTTTTTTTTAAATTCCACACAGGTCGCTGTCCCGGGATGGGTTGATTTTCAGCTAAGGTGTGAGTTTAGGGAGGGAATAGTAACGACTTGAATTCTTTCAGATCACCTTAGTACTATAGAAACCATGAGTGAACAACAAGTGCATGTATTTATTGAGCGACAGATAATTATCAAGTTTTTGGCCAAGGAGGGTATGAAACCAACGGAAATTACAAATACAGTTCGGCAACAACACCTTGTCACGAAGCCGTATTTTTACATGACACAAGGAATTTTCTGAAGGGCGTGAAAACGTTCAGAACCAGAGCCACAATCGTCGCCCGAGGACTAGCGCGGCCGAAGCCAATATCGAGGCGGTTCGACAACTCATGGAGGACGACAGGCGCATAATGCTCTTGAATATTGCCGAGTAACTTAGCATTAGTTACGGGAGTGCTCAGCACATCGTGGCACTGGACTTGGGATTCCACTAAGTGTTTGCAAGATAGGTTCCGCGATTACTGTCGGATGAACAGAAACTTCATTGGCTAGAGGAGATTGCAACAAGAGGGCGATGCGTTTTTGAATCGAATCGTAACGTGCAACGAAACTTGAGTGCATCATTACACTCCCGAGTCAAAGTAGGCGAGTATGAAGTGGAGAAAGAGCGGTGAAAGAGTTCCGGTGAAAGCGAAGACTAGGTTGTCAGTTGGAAAAGTTTTGGCTGTTCACGTGGATTTTCTCCATGATCGACGCACAATTAATGCGGAATATTAGTGCGAGCTTCTGGATGCCACAAAGCGGTTCTTGCGACGAAAAAGGAAGACGAAATCTGTCAAAAGCGTGATTCTTCTTCATGACAATGCCAGTCCTCATTCAGCAAACGTCCCAAGGCAAAAATTAAACAGCCTGGGCTGGGAAGTACTAGAGCATCCTCCCTACAACCCAGACCTATCGCCTTGTGTTTTTCATGTCTTTGGACCCTTGAAAGAAGCACTTGGAGGTCAGCGTTTGAACAATAACCAAGCGGTAGAAGAATTTGTGCTCCAATGGCTACGTGCACAAGCGAAAACGTTCTACGATGAAGGAATTAAAAAATTCCCAGTCCGCTGGTAAAAATGCGTTGCCAGGGCGGGAGATTATGTGGAAAAATAATATGTTTTTGTAAATAATGTAGAATAAAGCTCTGACTAATTTTCCACGATTGTTTTGAGCCCGCATGTATTGTTTTACCTGCATATGTAGGCTTTCTGTATACAGGACTGTCCTTGAAGGAGACAACGTATGAAAAATGGAAAGCTGTAATTATATAGAATATGAAGCCAAAATATTTCCCAAAATTCCCTTTCATACGCGAGAAAAAAAGTGACAAAGATATTTGTAAATATTTGTTCTGCTATTGTGCGACTGACTATAACATAAAGGGTAAATACCTCTACTCTTTATATTACAGTCGGCCGGCTTTAAGTATCGAAACAATTGTGGTCCCGATTCAGTCAGTTGTCGAACGTTATATGTGTAGGTATAGCAAACGCCAATTAAGTTGGCGCGAGGAGTGGTAAGTTCGCGCAGGATTAAAAGTAGTGTGGAGATTTGTATTTGGTTTTACATCAAATGTCAGATAATTCTAACCTCTCTTTATGATCTCCTAGCAAAGACATTATGTTCTGTCAAACGTCAATGACAAAATCACAAAAATCACTGACAATTACTTGAGTAGTAGGGGTGGCCGTTTTTAAAAAACGGCTTCTGCGCACTCCCTCCTCGCGCCAACTTAATTGGCGCTTGCTATACACGTCTACGTTCGATGATTTACATTTAGGTACGTGTTCGATTTAAGGTAAATTGTTAACAAATTGGTCGCGGGTTTTTTTTTATTTTATAGTTGACCCGCAATATTTTGGATTCATATTCCATATAATTGCATCTTTTCATTTTTTATGTTGTCGCTTTCTCTCAAGGATATCCTGTATAGCATAACTTAATTTTTCTCATTGTGATATCTATAAAAGTTAGTTTATTATTTTCGAATTCCATTTACAATAAAGTTATTAAATAATAGCAATAAATAACGGCTATATCTCTAAAAAAATAGATATTATAAAACAAAATTAGCTTTGCTCCATAATTAAAGGAGCAAGTAACATTAAATGGCACGTCGTAAATTACTATTAATATTAATAAAAATATTTTGGGTACCATGTTAACAAACAACAAAGACAGATATTACAAATTTGGATAAATGTGGTTTATATAAAATACATTGTAAAGATTGCGATGCCATTTATATAGAAACAAAGTGGTAGAAATATAAATATCAGGATAAAATAACATAAAAAACACATAATTCAAGGATTTGCTGAACACTGCATAAATAGCATTCATTTTCCAAATAGAGAGAAGGCTATAACTACTGTACAGTGTCAATAAAAGCAAAAAACTGGATTCTTAGAATTATTAGAAATAAGAAAAGCAATTTCTAAGAATGAAAATCTAATAAACATACAGAAAGCATTTGTTCTATTTTGTGTTCGTAATGAACTCATTATGGAACCCAAAACTGTATCGAAATGAGCTTCATTTCGAGATGCTTTTTTTATTTTTCAATGTTGGCATTGTTCGAACACAGAAATAAGTTTCATTTAATTTTAAGAATTTTAAGTACATCACCTGATTTTTTTGGTAATAAATTCTTAATTGTTTTGTCAGCGGCTTCACTAACTAAGTACAAAATATATTAGTTTCTATGTCACTCATGTTTATATAAGTGTCCCGTATCGTTATGTTCAAATTTTAGGAGTGAAAAGTAGACCGACTTCATTTCAAGTAACGAAAACGCAAAACTTGTATATCCATTTTTATTTGTTTCAAAGTTACAGATCTATGAATGTGATTGTCAGATCATGAAAAAAATGTAATCCTAAAGTTAATAAAAAATGATTTTATTTAAAAAAGTTCAATTAATATTTTCGAAATGTCCACCTCCTTGTCGAATGCAGGCTTGTGCAGAAGTACTTATCCGAATTTCATACTTGTTTTGTCGGAATTGGTCGGCAGCCAGGTGAATACGATCCAACAACTCTTCTCTTGTGTTCGAAACTTGCGTGTAGACTAAATTTTTCATGTACCCCCATAAATAAAAGTCAAGGGGATTAAGATCGGGTGATCTGGGTGGCCATGCAACAGGACCACCTCGACCAATCCATCTTGGATAATTGACGTTACCCAATTTCGGTCAGCAATTCCGAAATGTGGTGGTACCCCATCCATGTGAAACCACATGTCTTGTCAAACATTCAGTGGGGCAGTGGGGTTAATGACCGAGCCCATTTCCAATTAAATGGTTTTGTTAACAAACAAAACTGCAGGATATGGGATGCAGCTAATCCAAGAGCAGTCCATCAGCGACAATAACACCCATTAAAATGTACTGTTTAGTCCGAAAGGATCACCATCGTATTTGTTCGAAAATGGAGCCGGTGATGCAGTTACCATCAATGCTACTCAATATCGGAAAATGCTGAAAATTTTGTTGAGGCCAGCTGTGGAAAACCACGTCAATAAGCCAGCGACCATGCTCCGTCTAAAAATCAATATTCGCAATGAAATCCATGCAAAAACACCGGAATCTTTGCAAAAAGTCATGGAAAATGTGTTAGAAAAAGCACGAATGTATCAAGCAGAATAGCCGCCATTTGCGATATATAATCTTTCACGTCTAGTTCAATAAAATTCGTCTTCTGTACACTAAATATTTCCAATATGTACTTATTGTTAAATCACTTAAATCTATAGCTTGCATAATACTTTTAAAATCCCACTGTTTAAAAATTACTGGTCAGAATTAGAAGAAAAAAAACCCTTGTAACAATAGAGTTAAAGTCTTCTATTAAAACTGTAATTACTTAATAATGGAAATAAAGTAAATGCAAATAATTAAGCCAAGTGTCCCGTTTCGAACAAAAGGTGACAAGTTACCGAGTATTTTTCGAAACTCGTAATTGTAAAAAGATACGGGTTCTTTTTTTATCAAAGCCTACCCATTCAGACGAAATCTGTCTAGAACATGCTCTAAAACAGAAAATGGTGTAAAAGCCGAAATATATGGGCCCAAACAAAGGACGATGATCCAATTGAGCTTAAGTAGGGATACTACGGTATTTCAAGCGGAAGTGGGCGCAAGAAACAAAATGAAACTAATCGCACCGTAGCTATCTTCTCCGGCAGCCAAGCGATGTTAAAGGCACTGGTTAACTCTAAATTTGTATGGAATTTTATGTGTGTGTGTGTGTTAAAAGGGACTAGTGATAATGAGTGATATTAGACTGTGTCCAAAGACCAAAGATCTAATGAGAAGGCAGACGAATTGACTTGGCCTCTAGCCTTCACAGGACCGAAAACTTCTTGTGGCACTGCAAAAATATCAAAACAGCCATGAAAAAGTGGCTGAAAATAGATCTAGGGAAAGGTGGTAGAACTCCCCAGGTCAAAGACAGGCAAGACAGTTCCTTAGGGAACAATCGCCCAAGTCTACAAGCCTATTGAATAGACGCAGAAAGTCTGTAAATATGATAGAGGGACTATTAACAGGGCATCGTAAGCTCAATAAACATGAATATGGGTTGGACAGAAGAACCGGTATGTAGATTCTGCCAAGCGGAAGAGACCGCGATTCATGTACTATGCCAAGGTGAAAGTCTGATAAAAACGCGGTTCTTTCAAATGGAAAACCAATATTTTATAGGGGAACTACATTTAGAAGAACTGTTCTCGAAGCTGTTAAGCTTAATTGAAAGAGCTGGGCTAGAGGAATATTCTAACGAGGCATTATAACAATAGATCTAGAAAGATCGCAGTGGAATAGGCCTTACGTTGAGGCAGCCTCAAGTAATCTAATAGAAGGATATTGCCTTTTTTTAGGTTTGAATAACTAGCCAATTATGTATCAAGTTACGTTATAGTTTTATATAAACTTAAGGTTGGGATTATAACAATGTACAATACAAAAAATAGATAGCGAATTTTGAATATGAAGGAGAAGCAATAAACATTTTTATCTACAACTAAACAATAAAGTAGATATTATGGCGCAACGCAGGGAATAATGATAATGTTATGTCTCATTATTCCCTGCGTTTTTCTTTTAGTCATTTTCAGTTAGTCGTGGATAAAGTAGCGTATACCAAATCGCAATAATGACTATTATTGCCTCGAGCTGAGTTATTCCCTCGTCGGTTTGCGGCTCGGTTCGTAAATTCAGCTCTCGGGAATAATAACCGTCATTATTGACTCGTTGCATAAACTACTATTAAGATGTGCTTTTTCAACACTTTAATTTATCATAACATGTGAAGCTCATAACATGTTACAACAAGCAACCTTTTATTATTTGGTAAATGCCACATTAAATGAGAAATATTTAATCAGTTCTAAGGTGTTTCTCACATAAAGTAAGGAACAGCAAATCGCCAGTACAGATGCATGAACTGGGTTTTGTCATTATTTTTTCATAAACAGTTTAGTATTACTGAAGAATTAGTCCAGAAGTTAAACTTTAAATTCTGAAATTGTTACACTGTCTTGTAATTACGTGAAAATTGCAAGTTAAAGAATGAGATACATTACTAACAATATCCAATTGCAAATGAATTAATGACCATACCGAACATAATTTCATCATTCAGGAACATTTTCGTATTTTAAGTTATTCATGTGGTTAATTTAACAATAAAATCAGAGAGTTTTGTATTCAATTAGAAATTAATTGACAGTATGGAGTAATTCAGACGACTAAGCTGAAATTATAATATACCGGTGTCCAACGTATGAAAAATGGAAAAAATAAATTATATAGAATATATACCTTAAATATTTTCTCAAAATTTCCTCTCATAAGCGAGAAAAAAAGTGACAATGATATTTAAAAAAATTGTATCGGAGATGATATCTTAAAACTGACCCACAAAAATAATAAGAATAGTTTTAATATTATCCATCTCGCTTTAAGTACCGTTCTGTTGTCGATCGTTACGTACGTTCGATACAATCTTTCGATTAAAAATAATAAATTGGAACCACATAGTGCGTTAAATGCCCGTAAAGCACACACCTTACATGTTCTTTTAATATACCATCTTTAAAAATTCACTTGACTTTCGTACCAGGTTAGACACAATGTTATCATGTTTATAAATATAAACATCACCGCCTTTAAATACAATAGCGGCATTCTGAATTGATATTCATATTTTATATTTTTTTACTTCTCCTAACAAAATAAAAACATTCTCGTAATACACATGAAATTGTCAGTTCTAAAGGTCCACAAATTATTTTTAGTATTATTTTGAAAATGGGTTTGTAAATTTATGTAACAGACATCTTAATTTTCAAACATTCACTTAGCATTCAGGATATTATAGTTTTTATAACGACAGCTGTTACGTATGTAAACATACGGTAGCGTGTGTAATAGAGGTACATATTTATTATTTATGAATTATGAATATTTGAATTCATAGGCGGAACATGATACAATTTTCAGGTTCTTTAATTTTGGGGTTCGCGTCCTAATTGACATTATTTTGGACTCATAGTCTATATGATTACGTATTTCCATTTTTCATACGCTGTCCTTTTATTTCAAGGACACTTTGTGTATTAGACAGATATAAAATGTAAATGAGGGAAGTTCTCTGCTAGTTTTTTATATGCACGGTGCTCACACTCAGATAACTATAACAATCTCCAATTTGATAAAATGTCTAGTTCAACAATTCGCTCTCAAATCGATAGCATATTTCTAAACATTTGTAAAATGAATAGCAATAACAGTGTAAGAAATTTTATCAACTTTATTCATAGTTAGTAATTCTATATGGTTGTTTTACTTCTTAAACCTTACTTTCATTACTCAAATGCTCCTTTCGACAGCTAAAAAATAAGAAATTTTAATCCTAATTTTGTTTGAAAAGTGTTTACTATGAAGACGATAGATGTAATTAGTTTCTGATTCGGTTACATTCTTAAAAATTATATATCATATAAAGTCAATTAGGCACAGTTGTGCTTTGCCCTTATGAAAAAGATCATATATAAATCGGAATTTGCAGTTACCATGTTTATTAATTGAACTTTGGCTACTATACTTTTTATTAAATAGCAATTTAAAAACTGCCTTGTTTTTTAAATATTTTACATATTTCTGGTATTTTTTTCTTTTAGAAAATACACCACCATCTATTAAATTTTAGGGAACCTGTTTTATTGCATTGTTTGTATTATATTATGTTTAGGAAATATATTCTATCACTGCTAAATAATTTTCAAAAAGGTAATAAAATCACATAAAAACAGTTTTTTTAACAAAAAAATGAAGTGTGAGACCAAAAGAGAAAATATCTGCTGAGGATGTTTCGCTTGTTAAACATTGCTTACAAAAAACTGCTCTTGATATAGGAATTGCTATGAAGAATCCTCATGCACGTACACAAAATAATGGAAAACGAATGAAATTGATCCGTGAACATTGGACGATAGAAAAGACTCATGAATCGAAATTTTATATTTTCGGTTAACTAACAGATGTTTTCGTGAGATCTGTAGGTGGGCCTGCAAAAGAGGAACATACCACTCCAATTGTTAAGCATGATGGCGGATCGATAATGATCTGGGTGTTTCGCTGGTACAGTCGTAATATATCGAGGTCGCTTTGAAAAAGGGGTAAATCCAGTGGCGGATTTAAGCTTGTAAGGGCCCTAAGCGCTACGAAAATTTGAGGCCCCATTTTCCAGACTTTTTTACACCACTATAGGTATGACTAAAAAGAAGCGCATAAAAAAACGATGTGTTTATATTTTTCTCTAATAAACATAAATCAATAATAATTATAGATACCAAAAAAATAAAACAAAACTCTCAAAAATATATTTTAACCGGGTTAAAATCTTACATAAAAAACAAAAACAAATAAACATAAAAACTTTACTACAGAGCCACTCTTCGGATTTTTGCGCGCGAAAAATTGTCAATCATCTCATCGTAATTTATTTCTTGAACTATTTTCAATAAATAATATGGCAAGACAACTTAAATTATCATTTAAAAGAGAATTCCTCAAATAATTTTTCACGCGTTTAAGCACCGAGAATGATCGCTCCGCAGTCGCATTGCACACAGGTATTGTGAGGAATATTTTTAAAATGGTTTCCACATTTGGAAATGTGGATTTCAAACTAGTTATTATTGCTTTGTACATTTCAGTGGGACTAGTAATGTTCATTTCTTTGGTAAAACGCAACCATTGTAAAACTTCATCTTTAAAAGTATTCTCTTGAATATCACTTGCGTATTTTTGACTCAAATTATTAATGCTTATTTCAATTTCTTCATCGGTTTGATCATGAAAAAAGAATTGAAAATCTTTTAAAGTTTCGTCATAGATTTGTCTTCTTCTAATAAGTTCAGAAGTTAACGCATCACAAATTGTATTGTGAACATTTACAATAAATGCTATTCTCCCAGCCAAGCGTATTTCATTACTGCGAGAGTCATCAAATTGCAATTTTCGCTTCTTATCCCTAGACCTTTCATCCTTAAAAGTTCGGTAATCATCTTCCATCACATTCAAAAGCTCAGTTGCTTCATTTTCAATACTTTCAAAATTGTTTCGAACATTATTCACAAATTCGGTTAGGGATTTCAAAAGATTTGATCCGGTAAGCAAATTGCACTTTATTTCTTGAAGAGATTTACTGGTAGAATTGATTCTGGATAACAATTTGTTCCACAAAACTGTTAATAAAACTGTTTCATATTCATCCATTTTTTTAAGTAAACCTTTAGCTTCCACCCTACTCACTGGTTGCTGGTTTGAGCTCTCACAAAACTCTTTCAACGCTTCCTTAATGTTCTGGTAATCTTCGCGAAGAGACAACACTGCATCAGCTCTTGCTGACCATCTGGTGTCACTGACACGTTTTAAGTGTTTAGAATTGGGACGAGATAAATGATCTATTACAATTTTCCAACGACTTGTAGAGGATGAAAAAAATGTAAACAGATTATTTACTAAGGAAAAGAAATCAACTGAAGCTAAACATGATTCTGCAGCGCAATTTCCAACTAGATTGAGGGAGTGAGCAGCACATGGCACATAATACGCGGTTTCACTATGTTCTTTGATTCTTGCTTGTAAGCCGGTATATTTTCCTGCCATATTCGCAGCATTGTCGTATGACTGCCCTCTACAATTAGTGACCGAGATTCCGAAGTTCTATAGTGTATTTAAAACAACGTCTGTTAAATATGCACTGTCGTGATGCTCAATTTGGATAAATCCACAGAAACTTTCCTGAATAGCTCCATATTCTGTCACATAACGTAAAATAAAAGAGACTTGATCAACGTGGGAGACGTCTGGTGTCGGTCCACGATGATGGAATAATATATGGCATTTTTGACCTTTGATGTAATTTTATCCAAAACAGATTGGGCCATAATTTTGATAAATTCATCAAAAAAATGATGCGATAGATAATTGGTTTTACCGCTGCCACAGTTTTCGTATTTCATTAAATGGTTTTTCAAAAATTCGTCATATTCGGCCAAATATTCAATGCAACTCAAAAAATTCCCTTTCCTCTGGGAATCCATTCCCTCTCTGTGACCTCTGAACATCACGCCCAATTTTGTTAATAGTTTTACAGTAGAAACAACCCTTTTCAAAACATTTCGCCAATAATCCTTTTCGGTTTCAATTTGTTGAAGAATTTGTGTATCAATTCTTCCCATTGTCGACAATCTTTTACTCAAGTTGCACATTGAAATTCTGTGTTCTGTAACATTTTAAATTAATATTACCTTACAAGCCGAAACAGGGAAATTAAAATATTATACCGGGCGAATGCTCATGTTCCTTTAAACATTTATTAACGTTCCTCCAGTCATTGAATCCCGTAGTAGCAAATTTTGAAGATCGAGAGAATAATTTACAAACATAGCAGTATATTGACTTAAATGTTTCAGTAAAAATCAACCATTCCCGCCTTTCCTTTTCACCATTTGCCTTTATGTAATAGAAATTCGATTCTTGAAAGCTTCTGCAGTATGTTCTGTTTCTGTCCTCATATTCAATTTTTAAATCTGTAAGGTCGCCGATATTTTTAGGTTTATTTAACAGGTAAAAATCAATCATTTTATCTGTTATAAAACTAGGCCACAATGCAATATCACTTGGGTAGCTTACTGGAGTCATTTGTGATTTTGTCTCTAATTGAACATCAACATCCAGTATACCATTTTTATTTTGTTCAATACTTGTACATGCACTGGCGTCATTTTCTTGTACTGGTAAAGAGTCAATCTCTTGACCAACGAAAATATCTGTGTTGGTTTCAGTCTCATTGTCACAGTCAGAAATATCATTAGTTTCAGTTTGCTCTTCACTTGCCTGAGCTCCCGTAACAAATTTACATAAGGCATTTCGTTGTCGCTTGGCATCTTCTTCCTGCAATATTTTTCGTTTTCGTTTAGCAGCACCGGACTCGAATTGCTTCATTTTATTTGGTAGGGACACAGGACACAGAAAGTTGTTGTTGTATGTTCATGTTGTATGTTGTAAAGCTAAGATAAAGTAGGTAACAGATTTTGTTCATAAAATAGTGGAAACAGAGAACAGAGGTTACCTATTATAATGATGGAGATGGGCGCTATAATGAGTCGCGCGGGAAGACCCTAAGCACTGACTACTGGACCTGGCCTGGAGTGCATGTGCACCGACTGCTGCAGCCAGGGGAAGGGGAAGGGAAAAAATAATTGCGCGAGACTAGAAGAGCCAGAGCCAGAGCGGCAGTAACAGTAACCTGAATTTCCTGAACACATAGACGTGCAGAAGAGTCCCGCATCTTGTAAAATTCTATAAGGGGGATGCTTTAAAAATTTGGTTTTACCTCTTGAAATTTGGCCCCCCTCTGAGCGAGGCCCTAAGCGCGCGCTTAGTGCGCTTATGCTTAAATCCGCCTCTGGGTAAATCTGACGCATTCTGGAGAATTAAGTTATACCATCGGCAACAAAGATTTTGAGTCAGAATTTTGGATTTTAACAAATTGACCCAAAAATAGACTTTTAAAAATTGACCGACAATATTTTAAACAATCGGAAGAAAAAGGAATTTTCTGTCTAAGTTCAATCGAATTACTACCGAAACTCGCCCGGCAGATGCGAAAATCTGCACCACTATCTTTTGCAGATATGTGGACTAAATTGCAAGACGTATGGGCTTTAATAATACCGGAAACTATTGCGTAATTAATTAGAAAAATGTTCTGATTATACACTGTGGTAATAAAAAATAAAGAAATCATGTGGACCAAGTAAAAATTTAGATTTTGCATATATAAAATATATATTTTCACATTTTAATGTGTATTTTTAATCATTTATGGTATAATTGAAACCGCCAAAGTAAGATACTAATGAGCTGTAGTGTATGTTAATATGATCTATTAACGAAATATTTAAAAAAATCTATTCAACCTAATACTTCATTCTTTTGTAACGAGTGGTCATTAAAATTTTCACTCAAGTAAGCCATGTATAACAAAAAGCATGTCGTAAGTTAAGTTACTAGAGGAGATCAGTCAAAATGTTTTCAAACGTCATGATTGTCATAAAATTAATTAAAATGTTGGGATTTGAATTTATATAATTTTTTGAGATATAAGGAACTAACAGTCTACCATAAAAGATTTATGCATATCGTTAAAAGCCACTATTTTTTTTATTTTGATAAAACTATATGTTGTACATGTAACTGACATTGATAGACGTTTGAATTAACATCTTACTGACTTAAGTTACGACATACTTTTTATATACACGGCCTGCTACGAGTGAGAATTATAATGAATCATTATAATTCTCACTCGTAGCAGCGTGTAAAAAGTAACGAGTGGTCATTATTAATGCCCACTCGTTACTTTTTACACGTTCAAATATTTGTTGACTTAATTTTATAGTTCGAATTCAATAAATTATTAATTAAGCTTTCATTTTAAATTAAAATGTGATGTTTGTTTATGTATTATACTTTCATGATAGTCTCAAGTTGTTTTATTGGGTTTACACGTATGTAACTAAAGCGAGGTGTTCGAATACTTTATTGAGTCACTGTATATATTTTCTAAATTGTATTGACGAGAGCTAATTAGAAGTACACCATGTGTCTGCATGTAAAACATGAAATATTTTATAATAGAAAATATATACTTTATTGTTACCAATACTGCATTAGTACATCCTAAGAAAATGCTATACCATTACCGTTGCATTATGTTAGTCAAGTCGATCATTTTTCCTGCGTGATATGTAATGTGTATCGATACGGTCCTGAACCCTGGGAACTTCTTTATATGGCAAGTGAAAGAACCTTATACAGTAGACTCGCGATACTGTGAACTCCTGGTATCGGAAATTCAGGATAACATGAACAATCATTCTGATAACATTGAGGGCTGTATAACGTGAACAAATCGATACTCGCTAAAGCGTGAGTTACATTACATTTTTTTTTCGTACTAGAAACTTGAACAAGTTCTTGTACAAGATTTCATATAAGTTTTAATTTATGCTATATTGAATAGAGGGCACCAAACTTTGAGTGCGTTACCAACATAAAATAAAAATTTCTTTTTGTTTATTATTATATATTTGACGTTTAGACGGGTTGTGGTTATTTATTACCTTTTAGATACAAAAATATTAAAAAAATTAATTCGAAAACCGTTATATCGGTGCCCCATATTTTGTTACTGGACATTCTTACACAATTTCTATTAATTTTCAGAATAAAACAAACTACGTAACCTGCAATTATTATATGATTTTTATTTAAAATAAACAGTTGGTACAAACGAAATGGTGTTTAATGCGCAAGTCTAGTATGAAACTTGAATGAAAAGTGGGATCGGATCTAGTTTTGTAGTTTAGAAACTTTGCTGAATTACACTATCAAAGTTTCGACAAGTACATCTAGTTTGAAACCTTGTCCAAGTTTCTAGGCGAAAAAAAGTGTAATGTAACTCACGCTTGGTTTGGTGCGGCTGTATTTCACCGCATTCTGTGGCACGTGTTTTCCTAGCCAATTTCGCATTAAGGTGCTTCTTGTATACAATTATTATCTGATGATTAAAGGAAGCATTTGAGTTCCAATAAAATTTCATATAATTCAAGAGTTAAGAAGTAGTGCAAGTATCAAAAAAATATGATGTGGCAAAATCCACGATATGTAAAATACAAGCAAAGAATTAATTTTACATGCTAACTTCTACTTATACAGGACCAGCTAAAAGAAAAACAAGGTACTTTAAAACAATCGAAAATTGAGAAAAAATTATACAAATGGTTTTTAAATAAAAAAAAAACAAAAAAATGAAATAAAAAAAAGAAATAAAAATGTCATTATTAGCGGGAATATGATAAAGGAAAAGGTAAAACCATTGCATTCGGACATTAAATAAAATATAAATGAAGAAGTTAGTGCCAGATATTAAAAAAGGTTTGGAATTCGCTATTTAAAAATTTCATTCCAGCCAGAACTAGTAATTACACTGGATCAGTTATATAATGCCAATGAATAGCATTGTATTAGACACTTCTCTCAGAGAAAACGTTCGTTTCATCTGAATAAATCAGCTTCCGGCAAAAAACTTGAAAAGCAGCAATTAACATTTATGGCTTGTGCTAATGGTAGTGCCATTGGTAATTAGCAAAGCAAGAAAAACCTTGAGCATTTCAAAGTTTTTCACTTCCTTACAGACTATGATTACCTCAAGTCAGCTTGGATGACAAAGTCGATTTTTAAGAATTGGTTCTACAATTTGTTTGTTTTTCAGGTAAGTTGCTAATGCTAAACTTAACTGATCAAACAGGGAATTAATCTTCTAAAAATTATTTATGTAATGTATGTTCTGTTGAGAGGTTACACATTTTCTGAAATCAAAACGTCCCCCAATAAAAGTTCTACATCTTTTGGATAATGCTCCATCACATCCTCAATTGGACAAAATACAGAGTCAAAATGTACAACTAATAACAATTGTACTTTCCGCCAAATGTAACCCCTTTATTCAACCGATGGACAGGAATGTGACCAGGCTCACTAAATTACATTACAGAACTAGCCTTCTTCACAATATCGCAAATGACTCCAATATTACATTAAAGTTGCATTTTTATAAACTATGGTCTTTAGTTAGTAGTCTGTGATAGCCAGTTGTATCGCGTCTGTCACATAGTAGACGTGGCACACACAATTGTGAGTGGAAGTATGGAGTTGTCACGGGAACATTTTCACGTTTTGATTTACTATCATTTTTGGTTTAAACGAAAAACAGTGCATTGAACCTGTGCAACTTGCATTTGGCAATGAAGCCCCATCCAAAGTTAGTTTCGAGAATTTAAAAGAGGTCGGATTTCGCTTGGCAATGAGAATCATCCGAGAAGGTCATGTTCTTCAGTAACAGCTGAAAACGTTCTAAAAGTGAAAAAGTTAATCGAAGAAGATTCGCGATACACTTATGAAACTATTCAAACACTTGGCATTGGATTCGCAACAGTTAATATAATTTTACATCATCTTCATATGAAAAAAGTTGTTACACGTTAGGTGCCACATAATCTCAGCGACTTCCAACAGACCGAGCATGTATGGATCGCTTAGGAAACGTTAAATTCTTAAAGGAGGACATCGCATTATTTCTAAATTACTAACAGGTGATGAAACGTGCATACCATTTTATGATATTCCCACTCGCCAGGAAAGTCGTATATGGGTCCCCAAGCCCCAAACCTCAACGATGTCAAAAGAGCAAAGATCTATGAAGAAAGTAATGTACGCAGTTTTCTTTCGAAGTTCAGGTTTAGTAAAAGCAATTAAGCTTGAAGAACGTACAGTTCCAGCTAACTGGTACATCACAAAATGTTTTTCTGCTGTTTTTCAATCAATCAATATCCGCGGATTATTGTTACACCAGGACAATTCATCGTCGCACACTGCACAACTGACTCGTGATTTTATACGTCAAAATAATGTAAAACTTATCGAACGATTTTATACGTCAAAATAATGTAAAACTTATCGAACATCCATCTTATTCGCCTGATTTGGCAATATGTGACTTCTGGTTGTTCTTCACCTGAAAAAGAGGTTACGTGGTCGACGTTTACAGTCGGTAAACGAGATTGACGAAGCAATTAATAAATTTTGCGATAGTATTCCGAAAGATGACTGACTGGCTGGAAGCTTTTCATTTGTGGAAGGTACGATTACAAAAGTGAATTGATGCTGGTGGGGAGTGCTTTAAACATGAATAAATTTATTTTCCAATACAACTTGTAGTTTTCTGGTATTCCAATAATTCCAGCGTGCCCCTCAAATCCATTCATTTTTTTTAAATACAAGTCTTTAAATAAATTTAAATAGACAACACATGAGAAGTTATTTCAAGTTACTCCAGATACTAACAAATATTTTTTACTATTTACCAAAGCCAAAATTCCATTTTGTCATCCTTAATTCTCGTGTATTGTGTCAACCGCTTCAATTTTTACATGTATTTCTATGATGGTGTATTACAGCCCTAAAGGCCGCTTTACACTTTGCAATTTTTACATGCAAGTCCGTGAAATTATTTTTGTCAATCAGGTTGACCAACACATATTTATCACAAACAATATAACATACATAATCTGTACATCTGTACATGAAAGCAAAAAACAACTGTTATGGATAAAAATCAACGCAAAATTCAATTTAAAACTGTTAGTTTCCTACTAATTATTGTGTTTTCAGCATTATTAGCAGAAAACGCAAACATTTGGAAACGATGATGGTGGGTTAAATCCTGGTTAAATAGAAAAAAGAAAAGAAAAATTTAAGAGAACAATTTTTGGATATTAACGATCTAAAATTATTCGAAAATCACAACCCCCAAATGTAGGTTACATTTGTAAAAAGACAGGAATTTTGATCATGTGTTGGCTATGACAAAATCCCCAAAAAAATACTAGAATTGCAGCTAGCTTGCAAGAAAAATAGAACATGTTCTATTTCTTGCAATGGAAGAATAATTGCAACAGCTGATCGAAAATGTTTGGATTGCGCATGCGTGCAATAAAAATTGCATGCAACAAAAATCTCAAACTGTAAAGCGGCCTTAATGAAAATGAAAAAACCAAGAGCGATAGTTACTCCAAGCAATAAATGCATCAAATACTTCAATTTAATGGAGCAGAAGAAGGTGGGGTTGATTATATCGGCATTCAAGTACTAAAAGAAATTAGAGAAAAAGCTGTTATGGAAAAAGTTAATAAGCATAATAGCCAAAGTAAAATTTTAGAGTACTGTTAGAAAGTATATTTTGTTGTTACAAGTACACATATGCCTAGGTATATATTTTTCAAAGATAAATATTAATAATGTATTGTGTTAGTAGTAATAATGATTATATGAGTAATATTTTTACGATAGGTTTATAATGTATCATTTTAGGCTTAAATTTAACCTCACTAAGGTGTTATAACGTTATTTTGTTCACGGTATTGCGAGCCCATTGTGTATATTTAATAGTGTTCACTAAAAGCAAAATGCTTTCAAGAATGATAAAAAGAAAACTTATTAAAATATCATTTTGAGATATTACAATATATGTATATATACAGAGGGTCTTTGAAATAAAGAAACAACGTATGATAGATGGAAAGATGTAATTATATAGAACATAAATGTAAAATATTGTGAGTCAATTATGACGCGCACCCCGAAATTAAAAAACACCCTGAAAATTGTATTACGTGACGCCTATGAATTCAAAATATTCAGAATATGTATAAATAATAAATACCTCATACACACATACGCTACAGCATATGTTTACATGCGTAACAGCTGAATGAGATCGACTATAACAAAACTACTTTTTGTTATTATCGGTCAACTTTAAGATATCGCCTTTTATAACATAGGCGATCGCACAGTGGTGTGACAATTTCTTTTTAAATATCTATGTCATTTCTTTCTCCATTATGAGGGAAAATATTTTGGATTTATGTTCTATATAATAACATCTTTCCATTTTTCATACGTTCTTCTTATTTCAAGGACACGCGGTATATATAAATTATTTTTTAAGTAGAGGATTATTGTTGTGATGAATGTAAGCCGAAAATGTATAGTTTTCCATGAAATAATCTGTAATCCATAAATGTTAAGGATGCTATCTTCAAGTCTCCGAAGAAGTCTTCAGTTGTTAAGCTGCCTAAATTATTAAATATTGTTTATATTATACTATTTACCTGACTGTTACTTTTTAGGTATATATCTTAAAAGTATAATGTAAATATGTGTATAAATAGGAAAAATATAACACACCACCTATATAATATACTAAATATAATTATACAGTGAGGCAGATAAAAGGAAAATGCAAAAGTGACAATCAGATAATCTTAAAACTCCCATATCTGTTTTTAAGTTTTAGTCAGCTACTGTTTGCCAGTAATAAAAAATATATATTATTGAGCACAGTAAGTTTGGGGTGATTGATAATGCAAAAAGACATTGTAACTATTTGTGATAAAGAATATTTTTATTATCACCAGCAAAACCCAGCTGTAAAAGCCTTTCAAGATTGAAAAATGCATAATTTAGCATCGCTTTACATATAAATTTAAAGTAACTTTTTTTTGTTGGTTCAGTAGATACATGCCAAAAAATTAAATTACTGATAAAACTTGTTGAAATGTGTTTATTTATAATTTCTGATAAATACAAGTAAGGTTAGGTACTAGACAGTGTACCATGCATACTAACGAGGTACAATACAATATTAAAAATCAATACTTATTTTGCAATTGAAAGTCAAAATAAAAAAGGATATAAACAAATGCTACGTTATTTACACTGAGTAAAATGTCCTAATTGATTTCTTATTTGGAAAAATTCCAAATACTAACTGCAAAATAATTTTACACAAAAAAACACACATTTATGTTGAAATATTAATTACACAATAATAATTTATTAACAACTAATGTAAATTGAAAATACTCTGATAAATTATTTGTGTAGAGCCAATTTCAAAAATTGGCTGTAAAAACTGAACAAACTATATATTTATAATGCACATGTACTAAGTAATTAATTTAGATGTGGCACCCGTATTAATGAGGCGCTTAAGTGGTTGTTGGCTCGTTGACAGCGGGTTTATCAGATTCTGCGGGTTCATTATGAACAGACTCATGAGGTTGATTTTTTACAGATTCTGTAGAAATTTTATTTACAGGTTCAGCGGGCTGAGAAATTTGCCCGCTGTTATCTGTAACCTTTCCGTTACTGTCTTTATTACTTTGAGAGTCTAATTTTTTGTTTGCTTCTGCCATGATTTTGTTTACATCCTGCAAACAGAACCAGCTAATTTAAAATCATATTTTCTACACTTGACAAAATTAATTACAGATTTCTTTTCACCAAACATAGATATGGGATCTACTAACTGCTACTGTTTTTTTCTTATAATGTAAAATTTTCCATACATTCAGTTAATATAAAAGTTTCTGAATAAATTTATATTATTGAATCACATTTGCTTCAATTTAAAAAAAAATGAATTACTTATTATGAAATCATTTATCGAACCATTTAAAAAAAATTAAATTACTTTTAAGTAAATTCAAAATACCTGAACTTATTTAATAGTCGATTAATATGAACCCTGTATGTGAAAAGTAAAAAATGAACAGGTCATTCCACATTCTGTAAAACGCGCGAAATAAGTTTCAGTCATTATCACTGGAGTGTGTTCAATTGTTTAAGAGTTGTATAGAGGACCATTACAAACGAAGTAACTTATTAAACGTCTTAGATTATGTGAATTTTTATTTGATGTTATCCAAACAAGATTAAAACCATGCTACGAGAACATAACCTCATTGTTTAGAAATTGATTGTTTTTACACCTACTTTAAATAAAACGTATAAAAAGGGTATTGTTGTCTAATCCGTACTAAATAACGGGTGTTCAGAAACATTCGAAGTCAAGTGGGCTCTGAACAAAAATCGTATATCTTTACTTAAGTATCTGATTTGTAATAATTATTAAATATCAACTGTTGTCTGTCAAAAATCAATCTATCTCAGACATGACTTCATATTTTCAAGGACTACTTTGACTTCGAATGTTTCTGAACACCCGTTACAAAATACAGGAAAAATACATATGTATCTCAGAAATAAATTGTACATATATACATGGTAATACGATTCATTAAACATAATCCAAATATGGAATTTGTCGAATTATTTTGGGTTTCACTCGTGCGTAAAACAAATCATTTACTCTACTCATTTTTAAACGCATAGGAGCAACAAATGAACGAAATCGCGTCTCGTATATTTCTAAGTACATTTAGTGGAGTTTGTTCATTTTAGTTGGAGCTTTATTCATTAACGCATCCCTGCCGCTATCTTCATAGCATTTGTTTGATTTTGCGTCAGTTTTAGTACTTAAACAAAAACATCTAGGAAATAAGCTTAATTCAATATTATCAAAATAAAAACGACGACCAATTCCCAAAATAAGTATTTAAATTTAGTCCTAGAATAGTGATCAAAATTTTTAAACAAAATATGACTTAAATTTCAAAAATATATTGAGCTAACACTTATTCTTAGTATACTCAAGATAGTCAAGATCCCTTTTGGAATTCACTACAAAATGTAAATATTTTATTTCGCAAATTAAGTGCAAATATATTATTTTAATCATTTGCTTTAATTTCAATTCAATACCCCTTGTGAGTATAATAATCACCGAAGAAAGTTTTCATTTTGGAAATTGCTTTAAATTATTTCTCTCAACAACAATTTTGGTAAATATTACGTGCAACTACATAAGTTGAGAAGCAGAACAATGTATGAGAAAATTCTACATTAGAAAAACAGACACAGTTATTTTAATTACTTAGCATAATTATTACTTCTGCGCCTTTTAAAAGCAAATATCTGCATAAATAACGGAGTAGAAAGAATTAAGAAAATGTGATTTAAATTAATACCTATAATATAACATCAGCTGTATAATCAATAGGTGCTGTGATAACAGGCGCGTTGTTTGCTTGGGGCATGAGCTGTGGAATACGCACCTCTTCTGGATGCTGTCCAATATATTCCATTTTTGCAGTCGTATACATCTTGTTACATTTTTCACGTTGTTCTCTGAATACTGACCAATCACTAGGGTTTTGTGTACCTTTAGCATGTTTCAGTAAATCCTCTTTTTTATTAAATTCCATCTTAACATTCTCTGTTACCCACGGTTTTGTTAAATCAATATCTTTTATAATAATTCTTTTCTTTTTTACCACCCTTCCCTTTTGTACCCTACGCATTTTATTTGGAGGCATTAATGGTGGTGGCGGTCCAGGCCTAAATCCTCTTGGACCAGGACCTCCAGGTCCCATCATTGGTGGGGGCGGCATCATAGGTCTCATCATACCTGGCGGCGGCGGTCTCATTCGAGGTGGGGGTCTTATACCGTGTGGTGGCGGTAGTGGAGGCCTCATTCCAAAGGGAGGACCTCGAGGGCCTGGCCCCATTCTATTTGGTGGTGGCATACCACGCATAGGCGGTGGTCTCATGCCCTGGACTGGACCGGGACCCATTGGCCTCATACCAGGAGGCATACGCCCTGGAGGGAATGGTGGTCTCCTCATGGGTTGGGATAGAAGAGATGGCGGCTGATTAATGTTTGGACCACGTCGATGTATTTTTCTTCCCTTCAAAAAGCCGTTCCTTTTCATCACACGATGCTTATTTATATTGTTGTTTTGTACTGCTGCTCCCATTTGCATATATATAAACACGTGTTTATTTCTTTTATAGAATGGGTAAAATTTATATAATCACCACAAACAACACAAACTACACAACACTTCCATTCATTGATTAATAAACGGAAGTACGCCAAGGTACGCTTATGTATGCTGACGCAATCAATAAATGCCGGTTCAATGTCAAATGAAAAATACTAACACAATAATTTAATACTTTAAATTACAATCAGTTCTAAATTAAAATGATTATGGTTTTGTATTTTCTTTTGCAATATAAGAAATCAATAATTCTCGTTAATGTATGCTTATTAATGCTTAACAAAATACAATTGGCAATGGTTGGTTATGCCGCCACAAGCACTGAAGCGGTAAATTCAAACAAAATACTTTTTTTTATTAGGCGTTTATACACAATATGATGAAACGAACATTGTTTGTTCAATATTAATAATATTTAATCATGAATCAAAAAACACTGGTTATTGTTTTTATTTATTTATAGTTATGTTATAATTCAATGCAATCAATAACAGTGAACTGTTTTCTCATTTTATACAGTAAATTAGTGAGAAACTTAAAATTATAAAATGCCCTGAAGATACACTAACGGTAAATTCTGTGTTAGTGAATCAATGTCTATTTTTAATACAACAGAAACATTTGGTGTTTTAGACCAAATAGCTATAAGATATACTGCGAAGGAAGATTGCCTCAATTTGCGGTGCATTACTTCAAGAATAGTAAACGTCTAATAGAATTACTAAATTCCTATCTATAATATATTTAGAGTTTTGGACTGCGTGACGTCACCTGCGTTCCAAATATATGCTGCTATTCTATTGTGATGACGACATAACATATAACAATATAATCAATGATTATATTTAGCTTTTCCTTGTTCTTTATACTATCTAATATATATTATATAATATATAAAAGTCTTAATACAAAGACGATGTAACCATGCTTCCTGTGTTTTCAGAAACAATTTAAAAGAAACATACATTTGGCAACATTTGTTAACTTTACGTTTTAAATCGTGTATAGCAAACGCCAATTAAGTTGGCGCGAGGAGGGGTAAGTTCGCGCAAGATTAGAAGTAGTAGGGAGATTTGTATTTGGTTTTACATCAAATGTCAGATAATTCTAACCTCTGAGCGTGTATCACTTTATGATCCCCCAGCAGAGACATTATGTTCCGTCAAACGTCAATAACAAATGTATTATGACAATTACTTGAGTAGTGGGGGTTGACGTTTTTAAAAACGGCTTCTGCGCACCCCCTCCTCGCGCCAACTTAATTGGCGCTTGCTGTACATGAAGCAAATGAAATAAAATTAGCTCTTGAAATTACATATTTATCGTGAAAATATTACAAAGGATTAAAATTCTGTGATAGTACTGACTTATTTTTGTACAGCTGCGAGCAATAAATTTTTGTTGTCAATATCATTATAAAATTTGAAGAAATTGTCACATTTGTCAATTGTCAATTTTGCCCTGATTGATTATATCCATTGTCAATGAAATGTCAATATAAATTTGGAATTTGTCAGTCTTTGTTTTTTGAATTATTTTTAAATAGTCTCGATATTCTATTTAAACAAAGTAAGTATTATTTCCTTAATAGAAACTGGACTATCTGAAACTACAGGTGGCCCAAAATGACCGAAGGGGTTTTAATTCCTTATAACTTTTTTATTATAATTTTTTTTTTTTGTTTTCAGTATTTTGTAAAGAAGACTTGGGGAATTTAAAATGGAACAGTACACAATTGAACAACATTCCAAAATCGTTGAACTTTATTTCTCAAATCAACGATCCATTGTTTTGACTCAGCGTGCATATCGTCGTTATTTTAATGTGCGGGTTGGACCCTCAGAGTCAACAATAAACCGTCTGGTTGCAAATTTTCGAGAACAAGGGGCAGTAAGGAACCTTCCTGGTGCCGGCAGACGACGAACGGTGCACACGGATGACAATATTGAACGGGTACAGGAGAGTATTCGGGAAGATGGAGAAACATCAACCAGGAGACGTTCGATACAACTTGGCCTCTCAAGAGGGTCGCTGCAGAGAATTTTGCATACAATAAGAACGTTTCCATACAAAATTCAGCTTGTCCAACAATTGAAACCGACAGATTACCAGCAACGACTTGATTATGCAATTTATTTTCGTCAAAAAGCAGAATAAAATCATGATTTTATTCATAATTTAATTATGAGCGACGAACCCCATTTCCAATTAAATGGGTTCGTTAATAGGCAAAACTGCAGGATATGGGCTACGGAAAATCCAAGAGTAGTTCAACAGCGAGAATTACACCCACTTAAGTGTACCGTTTGGTGCGGTGTTTCGTCGGAAAGGATAATTGTCCCATATTTTTTTGAAAATGAACACGGTGTCGCCGTTTCCATCACTGGTGTTAGATATCGGACAATGTTGGAAATTTTTTTAAGGCCAGCCGTGGAAAACCATCCGCAAGTATGGTTCCAACAGGATGGAGCAACAGCGCACACTGCGACGGACACAATGGCTCTTTTACGCGACATCTTTGGTGAACGAATTATTTCCCGTACAAGCGATTTTAATTGGCCTCCGCGTTCACCGGATTTAACCGCTTCAGACTGTTTCCTTTGGGGTTATTTGAAAGGAAAAGTCTATATTAATAAGCCTCGAACCAAACAGCAATTAAAAAATAATATACGCGACGAAATCAACAACATAAAACCTGAAGTTTTGCGAAAGGTTATGGAAAATGTTTTGGAAAGAGCACGAATATGCGAAGCAGAAAATGGCACCACTTGCGAGATATAATTTTTCATAAATAAATTAAAAATATTCTCCATTAATATACTGTATTTAAAATTAAAAAAAAATAATAATTAAGTCTTAAATAAGAAGTTATAATGAACTCAAACCCCTTCGGTCATTTTGGGCCCTCCTGTACATTACGGTAGCATCCCGTGTAGAACTTGCAAAAGTTCCGTAAATTTTAATAATTTAATATATACAGAAAATAATGCTTCTAAATTATGTTTCTTAACTAAAAAATTGCTTCTGCAACAAGCAAATGTACTTATACTCGTAGTTGCTTTCAAATTATAAGAATATAACTTTGAACGGCTCTAATGCTATTATTGCACCACCTGCGACAATAACTACCTGGCCGCTCAATACGATTATCTTTTATGCAAATAAACTGCTAAGGTCCGTAATGACAAAATTTAAGTAAATTGTAATTACTGCAATTTAGATGAAATATAATTTAATAATAATATAACTACCAACAGTTGTTAATTTGAATATATAGTTATTATATATGGATAGTGATAATACTGTTGGAGCACGACAGAGAAAGCATATATCAGAAGATGCAAAACAGATAATATTCAATGTCTATCATACCCTGATGGAAGAAAATAACGAAATACAAACCCAGAACATTCAACGAACGTCGCAATTAACCAAGGTGCCTTTTGGAACAATATATAAAATAATTAAGAATAACGCAGGACCTCGAAAGCAAAGAAGTGACAAAGGAGCACCGAGAAAAATTGAAGAGTATGAAATTGATACTATTAGACAGCAAGTATAGTCCTTCTACAGAGGAAATGTTGTATCTACACTTGACTGCATACATAAAAGAATCAGTGATGAGCCTATAAATATTCAGTGTTCTAAAGCAACCTTGTGGCGGACGCTAAAGAAAGCTGGTTTTAAGTTTGGCACTATAGACAAACGTCGCACAATTATAGAAAGCCCGAGGTTATAGAAACTTCGATATGAATACTTAACGGCAATTAGAAGGTATAGACAGGAAGGACGATTTATATGTTATTTAGACGAGACGTGGTATGACACCCATGACACAATTTGCAAAGGTTGGGTGGATAGTTCAAGTATGTGTCAGTTGGACGCGCCGGTTTCGAGAGGGAAGAGAATAATCATTCTTTATGCCGGGTCAGAAAAAGGATGGATCGGACAGCCGCTATTATCTGCTAAAAATGTTAAATCCTCAAGCTTAGATTACCATGAAGATATGACCTCATCTTTATTTGAAGAATGGTTTTGTGACACTTTGCTGCCAAATTTACCAAAAGATAGTGTGATAGTGATGGACAACGCTCCGTATCATTCTCGACAGCAAACCAAAGTTCCTACAAAATGTAATAATAAGAAAGATATTAAAACATTTTTAGAAGCAAATGATTTATATTTTGAGGATCATTATACAAAAAAACAATTAATAGAGGTGATGAAGACAAAAGAATATTTAAAGGATTATTATGTGGATAACAGAGCCAAAGAAGCAGGACATACAATTTTGCGTTTACCACCATACCATTGCATTTTTAATCCCATTGAATTGATATGGGCCCAACTGAAAAATACCATAAGACGAACAAATCAAACATCGAAATTTAGTGAAAGCAGTCTAACACACATAACAAATGCTATGGAACATATAACTGCTGTAAATTGGAAAAATGCTGTTAAACACGTAATAGCAAAAGAGGACGAATATAGGCGCATGTATAAATTAATAAATAAATAAATTATAAATAAATTAGCTTTATATATCTATATGTATCCACAGACAATTTGTAATTTTTTCTTTGTATATAAACCCAATGTACAGATATTTTTTATTATATACTTCAAATTAACAGCGTTTTATTATTATATTATAGGGCCCTAATTTATAGTCAATACGCCCCTAAATTCATACGTTGCAAATATGTAAACCGTACCAGTTCAATAAGGCGACCAGGTATAATTATCATCACCAATAAAAGCATTAGAGCCATTCAAAGTTATATTCTTATAATTTGAAAACAACTATACTTAACTTAAGCTTATATACTTACAGCTTGTATGTATTTTTATTGATTACGAAGAATTTATTATTTGTTATGCATTGAACAAATTCTACATGACCAAAAGAAAAATCGAAATAATATTTTATAATTTGAAGTTTCTTCATGTATGTATTCAACTAAAGAAAAAAGATTTGAACTATATATCTTCTACACAATTGTAAATAAAAAGAATACAAATATATGCAATATTTTTTTATTGTAAAGCATTAATAAATACCTACATACATAATACTTATATACAAAGAACAGCTATTTGAAAATAAAACGTGATATATGTACATTCATATAAAGGACACACTTTGTTTAAGCTAATTATCTAAACTATTCATTTATTATTTTTTATATATTATTTCATTTAAATATTCTAACTTTTGTAGCAGTAAAGTTATTTTCTTCAGCAAAAGTAACACTGTTATCTCCAAGTTTGTTCAAAATTCCTTGCACTGTAGGTTTTTGCTTTTCAGTAACATGGAAATTATATATTGTATGTCGAATTATTTGTTCTGCAAATTCATCCACTGTAGATTTTGGAGAAGCTTTTTAAATTGTTTTGTATGAAGGCAGAAATACATCTTTTTCCCCTGTTTCTATTTATTGAGCTTCACCAACAACTTTTGCCACAGTGCTCTTTGAAATTCTAGTTGTTTCGACAATTTTTACAAGAATGTCACTTAAATATGGCAGTATTAAATTTATAAACCTAAATAACATTAGAAAATTAAAATTGTCCCAGATTTATTTGAACAGTACTGTACATAGTTTAGAGAATTTGCAGATATCAACACGTGTATTGTATTGGTATAAAAAAATTGTGGTTATTGTAAATTTTGCTAATTTAAATAAATTATATTCACAATTACTAAGTACAGTTGGATTCATAATATAAGAGACACATTATTTACAATTCTACATTAGTTTCATGGCAATGTATTTAAGGAATTAATCTTATCGACGTATTGATTACCTTTCACAATGCCTAGAAATTAATAAAAGGTTAATAGTTGTTTCTGGTTATAGCAGTGTTCTAACTTAATAGTAGCAGCTTCTGATCCATCACCAGAAACTCTCAGTACTATATTGTCATAATTAACTAATATATTTATCACTATCCTCTCTTCTGCACATTTTCATGATATTGATACTGTTTCCTTTTTTAATTCTTCTTCCATTTGTACCCCCATTCCACCTATAACATTTAACACAATTGGTGTTTTATTACTAATCTGTATATCAAGAAATAACATACTTTATTGCATTCACAGTTACAATGAAAAATTATAACTTAAAAAAAATATTGCTACAAACATTTATTAATAATAAAACTTACTTGCTGCACTGCAAGAGGGCCCTTCAAAATTAGTCGCTGCATTATTGATAACTTTAACTGTAGGTATAAATAATTTTGGAATAGCTTATTATCCACAGTGAAATGCCTGTGGTATATCATTCACAGTTCACAATTTCTTGCCCATCTCAGATTGTACATATTTATTCCAAGCACCTGTAAAACACAATTAATAAGATGTATGAAGTTAACATAGGCACAATATAGGGTGTAAATAATAATTTTTATATTTAATTATTAAACGTAATTATTACTCTGTTAACACATAATTATATTTACTAATAATTGCAAATCACAAAAACGCAACACTATAACTCCAAAAATGGCCAGAGTTAAGAATACTGGAAATGACAGTGGCGGGATAAAAAGTAATAGAACATTTACAGGACACAAAAGGGTACATATTTGAGTGTGAATTTAAAGTGAGAAACGAAATTTGAAGAAAAATAATATTAAAAAAAATAGAAACAATTTACTAACCTGATTTCGTCCATTACACGAAAAAAAGGACAAATTTCGGCTAATCGCGTCCTTTGAATACCCTAATCTATTAAATAAACATCACTCTGACGTATTTTTGCTATATTAACCTTCGATTTGTTTAAATAACTAAAAATAAATAATTCAAATATTAAAATTTATTACAACAAATTTTTCTGGAATTTTTGGTATTTTATATGGCGTACAAAAGTTTATTACCTCTGTCTCCACCTATACTTAATAAATTCAGTAAATTCGCCACCTGTGTCTTGTTCGGGAACTTGATATTGAATCTCTTTTTGATTTCATTTGCTTCCATATAAGAGAAATATGTTGTTGGCTCTTATACGCAATATGTACGTATATAAGTATGCACATGTCGCTTTAAGTGAGTTATTTAAAACAAATAGATGTGAAATTACATTTTTTGTGTGTCGGTAAGTTTAACGTAGCATTTATTATTTTCTCGTTGATTGAAGGAATATATAAAGATGTGTAATGTAATGATTATGCACTTTAGCGTAGTCAAAATTAGTTTCGACATCTAGGCTACGAGCAGGCATCTACCGTATAAACAAATCGTTAAATTTGGTACTGACTGACATCGCTAAAAGCGCTGGAATCGTTCCCCTTCCAACTCCCTTTTATGTTCACGCCTTGTGTGTAGGGATGCAACATCGCGCAAAAGTAAAACATCGATGTCGAAAATATCGACTTTTACTAACGATACATCGATGTTTTTGAAAAATTATTGAGAAGCTGAATTTTTAGTATTAGAATTAAAACACATATAGCAAGCGCCAATTAAGTTGGCGCGAGGAGGGGATGCGCAGAAGCCGCTTTTAAAAACGTTCTCCCCCACTACTCAAGTAATTGTCAGAATACATTTGTCATTGACGTTTGACGGAACATAATGTCTTTGCTAGGGGATCATAAAGGGACACACGCTTAGAGGTTAGAATTTTCTGACATTTGATGTAAAACCAAATACAAATCTCCCCACTACTTTTAGTCCTGCGCGAACTTACCCCTGCTCGCGCGAACTTAATTGGCGTTTGCTATACATTGTGGTAAGAAACGCTGTAGCATATAGCGTTGAGCATCTTTATATATTCCTTCAGTTAATGATTTTCTATTGAAGTGTGTAACTTTGCAGAAATTAGAAATGTCAGCGAAATATTCTAGGGGTTTAAAAAGAAAGAAAAATGTATTAGATCTAAGTACAAAATGGCAAATAATCGAACGCTTAGATAAGGGAGACAAACCTTCTAAAATTGGACGGTTTTACGGTGTGAATGAGTCTACTATTAGGTCCATAAGGTCCAATAGAGAGTCAATTAAGCTTTCTATTCAAAATGCTACGCCATTATCTGCTAAAAAAGTGAAGACAACCAGACCTCCGCTAATAGAAAGGATGGAAGCATTATTAATTAATTGGATTGAATACAATAATACGAACAAAATCGGAATTGACTCGATAAGAATATCAGCAAAAGCAAAACAGATTTATGATTTTCTAAAAGAACAACAACCGAATGCTACACCATCATTAAAAAGTAAAAATTTCGTGGCCAGTAATGGATGGTTTGACCGGTTTCGAAAGCGTCATAATTTACATAACATTGAGTTATATGGTGAAAGTGCAAGTGCGGACCATGAAGCTGCCCAACAGTTTCCGCAAGAACTACAAAGAATAATAGAGATTGGTGGGTACTCAGCAAAACAAGTTTTTAACGCTTACGAAACCGGGTTGTACTGGAAGCGTATGCCAAAGCGAATATATATTTCCAGTGGAGAAAAGAAGCTACCTGGTTTTAACGCAGCAAAGGATAGGTTGACACTCTTACTTTGTGGAAATGCTGCTGGAGATTTTAAAGGCAAACCATTGTTGATCTATCACTCAGAAAATCCCCGTGCTCTGAAGAACGCAAATAAGGGGAAATTACCCGTGTATTGGAGATCTAACAAAAAGGCATGGATGACAAATTCCATTTTTAACGATTGGTTAGTTAATTCCTTTTCTACGGAAGTTGAAGCTTACTGCAAATTACAAAATTTAAATTTTAAAGCCCTGCTGATAATGAATAATGCTACCAGTCACTCAGTTAACTTAGAAAAGCTAAATGAAAATATAAATGTAATTTTTTTACCGCCGAACACAACTTCCGTAATACAACCGATGGATCAGGGAGTTATTACCGCTCTCAAGAAGCTTTATTTAAAATACGTTCTTAATGCCATGCTGAAAGCTACAGAGAAACCCGAAAGCCAAACACTTTGTGGTTTTTGGCGAACTTATAATATTATGGATGCGATACGACACATCAAGGCATCATGGTGCGACATTAAGTCTTCAACCATGAATGCCGTTTGGAAGAATATTTGGCCTGAGTGTGTTCAACAATCTTTCTCCGATGTCTCTCTGCTTGAAATAAATACAAGCGAGTTAACCGACATAGCAAGGCAAATAGAAGGCTTTCAAGACATTGATGAAAATGATATTCTGGAGGTTATCAGTGCCTCCGACACAGAATTGACAAATGAAGACTTAATAGAAACATTCACACAAAGCGAAGATATAAACGAAGCGGATGACCAAGTTGTCTCTAAAGACCTGTTATCGATAAAAAATTTAGAGCAACTTTATTCAATTCTAAACAATGCCAAAACTTTAGTCGATACCATTGATACAAATTCCCAGAGAAGAGAAGCTTTTAAAATGGGAATAGAAAATACATTTCTTCTATATAAACCAATATTATTGGAGAATAGGCGTAAAGTCAAGCAACCGACCATTTTAAACTTTTTTACTTTTCATGAAGAATCTAAAATTACACATTCTAAAGACCACACACCAGGTCCATCTACAAGTAATTAACTTATCTTTAGTTCATACATGTAGACTGTAATATTTCATTAAACATTTATATATATATAGTTGAAAAGCTAAAAGAAATCGATATTAAATAGATATCATAGTTATAAGTTTTTGTTTTCACCCATATTTTTTATTATATACTTGAAGTTAACAGCGTTTTATTATATTATAGGGCCCCCCTAATTTATAGTCAATACGGCCCCTAAATTCATACGTTGCAAATATGTAAACCGTACCTGTTCAATAAGGAGACCAGGTATAATAATTATCATCACCAATAAAAGCATTAGAGCCGTTCAAAGTTCTATTCTTATAATTTGAAAACAACTATACTTAACTTAAGCTTATATACTTACAGCTTGTATGTAGTTTTATTGATTACGAAGAATTTATTATTTGTTATGCATTGAACAAATTCTACATGACCAAAAGAAAAATCGAAATAATATTTTATAATTTGAAGTTTCTTCATGTATTCAACTAAAGAAAAAAGATTTGAACTATATATCTTCTACACAATTGTAAATAAAAAGAACACATACACATACAAATATATGCAATATTTTTTTATTGTAAAGCATTAATAAATACCTACATACATAATACTTATATAAAAAGCACAGCTGTTTGAATATAAAATGGGAATATGTACATTCATATAAAGGACATCTTTGTTTAAGCTAATTATCTAAAATATTCATTTATTATTTTTTATATATTATTTCATTTAAATATTCTAACTTTTGTAGCAGTAAAGTTATTTTCTTCAGCAAAATCTATCTCAAAGTTTGTTCAAAATTCCTTGCACTATAGGTTTTTGCTTTTCACTAACATGGAAATTATATATTGTATGTCGAATTATTTGTTCTGCAAATTCATCCACTGTGGATTTTGGAGAAGCTTTTTGAATTGTTTTGTATGAAGACAGAAATACATCTTTTTCCCCTGTTTCAATTTATTGAGCTTCACCAACAATTTTTGCCACTATGCTCTTTGAAATTTTAGTTGTTTCGACAACTTTTACAAGAATGTCACTTAAATATGGCAGTATTAAATTTATAAACCTAAATAACATTGGAAAATTAAAATTGTCCCAGATTTATTTGAACAGTACTGTACATAGTTTAGAGAATTTGCAGATATGGACACGTGTATTGTATTGGTATAAAAAAATTGTGGTTATTGTAAATTTTGCTAATTGAAATAAATTATATTCACAATTACTAAGTACAGTTGCATTGATAATATAAGAGACACTTTATTTACAATTCTACATTAGTTTCATGGCAATGTATTTAAGGAATTAATCTTATCGACATATTGATTACCTTTCACAATGCCTAGAAATGAATAAAAGGTTAATAGTTGTTTCTGGTTATAGCAGTGTTTTAACTTAATAGTAGCAGCTTCTGATCCATCACCAGAAACTCTCAGTACTATATTGTCATAATTAACTAATATATTTATCACTATCCTCTCTTCTGCACATTTTTATGATATTGATACTGTTTCCTTTTTTTAATTCTTCTTCCATTTGTACCCCCATTCCACCTATAACATTTAACACAATTGGTGTTTTATTACTAATCTGTATATAAAGAAATAACATACTTTATTGCATTCTCAGATACAATGAAAAATTATAACTTAAAACAAATATTGCTACAAACATTTCTTGATAATAAAACTTACTTGCTGCATTGCAAGAGGGCCCTTCAAAATTAGTCGCTGCATTATTGATAACTTTAACCGTAGGTATAAATTATTTTGGAATAGCTTATTATCCACAGTGAAATGCCTGTGGTATATCATTCACAGTTCACAATTTCTTGCCCATCTCAGATTGTACATATTTATTCCAAGCACCTGTAAAACACAATTAATAAGATGTATGAAGTTAACATAGGCACAATATAGGGTGTAAATAATAATTTTTATATTTAATTAATAAACGTAATTATTACTCTGTTAACACATAATTATATTTACTAATAATTGCAAATCACAAAAACGCAACACTATAACTCCAAAAATGGCCAGAGTTAAGAATACTGGTAATGAAAGTGGCTGGATAAAAAGTAATAGAACATTTACAGGACACAAAAGGGTACATATTTGAGTGTGAATTTAAAGTGAGAAACGAAATTTGAAGAAAAATAATATTAACAAAAATAGAAACAATTTACTAAGATGACTTCGTCCATTACACGAAAAAAAGGGCAAATTTCGGCTAATCGTGTCCTTTGAATGCCCTAATCTATTAAATAAACGTCACTCTGACGTATTTTTGCTATATTAACCTTCGATTTGTTTAAATAACTAAAAATAAATAATTCAAATATTAAAATTTATTACAACAAATTTTTCTGGAATTTTTGGTATTTTATATGGCGTACATCAAAGACAATATCCAAATAATAGCGAATATGTTATCGTTTTAAAGTTTCTTACCTCTGTCTCCACCTATACTTAATAAATTCAGTAAATTCGCCACCTGTGTCTTGTTCGGGAACTTGATATTGTATTTCTTTTTTTGATTTCATTTGCTTCAATATAAGACACTGGGTAGGCATGTTTATGGAAGTATGCGGGACATATTTTTGTTTAGAATTCGCAATAAGAGATGGCAATAAAATCGGAAAGTGAGGCAGTAGAGAACTGTATTATCGTGCGAACCTCTTGAAATATATGATAGTTTTGGTAATTCCCTAAATAGTTGCCAGAAAAAAATAGGGTTAAAGTTGATTATAGAACAATAAACATATTATTTTATGGAATATGTATATATTTATACGAAAATACTTTTGAAATGGTAAGTATACTGTTTTGTTATATAAATATCAGAAATAAATTCTTAATAGATTTATCAAATTACTTGTAGGAGCAATCGTACCAGTACCGAAAAAAATGTTGTGTACCGGGGAAGAGATTTGTCGATTATCCACAAATACGGTACTTTACGTTTCCAAGAGACGATACTTTAAACAATAATTGGTTAGCAGCGGTAAATAATAGTGCACTGTTAGAAATGCCTCAGAAAAAAGTGCTACATTCATATAATGTTTGTCAAAGGCATTTTCAAGATAATCAGTTTCAAACTGAAGAAAAATTAAAATTAAATCGTGGTACAATACCTACTGTACATTTATCATTAGAAACTGATTCACAATGTACATTAGCTATAAGTTGCTCAAGCACTTCAGGTTTACAAATTGGCACACCACAAAGAAGAAATATATCAGTTGACGCAAGTTGTCTGAATACATCAACTTCTATATCAGTTTCACCAGTATATCACAGTAAAATATTACACCCCAAAGACGTAAGTTACATGTAGATGCTGTTTTAGTCAAGTTCCATATTCATTCACAACATATGCAATTACTACTTATTTACTAAAGGCTTTGTAGATATAAGATAATTTATTATTTACTATAACTAGTAACATTTCTGTTAATGTTTGTAACTTTAAATAATACACTTTTATATATTTATTTATTGTTTATTATATAAACTATTTTACATTTTAATATTTATAAACCACACACAAACACAACTTAACAACAACTCTTCTTTATGTCTTGTCATCATCTTTTCTTGTTGGTTCAGTACTACCAACTTTGTATTCTTAATAATACCTACTTAATAATACATAACTAAAAGTAAACAAAAGTAACTAATATTTAACACGCCTCCTTACTTTTGGGTGACTTTTAATAAAAATCTAAATTTATAATGTTTTTGCTTACTCAAAGACTTTGTAAATATGTCAGCAATGTTATCCTGACTATCAATTTTAACAATATCAATAGTCTTATTTAAGTAATTTTCATTTACATAATGGTAATGAGTTTCTATATGTTTTGAATTCTTTGATAATTTTGTGCTAAAGATTCAATGTAACTTTTCTGATCTAAAGTCATTTCTACATCATTATATTCAATGTTAATTCCTATATAACTTTTTACTTTGCCCAAATCTTTAATGTTAAATTTACTCGCTAACTTAATTTTAACTTGTTCTATTTGTCTTTTATTTTTACTACATATTAATAAATCATCAACAAATAATAAAATATATATTGAATCATTACCTGAATTTTTAACATATAAACAGTAGTCGTAATTATTTCTTTTAAATCCTAATTGAGTAATATAATTATTAAAATGTTCATACCATGCACGTGGGCTTTCTTTTCGACCATACAAAGCTTTTTTTAATTTATACACTTGGTTAATTCCCTTTTCGTATCCTTCAGGTTGTTTAACGTATACTTCGGATTCTATCTTGCTGTTCAAAAACGCTGTTTCTACGTCCATTTGATCAATGTTTAAATTGTACCTACAACAATATGCTAATAATAGTTTTAACGTTTGCATTTTTGCCACTGGTGAATATGTATGTTCAATTAATTCTTGCTGTTGAAAACCTCTTACAACTAATCGAGCCTTGTAACTGTCATTGCTTTTCCGTTTGTATAACCATTTCACATCTAATATATTTTTATCTTCTGGTTGTTGTACCAAATCCCATGTGTAATTTTGTTGAATACTTCTTATTTCGTTATCCATTGCATTTTTCCAATTTATGGAATCTATACTTCTCATCGCCTCCTTAAATGTTTGCGGTACTGTCGCATTGCAATAATTTACATATATAATATAATCATCAAGTTTTGAAGGAAGTTTTCTTTGTCGTTGAGGCCTTTTTAAATCCACTTCCTCGTTAGTATCATCTAAACTTTCATCATCTTCATCTGGACCCTTTTCATTTTGCTCATTGTTAACCAACTCAATGCATTTAACTTCTTCTTCAATAATTTCTACATGTCGTGCAATCTTTATTTTATCATTTACAAGTATACGATATCCCACATCTGTATACCCTAATAATATGCCTGCTTCAGCTTTTTTATCCCATTTTGATGCTCGTTTCTCCTCAGGTATACGAACGAAAACTTTGCTCCCGTACAGTCGTAAATTTTTTACACTAGGTTTTTCATTAAAAAATATCTCATAAGGAGTTTTCTGTTCAGTAGTGTTTGCTAATGTTCTGTTATGTAAATATGCAGCCGTTCTAACACATTCCGGCCAATATTTAATATCCACCTTTGCCTCAGCTCGTAAGCACCGAGCTATATTCATAATTGTTTGATTAAAACGTTCAGCTGTTCCATTTAGCTGATGCACGTATGGTGGGCACGGGTTTAGATATATTCCTTTTTCACGGATAAAGTTATAAATTTTTGAGTTCATATATTCTGTTCCATTATCACATCTTAATTCTTGTATATTTTTACCAGTTAAATTTTGAACAAGATTTACGTATTCTACCAGACAATCGTAAACTTGTGTTTTTGATTTCATGGTGTACACTTTTGCTAGTTTGCTATAATCATCTATAAATGATAGAAAGTACATTTCTCCCTGATTTCCTTTTGTTGTGTGTGGGCCATTTACATCTGTGTGAATTATTTGTAAAATGTCCTCTGCTCTCTTACGGTTATTTCCAAAAGGTAAATTTTTCATTTTATTTTCAATACACACCGCACATTTTAAATAATCACCCTCTAACTTTTCCGGAATTCCTTCTATTAGTTGTTTTGTACATAGAACATTTAAGTAATTAAAATTTACATGTCCTAACATTCGATGCCATTTTTCTTTTAATGTTAATTTATTTTCACTACATGTTGTATTTGCAAATGCTGATCTGTTATTATTGTCAATAAAACTTTTTATTTCATACAGATTTTCCTTTTTGATTGCTATGGCTATTAATTCACTGTTCATATTATAAATTTTTGAAATATTTCGATAAGAAATAATTTTATTATTGTTTGTAATTTTTGAATAACTTAATAAATTTGTTTTCATATCTTTTACATAAAATACATTATTCAAATTTATGACCACTTGTTTATTGTACACAGGAAATGAAGCTTTTATTTGACCAATTTTTGTCGCTAGCAATATGCGACCGTCTCCCACTTTTACATTCACTGGTGTTTTTAATGTCACAAAACTTTCAAAATAAATGTCATTGTTTATAATATGATCGGTACAACCACTGTCTAATAACCAGTTTATTTCATTTGGATTGACGATGCAAGTTTCACTTATTGTTGAAGTATTTGCTGTCACATAAAAGTTATTACATTCACTATTATTTCTACTTTCTGAATTTTGATGCCCACTGTAATTTCCATGTCCCCTATTTTGATAACCACGATAATTTCCACGTCCTGCATTTTGATAACCACTAAAATTTCCACGTCCTGCATTTTGATAACCACTAAAATTTCCACGTACATTTTGATATCCACGATAGTTTCCATAATTTCCACGTCCTAAATTTTGATAATGACCACGGCCACCACGATTGAAATTATTATGTTGCCCTTGAAAACTTGTTTGATATTTTTGTTGACAGTTCCTTTGAATGTGACCTACTTTACCACATCCATAACAACCTTGATTCCGTTGTGATGTCGAACCCGCTGCAAATGCATTTGATTTTGTATTTTTTTCTTTATCTTCACCATTGTCACTTTTGTCATTCATAAATTTTAACTTGATTTTCGTTTTTAAATATTCTACATTTCTTTCTTCTTTGGGTAAAACATCAATTAAATCACCCAGGTGGCTAAATGATTTTGGGAGTGCTCTTAACATATAATTTAACTTTTCATCCTCGTTGATTTTTGATCCAGCCGCTTTCAATTCATTTGTTGCTTTTTCAAATTTGTTAAAAAAATTTTCGGGGTCATCTTCTTCCTTTAATTTGATATTTTCTAAATTGCTTCTACATATCATTTGTAATGCTGTCGATTCTTTGTTGTAAATTTCATCCAATTTTTTAATAATTTCAAAGGCGGTTTCCTGTTCACTAATTAATTCTAATTGTTTATTTGAGATAGCGCTATATATGTAGTTCGTTGCTTTGATGTCCATTTGTTCCCATTCATTTGCATTCTCAGTTGCAGTCCTTTCTCTTTCAGTTACTATTTTACATTTTTTAAATTGCAAAAATTTTAATATTCGTAGCTTCCATTTTGTATAATCGGAACCATCAAAGATCGGTACTGTTACATCATCTATTTTTATATACGTCGCCATTTTTGTTATATTAAATTTTTTGTTTTAACTTTTAACACTTTTATATATTTTTAATAACTACGCTCTGCTACCATGTTAATGTTTGTAACTTTAAATAATACACTTTTATATATTTATTTATTGTTTATTATATAAACTATTTTACATTTTAATATTTATAAACCACACACAAACACAACTTAACAACAACTCTTCTTTATGTCTTGTCATCATCTTTTCTTGTTGGTTCAGTACTACCAACTTTGTATTCTTAATAATACCTACTTAATAATACATAACTAAAAGTAAACAAAAGTAACTAATATTTAACAATTTCACATTAAGTATATGTATATATTTTCTTGATTATGTCTATATTGTTTGTAATAATTTTTCTCTGATTCCAAGAAAAATTGAATTTTTGAGGAGAATGAAATGATTGGATACAAGAATTATATGTCTATAATAAATTAAAATTCTTGTATTTTTAAAATGTCAACACCGAGAAGAAATAAGTATGTGTTATTCCTTAACAGTTGTTATGGCAAATCATTTTATAAAACTCGTGAATAAAAAATTGTCTAAACAAGATGCTAGACCCAATACGGTTGTTAATGCCTATTTACAACAACATGCATCAAAAGTGTTGTAATATATGATTTATCTAATGAACATATTTAATAAAATATTGCTTTTTTAAAAAATAGCGTTTACTTTATTAAAACTTTCAATTTAAACCCTGCAAAAAGATGTGCCAAAACAAGTGAATATTCTCGGCTGTTGTTGCAGATACTTCTTGGTGAAAGATTTTAACTTCATACAGTAAATAATAAAGAATAAATTAAAACACTTGGCTTGTTTCACTATGAGATTTATTTAAATTCTCTAACATCTGTTTCGGCTGTTATACCATTCTCAAAGAGATCTATAAATCTAAAGATAAATCTCTAGATTTATAGATCTCTTTGAGAATGGGATAACAGCCGAAACAGATGTTAGAGAATTTAAATAAATCTCATAGTGAATCAAGCCAACTGTTTTAATTTATTCTTTATTATTTACTGTATGAAGTGAATATTGTTGTTACTGGCACATACTATTCTATTCTTGATGTTATGTGGAACAAACATTAGCAAAAGATGCGTAAGTATTGTTTAATTGCAGATTAAATATTAATTATATTAATTGAAATATTTTTTTTACTTTATCTAGCGACAAAATGAAGATTTTATCTGCATTTAGTCACTAGATAAAGTATAAAAACTTGAATACTTCTAATACGAGTAAATACATATACATTTAAATTTTCCGCGCAAGCAATTTAATTAAAATCCGCAACTGTAGAGGGCGAATGTCTCCACGTTTTAACATGGACTTGACAACTCTTGTATATTCATACTCTCTGATATAAGAGAAAAGCTTGTTAACTCTTATACCCAATATATAAGTATGCACATGTCGCTTTAAGTGAGTTATTTAAAACAAATACATGTGAAATTACATTTTTTGTGTGTCGGTAAGTTTAATCTAGCATTTATTATTTTCTCGTTGATTGAAGGAATATATAAAGATGTGTAATGTAATGATTATGCACTTAGCGTAGTCAAAATTAGTTTCGACATCTTGGCTACGGGAGGCATCTACCGTATAAACAAATCGTTAAATTTGGTACTGACTGACATCGCTAAAAGCGCTGGAATCGTTCCCCTTCCAACTCCCTTTTATGTTCACGCCTTGTGTGCGCCCAGCCATTCATATAATTATATGGTGTACGCATAAGAACAATTCAAAGTTTGTTAAAAGTATTGAATTTAAGGACAGGCTTAAATAATAATTTAATAAAGAAAATTTCATTGAAAGCAAAGTGCATGACTGAAAGAGAGAAAATGTGCGTTGTAATGCCTGCATTACAAATGCAACGGGTGTTTAGAAACATTCGAAGTCAAAATAGTCCTTGAAAATATGAAGTCATGTCTGAGACAGATTGATACATTTACTTAAAACAATTTTATAGGTTATCAAATTAGTATATTAATACTTAAGTAAAGATATACGATTTTTTGTTCAGAGCCCACTTGACTTCGAATGTTTCTGAACACCCGTTGTTACCCATATCACAGATGTATTGCAGAAACCGTTACAAATTTCAATAATATATATGTTTTTAAAGGTAGTAGCACACGAAGTAATATCTATTTCTGTATATTTTTTGGTGTTGAAAATCTTGTAATAAAAACTTTGAGATTGCGAATGTGAATATTTCGTATATTTCTTCTTTTTCAGCTAATCTTATGTTTGTAATTTCAGGTTCTAAATAACTTTAAATGAAAACTTAAAGAAATGTTAACAAATTTTTTAACAAAATTATAAATAACAGTAAGTAACGAATAAATGTCGTTAAATAAAACATTTTGAGCAACAAGCAAAACCCATTTCTCCTTCACCGTTCTTAAAAACGTGGAATCGTCGTAATTGACGCGGGTAGTATTTAACATAAGTGCATGATGGTTACTAAATACTACTCAGTAGCATACGCGATATATGTATGTACACAGTAAATTATATACACACACCACATCAGTCACCTTCAAGTTGGGTCGTTTCTGTGTTGCCTCTGCCAGACACGTGTTACGAATTTATGGAGTTGTTTGCTTCTTGTGTTATGTAAAAGCGGCGAGCGCGCTAAGAAAGCATCCTTGAATATTCATAGCAACGAATATACCGATAGGTCCAACCCGCTACGGGCCATACGCAACAATATACGTATGGAACGTAATGCGATGTGGCAACGTATGTACGATGCCACTCCGCGTGCGCATACATAAGTCCGATGATCGAGAGCAATAGATTGCCCGTCATTCGTATCTAGCTGTGCAAACGTAAAGGTTGCAACAGTTGCAAGTTCAACTGTTTAGAATTTTCGAGACAATAACCCCTAGAAATCTCGAGGGAGTGAGGCGGGAGTTTTACAATAGGCTCGGCTATTGTTTGGGGAGAGAGGGCGGTATTTTCGAATCCTATATTTGGTGACTTTCTTGGAATTAAAATTTATTTTGCAGAATTATTGATTTTTTTACTTTTATCTTTTAGAAAACGTTATTGTCTTTTTATTACTTAAAATTACTTTTCCGTAGCAGCTAAGAATACAATAATAATAACTTGGAGGTATAACGACCTTATTTTATCTGAAACAAATGTGAAAATTACGTATACAGAACGAATATGCAAACGACTATATCCTTGCGCGGTTTAAGTCTTACTAAATTCATAACTCTGCAATGTATGGTAATGTAAGCTACTGCGCGTAGAGGGGATCGCTGTTGCCACTTATTTCCGGGTATGGCCCGTTGAGAGCTGGTCCTATGTGTATATGACACAATGTATCGTTATTGTTTATTGTCTTGTTACTTGCCTGCCCCGTTGCGTTGTTTTATGCATATTTTATCCCTTTTCTATGATATCTATTGCATACATGGCTTTCAGTGGGCATTACAACCAATTCTTTTATATTGGGAACATTTAAAGAAAATGAGAATAAAATATCTACTAACCGAATTAATAAATTAGGATCCTTTGGATTTTATAGACAACAAATATTAGAAAACAGAAAAACATCTTTTAAATATAACTACATATCAAAGTTTATACATACCAGTCAATAATATATAAACTTTGCTAGTCTTATGTCTGGATGAAAGTGTGTATTGTTATTAGAATTTATCAGTATTTTCAAATACAATTTTATTATTTATTTTGTAAATAAAACGGAAGAGCGCAAAAAGGTCGATCGCAGATAAGACCACAGATTCACCTTTCTTTCGTGTACAATTGCAAGGCCTATTATAATATAAAGCATTTATTGCTGTTAGGGTCGCATTATAAAATATCATTTCTCTCTCGTATTATCGTTGTTATCCAAAAACGCAATTGCTTCAAAAACCATCGCTTGGCGGCGCCACGAAACAAAGTTAGTAGGTGTGCGGAGGTACATTGTGGTAAGAAACGCTGTAGCATATAGCGTTGCGCATCTTTATATATTCCTTCAGTCAATGATTTTCTATTGAAGTGTGTAACTTTGCAGAAATTAGAAATGTCAGCGAAATATTCTAGGGGTTTCAAAAGAAAGAAAAATGTATTAGATCTAAGTACAAAATGAGAAATAATCGAACGCTTAGATAAGGGAGACAAACCTTCTAAAATTGGACGGTTTTACGGTGTGAATGAGTCTACTATTAGGTCCATAAGGTCCAATAGAGAGTCAATTAAGCTTTCTATTCAAAATTCTACGCCATTATCTGCTAAAAAAGTGAAGACAACCAGACCTCCGCTAATAGAAAGGATGGAAGCATTATTAATTAATTGGATTGAATACAATAATACGAACAAAATCGGAATTGACTCGATAAGAATATCAGCAAAAGCAAAACAGATTTATGATTTTCTAAAAGAACAACAACCGAATGCTACACCATCATTAAAAAGTAAAAATTTCGTGGCCAGTAAAGGATGGTTTGACCGGTTTCGAAAGCGTCATAATTTACATAAAGTGCAAATGCGGACCATGAAGCTGCCCAACAGTTTCCGCAAGAACTACAAAGAATAATAGAGATTGGTGGGTACTCAGCAAAACAAGTTTTTAACGCTTACGAAACCGGGTTGTACTGGAAGCGTATGCCAAAGCGAATATATATTTCCAATGGAGAAAAGAAGCTACCTGGTTTTAACGCAGCAAAGGATAGGTTGACACTCTTACTTTGTGGAAATGCTGCTGGAGATTTTAAAGGCAAACCATTGTTGATCTATCACTCAGAAAATCCCCGTGCTCTGAAGAACGCAAATAAGGGGAAATTACCGGTGTATTGGAGATCTAACAATAAGGCATGGATGACAAATTCCATTTTTAACGATTGGTTAGTTAATTCCTTTTCTACGGAAGTTGAAGCTTACTGCAAATTACAAAATTTAAATTTTAAAGCCCTGCTGATAATGAATGATGCTACCAGTCACTCAGTTAACTTAGAAAAGCTAAATGAAAATATAAATGTAATTTTTTTTTACCGCCAAACACAACTTCCGTAATACAGCCGATGGATCAGGGAGTTATTACCGCTTTCAAGAAGCTTTATTTAAAATACGTTCTTAATGCCATGCTGACAGCTACAGAGAAACCCGAAAGCCAAACACTTTGTGGTTTTTGGCGAACTTATAATATTATGGATGCGATACAACACATCAAGGTATCATGGTGCGACATTAAGTCTTCAACCATGAATGCCGTTTGGAAGAATATTTGGCCTGAATGTGTTCAACAATCTTTCTCCGATGTCTCTCTGCTTGAAATAAATACAAGCGAGTTAACCGACATAGGGAGGCAAATAGAAGGCTTTCAAGACATTGATGAAAATGATATTCTGGAGGTTATCAATGCCTCCGACACAGAATTGATAAATGAAGACTTAATAGAAACATTCACACAAAGCGAAGATATAAACGAAGCGGATGACCAAGTTGTCTCTAAAGACCTGTTATCGATAAAAAATTTAGAGCAACTTTATTCAATTCTAAACAATGCCAAAACTTTAGTCGATACCAATGATACAAATTCCCAGAGAAGAGAAGCTTTTAAAACGGGAATAGAAAATACATTTCTTCTATATAAACTAATATTATTGGAGAATAGGCGTAAAGTCAAGCAACCGACCATTTTAAACTTTTTTACTTTTCATGAAGAATCTAAAATTACACATTCTAAAGACCACACACCAGGTCCATCTACAAGTAATTAACTTATCTTGTTTAGTACATACATGTAGACTGTAATATTTCATTAAACATTTATATATATATACATAGTTGAAAAGCTAAAAGAAATCGATATTAAATACATATCATAGTTATGTTTTTGTCTTCACCCATATATACTTGTACTTTATATATACCGTGAGTTTTTCTTATTTCTATACATGTTCAGTTTCAAAAGAACGCTTCAATGCATGGGAATGTTATGCAACCAACATCGCTCGATTATGTGTTTCGGCAAATGTCAAAATCAATGTCAGTAATGTGCATAAACGAAATAACATTTTGCATATTTTAGCATTTAACATTTGTATTCACTTAATTTAAAAAATATATATATATATAAAAGATAAAAAAATAGAAATTTCGAACTAGTATAAAGCTGGAAAGAGTTTAAGGAAAGTGCAGATCTGTTTTCTATCAAATATCTTTACAGGCCCATACCATTTATCGGAACAATTTAGGCGATTACTAGGAAATTTGATTCTGATGGCTGCATAATAAATACACACAGAAAGAAAATTAAAACCCCCCATATTCTTTCAAGAGACCTAAAATTAAATGTATTATGTTACATTGAAGAATGCCTCATAAGTCATAACACCATTAAGTAAAATAGCACAACAATTTAATATTTCGAAGACGTCTGTATTTAAAATTCTCAAACAGTACAAATACAAATCCTATAAGTTTTCTAATTACCAACAATTATTTCATGAAGATAGAATAAGACAGTGGCGAGTCGTGGGGTTTGACTTTGGAGGGGCGCACCAGAAATCAAATACCAAATGACATAGGCAAATTGCGCGAAAAAGTATCCATTTATAACATTTATTTAAGTTGAATAAATACATATGAATTAAAAAATATTAACCCATTTATGCCCAGAACTATTTTTTTTTGCATTTTGTTTATGAAATTTATATATGTTGGTGAAAATGTCATTTTTGTAATGGGCAAATGCCCAAAAAAAGTAGGTAAAAGCCAGTTCTTGAAATATGATGTGGGTCGTTTTCGACCCAGTTGGGCAAATTAATGTACTTTTTTGTCGTATAGTGCTTTAAATTTAGAGAGCATTTTTTGGGTGTTAAGTTTTGGTATATGTAGAAAAATAAAACTAGCCGTATTTACAGTTATATTGTCGCACAATAAACTAAAAACTTTTATTGTCTGTGATAATCTGCAAAACATTTATCATGAAGAGCAACATTACATTTATCACAGGCCTTAGTCGTTTTATTTTTACACAAGGCACATCTTCGCCGTGTTTGGCTAGTTACAACCAGATGCTGACCCTGTCGACGTGCCGCTGGATGTATAGAATGGAATGTAGGACCTGTGGCCAAAGGAGGTTTTCCATATTTTTGTAAAATATCAATTACAGCTCTTCTTCGAAATTCCAAATTGTCCAACTTCAATCCAAATTTGCGTGTCAAAACCCAAGAATTACTCATACATATGTCGAACATCCAAAATAAAATAGGAGTATACCATTTTTTACCTCGCAGACCTATACGATAATTTGCAATGTTGTTGTCCATCTGATCTACCCCTCCCATATACTTATTATAATATTGCACGACGTATGGTTGCTGTATGTCTATCTTCTTTTTATCTTTTGCCGAATATCTTGCTGCTTTTTGGATTGGTCTTAAACCATATTCATTTGACATCAAAGTAACAACACTGTTGTCTTTCCACCTCACACAAACTATATTTTCATCTTTGTCAACTGCACTGTCGTAGACACCTCGTTCTTTCTTTTTCATTACAGCAGGATTTTCAAGAGGACATTTATCTGTTCTGTTTTTTCGAACGGTACCAGTTGCACCAAAACCCATTTTACCTAGTTTACTCACAAGTGAAGCACTCGTAAAAAAATTGTCAAAATATAATGAAAACTTTTTATCAGGAAATTTGTGTTGCAGCAAGATGGCAAAGTTCGTAACAACAGACTCTCCGAGCCCCATCTTCTTCTCCGCTATGTTCATACTCTTCCCTTGGTATACATCAAAACTGACACAGTACCCGGACGGCAGAGCAAGAACCCACGCTTTGTAACCGAAACGGATAGGTTTTCCTTTTATAAATTGCTTACATCCGTTTCGGCCAAAGTACGGGATCATAGACTCATCGATTGATAATTGTGAGTTCAAAGGTACATATTTTATAAAATTTTTATTCGTTTTTTCTATTAGCGGACGCAACTTAGCCATTTTGTCATTTTCTGCCAAGTTATTGTTATCTGCTGCATGTAGGAATCTAAATATTTCCTCAAATCTATTTCTTCGCATGGAGTTGTAAACCAGACTATTTCGAGTATCGTCTCGCCCTTCCCAAAACATTCTTCGCCGTGGAATTGGTACATAGCCGCTTACGTATAATATTGCTATGAAAACGAGTACTTCATCGTTGCCTATTTCTAAACGACAATTTTTGCTACTTGCATACAAAACAGTATTTTTTACAAGATGTTCAAGTACATCTACATTTAGGAAGAGTTCTAAAAATTCTAAAGGTTCGCTTTTATCGCTTAGCGTAAGCACAGGTAATACGTCAACCATAGGAAAATTTTCAGTAGTTGATTGAGACGTTGCTGTCTTATCTAAATCACCCTTTGACCAGTTCCTTTTTTTTTTTTGGACGGGCCACTCTTCTCTTGTACTTGAGTTTCATCCTCATTGTCACTGCTGTCTTCTACTCGCTGGTTGCTTACTGCTTCTGCTTGAAGCTGCTTAGAATTCAGTCTGTTGGGATCAGCGCAATTCTCATCCCCAGAATCCTCACCATTTTCAAAATCATTGTCATCCGGCGGAGTAATATATATAGCATCGGGAATATTAGGATCGTCCTCGTCGAGTCTTTCTATCTCGTCTAACAGCTCAGCTGTTGTTAGCGGTTTTTTCCTAAATATGAGAAAAATATATCACATATCTGCCCAACGGGTCGTTACCGACCCAACAAAATTATACTTCAACTGTACACAAAGTATCCAGGCCTGCCCTTATAAATATGAACGTACCATAAACTTTGAAGTTTAAACAACAAGATTTCATAAATTGATCAATTTCACTATAAAATTGAAATACTTACCAGTAATTACTTTTAGCCATGTCACACGCAGATATATTACACTTTACTTTGGTACAAATTTACTACAACTCGCTGTCGAACGCGCTTTCTTACTGACACCACAACAAAATATGAGTTTATAACATGTGAATGCCACGATAGGTCACACTCCGAACACAGCGGTGTATACAGGTGCATATATGAAAGGCAGTGGGTCGTTTTCGACCCGTTGGGCATAAATGGGTTAATACCTACAATAACGACAAAAACAATAATTGTAAATCAAAACGGAAAAAATCTAAAATAAGGGGCTCATTTTAAACAAAAATCCACCTACCTTAAAATTCAAGATTGCAAAAACAAAGAGCTGGAACAGCGAAAGTTTTTATAATGTCATAAAAAATCACTTCACAAAGTAGGTAGCCACGGTTTATAAGTAGGAAAAAGAAAAAACAACATATTCACACAGATTAAACAAAACAAAATGGGTAGGTAACGATAGTCCCGTAGACGGCACTGAAATACTGGCCGCTAGATAACTGCGCCGTAAAATATCCTAAATGTTTTTATGGAATCGTGTACTATCGGCCAATATCGCGGGAATCTATAATGATTTATGCAGGCCGCGACGCATTTGCGCCTTATTATAATTCTGTGGGTTCTAACGTTAGACAACGAAAACGGAGTTCAGTTTTTTTAAACTTAAAAATTTTAACTACTTATATGAATAATAATAATAAAATGAATAGTAATAATAAATATTTAAATAAACATTTAAATTGTGTGTTATATTAAAAATTCTAGGAGGAGCGCACATCTTCGCGGCCTTATACAGCTACCGCCACTGGAATAAGACGTATTGATTTTTGCGAAACGCTATTTAATTTATTAAATGAAAATCATATGTTGAAGAAAATACTTTTCACTGATGAAGTGTCTTTTTCTTGGAACACGTATTGTTCCTCGATTTGTAAATTTAGCCATTGAATGTTCCTGGTTTCAAATGGATTGAGCCCCAATTCATTCAATTGCAGCAATTACAAATTTTCTAAACTCAAGTCTTGATCGATGGATAGCGAGGTTTGGTCCGATAGTTTGGCCGGATTTATCGCCAAATGACTTTTCCTTGGGGATACCTTAAATCTAAAGTTTATGATAATGTAATTTTCACTAATATTGAAGATTTAAAAGCACGCATAAGTACTGCCTGCAACGAATTACGAACCAAACCGGATTTTTTAACACACTCTTTGCAGGAATTTCGTAATCAACTCGCATATTGTATGGAATGTGAAGGTGGATATTTTGAATATTTGTGAAAAAGTTAAAGAATTATAAATAAAACAAACTTTTTTCAATTTATGATAAAATTCATTTTAATATTGTTTGTGCAAGTTAAATGTTAAATAAATTATTTTCACACTTTGTTGACACGGCCCACTAAAATGCCTTATTACGAAGTGATGACACTCGCATTATTGGTTGCATAACGTTCCCATGTATAGCAAACGCCAATTAAGTTGGCGCGAGGAGGGGGTGCGCAGAAGCCGTTTTTAAAAACGTCCACCCCCACTACTCAAGTTATTGTCAGAATACATTTGTCATTGACGTTTGACAGAACATATTTTGTAATGTCTTTGCTAGGGGATCATACACGCTCAGAGGTTAGAATTATCTGACATTTGATATAAAAGCAAATACAAATCTCCCCACTACTTCTAATCCTGCGCGAACTTACCCCTTCTCGCGCCAACTTAATTGGCGTTTGCTATATTTAAGTATTTATTTTAAAACTGAACATAGATGCATTCATGTGTTATCTTCAATGATATAAAAAACGCACGGTCTATACCTATTACATCATATTTTTGTACCTCGATATTCGCAAATTCAATGTTCGCGGTGTTTTCGTGACAACATTTTGGTTTTAGGATTTTAGACTCCGAATTTAACGAAGAACATCGCTACGTGTACTTCGTACGCAATTTATACTCACTTGAATATAAAATGAATGTGTGTGTTTGTTCCAAATAGAAACTTTTTTAAATTGTTGTTCTTGTACCAGCAATTGTTTCTGTAAAATAAAAGTATATCTAAACAAAAAAAATTGCCTGGAGTCAAAATCAATCACTTGAATGTGCGATAAATATATTTTGATGTTATCGCGAAGTGGTCATTAATTTAATAAATGCGCCTGCAATGCGCTTTGACGTTGTCACGAACAGACAGAACGAGCTGCTGAATAATTTTATATTAATCGAAAAGACTAAGCCGACGAGTCTGAGGTGCAAATTATAAGGAATACTCTGGAGATGCCAGTTCGGTAGAATGAACTTCTCGAAGTATGAATTAAACAGTGATGAAAGAAGGCCTAAAGTCAACATTCGTGTAGGTTTCATTAACTAACAAAACCCCAGCCGAAGAGCATGCCACGCGTTATAACTAGGGACCGGACATGAGAGGCCCATGACTCATCGCCCACTATTAAAAATTTGTATTTTTAAAGTTTTTACGTTTATTTATATAATTGGAAAACAACCGGGTGGTGATCTATAAAATACGAAATACATTTTTATTTGTTCATTTTGTAGTTCAAGTTTAGTAAAGGAGTATTAATATTAACTAGCAATACCTTCTCAAGGTTCTCTTCTGTCAAATTTATTCTCTTTGAATGAAATACATCCTTGTAGATAGAAAACGTACATTCTACATCTCAATTAGTTATAGGTGCATACCTACTGGAAATATTCTTTTATTTCAGCGTATTTAGCAGTTAGATTTTGAGTAATTGTCCCCATACACAATTGCCGCAATGTTATTAAATCTGGATTTATATTAAAAACTACGTCTAACTTTTGCCGAAGGCCACTTGAAATATTTTTTAAATTAGTAATAACCCCATCTATATAATATGGTTAATCCATGAGTTAATTTGAGATTTTGATTTTCAAAGTAAGTGATTAGTTTTGGCAAATTTACAAAGTGTTCCTGAAGAAAGTACAACTGATTTTTTAAATTTGGAATTTGTATTAGTTCCTTGCACTCAGGAATAATTCGAGCATCGTCATTTAAACATGTAACGAAATTTTGTAAACTATAGAAATTCTCTGCATAAAAACTAGTAGCTTCCAACCATGTTCCCCATCTAGTTATTAGTGGAGAGGGAGGCGGTGACAAAGGTGGAAGTTTTTCGCTGTAAAGAGCTACTCTCAATGGTGCTTTTCTGAAATCTTTTTTAAAAGCTGATACAAGTCTATCAACTTCCGGAAAGGTGTCTCTGATATATTCACAGATTCTGTGGAGAGCATGTGCTACACAAGTAATATGCAGAATATTAGGATATGTTACCTTTAATAGTCTGCCAGTTTTGAACATATAACGGGTGTTCAGAAACATTCGAAGTCAAAGTAGTCCTTGAAAATATGAAGTCATGTCTGAGATAGATTGATTTTTGACAGACAACAGTTGACATTTAATAATTATTACAAATCAGATACTTTAGTAAAGATATACGATTTTTTGTTCAGAGCCCACTTGACTTCGAATGTTTCTGAACACCCGTTATCTAGCACTGTCACTGTCAAATAAAAGTATTTTTTCTTTGTACAGTTGTGTGCAGAAAAAACTCGGACAAGCTATTTTTTCTATGTAAATCTGGTTCACCCATACTTAAATTTGAATTGTCACTTAAGTGTCAAATTGAGTTGTCAAAGTGAGAGTTTTATTATAATGCCAAGACAATTGTGTAATCAACAAAAAATTCAAATCATTTCCGAACTTCAAAAAGGACGAACAATTAGAGAAGTAGCGTTTACTTTCGGAGTTAATAAAAGCACCGTACAAAATGTCAAAAACCGTTGGGAGCAAGAACAAACAATTAACAGAAAACAAGGAAGCGGTAGAAGAAGGATTTCTTTAGAACATCATGATACCGCTTTAGTGAATTTCTTAAGAGAACGTCCGTTTTCTTGTGCATTAGATGCTGTTGCAGCAACAAATTTCCCGGGTTCTCGGTCAACAGCCTGCAGAAGAATTCAAATGTCAGACATTAAAAATTGCATTGCAGCCAAAAAAAGTATTTTGTCGGAAAGCCATAAACAGGGCAGAATAATCTTTGCACTAAATTATTTGTACAAAGATATTGAATTCTGGAATAAAGTAATTTTTACTGACGAAAAGACGTTTCAATCGACTTACAATGGAGACATTAAAGTGTATAGACCGAGAAATACTAGATATGAAGAATCATACGCAGGTCAGTCGCAACGTTTCTCTGTTAATGTATGGGCTGCTATAACTGCTAATGGACTAGCTATCTGTTGGAGAATTGATGGTTGATTCAATGCTTTGGCATATCTAAATATTTTGGAGAATATAATACCATTATTTCGTGAACATCACCCAAATAATAATTTGATTCTCCAGCAAGATAATTGTTCAGTACACACGGCAGGAATAATAACTCAGTGGTTACAAACTAATAACATCGAAACTTTGATTTGGCCCTCCAAATGCCCGGATGTAAACATAATTGAGAATATCTGGGGTATTATTGTTAAAAAAATGTATAAGCGTCATTTTAGACCAAATAACAGAGAAGAGCTGTGGAATGCAATAATTGAAGCATGGCAAGAAATAACAGAAAGCGAAAATCTTATAAGAAACTTGTATTCGTCTATTCCCTTGCGATTGACCAATCTATTAAATGCAGATGGTGCCATGACGAAATATTAGTTTATACAAAGAATTCAAATAAATTTTACCTCAAAGTAGCCCTTGGAAATTATGATTATGTCTTAGCTTGTTACTAATTTTAATAGGAATTTTGTTGGTTATGAGATGAGATATTTGATTGAAATTCTTCTAAACAATCTTGAAGAGAATACTGCCATTGTCCGTCAATCTTACGTCCGTTTCGAAAATAAGATTCTAGCATGAATGATTTGTGTTGTATAGTAAAAACCATGTTAAATCAATTTTAAATTACAAAGCAATTTTTGTCAACTATGCATCTGTCTAATTGACAACTAATGCAAATTTAAATTATTAATAATCTTACGTTTTTAAAGGAATGGCCTACTAGAGGCAAAGCTTCTTTGAACGCTTTTTATATATTATATGGTTTATTTGTAGATTCTTTATAATGCTATGACTTATGACTAGAGCTGAGGATGTTTGCGGTATAACCATGGTTATATCATGTAACCATAGTAAATTACTATGGTTACATGATATAACCATGGTTATACCGCAAACATCCTCAGCTCTACTTATGACTGTTAATTTTATAAAAGTTAATTCATTTTATTGAAATTCGTCTCTTTACTTCAACATATAAAAGGAGTTTTACTTATATATAGGCATATAATGCTATAATTCAGGTGACATATGAGATGAGTGTACGACTTTTTTTTGGAAATGTGTCAATATTGGTATAGGTTCACACAACTAAACACATAGATAAGAGACTAAACACTTGTCCTACTTTTTTCTGCACACAACTGTACCTGTCGTCCGAATGAAGCATTTGGTGCATATTCTCGTAAATGGTTTTGGCTACTGTTTCCGCATCAACGGTATTTATAACTTTTGTTGCTATTACATATGTGTTGCTACGATGTTTGCGGTATAACCATGGTTATATCATGTAACCATAGTAATTTACTATGGTTACATGATATAACCATGGTTATACCGCAAACATCCTCAGCTCACTTATATGTAATAGTTGGATGTAGTACACCAGCTTCAACATTTACCACAGCGTCCTAATATATCGACAGTTTTGTCGGCGCTTATCCATAGGTATAGCAAACGCCAATTAAGTTGGCGCGAGGAGGGGTAAGTTCGCGCAGGATTAGAAGTAGTGGGGAGATTTGTATTTGATTCTACATCAAATGTCAGATAATTCTAACCTCTAAGCGTGATCCCCTAGCAAAGACATTATGTTCCGTCAAACGTCAATGACAAATGTATTCTGACAATTACTTGAGTAGTGGGGGTGGACGTTTTTAAAAACGGCTTCTGCGCACCCCCTCCTCGCGGCAACTTAATTGGCGTTTGCTATACTGATTTGAAAGATGGCTTCTTATGCGTTCTACTACTTTCGTCTAGCACTTAGAAATATAATATTTCCGTAAGGTGAATTCATCAGGAACATTTCGACCAGTATATTTTTGGAGAAATGTTTTGAAGGTGGGATTGTTAAGTTTATTTAATGGAATATTTGCCACCATTAAATTTATGTGCATGTGTTTGCGATGCTAAGTGACGTTTTACGTGCGATTTCTTAGAATTTTTTAACGATATTTTACAGTTTTTGCAATAAATTTCGGAATCACTGGCAACGGACATATAATTGGTATGTAGTTTCACGATATCATTCTCGACGTTGTTCCATATCATATCTGAAAAAGTAACTTAAACAATGTGTGCTAAGTTATTGAAACTTAACGAAATTCACTGAGACCCGTCAAAATAATTGGGAGAAGTAGATTGGATGAAACGATATTAAACAGGATCTATTACAAAAATTGCGTAGTATGGTAATTAACCGTACTTTATTTATCTTTCGAAATATGAACTAATAAATAAAATAAATTATAAAAACCCCGCTTCTATCTACGCCTATGAAGAAAGGAATTTCATTATAATATTGTTGTAATTCCGTCGCAATTCGACGACTAAAGCCAGATGTGCGGTTAATCGAATGAATAGTGCTATTCAATAACTGCTTGTTGTACTTAGTGATGTTATAGACTATTTATATGGTCCATCGTAATTTCGGCCTGATGCGTCCGGTCTCTAGTTATAACGCACTAACTACTGTAACGTGGCAACGTATGCCGACACAGTTTAAACCTTTAAGGTTATATACTGTGATGATATTAGTTAAATATATTCAGTTCATTTTTCTTGAAACAGACTACGAATAAATTTACATGAATTACTCAGTATTTTACACCAAGTTATCGTTTTTACATCGTTTAGAAGTTTAATAGTAATTTCTGTATATCTCGTACGTAGTCTCCTTCATAAAAATGAACGACAACGTCTAATCTATTCTTCCTTTATAGTCATCGAAACCATACCCCTTCGTTTGAGAAAATGGTGAAATACGATATTACTATTTAATTATGATCAAATTGTTTTTACATGAAGCAACTGCACAATGACTGCCCAGCATTTTCGTTAATTATATCGAATATATTTTTGGACACAAGCGCTTCTTTGCGAAATCGGACGTCGATCAAATCATAAAAAAATAAGTTCGTTCATTTATTCTATGAAATAAACATCTTTTATTTGTGTGACAACAAATGTGTATATAATTAGAAATAAATCCTTCATTTAATGTAATTTTTAATATTAACCCTTGAGTTTGAATTAATCCATAAATTGCAACTGAATACATTTTAAAATTATTTACCTATTTTGATTTAGTTATACAGGGTTACCGCCGAATAGCGCCCAAGCTATTCGAATCTGAAAAATGAAAAAAAGAAATTTCTTTGTAATTCATCAAAAATTTCCAATTTTTTTGGGCCAAAATGCAGTTAAAGTCGGTCCATATCTTTGTTTATTCTATATTGATAATAGTATGCGTATTTGATCAAAAATGCCTTTTCCATTAATCAATGTTACCAGATAAATTAAATTCTTTGTATTCTACAGTCACGATTAATTTGATTCTTAAACCTTCCTTTTTTCCAAATCCCTTATTAATTTTTTCAACTATATAATCTGATATTTTGTATAAATAAATATTTAAATCATGTTCTGCACTATTATAATAAAATGTATAATCAACATCTCTCCCCACCAATGTCATGTCCAAACAACTTTTACATCTTCGTTACTTTCTGTTATTTTTGATAATTCATTGAATTCTCGTCAAAATAAAATTCATCTAGAAACTTTTGTCTCAACAAATGATTTGCTCTAATTTATGCTTTTGTAAAACTTTAATGTGGTAGTTTGCTTTGAATACAGTATTTTCCTATTAAACTTGATTTATTACGAAAAAATTCGTTGAAAATATTTATGGTCAAATAATTAAATTTCCAAATTTATTGTAATTAAAAACGTTATTTAATGTTTATAATTATTATATGGAATATAATTTTAATTTCAATCACCAGTAACTTTTAATTGAAAAGAATTTTGATTTTCTTTTCATTTGATATCTAATTTACTTTTCATTCGAGTAACAATTCATGAGCGAAGTGCGCTCAACGACGACTAACAAAATATATACAGATTTACTGAAGTAACGGTGGAAATTGCCAAGCGTATTACACACACTGGCGCACACATATTTACACGTACATGTGACTCTAATGACCGTAGGCGTAGTTTAGTTACAATAGTGGGGGATACATTCGTCAATTTTTGTCCATATTTAATGTGTTTAGTACGGCAGAATGAAAGTGTGCAGGTTTGCTTTGAGGAATTGCAGCCACTATTAGTAAATACGGTTTCATTTATCTACTTTTGTAATTGATGTATGTATGCGTTAACATTGAACTGAAACAAAAAATTATAACTAAAATAAAATTAATGAAAATTAAATAAAATTCTTATAAAAAAAACGAATTAACGCATTCTTCTGTACAAAATTTATTTACAATCTTATGGATAGCTAACACCAAAGGAGGCGGGCGGTTTTCGTATGCTGCTACATATAAATTTTGCACGTATTTATATGAACTATCCCTCGCTTACCATAATACAATTTGTATTTTTTCTTCGACAGTGAAAGGTATTTTATTTTAGTTTTTCGCCAGAGTTTGCTCAGACACAATATCGCAAACATCGAGATGCGTACAACGAATGTCATCCCCGCTCTTCGCATACCCCACTACATGGGTGAAAGCCATCCCTACCAGTATGCTTGGAAATTGTTATACATATACATATACCGTGAGGTTTTTATAACACCGTACATAGCCCCTATGTTCGATTTTATTTGTCCCATGTCAACGCATGGGCAGTTATGCAACTAACATTACTCCTATTAGATTTCTACATAAACAATTTTATCGATAACTGTCAAAGTCGTGACAAGATAGAATAATTCATACAATGTATTCTAAAGACGAAAAAATTGAATTTATAAATTTGTATCAAGCTGGAAATAGTATTAGAAGTATACGAGATCTGTTTGCTGCAAAGTATCCCGACAGACCAATACCGGCTCTATCAACCATCCACACAATTATTAAAACATTTAATAGGGATGGTTGTATAAGAAGCACACACAAAAAGAAAAAGAAACCTTCCCATGTACTTACCGAAGAACTAAAATTAAATGTTTTATGTTTCATCGAAGAAAGCCCAATAACCGCAACAAATAAGATTGCACAGCACTTTAACATTTCAAAAACGTCTGTACGTAGAATTTTTTAAAATGTATAAATACAAAGCTTTCAAATTTCGTAATCACCAAGAACTCTTCCCTGAAGATAAAATCAAACGCATAGATTTTTGTGAAACCTTATTTAATATAATTAATGAAAATGACAACATTTTAACAAAAATATTGTTTACCGATGAGGCGTCTTTTTCTTTAAATGGTTCAGTAAACTATCAAAATTTTCGGTATGTATAAAAAGTATTTTTTTTTAAATAAAATCTAATTAATTCGTTTCTATTGCACTTTTAGGTATTGGTCACGGACTAATGATCATCGTCAAAATTTAACACATACGCAATATAATGCACGTGTCAATGTTTGGACAGGTATCATTGGTACTGCACTTGTAGGACCATACTTCATTGACGGAAATCTCAATTCAACCAAATTCTTAGAATTGCTGAGAACACGAATTGTTCCTCGAATTCAAGATTTCAATATTGAAAATCCCTGGTTCCAGATGGATGGGGCCCCAGCACATTCTACTGCAGCTATTTCACACTTTTTGAATATAACTTTTCCTGATAAATGGACAGGCAGGTTTGGTCCGATAATTTGGCCGGCCCGTTCACCAGATTTATCGCCTAACGATTATTTTCTTTGGGGATACCTGAAATCAAAAATTTATAACAATATAAATATAACGAATATTGAAGACTTAAAAACTCGCATACTTACAGCATTTCAGGAATTGCAAACCAAACCTCTATTTTTATCAAACTGTTTGCAAGAATTTCATAATAGACTTGCATATTGTATGGAATGCGAAGGTGGACATTTTGAACATTTGTTAAAACGTTGATACTCTTCCTTAGATATAATGTTGCTTTTTTATTCACTATTTGATGAGATCTTTTAATTTTATTTGACAAATAAAAGGTGATTTATTTACGAGGTTATGCTTATAGTAGTATCATCGAGATTAGTATAGTATGTATACGCCGCATGTTTGCAATAGGAGTAATGTTAGTTGCATAACCGCCCATGCGTTGACATGGACAAATAAAATCGAACATAGGGGCTATGTACGGTGTTATAAAAACCTCACGGTATGTGTGAATTTGAAGCTAAATATCTACTTTTAACCACGCCAATCTGTATACGCGTGCCCGTATGATGTTACTCGAATGAACCTTTCCATATATTAATACGCTCAATGTTCATGTTTAAATTTATGGTATTACTTTTTTAGGTAATTAGAGCGTATTTATTGTAAATATGGTAAGTATATAATAAAAATAATAATAATTGACTATTTAATTTTATTCATCAGATTAGAAACACTTTTAAAGTTCTATCATATAAGTATAGATAGCGTTAGATAGTGATAGTGTGTCCACCTGTCTCAATACTTATTTTATCTCTCTTGTCTCGATTTTATCGCTGTCAATATTAGTTTTCAATATCCTAAATATTACACCACATTTTTTGGTTTTAAGAAATAAAAATGATATCAAATCAATGATCATGTTGATAAAGATTATACAAGGTCCTTCAATAAGTATGACCTACTTTCAAACATTCACTGCAAGATTAAAAATGGCGAAATTAAATAAAATTTGTACTAAACGAGAACTATACCGCCTCATTCTGAGCAAACGCAACGATCCGAATGTGCAATTATTTTTCTGGCTCCTAATACAATTCCCCTGAATGCTGTAGGCGCGTTAACATCGATGCCATATGTCATACATACTTACATATTATGGAGCCGCGTAAGAAAAATTATCTGATTACCAAATTACTATTAAAGGACTATAAATTGTTTAGTCCTGTGTTATGGTAATGAGTAAATTGCAATACGTTATACTGACGATGGTTACACAAAGCGTAATGATATTATTAATAAGCGATCAAGAAAATTGCAAATAAAGCATCAAGAGATTTAATAAATTAAATTTTAATAATAAAGGTCACAAAAACTATTCATAGTATACTAAATAAATTTCAGAACTAATAGAAACTAAATTAAATTCTAGTAATGTAAAGAAAAATTTACTCTTACAAATAATAAAATAAATTGTTCATAATGAGAAATTAATTATATAATAACGGAAATTCATCCGTTTAAACTCATCGCCGTAAAATAATTGATGATGTTTGGAATATTTAAACCATTTAATTTTAGTATGCGGTTAACGGAAGAGCAGCGTATGCCTAAATCATTGGAAATATTGCTAAGTGTCAAATTTCAATTTAGTTCTATTGCAGCGCATACTAAAATGGACGTATCATTAGGAACTCTGCGATTTGGAAATAATGGTTTTAAATTTTGTACAGAACCAGTAATGTCTATTTTCTTTTTAAGTCTACAAATTGTAGCTTTGTTCGGGATGGGCCTGTCGGCATACCTTCCGGCAAATAAGTCACATACTCTTTGATAAGAATTATCAGCGTGATACCATTTCATCATTTCGGCTTTCTCTTCTAGTGTATAACGCGGCATGATCACTATTCAAACGCTTAAGAGACTCCGTATAGGGTGATAGTGGTGACACTAATTTGTGACATTAATTGTCAAATGGTTGCGCGACAGACTGTTTTGTGATTGGCTAAAAGCGTTCAGGGGATTTTTATTCGGAGCGGGAGAAATATTCATACATTCGGATCGTTGCGTTTGCTCAGAATGAGGCGGTATACTATATTATATGCAATTTTAATTCCTAAAAATAACATCAGTCAAGTGTCTCCCATTGGCTGCAATGCATTGTTCAAGCCTGCTCCTGACACTATGCATTACTCTTTATAACATTGGACGATTAATCGCACGTGTTTCTTCTCGAATGGCTTCTTTAAGATCTTCAATTGTCCGCTAGCGTCTCTCGAAGACTTTTTGCTTAAGATACCCCCAAAGGGAGAAATCTGGTGCAGTCAGGTCGGGGGATCTTGACGGCCATGGTAAGTCTCTAAATCTTGAGATTAATCTGTTCGGAAACATTCGCCGCAACGCAATAAAACTTTGCCTTGCTGTATGTGGTGTGGCACCATCTTGGAAAAAAATGCTTCTTCGTCTTACTATACGTAGTTCATGCCATTGGAAAGTTTCTAACATGAAAATGTAACGCTCCGAGGTGACTCTAACAGGTTCCTCGTCTTCCCCTAAGAAATACGGCCATACTATTCCAAATGATGAAACACCACACATAGAGCGACTTTTTCATCATCAAGCGGTTTTTCGTGTAATTGTTGTGGGTTTTCAGCCGCCCAATAACTGCAGTTCTGTTTGTTTACACTTCCACTGACATCAAAAAATGCTCTTCATCGGACATAACCAAAGAATTAATCGCATTTTGGTCTTGATTCAAAATTTCCAACATATTCCTGTAGAAAGTCATTCGGGCATCTCGGTCACCATCTTGCAACTTATGAGCGACTTGGATTTTGTAGGGGTGAAAGTGTAAAGCAGCATGTATCATGACACTCGAAGATCGGTCCAAAGTCGTGTTTAGCGATGAATCCAAATTCGACGTTTCTATAGGTGATTGTAGAAAACAAATTATTCGTGATATATCGGAAGGTTTTCATAAGTACTGTCTAAAAAGGGCTGTCAAATTTGCAAAGGGTGTGATGATATGGGGATGTATGTCTGGAAAGGGTGTAGGTAGAATGGATGCTACCAAACACCAGCAAATTTTAAGTCATAGCCTCCTCCCTAGTGTAAAAAACCTCTATCCAGTTGGAAATTTCAACAGGATGGCGCATCCTGCCACATAGCCAAATCAACTAAACATTGGTTTGCAGAACATAAGAGTTTTGTCATGGCCTTCTAGCAGTTCAGACATTAATATTATTGAAACTTTGCGGCATCATATGAAAAAGTACATGGGAAATAATCCGCAAAGAACAATAAATGCTTTGCATACAAAACCAACAGAAATATGGCAAACATTTACGCCAGATGACTGTATAAAATTGTTGGAAAGCATGCCAAATCGAATTAAAGCAGTTGTTAAGTCCAAAGGTGGCGTAACTCCGTATGAAATTTTAAACTAGTGATCGTCCGAACATGAATTTGTCAATATAATCTATACATTTTTTTCTACTTTGGTTAGACTGTTTTCGTTTCTTGAGAAATAAAATATACATTATGTTGAAAATATTGTTCTTAATATTGTAGTATACTCAATTCTTTGTTCATAATAAGGAATTAACATTTGAGCGTACATAAATTGTAAATATTTATCAAAAATCGTATCGTCCGAAACTTATGTTGTTGGGCTCATATTGCGCTACAGTTTGACAACTAAATGACAACAATTAACATAGTTATACTACTAGCCACAGCCACCTATTTAAAATAGGTCATAGCTATTGAAGGACCTGTTACTATAAATTATTATTTAGAGGCGTCTCAAAATTGGACTAATTTAAATAACTAAGTAAAGCGATATTAAATAATGAAGTGAATAAATTTTTACAAAATTGTACATATAGTGTTCAAAATTAAACATTTTTATGGTCGATACATCGTCCAATACCCGATACCATAACTGGTAACGATTCCCTGATACCTTAGATAACGAAGGTATCGATACCAAGAAACCAATACCAGAGAGAAATGAATGGAATCGATCTCAATGTATACCGAAATATTCATTCCCCAAGGTATCGACTCTAAGCAGGGAGTCCAAAGCATCGTTACTAAGACAGTATGTCGGTATGGCTTTATTTTGGAATCGGTTAAATTTATACTCTAATAGAGTCTCTTTATTTATTGCATTTGTGTTGCAAGTTTAATTTATGATTCATACAAATGGAGATTAATAAGGTAAAAAAAGTGGGGTCGAAAATTCTTATAACGCTATTGTAGGTATAAAATATGATTGGTTTGTTTCTATTTTGAAATAGTATATTTTAGGCTTTTTGTATAATTTGGTAGGAGCACATATATCTGTATACATTATCTTACCTTTGTGCATTTTTAAATATATTTGCATTATATATGTATATATATATATATATATATACTGGGTTGTCATATATATATACTGGGTTGTCAGCTAAGCACGCGTCGGTCTCTAGTTCCTAAACCAATGAACCAATGAATTTCGTCCATATGTCAATCTATTGTATTTGTAAGTCTCTATTTTAGGAAAATATTTTCAAGTGTAGAAGATGGCCCAAATAAGTGATATTTGATAAGATATTTGCGAAAAACCATTTATTTTGCTTTCCATTTTCTTTTATTAACAGAATAGCTATGCAGCTATGGAAAAAAGCTACTCGTTAGTATGACAATGTTATTCATTATTCTGACATTCGGTGATATCTTGTCCATATTATCCATTCGTTTGTAATAAAGATGAAGTCTACGATCCAAGAATCAATTGACATTATTTATATCATCGGAAAATACTTAAAGAATTGTCTTTTAGCACGCCGAGTGTACAGCGAGAGGTTTCCTGATAGAAGGCACCCAGATGCAAGATCATTTCAAAGAATGATGGATAGATTTGGCAAGACTGGGACAGTTAAATATGAAAAGCATGACAGAGTAAAGCCCGTAGTAAATGAAGAAAATTAATTTAACATTATTGCAAGTGTTGTTGAAGACCCATATAGAAGTACGGCAGACATTAGTGATTTGCTGCACATAGGTCAAACTTCTGTTAAAAACATTTTGAAAAAGCAGAAGTTCCATCCCATATCATATACAACTGAATCAAGTACTTTAAGGGCAAGATTTTGAAAATAGGATAAATTTCTGTAATAGGGGCCTAACTCGAATTCAAGAAGATGTACGGTTTTTTAATACTGTATTGTTTACCGATGAGGTGACTTTCCACAATAATGGTCATGTGAATGGCATAATTACATTACTACGCCAATGTGAATCCAAATTTTAAGAGGGCAATTGACCAGCAACACAGGTAGAGTGTAAACATCTGGGGAGGCATAATTGGAGACCGCATAATAGGACCCCATTTTTTTTATGGAGATATTTTTCAAAGTTTTTTAGACGATCTTGATAATCTTCTAGAAAATATACCATTAGGACTATTAAGAAGAATGTGGTTCCAGTTAAACGCCTTAAGCGCCTACTCATTTTAGTATTGGAGTTCGATATACATACTTTGAATGAAAAGTTTCCAGGCCACTGGATTGGAAGACAAGGACCTGTACCGTGGGCTGCAAGATCACCATATCTGACTAAACTTGTTTATTTCCTATAGGGATAAGATCTGGTCTACCAAATACCTCCAACTACATCAGAAAACACGTGGGAAAGAATAAGAGAAGCCTTTAATACGGTTACTCGTTTAAAGTTAGAAAATGTAAATAGGTCTTTAAGAAACAGGTTAAATCTGTTTACAACAAAATGGCAGTGGCGCCTGGTACTATAGGGCACAAGGGCATGTGCCTATCCAACCACCAAGATAAACACAGAAAGAAATTCGCATGTAATTCAGTGCATTATTGTATTTGATTATTTTTACGTATTTTTATTGGGATGGTATCAACGTTGCCTTCCGCACCACAGACAGTAGCGCATAAACGGTCAAAACTATGCTCCGGGGCACGATTTCAGATGTACCTATTACGAATATGGATCGGCGGGTTCCGCTTATCTTCGTCATATGAGTTTATACATTGTTTTGCGGGTACAAACTCGGTCGACTCCACTTAACGTCTTGCGTTTATTGTGATTGCATTGTTTTCGTCGCGTACTGCACATGTTTATTACTAATGATGGAAGTTAATAGTGTGCAAAATTTTAAAAAAAACGTGCTATCATTTGGGGAAAAACTTTTAATTAAGAAGAAAGGAAGGTCTATCCCTGAATGTAAAATAAACTACACTTCAACAAGTAAAACTCGAATTTACAATAGAGTACTCAATAAAAATATATATGAAAAATATGAGTGGATTTGCGGATGTTCACTAACAAAACTATTTTGTTTTATCTGCTTAATTTTTAAGAAAGAGGTTAGTGCGTGGAATAAACAAGGGTTGAATGATTTAAAGCATATCGCAGAAAGGGCAAAGAAACACGAAAATTCTGTTTCTCACAGGAATGCATGCGTGGATTTTAGTGTTCTAGGCAAAGTGGACATACGTGAACAGTTAGACAGTGCTTATTTGCGACATAAAATGAAAAAAATCGTCATATTTTGCGCCGGTTAATTATGTGTATAAAATTTTGCGGAGCTTTTGAATTGGCGTTACGAGGCCATGATGATACATTGACGTCGGAAAATCCAGATATTTATGTAGGCTTAATCAACTCTGCAGCTGAATTAGACGCTGTGCTTACAATACTTATGAAAGGTTTTCAAGTGTTTAAAGGCGCCTCAAAAACTATTCAGAACGAATTGCTAGATGCAATGTGGCAAGTTTACAAGCAGGAAATATTAAAATAAATTAAATCTGCAAATTTCATTGCTTTGGAGGCCAATGAAACTACAGACACCTCTAATAATCAGCAAATAGTTGTTATTATGCGATACGTGTTTAATGGACAAATTTTTGAACACTTTTGGTCTTTTTTTAAGCCGGGTGGACATAATGCTGATGTATTAGCAAAAACATTGCTGAATGGATTGCAAACTATTTCAAATTCTCCTTCTGGGTCTGATATCAATAAACTAATCGCTCAAAGTCACGATGGGGCGTCCATGAATAGTGGTAAGATAAATAGTGTCCAAGCTATTATCAAAAGAACATTTTCACATGCACAATATATTCACTGTTACGCGCATGAATTTAATTTAATTATTGAACGAGCGGCACAATGCAATAAAAATGTAAAAATTTTCTGTTTTTTTTCTCGATCGCCAAAACGAACGGTAATTTTTGATGAAATAGTCAAACGTAGATTACCACGCGCTGCTCCTACACGCTGGATTTTCAAAATTCGAACTGTCAACACATTATTTGAACACCAGGACTCTTTCAAAGAATATTTAGACAAAATTATTGACGAAGGTGGGATGGATTAAGTTACTATTAGTGAAGCAAGTGGTTTATTGAAATATTTGAATTGCCCGGAATTTCTCTACTGGTTGAAAATATTTCATTTCATCATGCCACTTGTTGAAATATTATTTAATCAGACTCAAATGCGCGGGATTTACAGTGCTCAACTGCAAAAGGCAATTGAACAATTCCAACAGCAAATTATTCACATTAGAAATTCTACTGACAATGACAATCAAGAACGCAATAATGAAGAACATGCAAGGAAAAGACATAAAACGGCAGCTGAAGATAACAGAGCTGTTATTGCAAAGAAAGTATGTGACACTAATCATTTCCACAAAAAAATTTGATGAAACTGAAATCTTATCCTATGTTGGACAGTGTAAAATTGAAAAGTGAACTTTCAATAATGTATGAGCGCGATGACATGTTTGACGTAGGTGGTGTTTTGCTACTTTTAGTGTTCATAACGGACAGCAAACTAAAGAAGGTTTTGACGGAAACATACAAACATACAAGACATACATGTCGACAGTAGAATGTGAACGATGTTTTTCCACCCTCAAACGTATTAAAACTTTTTTGAGAAGCACAATGTCAGAAGATCGACTGAACGCATTGGCGGTCTTATCAATAGAAAAGGAGTTCATCCAGTCTATCCCGGATTTTGACAACAAAGTCATAGACGTCTTTTCCAGCATGAAAAATAGGAGAATGAATTTTATGTACAAAAAATAGGTAAGTTTTTTTGTGCCCACCCTCTTTCGTAACTCACGAGCCGGCACTGCAAAATGGTAGAGTGTTTGAATACTTAATTTAAACATGTTTAAAACATTACATATACCCGATACCGAAAACGTCGGTATCGCCCAGCCCTAGTGTTGATGATCTGATCTTAACTTATAATCTATTCAGTGTACAAAGGAACACTGGAAAATGTATATCACAGAAGAACAAATCTGATCTGAAATTTTTAAATAAAAACAATTAAATTGTTTGAGGATAGTTGGTGTTTTATAATTCTTTCGTGGAGAGAATTACAAATGTCTTTTTTATTATTTCATATAATTCCTAACTTAACGTAAATGAAAAAACTGTTCCTTTGAAATGAACTTACCTTTATTTAATCACATATATCCTCAGAAAAATAATAGATGCACAAACTTATATAATAAAAAAGATTTATAACATGTAACGAAAAGAATGACAATATAAAATACAAGAACGTATAGAGCTGCTTCTTAAGGTTCTTTAAAAAAGAAAAGAGAAAGAATAAAGTTCTCTTGTTGCTGGAATAGTTATAAGATTTACAAGGAACCTTAAAATTTTGCTTGTATTTTTTTCTAATTTGGTAGGAATAAGTATTATTAACGATAAATAAAATATGATTTTCCATTTAAAATAATATGATTTTAATCCATCACTAGAGAAATATCACTTATCCAAAACAGATCAAAGTTAAGTTAGTATCCGCAACTGCCCTGTATTTGTTGCATAAACTAAACCTTGTCCAGAAACTGGTAACCAGCGTATACAATTTACACTCATGTAATTTGGATCTCTGTTTTGTTCTACTTCCCTTACTGGTAACAGTGGTTTACAATTTTTTAATTTATTTTCTATAAAGAATATTCTCGCCATAGTCCATTTTTCACTCGGTATAATTGAAACTCTTCGCGATGCTAAACCAACAACCAGGTGGCGGCTCAGAGGTGATAATGAAACTGACACTGCGTTCTGTTCAAAACTAGTTAGGTATAAACATTGACCTAGCGTTTCCCATTTTAAACTGTATACACCTAGAAAACAAATATCATCAATAAATAAAATAAAATTTCTAGTTAACAAAAGTTACAGAAGAAAATACATACACAGGTAGAATAAAATTGCTCCATACAGCAAGAATATTCGACATGTGTAAAAAAAGTAAGCTCTGACTATCTTTTGCATTTAAAAAAGGAAAAATAAACTGCTGTAGGTTAATAGACATTGTTTAAAATTAAGTGAACACTATATACATATAATAGTATTGTACGATTTAGTCATGTTAATTAAATAGATGTAATTAAAAATATAAATATTCTTTCACTTTGAATTTTATAAAAATCTATAAGTGTAACTCCCTCAATAATATATTTTCTAGTATAATTCAAATTTTGAAACTTGAGAATTTCAGGAATGAGTTCGGTGTTATTTTACCTTGATTGACAATTTGCATACCGCCACTGAATAAGCTTTTACCACCAATGGAAAAAGGCAGCACATGCATACATTATGTAATTTTTCCCACGAGCAGTAATGACAATCTTTTAAATTTTTCTGTATAAATCAAATGTTAATTAATTTCAACTGGATTTATTCTATATTTAACGAGGCGTTATAAAAAAGAATGAAACTGATGATTCTCAGCGTTTTTGTGAAGCGAGAATACACAGTCTTAAACACCAAACTACTTTATGAGCTGGCCTTACTAGTTTAATTTTTCGCCCTATTATTTAGTTTTGTATACACATTTGCATTGATTAGTAATATAAAAAATATAATAAGCATAGATTACCTACAAGAATTCGTGCCACTCAGATACCAGCAAGGTAATTAAAAAATTTTCATTACTCGCTAAATCGACGCTAGAGATAGACTCCGCACGCTTCCTCATGGCACTTGCGCAGATTAGCATTTTGTACAAAACTAAGGAGGTACATATGATTGAAAAGAGATGGAGATATGAACTACGTTGTAAAAATATCAACCGGGTGATATTTTAACTATTAGTAATTATTTTCTAATATTTTGCGCAAATTTCTCACTTGCCTGTAAATTGTCTTGTCGTGTTTACATTTGTTGTGCCATTCTTCTTATTTATGTTTTTGCTTACTTTTATAAGCATTAAAATAATGCATTATTGGAATTTCATGTATTAAATGACTTAATGCAATTTAAGACATCCCGACGATTAGAACTTCAGTCCCTTAATAGCTTAATGATTAAGAGCCTGATCCGGCAAACTAAAGAACGCAGGTTCGAATCCTGCATAAGTGCGAATTTTTTTCAGTAAAAAAATCGAATAATTAGCGTCGTATATGTAGAAAGCATTTTCATTCACATCACTTTGCGAAAATGCAATTGATTTGCACAAAATTGCCAACTACTGGTACAGCATAATATCTGTTTCTCAATGTAATTTAAGACATTCCTGACGATTTGAACTTCAATCCCTTAATAGCTTAATGGTTAAGAGCGTGGTCCGGTAAACCAAAGAACGTAGGTTCGAATCCTGCATGAAGGCGATTTTTGTTTTCAGTAAAAAATTCGAATAACTAGCGTCGTATATGTAGAAAGCATTTATTTCATTCACATCACTTCGCGAAATGCAATTGATTTGCATAAAATTGCAAACTACGGGCACAGTATAATATCTGTTTCTTGATGCAATTTAAGACATTCCCGACGATTCGAAAGCATTTATTTCATTGACATAATACAATTTAGAGGTTATAATATTGGAATCGTCAATATCTGCTCTAGCGCAGCCTCTCAACATCAAGAAAAAAAAAAGTTTCTCTCAGGATAGTACAAGATCACAAAATGTTTGAGGAAATTCAAACTAGTTCAACGATTTCCAAACACTTCTTGTAACATATTCATTGCTTCACCTGCTGTGTGAACTCTTTGAAAGTAACCCAAAGTTAGTTCATCATCACGAAGCTGATAAGGCAAGGCAAGAGAATTTCCTGTCGATATCTTTCTGCAGTCAAGTTAAAAAATAGACCAATAACCCTTCTACTTATAGCGCAAACCCCAACTTTCTGAGGATGTAGAGGAGCTTTCGTAAATAAGATTCAACCATGAATGCTTTCTGTACGTTAGTAAATACCATGTTCAAAATTCAAAAATATAAAATAGTATCTTTTATATTAGATTCTGACAATTATTGACAAACAGCAGACATTTAATATTTAATAAAAATCATACACTTAAGTAAAGACATACGATTTTTTGTTCAAATCTTACTTGACTTGGAATTTTTTTGAACAGCCGTTATTATATAACGAGCGATCATTAAAATTTTCACTCGTAGCTGGCCGTGTATATAAAAATTATGTCGTAGCTTTAGTCATTAAGATGTTATTTCAAACATCTGTCAGTGTTAAATATATATTTTAAAGTTTCATCAAAAGAAAAAGTAATGGCCTTTAATGATATGCATAAAGCGTTTATGGTAGAATGTTACTTCCTGACATCTCAAAAAATTGATGGTATTTGGCAGCATTCAATAGAAAATTGCCTTGCGGAGTTTGAAGAGAGATATCCAAATACTGTACTATAAAACTTTCCGTGATACGCTAATGCATTGTGTAAATATTTTTCGTCAAACAGGCAGTATTTTAAGGAAAAAAACCGCCTCCTCTCAATAGAAGTCGCGGCGTAATTGAAAATATCAGACAAATTATTAACGAATCTCCTCAAACACCTATTCGCAGAGTTTCGCAACAAGTAGGGCTTTCGTATGGAACATGTCAAAAAATTTTAAAAAAGGACTTGCACATGTATCCATATAAATTAACTTCTGTACAAAATCTATTACCTACGGATTATGAAAAAAGAACACAATTTTGCCAATGGTTTATTGAAACACTGACAGACAATATTTTAAATCATACTTTTTTCACCGATGAAGCTTGGTTTTATTTGAAAGGTTATGTTAATTCGCAAAATATGCGTATGTGGTCCAGTGAAAATCCTCATTTCTACAGAGAAGTGCCTCTACATCCAGAAAAAATAGGCGTATGGGTAGGTATGAGTCGTCACCGATTAATAGGACCAATATTCTTTGAGGGCACTATAACATCGGAGAAATATCGTAACGAAATTCTCAGTGTTTTTACTAATCAATTGACTAATGATGAACTCCAGGTCGGATATTTTCAACAGGATGGGGCTACATCTCACGTTACACTTGAAAATATTCAGTTTTTGCAACAATTTTATGGCGATAGGATAATAAGTAGAAATACAGCGATTCCATATCCACCACGATCGTGTGATTTAACAGTCATGGATTTTTTTGTGTGGCCATATATAAAGAATATTATTTATGAAACACCAATTAATAATCTACAAGAGTTAAGACTTAAAATCATAGAAAAATGTGAACACATCAATAACTCACCGCAAATACTGATCAATGTTTTCAATGCTCTACGAAATAGAGTGCGATTATGCTTGGTGGAGAATGGTCAACATTTTACACATTTTTTATAATATTCTATTACTTTGTATAAAAATTATAAATATATTTAATATAAAAGTCAGCATTTCAAATTATTTTTTAACAATCATGACGTTTGAAATTATAATGACAGATCTCCTCTAATAACTTAAGTTAGGACATACTTTTTGTGTACATGGCTTACTTGAGCGAAAATTTTAATGATCACTCGTTATTAATCAGTTCTGAATGTACCAATAGTTTTTGGCTGTCTATACTCTATAGCAACAGCTCTAATATTTTCGCGCGGTGCCATGAGACGACGCGTGAACTCTAGATAAATATACAGTACAGTAAATTACTGTACAGTAATTAAAAGAAATCAGTATTACATTTACATTAAAGCGAAAGGAAAAATCCTTGATATAATCAAAATGTATATTAGAAATATTAAAACGCACTCTTATTAGAAGGGAGTCTAGTCACCGTATAATCAATAATGTTTTTACATCTTTTGTTCATACAATCTAGCGAAATTTGTCGGTAATGATCGCCATACAGTACGCATGTTGCGTGATAATTGTTTTAAGGTGCAGCTGATTTGTAATACAAAAAATATAATAAGCATTACATTATGCAATCGGATTCAGTTCTAATAGAATATTATGTAAGAGTTCTTATATTTACCTAAACGATTTGTGCCATTCAGATACCCTCCAGATGGCAACAAGGTAACTAAAAAGTTCCCATTACTCGCTATATCGACGCTGGCATCATTGTGAATCTTACATTCGTTTACGACCACGTTTTTTAGGGCTAAACAAATAAAATATATGTAACATAAAATTAGCCACTTGTATTTATTTACGACATTTTTCATTTTAATAAGTAAATTGGTACTTTAAGGTAAATGACGAAAATATATTCAAAATAACAAATTCTATTATCGCAGCTTGTTTGTCATATATCGTTATTGTTACGAGAGATAGGCTGAATTTATTGAGAATAAGAAAATCTGTTAGAGTGTGAAATACAGTGTTTATTTAGAGCAACTCTTTATCTCTCATTTGACGTTTTGTTGTTGATGTTACGTTCGTTATAACTCAGCTACTTATTTTTTAAAAGTAAAAGAAAATGAAATTTACTATAGAGCACTTTCGAATCATAATTTATTATGATTTTAAAAGGAGTTTAAACGTATATGGGTGCAAAAATAGTTTAGATTCAGTTTTTAGTAAACAAGCAACTTTCTTGGCTACAATTTACCTATGGTATAAGGAATTTGAATGCGAAAGGAATTCAGTTCAGCATCAAAAACGGGCAGGGCGTCCTTCTATGGCTGTTATCAACAAAAGCATTGCTGCTGTTAAAAAAATAATTGAAGAGGACAATAAAGCCACTTATGCGGCAATAGAGCATCAACTCAAGATTGGATGCTCAGCTATTAAAGTCGTTTTGTGCCGCATCACCAACCTGACTTCCAAAAAGCAGAGCGTGTAAGAATTTGCCACGAAACTTTAAATTTCTTAAATAACGGCGGGCACCAATTTTTTTCCAAAATAGTGACAGGTGACGATACTAATATATACTTTTTCGACCTTGCTACCTGCCAAGAGAGTTGTGTATGCATTTACAAAGATGAGGGAAACTCCTATAATGACTAAGAAGCACCGAGCTCTGAAAAAGGTTATGTAGGAGGTATTCTTCCAAAGTATGGGCATAATAAATTCAATTAAGCTAGATGGACAAAAGACAGCTAAGTGGTATATTGAAAAATGTTTGCCTGAAGTGTTCAATAGAATTCCAGACAAGAGAATTATGCTTCACCAAGATAATGCATCGTCCCATAAGGCAGTTTCAACTCTCCAGTATTTGTCTGGAAAAAATATAAATGTAATAGAACATCTGCCGTACTCACCTGATTTAGCAATGTGACTTTTGGCTACTTTTTGGGTTTAACCCCAATTTACGGGGTAGAAGGTTTTCGCCTGCAGAAGAGATTGATACCGTAGTATACGCTTATTTTGAAGGTATTCCGAAAGAAGATTGGTTGGCAGCTTTTAAACAGTGGAAAGAAAGAATGATCAAGTGTATCATTGCTGAAGGGAATTACTTTGAACACATTTAAAATAAAATCCTAGAAAATATTAAGTGTTTTTTATTCTCAATAATTTCAGCTTGTCTCTCGTATTAGTAAAAATAAGGTAACTTTTTTTAAACAGACAAAATTATATTACATTAGATGAAAAGTACTTTATACTGAAGAAACTATTTGTTCGAATGCCAACGAAATAATCATTTATAGTTTTTATTTATTAAATAAACTTGATAAATAAAAGATTACTACACCATTTCTTTTTAACCATTAGGTAGGTGCATATGAATGTAGAGTTTTTTCTTTCATGTAAAAATAGTGCTCGAAGATATTTGATATTTACCGTTACGATGGGTCGTTTTTATATTCCCGGCCTAGACATTTTTCAATTTTAATATAATTTTTCATTATAGTGTTTTATTATCATACATGCCTTGGTAACGACTTTGACAATTTACAAAACAATTGCAGCAGTTTTAGTTCTAATATGTCAGTTTGTGTTGTCATACCTCAAAATGCACAAACTTGAATATCGAGCAGTTATAAAATTCTTGACGAAACAAGGAAAATCGCCAAAAATGATTCGTGAAGAAATGTTGGCTGTACACGGGGAAGATTGTCCTTCAAAGTCGACTATTTGCGAATGGTCAAAATTGTTTAAACATAGCCGAGAATTACTAGATGATGATCCCCGTCCAGGTTGCCCTGTTCACGTGATCACCTGCGATGTGGTTATTGAAAAAAACAAGTGTTTGGTACCGGAGGATGCAAGATTAAAGAAGCGACAATTAGCAGCTTCAGAAAGCACGGCTTTCAGAAATCTACACGAATACCTTGGAATGATAAAAGTTAGTGCCAGATGAGTTCCGGGAATGCTTTCGCCATTCCAAATGCGTGTGCGGATGGAGACGTGTGAACATTTTTGGCGCTTTGTGGAGACGAACCAGGTTTAATTATTAATCGACTTGTCACCGTAGATGAGACCTGGGTCCATAATTTTGACCCTGAGTCAAAACAAGAATCAATGCAGTGGCATATTAAGGGTTCTAGCCGTCCTAAGAAGTTTAAAGTCACCCATTCCGCAGGAAAAATAATGGCAATCATTTTTTTGAATTGTCAGGGAATACTGATTTATTATCTACGCAAGGGTAGTACGGTAACAGGAGAGTATTACGCAAGATTAATACATCGCCTAAGAGAGAGAGATGAGAAGCTGCCGTTGCCGAAATAGTCCTTATAGTCCAGATCTCGCTCCGTGTGACTATTTTTTGTTTCCTAATCTCAAAAGAACTCTAAGGGGAACAAAATTTATTGATGATGACGAACTTATAGTGGCTGTTGAAATATATTTGGCAGACAAACCAAACGAATTTTTGTATAATGGATTAGAGATGATATTAAAACGATGTAATACTTGTATACAAAAGCAAGGGGGCTATATTGAAAAATAAATTTTTATTGCGGTTCGAAACTTTTTTTTCATGCCTAATCCGGGAATATACGACCCCTCGTACTACACAAGGTCAGTACCACATTGATTTCATCTTGAAAACAGCGCAGCCGGGGCAACTTGCAACAAACAGAGTTTATGATGAGGCTATTATACACGAAAGAACTGTACGACGATAATTCTGTGGTAGAGATGAGCCACTTGAAAGTGAACCTTGAGTAAGACTTAAAACTTTTCTCGATAATAAACTTTAAGAACCTTAGTGGAATAAGATTTAAATCAAACTTTGGGAGAACTTGCATATTACAGTAAGTATGAAGGTTGTATTTTATATTTTGCATATAGAGCTGGAATAAAATAGAAGATAGCTTTTAAAGACTTTTGTTTTTCGAAGTATTCTCCACAACGATTAATTCACTTTTGCATGCGCTCGAACCAACTCTGGAAGCAGTTATTGTTATTACACACGTTTATTGGTACAGTCAAAATTACGTTTTGAATACATCGACTGCTCCTTCTGATGACTGGAACCTTTGACTACACGGTTCGTCCTGGATTTTTGCAAAGGTAAAAAAGACCAAGACTTCCCTTTAAACATCCAGATATAAAAAGACGATTCATCTGAATACACTGTCGAACTAATCTCGCCCGATATTGTTTCACACTTACTTAAGTTGTTTTTAGCGATAGTTTTCGGAGAGCAATGGTTTTGGAATCGTAATGTCTCCCTCACGTAATCGCTCTCTAAGCATCATTATGTTTATTTTTATGTTCTTTTTAGATAAGTCTGCCAACTCGTGATGTTTTGCCCTGCCTAGATATTGTGAACGTACTCTTCCTCGACCTGGAACATTTATCCCGTTTTTACAGTTTTCTAAGGTTTTATCCAGGTTTGTACAAATTCCAGAGATTTGAGAAGATACTGGACGTGCGTAACTATAGTCATCTCCGACCCCTTGGAATGACAGCACAAAAATAAGGTTTAGCATACACATAGTCGTAAACGTAAATTAGAATTCAGTAATGTACCAATTGTGATAGGAATAGCACCCAGTACCTATGCTATTCCTATCACAATTGGTACATATTTACATTCAGCATTAATGCTATAATTACTCTACCTGTTGCATCCCTGCCCAACCACCTAACCTTTATTACTTTCAAGAAATTGCCCTCTCTTAATAAATATACAAAACGTATTGTAAAAATTTAAACTGAATCAAAGTTTTCCTATATGTTATGCTCTGTTAGAAAATAGCAAGTTTTGAATTAATAAAAACTATTTTAGTTTACAAATTAATTTTAAGTTTGAATTTACTCATATTCACAAATTCGATTTACAATAATTTCGATATTTAACGAACACCAGCTGACAATATTTATAGTTATTTTGTTTCTGAAGCAAATATGTTGTATTCCTTGTTTCATGAATCAAAAAAAGCAATGACAATTTATATTTTATAATTAATTGCATACTACTGCGTTCAAAAAGTATTGGGGATAGTCGATTTCAAAGAATACTATGAATATTAATAGAAAATTTTGAAGCTTTTATGAGTGGAGTGTGCCCATAAAAAACGCAATTACAAACTACAAGAACTTTTAAAATATTATAAAAGTTTTCCAAACACAAGAATCGATTCAAACAAAAATAGAGAAGTCGTTAATGATGAATTGCATAGTGGAAAGAATAAATTTAAAGCTGATTGTTGAGTTAATTTTATCGCTGCAATGGATGATGCAATTCGTGTTTTCTATATTGGCGATACTGAAAAATAAACAGTTGCGTGTTTGACACATCAAATGTTAGCTTGAAACAACACATATACGAAATGGACCGCTTAACCATCGCTCAACGAGTTAAAATTGTTCCCTATTGTTCAAAAGTAATAACAATTCTATTCGAACTGTGTATTGACGTTAACGGGAAGATTATGGTCAAATTAATCGTCCTACTGAGCGAACATTTCGCAATGTAGTGTCACCAAAAATTACTTCGAACGAATCAACTGCTGCAGAAGGTCCACAGGCGGACAGTTGCCTGACATAATTTCCCATAATTAATGAATAATACCAAATATTTGAGTAATAATAAAAAAGATAATAGGTTTGTTCGAACTCCCTAAGAAAACCGTAAAGCGACGGTCCGGTGGATACCCACTGCAGAAAAAGCGTTCCAACTTCATTTCTGACCGTACATTGAACGATAACAAAAGTGTTCCAACTAAATTTTGACCGTACACAACCAGTCACGGGACGGTCAAAACAGTTCGCAGACTGAAGCATGTACCGTCTGTACTGCCATGCGCATTACAAACTTCATCCTGTGAGAACTACAGTTGGCAATGGCAATATTGTAGGATAGAACAAAGTTGATTATTACAATTATTACTGTTGGTAATACTACAAAGTACAGGGTGTCTGAAAAGTCCTGCACCATTGAGATTGCACTAATTTTTTTCTTGTTTCAGGACTGAAAAATGTTGATCACTGACGAGCGGGTAGAGATTATTCTTCTATGTGGAAGAGAAGGAATCAGAGGAACCACAGGAGTTGCAGATGAATTTAATAGGAGGTATCCTGAACGAGAGCCAGTGTCGCACACAACGGTTGGCAGATTGCTAGCAAAGGTCAAAGCTGCAGGTAGTGTAGCTGATGCTAAGAGAAGTGGCCGTCCGAGCACTTGCGGTAGGAGTTTCAGCAAAAGTTATTGCAAGTCCCAAAAAATCAATCTGCCGTACCGGTTTGGAACTTGGCGTTTTTTGAAGCATAGTATGGGATACAATTGGGTTACAATTGTTAGACTACTTGTCAGAAGACGATCCTGATCGTCGTATGGAAATGTGCTATTAGTTTCTGACAAAGTTGGAGAAAGACCCACAGTTTTTGTCTAAAGTTATGTTCTCGGACGAAGCTAATTTTTATGTAAAAGGAGAGGTCAAACGACATAACCTGCGTTATTGGTCTGACAGTAAACCCTCACTGGTACATCGGCAGTAAGGAGCTGATCGCATCATGGTTTGGTGTGGTTTGTGGAAAGACCGGATCATAGGCCCTTTTTTCTTTGACAGCACAGTTAACAGTGAAAATTACTTGACAATGCTCGGAGATGAACTGCTTCTTGATTTGGATTTCCAGGGTTTGGGAAAACCAGAAATGCAGGACAGTGCACCCCCACACTATGGTACACAAGTTCGTGATTGGCTAGATGAAAATTTCCGCCAGTGGATTGGTCGTAGAGGACGAATGGAGTGTGCCCCACGATCTCCGGACTTATATAAAATCCAAAGTGGACACAGTCAAGATTAGAGACAAAGACCATTTGAGAGAGCGCATCTCAACTGTGTGTCGTTCAATTACGTCTGAATTAATGGCGAACATTCTCCAGAACGCCGGAGATCATTTTCAATTATGTTTTGATTTACACGGAAGTCATATTGAACAAATTTTGTGAAATATATTGTAAATAAACGTGTTATTAACTTGTATTGTACTTATATTACTTATAATCCCTATGGTGCGGGACTTTTTGGACACGTTGTAGATTGATAACCAAACGATCAGAAATACGTTCCAACTTCTTTATAATTATCACCGGTCCAAAAGCAGTGCAAAACTAACGTTTGCGCACAAAATGATCACCAAACGATACGCGTACCGTAACGAAACCAGTAGTTGGAACAAACATAATCTTATATTTTGTTTTTTCGTAAATAAAAGTTAGGAACCTGGTATTGGATCACCCAATATATATGAAGCTATCTGATGATCTGATCAACATTATGTGATAACATGTGACTTTAATCAATACTTCAAAGAATTGAAAATTCGTTGAAATAAGTGAATTATAACAGGTGGTGACTACTTTATAGACAATTAAAATATCTCTGCAATATTCTTGAACACAGTAGTAGCATTATGTTGGTTCTATACTTTTGGAAAGCTACATAACAAACAAATAAAAAATATCGTCTTTTCCTCTACTATTTACATACCGTTATTAATATTTGGTATAACTCCAGATGAAAATTCCCACACTTGAATTCTATGATTCGGTGTAACAGGCGTAATAATGTCACTATCATATATTTGATCCCTAACGGATTCGTCGAAATCAGTCTCAAATGGGCTACCAGCAGCTTGAAGGGGGTGCAAGAATCTTGGTCTAAATAAACCGCCAACAGGGTACGTCCTCAATTCCGAAAGCCTTTCGGACAAGCGTTGCCTATTCGCAAGGAACCTGGGATGCCACGGCGATTGATATTGGGAAATTGGTACATCGTTCACTTGCACAGTAGGGATATTTAACGGGGCATTTCCTGCCAATATGGGTGAACTTGAATCTTCGTTATTTAATAAATTGAATAAATTAACGTTGTTAGTTCTGTACAAAGGTCTTGATCGATCGTTTGTGATGTTTGTTGTGTTGTTATTGGGGGAATTGTTATTATTGTACCAGTAAGGTTCGTTATCGTCATCGCTACTAGCTTGCGTGTAGCTGCCACTAGCATCCGTAGTTTGCGTTGTTTCTGTTTGTGCACCAATATCTGTGTTGATATTGCGATTATTATTGTTAGTGTTAATACCACTAGTGCTTGGTTGGGAATCCTCTAATAAACTTGAACCTCTGTACCTAGTTATGAGGCTGTGAATAGTACGGTACCACTCTGTTCTCGATAAATTTTCAGTGTTTGTTTCAACTCTTTCATTAGACACCTGAGTAACTGTTCCATGTCGACGAATATTACGAAGGCAATTGTTAATTTCTTCAAGTAATTCCCTTCTTTGATCTCTGTTATGGCTAGTTGGCAGCATTGAATTTCTTCGTGCTGTGTAAGTTTGGTCTAAAGCACGGGAAGCCTGTCTAACAGCCAAGCGCGTAAGTCTTAAACTACGAGTTAACTGCTGCGAATGTCCACTTAGTCGATTTTGTAACATTCTGCTGCACATTTGGTCAATTCTAGCAGATAAGCTTTCACGCTCTGGATCTAGATTCATACCGGATGGTGGAGGTATCGAATCTACTATTTGAAGTAGCAAAATTTCTGATAACAGCAACGATAAATCAACAACGTTCCATATCAATAATTTTAAAGATGGAGAAACGTTTGCCCTATTCATAATACATCTGCTCAGATTTTCAATAGCTATTGTTAGCATGTCTCTTGCGCTGTATCTTGAAGCACCGTCAGCTGTTACACTACTTGTTTGGCGCCTGATAACTGAACTACTATAAGTATCTTGTCCTAAAATTCTAGCTCTACATTGATTCAGTCTTAGCATCATAATATATTCGTCCTTGCTATTTAATACAGTGTTTGCTCTAGATTCAACTGATCGTCCTATGTTTCTACCGTGCTCCATTAGAAAATTTTCTAGTCTGTGAGTTATTGACCGCAAAGTCTCTGAAGATAATTGACAAGCATTACCCGAATTACGATTTGTTGTCAGATCTATTGCTGTTCTATGCACTAAAGAACGATAGGAAAAAGCTCTTCTAAATGAATTTCGTCGCATCATCCTCTCTCGAGATAGACACCGTCTCTGCAAAATATTACCCACGCAACCTCTTCTATAATTCCTGTGCATTAAAAATATACATCTCGGATATGTTTTTCTCGGTTGTCCGCGCGCTTGAGCCGTCGAACCTTGATGAACGTTTGCGTTATTATTGGTACTCGGTCCAGCTTCCATCGAACTGCTATCATTTTCATTCGCGCTTTCCTCATTAGGAGAATCGTAGGGACTGGAATCGCTTATCCTAGTTCCTGCCATCATTTGTCGTACGCTTGATACTGCGCTCCTACTATCGCTAGATAATGTCGCTCTAAAATAACATTGCATTTCTATAAACATTTGCCTCATCATCTGCAACTGGGCGACCTCTAACATAGCGCGATCTATTCTCTCTATACTCTCAACTTGTTGCCTTAATAAGCGAGCTTGTCTTTGGATATGGGAAACGGTAAGATGTAAAGAAGCCATTAAAGGTGTCATATTGTTACTGGTAGAGGGTGTATTTCTCGAGTTCAGAGGATATGTATGGTCAGACGCTATGGCGTTATGATTAGAATATAATTCGTCTTGCGAATTAGAACGCTCTATCGTTGGAGTCTCAGACGTAGCGAAATTGCTGTCGTTATTTTCATTGCCTCTTTGCTCTCGCAAATAAAAGTTATTGTCGCTGAAAGAAACACGAGGCTCACTCGTTCTAGGCGGTGACGATTGCTGCTGCGACTCGGAATTATTTGAAAAGTTTATTAGATTTTGATCGTTCGGTTGCAACGTATCAATGGATGTCCGCAGGTTTCTTAGAATGGCGTTTGCTTGGTTCATAATAGACTCTAGACGCTCTGAAAAGCTACTTAACATATCCGACGTTTCTCCTATCCTATTACTGGCCCTTATATTCCTGACATCATTCAGGCTAGACTCCAATTCTTGCACTATGTTAGAATACATATTCCCTATGCCAATATTTTCTGGATTGATTGTAGCAAATTCTGGTGGCGGATCAAACGGGTGAAACCCGGCTTGAGATTCTTGAGGATCTTCTTCAGTCGGCACTCTTTCCGAGTAATTTATTACTTCATCCAGAGCGAAAGAGCCCGGTAACCTATTGGGACTGCGCAGTGTATTTAATAATCTCAATCGGTTCCTCATAGCCGGTGACAAATAACTACTATTTCGTCTTAGACGCGAGCATGACCTCAAGTTTTGTATTCTAGTCGGATAAAACGCCGAAGCTCTATGCGAAAAGAACCTACAAGGTCTGTTCGCTCTTGGATTGCCCGGTGAGGTATAAATTGTAGTATTGGTCGTTCTAGTATTGGTATTTTCAGTACTTCTCGGGCAGGCATGGGAATCGGTTACTGAGCAAGTTGTGCTTGTTGTCGGTGCAGTACTAGTTTCTTGAGATAAATTACCATTTCGTATGTTACCTCCACACGTTTTGCATATTCGTACTGTTGTATTTCCCGATTGCGGACAGCTCTCACTACTATGTGGACTATTTTGAGAACATGGAGGATTTGATGTTCTGTTATTATCCGTCAATAAGTCAGTCACTAAAATTTCCAATTCTTGATTGAAATTAATTAGTCTTCTGTCGACGGGATTATTGGAATTTTGATTTGATGTACCACCTCTTGAACTACTCGAATTAGCGTTGAGGTTAGTGTTTGACGCTGGTGACGATGTGGAAGGTACTTTTGGTGTACATAATCGCTTCGTCGTAAGTCCGTCTTCTTCAGAACTGCTCGTGTCTGAAGATGAATCTATAATTGGCCTTCTGCTTTTCTTTAAGAGTCCAGAATACAACCTTTTGCGTGTATGCTCATAAAATTTAGGATTCTCATTCCTGGGGAAATGTAAATTGGAATCATCCCCTGAAATGGCTCTAATATAAATGCCAGATGTACTAGGTCTTGGTTCATTGTCGGGAATATTAGATGTACTGTCAACAGTCACGTCACTTGGCGCAGTCTCTACTTGTTGAATAATTGGATCGTCCTTATTTACTACACGATTCTGATGGGATTCCGATGCTTGTTTGCGCAACTGTTGCGGTGAGTTCAACCCTCTGTTCATGTTAGGCAAAATACTTTTGATTTCTTTAAGAAAATCCGTATATCTTCTACCGCTTGTTATAGGAGGATTACTTATATTGTCTTGCTTACGAGATAAACTACTTGAATAAACTGTGTTATTGCTCAATGGTTGTTGATTAGCAGTACTTGTAACTGTTTCAATTTCTAACGTTGGCACTCTAGAGCTGGAATTGCGTAGATAATTCTGTCTATTACTCATCAATTTCGATAATCTTCCATTCTTTTCGGCAAAAATGCTTGAATTATTACAACCGGCATTTCTCTGATTAGTACCCGTTGCGTTATGTCCAAAGTTACTGGTGGACGGTCGCAAATAAGATTCATTTGAGGTGCTAGCGGGAGCGCTATTTCGCCTTTCGTGTCGACCGTATGGATTACTTGCCGATGGTCCATTCTCGGTATTGCAGTCGTTTTCCTGAGTCTGCGTGCTGCGTATATTCCTCGCGGATCTTCTTAACGAGCATATATCGCTTGGTGTTAAAACTACCATCTCTCTTTCTAAAGCGCCCGCAGATTCGTAAAACGATGGCGGAAACACAACATGGGACGCCGGTTGGAGTTCACTGACAGTGAAGTCATCGTTTGGTGTTGCCGTATCATTAACAGTATTTGAGGATCCTGCAGTTGGGCTCGTGGATAGATCGATAGGTCTCGATTGATCATTGGAATGACTATTATAACTGCTACTCAATGAATCATTGAATCTATTGGATAATAACTGATTTTGTTGTGGGATGATTTCGGAATACGATACCCTCCTGGGTGATGGTCTGATTGGACATGAAACATTGTTGTGGTCAATAGATAAACTGGAACCATCGATATGTGAGGTAGAAGTTGCAGATGTATCTAGTTCTACACTGGGAGAAATGTGTAAATTACTAACTTGAGTGCCGCTTGTAGATGGTTGAGGTGTATTACTACCAGTTATGCTGTTTAATTCAATTTCCATAGGATCGGTTCCCTGATCTATCTGTAATTTAAAAGAAATTTTTTGATGTGATATGTGGATATTATATATGTTTAAAAAAATACATTTGGAATCAGCTATACAGGATGTCCTTAAAAGAAAGAGACAACGTATGCTAAATAAAGATGCAATTATATAGAACATAAATCTAAAATATTGTGTCAATTACGATGCGAACCCCGAAATTACATTAAAACAAAAATTAAAACACCCTAAAAATTATATTACGTGACGCCTATGAATTCAAAATATTCAGAATGTGTATAAATAATAAATACTTCCCACACACATACGTTACAGCGTATGTTTACATATGTAACAGCTGGATAAGATGGACAATAACAAAACTATGTATTCTTTTTGTTATTGACGGTCAACTTTAAGATACCGTCTTTTATAATATAGTCGATCGCACAGTGGCGTGACAAAAATGTTGAAATATCTTTGTCATTTCTTTTCTCGCTTATGAGAGGGAATTTTGGGAAAATATTTTAATTTATATTTCATATATGTAATTACATTTTTCCATTTTTCATATGTTGTCTTTTTATTTCAAAGACACTCAGTATATAGTTCAACGTATGTCTTGTTATTTGTTCATTCAGGTGTCATATCAATTTGGTATATTATTTGCGAAAAAACAATTTTGGACTTCGTTTTAATTGTTGATTTTGTACGTCAACAGTGCATGCAAACACTGCAAAGGTGCATGACAAATGTTTCTGGGAGTGACAGTATCATATTAAAACCGATCAAACACACAAATGAGACAGTTGAAATAATAACAGAAATGTTATTACTTACAGCTGTGGTTACAACAGTAAAACGATTTCTCTGTGAAAATACGTCATATTATTTTACACTTGCATCCCTACAGATTAATAGTTCATGAATTATTAATCTTTGATATTCCTGAAACGCTAAATTTCTGAAAGTAATTTTTGAGTTAGGATACATTTCACAAGGTCTTGTTTACTGATATGTCATGATTCTACGAAAAAGATTATGCTAATTACTAGTCTTAGAACACCATCACATGCTGCTGATAAAGGTCTTTAACGATAACAAAGAAAAAAAGAAAGTGAAAAGAAAAAATTTCTGATTTTCTTACCAGGAAATTTTAACACAAACCGCCTTAATTAAAACAAACCTAGAAATTACCCACGTCTCTAGCTCACTTAATAAAAACAGACGAGTCACATGATAAACAGTTACTTCGGGCCAAGTAACATTTAAATTGCAATAATACCTAATAATCCTAGTAATTATTTCCATTCAGTGAATATATTATGTTGCCAGACCTAGGCATGGTTGCCAGCTTGGATTCTGTCAAATGTTATCCGTACCCGTACAACTCTTATGAGTATAAAAGCAGTTTTTTAGTTGCGTAAACGGGCCAAATATATTCATACTGTCACTTGCTAATACCTATAACTTAAGTCAAATTTGACAAGTCACATAAGACATGTTAAATTTGATAAACCTAGCTTACATTGATAATATGTTAGTGTACGGGTTTTATATGTCGGGCAGTGTACGACATTGGTGATTTTTTGAATGCGAAATACAGGACTTCTTGTAATTCGTTTTGGCTGAAAATATGATATTTCTCTGAAGATAACTACAAAGTTATAAAATGTAAATACATTACACATGTTAGTGATGAATTTTATTGTCCCTCAAGACTAAAAGAAGGTCATCGATAATTTTTTCTCAATTCAGTATGTTTTTTTGTAAATTCAGTACGTTTTTAGAGCTGGTGGCAGCAGCACTGTTTATAAATAACATTGCTGTTACAGATTTTAAATTCCAATAGTGGAGCCTGTAGAGAAATATTCCAAAAAGGAAAATTTTTTAGTCGAAAAGAAAAGCTTATGATTGTTACCGCTGCTGCTACTGAAGGAATACAACATGGCCTATTATTGAGATCGAAAGAAAAACGAGCTAGAGAAAAACGGTGTACAAGTAAACGCTCATTCCTTATGATGAAAATATATAATAATATGAAAATATTCATCATAAGTATGTACCGCGATATCATAAAGTTTCTGGGTCCAAGATGGCATTGAAATAGAAAATATATGTCTGAACTTTATCCATATTATCATACTGGTAACTTAACCTTAATTTTTGAAAATTATTTTGATAGTGTCATCGTGACATCAATAAATATGTCATTTGATTTAATAAAGATACAATAAAACAACAAGCTCAGCTTGTATTCAAAATTTTATTAATAAAAAAGGCAAAATTAAAGCAAATGTTGAAATTGTTGTCCGTTATTTTCAATTCCCAATGTGACACGCCTTTTCATGCTGTTAAAGGCATTTTGCAGCATTGCGGGCGTTATTAATGCACATTCGTCAATAATTCTTTGTTGCATATCTTGCAAATTAGCAACAGGAGTTTTAAATATTCTATTCTTTAGGTGAGGAAACACGAAAAAGTCCATAATTGTCAAACAAGGTAATCGTGGTGGAAACTCAACTTCCGTATGTAAACTTATGATCCGATCGTCAAAAAACTCACGAAGAAAAGCAATATTTTCTCGTGTTGTGTGTGCCGTTGCACCATCTTGTTGAAAGTATCCATATTGCAATTCATCATCATGCAACTGTTCAATAAATTCATTCAGAATGTTTCTATACCTCTCAGCATTAATTGTGAAATTAAAAAAAATAGGGCCAACAACTCTGCGGCGAGAAACTGCTAGCCAAACACCAACTTTCGCATTATGGAGAAACGATTCAATAAAAATATGAGGATTTTCACTACTCCACATTCGAGTATTTTGGGAATTGACATACCCCGAAAGAAGAAACCATGCTTCATCAGAGAAAAATGACAAATTTAGCAGGTCATCATCTTCTATTAAGCTATTTGCAAACCACTGGCAGTACGCACGACGTCTAGGGTAGTCTACCGGCAAAATAGCCTGATGTGATTGCATCTTATACGGATGCATGTGTAAGTTTTTCTTTACAATTTTCTGACATGTTCCATAAGAAAGTCCAATCTCTTGAGAAAGGCTTTTCAAAGGTTTTGTGGGTTCATTTACCATACGTTGACGAACATCATTTATAACTTGTTCCGAACGAACAGTTGGTCTACCAGTACGTGATTTATGACCCACAGAACCAGTCTCACGAAACACACCAACACAATTGGAAAGGCAATTATAAAAATCTTTGGGAATTACAGCTAACTCTGGAAAGTGCTCTCTAAAATCATCCAAACATGCACGTTGACTGTACACCCAAATTCCATCAATTCGAACTCCACTCCAAAAATAGGCTTCAATCATGTACGCTTTTTGCACTATATTGTAAACCATATTTGAATTTACTCGAATGTGCTATGTTTCAAACTCGACGTTCAAACTTGCTTTCAGCAATTCTAACACATTAATGGATGACAGATAATGTCACTGTTAAAATAATTTACAAAACAGAGTTATAGTTCCTAACTTAAGTTCAAACATACAATTTATATTACAAAGCCATCTTCGTCTTAGAAACTTTATGATATCACGGTACTTGTACGAGGAAAAGTGCATAATTTCTTACAAAATTCAGCACCGACCTTGAATGCAATTTTTACTGTTATTAATACTGAGAATAAGTGCAATAATTTGAACAGCCACTTTATTCATAATTTTTATTTTAAATTGGAAAATTGGTATATAAAAATGAAAAAAATCTTACCATAGTTGGTGGGCGATAAATTTGCAGATACCTATGTACCAACAATTCATATTCCCTCACTAAATTTCGATAACATGCTGTTATTCTTCTTTCCCTCTCTGGTATTGTTGGCAATGGTTCTCTATTACTGTTATTAGTATTATTATTATTATTATTACTTAGAGGCGACTAAAACAAGCTCATTAGAAATTCAAAGTTTAAAATTGTAATCCAAACAATAAACCTCTGTTGGTGAAGATGCCGCTGGTATACTACTAATTAAACGTGGTGTTATTCTTCGTCGATAAGGACTAGCAGATCTATCTACCTGTCGTGGTACCGGTACAGGTGCTCTAACTCTTTCCCATCTTGTCTGAGGACTGTTTGATATACCAGTTATAAGCTTGTGGCCAAACTTGTCAAAAGCTACATAACGAACCTAGATTAAAACATATATCTTTTATTATAATGGTGACACTACGGAATATTAAATTACTTTTTCCTTTATGTTTCCAGTCGCGACATGCATGAAGGGTTCTGGTTTGCTCCAGTCCCAAAAGTACAGTTCGTTAAAAGTAGCTATCACTAATAAACGGTCATCAGGATGAAATGCAATGGAAGCTATTACAGTTGGTATTTCTGATGTCCAAACTTCACTGCCACCCTTTAACGATAAAATAAATTCATAAAAAGATAAATCAGTGTAAAAAGCGAACTCATATGTTTCAAAATAATATATATATTATATAATACAATATCATATACAGTAGCCGCTCGATTATGTGAACTAATTAAAACCTTACCTGTTCACATATGTATATGTATTCAGTTACATCAAAAAGAATTAACAAATGAAAAATATACATGTTCTACATACTCGTAGATACGTACATACATACATGAATACGTAATGATTTAAAGAAGTCAGTTTTGTTTGTTAAAAAAACTGGTTAAATTTGTTTGAACCTTTTTTTCTTTTAAACATCTTTGAACTGCGATTTCTTTTATTCTTCGCAAAGTTAATAGATCTTCAGAATTTACCATGTTTTGTTCTGCCCAAGAAATCACTATATTAAGTCCTTGTAAAGCTTCCTGAGTGGGGATGGTAGTTGGCATTGGCTCATCATCCATTGTTTCTTCCGCACTTTCAATTTCAATTACATCCTCTTCAAGATCTTCTATGAAATCCGTATTCAAGTTTTCTATGTCTTTACGGCTGTATGTTATGTTTCCGTTCACTCTCTGTAGTAATGCTACAGTTTCTTGAAATGTCACTGCCTCGACGCTGTTCTTGTATTTTTCTTGTAGAATAGCCAATGGAACATCTTCTTCTGAATCAGAGTCGCTATTGAAAGAATCTGATAAAATATTTTTCCAACACTTAGCAATTATTTCTTCTTTCACATTCATCCATGCTAATGCCAGATGTGTAACAGCATTTTTTAGACTCAAGTTTTTAATGACAGCTGAAATATCATTGCTATCAGAAGCAACTATTGTGGATAAAAGGCTTCTTCAATAAAACAATTTTGTTAATCTAATGACATTCTGGTCCATGGGCTGTATAAGAGCTGTTACATTCGGAGGCATGTATACAGTAAGAATTTTTCCATCATCGGAAACCAAGTTTTCTGCTGGTAGATGACTTGGAGCGTTATCCAAAAGTAGAAGAGCTTTTTGTGGTAATCCCTTTTATTTCAAAAATCTTCGAACCTGCGGGACAAATGAATGATGAAACCAATTTTCAAATACCCCCGACGTCATCCACGCATTTTTCGTACTTGTGTATTGCACTGGAAGTGAAAAGTTCTTAAAGCATCTTGGATTTGCGGCACGCCCAATCACTAACGGTTTGATTTTATGTTCACCGGTTGCATTGGTGCATGCTAGTAAAGTAACTCTACTTTTATCCGTTTTCCGACCAGGGGCCGATCTTTCTTCAGACGTAACCAAAGTCCTTTCTGGGAGTAATTTCCAAAACAAGCCTGTTTCGTCGGCATTGTATAATTGGTCATGTGTTAATTGTAGCTCCTCTATTTTCTTTCGAAGATAATTCTTGAATGGACCTACATGCTCCGGAGCAGCTGATAACTTATCTCCCGAAATTTTTAAATGTCTTATTCCAAATCTTCGTTTAAATCTTTGGCTCCATCCGTCACTAGCATTAAAATTAGGATTTTCAGCGAAAAACAATAGTCTTTAAGAGCTATCGAAGTACTGTTTTATTCCAGCTCTATGTGCAAAATATAAAAGACAATCTTCGTATTGTTTAATTGGACCTTCATGGTCCTAGTTATCTCTCTCAGGGGCTTACAAAAGTAATATGTGAGTACGGCAACTTGACCCTCATGAGCAATTTGAGCTAAACCCACACTAAGGTGGAAAGTGACATATCGAGAATTGCGTGGGCGTAGGGACGTACGGTCGTTGACATTTCCATGGAGGCACCAGACGCAATTCTTTATTTGGTCTGAACAGACGGACTATTTGATACTCACAGTGAGAGTATGGATAAACAAACGCAACGGCTGGTGAAACGGAGCCAAGATTACATGTAGGCTAAAATAGACGTAATCACGACCAACTTCGCCAGGCATATGCAAAGGAGTTAGGTAACTTCACATAAATGCAAGTTAATTGCCGATGGAGGCGGCATTTCTCCCGACGCAATTTGGTCTAATTAAAGGAATAAAGCTAGAAAATGTATTCAACGAGGCTTAATTACACAACAGATCTAGAAAGCTCACAGTGGAACAGGTTCTATGGTCACCTTAAGTAATATTATATTATATATTAAGTAATCTTAGTTGTCTATATAGATTTACGTAAATATTGTATTATCAACACGGAGGACTAATTTACTAAAAAAAATTGGCATTTATTACAGATATTTTTTCTTATTTGAAGCAACACCAAGAGTCCAATGTACATATAATGTAATGTGGAGTTTTGAATGTTAGTTTTTGTTTAAATTTGTATTGATACTAAATTTCATAATTTCCTGTATTTGGCGCCTCCTACTAGGCAATAAATTATTACTATTACAACTAGAGACCGAACCCATCAAGCCGAAATTACGATGGACCATATAAATAGTCGATAACATCGCTAAGTACAACACGCAGTTATTGAATATCACTATTCATTCGGTTAACCGTACATCGGTTTTATGTTGTTGAATTGTGACGCAATTGCTTCAATATTACAGTTAAATTCCTTTCTTCATGGGCGTAGATAGAAACGTGAGTTCTTATAATTAATTTTATTTATTAGTTTATATTTCGTAAGATAAATAAAGTACGGTGAGTTTTTTTTTTCATTGTCTTAACTGTTAATTACATACTTCGTAATTTTTGTAATAGATCCTGTTTAATATCGTTTCAACGAATCTACTTCTCCCAATTATTTTGACGTAAGTGTCCAGTGTCCGTCGAGAATGGCATCGTGAAACAATGGCGAGTTGGATTAAGGGTCAAACTGATTGCATGTCCATTGCCAATGATTCCGACATTTATTGCAGTCCGTAAAATATCGTTAAACAATTTCAAAAAATCGCACGTAAAAAGTTACTTAGCATCGCAAACACATACACAGAAATTAGGCCCGTTGGAATCTGACAATTTTCAGGAAGAACATTTCTCTAAAAATATACTGATCGAAATGTCCCTGATAAATCCACCTTATGCAAATATTATGTTTCGAAGTGCTACATGAAAGCAGTAGAACGCATTAGAAGCCATCTTTCAAATCAATACCTAATAATATACGTGCCGACGAAACTGTTCATATATTAGGACGCTGTACGGTAAATGTTGTAGCTGGTGTACTACATCCAACTATTCCATATGACGCATATGTAATAGCAACAAAAGTTATAAATACAGTTGATGCGGAAATAGCAGCTGAAACCATTTACGAGGATATGCACCAAAGGCTTCATTCGGACGGCAGGTACAAAGAAAAAATACTTTTATTTGTCAGTGACAGTGCTGAATATATGTTAAAAACAGGCAGATTATTAAAGGAAACATATCCTAATATGCGGCATATTATTTGTGCAGCACATGGTCTCCACAGAATCTGTGAATATATCAGAGACACCCTTCCGGAAGTTGATAGCTTGTATCCGCTTTTAAAAGTTTTCAGAAAAGCACCATTGAGAGGAGCTCTTTACAGGGAAAAACTTCCATCTTTATCATCGCCTCCCTCTCCAGTAATAACTAGATGGGGTACATGGTTGGAAGCTACTAGTTTTTATGCAGAGAATATCGATAGTTTACAAAATTTCGTTACATGGTTAAATGACGATGATCGAAATATTTCTGAGTGCAAGGAACTAATACAAATTCCAAATATAAAAAATCAGTTGTACATTCTTCAGGAACACTTTGGGAATTTGCCAAAATCACTTATTTTGAAAATAAAAATCGCAAATTAAATGATGGATTAACCACATTAGATGTGGCTATTAATAATCTGAAAATATTTCCAAATGACTTCGGATGTGGACTTCGACAAGAGTTAGAGGCAGTTTTTAATAGAAATCCAGATTTAATAACATTGCGGCAATTGTGTATGGGGACAATGCCTCAAAGTCTAATTGCTAAATACGCTGAAATAAAAGAATATTTCCAGTATGTACCTATAACCACCTGCGATGTGGAGAGGACGTTTTCTATCTACAAGGATGTATTTCATTCAAAGAGAACAAATTTTACAGACGAGAACCTTGAGAAAGTATTGCTAGCTAATATTAATACCCCTTTACTCAGCTTGAACTACAAAATGAACAAATAAAAGGTATTTCGTATTTTATAGATCCAATTATTCCAATTATATAAATAAAATTAAAAACTGTTTAAAAATACAAATTTTCAATAGTACGCCCGTGGGCGATGAGTCATCGGCTTCTCGTGCCCGGTCCCTAATTATAACCAGAGTTACGCATTTTGTCCGGAATGCAGGCATGTATTGAATTGTGGGAAAGCCGGCCGAACTCAATAACAGACGTGAACGACGAAGATTATTTCAACTATACTAGAACATTACGTCAATAAATGTGGAGTCGGTCGCAAGAATATATGTTTATCACCGAAGAATACGCCACGCTGAAACAAATGTCGAAACATATCTGATGCTGCATTTCTTTTTCCAATCTCATTCACAATGGGATAGCGAAATTTAAATGGATAAGTGTGTATTACTTAATTTACTTCAGTACGCGGACCTCGTAATGCAGCTTTAATAATTATCTGTGAAATATACATCCACATAGTACCACAGTTTAGAGATATAGCAGTTGGGACAGTCGTATATAGAATATTCAGCCAAAATTGGCACGCGCGTGGCCCTTAAATTAGAATTACTATCGCGCAGCTTGTAGTAAAAATTGGCAAACATGTCTAGTTAACCTAACCACGTGCGAATTAACGTTGTTATATCATGCTTAAATTCTTAACATAATGAATAATCATTTTTTATGTCTTCTGTATCAAGGCATAATTGAATAATAAAAATACTAAGTTTGATTTTTTATTTTTAAAATTTGTTAAATAGTGAACTTAAAAATGTAGTTTACTTATCGTCACAAAATACATTAGTTTGTTACTTACTTCTTTAATGAGCATGTACTTAATTTTTCATTAGAGAATTTGCTTAATTTTGGTCAAACTTTAAGTAAAAAATTTAGATAAGAGTGGTATATTTAAAAACGTTTAATTGATTTATATATCGCACAATAAAGTCGGCGCGTGGTCGAGTCGCAGTGGGCCAAGGTTACCGATATTGGCTGACAAATTTCATTCATAAATACGCTAAGTGTCCCAACTGCTATATCTTTAAATTGTGGCTCGGGTTTAACTGTTCTCTGATTTTCACTGTAGCTGTTCGCATCAGGCGGCTGTCCCTATAATACATTCCTGCATTCCAGACAAAGTGAACAACTCTAATTACATCTTAGCATAAAAATACGAAAAATATTTACATATCAACTTGGTCTTGAATACGTTCATAATAGTTCCACTGATTTTATATTTAAATTAATTACTTTTTTGTTCAAATACAAATATATACATCAAAACATTGTCTGTAGCAATTCATACCATATAGCTTTTACTTTTGATATTTATTTGAAAAGACTGTTTTTAAATATTTGCTTTTTATTGTCATTCCATACTAAAATTATAATATTTTTGTTTAAATATTTTATGGACAGGACTATATATAGTTGACAAAAGATCATATCATGTGTGTGTGTGTATATGTGTGGACTGGAATAATGTAAAAGAATCCAGTGACTCATTAGTTGAAGTATTTTTACTGAAACATTAACTTACACAAGGACTGCACTCTAGAAACACCTGATTGAAAGTATTATTCTTAAATTACATATAGTATGTAAACAATAGTAACAACCTTGGCATAACTCAAACATGTAGAAGTCTATTATCAAATATGAACCATGATTCTGGATACTTAGTATATTAAAGAAAATGTATATTATTTCTTACAAAAAGTTTTAATAATTATACTTACATTTCTTATCAATTAAACTATAATTTATCGAGATTATATTGTCTAGATTAGAATATTTACCTTAAATTTAATAAATCCTAGTAGATATTGGTTGATTAATACTTACACTGAGATCCCATATGCGTACTTGTCCACCTAAACAGCCTGATGCTAAAATTTGATTAGAGGTAGGATGAAAGGCAATGCACCATGGTGTTCTTGGATGACCGACTAATGTTTTTATATTTTTACCACTCCTAACATCTGTCACATGTATGTTATGATTACCATGGGTTGATGCCACTTTACTGCCATCAGGACTAAATACCATAAGAAAAGTAGATCTTGATGTACCAGGCATTTCGCATCGCTAAAACATGACTGAATAATATTTGTTGTAATCTACATTAATTTTCTTACTAATTCATCAAACTTCTTTTTGACAAAGACATCTTCGGCATGTATTTGTAAGTCATGTGGGCAAATATTGTGTTTACTCTTGCAATAAATACCCGCTCTACGTTCCTCTAGATTTTTTACAATATCCACATCATTTTCAATTGTAGTTTTTAATATTTGTCTGTTTACTCTTGGTAAATATTCTATGTTCATGTTTTATAAAAACTCATAAATTTCAATATATAAAACAAATAAATGCCTCATGCCTCTAAAGAAACGTTAATAACACACAATTGTGCTTCAATTGATATTGCATATCGTATTAGTAAACAACAAGTAAATACAGGGATGGGCAGAGGTCCAAAAGAACAAAACAAATATTAAAATCTGTTTTTCGCATTCTTCGATTTTACTGCTATATTTAAAGCAGTTCAAAATAAATTTTGTTAAGTGGTACAAGTACACAAATTGTTTCTAATTTGTTTAGAACTTTAATTTATGAAAAAGGATAAACAAAAAATTGGCACTGACGTAACACATACATACATGTCAATTGATAACGAACTGCCAACATACAATATTTCGTTTTACTGTGGTAGCCATATTGTAACCATTATTATATTCGTAATTCCAACGCAATGTTGCTAATTATTGTGAAACGTATTGTTTAAATGAAATGTAAAACAAATAATATTTTAATATCTGGTGGGATCTATGAGAAAAAAATACCGTATTTACTGAAATATTGATGAATGTTGAAATTTAATTATAACACCTAGTTCTCACGATGTGGTTCGTGTATCAATAATTATAATATTTATTACTTATATACCTACACACTAGGCGCGGCTCGTGATGACGTATTTGGGGGTGCATATACAATGATGCGAGTGCCTCGTGTGTTTTCGGTGTTTACTAAGAAAACGCTACAGTTAGTACACGAGAATACACGAAGCACTCACATCATTGTCGCAACCCCCAAATACGTCATCACGAGCCGCGCCTACTACACACACACACAAAATTATTTATGGTGTTCAAGGAACTATTGTAATATTTGTTGAAACTATAAATGTGATAATGGCCGACGTCAAAATAGTCATATAGTAGAAGTCAAATAATTAAAAAAAAAGTAAGATTTAAATACCTAAAATTTACTAATAAAAACGCCCTATAAGACTTGCCCAATTTTTTTGTCTACAATGCCTACACTTAAAAAGTTAAGTTTTTAACTCATACTTATTTTTTAATATTATATTATTTTTAATTAAAAAAAAGTTGCTGCTTAGCATTTTCACGAAAAGAATGTGTTCACGTCATTGATAGAAACGTCGGTGTAACAAATATATAATAATCAAAATACCCTCTTCATATATTAATCGCGTAATTGATAATACGGCCTTCATATTGCCTGTTTGCAAACAAATCGTGCGTTGTTGACAGATTGCGAAATTTCAGGAAATTATTTTGACATTTAGGTTGTATCACATTTATCGTTTTGTTTGGAATAAAATGAGAAAAAATGACAAATACAATTGACAATACAGCATAAACGACATCAATGGCGTAAACGTGGATATCCACAAATGTTTTCTTGTTAATTGTCTTATTGTTTGAATGTTTTTAAATTAAAAAAAAGACGAAAGAAATACTAAATATTTATCGATTAATATTAAAAAAAAGTTATAGTAGATAATCCTGCTCTTGAATAAGAGGTAAAATAAAAGAATCGAAATTATTACGGAAATCGCTTGATAAAATCTGCAGATAAATTTTTTGATGTCGAAAATAAATATATATGTTACATACAGGGTGTAAATGAAATATTCCGACGGATGCTGATATAACGAGCCATCGAAAAAATTCATAATTGGAGTAGACTGTGAATTTGGGTTAGTACTTCAGCCACTTCCACATAATGACACATTACTTGATGCTTGACAGTTTCATTTGGTTTCATTGTAAAAAAAGGTTATGGCATTGAAATGATACTACAACAAAAAAGAAAACAAATAATTTATTTAATATCGAAATCGTAATCAAAATTTACATATAGCTACAGAAGTTGTTGAAAATGTTATCCATTTACATCTAAACAAATTTAATTTTCTTAATAAGATTACAAATGAAACAGACATGCAATATACATATCTGTAGCTGTACACATGGGCAATACACCTCGTATTTTCAGCATTTACTTCTGCTTAAGACACGTGTTTCTGCCATCTATAGGCGTCGTCAGTCAAGCTAGTGAAGCAATGTAATACAAATGATATGTAACTGTACATATGGACAATACACATGGACAATGTCTGTTTCATTTGTAACAAATGCGTATTACGTGCATAACGTATCGATATACCTTTTTGTATTCTTAATAAGAGTTTTGAAAAATTTGACACAAACTTATAGTTTCAATGTCAAATAATAAATGTCATTATGTGGTAGTGGCTAAAGTACCAACCCAATTTCACAGTCTACTCTAATTATGAATTTTTTCGATGGCTCGTTATAATAGATACATATGACAGCAATTCAAATAAACAAGAAATTTTATTCTAACGAAACTTTAATTTTTAACGGAAATTTGGGAACACAAACTTTTCAAATACTGTCCTGTATTCAGATTGAATCTAAATAAATAGAAATTATATGTATATGTTGTCGATTCAATAAACAAATAGGCATTTATTTGTTCAAATACACAAAAAAATCCTTTTCGCATTTTAATAATGTAAAGGCTTTGCGTGAAAAGTTTCATAAACATATATTCATTCATTTCCTAGATCTAAATTTTCTTATGCATCAGCCGTTCTGTTGTTATTTATAAGTAGGTCAATGCGTCAATGGTCTGACCTTTATAATATCCCGAAAAAAATATAATATCGATTTCCCTTAAAAATTTTAAACGGTATAAGGGCTTTGTGGTCATATGAAATTTGTAATTTAGTTACTGAACATTTCATGGAGCCCCATAAGAAGAAATCCAATGAATTTAACTACATACGAGCTCGTGTTTCTAGAGGAACATCGTTCAGATAATCAAGAAATCCAAGTAGCTCAGCTCCGTTAAGTCGTGTAGGTAGTATGTGTGGCCCTAGCAATTGATCACTGACAATTCTGGCCCACACATTTATTGAAAAACAGTGTTGGAAATGATCTTGATATATGATGATGCGAGGTTTGCATCAGCCCAATAATGAAGGTTGCGAAAATTAAGGATACCATCCTTCATAAAAGTATACTCATCGGTAAATAAAGCCTTGAGGCAAAGTGCGGCTGTTGTGTAAGTTTCCGACTGAACCATCCACAAAAGTTAATTCGTGGCAGGCGATCGGGTTCCGTAAGTTTTTGGACACGTTGCATGTAGTTGTAACAAATTGTTTCGAAGTATATTATGGACTCTTGTGTGTGAAATGCCTACTTCTCCCGCAGTCGCTCGAGTACTCATGCCTGGATTTTCATTTACAATCTCCAAAATTTGTTCCTCCGCATCTATTACCTCACGTAGTGTTCACGGCCACGGCCTTCATAGCTTGGATGCAGTAGAACAACTGTATTTCAGTTATATATCGTGCTCATTATTTCTTTGATAGATGCTGAAAAAGAGTGCTGGTTAATTGAAAATTGTAAACATATTTTGATTTCAAATATTATTTAGATTAGGATATTGAATTAACAGTCCGGGCAAAATTTAAACCCATGTTAACTTGACAGTGATTTGATATATTACAGTGGCAAGTTACACTTGGCCGCCATGTTGTGTCGAAAATTATATAGCGGTAAACGTGAATTTAACGTAAAATATTAATTTAAGCAATATTCAGTGCATAAAATAAAAGTTGTATAATCGATAAATATTTAACTATTATTAGTATATTAAATACCTAAACATTTGATATAAATAGGACTTTCTTATTTTAGAAAATTTAGTAAAAAAGAAACGCTCAAAAATAAACTTCCTTTATTTGTAATATAAAACAATAATTTTACATATTTATAATAAACCTTTAATCAAACTAGATATATAATAATAGAAATCATCACTTCTTCAGTTAATTGGAATCTGGAAATAAATCCATTCGTGTCCAATCAGTTCAATAATTCCAACCAAACACTGCGCAAAGCAAAAAGCGCAGTCGACCCGTCGAAGACTTGACTTTTATCAATGTTTCGGCGATATATTATTATTTTCATTATATTGAGAAAATATGAACTATTAGATTAAATTGATATTTCTATTTAATTTCAAAGTATCCTAAAAAACAATTCAATATGTGGCAGCTGATTTGCTAGCATATGTAAATTTTATTTTTTTCTTTCCTTGAATTTTTAATGTAAAATTAACAAATCTAAATATATTATTACGCATATTATGGCAATTTAAAATGTGCTCAGTGTTAATTACTTGGAACCGAGTCACCTAAAATTTCGAAAGATTTATATTCTGATTTATTACATTTGCATAATGTTCACAAACACAAGACTGCTACGTCCAAATTACTGCCCGACGTAATCATACCTGCACTGCTCGGCAGATGCAAAATCAGTTTAATCAAACATATGGGGTACTGATTAGCGACCAAACTATTCGTAATAGGTTACATGAGGTACATTTAAGATCTAGACGACCCTTAAGAGTTCCACCTCAAATAAGAAGTAATCGCGGAGAACGTCTTTCATGGGCACAGGACCACCGAAATTGAACAAACGAACAAAGGTCATATGTATTTTTCTCTGATGAGTCTAGATTTGGCATGTACAATGATTCAAGAGGAAATCGAGTGCGGAGACAGCCAGGATGCGTAAATCGTTTGAACGCAGTCCAAGAAGTCCATTCTTTCAGAGGTGGTACAATCATAGTATGGGCCGGCATAAGTATTGGTGGAAGAACAGATCGCGTTTTGATTGAACGTAATATGACAGCTCAAGTTTATGTGGAACAGGTCATTTTACCTGGCGTTGTGCCATATATAGGAGCAGTAGGAGAAAATTTTAATTTCATGCAAGATAATGTACGTCCACATGTAACTCGAATTGTAATGGATGTGCTAGAACAGAAACACATTTCGTTGTTAGCGTGGCCAGCTCAGTCTCCGGATATGAATTCGTTAGAGCGTCTATAGGATCAATTACAAAGGAGGGTTACAAATTCAAATGTTCAAATTAATGATCTCCGAGACCTTTTCAGAGGTCTTCAAAGAGAATTGAGAGCAATACCACAGGAAGAGATTGACAATTTAATTTTAGCAATACATAACTGTATTAGGGCAGTAATAAACAATCGTGGAGTTCATACTGATTACTGGAAGTTGCCTTTGATGATATGTTTAGGATTGCTTTTCAAATTTAAACATCTTTAAAATTTAAGATTATATCGTTGTTAACAAAATTCTTATTTGCAAACTTAAGTTTATTAGAACTTTTAGAATTTACTTTTAATTTTGGACTTTTTTAATTAAATTACGCCATAAATATACAAATCTGGTCAATAAAGTTGGTCGATAACTTATAATAATCTTTTTTCTTTTAATAATGAAAATATCCCTGTACGATTTTGAGCAGTGTATGTTAATGGTGATGTACTTTTCAATATATTTTTTTTTGTTATTTTCTGAAAAATATGTATCTGTATGGTTTAAAAGATATTCAGTAAATTAAATTTGTTTAAAATACTTATTATTCTATCCACAAATTATTTAGTTGAAATAGTGTTTTTATACACACTACTGGTGTTGCAGATAAACGAAGAAAGGAATGGTATCCTTTCAGTATTTCAAAGAGTGTAAAGCCATATTCTGGATATTTTCAATTAATTCGCCATTCTAGTTTCCGATTGCCAATTTGTTTTAATTAACGTTTAAAATAATAATTATTTTGTACTTACTTCGATAACCTAAATGCTTAATGTATTTTTCCGAGTATATAGGCGAGTTTGCCTCATACGAGGACATAATTTAAAAATGACGTAAGCGTCTGAAATACATTAATTTGACATATAATATAATAAATACTTGATACATATTTTATTACTGCGACTTAAATAAGATGTTTCGATATGAGAAATGTTACATTTCAATTTTTTAATCTTCAAAATAAAAACTTGAAAATTAGGTTTTTATTTTGAAAGATTAAAAAATTGAAGTTATAATTTCTTCATGTTGAAGTTTATTACTTCTAAAACCTGTAAACAAACATCTATAAAATAACTTCGGTTGCTTTTTGTACATAAAGACAATCCAAATTCAGCGTTTCTAAATATGTGAAATTTATTCATAATTTCTTTAATTTTTTTTGTGGTCTGTGCAGCGGCTCAATGTCTTAAGCTTGTCAAGACACCAGGACCGCTTTGAGTGTATATGCTGTAAGAGAGTAGAAATGTTGATTTGACTTTCAACATTTAAGGGTAAATGAAGAGGATACCGACCTCACATTCTGGTCTTGAGGTTCGAAACCCCGGGACTCTCACTTCCGTTATCCGATGCTCTTACCACTTGTGCCAGTCAGCCGTAAAAGTCATAGTTATAAAAAAAAATCGTTCATGTGAGGGTTTTGGGTCGATTATATTCTGTGCTTTCAGTTATTTAAGATGAATGCCGACTGCCGAAAACCTTAAGTCGCTCCACTTTGCTCTCGGCAGGTGCAAAGACATAGATTATTACTACGACTTCAGTTTCAATTAGACTTGAAAAAAGGAATTATTTTTGTTTAGTCCTTACTTAAAAATGTTATTTATATAAAAAGCGATCCAAGAATTTAATAAAAGAACTTCAATAAGAAAATATTTTATTCTTAAAGTTTTAATATACACTGTTTAATGATTTTGAAATTTTAAAACCAATACGTCATTTTCATTGTACCGTCATTATCTCGTTGAGTGTCCATAGTGCTAGATTGTCTTACAAGTCGATTAATTGATTTTCGCGACTTTTCCTCAAGAGGAGTTTCCTCGTTTATTTCAGCGACTGTTTGCATTTCTAGGTCTTCATATGAACATGCGATTGATGACTCCGGCCTGAAAATATACATTTAACAAATGTGATCTGTTTCATGTCGAATCGAATGTGCATCACTTTAATGGTATGCATCTGCAGCAATCTTGTAAGGTAAAATCTTTTCCAAATTCTTCCCCTTCTTCTACAGTTTGAGGCAATCGATGATGTAGAGTTTCAGGTAAACGCAAACCTGATAGACCTCCTACAATGGAAACGAAGCCCATTACTATTAATGGCAATATCAACATTTCAGAACCCTATAACAAAATAACATTTTATTCGGATATATGACATATAATAAAGACTTACTAAATACGTAATAAACGGTATGATTATCAAACCCAATCCACCAATATAGGCTGAAGCTCCTATTCCAATTCCACGTAATTGTGTTGGATAAAGTTCGCCAGCAAATGGGTATATAATTAAAAATGATGCAGATATAGCTGATTTAGATATTAAAAATAACACAAGGGTATTTATATTATCTTCTAAAACACAAAAAAAATACTTCAGTGAGATTAGCTATATACTATAGGAAAAACGAAGTTTAAAATAAATAAATATTATGTTGTTACGATCTAGGTAACTGCAATATTAAACGATTAAAGTAATAATAATAGTCTCTATAACTGGCCCTACAGGTAGTCACATTGGTGGGCTTTGATTTGAACGGTGTCTTTGATATAATCAGATTCTGTGGAGAGGATGTGCCACTCAAGTAATATCGAGCATATTAGGATATGTTTCCTCAGTGACACCTTTCCGAAAATTGATAAACTTGTATCTGCTTTTAAAAAAGCTTTCAGAAAAGCACCATTGAGAGTAGCTCTTCACAGCGAAAAACTTCCATCTTTGCCGTTGCCTCCCTCTCCAGTAATAACTAGAAGGGGAGCATGATAGGAAGCTATTAGTTTTTGTGCAGAGAATTTCGATACTTTTCAAAATTTCGACAATGCTCGAAGTATTTCTGAGTAGGTACAAGGAACTAATACAAATTCTAAATTTAAAAAATCTGTTGTACTTTCTTCAGAAACCATTTGGAAATTTGCCAAAATTAATCACTTATTTTGAAAATTAAAATCTCAAATTAAATGATGGATTAACCACATTAGATGTGGCTATTAACAATCTGAAAAATATTCCAAGTGACTTCGGATGTGGCCTTCGGCAAAAGTTAGACGCAGTTTTTCATAGAAACCCAGATTCAATAACATTGCGGCAATTGTGTATGGGGACAATGCCTCAAAATATAACTGCTAACTACGCCGAAATAAAAGAATATTTCCAGTATGCACATATAACCAGTTGCAATGTAGAAAGGACGTTTTCTATCTACAAGGATGTATTTCATTTAAAGAGAATAAATTTTATAGGAGAGAACCTTGAGAAAGTATTGCTATAGTCTATTTTTAAACTAAGAGGAGCGTTTTAAATTAATCGCGCCAAAATTACTATGCGTGATTGGTTGCTTCAGAGGTAGGATTACGTTATGCAAAAATTGCGTGTTGACCTATCGATGTCAAACGCTTGTCAAATTTCGTTTTCTGTTGTGTTCCCGTTGTTCTATTCAGTTGTATTGTTGTATTAACGTAAATAAATCCGTTCTTTTTAGAATTTGCGAAACCTTTAAGATACCCTTCTGTAGTTATCGATAATTATTCAATATTCATATAAATATGGATACTGTTGCAACAAGTTCAGCATCATTTTCACCTCCGAAAAAACGCAAACGTTTAGATATAGGGCATTTATCTGTTGCTGAAAAGCAATGTGTTTTAAATATGTATAAACAGCTGCGAACTGATGAACCGAATCTTAAAAAAACTGTTATTGTTTCTCAAATTAGTAACACCGTGGGTAAGTTTTCATGGATTGAATAATGTAACCAATTTGATAATGTTCTGCTTTTAGGCGTTGCACAATCGACAGTATATAGCACCATAAAAGAGTATAATGAGACTGGTACAGTTACTGCATCTAAACACTATGGAGGACGACCTGGTAATGTTGCTGCATACGATGAAGTAGTTAAACAGTCTGTGCGGCAAATAGTGCATGCTTTCTTTTATAAAAACGAATTACCTACGTTGTACAAAATTTTGATGGAAATAAAGAAACGTCCAGATTTACCACAAATGTCCCGTTCGTCATTGTACAAATTTATGAAGCAAATTAACTTCAAGTACATGAAAAGAAACCGTAAAAGTATTCTTATCGAACGGGATGATATCATTACATGGAGAAGAAAATACTTACTTAAAATGAAGGAATTTAGGAGAGAAGGTAGACCAATTTATTATTTAGATGAGACGTGGGTTAATGAAGGTCATACAAAAGAAAAAGTATGGATAGATAACAGTATAAGAGATCGGCGTCAAACATTCATCGAAGGGCTATCTACAGGACTAAAAAACCCGTCAGGAAAAGGGAGGAGGCTTATTGTGTTACATATTGGATCCGAACATGGCTTTGTTGATGGAGGGTTATTGCTTTTCGAAGGTAAGAAAACAGGAGATTATCATGAAGAAATGAATGCAGCCGTTTTTGAGACATGGTTTAATAATGTGTTATCAAAATTACCTGACAACGCTGTTATCGTCATGGACAACGCGTCTTACCACAGCCGTAGAATGGAGAAAATTCCTACAGCAGGATCAAAGAAAAAAGATATGCAAGAGTGGTTGCGAAATAAGCAGATTGAATTCAGAGAAGAGATGGTACGAGCTGAACTTCTGAATTTAATGAAAATAAATAAAGAACAATATAATTTGTATGTGATTGATGAAATGGCAAAACGTAATAATAAAGTTCTATTAAGGTTGCCACCGTACCATTGTGAACTCAATCCAATAGAGTTGATATGGGCAAAAATAAAGAATGAAGTAGCATCGAAGAACATCACATTTAAATTGACAGAAGTGAGGGGGCTGTTATTGCAAGCTATCGAAAATGTTCAAAATGTTAATTGGAAAAGTTGTGTTGAGCATATAATCAAGGAAGAAATAAAAATGGCCACACTAGATGGCATCGTAGATGATCTAATCGAACCGTTTATTATTTCTATTGGTGCTGATAGTGACAGTGATACTTTCTCAGACAGTTCAGATTTAGAATAGATTATTTTGTTTAATTTTTGCAAGTAACAAGTAGTTAACGGGGCCTTTGATTTCTTTAAATCCTTTATTTATGTTATTTTTGTGTTTAATGTAAATAATTTTTAATAAATGTTTAATTACGTTGTGACTTTATTGATGTAGAGTTTATATTCAAAATTAAGCGGGAAATAACGCTAAATTAAATGTTGCCTTTGAGCTCAATGAATAAAGAAAAACTAATAAAATACGAAAATTTAAACAGAATGTCATTGATTTGGTAACTTTTACAGTGTAAATGTGGCTTTTCCATTTACTCCTCTTAGTTTAAAAATAGACTATAGTTAATATTAATACTCCTCTACTCAACTTGAACTATAAAATGAACAAATAAAAATGTATTTCGTATTTTCTAGATCACCACCCGTTTGTCTTCCAATTAACACAGTTAAAACAATGAAAAAAGAAACTAACTCACAGTACTTTATTTATCTTACGAAATATAAACTATAAACTCCTCATGCTATCTACGCCCATGAAGAAATAAACAGTGTTTCAAATGGATGGAGCACCCGCTCACTCTTCACATGAGGTATATTGGGAATTAATAAATACCTTTGAGGATAGGTGGATTGGCCGCAATGGACCTTGGTTCTGGCCACCTAGATCCCCGGATCTGACAATAATAAATGAAACAAAATAGAGAATAGCTTATAATTAGGGTAAGTGACGCTTTTCCAAACTTGAACGCTGAGCAAGTAAGAAAAGCAGCTACAGCAGATACAGAAGAGTGATGCCTTGTTTAGATCGGAACGCAGATCATTGTGAACATTTGCGAATATCATTCTTAAAGCATTATATGTCCTTAATATGTTGGTGTTATACACTTTTTTGGTTAATGTATGGTTCTTTTTGTTATCTCATGTGATATAAAATCTGTTCTCAGCTTTGCAATTTATTTTCTTTTCTAACCTTTTCGCAAGAAGTTTGATGAATCTAAATACAATTGGTATAATTACCAAACTATTTAGATTTTTTTTCCAAAGCTTTCTACTAATAATATTCAATTTAGAAAATAATCATTAATAACCCTAAAACTATGAAAGATAGGCATAGGGAAGCCTATGTATATCTACCGGTGTACCACAAGGCTCCAATTTGGGCCCACTGCTATTCAATATCTTTGTTAATACTATTTCTTCGGATAAATTACTTTTTGCGGATGATCTGATATATTTCGAGTGATTTCTTGCCTGAAAGATTGTAATTTGCTTCACTTTGATCTTGAAAATGTTTTTCAATGGTGCGCTGTGAACAACCTTCTTCTAAATGGCAGCAAGTACAAAGTAATGTCTTTCACCAGAAGATCTGAGAGCATTGTTTTTAATTACCAACTGTATAATGTATGTCTGGAGCGTGTTGAGTTCGATTGGGACCTGGGTATATTATTCGATACGAGGCTCACATTCAGTGAACATCTTAATTTGTTAACGAGAAAATTTTTATCACACGGGTTTATCATTATAAACTGGGGTGCTTTTACTGATGCACAGGCCCTGAAAGCTGAAAGAGATGTGCGCGGCACGGAAATTCAAGCTTCCGTATCAAATCACTTGTTCAGTATTATTCCACTAGTCGTTGTGTGTACATGTCAGTACACACATACTTAGAAAATGTCGCATTTAGGTACGTTTCGGAAACGGCGTATTTCGAAGAAAATAGAAAACGTAATAGCGAGTATGCCGGATTTAGAATACGAAAGCGATAGAATTAAATGTGTAAGGTGCGACGACTACTTGACGCGTACTAGCAGGTGGAAGTGTGAACGCTACCTAAAAAGTATAAAACACTGTTCTGTAACCGTGGCAAACGATACAGCGAACAATTTACATTTGATATAGGTGTATGTTTTATTATATGTAATCTACCGTTCACTTTGCTAGACCAAAAAGCATTTGTCTCCTTCTGAAGCAAGTATTCGGATTATACTTTACTAAGTCGGACATCGATAAAAAACGTTATGCCATCTGCTCGTGACTATGTTGAAAGAAGAATTAAAGCAGAATTGTAAGATAAAAAATTGTGGTTATGAGTGGACGAAACAACCGTTCGGTAAAAAATTCTGTGGTGAATATGATGGTACGTACAATGGAAGAATTTTAACCGTCATCCTCTATCTTACTTGCTTCCAAAAGAGTTGCAAAATGTATTAGCGATGAAATTTTATAAGTGGTGTTGAGCGCATTGAACAAATTTCAAGTTTCAACAAACCAACTTCTAATGTTTGTGAGTGACAGTGCCGCTAACATGCTTTCCTTAGACCGATGATCTCTTAAAGAAGAGAGTGTCAATCTGTTACATGTAACATGTAAAATCCATCATACGAAGGCAGTGTTTCTAAAGTCCCCAAAACGTACAAAAAAATTTCACGAACTGTGTTCCAAAGTGCCTGAACCACCACAGTCGATTATTATGCATTGGGGAACATGGTTAGAGGCTGCATTTCACTACTGCGAACATTTTGATGATGTAAAGAAGGTAGTTTTACAATTCGATACGAAACACGCCGAAGCTATCAAGAAAAGCTAGAAAATATTTCAAGATAGTCAGGTAAAAAGTGATTTAGAAACTATTCGCAAGAACTACTATGGACTAGCGAAGGGAATTGAAAAATTACAAAATGATTCGATCTCGTTTGTGGATTCTGTTCAAATTGTGGGTGATGTTCACTCACACCTATGTGCGGCGAAAAAATGTGTGTGTAATACGAAAATTTGAAAGTGTTATTGACAAGGATTCAGATTTTCTCATACTAAAACAAATTTGTGAAGGTGCGTCAAAAGATCCATTAAGTTGTCACAAGGATTATTTTAAATTTGCAAATATAACATCACTCGATGTGGAACGGTCGTTTTCATAATTGAAAAATGTTTATTCCGCACGCCTTACTTATTTAACTGAAACAAGTGTGGAAACATATTTAGGGCCGGTCTTTCAATGTCCAGATAAGGTCTCGGTTAGTTAACTTTCAGATATATCTTACGGATAATGACATTTTCCGTCTTTTTATCGTCAGTTACCCCCTGATCTTGCACCCACTGATTAACCATCTGCTTCTCCGCATTAAGAAGAATAAAGAGTGGTAAACAAAAGCTTGTGCCATGCTACGACAATTGTTTAAAGTTAAATGGCGTTACCTTGAAAAAAAGTTTAAGATACATGTAGATAAAGTTCTTGTAGTCAACGTTTATGTTTTATTTTTTGTAATTTTTTACATACTCGTATACATACCTGGAGGAATAAGTACTGTAGCAATGCAACTAATACCGCTAATAATCATGCAAAGACACAATGGCCATCTGCGACCCCATTTATCCATAACAAGCCAACAAGCGAAGTAACTAGGAATTTCTACAACAGATGATAAAAGAAAACTTATATATTGATTACTCCCTAACGAGGGACCATAATAACTTAATCCAACATATACTGTTTCATTGGCGAACCAGTTTAAAGTAATCAAACACGTTTTTAAACGTATGTTAGGTGTCTTGCACAATGCCATAAGACCTTGGGTTTGATTTAATTCATTTCCTTCGCTTATCGATCGTTTTATCATTGTGTTATTTTCAAGTCTAATGCAAAAACTTTCCGGTAATGATTTGCCGTTCAATTGTGCAAGTTTTGTTAGTATTTCGACAGCTTCTGCATATTGTCCTCTAGCTAGCAACCACCTAGGGCTTTCTGGTAGAAAAAACCAATAGATATAATAAAGAATAAACGGTAGAGATGTTATGTAGCTTAATTTTATCCAATCGCGAACTAAGTAAGTCACACCCGATAGCAGCATTAGACCAAATGTATAAAACATACAGGTCATTACAGTAACGAATGATCGGTAATTAGGCCCTACAAGTTCTAATGCTAAAACATAGATTAGTTCAGTGTCATCTTATCGATGTATTTTGAAACCTACATATTATAAATGGAATTTGATACATTGCCGGAATCGTAAGCCCAACGATAATTCGGCTGCCAGCCCACCACCAAAAATTTTGTGCGGTTGCCGTAAGAATTCCTCCGATTAATAATGTAGTCAAGCAAAGAAAAAACGTTTTTCGTCTTCCAATGCGATCATTTAACAGCCCAAATGAATAAACTCCAATGGGTCCGCCCACATTTAAAGCTACCAAACCCAAAGTAGGATAAATATCTTTATCGCATACTAAATTGAACTGAAACAAACAAAAAGAAGTGATAATTAGCATTGTTGGGACAAACATGTATGAAAATGTCTATTTATTAAACTAACGCCCGCTTTTTTCACCTCTAGATAACTATAGAGAAATATATAAATGGGTTTCTTCACTTCCATATAGTCTTTATCTACAATATAAATGTGTCTAGAGGTTAAAGTTCTTGATAAATATAACCCTTAGATATTTAGTTGGGTGCACATGTTGCTAGGTTAGGGGTGTTTTCATTTTTCATTGATCCGCAATTAACAGATCCATGAAATCGGTGTTGATTATTTATTAATATTTATGCGATCTGGTAAAATTATTTCTTCACAATAGATATGGTATGTACAGTTAAATGTACGGACGGCAAATATGGGGATTCAACTCTGAGATTTACATTTGTATGGGTATAGTTTTCGCTGTGACTAGGTGCGTTTACAATGACATCCTATACGAATACCGGATAGGTATACTTGTATGATTTTAATTTTTGGCGAAACAGAACAAAATAGTCTAGCGGCAAAAAAACTGTACGCAGAACGTTTCCTGTATCGACGTCTTCCTTCGAGGAAGATAATCAGTAATTCCACGATTCTAAGCAAGCAGAAGAGGATATATTAAATATCATGAAAGCGAAACCTGGCGTAAGTAAAACTCTAGCACGGGAAGTAAATGTGTCTCAAACTACAGTGCATCAACTTTTTAAAACTAATTTACTTCATCCGTATCATATCCAACTTAACGTAATTAGATTTTCCCCACCGAGTTATCTTCTGTGAGTGGTTTAACAGACAGAAGTTCATCAGCCAGATCTTGCGGTAGTAATTCTCTTAGCTAATGAATCTACGTTTACCAAAGATGTTATTTTGAATTACCATAACATTCACCACTTCTACTACTTCTATTTATTTTTGATAAATTACAAATAAATTTATTTTTTTATTTTCTAGACACATTTATACGTATTCTTCAAATTCGCATAGCTTGGCTCTATTCAGCGGTAACCTTGTATAATAGATACGTATTCATATCTATAAAAAAAATTATTCTATAGAAACTTTAATTTTTACAGAAATTTAGGAACACAAACTTTTCAAATACGGTCATGTATTCAGATTGACTCTAAATAAATAGAAATTATATGTTTATATGTTGTCGATTCAACAAACAAATAGGAATTTATTTGTTCAAGTTCAACAAACAATCCCCTTCACGTTTCGGTAATGTAATAATACGTCCTTGTGTGCTAAGTTTTATAGACATGTATTCGTTCATAAATTTTCTTATGCATTAGCTGTTCTGTTGTTATTTATAAGTAGGTCAATTGCCTGACATTTGCAACATCTCGAAAAAAAAACAATATCGAGTTTCTTTAAAAATTTTAAATGGTATAAAAGTTTTGTGGTGATATGGAATTTGTAATTTATTTGTAATATTACGTTCACATCGAGAAATAATAAATTACATTTGTAATTTTAATTGAATGTTCATATGTTTTTTCTGTATTCTACTTGCTTCTTTTTTAAATTTCTATGTCATAAGAAGAGCAAATTTGTGTGAAACAGGTGGAATGCTTAAAGGAGATGTTCAATGTTGCTGTCTTTTGCGTAAATACAAGCTTCTAACTGATCTAACTAAATCCCTAGGTAAGTATACATGTATCTACAAAACATATATCACCAACATATATTTTTTTGGTTTTACAAAGGGCAATTAGGCAAAGTTATTTCGTAATAGAAAAGGTTTTTTTTCTGTAAACGTACAGGTCGTGTGTGACCATAAATTAAAAGCAATAGATATTGTTTCGTTGGCCTGGTTCTGCTTATGATACTACAATTTTCAATAATTCGAGAATGAAGATGAATTTGCCCGGTCATAGTGCTTAACTCACTGCAAAAATAAAGGGTGCGGCAAAAATAACTAAGCGATTTTAAATCGTAACAATCACCGAACGCTGCACAAAACGTCAGTCGTATTGTGAGAGTTATACATGTAAGACTTAAGGTATTCATTATGCAGCGTTACACAAACCAAGAGCGAATAGAACTAGTTCAGTGGTATTTCGAAAGTAATTCAAGTGTTGTGTGTGTGCAAAGAAAATTTAGAACAAAATATCGTAATCGTCCTGCTCCAAATTCAAACACCATTCGCAATATTATATCGAAATTTTCCATTTCTGGTTCAGTGGGGGATGCGTACCATATTGGTTGACCGCGCACATGTAGATTAGAAGAAAATATTGCTCGTGTACGGGACGATGTGCGTCAAAGGCCACAAACATCCTCACGGCGACGTGCTCAGCAATTCCATATTAGTGACCGTTCTATTCGTCGAATTTTGAAAGATGACCTTCATTTATATCCATATAAAATTCAAATAACCCAGTCGCTACTCAATACAGATCATGAAAAACGCCTAGCATGGAGCAACATGCTTATAAACTTAAATAATGAAATTCATGATTTCCACACAAAAATTATCATGAGCGATGAGTCACATTTTCACTTGTGCGGATACGTAAACAAACAAAATAGCCGGTTTTGGGGTACAGAAAATCCTCGAATACTTCATCAAAAAACATTACACTCCATTAAGGTCACCGTATGGTGCGGTGTTTACAGCGCTGGGATTTTAGGACCGTATTTTTTTGAAAATAATGCAGGGAATGCCGTTACTGTTAATGCCGATCGATACCGTGAGATGCTACGTAATTTTCTTGGACCGCAGTTGGAAGAACTAAATCTGAGAAACATGTGGTTTCAACAGGATGGTGCCACATCGCATACAAGTCGAGAAACCATCAACCTTTTACAAACGATGTTTCCGGACCGCCTTATTTCACGTGCTGGCAATATCGACTGGCCACCAAGGTCGCCTGACTTGACTGCCCCAGATTGTTTCCTCTGGGGCTATCTGAAGGACAATGTTTACAAAGGCAAGCCGGAAACGCTGGAAGATTTGAAAAGGGAAATTCGTCAAAAAATTGCAGACATAACACCTGAGCTATTGGATACAGTTATGATAAATGTGATTAAAAGAGCTGAATATTGTCGAGATAATCACGGAACTCATTTAAAGAACATAATTTTCAAATAGTCAGTAATAATTTACCTAAAACCTCTACTAAAAGTAGGAATTAACTATTTATAAAATATTGTATTATTTGTCATAAATATATAGGAATTAAATCGCTTAGTTATTTTTGCCGCACCCTTTATTTACAAATCAGTATTCATTCCACGAATACACGTTGCGAAAACATATATTTTTTTCACGTTAGGAGTCGAACTATCTTCTATTGAAGAAGATATTTTTTTATTTTAGTATTTCCATTATTATTATTATTGCTATATATAGGTCACACTGTAATACATATATTATATATTATTTAATAATGTGGTGTAATAAAATGTAAAAAACAAATTTTATTTTAATATTTAATAAACTTCATTTACAAATCAAAACAATTTGTAAATATAGTGACAAAAACTGTGTTCATATTTGTTTCTTTCACCTTCTAATCAATGGGAGTTCACTTAATTAGAGCCTCAAGTGAATTGCTACAGAATATTCTATTATTTTCATGAATGTTGGAAGTTTTATATAAATTTAATTTCAGTCATTCGTGAAAACTGTTTAATAAAATGTTTCCAATCGTGTGCCTCTTCACTCTTCAAACTAATCAGCAAAAAATGAAATACTACACTGGTTTCCTAAAATTTTTAAGGTCTCCAACGGGCTCCTGTTGCAACGGAGCGAGTTAGCTTAAATCTGACAACAGCGCCGTGTTCCTTGCTCCCACACTATTCTGCCCGGTCCCCACCTCGCTGCGACGCTCAGTCTGGTCCAGGGGGTCACATTAAGGCGACAATTTAATCTCTATTTCGAGTGTCTCTGGCGAGGAGGCAGGGAACTATCCGCGATTAATAATAAACTAAAATTGTAGATGGCTTTATGCAGGAACTTCAAATTTAAGGCTTTTATTTGCGTTTACTTTCAGTTTCGTCTTTGTATTTGTTTATAAATGGTTTGGTTTATCCTAAAGTTTGTTGCGCGGATGCTGTTAATGTGTAAGAAAATAGTGTAATTGTATTGTTTAGTGTTTTGTAGTTTTGTTATTTATTTTATTTTTATTATTAGTTCTCAAGTATTTTGTATTATTAGTGTATTAGTTTACAAAACTATCTTTTATCTTGTGTTAGTTTAGAAGTTCTTTAAAATTATTTTCGCCATAAACGTAAGTAAACCTATATGTAATTAATACTAACTTTTAAGCTATTATTCTATACGGAGAATTAATTTTCTTATTTTATTTTCTAGATTTTGGTTACGTTAACATGGACAGCAGTCAATATAAACGGAAGGGTGTTATACCAAATTGTAATGACAAGAGTAGTTGAAGGTATTATTAAAAAGACACTTATGAATTACTTAATGTGATTGAATATCAATTTGAAGTGTTTTGCATGTGGTGATATCATTTACTTAAATAGAAATATTATGTTATTAGGTACAGGGTACCAATAAAACGTATTGTTGTGAAGCAGATATTGGTAAGTCGAATCTAAAATGAATCACTTTATACATACTCAAATGAGGAATGGCATAATACGATTCGTGTTTGTGGTGCACAGTTTTTGGATGTGTGTAAGCGCACTACAACATTATTTCCCAATGCACTACCAACCCTTAATATGCCTGGTAAATTATTAAATTTAGTATGTAGATAGGTATATTAATCTGTTTAATAATAGGTTTTACTGAAGAACCAACTACTACCAATTCATTCTATAATGAAAACATTGAACAGCAGGATGTGACTTCAGTAGAAAATATAACCTTTGCGGCCCAGAATGCCACACCAATACAAGTGCTTAATATAGATACTGTTTCCACTAGTTCGAAGCAAGACTACTGTGCACTTACTACTTATGTGAGTCAAACTAATGTACAAATGGTTAAATAAAGAAATACAGCCAAAGGTATGAATAAACAAATTAATCAACAGTTGCAAAACCATCATTCAACTAGGTACTTTGATATATACATATATTGCTTCAAGCATAGAGCATTCCATCAAGAAATAACACAATTGCTTTTGCATGTATTGTAATAATTGTGAAGCAATTTCCAGAGTTGGATATTTCTTTTCAATCTACTGATATTTTTTGTTTTTTAATTATTCTGCTAGCATAACATGTAACTCATGTTTGTTTTTTATTAATTATTAATCATAAGTAATATGGCATTGTGTACTGTATCATAGTTCATTTTGTTGATGCGTTAACACGGGCATAATTTGTTTGCTTCTTTATAAGTTGCAGTAATTATATTAATTTCTATTATGATTTTCAGATAAAGCGACAATATTAAAAAGAATTGGTGTCAAAAGAGTGAAGTATCTTCCCCAAGAAGCACAAGAAATATACACGATTGCCAAGTATCACAAGAAGCAGAGTGAGAAGTTACAAAAACGACAGTCAAAAAGGAAACTATATCTAAACATGATAAACTCCATATCTCACTCTAAATTTCTTAGAAAATTAGAAGCTAGTAACCCTATAGCATTTAATTTTGCTGTGTCACAATTTAGAGCTATTGGAAAGAAATTAAAAGGAAAACGATTTACTTTAAATGACAAAATCCTTGCCTTATCAATTTATAAGAATAGTCCGAAAAGCTACCGTTTGCTTAGACGATTTTTCTCCTTTCCATCTAAAAAAACTTTGAAAAGATTATTAGCAAAACTTACAATTTACCCGGGACTTAATATGAATGTCTTTGAGAATTTGAAAAAGAATGTTGCTAATTTACAAGTTAAGGATAAATACTGCACCATCATATTTGATGAAATGTCCATTATGCCCAACTTAACTTATAACCAAATGGATGACCATATCTAGGGATTTTAAAGTTTTGGCACGGAAAGGCAATGTAAATTTGCAGACCATGTTTTAGTATTTATGTTGCAAGGGTGCTTTCGTAAGTGGAAGCAACCACTATGTTTTATGTTTTGTGAAAGTAGCACGCCATCTCAACAATTGGCTGCTTTGATAAAAGATGTAATAAAACATGTTGTATTATGTGGCTTAATTCCAATAGCAACTGTTTGTGATCAGGGAGCTGCAAATCGTTCAGCAATAAAATTATTGATAAACGAGACAAAAGAAAAACATATTGATCATAGATCTTTTCGTTTTCAAGTTGAAAGTAGAGAAATAGTGCCGTTATATGATTATCCTCACCTTCTGAAGTGCAGTATGCTACATGGAATCATATTATCAACCTGTACAAATGGGATAGCCAGACCAATTATTTGCAAACATTAACCAAATTGACTGATCATCATGTGCATCCAGAAAAAAATTAAAAAATGAAGGTTAAACTGTGTTCGCAAGTTTTTAGTCAGCAAGTAGGACAAACCATAAATCTTCTTGTTCATTCAGGTTCTATGGGTGCATTGAATAAATAAACATTTTTTTTAGGTGCTACTGTTCTCCCACCTGAAGCAAAGGATACAGCTTTTATATTATTCTTTGATAAATTATTTGATAGCTTCAATGGCACTTGTAGGTTTGCTAATTCCGGACACCCGCTACGATGTCAATTAAATCAGTCTTCCATGCATTTTGAATTTTGGAAGGACGTCAAAGAAATATTAAGAAGCATGAAATTTGTTGACAGGACCACAAATAAAATTAGTCATCCGCCATCTATTAATAATTGGTTGCATAATATTAATGCGATGGAATATATTTTTAAAAATATTCAAAATGAAGGTCTAATATACCTTATTCCCAGAAATTTTAATCAGGATGGAATAGAAAATTTCTTTTCTTGTGTAAGAAGCCATGGTTTGAGGAACAATAATCCAACATCTGCCGCATTTATTATCACTTTTAAAACATTAATTATCAGCAATCTGGTGTCAAATAAATCTATTTCGTCAAACTGTGAGGATGATAATTTGCAGGAACATTATGTAATATGCGGGAATACATTACTATGCAAATAGCTAATAAGGATTTCATACCAAATATTAAATTACAGTTTAACTATAAACCCACAAATATTCCTTCATATTTGGGGTCGTATGTTGGTGGATATGTGGCACGAAAATTATTTTCATATGTACGGAATTGTGGTACATGTTGTGGTAAATAATTTAACTACAAGTAATGAAGAAAATCACCATACAATGATTGTCGCAAGGCGATATTCATACAACAGTTTATTGTTACCATCTACTAGATTTGTGTACGTATATAATAGTGTTGCATTGGAAATTGTAGAAATATTGCCTCAGCTTTGTTTAAATAACAATTTGCATGAATTAATTTATAGTCATGTGGTAGACAATATAGACTTTGATGCATTTAATTGTCCAAACCACCCAGACCTGAAAAGAAAATTATTAAATATAATGATTAGATTAATAATTTATAGTTGGATCAAATCAGTAAATAGAATTTTGAGTGGGTCTGATACCAGATTTAAAGCTAATGAAAAGCATGATCCTATAAAAAATTTAGCTGTATTTAAGTCGGAGAGACGCAGAAGATAATACTTTATACTAAACATATAGCAGCGGTAAGAACACCTATGCCAATTGTAGAAATATATATGTAATAATTATGCAATTTGTTATTGATAATGAAATATATATGTAATTGTTTACGAGTTTCTTTTGAAGTTAATAGATATATAATCAGAGGAGTAAATAAATTTATAATTATTATTATTAATACAAAAGGAATAATTTAAATAAGTCAGTCTAGATATTAACCCCTTGTTCGGACAAAATAGATTTAATTTTTGTTTCATTTAGATATAAGCAAATAGATGTTGGTATATTTATGTTTAATCCTAGTTTTAAATTGTAAATATTATATATTGTATATAGAAAAGGTCTTGGAATTCAGATATATTTAATGTTGTTAATTACCTTAGGCCTGGTCAGGTATTACATTTATTCATTGTCTTATTTTCTACAGACATAAAAACTATTTAGTTTATTACAGGCACAACCCTCTGGTTAATCCATCCATTATGTAAATGTATTTGAATAAGCATAAATATAATAGAATAAGTTTTATTGTACATATTTCCTGTTATATATTATTATAATAGGTTAAATAATTTTGTTCGATGCGATTCTGCGAACTATTAGGTTATCTCTGTGCATTGTATATTTATTACTTTAAGAAGTACTGTATTTTCTATAATTAAGGGTTTCCGGCGTATATTGTTTATTTTAATACATTTATGACGTTGGAAATTACAGCATATACTTTTCTTATTTGGAAGGGTAAAAATGGTTATATGGAAATTTCTGTATACTCAATTTCATTGTTTTCTCCCTCTCTTGTAACTGGCGGGGCAAAACTTTCTTGCCGAAAAATAAGGGAATGAAGAAACAGTTCCAAACAAGATCTCTTAGAGCTCACTACAGTTCCAAGTACGATCTCTTCGAGTTAACTACAGTTAAAGCTTAGGTCTCAGTGATCTAACTAACAGTTCCTACTAAGATCTCAGTGATCTAAATAGGAGCAAACATTATTTATTAGCCAGTTTTCTCGGTCTTTAGTATTAAGACCAGATACTGCATTTATATTAAGTTAACGGAACTCCAAGATTAAGTTTGTAAAAGTTTGTTATACAAAAACTATTGTATTATTTCAACACATACTTCGGTCGATACATACCGAACTTCCTTCTAACCAGGAGGAAGAAACACCGCCCAAATGCAGATTTTATTAAAGTTGAGCACCTAATTTTTGTTGTTTGTCCAATAGTACTATGCCTCCTCGATAGATGGCGCACAAAATTCATATCCAAAAATTTAACAATAAGTGTCTGTTCTCTTTAGGGTATTCTCTGGTCTGGGCTCAGCAGCCGTTAACGATGGAAGGGAAAATCGACGCTCCCGCCAAGTGTGAATTGCGTTCAGTGATTAGATTTCCCTCGTACTTATTTATTTGATAAGTAAAAAATTAAAATGTACTTTATCAGATAAAATAGCTAGCTATCTTGAGGATAGTAATTTAGAGGTGAAGAAAACGGGCATAACAAGAGAAAGCCCTTAAATGCAAATATAAAAAATGAAACTTTGTGGATGAGTAGTGCAAATGTGATAAGATGTAATATAAAATAATGTTTACTTACTTACGTCTATAACAATACTAGAACTAATTTCTGATTTATCATATTCCCATCCCTGTGAACATTTTCGAATTGGCCAGCTTCCGTTAGCTACTAAATACTCTAAGTCATTTAGTGACATTTCCATTTCCCAATCTATGGCGTATTCTTCGCATTTTCTGTAGCTGTCGTTTGTTTGTGGTATGCCTAAATGTTTTCTCTGTTTCACTGTCAAATTTCGTAAAAATGGAATATTACACCAATGGTCAGGTGTTTCAGACATGAATAATTGATTAAAAGCACCGAAACCACACGGAATGCAAGCCGGAAGACATACCAACCATAGCATTATTTTTTGGTATTTTCCAAATTCTCCAATTACGGGTAATAAATCGTCTAAATCCACTGGGTCCTAAAAATTCCAAATAATTTCATAAATAATGTAAGAGTAGCAATGTTAATTTGTTTTGAGATTATAATAGTTTTGTCTACAAATACTTAAATATACATCAATTACTATGATTAAATTATCAATAGGTATTGATATAAAATTTTTGTTTTATACTAACGTATTTTATACTTAGTATTCAAACCAACTAAATTTAAACAATATTAAACTTTTCTTGGGCTAAGGTTAATCCATACTTTTCTCTGTTTGTTTTTGTTTACAATGGAACACAGGTAACTCGAATATATTAAATTAAACTTAGTGGGTTTATAGAACGGTCTATGCTCAATCGTCCCTTTTTATTATAGGTACATTTTTTAATATATTTAGTTGCAAACATTTTTATATGTGCTTACGAGATTACACAAATTTTCTAATATTTTAAAATTGTATGTTCCGGCAATGACGCGGGTAATATTTTGTGCGAATTCGGTGATTTTGTGAAAGATTTAATATAGGCGAATGAATGCTACCTAAATATTTTTTTGATAAATAAAAATTTTAGAAAAGAAAATACATAAAACTACAGCAAAATTAATTACACTATCGTTTAATATTTTTAAAACAGTTGAAAATATATAATTTTTCCAAGGTGTCTTACAGTTAGAGAGCTATTATCATAGGTAGCGATAGGAAGTTATTTATTTAAAGCGCCCTCTCCGGTCTCTTTCAAAATGAGCGAATGGGCAGCTAAGAAAAATTACAGTTCTAACATTGGACCAATCTATGCCACTAGGTTTCGCTGTTTCAGTTTTCAATTTTCGAGTTACCTGTACCCTTGTCAATTCCCCAAGCGCAGTAACAATATTCTCAGGTTAGGCTTCATCTGAATCTACATTTGAAAATAATTAGGTTATATAGTATGTTCTTTAACGATTGACAACAAATACTATGGTTAAACATTCCTTGACTATACACAATCTTATGCAGCAGTAGTACTGAAAAAAGTTTATCGTCAACCAAGTGATTTGGTTTTTAGAGATAAACTTTTTTTAGTTATACCTATGCAAAGTTGTTGATAAATTGATATCGGAGGGCGATGCTACCCATTTTCTGCAGATGACCCTGATCTTTTACCACGGTCTTGTTAGTTAAAACAAGACTTTATTATTTCTGTTCTTTATATCCTAAAAATAAATTGCTGTTATATAAAAAAAAAAGCCAATTCATTAAATTTAATTATTTTAATTAAATAATAGAAATTTCGACAGTCTTACCTTAAATTTTAATAATTCCGATTTGGAATGTAAAGTCTGTCATATTTTTACTCTGATTATTTTGGAATATACAGCTTAAGATTTTTCATGGACAGGATATACTTTTCGGTATCTTCCCGTTTCGTGCGTTCCCTTTTCGGGTTTCGAAAAATGTTACCTGAAATATTCCCGTTTCGAGCGTCCAAACTAAATTTTGTTTTCTTGAATCCCATTTTGTGCGTAAAATTTGCAGGTAACAGTATTCCAATAAGAGCATTAAGCGTCTATTAAGAGATAATTATTGAACTCGTCAAGGGATTAAGAATCAATTTAGTTTAAATTTATTATATTAACCCTAGGACTACCAGGAAAACGGCCTATCGCTACTTACCGTGCGGCTCCATTAGAGCCGTATTACTATATGCTGGGTTTGAGCTAATATTCGGCGATTAATTTGAATTCAATATAGCGTAAGCATTATTACGTTTGACTTTTATTTTGTTCAACATAAGAAAATACCATTAGAATAAACCGAAGCAGTAATAATAATAAGTAGAGTGGACCAATTCGGAGCGAAAGCAGAGGCGTGACTCTCAATAAACCTATTGACTAACTTTGATGATAGCGGTGTTTTTACTGTACGCTCCTCCAACATTATTAAATACACAGAATACACTTTCCTGCTGCTAATATACGTGTACACACGATGACCGTGAACAACATACTAAGTAATCGTATGTGCGATGGGGCACGCGGGAACCAATTCGTTAGTCACGCCTCTGCTTTCGCTCCGGATTGGTCCACTCTAATAATAAGACACAGATATTGTAAAGTAAAATATAATATAAATGACATAATATAATGACATTACATAAAAGTAAAAGTGGGTTAAACACATTTCTTACATATAACTACTGAGTGTTCACCGCATACATTGGTTTTACAACGTGCACAAGTTGTTCTTGTTTTTCTGTCTTTTGAAGATAGACAAACATCACATCTCTTCTTCTTTCTTGGAATCTCAGAACTAATACATGCTTCAGCTTCTTCTTTTGGTTTTTCGTCGTCCTTGTATTCTGCTAGCTCCTTCCCTAGCTCAATTAGAAAGTTTCTTCTGTTTTTCAAATCAAAAGCTGAATTAGGTTTCAAGAGCTTCCATAGTATGTATGCGATTATGGCGCTGATGTCTATCATGTTATAAAAAAAACTACAAGAAGCCATCTCTTCGTCATTCTTTTCACAGTGTATAATCGTGTCATTTTGTCCATTTGTCTACGCCACCTTTTGTTTTACTGTAGTCCAAGATTATTTGAGGTTTCTTTTTTGGCCATTATCAACTAAGCAACGTTACAAGCTTGCGTTTCATTGGGCAATACGAAATAATCATCGCATCGTCTGTAAATCCAAACTGTGTGGAAAACACTTGACGATTTTTTGGATCAACAAATGAAGATGGCAATTTAGGCTTATTTTTACGGATCGTATTAACTAATGTTAGGTTTTTTTATAACAAATACTTTGCAAGATTGTACGAAGTAAAGAAATTGTCGCAGGTGACATTCCTTCCAGAGTTTTCAATTTCTTCTAGTAAACGTCTTACTACCTTTTCGCCTGGATTCTTATCTATTTCCTCTCCCTGCTTTCCAGAATAAATTTCCAGTTTCCATGCATAGGTTGTTACGCTATCACAAATGGCCCAAAATTTTATTCCATATCGTCCAGGTTTTGATGGAATATATTGTCTAAAGGGACATCTACCTCTGAAAGTTACAAGCTGTTCATCAACCGTCATACACCAATTTGGTACATACGCATCTCGCAAATAAGTATTCCATAACTCAAAGCATTCCCCTATTGGTGCTATTTTGTCGCCACTACTTTTTCTTCGTCTTTCCGCTGCATCGTCGCATCTAAGTACACGAACTATATTTTGAAATCTATTTCGAGCGATAATAGTACCAAAGATTTTTCGACCATTGTTTTTGCTCCAAAGTTGCGTTACGTCCTCGTTATAAGATTTGTATACACCTATTAGTATCAAAACTCCAATAAATTTCTTCAATTCTTGGAAATCCATTTTTATCCAATTTTTGTTGAAAACAATCTCTCCTTCATTCGTGACTTTAGGATAATTTCAAGAAAAAGTTTACGAAAATAAATCAAAAGGTGTATCGATCTCGCGATTTCCAAAACGTGTTGGGGCTGAACGTTCTCGTAAAATATTGTGTCGTGGTTGTCTTCCGTGATGAGGTAAAATATTATCTTGGTACCAAACAACTTGTTTGTTTTTTGATATAAAAGAATTAGCTCCAGCCGGATTTCTGTTGTGGTCATTATCGCTGTTCTCAGCAGATTCTTCGCCATCTGATTCGCTGTACTTGTATCACCTCCATCGACGAGGCCTTCGACTGCATCTACCTCTCCATCGTCGTCTGAAGCTTCATACCCACTATTGTATTCAACGTCATTCATTTCGGCTACTATCGCCTCTAGGTGTTGTTGTGTAATGTATTCCTTATTTCTACGATCCATTTTCCGTAATGAGTAAAACGCGAAGTAGAAAATAGCCGCAATAAAAGATTCAGAAATAACTACGTGACAATTGATAAAAAAATGATCTTAAAATATCAAATCGCACATGGACAAAATATAAATTTTGTCTTATTCACAGTAACACTACACAGATTCAGCAAGCTCTAATGCATTGTTCACGACTTGCGGCTATAAATATGCTGAAACACGTAAAGTCCCCTAAATTCGCACGATAAAGGGATTTCTCCTTTCTGTATGCATCGGGGAATGCCAAGAAATGTTTATCAGCAGCGGGGAAGTTCGGAATTTATAAGCGAACCATTATCATTGTAAAACACACTCGCTTTACATACATTTATACAGTAAATGCCATATGGGTCCAACGGACCCGGTTGGTAAATCGTGAAAGTATTTTTATACTGCCAAAACTATTCTTTCTAAAGTAATTTTTTGTCAAAATTTTAAAGCTATAACTCTTACTTAAAAAGTCTATTAATACCAGTAAATTAGCCCAACCAAAAGTACGACAAAACAATGGTTAGAAATCGTTTCGGGTCCATTGAACCCGCTCGATAGTCCTAAGGTTAAACTTGAGTAGGAATTAAGGTACGTACAGTGGTTTGAATTTATATTTATTTATTGTTAAGAGATTAAAGATGTTTACCTTGTAATCGCGTACGGATTAAGAATCGATTTGTTGTGAAATTTATAATTACTTTTAATTGCATGAGGAATTAATGTTGTTTACAATAAACTTGCCGAGGCATTAACTATCAATTTATTATTGTTTGTTTCTATTGCTTATTTGCTTACCCTTCCACCAATATAGGGATGATATAACTACTACTAAAATAAATTAGTTCTTCGAAATCTTGTAAGTGTAGTTAGGTTATTCAAAAGCTTTCGTGAATTTTTGTTTGTGATGGTAGTGACAGAATCAAAACGTGAAAAAACAGTCATCCTGTATTCTGGATACAAGTTCAACTTAAAGCAAAAGACAAAAACTTAACTCTTCGATGGATTTGCATAAACAGGAACTGCTCAGGAGCGATTGGTACTGATGAAGTAAAATCAAAAGTTATAAGTGAGAAAAGTTATAACTGTGTTCCAGATATTGCAAAAAATGAAGTCGATAAGTGCTTATATAAAGAAGCCAAAAAGAGAGCAAGAGAAGTGACACCAGTATCGCAAATATATTGACAAGAGATGATGGTTGCTAAGGACAGAGGTTTGGATTTCGTTACAAATATTCCACAGTTAACATCAGCGAAACATGCATTGTATAATGAGTGACATAAATCGCTAGGCATTAGCTTGTTCCGAAAAAACAAGAAGATATAGAGGTCCCCGAGTTTATGAAAGAGTATGTCATAATTGACGATGGTATGGAAGACAGGATTCTTGTATTTGTAAAGGACGAAGGCAATTTATTAGCAGGAGGTTCTTGCTTCCTATTCGATGGGACTCTTAAAAGCTGTAGTTTAGTGTTTCGCCAATTATATACAATTGACGTGGATATTGGTAGTACAGAAGAAAGAACAAACATAATTCCTGCCGTATATGCCCTGCTACCCGACAAAAAAGAGGCGACGTATAAACGATTTTTCTTCTAATTAAAAAATAAAATAAAGAATTTTTTACAAAAAATATATTTTGGACTTTGAAGTTGCTGAAATTAATGTTTTGGAAGAAGTTTTTCCGGCTACAGTTGTCGAAGTATGTAATTTTCATTTTAATCAAGCTTTTTGGCGTAAAGTACAAGATTTAAGTCTAGCAAAATTGTATAAGGAAAACGAGGAAGTAAGAAACTACATAAGGAAATGTGTTGCATTAGCTCATCTGCCAGAAGTTATAGATGGTTGGCTCTGTATAATGGAAAATTCTCCTACTGACGAAGCCTTGTTAAATGTAACGATTATTTTGTTGATCAATGGATTCATAATTCTCGCCGAATATGGACTTGCGATGGAGAATGTCATAGGACTACAAATTCTGTAGAAGGATGGTATAACAAACGGATCGGAAAACACGTACCAATATATTTGAATTAATAAAAGTTTTTCAGGAAGAAATGCACTATTATAATAGTGCTTTTCTGCAAAATTGTGTGCGCATAAGTATCCTTAAAAGGGCAAAAAAGTACTGTGAATTAGATAGGCGGTTAAAAATAGTTGTGACTTAATTCAAAATAGACAAAATCTTGGCGACACATTGTACAAGCTGAAATATATTGTAAAATTATAGATTTACCTTTAATTAAGTATTGTATAATATAGAGATTAGATAAACGTTCTTTTAATTTGAAATTAAACTGTTGAATCAGCAAAATTCGTTAGTTTTGTTATTATTTTTCTCTATATTCTGTAAAATATAAAATTGATGCACGAAACGTGAATTCAAAAGCACATTCGCTTCCCATCTATAAACTGAACGTCCGAAAGGGAAAAATTTTGTGAAACGCACGAAAACGGAGCGCAAACGGTCACAAATCATATTTTTCGGTTAATTAAAATTCTCTTGTGTATTTGATAATAAATTCAAACATAATTGTTCGAATTTAACGTACACAAGAAATATAATCACGTATGATTATAAATTCTTAGTAATTATTAGCGGAACTTTCTTTCAACAATATCAAATTTAACGCTAAAAGGATTTGACATCGCCGGTAGTGTACACTCGATGAATATAAGATTACATCGACGAATTTCTATCATAAATGTTAAAGTGATTTTATCTGTTTTAATTCGGTTCGAAAAATTATAACTTTATTCATTCATTCAGAATATTCATTGCCATTATTCTTATTTTTATATATATTTTCCATTTAGTAACTTTTAGTTACCGATAGACTTTTGTAACATTGTACTAATTAATTAGTTAATGTTTAATAGTGTGAAGCAGGAACGACGAGGCGTATTTTTACGTACATTTCATGCAGCACTTGAATTAAATTATTCCGCAAAGTGTGCAGACCATGCTGCATTTCTCTAGTAATTCAGAGAGCACTAAATGAAAGAACGGCTCGCCTACATATCTAAAAGCATTTTTTCATTCAATTTGCTATTTTTCTTTTGAAATATGTATGTATGTGCGTCTGTACATATTGATATGGATTTTTTGAAAAACCATATGAAATTTGAAAAACATTATTTTATATTGAACTAATATTTATGAATGCAGAGTTTATTTTGAACTGATCTATTTTGATTTGTGTGGTGGCACGCCGGATTTGATATCCGCTTCAGACACTAACTGTTACCTGAGTTGACAAGACGTATTTTTATAAGATATAAATTTTTATATTTTATCTTAGTTTATTAGCTTCGTGATTTTTATTAAATAGTTGATGTGTTTGAATTCATTATCGTTATTTTAATACGAGTTTGCTGATCTCGTAGTTTAATTTTATACGTTCTTCTAACTTAAAGTGTCTCGTGAAAAAATATTTTTTCATATAAAGTAAGTTAAAAATATTATTACTAATTTATATTGTATTATTTCTTTATTGTATGCATTTATTATTGTATTATTGATTGTATGAATTTCTATATTTTAATATTAATTAAAATATAAATGATAAACATAGTTTTTCGTTTCAAGTAATTTTTTCGTAACGTTAAATTCTAGAACGTTTTAGATTTCAAGGTTGGTGTTTTTGTACATGTGGTATCGCGCATGTGTTAGAGATTTCGGTCTGACAGGTTTATCTGTTTACTTTTGAGTTTGTTTATCAGGGGTGAAAGAAAAAAGTATCTTTGCAATTTATTAGATATATGTAGTTTAGTTCGCGATTCATTAGAGGACGTTTGAATTTGCTTTGCGGTCAATACCAGCAAATTATTTTACCTCTTTGTGTATAATTGTTTTACACAGCTCTTTATACTTTATAAAGAATCAAATTTTTTTATTTTTTTTTATATTAAAAAATATATTTGAGAATTGTGATTTTTATTTATAATTAACACTTTCGTCTATACTCTTTTACTGGCGCCGTATAAATGTTGTAGGAGTATAAATATCACGTTTTCCCATTGGAAACCCGGAGAGGAAAGCTGTCTCATTAAAGAGGTTAACCGATTGAGCATCAAAGTTGGACAGTGTTGTGGTGAATAGTGGCTCATCTTCATTCTTACCCACTATTCATAGCAATATGTATGTGGTACATCTACAGATATTTAAGGTTGGTTTAATGACAATTGAATTTGGTGTCTGTTCATGTGATTTTAAACGTTAAAAAAACATTAACAATCATTTTTACTCTAACAAACATATATTAAACGCCCAACCTATGCGTGCAACTATACAAAATACAAACGAAAGTAATATTTTTTTGAGGAACTGTGTAGAGCATTTGTATCCTTAAATGTTCCGTTCAAGCAACTCAATCATCAAGGCTTGAAATTACTTTTGGAAAAGTGTTGTCGTAGATCAATTCCTGGCGAAAGCACTGTAAGAAGCAAACTAGATTCTATCTATCTGACACAAATACAGGAAATAAAAAAAGGAATAGAAGGCAAAATATCTTTGTGTCAGTGGATGAAACTACAGACACAGTGAGACGTTCAATCAGCAATGTTATTGTAGGTACGCTAGAATCAATCAAACCTCCAAAATCTCCTTTAGTTGCTAGTAAAATTTTGTCTACCATAAATTTTCAATCTATCACGGAATTTGTGAATAGCTGTCTAGATTCCATAATTCCGGACATCGCGTGTGTGAAAATACAATTTAACAAATAACTTTGTCCTGGAATACGTTTGCTTCCTCAACCTGTTATTACCAGATAGGGTACCTGGATACAACAAGCTTGTGTTTTTAATAGTGACAATTTTAAAACAATTAAAAATGTGGTCATGTGTTTAGAAGATACGGTGAAGTGTATCAATTAGTAAAACGCTAGTACAAAAACCCTTTTTGCTAAAACAATTACCATTTATTCATAAATATTTAAATTCATTATTTTAAATTTTTAATCCTGATGTAATAAAGAATATAGAAAGTCAAAAACTACCTTTACGACAATCATTAGAAATATATAATAACGTTATTTAAAAGTCAAATAACGCACCTGGTGAATTCAGTTAAAAAGTAAAAAAAAAATAACCAAATATAAGTTTAATAAATGATCATTTTTACAATTTCAAATATTTTTAAGTACGAAAAGACAAAGTTTTACACCTTAACATTTAGAAAAATGTCATCGTATATTGTAACAATCGTGAATAATAATATTAATCATAGTATGAATAATAATGATAAAATCTTTTATAAAACAATCACAACTATCCTCATGTTACGCTCGTGGCTATGGATAAAAACATGCCTATCGACACAAAATTCAGTAAGACACAATTACACATGCAAATATGTTATCTTGTAATCATTTTTAAGGCTTTTGATTGCCCCTAAAATCAGCCGCCTGCATGTTTGTCACGCACTCTTCTATAGGTAGGCATGGGCCTGTCCGTCCAATGGAATGATTTCTTTAAGATTTTTTGCTTTTAGAAGTATGGCCATATGAGCACGGATGATGCAGAACGTCCCGATACGTCTCCACTCTTCTATAGGCAGGCATGGGCCTGTCCGTCCAATGGAATGATTTCTTTAAGATTTTTTGCTTTTAGAAGTATGGCCATATGAGCACGGATGATGCAGAACGTCCCGATCCGTCATTTACTGTAACTACTCCAGAAATTATCAATAAAGTCCATGCTCTCCTTGTATATAAAATAAGTGAAATAGCTAATAAAGTATTTCAACTGAACGACGGGTGTACAATATTTTGTATGAACATCTAAATATGAAATAGCTATCCGCAAGATGGGTGCCGCGTTTGCTTAATTCTGACCAAATGCGCGCTCGCATCCAAATATCAGGAGAATGTTTGGCTCCTTCAACGTAATCCCAGGAAATTCTGCAGTTGATATGTAACAGTGGATGAAGCTTGGATAAATCATTATACTCAAGAAACGAAAATAGTCGAAACAATGGATTTCTTCCGGGGAACGTGCCCCCCAAGAAAGCAACAACCGTTTTTTTTCCGGTCTTTAAGGTCATGGCCAAAGTTTTTTTGGATTTCAAAGGTGTTATATTTATTATTTCAAAAAGGGGAAAACGATTAGTCGCCAAAATTCTTGGGATTTTCTGACAAGTTTTTAAGAACTGAAGAAACGACCGCATTTGTTGAAAGAATGTTGCTCCATCGTGATAATGCGTTTTCTTATTCGTCTGCTGTTGCTACAACAAAATTTGCTGTATATTTTGCAGTTGATGAAATACTTTTTCGAGAGAAATTGGTAACTTGCTGGATAAGTGTGTAGACTTGCAAGGAGATTATGTCGAAAAATAAATAGTCCTTACTCTAAAATAAGTATTTCATTGAAGTCATTCTCCAGTGAAACCGCTCTCTTACAATATTTGTTGTTTTCAGTGCCGGGTGTTGCACGGATGAGACTGCTTCGAACAATTTCGGTTGCACCAATTCGCTGCTTCTCTGTATATGTGAAAGCTTAAACGAAGCAGTCTCATCCCTGCAGGAGGCCACGATTTACGTTAAGAGCCGCCACTGGTTGTTTTACTAAATACTATTATACCCTTTATTTGACTTTATATTTGTTAAGGCAAAATAACTCATTTTACGTAAATGCTTTTAAGTAACTGCTATTTTGAATAATGTGTTATTATTCCACGAATTATTAAACTGCAAGTACCAAAGCTTTTTAAATGTTTTGATTTTTCATTACCATAACATATGAGATAAACTATAATAAAGTATTATATTTTAGCTGAATCAACACTGTTATTTTGAATACATAAGGTGCCGGGAAAGCGACAAAAGTATCAACATTTTCCACATTAGGTTTTAATTGACGAAAAAAGTACATTAGCTCATATTTCATGAAGCCATAAACATATAAATATGTTGAAAAAGATGTAATTAAAACATCATTCCAATATTGTGGTAATATTTTTTCTACACTTTTGTATAAAATATGCGTACTTTCGAATACATTTTACAAAAAAATATAACAAATTACTTACACATTTGTAATCTGCTTCGTTGTTATCCATCTTCATTAGATGGCACTTTGTCTTCAACTGGAAAATTGAAATTGGAAATGGAAACCTTATGTTGTATTTTTATAGGATTACCTTCTTCACTCTCTTTCAATCCCTTAATTAGAGCTTACTGGCGTTATTGAAAATTAAATACTTATTTATAGAATTTCTTCTCATTAATTACGATACAGGATTATTGAAAGCCTTTACGTAAATGGAGAATTTATTTTGAAAATTGAACTACAGAAAAAAATAATCCCAAAAATAATAAGGTATTTTTCAAGTAAATATGCTATAAAGTTAAACTTAAATATATTTTTTTTTGAAAACAGCGTGCAGAAAATAGAAGTAAATCTAATACAATAATTTTGTTAAGGGGTCATAGGCACCTAGACATGGTAACATTTAAAGGATTTTGTTATTACTATAGACCGATGTTTAACAATAATAATTTTGGAATGGTCGCACTTGATTTCGATATTTCAAAATGCAACAGTAACTTACACACAGGATTGAGCACACATGTATATATATATATAACTATATAAAGACTTATACTAGTACAAATTCAGTCTTTCCGCACTTAGATGAAACAATAAATTGCCAAACATCGGTGTAATGAGGGGGTGTTTTTACACTATTTAACAGACAACCTATCATGGCACACCTGATTCAAACTGGCAAACAAAGAACACTCATCAATAAATAATATGACGTGATTTCATGCGTTACTTGCAAAATTTACCGCAGAATACCTTTTTTTTTTACTTTTTCTTTTAAGTTGATGTATTTTATATTGTTAAGTTAAATAAAAGAATAGCGTGGACTTTGGTATAAAAAATACAACTATGAATAAAAAAATAAAGGGGATGGGAATAGTCGAAATACAATTTTTGATTTCATCAAATACCACGTTGAGTGCTTATAGCTGTTGTATTGGCTATTGTTTATGGACAAAATTTTGTTTTATTTAAACACCATCAGATGTTTACAAAGCCTATTCTATATAGCGTTGATTATAGCGTTATTGCTAATAAAAAAATATTTTAAAATTATAATAAAATCAACTTTTTCTTTGCGTTAAGTATAATACTGTTTTCAACGTAAAATAAATGCTTGTAAGATAAAAAGTGCTTTAGTATCAAAAGTATTGCAACTAGAATGCTTCAAAACAATTTTAATTATTTCGTAATACCTTGATTATGGCAGTCGATACATTCCAGAAAAGGATTAACACAAGATTTTCTTCCGACTAATATTAACTGAAAATAGCTGTTTAATAATTATCCTACCAATAACAGTAGTTAGGATGAAACAGAAATAATAATGTCCATTTTGTAGAGCATTTCTGAAACAATGAAATATGTGTATCGTAGAATAAAGCGTAGTTGACTAGATTAATGGAAATCTATGGTTTGTAATAGAATTTTTATATAAACCTCAACAATAATTTTAGCAGTGGGAATGTTGTAGAAGAGAAATTAGATAGTTCTGATTCTTCTTATATAATGATCTGTTAGTAGAGGTGTTTCAAATATAGATTGAACCATACGATATTTTTTTTAAACTACATTTTTGAAAATGTATTTATAGATTATTTATGTTATTTTTATTATTCATTACGGATATGTTTAAAGAAATTCACAGAAAAATAAAAAAAACTTTAATCTTTTACTGAAATTACTATTTACTTTGATCAGAATGAGTAAGAATACGTGTTTTAATTAATTTAAAAAAAAATAGAAATTTGTAAATAATTATTTTCTACATATTGAAAGAACAATCTATTAAAAAAAATTAGAAAACATGAAAGTCATGGTACGTTTTAGAAAAGTAGCTTATTAGTGAAGTAATAATATGATAACAAGACTGTTTTTTATACTAAATAGAATAAATAAATATATTGTAAATAACGGGTGTTCAGAAACATTCGAAGTCAAAGTAGTCCTTGAAAATATGAAGTCATGTCTGAGATAGATTGATACATTTACTTAATACAATTTTATAGGTTATCAAATTAGTATCAGATATAGCAAGCGCCAATTAAGTTGGCGCGAGGAGGGGGTGCGCGGAAGCCGTTTCTAAAAACGTCCACACCCACTACTCAAGTAATTGTCAGAATACATTTGTCATTGACGTATGACGGAACATAATGCCTTTGCTAGGGGATCATAAAGTGACACGCTCAGAGGTTAGAATTATCTGACATTTGATGTAAAACCAAATACAAATCTCCCCACTACTTTTAGTCCTGCGCGAACTTACCCCTCCTCGCGCCAACTTAATTGGCGTTTGCTATACTTAAGTAAAGATATACGATTTTTTGTCCAGAGCCCACTTGACTTCGAATGTTTCTGAACACCCGTTACAATCGTATATAAAGAGCAAGAGTGGTTGATACAAAATTTATAGAAACCAATTCCATCCAATTGTGAATCTGATAGTAAAATTGTATAAGCCTGGCATTTATGCATCAGAGACGTTAAAAACAATAATTTGAAAATACTAAAAGGGAACTTATACGCCATGAAATGGTAATGGTAGATATATACTTTTTAATGAAGTAACAGTATAAGATTGATGTGTACATGACGGAATACATAATTGTAAATTATAACTATATTAGAAGAAAACGTTAAAGTATTTATTGGGAATTTTTAAATACGATTTCAGTGGATATTTTCAAATAAATTCATTTCCACGCTTAGATATATGCGAAATGTTATTTAAAAAAAGAATAGAAAGAAACGTTCATTATATCATGTTATAAATATTAATTTTGCAATCTCAATTTCTTGGCTGGATGAGTTTCAAACATCTCAGATTTATTTAACTGGCTTCAAGTAATTAATATTCGAATATATTGCTTTTCATAAATATAATTGTAATAGGGATATTAAATTTACAATTCTGTATTATACAAGTCAAAAAGCCTTTTTCAAATAAATTCATTTCCACGCTTAGATATATGCGAAATGTTATTTAAAAAAAGAATAGAAAGAAACGTTCATTATATCATGTTATAAATATTAATTTTGCAATCTCAATTTCTTGGCTGGATGAGTTTCAAACATCTCAGATTTATTTAACTGGCTTCAAGTAATTAATATTCGAATATATTGCTTTTCATAAATATAATTGTAATAGGGATATTAAATTTATAATTCTGTATTATACAAGTCAAAAAGCCTTTTATTCATGTTAAAAATAAACGAAACGTTTTTCGGAATTTAGGTAAAAACGAATTTGTGCGAAATTCTCAGTAGCTTAAACTGAAGAGTTTAGAGATTCATCTCGATTGTATTTTGACAACAGATATGTACTACCGCGGCCGTTAAATTTGGCACGGTTCATTTTTCCTGTATTGATAGGACTTTATCCAGTGCGTTACTCAATATTTAAAATTTGTCATGACTGTCATTGCAATATCTGTCACCGTAATATTTGCATTTATTAATCTCTGGTACTTAATTAATAGCTGTTCAATTAAATAATGCCAAAACCATGCTCTTATGGACGCTGAAAAGGGTTTTGCTATTGCAAAACTGGAAGAAAGGTGGTCTGCAACACGTAGCAAATGAAATTGATTGCGGCAAAAGCACTATTTTCAATTTAAAACGTAAATGGCACGTAAAATACACGACTTACGTAGGAAAGTTGATTCTGGAACCCCAAAGAAGTCAACTCCAGAAATGGACAACAATTTGATTGAATATGTTGTAAATGAACATCCTTTTACTACTGCGAAGAAATAATTTTTTTTGTATCAGTAAGGACGGCTAGAAAACGATTAAGAGATGCAGGTATTTTAAACAGTGTAGCTGCAATGAAACCACGGTTAAGTGATGAAAATAAATTAAGAAGTCAGTTCGCCAACCAATATTTAAATCAGGCACCGAATATTTGGGACAGTGTAGTGTTCATATTTCAGTCAACATACAATGGAAAACTTAAGAGTGTATCGTCCAAGAGGTCAGAAATTCGAGGATAAATTTATACAGAAAACAGATAGTAGTGGAAGGTTTTCCGTCTATGTGCGGGGCTGGATATCAGTCCAAGGACCAGGAGCACTGCATATTATTGATGGCCATTTAAACGCTCAACGATATGTTGATATACTTAACAATGTAATGCTTCCGTCCGTGCAAGATAAGTTTCAAAATAATTTTATCTTCCAACATGTAATTTTGATATGCTGCTAAACAATAATAATTCTTTTTATTTTTAGGATAATTCACCATTTCATACAGCTCATATTATAAGGAATTGGTTGAACGAAAGTAATATTCATGTAATTCCGTGGCCAGCTAGAAGCGCCTATTTAAATCCAATTGAAAATATTTGGGGATACATGACCGGAAAAATATATAATTATGAGTTTCGACCACAAAACAAAAACGAATTAATAAATGCAATTCAAAACGAATATGGCAACACTTGCGCCAAAATTACAACATGCGAAATTTAATCGATTCTATGCCCAAAAGATTACGAATTGTTTTAAATAACCATGGAGCTGCTCTACAAAATATTAAAACATTTACTTTTCTAATCGTTATATTTTGTGGACGGACAAGTAAAATTGTTTTATTTGGAAGTACTGGTCACTGTTCATATGTAAGGCCTTCGAACACTGCTTTTTCAGTACACAATGAAACTGGCAAGTTTGGTGGATCAAAACTTGAGTTAAGTTGTACTACCGCCCAGGCCTGGCAGGATAATTACCCCAAATGCACTAGTAAATTAGGTAAAAAATGGTAAGCGAAAGAAAAGATTTAGGTTCTAAAATTGTTTGCATAATCTTCACACCTCAATCCCATTGTGAATCTTTGGGTTGTAAAATTTCCAATTTGCAAAGCTAAAGATTTATGGAAAATTGCCCAAGAATTGTGGTATTCTATATGTATATTCTGTTTGAATGTTGTTAATTAGTGGATTCTATGCCATAAAAGATGTAAAACTGATTGAACCTTTTAAACTAGATATTTTAAAATTTAGGCAGAGTATAGAAACAAAAAGAATGCAACCTGAATATTTAAAAACGCATATATAACAAAAAGATATTAGATTTTATTAACGTGTTCACACCTTTCATCGAAGCAAGAAAAGAATGGCTTATTAGAATGGCTATTAGAAAGGCTTTAAAAGTGAACAAGACTGCAGAAAATCAAAATTACCATCTTTCTAGTGTACTTGCAAAAGATACATTTTAAATTTTTGATATAACTTAAAAGTACCGTAAAAATTATAAAGTATAAAACAAGTGGTATTTAGATTATAATGATTGGTGACTACAACTCAGATATTGAGGTAGAACCTAACTTTAATCTAGATCCTGTAAAAAACAAAATATATGAAATTATTGTACTCAAATAACAGCTCCAGGAGAAGTACTCTGTAGGACAGAGCAAGAAAAATTTCATACAGAGAATACAGGTATCAAGCCATACTCTCAGGCAATAATATGAGTGATAAGCAAGAAACAGTCAAGCCGAGTGAAATCACCGCTCACCCTAGCAGTTATGACTGTCCATTATATAGAAGTGTCTGTCTACCAGATGCAATGATTAAGTATATTGACGATCTGGGGAAGGGGGCAGACGATGCAAATAAGACAACAGCAAGTAATGAATCGCTCAATGAGGAAGAGGAGAACCCTCAAGAAGTGGTTAATATTCCCTTAGGAGATCTTACAATCTCAGATGAACTGAATCATTTGAAGACAATCCTTCGAAAGAATTTTGAAAGGTGTTTATCAAATTGACAGAGATGTCTCAAAAAATGGATGTTCAAGAAGAAGTGCTCGATGAGACTATATCTGTATTGAACTCCATATGCACTAGCGTCAAAGAAATCCCGACAGTGATTGTGCCTAATGTTGTGTGTAAAAAAGATCTCAGAGGGGATAGCCTTGTGTACACAAGCAAGGTCCCGATCGTCATCCTCTACTACCAGACCACTACCTCATGAGGAGTCTACTGTATGCTATGAATTAGAGATGTACCGAACTGATCAAATCCGATCTAAAACGATTCAATAAAGATGAGATAATCAAAATATGGAGTGCCACTTCAATCCAAGATCTGGTTAGTATATTGAGCTCCATGGGGTACACTCTAGATGCAGATAATGCCTCAAAATTTTTGGCATTTATTGGAAGAAACCAAGATAAGGTTGGAGCATTAATCTTGAATTCAAAAATCAAAGCTCAGGCAATGAGTCGGCAAAGCCCATCTACTTCGAGGAGTACACTCTTAAAGAAACCTGCGAAAACTATCCTTAAACCTGGAATGTGCGGCAAGTAACAATTGGACTCAAATTTCCAGGATCAATAAATCTTTTAGGTTCATATACTCAGGTGTACTACTTTGATAACTAATTTGATTCAGAATAAGCTACTGATAATAATAAATAAGTAAACGAAGGGAAATATTGTAAATCTCGGTTTCCGGGTTGGAACTGCATCGAGTTAGGCGTAATTACCAAAGTTTCGTCCACTGTTGCATGGGACATCTTCAGGGCTGTACGTAGATGCTTGTCGTTTCGCAGTAGCTTGAAGAATTCTTCAAGCTACTGCGAAACGACGACCATCTATGTACAACGCAGTAGCTTGAAGAATTCTTCAAGCTATTGCGAAACGACTAGCACCTACGTACAGCCCTGAAGATATCCCTTGAAACAATGGACGAAACGTTGGCAATTACGCCTAACTCGACGCGGTTCCAAACCGGAAACCGAGATCTACATCTGGAGAACGACCGCGGAAACCTACATCTACAAAGGGAAATTTTCTACAAAATTAACATTTTACTTTATTTAGAGAGCTGATTGATACTACTTTATATTTAGTGTGTAAAAGATATAACTCCGATTTGGATGATAAGGAAAGTGTTGTCTTAGATGTAAAAGAATAGAGAGAGATATAGTTTACAATATTAAGAATTTAAAAGTCGAAGAGAGCTGCCCGATATTATGTTATAAGAAAATAATTGGTAATAAAATATTCCTAAGTTTTAACAGTAATTTTCCTGTAGTCATTATAACAACTATTAGCGCTCAACGTGATATAAAAGATAACATTTTTTAAAACGTTTCCAAAAGAATGAACAATTAAAAAAATAATTTAGGCCAGTTTATATGTTATAGCTAATTGTATATAAATCTAATAAACATACAAAATCTACATTCATACAAAATATCTATCATACTGAGTGACATACATTAATACAAAAATTCATACAGCCTAAGATTCATGCACAGGCAACATAAAAAGAGGCTGAGGTATAAACGAGATAAAAATAAAAGAACTGTTTATGAATATTTCAGCCAATTTTAAAGTTGTCTATGAATATATTATCACACATACAGGAATTGGATAATTATAATTTTTGAATTATAATTATTAAAGATTGGGAAGGCTTCGTTTGTATATATATAATATATATTACTAATGGAATTTATTTTGACAATGTTAACAATACTTTTGGCAACTATCAGAAGCTTTCCCAAATCACAGTTTGATTATTTTGTTAACATTACTAAAAGTACCCTGAAACCAGATTATTAACGACATATAATTGAAATAAACAGAAAAAAATAATAAAATCGCATGATGTCATTAACAGTCTGGTCTTAGCACACAACATTATCAATCACACAAGGCACGCACGGCCCCACAAAACTTTCATAAAAAATATCACGAAAAAATTTATTTTTCTCAAAATTTCCTGAGTATGAATGTTTACAAGAATAAATTTATTTATTTTCAGTTAAGTTGTGTGCAATTAATGTTTGTAAACATTATACAAATTTCAAATCATCAATGTAATACGAAAAGAAAAAAAAACAATTACAAAGATCATCATAAATAATTTATTGGTTCAATTTTTCGAATTTATTAGGGACCAATGTATAAATTCAGTTCTATAAAATTTTTAAATGTGTCGTGATGATATAAAAAATGTATAATGTGTATAATTATAAAATAATATAATTTTTTAAACATATTTATAGTAAAAATATAAACTACTTATCAGTAAATTCGATATGTAACAGTGAAAAATGCTTTATTTGAATAAAATACAGTATATCAAATGAGAACCAACAAAAAAAAGATGGATGAAGTGACGAGAGGAATATGTCACCACTCTTCAGTCTTGAGCAACGTACTCGTCTTTCACGGCACTTAGTTTCACAAGCGTCCAACTCACAGCTATGGTAACATTCATGATTCACGCACTTGGTTCATTAGTCTACAGTTCACTCATACACTCGGCACCCCAATAACCGAAAGAAGTGGGGACGGTACCATGTCATCTGTCAACTACTCGACTAAATAAACCATCCACCAAATTCGTAATCAAATAAATTTAATTTGATCGATTATTTAAATATAAATAGGATTTTTTAATTGCAAATGTATTTGGTTAACTAATTTAATTGATTGACGATTGGCAGATAAGTCGACTCGAAAATAAAATCAAAAGAGTACAATTGAAATTTAGTTTTACGTAAAATGTGATTCCATAATTGATGCCGTAGACCAAACCTCATAGTTTCTTCCTGTAATACCACAACTAGCCAAAGTAAATCTGAAATATCGAAAATTTTGTCAATTGTTATCCTGCACATTATTTTCAAGTGAAAATGAATTCGTGTTTGTTTAACTTATTAGTATATTGTATTAAGTGTTAAAATTATTGTGTATTCTTTAATATCTTTGGTGTTCTACATTTATTTATATTCTTCAAGTACGATTTAAGGAGAATTGTGAGATATCAAAAACTAATAGCGCTGATAATTCAAGAAAATACATATGTAAATATACCAACTTATAGCTTATTCCAAATAAGAAAGGATAGGTCTTAAAGTAAACGTTTGCGATTGGTTAAAATGCAGGGCAAATTTACGCAGACCAAATCGAGATTTTTAACTAGTTCTGCCAAAAGTTTGTTCAGTGTCAGTGTAGGGTTTTCTATGCTGTCAGTAAGCGTATTTTATTAGTTGTTTTGTGTACTATTTACTATTAATATTCACTAAAAAATAGTTCTTTTGATGCAACACCTTCAAACACCTTGTACTGGTATATATTTGCCGCTTCTTGTTTGAATAAAATTATTAAAGAGTGACTAAGCTTTCTTAATAAATATTTTAATAAATAACGTAAAAGTAAAAAAATAATCTGTTATATAGATATGTACATAACCTCAACACATGACAGTAAACACATGTTCTGTTTGAAATCACAAAATGTATCCTGTGTAAATTGCACTCAGATTGCAGCCCCATCTGCTCCTTTCTTATTTGGAACTAGCTATAGTTATATATAAAACCTGTATATACACTACTGCTTAATGGAAGTTTGGCCAACTAGGGATACAGAACAAATAACTATAACAGTAATGCAGTTCAAAGTTTAAATTCTATTATGAAGTAATTCTGTAAATCTGAAACTAATAATCTTATTGTATTTTTTTGAGTATCTACATCTTATATCTATCTATCATAAATGTGTAAATAAGTAATTCTTTGGAAAATATAGCGTCATTCTTACCACATTACTTTGCAAGTGTCTTTACTAAGCATTCTAACATAATAAAAGATGAACACTGTTGTTAATTCATTGACAGAATTCAATATTATTGTTAAATTCTTATCTTAGAATCAAACAGAAAAGTTTTTCTTTTTCAGTCAAGGAAAGAACAAATATATAATACACCGTTCATAGAAAATCGGTAGCTAGATAAAATTCAAGAAACACTAGTGCGATATTTTATAATATGGCTATGTAAAGTAAATGATCAATTTATGTATTTTCTGGGCAGTTCCCATTTCGACATCGGATATTTCTAATTTCCAGGAATATGTTTAATCTTAATATTTTATTTCAGCCAATCTGTCTGTGGAACATTATAATATGTATATTGTATAGTTATGCAGACGATATAGATACGTTCAGCCGGCTGATAGCTCAGTGGTAATGCACTGGTTTAATGTAGCAGTGGAGCCAAGATCAAATCCTAGGCTTGCTGACCAAGAAGGTCTTTGTAGTTTTCCTTCCCGTTTAAGGAAAATGTCGAAAGCCGAGGATCTTAAGGCGCTTTACGGGCACGAGCGTAATAATAACTCCTGGCCTGCCAATGCCCTAATTTATATATTATTTATATTTATATAATACACGTACATACGTATCAAGTACCGTACAATTTTGGGATCATCTTAATAATACAAAAACATTAATATAAAAGTATTATTAAAAATTTGGTGTGGAGAGCACAATATAATTTTATATTTATGTGAAAATTGGTTTCAAGACATGCAGACACGTGTTTCGTCTTGCCATAGAATCGTCAGTGTACGATGCTGGGAAAGACAAATTTCATATGGAATAATTCTCCGTACTACATACAATCAAGTCACAAAAAACATAGAGCATTCAGCGCCGCTCATTGACTAAATCACATTACGAACGCCAAAACAACCATCGCTGTCCTCACGACAAGTGTAAAACTTGGCAAGGGGTTTACATCTGATAAATACAGCCGCAACCGATGAAAACTGTATTAACGTGTCTCCACTATAAATCGGACAATTCCCAAAGTGTATATAACAAATTTTCACACAAATATGAACTTGTATTGTGTTCTCCACACCTGATCTTTAATAGTATTCTTATATTACAAATATTGTTGTTTTATAGAAAAAATTGTGAGCTTTTACCCACATCATGTTTCAAATTATATAGTCATCATTTTAACAATAATTCATTAAAATTTGTAATTTAAACTAGAATATTTATACTATGTTCGAACTAAAACACAAACTATTTTATTCTTGAAAGTTGTCTTCGAACTGGGAGATTGGAAAATAGATATTTTACACACAAATAAGTTATAACTGTAACACAACATAAAACTACTGTCTAAATTTTACTTTAAAAACATGTAGTTTCAATGTCACTAACTTTATGTTAAAATCACAACTTCAACTAAGAATTCAATTGAACCCAGGTTTGTGTGAAAGTTTTTACAAAATAGTACTAGGTGGCGTAACTGAAAGTTCCATCACGTATGACTTTTGAGATGACTATCGTAAAATTTTCTGTAGGTTAAGCACCACTAACAGATCAAAAAGAAGCTGACTAGTTACATACGCGTTTTCATTGATTTTGTGAAATAGTTTTGTATGATTTTCTGTGTCCCTTCTGTGAATCCGCTTCATCTGGCCATCAAATGACACAGTTTACAATTGGTTTTCAGAATTCAAGCCTGGAAGTAGAAATATTAGGGATTGATTACGTAAAGGTCGTTCAGCAACATTTATTGTTGCTACAAACAATGATACTGTGAGAGAAATAATAAAGATGGACCGAAAAACGACATGACATCTTGCACTAATCTTTGCTTGTGAAAGATTTGTGCTTGTTGGATTTCACTTGTCTCAAATGAAGGAAAGAAATGCTTAAGAAATTCAAAGCGAGGTGCTCACATAACTTGCGACGAAAGTTAGATTTAATTCTGTCAATCAGCTGCTTTGATATTTTGAGACAAAAGTTCTTGTAATGTTTCAAAGACAAAAAAAAAAGATCGCTACATTTTTCTCAATTACTGGTCATGTGACTGCTTTAATGGATTGAAGGACTAATAATGTTGATTGGTATATATTAATTTGATTGCCAGGAATCACTGATAAATTGCATAAAATATACCGAAATTGTTGTATCACTACTCCTCTTCATCATTATAATGCACGCTCTCTCTCACAACAGAGCAGGTAACATAAGCTAATAATTGAAGGCGAAAAAAACGGAATTAATGTTTTATTGCCGATATATTTATCACTAAAAGAGCGGATTATATGCAGTTTGCATAAATTTGCATATTAGCATAATATATGCATTTTGTATATTATTTGCAAATTTTGTAGTAATTCAGCATTTTTACATATTTTAAGTATCAGGATTTTATTTATTTATTAAATCAAATTTATTATAAGCATTACTAAAAATATGTCGTGGATGTAACAAACAAACAAAAAGTAAACAACCCTCTTTAAATTAAAAAATAGCATTTTATTGAGCCTCTTTCCGTTACTTCTCCGATAAGTGTCTCCAAGAATTTATTAATGCCCTTCCCATACATCCAGGCCGAGACAAAATTCCAGGAAAAGCTAATACCTTAAAACTTTTAAATAAATACAAAAATACATTTTACCAGAAAATTGGGAGTATATGTGTCTCTTTGCTATTCGGAGAAATTTATTCCCATATTCGAAAGTAATTTTAGTTTAAACGTCATTTTACGTTGGCATTTCGAAGTGTAATGAGTTGTGATATATAATAGCAAAAATACCGAAAATGGCGACTGTGCCTGGATAGATTGCACCTTATTCAGAATTGCGTATGGATGAAGAAAAAGTGTTTTGCGTAGCATGCTGCAAGATTGTGAGTAAAACTTTAAGTTTATTTCCTCTTATTAATTAAGTTTTTAATTATACCTTTATCTTTTACTAACATTTATTTTATAAGAAAACAACCGATGATGTGATATTTTTCTGCAGATTACAAGTGAGAGAAAGTTCCAAGTCGACCAACATATGAAAACTCCATTTCATGCTGCAAAACTAACAAAGACGCAATTGGCGAAGAAGAGTCAACATTACCACAATGTTTGAAATGAACTTCCAAAAAATCGGAACAAGAACAATTTAATGAAGATTTGTGTGAAATGTTTGTGTCGGCAGATATTCCACTACTTAAATTAAACAATTTAAATGTCAAGATACTGTTGCAAAAGTACATCAGCAAATAGAACATTCCCGACGAGAGTATGTTAAGAAAACAAATATATTCGCTGTATCTATGCAGAAACATTGAATAGCATTACGAAGGTTGTTACAAACAATTATCTTTATATATGCGTAGATGAAACTACTGATAGTGTGGGCCGATACAGTTCATTTAATGATTAGTATCCTTAACGTATCGGTTCCAACATAATCTTATTTAATTTCATCCAAACAGTTGAAAAGGCAAATAATTTGACAATAACAAGGTTTATACAGAAAGAACTGGTAACTTTAATTCACACAACTTGCTTGGCGCACGGACTAAATCGTGTTGCAGAAGAAGTCAGAAGCCATTTTCCCTTAGCACATACTTTAATTAATAGTGTTAAGACAGTATTTTTAAAGGCCCCATTACGAATTCAGTTTTACATACAACATCTACCCGGTGTTCCGTTTCATCCTCAACTAGTAACCACACGATGGGGAACGTGGTTGGAAGCTGCTATTTTTCATGCAAATCATTATGCAGGAATAAAGACAATTATTATGGATCTTGATAGGGATGCACAATCTGTGATAGTCGCCCAAAAGGTGTATTTGAGTAAAGAGATACCTCAACAGTTGGCGTTTATTAAAGCCAATTACAGTTTTATATCTACTTCTATCTTGCAGCTGGAAAAACAATTTATGTCGCTATAATCGAGAGCTTTGAAATAATAAACAAATTTGAAAAGTCATGTTTTGATGTTAAAGGAGTGGGACAGTCCGTGTATGAAATTTTTTAAGTGTAATAGGAAAAATGAGGGTTTTAAAAAGCTAAAGGATATTTCTAAATTGCTAAATTCTTGTGTCGTGATTCAGTAGAAAATATTGAGTTGGCAATAGATGATATTTCTAATTTGAAATAAGCTCCTATAACAAGCATCGACGCAGAACGAACCTTTTCAATATATAAATACATGGTCTGAAAACATGTATCACAATTTTTCTGTTGAAAACTTTGAGAAATATGTAATTATAAATTGTTTTCATTGTTAATTATGGTGCAAAATATTCTAAATAAACTTGTAATAAACATAATAGAATACGTTTTTCTAGATTATTCCATTTTCTAATATTCTTCGTATTTTTTTACCTGCATATTTTTCATATAGTCCTTTTACGATAACAGACGAGGCACGTCATCAACATACGTCATGTTTGCGTCACGCACTCTTGCCAAATCTTTTGTTTACATCTATCACAGAGGTTATGTATTAAAAATCAGTTGACATGTAATCCGCGTTGACAGTTACGTAGGTCTTGTTCATACTTAGGAAATAACGATAATTTACATACTTTTAAAACAATTAGATAAACCTAACGCCTCTCATTCTAACTATAGTTTTATGTACGTGGTAAATTATAACTGACAATTAGCATAATTGAGACATGTTATTAACAGCAATTAAGCTATCGAAATAAAATAGAAATACGTTTATTTCAAACTAAAGAACAAACTGCGAACTAATGAAATGCAAATAATACCACAAAACTGAATAAAAGGGACACGAAAAATACAGAACAACAAATGGCGCACAAGTGACAGATACGAATGACAGTAGCGAAAATAGAAGTTGGCAACGTTACGCAGGATAGGAACGTTTGCAAAGAAGAAATCTCTAGATATACGATAGTGAAAGACAGTTCTTTTTGGGTTTAGTATTGTATAGGTAGGTAATTCTGAAGTTTCCGGTTATGACGTGCCTCGTCTGTTATCGTAAAAGGACTATAAGGAAGTGCATATTTAGGCTAAAACATCTGCATATTTTCAGTTTTTTTTTTTGCATATAATCCGGTCTTTATTTTTCGTGTCCGTATCACAAGAATAAGATGCGTTAAGGATTTTTTAACACCTGAAAATATAGTTGACACGTCACACAGCGCGCTTATAAAATTCCCACTTCTGAGTGGAAAAAATGTTTCCAGAATTGGTTTGACCACATGCAAATGCGTGTAGATCTTAAAAGTGACTAATTTGAAAAATAAGTCATTTATACCAACAATTTTTTTTTAATACTTTTTTTCTAAAAACTTTCGCAGCAACTCTAGTATTACATAAAGGAGACGAATAGTGTGCAAAGTAAAAACTTACCAACTAGCGGCAGCAGCTGTCGTACTGTTTTTCAATTTGCGGAGTTCTTTTGAAGCCCACGTAGCCAGCGTTTTCGTACGACTAACGCGACTTCGTCGACCTTTCGTTAACATTTCATTTATTGATTCGTTATCGAGAAATTGTATCATGGGTTCACCAAAAGCTGAACAAAGATCGCCAACGAGACCGGCGGCAACAGCGATTACGGATTCGGAATTTTCGGTGTCCCGTGCCACAAGTGATATGAACTGGACGATATATGGAATGTGGGGTTCCAGTAAAAGAACATCAGGATTAGGGGTAGGCCCATCGCCCTTCAATCCCTGTATTATACCGGTGTAGGCATCCAACACTCCTTCTCTTAGTTCGTTTAGATAGTCTATCATGTCGAAATCATTGCGGTCGACTTGAGCTTGCGAAGCTTGTATTAAAGTCGAAAGAACCACATCCAAATATTTTTTGAATTCAGGTCCAATACTCAAAACTATATCTCCGAAAACGGAAAGGATTTGCGGTTTTACGCTACGATGGACGCTATTGTCCCCTAAATTTTCCAATAAAAGTGTCATTATTTCATCACAGTACGGCAAAGCTTTTAATTTGAGAGCTCTAAATATATCTCCGGTGAGCCCAACAGCTGTTCCGCAAACTTGATATTCCTGATGGTTTTTTAAGCCTATATATAGAAACGGTTTAAAGGCGTCCATGTATTTCAAAAATCCTTCTCCCAGTACTTCAACTAACGTCGACACAGCCATTAAGGCATCTTCCTGGACTCCGCCACTTTTGCATGAATTCGAATTGAACATGGTAAGCATTGCAGTCATGATAGCGTCCGAAATTTGAGGTGCATCTTCGGACGAAACTTTCCTCAGGACAGACTGTAAAGTGCCACACAGAAGAGATTGCAGATCATTAAACTGAGAACGGTCACTATGACTTGTAATATGCGTTTCCATTTGTAAAACTTGCTGTAGACGTTCTAATATGACCATCGTAGTTTTTTGCACAGTAACATAACAATCTTTCGGTGAATTTTTAACCATTTCCATTAAAGCTTCATATGCGGCCGGGCGTAAATTTGCTTGAGCACCATCAGACCTATCAGTTGTCTCCAGAAGTCGCTGAACAATGAATTCAAAATATTGAGATAAGCAGTAGGTGTCGGGAGCACTTGTTTCTTCATTAACATCGGCAGCTTCATAAGCTGCCTCGGCTAAGCCAGTAAATGCCCAACATACATTGGCCGCAACTCGTGGTTCTGCTTTTAGACCATTTATTAAGCATTCCAGTAACGGTTTCAAGAACGTTTCATTAATAGCAGCTTCTGGAATGATTTCGCATATTCTTCCAAATGTCCACGCTGCCGTATCTCTGACGATAACACTGTTATCATACATGAGTTCGATGAGTGTCGGCATAGCTTGTTCAACTAGTGGTTTCAGCGTTGCATTTTCCAATCCACCCAGGATCGAACCGAAAGCCATTAAAGATGCTTCTCGGTACCTCCAATTTTCTGATTTTATGTTGTCTTTGATGAAAGGCAATACATGAGGTACGATTTCATCCTCACAACATGTAGCTAACAACATCAGACAAACGCCAGCTGCTTTACTTGGGTTCCAGTCATCTTCGTCGTCCAGTTCTTCTTGTTTCGTTAATTTTTGTAAAAGTATCGGTACGATAAATTGAAGAGCACCCCTAGCATAGTGTCTTGAAACTCTGGTAGGAGGTCGACCCGCTTCGGCGGCTTCTGTATCCTCTATTGCTAAATCGACTTCTTCATCGCTTACGTTCGACCAAAATTCAATACCTTGTAACGCGACCGCGTCATTTTCAGATCTCATTGCCTCTAAGGTGATAGGAAATAATGCTTGCGCCATGTACGGTTCCATATACTGATAATATAATGTTAGAATTTTGACAAGACATTGAAGAGCGGCCACTTTAATTTGAGTGTCTTGAGATTGCGTCGCTTCACACACAACTTCCATAATGAAATTTCTTTCCGTTTCCCGGTCGAAGTTGGCTTTTGTAAATTCTAAAGAGTTTAAAAGTGCTTGTGTGGCAGCTAATCGGACATGGTTGCTTGGTTCTGTATTCCTCATGCCGTGGATAATTGCCGTTAGAATCGCGTTCGATTGTGATTCTAATACATCTGAATCTATTTCTTGGCATATGTAACCTATTGCTTCGAGTGTAGCTTCTTTTTGCATTTCCGTAGAATTCGCTTGTACGACATTGTTGACTAACGTAGCTATTAATCCAAGCCATTGTCCCTGAGGTAATTCTGTTACCGCTACGTATGCTACACATTGCGCAGCCGAAGATGGTCGATTTGTTTCTGTTCCCAAAGCGCCCACTATCTGCAAATTAAATGTAGTATTTTTAACTACTTTTTTTCAAATCAATTCACATAACATTGGGAAATTATTTTATGTATTTCTTAAATTATTTACAAATAAAAATCAATTAAAATGAAAATATAAGCTACTAAAAATCTGAAAAAAAATATTATAACGGGTGTTTTTTATAGAGGTATAAAACTTTAACTTGGCAGCACTTTTTTATCTGGCGGCCACTTTGTCAGCCATCAAGTGATTTATGTTTAGTTTGGTTTGGCATTTCAACATGAATAGACTGACGCCTGAACAACGCTTCCAAATTGTGCAAATTTATTTTGAAAATCATGGTTCTGTTCGAAATAGAGATGATATAACCTACTCCTTGAGCGGAGTAGGTGCACCTACCAGGATTCCAGTTCCGAACTAGGTGCGGCAAACTAGGTGCACAAATCAGTTCCGACTCCGACCGATTGTGAGTCATATTTTGCGTCCGATCAGTCAGGGTAATCTTTATGTTTACTTAGGCACACAGCTTGGATATACAAATAGCAGTCAAATTATTACATTTTAAATGAGGTGTCAGATTGCAATTTATAGATTTTTTTTTTAAATTAAAGTGCATACGATATACATACATACATAGGTTTAAAATAATTTTTGTATGCTTTTCAATGCAACACTAGAAAATCCCATGTCATTCTAATATGCAATGTGTTGAATGTATTTAATTTATTGACGGCGGCGGTTAGAAAGAATGTTTAAAGTTAGAAAAAAAGAAACATTCGTTAGACTAATCACAAAAATAATACCAATAATACCTCAATAGATAAAATGTTATCTAATGTTGAAGTCCCAGGGTCTAAAAATTCTCGCGCAATAATGGAAGTGCAACGATATTTAGAATGTGAAATGGCTGATCGAAATCAGGATCCATTTCAGTGGTGGAAGGACAGTGAATATTTATTCCCGAATCTAAGTATCGTTGTAAAGGAAATATGTTGTGCAATGGCTACTTCAGTTCCATGCGAGAGACTCTTTTCTAAAGCGGGGTATATTTTAAATGAAAGAACACGGTTAAGTACGAGTAAAGTAGAAAAACTAGTTTTCCTGAATATGAACGATGATTTCATTTAGATTAGATTTAAATACAAAAATTAAAACTATTTTTTACGTATTAGTTCTTATTATTTTTACTTTTTATTATATATTTTTTGTGTAGCTAAAAATTTAGTTTTTCTTATGACTAGAAATCATATTAATTATTTAAAAATAAATATACATATTTGGTTGCACAATTCTATATACAATTATTCGGAATCGCAGCAACTACAATTGCCAGTTGTATTTATTTATACATAGGTATAGGAGTAGTTGCGTCGTTTATTTCTCACATTTCGCTTCGCTTAGTCGGACTCGTTCCAGGCGGACCTACTCTTTTACATAATACGATGCGAATATGTAGGTGCAACTGCGAGATCAACTCTCGGGCGCTCCGACTTGAACGATCGGAATCAGAATTGTACGACTCGGAATCGTTTCAATCGGATCTACTCTTTTGGAAAATGCGAACTAGGTGCACCTGCTCCGGCTCGCGAACTAGGTTCAAAGGAACAGGTTCGGTTCAGAGCAACCATCTCTAGTTCGAAATACGTATCGCGCACTACGTCCATTTTACGGTCAATATAATCGTCCATCAGAGCAATTAATTCGATTAACTAAGAAACGTTTTCGCACCACGTTTACACTAAATGCTAATACGCATCCACAGAGACGTCGTACAGTGCGTACAGAAGAAGTTATTGCTGCTGTAGAGCGTAGCGTAGAGGAAGACCCGAATCAGTCTATCCGCCATCGTGCACAGGAATTGGATATGTGTCCATCCACTTTATGGAAGATTTTGCGGAAAGATCTTGGTTTGCGTGCTTACAAAATCCAACTCGTGCAAGAATTGAAGCCACACAATCACCTCGCAAGGCGTAGATTCGGTGAATGGGCCCAAAACAAGATTGCCGTTGATCCCGATTTTCATAAGCGAATTTTGTTTAGCGATGAAGCTCACTTTTGTTTGAATGGATACGTCAATAAACAAAACTGCCGTATTTGGAGTGATGGAAATCCTCAAGTGTATGTTGAGACACCGTTACATCCAGAAAAACTGACTGTTTGGTGTGCTTTATGGGCTGGTGGAATCATTGGTCCGTACTTCTTTAAAAACGATGCTGGTCAGAACGTTACAGTCAATGGTGACCGCTATAGAGCCATGATTACTGACTTTTTCGTTCATCAATTGAACAACCATGATGTGCAGGAGCTGTGGTTTCAACAAGACGGCGCAACGTGTCACACAGCTCGTGCCACAATTGATTTATTGAAGGAAACGTTTGGTAACCGCATAGTTTCACGTTTCGGACCCGTGAATTGGCCTCCAAGATCGTGCGATTTAACGCCGCTAGACTATTTTCTGTGGGGATATGTGAAGTCGCTAGTCTACGCCGATAAGCCCGAAACGATTGACCACTTGGAGGACAACATTCGCCGCGTTAATGCCGATATACGGCCACAAATGTTGGAAAAAGTCATCGAAAATTGGACCTCCAGATTAGACTACGTCCGAGCCAGCCGTGGCGGTCATGCCAGAAGTCATATTTAAATTATAATGCCAGAAGATTATCTTTCGAATAAAGTAAATTTCATGTCAATTTAAAAAATTCATCTTTGTTTTATTCCACTTCAAAATTCTATACCTCTATAAAAAACACAGTTTATAAAAAAATACAGGGAGAGATGAAGTATAAGAAGCGTTATTAAAATTAAAACTAAAATTTTTTCATTATTGGAAATAAAAGCAAAGAAGTACTAATAATTAGGGACTGGACACGAGAGGCCCATGACTCGTCGCCCACGGGCGTACTATTGAAAATTTATATTTTTAATTTTATTTATGTAATTGGAAAACAAACGGGTGATGATCTATAAAATACGAAATACATTTTAATTGGTTCATTTTGTAGTTCAAGTTGAGTAAAGGAGTATTAATTAGTATTAATATTAACCAGCATACATTCTCAAAGTGCCCTTCTGTAAAATTTGTTCTCTTTTATGAAATACATTGTTGTAGATAGAAAACATCCTTTCTACATCGCAACTGGTTATAGGTGCATATTGGAAATATTCTTTTATTTCAACATATTTAGCAGTTAGATTTTGACACATTGCCCAAATACACAATTGCTACATGTTATTAAATCTGGATTTCTATTAAAAACTGCGTCTAATTTTTGCCGAAGGCCACATCCGAAGTCACTTGGAATATTTTTGAAATTATTAATAGCCACATCTAAGGCGGTTATAATCCATCATTGAATTTGAGATTTTGATTTTCAAAATAAGTGATTAGTTTTGGCAAATTTCCAAGGGAAAACTGAAGAAAATACAACTGATTTTTTAAATTTGGAATTTGTATTAGTTCCTTGCACTCAGAAATACTTCGAGCATCGTTATTTAAACATGTAACGAAATTTTGTAAACTATCGAAATTCTCTGCTTAAAAACTAGTAGCTTCCAACCATCTAGTTATTACTCGAGAGGGAGGCAGCGACAAAGATGGAAGTTTTCCCTGTAAAGAGCTACTCTCAATGGTGATTTTCTGAACACTTTTTTAAAAGCGGATACAAGTCTATCTATCAACTTCCGGAAAGGTGTCTTTGAGGAAACATATCCTAATATGCTGCATATTACTTGTGTAGCACATGCTCTACACAGAGTCTGTGAATATATCAGACACCTTTCTGGAAGTTGATAGATTTGTATCCGCTTTTAAAACAGTTTTCAGAAAAGCACTATTGAGAGAAGCTCTTTACAGAGAAAAACTTCTATCTTTGTCACTGCCTCCCTCTCCAGTAATAACTAGATGGTTGGAAGCTACTAGTTTCTATGCAGTAAATTTCGATAGTTTAACAAAATTTCGTTACATGTTTAAATGACGATGCTCGAAATATTTCTGAGTGCAATGAATTAATAAAAATTACAAATTTAAAAAATCAGTTATACTTTCTTCAGGAACACTTTGGAAAGTTGCCAACACTAATCCACTTATTTTTAAAATCAAAATCTCAAATTAAATGATGGATTAACTACATTAGATGTGGGTATTAATAATTTGATAAATATTCCAAATGACTTCAGATGCGGCCTTCGGCAAAAGTTAGACGCAGTTTTTAATAGAAATCCAGATTTAATAACATTGCGGCAATTGTGTATGGGGACAATGCCTCAAAATGTAACTGCTAAATACGCTGAAATAAAAGAATATTTCCAGTATGCCCCTATAACCAGTTGCGATGTAGAAAGGATCTATCTATCTATAAGGATGTATTTCATTCAAAGAGAACACATTTTACAGAAGAGAACCTTGAGAAAGTACTGCTAGTTGATATTAATATTCCTTTACTCAAATTGAACTACAAGATGAATAAATAAAAATGTATTTCGTATTATATAGATCACCATCCGTTTGTTTTCCAATTAACAGTTAAAACAATGAAAAAAAGAAATTAACTCACCGTAGCTTATTTATCTTACAAAATATAAACTAATAAATAGAATAAATTATTAAAACTCCTCGCCCTTAAATCTACGCCCATGAAGAAAGGAATTTAACCGAATGAATAGTGCTATTCAATAACTGCGTGTTATACTTAGCGATGTTATAGACTATTTATATGGTCCATCGTAATTGCGACCTGATGCGTCCGGTCTCTAACAAGGATTGACATTCCTCAAAGAATTTTGGTCAAACTTTTTCATATTTTAAATTAAAGAAAATTTTGTTTTTACAATATTTTTTGGTATTATGTTGTATCCTAACCTTTTGTAATAATCTTCAACTTAAGGCTTCATTTTCATTTGTTGTTTCTAATTCTCAATTATTTTTGTAGTTAATTGACGAAGGAGATACTTGTTGAAACTTCATTATAACGGTAAGAAATAAGTAATTAAACTACTAGTTTCAAAAATTCTTTTATTGTAAATACCACTACAATATTGTTTCGCCATACAATGGCTTTATCAGGTGGATGAAGCCATTGTACGGCGAAACAATATTGAAGTGGTATTTACAATAAAAGAATTTTTGAAACTAGAAGTTTAATTACTTATTACATACAATTATTTTTTTGATTTGAGATTTTTAAAAAAAAAAAAAAATTATATCTGACAAAATACACTGACATTGGTATATGTATTTATTAACTAATAAAATTTAGTTATAAAATGCTCCTTTAAAGAAAGAACGATTAATATGCCTACTACTTCTTCGTATGCATTTATTTTTGATCTTCCTGTATATAATAATATGATAAAAATAGTATTACACAATATTGAGAGAAAATGGTAAGAATAATTCTGTAATGTAGTGTGTAAATTTAAAAATCTCAAAATAAACAAGTTGCTAATACTACCATGAAGAATATATTGTGATGTAAGATCATGAATCATGCTATTTACATGATTTACTGTACACTGAAAAAAATGTTTGATAACTAATTTTAAATTTTATGTGAAAAAATGTAACAACACAAATATATAGTTCACTAGATTCAAATCAATGATTAAGCAATTACTAAAGTCCACTAATTTTTTATATATAAACTGATTATTTAAAATTAATTAACTTATATTGTAGTTTCATTAATTTAAACAAGACAAATTATTATTGCATTTTGAAGTCAATATATGACAACAAAATTTACTTACATTTTTCTTAACATAGCCACGTATTTCTTCGGGAAAACCCATCCAACGTTGTTGATGTTGTAATTTAACATTTGGATCTTTAGATGTGAGTTGATTTTTAAGTTGCAGACCAGCTGCCATTCGAGCAACGGAACTGTTGCCCCCATGTCTTAATATATCTGAAAGAGTTTTTATAAATTCTGAAAGATTAGATGCAGCTGCTTGCTCTAAGAAGGTAGACGCCTGTTCAAGTTCATTTTTGTCTAAAAAAACAGAGAAATGAGCATTAATACAAACATCGGTTGCGATCAAGCAATAAATGTGAGGTTATTACGAATATTTAAAAATAATAAGTATATAACGTGTGATAATGGCAGGTTCAATGGCAACCTATGACATTTTAAGGAAACATGTTATTTACCTGGTGAAACGGTTTTCTCGAGGATTTGTATAAGTTGCATAGTTTCTTGATGCATGGCTCTTCTTATTCTTGTCTATTTATTGCAATTTCTTTTGACTTATTGGTATTTTAAGAACGAGTAGCCGGCGAACACCACATGTAATGTGATTGAAACTGGCAGGAAGATAGAGTTCCTCCGCACAATTTGACAGCCGGAAGAAATTCAAGCGTTTGAATTTGTCGTCACAGAAGATAAAATACACTAGAATTGCATTCAATGTATTTAAAATTTAAACTTACACAGTATTTTTATAAAATATCTATAATTCGTAATGTAGTTCGCTAATATTCTATTATAAAAAATTAAGACTACTTTTCAATGCGTACTTGACTTGACCGTTAAAAATGATTATAAAATGGCGCGTAAAACTTTATTTCTATGTTATAAGAGGGCGTACGAAAAGAATCCTGTTTTTTAAATAATGTTTTTATTGCTTCGTAGAACTATTTACCAATAGATGCCACCAACGCCTACTAAATTAATTTTAAAATTTAAATTTATTTGAAACTTCTTCATTATTTCAATAAAATTACAATGAATGTATTTCAACGAGAAACAAATTTTCGATTTAATTTTTAGGACAATAATGAAGGTAATAAATGTCGTTATCTTTAGAATTCATATTATTAATAGGAGTATAATTCAGGTATTATTTGTATAATCAAACATATTCAATAAAATTTGGCACTATAAAGTCAATTAATTTAATATATTAAAATATATATTCAAACTATAAATATAGGAAGAAAGCCTTGATAAAACTTTAGAGTCAGTGGCGGCTGGCGCATAAGCGCTGCAGTGCTGCAGAGCTCCCAAAAAATTGGGCGGGCGAACCTGTATTAGTTATAACTAGTTTTCTTTTACATAATTTTTCCGACATTTCTGATGTTTATAAAAGCGTAACATATTGTTGTGAAAATTCTCCCCCTGTATATCAAAAAATTTGCATATTTTTCTACATCATCCTGTAGAGGACATCAAACCCTATAATTTGACACCTCAGTCATCAAAATTCACCTAACAAACTGATTGCACAGAGTTACGATGGAGCAGCGGTGATGAGCGGACCACACGCAGGCGTTCAAGCATTGATTAAAAAAAAGTACCCTTTTGCGCACTATGTACATTGCTATGCCCATCAATTAAATTTAATTATATCTAAAGCTGCTTCTGCAAATTCGCAAGTACGTGTATTTTTTGGAAATCTACAAGACATTCCCGGCTTTTTTAATAATTCACCCCAACAAGTAGAAGTGTTAAACAAGATTGTAAACAGAAGGATCCCCCACGGCGCTACAACCCGTTGGAATTTTAATATCAGGACCATTAATGTTGTGTACGAAAATAGGGCCTCTCTCATTGAGTGTATGGAAGAAATAGAAGAACAATTCTCCAACAACACAGTCTGTAGTGCAGCCGCCTCTATTCGCCGTACATTAAATGATCCGATCTTCAATTTTTGGCTGACTTTTTTCCATCATGTAATGCCCCATGTAGATATCCTGTTTAATCAATTGCAGCAAAGAAAAATTGAACCCACTCTAGTAAAAGACGCTATCGAAAATTTTGAACGCAGTATAGGCCAAGTTCGAAATAATATTGACAACATCATAAGTGAAGCATCAGATTTAATAAGCGATGAGCCACCACCAGAAAAACGCAAACGTCCAAATAACAGCAGATTTAATCATCGAATTTCGGCTTTAGAGGTGTGTGATGTTATTCTAAATTGTGCAAAAGATCGATTTCATTTTAAAGAGCATCTAGTAGTGGCATCATTTTTTTTTTCGGAATGCTTTGGAGAGTATTGCAGTAAATTTCCTGAGGACAAACTCACTTCCGCATGCTCCTATTATCCCACCCTTGATAAAGAAAGATTACGAACTGAATTGTCTGTTATTTACTCAAGAACTGATTGTAGATCTTTAAAAGGCGCACTACCTCTTCTAAAATTTTTAATAAAAAACAATCTGGGAGATACGTTGAAGGAGACTAGAAAATTATTAGAAATTGTAATAACAACTCCCATGACAACATCAGAGGCCGAACGATGCTTTTCAACACTAAATCGAATTAAGACGTTTCTCAGAAATTCAATGACCGAAGATCGTTTAACATCTCTTTCCATGCTATCTATCGAAAAAAAGTTTATTTCCGAAATAGACAATTTTAATGACAAAGTGATAACAAAATTTGCAAATCGAAAAGAACGTAGAATAGATTTGATTTATAAGAAATAATTTGTTAGTAAAGTTGTGCTTAGTGACTCTTATTTTTTTATGTGACAATTGACAATCGTTCCAGAAATCCATTACTTCAGTGCGGAAGGCGAAGAAAGCACGATAAGATCGATGGGAGACAACCTCTTACTGCCCGTGCAAGGTAAATTTTTTTGTAAAACTTGCAGAACACCTTAAAATTTTTAGCACGAGCCGCCACTGTTTAGAGTGAGTATTTCCTCTAATGGATGATCCAGAGTTAATATTTAGTAGTCAGGAAGCATCCTTTGTTCAATACTTTCAGAGTTTTAGACTTTTGGAATTCAGTTATTTTCTTTAATGTGGTAATTAAAATTTTCGCAATAGGAAAGTGATATGAAGCCAATTATCCACACCGATGAAAAGAATACGTTGGACTATTGGTATATCACGAAATTTTCGTTTTTAATACGGAAGGTTAAAAAAATAATTATAACATGTAGTCAATATTTGAAATATTTTATACGAGCGTAAAATTCTGAAAAAGAAAACTTTGTATTAATATGAGTCGCAGAGAAAATGCACGTCGAAGTATTTCTGAGATGATGCGGACACAATTTGTTGTTGTAATGATTGATACATATTATCTTATATAATGAATGAGAAGGCCTAGATGATATTCAAAGGACATTCTTCTACTCGAAACACATGGATTATAGGGCATTGCTATTTTTGTTTTCACGTAAGTACCTTAGGGAATTGCTTTCAAACGTAACAGTCTTGGCGAAGCTTTTCGTTCATCGGACTTGACGTATTTTACTAGTTTTTTTAGTAACTAAAAGACTCCGAACTGACCAAAAAGCGTTCGCACTATAGTCGAGTACAGTAAATTAGTGAGTAGTGTATCGCAAGACGAACATGCAACGCAACAAAGCAAATAAGTTAATAAAGCTTATTGCAATGACTATTTTAGAAGAAGTGGAAGAAGCAATTATTGTGATAAAAGAAAAAAGCTATGGGTACGAAACTGGATTAAGAGAAGAGATGAACTAGGTGCTACTAATTCTCTTTTAGAGGAAATAGTATTAGAATATGATAATAATATGATGAAGTATTACTATATGACGAGTCTTGCGATTCTTATGATGACAATGGTGTAAGTGTCCTGGCCGATATATTTGACTCAGATGCGTTTCGCATATGCTGTCGTCGAATTCTATTAATATAAAGTTGAATGTGTTCTTGTGCTTCTAGTGCTAATGGTAACGCCAAAGATTTAAGTTGAAGACCAACGTGACTGAATACCTCAAACTCATTGTCTTCTACTGTGGAGTTAACAGTTTCAGATATCTCTTTCAACTGAATCACCATGCTAGAAAGCTGATAAAGCTTTTGCTTTTTTGTAGGAAGTGAAGCTTTAGGTTTAAGTCCACGAAAAGTATCCACTTGTTGCTTTCCTCAGTATCTGTGTGTGAACATCTTTGCAAGGCTGAAAATAAATAAAATATTGTTAATATTTAAAGTGTGAATTATTATAATTCTTTTTTTCAGGTTCGTCACTACAGATTGGCAAATAATTCAGAATAGTTTTCGAAAAGAATGGAACTTTCCTGGATGATGTGGAGCAATCGGCAAACATGTCAGTATTAAAGCATTTCCTGACTGGAAGTTTATACTACAATTTCAAAGAGTCAAATAGCATTGTCTTAATGGCAGTTCTAGATCACAAATATCGTTTCAGTTATATAAACATAGGATGTACCTAATGGTCGGGTTTCTGATGGAGGCGTATTTCGTAACTGTAGTTTGTATCAAGCATTAGAGGGCGCTTGTTATATCTGAAGAAACCGTTGTACGGTGAAACAGCTGTTATATAGTCATTATTAAATATTATTAAATAAAGTGTAAATCTAATACAACATTGTGTGTTTTTATCATTTTCATTAGAGGGCGGTCTACTATTCGAAGGTCATATTCTAGTTGGCGATAATGCATTTCCCTTGATAGAATACCTGTTGAAACCTTTCCTAGGAAATAAATTAACATTAAATCAAAAAAAAATATCGTTTGTCAGCTAGGAGAACAGTCGAAAATGCTTTCGGTATATTCATTCAGAGTATTTGAGAAACCGATGGCCTACAGTCCTAAGAAAGTGGTGATCATCGTAAAGACATGTTGCGTTTTACATTATTGGCTCAGACAAACAAAATTACAGAACAGGCTGTTAGAATATACAGTGGACAAAGATAATTTTAATGAAGGAACTGTTATTTCTGGCAATTGGAGAGAGGAGCCAGCGCCTCAAAGATTGGAACCACTACCAAGTTGTTTAAGAAATCGTTTATCTCGACGGTGTACAGATCTGTTGGAAAGATATGTGGATTACTTTGTGGGATATGGATTGGTCCCTTGGCAGACAAGAATGATACATTAAAAACTGACAAGCAGAAGGGCTCCGTATTAACTATCATAAACACTTTTTTTCAGTGGTTGTAATATTACCCTTCAATCTAATAACGAGCAATTTTCTTTTGTCAAGAAATAATGGAATTTATTAGCAACGAGACGAATAGATTCTATCGAGATTATTTACGTGACTACGATGATAAAATCGCTGAACACTTGCGCCTAAGGAAATGGAAAGAAGTATTGGAAAGAAATGCAGTGCTTTTATGCGGTAACACTACTCATGTAAAAAGTCTCTGATTATTGGAGTACTGATAAATATATCAGCACACCCATATTTAGTCAGTTGATGAGAAGAGATAGGTATGTGTTGATTCTGAAGTTCCTTCGTTTTACGAACAAAAACGAAAATGATGCAGAAAATAAAAATAGTTTAAATAAATAGAAAGCTCTGATTAATCGTATAAAATATAAATATCAGCTTTTCAACCATTCAGATTATGCATCGAGAAGAGTTTCTTACTGTTTAGGGACAGAGTATTTTTCCGTCAATATATTCCTTCAAAACGGCACAAATTTGGTATAAAATTGCGATCGTGAAACAGGATACATCCTAGATTTCGTTATACCGGGCGATTCTAAATATATGCGACAAATTTTATGGGCTGATTCCTAGGGATATTATGATCATAATAGTTCATATGAATGTATGTCTTAAACGGCTTAGTTTTAAAGTTACGTAATGTTTAATAGTAAATTAAAAGTTCATTCAATAAAACGTACTAATACAACAAAATTAACTTATAAAAATTGTTGGAATGACCGCCTTCAACTGCAATGCAGGCTTCTATCCTCCGTTGCATTGATTGGTGAGTGCGTTCAAGAATACTGGTGGTGTTTCAAATTATCTCAAATGCTGCAATAATACGATTAATTTGTTATAGTAGAACTAACAAGATTTAATATTACACTTGTCTCTGCAAAAACATTCGTTTTGAAGGGAAAATATTTATTTATCATTTCAATATTATTGTGTCAAAGTATTGTCAAAGTTTTCTAAAATGAATTACACAAATGCTGAGTTCTGAGATATGCATTTTGTTCACGGTCTTACCAATGGTAATTCACGTGCAGCTAGACCGTCTTTATAAATAACGATACACGTACCGTATCATCCCGCGTCATTCGATATTTGCCCGTCTTCACCAACATCTTAGTGAAATGGGAAGTTTTAAAAAACATATGGCTTTAGCCGGGCACCCACGTACAGTTAGAACTTTATAAATTGAAGAACATCCTACTACAAACATCAGAATAATTGTCTCTGCCTTAAACATAAGTCAGCCCATAATTTGGAGGATATTGAAAAATCAATTGTTGTATCCATATCACATATAACGGGTGCAGGCACTTTTGCCAGCAGATTTCCCGCAAAGATTGGGTTTTTATTAATGAATACAACAGAAAATCGCACTAAATCCTCAGTTTTTGACTCAAGTGTTCTACATCGACAAGGCTAAATTCTTTTCATACTATTATTAATTTTCATAGTAATTACTAGAGCTGAGGATGTTTGCGGTACGGCAGGACCGTATGTAGTGCATCATGTGCATTTTGTTTTTCTATATTTATTTTTTTCATTTTTTAGTGTATGTAAATTAAATATTATTAAATAAATTACTTCAAAGAATTGTGCTGTTTTTATTTGTTTGTGTAAGTAACGCTAGTGCGTTACGTAATATTATGAAAATTACAATAACAATATTTTTTCCACTTATAAGTCCAAATACATCAATGAAATTTCCCTATATTTAGTCCTAATTATCTGGCTATACAATTTTTAACGAAACTGTTCTGCTTTTAGAAAATCTTATAATCAGCTACTGTGACTATTACCTTCAGTTAGCCTTGAGAAAGGTGTTAAAGTCGTAAAATAGAAATAATAAGTATGTTTATTTCCGACAACGCTACATTTGATAAAGTTTTCCTCCAGAAAGAATACTAATCTAAAACTCCCAAAGAGCTGTCTCTCTTTGAGTTTAAAAATAAATACCTGCAATCGATGAGTTGCTTTCATTAGCTTCTTTGGAATTGAAGCATCATCGTTTTCACTTTTTTTCACCCTAGACATTTCTCTACTATAGATAATTTTAAGCACTGGAAGTTACTGCACCAGACTGAATAATGAAACTAATGAAATGATGTTGAATCTTTACAAACCAGAGCAATTTGTTGTTAGGAGATTCACATACGTGTGTTGCGGGGATTTACAACAGAAAATTGTACTGAGGTGATTCACATAAATTCGAATCACGAAAATTCACCAATTTTATACTACCAATGTAAGCGACATCTGTTATATATTCTAACAAATTTTTTCAGACATCTTCCCTTACGAAAAATATTTAAATAAAATTATATTTAAAAAAACACATATTTTTTTGGAAAATAGTTTATTATTGAAATTACCGTATTTTCACGTACGGTAATGGCAACTGGACCGTACACCGTACATTTATCAAAAAACCGCACATGTACGGTAATTACCGTACGTCTGGCAACACTGGGTAGAGCACATCTTGTATTTGATAGAATAATATATATATATAAGTTATAAGTTATATAAGTTATAGGTTAGTTATATCCACGGCCTATTCTATCAAATACAAGATGTGCTCTACCCAGTGTTGCCAGACGTACGGTAATTACCGTACATGTGCGGTTCTTTGATAAATGTACGGTGTACGGTCCAGTTGCCATTACCGTACGTGAAAATACGGTAATTTCAATAATAAACTATTTTCCAAAAAAATATGTGTTTTTTTAAATATAATTTTATTTAAATATTTTTCGTAAGGGAAGATGTCTGAAAAAATTTGTTAGAATATATAACAGATGTCGCTTACATTGGTAGTATAAAATTGGTGAATTTTCGTGATTCGAATTTATGTGAATCACCTCAGTACAATTTTCTGTTGTAAATCCCCGCAACACACGTATGTGAATTTCCTAACAACAAATTGCTCTGGTTTGTAAAGATTCAACATCATTTCATTAGTTTCATTATTCAGTCTGGTGCAGTAACTTCCAGTGCTTAAAATTATCTATAGTAGAGAAATGTCTAGGGTGAAAAAAAGTGAAAACGATGATGCTTCAATTCCAAAGAAGCTAATGAAAGCAACTCATCGATTGCAGGTATTTATTTTTAAACTCAAAGAGAGGCAGCTCTTTGGGAGTTTTAGATTAGTATTCTTTCTGGAGGAAAACTTTATCAAATGTAGCGTTGTCGGAAATAAACATACTTATTATTTCTATTTTACGACTTTAACACCTTTCTCAAGGCTAACTGAAGGTAATAGTCACAGTAACTGATTATAAGATTTTCTAAAAGCAGAACAGTTTCGTTAAAAATTGTATAGCCAGATAATTAGGACTAAATATAGGGAAATTTCATTGATGTATTTGGACTTATAAGTGGTAAAAATATTGTTATTGTAATTTTCATAATATTACGTAACGCACTAGCGTTACTTACACAAACAAATAAAAACAGCACAATTCTTTGAAGTAATTTATTTAATAATATGTAATTTACATACACTAAAAAATGAAAAAAATAAATATAGAAAAACAAAATGCACATGATGCACTACATACGGTCCTGCCGTACCGCAAACATCCTCAGCTCTAGTAATTACACATGGACCGAAGAAAATCCACACGAAACATTGGAAACTCCTCATCAACATCAATTCTCTGATAATGTGTGGGCCGGAATTGTTGGAGGTCACTTGATATGTCCATATTTTTTGCCGATGAGGTTAAATGGAGAAGTATACCGCCGCTTTTTTGAAGAGAAGCTACCACTTCTGTTGGAAGGAGTCCTGTTGCAATTAAGATTACAAATGTATTTTATGCACGATGGTGCTCCAACACATTTCAGTTTAGTTGCTCGTGAGTTTTTACACGGTGCGTATCCAAATCGGTGGATAGGACGAGGAGATCTACAGCCGTGGGTTCCGCGAGCTCCAGACTTAAATTATCTAGATTGTTTTTTCTGGGGTCACCTTAAATCACTAGCTTATATGACTCCCATTGAAAATGTTGACGAACTGAGAAATCATATTGTTGCAGCATTTGAGACTATTCGAAACAATTTCGGTACTCTTTAACGCACTCACCAATCAATGCAACGGAAGATAGAAGCTTACATTGCAGTTGAAGGCGGTCATTTTCAATTTTTATAAATTAATTTTGTTGTATTAGTACGTTTTATTGTATGAACTTTTAATTTACTATCAAATATCCCGTAACTTTAAAACTAAGCCATTTAAGACATTCATTCATATGAACTTTTATGACCATAATAACACTAGGAATCAGTCCATAAAATTTGTATATATATATATAGGATCACTCTGTATATACCGGTGACAAAGGCGATATTAAGGAATAAATATAATAAATTATCTCTTGGTAACTCAGGGAATATAGTTATGACTTTATTGAAATCCTATCTGAATAAGGACCATACTCTATATATTGACAATTGGTAGACAAGCCCAAATCTCGTTTCTTACCTCCATAAAAATAAATCTAATTGCTGTGGAACGGTGAAGAGAACAAGAAAAATATGTCAAAATTTCAAGGAAAATTGCAAAGAGGTGAACCACATCCAAAGCAACCGACACGATGGTCGCTGTAAGATAGCAAGATAAACGCGAAATGAACATGTTTACATCGTGCCATATAGACGAAATGAAGAATAGAAGGATACAGAAACTGTAATTAATACCTGATTATAATGAAAATATGGGTACAGTTGATAAATCTGATATAATACTGGCGTCCATAGAAACTGTGCGGAAATCGGTCAAATGGTACAAAAAAGTTTTCTTCCATTTACTAGACTTGGTTATGCTGAATTCTTACCAACTGTACAAAACGAACAATCCTGAGTATGTGCCGGTATCAGCATACCATTTGAATCTTGTCAAACAAATTATACAAAAATATCATACATCCCTTCAATCAGTTAGTAGAGGTCGCAGGTCAGTGGCAGTAGACAATGATATTCGTACCTGTTTTGGGCGAATGTGGCTGGGTTTTGACACTTCTGCGTAATCACGGGTCGTAAATCCGTAATAACTAAATTTTGTTGAATCGTCGTTAGTTCAACTTTTGAATAGAAGTTCTTCCCTTGCTCAGTGGTTCGCAGAATAAAAAAAATACTTGTTGAAGGCACAACACTCTTTAATTATTAAGTAATAAACAAAAACTAAATTTCCATAAGCGACAGCAAATATATAATTACAAAAACTCGGTTACATATCTAATTTCAGTAACGCTTGAAGTTGCTTGGAATAGCGCGTGTATTCCCCTTGATGGATCTTAGCAAACTTAACTATATTCTCAAAATGTATTAGGCAAGTAAAGGTAAATGCCAATCATAAGACACTTACGATTGGTCGAAACAAGCTAGTTACATGGTTTTACCCAGACGTGACTTGAGATAAATCGTGTCTCCGAAATGGTATTGTTTAATACCAAAGGCCCTTAATAATGCGACCGTAATAAAACTTTGTAAAGGGTTCGTCTGGTTTAACGGACAACGGCGTGTTTATTACAATAGGCGGGAAACTTTTGATTTGAACATTAGAAGGCTTAACTGATGTGCCTATACATGCGATGACCTTAGCGGCTATACCATAAGTAGGAATAATACAAAAATAGTAAAAGGCCTGAATAAATAACCATCAACTAAGTTGATAAATTTGTGTTAAATACATTTCTAAAAGGGATGTTATAATATTGGGGTTAATGCTGTCATAAACGTTAATAACGGGCAATGCCTGGTCCCTCTGAATGAAGTGATAAAATTCAAAATTAAAAAGAAATCTTAGAATACATAGAATTACATGCATAGAATTAAATTGATTAACTAAAAAACTTATTAATTAAAAACGTTGTCCAGGTTTCTGGACAGTACCTTTAATGAGAACTAAGAAATCTGTTAGTAAACGATGTGTGGTCTGCGCAAAACGTATAAGAAGATCGGAATGAAGATACATGTGCTCACAGTGCGATGTTGCTATATGATTTATCCTGTGTTTCAAACTGTACCATACCAAAAAGATTTATTGGGCTTGAGCTTTAGTTTTCTTATTAATATTTACTCATTTACTCCGTTTTCCATAAAAATGTTTGTTGCGTTTTTTATGTTATAAATATAATATTCTCACTATTTGTTAGATATTTATTTTTCCTATAACAAAATGAACGTCATAAACTCTCTGCATCTCAGAAAAGGGCGATAGAGCAATTTTTGATCAGAGCGAATTTGGTGAAGAATACTCCTGATGAATAAACTCGCACGCGACGATTTTAGCGTGGCTGATGCGAGCTTCCGTATTCAGCTCTAGCGTAGCGAAAGGGTTAAAATGGAAAACATTTTCACATTCTTGCCACAGTCAGAATTTATGCATTTGAAATTGCTCTCTGTTTGCGACGTTGAAATAAGTACTAGCAGGAGTTAAACTTTGTGAAATTGATAAAATATCGAGTCAAAAAAACTTTTATTTTTAAGAATGTTATGAAGTTACTGCATGCGTTCAGTTACAGGAAGAGTACGTTGAACATTAGTAGTAATTGTTTTACGAAGGGGGGTCTGATAATTGAGGTAACTAACACAGAGATGGCGCGATAATCTACTTATGCGTGTCATTTGTCAAATCTATCATATGCTGTAAAAGTTTGAGCCAAAAACGTTGCGTCCGTTGTCTCTTACATTTGTTTAATGTAAACGTGTTGCGTTTTTGTAAGTATGGACAAAAACTACTGTGGTTGAACATATCCATATTGCCGAAAAAAAAACCCAAAGAAATTAAAGAAGAGTTGGATAATGTTCACTGCGAATCTGCGCCATCATTAAGACAGTTTGTTTCTGGGTGAATGAATTTAAACGTGGCCATAGGAGGATCGAAGGTGGACCGAGAGCAGGACGTCGGAAGGAGGCTACCACTGACGAAATGATCAACAAGGTTCATGATCTTGTTCTAAATGATCGTCGATTAACGGTGCGTGAGATAGCAGCGACTATAAGTATATCTAAAGAACGTGTCTGTCATATCTTACATGAACACTTGGGTATGAGAAAGCTCTCAGCAAGGTGGGTGTCATGTCTGCTAAGTGTGGCCCAGAAACGAATGCGCGTAACAACTTCTGAGTACTGTTTGACCGTTTTTAAGCATAATCTCTTCTAATTTTTGCGCCTATATATTACCGTTGACGAAACGTGGATATACCACTATACTCCCGAAACAAAAGTTCAATCCAAACAATGGGTAGAAGCCGGTTGCAGTGCACCGTAGAAAGCAAAAGTAATTCCATCAGCTAACAAGGTTATGGCCACCGTGGTTTGGGATGCTCGCGGTGTTGACTTTATTGGGAATTTACATTAAGTGACACGCTACCATGCGGTGAATTTTGGAATAAGAGTTGGAGGTATACTTGTATTATTTATTAGGTTCTATCATGTGTAAAACTGTATTGTATTTTCATGTTTTCCTTGGTATTTTATATTTTCGCTACGGTTTTACGACAAATTTGTCTGTCTAAACATCACCCAACACCCATCACCCATGGTTAGCATATTCTCCAGATGATATTATTTTTGAAAATAATACACCGAAAAAATTATTAGAAATAAAATGTCCACACAGTGGAAAAGATAAAAGTGCTGTAAATTGCACCGATTCATGTAATTATCTGACATTGGAAGAAAGTAATACATCAAAAATCATTCATATTATGCGCAAATTCAGTTAGGAATGACCATATTAAATTTAAACGAGTGCAACTTCTTTATATTTGCTTCATATGACTCGAGTTACATTAATATTACAGTGACTTTTGATAAAGTATATTCATATAATTTAATTACAACTTTAAGAAACAAGTTGGAAATAAAATGATGCATGTAATATGTAAAAATAAAGATTAAAAGAAAATTTGAACTACTTTTCAATTTTAAAATTGCTCATGATGTATTGGAGATCATTAAATAATATGCAATAAAAAATTATTGTATACAAAGTTATTCACAATAGCATGAAACAGTATATAAGTTTTATTTAGCGATTTGTGCTAATGAATTCTACAAATCCAAAACAATTTCCATGTTATTTAACAGCTCGAATTAAATAATTGGTGGTCAAAAAGCTTTATTATCAGTATAATATTCTTACATGTTCGAGTACGTAGATGAAGTAGAGCTTTAAAGAAACATGTTTCTTGACGAAGAAATTAAATCAACATAAAATAAAATCCCGAACCAACTTCGAAAACACTTGTTAACACAATACGCTATACCGCTCAAATATCATTAGGCATAGGGAATACGTATGAGTACATACGATGTATATGTATATGGAAAAGCCGATCCAATGCCGGCGAAGACCGCGACGGCCGGCAACGATTGTCTCCGATTGTTTCGCAAATACAAGTTAGCAGTAATCATTTGACCATCGACATGGGTGCTTGTAATGCGTTCTAAAATAACATTTACGAATTGCAAGGGATTTGCTTTTCTTATTTCTCTCAGTAGATGCAGGCAATTTTTAAGCTGAGGTGCGTCGCATAAACAAAAGCGTAATTCTAATAAAATTAAAGAATAATCCTAATAAAATAAATAAAAAAGGATTCTAAAAATTATAATAAATTATACAAGAGGTTCAAAAATCCCTCCTTGCACAGCAAGACATTGTCCTAGGCGGTCGTAGAAATTAGCTCTTACATTTGCTAACATGTCGGCAGTTAATGAATTTGCAGCCTCAGTTATTTTTTCTCTCAAGGCAACTAGATCTTCTGCTCTACCAGCTTCATGAGTATAAACAATATTTTTTAGATATCCCTACAAAAAGAAATCATTTGGAGATAGATCAGGAGATCGTGGGGCTATTTAATGTTTCCTGTTCCAGTAATAAGACGGCCAGGAAAAGTATTTCCTAGAAATTCCTTTACCCTCACTGCATTATGTGCTGGACAGCCATCATGTTGAAACCAAACGATTTCCTGATTTATTCCAATGCTTTGAATGGCGGGAAGTATTTGATTTTTCAGTAATTCGAGATACTTGTCGGCATTTAATATACCATCAATAAAATAGGGGCCTATAGAATGGTCACCTAAAATACCTGCCCAAACGTTTAGTTTTTGAGGATACTGAGTGCGATTTGCAAAATGCCGGTGTTGATTTTCCGAAGCCCAATATCGAAGAACAGAGGGATTGTGCTTTCCGTGCAATGAAAAAGTTGATTCATCGGTGAAGAGAATATTTTTAACGAAATTTTCATCTCGATGTATCTTTTCCATAACGTCTTGACAAAACTCCATTCTCCGGAAATTGTCTTCGGGAAATATTTCTTGAGTTTTCGAATATTTGAAACATTTTAAACCATTACGTTTCCAAATACGTGAAATAGTTGTGTTACTTATACCCAATTCCTCGGCAGCACTTCTAGTAGATCTCGTGTTATCAATTTCCACAATACTACAAATTAATACATCCCGCCGTTCTCTTTCCTCAATTTTTTGTGGTGATACCTCTCTTGGTTTGAATTTCGTACAGTTATTGAGACAGAAACAAGTTTCAAATTTATTTATAATATTATACATTTTTTATCTGCAAGGTACAGAACGGTCTGCAAAAGTCAGCGCAAACAAATTCATGCATCCATTGCAGACTTGCCAGCATAAAACCATTTTACTAACTGAAGCTTTTCAGTGGGTGTATAAAGAGCCATTATACATTAATTTTATTGTACGCTTTCAAACTGTAACAGCCGCAGCTAGACTGAATGCAAAATTTCCAGTCAATCGGTATCGGAGACAATCGTCAGTCGTCGCGGTCTTCGCTGGCATTGGACTGGCTTTCTCATGTACGTATACATTGTATGTACTCATACGTTGATTCTCTATGCCTAATGATATTTAACACATACGGTATACAAAACTATAAAGGTATACCTCCATTCGACGTCATCTTGGCAACGAATGTGGCGCCACCATCGGTAATGCTAATTCCCAATAGATTATTTGCAAAAGGGTAAAACAATTACAGGCGAATACTACGCGTCGTTATTGGACCAGCTGAGTGATAAATTAAAGGAAAAGCGACCGGATTTGGCACGAAAGAAGGTTTTGGTTCATTATGACAACGCACCGGCTCATGCATTGAATATTGTCGCGACAAAATTATTTGAATTGCGATTCAAAATACTTCATCATGCACGTTACAGTCCAGACTTAGCTCTATCTGATTTTTCTTGTGTTCCAGCTTGAAAAAATGGCTAGGTGGAAAGCGATTTTCATTTAATGAGGGGGTGATTGCAGCGTTTGATTCGACCTATTATAGTGAAGGCCTTAAATGACTTGACCATTGTTGGAACAAGTGCATCGAATTAGAAGGGGATTATGTCGAAAAATAAATGTAAAAAACTGGAATAAAGTATCTTCTTTTCATAGTTTTCAGACTACCCTCGTATAACTGTTTTCTCAATAAAATATTAAGTAAAAATTTTGAATTGTATCAAAACATCCTTATATCTTTACCATCGTATGTTGTTAAATCAAAGAGTCAAACTTTCTTAATCCAATAAAAACTGTTATGTATGAAAAAGAATACAAACAATAAGTTAGACATCCAGCGGAAACTCGTTAGCTTCTTTTATAATGCATTAAATGTTTCTTTGCTTTTTAAACTAGTGCATCTATAGTACGTATTGTATATAAAGCGTAAGTAAGTTCGATGACAAGCAATAAAGTGAGTAATAACAACCACGACAACAGTAAAAAGTGTTGAAATAGACATCGTAACGTCCGTATTATAAGGCAACGCAGAAGGAATAATGATCACGCTTACGCTAAATAAAAAAAAAGAGGAGAAACTTCGATGCACGCGTTTATATATAGGATATAAACATATGCTAATACAGAGGTAAAATTAGCATAATGTAACCGCATTTTGTTTAGGAATAAGAAATAAAGGCACATCTCCAGACAGCTGGTTTGGAATGTGAAGTTCCGTGAAATAATAAGTAAATGTTCTGAAATCGCAGCAGCTTTCCTAGGTATTCACGCATTTCGAATTTTCTCATTTTATGTTGTCTCAGGTCAGTATTTATTTTTACATGTCTGGGCGCTTTAAGTCTTCGGCGTTTGTTTCGTTTTGAAGTAATTCTCTCCATTACTGATTCTGAAATATTTAGAAACTATTACAAAGCTCCTAGATTTAAAAAAAAGTAGTTTTCTTGTAGTGAAAAAAATTCTGTTTGTTAAATGCATAAAAAACACAACATTTCACACAAAATAAAGAAAGAAAAACGGATTATTTCTTTTATTTATTATGTAATCTACTATAATAATTATAAATTGGAGACAATAATTAGTGTTTTTAAAATTTTTGATTTCACTATCCGATAAAATATTTAGTAGATTTTTACGGTCGGTTTCAGTTTCGAAATGATAACAGAGTTTTAAGCAGCAATATATATATATGGTATAGTTCCTACGAGAAGAGCACAGTATAATTACCAATATTTAAACGTATCTAATTATTAGTACACCAATAATTTATAACTAGTATATTGCTTTGAAGAATTGCAATCCGCTGAAGACCCAATATTTTGTAAAATATTGAGATAATTCGCATAAGCCACGGCCCTATAATATAGAAGCCCCAGAAGATCATTTAGAGAAGATAGGAAACGGGTGTAATGAATGTAGCAAATTCTCTTATCAAGATATTATTCGAAGAACTTTGTTGTGTTAGGAGGAAACCCAATGTTAAAGCTGAGTTACATTACACTTTATTTTGTACTAGAAACTTGAACAACAACAATAGAGGGCGCCAAACGTTGAGTGAAATTAGAAAAATTAAGTTGAAAACCAGACAGTATGAACTAAAACGTTTATTCAAAATTCAGTTCTCGACAAATAAAACGGGACACGCTTTATTACGATTTTGGCTTAATTTTATTTGTGTAAGAAAGTCTTTTTCTAAAACAATTAATGTTATGAATTTCCTTGTCATTACATATGCTATAAATGTCAAATTATGTATGGCAAGACGCAGTAATAAGCAAAATCTTCATGGGCATAGCAACAGGGAATTATTTCGAATAGTACAAACGGCTTGGGCAGAAATACCTGAAAATCACGTCATTAATTTAGTAAGATCAATGCCTGAAAGAATTAATGCTGTGATAGAGTTAGTAGGTGCTCTTACAAAATATTAATTTTGATAACACTTTTATGTTATTATAACTTTTAATAAAAGGTTTTTTTTAACTCTTCATCATTTAAGTAAATATGATTTAATTGTGGTTTTGAAATTTGGGTACTGTCAAACCGATAAATAACATTTTTCATCTATTGCTAACTTCAAATCATACCAATAGCTGTAATACTGACTTACAATAATTAAAAAAAGTGCCCGTTTTATTTGTCGAGGACTGTATTACGACTATTTGATTTGTTTAAATACAAGAAGCCCAGTTGGTATAAATGAAATGGTGTTTAATGCGCAAGTCTAGTATGGAACTTGTACGAAAAATAGAACTGGGCCTAGTTTTGAGTTTTGTAGTTTAGAAACTTTGATGTGTTTCTTCTAATTTACATTATCAAAGTTCCTCAAGTACAGTTACGGCCCCTACAAACTAAGACAGTTTGACAAACAATAAATGTTGGCTTTGTAACATGGTCTTAAAATTGAGGTTTATAAAATGTCACCTAACTGAAAGAAAGTCAGTGGCGTATAAAATTAAAAATTTGAGAAATGGAAAAATTCAAATATAAATAATGTTATAACGCTAAGAAATAAGTAATTAAACTTCTAGTTTCAAAAAATTCTTTTATTGTAAATACCACTACAATATTGTTTCGCCATACAATGGCTTCATCAGGTGGATGAATACTGAATATGTACAATGCAAGTTAGAATATTTATGTGAAAATTATTGGGGAATGGTGGTGGAAAAATTTTTACAATCTTAAATTTAGTAGAGGGGAGTTGTTTAAATCTAGTTGGTCATTTAAAGCTAATCCTAAACTATTGTATCTATTAATTTCTAAGTTTTCTAACAGGTTAAGTTTTTTACTTTTTCCTTGAACGTGTAAAATTTTGAAGTCTATATTAAATCTATGATTAATTTCTAAACAATGATTTGCAAAAGTTGAATCTGTTTTCTTTTCTTTATGGCTTCTCTCGTGTTCTTTCATCCTAATTTTGAATGTCCTCCCCGTTTGTCCTATGTATACCTTATTGCAATCTTCTCATGTTAACTTATACACACCAGAGTTTGATTCTTTGTCTATTTTATCTTTGTTATTTTTAATAAAGTTCTGTATAGTATTGTCTGTTTTAAATGATATATGTTCGTTATTAACTTTTTTAATGAAAGTACCAATTTTTTCTCAAATTTTTCCTAAGTAATTGAATTGTAGGAATTAATTATCTTGTGTTTTATTTTTGGGTAAACCGAGGAAAGGGTTTTAGATTTTTGTTGGCTATTCAAGATGTTATTGATAATATTTATAGAGTAACCATTGTTTAAAGCTGTTGTATATATTCTATTTAGTTCAAGGTCGAAATTACTATTACTCATAGGTACATGAATTAATCTATATACCATTGATTGGTATGCTGACGATTTGTGTGTTATAGGATGAAAAGAATTAGCGTGTATTGTGGTATCTGTATGTGTTTGTTTATGGTATACAGCGAACTCGTGTTTATTAGTTTTGTGTGATATGGTTAAATCTAGAAAATTAATGCTTTTGTTTATTTCTGTTTCCATAGTAAAATTTATTTTGGGGTGAATAGTGTTGATATAATTATGTAAAGTTTTTAATTGTCTATCTGAACCGTTAAAGCAAATTAATATGTCATCAACATACCTAAACCAATATACACAATTACCAAATAGGGGATGTGTACTAATTATAGTTTCTAAATTATTCATGAAAATTTCCGCTAATAAAGTGCTTAGTGGGTTTCCCATTGCTAGACCCTCTGTTTGTTTATAAAATCTCTTTTTAAATTGAAAATAATTTTGTTCCAGGCACGTTTGTAAAAGCTGTAAAATTTCGGTCTTTGTGACAATGTTCGTGTTTTTACGTTCTAGTTGTAAAGTAATTAAATCTATTACCTCCTTACAGAAACAGAAATAACCTTATAGAAACAGAAATAAACAAAAGCATTAATTTTATAGATTTAACCATATCACACAAAACTAATAAACACGAGTTCGCTATATACCATAAACCAACACATACAGATACCACAATACACGCTAATTCTTTTCATCCTATAACACACAAATTCTCAGCATACCAATCAATGGTATATAGATTAATTCATGTACATATGAGTAATAGTAATTTCGACCTTGAACTAAATAGAATATATACAATAGCTTTAAACAATGGTTACTCTATAAATATTATCAATAACATCTTGAATAGCCAACAAAAATCTAAAACCCTTTCCTTAGTTTACCCAAAAATAAAACACAAGATAATTAATTCCTACAATTCAATCACTTACTTAGGAAAAATTTCAGAAAATATTGGTACTTTCATTAAAAAAGTTAATAACGAACATATATCATTTAAAACAGACAATACTATACAGAACTTTATTAAAAATAACAAAGATAAAATAGACAAAGAATCAAACTCTGGTGTGTATAAGTTAACATGCGAAGATTGCAATAAGGTATACATAGGACAAACGGGGAGGACATTCAAAATTAGGATGAAAGAACACGAGAGAAGCCATAAAGAAGAGAAAACAGATTCAATTTTCGCAAATCATTGTTTAGAAATTAATCATAGATTTAATATAGATTTCAAAATTTTAGACGTTCAAGGAAAAAGTAAAAAACTTAACCTGCTAGAAAACTTAGAAATTAATAGATACAATAGTTTAGGATTAGCTTTAAATGACCAACTAGATTTAAACAACTCCCCTCTACTAAATTTAAGATTGTAAAAATTTTTCAACCACCATTCTCCAATAATTTTCACATAAATATTCTAACTTGCATTGTACATATTCAGTATTCATCCACCTGATGAAGCCATTGTATGGCGAAACAATATTGTAGTGGTATTTACAATAAAAGAATTTTTTGAAACTAGAGGTTTAATTACTTATTTCTTAGCGTTATAATGCAGTTTCAACAAGTATCTCCTTCGTCAATTAACTATATAAATAACGTTTTTGCAAGAATATATGCGTTTTTAAAATGAAAATGCATTCCAGTTTGTTTTTCATGATGAAATCTGGATTTTTCATGATGGAAGCTCTCCAAAACCACGGCAAGATGAAAATATTAAATCTGTAAAAGCAAAACAAATAGGTGGCAAAAGGTATTAATTATTTAAAAAGTATTGGCATGGGCAATATATCATTGACTTTTATCGTGTTTTTATCAACATTTATTTCATTTGCGATGTGCCTAATGCTCATGCCGTCTAGCCTAGTTCTAATTATCGACTTTTGCAGTTCGTTTAATTGAGGCATTATGAAAATTGTGTACGCTTCTGACTTACAATAAACTGACACTAACATAATCATACCGAATAAAAGTCAAATTTACAAATCGAATTTACATACGAATGTGTCAAATGTCGGTGTCTTAGTTTGTAGCGGTCACAACATCTAGTTTGAAAGCTTGTCAAAGTTTCTGGACGAAAAAAGTGTAACATAACTCAGCCTTTAGATAATTTGTAAATGTGAAGAGATCGATCTATTGTATCAAAAGTTTTGTTAAAATTAGTACGATTCATATAAAAATGTTAAGGATTATCAAGATATCCAGAAATTGAATTACAAGGACGATTCATAAAGTAAGTTCATAAAGTAAAACATTTGTTATAGCGATGAATCAGCTTTTTAATGCTCTCTTCATAGAACTCTGTCGCCTGTGAAGTAAGCCATGCTGTAACAAAGTTTCACAGTAGACTTCAGTGTTTATTGTGGTTCATCGTTCCATAAAGTTTACAAGAAGGACGCCTTTCTTGTCCCAAAAGACAGTGACTATGACTTTTCTCGCAGAAAAAGTTTGACGGCACTTTAAAGGTTTCCTCGAGTAAGAGCGACCCCACTGAATTGACTGCCTTTTCGTCTCAACGATGATGTAGGCAACTCAAGACTCATCACCTGTTACGATAGGCCTGAGGAAGTACTAGTGTCAACGTATCAGAAAAGTTAGTGCCGATCCCATTCTCTTTGTTTTATGGTCTTCGGTAAGAAGTTTTTGCACCCATCGTGAGCTAAATTTGTGGTAACTTAAATCTTCAGTAACAACCTCGTACAAAACTGTAGGTGCGTGAAATTTGAGGGAAAAAGGCATTCAGTTCTGTGATTGTGAATCACCGTTTTCAACAATTTTCTTTCTTCGACTTTACCCACTAGTTCGTTCGTCACAACAGTTGGTCTTCCACTCCGTTCTTCATCATGGAAAGATACGATACCATCTTCTAACGATACTGTCATTCATAACATTTTCACAATAAACAGAACAAAGTTCACGATGAACCTCAGTAGTCTTCATGTTCTTTGCACACAGAAATCGGATAACAGCAGGCAAATCACAGTAGGCGGGATTTTAAACGACCAAAATAGCATGAAAGAATGTCCGAACGATTCTCTCGCTTATACAAATAAAACACACTTTCACTATATATAAAGCTTTGTAATAACTGTGTTGATGATTGCAACTTAATTCGCATTTAGTACACAGTATATGATGCTGTTTGCTTTAGAAGCAACGAAGAACTCGCTATTTTTCTAAAAGAAACTTCCTATCAAGTAACCTTAGCCGTTCACTGTTAGGGGTAGGCACTTTGTCTAAGAGTTAGCAGAAATGATGTGTTTCTAGGTAAAGGACGATCTTCCAAACAATAAAATACAGACATTGACAGAGATATATGTATCTAAAAAGTGTATTTTTATGTGTTGCCAAGAGTTAAAATTTATAGCCGAGTGATGTGAACTTTCGGGTTAGAAAGCCAACCAACGGCAAAATTCCTGAGAAATTATGGAACAAATCCCCGAAAATATTAGAATGCTTTAATATACAGGGATTACGTAAAAATTGGTACATACAAGCAAAATAATATTTTACAAAGGTTCTATTGGATAGATAAGATTTCAGCACATTATACAATGAAAGTTGAATTAGCCGTTTGAGCTCATAAAGTAAGTCTGAATTCTACATCTTATCAAAACACGGCTGGTGAATATTGCTTGCGTCTAGGCCATTCTTTATCTTCTTCATTATACTGCGAATTTGTTCTATTGTTTCATATTTCCGTTTAAAGCCGAATTGATATGAAGATTATTTTCTTCTATGATAGGAGTCTTTTGGCAGGACTCTGGAGTAGATTGATCGGACAATATGATTCGTGCTGGTTTTTTATGTGTTTAACGATCATAATTTCTTGTTCTATAACTTCCACTTACTACGGAAGTTGTTGTGTATTTGTGTTATTACCTTGGGAGAGTTCTTGAAGTATTTATCGTATAATCAGTTCAGGGGCGTTATTTGGATTAATTTGATGGTTCTACATCGTTTACTCAAATTTTCTGGATAGGTGTGGTACTTCTAATACTCTATTGAAACCTTTTTTCCTGCCGGTAAATAAGATAAGAATGATTGGAATACCTAAACTAGATATTATGCAAAGGCTGTTATTTTCTGTCTACTCTTGGGCCAGTAGTATCGTAATTTGAATAGATGACATTTGGTGTTCAGGTTGCTTCATTTTGCGAGTGACCGTTCATAGTGAATATTATATAACATCCGTTGCTTTTAATCCTTTTAGGTATTCTTGTAGAGCTTAATTTTTGAAGTTGTATAACATGTTCTTGAGTTATTTTGCTACTTTGTTGTATTTTTGTCGTCAAAAAAATAACAGAAGCAATAACAAATTGTGCATGACAATCTACATCAGATTCAAGTGAAACACATTCCTCAGAAAAATGCTAAATTATTGCAAAACAGAACTTATATATTTGAACAGAGCCTTTGGATTCATTCAGCTATATTGTTAATTCGTTCAAAAATATATTTATTATATAAAAAATATATAATAAATGAATTACCTATATACACTTGCTTTAACGTATATATGAAAATACTGTGATGTGAGTCATGCGATGATCGTAATGGATGATTTCACGAGACGCGAACGTTCGAGAATTTTCCCGAACAAAAAATTCGAGAAAACCGATATACTATAAATAGCACACGACGGTGAGGAATATGATCATATAATCATTGAAGCAGAAAGCCCGGCCAAATTAATATCGCAGATATAAATAAATATAAATATTAATATTATTGTAATTAGTAATTAAGTGTTATTGTTATTAGTGTATTTTATTATTAATTTAGTATATTTTTAATTACCTTTAGTTTTATTTAAACGAACCCAAAAGAAGTTTTATCGCAATAGTATTTATTAAATAATAATGTAGAAAATGTTTCATGAATTTACCGTTTTCTATTTGTACATACGAACGTAATGTTTTTATTTAAAATATATATAGCCGTTATTATTCTCGTTCGTCGTCTGGTTTGGGCAATATACCTGGTGAGCAATATCAGCGCCTGCAGTTGGTAATAGAATACCTAGATTAGCGTTAATGTTGGGTATATTGTTACTCTTTTTGATATTTGTCATTTCTGACGAATTGTAACGACATTTAGCTGTCATAATAATGTAATTCAATTTGTTTAATTGACAATTCAATAATGGGCATTTCGTATTATATACTTTTGTTCAAATATGTAACGAAATTAATTTCAGTTTGTACAGTTCTGGATTAATAAACAGGGATTTGTACGTATTTTCATGCCATTAAAAACGTTCCTCGACATCTCTGCAGATATACACTGATGGAAAAAAGTGACGAGCACACCCTGTGTAAACTGAACGTGTCAAGATAAATGCGTAGATTTAGCGGAGCATTAAGGTTTCCTCTAGACGAGTTTGCGCAGCGAGTTTTGACTTTTTCTATCGCTGCATTTCTTACTGAGTGCCTCCGACAGCTGCAATATGTTGTCTCCAAGGAAACCGATGCGGGGAGGGAAAAACCGGTTATTGTTAGTGTGGTGGAAGCGGGTAGTTGTAGTAGTACTTTGTGCGTGATGGTAGGTGGTTATCTGAATGAGTTTGAGCGAAGAATGGTTGTGGGGATGCACATGACAGGAGTATCCTTCTGTGATATCGCGCGCCATCTCGAGCGGTCATTATCGGCAGTGCAGCGGGCATGGTGAGAATGGATGGGGCAAGGACGTACGCGCCTTCAGCCGCGAGCGAGACGACTCCGCGCGAGCACAGCACGCTAGAATCGCGCCCTTGTGCACAGCGCTTTAGCGTCGCGTACGTCTTCCTCAAGGCAATTTGGAGTCGTTTGGCCAGCAGGAAGGGAAGGCGTACTCACTACACGAACTGTACGGGGGCGTTTGCTAGAAAGTGGACTGCGAGCGCGCTGTGCGTTGCAGCGGAGTCCACTGACTCGCGAGCACCGCTGTACAAGGCGTCAGTGGGTGGAGGCTAGACATCAGTGGGTTGCCGAGTGGAGGCACATTTTGTTTTCCGACGAATAAAGATTCGAATTGAGCACTGGTGACGCGCGAATTTTGATTCATCGGAGACGTGGTGAGCGTCACCTCGAGGAGTGCATCCAACCACGCCTTATCCACCGCCAGTAGGGCATTATGGTATGGGGTGCTATTACACATGGTGGACGTACACGTCTGCTGCGTATACTGCATACGATGACGGCTCGCCGCTACGTAGATGAGGTGCTATGGCTTGTGCTTCTCTACGTTCGACGGCGCCCACGTCTTCTATACATGCACGCTAACGCCCGACCGCACACTGCACGCGTTGTCCAGACCTTTGTGGAAAAGAATCATATACAGATGCTTCCATCGCCGTCACGTTCTACGGATCTCAATCCGATCGAACATGTCTGGGATACGATCGGTCGGAGACTTCAACGTTATCCGGCTCTCCCGGGTAACGTTGAGGAGCTATGGAGGCGAGTTGAAGCAGCATGGTTGGATATCCCTCCCACTACCATACAACGACTTATTCACTCCATCCCTCGGCGTGTAGCGATGGTACGCGCCGCTCGCGGGGATACTCCTGCTATTAATGCATCCCTTCCCAGCAGGGCTGCGCCGATCTCCAGGTGAGTGTAAGTTATGCTACTTTAGTACTACTTCCAACCAAATTTCATTGCGTTAGAACCACTTCTTCAGATTATACAGGGTGTACTCGTCACTTTTTTCCAACAGTGTGTTATTTACGGTGTCTTTAATCGCAGCTTCTAATTCATATAAATCATGAAATCAGCTATGAAATAAAGTAAAGTCCAAACAAGACAAAATCTAAAGGTGTTAAGTCTGGTGAATCAGGTGGCCACAAAGCCCATCTTCATATGTGCCAAATAATTAATTGTAGTTTGTGCCGTACCTAAGTGGCGGACTTCCATCTGGTAGGAAAAATCCATTTCTTATTTCATCAACTAATTTTATTAATTAACAAACGGTTCTAAAAACATTCCACCACAACGATAAGCATTTGTTGTATAAGAAAATAGATGCTATAGTTCGCTTTCTGATAAATGCAATCCAAGCATCAATTTTTACCGGATAACAGTCTGCTTCAAAAGAAATACGACGGTTGTCCGTTGATCAAGTACCGCAGTTCTGTCAGTTGACCTAACTCGACAAGTGAAACTATGCTTCATCAGAGAAAAAGATTAAATTCAAATTTATTTCATTAAGGGTACTGTTAAACCAATGACAATAACTTTGTTGTTGGTCAAAGTTCAAATAATCTAAAACAGATTACGGATGCATGCACAATCGCTTTTTCAATGCAGTTCCATAAGAGACACCTACAAACACCACAAAATATAGCAAAACCACATTTTCATTTCCTATATAACGTATCTGTTTGAATGGATAATTTTCTAAGAGATTTGTTTGAACTAATCGCTGTTCTATTTCGAATATCTTCCACAATATTATCTGTGAACAAAGTTGGCGGTTTACAAAATTCTTTGAACCTTATCGATTATTACGATGACATTCAAATGTGCTTAGGGCTCTGGATATCTTACCGGAAACTGCTGAAGGCACGATCACAGAGAATAAGTTCATGTTCCATCTTCGTTTTGTGTTCCACTTCGAAATATTATAATGTTCTATTCTAGGGATTTTGATGCAGCCAATTACAGTCAGAAGATTTAGCTTATATATACACCCTTAGTTTTGTATAGCGATAAAAAAAAAGAGTAATGCTTTCATACAAAAAATTGCAGTTCAATGTTCACGTAGTAACCAGAAAATGAATTTTCTTTATTCGAGTCCGGTCCTGTCGCAGTTAATATAAAAGCGGCAATATGGAAATTCACCGCTACAAACAACGCTGAGATTTACATTTAGTATGGACATAGTCTTCGCTGTGACTAAGTGCTTTCGCAATGGCATTTTACACGAATATCGAATATATTGATATGATAGAAATTATATATGAAATTTATACTAGAATGTTTCCCGCGAGAGCTGTGTACCGATTTCGGGAGACACGTTGAGTAATTCCACGCTTCGAAGGTCGCGGCCCCCAAAGATCACGCGGAGTGCAACAAGCAGAAAATTTTTTTTAAATTTCATGGAAGCCGTTACAACCCTACCACAGGAAGTAAATGTGTCTCGAACAACGGTTCATAGAATTTTGAAAACTAATTTACTTCGTCCATATCATATCCATTGCGTGCAAATGTTAATGGAATTAGATTTTCCCTGCTGAGTTTCCTTTTGTGTGTGGTTTCAACATAGAGAAGTTCATCAGCAAGATTTTCGATCAGTAATTCTCTTTACCAACGAATATACGTTTACCAAATATAGTATTCTTGATTAGCATAATATTCACCACTTGGGGTACGGGAACCCCCACGATATACAACAACAAGGCTCCTCGCTAGTTAGGATATTTGGGCAGGGTTACTAGGAGAAATCGCATTGCAGCTCAACGAATTCGCGAGGAAATGTCAAATTTTATCAGCGTACATAATAACTTCCACGGTGAACATTTCAAATACCTTTTGCAAATGATTTTATGGATCTTACATCGGTATTATCGGTATTAAAGAAAAAAATATATAAATAAATCCATACAAATAATTAAAAACCAGGTATTTGAGGTTAATAATACAGGTTCCATGGACTAATTACATAAATCTAACGATCAGCAATTTTTGTTTTATTGTAAACACAATAATTTTGTCTTGAAAGAAAGTTACCGTTCAAACTACGACTACTACTTAAAGGAGTATTAATATTCACAAAAAGAACATCGCAATAAGAAGACCTAATGTACGGCTGACTATATTGCATAAATACTTTGGTAAAAAAACAACATGAGCTTATGTTAGATGTTATCATCTAAAAATATTACAAATGAAACAGACATGCAATATACATATCTGTAACTGTACACATGGACAATGCACCTCGTATTTTCAGCATTTACTTCTGCTTAAGACACGTGTTTCTGCAATCTATAGGCGTCATCAGTCAAGCTAGTGAAGCAATGTAATACAAATGATACAAATCTTTTTAAGAACAGATTTGTATCTGTATATACCGTGATATCATAAAGTTTCTAGGACGAAGATGGCTTTGCAATATAAATTGTATATCTGAACTTAAGTTAGGAACTATAACTCTGTTTTGTAAATTATTTTGACAGTGACATTATCTGTCATCCATTAATGTGTTAGAATTGCTGAAAGCAAGTTTGAACGTCGAGTTTGAAACATAGCACATTCGAGTAAATTCAAATATGGTTTACAATATAGTGCAAAAAGCGTACATGATTGAAGCCTATTTTCGGAGTGGAGTGCGAATTGATGGAATTTGGGTGTACAGTCAACGTGCATGTTTGGATGATTTTAGAGAGCACTTTCCAGAGTTAGCTGTAATTCCCAAAGATTTTTATAATTGCCTTTCCAATTGTGTTGGTGTGTTTCGTGAGACTGGTTCTGTGGGTCATAAATCACGTACTGGTAGACCAACTGTTCGTTCGGAACAAGTTATAAATGATGTTCGTCAACGTATGGTAAATGAACCCACAAAACCTTTGAAACGCCTTTCTCAAGAGATTGGACTTTCTTATGGAACATGTCAGAAAATTGTAAAGAAAAACTTACACATGCATCCGTATAAGATGCAATCACTTCAGGCTATTTTGCCGGTAGACTACCCTAGACGTCGTGCGTACTGCCAGTGGTTTGCAAATAACTTAATAGAAGATGATGACCTGCTAAATTTGTCATTTTTCTCTGATGAAGCATGGTTTCATCTTTCGGGGTATGTCAATTCCCAAAATACTCGAATGTGGAGTAGTGAAAATCCTCATATTTTTATTGAATCGTTTCTCCATAATGCGAAACTTGGTGTTTGGGTAGCAGTTTCTCGCCGCAGAGTTGTTGGCCCTATTTTTTTTAATTTCACAATTAATGCTGAGAGGTATAGAAACATTCTGAATGAATTTATTGAACAGTTGCATGATGATGAATTGCAATATGGATACTTTCAACAAGATGGTGCAACGGCACACACAACACGAGAAAATATTGCTTTTCTTCGTGAGTTTTTTGACGATCGGATCATAAGTTTACATACGGAAGTTGAGTTTCCACCACGATCACCTTGTTTGACAATTATGGACTTTTTCGTGTTTCCTCACATAAAGAATAGAATATTTAAAACTCCTGTTGCTAATTTGCAAGATATGCAACAAAGAATTATTGACGAATGTGCATTAATAACGCCCGCAATGCTGCAAAATGCCTTTAACAGCATGAAAAGGCGTGTCACATTGGGAATTGAAAATAACGGACAACAATTTCAACATTTGCTTTAATTTTGCCTTTTTTTATTAATAAAATTTTGAATACAAGCTGAGCTTGTTGTTTTATTGTATCTTTATTAAATCAAATGACATATTTATTGATGTCACGATGACACTATCAAAATAATTTTCAAAAATTAAGGTTAAGTTACCAGTATGATAATATGGATAAAGTTCAGACATATATTTTCTATTTCAATGCCATCTTGGACCCAGAAACTTTATGATATCGCGGTAGATTTACGCTGAAATCGCCTACAAGATATAGCAAATTTCGTCCTATAAGGTGGCACTATTTAATAAGTGACATCTGACGGACGAAAGAGACTATGCCGAAAAAGACGACCTTTCGCTTGATCAGCTATGCTGGTACAGAAGCGAAAAGATACGTATAAGTGTAGTCCATTAACACGAGCCAGATGGCGGTATATACGAAAAGGTTTAAATATATCAATACGTTATGCACGTATGCACGTTATGCACGCCTATAGATGGCAGAAGCACGTGTCTTAAGCAGAAGTAAATGCTGAAAATACGATTTGTATTGTTCATGTGTACAGTTACAGTTATGTATATTGCATGTCTGTTTCATTTGTAACAAATGCGTAATACGTGCATAACGTATTGATATACTTAAACCTTTTTGTATCTAAAAATATGTTTAGAAATTTTTTCAATTTTGATTGCAGGTCCATGAACTTGAATTATTAGCTGTATTTTGGTAAATATCGGATAAACAAAGATATGCACCGACTTATATTTTGGCCTTAAAAATTTGGACGAATTAGAAACAAATTTCTTTTTTGATTTTTAGTTAGGCATTTATACGTATTCTTCAGATTCGCATAGCTTAGGCACTATTAAGGGTAACTCTGTATATATTATTAATTTCAGGATCTTTTGTGAGTATAAATCCGAGATTTAATAATAATTATAAAAGCTTTTAATTTATTACAACATTTATACATTATAGAATTCATTCCAATGTTGCCTAATATAAAAGTAAATGCCTAAACGTGGCCATTTACGTACGTGTATATTCTTTCAGTAGATTTCTGCATACAATAATACACGTTCTCATTGCTTTCCAATAAGCACATAATAATAAAAGGGAATACGAAAGATTCACATCACGTCTTACAAAATGATACGACAATAAGTCGTAAGCGTTCGAACGTCTTCAAATAAATCGATAAGTATCACTGAAGTAGACAATGTAATGTTAGAACTACAATTAGATTGCGCTCTGGGTCGTCGACCGATTCGATTACAGGACACTCACTTCATTGTTGACGGAGAATTTTGAAAAATTATATTATACATAATTAAACGTCATGAGCGTATCGTTATTTGTTCCATTAGGTTTGAAACGGCCGTATTTCGCATTACCTTTGTTACTGTCTGAGGAGTAGTATATGTTAAAACGGTTCGTACCGCGACTCTGATTGAAGGCTCCGCGCCAACTGATGTCAATAGGTGAAGCGTCCAGGAGATGATCGCTATTTCTATTTTTCAGATTTCTTCGATTCACTTCAGTTATTTCTGGATGTTATGTTGAGCAGCAGACAGACGACTGAATTTAAATACAATTCTTGTTTACATATACATTATGCGATTAAAGAATCATAAATAAATGAAAAGATGTGATTTTTCACCTTTGTTAATGCTGATACATATTTAGGTATCAAACGTGGTAAAACATGTGCTTTGGAATATACGAAGGCAATTTTGAATATCGTTTCTCTCTATTTTATTGTCTGTATGTATGTATTTACAGAGCCTGTTATTTATATGATATTTATAACTTTTCGATTCTCATTATTATTGTCAGTTTTTGAATATAAATAATGTCTTTTTTCATTATTTATGTGCTTATTTCTTATTTGTACATAAGAGAAAATATTTTCAAATAGTTGAATTTATATAATATCAGATCAAGGCCCGGTTCTACATGAGTCAAAATAAAACTATTATCGGAATAAAATAAAACAATTTATATTATATAATAGAATTTCATCAAGTAAATGCTGAAACAATTCTATAAATTCAGTTATCCAATACTTTAACATAGTTCTTACTTTATTTTTGATTTATTTATACTTACCGTTCTATGCGTATTTATTAACTCCCGTTTTAACTATACCAAAAAATATACAAATATACATTTTATATTGGTAGTATAATTGACAGATTAATGTCAATTTGTGGATAATAAATAAAGACCAGATTATAAGCAGATTGCATAAATTTGCATAGTATATATATATATATATATATATATATATATATATATATATATATTGTAAATTATTTGCATCTTTTAGTAGTAGTAGTAATTCAGCATTTTTGCATATTTCAATTATCCGAGTTTTATTTATTTATTAAATCAAATTTATTATAGGTATTACTAAAAATATCTCGTGGATATAACGTGGATGTATGTAACAAACAAACAAAATTAGCCAAAAAAAGACAGCCCTCTTTAAATTAAAAATAGCATTTTATTAAGCCTCTTCCCGTTACTTTTCCGATAAGCGTCTCCAAGAATTTATTAATGCTCTTCTCATACAGCCAGACCGAGACAAAATTCCAGGAAAAGGTAATACCTTAAAACTTCTAAGTTAATACAAAAATACATTTTACCAGAAAATTAAGAGTATATGTGTTTTTTGCTATTCGGAGAAATTTATTCCCATATTAAAAAGCAATTTTATTTTAAACGTCATTTTACGTTGGCTTTTGGAAGTGTAAACTTGTGACTTGTGATATATAATAGCAAAAATGCAGAAAATAGTGACTGTGCCTGCATGGATTGCACCTTATTCAGAATTACGTATGGATGGAGAAAAAGTGTTTTGCGTAGAATGCTGCAATATTGTGAGTAAAATTTTAAGTTTGTTTCCTCTTATTAATTAATTAATTAAGTTTTTAATTTTTCCTTTATATTTTACTAACATTTATTTTATGAGCAAACAACCGATGATGTGATATTTTTTTTTGCGGATTACAAGTGAGAGAACATTCCAAGTCGACCAACATCAACTTCTAGTTTATGTTATAGAAGGACACAGCGGTATCGTTGGTAAGCAGATTGCATAAAAATACAACATTGGTAATTGATATTTACTAAAAGCCATTATTCAAGAAAACACACTGATGCACTGATACAACATCAAAATTTGAAAAAGACAAAGCTTGGGCAGAAGGTGCAGATTTATTTAATAAAAAAAAAAGACACTGCTAGATTCTATTCTAATATGGATACAGTTAATAGATCCAATAACATTTTGAAATCGTGCTATCCTATAAAATCTTAGTTTGACTTTTTCCAAATCTTCTGCATTTTTTGGCATATATCTGGTGTCCTTGAAATACAGGCAACGTATGAAAAATAGAAAGATTAAATTATTTAGAATATATACCAAAAATATTTTCCCAAAATTCCCTCTCATAAGCGAGAAAAAAAATGACAAAGATATTTAAAAAAATGTGTAACACCACTGTGCACTGAATATCTTATATATACTATCGGAGACGATAACTTAAAGGTGACCCACAATATAGTTTTCTTATCGTTCGTCTTGCTTTAAGTATCGCTGTGTTGTCAATCGTTACGTACGTTCGATACAATTTTGCATTTAAAGATAATAGATTGTATGCCCGTAAAGCACACATATTGCATGCTCCTTTAAAATGTCAGCTTTAAAAATTTGCAGGTATAAATTTTTAACAGCTGACTCAGGTTATCGAACCCTTACCATAGCAAAACTTATCAGTTTAATAAATATATACTTTGACGCTTTTGAGTACAATGGGGCATTCTGAATCCGATATTCTTATTTTATATTTCTTACTTCTAACAAGGTATCTTAGCATATAGGATATTATAGCTTTTATAACATCGACAACTGTTACGTATGTAAACATGCGGTGTGTTTCAATAGAGGTACATATTTACATTCTGAATATTTTGAATTCATAGGCGGCACATATTAGAATTTTCAGGGAGTTTCTCTCCATTTTTCATATGTTGTCTTTTTATTTCAATGGTAGCCCGTATATATATATATATATATATATATATATATATATATATATATATATATATATATTGAAAAGAGGCTGAGGAGAGAGTTATTTTTAATGTTCCTCGGTATAATAATAAGTAAATAATAGTACTTCAACTGATAGATTATGTATGTATTGGGCGCCTTAATTTGAACTTTTAATATTTTGGTCTACCAACTGATAGTACGCAGTATCTTCGATTACAAATAGATTACTGAAGATACTGAATTTATTAGACTCTTATCCCTGGATCATCGCAAGTAATTACACTCTTATAAAGCTTATAAATAATAAATTAACAATATAATTGCGATAGATTTAGCTACGCTTAGATAAATAAAAAAAAAACTTCTTTAAAATAACAAGTATAAAATATTTATTCAACATAAGATATCTATACACTTAAATGTGCAACTTAGCTAAATGGCAAAGTAAGGTATTATAAATTTATGTTTGTAATAACATATGTGAATAATTGTGGTTATGTTTACCAGTTGTTGTTTTATAAGCAAAGACTATTATAATATAAATAAGTTAAGAATGTTAAATGGTAAGTACTATAGGAATCTCACTAGAAAATATTCTTTACGTTAATTAATCAAGATAGTTATTCTTTCAAAGCAAAATCAAGATATCTTAAGTAAATTTTGAATTGATAATAAAAAATTATTTGTTAAGCTTTTGCAAGATAATAACTCAACCTGTGATTTGTGGAAAGGGGCAGCAATGTGACTGGATATCTACGGCAAACCAGGATATTCGGCCAGGCAGGAAAGGAAAAGATATTCTTGAATGGTTCAGGTATTTTCTGTGTAAGGCTCGATGTTGGATATGATACAATAGTAATAATGCAGGTACGTAAAATTTTATTACGTTCAGTAGTTTCGATGTTCGGTGACAAACACCAAATAATGCTATAGTAGTTTTCTAGCAAGTAACCGATTTTTATCTGGTAAAAATTGTGTCAAACATTGCTTTAGTACTATGGGCACCTTTTGTATATATTTTTGAATTTATATCACTAATATTTCTGTATTTAATAAATTTTAAAAACGCAGAACTATATTTTCGATACAACGCTATGCAATTTTCTAATACCGACGGCAACCTTCATTTATTTTTGCCAAAGCCTTTTTAGAAAGCAAAAATTATCTTGATTTATACTTTTTAAAGCAAGTTATTTTAATTAAATTATAAATGTAATAATGATTTTTATAAAAAGATAATATTAATATTTGAATTTACATGCATATATGAATTGATTTTAGATGTTAGGTTGGGTTACAAGTTTGAATATAAATATAACCTGTTCGCGGTTTTTCTATGTTTGAAAAATGGGCGTGTTCAATTAGTATCGATATAAAATTCAAATAAAAATAAATTAAATATCTTTTTTTTTAATTTCGCGTAATTGACTTGAATGACGAAAATGAAAATTAAAAATATAAAAAGCAAATTTTGTAGTAAATAAAATATGTAATTTAATCTGAAATATACAAAGTTGTCGTGATATTAATTCAGTTAACATTTCGACACTAATTTTACAAGTTGTGTCCACCAAATGCAGTTACTCAATAGGATGTTTCCCTTATGTTAATTTCTACCTTCTCAGTTACAGTTAGCTGGAATAACCAAGTTGTACGTATCACAAAAAATATATATATACAATGTGTCCGGGAAAATGTAGGAAATCTCTCGGATTCAGATAGAACATTAAAAAATAAGATGACAAGTTCCCATAATTTTTTTCCTAGCGGCCCTCCCTACGGAGATACGGCCTCCTAAAGGACGCCACTGGAAATCAATTTTTCTTGAATAACTTTTAAACTACTTATTATAATTTAATGAAAATTTAATATGATAAACAGTAGTATGACGCATAGCAATAGGCAAAGAAATACAGATATAAGGGAGAAGTGTCAAACGGATGACGTAGTCAGATGGATACGGAAAAGAAGAAGAGAATGGAACCACCATGTCAGCCGAATGACTCCCGACAGAATGGCCAGAATAGTACGAAACAACATACCTCACGGAAGAAGATCCATAGGACGACCACGAAAACGCTGGCGAGACAGCTGGCAATCAAATTCACAAGAACTGCCGCCACAAAGAAACCGGAACTAAACAGGCGATACGCCTATCGAACGAAGAAGAAGTAAGGACCTCTTAAAATGCTGTCCTTAAATTTAAATTAGCTTGTTTAGTTTACCAGGGGCGGAGTAGGTTGTACATTTTAATGCTTACATTTTTAACACCCTGTATAATAAGGAGCTAAAAAAAACAAATTTGGATACCTTGAACATTAAGCTAAAGAAAAGGTACTCTTGTTCATTGTCGATAAAATGAACCGTTTTCGAGAAAAAAAAATAAAAGAATTAATGTTTTATTTCTATTAAAAAGAACCATGTTTTTTATTTTTTTTTTGCTGCAACAAAGTGTGATACAAAAGTCTGAAATAAAACTGTTTTCAGTACTAAAAAACGCATTGTTTTTACAAACGTTACTATGGTACCCACGAATTAATAAATATCTTGCATTGACGTGTAAATTTTAAATCTTGTAATCTTTCATATTGTTAACACGTTGATCCTTTACTTCGATATTAATTTATTGAATTTTGAATATCTAAATTTAATTTGATAATGGGATACACATTTAGTGAGTATGCAGATCAGTATGCATCTTATGTACGGTCTTGCATCTTGCAATGCTTTGGAAGCAAGAAGGTTGTTTGAAGAAAGATATCCTAATCGCAATATTCCAAATCAGAAAACATTTAAGCGACTTGACCAGCGTCTAAGAGAGACTGGTGGGCGATTCCAGTTAATAAGGTAACATTATTGACTTTCTTTAATGTTTTAGGAAGTTTTGCAAAAAAAAGTACTGATGCTGGTGTGAGAAGAACAGTACGTACGGTGCAATTGGAGGAAAATATTTTGGATACTGTAGGTGATACTCCTTCAATAAGCACTCGAAGATTAGCCGCGCAGCTTAATACGTCAAAAACGACAATTCATTAAGTACTTAAAGAACAGTTGTTTTACCCATATCATCTGCAGAAAGTGCATCTACTACTTCCTGAAGATTTTCCTCGTAGAATCCAGTTTGCAAACTGGCTGTTAGATCAGCAACGAACAAACCCAAACTTCATTAGCACTATTCTTTTTACCGATGAAGCAGGGTTTACCAAAAATGGTATTGTAAATTTACATAACTAGCATGTATAGGCTGATGAAAACCCTCATGCCACTGTCGTTCATCATTATCAACATCAGTTCCAATCAATTAATGTTTGGGCAGGAATAATTGGCAATTTTTTGATTGGACCATGCGTATTGCCGCCACGATTGAATGGTGAACTTTATTTACAGTTCCTTCAGAACGCTTTTCTGGATTCAATTTGCCACTTGCAACCCGCCAAAGCATGTATTTTATGCATGATGGGGCCCCACCTCATTTTAGCGTTGCTGGACGCGACCACCTGAATAACGTCTATCCAAACCGTTGGATAGGCGGAGGAGGTCCCATTGCCTGGCCTCCACGGTCTCCCGACCTAACGCCAATGGATTTTCACCTGTGGGGTCATCTCAAAACCTTGGTGTATTCCTCTTCGGTTGATACTAGGGAGGAACTTTTACAGAGAAGCACAATTCATTGTGATGAGATAAGAAACAATGCTGGGTTGATGTGGCGAGTACAGCAGTCCTCTATTCGGCGTGCCCGCGAGTGTATCAGAGTTCACGGAGCCCATGTTGAACCTACTTATGAAGTTTTTAATTGATTATTTCTAATTAGCGTATTTAGGTTCAATCGTTGCAAGCTTTAGTGAGTACATTTCTAAACATAATTTTTGTTAAGGTGCCTTTCTGGGACAAAACTGCATTTCTAAGAATCTTTGTAATTTTGTCGTATTAAATAACCTAAACTAAAACTTTTTTGTTCCTGGAATGACTTTTGTATCACACTTTTTTGCAGACAAAAAAAATAAAAAAACATGGTTCTTTTTAATAGAAATAAAACATTAATTCTTTTATTTTTTTTTCCTCGAAAACGGTTCATTTTATCGACAATGAACAAGAGTACCTTTTCTTTAGCTTAATGTTCAAGGTATCCAAATTTGTTTTTTTAACTCCTTATCATATAGGGTGTTAAAAATGTAAGCATTAAAATGTACAACCTAGTCCGTCCCTGGTAAACTAAACAACCTAATTTAAATTTAAGGGCAGTATTTTAAGAGGTCCTTACTACTGTTTATCATATTAAATTTTCATTAAATTATAATAAGTAGTTTAAAAGTTATCCAAGAAAAATTGATTTCCAGTGGCGTCCTTTAGGAGGCCGTATCTCCGTAGGGAGGGCCGTTAGGAAAAAAATTATGGGAACTTGTCATCTTATTTTTTAATGTTCTATCTGAATCCGAGAGATTTCCCACATTTTCCCCTACACATTGTATATATATATATATATATGTTCTTCGGGATATTTCGCCGAAGAACAACGCTTCAACAAACGACCGCGAAAACATTCGACGAAATATATATATATATATATATATATATATATATATAGTATACATGTATATATTATATCTTAATAAAATAATGAAAATTATTGTCATGGGTTGAGGAGTAATTTTTTGAATCAATTTTTGGGATGAAATATTTTAAAAAAACATTCGTTCGAATTACAAAGCAGAAAAATTGTTTTAACAACAAAATCATAAACTCTCAGATTATAACATTTAAATTATTATGGTGAAATAACCTCACTTCAGGATTGAAATGATTGGAGTAGAAATAGTTAAGTAATGTGCCTTTTAGAACCTAAATGTTCAACCATTTTTCTCATAATTTATTAAGACGTTACAAAATCTGACAGGACAGTTTTCGATGGCCCCTCTGTATATATAAAACATAATATTTATCATAATTTGCTTTCAGATATGTACATCTTTTGAATTACAATAATGGCTATCTTTTAAAATCGGTTTTTGTAACTTTTGATATTTAAAAACTAATCCCTAGGATTATCAAAAGAAAAAAACATGATTAAATGAAATTGATTAATTTTATAGAGGATTATGTTATGTATAATAAATGACTTATACTTTTTTGTGTAACTGTATTTAGATCTTATGTAATTTTATATGATAACAAATTATAAGAAATTGCTAACTATTTCGAATTTTTTTGGAAGCCAATTATTATATATAAATTTGATCCCTCAGAACTACACAAGAAAAAAACAATTAAAGCAAATTGAAGATCATAAAAATTGATTAATAGCTGCTTAATTATAGTAATGAAGATTATGTATTGTTTAACTTCCTAGTCTTGATTCATGCCCAAAATACTTGAAGCACCTATTAATGGAAGCAATCGTGCGAGAAAATTGCAATTTGCCAAATAACATTACAGATGATTGCGCCAGGTGATTTATAGGTTTTAGAGATTTTACTGTTAATTGTACAATGGGAATTGTTAAATAGCTTCACTAATCCTAGTATCAAACGACGTCGAAACTCACTCTGTGAAATATTTCAGTTGCTGATATACAACTAAACATGTACAGAAATGATTTATGTTACTGTTAGGTTCGTGACCGATGTGGCGTATATTAGAAATATTTGCATAGTAATTAAACTAGATGTTTTTTTTCAGAGTTTAATTAAGCCGTCTTTCAAATGAAAAGTCACAATAAATAATCGTTAATTTAAATATTCAAAGCACGATTATTCTTAGGTACGTTTACTTAAAGGCATAACATTGGTTTAAAATAAATTATAAATATAAAATTCATTTCGACGTAAAATAAATAATAAATGTTTTACGGACAAGTCACGTTGAAAACAAAAGGAAAACATATCATGATGTGAAAAGCTCATAAAATCGGAGCGTCGGTTTTCTAAAAGTGGTTAACCGACACCGTTTACCGATTAATATTTGTTAACAAATCAATTTCTCAATTTAAATTTTGATGTACACTACATAGTCTAGCCATAAATCCTGTCATTATTTTAATAGCGCCTATAAAATAATATAGAAGAAACTTAAAAAAAGGTATATAACCCCTTACCACAATTATTAATCGCATCCTAAATACGTATTTCGACAACTAAGTCGAAATCATCAGTAGGTAATCATCAGTAGGTAAAACCACTAATCAATGTGTCGCACATGGGGCACTGTAAAGCTAGCACAACTGCTTACGCAACAACTTTACACAGCGTCCACGTATACACTAACATAAACATGCAAATATATCGAACGAAAAGTTCGACAAAAAATTACCTCTCTTAAGGAAACGGCACCCACATGTGTTTATACTCTATTCGAAACATCTACGACCTTTTTATTTACGGTTCTAAGAATGAAAAGAGACAGGTGTAGGGAATCGGTCCTTTACCTCCGTTCATGGAATTCTGTTTGTTTTTAGCGATATGAATACTTTCGTAGGCGTTAAGATCGCGGGGGTTATTAATGGCCTTGACAAGTTTTAACCCTTTAATCGACATATTGTGTAGTGTATTTAAAGCATGGTTGGCAACGTTAGACTTATCCGGTCTATTGTATTTAATATGTGATATGTGTTCTTTAAACCGAGCTATTATTGGTCGTTTTATTTGGCCTATATATTTCAAATTACAATCATCGCAATTAATTTCGTATATACCTGATTTCGAACTAAAATTAACTTTATCTTTGGCATTCCCTAGGAGACTTTTGATAGTATTTTTGGACCTAGAGGCAACTTGGAGACCTCGTTCTTTCACAACTTTATTAATGTTTTTCGTGATGGGGTGGTATGGTAAACACATGTACTTTTTCTCCTGGTTACTTTGAGATATCAAACTTGTGGATTCGCGGATTGTATTTTTTAGTTTTGTTTTTCTAATTATTTATTGATTATTTCTATGTCAAAGCCATTATATTTCGCGATATTTTTAATGAAGTCCAGTTCTATTTCATATCTTTCTTTTGTTAACGGAAAATTTAGTGACCGATTGACTAAGAAATTAAAAGATATCTCAATTGATATCTCAAAGTAACCAGGAGAAAAAGTACATGTGTTTACCATACCACCCCATCACGAAAAACATTAATAAAGTTTTGAAAGAACGAGGTCTCCAAGTTGCCTCTCGGTCCAAAAATACTATCAAAAGTCTCCTAGGGAATACCAAATATAAAGTTAATATTAATTCGAAATCAGGTATATACGAAATTAATTGCGATGATTGTAATTTGAAATATATAGGCCAAACAAAACGACCAATAATAGCTCGGTTTAAAGAACACATATCACATATTAAATACAATAGACCGGATAAGTCTAACGTTGCCAACCATGCTTTAAATACACTACACAATATGTCGATTAAAGGGTTAAAACTTGTCAAGGCCATTAATAACCCCCGCGATCTTAACGCCTACGAAAGTATTCATATCGCTAAAAACAAACAGAATTCTATGAACGGAGGTAAAGGACCGATTCCCTACACCTGTCTCTTTTCATTCTTAGAACCGTAAATAAAAAGGTCGTAGATGTTTCGAATAGAGTATAAACACATGTGGGTGCCGTTTCCTTAAGAGGGGTAATCTTTTGTCGAACTTTTCGTTCGATATATTTGCATGTTTATGTTAGTGTATACGTGGACGCTGTGTAAAGTTGTTGCGTAAGCAGTTATGCTAGCTTTACTGTGCCCCATGTGCGACACCTTGATTATTGGTTTTACCTACTGATGAGGACAACTTAGTTGTCGAAATACGTATTTAGGATACGATTAATAAATGTAGTAAGATGTTATATACCTTTTTTAAGTTTTTACTTAACCACAGTCTCCAAAGAAAGACTTTTTTAATATAGAAGAATAAAATTAAAATACATATACTAAAATACTTAAAACCACAATTAACACAATTAATAATCGTATCCTACATACGTATATTGACAACTAATTTGTGACCCTCAGTAGGTAAAACCATAATCACAATGTTGAACATGAGGCATAGTAAAGCTATCACAAAGAATCGCGAAATACTTCACAAAACGCCCATGTCTACACCAAGTTTAAGAAAACTAAAATTATGTCCATTTACTCCTCTTCAGAAATAGCACACATATGTTTATTCTCACGCCTTCAGTCTTCTACCTCTTCGCTAAGAATGGAAAAAGACAACTGGATGGGACACGATCGTTGTCCGTGTTGAAAGTATTATTTTTGTATCTAAGGATACAAATACTTTCGTATATATCGACCTCCCTCGAATTGCTTATACTTTTGAAGTTCTAACCTATCTACCGTGATGTTATGGTCGGCTTCTAATACATGACGTGCGACAATAGATTTTCTGGTCTATTGAATTTAATATGCGATATATGTTCTTTATAACGGGTTATTGAACGTTTAGTTTGACCTATATATTTCAAATTATAATCGCGGCAATTAATTTCATACGCACCCGATTTCTAGTTTAAATTTACTTTATCTTTGGTATTAGCAAGAAGAGCTTTAATTGTATTATTAGACCGAAAAGCAACTCTTTATTTAACAACTCTATTTAAGTTTTTCATAATTCGATGGTATGGTAAACACATGTACTCCAACTAGTAAAGTGTATATACTTTTCTCAAGAATATCAGAGTATATTTGTACCGGTGACTATTTAGAGGATGAAGAAAAATTTTAACAGCTGTTTATGTCACATTTCAGATAAGTAATATATATGTGCATAAATGAACAATAAAAGAGCTCGTTATTCATAATTCCAGGCCACTAATTAAATTATAGTAATCTTTATTTAGTTTGTATTAGTTTGTAATTTGAGTTTGTTGTTTGTTAAATTAAATTATTATCATACACATTATTAAACAGAGCATTTCAAATTCTAATTGAACGCTGTCATTTAGGTTATTCATTATTTAATGTACTAAAAAGGGGTATTTTGATGTTTATTATACATCTTTAAGAATCTGAATATATCTAATCAAAGATAAGCAAAATTAAGATCTATGTAAAGTAAGAAGCAGTCTGTTTATTGTTCATATACAGTCAAATGCCATTTCATTCACTTTTTCCTCGTCGGAGTATTATCAATAAATAGATTCTTACATCACCCAACGTACTATATTTTAATTTTATCTATACATAAATTCTAATTATCTTTTAAGGCGCCCAACAGAAACATTCAAATTTTAATCTTAAATATATTTCAATAAAAACCAAAGGAGAACAAAAGGGTACGGTAACATGTGGGTTACTCATTTTTCATAATCCTTCCTATTTTTGCATGTACACACAGAACTATATCTAACATACTACAAATGTTAAAATTTATTCTAACGGGATTATTTCGTGTTCTTGCACTTGGTTACTTTTGGACAATCTGGCAGTAATTTATGCTACAGAACGTTTTATAGTCCAATTATAAAACTAAATGCAGCCGCGGAGCGAGCGAATTTGTAATTTAAAATAGCATGTGTGAAGTGTGATGTAAATAAGACATTAGTCGCAAAAAATCTTCAGACAGTGCTAAGATTTATGAACGAGCTATAATGAAATATTACAGTACAGGTAAGGTAGAATAGCCGATATGCAAGATTCCTTTCCCGATTTCATCACGATCATCGAAACGCGCCGTTTTGGAGTTTTTGTAATTTACGGCCAAACATTTTACATACAATGTGGACATAAATAAGGAAAATTTTTAATGTTTTATCCAAACATTCAGCGACTATACAAAATTACCAATAACATCGAAACAAAATCAATACACGTTTACGTTAAGCAAATGCATGGCTTTTATTACGTGGTTTCGATTTATACTTTGTATCGTAATATTAAAATAAATAATAAATAGTAGTAAAACGTGTAGTAAACATTTTTGAAGGGTGAAATTAAATGTACGAATCTTTAATCATATGAGAGACATTTTACTGCGATCTATACATCGTAAGTATGTACTAATAAAAATTTTTCTTTACGATTCTCTTTATTCCTCTATCTGTCCAGTGCCAATAAGTTTATTTATATGACATGACTAGAGTGGGTCACTTTTGTCTGCACGCCAGGATAATACTAAGTTTTATAACGAGCCATCGAAAAAGTTCATAATTGGAGTAGACTGTGAAATTGGGTTGGTACTTTAGCCACTTCCACATAATGACACATTACTTGATGCTTGACAGTTTCATTTGGTTTCATTGTAAAAAAAGGCTATGGCATTGAAATGATACTACAACAAAAAAGAAAACAAATAATTTATTTAATATCGAAATCATAATCAAAATTTACATATAGCTACAGAAGTTGTTGAAAATGTTGTTCATTTACATCTAAACACAAACCACATCTTCTCCGCAATCCAGCAAAAAGATTATGCAGCATTTGCGGTGAGTTGTTGATCTCTTCACACTTTCCTGTTATGCGAATTCTCAGTTGTTCCAGATTATGAATTGGCGTTGAATAAATCGAATTTTTGATATATGGCCATACGAAAAAATCACATATGTTTAAATCGCAAGACCTAGTTGGATATGGGATTTCAGTGTTCCTGCTTATTATTCTGTTATCAAAAAATTCTCTGAGATATTGAAATGTTTCTCTGGTCGTATGTGCTGTTGCACCATCTTGTTGGAAATATCCATTTTGTAATTCCTCATCATCCAGTTGATTTATGAATGAGCCGAGTATATCATTGCGATATCGTGCAGCAGTAAGTGTACCTTCAAAAACAAATGGGACCCACTAATCTTCTTCGACATATTCCAACCCAAACACCAACTTTTTGGGGATGCAATGTTTTTTCAACAAAAAAATGAGGATTTTTGGAGGACCAACACCTCATATTCTGTTAATTAACATATCCAGAAAGATAAAACCAGGCCTCATCCGTGAAAAAAACTGTGTTAAGGATATCCTGACTGTAGATTATTTTGAAACCATTGACAAAATTCCACTCGTCTTAAATAATCCACTGGATAAAGTTCATGAAAACATTGCAGCTTGTATGGATGACAATGTAAGACTTTTTTAAGAATGGCAAGTACCATAAGATAAATTTGTTTGTTGCGTCACTACTGAAATGGATGTTTTTGGATTTTCATCAATAATATGCTGAAGGGCTTCAATATTATCAGCTGTACGTTTAGATAGCCGTCCACTTCCAGTTATCGAAGTTATCGTGTCCTTTGACAAAACCCCAGAAAAAGTAATCAATTAGTGTTAGATCTGGCGAACGAGGTGGCCAAGCAACAGTAGCGCAGTCCTGATGCAGTGATATACAATACGGATGTAATTTGTGTTGATGTAATATTCTTAATGCAGATCGCCGACTAATTCCACTCTCTCTTTCCATTTGCCTGGTGCCCGCATGGGGATTTTGTGCAGTAAAAGCTAAGATAGCAGCCGCATTTTCATCAACAATCGGTCGACTTTTGGCTCGTGTTTGTTTCATTGTACCGAAGCGACAGAAACGGTCAGCTAATCGCTTAAATGCCATGTGCGATTTTTGTTGTCTGTTCGGATAACGAGCCGCGTACAACTGCTCAGCGTTTCTGTAATGTTTGCGGCATTCCCCCAACACCATTAACATATCAAAATATTCTTGATAATCGTTCATTTTCGCGATCCGATGTACTCACAATAGAAGGTAATGCGTGACTAACTGGCAGCCGTATGCGTTGACAGTTGATGCTGATTATTCCGATATTTTTCGATTTTTCGACTATTTTCATACTTTGCGTGACTAGAATGACCTTGCGTTGTAGGACGCTGAATTCGTCTTAAAATCTGTAATAATGTTATTGAAAAGAAAATACATGGTTCCATTTAAAAAATTGGAGTTGACATTGACGTATCTTCTACGCCTACACCCATCAAAAAACTGGGTGGCCCAGTATGACTGCCTTCCCGAACACTGAAACTTTTGTCTGAAACATTTTTCGATATGATTAATCGTTTGAGTGCTATTGCTCTGTAATACTTTATGTGCCCCACCCGGTATATGTGAACGAGATAAATACGTATTTTGACGTGGTTTATGAATTTTTCTGGGTATAGTATACAGCTTGTTATTTGTTTTCTACATATATGCATTTTATTGCATACATATTTCTATTATTGACATCTCCTCTGATAATATTAGATTTATATTAGATATTTCCTTTGTATCTTGTTTTTTTGTCGTTAATATCAATTAAAATAAACCGTTGTGTTACTTAGTTGAATTCGGAACTTTTTCCCTTCGATATCGTTTCGAATGGCTTGGTTGCGCCATTTACCAGACGCGTGGCTTGCCTTTTTGAGTTGACGAATTTTCCGAATTTGCGGCGTCTGGCGGAACCAAATTCGGTGGCGCCATTTACCACTTTTCTTATAGTACCCTTGGGTCTTCCACACCTGAGCGGGTAGCTAGGTGGGCCGTTAGACGTTAGCAGGAGCGGGTAGGTGAGGCAATCTGCGTTGCCTGAAATCTGGTTTGGTTGGTAAAAATTCTTTGAACAAAATGCCTTGGATATCGTAGAACACAGTTGCCATTGTCTTTTTTGCAGACTGCTAAATTTTGAATTTCTTTGATATTTGTGAACCCGGATGCTTCAACGTCGTTAAGTCTTTTTTTGATCCGGGGGTATGATGGTATACCCACGTTTCGTTTCCTGTAACTATAGACTCTAGAAATTTGTTTTCCTGACGATAGCGCGTTAAAAGTTTCATTGTTGCCGCCATTCGTTGCATTTTGTGTTGGACGGTCAACAGTTTTGGTACCCATCTCGTGGACACTTTTAGATAGTGTAATTTAGATACGATTTCATAAACATAACTTTTAGGAATACCAGTCAGTAGAGCAATTTCCCGTATTTTCAACCGACGATTTTGTCGAATTAGCGTATCGACCTTTAATTGATTCTCATACGTTTTCGTTGTTGATAGTTTCTTTGCACATCTTCGGAATTATCGTTCAGAGCTGTGCGTCCACTTTTGGACTGTTTTCGGCTTATAACGCCTTCTACGTAAGTCTTTAGTATTTTTTTATGAATCTCGGTAGGTGTTTCATTATTTGCATGCAATAGACGAATGACAGCTCGCTTCACTTCAAACTTGGAGTATGTTTCGATCGGAACGGTCGTTGTGCGGCTGTCATTGCACACGTTGTACTGAACCTAAGGTAATGACAACAGCCACCTATGCAGTATATACCGATAGGTTCAGCCCGCTACGGGCCATACGCAACAATATACGTATTGAACGTAATGCGATGTGGCAATGTGTGTACGATGCCACTCCGCGTGCGCATACATAAGTCCGATGATCGAGAGCAACAGATTGCCCGTCATTCGTATTTAGCTGTGCAAACGTAAAGGTAGTTATCATGTAAGTGTATACAACTGCAGAGAAGGTACAAATAGTTTCGTGGTATCTTGCCGGCAATTCCTGTCGAACAACCGCTTATTTATTTGCTGTAGAGTACGTAAATCGGCCTATTCCTTCGCATTCGACGATTGAAATTATCGTAAATGCGTTTAGGAAATATGGCTGTGTAGTCGGAAATTGCCGCAAATGCCAACAAATTGACGAACAGCCTCATATCCCTCTAATACCTGCCGATCGGGAGGAGAGAGACGTGAGGGTTTGTTCGTTAGTTGAAATGGGCGACCTTAAATTTTAAATTTATTTAGCAGAATTATAGATTTTTCACTTTTATCTTTTAGAAAACGTTATTGTTTTTTTATTACTTAAAATTACTTTTCCGTAGCAGCTAAGAATACAATAATAATAATAAATTGGACTTTGTTATGTCTGAAGCAAATGGGCAAATTACGTATACAGAACGAATATGCAAATGACTATATCCTTGCGCGGTTTAAGTCTTACTAAATTCATAACTGCAATGTGCGGCAATTTAAGCTACTGCGCGTAGAGGGGATTCGCTGTTGCCACTTATTGCTGGTTATGGCCCGTTCCGAGCTGGTCCTATCGGTATGCACATCTAAAATGAGTGCAAGTGTCAACCTGATCGGAGCGATGTAAGCGGTGTGTCGCGCACATGTACCTTTCGAAACGGGTATCCATCGTAAATATCATATATAACCCACTTGCCTTATTACGTAGCATAATTTGAATAAGAATAAGATTGAATAAGATTTCTGAAATAACGGTTTACTGCAAACTTCACACATAATATAAATCCTGAAATTTATCGATATACATTTTACATTATCAAACGATGGTCGATTTTTGCGCTTCCGTGTGCCCGTCATTGATATGACTGACATTTAGAACGGTTAAAAGGTAACGGTGAAATGTTCGACTGTCTCCCGTCGAAACCCAAGATGAACTAATTAATACAAAATGTGACTGCTTCGCTTTCTCCGTTACGCGCAGTGATACGTACTGAGTTCAGTCCTAATATGCAGACATGCTGACCCACTTTATTGATAACTGTTACACGGTAAATATACTAATTATTAAAGCTACATTATGAAGCCCGCGTACTGAAGTAAATTAAGTAATAGACATTTAGTCGCTTAAGATTTGCAGCATCAGATACGATTCGACATATCTAATGATGTATAATGTTGGCATAATTGAAATAATCCCTGAAATTCTTTGCCTATACAAAATCATAATAAAAAATTGAAATAATAGCGATAAAACTTTAACGGACGGCTGTTCCTACAATAAAACCCTGCATTCGGCACAAAATGCGCAATTTTAATTATTTGGAACGGAATTAATTAAAGAGATTTTAAGTTGACATGCAAATATAATATGAATTATTTGTGTTGGAATGAAACGGTGCAGCAAACATAAACACATACAGCTATATTTCCGTACAATAGTATACGTACGCATTTATTCGAACAATGAACAAAGCAAAGAATTGAAGAGATATACAGCGTTACCGCTGAATAGCGCCCAAGCTATGCGAATCTGGAGAATACGTATAAATGACTAACTGAAAATCAAAAAAGAAATTAATCAAAAATTTCCAAATTTTTAAGGCCAAAATGTAGTTAAAATCGGTGCATATCTTTATTTATTCTATATTTATCGAAATGCAGCTGTAATAAAGTTCATTGACCTGCAAAAAAGTCGACAATACCTACTTTCAACAATAAGGTCCTATTCATACATAGTGAACGTTATTGTTTTCTACTAAAACATTCTCGGACACACATATGGTGATGCTTTTTTGCGGATATCAATAATAAGTCTTTACGTCGAATATGTCGACAAACCTATGTGGCATTAATTAAAATGTGATTAATACTAAATAGTTTGAACGTTAGACTTCTTTTAAAAGTAAAATTATTATACTTATAAGAAAACAAAAATCGTCGTAAAATAATAAACTTTATGTAACGTGTCCAATGAGATAGATACATTAGAACCTCGATTATCTGTAGTAGTTGGGAATGCACCAAGCACGGATAATTGAAAATCACAGATAAAAAAAATAAGGTGGACAGCAAGTAATATTTGAAATCCAACGTTTAGTACTTTAATAAACATATTAACAAAAATGCATCTATTTTATATCTATGATATTGTATTCCAATTTTCTAAAGAAATTTGTCATCTTTGTTTGATTTTTGGAACTATTCTCATTTTTTTATAATATCTTCTAACCTTCTTAAATGTAAAATGTTTGCCATTTGAGTATTTTCTTGATTTTCAATAAGAACAATATTAATGGCTTCACTTGCCTGGGAATGTGTAATAGGACTACTGACTGAACTGCTAGCTTTCTCACCGCTATCTTCTTCTGATAATATTACTGTCCCTTCAACTTCCTTCACAATATCTTCATCTGCAAGTGTTTGATGTCCTTGATCGGAGCTATCACAATTGAACCAATCATTAATTTCATTTTCTCCTAAGTTTTTTATGGATTTTATTTTATATTTGCCTACACTATTAGACGTTGCTCGTAAATCAGTCTCACGTTCCAACTTATTAAATCTCACGTCCTCCTCTGCTTCTTCTTCCTCTAAAGTCATTATCTTCGAAAATGCTCGCTATATTGCTATATTTTTCACTAAATTCCAAGCGCTTGCGATCCCATAAATTGCATCTTTTATATTTAGAGATTTCCAAAACGTTAACAGATCAGTATTTTCTTGCACTAAATTTGACATGAGGTTTCTGTAGGTTTTCATTGCTTCAATGACGCCTTGATCCATTGGCTGCGCAACTGCTGTTACGTATGGTGGAAAAAGTAAAACAAGTATATTTTCATACTCTGACTTTAAAACGGACTGCGTTGGATGTGAAGGCGCATTATTAAGTAGCAATAATGCTTTTGGCGGTAAGTTATTTTCACCAAGGAATCGTTTAATTTCGGCATGAATTTCTGAAAAAAACAGTGTTGAAAGATGTCTAGATTGATCCATCAAGCATGTTGATTGTAATAGTGTACTGGAAGTGAAGATATGTTTGTAATGGGTGATTCATTTAGAGATACTTTTTCCAAAAGCAAAGAACAAATGAAAAAGGCCAATTTATTTAAGAAACTTGATTATCATACAAAAGAACCATTCTTTACAATTATTTTTTAAAGATTATTTCTCTCAAATGTTGGCCGCGACTGGGGTTAACGTAGTCTATTCTGCTGTTCCAATTTTCAATGACGCGTTCTAGCATTTCGAGTGGTATTTGTCCAATGACCCGAGTAATATTGGACTCCAATGCCTTAATTGTAGCCGGTTTATCCATGTAGACTTTAGACTTCACGTAGCCCCACAGATAAAAGTCTAATGGTGTGATGTCACAAGATCTAGGCGGCTAATTTACTGGTCCGAAGCGTGAAATTAAATGTTCACCGAATCGTTCTCGCAGTAAAGCCATAGTTTCACGAGCTGTATGGCTAGTGGCGCCATCTTGTTGGAAGTAAATGTCTTGTAGACCACGGGTGTCAAGTTCAGGCAGCAAATAGTCCCTTATCAAGGCGCGATAACGGTCGCCATTCACAGTCACATTCCGGCCGGCTTCTGTTTTGAAGAAATATGGACCAATTATTCCACCGGCCCATAATCCGCACCAAACAGTTGCTTTGTCTGGATGTAATGGTAGCACTTCAATCTCTTCAGGTTGCTCATCACCCCAAATACGGGCATTTTGCTTATTCACGTACCCATTAAGCCAGAAATGCGCCTCATCGGAGAACAAAATTTTTGTCGAAAACAGTGGATCTTCTGCAAGTTTATCAAGAGTCCAACGGCTGAAACGGAAACGATTCGGAAGGTCGGTCGCCTTTAGTTCGTGCACTAGTTGAATTTTGTATGCTTTTAAACCAAGATCCTTTCGTAAAATACGCCAAGTTGTTGCATACGACAAACCAAGCTGTTGAGAACGGCGACGAATTGATTCTTCCCGGTCTTCGCGTACACTCGCTGCTACCGCCGCTATATTTCCTTCACTACGTGCTGGATGAGGTCTATGTGGTTGCGTATTATCCATTATTGTAAATTGAGTTTCAAACTTATTGATGGTATAGCGAATTGTGCGTTCGGTAGGCCGATTATGTGGCCCATATGTTGCTCTAAGCGCACGATACACATTCCTTGTAGAACGCCCATTTTCGTAATAAAGCTGTACTATTTGTAGACGCTGTGCCGGGCTAAGTCTTTCCATTACGTAATGTCAAATAGTACTGAACCAGAATGCGCAGTCCGCTAACGCGTCGCATGCGCGCTCAGCCATTAAATCCCCACCTAAAGAAGTACCTCCAAATGAATCACCCATTATTTACAAAAGTTCTTGGCCGTTTGGATTTATCAATTACTGTTAATTTTAATTTATGTCTACCGGATGCATTAGCACAACACAATACAGTCTTTGTTTGCATTGAAAGCAAAAGCGCTTGTTTCGTTTTCGACTGCGAGAGTTCTTGAAGGCATTGCTGTCCAATATAATCCATACTCATCCGAATTATATATTTGATCAGGCGTAAAATTATTCTCATGTATGATATTCTCTAACTTATAACATAATTCTACCATTGCAATAGGATTTGCACTTAACTTTTCCCCTTGAATAGCTACTTCTCGTATCCCGTGTCGCTTCTTGAACCGATATAGCCAGCCATTTGATGCACTAAATTCACCTTCAATTTTTTTCACAATTTAAAGTTTTTGTTTAATAGTTAGCACGTTACGTTTACGTATTCGAATATCTGACAATCTTGTTGTTAATACATACGCGCTTTACGAACCGGGTTAGTTTCATGTAGAGGCGGCTCTTTAATGAGAGCAAGTGAGCAATTGCACCCCCTGGAGTTATGAAACAAAACAAACCAAGCGGCGACTAACTGAAAGTGTTTATTTATTATGTATATTATATATTCATAGTTATTGACGAGGAACGTGGCACGCTAACAACGTACATACACACAGATATACTGAGCAAAGCCCTACCGTTGCTCTTTTAAGGCATTAACATTACATTGATGGCGGGGAGAACTGTATTTTGCCGTACTTCAATGTCGTATAATACATAACGTTGGAGCAAGTAAACCAGACTGCTCTCGAGCGTTATTGCGATGAATTCCGTGTCTTTTTTAGAAAACAACGCGTTTTCGCGTTTAACGTATAATGAAAAAATCGCAGTAAAGAATCTTAAACGGCCGATTCCTCAATTATGTTTAGAAAATAAACAATCTGTTAAAGGTAAAGACGTTATAAGAAAATTCAAAATGAATATTTATCAGAAAAATGACTGGATTTGTTGGTGTGAAATTAAAAATACTTTGTTTTGTTTTCCGTGTCTTTTGTTTGGTGGTGAACCGTCTTGGTCAAAGAACGGAATAAGAGACTTAATTCATCTTAGTGCTAAAATTAGTAAACATGAAAATTCCGAAGGGCATTTGAAAAATATATATAGTCTAAGAATGTTAGGAAAAAATAACATTCAGAATGTTTTAGATTCATCACATAGAAAAGCAATTCAACAACACAATGAAAAGGTAACAAAAAATAGGCATGTGTTAAATTTAATAATTTGCATTAGATTAATTGCATTAGATTTTGTGGCGCGTTTGAACTGGCACTTCGGGGTCATGATGAACAGCAAACGTCGAATAACAAGGGCATTTTTCGGGAATTGATAAATTTTACGGCAGAATTGGATAAATCTCTCAGAGATCACATCGAAGCAGCACCGGTTTTTAAGGGCTTATCAAAAACCATACAGAATGAGCTGCTTGATGCAATGTTGAACGTGTATCATGAACAAGTTTCCAGTGAAATTAAAGCAACCGACTTCATATCTGTGATAGCTGATGAAACCACAGATGTGTCTAATCAGTTTCAGTTGGTGGTTGTTTTAAGATATATTGTGAACGCGAGACAGGTCGAAAGATTTTGGATATTTCTTCTGCCTAGTGGACATGATGCTAATTCTTTATCTGCCTCCATCCTTAACGAAATTAGTTTGCTTGTTGATGACCCAGAAAAACTGATTGCACAGAGCTATGATGGGGCAGCAGTCATGAGTGGTGCTATTAACGGCGTGCAAAGACATGTCCAAGACCAGTATCCAAGGGCTAATTTTGTACATTGTTATGCACATTAGACAAATCTAATTATGTCACATGCTACATCGAGCAGTAGTAATTGCAGAATTTTTTTTGCCAATCTGACGGAATTATGTACATTATGTACATTTTTCTCCACTTCACCACAACGAGCTGCAAGATTGGAAGAATTCCTTCAGAGAAAAAGCTTACCTCGTTCTTCAAAAATAAGATGGAACTTCAATTCTAGGACAGTGAATACAATATATGAGCACCGAGAAGAAATAATTGAAGCTCTATAACAAATCGAGGGAGAAGCTAGTTTACAAACTACCATTCATCAAGCTAGTGCCAATTTGCGAATTTTGGAGGAGGAAAATTTTATCTATTGGTTAACTTTCTTTCATAAAATTATACCACATGTGGACATATTGTTTAATCAATTACAAAATGTCAATACAGATGCATTAAAAATCAAGAATAATTTAGATAATTTTGAACGTGCTATTGGAAAAATTCGAACCGAAATCGCTGACACAGATAATCAGTTGGTTAAACAAAATGACCCAGAACTGACTCCTCGACCATCAAAGCGGCGAAGAGTAACTGATGGTAGCCAAAGAAGGAGGGAAACTATTGAAGTGTGCGATATTATTTTGCTAGAAATAAAAACTAGATTTCGGTATACAGGGCACTTAATATTAGCAAACTTAATTTCTTTTAAACAGTTCTCCTCTTTTCAAAAAAAAATTCTGGAAGATTGCCTTAAAGAAGCAGTAAAATTTTATCCATGCCTCAATGAAAGCAGACTACGAACTGAATTAAGCGTTCTATATTCTAGAGAAGAATTTAGGCAAAATATAGAAGTCGGTGCTGTAGGTCTGCTAGGTCTTCTGCTGGATGGATTAAGCGACACCTTTAATGAAGTTGTTACGCTTTTAAAAATTGTCATTACAATCCCAATGACAACGTCCGAAGCGGAACGCCAGTTTTCACGGTTGAAGAGAATGAAAACTTTCCCGAGAAATACAATGAAAGAAGAGATATTAAATGCCCTTACTATGTTATCTTGTGAAAAAGAATGTATAAATGATTTCCCAAACTTTAATGAAAAAGTGATAGATCTGTTCTGCAAGTCAAAGACACGTAAAATGGACTTCGTTTATCGTCAGATGTAATTAAACTGTGTAGTGTAATATTTACTATTCCCTCAAAACAAACTCTACAATGAACAGTACCTGTCTGGAACAGTACGTCGGTGAAATTTATAAGGATTGGGTAAGCATTTTTGTATTACACTTTTTAATTTTGAAATTATGCACTCCTTATGTGAACCACCCCGAGCCGCCACTGGTTTCATGTGTATAGTATATCTAGGGCGTTTACTGCCGAATTCATATTTAGGGAATTCACCTAATCAGAGTTGCGCAGAACACACTAACGCTCAGTGGCGTGTCGTGGGGTTTGAGTTTGGAGGGGCGCACCAGAAATCAAATACCAAATGACATATAGGCAAATTGCGCGAAAAAGTATCCATTTATAACATTTATTTAAGTTGAATAAATACATAGGAATTAAAAAATATTAATACCTACAATAACGGCAAAAACAATAATAATTGTAAATCAAAACGGAAAAAATCCAAAATAAGGGGCTCATTTCAAACAAAAATCCACCTACCTTAAAATTTAAGTTTGCAAAAACGCATGAACAGAGCTGGAACAGCGGAATAGTTTTTATAATATCATAAAAAATCACTTCTTAAAGTAGGTAGTCACGGTTTATAAGTAGGAAAAAGAAAGAACAACATATTTACACAGATTAAACTAAACAAAATGGGTGGGTAAGTAATTTTTAAAAATGAAATCCGCTCTGCGGTCCTTCATGGAAATGAATTTTTCCATGACTTTATCATCAAAATTGTTTATTTCGTGCACTAAATTTCGATTTATTGACATCATAGCTAAAGCATTTAGTCTATCATTAAGCATGGTATTTCGCAAATTTCGCAATAGTTTTTATGTGTTTAAGCGTCGAAAAAGTGCGTTCTGCTTCGGCTGTTGTCATTGGAGTCGTGACGATAATTTTTAATATTTTCGATGTTTCGATAAATGTATCACTAAGGTTACTTTCCATAATAAATAAAAGAAGATTTATTGCTCCAACAGTTTCTTTTAAATCTTCTCTCGAGTAAATTACCTCAAACTCAGTTCTTAATCTTGATTTGCTCAACATCGGATAAAATGAACGTACATCGTTTAAAACAGTCACGGGGAAATTTTTTGAAAACTCTGAATATTTATCTTTGTTAAAAAGATCAGCCGCTTGTAAATGACCCTGGTAAGAAAAGCGTTCCTTCATTTGTACTGTAATTATATCACAAACTTCTTTGGCAATAACACTTCGAAAATTATCATACGGTACGATAGTCCCGTAGACGGCACTGAAACACTGGCCGCTAGATAACTGCGCCGTAAAATATTCTAAATGTTTTTATGGAATCGTGTACTATTGGCAAATATCAGGTCACATTCACCAAGAATCTATAATGATTTATGCAGGCCGCGGCGTATTCGCGCCTTAATAAAATTCTGTGGGTTCTAACAAACGTTAGACAACGAAAACGGAGTTAAGTTTTTTGAAATTTTAACTACTTATATGAATAATAATAATAAAATTAATAATAATAAATATTTAAATAAACATTTAAATTGTGTGTTATATTAAAAATTCTAGGAGAGGCGCGCGGCTTCGCGGCCTTATACAGCTACCGCCACTGCTAAGGCTGTACAAATTACGAATACGACCAACTTTTCGTTTCACCATGGATAATCCATCGCACGGATAAGTAAATGCTCGTATGCATGGATAAACCGCTCCACGTATAATCCGCCCACGGATAATCGGGGTTCTACTGGACCTGGTTTTTAATTATTTGTATGCAATTACATATTTACATATAATTTTTTGTCTTTAAATTTGTGGTGGTACTGACAAATACCGATAAAACAATATTATAAATCGGTAAAAATAATTACTAACGAATTAGAGATGAAACCCGGTATTGCCGCCCGTATATTTACCTGTGACAGGGCCGGACTCGAATAAAGAAAAATCATTTTCTCGTTACTACGTGAACATTGGATCGCGATTTTTTGTATGAAGGTAGTACTTATATATACACCTTTCACTCCTTTTTTTCTTGGTCTCTATACACAACTATAGTATATCCTCTTCGGTCCACCGGTGCAGCCGGCTGGACACTTTAAAATTATTTTTTTTACATAAATTCAATGAACCCGTTGTCGCTTAAATCCATGCGGCCAGCGGACTGGACGTGCATAGAGCAACGTAACATTTTTTGTACTAATGTTTACGTAGTCGCGCCATTGTTATTCGAACGAATTGTGTGAGGTTATGAGTTGTAAAAAAGACGGTAAGATTCGTGTTTTTTTATGTACATTTCTACAAATTATAATTGGAAACTGTTAATTAGACAACTGCCATTGTGTTGACGATGTTTGTTTCAATTTGATTTACAAAGGGATTGCTCAAGGGGTAGTTTTGTTAATGTCCAGTTTACTGGACGTTGGGTTTGAATTCATCAAATTCATAAAATGTGTTTCTTAGTATTTCACCTTCAATTGAATGACATAATTTAATTTTTAGTTCATTATTGGAAAAAACCATTGTCTGAGCAGGAGTTGGCCAAAATGGCGGAAAACAGTGATCTTGAAGGCGATTCAGAAGAGGACATTGATGAGCTACATGAGACTTCACAAATAGATTATGAACTATCTGAAGAAGAGGAAGTCCTGGACGCAGCTGAAGATGACATGGTGCATACTGTAGATTTTGACGTTAGTGTAACGCACACTCCAGTTCCAGTAGCTTCACCACGAACTCTTGATAACTTTTCATCAGAAGGCGAAGTACCTCTAACGTCATTTCAAAAACCTAACCGCAAAAAGATCAGTAAGAAAAAAACTATACCATTGAAATGGGACGAAGGTGTTTTAAATCCTCCAATCGTACAAGTCCAGGAGCCAGAATGGAATGTAGGTGAGAGAACAAATTGGACACCTTACAAGTATTTTTGCCAGTATTCTAATGACGAATTTTGGGAACTCGTTGCAGAGCAGAGCAACATTCGAGCATTGCAGGACAATAAGCCTCCTCTTAGAGCTACTGGCACCGAGTACAAAAAACTTATAGGTGCTCACATCATTATGGGATGTATGAAACTGCCTGGCATCCGCATGTATTATCAATCATCTTTGCAAATGCCTTTGACCACACAGATACCTAGGGATAGGTTTTATAAATTAAGAAATTACATGCATTTTGTAAATAATTTAGACGTTTCGGAAGATACGAAAGAATCTAACAGGCTATGGAAAGTACAACCAATAATAACGTCTGTAAAGACGAAGAGCAACAGTCTACCACATTCAAAAAATTTAAGTGTCGATGAACAAATGATCCCGTTTACCGGTACAACGAGTCTTAGACAATACGTAAAGAACAAGCCCAACCCAGAGGGCTTAAAAAGCTTTGTCTTAGCAACTCCTGACGGGCTTGTTCTCGATTTTATTGTGTATCAGGGATCAAAAACATGGCCGGGTGGAAAACCTGACCCGGTGTTAGGAATTGGTTGCAGTGTAGTTAAAGCTCTCGCAACAAATGTGCAACCTGGACATACTTTATTCATGGATCGATATTTTACGAATTGTCGGTTATTGGAATATTTATGCAGTGAACGAGGAATTTACGCTGTTGGAACAATCCTTACAGGACGAGTACCAGAAAGTTGCAAACAGAAGCTAACTAGCGACAACAAGCTTATAAGAAGGGGTCGAGGTACATTTCAAGAGTTAGTTAGACAAGATAATAAAATATGTATTACCAAATGGTGTGACAACAAACCGGTCTTAATGGCATCAACCTCAGAAGGATCGCATCCAATAACGTCTGCCCAAAGATGCGATAAAGGCACAAAAACCTACATTCAAGTTCCAAGACCTAATGTAATCACTGCCTACAATACAAGTATGGGAGGAGTGGACCTAAATGATAGGATGATAGCTTACTACAGAATCGCACAGAAAACCCGAAAATGGCCTGTTCGTTTTATGTTTCATTTTATTGATCTTGCTCTTGTTAATTCTTGGATAGAATACAGACGTGATCGTAGGGCATTAAGAGAACCAAATAAAAACATCAAGGATTTTCTTGCATTTAGAATTTACGTTGCAGAATGCTTGGCAAAGAATGTGCCTTCAGTGACAACCGACTTGGTAGAAGCAGAACAAAGTACTTCCCCATCCGACAATGATCTAGGAGTAAGTACGGAACCCCTAACGGACCAGAGAAGAAAATCTCGTAAACCAAAACCACTCCCCCAATGAAGACGTACGCAAGAGTGGCAATTTACATTTACCAATTTGTGCAGTTGGAGATAAGAATAAATTTATGCAAACAAGATTGTAAGGGTAAATCTCGTTTTAAGTGTCAAACTTGTGACGTATTTTTATGCATTCAGTATGACAGACAATGTTTTTATGATTTTCATAAGTGAATTCACATTTTATAATTTGCATTTTTCGAATTTTATATTTAGTTGAAATAAAGTATAATTTTAAATGTTTTTGAAAAAGTTTGACTACACCCCCCATCTCCAGCTGACGGTACTGCCTTTTTTGAAAAAAACCGTAATTTGAAAAAAATAGATGTTAATTAAAATGTCATTTATATCATATACATGCCAGGAAAATGGAAAAAAATACAAAATTTTCGACTATTTTTTGTTCTGGTACCGAAGAGGATATGCAAAAATTATTTCAATCTAAATCCCTGTAAGGCATACGCTAAATAAATCAATAAATAAATTTTTTTATACCTTTTCTGGTTTAAGGCGTTCAATCGCTACAGTTATTTCTATTAAATCAATAATTTCACCGGTGTTTTTTAAAGTTACTCGTTCTTCTTTGTCCACTTTTTCTTTACTTTCAGCGTCCATCAAGTCCTTGAAATTAAATTGAAAAATATAATTTATGATAAAAAAAGACCATAAAGTCAGCAGTAAAATTTGTTCCTAGATATTACAGGAAGTGTAAAACAAATAAATATAATTGCACTGTAATAAATATAAATAATGTAAATTACGTTAATTTAACTTATAAGTTAGTGTTAGAAATGAAAAAAGTAGTAATACACGTGTCAAAAGAATTTCATTTAACGGTTCATAAATGATAATATTGTTACTAACAACAAAAGAATTTGCATAATAAGATTATTACTAACCATAGAGTTATTAAATTTATTGCAGTTTTGAATTTTATTTATACAAAATAATGTTGCTGACGTTATACGTAAGATTGTAAAATAAGGTATACTTTATTTAACATAGAGGTGGGCGTAAATGTATTTAATTATTCTTATTTTGGTTTTTACGAGTTTTAGTGCAGTTATTAAATATATTAGATTATGCTATCCGTATGTTAATAGGTAATTTAAATCATCGATATTTTAACGTGCAGATCCGTGATTCAGTGTTAATGGTTTTGCATATTGGAAACTACAAGGCAAGGTCAGTGAGTATATAGTAGCAAAAGTAAGTATATTGGTGTATTCTTTACATGGCAATTTGATAGAATATGAGAGGGGGATCATCTGTTGGGTATTAAAGACTATTATTATTGTATCTGTTAACTGACTACTGGTGGTCGCTAGTAATACGTATTAAAGGCAGGTATTGAGATTTTAGGTATGTAAATATATTTATTATTAATTTTCATATTTAAGAAGTATTTGAGCCAGACATGATAGACACAATTGTGGTTATTAGTAGTCAGACCAAAAGAAAAAAATTAAAAATTGTTGTTGAATGCTTTTGTAGGACGCTGTATACAGGCTGATTCAAATTAAGTGGGCACCATTGCTATCTCTGTTATTATTGATTCTAGAAAGTAGGTTAAATTATCAAAGTATTAGTGTTTTTAACATTGATTAGCATGCAGTTCATGAAAAAAAAATTGAATAACGAATTTTCGAGAAATTTCGAAATTTATAATTTTTTTAAATGGAACAGCCTGTATATTTTTTAAAATTCTGAATGCTAATGTTCTTTGTAATATAAAAGTTTCAATACACTATTGTCCTAAAACAAATAATAAAGTATTTACGGTGGAATTTGGTTGATGTCAAAGATACTCTTTCATTGTGTAAAATCAGTAGTAGGCTTCTTTCACTTTAAACAGAACAAATAGTATGCCCTTTGTAAATGTCAATAACCGCTGAATAACGTACTGAATATAAATCTTTCGCACGTTTAGTTATTAAAAATATTTTTTTTAAATTTTGTGTTGTGTTCATTAGTTTTCTATTTATTTTTCTAAACATTTTGGTTTTACTTTCGTTTCTTAGTGTTTGACAATATTTCACTATGGTATTTCCATTTGGAGAAATGCGATATGTTGGAGGCATACATTTTATGTCGTAAAAATTCAATAAGGACTAGCGAATATTATGCTGCACACTATCCTTTACGACAGCAGCCAGATCGACGCTACTTTTGAAAACTTTACAATCAGTTTAGACTGCATGATTGCTTATTTAGAATGAAAAGAACAAGGAAAAATATCGTCGTCAACGAAGAAGTAGAAATTACAGTGTTAGCATATTTTGATGCCCATCGCGAATTTTCCATTAGGGATGCTACTAAGGAATTGTCATTAAGTTATTCATCAGTTCAAAGAATTTTGAAAAAGCATAAGTATATCCCCTTTAAGTTCAGAATCTCTCAAACATTACAGCCAGGAGATTCCGCCAGGAGATTAGCTTTCTGTCATTGGTTTGTTAGTTTTTGTGATGAAAATTTGAATGGAGCACAGTGTATTTTATGGAGTGACGAAACAAATTTTTCAAATAGAGGCATGTTTAATAAGAAAAATAGTCACTACTGGTCTCAAGAAAATTTATTAATAGTTCGTCCACATGCTGCACAAGTTCGATTTAGTTTTAACGTTTTGCGCGGATTAATTGGTTCGGTAGTCGTCGGTCCACTGTTCTACAATGGTACGTTGACAGGAAACAGATATCTGGAATTTATTCGTAACGTTCTAGAGGATTTCCTTGATAACGCCAATTACCTGATTCGCCAAAATTTTAGGACAATAGTGTATTGAAACTTTTATATTACAAAGAACATTATCATTCAGAATTTTAAAAAATATACAGGCTGTTCCTTTTAAAAAAATTATAAATTTCAAAATTTCTCCAAAATGCGTTATTAAATTTTTTTTTCATGAACTGCATGCTAATCAATGTTAAAAACACTAATACTTTGCTAATTTAACCTACTTTCTAGAATCAATAATAACAGAGATAGCAATAGTGAGCACTTAATTTGAATCAGCCTGTATATGTTTTATAAAAGGCAATATCATGTCCCAAAACATTTTTAGTTTCGGAACATGAATTAGAATTTGAAAGATCCGACTCTTACTAAATTATATATGTGTAGCGAAATAAAACGATCTAGTACACCATTTCACACGATCTTTCTTTTTAACTGAAATCAAATTATTAATGACTTTTGATAGTAAGTGCCAAAAATATTGGAGGGAAAGAGGATCTCTGGAAAGATTACCTGGTTCTAGACGTCCATACGCTTCAACACGTGAAAATGATCATAACCTTTTAGACGTTATTAGAAATAGTGCCTTTACAGTCGTAGAAACAGTAATTTTACAGTTTTTCCTGCATGTGTAATGGGTGTTCATTTGAAAAGTCAATCTAGTAGCATGTGATTTACTGAGAACATTTTGAAGTATGTCGTAAATTAAAATTTACTACTTAACCTACGAAGTCGTATATTTTGACAGTTTCATACATACAAATAAATAACAAATAATAGTCTTAAAAAACTTAAAAAAGGTATATAACCCCTTACCACAATTATTAATCGTATCCTAAATACGTATTTCGACAACTAATTTGTCATCATCAGTAGGTAAAACCACTAATTAAAAAGTCGCACACGGGACACAGTAAAGGCAGAAAAACCGCTCAGGCACCAACTATTATTCACCGCGTCCACGTATAGACTAATTTTAACATGTGAAAAATAAACTACGGAACTAAAATACGAAAATACGAAGAGGGACACTTACCAAGAAAAGGGTCTACCCAGATGTTTATTCTCTGGGTTGAAATGTCGAACGCAAAACACGGTCAACATACTTTCCTTCAGGGGACCGGCAATAAACATGTCTTAATAAACTTCGGTTTTTAAAAACGACGATGACACAATTATGTTAATAAAAATGCAAAGAGACAACTGAATGGTATCGGTGACCTATCGCTATTCATAGAATTATGTTTATTTTTCGCGATATGTATACTTTCGTAAGCATCAAGTTCGTGGGGTTTATTAATTCCTTTGAGTAACCTCAACCCTGTAATCGATACGTTGTGCAGTGTGTTTAAAGCGTGGTTGGCTACATTGGATTTATCCGGTCTATTGTATTTAATATGTGATATGTGTTCTTTAAAACGCGTTATTATTGGTCGTTTAGTTTGGCCTATATATTTCAGATTACAATCCCCGCAACTAATTTCGTATATACCTGATTTCGAATTGAAATTAATTCTATCTTTAGTATTCCCCAGGAGATTTTTGATAGTATTTTCTGACCGGAAGGCAACCTGGAGACCTCTTTCTTTCACAACTTTATTAATGTTTTTCGTGACCGGATGGTATGGTAAACAGATGTACTTTTTCTCCTGGTTACTTTGAGATATCAAACTTGTGGATTCGCGGATTGTATTTTTTATTTTTGTTTTTCTAATTAATTTATTGATTATTTCTATGTCAAAGCCATTGTATGTCTCAATATTTTTAATGAAATCTAGTTCTATTTCATATCTCTCTTTTGTTAACGATTTACTAAGAAATTAAAGGAAGCTGTCTTATGTTGATAACTATGGTTTGAATCCGCGGTGATGAATCTATTAACATTGGTTTCTTTCCGGAAAATATCGATTTCTATTTTATGTTTATTCCTGATCTATAAGGTATCTAAAAATGGTATCTTGTTATTGTGTTCCTTTTCCAATGTAAATTTAATCGTCGGTGAATAATAGTTGGTGCCTGAGCGGCTGAGGTTTCTATCTTTACTGTGTCCCGTGTGCGACTTTTTAATTAGTGGTTTTACCTACTGATGATGACAACTTAGTTGTCGAAATACGTATTTAGGATACGATTAATAATTGTGGTAAGGGGTTATATACCTTTTTTAAGTTTTTTACTTAACCACAGTCTCCAAAGAAAGAATTTTAACAAATAATAGGTATTTATTGAAAACTATAACAAATGTTGAAAATGTTGTCGTTCAAGATCAATGCACTTTAAAATCCTCCGTTCAAAATTATTAATGAATCGACGCACGATATTTTATGCACTAACTGATATTTGTGATTGACATTATCACATGTCATTTGAATTTACATTTACGGAACAACAAACACATACTAATATATTTGCGTCTTATTCTATCAAAATTTCAAAGTAACCTAGATTGACTTTTCAAATGAACACTTGTTATGTGAAATCAATTTTACGTGGAAAAATTAAATTTGAATACATACATCAGTTTCGTCGACTTTTGATGTTACAATTAAAAACAACTGAAAGTGGGGTAAGATCGCCGACAAACCAGTTCAAATCTACTATTCAGCAATATCCATCCATGTTCTTCCGTGTTCAACACATAACATAACACGCACCATAACGCGGTAATATATATTGTTCTTAGAATTTTTTGTTTTCATGATATAAGTAATGGTTTATTATCAAAAACACCCCTTGCCGCCGGTCTGACGAGGGTGGCCGGCCGCGCGAGGGGTGACAGACCTTAAAGGAGTTGTAGCGAAAAGCGCTAACTACAACATAATGATAATGATCTTGAAAACCTACTAGTTCATAAGTAAAGGACTCTAAAATATTGGGTTTATAAATAATTTAATTTGTCTACCTTCTGGCTAAATGCGGCCCGACAGACCAAGCGTTTCGTATACGGTCACTACAAAGACTTATTCGCGTATACATTTCATACTGCTTTTTTTATGGTATTGTTTGCGTCGTGGTCTCTTCTATTAGTTGTACGCGTTTTTCAATGCCGCAATGGTACGTGTGTCCCTATATAATCCAAAAGATCTTTTTACTGACCGTCTTTTTTTAAATTTGTTTCAGCTTTTATGAATATATTGTTGAAATCGTTACATTTTTTATTGCAAAGATAACTAACCCAATTTATTTAGATTGGTCTCCCACACAAGTTATGTAACAATAAATAGAAATGGGAACGGTCAATTTGTCCACACTGTCTCTGGTTACTGTATAAAAAAATAAGAAATTTATTATTTTCGTATTTTAATTAAACTGATTTTAATCAATTTAATTATTGAATTAAGAACGATTTTTGTTTTAAAATTCTATTATCAACGCCAATAACCATATGCTTCTTTATATAATCAACTCTACTTTGGAATTACACTTTCAAAAACTGGTATGGTACGCTTAATCGATAAATAGTGCTTGTTTTTCGGCCGAGCTTTTTACTGACAACAGCGTAATTAATTACCCAATTTCAAACCGAGTTCATTTTATTTAATGTGTTACGTATTTGCGCGGTATGTAGAACTCGAATAAATTAGGATAATTGTTGTAATAAAAATCCAGTTTAAATTACATGAATTACATCGATGTAATTATAAATAATTGACGCTCGAATTGTTTATTAGTGATTATCGTAAATTGCAAAAGAAATATAAATTTCCGAGACTTATTTTTGTTCAGACAAATTGAAATATGTAATCAAAATTTCGTATTACATTCACTATCATAGTTATACAAAAAATAAATGTTACACTTTGCATACCTATATTAAGAATGTTTTTAATTCTATTTTTAAATTATTGTAATGTTTGTCTTTTAGGGTTCTTAAATAAAACTAACAATAACTTTAGACACACACACTATATTAATATTAAAACGTATAATAATCTAAAACTAACTATTAACAACAATAAGTACATTTATGTATTCTATATTTATGTAACTATATTTATGTATTCTTCGCGAGACTTGGGTATCGAATGTCTACATCCCTTCCTCGACGGCTTATATATCAATGGGAACGTTTGGTCTAGAATGCTCCAAATCTGTCGCGAAACCGTCCAGAGCGATGACGCGCCTCGCGTCATCGAATGAGTCATTACATTGCCCCCTTCTTAAAAATGAAGTTTCGTCCCGAAACATGTCATGCTTTGGTCTCCTCAAACGATGACGAAATCGACAGGTAGGGCCTTTGTTACATTGCGACGTCATATCGAAATAACAGTCCACGGTCTTATCTTGCCTGGATGGACAGGAATATTCAAGCTGGTAACTGCATACCAGAATTTCCATACCAGTATGTCGGAAGATTACTTCCAACATGCTCCTTACAATTCTCCAGTCCAGGCGGTCCAATCCACAACCCAATTTTGGAACTGCCAATTTCAGAATGTCTTGTTGTAACATTTGTTCGCGTAAGTGGGTCAGGGCCTCCCATAAGGCTCGATAGGTTGGCTTTAGGCTCGACAGTTCTTTCGTGACCAAATAAAATATGGGCTGTCCTTCATTTATTATTTGGAGACTCTTCCCAATTGCTGGTCCCTGCTGCCTTAGCTTTTCGATTCTGCCAAATCTCTCTTTAAATTCCCAGGCAATTCCTTTGGCCATTCGTAGATCTCGGGCTACGCAATGAGCAAGCGCGTAGTCTGGCGGCACCGTGAACAAATCCTGCTGTTTCTCGATGGTTACCCCAAATCGAGCTTTTCTCGAACCAGAATACTCTTGCATAAAGTCTTCGAAGGTTAGTTCATGGTATTGGCTATCCAATCGGCGCAAGTCAACGGTTTCGTCATTGTCTCCAGAGTATGGGGCTAATCGATTAAAATGTACGACTCTTGGCTTAGTGTGAGGTGTTCGCCTGATGCGGTATATTACATCGTTGATCCGCTTCAACACCTCGTATGGCCCCTCCCAATTCTTTTGAAGTTTTGGAGATAGGCCCCGTCGACGTTGTGGATTATACAACCAAACTCGATCGCCTTCATGGTAACCACTCTTCTCGGCGTTGATGTCATAGCTCTCTTTCATTCTGTCACTAGCATCTTGGATATTATGTCTGACTTGTTCATGGATATTATCTAGTCGTCGTCTGAGCGTGCTGACATAATCTTCTCCGGCAAGATCTTCACCAGGCTTGCTCCCAAACTTTAAATCACAGGGCAATCGGAGTTCCCTCCCGAATAGCACGTTTGCTGGTGATTGGCCTGTTGTCTCTTGAACGGAGGCCCGATACGCCATTAGAAATAATGGTAAATGTTCGTCCCAATCTCTCTGGTGTTCGGAGACCACTTTGGATAAGTGTCTGATCATGGTCTTGTTCATTCGCTCTACCATCCCATCTGATTGTGGATGCAAGGGAGTTGTTCTCGTCTTCCGTATGCCCAAATGTCCACACATCTTTTCGAATAGACTGGACTCAAAATTTCGCCCTTGATCGGAATGAAGTTCCAAGGGTACACCAAAACGGCTGACGAACTCCTTCACAATCACGTCTGCTACAGTTCCAGCTTCTTGATTTGGTAGAGCATATGCTTCAACCCATTTGGTAAAGTAATCCATGACAACTATTATGTATTTATTTCCTTTGCTGCTTTCTGGAAAAGGACCGGCGGCGTCTATGGCGATCCTTTCAAATGGGCTTCCTACATTGTATTGCCGCATGGGTGCACGTCGACGCCTCTGGGGACCATTGCTTCCGGCGCAATTTGCACACTTTCGGCACCATTCTTTCACATCTCGTGAACAATTCACCCAGTAAAATCTCTGGCGCACCTTCTCCAGTGTTTTATGGACTCCAAAATGTCCCCCAGAAGCACCATTATGGAGTTCTCGCAATACCTCTGGTATTCTTTTCTTGGGAACCACCATTTGCATCTTGCGCTCACTTCCATCGTGATTTTCGACCTCACGTCCCAGGAGATCGTCATCCATGGTTAAAGAATCCCATTGTGCCCAGTATGACTTCAATTCTCGTGAATGGGAAGCAATTTCTTGCCAGGTCGGTCTTTGCCCATTTCTTTTCCAAGCCCTGAGGACTGCAAGATCCGGATCAGCTTCTTGATCCGCGCGCAAATTGTCAGGTTGCCATTGGTCATCAACAACGGTGGTTCGAAGAGCGTTGGCCGATTTGTCTTCGATTCTGTTGCAATGTCGACAGTCTTCTGGACAGGGCCTTCTGGAAAGGGCGTCTGCATTTTGATGTTTGAGGCCTGCTCTGTGTTCAATGACAAAGTCGTACTCCTGTAGCCTCTCAATCCATCTAGCTACTTGACCCTCTGGATTCTTGAATTGCAAGAGCCACTTTAAGGCGGCATGATCAGTGCGGATCAGGAACTTCTGCCCATACAGGTACTTGTAAAAGTGCTCAATGGTCTTAACTACTGCCAATAGTTCTCTCCTGGTTACGCAGTAGTTCCTCTCTGGTTTGGACAGGGTCTTGCTGAAGTATCCAATGACCTTTTCTTGGCCATCTTGGATTTGAGAGAGCACGCCACCAATCCCGACGTTACTGGCATCCGTATCCAAAACAAACCTCCCAGATGGCAGCGGATAGTTCAAAACGGGTGCACTGATCAACGTACCTTTTAACAACTCAAAGGCCGCTTGGCATTCGTTGTTCCAATTGAATGCTCGATTTTCTGTTAGGCGAGTAAGTGGTTTTGCAATGTTGGAGAATCCAGGAACGTAGCGTCGATAATATGTGCATAATCCCAAAAAGCTTCTTAGCTGATGTTTGTCTTTGGGTACCGGCCATTTTTCCACAGCTTTTACTTTTTCTGGATCCACAGCAATTCCTTTTCCGGAAACCACATGTCCAAGGTAATTTACCTCCTTGCGGAAAAGGTGACACTTCTTTGGACTTAATCTCAGGTTGGCATCTCGCAACCTCTGGAATACTACTTCCAAATTTTTCAGGTGATCTTCAAAGGTCTTCCCTACCACAATCACATCATCGAGATATACCAGGCAGGTGTTCCAAGACAGTCCCCTTAGTACAGTGTCCATGAGTCGCTCAAAAGTAGCTGGGGCGTTACACAGTCCAAATGGCATGACTATAAATTGCCAGAGTCCTGTACCTAAACTGAAGGCAGTCTTCTCTTTGTCATTGGGATCCATTCCCACTTGCCAATAACCGCTCTTTAAGTCGAGAGTGGAGAACCATTTTGCTCCTGCCAAGGTGTCTAGCGTATCGTCTATTCTTGGGAGAGGATAGCTGTCCTTTTTGGTCACACTATTCAAACGACGATAGTCCACACAGAATCTGGTAGATCCATCCTTCTTCCTGACAAGGACCACTGGTGAAGCCCATGGACTATTCGATGGTTCAATTACTCCTTGGCCTTCCATATCTTGTATAATTTGCTTGGCTTCCTCACGTTTTGCCAGAGGTAACCTCCTTGGTCCTTGTCGAATTGGACTTGCATCGCTGGTATTTATTTTGTGCATTACAATATTGGTTCTTCCCTTCGTACCAGTTTCAGTTTCAAAGACGTCTTCATAATGTTTGATTAGGTCCTTAACTTGACTTTGTTCCTTCTTGCTCAATCCTTGACAGGCGGAGTCGATTATCTTGGACAATTTCTCAGGAACCTGCACGAATCCATTCTTCTTCGCCTCTATGCGATGAACGACGGCCGACACTGGCGAACACCACCCCAGAATAGTACCCTTCTTCAATGAAACAGGGTAATGGTTCACATTCATTACCCTTATCGGTACAGTCTTCTGAGTCTTAACCAGCATTTTGGCAACTACTATTCCTCGGCCCACCTCGTCATCATCAGCCTTTGGTTCCAACATTGTAACATTTCCGTCCAAATAATCACCTTCCATACACGCCGTCAACAATGTCTCACTTCTTGCATCCAGAACAACATTCTCTGCAGTAATTACTTGTACATTCCCACAATTTTTCCCATGAAGAAACAATTCCTCATTATTTATTTTTAAAGTGCCTTCTTTCATGTTTAACTGGAAGCCGTATGTGTTCATGATGTCTAATCCCAAGATTATTTGTTCTTCTATGTCGGCTACGAGAACACGATGTCGGACTGATGTTGGTCCTATGATAAAGTTGACATCTACTTCACCTGCCACAGAAGCTGCTCCTCCTGTTGCTGTCCTAAGTCTCCATTTGCTAGAAAATAACTTTTTATTTCTGGGAATTAAATCGGGTCGCACGATGGTTTTCGTCGATCCAGTATCTAGCAAGCAAGCATAGGTCTTTCTTTCCATAACAGCGTCCACATACAGGCCGTTGGTTTGATGTTGCAGGGATGCGACTTGGCCAGGCGTCTTTGGGGCTTCCTGATGCTGGATCGATGATTGCCCTCGCTCATCGACCCGCTTTAGTTTTCCTGCTGCTCAGACGATGCTTTCTTGGCCACCTTACCACATTTACTCCGAACGTGACCAATCTCTCCACAATTCCAGCATCGCAGTACTCTTTTATTTGATTTGATCTGGTTTAGAACTCTACTAACCACCTGCTCCATGAACTCCTCATTTTCCTGCTTGTCAACCGTGCAGACACGAGCATGGTTCCGAGAGGCTTGCTTTGCAGTCTCAAACTCAAGCGCGTGCGCCAAAGCATCGATCAAGGTTTTCGGTCTTGCCAACCTTAATGCTTGCTGCGTATCAATATCCCGGAGACCATCTATGAATGTCTGGACCGCTAGGTGTTCCATGAAATTATCTGGTGCCATCGGATATGCAAGTCGAACTAGACGAGCAATATCTGCCTCAAATTCCTGAAGATTCTCGCCTTTCTTCTGTGATCGATTCTTCAGTTGGGTATGGTATACTTGCTCCAAATGCGCATGGCCATATCTCATCTCCAAGCGTTTAATGAGTTGAGAATAATCTTTACGTTCCTCAGGAGGCAATGTCTGCAAAATATCACTAGCATCACCCCTCAATGCTATGACTAAAGCAGTCGCCTTCTCGGCAGAAGACCATGCGTTTGCTTCTGCGGCTGCTTCGAATTGCGTCAGGTAAGTTGCCCATGACGTCTTTCCATCAAAGGTTGGTGGCTTGATTCTGGTCCTTGAAATAGCCACAAGTTCTTCGTTTATTTCGATGGGCCGCGGTATGACTTCTTCGTTGACCTGCCTGGGATCAGAATGACTCATGGTAGCGGGTAATTTCATCTCAATCATTATTGCCTCTAAAAGTCTAGAATGTTCTCCAATTTTCTCTTCTACAGCTGTGAAAACCTCTTCTTTTAACGCTTCTGATTTTTCCGCTAGTCGCTGTTCTAGAACTTTTTCGAAGTTTCTAGAATTTTCTAGTAATTTCTTTTCCAGATTTTTCTCGAGAATTCTAGCGGTTTCTAGGCTTCTTTCTTCCATCTGTGCTTGTGAATCTATTAGACGCTGTTCCAAAGTTTGCGAATTGTCTATCAATCGTTGTTCCAAACTTTTCACACTGTCCAGATTCTTCTGTTCCATTTGTTGCATTTGAGTTTGTGACTCTATTAGACGCTGTTCCAAGGTTTGCGAATTATCTATTAGTCTTTGTTCTAGAGTTTTCGCTAAGTTTCCAGAAGTTTCCAGGTTCTTCTGCTCCATTTGTTCTAGTTTCATAAACAGCGAATTCACGTCAGTATCTCCGCCTGGAACTTGAAAGACATACTTCTCTGGATCCTCGCCTTCTTGGATCAACACATTGCGAAGCCGTTGCTGGAGGATCGACTTTTTGCCAGTTGTATCCTCATCCCTCTCTTCTAATTCTCGTTTTAACTCGGACACTTTTAATTCCGCCAGTTTCATTCTGTTGGCCATCACGATATTTAAAATAACGTCTTTCCGCACTGTATATTTATTTAAACGAATACTTAATTAACACTTAATTGTCTACTTAGTTTATTATTTATTAATTAGTCCACACCTGAATACCACTGTAATGTTTGTCTTTTAGGGTTCTTAAATAAAACTAACAATAACTTTAGACACACACACTATATTAATATTAAAACGTATAATAATCTAAAACTAACTATTAACAACAATAAGTACATTTATGTATTCTATATTTATGTAACTATATTTATGTATTCTTCGCGAGACTTGGGTATCGAATGTCTACATCCCTTCCTCGACGGCTTATATATCAATGGGAACGTTTGGTCTAGAATGCTCCAAATCTGTCGCGAAACCGTCCAGAGCGATGACGCGCCTCGCGTCATCGAATGAGTCATTACATTATATTATTCACAAATACAATATGGCTATTAATTTACAGTACTGAAACGGTAGGCAAAGGTAGTGGTTGAACCTTTAACAATTGACACTGTTGTTTGACATAAACATTGACGTCTGGTTTTGGTTAGATGTACTGATATGTTTGCAAGTTCGTAAATAATGTTATCTACGAACAAAAAGTCTTTTTAGTTGAGCACTATTTTCGCTCATATGGTTTAGGTAGACAGAATGGTCCAAGCAGTAAATTCGCCCGTGATAAATTTGCGGAGTATTTCAATAAACAGACAGCAAGTAATGCTATTGTACTGAACATTAAAATTAAAATTTAGAAGAACCGAAGTGTGCTACACCAAGGTAAAGGTAAAGCTGGACGAAGGAAAACAGTGAATCCCAACTAAAATCACGAAGGAGTAGTCAATCAAGTTATGGACTCACCACATCCTAGTCAAGGGAGATCTGCTGCAAAATTGAATATGAACAGGAGGACTCTTCAGAAGTTATTGAAACAACTGAATGCCCATTAATACGTTATTTAGACGACCCAACAATTGAGAATGGGTGATTATGCTGCAAGACTTAAATACGGTGTCAGAATCCTTGCACTGCAATATGATAATCCCAGTTTTATCAGTAACATCTGGTACAAGTGACGAATGTCGTTTTCATTTGTTGGGTCATGTAAATAGGCGTAGCAATAGATTTTTATGTTTCCAACGTGCAGAAGAGGTGCAAGAAGTACCGTTGCATAGTGAAAAAGTGACTGTCTGGTGCGCAGTTTAATTATTGGGTCTTACCTAATTGAGGAAAACGGACGTTCAGCAACTGTTAGTCAATATATATTACTCAAGTTCTCACACCGTTTGTAGATGACCTTCGGAGATTTTGCAGATCAAGAAATTTACCCTTCGGTAGCCAGTTTTTTCACAAGATAGGGCAACGTGCCACACAGCACATGCTACAGGAACCTTTCTGCGGGAGACTTTCTGAAAGAATGTAATTTCACGTTTCATCGTTTCACTCTCCGGACTTAATATCATTGGATGTATATATTTGAGGTATACTGAAACTATGGGTTTTCCGAAATAACCCTCCGTCTACAGTACAACAGTTTAAAGAGAAAATTACAGAAGCGATACGACAGATCCAACAGCCTCTATTTTCAGGTATGGTCACAATTATGCAAGAACAATACGAACTGTGCGTTCAGCGTAATGAAGGGCACTTGGAACATATTATTCGTAACACTAATACTTAAGTGTTAATAATATATTATTACATATTATAGTAAGTGAATTAAAGTTTGAAAGTTCGAATAATATTTTGCGTTAATTGTAGTACCTTTCGCAAGATAATCCATAAAAATAATCCCTTCGCAATCCCAGAATACAGTAAGCATTACCTTTCCAACAGACGGAATTGCACGCGCCTTAAGCGGAGGCCGTTTTCCGGGTTTGCGCCATTCTTTGGATTGACTTTAGGTCTCAGAATTGAAATAAGGAATTCACGCTTAGTCAGTGGATATTATCCATTGCAAAAATTCATCAGACCTATTGAGTTTCTGTTCCGGTCCCAAGAGCCTTAGCACCCAGTGGGCTGAAACCTTACTTACGTCCAAATAATCATGTAAGATCTCATGAACTTGTATACCTCTTCCTAGACGTACACTAATTTGGGAAATAGTCATTCGTCTGTCCTCTTTCAGTAGGTTCTTCACGGCAGTAATGTTCCTTTCATTTACCGAAAGTTCCTTTCATTTACCGACGTGCACGGGCGTCTTCTAATCTTCTACTACTTTTAAAACGATCGATCCGCCGATATACAGTACTTTTAGATTCTGCAGACTCACCAAACACTCCTTGCAGACGTTTAATAATTTCTGAAGTTTTCACACCCTTTTTCCACAAAAAGAAAATTACTGCTCTTTGAGATTTAGCCGCGTCTTCCATGGTTACACAAACAGTGCTACGAAAATGCGTCTAAACACCTGAATCAGACTGAACGATATTGCTTGCACTAGATAGCTGCATAAACATGTCAAGGCTTGTCTATCACCAATAGCATTGCCTAGAAGTTCTGCGTAATTTAATTAGAGCACAATTTTCAGAACTTTGGAAACATCTCTTATATTTATCGCAGAATTTGTGTGTATAACTAATAAGTTCAATGTTTATTACAATTCTTAATAAATTCAAGACCTAGTACGTTTTAATTTTTTCCTACACACGTTAATTTCTACATTTCTATCTGGAGCTAAAACTATACTTATAGATACATATATATCTGAATACCATAAATCACGAAACTCGGATGTCATAATAGAAGCAAAATAATTTGAAACATACATGAGTGGGTAAAAACCACACCAGTTTGTATAATACAAAAGTATTTTTAATAATGTAAAATATTATTAAAAATGGGGTGTGAAGAACACAATACAAGTTATATATTTGTGAATGTATCTCCTCTCCAGAGACGCAGATACGTATTTCACCTTTCTACAGGTATTGTGTTCTTCACACCCCATTTTTAATAATATTTTATATTATTAAAAATAGTTTTGTATTATACAAATTGGAGTGGTTTTTACCCACTTATGTATGTTTCAAATTATTTTGTTATATACGCATTCGGTTCGCCCGACAAGTAGTGAAGACACGATAATACAGTTTTTTATAGATATGTTTGTTACCGTCTATAGAAACACGTTGCTTAGTTCGGCAGTTATTATGTAGACAGCGCTGAATATTCTTTCACGCTCTGTCTTAATAATTTCTGGTTGATAGCAAGGTAGTTATGTTTGGTTGAATGTATCTCTTCTCCAGCAGGGGCGTACCGACGATCCTGTAGAAAGGTGAAATACGTATCTGCGTCCCTGGAGAGGAGATACATTCACAAATATATAACTTGTATTGTGTTCTTCACACCCCATTTTTAATAATATTTTATATTATTAAAAATACTTTTGTATTATACAAATTGGTGTGGTTTTTACCCACTCATGTATGTTTCAAATTATTTTGTTATATACGCATTCGGTTCGCCCGACAAGTAGTGAAGACACGATAATACAGTTTTTTATAGATATGTTTGTTACCGTCTATAGAAACACGTTGCTTAGTTCGGCAGTTATTATGTAGACAGCGCTGAATATTCTTTCACGCTCTGTCTTAATAATTTCTGGTTGATAGCAAGGTAGTTATGTTTGGTTGAATGTATCCCTTCTCCAGCAGGGGCGTACCGACGATCCTGTAGAAAGGTGAAATACGTATCTGCGTCCCTGGAGAGGAGATACATTCACAAATATATAACTTGTATTGTGTTCTTCACACCCCACTTTTAATAATATTTTATATTATTAAAAATACTTTTGTATCATAATAGAAGGTTAAAAATTGTGAAACTCTGCACTCAACGATCATTAAATGAGTATTATGCAAGTAGATTGTATTAAAATAATTATTTAAATTATACAACCATACGAAATTACGATAATCACTATCTTAACTCATTTTTAAACCGCTCCGACAATGAGGTCAATACTTCTTAGAGAGATTCAAATATGAAAACAAAAAGGAAGAAGTAAAAGCATTCGTGTGAGAGGAGAAAATTTAAATACCTGGGTAAACATCTCAAGATTTGTCTATTGCCAATAGCATTGCCTATAAGTTTCGCGTAATTTAATTAGAGCACAATTCCCAGAACTTTGGAAACATCTCTCGTAATTAGCCATTTTGTGGCATATTTGATACAATTCGTATTTGCAAGAGAAAACCCTTCTTTTGTATCGCACTGGTTATATAAGTCTTTCGAGAAATTATCTACCGAACAGTAAACCTGGGCAACAGTTTGTTTCCAATTTCTATTAAATATTTTAATTTTGTTATTATTAATTATATACGATTTATATTCCAGTTACTTCTTAATTTGCAATTTTACATATTATTGAGATTTTTTCTAAATGTCGAAATTATACCTGTCCCATATTAAAATTGACACAATTATAGCCACATTTAAATCACTATTGTAAACTTTATATAAACTATACCATCTAAGATATCATTTTAAAGTATTTTTCACAAGGAATATTTTAATGATATTAAGTTCATCGACATCACAACTCTTTAGCTCATGATTTTAATTCTTTAGACATCGCTAGTTTCAATATGATTGCTCATCGTTAAATTAGATGATAAAACTGTTTTTCTACCTCGAATTTTCTCTTACACTAGACGTTCTTTTGCTTTCCAACCTTTCCTGAGATCACATCTCTCACTACCTTTCAGTGTGTGTTTATTGTGTGTTATTTTTCAAATATTTATTCGTCGTTACTTGTATACAGGGTGAGTTTTTTTGAATGTTTAGTATTGGGATCTCAGAAAATACTGGAAAACTGCTTTTGTTTCTCCGATAACTTTCATATTAGATATTCAAAGAAAACTAAATTTTACGATTATCTTTAAACATGCTTAGCATCGTTAATAGTAATTTTAGAGAAAAAGTGTTCAGATAAAAGTTAGATAATTTTACGCCAAATGAAACTATGTAGCTAATATTTTTTTTTTCGTTCACCATTATCGAGTTATGACACAAACTTGTTTTTTTTTTAAATAGAAACCATAGTTGGTTTTGACATCATTAAAAAGCTTATTTTTTGCTTATTACAATGATATGAGGTTTGATATGGTTATTTAAAAAAAAAATGAGGATATAGACATTTTTATGGTTTTTATGGAAAACAATTGAATTTCGAACTGATAAAATACAAACCAAACGAAAACTTATTTTGAAATCTTATGTAGTAATAAAATGAAAACTATAAGAACTTTTATTAAGGGCACACAACATTATTAATGTTCAAAGATACCTCCATTATTATTAATACACAAATTGCATCTCTTCACAACAGAATTTGTAGCATTGCGGACTTTACGCCTATCGATGTTATTAAAACCCACTCAGACAGCTTCTCTTAAATCGTCGATTGTTTCATATGTTCTTTTGTATAATGTGTCCTTTAGTACACCCCACAAGAAAAAATCCAAAACTCATAAATCAGGGAATCTAGCCGGCCATTCAATGGATGCATTTCGTCCTATCCTTTGATTAGGGAAGTTCAAATTTAAATAATTTCTAACATTCGGTTGATTGTGCGGAGGCGCTCCGTCATGTTGAAACCATTGCAGCATTGCTCGGGTTCTTAAATTTAAATTATCTAACATTTCCTCGAAATCTTGTTGTAAAAAATTAAGATAACGATTGCCAGTTAGTGATCCATCATAAATAAAAGGAGGAAGAACAGTTGATCCTATAACACCACACCAAACATTAACGCAAATTTAATTTGTGGTCTCCTATGTTCAACGTGAAGTGGATTTGTTTGAGACCATATGTGCTCATTGTGCCTATTAAACATTCCACAATTTGTGAAACGAGATTCATCAGTCCATAATATTTTCATTGAAAAGTGTGGATCGTTTTGACACTGATCTTTAAACCATCTACAAAAAGCTATTCGTCTGATGTTATCACCTTCATGTATAGTTTGTGATACTGATAATTTGTAGGGATTTAAGAGAAGCTGTCTTAGTTGTTTTTAATAACATCGATAGGCGTAAAGTCCGCAATGCTACAAATTCTGTTGTGAAGAGATGCAATTTGTGTATTAATAATAATGGAGGTATCTTTGAACATTAATAATGTTGTGTACCCTTAGTAAAAGTTCTTATAGTTTTCATTTTATTACTACATAAGATTTCAAAATAAGTTTTCGTTTGGTTTGTATTTTATCGGTTCGAAATTCAATTGTTTTCCATAAAAACCATAAAAATGTCTATATCCTCTTTATTTTTTAAAATAACCATATCAAACCTTATATCATTGTAATCAGAAAAAAATAAGCTTTTTAATGATGTCAAAACCAACTATGGTTTCTATTTAAAAAAACACAAGTTTGTGTCATAACTCGATAATGGTGAACGAAAAAAAAATATTAACTACATAGTTTTATTTGGCGTAAAATTATCTAACACTTTTATCTGAACACTTTTTTTCTAAAATTACTATTAACGATGCTAAGCATGTTTAAAGAACATCGTAAAATTTAGTTTTCTTTGAATATCTAATAAGCCATGAAAGTTATCGGAGAAACAAAAGCAGTTTTAAATCAAACTCGTAAAACTGCGCATCTTTCCCCATTTAAGCGTTTTTAGATCTCCAGTAGTTTCTGAGATCCCAATGCTAAACATTCAAAAAAACTCACCCTGTATATAGCTTCTATCTAATTACTTAAATATATTTCAAGGCTCAATTTCTAAATAAAAGTTCAAGGACAATGTTGTTGTGTTTTCTCTTATTTAAGAAGTTATAGTTAATAAACATTTATTTCAGAATGCCACACACGTCCTGGACCTTTGATGCTCATCATCTCACATCATTAATTTATACTTTTACGCTTAGCATATAAAAATATTTTAATCTATTTTTAAATATATTTTTTCTTTGAATATCTCGATTTAAAATAATATTTAAACTTAAGACATTGTGCAGAAAAATTCGTTTACAAAGAGAAAGCATCTCTTTTGTTATATTCTTGACCGACACCCACCGTTTTCAAAGGGTGCATACCACCAACAATACATAGTAAATGAACAAACAAACACATCGAAAAATATTTATCAATACCGTATGTTCTTCATCTATCTGAGAAACAAGTTAAAAAAAAAAATGATATACACATGGCTCACAAAAATCATAATAACTTAAGTTTCACCAAAACAAAATTCAGGACAGCCATTCCAATAGAAAAAAAATCACATGTAGTTTATAGCATACCATGTAATGATTGTAGTGGCGTTTATATAAGGCAAACAGAACAAAATTTAACAGGCAGAATCAATAGTCACAAATATGCAAAACATCAGCCTGAAAAAACACGAAAACAAAAATAGCAACACCTTCAATTATAAAGATGTTAAAATACTCCAAACGGAGAAAAATTACAAAGCTAAATCAGTGTTAGAACTAATTCACATTAAAAAACAAGAAGGAAACGATGTAAACGATCGTAACAAAATTGCAAATTTGTCAAAATTATATTTTTCTATATTATAAATAAAGATAATTTTAATTTCAATATCAACACTCAATTATTTCAAAACCACTCGTATGATGTTAAAAATATGAGATCACATGCTGGGGTAAACGGAAAAAATATAAAATAAACACATGTAGCAAGTAGGTAGTTTTATATAAGTCTGATATAAGTTTAGTTGGCCTCCTAAGTATGTATATTATAAATTAATATGTGTACATTTTATAATTACTAAAACAGTAGAAAATACATTCAAATTGTGAGTACCATACAACATACATAATTACCATTTTTAATTACTGTTTGTACACGTAGTATCCAAATCTGTATGCTTACGAAAAAGACAATAAATGTTGAAAAGTCAAAATAAGTTTTTGATTTAAATAATAATTTATCAATAAGCCGAATTCCAAGAAAAATTAATTTATATATATATATATATATATATATATATATATAGCAAACGCCAATTAGGTTGGCGCGAGGAGGGGTAAGTTCGCGCAGGATTAATAGTAGTGGAGAGATTTGTATTTGGTTTTACATCAAATGTCAGATAATTCTAACCTCTGAGCGTGTGTCACTTTATGATCCTCTAGCAAAGACATTATGTTCCGTCAAACGTCAATGACAAATGTATTCTGACAATTACTTGAGTAGTGGGGGTGGACGTTTTTAAAAACGGCTTCTGCGCACCCCTTCCTCGCGCCAACTTAATTGGCGTTTGCTATACACACATATATATATATATACATATATATATATATATATATATATATATATATATATATATATATATATATATAGATTATAATGGGATAAACCTCCATTATATTGATGAGCTATTTCTAATATTATGACTATAAGTTCTTTTTTCTTTGTTCATTTTAACATATGCAAGAGATATTTTGATTTGTGTGAATTTGTAATAGTTATCATGTTTATTAAAGGATTGGATATCTTATTATTAATATATTAGTTTTATAAATATCGATAGAGTTGAATCTTGGTATATATATTTTTAGTTAATTATATCTTTTAAAATAGTACAATCGTGTAAATTATATTTAATCAATTTATATAAATTATTGTTAAATTTAACTTATGCAAGTGAGTAGTTTTAGTATTCGTAATTAAATGTCATTTTCAAATTTGAATTTAAAAAGAGACTAACTGACTTGGATGAATATGAAAGTATAGAAGATAACCATGGCAATATAAAAAAAGAGGATTATTTATTATTATTTTATTTGACATGAGAAAAAAAGATACGTAAAAATTTAGAAGCTGAATTTTTATTTAAGAAATAGCAGTTATCTAATTTTGAATACCTGAAGAAGAACTCAGAAGACTGGATTACTGTCAATTTAGAAAACAGGCTATATTTTGATATACATAGTGTATTTGGGTAAATAATTTCCTGACTGCGTGAGAGTTATATACGCTGTATCCTGTATCCTGGTTATGGAAGAATTATATATGGTGTATCTTAAGATTGGAATATATCAGCAGTTGATCCGAGTGTGACAATCTTCTCTATAAATAGTTACAATAAATCTATACGTGGATTGGAAATATATCAGCAGTTGGTCCGCGTGTGACAATTTTCTCTATAAATAGTTACAATAAATCTATACGTGGATTGGAAATATATCAGCAGTTGGTCCGAGTGTGACAATCTTCTCTATAAATAGTTACAATAAATCTATACGTGGATTAGAAATATATTAGCAGTTGGTCCGAGTGTGTCAAATTTCTCCAAGCATAGTCATAATAAATTTACTCGTGTAAGTAATAAGCTAAAAAATATTTATATCCAAGATATTTTCTTTTACGTGTTCAAAAATACCGATTTACCTATTTCATTTAATATAGTTACTAATTGTCGATTCTTTCAATTCAAAAAAATCTTGCATAAGTTACTTCCTTTCTTCATAAATTATGTGTATCTGAAATATAAACATTTAAATTTGTTTATCTTATAATATTAGAAATAGCTACAATTGTAAATATATCAGACCTAATCATACATAGTAAATAAATAGTTTATTTGTTCTATCTATTGAATTTGCAAGTTGTAGTGAAACTCACCCTGAGTACGAGAACAAATTTATCTCTTTGACTAAGTTATTGCCGGAAGACATTTTATTGACCCATTTAGTAATCGCATTGTTGATGATAAGACTTGGGGTAAATATTCATTAAATATTCGTTACAATATATATATATATATATATATATATATATATATATATATATATATATTGTCGTAGTGCATTCCCATTCCCATGAGAAGCCCTAGAGCAAAAATATCAGATAATTTTAATCATATAATAATAAGCTAGCAAATAAGAATTTTTACGGCACTGTATATTTCATCTGTCAAATCAACGAAGTTAATTCCGCGTATTAATCGCTTAAATTTGTGTCATATATCTTATATTTTTCTATTTTTCATTTTCTTTAGTCATTTTCATTAATATTGTTGTTATTCCGAAGATTTTTTAACTTGGTTGATTGATTATTTTATATCGATTTTCTTTAGAAATAACTATACCTATTTAAATTATTCACGGCGGGAAATATCTCAATTTTGTACAGACGCATAGCGAAATTTTGTATATTGCTAGGTTAGATCCTTGTATTTTAAAATTAAATTTATTAATTATGTGAGATATCTAAACGATTTGTTGATATAAATTAACTCATTTCGAATTATTAATATTAGATTAAAAATTACAAACATTAATCAACGAATAAGAAGCAAGGATAGAAACAATCGCTAGTTAGCGTGGGTAGTTGGTGAAAATGAATTACAAGCGTCAACATATATTTTAATAGAACTCCAAAAATTAAGTAAAAAGTTTATTAAAAAGTACAATATCCATAACTGCAGTCCTATCCATCGAATCACCAACATTTAAAACATCGACAGACGCAATATCCGATACCGATTCCTGTTTAGAAGATATAAAAAACGAATTTTCCTTTTCCGAGGGACGCTACCCTATCTAACACCTTGACCAGAATTTTCATCCTGTTGAAAAGGTTCCTGAAGCCGTTAGAACATCCAGAAGTCTCAATCCACCAAAACTTGAGTATTTTTAATCTATTTTCCAAAACACCAAAATTATTTATATAATTATTTGAATAAAATCGTTGATATGAATTATTTTATGCTAATCCTTTTGATTATCACTAAGTATCTTTATATCGAAAAATACAGTTCCCTTGTGTTTAATTCAAGTAAATTTAGTTATTTAATTTATGTATTTATGTATCAGGAGTCAGAAAGAAGAACAACAACAACAAGAAATACTGGTGGAACGAGGAAATAGAACAATTAGTCAAAGAGAAGAAGCAGAAATATCTGAAATGGCTGACGACAAAAAGTGAACGGGACTTTGACGGCTACAAAGATACGAAAAGACAACTAAGAACGAGCATCTCTATAGCTAAAAACGAGTCATGGGATAAGAAATGCGAAGAAATTAATAACTACATGGGAAGTAGGAAGTGCTCGGAGGTGTGGAGATTTATATCAAATGTTAAATCCCCAGGAAGGAACAATGCTAACATCCGAATAATCAAACCGGAACAGTGGCTAGAACACTACAAAGGCCTACTACAAGAAGATAGACAAGAGTATATAATAGACTCCCCCAGACAGTTTGTGGTACAAGGGGAAGAAGTTGAGATATCGGAAGAAACATTAAAGAAGTCGGTTAGGAATCTTAAGTCAGGCAGGGCCAGCGGCCCGGAAGGGATATACTCCGAAATGCTCAAATATGGAACAGAAAGGCTCTATAAAAGTTTTACAGTAATTATCAATAAATGCCTAAATGGACATCCTGTTCCGCAAGACTGGAAAACGGCTTTTATATCATCCATTCATAAAAAAGTAAATAAGCTAGACTGCAATAACTATAGGGGCATATCAGGCACAAGCACACTAAGCAGACTGTACGGTAGAGTCCTGCGTGACCTCATTGAAGAAGATTACCAAGACAAAGAAGAGGAAGAGCAATGTGGTTTTAGAGCAGGAAGATCATGTACCGACAACATATTCTGCCTAAAACAAGTTATAGAAAAAAGATCTGCTAGACAGCTGGAAACCCACCTCACGTTCGTGGACCTACAAAAAGCATATGACACAGTCCCAGTATCAAGATTATGGAAGGTATTAGAACAATCTAACATCAACTACAACTATATAATGGCCCTTAAAGAGTTGTATAAAGACTCCACATCAAGAATTAAGATGGGTAAAGAACTCACAGATGCATTTACGGTACATAAAGGACTACGCCAAGGATGCTGTATTTCTCCAACACTCTTTAAGATATATGTAGCGGTGGCACTAAGAAATTGGAAGAGGAAGGTCCAGAGAATGGGTATAGAGATAAATGACAGGTGCTTATTTACCCTTCAGTTTGCTGACGATCAGGTCATAGTGGCCAATGACAAGGAGGACATGCAATACATGGTGAGGAAAATGATGGAAGAATATCGAAAATGGGGCTTGACAGTCAATATAAACAAAACAAAATATCTATGTATTGGCAACCAGGACGGAAATCTGGAAGTGGACAATGGTCAAGAAATAATGCAATGTCAGGAATATGAATATCTGGGCGTAACTTTCGACAACACCGGAACAGATGTGAGAGAGATCGAAAAACGTATAGTCAAAGCAAAAAAAGTGATCGAATGCCTGAATGGAATTCTATGGAGCAAGGAAATAACAAAGAAGAGAAAATTTAACATATATGAGACTATGGTAAAGAGCAGCCTTCTATATGGAGCAGAAACCTGGAGGATTGCAGATAGACAAAGGAAGAAGGTTGAGGCGGTTGAAATGGATGCCATTAGAAGATCCATGTGAATTTCACGAAGAGAGAGAATAAGGAATGACTATATAAAGCAACAAATGGGAATAGAAGGCACGATAGTTCAAGACATCGAAAAGAAACAACTTACTTGGTACGGACACGTAGAACGAATGCAAAATAACAGGTGGCCCAAAACAATAATGCACTGGCACCCAAGAGGGAGAAGGAAACGGGGAAGACCGAAACTGGAATGGCAGAAGAGCATACAAAGATCCATGAGTGAAAGAAACCTCACACCAGAGGAGTGTGGCGATAGAAGAGGATGGAGGTTAGGTGTCGGACAACGAAGAAAAACGTTCTAAACCGGCATATATATATATATATATATATATATATATTTATGTATCATTTCATGAATCACAAGATAACCTAATTTTGAAATAATAATATGAACACGAGGCCGTATATAGGTTAATGTACTAGAATATTAATGTAAACACTTATCTTATCAAAAAGTTCTAATTAAACCATTTATTTATCTTCCTAACTCTCTCGTTTTTTTATTAGATTACATATCCAGATTTTATTATATTTTAACTTGCTAATTCACTCACGTATATCTACACTAAGTACCATACCCACTCTATTGTTATTATTAAATTACAAATTCACTTTATCAATCTGAGCTACCTGGTGCCCATTAAATCATACTAATTAAGATAAAAACTAGAAGATTATGTACCCTGAAGAGACAGATTAAGTTAAGTACAAACTTTATTTATTTTTACGTACTATTAATGTTTATGCCCTTAGTTCAAGCGACATCTGTGAACATAAGTATTAGCAACATCTATAGGTCGTTTATTGAACTTATGTATTTATTAGCATATTCAATATTAAAATTACATAATCTTAGAATAACATTACATTTCAAATAATATATAACGTAGGTGCCATTTATTAGCAATGTTATACTTCAATATATATATATATATATATATATATATATATATACATGTATATTTATATTTTTAAAAAACTCTTTGATAAAGGCAATAATTTGCCGAAACATGTAAGAGTGGAATTAGTTTAAATAAATAAATATTTAATTAAAACAGCCCTAAAGAAAATCCATATATATCTATATATATTGAATCAGAGTTTGACAGTAGTTGCTAAAGAAGCTGGCACTATGAACAGCGAAATGCTGGTAATTGTAACTACATAGTGAATCAAGAGATTATATTATCAATATACATTGACTATTTACATTCAAGAAGAAGACGTTTGTTTTTGAAATTTTATGGTTCTACTGGTAATAAATCTGACTGTAATTTCAATTTACACCGTGAACTCTTAAATTTGCATACATAAGTTGTAAGGTAAAGCAATTTAAATGTGGAGCATAAATACTATACACCGAAAACCATTAACTTTTGTGCGAACGAAATAATCAGGAGAATTTATTCGAACGTGGGAAGCTATCTGCATATCCTAATTGAGAGTACATGCTTACCGTGTGGTGTATATTTTACGAAGACCAGAATGCTGTAAAACACAAGAAAATTCTCAATGTACAGTGTTCTTTGTTGGATCAGTCACGATTCATAAATATTTTATTGCGTATGTTAATTTTTTCTATTGCATAAATATATTTATCCCAACTGTTACATAAATATTGGTAACATCAAGGATATCTTCAATAAAATATTGATCATAAAACAACAAGTTTTGAAACATAAGAATTTTCCACCGTTATGTTGTTTACGCAATTGTAATGCTTCCAATAAGTATAATTTATGTGTGTAATAATTTTAAGGATATTGTATTTTACTTAACTTTCTTAAGCATTAATAACACAGGCCTGCATTTTTCAACTCTTTGAATGTTGATTTAAAAATTTTAACTGTTTTCTAGTAATTGGGTAGCGCTGATTTCAAATCTGCTTTTATTTTTTTTGTATCACGTAAGGTTATTTTTCAAACCAATAAAATAAAAAAAAAATTAAAAAACACGATTTATTTCATTTATAAGCTAGTTTTATATTATATTAAAAAAAGTACAAAAATATACACATAGAAACTATTAGAAATAGTTATTTATTCTTTATGCTTCTTAAAAAAACGTTTTCGTTTTTCAGAAAAGCTTCGTTTGCTTGTTATTCTGCCATATTCAGCTAAAGGAAGATCTGAAGGTAGTTTCTGGGGCAAACAAATCTTTTTGTTTCAACCTAGACCCCAGTACTTCAGAAAGATCTTTTGAAAGTCCCAAATCTCTTACTAAATCATTCAGTTCGGCTTGTGAAAATAGCTGAGGTTGGTTTTGACCTGAGGTTGATGGTTCAAAATCACTATCCATCTGTACGGAGCCGGAAGTTGAAGAGGTTTCAATATCTTCTTGTAGTACTTTGGGGGGTATAGGTATAGGTACATGATCACTGTGAGGAACTGGTCTGATAGCTGATTTAATATTGTTTGGGTACAAAATATGTTTCAAAGTTTTTCTATTATGCCCCTTAATATCACAAAAAACAAAAGCAGCAATCTTCATGATGATTCTGCGGTTCTCTCCAAACCATCGGTATTCCAAAAGGAAGGCTTTTTCTATTCCCTTTTGTTCAATGTCTTAAACGTTGTTCACATACCTTACAAACAACGTGCCCAATCTTTATCTTGATCTCCTAATTTGATTTTGAAATAAGCATAATATGTTTTTTTCACAAATTCACCAATTGGTCTCTTAAACTTTTTCAAGACGAAATATCCACAAATATAACAGAAATCATCTGGTTTGTTTTTGCAACACCGGCTAGACATATTTTTAAGCAATATTTATTTATCAAATACCACGCACAACACTAAAGACAAATTAATTTTACTTGTTTACTGATCGACACTCAGAGCTATAATGAAGTAAATGACATTAAAATATACATTTTGTTTGGAGTGATAAACTTGAAATCTTTCTTCGCAGTACGAATAACGTTAAAGCATAATAAATAGGATTTAGCAGGTAAAAATTCCCGGAAATCTTGTCCAAAATTAATACATGTAATAAAAGATTTACATCAGGTAATGAGAGCCTATTTAACAAATTTCTTTAAAACCACAACAGAAAATAATTTTTGGGTTAATACCTAGAATTTGAAGTAGTACATTCATTTTAAAATGTATTAAAACGCCTATCATAAGATTTTTTTATATTTTTTTCTTTTTCTTTTGTGCAAAAAAAAATCTATGGGTGGTAGAGACCCACTGTATTTTAATTAGTTATTGCTATATAAAAACTGATCTTAACAAACAAAAATCACGTCATCACAAATTTTATGCAGGCCTGTGTAATTCTTTAAATTACATTCACAGACATTTCACATATTTGTGGGATATTAATTCTTTGTTTGGATATTATTACGTTGAATGTTAGGAAAGCTGTACCATATTAGAATAAGATTTTATAATGTGTATTTTTCAAAAGTGAAGTTAAACTAAATTAAATTCTCACTTTATCAATAACGTGTTCGAAAAATTCTTGCAAAGAAGCTATTGTTTTTCGAGATTTGTGCGCTGGTGCATTATCTTGCTTGAAATATCCTTCCGTAAGTTCATCATCATGAAGTTCATTAATAAACGGCTCTAATAATTCATTTTGATATCTTTCAGCAGTTAAGGTTTGATTAAAAAATATAGGCCTAATAATTCGTTTTCTGAACCTGTAGGTAAACGTCTATTTCTGGTGAACTGTAGCGTAGTTTCTACAAATTCATGAGGGTTTTCTACAGACCAGATTCTCATATTTTGCTTGTTCAAATATCCTGAAAGATGGAACCAAGCCTCATCCAAAAAGAAGCATTTGTTGAGAATGTCCTTATTATTTATTTTATTCAAAAACTATAGACAATACTGTGTTCTCGTAATAAAATCTACATGTTTGAGTTCCAATTTCTAGGGTGAGTTGTTCATTCGATGTCGAATATCCTCTATGCAATTTGCTGACGGTTTTCTATGTTCTCCATCGACAGGCTTACGAGTTATTGCCCCTGTTTCACCAAATTTAATAACACAAGCTTGAATATGTTTTTGGAGTTGTGCGTAGGTAACTGGAAGAATAGGTAGGTGTTTCCGGAAATCGTGTAAGCACTGATTAGTGGAATAAACCCAACCTCCATTTTGTAATTTTTGGCCAGTTCTATAGTGACTTTGAATAATAAATATATTTTATGTTGTATAACTCTAACATTATAATAAAATAATTTAAAAAGTATAAGAGTTTATAATTTGAATTTATGTATGACAACTCAGAATTGCAAATTTTCTAAAGCTTTGCATGTTACATAGTCATAAAACGACAATTGTTTCGTCAACACAGTGGATTCGTGAGGTACTTACTAAAATACGAGGACGAATTTATGTATAAGGTCTTCAACAACGCCATTATGAGTGAGAATATGATAGTGAAGATAGAAACAAGTTTTAATCAGCAACAGATAACTTCGAGTATCTCGTTTTAGTATGGAAAGTTTCATTAACCGGTGTTCTGCCGTTGAGTAATAATGTCATTTATCAAAATGAAATGAAAAATCAAACAAAAAGTAATACACCGGGTGGAAAGGATTCATAGTGGTTAATTTTGATTTTTCTATTATTTGTTTAATCTCTTTGTGAAATTTATTTATAGGATCAGATTTAAGTTTTATGAATGAGTTATTATCGAGGAATTCATGAACTTTATGTACAGCAGACCGATTTTCATGTGGCCGGTTAGAAGTACCGCCCTCGAGATGCGCACGAAATTCATAGGTAGGGGAACCTCTGGCATTCAGTGTTTTACATCGTTTTAAGTGATAAACACATTAGTGCAGTGCCGTATTAAGGTAGTGAGTAATGGAGTTTAAAAGTAAATTAAATAAATGTGTTTTACACAGTCAAACTCGTGAAGTGATCTCAAATGTATTTAAATATATGCAAGAAGAAAAAACTTCAGGGGTACTCAAAATTCCACTGGATCAGTTATATGAACGCGTTATTGCCGCAACGGGTGTTTCTGAGAGAAGTATTATACGGATTGTTAAAGAAAAAAGTGAAATAAACGCAGGTGCCGGTTCATCTTTTACATCGCCAAAGAAAAATAAAAAAAAACCAAGCCCAAAACCGACTTAGACGATGCAGATAAAGGTGTGCTGCGTAGAACAATTTTAAATACCTTTACTGTTGACAAAATTGTGCCTACAATGCCAAACATTCTAAGAAAATTTAAAGAAACAGGATACATTGGAGGAATAGATTCTCTTCGGAAAGTAGTAAAAGATATGGGCTTTCGTTGGAGAAAAACAAAAACCAACAGAAAGTTGTTAATGGAAAAGCACGACATTCGTCAGTTAAGAGTGTCTTATTTGCGTACCATTCAAAGCTACAGAAATGAAGAAAGACCGATTATATATATGTATGAAACTTACATCCACAGTTCTCATACCGTGGCTACTTGTTGAAGTGACAATTCCAATGAAGGATTAGCAAGGCCTATATCAAAAGGTCTAAGACTAATTATTGTTCATGCTGGCTGCGAGACGGGATTCATTCCGAATGCTAAATTGATTTTTAAGTCTAATACCACAACGGGAGATTATCATCACGAGATGAATTATGAAAATTACAAAAAATGGTTGTTAGAAAAATTAATTCCAAACCTGCCTCCAAAGTCTGTCCTAGTAATTGACAATGCTCCTTATCATAATGTCCAAAAAGATAAACCACCGAATTCTAATAGCAGGAAATCAGTTATGATAGACTGGTTAAGGTCTAAAAATATTTACTTCGACAATAACATGCTCAAGCCCGATTTATATAATATTATTAAAGTACATAAGCCAACATTTAAAACGTTCGAGATAGATGAAATGTTAACACAACGTGGCCATAGTGTTTTGCGATTATCGCCATACCACCCAGATTTAAATCCGATTGAGTTAGTATGGGCATCTCTTAAACAATATGTGGCACAAAAAAAGTATCATTCACTATTAGATATGTTCAACAGTTATGTCAGTTATGTGATAACTTTTTTGATGAATTTAGTGCTGCTGAATGGAATAAATGTTGTGACCACGCGATAAAGTGGGAGCAGAAGTTTTTGGAAGCGGAACCTCTCTTAGACGAAGTTACAGACCAGTTCATTATTAATTTGGGTGAAGACTCTGAATCGGAGAGCGAAGAGGAAGTCAGTGATAGTGATTCTGCATAACTTTTTATATAATTATATGTATAATTTACCTTAATTTTTTTGAAACTTAGTTATTGTTCATTATTATTTTCTCCTATAATTATTTTTGAGTATTTATGTATTATTTCTTATTGTAATTATTATTTTCATTGTTATTTCCAATAATATTAGTATTAATAATATTCTTTTCTCCACGACTATTAAATAATGTTATTACAACACTCGCCTACGCTCGTTGAAGAATATACTGTTCTTTTGTACATACAGAAAGTTTACAATGTGATTATAATGAGAAAGAGATTAGCATAAACATTATTTGCCAATAATTCAGTTAATTATCCAAATTAGTTTTACTTAATCCTAAGCCTTTCTACCGTTAAGTGTAGCTAACAATCTTATTCAGTCATCCCCTTAATGTGATGTTAGTACGCTATTAGCTAGTAGGTAGGGTAAGACATTTTAATTAAACATGTTACATGAAACTATTCGTTTTATTTTACTTCTATTTGCCTTAATTTAGTGAAATACAAACCATTATAAACATGTTCAACAATGTGATTTTCTGAATTTATCCCTTACTACGTCCCAATGCACGACTCGCACAAAGAGTTTGCATTTCATTTTTCCGAATACTGTCTCTATCTAACACTGACCCTTACTTGACGCACGTACAAATTCTTCCACCGGCCACATGAAAATCCGTCTGCTGTACGTAGTTTGATTCCGGAATTGCTATAACTGTATTTCCTTTATCAGTTTTTGTAAATATAATATTGTTAGCTGTCGCTTTCTGTTTAATTGATTTAATTATTTTATTTTCTATATTAGAATGCTTAGAAGAACGCTAATTTTCTAGAATATGTTGAACTGCATATTTTTTTCCAAAATTTCATGTATTATGCTTATTTAAGACTAAATCTGTTTTTACTGCTAAGATTCCCAAGTGTATATTATTAATGTGAGGCTTTAAGTTGTATTTGAAACGTTTAGATAAAAGACTAATTTATTTATGAATTCTAGTTTGCTATATACCATAAACCAACACATACAGACACCACGACACCACAATACACGCTAATTCATTTCATCCCATAACACAAAAATTATCAGCATACCAATCAATGATGTATAGATTAATTAACGCACCTATGAGTAAAAGTAATTTCGACCTCGAACGAAACAGGATATACACAATAGCATTAAACAATGGTTACTCTATAAATATTATCAATAACATTCTGAATAGTCAACGAAAATCTAAAACCCTTTCTTTAGTTTACCTAAAATTAAAAAACAATATAACTAATTCCTACAATTCAAGAAAAATTTCGGAAAAAATTGGTATTTTCATTAAAAAACTTAATAACGAACATATATTATTTAAAGCAGACAATACTATACATGACATTATTAAAAACAACAAAGATAAAATAGACAAAGAATCAAACACTGGTGTATATAAGTTAACAAGTGAAGATTGTAATAAGATATACATAGGACAAACGGGGAGGACGTTCAAAATTAGGATGAAAGAACACGAGAGAAGTCATAAAGAAAAGAAAACAGATAAACTTCGCAAATAATTGTTTAGAAATTAATCATAGATTTAATATAGATTTCAAAATTTTAAATATTCAAGAAATAAGCAAAAAACTTAACTTGTTAGGAAACTTAGAAATTAATAGATATAATAATTTAGGATTAGTTTCAAATGACCAATTTGATTTAAATAACTCCCCCTGCTAAATTTAAGATTGTAAAAATGTTTTCACCACTATTTTTTCTCTATAATTTGTACATAAATATTCAACTTATATTTTAAATATTTAGTATTTCATTCACTTGATGAAGCCATTGTATGGCGAAACAATGTTGTAGTGGATTTTCAATAAAAATTTTTGAAAATATAAGTTTAGTACTTATTTCTTATCCTTCGAAATTATAACGTGATGATCGTTCTATCACTATATTTCAAACACCTTCACAATCAGACACATTTCTGCACGAATTTGGTCTCGAAACTTCCGAACGTGTGACCTCCACGCTTATAATATAATCTTTACGAAAACAGCTTACGCAATGGATTATTTTAATTCGATTTTCAATATGTAATAATTCATAAAAACGAATGATTTTTGCGTTAACACAGTATTTGTATTGTCTCTAGATATTATAAATTAATACTAATTTCATGTGATAATTTCACCATAAAACTTAATAAAAGGGTATTTATTTTATTTGCTATATTCCTAGACACGCCCATTCAAACGCGATTCTTAAGAAATTGTTTATATAAGCCGCACGCTGTAGATACCTAGCATACCACGTTATTTATTCGGGTGGACACGTCGCATGGTTCGTTGTCCTTCGCTAACGTCGGCATTTGAAATCGACATGGGCGCGCTTTAATTAGTAATATTAGGTAATTATTTAATATATAATATTATAGTTAAATATTAAACTTTTTTATTTATACACTGTATTTGATTTGGTTCATGTAGGGAGCTGCGCTTTCCTAGCTTCCACGAAATACATGCCACTAAATGCAATGTTGGCATGTGTTTCGTCTTTGTGACAACACACTAATCAAGTCAATTCTTACAATTGGAAGAAATTACTTAGTTGCAATTAGGGAACGGACACAAGAGGGCCAAATTACGATAGACCATATAAATAGTCTATAATATCGTTAAGTACAACATGCAGTTATTGAGAGCACTATTCACTCGGTTAACCCCACACCTGTTTTTTCTCGTTGAATTGTGACGTAATTACTTAAATTTTCCAGTTAAATTCCTTTCTTCATGGGCGTAGATAGAAGCGGGAGGAGTTTTTATAATTTATTTTATTTATTAGTTTATATTTCGTAACATAAATATAGTACGGTGAGTTAGTTTATTTTTTTCATTGTTTTAACTGAATTACTGTTAATTAACTGTTACTTTCATACCTTGTATGTTTGTAATATATCCTATTTAATATCGTTTCATCAAATCGACTTCTCCCAATTATTTTGACGTAAGTGTCCGGTGAATTTCGTTAAGTTTCAATAACTTACGCATGCATTTTCAATTTTCATTTATTTAGACCATTGTTTAACATTGTAATTGGGTAACATTGTATAAGTTACTTTTTCAGATATAATATGAAACAACGTCGAGAATGGCATCGCGAAACATTGGCGAGCTGAATTAAGGGTCAAACTGATTGTATGTCCATTGACAGTGATTCCGAAATTTATTGCAAAGTCTGCAAAATATCGTTAAAAAATTCCAAAAAATCGAATGTAAAACGTCACTTAGCATCGCAAGCACATACACAGAAATTAGACCCGTTGGAATCTGACAAACGAAGAAGTCTGTGAAACTTTAATGACCGCAAATATTCCATTAAATAAACTTAATAATCCCACCTTCAAAACGTTTCTTCAAAAATATACTGGTCGAAATGTTCCTGATGAATCTACCTTACGCGCAAATATTATGTTTCTAAGTGCTACACGAAAGCAGTAGAACGCATTAGAAGCCATCTTTGAAATTAGTACGTATGGATAAGTGTCGACGAAACTGACAATATATTAGGACGCTGTGTGGTGGTAAATGTTGTAGTTGGTGTACTACATCCAACTATTCCATATAACGCAATACAAGTTATAAATACAGTTGATGCGAAAACAGTAGATAAAACCATTTACGAGAATATGCACCAAATGCTTCATTCGGACAACAGGTACAAAGAAAAAATATTTTTATCCTAATATGCTGCATATTACTTGTGTAGCACATGCTCTCCACAGAATCTGTGAATATATCAGAGACACCTTTCCAGAAGTTGATAGACTTGTACCCGCTTTTAAAGAAGTTTTTAGAAAATCACCATTGAGAGTAGCTCTTTACAGGGAAAAACTTCCATCTTTGTCACTGCCTCCCTCTCCAGTAATAACTAGATGGGGAACATGTTTGGAAGCTACTAGTTTTTATGCAGAGGATTCCGATAGTTTACAAAATTTTGTTACATGTTTGAATGACTCGAAGTATTTCTGAGTGTAAGGAACTAATATAAATTCGAAATTTAAAAAATCAGAAATTTGCCAAAACTAATTACTTATTTTGCAAATCAAAATCTCAAATTAAATGATGATTAACCACATTAGATGTAGCTATAAATAAATTGAAAAATATTCCAAGTGATTTAATTAATTAAGTTAATACCTGCGTAACATCACATATTGAAAATGTTAAAATACACTTAGAAAAGAACAATTAGTTAAACAATCCTGTACAACAAATTGAAACAATTAATGGGGAAAATAACCACTTACAAGTATGCTAAAATTAAATAAAACGATGGAATAACGTATTATATTCGAAGAGATAGTATGATAAAAATAAATAAAGGCATGTTGAATTGATAGATGAAATGGACAAGGTATAGATATATAAAGTTAGCAGGAATTAATATATGATAGTTGGGAGTATAGAATTAAGTATTAATAAATAATTTATTATAATTAGGTATATAAATATTATGAAAATATAAAATATAGAAGTGTTGTATTAAAAGGAAGAATATAAATGTTAAAAGGTATGGATTTAAAGATAAGTTTAAAGAATGGAAAGAAATGATTAGTATCTATAGAAAGTATTCTTTATTATGAAAGGAAAAGCTCATATCAAAATATCAATTATAAACACAGAATAAGTATAACAATTTAAAAGAATATTTAGCATACCATCAATAAAGGATATAAAGATAATAACCCAAATTATAACACCATAACAAATACCAGAATATTTAATGCAATTAGTACAAGAAGAATATAAAACAAATTTAAGATTACAGAAAACGGCTCAGTATTCCAAGTATGTTATAGATCGAAACAACTTATAAAACATTAATAACGGGTGCATAACTAATTAAAAATGAATAAATAATCTACACAATTAATTAAAATTCATGAACATACTTACTAAACATATAAGAATAAGATAAAAATAAACTAATTATTTCTATGACACAAAGAAAATACGTACTTATAAACAAAAGAATCTACCATTAACTCAACTAACATGATATAATATAGAATTATCATTATTTAGCAAAAAACAAAAAATCTCAAATAATTCTCACATGAGTTAAAGCAATTCGTTACATATTTTTATTGTTTGACACATATATTATTTAAGGAGGTACTACAAGTTAATATTCTTTATTTCACTTTCCTTGACTGGAAAAGAGATATCTTCATGTTCCTCAGATATTCTTTTCACGGGGATCAATGTTATGATATAAACAGCTCGGTTGTTCCAGCTATCCAGCTATCTGTAAATGAAAGGGTAAGAATTAGCACAAGAGAAACACTCAATTGAATAGCTACCTTTGGTGGGCACAACTTGTAAAATTAGTGTCGAAATGTTAATAAATTAATATCACGACCACTTTGTATATTTCAGATTAAATTGTATTTATTTCAAAATTTACTTTTCATATTTTTAATTTTCATTTTTGTCATTCAAGTCAATTACGCGAAATTAAAAAAATATTTAATTTATTTACATTTGAATTTTATATCGGTACTAATTGAACACGCCCACTTTTCAAATCATAAGAAAAACCCGCGAACAGGTTATATTTGTATTCGAAATTATAACATAACCTAACATCAAAAAGCAAGTCACATATACCTGTTAATTAATATTTTAATTTTTGCCTTCTAACAAAATCAACATTATATCTACAATTTGATTAATAAAAATAATTGTAAAAGGTACAAATCAAGACAATTTTTATTTTCTAATAAGGCTTTGAAAAAGAAATAAATGATAGTTAGCGTCGGGGCAGAATTTTTACATGAGTTGCCTTGAAAAGTGATACTCCGTTCTCTTAAATTAATTATATGCCGAAATACCAGTGTTACAAGTATAAAAATATATATAAAAGGTGTAAATAATACCAGAGCAACGTTAGAACCAATTTTTATGACATTAAGATCAGATACCGGCAAGAAAACTGCTAAAGCATCTTTGCTGCTGAGCGTCTACATTATAGCTACGTACCATTATAAACCTCTACGTACCTGCATCATCTTAACTTATCTTCGGATGTGGCCTTCGGCAAGAGTTAGACGCAGTTTTTAATAGAAATCCAGATTTAATAACATTGCGGCAATTGTGTATGGGGACAGTGCCTCAAAATCTAAGTGCTAAATACGCTAAAATAAAATAATATTTCCGGTATGCACCTATAACCAGTTAGGATGTAGAAAGGACATTTATATATCTACAAAGATACATTTCATTGAAAGAGAACAAATTTTACAAAAGAGAACCTTGAGAACGTATTGCTAATTAATAGAGAACGGACACGCTTACCACATGACGCAAAGCCCAGTGCAGTACTGGCGAAAGGCTGTATTTCTAAAATATTTAATTCGATTTATATAATTGGAAAACGAACGGGTGGTGATCTATAAAATTACGAAATATATATTTATTTGCCGAAAAGTTGTATTTATAAAGTTTTTAATTTTATTTACATAATTGGAAAACATACGGGTGGTGATCTATCTATCTAAAATTACGAAATACATATTTATTAATTAATTTTATTTATATAATTGGAAAACAAACGGGTGGTGATCTATAAAATTACGAAATACATGCAGTGGAATGTGCTTTTGATTGCTTATTAAATCTTTTTGTTCACACTACAACTTAATCGTCCGGCTGTTCAGTCTCGTAGAATTCCTTGAGCTCACTTCTCTCGGGTCGATCCTTACGGATGCAGGTTATATCATAAAATAAAACACGAGGTGTCAGATAAATTATACACACATTTTCCCTTTACATTAATATAATAAAAAAAAAAAAATATCAACTTTACAAAGTGTAACGTTGAACTGTTAAATGCACAGCAGCAAGGATAAAAAAGGTTTGGATATCATATGAAGATACAAACCAGTAAAAAACTTTGAATGACAAATCACGAGCAAAGATAACTAAATTAATAATATCCAAGAATTCATCAGATGTCAACAAAAATATAAACCCAACAATTTAAACGTCAAAGTAAAGAATTGTTTACTCTGCGCGCGAAATCAAAATCTGAACTGTCATGAATGCAATCACATGACATTACACAAACTCGTCCCCACTTTCCTACGTATTGAAATATTCAAAGTGAATAAAAACACCCAAACTCCACAAAAAACATCTAACAAATTTTCTAGATATTATTCTGAATACATAAAAAATTTCACAAAAATTTTACAAGTTAATTATACCGCTTTCATCAATATATATTAATAATTATAAAGATACCTACATTAATTAAAGTAAGTCACAATTAAACACGAGAGATTCCCTTTCTTCAGATAGGTGTATCATTTAAATAAAATTACAAATATAAAAGATTTGTAAATTCACGATAAATTACTTTTGAATCACATACGACGCACCAAAAACTATAAACGAATTATCCAAAATTTTAATTATATTAGACAAAATTAGGTCGTGTCTGATATACACTTATACACACCTATCTTCAAGGACATTCAAATAATCTCTAAAATGAAGTTCCAGGACCCGCCACCCACTATAAAATCAAGATATAGAGAAAAACACACATCTTAGTACAATATGATATCCCGGGTGGCGGCGGCTTTAAACATCTGACCAACCTAAATATACGAGGATGGATCAAAATTTCAAACATAATAAAATTCATCACTTAAAATTAAATATATTTATAACGATCCCCGTCTGAAATAAAATAGACACCAAAATGAAATACATAAGTTTAATAAATGTACTACACAAAAAGTTCAATATAGTTCTATTATTTTTTCCTTTCTTCTCCATCGAAAAATCCATGGCAATATGTATTTGTTGAAAAGTTGTATTTTTAAAGTTTTTAATTTTATTTCTATAATTGGAACACTTTTATTTGTTCATTTTGTCGTTCAAGTTGAGTAAAGGAGTATTAATATTGACTAGCAATAGTTTCTCAAGGTTTTCTTCTGTCAATTTTGTTTTCTTTGAATTAAGTACATCCTTATAAATAGAAAACGTCCTTTCTACATCGCAACTGGTTATAGGTGCATACTGGAAATATTCTTTTATTTCTTCATATTTAGCCGTTAGATTTTGTGGAATTGTCTCCATACATAATTGCTGCAATGTAATTAAATCTGGATTTCTATTAAGAATTGCTTCAAACTTTTGCCGAAGGCCACATCCGAAGTCACTTGGAATACTTTTCAAATTATTAACAGCCACATCTAATGTGGTTAATTCGTCATTTAATTTGAGATTTCGATTTTCAAAATAAGTGATTAGTTTTGGCAATTTTCCAAAGTGTTCGTGAAGAAAGTACAACTGATTTTTTAAATTTGGGATTTGTGTGAGCTCCTTGCACTCACCAATACTTCTAGCATCCTCCTTTAGCAGTGTTACGAAATGTTTTAGACTATCGAAATTCTCAGCATAATAACTAGTAGCTTCCAGCCATGTTCCCCATCTAGTTATTACTGGAGTGGGAGGCAGTGACAGAGATGGAAATTTTTCCCTGAAAAGAGCTACTCTCAATGGTGCTTTTCTGAAAACTTTTTTAAAAGCTGATACAAGTCTATCAACTTCCGGAAAAGTGTCTCTGATATATTCACAGATTCTGTGGAGAGCATGTGCTACACAAGTAATATGCAGCATATTAGAATATGTTTTCTTCAATAGTCTGCCTGTTTTTAACATATACGCAGCACTATCACTGACAAATAAAAGTATTTTTTCTTTGTACATGGCGTCCGAATGAAGCATTTTTTGCATATTCTCCTTAATGGTTTCAGCAACTGTTTCCGCATCAACTCTATTTATAACACTTGTTGCTATTACATATGAGTTATAGGGAATAGTTGGATGAAGTACACCAGCTACAACATTTACCACACAGCGTCCTAACATATCCACCGTTTCGTCGGCGCTTATCCATATGTATTGATTTAAAAGATGGCTTCTAATGCGTTCTACTGTTCTCGTATAGCACCTAGAAACATAATATTTGCGTAAAGTTGATTCATCAGGAATATTTCGAACAGTATATTTTTGAGGAAATATTTTTAAAGTGGGATTGCTAAGTTTATTTAATGGAATATTAGCCGCCATAAAAGTTTTACAGAGTTCAGATGTGTTTGCGATCCTAAGTGACGAATTTTTGACGATATTTTACGGATTTTGTAATAAACTTCGGAATCACTGACAATGAACATACAATCAGTATGACCGTCAATCCAACTCGCCATTGTTTTACAATGGCGTTCTCGACATTCTTCCATATCATGTCTGAAAAAGTAACTTAAACAATGCTCTAGATCTAAATAAATGAAAACTAAAAATGTGTGCGTAAGTTATTGAAACTGAACGAAATTCAATGCACACTTACGTCGAAATAGATTCAATCAAACGATACGTCGAAATAATTGGTAGAAATAGATTCAATCAAACGATATTAAACAGGATCTATTACAAAAATTACGATGTAATTAACAGTTAAAACTATGAAAACAAGAAACCTACTCACAGCACTTTATTTATCTTACGAAATATAAACTAATAAATAAAATACATTATAAAAACCCCACTTCTATCTACGCTCATGAAAACACTTTAAAAAACACTATATTCTCCGAATATAATAGCTGAGTTGTCCATTGCGTTTTATGGAAATTGCATCCGTTCTCTATTAATTAATATTACTCAACTTGAACTACAAAATGAACAAATAAAAATGTATTTTGTATTCTATAGATCACCACCCGCTTTTTTTCCAATTAAATAAATAAAATTAAAAGCTCTTTAAAAATACAAATTTTCAATAGTACCCCCGTGGGCGATGAGTCATCGGCCTCCCGTGTCCGGTCCTTAGTTGTAATATACTCGAAATGATTAAGAAGTGACTTGATTAGTGTTTCGTCTTTGTGACGCCACACTATTCAAGTCAATCCTTATTCGAAAAAGAAATGACAGTTGCAATATACTCGAAATTAGTTATATAAATAGATTATTTTATTCGTAAAAGGAAAAAATTCTTAAAGTAAGAATATCATTTCCTAGTTTTACAAAAAGTTAAGTTACTTCAAGCAAGAAAATACTTTCTCGCTCATACATGAGAATGAATATTACTTAATTCAAGTGATTCTTACTTTAATTTAGTAATTTGTTTTCTCTGTGTGAATGCCTGAAACACTGAACACTGAAAAAAATAATGAAATTTAGTTACGTCTTTTAAAGTTTTGGTTTTCAATAGTTTCTGCTGGTATTAGAAACAAGTAAAGGTGTCGAACACAAAACATCAAGTTTATAAAATAATTAATAAATGTATTAGATTGTCGTAAAATATTATCGAAATATTCGATCTCACTTACCCTACGCTACCTTATGTACATTTAAAAATGTTTTCATTTATAATATTTTTGCAATAGTTCATGATCTTATCTTTAAAGACGTACCTATCTGTATACTTAATTAAGTATAAATGTTTAGTCTATACATATTTCAAACGCTAACGTAGAAACTTTTCATGTCGTACGCCACTCTCCAAGATCTACTTACCTACTTAAACACATACAACTTCCATACATAGTTATTTTCAAATATTTTATCATCCGTGTAAAATGTCACGTGTCGTCGTCGACGCTTGCGCCTCTTGCTGAATACATTCGTTATGTGCACTTCTACGCCCCCGCAGCTCATGATTGACACACGTTTTATTACGGTGGAGGGAAATTAAATTCAATTGGTTGAGAAGAAAGCGTCTGTTCACGGGATTGGTGGTCTGCCACCGGAAATGAAAGCTAATATTTTAAAAATGCAATCGCTGAACTAGTAAATTTCACGCTAGCAGAACAAAGTGGTAGTTATGAACATGATACTTATCTACGTATAGGATATGCATAGTTACGGTTTAATTTTTAACACACCCAACATATGTAATTAGTTATGGTATATTTTTTGATTTAATTTTATTATTTAGGTGTGCCTGAGTATGTAAAAGCGAGACTGTTGCGATATCGCCATGTACTTATAATTCTAATTACACTCAGAAATAATTAAATGGTTATAACAATATAATGACTCTTTGAAAATGGAATATTCGTTCATTAACAGAGATACGTTTTAAAATAGTCTAGAATGTTACAGATCGAGAATTGTAATTTACTAAAGGACTATTTATATATTTGTTGATGGTTTTGGGGCTCCAAACGACCACCATATTAAATTATATTCCCTGCATTCATTAGCCTCTTTGTAAATTTTGGCAATGATAACTAGATGTAATTTCATGAAGAAAAGTTTATGTGAATGTAGGTTCCATTTTCTTTGTTAAGAAGTTGTACGGTGTCTTAAATAATGGCCTCCATGAACACTAAGGAGTAATCATATTAATCATATTTTAAGAAAATCAAAAATATATTGAGGCTACAATAAATGTTCAAGTTGCTTGACCCTATAAATAAAAATTTCAAACATTTAATCGAAGTAGCTATGGTTTATCATAATAAAAGTTAGTAAAAAAAAAACCTGTCAATAATAGTTTGTTATGTCTAAAGTTTCTGTTACGGCTTGTTAAAAGTTGTACTTTTGCACAATGAATTATCCATTTTCTAATGAAGATTATATTGTTTTTATGTACAGTTAGGCTCACATAAATCTAATATTTTTTTGAATTTTTGTTTTGTTGCAATTCATTCTTGTAACGTCAAAATGACATTTGTCACTTTTTGATATCCAACATGGCAAGAAAACTCTCAGGCAGATAAAACACAAATATTGTTACATTTGGAAAGTCGCACCATTAAACAAATCGCAGAAGAATTTCATTTGAACAAATCTATAGGACTACAAGTTAAAATGAGATGTAAAAATGAAGGCAGTATATGTCGCAAATCAGGAACTGGCCTTAAAAGCATATCAACTGATTTAGAAGAACACAATTTGTTTGAATATTTGAGACAAAATAAAAAAAATGACAGCAAATTCTAGAACGCTTATAAGATTTATCAATAGGAGACAACTATGGGAATTGAAAAACCTAATTTTTTAAGAAGTCTTATTGATTCTGTTCCTAAAAGGTTAAGAACAGTAATTGTTGCGAATGGCGGATCAATTAAGTAGTAGTTTATTTGTGTTTTCTAAATCGTATTAAATTATTATTGACATTTGACTTGTCTTTCAAAAAAAAATTAATGAACACTAACGGGTGTTCAGAAACATTCGAAGTCAAAGTAGTCCTTGAAAATATGAAGTCATGTCGGAGATAGATTGATACATTTACTTAATACAATTTTATAGGTTATCAAATTAGTATCTTCGATATTAGATTCTGACAATTTTTGACAGACAACAGTTGACATTTAATAATTATTACAAATCAGATACTTAAGTAAAGATATACGATTTTTTGTTCAGAGCCCACTTGACTTCGAACACCCGTTATAATGCATTCCAATTAAGAAAGGACCAGATGGCGTGGCAATCTGAGTATAATTTACACAGGAATTTCAAAAAAGTAGATAATTTGTATGTGAGGTTATATACCTACTAACCTATATAAAATATTCTTTTTTAACGTTCGTTAACATACTTATTATTAAGAAAGCTTAGACTTTAATCATTTTATTCAAGCAAGAAGCGGCAAATATATACCAATGCAAAGTATTAGACTTATATAAAATATTTCAATAGATATCTTACAATCTATTATTTATTGTTTGAAGGTGTTGCATCCACAATAAATTTGTGTGTAAATACAGTGAGAATGTGTTAAAATTACCATAGGAGAAATATTTACATCTTTGATTTTACTACAGAACAAAACTATTGCGTAGATGTGAAACTAATAAATGTAAAGGTTTGATGGTGATAATGTATTATAATTATGATATTTGTGTATCGTTTAACATTAGTGATTAACAAATATAGCATTTTACAAAATACGGTTATTTCAAGAGAGAGCAATAAGGAAATTCATTTAGCGCACATCATTTCACATAATTTTGTTAAAGAAGTTTATACATCCAAAAAAGGTATTTATTTCGAAATTTTTCATTTTACAAAAATAAGTAAGTACATATTAAAAAGGGTAAAATATCAATTTAGGGCCCAAAAATAGGTAGAACGTAAGCATTTTCCCAGCTTCAGTATTTGGCTAAATGTGTATGGGATAAATTGCTGCTATGAATGAATTTTTTTTGCCTTTAGCATAAATGTGGTTTGATTAAAGTTTCAGATTTATATTTTTCTCAATGTAATCGCTTTAGTGCCAAATAAACTTTATGTATAATGTGTGTTTAATATATTTTAAATAAATAATATAATTTTTTTATTATTAATAAGAAAAAAAATGAAGAACAAGAATAAATAAAAAGAAACTCCGTGTGTTCAGTAAAAGCAATCTTTTTCGTAAATGTCTGACACCATAAGTGTAAAACCTTTTATTAGCATAATCTACATTAAATCTTTTACCTACACTTACATACTTACATTAACAATATTATATAGTCATTTCACACTTAGAAATTTCATTAATATCTTGCGAGTATCATAATATCCGGTAAATACTTGACACCCAGATTGTCGAACAATTTCTGAGGACTTGAAACAACTTATAATCCCATGAATTTATATGGTAAACATTATTATATAATTATATTTCATTTACACTTTATTCACAATATTCACTATATTTATTAAACTATACAATTTATAAGTATAATTATATCTAACACATCACTGACATCACACACACATGTAACTAAATCTAAACTTAATAAACCACAGTTCATTATATTGCATATTGTTCACGAATATATATTGAGAACTACTCATCTTCAAGATTAAAACCTGAATCTAATGAAAACACATATATATAGAGAACTACTCATCTTCAAGATCAGGACGTGAATCTAATGAAAACACATTTTCAACAATATTATCCAAATCATACATCTTGTTTTCTTCTGTTGTAACGTGGATGAATGCTATTTTTCCATACGTCAGCATCAACCATGTCTAATCCTTCTAATAATAAATTTCTTACTTCATCCAATTTAAATGTCTTATTATTGTCTGCAACATGATGCTTAACTTGAGCCCATACAAGTTCAAAGGGGTTCAGATTACAGTGATTTGGAGGGAAACGTAAAACTGTATGACCACTTTCTGTAGCTATTTCATCGATCACGTCTGAAACTGGATGACAGGATAAGTAATTTTTAACAAGCTCAAACAATTCAATCTTCAGCATAGTATTATCAGCTAAAATTTCTTTTATTAAAAGCCATTCGATAAGTGCCTCCTTTTTCCATGATGAAGTAGGTGATTTTTCTGTTTTAGTAGAATGATAGGGCCTCTTGTCCATTACTATAACAGAATTGGGCTCAAGAGACGGTAATATATTTTGCATCCATGCGATAAACACCTCACTATTCATATCTTCATGATAATCTCCAGTTTTCTTGGATTCAAATAATAATTAACCCCTATTCATAAAACCTGTTTCAAGTACTTTCCTTTGCTAGATGGATCTTTTAAACCAGTGGAACGACCTTCAACAAATGCTTACCTTGGATTAAGTACCATTGTATCTTTCCATATTTTTGCTTTTATGTAACCTGCATGTAACCATGTTTCATCTAAATAATATATTTTTCTCCCTTCTGTCCTAAACTTTGTAATACTTGTCAAATAACGACGTCTCCATAAGATATCATTTTGTTCAATTAATTAGTTGTTTTGGGTGTGTTTTCCCCACTTGAATCCTAGTCTTTTTTAGGATTCTCCAAAGTGATGTTCATTTTAAAGGAGGTAAACTGGTATCCTCTTTAATAGCTTTACATATTTTGGTGCAAGTCGGTAACTCATTTTTAAAGAAAAATGAATGAACGTGCCTTCTAATCATACTTTTTGATACTTCATCCACATCTCGGCAACTTCGTTTTCTTAAAGGAGAATGTGTAACTTCAGACATTTCAATTTCCATAACAATGTCAAACATAGTATTCCTACTAATCCCTACTTCTCTTAAATTTTGACGAACAGCAGCTGTTTTGGATATATTAGCTTTGTTCTTAAAATACACATTATAAGCCAACTGCCTCTGTTCACATTTTGCATATTTTCCATAAGGATTTTTTGATCGACCTGATAAAGGTGCGTCATCCATGCTCTAAAACGTTTGCGATTATATAAATTAAAGAAATTAATGAAAGTGATAAAATATCTTTAGAAAATGAGTTTTTCACTTTATAATCTCTATAAAGAACTATTTTTAACGAATGTTAATAATAAACAGCACAATAAACAACTACCAAAATACGCAATTGGCTAGCAGTGACAGAAATACTGATTAGTGCTGACAGCAAAAAGAAAATTTGACAGAACAAAATAAACTTGATTTTGCTTGCATAAAAGCGGCCTCTATTTTAGCCAATCACAAGCTCTTATTTTAAGCCCAATCTTTCCCAATAGTTTATTCTTATTTGGAATGCATAATAAGCAATATTAGAAAATGATGGCTGTCAGTACTGATCAGTATTTCTGTCAGCGCTGGTCAATTGCGTGTTTTAGTAGTTATTTACTGTGCTATTTATTAATAATATTCGTTAAAAATAGTTCTTTATAGAGATTATAAAGTGAAAAACTCATTTTCTAAAGATGTTTTATCACTTTTATTCATTTCTTTAATTTATATAATCGCAAACGTTTTAGAGCATGGATTACACAACTTTACCAGGTCTATAAAAAAATCGTAAAGGGAAATATATAAAAAGTGGACAGATGCAGATGGCTTATAATGTGTATTTTAAGAATAAAGCTAATATGTCCAAAATAGCTGCTGTTCGTCAAACTTCAAGGGAAGTAGGGATTAGTAGGAATACTATGTTTGACATTATTAAGGAAATTGAAATGTCTGGAGTTACACATTATCCTTTAAGAAAACAAAGTTGCGGAGATGCTCACAATAAATTGGATAAAGTATCAACAAGTATGATTAGAAGGTGTATTCATTTTTCTTTAAAAATGAGTTACCGACTTGCACAAAAATATGCGAAGCTATTAAATGGGATGCCAGTTTAACGCCTTTAAAACGAACATCACTTTGGAGAATATTAAAGGAACTAGGATTCAAATGGGAAAAACGCATACGAAACAACATATTAATTGAACTAAATGATATTATCTTATGGAGAAGTCGTTATTTGACAAGTATTAGAAAGTTTCGTGCAGAAGCAAGAAAAATCTATTATTCTGATGAAACATGGGCGAATGCAGGTTACACAAAAGCAAAAATATGGAAAAATGCAACGGCACTTAATCCATTTGTTGAAGGTCTTTCTACTGGTTTAAAAGATCCATCCGGCAAAGGAAAGCGACTAACTGTGCTTTACATTGGCAGCGGAACTGTTTTTATGAATATTGGTTTGTTATTATTTGAATCCAAGAAAACTGGAGATTATAGTGAAGATATGAATAGTGAGGTGTTCATCGCAGGGATGCAAAATATATTACCTTCTCTTGAGCCCAATTGTGTTATAGTAATGGATAATGCGCCCTATCATTCTACTAAAACAGAAAAGTCACCACTTCATCATGGAAAAAGCAGGCACTTATTGAATGGCTTTTATCAAAATGAATTTTAGCTAATGATATTATGCTAAAGGTTGAATTGTTCGAGCTTGTAAAAAATTACGCATCCTGTCATCTGGTTTCATACCTCGTCGATGAAATAGCTAGAGAAAGTGATCGTACAGTTTTACGTTTACCTCAAAATCACTGTAATCTGAATCCCATTGAACAAGTATGAGATCAAGTTAAGCACCATGTTGGGGCCAATAATGAGACATTTAAATTGGACGAAGTAAGAAATTTATTATTAGAAAGAATAGACATGTTTGATACTGACCCATGGAAAAATAGCATTCATCACATTATAACAAGAAAAAAAGATGTATGATTTAGATAATATTGTTGAAAATGTGTTAGAAAATTTAATTTTTACTGTAAATACTGAGTCACTGAACGAACACATGTTTAACCAAATACTGAAACTGGAAAAATGCTTACGTTTTACATATCTTTGGGCCTTAAAATGATGTTTTACCCTTTTTAATATGTACTTACTTATTTTTGTAAAATGAAAATATTTTTAAAATAATACCTTATTTAGATGTATAAACTTTTTTATCTAAATTATGTGAAATGATGTGCGGTTAAACGAATTTTTTTATTGCTCTCTCATTATAGATACAATTAAAATAACTGTATTTTGTAAAATGCTATATTTGTTAAACAAGCACTAATGTTAAACGATACACAAATATTATGTTAATTATAATACACTGTCACCCTCAATCCTTTAAATTTATTAGTTTTACATCTACACAATAGTTTTGTTCTCCGGTAAATTAAAATGTAAATATTTCTCCTGTGGTAATTTTAACACATTCTCACTGTATTTACGTACAAATTTATTATAGATGAACACCATCAAACAATTAATAACAGATTATAACATATTAATTGAAATATTTTATATAAGACTAATTAATACCACCTTGCATTGGTATATATTTGCCGCTTCTTGCCTGAATAAAATTATTAAAATCTAAGCTTTCTTAATGATAAGTATGTTAATAAACAAACGTAAAACTAAAAAAATAATCTTTTATATAGGTTAGTACGTATATAACCCCACATATGAAATCAATAATATGATTTACTTTTTTGAAGTTCCTGTGTAAATTATACTTAGATTACAATGCCATCTGGTCCATTCTTATTAGGAATGGACATTAGATTTATGTGAGCTTAACTGTACCATCGGCGCCTTAAGAAACGGGTACACAAGTATTTTGTTTGGTGTAAATCCGATCGCATCTGACAACTCCTGACAACTAACATGACAGTTAAATAAAGTAATTTAAAATGTCCAATTTGAACCAGCTTAAGAAGTTTTTTTTGATAACGCGATTTCAGGAGGGATAGACTGTTAGGAGAATTGCGGGCGAACTAAACGTAAGTAAAAATACAGTACAACGAGCTAAAAATCGTTTGCAAAATGGAGGTTTAGGACGCCGAAGAATATCATTTCGGCAGAAAGATGAAGAACTCGTAAATTTTATTAGAAAACACCCCTTTGATGCATCTATAAAAGCAAAAGAAGTAACTAATTTTTCTGGTAGCATCAGAACTGCCCTATAATGAATTGATAAAACGGAATTAAAATACTGCTGTAGCGCAAATAAGATATTTTTGGTGGAAGATAATAAGCAATGAAGATTGGTATTTGCTCAGCAATATGTTAATCAGCATGATATTTGGAATAATATAGTTTTCTCAGACGAGAAAATTCTCCAGTCCTTTCATAATGGCCATATTGGTGTTTATCGACCCCCAAAAATGCGTTATGATCCAAAATATGTATCATCCGTCAATCAAAGTTGTTATTTTTCTGTGAATGTCTGGGCATGGATTAGTGCCAGAGGTCCAGGTGTATATATTATATTAGAGGAAAAATTATGTGGTGAAGTGTATAGGAGAATTTTAGAATAAGGTATGTGCTAACAGTGCACAACAGTAACAGTAACAGTAACGGCGGTTTTTGGCAAAAATTTTACATACCAACATGTAATATAGTACAAAGCTTGAATATTTCAGCAATAATTAACTTTATAGTTTCAGGATAACTATGTAGTCCACCCAGTACATAGTCGAAGACTTTTTAAATTTATATAATATAAGTGTTTTTTGACTTTTTGAAGGCCACGGTAAGCCTTCAAAAAGTCCCGACTTTAAACCATATTGAAAATGTTTCGAGAAGATTAACGAAAATTATACACACAGCCAATTTTAGACCTAATAATAGCTTTGAACTACAACAACGTATTATGGAAATATGGAAAAATATCACACCGGAATTTACTCGGGATTTGGTGGTGTCAATGCCGCGACGTTTACAAAATGTAATTGACTGTTATAAAGCAAGACCAAATACTAAAATTGCACTTAAAATTCTAATGTATTAAAATATATAGCTTACGTAATTTTTATTATATTACAGCGTTGATTAAAGGAGTTCATAAAGATACGCAAACGATTACTGTCATAGTTAATTGACGAAGGAGATACTTGTTGAAACTTCATTATAACGCTAAGAAATAAGTAATTAGACTTCTAGTTTCAAAAAATTCTTTTATTGTAAATTCACTACAATATTGTTTCACCATACAATGGCTTCATCAGGTGGATGAAATACTGAATATGTACAACACAAGTTTGAATATTTATGTATGTAAAAATTATTGAGAAAAACGGTGGTGGTATTTTTTTTTTTTTACAATCTAAAATTTAGTAGAGGGGAGTTGTTTAAATCTAGTTGGTCATTTAAAGCTAATCGTAAACTATTGCACCTATTAATTTCTAAGTTTCTAACAAGTTCAGTTTTTTTCTTTTATCTTGAATGTGTAAAATTTTGAAATCTATATTAAATCTATGGTTGATATCTATACAATAACTTGCGAAAGTTGAATCTGTTTTCTTTTCTTCATGACTTCTCTCGTGTTCTTTCATCCTAATTTTGAATGTCCTCCTTGTTTGTCCTATGTACACCTTATTACAATCTTCACATGTTAACTTATATACACCAGAGTTTGATTCTTTGTCTATTTTATCTTTGTTGTTTTTAATATTGTAGTGAATTAACAATTAAAGTTTTTTTTTCAAACTAGAAGTTTACTTACTCATTTCTTAGCGGATTACTGTCATTCTATATAACCTTTGCACATCGCTTGACATGGCTTGACATAAAAACCGAAACACATTATACAATTTTTGAAAAGTTACGTCAGTTCATCTATTAATGTTGTACCCGTCTTTTTAGGCGGCGATAGTACATAAAAACAATGAGTTAGCAAAAAATCTTGGGACACGGTGTTGCCTTAACCATTTTCAAAATTATAAAATTACGTATTGTGAGTGTACTTTGTCAGGCATTTACTGACGTTTACAAATAGAGGTTATGTGTTTTGGATAAATTCTGATAATCCGTGCAAAAAAGAAGTTGGATTTAAAAACTAATTCATGCGCATTGCTTATCAGATGGAATTAAAACCCAGTCTAAGCACTTTTAATACGATTATGGTTATTATTTATTTAAGAAAGCTACAATTATTCAGTTTTATTTCTTTGTACACTGCCCGACATATAAAACCCGTACACTAACATATTATCAATGTAAAGGCTTATCACTTATCAAGTTTGACAATCTTACTTGACTTGTCAAATTTGACTTAAGTTATAGGTATTAGCAATGTATGTTTAGCCTATGAGGTCTATAAGTGACAGTGTGAAAACATTTGTCTCGATTACGCAACTAAAAAACTCATATTTTATGCTCATAAGAGTTGTACGGGTTTTATCTGTCGCCCAGTGTGTGTCTTTAATACTTGGTCATAGATTGACTTCATTGACTTTTTGTAATCTTCGTAGCATTGAGAAAATTGGTTGCTACGAATACTCTCGTGTAATCTGCTGCAATGCATCAGTAATTCGTTGCCTATACTGATTCACATTGTGTGGTCAAAAATCGTGCTTATATATTTCTTTGAGAAGTGTTCCCTATAGGTTTTCGGTGAGATAATTGGAAAACAAACGCGTGGTGGTCTAAAAAATACAAAATACATTTATTTGTTCATTTTGTAGTTCAGGTTGAGTAAAGGAGAATTAATATTAATTAGCAATACTTAATCTCTTCTCTGAAATTTGTTCTCTTTGAATGAAATACATCCTTGTAGATAGAAAACGTCTTTCCTACATCGGAACTGGTTATAGGTGCATACTGGAAATATTCTTTTATTTCAGCGTATTTAGCAGTTAGATTTTGAGGCATTGTCTCCATACACAATTGCCGCAATGTTATTAAATGGATTTCTATTAAAAACTGTGTCTAACTTTTGCTGAAGGCCAGATCCGAAGTCACTTGGAATATCGAATTATTAATAGCCACATCTAATGTGGTTAATCCATCATTTAATATGAGATTTTAATTTTCAAAATAAGTAATAAGTTTTGACAAATTTCCAAAGTGTTCCTGAAGAAGTACAACTGATTTTTTAAATTTGGAATTTGTATTAGTTTCTTGCACTTAGAAATACTTCGAGCATCGTCATTTAAACATGTAACGGAATTTTGTAAACTATCGAAATTCTGTGCATGAGAACTAGTAGCTTCCAACCATGTTCCCCATCTAGTTATTACTGAAGAGGCAGGTAGTGATAAAGATGGAAGTTTTTGCCTGTAAAGTGCAGCTTTTTTGAAAACCTTCTTAAAAGGTGTCTCTGATCTATTAACAGATTCTGTGGAGAGCATGTGCTACACAAGTAATATGCAGCATATTAGGATATATTTCCTTTAATAGTCTTGAAAAAAATGCTTGTTCTTAACATCCATCTAGCACTGTCAGTGACAAATAAAAGTATTTTTTCTTTCTACCTGTCGTCCGAATGAAGCATTTGGTGCATATTCTCGTAAATGGTTTTATCTACTGTTTCCGCATCAACGGTATTTATAACTTTTGTTGCTATTACATATATGCGTTATATGGAATAGTTGGATGTAGTATACCAGCGATAACATTTACCACACAGCGTCCTAATATATCGACGGTTTCATCGGCACTTATCCATAGGTACTGATATGAAAGATGGCTTCTAATGTGTTCTACTGCTTTCGTGTAGCACTTACGAACATAATACTTGCGTAAGATGGATTCATCAGGAATATTTAGACCAGTATATTTTTGGAGAAATGTTTTGAATGTGGGATTGTTAAATTTATTAAAGTTTCACAAAGTTCTTCGTTAAAATTGTCAGATTTCAACTGGTCTAATTTCTGTGTATGTGTTTTCGATGCTAAGTAACGTTTTACGTGCCATTTCTTAGAATTTTTTAGCTATATTTTACAGACTGCAATAAATTGGCAAATCACTGGCAATGGACATACAATCAGTATAACCCTTAGTCCAACTCGCCATTGTTTCACGATGCCATTCTCGACATTGTTCCATATCATATTTGAAAAAGTAACTTAAACAATGTTCTAGATGTAAATAAATGAAAATTAAAAATGTATGCGTAAGTTCTTAAAACTTAACGAAATTCACTGGACACAGTTAAAACAATGAAAAAAGGAACTAACTCACCGTACTTTATGTATCGTAAGAAGCAAACTAATATATAAAATAAATTTTAATAACTCCTCATCTCTTCTATCTACGCCTATAAAGAAAGGAATTTAAGTGTACTATTGAAATAATTGGGTCACAATTCAATCACAAAAAACCGGTGTGCGGTTAACCCAATGAATAGTACTATTCAATAACAGCGTGTTGTACTTAGCGATGTTATATTACTTACATGGTCCGTCGTAATTTCGGCCTGATGAGTCCGGTCTTTAGTCAATAGGCATTATTTAAAAAAAAATTGCAGTGCGGCCATACAAAATTCAGTTGACCCAAGAGCAACAGCCTAGAAACCACGAAAGTCGCCGATATGCCGGAAAATCATAATAAGTGATGAAGCCCACTTCGATATGAACGGATTTGTTAACAAGCAGGATTGTCGTATTTGGGCATTAGAAACCCCTTGTGTCATCATCAACGACCACTTCATCCCCGTAGAGTCACAGTTTGGTGCCGTATTTGGTGCGGAAGTATCATTGGACCTTACTTTTTTGAAGACGCTGCAGGTAATTCTCTTACTGTCACTGGCGAGCAAGAACAACTCATGGATGCGGCACCTGGACAACGCGTTAGCGCATAATGAAGCAATTCTTAGCGGAGAAGGGAATGTTCGAACATCTGTCGTATTTACCAGATCTCGTTCCAAGTGATTTCTATCTGCTCCCAAAAGTGAAAATTGCATTAAAAGGGACACATTTTCAGTCTATAGAAAAATGGCAGATTTGTTGAAGAGGGTGACACTTGAAGACATGCAGCTTTGCTTCAGATAATGAAAAACATGTAGTGTTTTATGCTTATTTTAATGTTTTAACACTGATTTCGTTCGTATTGAACTGCTGTTTCTTTATTTATTTTAATTTCAAGTTCGGAGTACAAAATTAATACGCGATATGCTGCAAAATTTCTCCTCAAATTCAACAACTTAACCTGCAAAACATGTGGTCCCATCAAGACGGAGCAACTTGTAATACAGCTAGGGTAATGATGAATCTTTTGATTTGGCAATCAAGGTCATTCGATTTAACAGCTCCAGGCTTCTTTCTATGAGAATTTCTAAAAAAAATATGTTTGTGCAAGCAACCCAAACACTGTAGAACAGCCGAAGAACAATATTCAGGAAGGATTTAAAATATTCCTCCCGAAACCTAGCAAAAAGCGATGGAAAATATAATTAAAAGGGTTCAGGTTTGTGCGGCTTCCAGAGAAGGACATTGGACTGATATTATTTTTCATAATATAATTTTTAACTTTCAATTAAAGATTAAGACAAAAAAATGGACGTATTTTATTTCATTTTAAAAATATTTAAGAGGCAAACCGGTCACTTATATATTAGCTAGTTTGTTTTTTTAACTAGATTATTTATTTTACAAATCAATCATGAGAACATCTTTTATTGAGTATATATTATTACATAACAGTCCAAGTATTTATATACAAAAAAGGTTGTGTTTATGTATAACAATACGTTATGCACGTATAAAGCATTTGTTACAATATGAAACAGACATGTAAAAAATTTACATATCTGTAAGTGTACACATGGACAATACATCTCGTATTTTCAGCATTTACTTCTGCCTAATACATATGTTTCTGCCATCTAGGCGTCATCAGTCAAGCTAGTGAAGCAATGTGATACAAATGAAACAAATCTTTATGAATAGATTTGTATCTGTATATACATTTCATTGAAATCGCCTAAAAGATAAAGCAAATTTCATCCTATAAGGTGGCACTTATTTCATAAGTGACATCTTACGGACGAAAGAGACTTTGCCGAAAAAGGCGACCTTTCGCTTGAATAGCTAAGCTATTACATAAGCGAAACAATACGTATAGGTGTAGTCCATTAACACGTGCCATATAGCGGTAAATATACAAACAGGTTGTGTTTATGTATAACAATTGTTCGTTTCAGAGTATTTTTTGTGTAAATTTTCAGTTACTTAATTGCCGCTCCTCGTGTACATATTACTTTTGTTTTAATTACTTTTAAAAATAACAATTTCAATTTCTTTCTTATATATAATCAGTAATTCCTTCTACCATAATATGGTGTAGGAAAGTTTCCCTTATGCTTCAACTGCGAACAAACTTCTTCCATTCCTTTCTGTTTTGTGTTAGTTGTTTCGCCTCTACCCATCCCTTGTTCTTTCCTTGTAATATTCTTGCCACTGCATTGTCCCACGTTTGTCTTGGTCTTCCCCGTTGTCTACTTCGTTGTATTCTTGCTTCCCATATCCTTCTTACTGGTTTCGATTCTTCCATCCTCATGAGATGCCCCCACCATTCCAATTGTTTTTGTTCAATAAATTCAAGAACCGATTGAATTCCTAGATCTTTCCTTATGTCCTTATTTCTCATTTTTTCTCTTTTGGTCACGCCTCGTACTCTTCTCAAATACTTCATCTCAACAGCCTGTATCTTATTTTTTTGTCTATCGTTCAAAATCCATGACTCACATGCGAATGTCAACACAGGCCTGTATACCGATTTAAACACTTTCAGTTTTGTTTTCCGCGTTATTTCATTTTTGTTAATGAATTTGTTACTCATTGCATAATAAAGTTTCATCGTTTTTTCAACTCTTTTACTTATTTCAGCTTCTTGAGTACCTTCCTCATCTAGTAATACTCCTAGGTACTGAAATGTTTTCACCTGCTCTATGTTTACTCCTTCTATATCTATTTTTATTTCGGTGTGCTCCTTTCCTGTTACCATAACTTTTGTTTTGTTTTTGTTTATTTTCATACCGTGTTCTTCTAGCTCTTTATGCCATATGCTAACATTACGTTGTAAATCCCTCTCGCTTTCGGCAACAATCACAATATCATCTGCGAAAGCTCCCTCCGATATTTCTACTCTTTGTAAGTTGTGGTAACCTACATTGAATTTCTTACTTTGTCTAGTGCATTTTTTTATAATTTCGTCCATAAATGTTATAAACAATAGTGGGCTCAAGCTTCCTCCTTGTCTCAGGCCAGATTGGGAAGTAAATGGGTCTGACATCGTATTATTAGTTATTACAGCATTAATATTATTTTCATATATTTGTTTAATTACCCTGATAAACTTGTCGTTTATATTTCTTTCTTTTAGTGAATTCCACACTTTTTCTCTTGGTACCTTGTCAAATGCTTTTTCAAGATCCACAAATGCCATATAAACCTTTCTCTGTTCTCGTCGTGCCTTTTCTGTTATTTGTCTAATGGAGAATGTATGATCATGTATACTACTTCCACGTCTAAACCCGCTTTGTGATTCTTCTAATGTTTCCTCGATTTTGTCTTTCAATTTATTTCCCAATATTTGTTCATAAATTTTCATGGCTGTACTTATTAAGGATATACCTCTATAATTATTGCAGTCCTTCCTATCTCCTTTTTTATATATTGGTACTATCAATGTCATCCTCCAGTCTTTCGGTAATTGTTCTTGGTCCCATATTTTATTATACATATCTAGCATCATTTCTTTTCCTTTTTGTCCGATATGTTTTATCATTTCTGAGCTTACTTTATCGTATCCTGGTGCTTTACCATTCTTCAACTTTTTAATTGCTTCTTCCAACTCCTGCATATTTACTTTTCCCTCGGCTTCTTTGGTTATCATTTGTTGTTCAATTGTAGTGTCTCTCTCTAATTCTTTTCCTTCCAGCAGTTTTTGAAAATATTCTTTCCATCTTTTCGTTATTTCTTCCTGTTCCATTATTAAGTTTCCCATATGATCTTTAATGTGGATCATTTCATACGTTCTTTCCTTTCTAAACGTCTTTAATATTCGATAGAACAGCTTTTGATTCTCGCTGCTGTTTATTTCCATCCTCTCTCCAAATTCTTTCCAGCTGTTTTTCTTTGACTCTATTACAAGTTCATTTACTTTCTTCCTTTCGTTTTCGTAAAGCTCATAACTATGTATTGTCTTTGTTGATAGATACTTCTTCCATGTCTCTTTCTTTCTCTTTATTTGTTCCTTAATTTCATTTGTCCACCACACAGTCTGCTTTTTATCTTTTCTTTTCTTACTCACTCCACATATTTCTGTACTTGTTTCTATCACAGTTTCTTTAAAGTAGTTCCATAGTTGGTCTGCATTTTTATCCACACTACTTCCCTCCATCTTTTTTATCTTATCCGTTATCGCTTTTGTATATTTTCTTGCTATTTCTGGATTTCTTAATTTATACGACTTTATTGTCTCATCCTGGGGTTTCTTTTGTCCGTTTATATTCTTGTTCTTTGTGATATATTTTCTATATATATCTGTATCTATATATATATCAATTTCTTTCTTATGTAAATATAAATACAAACTTTAAGGACAACATGTGTTTTATTTAGTAAGTAAGTTATATATATATATTAATTAACAATCATCACACACGTCCTGGCCCTTTGAAGGAACTTCACCATCGCCAATTAATTGTTTTATTAAATAACAATTTCATTATTATTAGCACACCAGAAGCCCTAATTTGTAATAATTTGTAATAAAATGTATATACAGATACAAATCTACTCATAAAGATTTGTTTCATTTGTATCACTTTGCTTCACTAGCTTGACTGATGACGCCTAGATGGCAGAAACATATGTATTAAGCAGAAGTAAATGCTGAAAATACGACATGTATTGTCCATGTGTACAGTTACAGATATGTAATTTTTTACATGTCTGTTTCATATTGTAACAAATGCTTTATACGTGCATAACGTATTGTTATACATAAACACAACCTTTTTGTATATTTACCGCCATCTGGCACGTGTTAATGGACTACACCTATACGTATTGTTTCGGTTATGTAATAGCTTAGCTATTCAAGCGAAAGGTCGCCTTTTTCGGCAAAGTCTCTTTCGTCCGTAAGATGTCACTTATGAAATAAGTGCCACCTTATAGAATGAAATTTGCTTTATCTTTTAGGCGATTTCAATGAAATGTATATACAGATACAAATCTATTCATAAAGATTTGTTTCATTTGTATCACATTGCTTCATTAGCTTGACTAATGACGCCTAGATGGCAGAAACATATTGCAGTGAACTGTGCCTTTGCTTATAAATGCAGCTCACCACAAATGTCCGGATGCTTACAGTCGAAGAACTTCTGGTAGAAACTTCCTTCTCTCGAGCTTTCGCTGATTTCTCCCCAGTGAAAGATGTGGAAAATAACAACAGTCAAATAAAATTCACACTACTACTTAAATAATTTATTTAAAAAAATAAAAGAAAAAAAATCTCTTTTCAAAGTGCAAAGAGAGCTAAAGCAGTATAAACAGTAGCTGGGAGGAAACAGTCTGTGTGATAAATAACACGCACACAGAGAAAAACCTCCTATGAATCGCGAGCAATATTAAAAACTAATAAATAATTAAGAAAATTGTCAAATTCAAATATTTACTTTATCCCCAAGCTTCAAATGTCAACAGAGACCAACTGTTAATCACGCGTGTCAATGATCAGATCATGCGCAACATAAACATGATAAAATATTCCCTCCAAAATTCTGACTAAAATAGTTCTAGAAATCTTGACATAAAAAACTCCCTCACAAAAACATGATAATTTTCTTAAATATCCATATAATACTCTACTATCAACAATAATGAAAATTTAACATATAAGCACAGATATCAAAGAATTATCTCGAAATAGAAATTTATATAAATCAAATGTGTGAAGTATTTACATCGATATAAACACCTTTACACAAAAACTAGGGCGAGAGATACCAAATTTATTTAAATTTAAAACAAACGAGATCTCCAACTCTCGTAAAATTCGTAAATGAAACTAAATACATATCAAAAACACAATAAAATAAAATAAACCGACTTTAAATCAAAAACCTGAATGTAAAAAATGATGTTTTTTACACTCGACTATTCAAGGCAATGAAGTTGATATCTCTCCACTTTAATCGGATGCATGATCCAGCAGCAAGCGAAAAAGCTACAGAATAGGGCAGCGAGACGGACTCCTTCCTGTAAAGTTTCACATAGTGTACAGTCACTGTCTTAATAAATAGCTCAAAAATTATAAACATGTGAATATACCTAGATATAAAACAAATATGCATGTTAAATAAATGTACTAAATTGTATTATTAAATAACAATTTCATTATTATTAGCACACCAGAAGCCCTAATTTGTAATAATTTGTAATTAAATATATATACAGATACGAATCTATTCATAAAGATTTGTTTCATTTGCATCACATTCCTTCACTAGCTTGACTGATGACGCCTAGATGGCAGAAACATATGTATTAAGCAGAAGTAAATGCTGAAAATACGAGATGTATTGTCCATGTGTACAGTTACAGATATGTAAATTTTTTACATGTCTGTTTCATATTGTACCAAGTATTTATGTTTAAATACTATCGTAACAAGTGCTGAAGTGTTCACATAAGAATAATGAGGTATCCTTATAAGTACTATCTACTAATACGAATTGATTAGCTGTGTAGCTTTATGCAAAAAGAAAAATAAAATCGATCCTTACATATCTATGGGGAAAAATAAATAATAAATACGATTCTAGATACGTAAACCAATCCTAGGTGACAAGTGTCTGTATAGAATTGTAGCCTATTGTACCCTAATATGCTGGTAATATGTAATTGCGAATACCTATTTGATCGATTGTGGCATATTCCGATGATGATGATAGATAATAATGAAAGAATGTTCCGTGTACATATACATACACGTACACATATACATTACATACAAACTGCGGATGACTTACGATTTGTTGAAAAAGAACCGCAAATCTGATAAAAGTGTAGATAACGACTGTCAATCAAATATAAAATTAATGGAATAATTAAATAAACCATACAGACATGTGCATGTTTGTGGTGATATTAATAGAAGCCCACGTGGTTGAAACCGCACGGCTGTTTATAAATAAAGAAAGCTCGCGTGTACCATCTGTTCACACTCAATAAATCTATTCATGTGATTAAAGCTACTCGTACATACTTGATAGGTACTTGTGTGTGTATATTTATTCACTTAAAAACTGACTGATATGTTAGAAGTATTGTCATTTAATAATTATAATATCTACATTGTTTACTCATATCTATATATTTTCCAGTTTATTAAAATGCGAACAGAATGATGGAAAATGCAATTCTACTAAAATAAGTGTCCATTCTAAACACCGTGCTCATTCATTCTAAAATTTGGTAGAAGGATAAAAAGTGAATGGGCCACGCATATAATATTTTAGCTTGGAATTAATAATAGTTATTTATATACAAGGGATTAAAGTGGAGCTTTAATCGCCACGGAGAAAGTTTAAGTTTTAGTTTAGTTTAGTTTAATACAGTGTTATATACAATATTTTATCTACGACTAAACAATAAAGTAGGTATTATATTAGTGATTATTAGTAGAGCAGACCAATTTCCGTGCGCGCCATGTGCGCCGGTATGGGAGTGTAATTCGGAATATATTAGAATATGCGATAGAATAGGAACGCAATATAATATAACGCAGAAATAATTAAATATACATTTGTTTTCTGCTATTAAAGTAATATGCATAAACACACGAAAAATAAGAATAGTACATATTATAGCAGCGTTCTATGCACCTATAAATAAAATGGAAAATATATGAAATCAGTGATTGTGTGCACGACAGAGGATTTAAAAAACATCTACCGTTTTAAGCGTCTTCTAAGGATTGACAAACTGGAGAAATTCGATTGTATATTTTCAACATCAGGTGCGTTTCTAAGGTTATTTCTGAAAACATGTCCGCCGTGAGGAAAAAATATGTTTATATTCGGAAAACGAGCGTTCTACATCTAGTGATGTTATATTCGCATAATTAAAATACTTTTTTAATCAACTTAACGCATCTGTAGACGCGCCCTCACAAATACGTGTTAAGGTGTCAAAATCTGCATTTCTGTCTAAAACAGTTTCAAATTTAATTAGAACACTTTCACTTTTTGCGTCTTCTACGGCACACAGTTGTGCGTGAACATCTTTAACGATTTGCAGTGATTCCTCTAACGACAGCGACGAATTTTCTAATTTTGTTATTGCTTCTTCTAGTCCCAAGTAATTCTCACGAATACTTTGTAAATCCATTTTAATCTGGGAATCTTGAAATTTTTTCTGGCTTGTTTTGATAGCTGCACTTTCTTTCGGATCGAATGATAAAACAACGTCCTTAATTTTTTCAAAATGTTCATGATAGTAAAACCCCGCCCGTAACTATGTACCCCAACGGGAGCCACCACAGCCGATTCTGAGGAATACCGCCTTTGTACTCGATATTAAAGCATCTACCTCTGGATAACATCTACGAACCTGTTCTGCCACAAGGTGTAGAGCATGGAGTTTACAAGTAATATGTAACAAGTTAGGACAATATTTTCTAAGAGACCGGCCTACAGAACACATGGTTGCGGCACCATCGGTCATAAACATTAATACTTGGTCTTTCGAAAGTTTAAATTTTTCCAAAGTATCTAATAGCACCTCTGAAATTTTTTCGGCATTACATTGTTCTAGTCGTATGGATGCTAATAAAATTGAAGACGTTGGTTGATGTGGTTCCATATTACGCTCCATAACATTAACTACGGAATGCTTTGTACTGTCAGTTGTTTCGTCCACACATAACGACAGTCTTTTATTTTTCAGTTCGGCTTTGATTTTATTTTCAACCTGTTTACGCACCGATGGTAAATTCCTTCGTAACGTTGTCGTGCTAGGTAATGTTTGATTCGCGTATTTATTCCAAAATGAAATAAATGAATCATTACTTAACAAGGTAAACGGCAGTGTACACACAATCACAGTTACACATAGTTCATGTATAAACTGTTGTCGCTTAATTTTGTTATTATTGTGTTTCGAACTGCTTGCGTGTTCTTTATAATGTATTTTTGATCAACGCATTAGATATGTATTGCACACTAAACATTTAATTTTTGAGCCATCGTATATTAAGTCTGGGAAATCCATAATAAAATTATTCACTTCGTCTGACAACGGTCGCTTTCTCGATTTATGTGTCGACGTCATTTTATTACGTATGCTTACACTTAGATGCAGTCTAAGCAAGTACCAAACACATACTGAATGCTTTTTATTAGTTCTGATGCAATACAATCATCCTCACATCGGCGCACATGGCGCGCACGGAAATTGGTCTGCTCTAATTATTAGTTAATAATGGAACTCGTAATTTCCGCAGGGAATAATGAAATGCGCCCGTTTTTATTGGCGCAATGTAGGGAATAATGATAACGTTATGTTTCATTATTCCCGGCGTTCCGCTAATAAAACATAGTCTTACCAGCGTTACCATAGAAACAATAAATAAGCCCAGATATTCTCATTGTCAAGCGTGTCGTTGATACGATAAACTTCAGCGTTTTTTTGAATTTGATTGTTAGTGTTAGTTTTATCAGTTTTATCATGGATAGTGGTGCCGATGAATTTATATTATGTACAACCCCAGAAATTTGTAATTCTCAGACAAGCGCAGCCATTTTACAAACTGTCAAAGCGTCAAGCGCCTTATCGATATTATACTATAATGTTTGTTTTTCTTTTAGTAATTTGCAGTTAGTCGTAGATAAAGTAGTGTATACTAACTCGAAATAATGACTGTTATTCCCTCGAGCTGAGATACTCCTTCGCCGCCTCCCGGTTCGGTTCGTAAATTCAGCTCTCGGGAATTATAACCGTCATTATTGACTCGTTGTATAAACTATTATTGATAACGCGCATTTAGTTAATAATTTTTATAACAGTTTTTAACTATGACAATTATCAGTCAAGGTAAATATGAAGTTCAGATTGCCGTGATCGTTGTTAAGGAGAATTATTTATGACAATCGTAAGAAAAATTATATGTCATTAATCATATACACCTAACTTTAACTCCTTTGGAGAATAAAGTGAATTTTAACTTTTTAGGGAATAAAGAGTCACTTTAGCAAGAAGAATACAACTCACACAGTCCGTCATTGATATCTGGAAAGGTAAAGAAATCGTTGGAACTTAGGTCGGGACTGTACGAAGGATGGTCTAACAATTTGACGTTTCGTTGCGTTAAAAATTCAATTGTCTTTGTATTTGTATTGCCTTGGTAGATGATGATTTGTCGTTGTGGGTTGGGTTCTCGGAGCTCAGAGGGTGACTTGCGGCAAACAAATGGCTGTATACCAACTAGTTTATGATATTCCTATTTCTCTAGCAATAAATGAAACTTTTACTCGGCGGTCAGTCAACACCAAATCTTCAACTTTGTTGATGATTTCTTCAGTTCGCGCTTTTAGAGGTCTTCCACACTTTGGATCATCATGAATGGATTCTCTGCCCCATTTGAACTGCTTTCTTCAAAATTTGACTTGTAAATAGGACGAGCTACATATACTGCCACCATTCTCTCATTAATATTCTTCGGGCTACTGCTTTCTTTTGATAAAAATTTCAATTTTCAAATCCCTCATTTTCTCTGTTTTAAACGAATGTAAAAGTAACAAATGTTAAGAGATTCGAACTAAACTTGGATATGACACTATAAAATGCCAAAGGTACTTTACGTCACGATAGTATATTATTTTCATAGCTAGGTGGATAACATAAAAACTCCCCTAGTATCTTGCAGAAAAGAAGTATCGTTGATGTTATTAATTTCAGAGTATATCTTTAAGTCATGCTTTAAAAAATTAGACAGGTAAGAGTAGTCAACAGTTCGTTGATAAACAATACGAGAAGAAATGGCCCAATCTTGGAACCCTGAGGAACACCAGATATTGCAATTCAAATGAGCGAAAGCCGTCGTAAGGCACATAACAAGTTCTATTTATTAAATAGTTAATTGACGAAGGAGATACTTGTTGAAACTGCATTATAACGCTAAAAAATAAGTAATTAAACTTCTAGTTTCAGTAAATTCTTTTATTGTAAATACCACTACAATATTGTTTCGCCATACAATGGCTTCATCAGGTGGATGAATACTGTATTCATCCACCTGATGAAGCCATTGTATGGCGAAACAATATTGAAGTGGTATTTACAATAAAAAAATCTATTTATTAAGCACGAATTCATGAAATTTAAAAAAGATGGTACAAGGCCAAAGGAGCAAAGTTTAGAAAGTAGGCCTTTATGATTTATAGTGTCAAATGCGTACGAAAAGTCCTCACACAAGAAAGCCATGCTGGTTTTGAGATAACAACTGACTTATATATCCATAAATTGTAGAATATGCAAGGTGTCCCGTATCGTTATGTTCAAATTTTAGGAGTGTAAAGTAGACTTTATTTCAAGTAACAAAAACGCAAAACTTGTATATCCATTTTTATTTGTTTCAAAGTTACAGATCTATGAATGTGATTGTCAGATCATGAAAAAAATGTAATCCTAAAGTCAATAAAAACTGATTTTATTTAAAAAAGTTCAATTAATAATATTTTCGAAATGTGCACTTCCTTGTTGAATGCAGGTTTGTGCCCGTAAGCCAACAGAAGAAGTACTTATCCGAATTTCATACTTGTTTTGTCGGATTTGCTCGGCAGCCAGGTGAATACGATCCAACAACTCTTCTCTTGTGTTCGAAACTTGCGCGTAGACTAAATTTTTCATGTACCCCCATAAACAAAAGTCAAGGGGATTAAGATCTGGTGATCTGGGTGGCCATGCAACAGGACCACCTCGACCAATCTATCTTGGATAATTGACGTTATCCCAATTTCGGACACTAATTTCGAAATGTGGTGGTGCCCCATCCATGTCTCGTCAAACATTCAGTAGGACATCCTCTAAAAGACCTGGCAGATCGTCAATAAGAAATTGAAGGCAATTGTCCGCATTTAACCTCCCAGGAAGAACGACAGGATCAATCAACAAGTCATCGATTAGGGCCGCCCAAACGTTAGTAGAAAATTTATGTTGAAATTTATATGGGCGTATAGCTTTGGGATTTTTTGATGAACACCTGTGCAGGTTTCTCAGATTTGTATCACCACTTCTCGTGAACGTAGATTCATCTGTCCAGAAGACTGTTCTGCAGAAATTAAAATGAAGCCGTAACTGTCTTAATATCCAGGTAAAATAAACTAAACGAGCATAGTGGTCTGCCTCAAGCAAACCGTGTCTCCTGCGATAGTGATATGGATATAAGCCCTCACGTTTTAAAATTCGCCAAACTGTCGTTCGTGGCACTCCTAGTTGTCTAGCGATTCGACGTACACTAAGAGTTAGAGAGTTCAACAATAGCTACTGCTTGTTCCTCTAAGTCTGGTGGCAAATTTACTCCTCGGTCGAAAAGATAATCACGCAGTACGCATTCCCAAAATTGTCTGTGTACTTCCAGAAACGTTCTGTAATGAGGAATGCGCCTATCGGGAAACCGATGTCGGTATTCAATAACTGCTTGACGTGCACTGCCGTTACAGTAGCCATACACAAAATGCATGTCCGCATACTCTTGAGAAGAAAATCGGTAAGGCATTTTGAATAAAGAAAACGTTCCACTCATTAATAAGCTGTTGTATGAACTGAAACGTAATGTAATCCTTTATTAAAAAATGCAAGGTTAACAGTCATCTGAACATTTGTTTATTGTATGATATTCATGGTTCAGCACTTACGAAATAAGTAAGAACCTTCTTTATCGTAAATCAATTTCCATTACTCTTTTTTGTAGATCTCCAAGAAATTACTGTATGCACTACGACACGTGTTTATTTAATTTAGGATAACATTTTATTATGCAACGTTAACAATTAGAGGCCTGTTATTGAATCGTATAACTTTTTTTTTAAATAAAATCAGTTTGTATTGACTTTAGGATTACATTATTTTTCATGATCTGACAATCACATTCATAGATCTGTAACTTAGAAACAAACAAAAATGGATATACAAGTTTTGTGTTTTTGTTACATGAAATGAAGTCTACTTTACACACCTAAAATTTGAACATAACGATACGGGACATTTGTATAACTTGTTCGAAGACCAAAGTTAAATACAATGAAAATAGGACGACAGTTTCTCAACAATGACTTATTTCCCTTTTTATGAACGAGGCAAACAACTGCTCGCTTCCATAGATCAGGAAAGGTTTCTGTTTTCATGGAAAGATTCATAATCATAATTAAAGGAGAGGCAAACACAAATCTGGAGTCACGTACTAAAAAGCTTGGTAAAAAATGTGCGCTTATGATTAAAAATGGTTTCTGATAAACCATTTTCACACAGAACCTAATGTTGTTGTAAATGCGTTGTATCTTGACTTCTAGTGAACGAAATACCATGAAATTTGTACAGATTATTTAGATACATCGACACTTCATAAATCTCCCACCAACAGATGGTGCCACCAGTTTCGTTAAAATACAGCTATTCGCATTATTTTCGTGACAGAGAATGTGTGTATGTGGTAGATATTGTTTAAATTTTCATCAGAAACTTTGGATCTTCAATTAAATATGAGAACGAACAATCAGAAATCGTAAACCGTGTGTTGTTGGAGTAAAGCAATCGAAATTCGAAATTAAGGAAAAAATGATTTTATTATAGATGGAAACTTGTTAAGAAGTAATGACACTAGTGAAAGAAATATAAAGGAATATTCAAATGAAAAAATATCAAAAAGGCAAAAGCTTCTGATCAATTACTAGTGATGTACAAAAAATAGAAAAAATAATGAGACAGCAGGAAAATTTAAAATTGAAGCTTACATTAACAAGCGGAAGGTAACAAAACATATAACATAAAGACAAAGAACTAACTTGTATTGAAATGAGGTTTTTAAGAAAAAATGAAGAATAAGGACTCCGAAGCAAACCCACTGAAACAATCATTAATGCGACCAGATTATGTACAAAGGATAGATGAAAAACGCCTGACAAATAAGGTAAATGAAATAAGAAACATTTAGAAAGTAAGAAAAAGGTCCAAAAACACCTAGTTATCAAGGCATTGAAAATCAGGGAAGTGAAATGCACGGTGTTTTACAATTCTTAAGAGAGAGAAGGCAACGAAATGAAATATGAAAAGCAATGGATTCAATCGCACAACTTTAGATAAGTGAGAAAGATACTTATGCACGTATATTTAGATACGCCGTGACAGGTACATAGTCTTTTGCCTCTGGGCAAATATGTGTTGTACAGGTTGTTTCTACCGGCGAGTGTGATAAGCATTACCTATTAATTACACTGGACAACAGCCAAAATGTATCTAAAATAAAATCAATTAAATCTTACTATGTTTGGTGTGCTAAAACCGAAAATAAACTTATCTTTTTAATATTAGTTTTAGAGATACGTGATGTCATGTGTTCCCTATTCGATTCGACTCACAAACTTCGACGACTAACCTCTCCGCTTTGTAGATGCTTATATACCCAAATACAGCTTCTAGATTTTTAGAGAATATTCGAAAATTTTCTATTCAATTCCATAATATACGCGATAGTGGCGTTTGTCATTTGTTTGTATAAAGGGGTTGTTTAGTATGATGCGGTTACAGTGTTAATATACAGGCTGATTCATTTTCGGCCCTCACCATTGGGATCTCGCTTATTATTGGAGATAGAGTATAAGTTTAAATTTGGCAAAGTTGTTAAATTTTGTGTTTGTTATAAATCCGTAAAGAAAATAGACCTGTGACAAATGACCTTCGTTATTAAAAAAAAAAAACGCGAAAACCCCATTTTCTTCTTTTACCTGTAGCACCGACATTTGGCCTTCTAGAGAAAAAATAAAAACTCACCCTTGTGGCCATTTCTAAACCTCTATCCAGTGGTGTACTCTAAATTTTTATACGACATTTAGTTTCTTTCTGGCCATCATCAACTATCTAATTTCTTATAGGCGCCATATTAGATTTAGACATCTTCAGAAAGAGTTTCTTTTTCTGATTTCAACCATGTACCACATGTTGACTATAGTTTTTGAAATTAGGTTTTATTTGAAAGAATAAATTATGAGATTAAATAAGGTAGCCTTTGGAATTTCAATCTGTCAAACATTTCATTTATTGTTCATTAATAATACAAAAATGTCATACACTAACGAAGAGAAACGAGATATGATAAGTATTTTTTATTCTTCGAAACGAAATTCAACAGTAGCGAGTACAAGATAACAAAAACATTAATAAAAATACATAGGAAAGTAAACAATAAACAATTACAGTAAATGTTCAATTATCTGGCCATCTACTGTAATGCACAATTGGGCACGCCTTCTGGCATTTTGTACTGCCCTTTGTATAGTTCTTCTAGGAACTGCACCGAAGGCATTCTGAAGTCTGTCTCGTAATTCTTCAATGTTTTGTGGCGCATCTACTTTATAAATATTATTTTTAACATATCTCCATAAAAAAAATCTAGCGGACTTAAATCAGGTGATCTCGCAGCGCATTCAACAACTCCCCTATTTCCAATCCAACGGTTTGCAAACTCTTGATTTAAGAGATTTCTAACAACAGCTGCATTGTGTGCTGGTGCGCCATCTTGTTGCCACCATAAATATTGTAATTGATTTAATGGGGTATTGTCGTCAAGATAGTCAGATACGTATGTACGTAAAATGTTTAAATATCTTTCTCCATTTAAATGTTCTTCATACATAACTGGTCCTAAGAGACGATTTGCCAAACGTTTATTCCAAAACAATGTTGTGGTCTTCTAGCCCTGTTTTGTCGGGGATTTTGTACTGCCCAATAGTGCTCCGTATTTCTGTTAAACATTCCAGAATTTGTAAATTTTGTTTCATCTGACCAGATGATTTTGCTTAAAAAATTTTCGTCATTTTCTAGCCTTCCCATTAACCAATTACAATATTCTAGCCTTCTCAAATTATCTCCAGGCAGTAAAGAGTGACTAACATGGATCCTGTATGGTTTAAACCTACTTTTATGTAAAGTTCTCCAAACTCTGGACTGGCACAAATTTAATTCTGACGCTACTTCGCCTGTAGAAATTGATGGATTATTATTTATCTATAAAAATACAAGATTAACATGAAATTTGAAAACACGCTTTTAATTTACCATTTGTAAAATATCTTTTCGATTTTCATTTAAATTCCTGTTGTCTTGAACATTACGCGGCTTAGTAAACGATCCATTCTCGACCAAATTTCTGTCGAGATCTAGAAAAATGGTACGATGAGGCTGTTGTCGTTCTGGATATAATTGTAGATATCTTGTACTCGCTACTGTTGAATTTCGGTTCGAAAAATAAAAAATACTTATCATATCTCGTTTCTCTTCGTTAGTGTATGACATTTTTGTATTATTAATGAACAATAAATGCAATTTTTGACAGATTGAAATTCCATGGCTACCTTATTTAATCTTATAATTTATTCTTTCAAATAAAACCTAATGTCAAAAACTTTAGTCAGCATGTGGTACATGGCTGAAATCAGAAAAAAAACTCTTTCTGGAGATGTCTAAATCCAATATGGCGCCTATAAGAAATTAGATAGTTGATGATGGTCAGAAAGAAACAAAACGTCGTATAAAAATTTAGAGTACACCACTGGATAGAGGTTTAGAAATGGCCACAAGGATGTGTTTTTATATTTTCTCTACAAGGCCAAATGTCGGTGCTACAGGTAAAAGAAGAAAATGGGGTTTTCGCGTTTTTTATTTAAATAACGAAGGTCATTTGTCAAAGGTATATTTTCTTTACGGATTTATAAGAAACACAAAATTTAACAACTTTGCCAAATTTAAACCTGTACTCTATCTCCAATAATAAGCGAGATCCCCATGGTGAGGGCCGAAAATGAATCAGCCTGTATATTAACACTGTAACCGCATCGTACTAAACAACCCCTTTATACAAACAAATGACAAACGCCACTATCGCGAATATTATGGAATTGAATAGAAACTTCTCGAATATTCTCTAAAAATCTAGAAGCTGTATTTGTGTATATAAGCATCTACAAAGCGGAGAGGTTAGTCGTCGAAGTTAGGGAGTCGAACCGAATAGTTGACATTGTAAGATGCCTCGAAAGTGTGTAAACAATCCAGATAATTTCTGTTATATTTGTGATGAGGTGATTTTTGCGTGACAGAAGCGGTCTATTACTCCATTGATAAAACAGGCATATCAGCTTTATTTCGGTTGCAAAATAGGGGATCAAGACAAACAATGGTAGCCGCATATTTGCTGTAATACATACGCTTCAAGTCTGAGAAACTGGTTAAATCATAAAAAACGATCTATGTGGTTTGCTGTCCTAATGGTCTGGAGAGAGCCTACAAATCATGTTAATCATTGCTACGAAGGTAAGCTGAAAAATTCGGTACCTAACTAAAGTATAACAAAAAATAATATTTCAGATCAATACACTTATTTTGTCGATGCTCAAGTTTCTTTACGCCTTCACAGTACTCATTTTCCTCGAGTTCCTTAAAATAGTGGTCAACGGCAGCTATCAGCTCCTTATCCGAAGCAAATCTCATACCGCCGAGGTGTATATTCAGTTTGTGGAACAGATAATAGTCCGACGGAGCTAAATCCGGCGAATAAGGGGATGCTCAAGCGTTTCGAACTTTAATTTACCAATTTTTCTTTGACAATTCCGCTCCTATGAACTGGAACATTGTCTTGATGGAAAATGATTATTTTATGCTTTCTTCCGGGGTGTTTTCGACGATAGCTGCCTTCAATCGATCCAAAGCTTTAGAATAGTATAGTGCAGTAATCGTTTGTCCCTTTGGCAGGTAGTCGATAAGCAAGATTCCCTTCGCCTTCCAGAAAACGGAAGCCATCACCTTTCCTGCCGATAGACTGACTTTGACCGTTTTTGGAGCATGAGAAATCACTTCAAAGTTGTTTTCACGAAGAAACTGTTGCGTAACGTTAGCCCGATGTGTGGGTGCGTTGTCTTGGTGAAACAGCACACGCGCAGCCTTTCCCGGACGTTTTTGTTGCAGTGTATGAAGGAACTTGTTCTTCAAAACATTTTCGTAGGATGCACCTGTCACCGTAGTGCCTTTTGGAACACAATGGGTAAGGATTACGCCCTCACTCTCCCAGAACATGAACACCATCATTTTTTCAGCACTGGCGGTTACCCGAAATTTTTTTGGTGGCGGTGAATCTGTGTGCTTCCATTGAGCTGACTGGCGCTTTGTTTCTGGATTGAAAAATGGCATCCACGTCTCATCCATTGTCACAATCGACGATACGACAATCGTCGACAATCGTCGACAATCGTCAACATTGCTTGGCAACATGCCACACGAGCAGCCTTGTGGTCGTCCGTCAGCATTCGTGGCACCCACCTGGAGGACACTTTTCGCATTTTCAGGTCGTCATGCAGGATTGTGTGCACAGAACCCACGGAAATGATAACACTGGAGGCGATCTGTTCAACTGTCATTCGGTGATCCCCCCAAAACAAGTCTCTCCATTTTCTCGATCATGTCGTCAGACCGGCTTGCGCGAGCCCGAGGTTGTTTCGGTTTGTTGTCACACGATGTTCTGCCTTCATTAAACTGTCGCACCCACGAACGCACTTTCGACACATCCATAACTCCATCACCACATGTGTCCTTCAACTGTCGATGAATTTCAATTGGTGTCACACCACGCAAATTCAGAAGACGAATGTTTGCACGTTGTTCAAGTAAGGAAAACGTAGCTATTTTAAGTATCTAAAACAGTTCTCATTCTTGACGCTGCCGCTACAATTCCATCTGCCGTACAGTGTTGCCATCTCTGTGACGTATTGACAACGAACGCGCGCTCATTTTAAAACAATGCACATGCTTCTATCTCTTTCCAGTCTGGAGAAAAAAAATCGGAGGCCTTAGAACTTGAATGCACCTCGTATATTCAAGAAGAAAAACCGGTTATGCTTGCCGACAACTGTTGGACTCTTGTTAGAGATGCTCCAGGAACATTTCACAAAAGAATAGTAAAAGACGCATTTAGTGATTCTAAAAGTGTAAAAGTATCTATTTTTTATTATTTTGTTAAAAATAAAATAAAAAAACTTGTTCTTGAAAACTGCGACCAAGTTATTGTCATTTTGGTATTCAGCGCTCTAAAATTAACAAAAAATGTACTTTTCAAACAAGATACAACAAATAAACTCAAATTTGTTGCCTAGTGTTATCAGTATGAAAGCTGTATTAGAATTCTTTTTGTTTTATTTTTTAACACAAATACTTATTTTCCTTAACTAATATTTTAATAAAAATATTTATTTTTTCATTTACTAACTCCAACAATTTGGCATTTAGAAATATCATTAAATAGTGCTTCTTGGTGTCAATCTTAGATTTGTGTATTAAAGGTGAAAATCAGATGCGAAGTGAGTGGCTATTTGACTTACGTAAATATAAATGTCTCTTTTCTTCTATCATTTGTCCGATCCATATCTTTAAAGCTAAGGATAGGATTAGGGTCCGTTTACATGATCTTTATTGAACATATAGTTTTCGTTAGTGTTGTTTGATGACATGAATGATTTAGACTTTTCATTCAACATTTTCTTCTTGTTATCTCGCGTCTTTTTGTAAGAGCCAGCTTGAGAAACCGACTGTTTCAGATGTCTTATAATATGATCAGGCTACTCAAATTTCTTGTGTTTGAATAGAGTGACTGTGGATTTATTAATTTTCCACAATATTTTTTGAAATTGAAATTAAATTTTTAACTTTTTGGAAGATACCTATTGTCTGACGGCTTACTGAGGCGTAGACAAGCGAGAGGTTCGCGAGATTCACTTTACCAGCGTTTCGCGTGCTATATGTATGTTAGGGTGTCCCAAGATATAAAGGATTTTTTTTTCGCAAAGTCGAATACGCATACCCTCATTTTTTTGTTTATTTTACCTCAGTAACATAAATGAAACGTATTATTGCAATAAGCTAACGGTAACACGTAAGCGGTAAAGAGGTAACGGTAAACTTTAGGTCAAACTGGAACGTGAGATCTTGTTCGGGGAAAACTATGGAAATATTGTAAAATGTATGTTTCCTTGGTAAATAAGACATCAATTTTATTCTAAGCAGATATTTATTAACATGTTACAGTAAAAGAAACATTACTGAAGATATTTTCGTTTCAATGTTTGCTTTTTACAGTCAGGATAGATCTTCGTGTGTTTTTGTTCCTCTTCAATCGTTATTAAACCATGAAAGTCCAGCATCATATTTACCGCTCTTTCAGCTGTATCGTTCACTGCTCTAAGCATCGAGATCGTCTTTTTCGTGTCTAGAACCGAAGCGTTATCCTGACATGAAGAGGGACTAGCGTTGAGAAAACAATAATCAATTTTGAGTCTAGAAAACAATGAATAGTTTTTGACTGATATGAATTCATCGATGCTTTCTTCTGTAACTTCTGTAAAAAAATAAAATAAGTAACAATTGCGTGACATAAAAAATAACTAAATGAACAACTACAAAACCAATATATCAAACTCACCATACAATGAACCACAAAGGTGTTCATTCGATAGAATGTATCTTTTCTGATGGTTCGATAAATTTTCTCTATGTAAATTTGCCACCATTTTTAATTTTGTTTCTTCGTCCACATCATCATCAAAAAGTGCTAATACTGCTATTTCATCAGTAAAATACCATAAATGCTGGAGAATTTCTATAAAGCCGCATTGACATCATTGACATTTTCGTAAGCTTTCAAAAATTTCAAAAACCACAAATCCTTTTAGAGTGCTTTAACTGCCAAAATGCATTGCAAACATGGTTTAACGCAGATTGTCACAATAAACAAGCAGGCGTCTAACAATGCTTCCTTATCCTTGGTGTTTAATTTCAGCTGAGAACTAAATAACTAAATAATAACTAAACAATAATTTTTTTAGTTCAGCACGGCAAAAGTTAAGTAAATTTTCAAGTTCGGATACGGTTCGGAACAGTTCCACTGTTTCTCTATAGCATTGTATTTTATTGGGATCCTTGTTTTTCCAATTCTCTTTGAGCTTTTTAAATAGTGGAATATCGGGGCCTGTATTCGAAATTTTCTAACGTTTAATGGCTGGCGTGCGGTACAATTTATGTATGAAAAGGTTGCGCTATTTATTTATTTTCGCCGTGATACAACTTATAGGTCAGTACTATATTTTTCTACTATGTTTTTCTAATTTTAAAATTTGTATTTGCAAAAACGATGCGTACTATACGATATCACCAAAAACGACGCCAACTTGCTGTTGTTTTCGGCCTAGGCCTCCGTTCATCAAAACTCGTATTACCACACGTATTTAATTAATAATGTTCCGGTTTCCCGGAAATATTTATAATAAGGTTTTGTTTCTATCTTATTTTTTCTTTACTTTTAGTTTTTCTTTATTACTATCATATGATTTAATGTATGTTTCTTTTGGACGCACCTGTATATTCGTATACATATCCATATAATATCAACCGCTGTGCACAAAAGCATTTAACTAGAATTATTATAGAATAAGACATGCAAATCTCGTTAATATTTATATTACAGCGTTTATACTACAAAACCTTCGAAGGTAATTATCCCCTAAACTTAGCAGATGGGAATTCATGTAGCTTACTTTGAAAGTCCGAGCCGCTTATTGCCATAAAATAAATGCGTATTATAACCATGGGTCATAAGAGAAATTGTTTGTATCGATACATTTTATTACGGTCATGTTATTATACTTTGTAAAGATATTGCAATAATCATTTATTCTCAATTTAAGTTTGGAAATTCCACAAATACGTAATCAATGCATCTGAGAGATATTGTTGCAATATCTAGTATGAACCGTTATTTACCCCAACCCCCTTTCACAAGGGTGGGGACTATTTCACCCAGGAAAAATAATGTAAGGAAGATTCGATTCGAGAAGTTCACCAAGGCAAGACATAACATGTCTTGGTCTTTAACGTACAAACGAGAAATAACTTAGCAATTGTTATGTATCTCCTGTATCAAGTGTATTAATCTCGTAGTAAATAAATCCGTATACATATTTACATGCGAGTATTCTTTTCAACAAAACAAAAAAGTGAAAAAATCCAGCGTAAATCGTTCAAATAATTTTTCTAAAATTATGAGTTTACATGGAATTAATTATATTAAATTTAAAATGAAGTTTAGGTTATTTTTAATTTCTCTTAATTTCATATGCGCACAAGTATAAACATATGATTCTTGCGGAAAGATATTTAAATAAGAAAACTCTACTGTCAGTATAAAGGATTTCCATATGAAATTAATATTATCAAATAAAAATTCTTTCAATGGAGACTATGGTTAAATAAAAATTTAAAAAAAGGTATATAACCCCTTACCCCAATTATTAGTCGTATCCTAAATACGTATTTCGACAACTAAGTTGTCATCATCAGTAGGTAAAAACTACTAATTAAAAGTCGCACATGGGGCACAGTAAAGTAAGAAAAACGCTTCCGCACAACTACTATACACTGCATTCCTGTAAAGACTGTCTTTACAGGGATGCAGTGTATAGTAGTTGTGCGGAAGCGTTTTTCTTACTTTACTGTGCCCCATGTGCGACTTATAATTAGTAGTTTTTACCTACCGATGATGACAACTTAGTTGTCGAAATACGTATTTAGGATACGACTAATAATTGTGGTAAGGGGTTATATACCTTTTTTAAAATTATCAAATAAGTTAATTATTTTCGGATATTCAAATTTATTAATAAATATTACTACTGGAATGTGATAAACATGTAATATACAAAATTCTAAATCAAATTTCACACCAGATTTTTAATAATATTTTATATTATTAAAAATACCTTTGTATAATAAGTATTCTTTGTAGGCGCCCGTCCTTGGCTTATAATTTTCCCGAGTGGCCCCTGTTCCCTATAAGTCTGTGCATCCCTGGCTTAAATCAAGCAACTATTTTCAAACCTGTCTTCTGTTTATTAATCAAAGAGGTGAAAACCCAGCGCTGCAAATTAAACATAATTTAAATATACCTAACTTATCATATATTCTTTTAGGCTCTTTGCATTTACATTCTATAAATTTTTCAAGCGATTGTAGATGCTGCTCGTGACGTTATTTACATATCTATTTACTAGACAATAAGTTATTTCTGACGGAGACGAACGATTTTATTCCCCGAAGATGTAATCGTGTCGGAAAGTATTTTCATAAGGCTTTAAAGGGTTGTACCGAAACGAGTATTAACAGCGAATTCTTCGAAGTTCATGTTTAATTCTGCCGACGTGTTTTATAATTGTAATAAAAGGCGTTTTTGAGATAAAATCGGATCGGGTTTTATGTGAGTGGTTACGTAACAGAGACGGCACTATAAATTCATATACATTATTGCGGTATGAAAATATATTGCTGAGAACATCGAACGGCAATTTCAACTATCATTGTTAGAAAATCAGGAACAGAGGGAATCGAAACCGTTGTTCATTATGTAGAATGGTAAGCTCCCCGTTGTATATTATCCACTTTCTCTCGAGCGCACGTAGTACGTTTGGTGGTTATAAGAGACGATTGAGTGCTAATGCAACATACAATAAGGTGACACTGTTAATGTGTCCCATGATCACGGATAGGCAGCGACTTACCGTCGCTACTGGTTTGTGTTTAGTTTCCGAAGTCAAGTAGCAATGCCATTTGAAGATACAGGTGCGCTTTTGTTCTAGGCTCTCTGATCACATATAAATCACACTTGAACCAATAGAAAAGCATGTTACACGATCAAGTAAAGCGGATAGCTTTAAATTATACCTGTATTAAAATGTATTTGCATCTACCTACGTTGATGATATACAGTAACACATTGAAAGGAAAGGCACGACGCTATGCAACAAGTTTGAGCTTTTTAAGAAACGGATTGTGGAAGTTGTTACTTCGTGACAGTTAATTATATTAATATACAAGAAAAAACTATTACTTTGTTTTTTAACACTTTATTGCAACAGATAACGTTACATTAAAAACATGACATTCTCAAACGAAATTAACAATACGTATGATAAACAGAGAAACAATTATATAGGTATATACCGGGTGTCTCAGTTATGTTGTTCCAATGGCGGTACCTTCGTTATCTAATAAAATAAAAATTAGAAATTTTGGCCATCTGATGTTTTTTTTTAAATTGAGCCTAATATTCATATTATTTCACTTCCGGTTTAATCGGAAGCGACCCTAACTTTTTTATTTTAAATAGCACGCTGTATATTCTTCTCAAAATTTTACGGAAAATTCGCTTTCCCATAAATTATTTCACTTTGTATTTAGATTTCAAAACATAGGTTAAATTGCATTTTAAATATTTAACAATTGGGATTGTAGAAATTTATGAAAACCATGTTCATTAATTCGTATTTGAATTTAAAGTAGTAAAAATACACTCCCCGAAAATGTACTTTCAGGATCTCTGTTAGAAAGGATATTCATTTAGATAAGAGTGATTTATAAACATTTGATTGATAGTCAAATAACAGAAAAATAATAAATGAATAAAAAAAAATATTTATTAATTTTATTTATACAAGAGCGGTATATATGAATCTCTTAGTGGCACCAAACTTCAACCGTGAGCGCCAGAAAAGATGTTAAAGAAAATGTTCAAAATGTTTTCTATTTGCTTTAGTGCAACATTCGGCTAGGTGCAAAAGTTTACCAGAGGCAGCACTTCTTAATAATTCGGCATTAAGAGCTGCGCATTCATTCCTAATTCAATTTTTTAAATCTTCCAAATCTGCAAGAGGCGTGTGGTATACCCTATCCTTCAAATATTCACATAGAAAATAATCTAACTGGGTTAGATCGGGTGATCTTGCAGGGCAATCTTATTGGTCCATGTGTGTATCCATTTATTAGGGAAAAACTGATTAACATAATTAGTCACAATTCTAGAATTATGAGTGAGTGCCCCATCATGCTGAAAATATATGTTGGCACGTTTATTTAGCAGAACATTTTTAAGAACCTGGAAATTCGCCTTGAAGGAATTCTAAATACGCCTCACCAGTTAAGATTCCTTCATAAAACTTTGGTTCAATAATGTACCCATCGATCATGCCGCACCATACATTAATTCCCCAAATTCTGTGAAAGTTGGTCCTCTCATCCAATGAGGATTTTTACAAACCAATAATGGCAATTTTGTCGATTTACGGTTCCATTATTATGAAAGCGGCTCTCATCTGTCCATAATATTGAGCTAATACTGCCATCTTCGCGGGCAGTCGCTAGCCACGCAAGAAATGCCAGTATTCTGTTATAATCCTCTGGTTCTAATCCTTGATGTAGGTGAATTTTGAAAGGACTGCATTTGGCGGATTATATAATTTGTTGAATAGAAGAACGAGAGATATCGCATTCTGCTTCAATTTCTCGAATTGAAATAAGCGGATTATTAAGCACATTTCCCAAAACACTAACATTGTGCTCTTCATCAGTAGCAGTCTTTCTTTTAAAAACGATTTTTTCTTTGAAAAAGCACCACATGTCTCCAAATTTGAAGCTAGACGTGTAAAATACATAGCATTTGGCATGCGTCTGTCAGGAGGCCGCTCTCCGTAAATACGGAAGGCATCACGCCTTTTTTTTTCTACATTACCCATAAATGAGGATCATATTCGATTTTTTCCTCATTTGTAACATAGTCGTTATTCATTTTAAATACAACTTTGTTCGAAGCATATTTGAGACAAATTTTAATAACACTTTATGAATTGTTAAAGTTAACAAATAAATAATGTCAAATTTTGCTTTAGTTTTCATAGATCGCAATTTTTGAATATTTAAAATGTAATTTCACCTCGGTTTTGTAATCTAAATACAAAGTGTAATACTTCATAGGAAATAAAATATTCCGTAGAATTCAAATTTTCAGGAAATTAAATGGGGTGTTATTTAAAATAAAAGTTAGAGTCGCTTCCGGTTAAACAGGAAGTGAAAGAATATGAATATTATGCTCAATTTAACATTAGGTGTATATCAGATGCCTCAAATTTCAAATTTTTATTTTATTAAATAACGGAAGTACGCCTTTAGATCAACATAACTGAGACACCCGGTATAACAGAATTTTCGAAATCACCAACACAAAAACAATACACGAAGTATAATATTACATCACTGCGAATCCATATTTATGTTGGTGCGAATGTTCAGTGTTGACACATACCGTTCTGTCATATTGTGCGTCTGTTTGTTTACTTTTGGTTTGCAATGCCGAAAGTGTTTTTGGACCTAATGTAAGTGACTTATTGCATCCGCCATTGCAAACTGTGAAGCAGAACGCGATAATGACGGACCGTTGCTGCCTTGTTGCCCAAATCGTATTTGTATTATGCTATAATTTCATATTACATATTGCAAAAGAAACCTATAGTGGAGATTGATTACTTCGCTGAATATTTTTCTCTTTACGGATGAAGCACATTTCCATCTTCCAGGTATGGTCAATGTATATAATTTTCTTTATTAGATTGAAAAGTAAATTAATAGCTTGGTGAATGTAATTAAAATAATATCTGTATCGAACAATACAGAGGTTACCTTTGAATGATGTCGCGGTGGGACATGTGGTAGAAAACTAAGGAAACGCTGAACAGCGCTTTACTGTGTTTGCTTGAACAAGCACTTTTAGTGACAGGAGCTTGTCCCCTGACGGTTGCAGACTAATAGAGAGTTTGTGCAAGAGACAATCTGTAGTTGAAAAAGGTCGTTTTATGATCTAGTTTAAAGATAACTAATAATATTATAAATATCGCTTCTAAGAAATAATTAAAAACGCAAGGCAAAGGGTTTGTGATGTCAATGAAATTAATATTATTAAAATATTCCTTGCGAAAAATATTTAAAATGATACCTCGCATGAGATGGTTTAGATAAAGTTTACAATAATGATTTAAATGTGGCTATAATTATGTCAGTTTTAACACGTGAGTATTCATAAGAGGTCAGTATAATTTAGACATGTAGAAAAAATAGTTCAATAATAAATAAAATGACTAATTAAGAAATAATTAGAACAGAAGTTGAAGAACTAAATTAGAATGATATATAGAAATTCGAAACGAAAGTTGCAGAATATTGTATACTTGAGTTGACCGTTCGCCCGCAGATAGACATATTTTCGAAGGGTCATTTTTTACCAGTGCGATATAAAAGAAAGGCTTTCTTTTAACAATACGAATTACATATGCCACAAAATATCTAAAGGATTTTCAAATATTTCAGATATGATATATGAGGGTTGATCCCTTTGCTCTACCCCTGACCCACTTACAATAAAAAAATGGCAAATATCTTACTTTTATTTTTTAACATAGGCTCCATTAAGGTTAACACATTTTTTCCATTAATGTTCTAGCATTTCTAATGCTTTTCGACAGAAGATTGTTCAAACTTTGCAAACCACTGATTTACTCCACATATCACATTATTATCTGACGCATATCGTTTACCACGCAAGTGTTCTTTAAGTTTTGGAAACAGTCGGTAATCGGTGGGGGTCAAATCTGGCGAAGTCTGCTTTTGAAATGGCGGACCTGTGATTGGGTGCGATATCTTGATGCAAGAGAACATCTTTGCGTAACTTCCCCTAAGGTTATTCTTTTATCAAGTCACGTAATTTGGGAATTAAATTGACATAATAAGCACCTGTAATTGGGCCGCCCTTCCACAGGAAATCTACTAAAATTAAAATCATCCTAAAATACGGATACCATAACCTTCCCTGCTGAAGGTTGCATCTAGAATTCTTTCGGTGGTGGTGAACTTCGATTTGTCCACTCCTTATCCTGTATTTAGGTCTCTACATCATAATGATGGATCCAGGACTCATCCATTGCCACTAATTTTGCAACAAAATTTTCTTTGTCGTGTCTATACTGCGTTAATAGACCACTGTAAATGTTTTTTCGAGTTTGCTTGTGTGCATCTGTTAACATTAGTGGTACCCACCTTGCTGACAATTTTTTCATGTTCAATTCGACTGTCATTATATTATATACCACGTGGTATGAGAGACCAGTATCTTCAACTATTAGTCACACGTTGATCTTGCAGCACGAGATCATGGACCTTTTTGACGGTTTCTTGTGTAAAGTCTCTCTTTGGAGACTGTGGTTAAATAAAAACTCAAAAAAGGTATAAACCGCCTTACCACAAATAATAATCGTATAATAAGTACGTATTTCTACAACTAAGTTGTCATAATCGGTAGGTAAAAGCTACCGATGTGTGTTGAACATGGGGCACAGTAAAGCTAACGACACATAATCGTGTACAACTTTACACGGCGTCCACATATACACTGACTTTAAAGCGAAAATACAAAATTAAAATTATTTTAACTTATCCTTCTTAAGCAAACGGCAATACCATCTGTTTATTCTCAACACCCTCAACCTTTTCTAAGAATGAAAAAAGAAGTCTATACAATAGGACCGTTGTCCGAGTTAAATGTATTAAATTTGTTTTTAACGATGTGAATGCTTGCGTATGCGTCGAGATCTCTGGGGTTGTTGATGTTTTTTTTACAAGTTTTAACCCTTTTATCGATGCTTTGTGATCTGTGGCCAGTGCATGGTTTGCGACGTCCGATTTTTCTGGCCTATTAAATAATAAAAAATTATAATGGGTTATTATTAAACATTTTGTTTGACCTATATATTTCAAATAACAACCGTCGCAATTAATTTCGTATATACCTGATTTCAAATTCAAATTAACTTTAACTTTGGTATTACCTAGGAGAGTTTTGTTGGTGTTTTCGGACCGAAACGTAATTTGGAGACCTTGTTCCTTAGGTAATGATTACCAATAGCAGTAAGAGGTTTTATGCCTTTTTTGAGTTTCTTGTGTAGCGACAGTTGTGGGCGCTACACCTGTATATTCGTCTGTACACGACTGCCGATCACATTTAAACTCACAAGACCACCTTTTAACTATGTCATATGATACTGCAGATACCCTTAATGTAGCCACCAAATCTTGATTAATTTGGGTTGGGGTTATCTCTTTCAAGCGTAAGTATTTAATTACCGCTCGTTGCTCTACACGATTCATTTTGATACAAATACAGCGACTCTCTCGACCTCGGGTCTACTGTAGGCACGCTTGAACAGGTTGCGACTTGTAAGTTTCTAGTGTTAGTCTATACATATCAGGTTACAATGTGACGTGAAGATAAATAATTGTTTTGGTTCATAGATGGATCATAGGCGTAGCAAAAGGATCAGCCCTCGTATTTGTAATAAAATTTAGAAATGTGATTAAAAAATTCCTCTCATCCTAGAAACCAAAACCGCTACGAATGTATGCAATCATCTGGTATATGAATGCATTTAGAATTCGGGTTTAGTACTTATATTTGCTTTTGTAGATTAGACAAACTTGTATTTTTAACTCTTGGTAATCTACTTATATTTAGTTAAATTATTTTACATAAAAATTTAATCATATTACCGTAGAATCTTTTTCATTATCAATAGCGTATTAAAATTTATCGGTACTTCTGGAATTATTATATTATTATCTATACTCGTTATGAAGAATTTGGTTTTCCCACGATTTAATTAATTAATTTATCAACAATCTCCATCTAGCAAGCTTTATAATGCTGCTGTAACGGTATTGATAGTGGCACTTAAATCACCTATTGTGTACATTGTACAAGCGCTCGATATGTAAACATATTGTATTTAATTCACAATGCCGACAAAAATGCTGTAGTAAACGTTTACAACATACATAAACTCCATTTAAGACAATCATTAAATGGCGAGAGTTACTCAATACCTGTTTAATTATATTTGTATTGAATACTATCTTCGATTCTTAACCAATATGAATTAATTTTGAAGTATATGTTTTAGTAGTTTCGAATCTGTATTAATACAGACGACTTTCAACTTAACGAAGTAGCGTGGTTCCGGAAAAAATGTGCCAATTTTTCAACACAAAAGATTCCGAATTTTCTTTAAACAACTCTACAAAAATGTTTTCTTTCGAAAGAAGATACATTTACATAATGAAACCAGAATAGTTGTAGATCTCGTTTTCCGGGTTGGAACTGTGTCGAGTTAGGCATAATTGCCAACGTTTCGTCCACTATTTCAAGGGACATATTCAGGGATATATGTAGATATTCATCGTTTCGCAGTAGCTTGAAGAATGCTATGATTTCATGGGTCTTTGATTTTTGTTCTGTGGTCGAAGTTGCCTCCACTTCCACTCCGTTGTTTCGTATTTCCCAGGGTTGTGGCGTGTTTGAGTCTGATTTAATCGTTGGTTGTTGTGTTTTTTGTGCGGTCCTGTGTGTATTGTGTTTGTGTAAAGTCTGTGTGTCAGTCGCTTTTTTGCGTTCTAAGTCAAATGTGTTCGTTTTTTTTTGTTTTTTTTGCGTTTCAGTTGTGTGTGTGTTTAATGTTTGTTATTGTAGAGTGTTATTATTGTCTGTGTTTGTGTTACGAAGTATTGTATTTGTTCTTTTGTGGCGTTTGTCGAGTGTAGTGTTATTATCATATTGCCTAAGGCAAGTGCTACTTCGTAAACTGTGTTAAGTGTCGTGTCTTTTTGTCTTTGTGTCCATGGATTTGTTGTTGGGGGTGGTGCTGGTATGTATTTAGGTTGAGGAGTGGTTTTGTTTGTAGGATTGTTTGGATTGTTGGGACAGTTTATGAAAGTGGATAGGTGAGGGCCACCGCAGTTTGCACACTTTGGTGGGGTTGTTTTTGTCTTAGTACATAGATGTGTCGAATGTCCGTCTCCGCATTTCATACATTTGTAGTTTATGTTGCAATTCTGTTGGTGATGTCCGAAAGTCTGGCACTTGTGGCATTGTATAATGTCAGTCCGTTTGTTTAGTTGTTCTATTTTGATTGCAAGTCCGCAGCAGTCGCGTAAGTTGTAGATTGACTTGTATTGTCTCGTCAGTTCGATTAATACAAGTGGTGCTGGTATTCCGTGTTTGCCGTTCATGCGTTTAATTTTTATTAAAGTTCGGGTATCCTTGGTCCGTCAAGTCGTCTGTGATGTCAGCGTCTGTTATAAAGGTGGGAATGCCACGCATCACCACCTTTAGTGTCTTTTCACTTCTCAATTGAAATCTGTGATATTGAATTTGTTCGTTGTCTAGTGTGTGTTTCAGTTTTCGGTAGTCTTCGTCAGTTGTCGGTTCGATGTGTATTCCTGGTTTCACCATTTTGTTTTCTACCGTGTTGATGTTATTGGATTTAAGTAAATGTCGTATGTATGTCCATTTGTCTTTTTCGATTACAATGATTGGTGCAATTTTGTGCGTTTTTTGTGTTTTTGTGTTATGTGTGGTGGTTTTGTCACTTACCCTGGGCGAGCTGGCTGATGTTGAAGGCTGTGGAGTGGATTCGGCAGTTTCTTCTTCCATCTTTTCGTCGGTTTTGTTATCGAGGGCGTCGTAAGAATTTTTAGTTTCGATAGGTGAGGTTGTTTCGTCTATTTTTGGCTTCTTCGTGAATTTCGGGTATATAAAGTCTTCTGCGGATATGATTTCAGTTTGCATCTTGTTCTGTGTTCGGTGGTGTTTTTTTCTTCCTTGAGCGGTTCGGTGTTTTTTTCTGGAATCCTGACTTGTATTTTTGGCTGGTTTGGATCTACCATAAATATGTTTGGCGATGTCCGTAGAATGTGCTGGATATCTCGTTCATTGAATGTTCGGTCGATTATCTCGAGTATCTCTTCTTTTAATTCCTGTGACCAGAGGATCGTGGTGTTTGGATTTAGTACTAATTTCGTTAAAGTAACAATTCGGCCGGCCATTACTTCCGGCTTCGTATGACGGTATAAAGTCGTATGTTCTCTCAGCTGGTGTACTGTTCGCACAGACGACGCAGTGATAATGAATGCTATGACAGAGACTGGCACAACTTATATAGGGGGGACCGGGTCAGTATTGGCTGGGGACAACGAGCCAATCGCATGTGTCGTATGGGCGCGGTTTTTCGTAGTAGGGTTCAGTAGAGTTTGCCTAGCACAACGTTCATGTTCGGACACACGGACCGGCTGCTTGGTTTCGCCAATGTACACACTGCCACACGAACACTGATTGCAATACACTCCTTATGCTTGGAGAGGAGATATATTGTCTTTAACCGAGGGTAAGAGGTCCGAAACTTTAGAATAGTGTCTGAAGACGGTTTTGATTTTATTTCTATGTAGAACCTTCCCTATATGATCGGTGATACCTTGCATATACGGTAAGAAGACGGTGCTGATGTTAGGATCGTGTTCACACCAAGGTTTGGGGTTACGATGTCTAACTATAGTACGGTGTATGTCGTTATTCTGGAGTAGGATGTTAGAAACATGTTTAAGTTCGAAGGGTAGTGCCCTAGGTTCTGAGATAGAAAACGCACGATGTACAAGAGTATTGATGACCGATTGTTTGTGTGCCAGGTGATGATGAGAAAACCCGTTCAGATACCGATCCGTATGAGTCGGTTTCCTGTAAACCGTGTGGCCCAGTTTGCCATTGATATTGAGGGTCACTAAGACGTCTAAGAACGGGAGACTTCCGTCTGATTCTCCTTCCGTCTCCTTGGTAAAGCGAATATCACGGTGCTGGGAGTTTAGAAAAAGTAAGAGCTCATCTAAAGATTGCTGCCCATGCGGCCAGATGACGAACGTACCGTCTACATAACTAAACTAACATTTAGGTTTTAAGTGAAAGGAGCTTAAGACTTGATGTTTGAACGCTTCGATAAAAATTTTAGCGACAACCGGGGATAAGGGGGAACCCCCATAGCAGCTTCCTACATTTGTTCATAGAACTTGTTTTGGAATTGGATGTACGTGGAAGTAAGGCACACATTTACGACTTCGGATATATCATTCGGTTTGACGTAGGCGGCTATAATGACTGAGATGATTGACATTGTGTCCGGGATCGGGACCTTCGTGAAAAGAGATTCAACGTCAAAACTAACTAGTAAATCACTAGTGTCTAAGGAAAAATCCTGTAAACGAATAACAAAATGTTGAGAATTTTTAATCGCAGAGTTACTATCGCCTGTATATTGTTTGAGAGTGTTAGATAAATATTTGGCTAATTTGTAGGTGGGGCTGTCGATAGCGCTGACAATGGGACGAAAAGGCACGTTGGGTTTGTGAATTTTAGGTAATCCATAACAAGTGCTCATTTGAAAAGTCAATCTAGGTTACTCTGAAATTTTGATAGAATAAGACGCAAACATATTAATATGTGTTTGTCGTTCCGTAAACGTAAATCCAAATGACATTTGATAATGTAAATCACAAATAATCGTGCGTCGATTCTGGTTTAAATAAATTGCTTCTCAGTTTTAAAATGGCTTTCACTTTAGAACATAAAATTTTTTTAGTCCAAGCTTATTTTCGAAGTGACTTATTGCTTACCTACTTCACTTTCCCAGCTATAGCGGGAAAAGTGTTTTCCCAGCTAGCAAGTGTCAGTTCATTAGTCACAAATATGACATCATTGTCATTTTGGCATTATAACATGTTTTTAAGAATAAATTGGAATCAAACTCTGTATTTATTTAGTAAAGAAACAATAATAAACCTATTTAGGAGTACCGTTTCAGAGGTATGCTGCACACCCTTAATCACGCACCATTTACTATATGCTTCGTAAGTCTTCTCGTACCTCTCCCTGCTTTTTTCCGGAATCATGCCTTCAGTAGCTTTTTCTGCAGCTACTCGCAGTTCTGGTGGGGTGCATTCAAGTTCACTGTCGGACATATTTCTTAGTATACACGTATAAAGATTTTTTATTATTAAAAATGCCGTACTATATTTTGCAACTGGCAAAATAATTACCGAACTGTCAGATTCAACAAACTTATTACATTGCCTAGCAACGATTTTACAAGTATCTTCCTTAAAATAGTTTATCAAATTATCATAAAAATAAATACCGATACTCATGTATTATTATTATTATTATTTAAAATAAAACTTATATAGAATTACTAATAGTAGATTGTGAGTAAAATCGTATATATACCTCGGGAGAACTCATTCCAGTCTCGCGTCTGCACCTTGACGCTCGGCTGTAATAGAGCACTTCCCCGCTCGGTATGTAATAAATACACTATATTTTTTGCAATTCCTGAATTACACTAAAAGACAATCGAGAAGATAAATTAAAATTAAAAAAGCTTCACATATGTAAAACAAAATTTGGAGGCGCCGGGCATCGATCCCGGTACCTCTCGCATGCTAAGCGAGCGCTCTACCATCTGAGCTACGCCCCCTATATATGTTTAAGTATTTAATATGAAAAAACTGATTTTTATTAAGAATTAGTTTTAAATTTTTTAATATAATTACATAAAATATAGTGAAAGTAATAATAATCATAATAATTTTTATTCGTCCAACAGCTATTGTTACTTACAGGACAGTACTGGAACATACATATACATATACAACATATGGTGCAAAATAACATTGTTACCCACATAATGCATAATATATACAGCAATAGGTACTTGTACTTAATAATATATGAAAACAAAAATTAATCAAATAAACATTTATTAATTATATTACATATAACAAGTGTTCATTTGACAAGTCAATCTAGGTTACTTTGAAATTTTGATAGAATAAGACGCAAATATATTAGTATGTGTTTGTTGTTCCGGAAACGTAAATCCAAATGACATTTGATAATGTCAATCACAAATATCAGTTAGTGCATAAAATAATCGTGCGTCGATTCTGGTTTAAATAAATTGCTTCTCAGTTTTAAAATGGCTTTCACTTTAGAACATAAAATCTTTTTAGTCCAGGCTTATTTTTGAAGTGATAATAAAATTGATGGTTTATGGGTTTATTCAGTTCAAGATTGCATGGTAGAATTTCAAGTTGAGTTTCCACATTTTGTAATAGATTATATACAATTTAAGAATACTTTGGATAGAACTTTAAAACTTTTTTCTGAAACTGGTAGTCTCTTAAGAAAATCAGACAGCGGAACAGTTAAGAAACGTACACCTCAAGTTGTCAATCGTGTTGAAGAAATAATGGAAAATGAACCACAAACATCTGTTCGACATTTGAGTAACAAATAAACCTTTCTGTTGGTACAACTCACAAGTTATTAAAAAAAGATATGAAACTTTAACCATACCGTGTCACAGCAGTACAAGACTTTTTAGAAATTGATTACCCACGTAGACTACAGTTTTGTAATTGGTTTGTAAATATGAACAATAATGGAGAACTTTCGCAAAGAGTCACCTTTACTGATGAAGCATGGTTTTATAAAACGGGATACCTAAATTCATAAAACACAAGAATTTGGAGTAGTGAAAATCCACATGTAATTAATGAAGAATCGCTACATCCAGAGAAAATTGGTGTTTGGGCAGCGATAAGCCAAAGGTGAATCATTGGTCCAATATTTTTTCAGGGAAAGTTAACTGCTCAAAGGTACCGTACGGAAATTTTACAACCATTTGTCAATCAGTTGCATGATGATGAACTTCAAAATGTATATTTCCAACAAGACGGAGCACCTTGTCACTGTACTGCAGAATCTTTGGATTATTTAAGAGAATTTTTTGATGAGCGTATAATTAGTCGAAATACTGAAATTGCCTGGCCTGCACGTTCATGCGATTTAACACCTTGCGACTTCTTTTTGTGGCCTTATCTAAAAAATAACATATTTCGAACAATTATATTGAATTTGAATGATATGCTACAGAGAATCGAACAGAAATGCATGGAAATTAATAACAATCCAGTAATGTTGCAGAATATCATCAGAAATTTTGAACGGAGGATTTTAAAGTGCATTGATATTAAAGGACAACATTTTCAACATTTGTTATAGTTTTCAATAAATACCTATTATTTGTTATTTATTTGTATGTATGAAACTGTCAAAATTGCGACTTCGTAGGTTAAGTAGTAAATTTTAATTTACGACATACTTTAAAATGTTCTCAGTAAATCACATGCTACTAGATTGACTTTTCAAATGAACACTTGTTATAATATATATATATCTCGGCGGCTTGGAGTGTCTTGGAGTAAGAGATTTTTGTATGTCTCTGGGGATAGATGATTCTTTGATGAGATCTGTTACAGAACGTTATATCCGGGCCGTTGGGTCCAGCTTCAAGAGGCGATAAAAATCGTCTTGGAGTAGGGTGTCTATTTTCTCCTGATAGACATTGTTGTCGAGTAAAACCGTTGCGTTCACTTTGTCCGCATTATTTGTGCCGGTCTCTTTCATAGCATTCTACAAGCTACTGTGAAACGACGAACATTTACTTACGACCCTGAAGATCTCCCTTGAAACAGTGGACGAAACGTTGGCAATTACACCAAACCCGACGCGGTTCCAACCCGGACATCGAGATCTATATCTAGAGAACGACGGCGGAAACCTATACCTACATTTAAGCCAGAATAGTGTTTGGAACGTCTTGAAACTGTGTTCCCGAAGCTTGATTTACATAATTGTATTTAGGTCTTGGCGAATTGGCTAATTCTTTCGCTTCGTCCTCCATCCGATTTAGTTTTGCCCATGATATTTCTTAGGAATTCCATTTCGGTTCCCGTCACTCGTTCTCTACACAATGTTGTATACCTTAAAATATTATACTTTGTCTTTATACTACTCTCCTTTCTTCTAAGTATTGTTCTGTTTAATGCCCAGTATACTTTAGTGCTCTTGTTTATTCTGTGTAAAACGTCTTCATCTATTTTTTTCATCCAATAGCATGGTGAGTTATTCAAAAAATGCATGATATAAGTTTTCCAAAGATGTTATCTTATTGTAAAAAAGAAATTGTAAGTAATATATCTGTTTTTTTAATTTTAAGTCAAAGTAACATTGAATACAAGATTAAACGTGAAAGATTATATCGTTTAAATTTCCACCATGAATTCGTTTTTATGGATCAATGCTAGATTTGAAATTATCTATGATTCGTCCAAGCATGGCAACTTCAACATCCCGTATAGCAACTAGAATGTTGTTTTTTAAGAATTTAATGTTAGGTGGCTTATTAGAGAGATTTTGCTTTTTAAGGGGCTACTTAAAAAGCAAAATCTAAGTAGTAGTAAAATCTAAGTAATAAGTAAAAGTCTAAAGTCAGGTCACAAGATCATGTCGGCCAATTTACATCAGAATTCCGAGAGATTACACATGTAGAGAATCTCGAAAGTAATAACGCGTTTTTTTCCCTCGTTGTGTGACACGTAACACCATCTTAAAAATATTCACCATAAATGCGAATTTCATTTAGTTGGGGCCATACAAAATCTCTTAAAATCGCATTATACCGTTTTCAATTTATCGTAATACTGTGATTGTCCTGAAAAAATGGATCGATTATTCTTCCAAACCATAAACCACACTAAACCGTACATTTTTGCGCATATAGCGATCATTCAAGAATAATTCGCGGATTTTCTTCTCTTCAAATACGACAGTGATACTTCTTCGCTTTCCCACTTCACGTAAAATCCTCCTCATCGTTAAAAAATATTTCATCTCCAAAATGTGGACCTGCTCCAACATCCAACTAAAAAAAATTCTGGGTTGTCGATGGTCCGTCTCCTTGATTTTTTGTGTTAATTGAATTTTGTATGCATTCCACTGCAAGTCTTTATGTAAAATTTGCCACAAACTTGTTGGAGTAATGGCTAATTCTTGAGGTCGTCGTAAAATTACTTAACGTTATACACTTTAATTACCAACTTGGTGATGTGAGTATATCAGTTGAATCTATTAAAGACTTGGGCATTACCTTCGGTATGAAACTGACCTTCAATGAGCATATCAGCAAAGTATCGAAGCAGGCCACACAAACTCTTGGATTTATTATCTGTAAATATGGTGAATTTTCTAACGTGTATTGATTTCCTTATTTAACTCATTAGTAAGATCACATTTGAATGTGCCAGCTTGATGTGGTATCCATTTTATTAAGCACAAAAACGTCTAACTGAACAAGTTCAGTGACAATTTTTGAAATAAATGTGGTTCAAGGTGGGCGGCGTCTATCACCATAGGGGCTTTCATCACACTCGGCTTCAACGTGTCTTCTCTCTCTCCTCTAGACGTTTTGTAACCAGCCTCATTCCTTCATAGGTTTCCTCACAACGAAGTTGACTGCACACGCTATTATCTTACTTTAATTTTCTTGTCCCACTATTCTTCACACGTCCTTCCCGTACTTTCAATCTTCCTTTTTCTCGAACCAATGTGTTGGTCAAGTCTCCTGCCTTCGTTATGAGCAGCAACTTGATCCAGCAATTAATTAAATCACGATAAATACTAAAACGAATATTTGTCGCAGGTGTCATAAAGAAGCAGTTTGAAAGTCAACAAACTATGGGAATGAATATCTATATCAGATGAAACCTGATATAGATATTCATTTCTATAGTTTATTGACTTTCAAACTGCTTCTTTATGACACCTGCGATAAATATTCGTTTTAGTATTTATCGTGATTTAATTAATTGCTGGATGTTCTTGTTTTTTGTTTCTATTACTTAGTTAGTAGTTACTATTTATACGTTTTCCTGTTTTTAATAGTATGTATATGCTTTCCAATTTTTATTTGGTATTTTATCCTGTAAATGGAATATTATGTTGGGTAAATAAATAAATAAATTTAAAAAAAATTGACGTTGATGGGTCATTTGCGATACTCTCTCCTACAGCGACGATATTTTCATCAAAATGTGCATTTTTTTGGTCTGCCTGAATGAGGTTTATCTCGAAGAGATCCTGTGTCTTCAAATTTTTTAACTAAAATTCAAATTTCTAACTCAGTAGAACGATTAAAAGTGATTTTTTTTTATGATTTCAATACGCTATTCTTTCGGAAACGGCGCCATGGTTAAATTTGTATAGGGCACACACTAGTGTATACGAAGTTTCACCTGAAACAAATACTCATTTTTCAAAAACCCATTACTTACTGAAGGTCTTCATGTTTTAAGTAATATCTAATTAATAGAATCAAACTAATTAATGGTATGTAAACTTATGCAAGTGTATTTAACACAAGTAAGCAGATAATTAAATAACTTTGTTGGATGTAAAGACTGCTAATGTACATTTCATCATCATCTATTACACCAAAATGCATTAATTTTCTAATCATACAATCAATTGCTACGCAGTACGTGACACTGCAGACTGAACTGCAACAGTCGCCGGCAAACCTGAAACGGAACGTATTTCAAGTAAACTACATTTCATTCTTATCGCAACACATTTCTACGTGATATTGTGCGAATATGTAATTATTCGCTAGAAAAATATCTATATCATGCCATATTTCTACTCGTTAATGTCACAAGCAAATTAATTAAAAATAATTACCGTTTGCAAATGCACCTGCTGTTACAAGAAGTACCGTATCATATATACGACTGCAATAATTAAAGAATACTTTACCTTAAAATTTCTATTCAATTAGAGATTTCTTCGGAAGTAAATCTGGTATAGATAAAATAAAGCTTAAAAGGATCAAAGAAGGATTTGTGACTGTTTCGGGCATTCCTTTTTCGTGCGTTTAACAAAATTTTCCCCTTTCGGGTGTTAAGTTTATTAATGGGAAGTGAATGTGCTTTTGAATTCCCGTTTCGTGCGTCAATTTTATATTTTACAGGAAATAGGGAAAAATAAAAACAAAATTAACGAGTTTTGCTTATTCAGCAGTTTAATTTCAAATTAAAAGAATTAAAAAATATAAAATAGAAGTACCTTTAACTCTATATAGAGTAACGTTTATCTAATTTCTATATTACACAATACTTAATTAAAATTATCAGTAAATCTATCTATAATTTTACAATATATTTCAGCTTATCCATTGTGTCACTAAGATTTTGTCTATTTTGAATTAAGTCACTTACAACTATTTTTAGCAGCCTATCTAACTCACAGTAATTTTTTCCCCTTTTAGTGGTCTTATGCACACACAATTTTGCAAGAAAACACTATTATAATTATATAAACACCATTATAATGCATTTCTTCCAAAAGAACTTTCATTAATTCAAATATATTGGGATGTGCTTTTCAAGTCCGTTTGTTGAGTCTGTTCCTTCCACAGAATTTGTAGTCCGATGACGTTCTCCATCGCAAGTCCACATTCGGCGAGAATTATGAATCCATTGATCAACAAAATAATCGTTAAATTTAAGAATAACTTCATCGGTAGGAAAATTTTCCATTCTACAAAGACAACCATCTGTACCTTCATCTTCTGGCAAATGAGCTAATTCAGCACATTTCCTTATGTGGTTTCTTACTGTCTCGTTTTCTGTATACAAGTTTGTTAGACCTAAATCTTGTACTTTACGCCGAAGAGCTTGATTAAAATGAAAGTTAAATCTTTTGATAAGTGTAGTTGGAAAAACTTCTTCTAAAGCATTAATTTCGGCAACTTCAAAATCAAAAATATACTTTTTTTGTAAAGAATTATTGATTTTATTTTTTAATAAGAAGAAAAATTATTTATACGTCGCCTCTTTTTTGTCGGGTAGCAGAGCATATAGGGCAGGAATGATATTTGTTCTTTCTTCTGTACTAGCAATACTCCTTCTAATAAATTGCCGCCGTCCATTGCAAATACAAGAATCCTGTCTTCCATACTATCGTAAATTATGACATACTCTTTCATAAACTCGGGGACCTTTATATCTTCCCGTTTTTTCGGAAAAAAGCTAATACCTAGCGATTTGCGTCGCTCATTATACAATGCATATTTCACTGATGAAAACTGTGGAATATTTGTAACGAAACCATCATCTCTTGTTGTTATATTTGCGATACTGGTGTCACTTGCTCTCTTTTTGGCTTTATATAAACACTTATCGACTTAATTTTTTACAATATCTGGAACACAGTTATGGCTTCTCTTACTTATAACTTTTGATTTTACTTCAACAGTAACGATCGCTCCTGAGCAGTTCCTGGTTATGAAAATCAATCGAAGAGTTAAGTTTTTGTTTTTTGCTTTTAGGTTGAACTTGTATCCAGAATACAGGATGACTGGCTATCCACGTTTTGATTCCATCACAAACAAAAATTCACGAAAACTTTTGAATAATCTAACTGCACTTACAAGATTTCCGAAGAACTAATTTATTTTAGTAATAGTGCAACATTTTATATCATCCCTATATTGGTGGAAGGGGAAGCAAACAAACAATAAAAAAAAATTATAATAAATTGATAGTCAATCTCTGGGCAAGTTTATTGTAAACAATTTTAATTCCTTATGCAAATAAAAGTACCTATAAATTCACAACAAATTTGTTCTTAATCCGTAGGCGATTACTAGGTAAACAACTTTAATCCTTTAACAATAAATAAATATAAATTCAAACCACTATACCTTAATTCCAAGTCAAGTTTAATGTCAAGTTAATTATATATTTACAATAAATAGATTTTTAATCCCTTGATGAGTACAGTAGTTACCTCTTAATAGAGCCTTAATGCTTTTATTGGTTTACTGTTACCTGCAAATTTTACACACAAAATGGAATTCGAGAAAAAGAAATATAGTTTGGACGCCGCCCGAAACGAGACTATTTCAAGTAATATTTTTCGAAATCCGAAAGGGGAACGCACGAAACAGGAAGGTATAGTTTATTTCAAATTATAAGAATATAACTTTGAACGGCTCTAATGCTTTTATTTCATCACCTGCGGCAATAACTACCTGGCCGCTCAATACGATTATCTTTTACGCAAACAAAAACTGCTGAGGTCCGTAATGACAAAATTCAAGTAAATTGAAATTACTGCAATTTAGATGAAATAAGATTTAATAATAGTATAAGTACCAACAGTTGTTAATTTGAATATATAGTTATTATATATAGTTAAATAGTCATTAAATTACAATTTAGATGACATAAGTGCTTATATTTAATAAACAAAATTTAAGTAAATATAGTTAGGAGAGTTTGTATATATTACATCTAATATTGAGTCTATTTATCATTTGTTGTTAATCTTTACTGCTGTATACATATTTGATTTTTCTCTCTTTACTTAACGAACATGTGGCGACCTTTTGCTGAAAGTGTTAGTGATTATGATGTGGATAGTGATAATACTGTTGAAGCACGATAGAGAGAAAGCATAAATCAGAAGATGCAAAACAGATAATTTTAAATGTCTATTATCGTATACCTTGATGGAAGAAAATAACGAACTCAAAGCCAGAACATTCAACGAACGTCGCAATTAACCAAGGTGCCTTTTGGAACAATATATAAAATAATTAAGAATAACGCAGGGCCTCCAAAGCAAAGAAGTGACAGAGGAGCACCGAGAAAAATTGAAGAGTGTGAAATTGATACTATTAGGCAGCAAGTATACTCCTTCTACAGAGGAAATGTTGTATCTACACTTGACGCTTACATAAAAAAATCAGTGATGAGCCTATAAATATTCAATGTTCTAAAGCAACCTTGTGTGGAAGTTTTAGTTTGAAGTTTGGCACTATTGACATACGTCGCACAATTATGGAAAGCCCGAGGTTACAAAAACTTCGATTTGAATACTTAACGGCAATTAGAAGGTATAGACAGGAAGGACGATTCATATGTTATTTAGACGAGACGTGCTATGACACCCGTGACACAATTTGCAAAGGTTGGGTGGATAGTTCAAGTATGTGTCAGTTGGACGCGCCGGTTTCGAGAGGGAAGAGAATAATCATTCTTTATGCTGGGTCAGAAAAAGGATGGATCGGACAGCCGCTATTATCTGCTAAAAATGTTAAATCCTCAAGTTTAGATTACCATGAAGATATGACCTCATCTTTATTTGAAGAATGGTTTTGTGATACTTTGCTGCCAAATTTATCACAAGATAGTGTGATAGTGATGGACAACGCTCCGTATCATTCTCGAAAGAAAACCAAAGTTCCTACAAAATGTAATAATAAGAAAGGTATTAAAACATTTTTTTGAAGCAAATGATTTATATTTTGAGGATCATTATAAAAAAAACCAATTAATGGAGGTGATTAAGACAAAAGAATATTTAAAGGATTATTATGTGGATAACAAACCCGAAGAAGCAGGACATACAATTTTGCGTTTACTACCAAACCATTGCATTTTCAATCCCATTGAATTGATATGGGCCCAACTGAAAAATAACATAAGACGAACAAATCAAACACCGAAATTTAGTGAAAGCAGTGTAACATACATAACAAATGCTATGGAGCATATAACTGCTGTAAATTGGAAAAATGCTGTTAAACACGCAATAGCAAAAGAGGACGAATATATGCGCATGTACAAAATAGTAGCACCTTTGATTATAAATTTGCAATACGATTCAGACACAGACACCGATTTGCAAGACGTCTCAATCACAGATGATTTATGAAATGCGGTGACACATAAAAATTTTATTTCGTATTAAAAATAAATTAGCTTTATATATCTATATGTATCCACTACACATGTTGCCACACGATTTGTAATGTTTTCTTTGTGTATAAACCCAATGTACATATATTTTTTATTATATACTTGAAATTAACAGCGTTTTATTATTATATTATAGGCCCTAATTTATAGTCAATACGGCCCCTAGATTCATACGTTGCAAATAGGTAAACCGTACCCGTTCAATAAGGAGACCAGGTATAATAATTATCATCACAGAAGGTGGTGCAATAAAAGGATTAGAGCCGTTCAAAGTTATATTCTTATAATTTGAAATAAATTATACATCTAATACCACTAATTTACTAATTCAGCATCATTAATTAAGTTATTTTTATTTTAAGTTTTAAAATCCTGCATTAACCGACCCCTTTGTTTTTGTGAGGGTAATTTGTCGGAAGAGTAACTTTTCGAACATTAGCATCATTTTCTCCATGATGAGTATGTTGCTAACTTCAAGCGTATTTTAGAATCCTACTGGGAAAATTTCATTAAAATTTGTCACATGAATAAGTTTTTACCATCGTTTTAAGTAAGCTATTTATTGTTTTTGTATTAACCCAGATATGTCTGAATTATTATTTTTTAAATATTTGGTATTTTCTTAGGTAATTATCATCAAAGCTACTTCACTTTGGTAAATAAATAACAAATTTCAGTTTTATAATAGTTTATTTATTACATATGTGCTTTTTAAAAGGGCAATAGCAACATCTGCGAATAATCTTACGATATAAAAAAGCACGAACATATTTTTAGCTAAGATAATTTAGTAAGCATTCTTAGTTAATATAGTAGGGGATAAAACATGCTACGACCAGTACGTCGCGCTTAAAAAAAAAGTCTATATATACCCCGGAGTAGACCCGGTCTCGGGCGACTGAAACCGCCCCCTGCCCGTTCTTGCCAACGTCCAACGGCCCACCCGGCTTCTTAGGCTACCTCAGCCCAGGGGTGGGGAGACCCAGAGGTAAGTAAAACAGCCTATAACGATGGTCAAGGGCGCCACCGAATTTATGCGCCGGATGTCGCAAACTCGGAAACAATGGCCGTAACACAATAAAAAAAAAGGCAAGTAGCGTTGGGTAAAAGGCCGGTTTCGCGACCGAGACTCGCTCCACTCTCGAGGATCGAGAAACGAGAAAGAAAACTGCGCTGTTTCCAACCAAACAAATCCTATTTATTATCACACTCGGTATATGAGATGAAAAAAATTTTACAAATCTTGAAATGGTGAGCTTATATGATTAAGTTAAAAATTTACTTAGAAACAATGTGTAACATATATAAAAAAAAAAAATAGATATAGTGAATTTAATACAATGCGGCTGATGGGCAGTAAAAAAAGAATAATTTGGAAAAATATGTGATGTAATTAAAATAAATAGATATATGGAATTTATTACAATGGGGCTGATGGCCTTAGTTCGCCCTAAAAAAAAAACCAATACGTATTCCTTTCTTTTCTGTTGGTTCACAATGTATTTTACAATTTCAACAATTCATTGAAATAAATCAATCTTAATCTAGGAAGTTTTTAATTAAAATAAGTTGGCAAAAATATGTAAGGCATATAACTAAAGTATTCAAATAATATACATGAATAAAAGCAAGTTAAAATTGAAAAGCTTTACATCTGATCGTGAAGCGAATGAAGAAAATCATTAAGAAAAGACCCCAAAAAAAACAGGTCAAGCAACACAGGTTATTTTGTTTGAAAACACCTGCGAATTTATTAAAACGGTCGATAAGTTAATTGCAATAATTATATATATATATATATATATATATATATATATATATATAATAAAATAAGAAACTGCGAATGACAAAAATAAAATAAACTAAACGAGAGCTTATCTGTCGGGTGGAACGGCTACTGTGTCCCTTCTCCCTTTCAAGAAAGCGTCACATGCGGGAATAATCAGGTGGTTATTTTTTTCGTTTTTCCTCGCCCGTCGGTTACACCATCTAAATAAAGGAATAAACAACGAAATAAGCGAAAGGGAAAAAAAGAAAGCCCAGATACATACCGAAGGAAGCGTTCGTTGGCGGTGAAATTAATTAGGTGCTGTTTAACGTACTATTATATTTCCCTTATCTCATCACTTAAGATCCTCAAATTGAGATATCGCATTAGCGATTAATTTCGATATTAATACCAACCATATCCCTCACGGGGCCGTAATTATACAAATTACATTAAGGCTACATTGATAAATAACGGTGATGAGGGAGAACGTAACCACGTTTCAAGATCGTCAACTAACGACGGAGTGTAGAGAGCGAGTCTCGTGCTTTTCTTTGAAAAAAAGCAAGCACTGAGGTACGAAAAAAAAAGGAAAAAACAAAATAAATCAAATATATTGACAAATAACGAACAACGATACCTATACAGGTAGGTTCGTTGGAAATGGAGCAAAATATACTAAAGATAGCATTAATTATATTACAAAATAACGTGATGAAGCGTTGAGCGTTACGGACACTTAACAAACAATGAATATGTAATGCAACTTTACACTTAACGCAAATTGTTTTCACTTTCATATGACACACTCTGCACCGAGTTTGTTTGTCCTGTTGACCTATAAGGTGATCCAGTTTATCAAAGCGAGAATCTATATTTTCAATGCTTGATGGTCTCTTTTCCTATTTTCAGCTCTTACCAGAATAGAATTTACAATTTTTATTCTGTATGTTACATGGTCTAATTGGCCACCCTGTTTTCTATGTAAATGCCACGTAATTTGTTCCATTATGTCAAGAACAAAGGCAATAAAACAAAAGTACCATTTTTTCCCTCTTATTCTTGTTCTGTACAAACTAATATTCTGGTCACAACGCTCGACTTCACCCATGTGTTTATTATATTAGTAAATATTATGCAGCTGCTTGGCAGTAACTTTTTTCTTCTCTTTTCGGTGTACCTTTGAACATTTTGTGGTGGATTTACGGGTATGGCGTTTGAAGCAATGGATACAATATTGCTATTACACCATTTCGCTACAATTATATTCCCATCATTAACTGATTTATACTCATAATAACACCGCTCTTTCTATTTCATTTAATTTTTTGCTTACTGGACAATTTGTGCTCCGATTCCTTCGGATTGTTCCTGTGCCACCTATACCTTTTTATGAGAGAGCTTAAATTAGTGGTATCTTATTAAAAAAGTTGTCAAAATAAAAATGGTACGGTAATTTGGCAGCAGAAGATACTCCGTCGGCATACTCCAAAACTACTGAAGGACCCAAACCAAATTCTTTATACACACCTTTTACTACTGACTTGGAACCTTGATAAGACTCTACCCACTTTATGTAATCGTCGCTAGTACAGCCCATCCACAGTTTGTATCAGAACCTGGCAGGTTTATTTAGGATATACTGTTTGCATCCGTGCTTCCCAAAATAGGGAACCATACGTTCGTCTACAATGTGGTTTTCAATTGGACTTGAGAATTCTAGAAATTTTTTGTTTATGGCGTTGAAAACTAATCAAACTTGGACAAATTTATGTGATTGGTCCAAATTGTCGTCATCGTAGCAATCAAGACTAGACATTATAAATTCAAACCTATCTCTTGATATCGCTCTGGAAACCACTTCAGTGTGTGTATCAGTTGCCATTTCCCTAACATTCTTATGCACTTAAAAATAGAATGCCAAAAAATTACCTTAATTCGTCGGAAGTGACATCAGCATTTTTACTTATCTTACCGATATAAAGGTTAGTATTTCTGACAATTAAATCAACAATTTCGTCGTCGAAAAAAATCGTGGACTAGGCTGTCCGAGTAGGTTTTCGTGGTTTTCTTTCTCGTTCTAGGCGAATACCGACAGCTAAACATCTTAAGCCGCTCCACGGGCGCAGACATAATAATAACTCATGGCTTGCCATTGCCCCCTGTAATTTTGGGGAATGCTAAGACTTGGATTATTATTATTAAACTAGAATGTATTTTTGAATAATGTCATTTTTATCCATGACAACTTAAATATGACATTAATATACTGTCATTTATAATTTAAAATTCTTTGAAAAAGGCATTAATTGCCGAAACATGTGAAAGATTATTTTAAATATATACATATTAAAGTAAAACAGACCTTAAATCGTCGACTATCTAAGCCTACTATAATATACAAAGGTCAAAAAATAAATATATGTATCGTTATGTTCAAATTTTAGGAGCGTAAAGTAGACTTCATTTCAAGTAACCAAAACGCAAAACTTGTATATCCATTTTTATTTGTTTCAAAGTTACAGATCTATGAATGTTATTGTCAGATCATAAAAAAATGTAATCCTAAAGTAAATAAAACTGATTTTATTTAAAAAAGTTCAATTAATAATATTTTTGAAATGTCCACCTCCTTGTTGAATGCAGGCTTGTGTCCGTAAGCCAACAGAAGAAGTACTTATCCGAATTTCATACTTATTTTGTCGGATTTGCTCGGCAGCCAGGTGAATACGATCCAACAACTCTTCTCTTGTGTTGTAGACTAAATTTTTCATGTACCACCATAAATAAAAGTCAAGGGGATTAAGATCGGGTAATCTGAGTGGCCATGCAACAGGACCACCTCGACCAATCCATCTTGGATAATTGACGTTAACCCAATTTCGGACAGCAATTCCGAAATGTGTTGGTGCCCCATCCATGTGAAACCACATGTCTCGTCGAACATTCAGTGGGGCATCCTCTAAAAGACCTGGCAGTTCGTCAATAAAAAATTGAAGGCAATTTTCCGCATTTAATTTCTCAGGAAGAACGATGGGACCAATCACCAAGTCATTGATTAGGGCCGCCCAAACGTTAATAGAAAACTCATGTTGAAATTTTGATGGGCGAATAGCTTTGGGAAATTTCGTATGATTAGCTTTGTAATTTGTAGACGGCAATGTTTACATCCCCACTTACTTTGCAATTACATACATACTAATTTGATATTTGCAAGTATTTCATATAAAAGCCGAAAAACTCCAATAATTTATCAATTGTTATATTTAATAAATGGCTAAGAAATTATCTAAACACTTATATATACTTACATATATATATATATTACATATATATATATATATATATATAATATAATATATATATATATATATATATATATATATATATATATATATATAATGAAGAAGTACGAAGGATCGCTGACTAAGTAAAATAAATATATATGAATAAAGTGAGCGTTAAAACTAAAAAAATGAATGATGTAAGAAAAACTTAAAAGATTCGAATTTGAATATTGGGCGCCAAGTTTTAACGTACTTAGTTGATCCAACGCAATCTGTTAAATACCCCACTAGCTTTCGGGAGAGCTTGAGTACTTATGCTTTATTTTCTATCTCAGGTTTCAAAGTCGGTCGTTTGTATCTCCCGTAAATGCAATGTAAATGGTATATTAATTCGACACAAACTCAACATTCAAACAAATCAAATAAAAGATCGAATCAAAATCAAAGTAATAAAATTTATTAGAATTAAAAAACAGAGAACTGTAACAATTATTACGTGCGAATAAGAAATCTGTACATATGCTCGTATTATCTGGACTATACGGTAAAAATCGGTATTGTGTAATTTTGCACATGTGTTTAATAACAATAGTTAAGATTATGTATAATGCAACAGTGCAAATAGATATTAAAAGTTACTTAAAAATAAACACACAAAGGTAAGTTACATATAAAAGTTTTATAAAAGATTAAGAATGAATGAATAATTATATATATTTAAATAGATGTTTAGAAATGTTGAAATTCAAATATTATATTTTGATGCAAACAATGTTTGATATTGTGATGTGATATAAATTTAATATTAACTTTAAATGATGTTCTAGGTTTTATGGGAAATAATTGGAAAGAACCTGGTATTTCTCCTGTGTCTAAGCTTGGATGTATTCTCTGGGCTCGCAATTGTGGAATAAATCAGAGTTCGTCTGCGCCAATGGAAGTCCGTGTCGGAAGCGATTCGATGTTGGCGTTGTCGGTTCGATATAGTTCCAAGTCCGAAAAGATGCTTCGTTCAATAATTATTATATTCGACGTGCTGCGGATCCAATTCTTCTATCAAAAGTTCGGCCTGATTACAAGGTATTAAATGTATATGGTTTTCGTAGGATTTTCTTGAATTTTAAATAGTAATTTTAATTAACTTTTTGTGATAGCAAAAATGCGGCCATTCGTTGTAAATTTTAGTAACAGACGCTTTCTTCGGCTTTTGTTTTTCCCACAAGCCTGTGTTAACTGTCGGCAAAAGCCTCTAAGTTTATGCTTTATTTGCATCTAATATAATATGAACTTTCATAATATTATAATTTTAACATAATAGAAAAATTAATTAAAGAAGTTACAAATGTTTATAGCGTGGTTTTCAATGTTAGATAAGTTCAAAAATGCATCGTAAAAATCGCATTCGCGGGGTTCGAGACAATTTTAGATTAGTGGGCGTGGTTAACTCGCTTCGATATAAATCTTGATGTGGGTAAATTAAATACCTGTAATATGGCGCGTATGATTTGAACTTGAAATGGAAAAATATAAATATAAAAAGTAAGTTTAAAAATCAAAATAAGTTAAATATCAATTTTAAAGTAATCGTCGTATTAATTTATACACATCTCGAAACTAATTTCACAAATTACGTCCACTAATTCGATATTTATACATGTGTTTATGATATGTAATAATCTGCATTTCTTTTTGTAGAGCTGGAATAAGTGTGCTGGTTGAACTATAACAATATATACACTAAATACAAGTAATTTATTTGGTTTGAGCGACCTTTAATGAAATAAAACAAATCTATTTATGAATACGACGTTTTGACTTTTATTAATTTTAAGTCTTTTTTAAGTTTGTATATATAAACTGTAAAGGAACAAGAAATTCTGTTTTTAATAATATTTTATATGAAAATTTTTTGTATAAGTATTACTTGTATTTAGTGTGATTATACGGTCAATATAGTTATTTATGCACCAAGGGTGTCATGGGTATTATGTTGTCCGATGTCGAGGTCGAGGTTTTAATTTTTTAAGCGTAAAATTCAAATTACATTAGAAAAGTTCCGAGATTTCTGTGAACTGTCATGTCGTTAGGCATCACTACGAATCTAACATGGCTCCTTGAATCAAAGATTTAACCTTAATTTTATTTTAAATGACAGTTGTTGACACTTTCAAGTTTTCAAGTTGTCAATGTATAGATATTCTTAATTTTAATAAAGAATGCTAAAGTTTTGCTTCTTTCTTTAGACTTTCTTAAAAATTCAAATTATTAGCTCTGTAAAATGTATATCCTTTCTTCTCGGGCCTTATTTATGCTCAAAGAACATTAAAAACTGTAAATAAATTAGCGGACAATATGAGCCATATCGCCCTATTATAACGCTCAAGGGCGATGTGACCGTGTTTATGGTAACCGTATCCAAGGTGAAATGAGCAAATAATACCTAAGTAAAAAATAAAAATAAATAAGAAACTTTAGATTCTTATTAACATCCCAAATCTAGCAATACCCAAGCATTACCGGGTTCAGCAAGAATCTTATAAAAAACAATACCTGTATAGTACTTAAAAATAATTAGATATAGTAATTGTTTGTATATACCGCCTAATTCTGAGCAAACGCAACGATGCGAATGTATTAATATTTCTCCCGCTCCAAATAGAATTCCCCTGAATGCTGTAGGCGTGTCAACATCGATGTCATATGTCATACATACTTACATATTATGGAGCCGCGTAAGAAAAATTATCTGATTACCAAATTACTATTAAAGTACTATAAATTGTTTAGTCCTGTGTTATTGTAATGATTTTATAATAAATAAATTGCAATACGTTATACTGACGATGGTCACACAAAGCGTAATAAAATTATTAATAAGAGGTTAAGAAAATTGCAAATAAGGCATCAAGAGATTTAATAAATTAAATTTTAATAATAAAGGTTACAAAAACTGTTCATAGTAAACTAAATAAACTTCAGAAATAAATAAAAACTAAATTAAATTCTAGTAATATAAAGAAAAATTTACTCTTACAGATAATAAAATAAATTGTTCATAATGAGAAATTAATTATATAATAACGGAAATTCATCCGTTTAAACTCATCACCGTAAAATAATTGATGATGTTTGGAATATTTATAATTACAAAAACCATTTAATTTTAGTATGCGGTTAACGGAAGAGCAGCATATGCCTAAATCGTTAATATCGCTATGTGTCAAATTTGAATTTAGTTCTATTGCAGCGCATACTAAAATGAACGTATTATTAGGAACTCCGGCAAATAAGTCACATATTCTTTGATAAGAATTATCAGCGTGGTACCATTTCATCATTTCGGCTTTCTCTTCTAATGTATAACGCATCATTATCACTATTCAAACGCTTAAGAGACTCCGTATAGGGTGACAGTGGTGACACTAATTTGTGACATTAATTGTCAAATCGTTGCGCGACAGACTGTTTTGTGATTGGCTAAACGCGTTCAGGGGATTTGTATTCGAAGCGGGAGAAATATTCATACATTCGCCTAGTTGCGTTTGCTCAGAATTGGGCGGTATATACGTACAAAAGAATATTAGAAACAGGAAAACATTTTCAATCAAAATAAACAATAGAACTCCTATTAAAATAAAAATTTATAGAATCTCTGTCAATATGAATATAGGCTAGTTTAAAACAATGCAATTTATCATTGTAATTGGCTTGATTGTATAAATTCTTGTTCATATTTAATACTATTGTATTATATTTGCGTAAATCGACTTAATCTAATGTAAGATGAACTTAAGTTATATAATGAATGAAACAAATTAATAGCATTGTCAATATTTGTAAGCCAAGATGTTGTTTGCTTAACCACAGAGCACTACCGCATTTTTTATAGATTTAAACATAATATCCTCGTAAACGAAAATTTAAATTCTATGAAAAATTATCTTTATCTTTAGATTTACCAATCCCACATACGTAAGTATTTAGGTAAATTTCTAATCAACAAATCTGAAAAATTGTTTCCAATTTTGCAATTCGAAATGCCACGACCATTTTTGCGCGTGTTTCACAAGAAAATTCCGCAAAGAGTAACTGAAACCTGTCGGTAAGTTTGTAGATAATCAGATAAAAGATCTAATAGTGCGGAAAGTCATTATCAATTACACAATAAACTGCTTGACTTGATATCACGTCAATCTTAATCTGTTCAGACACAAATCGAAAACGACAAAATCAAGGTATATTGTACTTTCGTGTTATATGTGTGTGTGTATATACACACATATATATATATATATATATATATATATATATATATATATATGTATGTATGTAATAAATCTCCCTTAAATAAATACCACGTTGTAGCGCCAAAAATATTGCAAATATTATCATAAAGTAGAATTGCACCGCGTTATGCCATTTTGTTTTTACTATGTATTCAACATGACCAATCTAACAGTTTATATGAATTCTTTTAAAAATTTTGGTGTTTCCATATAAATGATTCTTGCATTACTTACCTTATTTTAGTACTATTTGATTTAGCTTTTGTTATGTAGATAATTTTGATATTCAAAACTAATGTATTTTTTAAACTTTTTAAATGTACAGGGTTAGGCAAATGTATGGATCCATCCGAATATCTTTTATACAGCTACTTGGATTTTAATAAGACTTTCCACAATTAATTAAATTAAAATCGGGGATTCGATAAGTATATATAGATCCGAATCAGATTTCCGGGTTTCCCGGAAACGATATTAACTTTTTTATTTTAAATGAAATCTCTGTACATTTTTACGAATTTCAATAGAGCTCTGCTCTGGAAGTTCAGCAATGATAAGGTTTGGCACCCTTTTGTTCAACAACGATAGAGATATTAAATTAAATCTAGTAATGCAAATTTTATTGATAGCAAGAAAAATGAACACAAAAAATATAAACAAAATCAATATCAATTAAGAAAGTTTTCGAAATGATGACCGTTCACTTCTTGACAATATGCAAGTCTATAAACAAATTCTTGAATGACATTTGTCAAAGCCTCCACTTCCTCAATTATTATCTGCCGTAACTCGTCCGGATTATGCGGTCGCCTGGTATAAATCACAGATTTTAAATGAACCCAAAGGAAAAATCTAGAGTATTTAAATCTAGAGACCATGCGGGCTATTCAATGAATCCTCTACGACTAATCCACCGATTTGGGATTGTCTCCTTTAAAAAACGTTAAGTGCATAGTGAGGGGTTGCTCCATCTTGTTGGAGCCAAACACTACCAGGTAATTTCCAATCTTCCTCAATATTAGGAACAACCTAATCACGTAAAAGATCTAAATATCTCTGTCCAGTAAGTGCAAAATGAATGAAAAAATGATCAATAATACAGTTCCTGAAAATACCAGCTAAAACGTTTAATTTCTGTGGATGTTGTGTATGCGTTTCTACCATTCATTGCGGGTTGTCTATTGACCGATATCGACAATTATGTCGACTAAGAGAATTCGAAGAATGGCGTCTCAGAAGAGTCATATATTCCATGCCTCTTTCCATGAACACTCTCCACAATCAGTCGCAAATGCAAGTAATGAGGATACCATAAGAGAGCCATAAGAGCCGTATACCAATCTACTTCTTACATAAGCATAATACTGAGATTTTAATGTTAGCGGATTACGAAAATACCTACAAGATCTTACAATAAATTCCAAAGATTTGATAGCAGCGGTAAACATATCGTGAATATGATTATTAAGTCGTAATATTGAATCAAATGAAAGACCTAGATCTCTAACTTCATCCATTCTAAGAATTGGAATATAGAGCATATATAGAGCATATAACTGAATTCACAACACGGATATACGACAATTGTACATTTATCAGTATTCAAAACGATTCCATTATATTCACACCGTTGATCAACCAAATGAAGAACAGTTGTTAATTTGACGTAATCGTGCAATCATTCAACGACTAAACTCTAGAAAAGATTTTAAAATCGTCCGTGTAAGCCAGCACTCTTCAACCCAAGTGCATAATGAGATCATTACTATGAATAGTGTGGATCCCTGGGGAACGCCTGACGATGGAATGTACTGCCTGGATTGAAGGTCATTGTAGTAGATGTAACCAGATCTGTGACTCAAATAATAAGAAATTGGTTGTAAACCATTCAAGAAACCGAAAACATCTAACTTAGTTACCAGTATGGAATGGCTAATAGAATAAAATGTTTTGGCAAAAGCATCTACAGCTTTACTAATAAATTGGGTTATTTCGGCCAAATTCGTAATGGTGAATCTACCTGCAATAAATCCATGCTGTTGTAAAGCCAACACGAAAATAATTTGCTGATTCAACAAACTTTCAAAAACTTTCGCAAAATTGCATGTTAACAAAATTGTAAGTATTGTGAGATTAACTGAATCAATAATCAATATACGTCAAGAGATTCCAGTCCAACGATTGAATTTGTGATATATGTAGGTTTAACTTTGTATATAGAGATTCCAATTTTCTTTAATTAATGTTAAATAGTAAATTATCAATTTCGTTAATATATATTTTAAATAATTACATACTTTTAAATATATTACAGTTTCTAATTTTTGCTAGCGACATCTGATATCAGGTAGAGTAAATTCTGGTAAAATTTTAAAAAAAAGGTAATTTCAAAAAAAGTGTATACAGTATAATGTGTAAAAGTCTATAATTTGATTATATAAAATATTAGTTTATGTATTGTGTTGAAAAAACTAATTTGATTATCTTTTTTTACAAAATGTTAATGTATTTGATTAAAATATGTATTTTTTTATAAACAAACTAATTGCCGCAATCATTTTCCCTTGACCATCAAGAAAACACCTGAGATTAATTATAATTCAAAACAAGTGAATACATAAATATTGGCTCCATCAATGTGGGGATACGAGGTGCTACCCAATAATTGCTGGAATGTGAAAAAAACACAATAAATTATTCTGACAGCTTATTCACTACCTTCCCCTTCAAAGTATCTCTCCTTCTGCATGAATACACTGATCCCAGCGACTTGTCCATCACTGGAAGCAGTGCTGGGAGTTTTCGCGTGTTAAAGTGTTCAACATTCCTTGCGATTCGGTCTGGATTTGCTCAATCGTCACAAAACGGCGCCTCTTGAGCTTCAGTTTCAACTTCGGAAACAGGAAGAAGTCACAAGGGGTAAAATCTGGGGAGTAGGGAGGGTGAGGCAGTACTGTCGCTTTTGTTGAATCTAGAAACTTATGCACAACAAGTGACATGTGGGTTGGTGCATTGTCGTGGTGTAGGATTCACAAATTGTTGCGCCACTTGGCAGAGCGCTTGCGTCGAATGTTTTCTCTTAGTCGCCGAAGAAGGTCGCAATAGAATCGTGCATTAACTGTTTGACCTGGTTGGAGAAATTCTTTGTGCACGATGCCATCAGTGTTAAAGAAGCAAATCAAAATCGACTTGACGTTGCTTTGAAGTTGCCGTGCCTTCTTCGGCCGTGGTGTCGATGGTATCTTCCACTTCGATGGCTACTGCTTTCGGGATAATACCATTACACCCATGATTGGTTGCTAGTAATGATTGTGGTACTGAAGTCCGCATCCCTTTGGGCAGTTTCTTAGCTTTCTATACACATGAAGACGGCGATGTTTTTGTTCAATGCTGAGTAACCTTGACGCAAACTTCGCAGCAATACGCCGCATGTTGAGTTCACTGGACATAATACTCAGACAAACACCTTGTGCTAAACCGACAATGTTACAAGTGCCATGGCTAGTTCTTCTTCGGTCTTACAGGATACCATCACGTTTTTTTGCCACACTCTCTGGAGTATTTTCCGTCGGTGAGCTACCGGAACACTCATCATCATCAACCGAGAAATGTCCATTTTTAGAACGGTTATATCACTTATAAGTATGCGTCTTGGCTAACAAACGCGTTGCTTAAGCATTTTGCCAAGTTTTAAGCAGAATTTGATGCACGTTATTTGTTCTTTTACATTAGAAATTGTAGTGTCGCAGAATAACTAAAACACAACTCAACAAACATTAACACAAAAACTATTTATCATCACCTAGCAAAGTACAGTTTGACACTGACTTAGTATAGACGTAGCATTATAGAGTTGTACTACCATCCCGCGCGCGCCACAAGCAAATTCCAGAAATTTATTGGTAACACCTCGTATATCATTACAAGAAAAAGCAAATCTTTAAATACTTAAGAATTGTTGGTAACACAATTAGTGTCAACGGAATCTAAATTCAATAGTTAACCGATTTAACAGAAGTCTGAGGGACTCTCGCAGATCTTAACAACAACAATATTGTAATTAATATTTCCATGTGTTCGTATCGTTATATTCAATGTCCCTATATGTGAATTCACGCTTTGTTTGTTTTTAATTAGTGCGAGACGTCCATAATGAAATCACAAGTCTGCAATCAGGTAGAACGTGAATTTTTCTTGGTTTAAACCAACATCGTGCCGAACACGTCATTGAGATTGATAATCTTGACACTTAACATGTTTCACCAATTATTTCTTTTGCAATGTTTACGTTAAAATTTATTAAATCGCACAATACGAGGTATATTATTATTTTTTTGATTTGTTTAAAATTCGTAATAACATGTTTCAAGAAAATTTAAATTTAATAGCCATAATTTCGCTTTCATCATTCACAAAATAATTTAATTTTTTTGTATTTATACACTTACATACATCTCAATTATCGAAAAAACAACATTTTTTTACTTTTTAATGTTTAATTAGAGGCAACTACATATACACCAGCACAGAACATTTTTAAAAAAGCTGTCAATTTCATAGAAAATATAAATAAATTGCAATTAAAATCATACTTTTTTATCGAATTACGCGAACCTATCAGCAATATCCAAAAAATATGTTTAAATATTGCTATTACAACACTGCTATCACGACAACCGAAGTCCGTACCGCGTTCTGCAAATACGAGGAAAATGAACTAAGCAAAATCCACCATCAAATTTGAAATATTTATGGGTAATACAGAATTAACAGCCTACAATATTGTCACGGTGATCAGCAATAAAATAAAGGATAGTTTTAGTCTAACAATTGTCTGTTGTCTGGTACCTATCTAAATTGTGAAATTAAATGATCTTTTGCTCATTTTAAAACTTATAAGTCTAGCCGGAGCCCCGTTGTTCAATTGTAAGTATAATTTATTATTTTACAAAGTCAGAAGCTGTAGTATCATAATACACACGAATAAAAGGGCGAATTATATATCAAATTGGCGCCTCAACTGTAGTGCATTTTAATTATATATCAATATATATATATATATATATATATATATATATATATATATATAACAATTGATAAATTATTGGAGTTTTTCGGCTTTTATATAAAATATTTACAAATATTAAGTTAGTATGTATGTAATTTCAAAGTGGGGATGTAATCATTGCTGTCTACAAATTACAAAGCAAATCATACGAAATTTTTAATTGAAAAATATTGTCTATGTTTGGGCTCTAACCCAACTCTACAGTTTGCCGGACTGTCGCTTTTACCACTTAGCCACAATAGACCTAGGTTCAATCTATTTAGAAATGCATTATAAAGTAACAGTGTTACTGAATCAGATGTCAGTTATTGAATGTAGATGTCAAGTTGAAAGCAGAAGTCAGTTTTGAAAGCTGATGTCAGTTTTGATAGCAGATGTCAGTTAGTGAAAGCAAATGTCAGTTATTGAGAGCAGATGTCTGTTTTGAAAGCAGGTGTCAGTTGTGAAAGCAAACGTCAGATTTGAAAGCAGGTGCCTATTTTGAAAGTAGATGTCAGTTATTGAAAGCGGATGTTAGTATTTTGAGAGCAGATGTCAGATTTTGAATGTTTGAAGTTTGTGTGTAAATAAAGCAGTTTTGTCTGTTTTAGAGTATTTGTGGGCTTGCATTATTTTTTATAAATATTGTTTAGTTTGGCCTATGTAGTAACTATCGCAATCGCGACATGATATTTTATAGATGATATGTGTTTCTCGATTATTTTCTATTTTAGGTTTTCGTTTTGAAAATAGATGTTTACTAGTTTTACTATGTTTATATGTTGTAGCTATATCATATTTTTTTAAAGTATATTTCATTTTTTCTGATAATTATGGAACATATGAAATCGTGATATATGTTGTTTCATTGTTTAAACTGTTATTCGTGTCTGCAGTGTTGTATATTTGGTAGATTCTTTTTTTAATTGTTTGGTCTATAAGTTGTGGTGGATGGTTGTTATCTATTAAGAGCGTTTTAATTTTCTTTATGTTATCTTTTCTGTATTTAGTATTATAGTTTTACTGCTCTATCAGTCAGATTATTTATAATCATTTTATTGAATACTGTAGGTGCATTTGAGTGGTAATTCATATATCGAAAAGAAGTTGTGGGTTTATTATACTAATTTGTATAAATAGTACTCTGTATATCATAGCTTAAAGAAATATCAAGAAAATTAATACTGTTATTAATTTCTTCTTCAATAGTGAATTTTAATTTGTTGTGAAAATTGTTGAATTTATTTAAAAGATAGTTTAGTTTATTTGTCGGAATATATGTTATGATGTCATCTACATAGGTTTTGAAGAAAATGGGGAGTAAGTCTAATGAATTGATAATTGATAACGTTTTGAGATGATAAGAACATTTTCAGAACGAAATTATTTTGCTCAGTTAATACGTGGCTAGTCATAAACCCAAACCAAAATAATACTTACCGCAAAACATACTTGAAAATTAATTACCTTTTCTCAGCTGTTCTTTTAATATTATTATTAGTTTATTAATTTATTTCTAATTTTGATTGCGTTTAAAACTTTCATGATATGGTCGGCATATTTTTGTTAGTATTCAATATTGTTAACTGTCAAATGAATGAAAGTTTGAAAGTCAATCCAAGTTAGAAATGAATAAATTAATAAACTAAATACTATATTAAAAGAACATTAGAAAACGTATGTAACTCGCAATATGTGTCGTGGTAGGTAAGATTTGATTGGAAAAGAGGTTCCAATTTATATCAGGCCACATGTTAACTGAACAAAGTAGCTTTCTTGAAAATGTTTCTAATATCACAAATGTTGTCTTAACTTAAGAATTCCTGGAAAATTAAAATCGATCTGTATGAAATAAAGAAAAATGAAAAACGTGACTGAAAAATTCTTAGATATATGAAAAGCGTAATTATTGGAGTGGCCCAGCGTGTCTGCATATCAGGACTAAATTCAGTACGTAGCACCGCGCGCAATACAGAAAGTGAAGCAGTCACATTTTGTGCTAGTTCATTTTGGGTTTCGGCGGGTCATAGTATGTTGGGCGTAGAGAAGCGCAAAAAGCGATGTTTCTTATTGTACTTACCTTATTTGATTACTACCTGTTTTAGCTTTTGTTAAGTAGATAATGTTGATATTCAAAACTAATGTATTTTTAAACTTTTTTAAATATACAGTGTTAGGTAAATGTATGGATCCATCCGAATATCTTTTATACGGCTACTTAGATTTGAATAAGACTTTCCACAATTAATTAAATGCAAATCGGGGATTCGATAAGTATATTTAGATCCGAATCAGATTTCCGGGTTTACCGGAAATTATGTTAACTTTTTTATTTTAAATGAAATCTCTGTACATTTTTACGAATTTCAATAGAGCTCTGCTCTGGAAGTTCAGCAATAATAAGGTTTGGCACCCTTTTTGTTCAACAACGACAGAGATATTAAATTAAATCTAGTAATGCAAATTTTATTGATAATAAGAAAAATGAACACAAAAAATATAAATAAAATCAATATCAATTAAGAAAGTTTTCGAAATGATGACCGTTCACTTCTTGACAATATTCAAGTCTATAAAAAAATTCTTGAATGACAGTTGTCAAAGCCTCCTCACGAATTAATTACACTTCCTCAGTTATTATCTGCCGTAACTCGTCCGGATTATGCGGTCGCCTGGTATAAATCACAGATTTTAAATGAACCCAAAGGAAAAAATCTAGAGTATTTAAATCTAGAGACCATGCGGGCTATTCAATGAATCCTCTACGACTAATCCACCGATTTGTGATTGTCTCCTTTAAAAAACGTTAAGTGCATAGTGAGGGGTTGCTCCATCTTGTTGGAGCCAAACACTACCAGCTAATTTCCAATCTTCCTCAATATTAGGAACAAACTAATCACGTAAAAGATCTAAATATCTCTGTCCAGTAAGCGCAAAATGAATGAAAAAATGATCAATAATACAGTTCCTGAAAATACCAGCTCAAACGTTTAATTTCTGTGGATGTTGTGTATGCATTTCTACCATTCATTGCGGGTTGTCTATTGACCGATATCGACAATTATGTCGACTAAGAGAATTCGAAGAATGGCGTCTCAGAAGAGTCGTATATTCCATGCATCTTTCCATGAACACTCTCTACAGTCAGTCGCAAATGCAAGTAATGAGGATACCATAAGAGAGCCATAAGAGCCGTATACCAATCTACTTCTTACATAAGCATAATACTGAGATTTTAATGTTAACGGATTACGAAAATACCTAAAAGATCTTATAATAAATTCCAAAGATTTGATAGCAGCGGTAAACATATCGTGAATATGATTATTAAGTCGTAATATTGAATCAAATGAATCAAATGAAAGACCTAGATCCCTAACTTCATCCATTCTAAGAATTGGAATATAGAGCATATATAGAGTATATAACTGAATTCACAACACGGATATACGACAATTGTACATTTATCAGTATTCATAACAATTCCATTATATTCAAACCGTTGATCAACCAAATGAAGAACGTAACAGTTGTTAATTTGACGTAATCGTGCAATCGTTCAACGACTAAACTCTAGAAAAGATTTTAAAATCGTCCGTGTAAGCTAGCACTCTTCAACCCAAGTGCATAATGAGATCATTACTATGAATAGCTCTTGACAATGTAAAAGCATATAACGGTAACTTTCCTGATTTATATTATGATGGTGCAAAATAAATGTATAAAGTTTGTGATAAACCTTTATTTCAGCAATCTTATCCAAATTGTGCTACGTAAATAAGGCAAGTGGGTTATATATGATATTTATAATTAAATAAATAAACTAACATTACTCTTGCTCGATAGATACTTGCGTGAAACCCTTATGAGTAATATGGTATACTTAACGTGCCTTCAAAAGCTTTCATAATTGTATTTGGCTGTTTTTTAAGCAATTAAGTAATCAAAGATTGGGGCACGTGCGAAGCTTAAGAAAACTTCAAATTCTAACAGTTGTCACACATAAATTAAAATTATTAACGCTTATATTTTTTAAATTATTTTATTATAATGTTAGAGTATCAACATAAAGTATTTATTATTCAAAGTTTCTATAGAACTGCCCAAAAATTAGAAAACGGGGATTGGATTTATTGCACTAGTCAGAGCTTACAGGATTTCCAGCAACAGTATCCTAATCTGTCAGTTACTTACTCACAGCTGCAAAATCATAGTCAAGCTTCTGTTATTAAATTTGATGAAAGAGTGGCGATAACTCGTAAACATGGCGGTGAAGCTCCTAGAAACCGAACAGTAAACTGCACATAGGATATTCGATGTCGAATGGACAGCTTACCAAAAAAATCAATCACAAAATTATTACAAGTTCATTTGTCAGTGGGAACATGTCATATTATTATAAAAAAAGGACTTAAAGTTGTTTACATATAATATTTCGAAACTCAAACAGGTAGATTTTGTTACGAGAACACATTATTATCTATGGTTTTTGAATAACATAAACAATAATGATATTTGCGACAAATGCTTCTTTTCCGATGAGACTTGGTTCCATCTTTCAGGATATTTAAACAAGCAAAATATAAGAATTTGGTCTGCAGAAAACCCTCATGAATTTGTGGAAATTACGCTACATTCACAAAAAATACGCGTCTGGCTAGCAGTTTCAAGAAGCCGAATTATTAGGCCTATCTTTTTAATCAAACCAAACCATAACTGCTGAAAGATATCGAAATGAATTATTAGAGCCGTTTATTAATGAACTTCATGAAGATAAATTTACGGAAATATATTTCCAGCAAGATAATGCACCAGCACACAAACCTCGAGAAACAATAGCTTTTTTGCAAGCATTTTTCGATACAAGAATTATTAATTTTCCTCCAAGATTTCCAGATTTAACAAATTTAGACTATTTTATTTTTCCATATTTAAAGAATATCATTTTCAAAATCAGACGTCACACAATCGAAGAGCCTCGTAATGCTATTGTCATTTCTTGTGCTGACATATCCCAGGAAATCCGAATAAATGGCTTTGAAAGCATGAAGCGTAGAGTTGAATTTTGTCTTCAAAATATATATACATATATAATCGATAAAGCCTTCTTATACCCGAAGGTATTAAGGCGTTTAAAAACTTTTTATTTACGAACAAACATTGCCCAATCCCTTCTGTCTCTTGCCATTGCTTCTGCATCCTTCCACTTTGTTCCCCTGGCTTCCAAGCACTCTGCCACTACACTGTTCCACTCCTTTCTCGGTCTTCCTCTAGTCCTCTTTTCCTGTGTCCTTGCCAGCCATATCCGTTTCGGTTGTCTCTGGTTTTCCATTCGTATTACATGTCCGAACCACTTCAGATGTTGCCTTTCAATGCTCTTTAAGATCGATTCCACTTTTAGTTCTTCTCTCATTGTTTCATTCCGTATTCTATCTCTTCTTGTAATGCCTTTAACTGCTCTCTGGAATCTCATCTCTGCCGCCTGGATTTTACTTTTTTGCTGCCTTGTTAACACCCAGCTCTCACTACCATACATTAATATTGGTTTATGTATAGTCTTGTAGACTAGGATTTTTGTCTTAGTTGATATTTCTTTCTTATAAATTTGTTATTCAAAGCATAGTATGTCCGTGTTGCTTTTTCTATTCTTTCATTTATTTCGGTTTCGTTCTTACCATTCCTCTGTAGATTTACGCCCAGGTATATCATCGTCTTTACTTGCTCTATTTTTGTATTGTCCAGTGTTATTAATGCTTGCTTGTTTTCTTTTCCAATTACCATTACCTTTGTTTTATCGATGTTAATTTTTAAGTTTTGGTTTTGAAGGGCTTCGTTCCATATGTTACGTTTTCTTGCAGGTCTGTTGTGCTTTTTGCAAATATTACTAGATCATCTGCAAAGACGCAGTCAGTTATTGTCGTTATTTCCATATTTCTATAACCCACTGGTAATTTCTTCAGTTTGTGCTTTATTTCTTTTTGTACGTCATTCATCACTATGTTGAATTGTGCTGGGCTCAGTACACCACTCTGTCTCAATCCTTCTTTAGTTTCAAATATCTGTGACTCTGCATTTCTCGTTCGTACATAATTCCTTGTGACCTTATACATACACTCTATATTGTTTCTCAATTTCTTATTTACACCTCTTCTTTTTAGGCTTTCCCATATCGCTTTCCTTGGTACACTATCAAACGCTTTCTCTAGGTCAATAAACGCCAAGTACTTATTGCTTTGCTGTCTTTTTTCCATTATTTGTTTTATAGTAAATATGTGGTCTTGTACTCCTCTTCCCTTCCTAAAACCGCTTTGTGAATCTTCTAGCTGTGTCTCTATTTGTATTTTTAATCTTTTTTCCAGTATTCTTTCGTACATTTTGGCCATTATACTCATTATTGTTATTCCCCTATAGTTCTTACATTCACGGTAATCTCTTTTCTTGAAGATGGGTAATATCACTCCTATTTCCCAATCTTGTGGTATTCTCTCTTCTGTCCATATTTTGTTAAACAGTTTAGTTATAGCTTCTATGCTTTTTTCACCCAAGTTTTTGATAATTTCTGGTGATTTACAATCATGACCTGCTGCTCTTCCTGATTTTATTTTTATGATTGCTTCTTTTACTTCTTCTATTTTTATTTCTTGGTCACCTTCGTCTGTTAATTGGGTGGTTATTTGTTCTTCTTCTTCATTATATCCTTGTACTATTTTTTCTATATTAAGCATATCCTCAAAGTATTCTTTCCATCTGTCCATTATTTCTTTGTCATCCTCAAGTATTTTTCCTTCTTTTGATTTTATGTATTTGCTATTATAGTTCGTATCACTTCTGAAAGTTTTCAATACTTTATAGTATAATTTCTGGTTTTCGTGGCTATCACTTTCCATTCTTACCCTGAATTCTTCCCATGACTTTTGTTTTGCTGCTCTCACTAGTTCTTTTACCCTTGTTCTTTGCTGTTTATACTTAGCCTAGCTTTCTTCTGTTTTCGCTTTGAGGTATTTCGCCCACACATGTTTTTTATATTTTATCGCATCTTTTATTTCGTCGCTCCACCAGCTTGTTTGTTTTTTGTTTTTATTTATTCTTATAATTCCGCACGCTTCTTTTGCAGCTTTATGTATTTTGCTTTTTATATTTGTCCATAATATTTCCACATTATTGTCTGTGTCCAGTTTATTTAATTCTTCCATTTCTTGTTCAATTTTTTCTTTGTATTTTGTCGCTATTTCATTTTGTCTGAGTTTATAGTTTCTTATAACCACTTTTGTCTTTTGTTTTTTGTTCTTAGTCACCATGTCTTCAAAATAACGGTCAACATTTCCAACATCTGCTTTAGTATTATTATCTTTTAATTTTGACTATTGTAATAAATAAATTTTCAAAAACTAAATTACTAATTATTATACACATTTACATGGCATAAGCAAATTATCAAAATTATACGTTTGCGGCAGATTACGTGCACTGCTACCAACTATTAAAAAAAAAAGCATGACCATCTCTAATGAGAAAAGTTTTTGAAGTCACGTTATATAAAAACTTACAGTACTAAGTAAGTGGTGTGCAAATAAAAGTGACCCACTCTAGTAATAATACAAAAATGTGTAGTGACATGTGTCCGGTGCTGTACAATAAATTTATTATGCGGTGACAAAGCGCCGGAATATTTAAATCCACTTAATCCTGCTCTTGTTTATAGACACACACTGATATTAGAATAAAATTTGAAGGCCAGTAGGATATTAAAATTATTTTTTATTGGTTTTATTGGTATTCGCAGAATTTCTTCTAGGTTGATCGTATATTTAACCCGATGACAAAACAGTGAACAACTGCGTTGGCGTTATAATTCTCTACCTTCTTAGAGGATAAAGTAACGGCTGAAGAATAATTAAATGCTGTACCAGTTCGACAGCGATGTAAGGAAGTTACATAGGAGTTGTCAGCGTCCAAATAAGGTATGACATTTAAACAAGAAGAATTGTAAATCAACAAACGCCGCTTGCGGTCTTATTTTTATTTTTTTGAGATTATTACCATTCGTATTTTAACAGTTGTTTCTAATATATATAAAATGAAACAGGATAAAAATTATGTATCTGTTGCGAATTGTTAAAATAATTTTTAATTATCTTTAGGCGTAATTGTCTTGATAAAGTAAATAAAAACATACAAATATACCCGTTAGGATTGTGGAAGATATCTAAAGCTGCTATTTCTATAAATTAACATACAAATACATTTGCATACATAGAACTATAAATACAATACAGTTATTTGGCCCTGAAATTGAATGAAGACTCAATTTTACCGCTTCATTTACCATATTTGTTCTTCCTCTAATCCTTATTGCAGACGCATTATTTATGGAGTGTAAGATATAATTTATTGATTTATTTACACTTGTAATATGTATAATTAGCAAGATTACGTGTTTAATAATTACACTTTTTTTTATAGAAACGTAAAACTATAGAATTACGCTAATACCCGTTTTTTAACGTGAATACTAATGAAAATGGGATTTAAGTAAAACACTTATACTAATTTCCAGTATATATTACACTTTATTATATATATATATTAATAAATAGATGACATGTTTCGTTACGATGTAGCTTCTTCAGATCTTATATTACTACTTGAAGTAGTAATATCAGTAGTAATATAAGATCTGAAGAAGCTACATCGTAGCGAAACATGTCATCTATTTATTAATATATATATAATAAAGTGTAATATATACTGGTAATTAGTATAAGTGTTTTACTTAAATCCCATTTACATATAATGGATTTCCAGCAAGTATCGGCCGATTCAATTAAATACTAATGAAGTTCATCAAATCATCTCTATTCTAATATCGGTCGTTTAAATTCTTGTGATTCTTAGATGGTGTTGTTTGGAAAAAGTAAAATCTAATAATTTTTGTCTCAACTGCTGCCGTTACTATTAAATGAGGAACACTTTGAAATTATAAACACGTTATAAATTAATACAAACATGTTTATATCTGTGCACATGGACATACACAAAGTATTTAACCAATGGTCATTACAACTGCAGACGCATGCGTTTCGATCTAGGGATCTCATCAGTGTAGATTCACGAAGTGGCGTCTTAAGATTCTCTCTCGCAATAAAAGCACAATCTTATCCCGTCAGCTGACATGAGATGCCTCGTGATTGACTTACAAGACAGGCTCGCCGGTATGAGTGCTTTCTCTCGAACGGCTACGCCATTGCAGGGGAGAAAGAAACACGTATAATTGTATAGTCTATTAACTTTCGGTATAAAGACGTTATACAGAGTTCGTCAGTGAAACGGGAAAATTTAAAAACTCTGTTATTCATTTGACATTTGGGTGAAGACGCTGAAGTTAATGATAAAGTGTCAGTCGTTTAACGCCACGTTATAAAAATGGTTAGTCCGCGACAACTGTGTGAAAGTTATTTCGCAATCACTACAATATTCCGCGTCATGGGCTGATTACGTCTATTCACGCAATTAATTTGTGGGTACAAAAGTTTGAAGAAACTGGATCTGCTTTAAATTTAAAACATAGAAGAGCAGCAAAAAGTTAGAACGCCCGAAAATATTTATAGAGTTCGAACTCGGAAGTTTTTCCAATGATTTAACCATATATAAGGAGGTAGATTTTCTGTAGAGAATCATTCAAGTTTAGCAATTGTGAAGTGTGTTAAAGGTAAGTACTTATGGATAATAATTATATAATCAATCCTTTATGGGAAAAAGAATTATTGGAGTCTGTGGAAATATTGGAAGATTTACAAAAAATGTTACCACATGAAAATATTAGAGAAGATACTTTGACGGAGTTTTGTTGAATAATTCATAATAATATATGGGGATATAGATGTCATGAAGATATTGGCAGTAATGATTGCAGAAATTATATATATTTTCATACAAAATGTTTAAAAGATGTTCCTTTTAATTATACTCATAATGGAAAAAAATATCAATTAGCGGTATTAAATTATGATAATGCACCAGACGAAACACATATGTCTAATAACGGACGAATACCTTTTTGAGAAGAATTTCTTTGTCCAATATGTCTTGAAGAAGTACGATATGTAATTCTCTCCCAATCTTGTGAATCATGTGCTGATAGTGATCCCGACTTAAACCCAGAATTTGAATCAACTTTTGCAGATATTTTACGAATAAATAATTATGTTGCAGATCAAGAAGATCCAAATAATCCATTACTCCAAGTAGATTAAAGCAATGTCAGATTCTGAAGTTTCTTCCGTAACAACACTACTAACTGAACCACAAGAGAGATGGATTCATCTGGTCACTCTACTTCAAATTTACATGCCAGTAATCCACACTATTCTGAACTATCCTTTGAACTCGGTGGAGGAATCAATCAAGGATTTCTTGAAGTATATCCGTCAAACTTATTTTCTACTCCGAGACCAGAACAGCGACGCATCTGTAGATTGGAACAATTTAGTGAAATATTTCGAAGCAAATCCCTCTTGCATACCGTACATGACTCATCAAGATTTTATGGCGGTCTCCAAATATCTGACTGGCTTATGCGCCAACAAAACGAACAGCGAAATAGACGGTTCCTCCTAATTTATAAACACGTCGAAGAGATTGAAGATAGGACCCATTTCCATGTCGTCCACGCATGTCCATGGTCAAATAGATCATGCCGTTGCAGGATCTTCGATGGATGTATTCGAACAACGATACGCGACTACTTTTTTTTTTATTTAATATATTGACGACGACGGTGACCTACTTTCGCCAGCAGTAAGCCATGATCCATGGTTAACGGCAGTGCCATGGTTACCGGATCGGCAAGGATAATGTGAAAGTTGACCAACCTTACTGCTGGCGAAAGTAGTAATAATCAATAAATCAAGTAAATAATCAATCTAATTCTGTAGCCGCGGGAGCACCTGTCGTTGTTACAAATGTGTTACCTGATTCACAATCAATAAAATTTACACGTTCACGTTTGTTTACTTCATGGGCTAATGAATATGTATCAAAAATTGATGAAAAAAAAAACACATGCTAGCATGGCATTACCTTTAGCTGCAATTCCCGTAGAGTTATTAATGTTCTATATTTCGCCCGCAGAATACGATTTCTTACCTTCAGGTAGTCGTGTACAAGAAGTAAACGTGACTGTGACACCCGTAGGTAGTAAAGTGTGTTTTTCGACAAATGAACAAAATGCTAAATGGACGAATTCCACTCAAACTATTTTTGGCATGTCCGCCTTTGGATTAAATAAAACAGGATATTCAACTAATACTAAAATTACTGCCCGTGATGCTACCAAAGTAATGAAACCCACTACCTTTGAAGCCTGTAATGCTCAAAAACATTGGAAAGCTCGTTTATGGGGTGATCCTGCTACTCGTAAAGAATATGCATCTTGTATGTCTATAATACGATCTTTGCCTTGGTATGCAACTTGGGCAGTACCTGGAATGGAACGATTAAATACTTATTTTCCAGATCTTTCGCAATATGTTGATATGTGGGAATTTTATGGTATGATTGGCAAACCCATAAATTATCATTATAAACCTCGTAACGGTTTAATCAAAAACAAAAAAATAGTAAATATAAATTATGATAATGAGGATAGAGTTTATGATACTTTTACTAATGTTTTTATGTCACATATTGTTACAAGGATTAAAGAAGACAAAGGAGGTCTGGGTATAACCGATACACCAATCAATATTAATAGAACTTTAACAAATTATAAAAACAAATTAATAGATATTTATGGCACAACGACCATGCATGGTCAACATTCCAATAATACAGTGCAACCTTCCTTACATCAATCAGTTCAAGCGAACGCACCTGATGATGAAGGATCTACGCCGGAATTCGTAAATGCTTGTGCATTTTGGAAAGTCGACAGCAAAATAATTATTTCATTTAATTTAAGTGCTCATTATCCTTCAACTATTGCTTCCAAACATGGTACATATGGCGAAATGGACTTTCTGCCCGCTACAACGGATCAAGCTAATCAATTTTATGATAATTATCATTCCTATGGTATATTAACTCATGAAATTCCTAAAGCAAAGGCATCTGCTGTAACACAAGGGACATCAACAACAACATAATTTTTTATTATTTATTTATTGTATATATATATGTTCAAGTTACATTTGTCATTAGTTTATTAAAAATAAAGAACTTATCTAAATAATATTGTATAATTTGAATAAATCTATTAACGCTAAAGGATACAATTGTTTAAAATCTTCTTCCGTAAGAGGCATAACTTGCCAATAATATTTACTAATTCTAACCTTAAAAATATCATTATCTGGAAATACATCTACATTAGAAGTCACTAATATTGGAGTTTTATCTATTATAACTTGATTTTCGTATTGGGCTACGTAACACGTAGTCCAAAACGTTCTGTAATTAACCATGCATTAGAATTGAATATCAGTGAACCGTCGATGCGTCGAATCTTACATAAGGACTTCATTTTTCACCCTTATAAAATTCAAGTTTTCGAAGAATTAAAAGAAGCTGATTTGGTGAATCGCATGAATTTTAGTCAAGAAATGTTGTAGCGTTTGGATAGGAATGAAAACTTAAACCACCATATGTTTATGACAGATGAAGCCCATTTTCATCTTAACGGCTATGTAAACAAACAGAATAGCCAATATTGGAGCGCTGAATACCCGCTTCAGTTACATGAGAAACCCCTGCATAGTCCTAAGGTGCAAGTATGGGGTGCTCTTTCATCATCTGTCATTAATGGACCATTCTTTTTTTAAATCGATCGAGGAAATGCCGTCACAAAACCGTCACTGCAGTTCGTTACATAAACATGGTAACAACATTTTTTGAGGCAAGCACTGGTTCTATTTCCAGAGATTACGTGGTTCCAGTAAGACGGTGCTACCAGTCATACTGCTCGTATGTCTATTGCTGTTTTAAGAGAACTCTTTCCGAACCATATCATACCCAAAAATGGAGACATTGTTTAGCCGGCTAGATCACCTGATTTGTTCAGATGCAATTTTTTTCTTTCTAAAAATTCAAGAAGAAGTTGCACGTATTACACTAGAAATGTTACGGCGAACAATGGAAAATTTTCGAAAAAGATTACAAGAGTGCGTAGATCGTAATGGTGCCCACCTGTCAAGTATTGTTTTTAAAAAATAAAATGGTAAGTCCAGCTTAACAGTAAAAACTGTAAAAACATTAATGTTAAAATAAACACTTCTGTAGATACAGTAGTTTTACCGCTTCACTGACGACTCCTGTATAATATCAATGACTGTAAGAATTGTTTATTGTGCATCTGTTGGGGTTATATTAGGAGTGTTCTCTTTCTGTTGAGCCTAGTAAAGCAATAAACGATTTTTCTACAATTTTTCAAGGTATTCTTCTTAACGCTAATGCATTTTTGCTTTCGTGAAAACTAATCTTCAAAATATGTTCTTCAATCTTCGGCGATCGATATTTTATTTTAATGCCAAGTTACACTAAATCTGTGATTAAATCAGTTATCTAAAATTAACTAAACCATTGTTAAAATTAGTCTGTGTTAAATTTATTTGTCAGTTACACAAACAAAAATTTAACATGGGTTAGTTAATATAGTGTTTAAATGTAGGTGTAAGTTTCCGCGGCCGTTCTCTAGATATAGATCTCGGTTTCCGGATTGGAACCGCATCGAATTAGGCGTAATTGACAACGTTTCGTCCACTGTTTCAAGCGACATCTTCAGGGCTTTACGTAGATGTTGTTCGTTTCGCAGTAGCTTGAAGAATGCTAAAGGTTGTGCCGGTCCCTGTCTTAGCATTCTTCAAGCTACTGCGAAACGACGAACATCTACGTACAGCTCTGAAGATGTACCTTGAAACAGTGGACGAAACGTAGGCAATTACGCCTAACTCGACTCGGTTCGAACCCGGAAACCGAGATCTACATAATATAGTCTTTGTTAGGTAAAGCTAGTGTCGTCACTCGAAATTCTTGATGTTGCATTTTCCGATCGGTTAAATTGTAATAATAATAATAATAGATCATTACTGTCAACAGTCGAGGACATTTACAGGACAATATAATAGTTCAAAAAATAGAAGTGTAAAGCATGTAATTGAAAATAAGATATACAAACTAAAATATTTTAAAGTACATAAATAAATAAAAGCAAATAAATAATAACAAAAAAGCAAAAATTTTAACTTTCATGCACAATAATGTAAGTAAAAGTTAAAAAAATCTGACATTAACACAAAAGAAATGCGAGGAACAAAAATTTAAATAAAAAAAGTATGCTTTCTATACAATGTTTCGTTTTTTAAGGTGCTTTATTTGTAATAACAACGCATATTTTTGACTGAGTATTATAGTATGAATGCAGATACAATAAAAAAAACTAATGACAATTTGCTGTATAATTAACCATTTTTGAGAAAAAAGTGATAAAGGAGTTGCCATATCATCGTCCGCGATTTAGCAACATCACCGATACCGACCTACCTTACTTAAATCTTTATTGAGGGTTTGTTTATTTACTTTTACTCCGTTGACCTCACAATAATATTCTTACGAATAGAATTGTTCAGTATACAAGACGCCATATTAGTGTGACATGACATTGGGAAGGTTAGTGCCAATTATCCAAATAATTTCTTTTCACGTGGGTTTGACCCATTTGCTTATGGTTTATATGCGTCTATAAAAACTGTTGTGTTTTTGGACTTGAATCAACTAATATAATTAAGTTAATGTATAGTATTATTCTTTACAGCATCATTTTTATTAGTAACTTTTAATTACAATAATAATAACAATATAACATAACATACTATGTAATTGATAATGTCTTGATTTCTTTAGTGAGTATAAAGTATATTATCTCATTCAGCATGGTAGCAGACTTGCTCAACTGCAGCTTGGGGAAAATACTTATATTACTGGCCATGTTAAAAACATTAAATTTGATGCTACGGTTAACCATGCCATGCTTGGTGGAGATGTACAGTCGGCCTCTAGAAAACGGGACACTGAAGCTGTGATGTAATTATAGCTGTTAGTAAGCATTGATAAACTTTGAATTTTGTGTGATACAGAGATATGCTTGACAGGTAATACTACAACGATCATAAAAAATATGGTTGCGTCTAGACTTGATGATTAGTTTTCTCCTAGAAGTGATAAGAAAAAAGCTAAATAGACAAATGATAAATATTTTTACTCGAGGACAAGAATGTTTATTATATTACACAAACAAGAAATAAGTTATTCATAGACAAATTTAAAAAGCATTTAATATCTTGTTATTGCTCCAGTTTTAGCAATCACCGCCTCTAATCGCTGTAGCATAGAATATATTACGTTTGCTACAATATTCGGATCTAGATTTTCCCAATAATCTAAAATGTTATCGCGGAATTCGTCATAATTCCTCGGATGAAAATTATTTTTATTCATTTTCTTCATCAACAACTCCCTAATACTTCACTAGGATTTAGGTCTTGGCTTCTGGAAGGCCATCTTAATAACTAATAACACTAATATCATTATTTGATAACCAAGTCCGGACCACATTGGCAGTATGAATTGGAGAGTTATCATATTGAAAAGTGTAGTTTCGATATAATTGTTATACCGACGGTAGCATTATATTCTCCAAAATGTCAAGGTAAACTATTGCAGTTAATCGTTCCTAACAAATTCCAGGACCCATGGAACTGATCCACGCCAACATATTGACATAAAAAAACCACTTCTGTGTACTTCATGCGCGTATCTCTCATCATAATGTCATATTCCAAAATGGAGCATTTCCATTAATAATTTCTTTTGCAAATTCCAACCTCTGTTGCCTGTTTTGCTCTGTTAAAAATGGTTCTTTTGCAGTTGAATAATTACTTAATTTACTAGCTTTTAATCTTTTTCCAGGCTCAAGGTAGATTGGTTTCTTCGGAATAGCGATATCGATAGAGTGTAGAGTGCCATGGGGGGGGGATATGACCCAATTGATAAGGGTCATGAGAGGAGCGTCTAGAGCATCAAATTGAAGCGCTGCGAAGTGACTTATTTTAAAATATATACGGGCTTCTTTCTTAATTTTAAGTTGATGTATAATAAATAAATTGTGTATTTATATCTATTACATGTTTCTGTATTGAGGTTATCCTATCTTATCTTCAGGAATCGGCACTCAGGGGAACATTCCAGGAGCGGACTTAGATAAATAATGTAATGCGGAAGTGGGCACAGTAATATCAGTAATACAATAATACGTAACAACCTGTAGATTATATATACCGGGTTCCTTTTTATCATTACACATACATTTCCCTATGTGTAATGATAAGAAAAGGATTGTCAATGCATAGGTGGCATAGTAGGCAACCAGTTATACACCAGTTCGTATTGGCCTCATTTATAATAACACTGAATGAGGCCAATACGAACTCATAAAGGCAAAACCATTGTATATGACAAATAAAATTGACAAAGTTACCATAGAAAAAAATAAATATCGAATAAAAAACCCTCTAAAGTATAACGATAACTATAAGAATATAAACAGATAATATGTAGCCATTTTGAACTGGGAACTTACTTTAGAATAAGAGTCTCCGTGAAGTCACAAACGGGATAATATCAGTTAAATATTTCAATCATTAGGTACGTATGCATTTCTAAAATCAATTTAATGCTGTATCAAATCGATACCGTCTGTAGACATAATCCGATGCGTTGACATTTCGGAGTGCAACGGTGAGCACCAAGGGTGCTTCGAAAACTCTCATAAGTGTGTCTGTGCGTTGTGTTTTCTTGAGTACCAGATCATCTGCCCAACGTCCATGTAACATGCGAATTATGGGGTAGGTACATCGTGATATGGGGGTGGGTGGAGATGATATCAAAACGGCTCTAGCTGCTAGGGGAAGCCAAATATCGCCATCTGGTTCTCAAGAAAGCGTAACACACCCCACATTACCTTATGAGATTTTTTGGGACCCCCTTGGTTCGCATCGGAGATTCTCTGAAATGTCAAATTCGACGTCAAAACGGCTCTAGCTCTATCGGTTTTCGAGAAAGCGCTAGCACTCAGGGATGAGTCACCGTCGACCAACGCGTCGGATTATTATGTCTATAGACGCTATCCATTGTTACACCATTAATTCGATTTTAAAAATGTATACATATCTAATGATTGTCATTTGATTTATATAAAATAAACGGTGAACAATCAGGATATGTGATACGTTTGATAAAGCCTGCAGTATTTGTTCCGGAGAAGAAGTATTTAGTCTTACTTGGTAAGTGGGTACTTGTTTCTCTATACGTATTGAGTATTGAAAAATGTTAAATCGGGATTTATAATGTCCTTGCTCCGCCTCTGGTATTTACGTCATGTACCCTTGACTGCCGATCTCTGCTTATTTTCTTTTATTAAATAAAAAAAAATATCTGCAATGCGCCGTCTCTCTCGCAACTAATGTGTTAATTCGTTGGCAAAACTCATAAAATATTTAATTAGAGTTTAACGGCTATCGAGGTGTGATCAAAAATATAATATTATTGTGGTTTCTTAATGTGATTGCTTAGGATTGTGTAGGAATTCTTAGAGTTGATATACAAAACAAAATCTATAAATAAATAATAATTTTCCTTTATTCTGTTATCTCTATTTTACTTTTCGGTGTCGCTGTATCGAACGCACCGAGCCTTAGGGTGGGTTGTACAATGATAGCTTAAACATGAGTTTAACAAAACCAGGCTTAATATTTAAGTGCGGCTTAATTGTTGAAATATGGTTTAAGCGGAGTTTAAGTAAACCAACATATCGAAGGCTGGCAACGCAAAAGTAGGGATTTCTGTGCAAAATTGTTGTAAGATATTGGTAATCGGCTATTGTCAAGGGACCAGTTTGCTAATCTGTGGAGGCCTCAATAAAACTACAACTTTTAAACGATACAAGAATATAAAATATTCTATATAAATATATATAACTAAAATATTTTCATTTGTTTTATTAGAAGTTTTTTATACATTATCTACCCTATAAAGTTAATATCACGAAACTAAGCTTTATAAATATAATTTACATGCAAAAAGAATTTAAAGCGAAATTATTACTTGTAAATGGTGGTATTCTAATTCATGATCATCACCTTTAAAAAATAGTGCAGTATATTTGTCTTTTTTTAACAGCAAAGTAGATTTTGTTTTAAATAAAAGGAAAATCAAATTGGTCAATATTTACTCTCATACGTTATTAATAATATATAGGCATACATACCGGGTTTTACTTTTATCATTACACATAAGGTATAATGCATTAATTTTTTTTCATTTAGCTTTACACATAGGGATAAATGTATGGTGGCACAGTAAGCAACCAGTTATACACCAGTGGCATTTTTCCAATTTTCAAATATTTCTGTTTTCGATTCATACTTAAAACTTAAATTAAATACACTTTATTGAAAAATACATAATTTATTTAAAACAGTTAATTATCTCAACAGGCGTATACCTTGTGCGAAGACAATTTTAAATATTTTTAACAAATTCAAAGAAGATGGATAGTATTTCTTTAAGGATGAAATATATCTAAGAAAGTAAAATTAGTGTATCAAGAAAGGTAAAAAATATAACAAAAAAGTACAAATATATTTTACCATATAGGTATAATTGTAATTATACCTATGTATAATGATAAAAGAAAAACCCGGTATAACAACACTTAATATAAATAATAATATAGAAATATAAATCTTATAGCAGCCTACTAATCTTTCTATCAATTCTATTAATGATTCCAATGATTAATTAAGGCATGTCAAATAGTATTGTGATTAATAAATAAGTACTCCCTTATCGTATAGGAACAATAATATATTGCTAGTTACCCGGTGACTTGGTCATTGTCTATATAACGAAATAATTCATTTTTTAATAAACAAGGTGTCCGCTATCGTTATGTTCAAATTTTAGGAGTGTAAAGTAGACTTCATTTCAAGTAACAAAAACGTAAAACTTGACGAACTGCCAGGTCTTTTAGAGGATGTCCCACTGAATGTTCGACGAGACATGTGGTTTCACATGGATGTGGCACCACCACATTTCGGAATTGCTGTTCAAAATTGGGTTAACGTCAATTATCCAAGATGGATTGGTCGAGGTGGTCCTGTTGCATGGCCACCCAGGTCATCCGATCTTAATTCGAACACAATTTCGAACACAAGAGAAGAGTTGTTGGATAAGTACTTCTTCTGGTGGCTTTCGTACACAAGCCTGCATTCAACAAGGAGGTGGACATTTCGAAAATATTATTAATTGAACTTTTTTAAATAAAATCAGTTTTTATTGACTTTAGGATTACATTTTCTTTCATGATCTGACAATCACATTCATAGATCTGTAACTTTGAAACAAATAAAAATGGATAGTTTTGCGTTTTTGGTACATCAAATGAAGTCTACTTTACACTCCTAAAATTTGAACAAAACGATACGGGATATTTTTATAATGCCAATGAATTTTTTCCTTCAAAATACCTAAATGGGTTATGCCACTCACTTAACTCTCTTAAGCTTTCGTTAAACCCGGAACGTCGGGGAGAAATTTTCGAGCTTAAACTCTAAACCTTGTATGTACAACGCACAACTGTCACTAAACGTACACTAAGTACCGCTAGAGGTTAAACCGTTCCTAAACCCGAATTGTACAATCAGCCCTTAGTATCATTTTCATTTTTACTAGTTACCCATTTAGCAACTGACCCTGGTAGCGTTTGTTTGACAAGTTAATTACAATAGCCTTACCTCGATTACACTGTTGTTTTATCTGTTGTTGGTTATATAATACCGGGCGTCCCGTAATGATTGGTACTGAGTAAGCACTATTGCATTGGCGGTAATGATATTTGACGTAAATATAAAAATTAATAAAAACAAATACAATACCCTCGATACTTTCTGAAATGTTTATCGCCAATATTTGTTAATTACAATTGTTTAAGAAAATGATAAGATTGATTGTGTTCCGCTCCAAACGAGAAATGTGAATAATAAAAAAGCTAACGGAAAACAGGCACGTGCGACTATGGCAAGAGATGTTAAACACTAATTGACAATAACTATAATTCTCAGTGTGGCAAATATTAAGCAAAGAAATTTACAAAATTTGGCAAACGTCAGTTTCAAACATTAACAGACACCGGATATTATTACAGATATATTGACACTTGTTAGGGTACAAAATAGTATCATGTATAATAATAAAAAATGAATAATTTTATTATTACAGCAATGTACTATGTATCAATTTGTTTACATACAAAATGTTTGTAAGATCCATCACAATACCAAACTATAAAAAAATTAGTTCATAGAACTTTTACTCTATAGTCTGTTTCACCCAAACTTCGAAGTATTGGGTCTTATGGAGAATAGCCTCTCTTATTAACTTATAGCGTTGCATTTATTTTGGCGCACTTTGTCTCTAAGGGAAAATTTTTATTTTGTGTTTGTTATATACTCCCGGTCACTTGAAATTTTCGATCTGTCATCTTTTGTGTATATTTCGTAAAATAATCCAAAATAAAATTACATTATTGAATTAAAAAAAAATGTCGAAACGATTTTGTTTAATTTATGCACATCTACCTATTTTTGCATTAATGATTTTAACTAAATTGAACGTCTTGTAAATACAGATTTAAGACGAGAGTTTTCTAACCTAAAAGTTAAACAACATGCATTTTGAATGTCAAATCGATAAATCAATATCTTACGTATAGCCAATCTATAAATGAAATAACCCTATTGTTCGAAATTAGGCAACATCAAATACAATCTCCATAAGAGCAATACTTCGAAGTTTGGGTGACATAGACTATAGTAAGATTTATTACTCGTTTTCGTTTACTGAACTACAGTTGTAGTGTACATTTCTATAATACATTCCCTAAAAATATTTGGTTCATTGTACAATTACATTTTTCTCAGTGTATAGGCAAGTAATAGAAGCGCCCTAATGTGATTCCTAGGTATTAGTTCTTCAGGCCTGTTAATTCTGCATCGAAAAATTGAGTTACTTTCTTAAATATGGAAGAATTTACTATTTGTTTGGTTTAATTTATTATATTGTACTAAATTCTTTTTCTTATAGTTGGATACTCCATTTAAATTAAAATTATAAAACAGTAAATACTTTTGTCGGCGAGTGTACGCGAAAATCTTAGTTCCAATTTTAAATAACGTAAGGAGCGAACGCACTTAAAATAAGATGCAAAAAATTGCAAGAATATACCAAGAACGTGCAATTAATTAGGTACACTTGATATATGTTCGTTATTTTTTCGACAGATTCGAGCGTTGGTGTGCGATGCACGTCTTTCAAACAGGTCGATTTCAAAGCACGTACACCTTTCGTTTCTACTCGTTGCAAAATTACCAATTTTATTTTCACTTTTTTCTGAACTTTTGTTTATTGCTAAATATCTCCGTAAATACATAATGACGTTCGAAGTAGCATCCGATCGCTGTAATCAAAACCTCTGAAATATAAGTATGTAGTTAATATTAATTCAAACTTTTTATTACAAGCGGCATTTTAAATTACGTATATTTATAATTTTGTCCCGAAAACATCAAGCCATAATAATTGCTTGTAAGAAACGTTGGATAATTTTAAGGAAACAAGATACCTTAATAACATTTTGCGAAGTTATAAAATTTAGGTTTTCTGCAGACTTCGTAAATTTACAATAAGCGTTACTGAATTAAAGATAAAAAATTGTAATATTAATTGGGAGTTGGCGAAATTTTTGAGTTTTGTTAAATGTTTAATACAAAAAAAAAATTGCAGGGAAGATAGGACGTTACCGAGAATTATTTTTTTCTATTCATTACAAAGAAAGATACATTCAGGATAAACCAAATATAGGATCACACAATAGATATAATTTATTTATAATACATCAACTTAAAATTAGGAGAAAAATCCATATAATAAAACAAGACAACTAAAAAAGTATAAGGAAATAAAACACATCAAATCAGTGACGAAACCCGATTTTGACTATGGGCTCATATTGTTCGTTAAATGTTCAGAAGACGTCTCGAAGAAAGAAGCAACTAGCAGTTTTCTATACAGCGACCTACAGCTCTTACTCAATATGTGATAGTGTTGGAGTACCTATCTGCTAGAAAAGCAAATCTTCTCTAGCAGTAATTCAAAGAACATAAAATGTAATTCATTATGTCAAAAATGTTCCTGAATCAGTTAATATCATATTTGTAACAACTGGTAAATATAATTTTTTAGCACGATAATGTGCGACCACATACCGCGAGAGTTAGTTACTATGGAATTTTTAGATAATACCAAAAGAAAATAGCATATTGATGTGTAAATACATGAAGTGTACTAATTATTAATAATATGTAAGATATATCTGTATCTGTACACGTGAACATACACAACGTGTTTAATCAATGTCACTTCAACCGTAGACGCATGCGTTTCGATCTTATGATCTTATCAGTGCGGATTAACGAAGTGACATCTTAGATTCCCTCCCGCAAGAAAAGCACAAACTTATCCCGTCAGCTGACATCCGACGGGTAAGATCGAAAAGTATGTGTCTGCGGTAGAAGCGACCATTGGTTAAATACTTTTGTATGTCCATGTGTACAGATACAGATATGTTTTACATATTTGGATAAATTTGTTTCTAGATAATACAATATGGCTATTAATTTACAGTACTGAAATGGTAGGTCTTCTAGTGGTTAAACCTCTAACAACAGACACTGTTATTTGACATAAACATTCACGCACCACGTCGTAGTCAACAGAGATCTGCTGGAAAATTGAATATGAACAAGAGGACTCTTCAAAAGATATTGAAACAATTTAATGCCCATTCATATGTTATTCGGACGACCCAACAATTAAGAATGGCTGATTATGATGCAAGACTTGAATACTGTGTCAGAATCCTTGCTCTGTAAGAAGATTAATCTCAGTTTAATTAGTAACATGTGGTACAGTGACGAATGCCATTTTCATTTGTTGGGTCATGTAAATAGGCGTAGCAATAGATTTTTAGGTTTCCAACAACCAGTAGAGGTGCTAGAAATACTGTTGCATATTGAAAAAGTGACCGTCTGGTGCGCAGTTTCTGGACGAGGATTTATTGGGCCATACTTCATTGAGGAAAACGGACCTCCAGTACCTGTTAATCAAGAGCGCGATATTAGTACAGTTTTCACACCGTTTGTAGGTTACCTTCGGAAGCTTTGCAGATAAAGAAACTTACCCTTCGGTAGCCAGTTTTTTTCAGCAAAATGGGACAACGTGCCACACAGCACATGCTACTAAAACTTTTCTGCGCGAGACGTTTGGAAACAATGTAATTTCACGTTTCACGATTCTTCTTTTCCATCTCACTTTCCGGACTTAACATCATTGGATACAGTTTGGGGTATACTGAAACTATGGGTTTTCCGAGATAACTCTCCGTTTACAATACACCAGCTAAAAGAGAAAATTACAGAAGGGATACGACAGATGTAACAGCTTCTATTTTCGGATATGGTCATAAATATGCAGGAACGATACGAACAGTGCATTCAACATAACGGAGGGCACTTGGAACATTAATTTGTAACGCTAATACTTAACTGTTAATTTATTATTACATATTATTTTAAGTGAATAAAATTTGAAAGTTTCAGTACTAAACAAAGTAATAGCCATAATATACTAATGTTGATCGATTACCATGGTCTTCTCGTTCGTCTTGTCTTCAATAAAAAACGTGTGGGATGTGGAAAGATAGAGGATCAATCAGTTGCAGCGACTCTCGGATAATGTGTGCACATGTGTACACACCAAAGATATATACACAAATGAAAACTGTGGAACACAAATAGTAGTAGTTCATTCACAAACAAACATCTAAGGATTGAATATAGCCTATTGCACTTTCCGTCGTACTCAATAATTCTACAAACTTTTTTCAAATCACCTCAGGGTATAATCCTCAATAATATGCCGTATGGTTTGACGCGCAGCTCCGCTGTCGCATTCCGGGCCAGCAACCTGGTACCACAAGTCGATACAAATAATTTTCATGATATGCTTATAGCCAGGAGATCCAGGCAATTCTAAATTATTTGACTGCCTTTTGTGAGGGTACACGTGTAGTCTTCAAATAATGTAGATGTTCTACAACAAGGGATTTTAGAAGGTTGGAATAGCATACCACAAGCTATCATTGATTCATTAATTTCAAATATGTCATCATATTTTACTGAAACTTTAATAATTTCTTAATTCGAATAAAATACACATTTCCTGAAAATTTCACTTATTTATAACGTCCTTCACGCTTGATAATCCGGAGTAGTGAGGGCTTGCACTAGTTGAATATGGTAGGGGTATAGTAACTGATCATGAGGAGTTCTAGTTAGTTTTACCCACTTGGGCCGATATTCTTCTAACACTTATGACGAAATTTTCTTCAACAATATTCAAAATTCGCTTTTCAATTTTTGATGAACTGCTGTTCTTTGTCGACCAGTATCATGTAATCGTTTTTGAAGCGAACCAGTTACTTTTAGACATTGAATATATATACAGTGTGGTCATAAAGTTTGGAACCAAGCTTATAACCGCATTATTTTACATTTTTTGGAAAAACGCTCGGACAGGTAAATTTTCTTTTTTAAAACGCCCTCTTTTGACATACAATTTTTTTCTATGACGTCATTGGTTTTCGAGTGATGACGTTATCAACACTTTCTTTAAATGGCAACCATATTATTTTTTTCTCGTTTTTGGTAGATCTTTATATCCACCAAATAGTGATATAAAACAATTGGTATGTTGCATCACAATTTTTTTGAAAAATGATATAAATTTAGAAAAAAATACGAAAATTTTATTTTTGTACAAAATTAAAATTAAATTAAAAAAAAATCTGAACTTAAATTTACTGTAACAGTTAACGTAAATTTTCAAAATGGATCCCACCAACCAACTGACACTGTCCCAGCCGAGTGTAAATGCTTTGCGATCAATAGTAATCTGCGTTATTCGCTCCAGGTCAAAAGAAATTCGTCTTCCCAATCGGCCAATTACTTATTAAAAAATCTTATTTAACATTAAATAGTTTCACAAAAAAGGGCCAAAGAAGTTTAATTTATTTAAAAAATTGACATGATGTGGCAGACCATTTCTTAATTAAAATTATCGCCCAAAAATTGAAGATTTCAAAAACTAATTAAGCTTACAAAATTTACTGAAATATCTAAGTTTTTTTCACACTTCTGTCTTGTGTGAGGACTTAAATATTCTTCTTGAACAAATCGGATCGTCAAAAGCACATGTACTTATGTTACTATGCAAAAAATTTACAAAAACAAAAACACGCACTTTTTTGCTAGATATTTCTTTATGACATTCTTGCTTCTTTTTATACAATTTATGTACAAAAATTTTAGTTTGAAATTGTTTCTATGGCGACAACATTGTTGAATTATTTACTTATATTTTTCACGTTAAATTTTTGAGATATTGCGTAAAAATTGTTCATTTTCGCTAATATAAAAAATGGCACATTTATCTGAGCGAGAAAGAATCGAAATTTTAATTATGGTTGGGTATGGGGACAGACAAAGAACGCATGCAGAAGCATGCGATTTGTTTAACCATGAACACCCTGATAGATCTCCAATTACCAGGTCTACGGTGACAAAACTAGTTGGAAAGTTTACCGAAACTGGATCCGTAAAAGATCGACCACGGCAACGTAGGCCTCAAGTAGGACAAGATGTGAAATTAAATGAGCTTCTAGAAGCAGAAGAATGGCATCATGTTTCCACCAGACAACTTGCGTTAGCCAATCAGGTGGCTGACTCATTTGTCGTCAAATTATTTAAAAAAGAACACTATCGTCCTTACAAAGTTCAACTTGTACAGGAATTACATAAGGATAACGAAGATCGTCGACTGCAGTTCTATGAAGACGTAATATTACGTTGTGACCAAAATCCAAATTTCTTGGAAAACATCGTCTTCTCAGATGAAGCTACGTTCTGCCTAAATGGATCTGTTCACCGCCATAATTGCAGATATTGGTCGCAGAACAATCCGCATTGGACTCAAGCGTGTCATACTCAGCGCAGAGGAAAAGTTAACGTATGGGTTGGAATGATTGGACGACGCATTTTAGGACCATATTTTTTTGAAGGAAATTTGACTGCTGTGCAATATTTAGAATTTTTAAGATTTGAACTGGTTCCAGCGCTCGCTGTTCCCAAATCGCGAGGATGGTGATGTACCCCATCCAAATATTTGGTTTCAACAAGATGGGGCGCCTCCCCATTATGGTGTAGAGGTTCGCCACTATCTTGACGAAATATTTCCCAATAAATGGATTGGACGGAGAGGCGCCATAGAATGGCCACCTCGTTCTCCTGACCTGACTCCGTTAGACTTTTTTTTGTTTGTGTTATTTGAAATCGAAAGTGTATTTTAACAAACCGAACAATTTAGTAGATTTAAAAGAACGAATTCGCGTAGAACTTACACAAATATCCCCAGACATAATTGAGGCGTGTATACGTAGTGTTTACACTCGGCTGGGACAGTGTCAGTTGGTTGGTGGGGTCCATTTTGAAAATTTACGTTAACTGTTACAATAAATTTAAGTTCAGATGTATTTTTTTTTAATTTAATTTTAATTTTGGACAAAAATAAAATTTTCGTATTTTTTTCTAAACTTATATCATTTTTTCAAAAAAATTGTGATGCAACGTACCAAGTGTTTTATATCACTATTTGGTGGATATAAAGATCTACCAAACCCGAGAAAAAAATAATATGGTTGCCATTTAAAGAAAGTGTTGATAACGTCATCACTCGAAAACCAATGACGTCATAGAAAAAAATTGTATGTCAAAAGATGGCGTTTTAAAAAAGAAAATTTACCTGTTCGAGCGTTTTTCCAAAAAATGTAAAATAATGCGGTTATAAGCTTGGTTCCAAACTTTATGACCACACTGTATATATATATATATATATATATATATTTATATATATATATATATATATATATATATATATATATATATATATATATATATATTTATATATATATATATATATGAGGCAAATAGCACAGTTATTCCAGCTATCTGCAAATGAAAAAGCAGGAATTAATACAGGAATTACACTCAATAGAATGGCTACATTTGGCGGACATAATTTGTAAAATTAGTATCGAGATGTTAATAAATTAATATTACGATAACTTTGTATATTCAGATTAATTCATATTTATTTCAAAGTTTACTTTTCATATTTTTAATTTTCATTTTCATCATTTAAGTCATTTACGCGAAATTTAAAAGATAGATAATTTATTTACATTCAAATTTTATATCGATACTAATTGAACACGCCCACTTTTTGAATTATCACAAAAACCCGCGAACAGTATATTTTTGTACTAGATATTACACATAACCTAACATTGAAAAGTCAGTCCTAACTATTTGTAAATTAATATTTTAATTTTGTTTCCCTGTTCGAATTAACATTTCATATATATTTTAATTATTATTAATATTAATAAAAGTAAAAATCAAGTAAATTTGATTAATTTCTAATAAGGCTTTAGAAAGAAATAATTGATAGCTAACGTCAGTAAAAAAATTTACAACGGTTGCCTTAAAAAGTGATACTCCGTCTTAAAAATTTAATAAATTCTAAAATACTAGTGATAAAATAATAAAACTACATAGAAAAGAAGTAATTAACATTGGCGCAACTTTAGAAATACTTTTGGCGACAATAATACCCGAGACCGGCAAATAATCGACCAAAACATCTTTTGGCCGCCGAGCTACAATCGATTCCTACACCTTCGAACAAGCGTTCACATACCTGCATCGTAGAACCCGAGAACACCTTTTTTTGGTCACGTATAACTGAACATCCTGAATAGCTGATACCATCCTTCATACCTGCAAGCTCCCTGCAAGACACAGGTTTATTTAATTCAATTCTTTTCGAAAAAGTCTTATTAAGAACTATTCATTAACAAATCAAAATTTTATTAAATTCATTACTCCTTGATTTTACTTTAAAACACATTTCTATCTTGCTTAAATTTGTGAAAAGAAAACTATTTATTAAGAATTGTAGTACTTACCATCACTGTGGTTGTTTATTTATTTATTTATATCATAATATATTTTGCTGTAGCATTGCACTTGATACATAACCATAATTTCACAGTGCACATTATATTAATTCCTTGTTTTGCCGTTAGTCACGTTGCTTATTTAGTGTATACAGATAACTTGCATTCAATAAATATATTTTACCTATTATTTTAAAGAAGCTCTTTTATTTATCATTGCGTAGGTAGAGATAACTTTATAAGACTATTAATCAATTTTCCATATTTTATATGGGTATAAACCTATCGACCATGATCCGAGAAAGAGTCAAATTTATTTAAAATATTATTCATGTTCTACCGACCTCTAGTCGTAACCTGAGATACTACATGCGAGTGGCTGATGATCTAACTTTACCAGTTTTAAAAATAAGGCGCCCAACTCAAGTACATTCAAAGTACAATTCAATTACTTAATATTACTTAATATTATTATTATTATTATTCTTATCAGCTCATCAGCTGTTTTACATTTTAGTCGCCCGAATGTGGTGGCGTTTCTTTACATCGACAGAGCTCAGCCTTATTACAATATATATATATATATATATATATTGTAGTGGTTCTCAAGGTCAGGAACTGGAAGAAATAAAAAATAAATTACTTAGTAATAAGCTGTTTAAACAAGTAAAAGGAACCGGACCATGCACAGGCAATGTAAATTATTAGATAAGTTAATACCGCGTCTTTAATTAGAAGATTTATTTGTAATAATTTTTATTATTTTTATGTAAGTCCTTTCACTTTCAAAATTCATTAATTTATTTGTAAAACCGAAGATAATTAACTTGTTTGATAAGAATTAATGACATATGGAAACCTATTTTACCGACCCGAATTTAGTTTGATTTTGAATTAGTTTTACCGCGAAAGTCATTCATTACGTACTACAACCATATGATATTAATAAACATTTAAAAACATAACTTAGGATATGCATAATTACTAATGTAATTGTTTTATACTATATAACGTAATTTCGGATATAAAAACAACCTATTTATATAAATAATTCGTACAGAAGACGAGATTAATAAAACCATCCGAACAAAGAAAAGAGAACCCTTGAAAGATATAAATCAACGACGATATACAAAGCACGCTTAAAAATCCTCCGAAAAATAATATTTAAATTTAAATGGTATATTCTATACTGACTCACCTGAAAATACGATAGTTATTTGCAGAAAGTGTTTATTTCATCGAACAACATATAAAAGTCCGTAATCTAGAAGATTTATCGGAAGAAAAACCGAGAGATTCCTGATCTATTCCTATCCTATACGAGTCCCAGAGCACCGTTGAACATCTCGTACTATACCAGAGGAACCTAATGAAAATTTATATTTTATATCCAAAAATACAAACATAACCCAACTTTACATTTTATACAATTTAATTTATATTTACCTTAGAAAGATCAATTTTATAACCTTACCTTGTTACTGAATGGTCGTTCCTATAATTTAGCACTAAAACCAAGAGCATAATTGCCACAATTTACTCGATTTATTGTAAAACTCATTTATATGTAGATTTTACGTATGTTTAATATTACATAATGTTTATGTATGTGTTCTGCGCATAGTAAGAACAGCTGTTTTAGTTTGCTGCAAGATAATAATAATATTGTTTATGTTTAATTTAAAGCCTGTTAGACACCCATTTTGAATCCAAACTTTTATTTATTCTTCACTTTAGATTAATATCTTGTTTGTTATTGTTAATTTTGAATCTTTTAATTAAATAGTCATACTTTTGAATCAACATCGTTTTTGTTATAAAATAAGCATTGATATACACATTTAAAACACAAATTATTATACAGAAGAACCAACTCTCTGAAATAAGATCTCTAGCTCGCACATAGCCAAAGGTAATTAACTAAATTGATTATAGCACCTTTGGTCTATAATCTGGCGCCAAATTAACTACGATTAAGTAAAATCAATTTATTGTAAATCGATTCGCTAGAACACTATTTAGAGTGACATTTAACTTTTATGGGAATAAATAAGCATAACCGAAGGTAGGTATAATTCTATATTACGAGTATATCGATTATCAACATATACTTAATTACAATATTATTTTTACATCTTGACTATCAAACATAGTAAAAAAAAGATAAAAAATGTCATTATATATATATATATATATATATATATATATATATATATATATATATATATGTATATATATATATTAAAATAATAAGCTTTTTTTGGTTTAGCGACCTTTATTGATAAAGGTCAGTAAACCAAAAAAACTTATTATTTTAATATTATGCACACGGCCAATAAAATAAATAAGAAATAAATTTTAATTTCAGTTGGCGATTTAAGGTCTGGCTTTACTTTAAAGTAGGTATATATATTTAAAACAACCCTACATGTTTCGGCAATGATGCCTTTATCAAGGTTATAAAATATAATTTATATTTTATAACCTTGATAAAGGCATCATTGCCGAAACATCCAGTGTACACGGAGAAGCACGCCAATCCTTCACGTTGCTGCTAAGTGGAATACAATCTCGTACGTCACATGTCATAAAAAGCGTCTCAAAACATCTGACGACCAAGAGATGCATACCGGCAAACGTTTTCCTGAATAGCTGAGCTACTACTAGAATGCAACTATAAGTTTAAATGTGTTTTACTATGCTACGAGGAGTGGATTACACAGCTAAACGTATAGATAGATATGTTTTTTAACATTGCTATATTACTGTATTTTAGTTAAACATCGATGTGCTATCTTTTATACGGGATTATTATTATAATTTATCCAATTTACAAAAATCATGTTAAGGTGAAGCAAATCATTCTAGAAGTCCATTCTTCTATTAAAATGAATACTCTTTTCTAATTTTCCAGAAATATTTCTTTACATAACCACACATACGATTTACGAACACGGACATTTTTTTCTAACTCATAAATTATAACGCAATTCTTAGTGATACTTTCCAACGCATACACCATCAGCCTGTGTGTCCTTCTTATGTTGAAATAAAGAATGCCTGAATGAGAAGTACTTTTCGTTTTCTATATTCCTATTATGACTCACATGTTAATTTCAAAACAATATTATCGAAGGTACTGAAACCACGATACGAAATAACAAAACAAGAGAATTAGATATGTACGAACGGTACTAAACCAATTTCGTGTTGCGTAACGCAATTTTATTATAACCTTATTTCTATATCAATTTTCTCCGAAACATTGAGAAGGCGTGTCAGATAATGTAGTCATTAGAAATCATAATTCCTCCATCACGAACAGGGCACACTCATTTCGTATGTCAAGGTATTAAAGTGTATCAGGTAGCACGATGTTGTGAAAAGATAAGACGTATTATTAACTAGTTTTCAAATTCATCGCTGATAATAGCCCATAAATTTTGTTCGATTAAAAAGAATAAATTGAATACAATTAATGTAACATCTTCCCAACCCATGACTAGGTTTGGAAAGTTTTTATTAAAAATGGATGTATATACAAGGAGCCAATAATAATAATCTACAGATAAATATGTATTTATAGGATTTTCACGATAACAGTGCATACACGTCATTAACAGAAATTTCGGAATGACAAATTCAAAGTCAACAAAATGCCCACGGGGAATAGTATATATAAAGATTTTATGTTGCTGTCATATTGCCAGCACTGAAAATGACGCTGGCATTGTTGACACATATTCAATATATTGCTTTGACATTTAGATTATAATAATAATAATAATAATATTTATTTATTTGCCCAACAGGTAATCCCAATTACAGAGCAATAAGTACACAATTAGATGTATGAATACACATACTATGTTAAATTATTACATAACTAAAATAATTTTGAAATATAACAAATAAGTAATACCGATAATTATGGTGTCAAGGTTCACATATACTTAGTGTCCACCTCTCCAATGAATATGTCACTATAATATGCCTCAGCATTCCTCATCATGTGGAATATCGGTGATCTCATCAGTAGATTCGTCCTTGGAGTCGTCAGCAAGAAAGTAACAGGATTACGGGTACTAACACTGGGCACATTGAATCTGACCCAAGACAACAGCGCGGCACAATTAATTTTATTGTGGAGAAGATTATGAAGAAACCTTGCGCTGTAGTTAACTCGACGAACAGTCAAAGATTGCACCACATAGAGTCGAAGCGGTTCTTCATAGGAAGTGTTCCAGTCAGGATATACACGATTAGATTTGAAAAAGAGGTATTTTACAAATCGGCGCTGTATACGTTCAACTGGAAACTGTTGCGAGATGTAGAAGGGATACCAAACAATAGACGCATACTCGAGTTTCGGAACTATAAGAGTGAAATACAAAGATTTTAGCAAGGATATGCTGTTGATGCACCCCGAGGCTCGAATGAGGAAGCCCAATGCTCTCGAATACGAGTGGCAGATGCCCACAATGTGATCATTAAAAGATAGCCCCGGATCAAACGTCACTCCCAGGTCCCTTACTGAGTTTGTATTATTCAACTGCTGATTATTTATAAAATAACGTGATAAGACTGGTGCGTTCTTCCTGGAGAATGACATCACCACACATTTGTCGATATTCAAAGACAATTCATTCCTCTGAGACCACTCCACAAGAATGTTAACATCATGCTGCAAGCCAATAGCATCACCTGGTTTGGCGATATCAGAAAATAGTTTGATGTCGTCTTCGTAAGCTAGCGCCTGACATCTTAACAGTGGAAAAAGGTCATTCATATATAATGAGAATAGCAAAGGTCCCAAGTTAGAACCCTGCGGTAGTCCAGAAGCCACTGCAAAGGTGTACGATTTATAACCATTATAAAACACATAATTATATCGATTAGATAAATAAGATCCCAACAACATGTATAAATTCGGAGATAAGCCAAAGCTATCAAGTTTTTGAAGTAGCAACATATTGTTGATGCTATCAAACGCATGTGAATAATCCATATACAACATCCACTTGACCCCTACTATCCAAGACTTCATTCGTATATTGCATGAAGCAAGCTAGATTTGTAGTAGTAGACCGACCTTTCATGAAACCATGCTGGTGCTGTGTGATGTATGAATGGGTATTGAAGTAAATAGCATCAAACAAAACTTGTTCGAAAATTTTTGCAAAGTTTGATAAGAGCGAAATCGGTCTGTAGTTTGAAATATGTCTGCTATCACCTTTCTTGAATACAGGAACAATACGGCCGCACTTCCATCTATCGGGGAAGGATGATGTCTGTAGTGCTAGGTTTATAATTTTGGTTAGTGGTGCTGATAGAACAAATTTAGTGTCCCTGATCAGGAAGCTGGAAATGCCATCATCACCAGAGGTAAACCTATCAGGAAAAGTAGCCATTATGCTGGAAATAGTATGTTCAGTAATGCGACAGAGAGAAAACGGCTGACATTGAGATTTTAGAGTGGGAGAGTCAACAATATTGGCGGTCGAGAACATTTCCGAGAAATTACTGGCAAATGCGTCTACAATGGCTTGTGGTTTGTCAAGCCAAGCATTTCTATAAAATAGTTTTCCAGGAATACGTGAGGTTCCTCTTCGGGAACGTACGAAAGACCATATTCTTCTAGGATCCGCCGTGATGCTGGTCTCTATATTCACCATGTATGCAGTATAAGCAGTAGATATTTGTGATTTCGTTAGTGTACGCAATCTTCTGAACTCTTCATAGAACATCGGACTATTAGTACCTTTCCATTTACGCCTATAATAATTTTTTGCTTTAATGTTACATTTAATTTCATTATTGAACCAAGCAGGAAAATGTGAGGTGCTTTTCGACATCTTCGGAATAGTTGAATCAAATATATCGCTCAGAACATTGTAAAACCAATCCAGGGCGAGATTAACATCATTAATACCATCCAGAAAGGACCAATCAACCTCCACCAGGTCCTCATACAGTTTTTCATAATTCGCCTTTCTGAAGTTGTATAAAAATTCCATATTAACTGACAAGGCAGGATGATATGCATCTTCAGGAACAAAGGGATGTTGGTCGTGGGTAGTGCTTAGATTGTGATCCAAGTTCGACAAGACCAAATCAAGAAGTCGATCGTCAGCATTCACAATCGCATTGTATTGCTTGAGTTGTAAAAAATCACAAAATTCCAGGAAAGCCGAAACTCTGGTACTCACTGTACTGGAACTAATATGTTCATAATATTGTGGTAAATTAAAATCACCAATAATTAAAATAGGTTTGTTTATTATAAGGATTTGAAGTGCTTCGAAGAAGGTATCCAAAGCAGAATTCGGTAATTCAGGTGGAATGTATATAACGGAAATATAGAAATTGAAATTATGAATAGTGCACTTGCAAATGAGAAGGTCAATCGACGGCACCAGAGTCTTTAATTCAGAGATGTCAAGTACCTCTAATGTAAATTCAGTTGCTAAGCCCAACAGAACACCACCACCTGTGGATTTTCCCACAGTGGCAAAATTTCTGTCGCAGCTGACAATATTGTAGTAGGGAGGAAAAAATTCATAACTGTCGAAAGACTCATCAAGCCATGTTTCAGATATAAGTATGACATCATATGCCAAATCAGAAGAACTTGGATAGAAAATATGCGAAAATAGCGCGTCTCTCGTTTTGTTTGGTCTTGTTTTTATTATTTTTCGTTTACGCTTTTAACGTTACATTCTAGAAAAGAATTATTTTCATAAATAATAATGCTGAAAGCAGAAGTTGCGGCTGCGCTTGCCCATTTCGAAGCGGAACGTGATAACGCTGGACTCTCGCTGCCTAAAATTGCAGTAAGAGGGGTTAATTTGATCTTTTGCAAACAATACGCACTGTTGCGCGCTCGATTACTAGATGGCGCTAATGTAGTTAATAATGATAGCGTAAGTATAGAGGAGAGCGCACAACAATAGAAACGAAGACGAGAGAAGACACAAGATGGCAGTTTTTAGTTTTTGTCAGTGCAATTGAGAAACATAAAAATAATAAAATAAAATTGGCAGTTTTAATTCAACGACAGTAAAAAACATACAGTCCACTACGCACACTATTACAATAACATCTTTTAAAGCGAGTATCAGCAACATATGGAGTAAGCCTTAGATCCGTTAATAAGATCTCTTCTGATGTTGAAAAAGACAATCCACTTGCAAGTCCAATTCGTAAGCGTGACAAAAAGAAACCTGTCGTTGATATCGACAATTTTACCGAGTGTGCTGTTTATGAAGTGTACAGAAACAGTAAGTTTCGTAAAACGTTTATAGCATTACAATGCAATTTTGGTATATTTGGAGCACAACATATTACGTTTTGTATTACGCGAAAGAAATATTTTTATGGGTAGTCAAACACCACTTTGGAAAATACTTGCGAAATATTGGCTTCCATTATAAGAAAGATGAGCCAAAAAAGGCATTTATGGAGTTACCACACATTGCAATAAAACGTGTAAACTTTTTATTTGAATATATGCGTTTAAAGCAACATAGTACTTATCAGTTTGTATTTACCGATGAAACTTGGATCCTTCATAATGGTACTATTACCCGTCCTTGGCAAGTTGATGATCTCAGAAGTGTTCGTACAACTAAGGTGGAAAAAAGGTATTCACCGTTGTCTTATTTGACACTATTTTTAGACTCATTGTATTACAAGCTGATAATACTGATGGTTTTATTGATGGTGCAAAACTTGTATTTCCATCAACATTTATCAGTGGTGATTATCATGGAGATATGAATCGATGTAACTACCTTCGATGGTTTGAGCACCAACTGCTATGCCATTTATAAAATATCATCAGTTATTATTGTGGATAATGCGAGTTAGCATACTACTATTGTGAATAAAGTACCTACGGCAGCTTGCGCTAAGGTGGATATCTAGCAATGGTTAACTAAGAATGATATTTCCTTCGATAATAACTTGTTAAAAATACAGATACTTGATATGGTTGATAAGTAAGTACATTGAAGGCAAGTATTCGTTCTAATATTTGTAATTTTTATTTGATTGTGGAAATAAAACTGCACCTATGAAGTTTACCAAATGGCACAACGTTGTGGTCACAATGTTCTTCGCTTATCATTATATCATTGCGTTCTTAACCCTATAGAACATATATGGGGTATCACAAGAAAATATTATACACGACATGTTGGAGAAACGGGTCGCTAATTAGAAAATTCAAAGTTGATGTGGCAAGAGGATTTCAAAACAATTACACCGGAAATTTGGAAAAACATTATAAAACATATTGAAAGAAGAGATACAGAAATGGTGGGATAGGGAAGTTGTTATGGATCGTGAAGATCGTGGGGAATTTACTATCTATGTTAATGCAGACAGTGACATGGAAGAAGATAGCATTTGTAGCTTTGGTAGTTTAGTTTTATATTTTACATTTCCCACTTTTTATTAATCGCTATATAATATATATTAATTAAGAAATATTTTCCATTTTGAATTTCCTTTTGTCATGCGAAACAAAAATTTAATTAGAAAATGGATTGGTAGTTAAATACAAATAATAGAATAAATTCAAAATAATTTTTCACTACATTAACGTATTTAAATTAAGGATCATTTAATTTACCTTAAGTAAAATATTAGTTCAATGTCTTAATACTGTAATGCCAATTTTGACAATTACATGAGGTAACATAACCTTCATATCATGAATCTCGTATAAATTTTACAACATTGCGCAAAGGTATTAGCGACGTGTATGCACTGTTGTCGTGAAAATCCCATATTATATAATGTCTAGTATACCTACATGTTCACAATTGAAGAAGTTATTGGGATATTTTATATTTTAGAAAAAACAACATACCTACCTTTTAAAAAACAATTTGTCATGTTTATTTTCTTCCTGTCTTAGTTGTCTTGCCATAGGAAAAGTGCTTAAGCGTTGTTTATTATCGTTTCCCATATAAATATGTCGTTAATACATTTAGAAAAAAGTGATATGTTAGAACCACTGTATATCGTCAAAGCTATGCGAATCTGAAAAATACGCATAAATGTCTACCTGAAAATCAACAAAGAAATTCATCAAAAATTTCCAAATTCTTCGTATCAAAATGTAGTTAAAGTCGATCGATATCTTTGTTTATTCTACATTTACGAAAATACAGCTGTAACTCAAGTCAAAAAATCGATAAAATTCCTATACTTATTGTTAGAGGATAACGTTTAACAATGAGTTTACTATTAATAACAACAGCAAATGTTTGTTTACCAAAATATTTATGCACTATAGTCAGCCGCACGTATGGTCTTTTTATTGGGGTGCTTTTTTATTGTGGATATCAATAATAGCCTTTACGTCGAATACGTCGACAGCTCTGTAATTAATTTACGTAACTAAAGATTATATTCATACTAAATGTAAATTTCAGCGTTGTTTGTAACGGTAGATTCCCATATTGCCGCCCGTATATTAAGTGCGACATAGTCGGACTCGAATAGAGAAAAATCATTGTCTCGTTACTACGTGAACATTGGACTGCAATTGTTTGTATGAAGGCGTTACTAATATGTATCTTTCACCCCTTTTCTTGTCGTTATACAAAACTAAGGGCGCACATAGAAAGAAATGAAGAGCAAGCTCATGAATATTTTAGCGAGAAGTATCTAAACGTGAGACTTCGAACGGTTAATATTTTCTGAAACTATAGAAAATTCAGAGAAAATGAAGAAGTTTTCAAGAAAAAGGAAAAGAACAAAGCAGTTTATAATTCATGAAGAAATCGAAATTAGCGTTTTATAATATTTTGGAGCGCATACAAGTAATTCTACTAGAAATTTGTCAAGACATGGGAGATTTCTCTAAGCACTATCCAAAATTTTAAAAGAACATATATATGTATCAGAATAATTGAAACATACATGAGTAGGTAAACCCCACCAGTTTTGTATAATATAAACTTTTCCTGTTTACTTTTTATACTTTTTATTTTGCAATGGACGTCGATGATAGAAAAAGCATTAAATTCTTTCAAATCTGTCTATTTTATTAAATATAATTTCGCTTAAAGTATTAGACGTAAGTTTTTAAATAAGTACTGGGGAAAAATCGCATGTTATACAAGGGGAATATTACACCTTTAATAAAAAAGTTATATTTTCAGTATTTTGGCTTAACCAGTGAACATCAAGTATTTTCCAGTATTTTCTGCACACGCTGTGCTGTTTTGTTACTCTGAGGTACTGATCAAATGGTAAGAAAAGTGCTATACCGTTATCGAAACCTATGATTTAGCATGAACAAACGGATCATTCGAGTGATGCCAGTTTTGCAGCATGAAAGCTTTCGAGTTTTCCAACAAAAATAAGAAATATAGTAGTTATGCTAGTCTGCCCTTTGCTACTCGTCCAATACCTACCTCATTCGGAAGCCTTGCTAGTACCAAGAACCATAGGTGTTTTGAGTGAAGAATATTATGTTACAATGATGGAACAGTGAAATGCTTGCTAATTATTGTTAGACATTGATATCAGAGTGCCGAAGGACAGTATAAAATAAAAATAAAAACATTTTAAACATATAATGTACAGTTCTGTGCAATAAAATTGACTACAATAAATTTTTTATATATTTATCATTTTTTATATTGAAGTTATTTGTCAAAGATAAATTACTTTAGACCGCGTTTTATCAAAATACCACGCCAATTAAATGAGCATGAAAAGATGAAAATTATTTGTAAAATAGAAGAGGGTAGGTTTATTAGAAAACTAGCTTTAGAAATGAACGTAAGTTTTAAAACAGTCTTGTGCAAAATTCAGAAACTTCATAGGATATAATTCAAAATGTTTGGGAAGAACTAGCTAAAGATGAGAATTATGTTAAAGAGTTAATTTGTTCGGTTCCAAATAGATTAAATTCGATAATTGAATGGAGTGGCAGAATGACGAAATATTAAATATGTTTCTCTTATTTATTTTTATTTATTTTATTGTTTTGTTCATATTTGTTTTACCTTAACTTATAATTTCATAAAAGTTGCATTTATGAATTTTCAATAAAAGTTTCCAATTTAATCATCTTACAATTAAAAGTATTGATAATAATAATTCCTTAATAATACTATTTTATGTTATCATTTATTATATTTGCATTTTGTTGGTATGCTGAAAGTTGAAAGCATATCGCAGAACTATGCACGACATTTGTCATTTACGTAATCTGAAAATGTCTGTCGAAGTTAAATTATTAACCTTTATTGATAAGAGTTGCTAAGAAAGCGATATACACAACTAAAATATTACAAAAATTAATCATAAGTCAATTTTATTGCACAGAACTGTACATACCTAATTAATATTATGTCATTTACTTTTCAGTATATGTTTTTCGAAAACCTGACGTGCCAGAATAAATTTGTTGTTATTACTATTGTTAGTACTATAAAAGAAATGAAAATTGAACATAGTTTCTAAAGAAAAAAGAAAAAAATTAAAATTTGTTAACCAGTTTAAACCAAATTAATTATTTTACTTTCTCAATTATTCCAAATTCCGTAAGTATTTATTTGTACTTACTTATGTGTTTTGTTTTATAGTTTAATAAAATTAAACATTGTATACAGCAGTAAAATAACTGCTAATGATGGCGATTCAATAGAAGCAGAAACTTATGTTGAATGAACTTATTTTTTATATTATTACAGCATAGATACTCATAATATGACTTTTCCTTTTTCTATCAAAATTACTTTTTGTACAATTCATTCTTATAACTGATTTAAAATTTTGTACGGTGTAAACGCGTAAAAACATTTATTTTTTACAATTCCTGAATTACAGTAAAAGACAATCTAGAAAATAAATTAAAATCAAAAAAGCTTCACAAATGTAAAACAGAATTTGGAGGCGCCGGGCATCGATCCCGGTACCTCTCGCATGCTAAGCGAGCGCTCTACCATCTGAGCTACGCCCCCGATATACATTTAAGAATTTAATATGAAAAAACTGATTTTAACAAGAATTAATTTTAAATTTTTTAATATAATTAAATAATTACATAAAATATAGTAAAAGTAATAATAATCATAATAATTTTTATTCGTCCAACAGATATTGTTACTTACAGGACAGTACTGGAACATACATATATACATATACAACATATGGTGCAAAATAACATTGTTACCTAACGGGTTGGCCATTTAATGTTGCGGTTTTAAAAATCGCGCTATTCCCTTGTATATATAGAAATTAATATAATATATATTTTTTACACTAGAGGGCCAAGCGCGGTTTACAATAAATATATGAAAAATTTGCCTTGTCTGTTTTCAAGATGGCGTCTTATCCAACGGAAGTGCGTGTGGAATTAATAAAATATTATTATAGAAATGGGGAATCTTTTGCAGCTACGGCAAGACACTTGCGTACTCTATTCGGGAGAAATAACGCACCAACGGAAAACAATATAAAAAGGTAAGGAAAAAAAGATAAATTTAGAAAAGTAACAAAGTATTCGTTATCGTGTTTCCATGTCTACTAATCCGACAATATCTTAGGATTGTAGTGAAATTTGAAGCAACAGCATCTGCGGCAGACGAAAGATCAACTGTTAGAGAACGTCAAAAGACCATGCGGGTACCGGAAACCATAGAACGAGTACGGGAGCACTTTACCTTCAACATCGACCTCAAGAGCATCTCAAGAACTTGAAAAACCCCGTACAACACTAAGGCGGATCCTAAAGCAAGATCTAAAGATGAAAGCATACAAAATCCAGATCGATCAGCCGTTGAGACCGTTTGATATGGAGCGACGGTACAATTTTGCGAACGAAATCATCGAACGCATTGAAAATGGCAGCATGTCATTGGAACGAGTGTGGTGGTCGGATGAGTCACATTTCGATGTATCCGGTTATGTGAATAAGCAAAATTGGAGACATTGGGGGAACGAAAATCCACATCTAGCAATTGTTCATCCTCTTCACCCTCGACGGTTGACTGTATGGTGTGCTATCTCGTCGGCAGGAACTATCGGTCCCGTGATTGTCAATGGAACCGTTACTTCGCAAAAATATTGTGAAATGCTTAATGAGTCTTTTATTCCCGTGGCGCATGGATTAAATATGGTGGAGAATGCATGGTTTATGCAAGACGGGGCTCGTCCGCATCGCACGGAAGAAGTTTTCAACATTCTTGAATAACATTTCGGTAACAGAATCATTGGTCTTGACGCTCAACAGTTTACAGGCGCAGGGATAACATGGCCACCATATAGTCCAGACCTCAATCCTTGCGATTTCTACCTGTGGGGATCATTAAAAGATACGGTATATTGCGATGGTATAGACACCCTGGATGACCTTGAAATGGTAATACGGCAGCGAATAGAAGCGATACCGTACGCCACACTTCAGGCAGTTTGTGGAGAATTTGAGAAGAGGCTGCGAAATGTTATCGTTGCTCGAGGCTCTCACTTCGAAAACCTGATTTATTAAACCGCAGTTGTTTAATTGCACAAATAAATCATTTTTTTAAATTAATGTTTTGTATGTTTAATATGACTTCAAAAACCGCAACCTTAATCGGCCAACCCTGTACATAATGCATAATATATACAGCAATAGGTACTTAATAATATATGAAAACAAAAATTAATCAAATAAACATTTATTAATTATATTACATATAACAAGTGTTCATTTGACAAGTTAATCTAGGTTACTTTGAAATTTTGATAGAATAAGACGCAAATATATTAGTATGTGTTTGTTGTTCCGTAAACGTAAATCCAAATGACATTTGATAATGTCAATCACAAATATCAGTTAGTGCATAAAATAATCGTGCGTCGATTCTGGTTTAAATAAATTGCTTGTCAGTTTTAAAATGGCTTTCACTTTAGAACATAACATTTTTTTAGCCCTGGCTTATTTTCGAAGTGATAATAAAATTGATTGTTTATGGGTTTATTCAGTTCAAGATTGCATGGTAGAATTTCAAGTTGAGTTTCCACATTTTGTAATAGATTATATACAATTTAAGAATACTTTGGATAGAACTTTAAAACTTTTTTCTGAAACTGGTAGTCTCTTAAGAAAATCAGGCAACGGAACAGTTAAGAAACGTACACCTCAAGTTGTCAATCGTGTTGAAGAAATAATAGAAAATGAACCACAAACATCTGTTCGACATTTGAGTTAACAAATAAACTTTTCTGTTGGTACAACTCACAATTTATTAAAAAAAGATATGCAACTTTATCCATACCGTGTCACGGCTGTACAAGAATTGTTAGAAATTGATTACCCACGTAGACTACAGTTTTGTAATTGGTTTGTAAATATGAACAATAATGGAGAACTATCGCAGAGAGTCATCTTTACTGATGAAGCATGGTTTTATAAAACGGGATACCTAAATTCACAAAATAGAAGAATTTGGAGTAGTGAAAATCCACACGTAATTAATGAAGAATCGCTACATCCAGAGAAAATTGGTGTTTGGGCAGCGATAAGCCAAAGGTGAATCATTGGACCAATATTTTTTCAGGGAACGTTAACTGCTCAAAGGTACCGTACGGAAATTTTACAACCATTTGTCAATCAGTTGCATGATGATGCATATTTCCAACAAGACGGAGCACCTTGTCACTGTACTGCAGAATCTTTGGTTTATTTAAGAGAATTTTTTGATGAGCGTATAATTAGTCGATATACTGAAATTGTAATGGCCTACACGTTCATGCGATTTAACACCTTGCGACTTCTTTTTGTGGCCTTAACTAAAAAATAACATATTTCGAACACCTATATTGAATTTGGATGATATGCTACAGAGAATCGAACAGAAATGCATGGAAATTAATAACAATCCAGTAATGTTGCAGAATATCATCAGAAATTTTGAACGGAGGATTTTAAAGTGCATTGATGTTTTCAGTAAATCACATGCTACTAGATTGACTTTTCAAATGAACACTTGTTATAGAAATACAGAATGTATATACAGGCTTCTGCTGAATAGCGCCTAAGATAAGCGAATCTGAAGAATACGTATAAATGTCTAACTGAAAATCGAGGATCATCAAAAATTTCCAAATTTTTTGACCTGCAAAGTCAGCCAAACGGACATAGGATTTTGTATGGGGGATCCAAAGGTAAAAACATAAAAACAAGTGAGCAAGAGTACAGGTTATAAAACACTAAATCAGTTACAAAATTTTATTGCCAACATCATTGGAAATATTGATGCAACTCGAACTGTTTATTAAAGAATGGTGGCATGTGTTGATAGGACGGCATTGTTATTGAACAGCTACTATAATTAAAAATAAATATAACAAATTGTATTTCCATTGGTATGTTGATTTTTTAAAAAAAAATAAAATATCATATCTTCTTTACTTTACTGATTTTTTTTTCACAACGATTTTTTAGAAATCTCTTATTAAGAATAAAATTTTCAATAAAATTTTGAAAAATATAATAATAAATCAAAACAAGATTAATTTTAATAAATATCTCGAAAATGCGATGCTCACTTGTTTTTATGTTTTTACCTCTGGATCCCCCATACAAAATCCTATGTTCGTTTAGCTGACTTTGCAGGTCAAAAAATTTGGAAATTTTTGATGAATTAGAAATAAATTTCTTCTTCGATTTTCAGTTAGACATTTATACGTATTCTTCAGATTCGCTTATCTTAGGCGCTATTCAGCAGAAGCCTGTATATACATTCTGTCTTTCTATAACAAGTGTTCATTTGAAAAGTCAATCTAGTAGCATGTGATTTACTGAAAACATCAATGCACTCTAAAATCCTCCGTTCAAAATTTCTGATGATATTCTGCAACATTACTGGATTGTTATTAATTTCCATGCATTTCTGTTCGATTCTCTGTAGCATATCATCCAAATTCAATATAGGTGTTCGAAATATGTTATTTTTTAGTTAAGGCCACAAAAAGAAGTCGCAAGGTGTTAAATCGCATGAACGTGCAGGCCAGGCAATTTCAGTATTTCGACTAATTATACGCTCATCAAAAAATTCTCTTAAATAATCCAAAGATTCTGCAGTACATTGACAAGGTGCTCCGTCTTGTTGGAAATATGCATCATCATGCAACTGATTGACAAATGGTTGTAAAATTTCCGTACGATACCTTTGAGCAGTTAACGTTCCCTGAAAAAATATTGATCCAATGATTCACCTTTGGCTTATCGCTGCCCAAACACCAATTTTCTCTGGATGTAGCGATTCTTCATTAATTACGTGTGGATTTTCACTACTCCAAATTCTTGTATTTTGTGAATTTAGGTATCCCGTTTTATAAAACCATGCTTCATCAGTAAAGATGACTCTCTGCGATAGTTCTCCATTATTGTTCATATTTACAAACCAATTACAAAACTGTAGTCTACGTGGGTAATCAATTTCTAACAATTCTTGTACAGCCGTGACACGGTATGGATAAAGTTGCATATCTTTTTTTAATAAATTGTGAGTTGTACCAACAGAAAAGTTTATTTGTTAACTCAAATGTCGAACAGATGTTTGTGGTTCATTTTCTATTATTTCTTCAACACGATTGACAACTTGAGGTGTACGTTTCTTAACTGTTCCGTTGCCTGATTTTCTTAAGAGACTACCAGTTTCAGAAAAAAGTTTTAAAGTTCTATCCAAAGTATTCTTAAATTGTATATAATCTATTACAAAATGTGGAAACTCAACTTGAAATTCTACCATGCAATCTTGAACTGAATAAACCCATAAACAATCAATTTTATTATCACTTCGAAAATAAGCCAGGGCTAAAAAAATGTTATGTTCTAAAGTGAAAGCCATTTTAAAACTGACAAGCAATTTATTTAAACCAGAATCGACGCACGATTATTTTATGCACTAACTGATATTTGTGATTGACATTATCAAATGTCATTTGGATTTACGTTTACGGAACAACAAACACATACTAATATATTTGCGTCTTATTCTATCAAAATTTCAAAGTAACCTAGATTAACTTGTCAAATGAACACTTGTTATATGTAATATAATTAATAAATGTTTATTTGATTAATTTTTGTTTTCATATATTATTAAGTACCTATTGCTGTATATATTATGCATTATGTACAGGGTTGGCCGATTAAGGTTGCGGTTTTTGAAGTCATATTAAACATACAAAACATTAATTTAAAAAAATGATTTATTTGTGCAATTAAACAACTGCGGTTTAATAAATCAGGTTTTCGAAGTGAGAGCCTCGAGCAACGATAACATTTCGCAGCCTCTTCTCAAATTCTCCACAAACTGCCTGAAGTGTGGCGTACGGTATCGCTTCTATTCGCTGCCGTATTACCATTTCAAGGTCATCCAGGGTGTCTATACCATCGCAATATACCGTATCTTTTAATGATCCCCACAGGTAGAAATCGCAAGGATTGAGGTCTGGACTATATGGTGGCCATGTTATCCCTGCGCCTGTAAACTGTTGAGCGTCAAGACCAATGATTCTGTTACCGAAATGTTATTCAAGAATGTTGAAAACTTCTTCCGTGCGATGCGGACGAGCCCCGTCTTGCATAAACCATGCATTCTCCACCATATTTAATCCATGCGCCACGGGAATAAAAGACTCATTAAGCATTTCACAATATTTTTGCGAAGTAACGGTTCCATTGACAATCACGGGACCGATAGTTCCTGCCGACGAGATAGCACACCATACAGTCAACCGTCGAGGGTGAAGAGGATGAACAATTGCTAGATGTGGATTTTCGTTCCCCCAATGTCTCCAATTTTGCTTATTCACATAACCGGATACATCGAAATGTGACTCATCCGACCACCACACTCGTTCCAATGACATGCTGCCATTTTCAATGCGTTCGATGATTTCGTTCGCAAAATTGTACCGTCGCTCCATATCAAACGGTCTCAACGGCTGATCGATCTGGATTTTGTATGCTTTCATCTTTAGATCTTGCTTTAGGATCCGCCTTAGTGTTGTACGGGGTTTTTCAAGTTCTTGAGATGCTCTTGAGGTCGATGTTGAAGGTAAAGTGCTCCCGTACTCGTTCTATGGTTTCCGGTACCCGCATGGTCTTTTGACGTTCTCTAACAGTTGATCTTTCGTCTGCCGCAGATGCTGTTGCTTCAAATTTCACTACAATCCTAAGATATTGTCGGATTAGTAGACATGGAAACACGATAACGAATACTTTGTTACTTTTCTAAATTTATCTTTTTTTCCTTACCTTTTTATATTGTTTTCCGTTGGTGCGTTATTTCTCCCGAATAGAGTACGCAAGTGTCTTGCCGTAGCTGCAAAAGATTCCCCATTTCTATAATAATATTTTATTAATTCCACACGCACTTCCGTTGGATAAGACGCCATCTTGAAAACAGACAAGGCAAATTTTTCATATATTTATTGTAAACCGCGCTTGGCCCTCTAGTGTAAAAAATATATATTATATTAATTTCTATATATACAAGGGAATAGCGCGATTTTTAAAACCGCAACATTAAATGGCCAACCCGTTAGGTAACAATGTTATTTTGCACCATATGTTGTATATGTATATATGTATGTTCCAGTACTGTCCTGTAAGTAACAATATCTGTTGGACGAATAAAAATTATTATGATTATTATTACTTTTACTATATTTTATGTAATTATTTAATTATATTAAAAAATTTAAAATTAATTCTTGTTAAAATCAGTTTTTTCATATTAAATTCTTAAATGTATATCGGGGGCGTAGCTCAGATGGTAGAGCGCTCGCTTAGCATGCGAGAGGTACCGGGATCGATGCCCGGCGCCTCCAAATTCTGTTTTACATTTGTGAAGCTTTTTTGATTTTAATTTATTTTCTAGATTGTCTTTTACTGTAATTCAGGAATTGTAAAAAATAAATGTTTTTACGCGTTTACACCGTACAAAATTTTAAATCAGTTATAAGAATGAATTGTACAAAAAGTAATTTTGATAGAAAAAGGAAAAGTCATATTATGAGTATCTATGCTGTAATAATATAAAAAATAAGTTCATTCAACATAAGTTTCTGCTTCTATTGAATCGCCATCATTAGCAGTTATTTTACTGCTGTATACAATGTTTAATTTTATTAAACTATAAAACAAAACACATAAGTAAGTACAAATAAATACTTACGGAATTTGGAATAATTGAGAAAGTAAAATAATTAATTTGGTTTAAACTGGTTAACAAATTTTAATTTTTTTCTTTTTTCTTTAGAAACTATGTTCAATTTTCATTTCTTTTATAGTACTAACAATAGTAATAACAACAAATTTATTCTGGCACGTCAGGTTTTCGAAAAACATATACTGAAAAGTAAATGACATAATATTAATTAGGTATGTACAGTTCTGTGCAATAAAATTGACTTATGATTAATTTTTGTAATATTTTAGTTGTGTATATCGCTTTCTTAGCAACTCTTATCAATAAAGGTTAATAATTTAACTTCGACAGACATTTTCAGATTACGTAAATGACAAATGTCGTGCATAGTTCTGCGATATGCTTTCAACTTTCAGCATACCAACAAAATGCAAATATAATAAATGATAACATAAAATAGTATTATTAAGGAATTATTATTATCAATACTTTTAATTGTAAGATGATTAAATTGGAAACTTTTATTGAAAATTCATAAATGCAACTTTTATGAAATTATAAGTTAAGGTAAAACAAATATGAACAAAACAATAAAATAAATAAAAATAAATAAGAGAAACATATTTAATATTTCGTCATTCTGCCACTCCATTCAATTATCGAATTTAATCTATTTGGAACCGAACAAATTAACTCTTTAACATAATTCTCATCTTTAGCTAGTTCTTCCCAAACATTTTGAATTATATCCTATGAAGTTTCTGAATTTTGCACAAGGCTGTTTTAAAACATACGTTCATTTCTAAAGCTAGTTTTCTAATAAACCTACCCTCTTCTATTTTACAAATAATTTTCATCTTTTCATGCTCATTTAATTAGCGTGGTATTTTGATAAAACGCAGTCTAAAGTAATTTATCTTTGACAGATAACTTCAATATAGAAAATGATAAATATATAAAAAATTTATTGTAGTCAATTTTATTGCACAGAACTGTATATTATATGTTTAAAATATTTTTATTTTTATTTTATACTGTCCTTCGGCACTCTGATATCAATGTCTAACAATAATTAGCAAGCATTTCACTGTTCCATCATTGTAACATAATATTCTTCACTCAAAACACCAATGGTTCTTGGTACTAGCAAGGCTTCCGAATGAAGTAGGTATTGGACGAGTAGCAAAGGGCAGACTAGCATAACTACTATATTTCTTATTTTTGTTGGAAAACTCGAAAGCTTTCATGCAGCAAAACTGGCATCACTCGAATGATCCGTTTGTTCATGCCAAATTATAGGTCTCGATAACGGTATAGCACTTTCTTACCATTTGATCAGTACCTCAGAGTAACAAAACAGCACAGCGTGTGCAGAAAATACTGGGAGTCCATGGGTTGCCTTGATGTTCACTGGTTAAGCCGAAATACTGAAAATATAACTTTTTTATTAATGGTGTAATATTCCCTTTATATAACATGCGATGGGAAAAGATTGTTATAAAAAAAAACTTTTTTCCCCAGTACTTATTTCAAAACTTACGTCTAATACTTTAAGTGAAGTTATATTTAATAAAATAGACAGATTTGAAAGAATTTAATGCTTTTTCTTTCATTGACGTCCATTGCAAAATAAGAAGTATTTTTAATTAAGACCTCAATTTGTTAGATTATCTTTCGAAATGCCATTTTCCATTGAACAGGAAAAGTTTATCTTAGAATCATATTTCCGTATCGGAGAACGGGTGGGTAGAGAATGGAAATATTCTGTACAGAAGTGCGTTGATAAATTCGTTGAAAAATACCCCGACAACGATATTCACGAAGATAATTTAGTACGACATATATATCGTATTGTAGATCGTCTTCACGATACAGGTAGCGTGTGTAAAGGAAAATCCTCTGAGCGTCCCTCTGTTTTAACTGAAGATGTTGTTGAAAATGTCCGTACTCAAATACAAAGAAGTCTAGAGAAACCATTGCGGCAATTGGCTCAACAAATCGGTATGCACGATACATCAATAATATTTGTCATAAATAAGATGTATTGTCTGATTATAGGTTTATTATATGATACTGCTGATAAATCTTTGAAAAAAAATTACATTTGCATCCTTATAAGGTATAAAATAGTACAAGAGTTATTACCATTAGATTTAAGAAAGAGAATAGTATACTGTGAATGGTCAAAATTTTAGAGATGATTACATATTAATTATAACATTTCGTTCTGATGAGTCTTGGTTTCACTTATCAGGTTATCTGAATTATTAAAATTATCGTGTTTGGTCAGCTGAAAATCCCCATGCTATTCTTGAAAATCAGCTGCATCCAGTGAAGGTGGGCGTGTGGATAGCGATATCTAGGTGTTCAGTTTTTTTTTGAAGAGACAGTTACAGGTTCCTGTTATAGAGAAATTCTAGCAATATTTATTGCTGAACTAAGTGATGAAGAGTGATGAAGAGAATTATAAGTGCTGGACAGTGGCCACCACGATCCCCAGACCTGACACCGTTGGGCTATTTTCTGTTTGCTTACTTGACGGACCAAGTTTATAAAAATCGACTCCCCACAATTGATGAATTAAAAGAGGCAATTACTTGAACTGTAAGAGCAATTGCACCCCAGCAGCTGATAAAGGTATTTGAAAATATGAACAGAAGAGTAGATGCACGTACTGATAATAATGGTACACATTTTGAATGAATGATGTAAATTAAGCTGTAAAGCCTGTACATTATTTAAAATTGTAGTTGTTGGCTTGTAATGTTATATATTACATAAATAAATTAGAGAAATTCGTTTTCTTTTTGTGTAGTTTAAAATCAAATCATTTCTACGGCACAATTTTCGTCACCAATCTTACATTTTGATTTACATAATTAAATCTAGGTTCCTTTATTGTATGTAGTATATAAAAAAAATTAAATATGATTCTTGTAGATGAGATAGAATAATTTAAATCCGTATCTTATAACTAACTTTAAAATATATACTCAAGAGTTACATTCAAATACATAAAAAATAATGAAATTTAATTTAAATTTTCTTTACTTTTATAAACAGGCCCGAATGATATATACTTAGCTCATAATATAAAGTTATTTCATGTATATTAAATTGCAAAACTTCCGATACAACGCTATTGAAAATAGTACGAGTTACTACAGTGTGAAGCGGTTTCTTGTACAAATGAGTACTAATTCAAGCGAGCGGCAATGACAATTATTTATGATCTCTCTGTACTGCACACTCGCCTAACAATATTAGTTCTATAAGTCGCACAATAGAATAGATTTTGTGAACGCGTACTCAAACCCTGTACACGAAAATTAATTTTATTTAAAAGATATGGACATTCGACGTTATTATGCAAAATATGATATAGATATCTAATGCCGGAACTAGTACACCTGCTATTAAGATAAAATAAAACAAATTTTATGAATTTCACTTTTTAATTATCACTGTAACGAGTCGTTAGCTATCAACAATGGATATAAAAGTAATATAATAGATAACATTTTAAATAAAAAACTCCGTACAAAAGCCATATCACAAGTTTACCCAATATTAAATAATAACACCCAAAAATTTAAAATGATCACGTTTATAGGCTCTTCAAGCACAAAAATTTGTAAATATTTAAGAAAGTTTGACATTAATACAGCGTTTAAAACTAATAACAATTTATCCAAATTTATAAAAAACAATAAGGATTTAACAAACAACAATAAAAAGTCAGGGGTCTATGAGTTAACCTGCGGTAGTTGCCCTATGACTTATATCGGACAGACAGGCAGATCGTTTGAAGTACGCGTCAAAGAACATTTTTCTTCATTTAGAAATAATAAAAGTGACTCTTCATATGCGTCTCATATCAATTCAACGAACCACATTTTTAACAAAGAATTTAAAATATTACATATAGAAAATAAGGGCAAAAAACTTAATTTATTAGAGTCACTGGAAATCAATAAAATAAAGAGAACTGACAAGATCTTAAATGATCAATTAGAAACAAATAATTCACCCTTACTTAATCTATTTATTTGATTTGCTGACAGTTACATAGTGTATAGTATTTTTGTATTTTTCCATAGAATTCTTTATCCCTGTAATATAATGTAAACCTTTAGTTTTATTACTTAAGAACTGTACATTTTTTTATAAACCGTAGCGAAAGTTTTGTATAGACATCCCGTAATAAAAAGCACCCATCCCTCTGACTATTTTTTAAAATAAAACATGTGTTTTTGCTCGTTACTGTTTACTTGTGTTTAATATAAAAAATATTTTGTAAATAAGTTAGTTATATGTCTGACGAAGCCCAGGTTGGTGCGAAACGACTCGTTACAGTGATAATTAAAAAGTGAAATTCATAAAATTTGTTTTATTTTATCTTAATAGTTATAATGGAATTTCATCAAGTAAAGGCCGAAACAATCATATAGTACACCTGCCTTCAAGCGAGGCGATCTTAAAGTTGTCCAACATTATTTGATAATGGCAGGCAAGATCGCACTTATATGCACTTTGTAATAGGACGCCAGACCAATGACCCATATTCTAATTTAGATCCAACGAACGTGTCCCGAGTTGTAAAGTAATTTTAAACACTTAGTGTCCCGAAAATCGAGGCCATTTCTATATATAAATCCATAGCTATGACAAGCATTGCTTACTATTTGGATAATATGCTCGATTAAAACAAATTCCCTAGATCTTTATGTGTCTCAGAACAATAACGTAATTTGCCATTAATGCTATAACCATAATTTATGATCACATGCTTCCTTGAAAATGTCATAATCCTGCATTCATGTTTAAAGACAGACGATTTTCTCTCATTCAAATTCCTTTGCAAAGATATGCATTAGATTATCCAGTAGAAGTAGTGTTTTGGAGGAATATTGGATCCTTCTAGTATTCCACCTGCTGGATCTTTCATACAAGTGTTCTATATATTCTAGTTGAGACACCAGTCGTATTTTGTAGTGCTATCGCCAAATGTGAAACTTTTTGCTACCGGTAAACGTAACAATAAATGGTTAACGCGAAATTGGCTCCTAAATTTTACAAAATTTAGTAGTGCTCCTGGGACTTACCTTGGTAAGCGAGATGCAGCTAATACAAAACCAACGAGACAGATCTAGGCTAGTCAGTAAAGACGGTCTTGCGGTTTCCTTTGATACGTTGGCAAAAATTATTCAACTCGAAAATGGGAAAAAGGACGCCACCGTGTATGGTCTACGCCACACGGAACTCGTTGATGATATTATAAACCTACCAGTTGATATTAAAAGATTAAAAGGAATATGGTTTGTAAAAGAAGCTACTAAATTTATTGCTTTTATAAACAACATCAACATAGAAAACAATTGCTTACTTAAACTATGACAAGTTAATAAACAAATCGTCTATGAAGTTCAAAAGTTAATCCTTTAAACAGTGTTGAACGAACAAAATAAGAAAAAGAAAATAAATATTTGGCACAGCCTCTATTTTAAAACTAAAACAAATAAGCTGCTGAGATCTTATGCGCTTCCCCTTTACAACAATTATAGAAATTTATCTAATCGGCGCTAACTAAAAACAAATATATTATATGGTAAAACATAAACCAGATATAAACTAAATTTTAAATCATCATGGGGGCAAAGAGAAGAAAAAAGCTACAAATCATAAGTAAGTTAGTTTATTGCAAAGTCGAATCTAAATTTAAATATTATACACAAAAGTGAAATTACTTCACAGGAAGGAAAAGGAATTACAGCTATTACAATTAACTAGCGATGCTAAAAAAAATGAAAATGAAATCCGACTTAAAAATTTGCAATCACAAATTTACCGCGAAAATGTATAATTAAATATTTAACAAAAAGAACAGAAATTATTAAATTAATATATCCTAATTACACAATCGGTATATGAAAATTACGAAAGCAAAAATTAATATCTCTAATTAACGATTTTATATAAGAAAATTTGTTCATTGAGTCATTACACAAAGTGGAAACGTTACACTACCCAAAATGACCGTCGTAAATGTCTTTCTTCGAGTTACTTGACTTAGTAGTTAAAAGGAGTTCCAGATTAATGAATTACGATATTTTTCGAAACACACAACATATAAAGGTTACACTTATCTGTTACCGAAGATTTGCAGATCTTTTAACCGGACATGTTCCCTGCTTTAAGTCTACTACGGGCTCGAACAACCACGTGGCCAGATGTCGGAAGTTAATCTACTCACATCGGCGTGACCTCGCTGAATTTTTGCACCCTAATTAGCTAGGGATATTCTTGACACCCTATAGAAAAAGATAGGAATCTTAGTCATAAAATATACAGTTAAGGGGGCTAATAATGTTGAAAAGGATTTCGTAATTTACCAAGTAGAAATCTTGAGATTCTGTTGCATTTGCCGTTAAATTAGTCGACCAAAATCGGAAACTTAATTATACAATTTGCACATTACATGCACCTTCAAAAGTGTTTAAGAACATTTTTTTTTCCAGAAAAGAAGCCAATGAAATGTTAAAATCGGTGTATGACGATAATGTTGTGACTGTGAAGACTGTTTACAAGTGGCATGAGCGATTTAAAAGGGGAAATGAGTCGGCTGAAGACGAGGAACGGAAGGGATGTCATTCGAGCTCAAAAAACAGATGAAAAGGTGTAAATGGTGGCAAAAATGGTTCGTTCAAACAGGTGATTGACTATTCGAGAGCTTTCCAAAAAACTGAACATCTTGTACGGGTCTGTGCAAAGCATTTAACTGACGCGAAATGGGGCGGGTGAGTGCGGAATTTGTTCCAAAACTTTTGACTGACGAACAGAAGGGATATCGTGTGTCAGTTTGCATGGAATTGAAAGATTATCTTGATGCAGATCCGGACTTCAGGGAAAAAATTATAACGGCAGATGAAGGTTGGGTATAAGACAATGATGCTGAGACATAAATTCAGGGTCCTCCTCGCCCTGGAAACGCACGTCAAAGTCGAACATTAAGGACATGCTTATTGTTTTTTTTTAATAGTGAGGGCATAGTGAAGTTAGAGTTCGTTCCAAGGGGACAACTGTAAATTACGAATATTACAAGGGCGTGCTGTAACGTTTGCAAAACGATGGGCCAATGGCTTCCTCTTTTATCTCAACAACGCGCCATGTTTTCTGAATCGAGGAAAAGAAGTTCCTGTCTGTCCACATCCGCCTTACTCTCCGGATTTAGCACCATGTGACTTCTGGCTCTTTCCAAGAATAAAAACCGTGCTAAAAGGAAAACGTTTTGATGCTATTACCAAGATTGTGACGGCTACAACGGAACAGCTGAAGGCCCTGAAGTCTTCCATAATGCTTCGCATCATGTAGTCAACGTAGGGACGAGTGGATCCAGTCGAGAAGAGTACTTTGAAGGAGATTAATTCAAATTTGATGTATGCTTATTACTTTATTCCTAATAAAACTATTCACCTTATTTTTTGGTCACACCTCGTATATGTACTGTTTGCAATCAAAAAATTTTTAATTATTATACAAACAAAGTTGAAACGTTATTTGGAAAAGTTTTTATATCAATAACATGATTTGTTGATTTATTTTATAGGCAAACTCGATTGGTAATAATCCACTTAACGTCGGACAACTGATGAAAAGTAATTTTAGATATAAATTGATCATAAATTAGCCGAACATTTTACTTTGTATTATACCTTGTATTAAATTTCCATGACAAGCAATTATGGTGTCATACTCGTTATTACTTGAAGATAACTAGTGATTACTTGCTAAATTTAATGACGTGTGAATAAATTGCTTTGTAGTTTATATTGTTTCCTTGCAGTTTCATAAGATTGTATTATGCAAAAGCATTTATAATTAATACACAATTTTTGCAATATGTAAAATTGAAGTTCGTAATTTAACAAAACTATTTACAAAGAACATATTTAATCTGTCAACATTTTCGTAACTGATTTATAAGGGAAGATCCTGAACCTGGAAATTCCAAAAATTATGAAATTTTGGGAACATGTACATCACATATAGGTATGTACAAGGTTTTTTTTTTCTTCAGAAAAAGACTGAGTGGGTGAAATGGATTTTAGAAAATTGGAGAATTTCCATTCTGCCTCCGCGCATAACACGTTAACGGTAAGAGGTAGAGAAAAGTTTCAATACAAAAAATGTTTGTTTGAATGAGTTTTATTAAGCAGCCAGGAAAAACATTTACTGTATTTTTTTTTCTTTATATTAGATTGTTTCTTATCTAAAAGATGCAGCTTATCGGACGAAAGAAGCTACATTAGACCAGTAAATAGTAGATATGTAAACAAGTATTTTGTCAAGAAAATAGGCTGGCTGACAATGAATGAGATAAGCAAGTTAGTCAATTAAATATTTTAAGTTTACGTAAACGGTAAATAAAATTCAGCAAAAGTTTCTTGTTGTTATGCAAAGACAAATTGAAACATTAAATTTTCACCCTGAAATAAATAGTAAATTAGGCTGTCAGAAGCATAAAAGATTTTATGAAATATTCTCAATTATATAGAAATTCTAAAATTTCATACGGACGGATATTTTTTGACCAATTTTAGTACAGGTGTTGCACAACTGAAAGGCAACAATTGATTCAGATTTTGGGGACATATATAAAGTATATTTTCAAATTTCAATGTTTTGTGGAAGAACTCGGAAACTACAGTTAATTTAGCGAATTACAAGTAGGCCGAATTATTGGTGCAAGAGAAGTCGATTAGTCTTTTACCGATATTAGTAACAGTCTAAATTTAAATTCGTCTACCTTCATAAGTGTAAATTTAGATCTATGAGATGTTGATTGTGGTTTCAGAATGAATGGGAACTTTGATAAAATGATAGGTGGAATCATCGCAAGAACAACAGCACGTTAAGGACTCTTGGTTTCCAACTACCAGGTCGGCCGTTAAAGTTTGGTTAATCGACAAAGAACACTTAGTTACCATTTGAACAATCTATTGAAAAATAAGTTATCTTAGACATCAGTCTTAGTGGTCGCACCTTGTGCTATTACTTTCTGCTAAACATCGTATACAACGTTTAAACTGTTGTAGGCGAAGACTCCAGCATAACATCGAGTAGCTAAGGACTATCTTCAGTGACGAATTTAGATTGCCTTTGGGAATGTATGATGGTCGTTAACTGGTCAACCGAAATCGCAAAAAAGGCAGCTTCTTCAATTTTCTGTTTTCCAAACTGGCGAAGTTATGGTATTTGGCACCGTTACCATCTTGTGTTCATCAGATGTACTCTAACAGCCTAGTATTACCTATAATTGTTGAATATCTTCTTCTATCTGATCTTCACAAGCTAGAGAATTTGATTTTTAAACGAAAAAATATGTGTTTCCATCTACTAAAGATTGCCCTAAATTTATTTGAGGAGATTTATGTCAATCTTTTGCCATGCCTACTAACTCTTCCCAAATTTCTCGTATAAAACGCGTATAGAACATTTTCGGTAGATGATAAGTAAGTCGGCATGTCAATGAGGGACAGGCTGCCTAAGATACGAGATTACATTGATCGTTTATTGGAAGACATGTTACGACGTGTCAATGAGTATGTAAATATCTGTCGAACGGGTACACTTTAGAGGTCGCCGAGGCACATACAAACACATACTATTTCAAGAAGATTAAACATAGACGGCATACTATACAAATAAAGACATCTTCGATAAAGTAACACAATATAGACACGACTTATATTACAGACTGAAAGTTGGCGATATTGTAAAAAAGTTCCAAGGACAGAATATTTTTAGAAGTCGTTTACAAATCATCCTAGTGACTGTCAACAAAGATATATAGCACAGTTAAACTGAAGGTTAGAGGCCAGAATAGAGGAGTACTTACTCACTATATAGAACAAACAACCAACTTTATTTATAATACAAGATACTCTACTGACAGGAAACACAATAGATTTCGATGAAGTAAAAACTAATAGAAAAACGTATTTATCCTGAGACCTACAGAAATTTATAAAAAATCCGAGAGTTTAAAGTAAAGAAACGATGTAGTTTCCTTTTCCAAGTAATCTCTCGTAGTGTTGTACGAGTCTTCATCTGCACAGATGACTCCTAACTATGACCATCATTAGGGCCTCTCGTATAGCTCCTACATTACCCTCAGTCACTAAGTTGACCGGGAAATCTTTAGGAACTATTGCAGCCTTAATACCTTTCAGAGCTGCTTTGTAACTCACGCCCGAAGCAGAAAACTTCGTGCGCTTAGTTACTTTATCCTCAGGAGCGCTTCTAGCCGACACGGTTCGCTTAACGGCCAGTGTTGGCTTAGGTTCTCCCAGAGGTTCTTTTTGGGAAAGGGGGAGCCTTATTTTGCTCGTATCCACCCCCTGTATGGAAGAAGTATGAGGTCAATGCCCCCAGAGCTTCCATTACAGGCACAAGGCGTAAACACAAGGGGGTGCCGTCTAGTGCCCCCAGGGGAACGTTTGAGACCACATATACCCCAGTGGCCATTCAGCTCTAAGCACGTTGCCTTACACCGTAGCTTGGGAGAGCTGGTCCGCGGCGACAGCTTTCGCTAAGGATTAAAAGGTTTTTAGACCTATCCATCCCGCTTATGACTGCCACTAATCAGGTCCCCAAGAGAGACCTGACCGTCCCCTTATTCGCCACCTAGGGACGCGCCTGGTGGGTAGCTCAACCCCCGCGGAAGAGGTCCGCGAATAGGGAAACGATGTTTAGCGCTCAAACTGTAAATAAGCTAAGCGAAGTATAATTAACAGAGACCGGGCACGAGAGGCCCATGACTCATCGCCCACGGGCGTACTATTGAAAATCTGTATTTTTAAAGAGTTTACAATTTTATTTAACTTGATTAATTATTAGAAAATAAAACACTTGGCTTAGTTTCACGACTTCTTTAATTAGATATACTAACAATTGTTTCGGCTATTAGGCCATTATCAAAGAGCTATCTAAAACTAAACTTACTCTACTTAAGGTTAACTTATATACCTGTGTTCATTATGGGTGGGAGAATGAGGGTAATTGATATTTAAAATTGCATCGATATAGGGGGTATTTATGAATTCTAATTGTGTGTCGTGAAACTAAGCCAAGTGTTTTATTTTCTAATAATTAATCAAGTTATTACAAGAATGTTTCACCAAGAAATATCTGCGAAGTCAACCAATGAAATTTTATTTATATAATTGAAAACTAACTGGTGGTGATCTATAAAATACGAAATACATTTTTATTTGTTCAAGTTGAGTATTTATATAAACAAGTAATACTTTCTCAAGGTTCTCTTCTGTAAAATTTGTTCTCTTTGAATGAAATACATCCTTGTAGATAGAAAACCTCCATTCTACATCACAACTGGTTATAGGTACATACTGGAAATATTCTTTTATTTCAGTGTATATAGCAGTTAGATTTTGAAGCATTTGCCGCAATGTTATTAAATCTGGATTCCTATTAAAAACTGCGTCAAACTTTTGCCGAAGGCCACATCCGCAGTCACTTGGAATATTTTCCAAATTATTAATAGCCAAATCTAATGTGGTTAATCCATCACTTAATTTGAGATTTAGATTTTCAAAATAAGTGATTACTTTTGGCAAATTTCTAAAGTGTTTCTGAAGAAAGTACAACTGATTTTTTAAATTTGGAATTTGTATTAGTTTCTTGCACTCAGAAATACTTCGAGCATCGTTATTTAAACGTAACGAAATTTTGTAAACTATTGAAATTATCTGCATAAAAACTAGTAGCTTCCAACTATGTTCCTCATCTAGTTATTACTGGAGAGGGAGGCAGTGACAAAGATGGAAGTTTTTCTCCTCTCAATGGTGCTTTTCTGAAAACTTTTTTAAAAGCGGATACAAGTCTATCAACTTCCGGAAAGTTGTCTCTGATATATTCACAGATTCTGTGGAGAGCATGTGCTACACACGTAATATGCAGCATATTAGAATATGTCTCCTTTAATGGTGTGCCTGTTTTTAACATATATGTAGTACTATCACTGACAAATAAAAGTATTTTTTCTTTGTACCTGTCGTCCGAATGAAGAATTTAGTGCATATTCTCGTCAATGGTTTTAGGTTACTCTTTCGGCATCAACTGTATTTATACCTTTTGTTGCTATTACATATGCGTTATATTGAATAGTTGGATGTAGTACACCAGCTACAACATTTACCAACAGCGTCCTAATATATCGAGACCTTCCTCGGTACTCATCCATAGGTACTGATTTGAAGGATGGCTTCTAATGCGTTCTACTGCTTTCGTGTGGCACTTAGAAACATAATATTTGCGTAAGGTAGATTCATAAGGAACATTTCGACCAGTATATTATTGGAGAAATTAATTTTTGAAGGTGGGATTGATAAGTTTATTTAATGGAATATTTGCCGCCATTAAATTTTCACAGAGTTCTTCGTTAAAATTGTCAGATTCCAGCGGGTTTAATTTCCGTGTATGTGTCTGCGATGCTACCTAACATTTTACGTGCGATTTCTTGGAATTTTTTACGATATTTCAGAGACCTTGCAATAAATTTCGAAAAAACTGGGAATGGAATTTCAATCAGTTTGACCCTTAATCTAACTCGCCATTGTTTCACGATGTCATTTTTGACGTTGTTATTTATCTTACGAAATATAAAAACATAAATAAAATAAATTATAAAAACTCCTCACGCTATCTACGCCCATGAAGAAAAGAATTTATCTGTAAAATTGGAGTAATTGCGTCACAATTCAACGACAAAAAGCAGATGCTCGGTTAACCAAATGAATAGTGCTATTCAATAACTGTGTTGTACTTAGATGTTATAAATTATTCATATGGTCCATCGTAATTTCGGCCTTCCGTGTTCGGTCCCTAATAATTAGCAGCAAAGCAACAAATAGCTATAAACAAAGTGATGTCGTCGCACCTGCAGATGGCAATAGAGAAACAAACAATTAAAAACCGTATGACGTCGCTGAACTCGCAATATGCTGTATTGGTGTGACACCACATTGCGTAAAGTTAGTTTCCATTATCCAAACAATTTTTTTTTACATGTGTTTTTGCTATTTATCGGAAGTTTATTAGTGTTTACTTAAAAACTGTTGTGTTTGTGTGAAATGTGATAATTGTGGTTCACATAGCAAACGACTGCCTCAGAAGAAGTTTCACTGGTGTGATCCACGAGCTGGCAAGACAACACCTGTAGCACTGGACTGGTTGAAAAATTTAGATATTAGTGTGTAATGTTATGTTCGAAAATTTCCTAGAGACCATTCGGGAATTTTTTATTGAATTTATTTCGTTACTTGCTTGCGTTCAGTCAACATAGGCCTTTCATATTTCACCTTTTTCGTTTATTATTATTTTATTTATTTTTGTTATTAATTATCAATCAATCAATAATTTATAATGGATTTTCAACATGTATCTGCCAGTCAATTAATTAATTATCAATCGTTTTGGGCATCTTCAAACTTGGTTTATTCTTAAAAATTTATTTATGTACTAATATTTTGGTTGTCACTATATACTCGATATATTTTCCTGTTTTTTTTTATATACCTGGACGCTGTCCGACATCTTGGAAATTAATGTGCTTAGTCATGGTCGTTTATTTCTACCTTTAATTAAATTTTTGGTACTCTGTAATCAATTCTTTTATTGTGTTTATTTTTCTTTGAATTTTGCGTAACCATTTGGGAGCTTAGTTTGTCTGATTTAGCAAATTTTAACGAAATTCTTGCGTACATTTTCTCTTTTGCGCTTGTGGCGCCATCTTCACCACTTTTGGTGTATCTTCCATTTACAGTTTTCTTGACTTTTGTTTAGTTAATTAATTTGCCATTTAACCTTAATTTCGGTGTTTTAATTATCGTACTTTCGCTTAATAGCTTTGTTGTTCTCTCCTACACCTTGTTGGGGTTTATGGTAAATTAATTCCTTGTCTTTTTAAATTTACCGATCAACGGTCTTGTGTGACGTATATCGGACGTTGAACGTTTCATGCTAAATTCTATCGTCCGGCACTTCGTTCAGAACGTTACCGATTATAGGTCGTGTTTTTGTTTTTGTGAGTGAATTTAGACTTGCGGTAAGAGATATTATTTTCTTTTGAATTTTTGCTTATTCGTTTCTTTCATCCTTCTTAGGATATATTTTGGGGTTACCTCCCAACTTTGAAGAAATTAAACCAATTTTACTTCGAAATCTCAACGAGGACCACACCAGGTGGTGGGCTGTTTTTTTTGCACACGCAATTTTTCGACGCAGTGGAGCATCTTTATCCATCGTTCTTCTTTTGGAGGAAATCCGTGCATTAAACCACTATCTACATACGAGGGTGAAATTGGGAACGGCGAGACTACCTTTTTTTTTGAATTTTCAAACAAATGTTCACGACGATTCAAGATGGCGGCGGACCCACGCTACTTAGCGTGCCTTATGGCGGCGTAATCGCAGTAATGCTATAGTTTGCGAAATATTGGAAAAGGACAGTACGTACAACACCTGAGAAGGCAATCTCAAATAAGGTTTGGAAGTTTTGGTCAATTTAGGGGACGATATCGAGAACTTGGTTAGAAGAAGGTTTTGATAATATAATTTTATTTTTTTATAATTAAATCTTTGCAAATTCTATTAATTAATCTAAATTTCAATACGTTTACACCTAAGTAAGATTTTAGAGAAGCCGTTCTCTCAGTCTGAAGCAGACGTTGTTATGTTTTCATTGCATTTTTATTGGTATCGTAGAACCCTGATTGTGTTATCGGGTTAGTTTCTCTCGAGATTTATTTTTACTAGACTTAGTTCTGGTTTGATTACTGTATCCTTTACTTTACCTGCTTAACAACGATTTATTGCTTATCTGAGACTTTACTTAGTTTTTGATTAAATACCTTTAATAGCTTTCGAGGCTAATTGCTTATAATTTTTAACAGTTAGAGGCTAGAACACCTGGTTTCTAGCATCCGTTTAGTATTTTATAATCAAGCTGGTCGTCAGCTTCACTGATAATCAGATGCAGATTTTGTAGAGCTATTTTTTACGTGGAAAGTTCCTTCAGACGGGCCTACGTTTTGTTATCTTCAATAACTTGGGGGAACGACTCTCATTAATATCTCATATTTTAAACTGTATATTCTTATCGTAAAGAACCGTAAAATTTCGTATACTTAATTTGTGTTCTGCTTAATCTCAAGTTGGGATTGTGTCCCAGCAAATTCAATTTTATCAATATATTAATATCTGTATATACAGGGTGTCAACCCGACGAGTGAATTTTGTCAATAGAAGTTCACTGTTTTACGCCTGGTGCGTTACTCTTGTTTATTATATTTAATTAAAAAAAAACTGAGAGCCTTGATTAATTGTTTTCGTTCTCATATAAGTCACTAGCTTAAGTACAGTTTTGGCCTTTATATTTTGAAATTATATATCTTATTATTTGTTTGTTAACTTCTTAAATTTAAATTTTGGCAAACTTTGATTTATTCTGTTAGTCTATTGATAACTTGTGTTCTACGATAACTGATATCTAATCTTTTAATATATTGAACCTACTTCTTGTTAATAAACTTTGTTATTGTTTACATCTTGTGTGTGTTTGATTTCTTACCTACAAGTGTTGTGAAAAGCAAAGGTTCGTTTATATCTGCAACAAGTAATAAGGGGCTGTCTCTCTGGTTTATTTTGAAGCTACCAGTGTCCCACCCGCTTCCGTTTCCGAGGTTTCTCTGCGGGTTGAAAACGGTGGCGTCATAACCTACATCAAGCGACCTTTGGACTCGCGACACTCTTCGTTACTAGACTGAGTTAGCCGGCAGAGTACTTTCCTGGGGACGTCCATTTTCAGGTAGGTTCAGGCCAGAGGGGGAGAGCAAGCAGAACCTCGCGCAACCTCCTTATTACTTGCGTCATTTTATTTTGGTCGCGTTGTGGTAGCAGTAAATTACTTTTATGATTTGCTTTTTGTCATAAAAGTTATTTATATATCAATTTTTAGTTATCGTTTTTTCAACATCCCTTCTCATACGAAATAAATAAATAAATCAATTAGCATAGTGTACATACATATACATATTTCTTGACATTGGCTATATATTATCAAATGGATGATAATAATTTTTTTATTATAATCATTAACATCGGCTATATTCTATATATTCCCAACTCAATTTAAAATATTGGTAATGCTTATGTACTAAACAAAAGATTGGAATTTAAAACAACTAATGAGTTGTTTTATTTCAATTATGTTTAATAATCGAATTCAATAAATCGTTTTTAAAGTTAATGGAAAAAGTTAGACAATACGCGTTCTCCAATTTCGTCCAGAGTTTTTATACCTTAAATATCGCACAGACAGATGAAACTAATAAATAATTATCTGTTATTGCCGCAAAGCATGTCTTCACGATACCGTAGTGGAAAGCATTCTTCTGATAGATGTTATTGTGTCTATTTGTACAGTGGGAACAATAGACCATTTGCTTTCGTCGGTATTATACTTAGGAATTTATTGATACCGTTACAGTAAAGTAATTGTATGTATATGTTCTATTCTTAAATATAGTTGCAGACGTTGCAGTGATTATATCAAAAGTTTAAATTTTTAAACATTGTACAAAAATAAATCTAAAACAATCACATATTATGCTCATAAATAAGTGATTTGTTTTAAAACATACGAGGAGCAATCAAAATTATAATTGCAAACGTTACTAACTACATGTAGCAGGCAATAGTTTTCTGTGGCAGCTCGTGAGTTATGAAAGAGGGTGGGCGCAAAAAAAACTTACCTATTTTTTGTACATAAAATGCATTCTCCTATTCCTTATGCTGGAAAAGACGTCTATGACATTTTCGTCAAAATCCAGGATAGACTGGATGAACTTCTTTTCTATTGATAGGACAGCCAATTCGTTGAGTCGACGTCTGACATTATGCTTCTCAGAAGAGTTTTAATGCGTTTGAGGGTGGAAAAGCATCTTTCACGTTCTGCTGTCGACATGGGCTTTGTACAAATAATATCCAACAGTTTGTAGTATGTTTCCGTCAAAACCTTTTTTAGGTTGTTTTTTGTTAGGAATACTAAAAGTGACAAAACACTACTTATGTCATCGCGCTCAAAACTTTTTTTTTTTTCAATTTTACATTGTCTAACATAGGATAAGATTTCACAGTTTTATCAAATTTTTTTGTGGAAATGAATGACTATAAGTTTTAAAATTTTTAAAATCAAATAATTTTGCTGCACATAAGTGATCCCTTATGTGCAGTAAAATAAAATCGGTCGCTAATTTGGCTTAAAATAGTGTCACATACTTGCTTTGCAATAACAGCTCTGTAATCTCCAGCTGTCGTTTTTCGTCTTTTCCCTGCTGGTTGTACATTATTTTGTTCTTGATTGTCATTGTCAGTAGAATTTCTTAAACTTCTAATATGAATAATTTGCTGTTGAATGTTCAATTGCCTTTTGCAGTTGAGCACTGTCAATCATACGCATTTGAGCCTGATTAAATAATATTTCAACATGTGGTATGACGAACTGAAATATTTTCAACCAGTAGAGAAATTCCGGTCAATTCAAATGTCTGAATAAACTACTTGCTTCACTAATAGTAATTGAATCCACCCCATCTTCGTAAATAAGTTTGTCTAAACATTCTTTGAAAGAATCCTGGTGTTCTAATAATGTGTTCACAGTTCGACTTTTGAAAATCCAGCGTGTAGAAGCAGCGCGTGGCAATCTACGTTTGACTATTTCATCAAGAATTACCGTTCGTTTTGGCGATCGAGAAAAAAATTTGAAAATGACTGCAAATTTGCAAAGAAAATTTTTACATTTTTATTGCACTGTGCCGCTTTGTTCAATAATTAAATTAAATTGATGCGCGTAACAGTGAATATAATCTGCATGTGGAAATGTACTTTTGATAATAGCTTGGACACCATTTGTCTTACCACTCATCACGAACGCCCTATCGTAACTTTAAGCGATTAGTTTATTGTTATCAGACCCAGAAGGAGAATTTAAAATAGTTTGCAATGCATTCAGCAATGTTTTTGCTAATACATCAGCATTATGTCCACCCGGCTTAAAAAAGACTAAAAGCATTCAAAAATTTGTCCATTAAACACGTATCGAATAATAACAACAATTTGCTGATTATTAGAGGTGCCTGTAGTTTCATCGGCCTCCAAAGCAATGAAATTTGCAAATTTAATTTCTTTTAATATTTCCTGCTTGTAAATTTGCCACATTGCATCTAGCAATTCTTTCTGAGGCGCCTTTAAACACTTGTGAACCTTTCATATGTATTGTAAGCACATCGTCTAATTCAGCTGCAAAGCTGATTAAGCCTACATAAGTACCTGGATTTTCCGACGTCATTGTCTCATCATGGCCTCGAACGATAATTCAAACGCTCTACGAAATTTTATACACATAATGAATCGGCGCAAAATATGACGATTTTTTTACACATCTTCGTTGTACTTAATTTTATGTCGCAAATAATCACTGTCTAACTATTCACGTATATCCACTTTGCCTAGAACACTAAAATCCGCACATGCTTTCATGTGAGAAACGGAACTTTCGTGTTGCTATGCCCTCTCTGCGATATGATTTAAATCGTTTAACCCTTGTTTATTCCACGCACTAACCTCTTTCTTAAAAAATAAGCAGATAAAACAAAATAGTTTATTTGTTAGTAAACATCCGCACATCCACTCATATTTTTCATATATATTTTTATTAAATACTCTATTGTAAGTTCGAATTTTACTTGTGGAAGTGTAGTTTATTTGAAGATCAGGAATAGGCTCTCCTTTCTTCTTAATTAAAAGTTTTTTCCCAAATGACAGCGTGTTTTTTAAAAGATGTTGAACACTGTTCACTTCCATCATTAATAATAAACGTCACTTCAAGCCTTTGAAATCATACACGTTCGGTACGCGCCGAAAACAATACAGTCACAATGCATGCAAGACGTTAACTGGAGTCGGGCTATTTTTTGCCCCAAACCGACGGCATGAGCGCATATGGCGAAGATAAGCGGAGTCGATCGTTTCCTATTCGGAATAGGTACATCTGAAATCGTGCCTCGGAACACAGTTTTGAGCTTTGGCATAGTGTCTATTTTGCGGAAGGAAACTTTGGTGTATTCGTTATAAAAATACGTAAAAACAATAAAATAATGCACTGAATTACATGCGAATTTCTTTCTGTGTTTATCTTGGTGGTTGGGTGGGCACGTGCCCACTCAACAGAGAAATAGAAAGACTTTTATAAAACCTATTAGTTTTTATAAGTCTTTCTATCACAGTAGATTATTTTCTGTTTCCAAACTTATTCTATTTCGCCTCTATTTATTTTTTGGTTCTGTGATGACTTATACAAGGTTGGTACATGTTGCGGATTGCTGAAGCGCCTCGGTTAAGGTTGGACTACTTTGGTACAAGAATCTGCCGGATGTTATGAATTGAATATTTGCCATTGTGGTTAAGTTTGCATATAAAATAATATATAAAAGTTAAACTTCCCGTGTATACGATAATCTTATATAATTATTGATTTGTTCAAGTTCAATGCAGGTTGCGTATAAATATTGCTGTTTAGATATATGAATATGCCAATGAGACTAATGATTAAACTCAAATAAAAAAAAATTATTTAACATATGTTTTTTTACTTAATCTGACTGTAAGTTAGGCAATATTTTAGCTCTAAAGTATTTATATTATATTATATATATATATATATATATATATATATATATATATATATATATACATATATATATTGTTGTGAGTCAATTTTCTTAATTAATTAATTCTTTTCTAATAAGATATCGGTTTCAAGAATGTTATATCTTGAATGTTCAGATTTGTGAAGTATTACTTTATAGTAAGAATTTTGTAATTTTGGTATGGGTTCATAATTGGTTTTGAAATCATGATACCATATAATATTGTATGTTATATTTAATTTATGGTTATGTTTTGCTTATTAGTAAATTTACTTCGACTTATTTTTGCGAGGATTTTAGATTTTTAAAACCAACTATGTTCTATCTTTCTTTTGAGCAAATATCTGTAAATTTTGTTATTTGTTTGACTTATGTGAACTTCATTTACAAGATTTGTAATTGAGATTACGTGGGTGGATTTTCTTATAATATTATCTTTTATATTATTTTAGAAACCTTTGTATAAATTTCTTAGAATATCTGATTTATACTTTTACAAAATTTCTGATGGGAGTCTTGACGACGAAAAACATTATTATTGATATTATTTTTCTGACGGAGATAAAAAGATTTTTATCTGCATATTATAAATTTAGTTTTATCATTATTCCGATTATATACCGTATATAATATGTTTATGGACATTTATTGTATATAAAGAAGTGATATAATAAGTACTCTGGATGTATTATCCATATAAGGAGAACATAGATATGCATGTGATTACTGAAGAATAGATTTATATGAAAGGAACGCTCTTAAAGAAGAAATCATATTTCCTTTGAATTATTTTGGTATAAGAACATCTCTTCAGGAACTTAGACTGAACATAACCTGGTGGGAGATTCTGCAAAATTGTATCATAAGCATCGCAGCGACTAGGATAGTATCCAGTAGTTTGAATTAAGCAATTGGCAGCCAATCTTGATGTTATAATTGGAAACTTTCCTGAGAACTTCATCCAAAGAAGATAATGAAATTGTAAATTACAAAATTTAACGCATTTATCAGGTATTTAAGTGAAATTGTAATATATAAATTTGTTAAAGATATAACATTACTCGAAGTCACTTATCTATATAACATTTACTCACGTCATCTCAAACGTCATTTTACTTTGCTTTTAAATGTCAGATTTGGTAATTATATTTGGAAATTTTTAAACTTAGTCAATTTAGAACTTGACATACGGACAAGTTTTCTAGAATTTGTATAGGCAATCCATTTCATATTATTAAACGAATGTTAGCACAATATCATATTATATTACGTACATAATTTTGTTTTTTTTTAAATGTCTCATTGAATTCTTTTTACTAATATCTTGTGATAATCAATATAACATTATTTAAATATATTTCTTTACATAAATTTTGACTTTTCTGTTTTATTTCATGTATTAGTAGATGTCTGTCTGTGTATCGAGAACTTGCTTCGAGACCCTTGAGATTGAGTAGTTTTCAGGCTTAATAAATATATTTATTTCTTATATTTAATATTAATGCATTATTGTCATCAGAACGTGAGGCTCTTCTCTGCTCAACCCCTTCGCATTATATCATTTTTGACGTCCGAACGTGGGGCAATTCTCCACGGCATTCGTCATATTATATCAATATATATATATAAATATATATATGTATATATATATATATATATATATATAATATTTTCGTGACCTTGGTATGATAAGGTAAACTTAATAAGTCGGCGATTAAAGGTCTGGTTCATTACTTCATAGTATATATATTTAAGACAACCCCACATGTTTCGGCAATAATGCCTTTGTCAAGGGAATAAAAAATATAAATATTTATAAATTTATATTTTTTATTCCCTTGACAAAGGTATCATTGCCGAAACATGTAGGGTTGTTTTAAATATATATACTATGAAGTAATGAACCAGACCTTTAATCGCCGACTTATTAAGTTTACCTTTATATATATATATATATATATATATATATATATATATATATATATATATATATATATATATGGTAAACTTAATCAGTAGGCGATTAAAGGTCTGTATATTACTTCAAAATATATGTATTTAAAAAACTCTACATGTTTCGGCTGTATACGCCTTTTTCAAGAGAATACAAAATATGAATATATTCATATTTTGTATTCTCTTGAAAAAGGCGTATACAGCCGAAAAACGAAAAACATGTAGAGTTTTTTAAATACATATATTTTGAAGTAATATACAGACCTTTAATCGCCTACTGATTAAGTTTACCATATCATACCAAGGTCACGAAGTTATTATATATATATATATATATATATATATATATATATACAAGGTGGCGCAAAAGTCCCGCTACCATTTTGATTGCCTATAACTTTGTTGAAAGAAAAGATAAGTAAGTTTGGTTTTCATAAAAAGTTAATTTGCTCTTTACATTTTTTTTCGTTATGATTGGAAAATTATATCGGATAAATGGTGACCGCGATTCGGTATGCAACTTTCGGCTCTTTTTAAGGCATTTTTCATGACATCCTGCAACATCTCAGGCTGAATTTCTTCAATTTCTTGACGAATATTCTCTATAAGATGTTGAATCGTTTGGGGCTTATTCACATAAACTTTTGATTTTAAAGAACCCCATAAGAAAAAGTCAGGTGCAGCTAAATCCGGAGATCTGGCTGGCCATGCTAAATCGCCATTTCGCGAAATTAGTCTTCGTGGAAAAACGTCATTCAATAATTGAATTGTTGAACGAGCTGTGTGTGCTGTGGCCCCATCCTGCTGAAACCACATTTCCTCTAGTCCTTGCTCTTCCATTTTAGGCACAAGAAAATTTCGAATCATGTCTTGGTACCGTTCAGCAGTAACAGTAACTCCAACACCTTCGTCAGTTTCAAAAAAATAGGGACCAATGATGTTTCCAGCATGAATACCACACCATACAGTTGTTTTTTTGTGGATGCAATGACGTTTCATGAATTAATTGAGGATTCTGTGTCCCCCAAAACCGACTGTTCTGTTTATTGACGTGGCCACTGAGAAGAAAATGGGCTTCATCGCTCAATATCAATTTAGACGAAAAATCTTCAATTTCATCAGACAGCCTTAGGATTGCATTACTGTACTCAACTCGTTGATCATGATCTCTCGGTAGCAATTTATGGACTAATTGAATTTTGTACGGGAACATTTTCAAGTCAGTTTTCAAAATTCGCCTTAAACTGCGTGCAGACATGTGTAACTGGGAACCACGTCTCCGAATTGATGTTTATCAGAGCCACATTTTCAGCGTTACGAGACGTCCGTTGTCTTCCGGAACGAGGCCTGTCTGCTGTCGTACCGTACTGTCGAAAATTCGCATGTAAACGATAAATTGTGGTTTTGTGAGGCACTGGACGATTAGGATATTTTTGACGCAATTTCCGCTGAGTGGCAATAATGGAACTATTATTTTCAATAAATATTGTCACTATTTCTGCTCGTTCTTGTGGCGTATATTTATCCATAATAAAATTTGGACGTCTACACAACACAATGGTTAAAGCTAAACTGAACTAAACGTCACATAACCAAGATGGCGCGCAATCAAAATGGTAGCGGGACTTTTGCCCAACCCGATATATATATATATATATATATATATATATATATATATATATATATATATATATATATATATTGTTATAATATGACTAAAATTAATTTGAATACGTTGCAAAGTGATATTTAAATATAATTAAATGTTCTATACTTTTGGATAGACATTGCACAAGCAGGTAAAACTAAATTATAATACTACTGGCAAATTATACTGGTTGAAAGTTGTATATTGAAAAAATGCATATGCTTTTAGCGGCAAAAATATATCTTGATCAGAAGAATTTTTATACTTGCAGTTAATAATATCATAAAACAGGACTATTGGAGGTAGTTAAGGTATCTTAGGTGTCTGGTAATCATGATGATGATCTCTGCCAATGGAACAGAATTCGGGTTTATAACCAACAAAATCCCGTTTCGATTCCGATTTCTCGTGTGTTAGGATAATTAATTTTTTTACACGTGGATATAAATTTCACGTATCTAAATGTAAATTCTAAGGACGCTATCTAAAAATCTTGTAAAGGAACACTATTTGTCGATGGTTATTTTCCAAATCCTTGGTTTTGTGTTATTATTTTATGAATTTGTATTTATTAAATATTAATTAATATAAGTAGTTTAATTTCTCATTCTTCCAATATACCAAAAACAAATTAGCATATAGATGCGAGAGCTCGCATCAAGCGTTCTTACAAATAATACAAATCCGTATCTGTACACATGGACATACAGCACGTATTTACTGGCGTTAACTTCAACCACAGATGCATACGTCTCTGTCTAACGACTTTATCAATGCGGCTTTATGAAGTAACGACTGAAGTTCGCTTACCGGTCAAGTAGTGAATTTTGTCTGATCAAATGACACCAGATAACCTCGTGCCATCTGATGGACAAAACAGAGTACGCCGATGAAAGTGATTTCTTCTCGAATAACTAAGCTACTACAGAAGAAGAAAAAATACGCATATTACTGTAAGTCCATTAACTCGTAAATATCATTTAGTAAATATCATTCAAGATTTGTTTACAGATCTGTATATTGTCAAGAAGTGAACAGTCATAATTTCAAAAACTTTTTTAACTGATATTGATTTTGTTATATATTTTTGTGTTCGTTTTTCTTGTTCTCAATACAATTTACAAATTAGTTACAAAACTTCTTTGTTGCAAGAGTGGGTATTAAAATTCTATTTACTTTTACTAGACTAGTATGACTTCTTGTGAATATAATAGTAGTATTGGTCTCTACCGGTGATGGCCATTTTGGTATGTATCTCGAAAATTTACTTTGATTAACGATACGGGGCAACATTTATAATTATCAATTACACCCCGAGGTCTACTTAGATAGATAGTATGTAGGAAACAAGATCATCAAAGTGACCCGTGTTTTATTTTTTGTAGCTTTAGTAAAATATGGTGCGACGTTACAAGAAGTCTGTGGGTGCGCGAGAATCTAAAAATTATACTTTAGTGAAGCCCTGTAAAAATCACAGATAGGGAATTGAGCATAAATGCAGCAGCTTTAAACTATAAAATTCCCTTTGGCACCTTATACAACAAATATAAAGGCATGCATGGTTCTAGTCCGTGTGGACAGACGGTATTTACGCATGTAGAAGAAGTAACCATTTTAAGAGCAGCGGCCACTTGTGCTGACTATAGCTTTCCACTCACCACTTATGATCTTCGAATGTTTACGAAATTATATTTGGACCAACAAGGGAAAACAGTAACGAAGTTCTTAAACAATTTAGCCGGAATTGATTAGGCACTCAGCGTTCTAAAACGTCACAAAAATGGGTTTGGCCAAAGAATTGCAACAAACATTAAAAAAGCAAGAACTGTAGTGGATCGGGACTCATTAAACTCATATTTTGACAACCTTCAAAGGGAAGTAGCTGACATACCATCGTCACACATATTTAACTACGATGAGTCCAATCTATCAGATGATCCTAGGAAGAAAAAATGTCTTTACCGGCGGCGTGTAAAATATCCCGAAAAAGTTATGAATCGCTCCAAAAGTTGCAACACTATAATGATTTGCGGGTCTACCGATGCGACTTTATTGCCGCCTTATGTAATTTACAATTTGCATCTCTACGATACTTGGAAGGAAAGGGGCATTGTTGGTCATCCATGCTGTACCGAGTCATGCTGCAGTCGTTGTAGCAGATACAACAGAAGAATAAGTGGATGGATAGATCCACTTGCCTTCAGAGATTAGTTTATGACATTTTTCTTATCTCATGCTAATAGGCCTGAAGGACGAAAGGTACTGATTGGTGATAAGTTATCGTCTCATCTTGATGCAGATATATTAGAAAAATATGAATCTTACAACATAAGTTTCGTTTGCCTTGTGCCGAATTCCTCATACATCTGCCAACATCTAGACGTTAGTTTCCTTCTCCAATGAAAACCGCATGGCGCAAGACTCTCAAAGAATGGCGAAAATCCAAGCTGAGGGCAAGGACCGTACCAAAAGAAGCAATTTTTCTCAATGTTATCAAAACCCCCTTTAAGCAAAATCACACCACTGCACTTTGTAGGTAATTTTAAAAGTAATGAGTAGAGTAAGTATATTCTTTCTGTTTTGGCATCCCGTAAGAGGATTCTTTTATATTCAGTTAAAAAAGGGTTGTCGAAGCATCCTCATTCAGAGCATAAAGTTGACAAGCCAAATTTAATTTTTTTTCTCGGAAATGAGAAGCTTTTTTAAATTTTTTATCGTGCCGTTTTAATCAGTCCTCACTATAAATTTTTGTTCATATTTTTTACATTCAATAGGCATCCGATCGATTTTGTGCGGCGATTTGTTACCATGGATGAGACATCTCCCATTACACGTCAGAAACGAAACAGCAGTCGAAGCAGTGGGTGGAAGCCGGTGGTTCAGTGCCAAAGAAAGCGAAGTCGATCGGATCTGCGGGAAAGGTCATGGCCAGTGTGTTTTGGGATGCGAAAGGGATCTTTTTAATTGATTACCTTGAAAAGGGCAGAATATTACTCCAACCTTCTTGACAAGCTGGATGCCAAAATTCACAGGCCTGGCTTGAAGAAGATAAAAATCATGTTTCACCAGGACAACGCACCTGCTCACTAAAGTGTGTTGGCAATTGGAAAACTGCTGGATTTGGGGTATTATTTGTTCGGCTATTCTCCTGATTTGGCACCCTCAGACTTCCATCTGTTCCAAAACTTATAGAAATTTGTTTCAGGGAAGCGCTTCGCGTCCAATGAAGAAGTTGAGTGGGTCGTAGGTGGATATTTTCACAACCTTCCAGACTCTGAATTCCGGGAAGGAATACTGATGTTGGAGAAACGCTGGACCAAGTGTGTTGAAGTCAAGGAAGATTATGTAGAAAAATAAAATCATTTTTTAACTGAAAATCGCAGTCTTTCATTGTCAGGCAGAGAATTTTTCACCTTACCCTCGCATAGTTCGTGAATCTATAGAAATTTTAAACTATCACAATAATCTCAATCGTGATAACGGATGTCTTCTACACAGTATTTGGTAAATCCTTCTATCTGAACAGCTCCTATTGCAGCAACTTCAGCAGTAGCAGCCCTGATGATGATTCTTGCAAGTATTAGGTTTTTATAGACCGGAATCCGAAAAGAAGTCAATATTGTTCGTATACATACAGAAGTTTTCAACACAGGAAATAATTTCCAGGCTTTCGATATTTAGTAATAAATAAGCAGCGGCACTTAGATTGGCAAACAGCGGTGTCAGTGTGTTGGGTTTACTGAAATAAAAGTGCGCGTTATTTAGAAAAATGCTTTTAATTCGAATTACACCCACGCGTATTCGTAAATACGTCTATAAACAACTTCACACTATAATAGCTGTTCACGTACTCATGTACTACACACACAAAGCACACGAAGCGGTGGTAAAGCGAATCTTCCGAATCTATCGCTGGTCCACGCCTCTGTGAGCCGATCGAGAATGCCGGTCTTTAGTAATAATTAAACTCTCAGTTATTTCTCTATAGAATTACTGAGGAATTTTTTATTTGAGAGAGCAGATTTCACTAATTATACTGTTTATGTGATTTTCATGTTCTAGACTTTAAATTTGCGTTGCGATATTTATTGCATGACCGCTAAAGAATAAATCACTCGCTTGTATGACATAAACTTTCATTATTATAAATTATGGTGTTTCTCAGCTGTTATGATGATTCAAATTACATTAATTTGTCTTACGATGAATGTATCTTAATGTCCTGTAGTTTCTTAGAGAGAATCATTAGATCGCGTGTTGGAAACGAGTATTCGATTTCATTCGCGATACTTCTATATCTGTGCAACCACTAATGTTGAAGAAATACCAGAGTAACTATCTTTTAGATATTATTAACTTAACTATATCATATTGTGTTTGCTTAGTGGCGCATTTTTCCGATAGAATGAATAACTGTTTATGAAACGATAAATAGATCATAATCTCTACAGAGTGATAAAAATATTGGAGTTTTAGTTTTAACTGAATAAATTGTGATAAAAGTCGTATAGTAACAGATATTTACACTTTATATTTTATATTCATAGTTTAAGAGACGCATCAGGAATTCGTTGTCTTGATTCTTTCTATTTCATTAGTTTTTCAACAGCATATGTTACAAATTCATATCTTATGTTTCACTGAATAAGATAAAATGATATGTAAGTATAAACAATTCAAATCAAAATCGCCATGTGTCTTCATATTGATAAGTTCTTGTGACAAATTAATTTTTAAAACACGAGGAGACATATACGTAATTGACTTATAGAGCAAATACTGCATTAAGCAATTTGACAGTTTAGAATTTTGATGTGTGGTGTTTGTTTGCCATAGCCGTCTCAATTTTAAGAACTTATTGCCTTGAAGTGGACAGCTTTTTATATAACGATTTTAAAAACAAACAAAAAATCAAAATCTATTGCAGTTAGTTATACCGTAGTCGACAAATTTTAATTTCTGTTTGCGTATATAGTGTATGCCCTATTCCCTAACACTTACCGAGTGTACAACACTTATTTGTCTACGTGCGTATATTAATAGTCGATTTCAACATGCATGTTTTTACAACTCAGGAAAAGACACAAATAATAAAATGGTATTATGCTGGTAGACACCTCAATGTACCTGCACATACCCGATATCCACAAAAATTAAACGTATGGGTTGGTATTTTAAATAATTCAATTGTCGGTTCTTTCTATAGGGACATATCAAACAAAAAGTTTACAGTAATCCCCACGAAAGAATGCATAATATAAATGAATTGCGAGAAAAAATATTGAGAGCATTCTTAAGTTTAATAACTGACATGCTCAGTAATGTCCGCCAAGAATTTTATTATAGGTTTGCATACTGCCAAGAACAATGTGGTGGATTATTTGAACCTTTAATTTAGAATATTTATTTTTTATTATTATTGGAGAAGAGTTAATTTATATTCTTTTCATAAGAGTTGCATTTATTTTTTTTACATTATTTAGAATTAATATTTCATTTCATTTTATTTATACGCGGAAAATATAAGCTTGTTGTACATCCTCATAAAAGTAATACACCATGAAATAAATATTTTTTTGTAAATATTCGTGGCGAATTTTATACGTATTTCTAAGATGCGTTCTACAACCCTCTGAAGCAATAGACTTACTGACTAGCTATAATCCGACTGAACCTTATCGTACCCCACTTAATCTACTTGCATATATTATTGGCAACCTCGCTATAAGTCTTTCTTTACTTTTCTCCGTCGCGCTTTTTTCCTCTTCTACTTTCATACCAGAAATTAAAATTTGTCGATTACGGTATAATATGCTTAAATAAAAATAAAGTGCGTTACTTTAGGGGTAAAATAACATAAAAAAGCACTTTGTATGCCATTTAAGAAAATGCAGATTTTTCTATCTAAAATTTGTGATGCTACTTTTCCTTTCCCGAACACTCTGTATAAAAAATTAATTTTAGCAATTTGTAAAAGTTATCGCAAGTATAAACTACTCATATACAAAAAATTTCGTTTCTGGGATCAAACATAAGTAAGACATGACTTAGCAAAGTGGTACCTGCACATGACATTTATTAGAGAAAATGTTAAATACTTTAAAAACTATTACGGTTAGGGTGCTACGTGCTTCCTCATAGCACTAGTTCTGCGTCTAGATATACACCGCAATACATACTCGATTTACTGACATACCCCAACGACACGATTGCCCCGGAGATATTCGGCTGAGACCAGCTCAGTTAAGAGGCATGCTGGGGGAGGCTCTTTTTAATAGGCGCCACCGTGTTTATACTCTCGAGCCAGTATTGTGAACACAGACACCGGCGACAGTAAGTTAACTAAATCGCAGGTAAATACGTGAACAATTGTTACCATAATAATAAAACACCAAGTAATGTAACAATAACAAGAAATAGTTTATTAACAACAAGAAAACAAAACAAGGAAAAGATCAATAAGTATATAAAGTGAACAACCCTGTAGTAAATTAAATTCACAGAACAAAATTGTGAACAAAAAATATATGTAAGGCTCACAAGCCACAATCAAATAATGAAATATAATTCAACAATATCATTGACTAACATGTTTAATGAATACACAAAAAAAATTAATTAAAGTAAATAGTGACCCCGAATAAATGTCTCACCCAGTATAGTAATTTGGTAGGAGACACGTGTTTCTGTCTTAATAGACTTCGTCAGTTTGGCTAGCGAAGTAAAGTTTGATGGATCACCTCACAGGTATAGCAGACAGAAACATGTGTCTTTCGCTAAAGTAAACGTTGGAACATACGAGGTGCATGTTCATGTGTACAGATACAGATGTGTGTAGTGTATGTCTGTTTCATTTGTAACAAATGCGTAATACGTGCTAAACGTATTTGATGTATTCAAATTTCTTTGGTATATTTACTGCCATCTGGCATCGTGTTAATGGACTTACACCTATATACGTATTCTTTCCCTTCTGTACCGGCATAGATGGACGAGAGAAATCGCTATTTTCGGCGTAGTCTCTTTTGTCCTTCGGATGTCACTAGATTATCTGGTGCCACCTGATCGGACAAAATTTGCTATACCTGTGAGGCGATCCATAAAACTTATCTCGCGAAAAAAGCGAAGTGTCCCACAATATCACACAATACTGTAGGCTGGAGTTAATCTCTGCATAGTATTGTGACAGCAGCACTTGTATTGGGACATATTGTAAAATGCTGCGAATAAAATAGATTCTGGTAGAAATTTTTTTCGACAGCTGCATATAGTGGTTATATTAAAGGTATCGTTTCTAAGCTTGGGGACACGGTGATATTAAATGAGGGTCGCGAAATAGCCTAAACAATAATGAAAAACCATCTTATGAGAAAAAATCATTAATTATAAACTTTTTATATACAATAAGTACACGCATGTAAAGAAAGAGTTATCTACGTTAGAAATACACAAAATCAAATTGTTTTCAAGTGATAAGAGACGATTCTTGTATTTAGTTATTAGCGCGACCGTAGACGAAAAATTCTATTCACAGATATAAGACGTGGCGTTAGGGATTCATATTTTCAATGCTTCTGTGACTAAATTTCCATTTTCATTTCGACGAGCAAGCTAAAACGTATATAAATCTTCTGGTAACTTAGCATTGACAACAACGTTTTCAATAAACGTCTTCAGTACCCATTTCTTCCAGAAATCAGTTTCATCTTCCGGGAAATACTCTGTTAACTGAGTTTTAAGGTCATGCAAATGTATCTTCATGCAATCCAAAATATGGCGAATAATAGTGTCTTGTTCATTCAATATAATTCGAAGTGGCAACATATCGAACTTTTTGCTTCGAAGGCGAATTATTCAGATTAGATCGATAGATATAGAATTCAGATTAGATCGATAGATATAAAGCTTCGTAAGGAAACCATGAAGTTTGTCTGTCATTAATAAAATATTTTTATCACGTCTTTGTAAATTCACACTTAAGTCGTTTAAATGCGAAAATACATCAGCTAACAATAAGCAAGTCAACAACAACATACAATCATAATTCTCTAAAAACAATGAGAATGGCGTTTGTTTATCCTGGAAAAATATTATTAATTCATCTCGCAATTCCAAAACGCGAGTTAACACTTTCCCTCGCGATAACCATCAAATTTCTGTATGGAAAAGAATATATTTTTTATTTTTGGCCATTTCATCGCATAGTTTAGCAAACAGCCTTTTTTTGTCGGTCGACTTTTAATAAATTTAACCATTTTTACAGCTTCACAAAGAGTTTGGTTGAGATTTTTCGACGTTCTTTGTGACAAGATCATGTCTGTGAAGTAAGCAGTGCTTCCATTCTGCCCTTGGTGTAAGACGATCTTTTAATATTTTAGTTAATCCACTGTGCTTTCCTGATATTGACTTGGCACCATCACTACTACATACTACAATACATTTTGTCCAATCTACGTCAGTAAAGTTTCTAGTAGCTTTATAAAAAACATCAAAAAGACATTGTCCTTTTGCATGACCCGGTATTGTTTTCCAAAACAACATATTTTCTTTGACTGATGTGCCCCTATCACAACGGAGACATGTTTGCTACATCTGTTGGTCATAAACCTAAAAATTAAAAAAATTCACTTGAAATCGATTCTGAATTAACTGATCGCGAACATCGGCGCCATGTCATTGATTCGCGAAATATATTCGTGGAACTAAGCTCGTGGAACTAAGAAGGTTGAGAATCGCTGATCTAAGTTATTATAAATTATCTTTAGGAGATTAGTGCTTTTATTAGGAAAGAAACCAGCATAGTTTCATTCTATTTTTTCAAAGTAGTTCGAATTTTTCAAAGTACTTTAATAATTTCTGATCCTTGATACCTCTGTAAATCGAGAAACTGACAGCAACGTATTTGGGATATTGTTACGACCAAACAAATCCTATTTATTGTCACACTCAGTATATGAGATGAAAAAAATATTTATAAATCTTGAAATGGTGAACGTATGATTAAGTTATAAATTTACTTAGAAACCATGTATAATGTATATTAACGAAAAATTAAATGGATATATTAATTTATATTATGCGGCTGAAGGCCAGTCAAAAGTAAAACAATAATAATTAGTAACAATGGGTGATGTACTTAAAATAAATCGATATATAGAATTAATTACAATGCGGCTAATGCCCTTAGTTCGCCCTAAAAAAAAACAAATACGTATTCCTTTCTTTCTTGTTGGTTCACAATGTATTTTACAATTTCAACAATTCATTGAAATAAATCGATCTTAAGTTAGGAAGTTTTAAATTCAAATAAGTTGGCAAAAATATGTAATGCATATAACTGAAGTATTCAAATAATATACATGAATAAAAGCAAGTTAATATTGAAAAGTTTACATCTGTCCATGAAGCGAACGAAGTAAAGTATAAGAAATGACCCAACAAAAACAGGTCAGGCAACACAGGTTATTTCATTTGAAAAACACCTGGGAATTTATTAAAACGGTCTATTAGTTAATTGCAATAATAATATATAAATAATAAAATAAGAGAACGCCGAATGACAAAAAAAAGAAATAAAATAACAAACGAAAGCTTATCTATCGGGTAGAACGGCTATTGTGTTCCTTCTCCCTTCCGAGAAAGCGTCACATGCGGCAATATTCAGGTGGTTTTTCGTTATTCCTCGCCCGTCGGTTACACCATTTAAATAAAGGAATAAACAACGAAATAAGTGAAAGGAAAAAAAACAAAGAAAGCCCAGATACATACCGAAGAAATCGTTCGATGGCGGTGAAATTAATTAAGTGCTGTTTACGTGTATTTACGAATATATTTTCTTATCCCATCACTTAAAATCCTCTAAGTGAGATATCGTATTAGCGATTAATTCCGATATAAATATCAATTAAATCCCACACGGGGCCGTAATTATACCAATTACAGTAAGGCTACATCGATAAATATCGGCGATGAGAGCGAACGTAACCACGTTTTAAGATCGGCAACTAACGACGGAGTGTAGAGACCGAGTCTCGTACTTTTCCTTCGAAAAAGGCGAGCACTGAGGTTCGAGAAAAAAAGAAAAAAACTTGAAAGAAATTAAATATATGGATAAATAACGAATAACGATGGAGCAAAATATATTAAAGATATCATTAATTATATTACAAAATAACGTGATGAAGCGTTGAGCGTTACGGATACGTAACAATATAACATACTAAACTATTCTGTTCGTTCTATTTCTAATTTTGTAGAAATCACGAAAAATTTATTAAAGTGGTGACAGGTAACGTAAAAAGCACAGAATATTATACAATAAAATTTATAAATTAAGTGAACACTTCGTTTAATAAATATTGATCGTTAATTTGCTATCTTTTTCAAGAATATTATATTAATGGGAACGACTGTGAAGAAATATCAGATTTACGTTTATTTTAAAAGCTTTACTGCGATAACATCAATATAATTATTAATAAATGACATATGCAAAGATGTACAATCAATCCAATAGTTACATCAAGAGTCGTTAAGTTGTGTACACACAACGCTTATACAGACATATAAGTACACATACGTATATATTTACAAACGTTTTTTATAAATTGATACGGATCCAGGTAAAAGCTTGTTTTTAAGTAGAGAAATAAATTGGCCTGAATTCCTCGTAATATTTTATGCGAAATAATTTTATAACGTTTAATTAAATTTTGTATGGTGTTACATCATGAATCCGTCCATACGTTCTCTTGTAATACGAAAATAACTCGTAAGTGAATGTAATATTTAGAGTTTTGTCATAATTAAGGATGCCTGGTTTCAATAAATGTAAAAGTGGCATGAGTGAATCCTTTACTTGACGTTGGAAAAATGCTTTGCACAATCTCGGTTCATGTGTAAACATGAATCATTTAAGGCAATTACGTAAATCTGCGGCCTATATAAACTAATTAGCATTTAGAATATATAAATCTTCTTTATTTTTATCTAGTTTATATTGCACATACAGGCTGATTCATTTTCGGCCCTCACCATGGGGATCTCGCTTATTATTGGAGATAGAGTATAGGTTTAAATTTGGCAAAGTTGTTAAATTTGGTATTTGTTATAAATCGGTAAAGAAAATTGACCTGTGACAAATGACCTTCGTTATTTAAAAAAAAACGCGAAAACCCCATTTTCTTCTTTTACCTGTAGCACCGACATTTGGCCTTGTAAAGAAAAAGTAAAAACACATCCGTGTGGCCATTTCTAAACCTCTATCCAGTGGCGTACTCTAAATTTTTATACAACGTTTCGTTTCTTTCTGGCCATCATCAACTATCTAATTTCTTATAGGCGCCATATTGGATTTAGACATCCTCAGAAAGAGTTTTTTTTTCTGATTTCAACCATGTACCACATGCTGACAAAATTTTTTGACATTAGGTTTTATTTGAAAGAATAAATTATAAGATTAAATAAGGTAGCCATGGAATTTCAACCTGTCAAACATTTCATTTATTGTTCATTAATAATACAAAAATGTCATACACTAACGAAGAGAAACGAGATATGATAAGTATTTTTTATTCTTCGAACCGAAATTCAACAGTAGCGAGTACAAGATATTTACAATTATATCCAGAACGACAACAGCCTCATCGTACCATTTTTCTAGATCTCGACAGAAATTTGGTCGAGAATCGATCGTTTACTAAGCCGCGTAATGGTCAAGACAACAGGAATTTAAATGAAAATCGACAAGATATTTTACAAATGGTAAATTAAAAGCGTGTTTTCAAATTTCATGTTAATCTTGTATTTTTATAGATAAATAATAATCCATCAATTTCTACACGCGAAGTAGCGTCAGAATTAAATTTGTGCCAGTCCAGAGTTTGGAGAACTTTACATAAAAGTAGGTTTAAACCATACAGGATCCATGTGAGTCACTCTTTACTGCCTGGAGATAAGTTGAGAAGGCTAGAATATTGTAATTAGTTAATGGGAAGGATAGAAAATTATGAAAATTTTTTAAGCAAAATCATCTGGTCAGATGAAACAAAATTTACAAATTCTGGAATGTTCAACAGAAATACGGAGCACTATTGGACAGTACAAAATCCCCGACAAAACAGGGCTAGAAGACCACAACATCGTTTTGGAATAAACGTTTGGATGGGTATTTTGGCAAATCGTCTCTTAGGACCAGTTATGTATGAAGAACATTTAAATGGTACATTTAAGAACATTTAAATGGAGAAATTTAAATGGAGAAAGATATTTAAACATTTTACGTACATACGTATCTGACTATCTTGACGACAATATTCCATTAAATCAATTACAATATTTATGGTGGCAACAAGATGGCGCACCAGCACACAATGCAGCTGTTGTTAGAAATTTATTAAATCAAGAGTTGCAAACCGTCGGATTGGAAATAGGGGAGTTGTTGAATGGCCTGCGAGATCACCTGATTTAAGTCCGCTAGATTTTTTTTATGGGGATATGTTAAAAATAATATTTATAAAGTAGATGCGCCACAAAACATGAATTACGAGACAGACTTCAGAATGCCTTCGATGCAGTTCCTAGAAGAACTATACAAAGGGCAGTACAAAATGCCAGAAGGCGTGCCCAATTGTGCATTACCGAACATGGCCAGATAATTGAACATTTACTGTAATTGTTTATTGTTTACTTTTCTATGTATTTTTATTAATGTTTTTGTTATCTTGTACTCGCTACTGTTGAATTTCGTTTCGAAGAATAAAAAATACTTATCATATCTCGTTTCTCTTCGTTAGTGTATGACATTTTTGTATTATTAATGAACAATAAATGAAATGTTTGACAGATAGAAATTCCAAAGGCTACCCTATTTAATCTTATAATTTATTCTTTCAAATAAAACCTAATGTCAAAAACTATAGTCAGCATGTGGTACATGGTTGAAATCAGAAAAAAAAAACTCTTTCTGAAGATGTCTAAATCCAATATGGCGCCTATAAGAAATTAGATAGTTGATGATGGCCAGAAAGAAACGAAACGTTGTATAAAAATTTAGAGTACGCCACTGGATAGAGGTTTAGAAATGGCCACACGGATGTGTTTTTACTTTTTCTTTACAAGGCCAAATGTCGGTGCTACAGGTAAAAGAAGAAAATGAGGTTTTCGCGTTTTTTTTTAAATAACGAAGGTCATTTGTCACAGGTCTATTTTCTTTACGGATTTATAACTAACATAAAATTTAACAACTTTGCCAAATTTAAACCTATACTCTATTTCCAATAATAAGAGAGATCCCCATGGTGAGGCCCGAAAATGAATCAGCCTGTATACAGGGCGTTACAAAAAAGTAGGTCAATCCATTAACCATATATTCTTTGGGCTTAAATAATTAGACTTTTCTTATGTCACTTTCTATTGGAACGATTTTTTTTTCAATACACAGGGTGTCAATGTTAAATTTTTAAAAATAGCCCGATCGTTACAAAAAAATCATGGTCGGAGGAAATCTACCACGTAGAATCCGAATCTGGCATCAGAATTTAACTACAACCTTCGGGGACCTTGATAGATGTGGCGGCTTGAAATTTTATATGCGAACTTACAGAGGATGTATCTATTATAAAAAAAAAATTGGAAAATAGAGACAAACTTGTCGAAACATGTCAAGCAATACATCTCAAAATCTTGACGAGATGAGGAAAATTTGAAACTAGTTTCAGAATCAGAATGCAAAAAGAAACGGAAACCTGTGTTTGCTAGTGTAATCGACTCTATTTTTATTCGACGAATTACGCGCGTAAAGTAATAAAATTGATAAATGGGATATATGTCAACACGATCATTGCGCGGTAATTCCATACCATGAGAATTCTATATTTCAATGAGAATATAATTTACGTGTCACATGGTATATTTTTGATTAATTTTATTGGTTAAAATACAAAAACAAAGTCGCAGAATAGGCTATCAAATCGATGATAATTCTATCATCACATGCTGACTGTCACCTGTTTATAATGAATAATGAATTGTTAATTGTCAAAATAGCAGAATATTTCAATCCTTAAAGTCTTATATATATATTTTATCTTAAAGGCCTTAAAGTCTTATTTAAACATGCAATCCACACGATATTCTGAAATAGTAAATAAGATAAAAGGGATTGAAACATCTAATAGTGATTCAGCTTCCCATACCGAATGCGGTAATCCACAAGTTTTATATCAAAACTGTACATTTAACGTTCAAAATATGTAAATAATTGTTGTGTTGAGTATCCTGTAATTATTTACTGTTTAACTGACAGATCGTTTAAAATTGTTGACTTTTTTAAAAATGAATTTTCTGTTAACGTTCATTATATTCTCTCACCACATATAACACGTGTTAGGATTAATCAACTATGATACCACTCGTTAAAACCTATAGAAAATTGAACTTGTGCTTTGCATTCGGTTTTAACTCGGGCTATCATCGATGATAATCAATCAAACTAGTTATATTATACCTGATCAAACAATTTTAGATAAAAATTTTAACTGCTTTTAAGTGTTCCTCACATTCCAAATTTTGAGAACACCTTTCTAAGTTTTTTTTTAATTCCTTGTTGGTCGTTCACAATTTATCTTTTTATCTGCTATACAGATGCATTTCCAAATCATTTGAGACAGCGAATATTAATTTGTTTTTACTAGTTTGGATGGTATAATTTTTTTAATTTCTTTACAAATTCTATATTTTTATTCATAATAGAGATATATCATTGGTAACCGGCAGCAACTACTGCTGAAACAAAAGTAATACTGACAAGCGAATTGCGTATCGAATTTTGAATAAAAATAATTTACAAAGAACAAAACTCAAAACTATGTATTTTCTGTGAAACATTGAAAGAGTAAAACATTATTATGAACAACTAAAATTTGTTGGAAGAGTTCCTGTGTTAAATTAGTTCTTTTAGATGTAACAACGACTTCGAAAATAGAAAATATCCGTTCCACATCAAAACTGGTGACGGGTGCGTGATTAAAATGTTGGAAAAGTGCACCATACTTCGAATGTATAGATTTTCCAATCGGCTTTGTGCAAAATTGATATAATATATTCAAATCTGGATTTCTGCTAAATATGGCGTCAACTTTTTGTCTCAGCTGTGAGAAATATCTTTTTAAATGATGAAACTAACTTATCAACATTTGGAAAATGACCCCTGATGTATTCACATACTCTGTGTAGTGCATGTGCTGTACAGGCGATGGGCGACGTGTAGCATATTGGGATAAGATTGCTTTAATAACTTGTTTTTAACATATAAGCTGCCGCATCAGTCAAAAATAATAGCATCTTGTCTTTATAGTTGTTACCCGATGACAGTGCAGTGCTTGTTTATTAGGTTTAAGGCGTCCACAAAAGTGTAATGTGCAGAGACATATATAAAACGGATTTATTAAAATACTACGAAAAGTTGTAAAAAAATAACACGGAAAGAGAGGAAACCAGAAACACGCTACTGTAAAATAGAGTGTTATGAATGAATAGACACAATAACGACGAAAACAACAACATCTGATCGACGAATGCAATCGAGCAAGCAAATAGTGGGGCTGTTACAACATGCATATTAATCATGATACCGCCACAACGTTTTATCGGCGCAATTGGTCGTTCAATCGCTTCAGTCTGCTCTCTGATGATGAGTATCAGAGAAATACGCACTATAATGCAATATGAATTTAAACTTGGAAATAGTGCTGCGACTACAACTCTTAATATAAACAGCAGGGGCGTACCGTACCGATGATTTTGTAGAAAGATCAAATACATATCTACGTCTCTGGAGAGATACCTTTGCAAATATGTAAACTTGTATTGTGTTCTTCACACTCGAGTTTTAATAATATTTTATATTATTAAAAAGACTTTTGTTTTGCACAAAATTGGTGAGGTTTAACCTATGCAACTATGTTTCAAATTATTTTGTTATTTCAATAATAATTACCTGAAAACTATATTATATAGTTTATATACTGAAAAGAAAAAAATGAGGTGGAAGCCTACCAACATATATAAATAAGAAAACAATAAACTCAAGGTCATAAGCTTGATGATTGAATTATTCTTTGTGCCATTTTAAAACACTTAGTGGGCTATGCTTTCATATCATATTGTTCTCAAGCTTTTTAACATTCTTTATGAACGTTCTAATTACCATGGTCATTATTCTAAATCCAATGAATTTAGCAGGAAGCCTCCATCTGCAAACTATACTTTTATGAGCAGCCCCTTTTTATTCTTTTCTTTTAGACGAGTAAAAGTAGACGGAGCTTCTAGATTGGGAATATTTGTTAATTTGAATTTGTTACGAAGTGTTCCAAACGAAAGTTTTTATGCCGGTGAAGTACCTTTTATTGTAAGTTTTCTCTTAATTATATGATTGTTATTTATATATAGTGCTTTGTATCAGGGTTCTTCTGGTAGCTGCGCACGATAGTTACTCCTGAAATATAATTAAAAAGGTGGATATCTTTCAGTTATCCACTTTTAGTCAAGTTAATCTTCGACACTTGGTGTATGTATAGTGGCCCTAAGGCATTGGGCCACTGAAAACTTGTCAAGACCTCAACACAGCTTAGAATGCATATGGTGTGTAAAGTGTTCCATGGCCTTGTTACCACACCTTGTCGTCGTAAAAGAAGAAATGTTGATTTTACTTTTACTTCCTCATCGTTTAAGAGTAACTGAAGAAGGTTCTGATCGCGAAAAAACCCGACCTCTTGCTCACGGGATTCGAACCCTCAACTACGCTCTAACCACTTGCGCCGTTCAGCTGTATTTTTAATTAATTAATAATCAAGGTGTTGCAAGGTATACTATGGCTCCAAATCAGGTTAAACGAGTTTCATGATAATGTCTGTAATACCATCTAGTAGAATACATTACATAAATTTTATGCCAACGTGTTGTATCAGAAGTTATCTTGTCGTTAAGTTATGGACAAACTGTTGTTTCTCTGAATCAATCTTACAGATTGGTTACTTGCAACAAATCATTTGAAATGCAATGTGTCTCCGTCGCCACCATAAATATCAGCTGTTTTTATGTGCACGCCATAGTTCGGGATGTTCAATATATTTTAATTGAAGGTGAGTATATTATTTGTGAAAGGCTTTGTTCAAAATGTAGCTCTTGGGGTGTCAGTTTTCAGTACCTTTGGTGAATAGGTACTAACAATTAAATATAAAATACAGCATTTATATCTCATAGATAGGCAAAGATCTATTCTGCTCCATAAAAATGTAGGATTCCCGCATATTGCAACAGTTTTGATAATTAAGGGTTTAAGTTACGAAAGTCTACAGCATGTAGTATATTCACTAGACCTATTTCCGAGGGATTACACAGCCCAACATACATTTTGGTGCCTGCCCTTTTTTAACCGTTTCTAGGTAATTTTTAGGCGTGGAATCCAAAACAATTGTCAGATTTAGTCCATCAGATCTAGTTTTTGAGGTACGCTACATTGACCTATTTTAGAAAAGAAATCATCTTCTTTTTAATTCATGTACATTTCAGGTTAAAAGTACCAGTATCTTCGACAAAGTCTCATAAAAAAACAAAACAAATAATAAAAAGTAAGGTATTTAATTCACAAAGTGATATAAATATGTATTTATGGCTTATTACTAAAAAGAACCTTCTATACGATTTTCTAGCAATGGAGTTCAGTAGGTTAGTCTCGCTGCCGACTTCAACAGTAGTCGGCCATCATGCGGGTATACATATTCTTTGATATCGTTCTTCTATCGTCTAAAGATCCAATTGAAAACTTTCACCCTGTTGTTCACTGTAATCATCTAGGTTTTATGGGAATCGATCTAAGTGGTTGCGAAGTTTTACGTTCATGTTACAATCAAGAATATTAAATTTAGAAAGCATATATTCCATTGATTCTGTGTAATTCCCTGCCTTATGCCACGAAAATTTTGTACTATTTGAACAGATGAATATCAAGCATTAGATTCAATCTGGTAAGTGATTTTTTCCAAGCTGTCTTATTCGAGGGCCATCTTTATTAAGTTTTTCCATGCTAGGTTCAGGAAATTTAGGTATTAGGTACCTAAATCAAAGTCCATATCGATTTAAGGCCTAAACAAATTGCTTTATAAGTCCAAACTTGATATGCTACGGTGGAAATATGATTTTCTGTCTCGCAACGAAAGGTTCGTTGATTACGTTTTCTTTTCCTGGAACAATAACGTTTCGTAGGGGTCAATTTTTGTTAACCTAGTTCTGATCTTCAGTTCTGTTGTACCGAAAACAAAAAAAGCAAGAATATTTTATATAAAGATACCATTATTTCATTATTTTTGCCTGTTACTAAAACGGAATGGATCTCAAAAACTAAAGCTGCTACGAAAAAAAGTCAGGTATATTTGGAATCAGCACATTAAATATATTCAAAAGCAGTTGTCAATTTTTTTGCACCAAGAAAAAAATTTAATTTTGTTGGCTTGTGTTATCATTATTTTAAACGGCTGGCCGTTTTCGTAGTGGGAAAGGTTTTCCTTAACGAAAGTAGGACTAAAGAGGCCACTGAAACTATCACCTTTAAGAATCCAAAATCTACAATAGTGCTTATGCCTAGTAGTTGAAGCAAGTGTGTTGAAGTGGATAAAACTTATTTCGATTAATAAAAAATTGTTTATTCTCGGCTGTTGTTGCAGATACTTCTTGGTGAAACATTTTAACTTCATACAGTAAATAATAAAAGTAAATTAAAACACTTGGCTTGTTTCACTATAAGATTTATTTAAATTCTCTAACATTTGTTTCGGCTGTTATGCCATTCTCAAAGAGATCTATAAATCTAACTTAAAGACTATCGCACTTGTTCTTATATGTTGTCTGTTCTTGTGTGTAGTGGGGGTGGTACTATATTGTGTATTACGGTGTCTATAAAGGGTGTATTGGCATATTCTATCTGTGTGTTGGTGATTAATAGATTTTGTTTTTTCGCTATTTTTATTTCTAATATTTCTAGGAGGTCCAATCTCTTGCTTTTTGTGATATTGTGTATTAAGTCGCAGTTATCTATATCGGGGAAGTGGTTGAGTTCTATACAGTGTTTGGCAAAGCCTGTGTTTTTCTCACTATATAAAATTGACTTTTTGTGTTCTTTAACTCTGTTTTTAATGGCTCGTCCACTTTGGCCTTTTAAATTTATGTCTAAACCAGAATTACTTCAAATTCAACAATGAAACATACACACAAATAGGATTACCGATGGGAAACCCGTTAAGCCCGCTATTAGCAGAAATATACATGAATAAATTCGAAGAAGAACTATTCAAGAAAAACACGGTATTAATTCAACAAGTCCATTTCTGGGCCAGATATGTAGACGACGTAATTTGCATATGGAAGGGTACAGATAGGCAATTAACGGAGTTCCTAAAAGTAATAAATTCTATAAACCACAAGATACAATTTACAAAAGAAACAGAAAAAGACAAGAAAATAAACTTTCTAGACATTACAATAAACAGACATAATAATAAGCTTACATTTGAAATCTACAGAAAACCCACTTTTACAGACAACATATTACACGCAAACGCTAAACAATCGATGAAAATAAAAATGTCAACATTCAATAGTTATATACATAGAGCCACAAACACACCATTAAACAAGACAGATTTTAATACAGAAATAAACACAATTAAATTAATCGCAAGAAATAATGGATATGACCCTAAAATCGTAGATAAACTGTTAAAACGTAAAGAAATACAAAATAATAAGAACAAATACCTATACCCGAAAATAACAGAAAATATACAAAGATGGCACAAAATTACATACGTACCCAAACTCACTAATAAAATAAACAGAATAGTAAAAGGATTAGATATCAAAATAAGCTGGGTAAATAAAACAAATTTGGGAACAATGATTAGCAACAACAAAGATAAAAGAGATAAAATGGACCAATCAGGTGTTTATAAATTAAAATGTAAAGACTGTGAAGCTATCTATATCGGCCAAAGTGGACGAGCCATTAAAAACAGAGTTAAAGAACACAAAAAGTCAATTTTATATAGTGAGAAAAACACAGGCTTTGCCGAACACTGTATAGAACTCAACCACTTCCCCGATATAGATAACTGCGACTTAATACACAATATCACAAAAAGCAAGAGATTGGACCTCCTAGAAATATTAGAAATAAAAATAGCGAAAAAACAAAATCTATTAATCACCAACACACAGATAGAATATGCCAATACACCCTTTATAGACACCGTAATACACAATATAGTACCACCCCCACTACACACAAGAACAGACAACATATAAGAACAAGTGCGATAGTCTTTAAGTTAGATTTATAGATCTCTTTGAGAATGGCATAACAGCCGAAACAAATGTTAGAGAATTTAAATAAATCTCATAGTGAAACAAGCCAAGTGTTTTAATTTATTTTTATTATTTACTGTATGAAAAAAAAAAAAATTGTTATTTAGGAACCGAACAGTTTTAAGTATTACTTGTCAAATCGAAAATACTTTATATCCGCCAACTATTATATAGATTTATATTAGTATCATTATCATTATTATTATACTCACGCATTTTAACTTTACGACCTATCCAATAAAATATTTTATAAAGCCAACGTGTCATTAAAGTAGGTAGCAATAAATAACGGCAATCTATAAATCATTGCAGTATTATCTGTGTATGTACATTTCAAATTATCTAAAAAATAGTGACGAAAGTAAAACCTAATTATCAAATTATTAACCAAACATTATGTCCAAATAGTTATATAACTGCTTTTGCATTGAAGTGATTATATCATTTTGATTGATTATAGCCAATAGGAATGAATATTGTTTAAATTACAAGTAATTTTAATGCAATAGAAGACGAGGTATGCAGATTAGATGGATAGTATTGAGGTCAATTTAAATATATTTTTATAAGTAACGAATTTAAAGGTCTTTTATTTTGTTTGATTAGAAATTATGAACTTGAACGTACTTCAAATTTTGTACCGTAATTATATGTACGACGGTGGAACGAAATGTTCTTGGCTTGGCAAATAGATAGAGGACACGGGTGTACTATTGAAATTTTGTATTTTTAATGAGTTTTTAATTTAATTTATATAATTGGAAAACAAACGGCTGGTGATCTATAAAATACGAAATACATTTTTATTTGATAATTTTGTAGTTCAAGTACAGGAGTATTGATATTAACTAGCAATACTTTCTCAAGATTCTGTAAAATTTGTTCTCTTTGAATGAAATACATCCTTGTAAATAGAAAACGTCCTTTCTACATCGCAACTGGTTATAGTTGCATACTGCAAATATTCTTTTATTTCAGCGTATCTAGCAGTTAGATTTTGAGGCATTGTCCCATATACAATTGACGCAATGTTATTAAATCTGGATTTCTATTAAAAACTGCGTCAAATTCTTGCCGAAGGCCACATCCGAAGTCACTTGGAATATTTTTCAAATTATTAATAGCTACATCTGATGTCGTTAATTCACCATTTAATTTGAGACTTTGATTTTCAAAAGAAGTGATTAGTTTTGGCAAATTTCCAAAGCGTTGCTGAAGAAATATTTCGAGTATCGTCATTAAAACATGTAATGAAATTTTGTAAACTATCGAAATTCCCTGCATAAAAGCTAGTAGCTTCCAACCATGTTCCCCATCTAGTTCTTACTGAAGAGGGAGGCAGCGACAAAGATGGAAGTTTTTCCATGTAAAAAGCTGCTCTCAATGGTGCTTTTCTGAAAACTTTTTTAAAAGTGGATACAAGTTTATCAACTTCCGGAAAGGTGTCTCTGATATATTCACAGATTCTGTGGAGAGCATGTGCTACACAAATAATATGCAGCATATTAGGATATGGTTCCTTTAATATCTGCCTGTTTTTAGCATATATGCAGCACTGTCACTGACAAATAAAAGTATTTTTTTTTGTACCTGTCGTCCGAATGAAGTATTTGGCGCATATTCTCATAAATGGTTTTAGCTACTATTGCCGCATCATCTGTATTTATAACTTTTGTTGCTATTACATATGCATTATATGGAATAGATGTATATAGTACACCAGCTACAAAATTTACCATACAGCGTCCTAAAATATCGACAGTTTCGTCGGCACTTATCCATAGGTATTTATTTGAAAGATGGCTTCTAATGCGTTCTACCGATTTCGTGTAGCACTTAGGAACATAATATTTACGTAAGGTGGATTTATCAGGAACATTTCGACCTGTATATTTTAGGAAAAATGTTTTGAAGGTGGAATTGTTAAGTTTATTTAATGGGAATTTTCCGCCATAGAAGGCGCCACTAATCAAATGTCAGTACTCAAAATTAACCTTCTGTTAACCATCTTTTGTTAGCCTAAATCCAAAGTTTAAATCCAAACGAACTGTTGACAAGTTAGTCGAAAAATTGAATTAAATCGTGAAAATTTTCGCGCAATAAATTTTCGAAGACAATTAATGAATGAATTTTAATGACTAATATATGTTTCAGTGGAATTTTAGCGAGTGGGCCAATTGATCCAGGACAGGGCTCGTATGTATGCACTATAAAGTGTTTCATAATAATGCCTGTTCTGTGGAAACCGATAGTTTTTATCAGTTGAAATAATCCAGATAGATTTTGGCGTTTGACTTGATCGTCATATTCGATTGTGAAATTCTGAAGTATTTCTAAAAGTTACACACATGGCCATTCTTATTCTTCCAATATTTATGAGAAAAAAATAAAAATTAATTTTAGAAATAATAGCAATGATATGGAATGCTGATTTATACAAATTTTTCTACAAGTAATTTGCATTTTAGGGTCAAATTCATTTCCATTGTTTCAGTGTGCAATGGCTTAATTAGTGTTGTCAACAATGAAAAGATGTCAATATAATTTAAATAGTGTTGTACATCAATTCAAGACAATGAGCGTCCTGGAAGGCCAAAAGCGGCCACAACTGATGGTATAATGGAGGAAGTTTACAATACATTGTTGAAGGATCGCCTCATAAGATGTGAGAGTTAGTGGATATGTACGGTTAACGTTATGACAAATAACAATAATTATTTATTAATAAATACCATATGAAGTCGTTTTCATTCTCCACTTCACCTGTAACACTATCATAAGAACTAACTGTCATGAGAAGAAAAAAAACGAATAAAGTCCTTCTGAAAGAATAGAAATAAAACTACGGTTTTAATCTTCACTTTTAATCATTACCCCTTCTGAAAGAAAATCAGAATTACATCGGATTCTTGTTAAACTGTTGAACGAGGCCTAATGGTCACGTTACCTGTATTTAAAGGTTAACTAATGAAAAGGCTAATTGTTGTTAATAAATTAACATACGTGTATTGCTAGCCGAAAATTCACAATTTGAGAAAACGAGAGTACTATAGGTTGATAAAGTAACACTTATAATGAGAGAATTAAGCAGTATAATTTGCTTAATAAATCAAAAAAATAAACAATGGATACTTATATAAAAAAAAACTTACTACCTGTACATTAGATATTAATTTTTGTTAGCATAAATCGTCTTTGATATACGTTTTTAAATTAATTTTGGTACGTAAGCATGTATTTTAAATTTTAATTTAAATTTAAAGTTATTGACATTGAACATTAAAAAAAACAAAATCTGGCACGTAATGTACAGACACATTTTAAAGCACGATCTGTTTAATTACTTTGTATGTCTATTTCTCTCCGATTAGTTTATCATAAGGGTATGATGAAAATTTGTTTACTCACGATCGGTTAGCAAACTAAACATTTCTAACATTCAAACCGGTTAGAAAATGCGCTATTGCATACCGAGGTAGGTAATAGCACTTTACTGGCCAGCTTATGTCACTTTACCGGCTAGCTTATGTCATTTTTCCGGCTTCAGTATTTATGAAACGTCAGTGTCATTTAAATAAGTAACTCAAATCATAATAAAACTATTCACGAATCTATATTAAGTAAATACTGTCGTGTTCAATAAAAACGGGCCACTTTTTGACTTATTGTGATTAGTACTTATGAAGTTAGTTAAAAATATATCAAATTTTACAGATTTGGATAGTGAAGATGTATGATTTGATATTTCGGTTGATCATATTCTATTTATCACTTGACAATCAAATCGCGAATTTTCACAACTAATGTTATGCATTATAAATATAAATTGAAACAGACGCAACTGTTAGTTTCAATCTTAAATGTAATAGTTAATATATAATTGTTTCAGCCTTTACTTGATGAAATTCCACTATAACTATTATCAGGATAAAATAAAACAAATTTTAATGAATTTCACTTTTTAATTGGCACTGCAACGATCGTTTCGCTCCAACCTGAGCTTCATCAGACATATAACTAACTTATTTACAAATTTTTTAAGACAAGTATACGGTAACAAACACATGTTTTATTTTAAATATTTGAAGGAATGGGTACTTTTTATTACTAAAATGTCTATTCACAAACTTTCACTTCGGTTTATACAATACTGTTCTTAAGTAATAAAAACTAGGGGTTTACATTATATTACAGGGAGGTAAAGAAATTCTATGGAAAAATACAGTATGTGACTGTCTGAGTATCAAATAAATAAATTAAGTAAGGGTGAATTATTTGTCTCTAATTGATCATTTAATATCTTGTCAGTTTTCTTTAATTTATTGATTTCAAGTGACTCTAATAAATTAAGTTTTTCTTCCTTATTTTCTACGTGTAATATTTTTAATTCTCTGTTAAAATTGTGGTTCGTTGAATTAATATGAGACGCGTATGAAGAGTCACTTTTATTATTTCTAAATGAAGAAAAATGCTCTTTGATGCTTATTTCAAACGATCTACCTGTCTGTCCGATATACGTCATAGGGCAACTACCGCAGGTTAACTCATAGACTCCCCTAAGTCCGTTATTAGCTGAGATTTTTATGGATCATCTTGAAAATTCTATTTAAAAAAATCCTCTTTTTCAAAATGTATTATTTTGGTACAGATACGTAGATGATATATTACTAGGTTTCATAGGAACAAAGAGACAATTAAATTTATTATTTGATTATATTAATACATTGCATCACAATATTAAGTTTACAATGGAACAGGAAACAAATAATAGTATTAACTTTCTCGATTTAATGATTAATAGAATTAACAACAAATGTAACTTTGCAATTTACCACAAACCGTCAACTACAGACATAACTATTCATAACACTTCTTGCCATCCGATACAACACAAATTAGCGGCTAATCACAGTCTTATACATAGATTAATCAATACTCCGTTTAACCAAACAAATTTTGAGAAAGAGTTAAATTTAATTAAACAAATAGCTATCAACAATGGATATAAAAGTAATATAATACATAACATTTTAAATAAAAAGCTCCTTACAAAAGCCATATCACAAGTTTACCCAATATTAAATAATAACAACCAAAAATTTAAAATGATCACGTTTATAGGCTCTTCAAGCACAAAAATTTGTAAATATTTAAGAAAGTTTGACATTAATACAGCGTATAGAACTAACAACAATTTATCCAAATTTATAAAAAACAATAAAGATTTAACAAACAACAATAAAAAGTCAGGAGTCTATGAGTTAACCTGCGGTAGTTGCCCTATGACGTATATCGGACAGACAGGTAGATCGTTTGAAATACGCATCAAAGAGCATTTTTCTTCATTTAGAAATAATAAAAGTGACTCTTCATACGCGTCTCATATTAATTCAACGAACCACAATTTTAACAGAGAATTTAAAATATTACACGTAGAAAATAAGGGCAAAAAACTTAATTTATTAGAGTCACTTGAAATCAATAAATTAAAGAAAACCGACAAGATATTAAATGATCAATTAGAGACAAATAATTCACCCTTACTTAATTTATTTATTTGATACTCAGACAGTCACATTGTATTTTTCCATAGAATTTCTTTACCTCCCTGTAATATAATGTAAACCCCTAGTTTTTATTACTTAAGAACAGTATGGTATAAACCGAAGTGAAAGTTTTGTGAATAGACATTTTAGTAATAAAAAGTACCCATTCCTTCAAATATTTAAAATAAAACATGTGTTTGTTACCGTATACTTGTGTTAAAAAAATTGTAAATAAGTTAGTTATATGTCTGATGAAGCTCAGGTTGGAGCGAAACGATCGTTGCAGTGCCAATTAAAAAGTGAAATTCATTAAAATTTGTTTTATTTTATCCTGATAATAGTTAATAGTTAATGTAAAACACAACATGTGTTGAAACATTTATTGTAATAGGAAAATTAAAATTTAATTAATATTTTGTAACTGCACCTCCTGCATCAATTCTACTAGGCATCGATGTAACATAGTTTATGATAAATTCTTGCGATAGTTGCTCCAAACTTCAAGAACGGCATCCAATAGTTGCTGTTTATTGTGCAATTGCATGTTCTTTTAAATATTTCTAACCATTAAACCCCATACATTTTGAGTCGGATTCATATCCGCCCTACAACTTGGAAAATTCAAGAACAGAATATTGTTGATACGGAACCATTCCATAGTAGTATTAGGGCAGTTATCTTGTTGAAAAATGAAATATAATTCGGAGTATAACTTCGTAACCGAAGGTAGCATAATGTTTTCCATAATGCTAACTTATTCAACACTACTCATTGTTTCATGAGACACCCAGCCCACGTGCTCACATTCATTCCCAAATATTCACAGAAAAAACTGGGGTTTGTTCTAATAGCATTAACGTACATACTATTATATCTTGCGCGTTTCGACCTATAGGCACACTTTAATTCGGCCGTTATATGATGATAGTTATAAAAATTTTTTCATTACTAAAAATGTTCTTTGCAAGCATTTAAAAGGAGTGTTTTACTTGCTGCGGAAAAGGAATATAATTCATTATTTCGTCCTACTACTTCCAGGATAATAGCAGTAATTATACTTAGAAATGGATTATCAGTAATTTAAGTAATCAAATTGCCTTAGTCGACCTGAACCAATTTTTCTACTCAAAACGACTGCTTCTCTTCATTTCCTATAGATTCTACACACGGTGGTCTTGCTAATGCCGAATTCTTCTGCGACACGTCTTTTCGATCAACCTTCTTCTACTTTTGTGCAGATCCTTGCTTTGTCTATTAAACTTAACATAATCCTTACTAAAGTTATAAAAATTATATTATAACTTTGACAAAAATAGTACTAAAACATACAATTACAGTTCATTATAATTTTGACAAAAACAATATTAAAAGCATACAATGACAGTTCATTACTGTAGTAATTTAGGAGGTTAAAGCAAGTACTAATTAATATGTGTAAATTAAGCCAAAATCGCAATAAGATATGGCCCATTTTTTTTGAACACCACAGTAGCAGGACAACGTTTTAATACAAAATTTATTCGCTATTAATTGCTACATTAGAATTTTCATGATTGTTTACTGTTAGAGAAAGACCATGTTTAAAATCGTAGGATTATAATTTAGTAATCTGTCAGAAAATATCACTATTAATATCACTATTAGCGTTACCTGGCAACAGTACCTATCAAAAGCATTTGTCAAAATGCCATGAAATTTAATACTATTATTAGATATTTAGTCTAAACTAATATTATAAAGAGGAAACATTTGTGTTTTTGTATATATATTTGTAATGTTTTCACACAAAAACTACTGGACCGATTTCAAAAATTCTTTCTCCATTAGAAAGCTGCATTTTCACTGAGTGACATAGGCTATATTATATTTTCAAAAAAAAAGGGATCCCCAATAAAAATGTATTAATGTAACCCAAGGTGTGAAAAAATTAGTAACAAAAAATCTGTCATCGCGTACGCTGCGGAAACTATTGTTGATAGAACAAAAAAATGTTCTACAGTATTATAGAACGTATTAATATCTACAAGAAAGTCCGCGAAACCATATGTCCAACTACTGTAGTTATGCCACTATAACTACTTTTATACATTTTAAAAGTTAATAAAAGTGCCGACAATAATCAAACCATATTATCCATACCTCTGTATTATTCCTTATCCTATTAAATGATATTTTATTAAAGACCATTTCAATACCAGTAAAATACTTTTTAAATTATTAAAATCGGACATTCCATTCAAAAGATATAACTAATTTAAAAATGTCAATCTAAAGAAAATAATGTTATAATATAATGTACATAGTAGTATAGCGATGGCCATATTAATTTTGTTTGTAATAAATTGACAATCGAAAAATTATAACTGGAATAAGACTAGTATTGGCAGAAGGAATTTAATAACAAGTTCAATGAGAATGAAAAGTAATAGGAAACAGGCACAGAGAAGCTGTTATAGAAAGAAGTTAAACATAAAGTGATATAAAATCCAAAAATTAAGGATCACCAGAAAGGAAGATTAAATATTTAAGAGAATACACTCACTATTGTATTTATTCAAGGTAGGATCGAAGAAAAGAGAACATATACTATACAAATTTTATTAAAAGAATTTAAATAACACTGAGATATTTGAAAGGTGACTTTTTGAAGTAATATCAACAATGTGTCAAAAGCCAAGTGACAGGAACATTATTAAAATAGCGGGTTACATTGTTTATAAGTTGGACTAAACAAAAAATGTAATCAATTCATCAGCTTTACAATTAAAAAAATAATGTTTTTGTCAAAAACATTTTTTTTCCTTTAACTTCACATAGCCACAGCAACGCAATTGGATTATTTGTTTTCCAAGTGAATTTATATTTACTATAATACATTTATCTCTTTTCTCATTCATTTCATATCAGATTGAGTCACAGCGAAGCGTGGTCGGGATTAGCTAGTAGTTTATATGATTATTAATTACTACCCGATCGTGAGTATAATAGTATACAAACCTCGGCGGAAACATTCATTCATCTTGTAATATATTATAGTTCACTTTACTTTGGAAAGAAAGACAGCAATATGTCTTTTTTGGCAAGACGCAAATTTAATATAGAATTGCAGAGATTTAGTGGGACTTCTCCTGTTGCTCCTGTTATTAGAGAAATAATATTTACTTTACCCTTCAGACGATAATCGATTTTTAGTTAATATTTGTTAATATTTGTGTTACTATTATTCTTATTCAATTTTAATTGTATATTCGTTAGTATACATTGGCTGCTAACACTATAATAACTTGTCAGACACTTATAATTGCTACATGTCTACAATATCATCTTTGCATCATTTGCGCAATTATATCCAATTTCCGTACTCACGTTTTGTGCCGTTCAAAGTAAACGTAATTACTTGAAATCAGCTGCTTAGCTGGTGCAATATATTACATGATAAGGTTTCATTTATTCCTATATTGCAAGAAACGTTTAATATAATTTAAAACGTTTTGCGTAGCGTATAAAATTACAGATCATTTTAATAACGCAATGCACGTACGCACGTATTATGCATTAAAATAGTTTAGTAGGGTGAATTTTATCCATTGTGTCTAGCACATGTTGATAGTTTCGTGCTAATTTAATCTCGAATGAGCGATAATTATTTAAATTTCCGAGAAACACAAGAGTTTAAAGACGTTTTGAGCACAAGGTTTCTTGTTTTGTTTAGCCCCAAGAGATTCTGAATTATAGTGATTACGAGCTCAGGCAAATTTACCTTCAAATTATATTTTTAACGATCAAGAATGTAAAATCATATAATTAGACAAATCAAGTTAAATCAATTAATGTTTGTTAAGGCGAATCGAACGCTAAAGTCGTTGCTTAATGGGATGATTTGAAAAGTGTGTTATGACGAAATTCTTAAGCTCAACAATAAATGACTTTTTTTGCAGTGTGTGTAATTACTGTTTTGAATAACGCAATAGTAATAACACACATATTATATGTATATAAAACGAATCACTATTTAAAATTATAGCTCGTAAAAATTGTTAATTTGCCAACTCTTCGTTTCATACATAATCACTGCATATTCCATTTGCAACGAAAATCTGGAGACGTTATTATAAGAAAATATTGCTTGTGAAATCTATTCATTGCAATTCAAATTAACTTTCTTTTCTTTTAAAAAGAAATATTACGGTTGTGTGGATTCCTCTACTGTGATATGAGGACGAATTAATGTAATGTCATGAAAGAGAGGTTGCTATAGCAGACTCTATATCTATATCTATACATATATATATATATATATATATATATATATATATATATATATATATATGGTAAACCTAATCAGTAGGCGATTAAAGGTCTGTATATTACTTCAAAATATATGTATTTTAAAAACTCTACATGTTTCGGCTGTGTACGCCTTTATCAAGAGAATACAAAATATGAATTCTCTTGATAAAGGCGTACACAGCCGAAACATGTAGAGTTTTTTAAATACATATATTTTGAAGTAATATACAGACCTTTAATCGCCTACTGATTAGGTTTACCATATCATACCAAGGTCACGAAGTTATTATATATATATATATATATATATATATATATATATATATATAATAAAAAAGAAATTATCGACCGTACTATATTGGATAAAATAAATTAAAAGCGGGAAAGTGGTCTGTCAATTAAAAACTCATTTATTAATTATCTCTATATTTCGCGACAACTTTGTTGCCTCTTCCGGAGATAAATATGTAGAGTGCAAAAAAATAATAAAAGTGACGTACAACGGACAATAAAATTGATTAGATTGATTTAATCTAATCAATTTTATTGTCCGTTTACGTCACTGGTGAGGTTTTACCCACTCATTTATGTTTCAATTATTCTGTTACATAACGCTTATTACGTAAGTATGAGGGAAGACACAAACATAATACATTTTCTAGAGTCAAGGCAGTGTCACCTCTGGAAAAACTACGTTAGTTCTGTATTAGTTATGTGGACTAAGCGAGAGTACTTCGGCAGTCTGACAATATGCAGCGCTGTATGTACTTCTACGCTCAAAAAATTTATAAGAACTGGCTGCTTTTAAAGAAAAATAAAACAAGAGATTCGCAAGTACAGAAAAATAGAGAGCATTTGTTTACAGAAGAGCTAGACAAACTTTTCGATATCGCCGATGCAAACGCTATGAATTCATTCAAAATTTCAGAAGACAGAGAGTTTCTCATGGATCAAAGAAGTGAGTGTAAGATGATCATGGCATCGATTGACAAGAAGCTAGAAAAGACCAAAGAATGTTCTCTCAAACGAAAACAAAGAGCTGAAGAATTAAGAAAAAATGCCGCTAAACATAAAGCTTCAATTTCAGTAGTGTCAAGTCAAGAAATAGAACTTGATTTAAGCTGCAGTAGCACTTCGAGTGCAACTACCAATTTGAAGGATAAGCAAGAAGATGATTTTGTGGTTACTTTACGCTCGGTCTTAATAATTTCTTTGAGATAGCGAAGTCGTTCTTTTTTTGCGAATATGTCTGATAATATCCTTTCTCCAGTAGGGATGTACTGATGAATCTGTAGAAAGATGAAATACGTATCTGCGTATCTGGGGAGGGATATCTTTGGACACTTTCACAAAAAATATTAGTATATTAGTAATATTAGTATGATTAATCATTTTTATATTTTGTACGTCAATTTTATTATTTGTTAACTCTACATTTTTTACCCCAGAAGAAGCGACAAAGTCTGTCGCGAAATATAGGGTAATTCAATAAAGGAGTTTTTCAATTGACCGCTTACCCGAATTTTAATTAATTTTTGATTATATATATATATATATAACGGGTGTTCAGAAACATTCGAAGTCCAGTGGGCTCTGAACGACAAATCGTATATCTTTACTTAAGTATCTGATTTGTAATAATTATTAAATGTCAACTATTGTCTGTCAAAAATCAATCTATCTCAGACATGACTTCATATTTTCAAGGACTACTTTGACTTCGAATGTTTTTGAACACCCGTTATATATATATAGGTTAATAATAAATTAAAAACAGGCCAACGGTTTGTCAATTAAAATTCATTTATTTTTTATCTCTATATTTCACAAAAAGTTTGTTGCTTCTTCAAGAAATACTATAAGATTATCAACAAGACATTAAATAAATTAGTGAATAAAAAAATAGTAAAATACCACCAGAATGTAGAGTTAAACAAAAGTGACGTACACAGACATATTAAAATTGATTAAATTTAAAACATTAATGTAACTATAGATAAGATGTCATCTCAATCGTAACAAAAAAACATGTATATGTAAAAGTTAAAATATAAAACGCTATAAATAGTTTTAATTGATAGATCGCTTGCCCGTTTTTAATTTATTATTAACCGATATAGTACGGTAGATAATTTATTTTAAGTTATATGTATATATATATATTTATATATATATATATATATATATATATATATATCAAAAATTAATAAAAATTCGGGTAAGCGGTCAATTAAAGAACTCTTTTATTAAATTACCCTATTTTTCGCGACAGACTTTGTCGCTTCTTCTGGGGTAACTACAAGATTAATGAGAAAAATAACAAAAAATAAATAAGAGTATAAAACAGTAGTAAAAATACTAAATGTAGAGTTAAAAAATAATAAAATTGACGTACAAAATATAAAAATGATTAGATATAAAAAATAAAGTAACTATAGAAACAAGCCTTAAGAACTTTTAAAAAACATATATATGAAAAGTTAAAACATGAAAAATAAAAAATATAATGCAATATAAATTAAAACAACATATGGAACAAATAACAAAACGATTTAAGATCGTCAACTAACAGTCAAACCCAGTATATTAAAATAAATTATACTAAGACCATTAGTATCAGATCTATAATTAATGTATTTGTGTCTCTGTTGATGTGGACCATTTCTAAAAAAGTTCTTTTTTTATGGTTATTTTCTAAGATTTTAACGTCAACAAAATTGAAAGTATGGTCACGATCAAGTGCATGGTTCACCAATGCACAAGATCTCTTACCAATACGGACATCACTTTTATGTTGAGTAATGCGCTGTTTTAGCCACTGTGATTAGACGTTGAAAATAACCATAAAAAAAGAACTTTTTTAGAAATGGTCCACATCAACAGAGACACAAATAACATAAATTATAGATCTGATACTAATGGTCTTAGTATAATTTATTTTAATATACTGGGTTTGACTGTTAGTTGACGATCTAAAATCGTTTTGTTATTTGTTCCATATGTTGTTTTAATTTATATTGCATTATATTTTTTTATTTTTCATGTTTTAACTTTTCATATATATGTTTTTTAAAAGTTCTTAAGGCTTGTTTCTATAGTTACTTTATTTTTTATATCTAATCATTTTTATATTTTGTACATCAATTTTATTATTTTTTAACTCTACATTTTGTAAGTATTTTTAGTACTGTTTTATACTCTTATTTATTTTTTGTTATTTTTCTCATTAATCTTGTAGTTACCCCAGAAGAAGCGACAAAGTCTGTCGCGAAATATAGGGTAATTTAATAAAGGAGTTCTTTAATTGACCGCTTACCGGAATTTTTATTAATTTTTGATAATATATCACGGTCGATAATTTCTTTTCAATTATATATATATATATATATATATATATATATATATATATATATATATACTGCCTATGTGAAGAAGGACAGCTTTTAAAGTCAATTTCGAAACATCGATAAAGAGACGCCATTCTTCGGGATGGTGTTGATGACCTAAAACCAACATCAAATTGTCTACATGATTGCAGTATGAAATATTCGTATATATATACGAAGATAATTATTTCTTGACCTTTGTATGTTATAGTAGATTAAATCAGTCGGCGTCTTAAGGTCTGTTTTACTTTGATATAAGATAACGTTCTGCTCAGACATGAAGTCAGCTAAGATAAAGCCAGGCACATTAATTATCAGCCACGTGTGCTGAATTGTAACTTTTAAAGAAGAAATTAATATAAAAAGGCGAGCGCATCTAGAATAGACAAGTTATTATAAAGTAGTGTACAATAACACATAGTGTTAATTAGTTTGTAAAACTTCAAAAGTGTTATAATAAAGATATTACACAAAAAAGAAATTTGTTTTTAATTTCTCGAAGTTGGAAATTATAACTTGTGTATATATTTAAAACAATCTTACATGTTTCGGCACATAGTGCCTTTTTCCAAGAAATTAAAAATATAAATGACAGTGTATTAATGTCAAATTTATATATCTATAAATAAATATAAATTAGATATGTAAATTTGACATTAATATACTGTCATTTATATTTTTAATTTCTTTGAAAAGGCAGTACGGGCCGAAACATGTAAGATTGTTTTGAATATATACATATCAAAGTAAAACAAACCTTAAATCGCCGACTAATTTAATCTACTATATAACTCTCTCTCTCTCTCTCTCTCTTCTCTCTCTCTCTCTCTCTCTCTCTCTCTCTCTCTCTCTCTCTCTCTCTCTCTCTCTCTCTCTCTCTCTCTCTCTCTCTCTCTCTCTCTATATATATATATATATATATATATATATGTAGTGTTTATAAGAATTTTATTTTGTCTAACCTAATTTTATGTGAAATGGTGGTAGAAGTATTTTATTAGGTTCAGCTAGAGACTTATGATGTATATTCTTTTGTCCAGAAATGTACTGAGCCCTTACTGGCAAGTCTTTAACAATGTAGTGGGAATTTTTTGATCGATTGTCCCACTCACAAAGAAAACACATTTTGTAATTAATTCTGTCTAGAAGAAAAGTCATATATTAAACGCTTCTTTTAAGTGGATTGCGTGGCTAACGGAGATGGATGGATAAATATTTCCTATGTGAAGAAGGACAGCTTTTAAAGTCAATTTCGAAACATCGATAAAGAGACGCCATTCTTCGGGATGGTGTTGATGACCTAAAACCAACATCAAATTGTCTACATTATTGCAGTATGAAAGACCCTCGTCGGTTGAAAATACTTTGTCAGTTCTTTCTGACGATATGATACACAGAAATATGTGTGCCTGGAGAACAGTTTCCATCGTTGGAGCCTAGATCCTGGTATTTCTGCTTTACTTTTTGACAAATCCAAGTCTAGAATAAGACCATTTAATTCTGATATACTGATTTATTAGGTATGGTCCGTCCTATTCAGACGGCAAATATTCATCAACGCTGATCGATAACTTGACGCTTGCTTCCTCTGGTTCTGTAACATCATATTTTTCACTCGAAATATCTATGGGTCTCGGTATTACTTTTACAATAATTGCATCAAAGTATAAATGAATGTGTAAGGGCATAATATAATAGTTTATTTTGCATATTTGCATGTATTTTTTAGTGCATATTTTCCGAGGTCTATTTATAATACACAGATTTTCGCCCTATGAGTAAAAACTGATTATAGTCACTGATAATTTTAAAGTGTTTTTCGGGGGCATGCTCTACACAAGCCTGCATTATACACAAGTATATTTAGCTCGATTTTAACGAACGTAATGAATCGATTAAACAATGGTACACATTCTTGCATGCTATTTTTTGAAAAGCCAAAATATTATTTAGACTCCGAGAAACGTAACTTATGGTTGAACCATATTAAACGAATTTATTGTTATTAATTTTTATTTCTCATCACATTAAGTTCAAATAAATCAAACAGATATCTACGTGGAAATTATATCTTACAGAAATAATAGAACAACGCGAAAGCAAGTAAAAGACATTTTGACAGATCTTGTACGTAACCTGCTTACAATTGCCATTACTCTTAAATAGGAATGTTATTTGAGCATTTCTCTAATTTTAAAATGAAACAGCGTTCCCATCATGTCTGTAATAAATACTGAAAATTTATTTTGTTATTGTTCCCTTGTACAAATAAATAAATTTCAAAGTTGGGCGCTTTCACTAATCACGATTTTAATTAAAATATTCATAGTGCGCTGAGTACCTGTTCGGCTTCGATTGTCTCAGTCAGTTCGACACACTAACCGACTGTCTGTGGATTATATGAGCGTAGGTATTTTAACGTTCGAGAGAATTGTTTTGAATAATGAAAATTTAGGAAAGAAATCAGCGTCCCGCTGGGAATTTCTCGCGTACAACAATCCATCAATAATTATTGATAGCGGCAGTGTATGAGTCGTGTAACGTGTCGGAGGAAACAAGTGGTTACTTCGAGATTACAAAGTAACCGAATAGCTTATTCGCCGAGTTATTTCGCCAACTGGAAAATAGGCAGTGTTGTATAACTTCTCGACATCGACATATTAAATATTGCACTTTGCCGTGACTACAATTAAGCACTCGTGTGCATAAATTCGTCCGTTGTCATCTTCTACCTAGTAATTTGTTATCTTGTCATGTGCCATTAGTTACATCGTTAGTGGTGAAAATTCACGTCTACAACTGCGTTCAAAAGTTAATAATTGAAACGAAGAGTTGTTATGACGACTAGAAACATACGTATACATACATATTACTGTTTACAAGATTGATTGCCCACGCAAAATATGCCATCATAACTACGTAAAACAAAAATTAATATTAATGAAGTTAACGAATTTATTCGATATTTTATTTCCACACTGAATATATATTGTAATGGGATAAACCTCATTACATGACTTGAACAGAGTTATTTTAAGTTTTTACCACATTACACTCATGAGTTCCTCTTAGGCATAGGTAATAATTCGTGCTGCATTTGAAGTTGACTAGTAATGTTCCTCTAAAGCATGTAAATATGGTGTAATATAAAGCCAAATAGATATTAAAATCAAAACACTATATTGGCTCTTAATTTCACAAATATTTTCACTGGAACAAAAGAATTCATAAATAAATCTGTGATGAAATGGTAAAAGTGCAATCGTAACTAAATCGTAAATAAATCTAAAACCACTATTCCTATGTTATGAATTTTCAATATCAACCAGAATATATCGTTCTTTAGCCCTAAATACATTAATGAAGTATACCTTTTTCTAAATTATATTTTTATTATTGTTTACACAAAAAGGAATTATTTCATATGAAATATTATATGAGTAATCGTCAAATAGTTCCGAGCTGTTCTAATTTGTGAACAAAATTCAAAGAGACAAAAAGGGTTAATCGCTTGAGCTTAAAACATCATCTTCCTCTTCTTTTAAACTAATTATGAAAGTTGCTATATCATTTTGGTCAAATCCCACTTCCCTATCCCACCATTTATAAATTTCGGCTTCAGTGTGTGTCACCCTGTTAGCCCATGCATCAGCAGTTATTTCACTTAGTTCTTCTTGCCACAACTTTTTACAGACTTCATTAGTCCTACCATATTTACCTATATTATTAGAGTAACATCTTTTTGCAATTCCCCAAATTAATTCTATAGGGTTAAAAATTACAATCATCGCAATTAATTTCGTATATACCTGATTTCGAATTAATTGCGATGATTGTAATTTGAAATATATAGGCCAAACAAAACGATCAATAATAACCCGGTTTAAAGAACACATATCACATATTAAATACAATAGACCAGAAAAATCTAAGGTTGCCAACCATGCTTTAAATACACTACACAATATGTCGATTAAAGGGTTAAAACTTGTCAAGGCCATCAATAATCCCCGCGATCGATCGCCTACAGCTGTCTCTTTTCATTCTTAGAAAAGGAGGTAAAAAGGTCGGAGACGGTTCAAAAAGAGTATAAACATGTGGGTGCCGTTTCGTTAAGAGAGGTAACTTTGTCGTAATTTTCAGTCAATATATTTGTATTTTTTAAGTCAGTGTATACGTGGACGCCGTGTAAAGTTGTTGCGTGATCAGTTGTGCTAGCTTTACTGTGCCCCATCTGCGACACCTTGATTAGTGGTTTTACCTACTGATGATGACAATTTAGTTGTCGAAATACGTATTTAGGATACGGGTAAGGGGTTATATACCTTTTTTTAGGTTTTTACTTAACCACAGTCTCCGAAGAAAGATTTTTGTTGAAAATTTAAAAAGCGGTTTGATAAAGATATATCACAGATTTGTAAAAGAAGAAGTGATATTATTGAAACATAATCATTTAATTGCTCACTGGAGATTAAATTTTTTTTAAATATATTAAATAATATATAATTTGAATTTTTCATCACATTACAACATGTAACTACGTTTGCTGTATTTTGAAAAATAATTTCCTAGTTTCCGGAGGATTACTACCGCTTGGTCTACGTACAGAAGAATTGGACGAACAGTAGCTGTATTCCCAACTTTATCCATTTAATACTATAATAAGAATTTGTTGTTCTCAAGTCGACTACCAGATTCTTCCATATCTCAGGATCCTAGCGTTTTGGCTATTATTTCTGAAGCAGGGATAGGACTATAATTGGTACGATTTCAAATAAATTTCTTCAAGCAGTATTCAGATATCAAAGGAAGGTACTAGACAAGGAAGCAAAACTAATTAAATAATAGTAAGTATCGTTAAATAAATTTGATATTTAATACCCAACATATATAGTTTATAAATAAGTTGCATTAGCTCAGGAAAGTTGGAAATTTAATTGGTATCGGTTCTCGCACAAATATTAAATTAACTAAATAAATAAATAACGAATTTTTCATAAGTAAAAACACAAGAGCTTTTTTTTTATCGGATAAATTTCTCTTTGTAACGAAATTATTTTGCCAATCAGTAATTTGACGAGAAAAACTTACATGAAAAAATCGCGAGACGATAGTCGAGCGATTTTTTCTAATGTAAGTTTTTCGAGCGAAATTACTGATTGGAAAAATATTGAGTTAAAAAGAAATTTATCCGATTGAAAGAAAAGCTCGAGTGTTTTTTGGCAAGATAAATTAACGACATGAATAAAACTTTTTAAATTGTCTCCATATTGACGATTTTGTATTTCTTGTGTTTTGCAGTATTGATCTTTTGATATTTGTTGAAATTTCCCCAAACCGACTCGTATTTTACGTTCAACGATACTTAATAGTTATTACCTGTCAGCTGCCAAAATAAATTAAGTGATGCAGGGCTACTAGATATGTAACAGGAAGAAGCATTTTTATCGGAGGAAGAAGCATTTTTATCGGTGATAAAAAGCTATGTAGGTTTTTATCGCTGTCAAAGTGACAAAAATGTCACCCGCATATGGACATTTTTATATAGGAGTTAATTTATCAATAGAAAATATAAATTTATTAATAATTACAGCAATGGTAAAGTTGGCAATCACAATATGCCAAAGTTTCATAAGCAATTTGTGCACCCACAACTGACAAATTGAAAATATTTAAAAAATGTTCACCACTGACAGACGTTTATTATATATATATATATATATATATATATATATATATATATATATATATATATATATATATACATATATTGAAGAGAGACTGTGGCGCTGGTACTAAATACAAAGCCAAATGATAAAATACAGTGAAGCTGGTATATTAAATAGGCCCCACGTTGGTTCGTCAAATTGAAGTGAACCAGTGAAGGTCTAACGTGAACTAAAGAGAATAATAATGTTTAATAATGAATATAAGTAAACGTTGATGAAATTGAATTCAAATATTGGGCGCCTTAAATTTAAATAGTTCTAAGTTAGTTCAACGCTATCTGTGTACTTTCTTTATAACCAACTAGTAGTCGTAGAGCAAGAGTAAATAAATCAAATATGTTATATCCCAGGATCTTCGTCGGTGTGTGCGTATTACCCTTTTAAGAATAATGTAATTAGTATATCTGTTATGTAAAACTCAACAATTAAACAGTAACAAATAAAAGATTAAGTTAAATATAAATAAAAATTTATTGAAGTAAAAATAAGGAAACTGTAACATATGTTGAATATAACGTGATATGTGTCAATAAATAGTATTAATAAGTAGTGCACATGTGTTTAGGACAATAAAAAGGTTATGTTTTGTGAAAATGAGATAATTAAGTATTAAATTGTACTAAAATTAAACACTATATAGGTGAGTACTACGTTATCTTAAAGAATTATTTTTGTTTCAATTATAGGATTGTAAATGATGTTTTAAAGAGTAAACATTCAGGAGTTTTATGTAAATATCAGGATAATTTTATTAAGAAAAATATTAACTTTTAGGCTTTATTTGTAGAATAACATTGGATGTGAACCTGTTTTCCGATGTATTTAGCTGCGAATCAGGCTGGAAACGATGTGATCAGGATAACCAGAGTACGGCTTCTCCTATTTCTGGTAGCGGCGTTTGCGGCGAACGATGGCTCAGGTTATGCCTATTCGTGGGGGTAACAATTCCAAAAGATGCTTTGCTTGAAAATGGTTGTTTTCGACGTGATAAACTCCAAATTTGTTTACCAAAAGTTGGGCCAATTATTTATATTTCGAATGAGCGAAAATTTGGTATGATATACTTGGTTTTTAATTTATTATTTAATTTAAACTTTTAGATGTTCGAAAAATACGGCCATTTGTTGTACAATTTTATATCAGACGCCGTTATCGCCTTTTTTTTATTCCAAAGCCTATTTTAATATTCTCAAAAAGCCTCGAAGTTTTTACTTTTTCCACATCAATTAACATATTAATATAAATAATGTTTTAGTTTTAACATGATCATAAAATTTGTAGAATTATTTTCAAATTTTTAGAATGTGCTTTTCAATATAAGGTTAAGTAACAATGCGCATAGTAAAATATCATTTTCGCGGGTTCATTATATTATAAATAGGTGGGCGTGGTTAACTAGTATCGATACAAATTATTGATGTAGATAAATTAGATATCTGTAATTTCTCGCGAATGATTTGAATTATGAAATTGAAAATTTAAATAAAAAAAAATAAGTTATGAAATAAAAATAAGTTAATTAGAAATATATAAATTTAAAAAAGGTATATAACCCCTTACCTCAATTATTAGTCGTATCCTAAATACGTATTTTGACAACTAAGTTGTCATCATCAGTAGGTAAAAACTACTAATTAAAAGTCGCACATGGGGCACAGTAAAGTAAGGAAAACGCTTCCGCACAACTACTATACACTGCAACCCTGTAAAGACTAAATTTAACATGCCAATCTCATAACTACGAGACAAACATTTGCCTCTTAAGGAAAAGGTTTAAACATGTGTTAAATTGTCGAACAAAGGGACGGCAGAAATTCCTCTCTAAAAGAGGCGCCAACTAATAACGATTTTTAAAAACTACGATGAACCTACTATTAAACTTAAATGAAACACCTTTTTTTCACAAAACACTAGTATATTTAAATATATGTATATTTCATGTGCATTGCACACATCAGTAGTTATTATTTAAACGTATTATTTCAAGTACATGTATAGTAACAATATCTATATTGTGTAGGGGTGTAAAAAATTTTCCATTACAAATGGTTAAAAAGTATGGTCGTATATTGTAAAAACCGAAAAACAAGACATCTGACTGTATTGTGTTATATTAACTAAGAATCAATTAACGTGAAAAGGATCTATGAATTATTAGATATTGTAGGTATATAATTTAAAAGTTAATTATAAATAGGTGACATGTCATTGTTAAGGAGTTAAGCACTTTAATATAAGAAAAATATAAGAAATATATAAAGTTATCGCCATATTAATTTATTTACATTTCGTTACTAATTTCACAAATTACGTCCGCCAATTTAATCCTTATACAATGTGTTTTATATGTTGTTTAAACTGTTTCTCTCATTGTAGAAGCTGGATTTCGGGTGCTGTTTGACCCATAACAATATATATATATATATATATATATATATATATATATATATATATATATATATATTATATATATTAACGTTTACAATTATTTTGACAACATAAACACATGTAAAATATATTTTTCATTTCACTTAATAATTTTGCTTGGCCGTGTGTAAATGAAATGATATAGGCTATTAAATTTTATAGTATTTATAAATAAATACTTGTTAATGTTGAAGAAAGTCAAGCCCATCTACGCAAGTCACAGGAACAGGTCATTTGAGGTATCAGGCGATCTCCACTGAACTGCACATAATTAGGAAAAGGCCAGGTGGGACGATCTGTGCACTACAATCCTAAACACAGCTTCGGCCACGGTTGTTTTTTCTAGGTTATACTCCTAACTTGTCCAAACATTTTAACTTTTGTTATTTTGGTGCGCAGATCGATGATTTACTATTTTAATTCTCGTCACCCAATTTTAAATAATGACGTTTTTTTCAGAATCTTTTTTTTAATTTTTCATCTCCATGTCAATTGTTAAAATTTATATTTCATGGCCTCACTTTTATATTCTTACATTAACAATTTATACCAATTTTATCATAATATACTCTTTCAAAACATTTAAAACATACTTAAAATTAAATTACAAAATATATACAGTGTGGTCATAAAGTTTGGAACCAAGCTTATAACCGCATTATTTTACATTTTTTGGAAAAACGCTCGGACAGGTAAATTTTCTTCTTTAAAACGCCATCTTTTGACATACAATTTTTTTCTATGACGTCATTGGTTTTCGAGTGATGACGTTATCAACACTTTCTTTAAATGGCAACCATATTATTTTTTTCTCGTTTTTGGTAGATCTTTATATCCACCAAATAGTAATACAAAACATTTGGTATGTTGCATCACAATTTTTTTGAAAAAATGATATAAATTTAGAAAAAAATACGAAAATTTTATTTTTGTACAAAATTAAAATTAAATAAAAAAAAAATCTGAACTTGAATTTATTGTAACAGTTAACGTAAATTTTCAAAATGGACCCCACCAACCAACTGACACTGTCCCAGCCGAGTGTAAATGCTTTGCGAGCAATAGTAATCTGCGTTATTCGCTCCAGGTCAAAAGAAATTCGTCTTCCCAATCGGCCAATTACTTATTAAAAAATCTTATTTAACATTAAATAGTTTAACAAAAAAGGGCCAAAGAAGATTAATTTATTTAAAAAATTGGCATGATGTGGCAGACCATTTCTTAATTAAAATTATCAATTGAAGATTTCAAAAACTAATTAAGCTTACAAAATTTACTGAAATATGTAAGTAAGTTTTTTTCACACTTCTGTCTTGTGTGAGGACTTAAATATTCTTCTTGAACAAACCGGATCGTCAAAAGCACATGTACTCATGTTACTATGCAAAAAATTTACAAAAACAAAAACACGCACTTTTTTGCAAGATATTTCTTTATGACATTCTTGCTTCTTTTTATACAATTTATGTACAAAAATTTTAGTTTGAAATTGTTTCTATGGCGACAAAATTGTTGAATTATTTACTTCTATTTTTGACGCTAAATTTTTGAGATATTGCGTAAAAATTGTTCATTTTCGCTAATATAAAAATGGCACATTTATCTGAGCGAGAAAGAATCGAAATTTTAATTATGGTTGGGTATGGGGACAGACAAAGAACGCATGCAGAAGCATGCGATTTGTTTAACCATGAACACCCTGATAGACCTCCAATTACCAGGTCTACGGTGGCAAAACTAGTTGGAAAGTTTACCGAAACTGGATCCGTAAAAGATCGACCACGGCAAGGGAGACCTCAAGTAGGAGAAGGTGTGAAATTAAATGTGCTTCTAGAAGCAGAAGAAAGGCATCATGTTTCCACCAGACAACTTGCGTTAGCCAATCAGGTGGCTCACTCATTTGTCGTCAACTTATTTAAAAAAGAACACTATCGTCCTTACAAAGTTCAACTTGTACAGGAATTACATGAGGATGACGAAGATCGTCGACTGCAGTTCTGTGAAGACGTAATGTTACGTTGTGACCAAAATCCAAATTTCTTGGAAAACATCGTCTTCTCAGATGAAGCTATTCTGCCTAAGTGGATCTGTTCACCGCCATAATTGCAGATAGACGCATTTTAGGACCATATTTTTTTTAAGGAAATTTGACTGCTGTGCAATATTTAAAATTTTTAAGATTTGAACTGGTTCCAGCGCCCGCTGTTATTTTCCCAAATCACGAGGATGGTGATGTACCCCATCCAAATATTTGGTTTCAACAAGATGGGGCGCCTCCCCATTATGCTGTAGAGGTTCGCCACTATCTTGACGAAATATTTCGCAATAAATGGATTGGACGGAGAGGCGCCATAGAATGGCCACCTCGTTCTCCTGACCTGACTCCGTTAGACTTTTTTTTGTGGGGTTATTTGAAATCGAAAGTGTATTTTAGCAAACCGAACAATTTAGAAGATTTAAAAGAACGAATTCGCGTAGAACTTACACAAATATCCCCAGACATCATTGAGGCGAGTATACGGATCATCAGTCATGCTAGTGAAGCAATGTAATACAAATGATAGAAATCTTTTTAAGAACAGATTTGTATCTGTATATACATTTACGCTGAAATCGCCTATAAGATATAGCAAATTTCGTCCTATAAGGTGGCACTATTTAATAAGTGAAGATTTGTATCATTTGTATTACATTGCTTCACTAGCTTGACTGATGACGCCTATAGATGGCAGAAACACGTGTCTTAAGCAGAAGTAAATGCTGAAAATACGAGGTGTATTGTCCATGTGTACAGTTGCAGATATGTATATTGCATGTCTGTTTCATTCGTAACAAATGCGTAATACGTGCATAACGTATTGAGATACTTAAATCTTTTTGTATAATGTAAGATCCTTTAAGAGATATGTGTTAATGATGTTGAAGAAGTACCCATTTTGTAGATTTATTTCTATAAGCAGTTGTTGCATGTAGGGTATAATTTAATAAATTTTAAAAGTTATTAATAATACATGTGCGAAAACCTAAGCTTAGAGTACGAACTTTTTTTTTTTTTTCGAACGGGACGCGTCGATTTGCATAGACACCCGAGATACTTTAAGCGTTTTCGCATGTGTGTTATTGAAAATTTTTTCTGTTGGTCATCTACGTAGGTCACAGTCACTATGTATATGTTGTATATGAGTTGTTTATTTTATAAAGCAAAATGGAAACGTTAAATGAAGTTCCTAAAGATATTTTAAAGAAACCGAACCTATTGCGGGAAATATTGTTACTCGTGAAGTCTAAAGCTACTTACGCGAATGCTTATTCAAGTTTCTATCATTGACGAGAAAATAGCAAAGTCTCCGCGGTAACAGAAGAGGTAATTCTCGCCTATTTAAACAATTTTCACACACATTTTCATTTACATAGTTTATAATTACTTAATTTGATTTGTAGCAAGAAACGTTGTCTCCTGTATCACTTTGGCCGCATTATTCGATGCTAAAGTACTCTTTAAAAAGTGAAAGTAAACCTGTGCGTTGGGATGTTTGGTAGTGTAATTGCTAGGGACCGGACACGAGAGGCCCATGACTCATCGCCCGCGGGTGTACTATTGAAAATTTGTATTTTTAAAGAGTTTCTAATTTTATTTATATAAGTAACTGGAAAGCAAAAGGATGGTGATCTTTAAAATACGAAATACATTTTTATTTGTTCATTTTGTACTTCAACTTGAGTAAAGGAGTATTCATATTAATTAGCAATACTTTCTCAAGGTTCTCTTTTGTAAAATTTGCTCTCTTTGAATGAAATATATCCTTGTAGATAGAAAACTTCGTCTGTACATCTCAACTGGTTATAGGTGCATACTGGAAATATTTTTATTTCGGCGTATTTAGCAGTAGATTTTGAGGCATTGTTCCCAAACACAATTGCCGCGATGTTATTAAATCTGGATTTCTATTAAAAATTGCGTCTAACTTTTGCCGAAGGGCACATCCGAAGTCACTTGGAATATTTTTCAAATTATTAATAGCCACGTTTAAAATGTGGTTAATCCATGATTTAATTTGAGATTATGATTTCCAAAATAAGTGATTAGTGTGATTAGTGATAAGTGTTCTCGAAGAAAGTAGGGCAGTGGCACCGGTTGTTGACCAGCGCCCGGTAATTGACAAAAATTTCTATAATCTGCGGAAATAAGGAATCTATAAAGTTTTGTGGACTATCTATGATTTTAAACTGTTAATAAGCGTTTTGTCTAATAGATGTCGCGACCAACCAAAGAAGTTTTCACGTTGAGTCGCCAGTTGAGTCGTTATAAAACTTTTTTCTCTGTGTGACAGTGAACAGGTGTTCTGGCAATAAGGGTGGTAAAACAGCATATACTAATATTTAATCATTCGTTTATGTTGTATGTTTTATTATAAAAATTAGTTGATAGACTAACTGGTAGATGAATGCAGTTAAGTATTTTTATAATATATTCAGTGAAACGTACTTTTTTGTTATGAATACACATGTGGTCAATTACTGGAACGCAATACCAGTTAAAGCACCAGTAATTGAACACTATCGTCAACTACTTGTATTTTATAGTTTTGGGCATGTTTGAAACAAATATTTTTATTTTCAAAAATTCCTTATTTTAAAGTGAATCTAGTAGTTGACCAAAGTTTTGTAGTGGTAAAATATTGGGTCTTTGTCTAGGTCAAGAACCGGTACATTAATTTTACTTTATTTAAGGTTTTGTTATTGGTTTAGTGAAATGTTTGTTTTTCAGAAAAATGTCTGAAACTAAGAAGACCTTTTTAAATACATTGAAACACAATTGCAGCAGGCTCCAAGCGACATTTCCAATAATTTTTGCAATATAAGGCAAGCAGAAAGGCTATACGGTATTCCTCATTCTACTTTAATGAGTAAGTTACAAGGGAAGTCTCTCTTAATAAGGCAAATGGGTCCTCTTAAAGATGAGGAAGCCCTTTTGGTCAGGTGGCTACTACCAAGTGCTCAAAAGGGATTTCGCCTCAACCAAATCACATTCTGTGAAACTGTCAGCGATGTTATTAAAAATGACGATCGAATTCACAAATTTCATGTTTGTATGCTTGGGAAAAAGTGGATTTCGACATTTTTAAAGCGGCACCGAGAGGTTTGTCAACGTCATGCTGAATCTATTAATGGAGTACGAGCATGTGTAACAGATTCCGTTCGAACTTATTTAATTGAAGAAAATGCTGACATTTTAGATTATCATACTAGAATTCTCATTTCTGATGAATCAGGATTTGCTACAAATCCAAAAAGTGGTCTTGTATTGGGTCGCCCGAGAAAGGAGAAATTTTTATGATGTTAAATCTGAATCCGAAAAGGAGGGTATCACGTCTTTGTTCACAATTTCCGCTGACGACAAAATCTTTTTTCAAAGTCATAGGAAATGATATTAGTGTCGTAAATACTAAGCAACTTGTCAAAAAGTTAGAAAAACCAAGGGTTATTGGTAGAACCTGTAGTCGTACTAAGTTTGAGTTCTCCAAAGATGTTATTTAAATATTTTCAGAAAAACATAAAATGTTTTATTTTTATAAAGCAATAGTGAAATTTTTTAGTGGTAAAAATGCTTTATAGGTTTTTATTTGAAAATTAGTTCACATGTTTCTTTAAATAAATATATAGTCTCCCTTAAAAACTTATTTTACCTTTTTTATCAAATGGTCAACTACTGGATTCATTTGTGGTCAACTACTAGTTGTCAGTGGTCAATCACTGGTGATTCCTGATTCCTGATTCTTTAATAATTTTCTTTTTCAATAAGAATAAGCCATTTGATTTTAGATTGCTTGTAATATTTAGAAAAACAAAACCTGGTACTTCTTGCATGTATTTTAGTCTTCACGAAAAATTAAAAGATCAGTTAACTACAAGCCTTTTTGTATAAAAAGTTCTTAATTGGTCAACGATTGGTGCACTTACCCTACAACTGATTTTTTAAATTTGGAATTTGTATTAGTATTACTGGAGACGGAGGCAGTGACAAAGATGGAAGTTTTTCACTGTAAAGAGCTACTCTCAATGGTGCTTTTCTGAGAACTTTTTTAAAAGCGGTTACAAGTCCATCAATTTCCAGAAAGGTGTCTCTGATATATTCACAGATTCTGTCGAGAGCATGTGCCACAAGTAATATGCAGCATATTAGGATATGCTTCCTTTAATAGTCTGCCTGTTTTAACATATATGCAGCACTGTTACTGACAAATAAAAGTATTTTTTCTTTGTACCTGTCGTCCGAATGACGCATTTGGTGCATATTATCGTAAATGGTTGTAGCTACTGTTTTCGTATCAACTGTATTTATTACTTTTGTTGCTGTTACATAATAATAATAATAATCTTTATTAACCTGAAGATCACAGCCTTATGAAATAGGTTTCGTCACCAAAATATGTACCTTACACTGTTAAAATTAAAATTAAATTAAAATTACATGAAAACATTCCTACGTATGATAGTACTCTTGAACACTATAAAAACATTCATTAATAAGGAAACACTTTAAGTTATATTTAAAATTCCTGGTCGTACTACTAATCCTTATAGCCCTCGCCAAACGGTTGAATATGCTAACACAGGCATAGTAAGGAGATCTTTCATATGCTGTCGTTCTGTGGAGGGGTATCCGGAAGGACTCTCCATTTTAATCGGAAATAAATGCTTATTCTCATATGCAAACACAGCACACTTATATAGGTATATACTCGGCAATGTGAGGATACCATGTTCCCGAAAAACATTCTTGCATGTATTTCTATTCTTAATGTCACAAATTAATCGAATTACTCTTTTCTGCACAATGAAAAGTCTATTCAAATCGTTTGCCCTTCCCCACACTACAATATTATAAGCCAGGTGCGGGTAAACCATTGCATAATACATGCCCAACAGTCCTTCCCTATCCAAACAGCTCTTTAATTTCAGAATGGCATAGTAACCTCTATTAACTTTAGTAATCACAGTGTCAACCTGAATATTCCAATTCAGATTCGAGTCCAGATGTATTCCCAGGAATTTAACATTTTTGTCACATTTCGCAGTTATTGCTTCCGTTGGTTTATAAAAGTTCACTCTCACCGTCTTAGTCGTATTTAAGATTAAACGATTCTTACAACACCATTCCTCGAGAGCCCCCACGACGGAAGTTACACATGTTTCCAACAGTTTTAATTCGTCCGAAACCACGACGATCGACGTATCATCAGCATAATTAACAAGATGTCCAGCACTTATAAAGTCTTTCATATTATTTATAAAAAGGATAAAGGGAAGTGGCCCCAGAATGGAGCCTTGCGCCACACCCAGCCCAACATCAGCTGTATTCGAGCAAACACCGTTTACATTAACAATAATATGTCTTTGACGTAAAAATGATATAATCAAGTTCAACACATTACCCCGAATACCAACCGCGTACAACTTCTCCTCCACAAACCTACTGTCCACACAGTCAAATGCGGCCGAGAAGTCAAAAAACAACCCAACTGCAAATTTCCTCTCATCAATACTCCTTGCCAAACACTCCACAAAGTCGACACAGGCCGTCTCAGTTGATCTACGACGTCTAAAACCATGTTGAGCATCGCTGATGATGGTGAACCGATTGAGGTACTCCATGATGCGATCATATATCACTTTCTCGTAAATTTTGGAAAACGCACTTAGTACCGATATAGGACGGTAGTTATCCATTGTCATTTCACACTCCTTTTTGTAGATTGGGACCACCCGCGCAGTCTTTAACGCAGACGGGAAAACTCCAGTCTGAAAAGACACATTTATTATGTATGCAAGAGGTCCACTAATGGCATCACTAAGTCTTTTTAGTAGAGACACAGGTACATCATCCGGACCACACGAGTCTTTATTCTTCGGAACAGCCAACACATTCACCACATCTTCCCTATACACTGGGCCCATGAACATACTGCCAGTTCACTTCTACTCACTGTACATTCCGTAGTTATGATATTTGTAAATCTATTAGTAATTCTTTCCAAAGTCACAGTAGAAAAATGTTACATGAAGGCATTCGCCACATTCAATGGGTCTTTGACCTCTGCATGGTTGACTTTAAGAGTCACTGATTTTGTTAGCTTGTTTCTGTTAGTTTCATACTTTACTAAATTCCAGATACATTTACTTTTATTTTCACTTGACGCTATTTTGTTTCTATAGTATGTCTTTTTTTCGTTATTTATAAGGTTTCGATGTTCTTTCTTTATTTGCTTATAAAATCCTGATGTATGGTCATCATATCCAGTTGATCTCAATATTGCGTAAGTATCTTTTAAATACCTACTGGATTCCTTTATTTTATTATTTATCCATGGTGGTTTACTATTTTCACAGCTCGTTATTTTTTTTTTCCTTCTTCGGACAATTTACATTAAAATAATACATGAAATGTCCCATATAGTCCTCAAATGCCATGTCCACGTCGCTAGTATCACTTGTATTCCAAGAGTTGTTACATAAAGCAGCTCTTAGTTTTAAATATTTGTATGGCATAAATTACGTTTATAGTACTTGTTCTCCACCCTGTCCGTGGACATATCACAATCTACCATCCGGAAAGACAGCATCTGCGCAGAATGATCAGATAACCCAGGATCCCATACATCGATATCAAATGTATCCTCTGGAAAACTACACACAATATAGTCCGTTCCCGATTTCGAGACTCGACCGTTCTTATTTACATGTATTCTGGTTGGTTTGACATTTTTATTCATCAAATTGTAGGACTGAAAGATATCCCGTAGTTTTCTTGTAGCAGAACAATTAGTTTGCCCGTCAATATTGAAATCACCGCCCAAAACCACCAAGTCACAGCCTCGACATATGAATGATAAAGCATCGGACAATTTTTCTTCTAATTGATCAATATTGCACGCAGGTGGGCTGTATATCGATACAATGGACACTCTATATGTACCCACATGCACACACACAGCACAACATTCAAACAACATTTCAACAGAGTAGTCACGAATATTACTTATTTCTTTATATTTAACATCTGTTCTCACCAAAATTGCGCAGCCACCATGTGCGTGTTCCCTTCTATTAAAATACGTTGCCAGTTGATATCCCTGTATACGTATCAGATTAATATTATCCTGATTTAACCAAGTCTCTGTTAAACACACCGCTATTGGTTCGTTTTCCGTCAGAAACACCTGCAGCGCGTCCATTTTATTCATAATACTTTGTATGTTTATATGGATTAGTTTAAACATGCCTGCTGTATCTTCCCTTTTACAATGTCGGCTCTTTATTGATTCCGATGTGCTTCCGAAAAAATCTAAATCTACGTATTTATTATTCCTTTTGGCCAAAACTTTGGGTCATAAAGTTGTTTCTGGGAGTCCCCCTCGATCCCTACGCAAAACGAAGTGTTAGAGCCTTTAGTTTGTAGTTTCTCAACACTAATGTTCTCTACGTTCATCTGCGTTATATGGGATAGTTGGATGTAGTACACCAGCTGCAACATTTACCACACAGCGTCCTAATATATTGAGAGTTTCGTCGGCACTTATCAATAGGTACTGATTTGAAGGATGGCTTCTAATGCGTTCTGCTGCTTTCGTGTAGCACTTAGAAACATAATATCTGCGTAAGGTAGATTCATCAGGAGCATTTCGACCAGTATATTTTTGGAGAAATGTTTTGAATATGTGATTGTTAAATTTATTTAATGGTATATTTGCCGCCATTAAGTGTCATTTCTTTAAAATTTTCTGATTGCAACTGGTCTAATTTCTGTGTATGTGTTTGCGATGCTAAGTGATGTTTTACGTGGGATTTCTTTGAATTTTTTAACGATATTTTACAGACTTTGAAATAAATTTCGGAGTTACTGGCAATACATCAGTTTGGCCCTTAATCCAGCTCGCCATTGTTTCAGGATGCCATTCTCGACCTTGCTCCATATCATATGCACTGGACACCTACATAAAAATAATTGGAAGAATTAGATTAAACAGGATCTATTACAAAAATTACGAAGTATGTAATTAACAGTTAAAATAATTAAGAAAAGAAAGTAACTCACCGTACTTTATTTATTTTACGAAATAATAAGTAAAATAAATTGTAAAAACTCCTCACGCTTCTATCTACGCCCATGAAGAAAGGAATTTAAATGTAAAATTGAAGTAATTACGTCTCAATTCAACAACAAAAAAAAGATGCGCGGTTAAGCAAATGAATAGTGCGATTCAATAACTGTGTTGTACTTAGCGATATTATAGACTATTTATATGGTGCATCGTAATTTCTGCCTGATGCGTCGGATCTCTAGTAATTGCTTACCTCAAGCAAATAAATGTGGGGCATCTTGCGAAAAATCATTCTGAATAGTTATACTTATTCGTAGTTGATAAACCATTTCTGTTGCTACTTATTTCGTGTTTTAAATTTTTTAAAACGCGTTCTGCGAAACGTGTTTTAAACTGCTGTTTTTAGTCTAGGATTTAGATATTGAAAAGATGACTTAAAATATGACCAACAGAAAAGATTCATTTTATAATTTAAGTTTTCACATTAATTATTTGAAATAAAAGTGATTAAAATATTACTTGATGCGCTTCGTCATTTTGAATCTATTCAAGGAGCTTTCAGTAATTAAAAGAAGAAAAAGCAAGCCGGCTTATTATGTAAAGTGTTCTTAGTATTTACGTTCATAACACAGACATCAACTCCTCATCAACGGTTAATTTTTTTTGTTTCATTATGATGATTTCTTTCAACGTCTTTAATTAACGTTATTATCGGGCAGCATAATAGTTGTAATAAATATAAATATTATGCGATTAAAATTTAATAAAAAGCGTGACTGAAATTATGTTTGCGAAATTAGCTTCGGCACTGCATGTGTTGCACGCAACGCCCTTGTCAATCAACAGACGAATATATCTTTAAATTACATGTCACATTCAATTAGCATTATACGCCTTGACTTGTAAATTTAAATATTTTAATAGACTTTAAGTATAGGACTAAAAAGGAAAACTTTGCATGATTATTACTTAATAGCAAACTCGCGTAGTTTTGTTAGGTTAACATCTATATAACTTCAGTTGTCTATCGAATTATTTGACATCTAGTTTATTATTTTTAGGTATTGTTTGTATTTTACTCTTATGTTCTTCAAATAACTGTTACACTATAGTACGATGTTTTTCTCATAATTATAGGTAGAGGAAAATTTAGTGGAAGTCTACGTTTTGTAACTAAATAAATAAAACTAAGAAATAAGTAATTAAATAATTAATTGATAAGGGAGACACTTGTTGAAACTCCATAACTATGATAGTATAAAAAATGCACTGATTTTAAGTTTCAAATAATTTAATCTAACTTTCCACTACAATATCGTTTCATCACACTGTGACTTCATCAGGTGGATGAATAAATGGTGAATTTACAAATGTACAAGGTATATATACAAAGCCTGATAATTATAAATTTAATGAAAGTAGGGGGGAATTACAAATATCTGTTTGGTCGTTTAATACTAACCCTAATTTCTTATATCTAGAAATTTCTAATGATTCTAGCAAATCTAGCAAAATATAACTATTTTGATGTTCGGATATCCTTTGAGTGAATGTTCGTCCTGTTTGACAAATATATGACATAGTTATAGAAATAATAAATCAGATTCAACTTTTGCTAATCATTGTATAGAGAATAACCACAACTTTAATACGAACTTAAAAATTCTTCATATTCAAGATAAAAGTAAAAAGCTAGATTTGCTAGAATCATTAGAAATTTCTAGATATAAGAAATTAGGGTTAGTATTAAACGACCAAACAGAAATTTGTAATTCCCCCCTACTTTCATTAAATTTATAATTATCAGGCTTTGTATATATACCTTGTACATTTGTAAATTCACCATTTATTCATCCACCTGATGAAGTCACAGTGTGATGAAACGATATTGTAGTGGAAAGTTAGATTAAATTATTTGAAACTTAAAATCAGTGCATTTTTTATACTATCATAATAAGTAATTAAACTTCTAGTTTCAAAAATTCTTTTATTGTAAATACCACTACAATATTGTTTCGTCATACAATGGCTTCATCAGGTGGATGAAATACTGAATATGTACAATACAAGTTTGAATATTTATGTACGTAAAAATTATTGAGAAAAATGGTGGTGGAATTTTTTTTTTTTACAATCTTAAATTTAGTAGAGGGGAGTTGTTTAAACCTAGTTGGTCATTTAAAGCTAATCGTAAACTATTGTACCTATTAATTTCCAAGTTTCTAACAAGTTCAGTTTTTTCTTTTATCTTGAATGTGTAAAATTTTGAAATCTATATTAAATCTATGATTGATATCTATACAATGACTTGCGAAAGTTGAATCTGTTTTCTTTTCTTCATGACTTCTCTCGTCTTCTTTCATCCTAATTTTGAATGTCCTCCCTGTTTGTCCTATGTATACCTTATTACAATCTTCACATGTTAACTTATATACACCAGAGTTTGATTCTTTGTCTATTTTATCTTTGTTGTTTTTAATATTGTAGTGAGTTTACAATAAAAGAATTTTTGAAACTAGAAGTTTAATTATTTATTTCTTAGCGTTATAATGAAGTTTCAACAAGTATCTCCTTCGTCAATTAACTAAATAAATAAAACTTTTGGTATAATAAAAGTGATACCAGGTCTAGTGGTTTTTAGCTCTAAGTTCGAGTGCTCTTCATTGCTATTCTCTTCTGTATTTAAACCTTTTTTTCCAATCCTACCTCTCCGCATCTTTTTTCCACGCCCTTCAGTTTCTTCTGGGTCGTCTTCTGTCTCTCTCGCCGTTACAATTATTTTAACCAATTCGTCGTCAGATTCCTGGTTATATGTGCCAACCATCTGACACTTTGCATTCTTATTATTTAGACTATACCTGGTACGTTGAAGAGTTTTTATAATTCTTTGTTTGTTCTTCATCTAAATTCTCAGTCTACTTTAAACGCGTCATAAATTTTCCCTAAAATTTTTTGTTTACATATTCGAAGTTTGTTTTTATCCTTTTTATTATTTATCCGTTTTGAGGGAGTTTTAATATTGTTTGGTACGAGGTGGATTGATATATAAGGCCTTCAATATCGTCATTGCGTGAGTAGTGGGGGTAGAAAGAAGTTATAATCTGCAAAAGATAATCTCGAGTATCTCGTCTTAGCATGCAGTTTAATTTTTCTGGGTTTCGTCCTTGAGTAACAGTGTCATTTATCATGAGTTCGATTTCTGAGATGCGCATCAAGCAACGATCCGTGATAGAATTTTTATTATTGCATAAGAAGAATCAAAGACAAGTCAATGCACTAATTCAAGAAAATCGCCCAATTACGCAAAAAACAAGGCAGTTAGGCATTAATTAAGAAAGAGTTCAGTATATTATTCATATCTCAAATTACAGAACAATTTGCATCAGATTGGTTCCGCGACAATTATTGGATGTCATGAAAAAACAAGGAAAATATATTTGTCAAGAGCTTCTCAGCCAGTATCGACCTGATCGATGATTTTTTTATGGACAACGAAGCGTAGATGTCTAGGATAGCCTACTCTGAAGGCTCTTGATTTCCTTTATACTACTTTGCAAGCAGACAGCTCTTATATTATAAAATAAAGTTTCTGTGATCGTCAATGTGCACTGTTACATGGATGCTAGTTGGGTTGGGCATATTACCACTTGGGAGTGCCAAATTGCTAAAAGATGGCGTTTATGGCTTGTATTGGTTTTGTTAGCTGTAATGTCCTAGGTTTTGTTGCAAGCTTTTTTAAGCATTGATTGCATTAGATCTTTGTAATTGCAGGCATTCTTGTTTCCAAGAAAATTGTTCGCGATCATCATGAATAAAGTCCTGGCTTCTTTCTCAGCTTCATTCATAGTGTTGATGAAATTTGGAGCTCTTATTATAGTTCTAATTTGAGGTCCATGAAATACCCCAGCTTTAATTTTTTTGCACGAATATTTCATCGGAATGACCCACTGGTCAAATCGCGGAGTCGATTTTAGGATATAAAATTTTATTCTTATTCTTCTTATTATAACCGGAGGTCTGAACTAAACTAAGATAGTAATCATCTACGTTGTCTTTCGGTTTGCGCCATATCATTGGAACCTCAAAAACTAATTTCTGGCATTTTCCCTTGCTCCACTGCCGCAAATTTTCCACACATGGTTTACACACATTATATGGAGCCTATGACTTGTCCTGATCAACAAGTTTTACGTCAAAATAAACCAAATACATTTTTTAAACGAAGGCAGTAATAGTTACCCTTTGACTGGGAACCTTAATATATTCACTTAACGAACAAGACTAGCTTAATAAACTTGCATTTCTTTATAATTGTTTATTACTTAATTAGTTCATTAGGTACGTAAATATTATCAGGTACAAGTGTACATTATGCTAATGAGATAAATGTATTTGAAATGCTTTACAATTCCTTGAACAATTAAGAATTTGCTGCATTTACTTAACGATCTTCAAGAATTTATAAATCAGCAAATAAGAAGTGCCGTGGAAAGAAAACGTGATAGGGGCAAATGGGTTTCATATTTGACATTAGCCTACTTATATTAATTAAAAACAATTGTCAGATCATAGTCAACAGAAAACAAATTAATTGTTGGCCTGTGTATCGATAATAAGCGTATTACTTATTATATTACTCTTGATAATACAATTTTGGATAAAAATTTTAAGTGCTTTTCAGTGTTCCTCACATTCTAAGTTTTGACAACACCTTTCCAAACTTTAATTTTAATTTCATCTTGGTCGTTTACATTTTATATTTTTGTCTGGTACACAGATGAACTTCCAAATCACTTGACACAGCAAATTTTAATTTGTTTTGCTAGTTGCTAGCTGTAACGTCCTAGCGATAATGAAAATGATTTAACATAATAATGTAATGTAATGATTAGAGACCGGACACATCGGGCTGAAATCGACGTCATTACGACGGGCGATATAAATAGTCTACAACATCTGTAAGTACATCACGCAGTTGTCGAATAGCACTATTCATTCGGTTAACTACACATCTATTTTTTGTGTGCGGTTAACCGAATAAATAGTGCTATTCAATAACTGCGTGATGTACTTACAGATGTTGTAGATTATTTATATCGTCCGCCGTAATGACGTCATTTCAGCCCGATGTGTCCGGTCCCTAGTAATGATGCATCAAAGGTTCAGGACATGCGCTGTATGTTGATTAAATACAACTTATTAAATAAAAGAAAATACATCAAACTACGAAAAAGTAACGGGTGGCCACAAGGGGCCACCCCCTTGGTTAATTTTAGGATAATTGGTTAATTTTGAAATGAAAAATTATTTATTATGCCATTGAAGTTATGTTTGAAAAATAATGTCTGAGAAATGATAACCGTTTTTGTAAATTCACTGTGCCTCTCTTTGCTTTTGAAGTTCTCCCACCCTCTTTCCAATGTTTGCTGATCAATCAGTTGAATTTAACGACGAATCGTGTCTTTAAGTTCCTCTAATGTACGAGGTTTATCCACATAAATGCGAGACTTTAAGTAACTCCAGAGGAAGAAATTGCACGCTGGGGCCTGGAAAACGTGGAGACTAAGGCGCTTCTTCAAACCGGGAAATGATGAGAGCGGGGAAGATACGCTGAAGAAAATCCATGGATATTCTCGCAGTATGGGCTGTACTTCCACCTTGTTGGAACCAAATTTCGTTCGTGATCAGTCTTCTCCTACGTAATTCTCTCAGGAAAAAGTTTCTGATCATTTCAGTGTAATGTTCAGCATTAACTGTCACCCTACGCCTACAGTGATCGATGACACAGCGATGTGACATCGCACACCATATTGTGACTAGTTGTGAGTGCAGCTAGTGTTCGTGGAGTTGTCTGGGATTTGCCTCTGGCCAATACCGACAGTTCTGCTTGTTTACTACCCCAGGCAAATGAAAGTGGGCTTTACCTGACATGAAAATTAGGACAAAGAGTTGCAGCAACTGTATAGGGAACTTTTCACACCTATCATAATTCGTTTCATACAATTGCTGCCCAAAACGTGATTTTGTATGGTTGCAATTTTAAGTCGGCTTTTAAAATTTTCCTGATTTGGACTCTGTATCAGCGCTGCTCTTACTCTTTCCACATTTTCTGGTATTCTTACCATCCTAGCAGATCCAGATGGTTTTATTTCCATCAACGGTCCTGTAGTTTTCAAGTTGTCGACCAATCTCGCAATAGTTTTTCGGTTTGGGGTAGCAATGTATCGCTCAATACTGAAATAATGTCGAAAAAGACGTTGGGTTGATGTCACTGACTCACCGGTTTTCATGAGACGCTCATACACAAACATGTAGTATTGAAACGTCTACTATTCCACTGCGACTTAACAGGAATACTTTCACGAGCTCAAGACCATCAACCTCGTCTACCTCCCACATCCCACTATTGAGTGCACTCCCAACCTCGTGGTCATCTTGTATTTATAAGCTGAGAAGTACTTACAAAAAAAAAGGATTTAATTATGATTAAAATAATGTCTGTATCGGTCAATACAGAGTTTACCTTTTATTGATGTCTCGAGTGGAAACGTGGAAAAAACCCAAAACAAAGGCTAATCAGCACCTCATATGTATGCTCAAACGAGCTCTTATAATAGGAAATGTTTACCTTTTGAAGGCTAGAAACCGAGAGAGCTTGTGTGAAGAAGATCCGTAGTATGAAGGCCCGTTTTATGATCGAATTTAAGGATAACCAATCTAATTGCAATAGCGATGTCTAAGAATAATGACTTAATTAAAGACGCAAGCTAAAGAGTTGTTATGTTAATTAAATTAATATCTTTAAAGCATTGCTTGCAAAGAAATACACTAAAATTATATGTCACATGATATGATTTAGATAGAATTTACTTTAAGTGTATTAAATGTTGCTATAAAATAGGTCAATTTTAATACGGTATCGACACAATTTTGACATATAGAAAATAGCTCAATAATAAATAAAATTACTAATTAAGATATAAGCAGAATAGAAGTTGTATGTAATTAATAGAGTCCGGATTATATGCAAAATTTGCTTTTTTAATTGAAAACTCACTATTTTGTTGTTAAAAGATATATCAACAAAAATATGAGTTTTCTGTGTTTATTTAATGTTTTCTGAATGAAATAAGGCAACAAAAAAAGCATATTTTGCATATAATACGGACTCTGGTAATTAATAACTAAATTTAAATATATTATATAAATTCTAAGGAACGTTCGTGAATGAAGTGCCTGAGTTTACTGTTTGGCAAATATATTCTCGGAAGGCTGTCGTTTATGCCCACTACGATAGAAAAGAACGGTTGTAACTACTTTTAAATACGAATTAAAATGCCAGAAAGGGTCATTAATTTTTGAACATGATTAAATTTGATTTATTTGCGAATAATACTATTTAAACCGTGATTAAAAGATATTGATATATGCGAAATGTAGCAGCACGTGCCGGGCTAAATATTTATATAGGCGTCTGATGAAATATATTTCATACATATCGCAAGTAATATTATTAAAATTTATTTATTTTTCGAATCTGAGCAACAGATTCTAAATAAAAAATTAGCTGATTTTCATTTTATTTGATACAAATGCACTGATCATCAATCGTTATATACTAATAAATCTTGCGAAGTTACAATTTACCGAAAACAATATTTTTCATAATACAAAGGTATTTTTAATAATATAAAATATTACTAAAAATCTGGTGTGAAGAACACAAATGCAGGTTCACTATTAATATTTTCTGTGAATGTGTCCGAATATATCCTATCCCCAGAGACGTAGATACGTATTTCGCTTTTCTACAAGCTCATCGGTACGCCCCTGCTGGAGAAAGGATATTTCCAGACACATTCACAGAAAAGAACCACCTCGCCCTATCACCGTAATTATCCAGACCGAGCGCAGAAGTACCGAAGTACCTCGCATACCGTCCACATAATTAATGTGAAGTAACGACGCCCTTCCAAAGGTTAGCACAGCCAATCTCTCTAGAAAACTGCATTTTCTTTGTGCCTTCACTCATACTACGGCTTAACCGCATGTGTAATGTATCAGAATAATTGAAACATACATGAGTAGGTAAACCCCACCAGTTTTGTATAATACAAAGGTATTTTTAATAATATAAAATATTACTAAAAATCTTGCGTTCTTCACACCAGATTTTTAGTAATATTTTATATTATTAAAAATACCTTTGTATTATACAAAACTGGTGGGGTTTACCTACTCATGTATGTTTCAATTATTCGAATATTTTTCATCTCATTAGAAAGAGAAAGTCTTTGATAACTGTGCTTTACGCAATATCTTAACTCACCTCAATAATCTGACATAATATTCGAAATTCTCGACGGCGATTCATGAGGATGTCTATTGTTATGTCGTTATGTAATGCCTCTTCTTTCGTACTTAAACATACACAAGAGATCGAAGTTGACGTGGTGTGTTTTGATAATTTTCGTAATTATCAAAACACTGACCGCGATGCCGCGGTAAAGGAATTGAAAATCGTTCCCACGCTATTACGATATTTCAAATTTTTATAATTAATTTTTATTCGCAATAAACCGTTCTAAATGTAAGTGCATACTTTTCTTGTCAAATTGTTAAACCCTTGTGGCGTTTTAAGACTTTCTTTATTAAATTTGCGTTATGTAAAGAAAAATCTTATTTATTTTAGTCTATCAAATATGTGTGCCTATATAAAGGCTAATTGTTTTTAAGTAATATTATTTCATGGTTTCGTTAGTAATATACGAGTATATGCGTACATGGTAAATTCCATAAATTGCCGTTTTGAACAAGCCGGTGAAATAAAACTAGATACTTGTATACAACTTCAAAAACTGTGTTGAGGGTTATTCGACTCGTCGAACCAAATGTTCGCGATGACTCCGGTTTCTAGCGGTAATGCTTCAACATCGGTTACTAGAATCACGATCCCGATGTTTGCTTCACTGTGCACAGGTTGTAAGACTGTATACCCTTTACTTTTGTTCTTCGGTGACTGTTTGTTAAATGAATAAATGTACTAAATATATTTATTTACAATATATGCATTATTTATTTTTGGATCTACGACTTATATTAGTATAAAACTGCTTTTGAGACTGGTGTCCCTTGTTAAAGTACGATTGTTATGTGGATTTCTAATGTAAGACTGTGTACCTTGATGTTAATGTACGGCTGTTCTGTTCTGTGTTGTTGTTGAGTTGATACCGCGTTTCATACATGTAGATAAAAATATACCACTGCCCTCTAAACTATTACATAATTAAATACGCGTATTGGTTGTACAATGTATTGGTTGTCGTCATAACAGGAAAATTTTCTAATGTACATTCGTCGAAACGGCACCTACGGGCAACAATACCAAGGCTTATGATAGGGTTTTAGAAACCCGATCTTGCTAATAAATAAATAATAAAATATCATTACTAATTAAGTATTAGTTGGTGTTGTAAATCTAAGTATGTCATTCCGGATAAACTTCCATTGTTTAGTAATGGACCTTACTATACATACTTAAGAAACGTGATGGCAAGAATAGATATCTAGATTAAACACTCTGTTCACTATAACCCTAGATAATAGACAATCGGTCTACATAATTAAGTAATAAATAAATTTGAAAATATAAACGATGCCGCTTCTTAGAACTTAGAGGAAGTTCTACAATTTTAATGTGATAATACAATTATATTAATAAAGCGGTTTAAATTCGAAAATGAACGTTAAATAATTATAAAATTGGAAATGTTATGTTCGAATTTTATATCCTAAATTTACTTATATTTAAGAATAAATTGGAATTAAAATATTACAAAAGGATCTTCAACAAACTGGTAATCACTAATGTTAGTAAGTCTTCAAATAGGGGATGGGTAGATTAGATTAGATTAGATTAGCCGTAAGGTCACTGCGATATTTCGAGGTCAACTGTTGTTCTCATGCCTCGCTGGAGTACTTCCTCTAGCTCTTAGTCTTTTAATTGAGCGTGGCGGTTTCGAGAGGATTCTTTTTAAATAAGTTCTGCTTCAGGATATTGATTTCCATTTTTGGGAACCGTGTTGCTATCAAACATTGGCATTGGAATAGTACATGAATCGCAGTTTCCTCTTCCTCTTGTCAGAATCTACATGTCAAGCCCACATTATTCTAATGTTTGTTGGGCTTACAATGTCCAGTTAATAGGCCGGCGTACTTTCATCTTAACAGATTTTCTGTCTCTATTTAGTAGGTCAGTCTGTAAACTCTGTTCAGTATGTTCAAATATTCTCTAAAGAACTGTTTTGCCTAGGGAGTTCCTACATCTTTCTCCAGATCTATTTTCAGTCCACTTTTTTACATTACATTATTATTATTTTAAATCATTTTTATTATTGTTAGGACACTACAGCTAGCCCGGAATAAAACCAATACAAACCACAAGCGGCTATCTTTTGACAATTTAGCGCTATCACGCGGTAATTTACACAAAACAGACAGCTTTCAGGTAACAATGCACATTGATAATAATACAACTTTATTTTCTAATATAACAGTCGTTAGCTTAGGAAGTATTATAAAAGAAATTAAGAGTCTTGTTTTCAGCGTAGTCTACGATTCGTTGTCTTTCTTAAAACGTTCATACAAAAATAATTTTTTAAATTATAGAAAGCAATCTCTGGGGGAATCTTCTTCTCAGGGAGTAGCTTGAGCTTCCTCCTGAGAAGAATAACCTAATTCTTGAAGTGCATAGTAATGAAATACATTTTGAGTAATAACGGCAGAGTGAATAGCTGAATTTGTGTGTGACGCCCTTTATTAATTTTAACTGACATTTATTATGAATACAATTCCACAGTCTACACAGTATGGATACATAGTATTATCCACTGATTAGCATAAATTAAGTTAGATTACTTTAGGAGGCCCTAAAGCCTCCTTCACTGCGATCTTTCTAGATCTGTTTTAGTCCTCATTTCTCGTTAGAGTAATTGCTCTAGCTCTGTTCGAGAGTGGTCCTTTTAAATAAAGTTCTGCTTTAGGATATTGATCTCCCATTTGGAGCAATCGCACCTTCACATTGGCATAGTTCATGCATCGCGGTTTCTCCTTTCTCTTAGTACGGTCTACATACGATTTCTTCTGTTAAACTTAGGCTAATATTCTCTTAGGCTAATATTCTCTATTTTGCCTGTCTTTGAACTGGAGTGTTTTTCCACTTTTCCCTAGGTCTATTTTCAGCCCATTTTTCATGGCTGTTTTAATAATTGTTTTTGCAATGTCGAGCCAATTCATTCGCCTTCTCATTAGACCTGTGAACTTCGCCACACACACATACACAATCCCATACAAGTTTGTATTTAACTTATACTGAATTTAGTACCATTAACATTAAAAGAGTTTATCTTTGGGTATAAATCTCCTTACCACAATTAATAATCGTATCCTAAATACGTATTTCGATAACTAAGTCGTCATCCTCAATAAGTAACATTAACAAACACAGTGTTGAACATGGGGCACAGTAAAGCTAACACAAGGAATAGCGAAACACTTTACAAGGCGCCTATATACTGTATACGTGTATATAGTGTATATGTGGACTGCATACGTGTATCCAGGATTTTTTTTGCAATGTTTTTGAGCTGAAGTGTTCTTCCGCGTTTCGCTAGATCTATTTTCAGCCCACTTTATCATGGCTGTTTTAATAATTGCTTTTACAATGCCAGAGGAGACCTGCGGTCCTATGAAGGTTGTAGACGAGACCTGCAGAACCAATCGTACGCCCTCTCATTAGACCAACGACTTTCGTGTCCTGGCTTCCGGGCTAATGTGTCACTTTCTTCTGATCACTGAGCTCGTTTAGGGCACACACACAATCCCATACAAGTCTAGACTTAACTCGGTGGGATTACTCCAAAGCAATGATCCAGTACTACCACTTCCGCTTGAAATACCCTATTATCTCTACTTAGGCTCATCATGTGTCACTTTCTTGTGATCACTGAGCTCGTTTAGGGCATATACACAATCCCATACAAGTCTAGACTTAATTTAGTGCCTTTTTTAGTATTGCTTAGCTGTCGGAGAAGATGGCCTCGGTGGGATTACTCCAAAGCAATGATCCAGTGCTACCACTTCGCTTGAAATACCGTATTATCTCTACTTAGGCTCATATGGATCATTGTCTTTTATTTGAACCTACATTTTCCCACTCCTACAACTTTATCTGTTTTAGAGCCAGTGTACTAGATAGTTTCGTCTTGGTGGGTGACTATTTTATATTTCAGATCAGAACCATGGCATCAGTTTATTTCCCAGTAATGGGAAATACTATTTTGTTTTTTAATTACCGAAAATATAATTATCTATTTAAGCTTATGTTAAGCTATTTTTTGTTTTCCAAAAACTTTTTATTTCTAACTACGTAATGAAATTTATTTTGTATGTGATTCTCATAATAAAAAGACATTTTTCCTGTAATAGTATCTGCTTTGAGTTTTTCTGTCGACTTATGATTGAATCTTGAGCCAAGACTTAAATTTGTGGCTTTTATAACATCAAATTGAAAAGATTGTTATCTTGTACAAGAGAAACAAAAAAATGAATGAAATTATAATTGAATTTAGAAATTTTACGTAACGTTGTTATCTACATTATATAAGTTTTGTGAAAATTTTTTAACTTTTATTATTTAAACTCAAAGAAACTTCAACAAAGAACAATATTATAACAACAATTAATGAACTTTAAACTTATAATGCCACTAGGGGCACTAGGATTGTTGATTCTAGTCACATATGGTATTCCTTGAGCTTCTAACCAGTTTAGGGTGTTTCTAGTATAATGCGCCGATGCAAGGTCAGGCCAAAACATGTAATTGTCATGAATGTCATTCTGTGCAATAAATTGGCGTACACTTCTATTTTTCATTCTGTCATTTTATCACTGTGAAAACAGCTTATTTTTCCCATATTTAAAAGGTTAAGTAATGCCTTCATTATTGACACTAGTCGTGAAAATGCTTGATTCTATTTATCTTCTATACAACTATCAGGGTTAGTAATTTTTGGCATGATCTTATGTAGGCATGCGTATAAAGAAAATTTACTACATTATAGAATTGTTTAATATTTAACACGAAAAATAAAATACAAATAAAAATAAATATAAAATTATCACAAGAAAACATTAATATTTCGTTATACTGCCATTTACTTCAATGACTCTATTCAATCGATGGGGCATTGAGTTTGCTAATTGCTGCATGTAATTTTCATCTGCCGCTAATTTTTCGCAAGCATTTTCTATAGAGTGATTCATGTTAAGAAAATTAATATTTTTAGAATATAATTTTTTAGTTAATAAACCCCAGATATTCTCAATGGGGTTCAAATCTAAGCTGTTAGAGGGCCACGGTAACGTTTCGATGTTATTGTTATAACAAGTGTTCATTTCAAAAGTCAATCTAGTAGCATGTGATTTACTGAGAACATTTTGAAGTATGTCGTAAATTAAAATTTACTACTTAACCTACGAAGTCGTATATTTTGACAGTTTCATACATACAAATAAATAACAAATAATAGGTATTTATTGAAAACTGTAACAAATGTTGAAAACGTTGTCTTTCAAGATCAATGCACTTTAAAATCCTCCACTCAAAATTTCTGATGATATTCTGCAACATTCTCTGTAGCATATCATTCAAATTCAATATAGGTGTTCGAAATATGTTATTTTTTAGATAAGACCACAAAAAGAAGTCGTAAGGTGTTAAATCTCATGAACGTGTAGGCCAGGCAATTTCAGTATTTCGACTAATTATACGCTCATCAAAAAAATTCTCTTAAATAATCCAAAGATTCTGCAGTACAGTGACAAGGTGCTCCGTCTTGTTGGAAATATGCATTTTGTAGTTCATCATCATGCAACTGATTGACAAATGGTTGAACAAATATTGGTCCAATGATTCGCATTTGGCTTATCGCTGCCCAAATACCTATTTTCTCTGGATGTAGCGATTCTTCATTAATTACATGTGGATTTTCACTACTCCAAATTCTTGTATTTTGTGAATTTAGGTATCCCGTTTTATAAAACCATGCTACATCAGTAAAGATGATTCTTTGTTCTCCATTATTGTTCATATTTACAAACCAATTACAAAATTGTAGTCTACGTGGGTAATCAATTTCTAACAATTCTTGTACTGCTGTCACACGGTATGGATAAAGTTGCATATCTTTTTTTAATAACCTGTGAGTTGTACCAATAGAAAGGTTTATTTGTTGACTCAAATGTCGAACAGATGTTTGTGGTTTATTTTCCATTATTTCTTCAACACGATTGACAACTTGAGGTGTACGTTTCTTAACTGCTCCGCTGCCTGATTTTCTTAAGAGACTACTAGTTTCAGAAAAAAGTTTTAAAGTTCTTTCCAAAGTATTCTTAAATTGTATATAATCTATTACAAAATGTGGAAACTCAACTTGAAATTCTACCATGCAATCTTGAACTGAATAAACCCATAAACCATCAATTTTATTATCACTTCGAAAATAAGCCTGGACTAAAAAAAATTTATGTTCTAAAGTGAAAGCCATTTTAAAACTGAGAAGCAATTTATTTAAACCAGAATCGACGCACGATTATTTTATGCACTAACTGATATTTGTGATTGACATTATCAAATGTCATTTGGATTTACGTTTACGGAACAACAAACACATACTAATATATTTGCGTCTCATTCTATCAAAATTTCAAAGTAACCTAGATTGACTTTTCAAATGAACACACGTTATAGCCATGTTCTAACAACATTAGCCGTATGTGCAGGGCAATTATCATGTTGGTAAATAAAATTTTCCGGATATAATTGTCGAACAGACGGTAGCATTAGATTTTCTAATATATGGCTATAGTTGTTAGCATTGAGCCGCCCGTCTATTTTGTAATAAACTCCTAGCCGCTTATAACTGCACCAGCCCCATACATTTACGTTGAACCGTCCACTCCTTTGTACTAGATATGTATATACTGTTCATTAAATCGTGCATGCGGCGGTCTATACACACGTATACGACCATTATACTAATATATTTGCGTCTTATTCTATCAAAATTTCAAAGTAACCTAGATTGACTTTTCAAATGAACACTTGTTATTCCAAATATGGTACGCCAGACCAAAACTTTATCAGAAACATTTGCCTTTTCTTTAAAGTTTATATTATCAAGGGTATTTTCAATATTATCTGTATAGAAACCTGTATTTTCAGGAAGCTCCGCATGACTAAATGTAGAATATTTCTAGCCGTTCATGATTATTGTTCAGTTATTAGCAAAATGTATACGTCGTAAAGCTCGACAACAACGAGGAATTCTGGCCAATTATGCGGCGGTATATTCGAGATACTTCTTACGTTTTCTATACTTTAAACCATTTCGTGTTAAATATGGAGAAATTGTAGTGTCTGAAACGTTAAAACGGTAAGAAAGTTTACGGGTAGACACCCAATGGTATTTTTGGCACGTTCGGATAATCTATTGGCTTGAACTCCAGTTAATTTGCGTGGATGGCCTATTTTTGGGAGGTTGATGTATGGTATTCCTTGTTCGCATTCTAAAATTGTACGATATATAATGCCTTTCGATATGTTTTGTTCACCAAAAATATTAACTATATCTCGTCTACGCAGTTGTCAAACTAGGTTGTAAATGGACTTACGAATATTTAGTTTTCACGATATTATAAAAATGACAGACACTAATGTGAAATGTCAAATAATTTAGCAAGACACCGATCAACACATTTCTTCATGGCTGACTAGATCTATTATTTTACTATACTATATTTTTCACAAAATTTATGTAACAGGTGCTATGATTAACTTTCCGTCTAAGTAGGAAAAGAAAAAACAGAAATCTAGTGTATTATAGAAAGGAAATATCATTTCGACAATAAATAATGCAACAGGTAGGTGGTATACTGTTAATGGATTGCTCTTTGTGAAAGCAAACTACGAAAAATAATGACCAAAAGGATTTCTCGCGTACTTAGGCCGGATAACGCGATAATATTTTATAAATACTCTTCAATAAATTAACTGTTCCACCCCGACTGGGAAGACAGGCAATTGAATCCAGGAATTACGAGTGTATATGGAATGCCGCATTATAAGTTATGCGATCATGAATTCGTGACAAAACAGACGCCGCAATTGCACAAATAAAGAGTAATTCACCATAACTTACATACACTAACGCCACACACACCTTAAATCAGTGAGTCGTTGCAACCATTAAGTAGCGTTAATTTAAATTTACTCCTCTCACACGAATACTTTTACTTCTTCTTTTTTCTTTTCATCTTCGAATCTCCCTACGAAGTACTGACCTCATTGTCGGAGCGGTAGAAAAATGAGTTAAGGCAGTGATTATCGTAATTTCGTATGTTTGTGTAATTTAAATAATTATTTTAATGTAATCTGCATGCATAATACTCATTTAATGATCGTTGAGTGCGAGTTTCACAATTTAGAACCTTCCATTGTGACATCCGAGTTTCGTGATTTACGGTATTACGGTATGTATATATGCTTGTAGTTTTAGCTCCAGTTAGAAATGTAGAAATTAAAGTGTGTTAGAAAAAATTAGGACGTACTAGCTTTTGAATTTATTAAAAATTATAATAAACATTGAACTTATCAGTGATACACACAAATTATGCTATAAATACATGACAATGTTAATACTTGTAACACATCCTTGTGCCCTAATCACTGTTTTAGGTCCTTTCGGCATGCTTATTTTAGTTTTTGGTTATTAGTTTGATTGACTAGCTTGGCTCTTCTTTCTTTTTCAATCTGAACCACAAAGTCCCAGCATTTGAGTGTCATTTTTTTACCCACCAATAAACTTCTCATTTCCGTTTGATTTGTCCTGTGCCCCACGTCTTGCATAAAAGCCATTACTTCTTCTCAGGAAAAGTTTGAGCAGTCTAGTAGGCTCAGATAGATCCTCTCCGAAATGGTTCTGTTTAAGTTCTCATCTCTTGATCAAATATGAATGATAAAATTACTTGCTTGGGTTTTTGTTTCCAAAATTTTATGTTAACAGAATAGACCAATTGCTTCCAATTTTCAATAAAGATAATCTATTCAACGACTTCAATTATTTAGAATATTTGATCAAATAAATCTTAGAATATTCCCAGGAACTGGATTCTTTTTCTAGTAACCTGTTTTATTAATGATAATGTAATAACCTCATACATCGTGTACAACAGTTTTGAAATTTAACAATTTAAATTATGAAATTCTATTATCATTATCATCAAGCTATCCAATTCTAAGATTATAGCTGAAGCCGTGGCGTTTTTAAATCAATTTGATGAGGTGGATTATTCGTCTTAATCTTCCAAATTTTCACAAGTTTTTGTGGGTCTTTGTTTCGTAGGATGTTGTTCTCCACTCTTCCCTATTCATAAAAAGCAATTTCCATTTTCCTACTCGCAAGGTTCTTGCGTCCTTAAGTATTCCCTTCATTCTTGCCCATAGTGGGGTCCATTCAATTATTCTTTTCAGCATATTCGTCGGGTTTGTTCTTGCTTATTCTAGGTGTTGTGCTCTCATTTATTTTATTATAGTTTAACTTGCTAATTCGTCCTCAATTTCCTTATTGGTCTTGAGCCTTCTTTCTCCATTGCCAGTTATTTTTTGGCTGAGTCCGCTTTATTTTTCGTTTTGCTATTTTCAGGTCCTCTGCTACCTGATTGCTTGTTGTTGCAGTTTCTAGGGCATATATCATTGAAGTTTTATAAATGCCTTGTATATCTTTATTTGGGTTGTTTCAGTGATTGCCCTGCTTTGTAGTATTTTGTTTCTACTGTGCAATTGATTTTTTTTGAGGATAAATAAATAATATTATGAACAGAGCCTAACTAATACATGAATTAGAACCAAACTAGGGATATATTCTTTAATTTATATTTGTATATTGGACATGTATAGACTTTATAGTAGAAGTAATGAAAATAATTAGTTGTAATTGTTATTTGTACACTTTATCGAAAATTTTAAAATAAATTCATGATTTTTTATAATTAAGCAATTACATGTGATATGCATATTTGAAATTCATGAATTTTAATTAAATTTGCTTTTTATATACGAGTAGTTTATAAATTTCCAGACCTCTGTATATATAAAATATTGTATATTTAAAAGGAAACAGGCAATTAGCTAATTAAAACGTAATTTCAAAAGAACACAACATAACCAAATATTTGTAATGCTGGTCACATACACGAATACATATTTGTTGCAGGGAGAATATCTGGTGAGGCAATAGTGTGTTGGCGGAGCTTAGCATGAAAACTAATAAAGTTCTAGAAATGAAATTTTACGCACACATGTAGTATGCTACAGTGCATTTTCTATTTTTATTTATATATTTACAGGGTGTTCCAAATTTCCGCAACCACTTTAAATTTTTTTTTTTAATAAATTGCTATACTTTCTTGTTATTATGATAATAGCCACCCAAATTATCTTTGCAATGACATATAACAATGTGCACTTACAACTGTTGTTTTGGTTTTATTGCAAATTTTGTTAAAATCTTGAGTGTTGCAGCGTCTAACATTTTAAGTCTTAGCCTGAAAATGGGTGCAGTGCCTCACTTAACTCTTTTGTTACAAATTTATGGACTAACACGTTATATGTTTTGAAGGTGAACAACGTGACAACATATACAGAGTGTTAAATATGTCGTGCCAAAGTTATCGAAGTTTAAAGGCTATTTTCTCTTTTCTTTTATATTGAACCTATAATGTTTTTATTTCCGTTAAAATGGTACTAATAACATAGTACTTATTTTTTTTTCGAAGTTATAACCCTGTAATGGGATATACCTATGTTTATAATATTCAATATGCGGTGCATCTAATAGTTGGTTGGCCATGAAATGATATCAAACAAAGTAACTTTTACAAACATGTGTTTTTTAATTCTTTAGTTAATTAGTTTCAGAATTACATTTTGTAATTTTTCCATAATAAAATAAAATTAATTTAAAATGTTTACAAATATATGTCCATTCTGCTCTACACATGCTCTTAATCGCCTCTGCATCGACAGACTTACATTTTGAGCCATGTTGTTTTCACTTAATTGAAAAAAAGCGTTTCTGATTCGTTGCTGCATGTTCTCTGCCGCTGTAGGAGGTGTTTCGTAAACTATATTTTTTACAGTAGGCCGCAGAAAGAAATCACAAGGGGATCGCGGTGGCTAGCTTATAAAGCTTCCTCTCCCAATCCACCTATTGGTGAATACCCTATCTAAATGTGCTCTTGCAGGAGCACCATAATGTGCAGGTGCACCATCATGTTGGTACCACAATCTCCTTATGACGTTATCTGGTAGGTCTTCTAACAGCAATGGTAAATTATTTTGTAGGAAATTTGTGTAGATTTCAAGTAGTATTTAAAGTAGTATTAAAAAAGAATGGTCCTATAATAGTGGTTCCTATGATGCCTCCCCAGGTGTTAACACTCCATTTTTGTTGGTATAAAATGGGTTGCACAAAATGAGGGTTTCTAGTGTCATAATAATGGGAATTTTTTCTGTTTGTTATTCCACAATTAGCAAATGTTGCTTCATCTGTGAAAAGCACATGATCTAGAAAAGTTAGATCTTGTCGTAATTGGAAAAGTAGCCATTCACAGTAAACAAGTCTCCTTTCAAAATCCGTTTGTAATAAGCCTTGATGATTTTGAATTTTGTAAGGGTGAACTTTATGTTTTTTAAAATTCTTCTTACAGCAATGATTTCTATCCCGTGTTCTTTCGAAATTATCCTTGTAGATACCCTCGGATTTTTCACAACGGACTGGACGACTGTCACTTCATTATCTTCTGTAATCATAGTCTTAGTGCTTTCATGTTTGACGTAATTCACTGAACCCGTCCGCAGAAACCTTGTCAACAAATTTTCAAACGTCTTAATATCTGGTGCGCTTCGGTGAGGATACTTCATAGCATATGTTCTTGATGTTAAAAGTGGATTTCTACTGCTAGCGCAAAGAACAAATACCATGTCTATTAGCTCCTCTTTCGAAAAATTCATTCTAAAGAAACACAACTATAAACTATTACGGCATGTAAATAAAAAATAAAGACAACAAAACTATATAATTGGCAAGATAACAACTAATAACTAACAAACGGAAATTGATAATTAACTAGCCGAACTTAAATTATAACAATTAAACGCGATTACAGCAAAGAGGAACTACAGAAAAACACTTTATACGGAAATTTTAAGTAGATATTTGACGTTTGGTTACACAGCAATTTTTGCTTAATATCATTTCATGGCTAACCAACCAACTATTAGATGCAGCACCGCATATTGAATATTATAAACATAGGTATATCCCATTAAAGGGTTATAGCTTCGAAAATACTAAATAAGTACTATGTTATTGGTACCATTTTAACGGACATTTTACAAGGAATTTTCTGACTAATAAAAAAATTATAGGTTCAATTTAAAAAAAAAGAGAAAATAGCCTTTAAACTTCGATAGCTTTGGCACGACATATTTAACACCCTGTATATGTGGTCCCGCTGTACACCCTCAAAACATATGACGCGTTAGTCCATAAATTGGTAACAAAAGAGTTACGTGAGGCACTGCACCCATTTTCAGACTAAGACTTAAAATGTTAGACGCTGCAACTGTCAAGATTTTAATAAAATTTGCAATAAAACCAAAACTGATAGTTGTAAGTGCAAATTGTCATACATCATTGCAAAGATAATTTGGGTGGCTATCATCATAATAACAAGAAAGTATAGCAATCTTTTAAAAAATAAATCGAAAGTGGTTGCGGAAATTTGGAACACCCCGTAAATATATACATAAAAATAGAAAATGCACTGTAGCATACTACATGTGTACGTAAATTTTCAGTGCTACAACTTTATTAGATTTCATGCTAAGCTCCGCCGACATTCTATTGCCGCACCCGGTATATTTAAGTACATTTGTTGTCAATATAAATGAAAATGATGATTGTTTTATATTGTAATATATTAAAAATGGTTATTAGTTACCAAAATTTGGTTAATAATATGTGTTGGTCGCATAGATATCATAGAAGAATGTAAGCAACGCATTTTATTTAATTGTAGAATTCCAGTACAATTCCTGCAATAACTTTACTAGAAGAAATTGTTTCTTTTGGGGTTGTTTAGAGGTGTTAATAATTTTTTTTCAAAAATTTTTGGTGCCTCTATTCTTGATCTTAACCAACATATAATCTTTGAAATGCAGAGTACGTATTTTATATAAACTATATAAATGTAATAGTGAAAAACATTTGAAATCTCCGTGGCCACAATTTTTTATCCAAACTGAACGTCTTAAACATAAAATTAGAGCACATTAAAACTAATTTTAATAAATTAGAATTCTTCTATTGTGTTGAAGATATACTTACCTCTCTAAGTCATTAGGAAATGATAAAAAAATAAACCCGCATTGTATTCCGTATTATTGGAATACAATCGGAAGCAACAATATTTCGGAGTTATCTTTAACTATTAACATAGTAAATTTACTAGTATACATTGTTTCATTACTTAAATATATATGTACACTTTTTAAATAAGAAATTATAATTATAAAAGTCTGCGAAAAATACAAAGGCACTATCGAAATTTATAGTAAAAATCGAAACCACTCTCACACTCACAAAAGATAGTACGAGAATATACCGGGTGTTAAGAAAAGAGTATAAAATATCCGAAACCGTTACTTTGCGGGTCCATGTTTATTAAGACTTTTTTGTTTATTTTGGTTCATACTATTACCTACTTTAATATTTTACAATCTTTTTTAAAACATGGTGTAAAAGCATCAACAGTGTCTAATGAACTGAAATTCACATGTTCTAAAACAGGCCATGTAATTTGCACTTCTTCGCGCGAACATTACAAAAAATAAAATATTAGCATGAAAATTTGGCACATCTCTATGACACAACTTTGAATATGATATGGTGTATATCAATCTAATAGAAACAAGTATTCTATAACTAAAATCTATTATGTTAAGCTATTTATATACAGATTGACTGAAGTAACTGTGGAAATTGTGACACACTAGCGCACGCATACTTACACGTATATGTGACTCTAATGACCGTAGGCGTAGTTTAGTTACAATAGTGGGGATATATTCGTCAGTTTCGGCCCGTATTTAATATGTGTTTAGTACAACATAGGAATGCGCTGATTTAATTAAAAAGATCGATATTTGAATCGATTCAAGGTCGAACTGAAATATATGGATGCATAAAAAAATTGAACAAAAAAAAATAGATTCTTCTTGAAAAGTCTCTTCGAAAAGATTCTTCTTGAAAAGTCGAAGATCGATTCAGTTTAGAATACGAAAATGTTTAAAAATCGAGCGCTTTGATGCATAAGTTGTAATATAAAAATCGAATGCCAAGCATGTTAGCAATAAAATCGTAAGATTTTGTTTATAAACATTTTATTTTATATGACAAAAACAAAACTTATACTTTTTAACTTAAAAGAGGTACTTTTATTAGCAAAAAAAAATGTTATGTGTAGTATATTATTTAAACATGAAACAAAATTTTGCCACGGCATTTTTTAAATATTGTAATAAATCGAATGCGATGTTATCGAAAACGTCAATGAAAATGTCGATACTTATTTTATGAAACGATTCATGCGCATACCTACGCGAAGATTGCAAAGTTGTTTTCATTTCGATCTTCTAATCGAAAGAATTGAATCGAAAAAAGTCGGCAACAAAAAGATCGATTCAAAAATCGCAGATCTGTTTACGAAAGAATCGATCTCGGGAAAGATCGATTCAATTAGCGCATCCCTAGTACATTATAATAAAAGTGTGGATGTACAGGTTTGCTTTAAGCTATCAGTAAATACAGTTTGATTATCTACTTTTGTAATTGATGTATGTATGCGTTTACATTGAACTGATACAAAAATTGTAACTAGAACAAAATTATTAATGAAAATTAAATAAAGTGCTTATAAAAAAACGAAACAAAATTCCAAATGAAATGTAGAAAATTTAGTGTAGACGGTGCTCAAATGTCAGAATTTCCTGTGCGTCTTGTTCTTCTGGGACGACACGGCGTCTTTTACTATGTCGTGAATTAACGCAACCTTCTGAAGGAAATTTATTTACAATCTTATGGATAGCTGTCACAGAGGGAGGCTTGTATGTTGCTACAAATAAATTTTGCACGTCTTTATATGAATTATCCCTCGCATACCATAATACAATTTATATTTTTTCTTCGACAGTGAAAGGCATTTTATTTTAATTTTTCGTGAGAGTTTACTCAGACACAATATCGTACACATCGATATGCGAACAATGAATGTCATCCCCGCTCTCCGCATACCCCACTACATGAATGAAAGCGATCCGTACCAGTACCTTTGAAAATTGTTATACGAGGTGCATTCAAGTTCTAAGGCCTTCGATTTTTTCCTCCAGACTGGAAAGAGATAGAAGCATGTGCATTGTTTTAAAATGAGCGTGCGTTCGTTGTCAATACGTCACAGAGATGGCAGCACTGTACGGCAGATGGAATTGTAGCGGCAGCGTCGAGAATGAGAACTGTTTTAGATACTTAAAATGGCTACGTTTTCCTTACTTGAACAGCGTGCAATCATTCGTATTCTGAATTTGACACCAGTTGAAGTTCATCGACAGTTGAAGGAGACATGTGGTGATGGAGTTATGGATTGTCGAAAGTGCGTTCGTGGGTGCGACAGTTTAATGAAGGTAGAACATTCGTGTGACAACAAACCGAAACAACCTCGGGCTCGCACAAGCCGGTCTGACAACATGAACGAGAAAGTGGAAAGAGAGACTTGTTTTGGGGGATCGCCGAATGACAGTTGAACAGATCGCCTCCAGTGTCAGCATTTCCATGGCATCTGTGCACACAATCCTGCATGACGAGCTGAAAATGCGAAAAGTGTCCTCTAGGTGGGTGCCACGAATGCTGACGGACGACCACAAGGCTGCTCGTGTGGCATGTTGCCAAACAATGTTGACGCGCAACCAAGGCATGAATGGGACTTTCTTTTCGTCGCTGTGACAATGGATAGACGTGGATGCCATTTTTCAATCCAGAAGCAAAGCGCCAGACAGCTCAATAGAAGCACACAGATTCACCGCCACCAAAAACATTTCGGGTAACCGCCAGTGCTGAAAAAATGATGGTGTCCATGTTCTGGAACAGTGAGGGCGTAATCCTTACCCATTGTGTTCCAAAGGGCACTACGGTGACAGGTGCAACCTACGAAAATGTTTTGAAGAACAAGTTCCTTCCAGTACCGCAACAAAAACGTCCGGGAAAGGCTGCGCGTGTGCTGTTTCACCAAGACAACGCACCCGCACATCGGGCTAACGTTACGCAACAGTTTCTTCGTGAAAACAACTTTGAAGTGATTTCTCATGCTCCCTACTTACCTGACCTGGCTCCTAGTGACTTTTGGCTGTTTCCAACAATGAAAGACACTGTCCGTGGCCGCACATTGACCAGCTGTGCTGCTATTGCTTCAGCGATTTTCCAGTGGTCGAAACAGACTCCTAAAGAAGCCTTCGCCGCGGCCATGGAATCATGGCGTCGACGTTGTGAAAAATGTGTACGTCTGCAGGGAGATTACGTCGAGAAGTAACACAAGTTTCATAGTTTTCGGGTGAGTAGTTAGTTAGAAAAAAAATTGGAGGCCTTAGAACTTGAATGCACGTACTTATACGTATATGTATATGTGTGTGATTTTGAAGCCAAATATCTACTTTTAACTACGCCAATCTATATATTTTAAGTTTTAATGCATTCAAAATACTGTCAGGATGACGATCTCCATAAAGTTTAAGTAATTGATTAATTTAATATTGAGTACCTATATTTACAAATCATAAAAATATGTTTAATAGGAGAGGTTGTAATTAATATTGACTTTCAGGTTTAAACTTGTTTAATATCCAATTTATTTCGTAATTTTAATAACATACCTTCCTTACGAATATTATAATATTAATGTTTTAATTAAGCTATTTCAACTTAATTAAATATGTGATTTACTTCGTGTGGGCGTGTTTTTTAATTGTTTTCTATGGCAAGGACCAGATGGCGTTCTAATCAATTATTTATTTAAATTAAGTTGTGGAGCGCTAGTAATAATTTTTAAATGGTTTTCATATAACTGTCTTAATTTATCTACTAGTTCGACCAATAGATTGTCTAACATATCTACACGTCAAGTTCTAGTTCTTAGATATTTTATTATTGTATGTTATTTTAGTTGTTATTATCCGATAAATCGAAAATCGTGTTTATATTAAGTATCTTTAAATATTCAGGTATATTTTCATAAGGTTTCCTAATTGAAATATAAATTGTTCTTGTCGGTGCGTACGTATACTGTTACATGGATTTGGATGCAGTTGTGTTTTGCTTTGTCGCGCATAGGTTTTCAAGCCTCAGATATACTGGTTTACAGTGTATCTATGGTTTAAATAGAAGCATGTGTCAGTGTTTTATACTCGTTTACTGATTACACAGGCCTGCATAAAATTTGCGAAGACGTGATTTTTGTTTGTTAAGCTCAGATTTTATATAGCAATAACTAATTAAAATACAGTTGGTCTCTACCACCCACAGATTTTTTTTTTTTTTAATTTGTCTTTAGTGTTGTGCATGGTATTTGATAAATAAACATTGCTTAAAAATATGTCTAGCCGGTGTTGCAAAAACAAACCAGATGATTTCTGTTAATTTGTGGATATTTCGTCTTGAAAAAGTTTAAGAGACCAATTGGTGAATTTGTGAAAAATGCATATTATGCTTATTTCAAAATCAAATTAGGAGATCAAGATAAAGATTGGGCACCGCACGTTGTTTGTAAGGTATGTGAAGAAGGTTTAAGACATTGGACCAAAGGGAATAGGAAAAGCCTTCCTTTTGGAATACCGATGGTTTGGAGAGAACCGCAAAATCATTATGGAGATTCCTACTTTTGTCTTTGTGATATTAAGGGGCATAATAGAAAAACTTTGAAACATATTTTGTACTCAAACAATATTAAATCAGCTATCAGACCAGTTCCTCAGAGTGATCATGTACCTATACCTATACCCTCCAAAGTACTACAAGAAGATATTGAAACCTCTTCAACTTCCGGCTCCGTACAGATGGATAGTGATCTTGAACCATCAACCTCAGGTCAAAACCAACCGCAGCTATTTTCACAAGCCGAACTGAATGATTTGGTAAGAGATTTGGGACTTTCAAAAGATCTTTCTGAAGTACTGGGGTCTAGGTTGCTTGCCCCAGAAACTAATTTCAGATCTTCCTTTAGCTGAATATGACAGAAAAACAACCAAACGGAGCTTTTCTGAAAAACGAAAACGTTTTTTTAAAAAGCATAAAGAATAAATAACTATTTCTAATAATTTCTATGTGTATATTTTTGTATTTTTTTAAATATAATATAAAAGTAGCTTATAAATTAAATAAATCGGGTTTTTTCTATATTTTTTTGATTTTACTGCTTTGAAAAGTAACCTTACGTGATACAAAAAGAAGCATATTTGAAATCAGCGCTACCCAATTACTAGAAAACAGTTAAAAATTTTTAAATCAACTTTCAAAGTGTTGAAAAATGCAGGCCTGTGTTATTAATCCGAAGTCCACTTGTTTCTATTACGTAAGGATTTTTCATAATTTAGTAATAAAATATTACCAAGTTATGCCCAAATCTGTAAATAACTGTATTCGTAATCGTATTAAATATTTATCTCAAATACAGCAGTTTGTGCGTGTTTAAACTTGTCTGAGCGTACGCTGACTTGTTTATAGATTTCACTCAACCACAGAGTGAATGTAAGTGGAACATCTTTTGTGTGGTCAAAGTACTCGTGCAAACACGTCGTGCGCTCGTATTGTGTGTTAATTTCCTTTTAGTACGGCAAACAGAAAGTGTGTAAACGGCTGGGACATACTTTGTTATAATTGTGGTTGCTTTGTTCCTGCTAAGCGGAGGCGTTTTATTACCAATTTTGTATTTAGGAAAATGTTTATATCGATATACACCTAGGTGATCAGGATAAATCATGGTCACAGCAAAAAGTTTGTGTCGAACATCTTAGAAAATGGAGTCAAGGACAAATTGCATACTTGCCATTTGTTATTACTATGGTGTGGCGCGAACTAGTAACCCATGCTGAATGTTACTTTTGTATATGTGACTTTAAAGGTTACAATTCAAAAAATAAAAAATACATTAAATATCTCAATCTATCGTTAACCATAAGGCCAGTTTCGAATGGACCTGATCTGCTTGTAAAATCTCGAATAGAAACCTTGGAGTCCACATCTTCCAGAGAAGCAGACACTTCAGAGCTTAGTGAACGAGAATGTTATCAATCGGCAATTATTTTAATGCTGCAATAATTTACTCAATCCGAACAGAATGATTTCGTAAGAGATTTGGGTCTTTCAAAGGATGCTGCTGAAATTCTGGGTACAGAATTATGCTGCATTTTTAAATATATTCTGGTATTTTGAAATGTTATCTCTGGTTTAATATGTGGTTTAGGGTTATGTTCATAGCAGATGGTGATTGTTATAGGCTCGTCTAAGACAAGTTCAAAGGGTGTTATACGAGAGACACCTTTCATATTTTTACAATCGACCACTAGATGGTGCTTTTGGCATATGTAATCACTATATTCTTAAAGTTTGACATTTGTCAATGAGAAATCCGCGATAGCTTAGAAATTGAGTTAGTAGTTTGTTGATAGTGACAGTTTTAAGACAGTGAGTTTGTAAAATAATGGAGATTACTAGTGAAGGTTTTAGTTGGATGAGTTTTTACGATTATAAAAAATGCCTAACTCCACAACAATGTATTATATCGCTTCGGTCAACTTTTGGCAATGAAGCACCATCAAAGAAGACAGTTTATAATTGGTTTGCAGAATTTCGTCGTGGTCGTGCCTCAGTTAGTGATGAATCACGTAAAGGTCGACCAAAAACTATTGTGATTCCAAAAAACATCATAAATTTTGTGCGACATTTGACTTACAGTGAGGCAGAGGCATCTCTTGGCATATCGCAGACCGCAATTCATTAGACTTTACATGTCCATTTATTTGAAAAAAAATATGTTCCAGATGCATTCCACATAATTTGACCGAAGCACAGAAAGCAGCTCGTGTCAATTGGTGTAAAGAGATGCGCAAAAAATTCGACGTAGGAACCGCAAAATTCGTATACAACATCGTCACAGGTGACGAAACATGAATATATGAGTACGAGCCCGGAAACCAAGCAACAATCTACTGTATGGGTGTTCCAAGACGAAGCGAACCCCACAAAAGTTGTTCGTGCAAGGAGCACTTCCAAGAAAATGATCACTTGTTTCTTCGGCTGTACAGGACACATCGCAACAATTTCTTTTAGAGGATCGGAAAACTGTTAACGCTGAATGGTATACAGTAATTTGTTTGCCAAAAGTTATAGACGAAATCAGGAAGAACAACCGAAAACGTCGCATTATTCTTCATCACGACAATGCGAGTTCCCATACAGCACGTCTAACAGTTGACAATTTGTGTTGAAGTGTTGAAATAATGTCTCATTGTCCATATTCACCTAACTTGTCGCCGAATGATTTCTTTCTGTTCCCAACTGTGAAACAAAAACTGCGTGGGCAGCGATTCTTAACACCTCAAGAAGCAGTCGAAGCCTTTGAGAACCATGTTTCTGAGATACAACTTTCAGAGTGGAAAAAATGTTTTGAGAACTGGTTCGTACGCATGCAAAAGTATATAGACCATGAAGTCGAATATTTTGAAAAACAATAAAATAGTTAGTTCCCAGAAATTTTGTTTTCTTCCCAGATTTTGTAAAAATATGAAAGGTGGCCCTCGTATAATGGCAATAAGTACTCATCCGTACCAGTTGCTCATAGAGTCCACTTAATAGAAACTTATGAAGAAAGTTGTTTTTGGAGAAAATTAAATATCAAGACCACGAATGGCAACTATGTGGAGATTTAAAAGTTTTACGTATGTTGTTAGGCCAACAGCATAGGTATACTAAAATGCCGTGCTTCATTTGTGAATGGGATAGCAGCGCTAGAACGCTAAATTGGACAAAGAAGCAATGGCTTCCGCGGCACAATCTTACACCGGGATTAAAAAATATAATGCACAAAAGTTTAGTGAAGCCAGATAACAAATTTTTGCCCCCATTACATACAAAATTAGGTATGATGAAGCAATTTATAAAAGCATTGAATAAGGATGAGCACGTTGTAGGAAATTTCCCGGTTTCTCTAACACCAAATTTAAGAAGAGTATCTTCATTGGTTCCCAAATTATAAAATTGGTTTTGGACGGTCACTTTAAAACTTCTGTGAAGCAGCCTTTGAAAGAGAAAGTGTAATTAAGTTTCTAGGGAATTATAAATCACAGGATTATGAAAAAGTTGTTCAAAACATGCAGCAAAAGCTTCGCGATTTAGGTTGCAATATGAGCATTAAAATTCACTTTTTGCATGCCCTTCTTGATCTTTTTTCTCGAGAATCTTGGACAAAGGTGCGAAGAACAAGGAGAGAGGTTTCATCAGGACCTAAAATAAATGGAGTAGAGGTACTAGGGAAGGTGGAATACAAACATGATGGCCGTCGACTGTTGGTGTTTAAAAAGAGAAGTTCTTTCAAATAATTTCTTGTACTATAACATGCACTACAATATCGCTTCGCCAAACTTTCGCTTCATCAGGTGATAATAATTGAATGACTTCAGTTATCAATCACTTGATGAAGCCAAAATTTGGCGAAACAATATTTTAGTGTATGTTATACATACAATAAATTATTTGAAACAACTCTTACTTAGTTATTAAATTTTAATATCTTATAATAGCTTAATTATTTTGGAATGTCACCTGGCTTCCTGAAATTGATGGTAGGTTACTTATCGAATAGATTAAGTCAAGTTTTTTACAAAGGGTATTATTCTTACGAATTTCTAACAACATCGGGTGTACCTTAGGGCTCGAACTTAGACCAGTTATTATTTATAATATACATAGATGATCTTCTTAGTATTTATAACTCTCCTGCATTGGCTTCTGCTCATGATATAAAGATATATATAATTCTATATTGTGCGAGAGCAATGTTCGAATCTTGCAGGGGAATGACGAAGTTTTATCTCTATAGTGTGAAATTAAATATTAATAAATCTCAGGTCGTTACCTATACTAGAAAAACTGCAACCATCAAAAAGTTTTATCTAAAGTTGATATGTTTAAGGACCTGGGTGTAGCTTTTGGTCGATGGCTGAGCTGTAGGAATCATACTGAATATGTTTCAACAACGGCATCGAAACGATTACAGGCAATTTCGTGACTTTAAGACTATAGAGTCCTATATTTCGTGTTTGTTTTGAACTGCTTGGAGTATTGCTCCATTGTCTGGTCACCATATTACGTCTGTTATCGATTAAGATTTCAGAAGATACAACAGCGATTTTTGAAATATGTCTTATTTAGGGCTGACGGCCAGTATCCATTTAGGGATGTCGACTATAATTTATTATTAGAACATTACAATTCCTTTATGAATGGAGACAAATACATCGATCTACGTTTTTGTGGACGCTACTAAATTGAATTATTGACTAAAGCGATCTACTACTTAAACTGGACTTCCATGTCCCGTGCCGTTCATCCAGACATATTTCGAAATTTGTATTACCGACACTGAGAACCAATTTGTTGAGAAACTCACCCTTGTACAGTATGTGTAGAGTAGCGAATAATTATTTCACAGATAGCTTTCACAATTCAAAAAGAGACTAACTTATTGTAATGAGTCATCCGACGATACGTCAGGCACCGTCTAGGAAAATGTCGATGCGGTTGAATCTAGAGATCGAACATACGAGAATTTTCCCTTGAATATAAATAGCACTCAAGAGCGATTTAAGGCATTCCACAACAAATCATCTCGGAGTGATCTTATATAGATATAAATACGTAAATGTTATTATTGTTAGTTATTAGTTTTTAAATTGTTATTTTAGTGTATTTCGTTTTTATTGTTAAAATAGTGTGTGTTTAAATTACGGATAGTTTTATTTAAGAACCCAGAAAATCAAGTATTTGACATTATGTATATATGTGTAATCGTATATATTATTTTTTGTGTGTGTAAGTTAAGTGTCAGTTAATTCAAATTTATAATTAAGTATAAGTTCATTATAAATTATTTATTGTTGTCCTGTTATTGGCGTTGACTGTTGGGCAAAAAATATTATTATTATTATTATTATTATTATTATTATATTATTAATATTTTTCAAAAAGTTACATCCCGTGCAATAAAATAGTTAAAAGGAGACATCCCTGCTATTTAGTTATTATGTATTTTTTAATATATTAAAATGTAAAAGTGTCAATTAGTTAGTATTAAATAGATTAAGTCGAGTTTAATAGGTATTAATCTTACGAATTTCTAACAACATCGGGTGTACCTCAGGGCCCGAACTTAGACCAGTTTTTATTTATAATATACATAGATGATATTCTTAAATGTCCTGCATTGGCCTATACTGATGACATCAAGATACATATAATTTTATATCGTGCGAGAGCGATGTTCGAATCTTCGAAGGGAATGTCGACGTTTTATCTCACTGGTGTCTGCAACTATTTCCTCATCATATGATATTTATGAAAAAGTTTTATCTAAGGTTGATCTGGATATAGTTTTTGATCGACGGTTGAGCTTCAGGAATCATATTGAATATATTTCTACTACGGCGTCGAAACGATTAGACTTCATAATACGCAATTCCTGACAATTTAGTGACTTTAGGACTGTAAAGTCCTTATATTTCGCGTTCGTTTTAAAATGTTTGGAGTATTGTTCCATTTTCTGATCACCTGGTTGTGTCTTGTTAAAATGAGACTGATTTGCTTAGTGTTCAAACTACTGTAAAGAAGCGAAATTTAACACTACTCCAACAATGTAGATATATATACGTTTGTAAAAAGCAATGCTTTTTTTATGTCATGTATTTCATGTGTTGTATCTGGATGTGTTGTATGTGTTGTATCATTTGTTGTATCTGGATCATGTGTTGTATCTGGATGTGATAGGAAGAAATCTGAATCATGTTTGAAATCACAACAACATATTTGGTCAATATCACCTATTAAAATTCAAACCTTAGTGAACAAATTTAAATTTCCAAAATATTGTTATTTACTCATTGGCGATAGTGAAATGCGGCACTTTAATATAACTCTTTTATTTACAAATTTACAAGTAAATAAATACACCAACATTAAAATTATACTATTTGAATAACTATTAGACGTTGGTTGTTTTATATGTATGAATTTTCTTGATTTGATGATAATACTGTTGTGTCTTGGTGTTAATACGAGACTGGTGTCTCTTGAGCTTGTATTAATACTGACATTATGAGACTGGTGTCTTTTGATGTTAAACGTGACTGTTGTGCTGAGACTGATATGATGAGTCTATTTTTTTGAGACTGCTGTGTCTTGATGTTAAAATGAGACTGACTTTCTTAGTGTTCAGACTATTGCAAGGAGCAAAATTTAACACTACTCCAACAAATTATTGAATAATTAACAAATGTGGGCTGCGACCAGATGACGACATAACTTGGGAAACTTCCGAAGTTACGGATACTTAGTAAATTGTACTTACTGAAATAACAATGCTACGATGATTTAATAATATAATTTCAAGCTATGCTAATTAAGTATTAATTGTGAGTCTAAGTTTAAACTTTGGAATAAATACTATTGTTCTTAATGGCATTTCTTGATGCATATCTAGGAAACGTGAATTTATGAAAAGGTAGGCAGATTAAAAACTGTGTATTGATTCCGGTCACTAATAAACCAAGGTAGAAATACAAGCCATCAAAGAATGAAGCAAAAATTAATAAAACTTCGCAAACGTAAATGACATCCTTTCTTAAAATAAGGGCAAACGTTTGCTATTTAAATATGGTAAAAAAATTCTTGTGTACAAAGCTTTCAATTTATGAAAATTATGTTTAAATTCTATATCCTACATTTAATTATGTTTAATATATATACAAATTAATAACTTTCGCTTTAAAACGAACCAGTATTCTCTGTATTATTGTTCATATTTTCTAAAAGTCTTGTTAATATAGAAGAAAAACTATAATTAGTGAAACGAGTAGATATTTGTATTTAAATTAAAATATCTTATTAACATTTACTTAAATAATTCTTATATTATTTCTTAAGTTCTTGTTGCCAATATAATCAAGCAGTTCTTCATTCTGGCGCTATAATAATAATATATATTATAATAAGAAATAAAGTTAATACATAATTAACTTTATTTCGTATTTTAGTAACGTGTTTCCATATTTTTGTAGTTATCCTTTAAGATTTTAAATTATAGCGCTAGAATGAAGAACTGCTTGATTAGATTGGCATCAAGAACTTGATTAATAAAGCAAACAGAATGACGTTCTCTCTGTACTGAGACAGTAATGAAGGAGTTGTTTTCCCGCTGGGCTTTCTGTTAGATACTTTTTGAGTTGACGACTTTATTCTTAGATCTTTTTTTTATAAATGATCTACAGTTCGTGGGTCATGTTCTTAGACAATGTAAATGCGAAACAATTCATTATCTGCTCACGACTTGTGTCAAGCATGTTTCGTCTTTCCGGGTATTGTAAGGTTATGCTATATATTACGGGTAATATAATGTAATTATATTTTACAGTTGATAATAAGGTCAGGATTTATACTATCTTACATATGTCTGTTTAGGTATCATAATTATTTATTTTAGTATTTTATGAATCATATTGCATCATTTAATGATAGACAGTGCATTAATTTAACTTATAGTAGATGTTTGTAAAACATTTTTGAAATATTTATACTTTAGTACTGTATTTAAGATACTATTGCTATCAAAATGTTGTTAAAAGATTTTTGAAAATACTAATTGCGTGATTTGTTTTGGTAATTGTTGGTAGTAGGTGTTACATTATCATTTCGTTGTAGACGTTCGCTATGTAATTCAATGTAATTGTATGAATAAGATGGTTATCCATTTACATAGGTCTTTACTTTTTTTGTAAGAAAAGCATTTGACAAAAATGGTTTGTTAATTTATTTGAGGCAACTTTTTATAGATTGCTTGAAACATTTATAATGATAATGATTATGATAATATTTAATAACAATAACTCTAATATTAATAATAATAATTAATAATAATAATAATAATAATAATAATAATAATAATAATAATAATAATAATAATAATAATAATAATAATAATAATAATAATAATAATAATAATAATAATAATCCCGCAGTCGATGCCCATGTTCATGACCGCAGGCATTACCTACTTAATACTTAAAACACCACAGTGCACTAAACACTTAAGTGCAGATCTATCACATGTCTGTCGACTATATATAAGATTATAACGCCAATAATTACTGATAAAATATATGCTCACCTTGAAAGACACAAGCTACGTGATGAAGAGCAGAAGGGTTGCCGACGAGGATTTCGAGGTTGTAAGGAGCACTCAATCATCACAGATTCAGCTAAGCGTACCAAAAACTGCTCACTCTGCACCGTATACATAAATTACCAGAAAGCCTTCGACAGAATATTTCATACATGGCTGTCTGATATATTAGAAGTGTAACAAATTGAAAATGATTTTGCCCATTTCTCAAATCATGCTCTGACCACTTGGAATACCAAGCTATGACTCACTGTACCGACAAAACGGCTAGAAGTAGGGGAAATGAAAATACAAAGAGGCATTTTCCAGGACGATGCCCTAAGCCCACTATGGTTTTGCCTTGCTTTGAGACCGCTCATATCTTTGCCGAATAGTCAGAAGAAAAGTATTACTATTGGATAACCACGGACTAAAATTAACCGTTTATGGTATATGGACGACCTAAAGCTTTACGTTACAACACAAGACCAGCTGCACAAGCTCCTTGAAAGTGTAGGAAGATTTAATATCGACATTCAGATGAGATTCGGACTTGACAAATGCAGAATGAGTATAAAGGAAAATGGGTACACCATAAGGGGTACAAAGTAAATCAAGGAAATATCTCTAAGGCAGTCAATATATATGCCGCGTCTGTGCTGACATACAGATTCGGGGTTATAAACTGGACAGATATTGGACATGAGCAACTTGACATAAAACCCAGAGCTGCATTTAGAAAAACACGAGCGCATTATCCTCACAGTGCCATTGAGCGTTACCACTTTCCTAGAAGCCAAGGCGGCGTGGGCATCCCGAGTGTGAGTGCTGTCAATTATCGACAGACACATATAGTATTATAGTCCGTAAATTTTTACAAATAGAATAAATTCGAATCGTTGATTGTACATTCCTGTATAGACTTCTATAACATTGAGAATCACGGAAATTACAAAAAAAAAAAACAATAACAATATATTACACCGTAGAACTTGTAGTAAATACCAACATTGCAATATCAGCTGCTTATCACCGGGCTTATACCCTCAGATATGTGCGTAGAATAAAATGTTTCTCGGCTACAGACTGAGGAAGTGTGAGAGTGCATATAATAATAATAATAATATTAATATTAATAATAATATAAATTTATTCAGTTCTTACTGCCAGATAACTTTGAATACGCCAACTAATACATATACATCTAGACTTAGTTAAATAATAAAATAAAGCATATATTATTATACATGTAAGTAAAATAAGTTAAAATATGTAATAAATAGTTTAAAATTGAATTCGAATATCAACATTAGTACTAAAAAAATCATTTAGGTTGTCCAAAGCTTTTTACATTAGATATCTTCGAAATATAGATTTAAATTGTCTTCAATTTAGTATTGTTACGTTTTCAGGTATATGATTATAAATTTTAGTACATCAATACGTGTTGGAATTTTGAATTCTTGTTATACGTAATTTTGGTAGCAATAAATAACCTGGCGTGGTGTTTCTTGTATCAATTCAATGTATGTTCATTAGATTCATATTTTTCAAAAAATTCTTCATAGTTCATCTTAACAAATAAAGCATATTCTAAAATAAATATAGATGTTAAAGTAAACAACTTGTATCTTTCAAAAATCTGTCTGTATGTATCTCGCTTACTTAGGTTATGCGAGGGTGGATCTCCACCCCTGACCCACTCACAATAAAAAATTGGCAAATATCTAGCATCTTCTAGCATTTCTAATGCTTCTCGAAAAAAGATTGTTCAACATCTGCACACCGCTATTTTACCGCACATATCACATCATTATCTGACAGAAATTGTTTACCACGCAAGTGTTCTTTAAGAGTTGGAAAGAGTCGGTAATCGCTGGTGGCCAAATTTGGCGAATATGGCGGATACTCAACTAATTGGCAGCATGCTTGAGTTCATTAACCTGTTCAAGAAAACACCTTTGCGCAAATTCCCCCGACGTTTTCCTTTTATCAAGTAGCGTTATTTGGGAATTAAATTGGCATGATAAGCACCTGTAATTGTGGCCCCCTTCTTCTTCTCTATTTTGGGTTGGACGCCACCACGTCCAGGCACTTGAGCACACTGCTCTTTGTACTATCGCCAATAGATCTCTCAGTTCCACTCTGTTAGTCTTGTGTCCTCGATAATAACTACTATCCTCCTCAGGGGAAGTTTGAGTACACTCGAAGGATTCAATAGATCTCTCCCGAAATATTTCTGTTTGAGTTACTTCAGTTCTTCACACGTGCATAATACATGGAGGCTAGTTTCCTCCTGTTTTTCACATCTCCTACACCAGGGCTCGCTAACCAAGCCCATGCTATACAAATGCTTCCTTAAAGGACAATATCCGGTTATTAACCCGGTAATTATTTTAAATTCTTTTTTGCTACTACGAATTAGATTGGCTGAAAACTTTCCGTCCAGCTCCTTTAGTAGTGTTTTGGTATGGAGTTGACCTTCCGTTAACCTCCATTTATTTTTATGTTCTTTTTCTAGTCATAACCAGATCTCCCTTTCAGCGGAATCCTTAGTGATTCCACATACAGGTTCTGGTCCTATGAAGTTCCTATTAGTACCTTCTTTGGCCAGTTTGTCGGCTATCTCATTGCCTTTAATTCCCTAATGTCCTAGCACCCATATCAGCGACACTGTCTTGTCTTGTGCCAGATTATTGAGGATCTGTTTACAATATTTCACCAGCTTAGACCTGGTAGATGGGTTCATAATGGCTTTAATAGCCACCTGACTATCAGTCATTATGTTAATTTTTTTGCTTGCGCAGCCGGCTTCCTGAATTTCATTCGCGCAGGCTGCGACTGCTAACAATTCGGCCTGAAAAACCGTAGTATATTTCCCCAGACATATCGATATCTTCCTTCTAGGGCACATTCCGCATATGCCTGCACCTGCTCCTGACTAGATTGTGATCCATCAGTGTACCAGGTGCCGGCACCACAATCGATCGAGCGACTTTTTGTCTGTTCCCTGGTCGGTATAAGTATGTTCAGCTTAGCTGTAAACATAATTTCAGGTGCCATACTGTCCACCGCCATATCGGCTCTTCCAGTATAGTTCCTGTGATATCTGTATGGCTCCCTACAACCTTATTAGGACACCATACGTCATTGGCCTTCAGCCTCAGTATCGCAGCCATTGCTTCCGCCCTTATAAATACTTCCAGCGGAGGGAGACCCACGATGGCCTCCATGGAAGCGGTTCCCATGCTGTTCATAGCTCCCGTGATTCCCAACAGGGCCTGTCGCTGGAGAGTCGTGAGGAGCCCCGCCGACGATGTCCGCTCCGTCCTCCTCCACCAGACAACTGTTCCATAGGTAATTGTTGGTCTTATTACTGATGTGTACAACCAGTGTACCACATTTGGTTTTAGTCCCCAGGTCTTGCCAACAGCTCTTCTGCATCTCCAGAAGAGCTGCGCCGCCCTGTCTGCCACTTTGGCTAGGTGTCTGCTTCAATTCAGTTTGGCATCAAGTGTTATGACTAGATACTCACTTCATTGGTTAGTTCTAACTCTTGTCCAAACAGCTTTACGCTGCCCAGATCATTTAGTTTTCTCATGTTGGTAAAGGCTACCAACTTGTTTTTTTTAGGATTGACAGTTAATCCCTCCTCAAGGCACCATCTTTCTACAATTCGCAGAGCATTTCGCATGATGCTCGCCACTGTCCCCGGGAATTTCCCTTGGGACACTATGACAATGTCATCGGCGAACACCTGCGTCCATATTCCCTTGTCATTTAATGTCCTGAGGAGATTATCCACTACTAGACTCCATAGTAGCGGTGACAATTACGCCTCCTTGAGGACACCCTTTTGTTGTCCTCATGGAGATCGTTTTGTTTTGCATTTGGGGATGAACTATTCTGCTACGCAGCATGTCACGAACCCAGTTGCATGTGGTGCTTTTAATTTTTCGATCTCTAAAGATCGAATAATAGAAAACATCGAGGTGTTATCGAAAGCTCCCTCTATGTCTAAGAAGACTGCAAGTGCAATTTCCTTGCAGTGTAGGCTCCTTTCGAGCCCTCTCACCAGGCTATGCAGGGCACCCTCACCTGATTTTCCCATCTGGTATGCCCATTGCAGTGGGTGTAGAGGAGATCTATCCAGAGCCCCTTCTTTAATATTTAAATATATCATTTTTTCCATAGTCTTCAACATAAAAGAGGTAAGACTAATTGGTCTAAATGATTTAGGGTGGGTATATGTTACTTTTCCGGGCTTCGGAATAAACACTATCCTAGTTTCTCTCCATGCCCTAGGGATATAACCCATAGCATGGATAGACCTGAATATCTCCGATAGAGGACCCATAATTTCACCAATTCCCTCTTGAAGGAGCATGGGAAACACTCCGTCTTGTCCTGGATTTATATGGTTCAAACGATCCTATCGCCCATCTAATTAAATGGGGCTTGAAGCTCTCGTTTGATATCACCCAATCATTCCTAGTCGTTCTCTAAGAGGTGACAACTTGATTGGTATCACAATCATCCATACGTTCCGAACCTGGAAAGTGTACCTCCAGAAGATACTCTAAAGTCTCTTCCACGGTAATGGTACAGCCCCGTCCGATTTTTGTATAGATCTAATTGCGTTGGAAGGACCTTTTTTGAGAATTCTGTTTATTCTGGCCATGTCAGGAACACCTTCGATGTCCTCACAGAATTTTCACAACGCCTTCTTTTTGCTCTCTTTGATTTTATCATAGTATTTATTGAGGAGAGCCTTGTAGGCTTCCCAATTACCTGTTTTCTTCGCCATATTAAATGCCCGGCGAGTTTCTTTCCTTAAATTGGTTAACTCTGCATTCCGCCAGGCAGCCCGCTTAGCTATACGGCGCTCCCTAAGGGGACAGTTATTTTCATAGCAGGAAAGAATGGTCCGTTGCAACCATTCAACCAGCCAACTCCAGCTCTTCCACATTCCCTATTCTAACAGGGATATTTCGGGTTGCAGCTAACAGGTCTTCCTTGTAAGAGCCCCAGTCTGTTCTCTTGGGATCCCTGTATAGTCTGGGTTCCGTTAAATCTGTACATAATTCATAGCGGATATACGCGATATATATATATATATATTTTCTTCGTCGCGCCTATAGCGTCTTAAAAGACGACTGCAAATGGCTTGTCGAGTTCGCTTGTGTGTATCTGTTAGCATTCGTGGAATATATCCTGCAGAAAATTTTTTTATGTTTAATTCGCCTGTAATTATACTATATACCACATGGTATGAGAGACCAGTATCTTCAACGACCTCGGGCGTCTACTGTAGACACGCTTTAACAGGTTCAGACTTGTTAGTTTCTAGTGTTAGTTATACGTAGCAGGTTACAATGCGAAGTGAAAATAAATAATTGTTTTGATTTATAAGTGGGTCAGGGGTGGAACAGAGAAATCAGCCCTCATATATTGCTCGTATGCACACTTTCTGCATTCTAAATGTTCTGTACACATCCACCGAGTTGATCCAGTACATAGGACCAAAACGCAACCTTGATTCAACACATGCATGGTACACAGACAAGGCGGCATCGACACTCATTCCACGATAAATCACTTTTAAAGTATAGCATTAGCTGCTCAGTTGTCCAGCCAGACTATCTGCATGGGACTTCCATGTGAGAAATGAATCCATTTCAAGCCCGAAAAAACGTGTTTTTTCAGAACTAACGAGCCTATTATTGCTACGAGCTATTTCTACTTTAATTTTATAAACAGGTATGTATTTCAGAAACTTACACTGTACCTTTAGAATGATCTTATCATATACATTATAATACGGATACTAAATAACACTGCACTATTCTACTTTGGTCTTTATGATTGCGTAAAACAATGTTACAAACGCAAGCGACATGTAAGATCCTTTGCTAGCGTGGAATAAAACCAAGAGATTTCAATGCTGCGTAAAGGATGATTCTGAAATCTGATAGTATGAGAAGCAAGCAAAGAACTTAGCCTTCTGGTAAATAAAGCAACATTACATTTCCCAACATCTATATTTAATCGATTAATGTTGCATCGATTCATAATTTGATTCAAATCTATCTGTAGAAGTACAACATTAGAGTCGTCATTTTATGCACAGTATAAGAGTGTCTTTTGCAAGAAGCGTGACTTTTTAAAAGTATATAGCTGACTTTAGCCATGTTTTAGAATAATATTGTGAAAATTTCGCCCAAATCACTCAGATAGAGAATTTTAGAATTATTTGGAGTAAACTACTTGTTATGTTTGGTTTAGTATGGAGAAAGATAATTTCATCGGTTAATTAAACATAATTTTTTACGTGTAAAGTTCATTAATGAAACTGAAAAAAAGTTGCGTAAATATAATGCCGAATCTGCTTCTTGCCATGGAATGATTTGTATGCTTGTATGCTGCTGATTCACTACTTGGTAAAGTAGCTAGCTAGATGAGCGTAAATAGTATCTTGTTGATATTTAATGTGATGACATTTGCCCGAGAGGGCCCAATCACCACAGCAACCAAAGACAGTGGGATTGAGATATACTCAATCAGCGCGCCTGTTCTCAACAAAAGGGCTACCTGTACGCCTGAGGTCACAGGAACCTTTTAGCACCCTACAGCTGGAGGAAGGACCTATCTAAATCCCTAATGACTCCACAGGTCAGTACCCGATCAGATACGTTGCTCACCTGGCGAGGGAAAAACACCTCTAGCCTGCTTGGGCTTTCAACCACTGCTCCCGCTATTCCATCTCAGACGGTCGAGCGAGATGAAGTCTCCGGGGGGCTCTCGACCCCGTACCAGTCTTAACCGTAACTGGTTGGACGGTGCAAAATGCAAGCATATTTACCAATTTTGCTGTCTACCAGCAGTGGCTTGGTGGGCCAAACTCGGGTTTGTGGGATCGCCAAGATACAAAAGCGATACTAGGATGCATAAAAGAACTTACCGTAACTCCCCTGCAAACAGCCATGTGACCACAGAATATGTTGAAGTCCAAGGCCTTCATTTACAGTCATTTTTTCAAAAATTATTAAATGAAGTTCATTCTATTGAGATATGAGGTATGAGATAGCTAATGTAACGTCTCAACCGAATGGGTACACAATATTTTGCATGAATATTTAAATATGAAAAGCTAACTGAAAATCCAAGAGAATGTCTTTGCCGATATGTCACCGTAGATGAAACCTGGACGTACAACTCCAGAGACAGATACGGTCAAAACAATGGATTTCTTGTGATGAACGTGCTCCGAAGAAGGTGAAAGCGGTTTTTTTGCCAATAAGATTATGGTCACGATTTCTTTGCATTGCAAAGGCGTAATATTTATCGACTATTTACTGAAGGGAAGTATAATAACTGCACGTTACTGACAGGTTTCGATGGCGAACTGGGGAAAAAACAACAGCTTTTATTCAGTAAAAAAGCTTTATTCTATCACCGTAACGCTCACTCACTTATCCGCATTGGTAATCCTTTAATTTTTCGAATTAGGATGCGAATTCACAGATCTGGTCTCACTTCGAGACCAGATCTGTGAATTCGTATCCTTTTTCTTGTTTCTAGACATGAAAAAATGGTTTGGTGGAAAGAGATTCGAGACAAATGAGGACATGATAGCCGCAATAAGTCTTGACGAGATTCTGAAGGATTACTTTTTAGATGGCCTAAAAAATGGAAAGTCGCTAAGGACAGCCTCAGGCGGTATACTGCTCAAGAAACCCTCCGTAAACTAAGAAGAACTGGATGTATTAAAGCCATTTCGGGTCTTCTAGTAGTAGCAACCACATCCAGCATTAAGCCCTGACTCGTCAGCATCAGATTAGGATTTGCGCAATGCGGAATTTTCTATCTGGAGAACAGTATGTCAACTCCCATCTAAGTAAAGGAATTGGTATAAGTGAGGAATTGAAGATCTCGCTAGACAATGTTTACAAACAATTCAACATAATCAATTGTTTATTTATCAATTGTCATATTAGTAAAGAAAAATACAAACCCGGTTGTTATACACGAAATCATATCTCTAACGGAGTTAGTCACCAACCAAAGTTACTTTACATTTAACAACAAATTCTACAAACAAACAGAAGGTCTGGCAATGGGCTCACCTCTAAGTCCTCTATTAGCTGAAATTTTCATGAAGCATATTACAGAAGAAATTCTTTCATCACAACTAGGTAAAAACATATTAAATTTTGGTATCGGTATGTAGACCACATCCTAGCTTGCTTTAAGGGTACTCATAGACAACTACAAACATTTATGAACTACATAAATTCAATCCATTCTAATATCAATTTTACAGTAGAAATAGAAGAGAATAACAGTATTAACTTCCTGAATTTAAAATTAAACAAATTAGATCAGAGCTTAAAATTTGATATATATCGTAAACCTACTTTCACTGATTGCATTATTCCCAAAGATTCACTACACCCTAAGACACACAAACATTCATTTTTTAATTCTATGATACATAGAGCATTAAATATTCCTTTGTCTAATGAATCTTTTGTTCGTGAAATCAATACTATAAAACAAATAGCGGTAAACAATAGTTAAAAAAGTAGCGTAATTGACAGTATACTAAAGAAAAAACAGTTACAAGTGGCCCTTAGTTTAGTATATTCTAAAGATAGTGCTAATTTGAAACAACTTGTCTCGTTAACTTACTTCGGTAAAATAAGCGTGCAAATTGGAAATATAATTTCAAAAAATAATAGTAATGTTAGTATAGCTTACAAACCATATGTAAAAACAAGTAGTTTCATTTTTAACGCAAAACCTAAAACAGATATCAATAATAAATCAGGAGTGTTCAAATTATATTGTAATGATTGTAAAAGTGTATATATAGGTCAGACTGGTCGAAGTTTTGTTATACGGGAAAAAGAAAACATGAGGTCATATAAACTAAAGAAGACAGATTCAACATTCGCAAACCATCTTATTACAGAAAGGCATACATTTGGTCACCGTAAAATATTGGATTTGGCCGAGAAAGGTCGTAAATTAAATCTTTTAGAGGCCCTAGAAATTTTTAAAAGCCGAAACAACACAATAGATATCGTTTTAAACGACCAGTTGGATCTTATATATACACCTCTTTTCCAATGTTGTATATAATGTTTAAGTATATAGTAGTAATTTTAAATAACATCATAAACCACCCCCATATATTTTTGTGTCATTTATAAGTTCTATGTAGGCCTGTAACTTTTGCAGTTTGATAATGACATTGTATGTCGAAACCGCGGTGACGATTATATGTGATTAAAGTGGTATTAACAAAGTTATTGTTTTATTTTATTTTATTATTTTCAAAATGAATTACCACAAAGTTACGGCTACCAGTATGTATTAATTTTCATAATCAATTGTATTTTAATTTCCAATTATTATTGCATTTTTTGTTTTTTTTTAATTAAAGTTTTGTATTCAGAAACAAGAATCTTTTAAAGAGTCATAATATTGATTTGTTGCCAAGAGTGCCACAGGGTTCTTCTTTGGGACACTTTATTTCACTATCAGATGGTATGAAGCTAATGTGTCCTGTACAGTTGGTATTAACTTCACGGATAACAAGTAATCTCTCACCATTAAAAATATAGTTTCGTTTGCCAAAATTGTTTTGTTTAATTTTAAATACTGATATCGGGTGTCCGTTATTGATTAAAGCTGATGTTTGTCAAATCTAGCTATTGTCAATTGGTGTTTGACATTTTTTGCCATAGTCATACGTGCCTGTTTTCCGTTAGGTTTGTTATAAATTTTTCGTTCACTATTCATTTTTGTATGAATTATTTTTCAATTGGTGTTTGACATTTTTTGTCATAGTCATACGTGCCTGTTTTTCGTTAGGTTTGTTATACATTTTTCGTTCACTATTCATTTTTGTATGAATTATATTTTTATTATATTCGCAATAAGTTATTTTCATAATTCCTAAAATAAATTTTTCAAATTTGCGATATTAATATTGAATATTAAATTCCAGGTTATGTTTAAAAATACCATGTATGAACCTATTAATTTCTTTCGTCTGCTTCAGAAGAAAATTAACAATAGAGGTAAACTTTGACATGTGCTTTGTAACGGACATCATTGACCTGTTTAAATTAGTAGAAACATGTTAATACACAAACAATACTATCGGAAAACAGTGGTGAATAAAATGTGATAGATATTTTGTTAGTTCTTAAATTATTATTAATATGAAATCATTTCAAACAAAACGGAAAAGTATACATAACCTCGGAATTGATTGATAAAAATCCATAACCACGATATGAATCAACAAACTCTAAATACGTATTTCGGCAACTAACTTACCATTTTCATTATTACAATCTGAAAAACTGTGTTATCTAGTGTTACCCGCCGGCGATTTTGTGAAGAACATATCTTTAAAGGTTGTCACTTAACCAAAGTGTTCAACACTATTTCCCCTTTTCAGATTGTTCTACTGAAGATGGCAACTTAGTTGTCGAAATACTTATTTTGAGCCACAAGTTGTTCGCATCTGTATTCAAACATAAATGTACCTTTAAAAGAAATTGTTTTAATTAATTGATAAAACACTTTGAAATTTGGCTGTATGTTAAGCAATACGGTACAATTTGTTATATTTTATCAAACAATTTTGTTATTTACGTCATAAGCGGTTACTGCATGGGACGCTAATGTCCATTGTTGCTGTTGAAATCTAGTGCAGTGGTACAAACTTAATCAAATTTGACTCATGCTGTCAGCTTCAAACAATAACACCCGACGCTAATCATGGCAGTACGTATGATTCCCAAGCCTAACGAAATTGATTGCGTTTCAAGATTCAAAATATGGAATAATGGAATACAGTCTCACTTAAATCTTGCAAATAACAAATAAAATAACGTAATTAATCTAGAAAACGGAAAATTATTAAAAAAAAAATATAAATACGCAACTTCAGTAAAAACAGAAAACACGAACCTCAAAATTTGTTTTTATTTCAAAAATTATATTAATTTATTTCTCCTTGTTTAGTTTTTAATAGAGATTATATCTCCAAAATAATAAATAAATAAACTTTTATTACTTTGTAGTCACATAATAAAACGGACAGATGCATTCCTAATCTAAAATTTATGTTACAAGGTAGTAATTAAACTTTACCCACTTAATAATAAAATTATGAATAATAATATACTTTAAGAGCTCGACTAATATAGTCAATACCATTACTTTTAAGTTTATAGAGCCGACAATAAATTATCTACATCATCTAATAGAAGACACTGATTAATATTTATGACAAGTTTTTTATATGTTTCCATCGTTAAATGCATTGCATAAATTTCTTTAAATAAACATTGACTTTTAGTAAAAAATCAGAAACGCAGTGCCATTGTTTTAGAAAAATATCGGTTTTTACTTTGAATGAATGATCGACAGGCTTTGAGTTTCAAGCGATGTTGATACATATTTGAGAAGAAATGAAAATTTTATTAGTGGAATAAGAACACTTAATGAGGTTGTTGTTAGTATGTAGCATTGAATCCGGACCGAAACAATAACAGTTGTAGTGCCACTACTGTACCAGTAACAAGTAATCTTTGTAAAGTCTGCGTAGAGATGGTGTCTTGAAGAGGGATTAACTGTCAATCCACAAAAGAAAAAACAAGTTTACCAACATGAGAATAATAAATGATCTGGGTAGCGTAAGGCTGTTCGGACAAGAGTTAGAACTAACCAATGAAGTGAAGTATCTAGGCACCTAGTCAAAGTGGCGGACAGGGGACGCAGCTTTTCTGGAGATGCCGGAGAGCTGTTGGTAAGACCTGGAGCTAAAACCAAGTGTGTTACACTGGTTGTACACAGTAATAGTAAGACCAACGATTATCTACCGACATCGTCGGTGGGACTCCTTATGCCTCTCCAGCAACAGGCTCTGTTGGGAATCATGGGAGCTTAACGGCATGGAAATCGTCTCCGTTGAGGCTATTGTGCGTCTCCCTCCGTTGGAACCATTTATAAAAGCTGAGGTGATTGCTGCGATCCTGAGAGTGAAGGCCAATGGCGTATGCTGTCCTATAATAAGGTTGTAGGGGGGCATACAGATACTACAGGAACTGTACTGGTAGAGCCGATATTACAAATTCTGGCAGACAGTATGGCATCTGAGATTACATTTGGTATGGTGTCCTAATAAGGTAGGTTGTAGGGGGCATACAGATACCACAGGAACTATACTGGAAGAGCCGATATTACCAATGCCTGTGGAGAGTATGACACTTGAGATTCTATTTACAGCTAAGCTGAACATATCTGTACCGACCAGGTTACAGGCAAACAGACGTTCGAGCGATTGTGATGTCGTCATCCGGTACACGGATGGATTGAAATTCAAACGGGGCATAAGTGCAGATATTTGCGGAATGTGCCCCAGAAGGAAGATATCGTTAACTCTGGGGAAACATACAACGGCTTTCGAGGCTGAATTCATTCCAGTCGCAGCCTGTGGCGAGGAAATTCGGAAAGTCGGCAGCTTGAACAGAATAGTCAACATAATGACTAATAGTCAGGCAGCTATTAAAGCCATTATGAATCCATTTACCAGGTCTAAACTGATGAAACATTGTAAACAGGTCCTCAATAGACTGGCACGAGACAATACTATGTTACTAATACGGGTGCCAGGACATGAGCGAATTAATGGCAATGAGTTAGCCGACGAACTGGCCAAGGAAGGTACTGATAGGAATTTTATAGGACCAGAACTTGATGCGGAATCGCTAAGAATTCCGCTAGCAGGGAGATCTGGTTATGGTTAGAAAGAGAACATAAAAAGAAATGGAGGCTAACGGAAGGTCAACTCCATACTAAAACACTACTAAGGGAACAGGACGTTAGGCGCCCACCATAAAAATTAGAAGAAGAAGAAAAATCCCTAACGACAATATAAATCAAATACATTTTCAGTTGCCATCTTCAGTAGAACAATTTGAAAAACTGTGTTATCTAGTGTTACCCCCTGGTGATTTGGTGTGTTAAACGTATTGTCTTTGGTTAAGGTATCATCTTCGAAGATATGCTCTTTACCAAATCACCAGTGGGATAACACTCAATCGCCAGGCGCTACGTTTAACAGTAGTTTCCTTTTTCAGATTGTTCTACTGAAGATGGCAACTTAACTGCCGAAGCACGTTTTTAAAGTTTATTGATTTATACTGTGGTTAGAGGTTTTTCTTGTGTATGTCTGTTTTAATTGAAATAGTTAAAATAAATTCATACATCTAAATAAATTTTTCTTTTTTTATAAAGCGTTATATGTTCCATTAGAACGCGGAAATTGTTTTCTTGTTTTATTGTCACTCTTCTTAATTCGATGATATAAACAGTGTAATTATATATTCTATTTAGAGATTGTATGTTCCATACTTAGAAAGCTGAACTGCTACTAAAGTAGTTTCAATAAATTTTACGCTTAACTTATCTATGTCTATGTCAGCGTGCGTGAAGAATCTTCGATATTACTAGACTTTATGACATTTCACTTAACTAACTCATGCAGTTCTGCGTTCCAACCATTAGTGAGTTGTAGTTTACAGTATGTGGACAATAAATTCTTTCTAGATACTTTCCGAATGCACCTGTATGATACGACTTTCATTTGAAAATAATGCGGCTTCTCATCGTAAATCCATATAATGGCAACGGTATGGAAGTAGCTCACATATTTAAGCGCTATCTTTGTTATAAAGAATAAATGCCTCTAAAACGAGATTTTATAATATGTAACGTTAGTGCTTGTATTTATGAGATCGTGCTGAACGATCAATTCATTGTATTTTCTTCAAAGGAAGCCGGCGTAAGAAAACATATATTGTTACGGAAGAAATTCTTTAATCAATATTGTTATTATTATAGAGATATTATACAAATTATTATTATTTGTGATTTTTTTGGAAAAGATAAATTAAAGTCCTTGCTCAATATAATGCGGACATTGCTTCTATAATAGCGGATACTAAATAGTATATTAGAGAACTAGTGTCATAAGACGATGTTTTGTTGTACGAGGCCAAGTTTGGAAAACGAGCCGAAGGCAAGTTTTCCAAAGGACGAGGACAACAAAACGTCTTATGAAACGAGTTTTCTATACTATTTTTCATAGTATGCAATTTGTATAAAATAAGTGACATTTACTTTTTTGAAATGTAAACGTTGGTCAAACTGACATTCCCTATTTTTAAATAGCGAATGTCATTTAAAATATATTATTATTCTAATTCAAACAGAAACTATAAAGAAATGATCGATAATTCTAATTACCTAAGCGGGACACCACCGAATCTCCGTGAAATAGCAGAAAATACATCTGGAAATTTATTGCCAGAAAAATCTCTTGTAGTATATGAAAAAAATTATCAGCAATTTGAATCTTGGTGTATTGAAAATGAAGTTCACATACTATCAGAAAATGTTTTATTGGCACATTTTAAGCTACAAAGTGAAATAAAAAAGCCCTCGACACTATGGGTATTATATTCTATGTTGCGTTCTTGTTTAAATATCTATAAGAACTTAGATATATCAAAATATTCTAAACTACAAGCATTCTTAAAACGTTGTGGACAAGGATATCAGCCAAAGAAATCTAAAATATTAGATATGAACAAATTGATCATTTTATAGAAAATGCTGATGATAAATTGTACCTTGCAATAAAGGTATTTCTGTTTCTCTATTAAAACACAATTTGTATAGCATTTTCATTTTAGCTTGCATTATTAATAGGTTATGCTGGAGCTTGTAGACAAGATGAATTAGTAAATATGTCAATCAATGATATTGAATATAAGGATGATTTCATTGTTTTTTCGATTCCTGAAACAAAAAATTATTTATCTAGAAGTTTCGCAATCACAACCCCTAAATGGATTTATTTAATAAAAAAATATATAAGTTTAAGACCAAAAAACACAACCATTGAACGTTTCTTTCTTACCTATCGCAATGGATATTGTATATCATGTCCAATTGGAATTGATACAATAGGCAAGATGCCTAAACTTATTGCGGTCTTTCTTAAATTACCAAATCCTGAATTATTTAGTGGACACTGTTCTAGACGTACCAGTGCGTCTCATATAGCAAATAAGGGTGGTGATTTGATTACAATTAAGCAACATGGAGGATGGAAATCGTCAGCTATAGCTGAGGGTTATTGATACATCCATGAAAAGAAAAATTGAGGTTGCTCAAATGTTCTCGTCTGAACAAAATACATCAAGTGGGTGTTCAGGCGTTTCACAGCCACAATCTTCAAATAAAAAATCTAAAGTTATTGTTGAAACTAATACTACAAGGAAAACGTTAGTTTCCAATCAAAACCTACCTGGCATTAGTATAAATGCTTATGATTCATCGCAAGTTAATGTACATGTTTATACTAATTACAATAACTAAAATAAAATACATTAACTTAATTATATTTTTATATTGAGTTTTGTGCTTCATTATTACCTTGTTTAAGTACTAAAATATAATAATAAATAGTCGTTATTCTACATTCATGTATTATCTTTTGTATTCTGGTAGGTACATAACCTATATTAAGCAGCGTGTCAAATATTATTCCAAATTGAACAGGAAACCAACACTGAATAATGAAAGGTTGCGTCTCGAAATAAGGTTCATTTCGAGCCGCGAATGCGTATCAAAATGAGATCATTGTGAGTGCGAAATAGAAAAACAAAATTTTCGAATATAAATGACATATTTTTAATGGATGTAGCTGTCGTTTTTTTGTGAAACTTGTTCAAATAATTTACTTTAAATCTAAAACAAAACACATGTTCAGTTCCAGTTATTTATTAGATTTTTACTTTAACAATTCTTTCGGTCTATTCGGCTATTCTCAAAGTGAGTCCTCAACTAAATTAAGGAGTCAACTTTTAAATTTATGTATGAATGTCAATTAATGACAGTGTCTATTATGGGCGTATTTAAATATTCAATTTGCTTTTGTTTCCTAGAATTTCCTTTTTTATTTCTAATATTTCTAAACACATAGTTCAATTAAAAAATATTGTTAGAATAAAAATCTGCAACTGCAAGTGCAACTTAACAAGCGTTTTTTTTTCATTTCCTTAAGTTAATAAAATATATTGGGTGTGAAGAACACAATACAAGTTCATATATTTGTAAACAACTTAGCTAGCTCACAAGAGTTATTAAGACTTAGAAGAATATTCAGCGCAGCCCATTGACAAAACGCCGAAGCAACTAAACACTGCCTCATACTTGAGTGGATAAAACTTCATTAATTTTGTATAAAACAAAGATATTTTTAATAATATAAAATATTATTAAAATCGGGTGTAAAGAACACAATATTAGTTCATGTATTTGTAAAGGTATTTCTTCATAACGTCTTTTTAAACTTTTTTTCAATCGAGGGAACAGATAATAGCCTGAGGGAGCTAAGTCTGGGGAATAGGGCGGATGTTTCAGTAATTTGAACCCTAAATCCCGACTTGTATTCATGGTACTGCGCGATTTGTGTCCTACAAAAACAACATATCTTCCGCTAACATGCCACGTCTTGCTTCCTTAATTTTCTATCTCAGGGTGGTAAGTAATTTGTAATTTAGAATATGAATCTCCGGTGATGGTCTAATTCTCTTTTAGGTAATCGATCATAATTATTCCACGGATGTCCCAAAAAACTGAAGCAAGAACTTTTCCAGCGGATTTTTGAACTCGAAACTTCTTACGTCATGGAGAACCATGATGCTCCCACTCCGTCAATTTCTGTTTTGTTTCTGGGTTGTAAAAATGGACCCATGTTTCATCTATAGTCACAGGACGGTTCAAAAATTCTGGATATTCTTCATAACGGGCACAGATATTAACCGTAATGCTTTCACTCTTGCTCGTTTGTGTTCGGCGTTCAAGCATTTACGAATCTATTTTGCAGAAATTTTTTTCATATCTAAATCGACGTGAACTAAAAGTTCATATGAACGGGTCTATTAAATGATAGACGCGTTCATATGAAATCTTTAGTGTCTCAACTATATGTTTCAGCCCAATGCGACGGTCTGATAATATCACGTTCGGAACTCCGTCAATATTTTAGGGGTGGACATCGAAACCGGTCTTCCTGGTTGCTTTTCATCTTCAACGGAAAGTTTTCCTCTTTTGAATGATGCAATCCAATTTATGACAGTCGCATATGATGAGCATTGATCGCCAAGTGTGTTAAGTATGTAATAATTTACTAAATAAAACACTTAGTATATTTGTTTCACAAAATGTATTTAAAATATCTCTGACATATGTTTCGACTTATACATGTTTCACCAAGAGCCAACCGTGAATTCTATACATTATATGTTAAGTATGTGTTTGTAAATTTACTTACCACTTAAACTCTACTTAACCTCTTCAAATTTAAGCATTTAATGATGCCTCGATACTCTAATTGATCGATTTTTACATTTGTATTCGATATGCCTTCTTTCAAAATTTATTGTAAAGTAATATTTCAACTTCTTGGCGTAAGATTTTACAGTAACATTTTTAAAATGTCATTACTGCTTGCCATTATAACGAGATTTTCTCTTGTTTTAGTAAAATGATAGATACCAACACTCCCTCACGTATTTCATCTTTATATAGAATCATCGGTACGCTCCTGCTGGAGAAATACATTTACAAAAGCAACAACTTCGCTACCTCACAGAAATGATTAAGACCGAGTGTAGAAGAACATTCAGCGCAGCCCATGGACAAGAAGCAACTAAAGAGGGACGTACCGATGATTCTGTAGTTGGATGAAATACGCATCTACGTCTCTGGAGAGATACCTTAACAAATATATGACTTGTATTCTTGTTTGTATGTTATACTTGTATTGTTCTTCACACCCGATTTTTAATAATATTTTATATTATTAATAATATTTTATATTAAGAAAATACTTGTTTTATACAAAATTGGCTATGTTTTACCTATTCAAGTAGGTTTCAAATTATTTTGTTAAAATATGTTGCATTCATAATTAGAAATGAGCGATCCTGTGATTTTTAAAGAAGGCAGTGATCGGTTACCGTTCTTCCTCAATCGTCGTGATTTTGAATGGTGACTGAATCACCGCTAGCTCCTTACAACAGTGTGATAATACTGATAATTCACCGTATAACTATATTGAAATATTTCGCCGCCAAGTATTATTTGTTGTGAAACATTGGATTGACATTTTCTGGAGGCAAATCGATGACTTGCTCGCGTAATCATTAGATAGATAGAATAAATAGGTTTATTGTCTAGTAAAAACATAAATTGTACAATGGACTCGTCCAATAATATAAACACATATAACTCAAAAAAAAAAAACTGTCACAGGTCAAGAGCGGTCAAAAATTCCTCGATCGAATATATGCAATTAAGTAATAGTAAATCCCGTAATTTTTGCTTAAACTCCCGGTCACTGGTGAGAGTCTGAAAGTTTTCAGGGAGTCGATTAAAAATATTTAGGCGCATTGGGACTGGTGACCTTTTGGATATGTTTAATTTATTGTTTGGCAACCTGAAATTTCTCTGCACACGAAAGTCGGAATTGTTGCTAAATCATTTTTGTTTCTTGAAAATGTACATTAACAGTTCTAACATGTACACCCCAGACAAAGGTAAAATGTTGTATTACGTTTCACTCTTTCACTGCATCTGCATACTCCTAAGTAAATTAATAAATAAAAAAATAACAAATAAATCAAAACATTTCAAGCAATAATGTTTCTACTAACGACAATAGCTACTACAAAATATTTAAGTAATATAGAAAATTACAATAATTAAAATAAGGCAATAACTATAAGGTCATTATACTAAACCTAAAATATGGCATTATGTTTTAAAATAATTTATTATATTCTTATGTTTATTGACATTATCCCATAATTTATAATTTTGATTCAAGAAGAATATCATTTTTGTCTTCTTGTCTTACCAACTGCCCTGTTTTGGAAAACAATCTTCACATGGAACATTAGTTGCGAGAGTTTCTTTAGCAACTGAAGCCCAATTAGCAAACATAGTGTGGTGATTTTTCATCATACAAAACGAATCACCATGGTGATTTACAATTTCCTCTTGCAAGTATCTTTATACCTTTTTATAATGGCTCGAGAAGAAGCTGTTTCTTTTGGGGAAAATACAGACATGCTTTTATGAAATGGAGACCAGATATTTAGTTCGTTGGGATTTATGTTTGAAGCAACTTGCTCAATTTCTTCTTACATTTGATGTGAACCTTTTTTTGCCACTTGGTCAATTTTAATTTTTTTTTGCGCAACCTACAGCAGATGGCTTTGAAAACGCTAAATTTTTAAACCTAAGGTCCAAAAGTAGTTGTAGTCAATGTAACACTTACTTTTCGCTAGTTGTGACGTACAGAGAAATTTAGTTGCATTTTTGCATTAGCTTAACCACCAACAACAGTCGCCTATCTTTTTTATTTTACATCACCGTTGCCAACCGTGACATCTAGTAACGGTGAAAAAATCACTGGTAGTGAAATATTCGGTCATTTCTATTTAGAATGTATAGATGAGGTAAGTTAAAGTTGAGACGTAAATATTATGTCGATTTACCATATAGTAGTGAATTCTAACCTAACAACTGCGAAATAAAGACCAAATTTAAGCAATTGTAAGTCAAGTATGACTCGCTCTACTAACAATTATTTTAAACCGTCACTGTATTCGTTGTCACAATCAAGATTTCCCTGATCATATTGCTAGCTTCTTCAAGATTTGTTATATGACTGATTTGCATTGTTGTCATCTTCGCTCCGCTCCCAATAACGTTGTGTTAGTCCTGCTAGTAACTTACATGAGAGCCACTATCCTTCTTAGGGGAACTACCCTCGTGTGCTCCAGTCAAATCTTGTCGAAATGCTTCTATCCTTTTAGTTCCTCACAAGTATTTCATATTTTACATGAAGGCTAGTTTCCCCCGTATCCTACATCTCTTAAATCAAGGCTCTCTGATCATAACCATAGGTGCTTTAAATATGTGCTTTCTAAAGGACGTGATCAGTTACAATGCCATGTAGATTCTGTCAAGAGGAATAAGAAACCGTGATTCATGTACGAGGAAATATTTTCATATTTTTTATTTATTTAGTTATTTACCCAACAGAATAGTCCATGAGTCCAATAGTTACAGGTTAAAATACAAAATAAAAATCGTAGCTCATATATACATACCAAAAAAAGGTATAAATACTAACTTCTAAATATAAAAAACTATAAAAAATTACAAAAAAGCATAAACAATAAACAAGAATGGAACTAAGATATATGAATATAAACAAAAGTAATAGAAACAAAAAACAAGAATATTCAGCAATTAATTAAATTACGATAAATAATAAAACAAAAATTTATTGCAGGACTCCTTTTCCCAAAGGAAAAGGAAGATAGAAAGTACCGGAAGGACGTGAGAAGAATGGTGGGACAAGTAAGTAAAGTAAGTTAATAGCGTTGTCAACTTCGTTGTGAAGAACCCTATTAAGGAAGACGCCGTCCACCTTAAACCACATACCATATCAAGCTGGCATATTCCAAATCAATGCACTCAGATTAGAAAATTTATCACAGTTACGGATAATAAATCCAAAAGTTTATATGGCCTGATTAGACACGTTGCTGATATGCTCATTGAAGGTCAGTTTCATATCGAAGGTAACGCCCAAATCTTTAATTATTTCAAAACGAAATATACTTATATCCCAAAGTTCGAAATTAAAATGTATAACATTAAGTTTCTTTTGGTAAAAGGTAAAATCTTGCACTTAACGGGGTTCAAAGACAAATTGTTATTTTTGGACCAAGTCTGTATGTTAACCAGATGGGCCTGTGGTCCAATACAGTCCCTCGCGTCGGAGACTCTAGAAAACAACTTCAAGTTATTGGCAAACAAAAGGTTATTAGACTCGATCTGGTCTGAAAGATCGTTAATGAAAATAATAAAAAGCAGTGGACCTAAGTTAGAACCTAGTTGAACTCCAGAAGTGGCAATGTAAGGTTATGATAAATATCTGTTGTAGAATACACGCCTATACGGTAGGATCTTAAAAAGTCAACAGGCTGTGTACTAAATCCAAAACTTACCAATTTAGCTGGCAAGATAGCGTGATCCACTCGATAAAATGCCTTGGTAAAGTCAGTATATACGACATTAATCTGTGACCCGCAATCGAACGCGTCAGCAACGTATTGAGAAAATACTGCAAGTTTAGAGGCAGTAGATCGCTTTTTCATAAAGCCATGTTGATTCGGTGATATTGTGGTCTTAATAATATGATCTATCTAGCTGTGAAAAGTGACAATGGCAAGTTATGCTGTCAAATATTTGTCACATTAGGATTTATACTGACCAAGCTTCTTAGTTCAAATCCAAAAATTTTGCTGTTTTTGCAGTATTTTATTTAACAAAAAAGGACCGTGTTGGTCTAGTGGGTAAGTTACTAGACCGGCGGTTGTCAACCTTTCTCCTTTGGGGCACACCAAAGTACGTTTCAAACTTTCGCGACATCCACATGTAATTTTGTACTTAGATGTAAAAAGCTAACACATAAACTACATACAATATTTTTTTATGGAACAACTACAAATTTTAAAATTTATTACGTAAGATTCTTAGATAGACAAATATAAACATAAAAGAAACTTATTACTCTCAAGATAAAAAATAACCATTAACATCAGAAACATAAAAAAACATAAAACTTAAAACTAGTGAGATACTTGTCCCTGGCGATTTTTGCAAAGTATATTTATGCGCGGACGAACTCTTGACAGACACACTCTCATTTCGCCGTCCACATCAAGGAGGCGAGACTTGTAGTCACATTTTATATTCTTCAATATAGAGAATGTAGACTCGCACAAGTAGGACGTTGAGAAGGGCAGTACAAGAGATATTGTTTTATTCGCGGCATCCGGATATTCGCTTAGATCCCAAAAGCATCAGGAGCATTTTCTTCAAAATTCGATCTCAGGTCTATTTCCGGTAATATTTCGATAAGTTGTTCTTTTTTGGAGCAGTTTAATTCTACTTTGGATACGTTTTCCTCGTCAGGTGCAATCAACCACTCCCAGCTAGTAGTCGAGATTGAGGAAAAGTATTTGGGTATCCCTACTTGCAAGATAGATTTCCTATTATGTGCCCTTTATCTGATATTTTTCCTCTGTCTTCAACTCACTTGATGGGGTAGCGGGACCTTTATAGTATTGAATAATGACTAAATGAAAAAAGTCTGAGTGATTCCCTGTATCCATACAAATGTTATCTTGTAAAACTTTACACAAAAATAGAATTGAAAAACTTTACCTGCAGAACCAAATTTACATTACCAAACATTTGTTATCGAGTTGAAACTACTGCTTTTGATTTATACAGAGTGGTTTCTAAGCTTACTCAAGAATAAAATCATCTTAAAATACATGGAAATAGTTCTATTCATGAATGACGTGTGATTTCCTTCGTATCGTAGTGTTAAAATCACTACGAACTGCGACTATTAACGTCGAAAATGTAATACAAAATATTACATAGGACCATGTTCCCAACAACCACGTGTTACTCGCCTTAATTTGATTGGTCGTTTAAGATATGACGCGTATTGGGGAAGTACGCATTGATTTTCGATTTTGGAACGTCTCGTGGTTATACTTGTATAAAAAAAAATATACGAAATTATTTATAAAATTAAGTACATTCTCATTAAAGAAAATAAGTAACAAACTAATATATTTTCTGATTATAAGAAAATAATACTACATTTTTAAGTTTATTATTTTAACAACCAAATACCGTCCGTCAAATGATTTGGCAGTTTAGCAAGCGCCAAATAAGATGGCGAGCGGTGGGGCCTTGATCGTTTTTAAGTTGCTTTTAAAAACGCGCATGCCCAATTACCCCCTTACTTGCAACATTATGTAAAACCAAATACAAAGTTTTCCACTATTTCTAAACCTGCACGAACTTACTCTCATCGCTCGCCATCTTACTTGGCGGTTGCTATATATGTAAACGATTTTTTATGATGGCCAACATCTTATGTCAATATCTTTTATAAAACTAGTTGAAATGACGCCAAAATTATAATTTTTAATTAATATTATTCATCGAAACAATCCTACAATTACTATTATATACATATAATATATTCCAGATTAATAACATTATAAATTTAGTAATATATAAGACTATTATTTTTGTTGTTATGAGACTGGCAATACAGACGTCACTGTTTTTGGTTGATGACGAAATTGGATTGCTTCGTGCGTTTTCCTATATTTACATATTGTGTACTAGCCTCCCTGTCTCTCAGGGAGGCTTAAACAATATGGACGATATTGAATAGACTGCAGGGCGGGGTTACTCTTGGTCGCATAAACCTTAGCAGATGGAATTTTTAAACAGAGAGTGATCTGTGTGAATGCGGAGAAGCCCAAACCGACCAGCACCTGTTATTTTGCCCTAGCCTTGTAGACGACCTATACCTAAATGACGAAGCTATAACCATACCTTTAAACACGGGCGCACACGAATTGCTGTCCATGTACGGACAGGTAAAAATGTCATTAAAGGGTTTATTAATCTTCTCCCGAATTGCGGGGCGCACACGAAGTGCACGCAAATTACCTGGCCATGGTTAACCGCTATCCCGAATTGCACGCAGATTTTCAAAAAGGTATTTTAATATCTCATCCGAATTGCACGTAAAGTATTTACGTAGGTAATTTCATGGTTTTCTTAACGGCCGTCCTACCTAACTGCATTTTAATGACATCTTAATGATATGTAGTATAGAAACATAAATGCCTACTCAAATTCACTGTCGTCAGTTTTCTTTGAGTTAGTCGTCAGTTTTCTTTGAGTTAATAAGTAGTGTCTCTTAGTATCATTGTTTAAAGTGGAAAACCGTATCGAAGTGTTCAGTGAAAAAGGAAAAGTACTTATTGTACTAAATAATTTCAAGTATTACAAATCTCGAGATGGCTTCGTCCGAAGTATATTGGAGATGTACAGTAAGAAAATGCACAGCTAAGGTTTATACAGTGGGCGATGTTATTACAAGGAAGTTTGAGTGTCATAATCATAGTATTGACAAAGGAAAACTAATACGTAATGTTATTTCTAATTCTGTAAAACGTAAAGCTGTGGAGGACCCTACGGAGCCACCCTCTAAGCTGATTCGTAAGGAGATAGCTAAATTGAGTTCGAATGATTTCAATGAAGTAACAGTCAGTGATGTACGTTACATTAGAAACAATATAAATTTTGCGAGAGTAAAGAAATATGCAAAAATTCCAACAGGAATTCAAGAAGTTCATAGTACATTAGCGAAAATCGATATAAATACAAATCTGAACGAACGCTTGTTACTCTATAATGACAACCACAACAACATTGTAATATTCTCGTGCGAGACTAATCTGAGGCAGCTGTGTAAGAGTGATATTTTATTAATGGATGGTACTTTTAGCTGTTCCACAAAATATTTCTTACAACTGTTTACAGTTCACACAGTTCAAAACAATTGTTTTACACCAACTGTGTATATTTTACTAAACAGCAAGGAATCTATAGCCTACAAGGCCTCTCTGCAGATTCTTGCTAGTAAATGTGCGGAATTGGATTTATCACTGAAACCTCAGACGATTGTTATAGACTTTGAAAATGCCGTACATAAAGCAGTGCGTGATTTGTGGCCAAATGTAAAAATCGTTGGTTGCCGCTTTCACTTATCGCAAGCATGGTGGCGACAAATTCAAAAGTGTGGCTTAGTGCTTTCACTAAGCCACACTTTTGAACTATAAAGATATAAAGATTATAAAGACTATAAAGATAAACAATCAGATGTTGGTAAGTGGTTGAGGCATACGTTTGGGCTTACCTATTTACCCCCGGATGAAGTCGGTGACTGCTTTGATTTTGATTTTCAGTGTAATATGCCAGATAATCACAAATTAGTAAAATATTCTGATTATCTAGTGGACACATATATTAGTGAAGAAGCCATGTTTCCGCCTGAAGTTTGGGCTAAATGTGAGAGTTCATTCTGTAGAACAACCAACAGCTGTGAATCTTTTCACTCTAAATTTAATTCAGCTTTCTACGTAGCTCATCCGAACATTTTTCTTTTCGTAGAGACTTTGCTGCAGTTTCAAATAGACACGTATGTTAAAATTAATAGTAGTAGTGCAAATACTCACAAGAAAACGTTATCGCGCCAAGAAATGTTTGTTAATAATTTAATTGAGCAGTATAAGAGTAATACTATAACTAGGATAAATTTTGTAAATGCCATTTCACACACTGTACTCAAATCTAATAAAGTAATTTTTATAAATTTATTTATTGTATTATTTATTCTAGTAAGTTAATCTTTGCATTATAAAATATAACTTCATTTTGTCTCTTATCAAACCACCTAATGATTAAATGCGTGCAATTCGAGTGCTTCCTATTTTAAAACGTGCGTGCAATTCGTGTGTGCCCACAAATGAGATTAAAAGCATTGCCCGATGCAGGTAAACATCTTGCGTGCAATTCGAGTGCAGCCGAATTGCGGTATATACAATTTAGGTAGGTAAATACGCAATTGAAGGAAATTCCCGGGTTGAATTATCAATCGACAGAAAATTAACAATTCTATAAAACGTAAAGCGGTAGACCAACTTTGTGAAAAACCTTCCAAGTTAATATATGCAGAAATTAACCAAAATAGTACTATTTTAAAAACAATTTCTACAGAAGATGTACAGTACATTTGCAATAACAGATGCCCGATTCAAAAAGTTCCCAAAACGGCTGACAAGTATTGAAGAAACTAACTGAATTCTATTGAAATCAAGACGTCTAGAGACGAAAATTTTTTGTTAGTCAACGACAGCGTATTTCATATAATAACATTTTCTTGTGAAACTAATTTGCAATTTATGTGTCAACAAGAAATGATCTTTGTTGATGGAACATTTGATTATTGTGCCAAATACTTTTTGCAAATGTTCGCAATCCACGTTTACGTGAATAAAGTTTACGTGCCCGTTGATTTGTGTTTACTGAATGATAAAATCGTGGAAATTTACATAAAAATATTTGTAATGTTAAAACGTGTGAAGATATGGGATATATATTAAGTCCGAAGATTAAATTCACTGAAGTCTATACAGACAGATACATTTATTAAAATTAACTCAGTAACCTTAAACGTAGTTAGAAAAGTTAGGAGATATGTAACTGAAAAACAAAATTTAATTATTGCTAAGATTCAACAGTTGGATGTGTCAGGTAAGTAAAAATTTCTTGACCGCATTTCGAGGGAAGACTAGGATGGGCCAGGTCAGTTAAAATTTCTTGTCCGCAATTCGGGTGTCGGATTAACGGACATCGCAGCGCTGACCGCAATTAGTGTGCACCGCCTAAACATTGGTCGCCTATGTAGAATGTTGACAATGTTTGGACACGGAAATGAAAGAATGGATGTTATTGGGATTATACGCCCTGTTGTGTACCCTCTTTGTAAGAAGAAGTAAATAAATATTATATTTTTTTTCTATATTTATTAGCATTATTATTTATAGAAATAATTTTATTACTAATTTATTAAAAAGAAAATTGGAAATTTCTTTGTTTTTCTTTTATTGTTCTCTTTTTAAAATAAATTGCATATTTCCTTTCCTGAATTTTATAGCTAGCGGAAGACCATAAAATTAATGTACAAATTATCAACCTACATTGCCAATATACGTATGTACATAATATGCGCTATATAACGGTATTATACTATATTTACATGTAACGATATAATAAACAACTACTAGCGTAACAAATAAACAAAAATGAAAATACCATAAATTGATCAGCTGTATGTTTCAAGTTAAGTAATGGCAGTTCATGTAAGTTTGTTAAATGACGAGGAGTCATGCTAGATGTCAATTCAAGTGAATATCATGTATTTAATTGTTATACATATAATGCAATAAGAAGAACGGAAACTGTCTTGCTTGTTTACGACACAGGTGGTCGTAAATAATAATATTTAAAATGCGGTGGCTTGTCCTCTGTAGTATGCGGTAGCTTAATATATGCAAAAGGTCTTCCGTTTGACGGCAGTTTAACTGTTTAACTCGACCTTTGGTTACGGTTTTGTCGGCCAATCAATCAATCTCATGCATCAAATTTAAGAATGGATTAGACACCGTTTTATGCCCTAAAAGTTTGACATAGAATGATTACGTTCGTTTAAATTTATATTCGATGTCGGCTTATTAAAGGTAAATGATGAAAAATTATTCTACGAGATTAATTTCATCTATGGTACCGGAGAATGATTTGTTTTGTTTTGGATAAGACGATTGATATGAACGTGTGTAATTAAAAAAATACAAACAAGAAATATGTGGGAACTGTATGTAAAGAATTACGATCATTAAAATACTGAGTTTGTTATAATAACTAACTTTGAAATGAAAGCAATAACTCATCTTCAGACGGATGTAGTTTTAAACTGTAAACATAATTATGTGATTTGAAAGGCTTGTCCTGCCTAAATTATGATCTGCGTTCATGGATTGGAAGTTGATACGTATTTTCAGGAAAAAATTAATTTTTATACTAACTATATTTACAGTTTAAGGTATCATTAAAATCAATAAAAAGTAATGGTCTATTAAATTCTATTGACATAACTGATAAAAATACATTTAATTTAACATTTAAATTGAAAGAAGAATGCATTGACAGCATAACAGCTTCGTTTTAATACCAATTTCTTAACCGATAAGTTAAATTTATTGTTATTAGATTTCTTGATTTATATTAATAGGATCATTGTAATTTATCTCTGAATCAAATTTTCTAAATTACTCGTCACAGCGTGTGCTACAATTATGATGTTATTTTACATGTAAATTATGCTTATTAGCATGAAGGTTACATACAAATTGAAACAAACTGAAGGCGTGCTATTTAATTAAAAATAGGTTTGTAAGAGATATTATCAGCTCTAACCATGCTAGATATCATGCGTTTTTTGTGCTATAAACACTTCATTGCACGATGAACAGTTTCCGCAAAATGTAAGAGGCCATAAGACAGTCTGGACCGTATCTTAGTGAATTATATAGCTTTGAGGATGTTAATGTCAGTGGGCTTAGATCTTTTTGTTTAATAGATGACTACAATCTGATGATGATTATGATTATGGTCATTAAGACGGCAGACTATGTGCCCGGGTGACATGAATCATGTCACCATGTGTACTAAATATTATTTTGGATACTATAATATAAATATGTTTTGAAGGTGCATCTGTTATTGCCAATTATACCACTTTTTCTTTAGAATAAATGTTTCGTTCATTGTTAGAAATACAAAATAATGGTTTTTTTTTAATTTTGATTTAGAACTGTAAAATATATGTTCAAATTCTGTTATCTCTTCGATAAATGCATGTATGGAAATATTTAGGAAACTACTAAATATATGTTTTTCTGCTCCGATATGTAAACAAAGCGAGAGGAATGAATGAGCCATAATTTTTTTCCTGAAAGAGGAATACTTTCTTACTCTTCTTCCTCTCTTCTTTACTTGTATTATTGGCAATAACAGATGCACCTGCAAAACATATTTATATTATAGTATCCAAAATAATATTTAGTACACATGGTGACATGATTCATGGCACCATGCACCGGGCACATAGTCTGCCGTCTTTAGGATAATAAAGAGTTGAAACAAACAAAGAAAATACGATAAATTCAAGCAATTGTTTTCACTTACTATGCTCGTTTTGTTTAGTATAGGGAGTATACACCGTATATTAAATTATACAGTCTTTGAAATTAAGACATAACATATGGAAATAAATGGAAAGATGTAATTATATAGAATATAAATCCAAAATATTGTGTCCATTATGACACGAACCCCTAAATTAAAAACACCCTGAAAATTGTATTACATGACACCAATAAATTCAAAATATTCAGAATAATAAATACCTCACACACAAATACGTTATAGCGTGTGTTTACTTACGTAATAGCTGGATGAGATGGACAATAGCAAAATTATTATTTTTTGATTGTCGGTTAATTTTAAGATATGGTATGTGGTGTTTATTATAATCGCGCAGTGGCGTGACAAAAATTTTCTTAATGCGTTTGTAAATTTTTTTTCTCGCGATTGAGAAGGAATTTCGGGAAAATATTTTGGATTTATATTCTATATAGTTACATCATTCCATTTTTAATACGTTGTCTTTTTATACCAAGGACACTCTGTATACAGGGTTCGGCAATTGGTATGACACATTTTGAATAGGTTGCTATGAAAGACCAATTAATGTGATGTCAGTTACTCTGACATTAAACTTCATGCCTATACATGCAATTTTGATTAGAATGGAGAAATTTCCACTAAACCAACGTATTTATGCAGTGAATGAGTTTGTTAGAAATGGTGCCTTTATCCAAGATCAAAGAAGTTTTCGACGGGAATTTAATGTTGAAAGATATTGGAGAATTCCACCGCGGAAGGTAATTGTAAGGTGGGTGAATGATTTTAATATAAGAGGCAGTGCTGTATCGAAATTTAAAGGTGGCGTTACAACTGTTCGGACAGCAGAAAATATTGAGTTTATGTCGCCGTTAACATGAGTCCGATGCGATCTGCGAAAAACATTCATTGGCCCTGCAAATCTCCGAAAGAAGTCTCTGTAGGATTCTTAAGAATGATTTACGTTTACACCCCTATAACATTCAGATCGTGCAATCTCTAAAAGAAGGCGATAGAGCATGACATTTTACAGAGAATTATTAGAAATCTTCATAAATAACCAGAATTGTCGATACTAGTCATCGGAAAATACTCAACAGTTACATCAAAAACCTCTACATGACCAGAAAGTGACAGTATGGTGTAGAGCAGGGGTCGGCAACCTTTTTTGGCTGCGGGTCAAAATCAACCACAATGTGAATATTAAAGGGACGTTTGGGTCAGTAATATTTTCATTTTAAAACAGTCTTTTAGTGAATAATAAGATACATTTTATTAAGAAAATAATTACAATACGCTATTAAACTTTAATTATTATTAGAAAAACTAATAAAATTCTAATTATTATAAAAACAAACATAGTTGAATGAACTTTATTTATAAACGTTCTCTTTGATATTAATGGCTCCCCTGATGTTGAACTTGTGACGTCAATTTAGTCAAGTCTGGTGTATAGTCAGTCGTTTTATGACGAATACAAGCACCTGAATTTTCGGTAGTTAACCTGCCAATTTTGTCTCACGTCTCCGCCATTACTCTGCAGCGCGCGGCGCATGTCATTAGGGCGGAGACGTAAGGGACGAAATTGACTTGCGCGCAAAAACAAAGTATCTATTTTCAATTTTTTTTTATTCTCAAAATATTCGTTTCATGTTTATGTTTTATAATTTATTTTTATATATTATACTTTTTATAAAGTGGGTCACTTAAAATTAGTAAATGGGTCACTCGGTGACCCGCGGGTCATAGATTGCCGACCCCTGGTGTAGAGTATCAATTTTTGGAACGTCGGACCATATTTTTCGAGGAAAATAATCAAGCAGTCACCGTTAACTCCGATCGTTATACACTGTCTCCGGAAAGTATGGAATATGGCTAATGGGACTGAAACAAGTGATTTTATAAAAAAATCCAGAAACATGTCGATTTTGTTTTTTAAAAATACATATTTTCATGACATAATCACTCCTCTACACCCAACTCTCTCAAGTGTCACGTCATCATTTGTTTCCCAAATAACAACCCCTAAATTTTTTCCGCGATTTTGGAGACCCGTCGACCGCCCAAATGACAGCATGACATGTTTAATGTCTTACATAAGAAAATTTTCGAGAAATAATTCATTAAATATTTAAGAACAACCCCATTAAAAAAAAAATAAAAACAACTGAAATTGGAACTAAATTAACATTTAATAAATAAAACAAACAACAAATGAACGGCAAAAACAAAGATTTTGCTGTTCATACATCTTCAAGTATTAAGGTAAATTCTCAAAATTCCATCTATTTATTACTACAAATGCTCAAAATACCTGTGCTCGCTGTAATTTTTGCTAATATGTATCCTACAATTGCATTCGCTTAGCAAATGTCAGTGTTACTTATGTCAGTGTCAAGTTGGTCGTTCGAAAGTCGACTAACTAAGAGATATGATATTCAGGGTATACATTTTTAAATAAATTGCACAATTCTTCTTGTTGTCTCCATCTATCTCTATATCACAACATCAATAAAATTTCAATACGATGTTTCTCAGTTAAATGAGCCATTCCAAGTTTGTATCTAAAATAGCAATTTTCAAACGACTAACTTGACACTGACACGAGTCGCACAGATATTTACTGGGCGAATGCAATTGTTGGAAACATACATATTAGCAAAAATTAAAACGAGGACAGGTATCATGAGCATTTGTAGACTAGCTTATTGTCAAGTAATAAATGGATGGAATTTTGAGCAATTACCTTGATACCTGAAGATATTTGAACACCAATATCTTTTTTTTTTATTTTTTGAATGTTAATTTCAGTTTCTTTTATATTTTTTTTAATGGGGTTGTTCCTAAACATTTAATGAATTATTTCTCGAAAATTTTCTTATATAAGATATTAAATATTTTATGCTGCCATTTGGGCGGTCGATGGATCTCTCAAAATTTTGGAAAAAAATTATCGGTTGTCATTCGGGAAGCAAAAGATGACGTCATCGTTTGGAGATAAATAGGTGTAGGTGGATGATTATGGCATGAAAATGGGCATTTTTAAAAAACAAAATCGACGTGTATCGGGATTTTTTCATAAAATCACTTGTTTCAGTCCCATTCGCCATATTACATACTTTCCAGACACAGTGTATACACATGCTAAAGAATTTTTTGGTGAGAGAACTTTGAAGATTGGGGTGAGACAACCTATGGTTCCAGCAGGACGATGCGACAGCGACAGAGAGGCAGACTCTTCTTACTTTGAGGAAAATGTTTCTTAATAAAGTTATATCAAAATATGGTAACATAAATTGGTCAAGATCTCCGGAATTATCGGCTCCCAATTTATTTTTATGGGGCTTTTTAAAGAATAGAGTATATAAGAACCGACTACAAACTATTCAACTATTGAAAGTCAACGTTTTTCAAGAATGTCCGGGTATTAAAGCTCAACTCCTGCTCATAGTTATGGAAAATTTTCAAAATAGGTTAAGGTTTTGTTTAGAATACTTAAAAGATATTATTTTCAAAAAGTAAAGTTGCAGATATTAAAGTCATTACATATCGCAAATTGGTTTAATTTCATAATTTTTCAACAACTTTACGGTTTACGAAAATATGTCATACCAGCTACCGAACCCTGTAATATGAAACAAAGTAATTTGAAACATACTTGAGTAGGTAAAATCTCACAAAATTTTGAATAAAATAAAAATATTTTTAAAAATATAAAATATTACTAAAAATCGGGCGTGGAGAACACAATACAAGTTCATATACTTATTTGTGAAAGCATCTCTTCGGATACGCAGACATGTGTTTTATCTTACTACAGAATCGTTAATGCGCACCACTGGAGAAATACTTTCACAAAAAGACCCTGGCCATGTTACAGAAGTTATTAAGACAGAGCGTAGAAGACTATTCAGCGCTGCTCAGTATTCGTTTTGTTCGATAAAGAGTGGAAGCTTCTGCAAATTCCGCTGTATTTGTCGGATGGATGCCCCTGGCTTAGTTTTGCACTTGTTATGGCGATAGTGATAAGTCGTTTAGGCGTATGTCAATAAGCGGCGCTGAATGTTCTTTCTACGCTCTGTCTTAATAACTTCTGTAATATACAAGGGTGTTGTTTTCGTCAACGTATCTCTCCAGTGGTGCGTACTGACTATTCTGTAGTAAGATGAATCACATGTCTGCCTATCTGGAGAGATACTTTCACAAATATATGAACTTGAAGTGTGTCCTTCACACTCGATTTTTAATAATATTTTATATTATTAAAAATGTTTTTGTTATATACTATGTCATTAAAATATTAAATTAAAATATTTTAAAAATAAAAAAAATAATTCTTGTTATTGACTGTCTTCAGAAATCCGGCAGTCAAATCTTTAGTCTTGAAGCTTGTTAATTGGCGGATATCATTTGCAATGATTTACGTTTTCGCAAGAGAGTTTAAACCGATATTCACTCTAGTACTGGACATTGCAAAGGCATTTATTTAGTTTCTGATCAAAGTTATTCGTAAGTGTCTTTTGATGAAAATATTGGGCACATACCATTAATCATTATTCTTAAGAATTCGTTTTTTCAGGATTTTCAGGTTTTACATACCTGCTGTTCTTTATAATTGTATACGGTAAGTTTAAATTTGTTTTGTAATAGGCTTGTTTAATAATTAATGTATGCTAATCGTTCAAGTATTGTATAGCATTATATTGAAACTTACGCGTATTTTTCAGTATTTTAGTTATCTAATAAAGACACTTGAACCTATTTCATTAAAGCAAGATTCGCAAATTTTGATATTAAACTTCTTGAATTCTTTTGTTGTTGATGTCTTTTTCGAATTTTATTGCGCAATTTTGGTTTGACTTTTTGACGTGATGCTTTACACTGACACTTCTAATATGTTATTTTTCGTTGCTATGATTTCGCAATAATTTTTTTATTAAGTTTAATGCAGTGATATATGATTATGTGCACTTCAAACAACTGGTTTTGGTTATATTCGAACTTACAGCTGCAGATTCTGACGTTTTAACACGAAGGCTGAAGATGGGTATCGTGTATCGAATTATACTTTGGATATCAATTTGGGCCTAACAATTTATATGTTTCAATATGAAAATTGCTGAAAGCCACGTCTATCAACGGAACGTACAGACGCGTTTCGCTCTTATTGGAGCTTATCAATGTACGGTATCTCGAAGACGGATATGGCTTTTCATTGATAAGCTCCAATAAGGGAGAAACGCGTCTGTACGTTCTGTTGATGGACGTGGCTTTTCAGCATTTTTTAATTATCCTAATTACCAGGAAGGTCGGAGTCGCGACGATGTGTGTTCTACATACTGGTACAAACTTAGTTTGTCGGATTATAGTTATTAACGCATCACATAAGGCGACATTTACATGTAAAAATGAGATTTAGTATTCATTAATTCTCATTTGCAGTAAGTTCACAATGTTAACTATATATACACAAAGTATAGAAGTAAAAATCCACATCCGTCTTCGAGATACTGTACATTGATAAGCTCCAATAAGAGCGAAACGTGTCTGTACGTTCCGTTAATGGACGTGGCTTTTCAGCAATTTTTAATTATCCTAATTACCAGAAAGGTCGGAGTCGCGACGAGGTGTGTTCTACATACTGGCACAAACTTAGTTTGTCGGATTATAGTTATTAACGCATCACATAAGGCGACATTTACATCTAAAAATGAGATTTCCTATTCATTAATTCTCATTTGCAGTAAGTTCAGAATGTTTCAATATGGTATAATGGAAAAATATATACAGGGTGTTAAATAGGTCGTCTACATTTATCGAAATTAAAACGCTTCCCCTCTCGATTTTTTTAAATATATATTGTCAGCAAATTCCTTGTAAAATTATCTTTAAGATGATGCAAATAACGTAATATTTACAGTATTTTCAACGATATTCCACTTTTATGGGAAACATCTTTAACACTATTCAATATTCAGTACATCTAACATAGCTCTACATACATAATACGAAATATAAAATTATTATTATATTTCTTAATAATAAATTAATCTTAATTCATGTGATGCTTGAATATATTTCCATTCTGCTCTATGCACATTCTCAACCTTCTCTGTATGGACTGCCTTATATTTTCAGTCATATTGTTCTCATGCGAGTGGAGAAAAGCATTTCATATACGTTGCTTCATATTTTCTGCGATTGTAAAGGGTGTCATGTAAGCTATGTTTTTTATAGTAATCCACAGAACAAGATCACAAGGGGTGAGATCTGGAGATCACGGTGGCCAGCTTATTGGGCCTTCTCTCCCAATCCACGTATTAGCAAATACCCTATCTAGGTGCGCTCTTGCAGTTAGTGACAATTGCAATAAAAGATGTAGTATACTGACATACATTTGGGCTAACTATAATATTATTTACTTTTAATTTACTAAAGAAAACATATATTTATTAGATCTCTAACATATGTTTCGACTTTTCAGTCATTATCAAAGAATTTTTAAACTAAAGTAAAAAGTACACTTCCAGCACTATTTATGAGTTTTTACAAGATTTTATGACGGCATCAATGGTAGGGGTGTTGAAAAAATCCAGTTGTGTATTTGTGACATGTCTATTAAGATTTATGGCTTTTTTAATTTCTAATATTTCGAGGAAGTCGAGCCTTTTTCCTTTATTACAAGTATGTAAAAGTTTAAAATTACTGGTATTGAACAAGTGTGTATTTACAATGCAATGTTCGGCGAATCCCGTATTCATATTACCATAAAGAATAGAACTTCTATGCTCTTTTATCCGCTCTTTTATTGAGCGTCCTGATTGGCCGATGTATATCGCATCACAATCACTGCAACTTAATTCGTACACACCTGACTTATCACACAATTCTGTTTTTTCTTTATTATTTACTAAAATATTTCCTAGATTGACTTTATTCACTTGGATGACATTTAACCCTAATTTATTCAGTTTATTAGAAACTTTATTGCTAACCCCAGGTATATAGTTGAGTGTGTGAAATGTTTTATTCGTTTTTGTATATGTGTGCTCGTAGTAAAAATTCTTCGTAAGGATAGTACGTTGTTTTTTCATAATCATTTTATCTATAAATTCTGTTTTATATCCGTTGTTTCTAGCTATTGTTTTTATGGTGGTTACTTCTTTTTCGTAATTCTCATTATTTAAAGGGAAATTAATCAGTCTATGTATAAAACTATGAAACGCTGCCATTTTTATATTCCAAGATTGACTGGAATTAGTCGGGATTACTGTATCCGTTGTAGTGGGTTTTCTAAATATATCAAACTCGAATCGTTTATCCATTCTTGTTAATTTTAAGTCTAAAAAATTTAGCGTTCCGTCTAACTCTTTTTCTATAGTGAATTGTATTTTATTGTTAAGAGAATTTAAATACTTGAGAAATTGGTCTAGTTGTCTATCTGTGCCTGACCACAGGCAGATATGTAGACGATATTTTATGCCTGTGGTCAGGCACAGATAGACAACTAGACCAATTTCTCAAGTATTTAAATTCTCTTAACAATAAAATACAATTCACTATAGAAAAAGAGTTAGACGGAACGCTAAATTTTTTAGACTTAAAATTAACAAGAATGGATAAACGATTCGAGTTTGATATATTTAGAAAACCCACTACAACGGATACAGTAATCCCGGCTAATTCCAGTCAATCTTGGAATATAAAAATGGCAGCGTTTCATAGTTTTATACATAGACTGATTAATTTACCTTTAAATAATGAGAATTACGAAAAAGAAGTAACCACCATAAAAACAATAGCTAGAAACAACGGATATAAAACAGAATTTATAGATAAAATGATTATCAAAAAACAACGTACTATCCTTACGAAGAATTTTTACTACGAGCACACATATACAAAAACGAATAAAACATTTCACACACTCAACTATATACCCGGGGTTAGCAATAAAGTTTCTAATAAACTGAATAAATTATGGTTAAATGTCATCCAAGTGAATAAAGTCAATCTAGGAAATATTTTAGTAAATAATAAAGAAAAAACAGAATTGTGTGATAAGTCAGGTGTGTACGAATTAAGTTGCAGTGATTGTGATGCGATATACATCGGCCAATCAGGACGCTCAATAAAAGAGCGGATAAAAGAGCATAGAAGTTCTATTCTTTATGGTAATATGAATACGGGATTCGCCGAACATTGCATTGTAAATACACATTTGTTCAATACCAGTAATTTTAAACTTTTACATACTTGTAATAAAGGAAAAAGGCTTGACTTCCTCGAAATATTAGAAATTAAAAAAGCCATAAATCTTAATAGACATGTCACAAATACACAACTGGATTTTTTCAACACCCCTACCATTGATGCCGTCATAAAATCTTGTAAAAACTCATAAATAGTGGTAGAAGTGTACTTTTTACTTTAGTTTAAAAACTCTTTGATAATGACTGAAAAGTCGAAACATATGTTAGAGATATAATAAATATATTTTGTGAAACAAATATACCGAGTGTTTTCTTTACTAAATTATTCATTATGTTTCACCAAGAGCCAACCGTGGATTCGATACATTATATTATTTACATTTATCTAAGGACTAGATCTTATGCATATTTTTGTCTTGTAATATTCTAGTATGACAAACTCGAGAAGCTTTTGTATACTGCGCTGTCTCTTCGAAAGCTCTCCAATTCATAATTGGAGTCCCTCTAACGCATTTATTAGCGGAAGAAAGAACCAGGTTCTATGGGACTGGCAGCGGCTATATACCAGAGACCGAAGAAGAAGAAACTCGTACCAGTCTAAGAATTCGACAGAACCACTAGACCTTGGAACGATCGCTGGCAAGCTACAGGAGACGAATCATTCGAAAGCTTGCAGTCTGGATCGACTGCAAGCTCAGTAGATTGGATATTTTCATTACCCAATTTCTAATGCAGTAGGGATTGTTTGGAAAATATATTTACGAAGTAAATAAGTCTACAAACGTGTATGTATTACAACAAAGTAGGGTCAGAAGAACGCATATTTTTAAAATGCTCAAGATAAACTGAGTTAGGAAGAATCATCGTCTTAAAACTAGGAAGGATAAACCTCGAAAATATCGTAGAGAAAGTGATATAAAACAAAGATAATTGGCAGGTCTTTCAAGATTTTATAAAATGCATACTTGAATGATAAGAATGTAATGAAAGAATCCGGAGAACAATCCGCTACTCAATAATGATTCTGAAAGGCGAATCCGAGGCGAAACGGTGGGGAGTTAGTGTGTAAGAGTCTCACCAATGGAGTGGATTTCCTCGACCAGTAGAAAAAGTGTGACAAACTGCGCTTTCGAAATTCAATAATGTGATCATGCTCGAATTCAGACACATGCTCGCAGCGCATTCATTGTCACCAGCATAGCATTTTTTTGAACTACTAGCACATTACTGCTTCTGTCAAGTGGATTTTATATTATGCAATTTGCCTCGAAGGAGGTGCTGGATTATAATTTCAATATTCTGCTATACATCTTACGGTTTCAATTTACATTTTACGTTTTCTTTGTGTTGCAAATTCTATCTACGCTAGTGTATTTGAAAATTCTCGAATATTACACACCTTGTATTAAATAAATACATCAATATAAATTATTTAAAGTCGACTCCTTCAAATTGAACTGCGTTCGTGACACATGCTTTTAGATATACCTGCCGCCCCTTTCTCACGATTTTCCGAGACTTCTTTCACTAGACGTCATGCACTGTCTGTTAATTGCGCTTTGGCGAAATTATTTTCTGTTCTATTTCTAGACATCTATGGCCCACGATAAATGCCAATTATATAATAAATGTATTTTATAGCGGTAGAGTGACATTGTTAATTAGATTTCATGTTGAACGGAATGAAAACGAAGTAACTCACAGATAAGTACCATCAAAATAAAATTGTATTTTTATATGAAGCGTGCACGATGTTATAAAATTTAAATTAAGTAAATATGTATTATAAAATAGAAAAAGGAATTAGACAATAATGTAATGCAAAATTCAATAGCAAAATAAATAATTTAGGCCTGGTTACAATTACAGTTCTAATAGTACTAACAATTTGTGAAGAAAATGGGTGGAGGTACTATTTTAGAAGGGCTCCATACGGACTCATAAACGATCATCTATTTAGCTATGATTGGCCTGGTATTTTGTCGGAGACAAATAATGTTTCGATCGCACTGACTATACTAAACAATATATTATATAATTGTATTGAACAGTATGTTCCGAAGTATTTCGTTAATACAGGAAATTTTCTCCCGTGATTTTTGACTGAAACTAAACGACTTATTGAATGAAAAAATAGCGCCTTCATGAGATATCGGAGAAGTCCGTCTAACATAAATGCATATAATAGCTTTAAGTTTTTAAGACCAGTACTTCAATTCTTACATTCAGAATAACTTAAATTATAACTCATTGTTATTTTGGCATTACATTACATCCAAAAGGCAAACAAGAGGTCGCCCTAGGAATATGATATTTGGTGAGGCAGCATCTGATGATCCTGGTATTATTGGCAATTGGTTTGACAAGTATTATCAGATGGTCTTTGCTAATTATCAGCAGGTCGATATTAAATTGGATTTAACCCACTACAATAATTCTATCACAGTCAGACATAATTATAGATTCGGACCTTCTTTTTGAAAAGTTGAGTTCTTTTACTCCTTGGGTATCTCTAAGCACTGATTGTGTACCAACATATTTTCTAAAATACTGTAGCCCTTCCCTGGCATGGTCTCTGTGTATTTTATACAATTTATCAATAAATTGTCGAGTTTTTACCTCAAAATGAAAGACTTCATTTATTGTTCCAACGTATAAATCGGGTGATAGATCGGACATTCGTAATTATCGTCCTATCAGTAACTTGCCTGTTATTGGCAAGGTGCTTGAATCGTTGGTGGCTGATGGAATGCTTGCATCCTATACTGAGGTAATTGCCCCGGAACAACATGGATTCGGTCGCGGTCGTAGTACTGAGACAAACTTATTTACATATTGTAACTATATTTTGGAGAATATCGAAGAGGGTTATCAGGTGGATTCTACATACATTGACTTTAGAAAAGCGTTCGATCAGGTTAACCATTGCTTACTTCATAGTGTTGTCGTGGATGGTCCCAGGGTTATCCCAGGGTTGGTGGTCCCAGGCCTCGAAATGTCCTTGTTACATCCGATATGCCTCAGGGTAGTCATTTGGCTCCTATTTTATTTTTGTTATTTATAAACGATATAGGGTTTCTGGGGAGGGATATGTTCGGACACGTTCACAAAAAATATTAATAGTGAACCTGTATTTGTGTTCTTCACACCAGATTGAATTGAATTGCCAGATTGAATTGAATTGATTTGAATTATATAGGGTTTTGTCTTCATTCCTGTCGTTTACCTTTATTTACCGATGATATGAAACTGTTCTTACGCATTTGCTATCCTAATGACTGTGTTACACTTCAATCGGATCTAGATGCCATCCACTCGTTGTCTATTAGAAATCTCATGCCCCTTAACACTAAAAAATGTAAAGTCATATCATTTACTAGAAAAAGGAATGGGCTTTCGGTAGCACAATACTTGAATAATGCTCCTCTTGAGAGAGTGCACTCGGTTTAGGATTTGAGAATTACTCTGGACTACGAACTGAGGTACCACCTACACATAGGACGATATCTTATCTAGAGCAAATAAGATCTGTGGTTTTATCAAGCAGCAGACACGAGATTTTAGAAATGTTATGGCTATTATAAAATTGTACTATGGTGCGGCCAATCTCGGAATATTGTTGCATTGTATGGAACACATATACCGCTACTTACAGTGAGCGCATTGAGAGAATTCAACGCAACATGATAAATTACGTACTCTATAAGCTAAATATCGACAAAAATTCCTATAATTGGGCTTTGAATCGCTGGAATCAGGGCGGAGAAAGGCATACTTCAAGTTTGGATTCCGGTTGTTCAACGGTTACATAGGATGTTCGGAGTTGCTATTCCTGTTCGATGTGAGAGTACCAACAGCGGGTACAAGAAATAACGATGTTTTCTCAGTTCGCTACCATCGGACGACATGTGGACTCAGAAATCCGATAGATTCGATTATGAGGGAACTGTAAGGCCCTTTGATGTGGATGTGTTTTATTGCTAGAAAACTGTATTCTTTAAATATGTGAATGGTTGTTGTAAATCTTAAGTTATATGTGGCTATTTATATATTGTAGACATGGTTTGGGATTGGATGCCCTGTAATGTCCGATGTTTAAATAAATGAATAAATAATTTAATTGTGTTGTGTCTGTCATACGAATCGGTAAGAAAATGGAAATAAGACGCCCAGGTTATTGTTCTGAGAGTGACTAAAGCACATTATTAGTGCTTTGAAGGAATGGTTTTACTGCTGGAGAAATTAGTTAACAAATAAATAGATCTGTAAGTATTAAACATTAAATACCTTTATAATAATATTTTATATAGATGTTATATACCTATTCAAATTATTTAATTTATGGAATTAATTGAAAGCACTCTCGCCGCTTGGTAAAACATTTTGAATAAAGATTAAATAAAAATACTTTGTATTGTTTAACAAAATTTGTGAAACAGTACCAATTATTTTATTTAATCTTTATTTAATTTATAATAAACTGTGCTTCCATACATTTTACCTGTAAACATATGTGAAATTCTTATAATGAGATATTTCTAAGCATCTAACCAATATATGTATTATTTCAGAAAGTTACTGTATTACGCTGGATAAATAGACAGAGAATGGAAGCCTACACCAAAGCAAGACAGAAATCGAGACAACCACGAAAACCAAGAGTAGAGCAGATCATTTATTAATTAATACCGCATCACAACACTTTTTTGAATAAGATGAAGTTGAATCTCACTAATGTGCAGGGTAGTAGATTTACTGTTGCAAAGACGTTGAAAGAAGCATGGCTAACTACCAGAAAACCTGCAAGAGTAATACATTTTGAAAAATACCATGCTCGTCATCGGATGGTATTTGCTTTTAGAAACCTTTACAGAGAATGGACACATGTTGTTTTTGTTATGAAAGGTGTTCACTTCTAAAGAAAATTTGTCCATCGGTCACCAAATACAAGATTTGGCAACAGATATGTGATTAGGGACAAATTCCATGGTAGGATTGCATCTGCGTATTTGGGCTGGATGTTTATACACGGTCAAGGAAATCTCATTCGAATCCATTCTAGATTAACTGGTAATCTATATATAAATAATGGGTCTTCAAATTCAGCGCCTTATTTTAAAAATAAATAAAATATAGATGGCGCACCGAATTCGTGTGGGTATTTTGATATTTACGAAGTGTGATGTATGACATGCCTTCTTACACGATACAACAACGCATTCAAATCGTTGAATTATTTGATGAAAATTAAGGTTCCGTGAAAAATGTTTTTATAAAATTACGTGCATTTTATGGTTTACATGATCGTCCATCTGAAAGAACTATTGGTCGAATTACACAGATCTACAAAATTAAACTTTTTGACAGATGTTTTTATTTTGAAAACTGATTTTATATAATTTTGGTAGGCTGATTTCAAAAATTCTATGCATTTATTTGTATCACGTAAGGTTTTTTTGCAAATATTAAATGAAAAAAAACGATATTTCTAAAAAAAATTATTTGTTTATTGAGTGAAAAGGTGGAATACAAGTTAAAAAAGTGGAAAAAAATTCTTTATTCAGTCTTTTTTAAGTGAAATCTTTGTCTTTTTGCCAGAAAGCTGCGTTGTCCGGACATTCGGTTGTATGTTTTTAAGGGCATATCCCGTTTGAACATCCAGCAGTAGTCCGCCATCATCGTTATGCTCCATCTGTCTTGGTATCGCCGTTCCATTTCCTTAATGTCTTGGTGAAACCTCTCTCCCTGTTCTTCGCTAACTGCTCCAAGATTTTCAGGAAAATAGTTCAAGTGCGAAAACAGGAAATGCACTTTCAAACTCATATTACAACCTAGACGATGAAAGTGTTGTAACATATTTTGAACAATATTTTCGTAGTTTTCGTCCTTAGAGTTCCCAAGAAACTTATCAAGTACTTCTTTAAATGAAACCCAGGCGTTTTTCTCGACATTGGTCATTGTGTTTTGAAAATCCTTGTCTTTGCATAATGTTCTTATCTGCGGCCCAACAAAAATACATTCTTTTAACTTGGCGTCGGATAAGGCTGGAAATGTTTCGCACAAATATTTAAAACACTGTCCATTTTTGTCTAGGGCTTTAACAAACTGCTTCATCAAGCCAAGTTTGATATGGAGAGGAGGCAGTAAAACTTTTTTGGGGTCAACCAAGCTATCTCTTAATACATTTTTGCTACCAGGTGTAAGGCTTGTTCTAGAGGGCCATTCTATTTGAGTCCAATGTCTATCCCTTGCTCGACTATCTCACTCACAAATAAAGCATGGAAATTTTGTATAACCTCCTTGTTGTCCTAGTAGCATGCACAGCACTTTAAGGTCACCACAAAGCATCCACTGATGTTCTTGGTAGTTTATTTTCTTTAAAAGAAGTTCAAAATTTTCATACGTTTCCATTAAATGTACCGAATGGGCAACGGGAACCAAGGCCAGCTCGTTACCATTGTGCAATAAAACGCCTTTTAAACTACGCTTACTTGAGTCAATAAACAGGCGCCATTCTTCTTTTACATACAGCACATTTCCTAATTTTGAAATTAAGTCAGGAATATTGTTGCAATACACTAGCGGTCCGTCTTGAGTAAAATATTGACATAAATCTTTTTCGCGATCCCGGTAAAAGCTTGATGTGACGCCAGGTGCCTGTAAATGTTTCTCACGAAGTCGGGAGGCTAACAATTCGGATGCATCCTTTGGAAGGTGCAAATCTCTAATTAAATCATTTAGTTCGCTGTTGTTAAACACTTCGGGCTTTCTGAAATCTGGTGTGAAATCTGAGTCATCTGGGTCGCAATTAGATTCCTCTGATTCTGACGATATGACGTTTTCTAGTGCTTTTGGGGCGGTAGGTATCGGTACATCTGGTCCATGAGGAACTGGTCGAATAGCAGAGTCAAGATTGGGACACACAATTTATTTCTTATTTCTTCTGATGAATCCTTGAACATTACACGAACAAAAATAACAATCATCACTGTGATTTCTAGGCTCTCGCCATACCATAGGAACACCAAAGCTTAAACATTTCTTCCTACCTTTTTGCCAGTTTCTTAGTGCTTCAACGCAAACGGAACAAACAGTATGAGGAGCCCAGGACTTGTCTTGGTCGCCAATTTTTACACCAAAATAAGCGTGGTATACATTTTTCACAAACGAAGTTATAGTTTGCTTCTGCTTTACTACGACATAACTACCACATATATAACAAAAGTTATTCGGATTGTTCACACAATGTCTTCTTTCCATATTTATACGTTCTATAACACTTAAAATACGCAACAACGAAGACAACAAGCGCGCGGACACAGTAGCACGACGACTAACACAACCAAACTGCACATAAGCAGGTTTCAACGTTGTATTGACGCTTCTGCGCCGACTCTGTTGCTTTGTTGAGAAATCTAATATTAACCAGTGTTTCCAAATCACATTTAATTTCATAAAAATCAATTCATTTAAAAATCATGCCTAACATGGAACAAACATATTCTTGTCATAGGTATGTATTTTAATTTAAGATATAGAGCGCTATAAAAAAAATTTACGTGATAGAGCAAAAATATGGCGTTTTTTGGAATAAGGGCCCCCAAACATATACAAATTAGCAAACAGCTTTCAAACCTCAAAATCACTGTGGACCTGTGTTATTAGAAAATTTCAAGAGACCGGTTCGGTGGAAGATCAAACAAGAGTAAAATATAGTCATAGTGGTCGTGCACAAGAGCATATTGATTCGTAAAAGTGTTGCTGAAGCACCTGAAATGTCTATTAGTCGATGTTCACAACAAATTGGACTCAGTGAATCAACAATATGGCGTATTTTACGAAAGATTTAAAGGCATATAAGGTTCAAATAACACAGGAACCAAAGCTATTATGCTATGTAAAACATCATGCATTCGTCAGTTGGATTAAAGAACAACCAGATGATTTCTCACAAAAAAATGTAATAGAAAATTTTAACAAAAGAATGAACAGCTGTGAATTAGCAAAAGGTGGTCACTTGTCAGATTTAATTTTTTGTGTATAAATGTCACAACTGATACTACAATTACCAATCAATGAAAATCAATGCACATTATGAGTTTTATTTATTTAAAAAAAGAGGCGTTCAATTTGAAAGACCCTTGATATTAGAGGAAAACATTTTACCGTTGCTATTTGCCAATGACGGACGTTTATCGCTTATGCAAAATAACAATCCTGTCCATACCTCTAGGGTACTTCGTGAATGGTTTGACGAATATTCAGAGATAAAATTATTGGATTGACCTGCAAAATCTCCGGATCTAAGTCCAATAGAGAATCTGTGGGCTGAAATGATTCGTCTTTGGGACAATTTTGAAGGCGATATTAATTTCAGAAACAGGTAGACTTTGGATATCATCATATCAATGAAATATGGCAAGCGATAAATAATAGAAACATTTGTCACAGTATTATAAATTCTATGTCGCATCGTTTGGAGGCGGTTATAGCAGCCAGAGGTTATTATAGAAGATATTAGGTTGTGCTATTATAAATTTTTTTTTTCTGTTTTACAACTCGGTAAATAAGATTTTTTTTGTTATATCTTATACATATTATTTACAGTTTCATTTATGCTATAAGTATATGGAATTTTGTTTAAGTTTTCGTTTGTGTTTTCCTACACGTAATTTATTCAGGTTTTCTAATAAATCTTGTTTCTATTCTTTTAAAATTTTAATGAACTATGAATTATCATTTTTCTTACCCCTCCTGTCGTTTACAAGACATAACTCGTTTTATTTAAACAAATATTTCAAGAAACTACATGTTTTTATGACTTCCATAAATAGCTCTTGGTTTTCTATCAATGTCTCCATATATTTTCCAATAATAATTATCCAAGATGAAAATAGTTTAAAAAATATTAAGATACATATTCTGCACAAAATATAAATTATTCTCATTATATTAGTAGTAGTGTATTACATATACATAGATATAATACAATATATACATCATTATTATTACTTTTTAATAAATATACTTTTTAATACTGCTTGTTTGAACGAATTTTAGTAATATTTTTTTATATGCCGATAACAGTAATAATTTATTACTGTTATTCGCATATAAAAAAATATGACTAAAATTCGTTCAAACAAGCAGTATTAGTTAGTTAGTTAGTAAACTAAGATCAAAACACCAAAGGGACTCACAGAACAAGTACCAGTACTGACGGGCGTACGCCAGGGGGATAGCCTGAGCCAAGTACTATTCAACCTCATCATGGATCAAATAATCAACGGCGTAAAAGAAGTGGATGGAGGATATAGAATGGGACAGGAATCGATGCGGATACTGTGCTACGCTGACGACGCAATCCTGATGGCGGATAACGAGGACGACCTTCAGCGACTGCTATATCGGTTCCAAACAAAAGCAAAGAACCTTAACATGCAGATATCAGTGGAGAAGACAGAATCACTGGTCATAGCAAAAGAACCCACTAGATGTAAACTGGCTGTAGATGACAAACCCATCCGACAATGTATGCGATGCACGTACCTGGAAGTCGAGATAACAAGCTCCAAAACCTATAACAGGAAGTCAGAACACAAATGAATAAAGCCTCAAGAATTTCTGGCTACCTAAGGGACCTCATATGGAGGAATAAATACATGTCCATCGAAAGTAAAGTCCGCATATATAAAACAGCCGTGAGACCGGTGATTACATACGCAGTGGAAACCCGAGCGAACACAACAAAAACGAAGAGCATGATGAGAGCAACGGAGATGAGGACCTTAAGGAATATCAGAGGAGTAAGCTTGAGAGATCATGTAAGAAGCAGGGATATACGAACAGACTTTAAAATTCAAGACGTGGTGCAATTTACGAGAAAAAGACGAAGATACTGGCGAGACCACGTCGACCGAATGACGGGGGACCGATGGGCAAAATGGGCGAAGAACGAAAAACCGAACTCAAGCAGACCTCCAGGCCGACCTCCCAAGAGATGGTGCGAGAGCTGGACATCTGCTTCCCAAGAGGCTGAACAAAATTGAAATAGTAGAAGAAGCAAGACTAAGTCTTAAGGAAAGAGAAAGAAGAAGAAGAAAGAAGCAGTATTAAAAAGTCATCTACATAGTAAAATACGTTCTGAGGAATATTATTTCATGAAGAACATCCACAAATTTCATAAGCATTCATTATCTTTTCCAAGAAAGTTGAAAATCGGACGTTCCACTTCAGATAAACAATTTTTTATTTAATATCGATAGAGAAAAGCATCACTTAATGTCTACGACTATTTATAGCAAACCATAAAATATTTTTATGTTGTTACTTTTATATCACAATTGTTAGTATTCAATAAAATCGAGATTTTTTTGATTAAAACAATTTTTTTAATAAAGATGGGAAATTTAAATTTAAAAATTACTTCTTCATTAACTAAAGATCTAAACATTGAAAGTAGGGTCCTATTTTTTGTTTTTATAATTTTCCAATACGCATAGGAAATTATTTGTGTTAATGTTTATTTCAATTGTAGGAAATATACACTTAGATTATTCTTGCAATATATTTTACTATTAGCAATTATATTTCATTTCAACCGTGTCAACGCTGTAAGGACTACGTCCTATTCTATGTGTAAAGGTACTAAATCTGGCAACTGTACATACTCGTACGTTTCCGATATGTGTCCAGTCTCAAGACGGCTGCGATATAGCACAGTTATTTCGTGTAAAGTAAAAAAAACAATAAATCAATAATGTTGAAAGCTATAAAAAGACCGTTCTACCACGAAGCATAGAAATTAATAAGTAAATGTGAATAGTGCAAAGCATATACGGAAAAAAAGTGATGACATGTTTGTGTTCGAGTTATGTATAGACGTTTAAAACGGTATTTCCATATCTATGTTCAAACAGGAACTCACAGTGCGTATTATAGAAGGAGACCAAATTACAAACAGCACGTATACATCAAGTTGGAACTTGTAAATGGTATATACACGTCATATATGTAAATAATAATAGGAATAGTCGTATTTCATTTTTCATATTATCGGTATTTTCTTAATGTATAAAATTAGTGCAATATAATTCTATAATATTAAATAATTTTTTACATTTATAATTACAGTCAAAATTAAATTAGTAAGTAAGGCTTACTGTTATTATTCTTTTGGGTAGGGGGGGGGGGGGGGTGCGAAATATTAATTTTATTTACATTTACCATTTGTGGTGGAAGGCTAGGCGGTTTTTGTTTTATTACAGAGCCAGTTGTACGGAATGCATGGATGAACCTTAGCATTGTATCTCGCTTGAGAACACGTCCATGATGATTCATGTTGAAGTGCCGACGAAAAAGCGTTTATACATGTGTCACATAATCATTATTTTAAAAAAAATGTTCTACTGGAAATGTCCGATGTTCCACACTCCAACGCTCCATTGTAACTGAAACAGCATCCTACTGGGCGCATGCACTGTTCTTGAAATCCCACTATTTTCGAATACTATCCATTCTAAAAACACCCGATTCCTCTGCCGTACCCTGTACTAGCAGCAATGCAAGCATTTGGTGGGCTTCTTCTCGTCGTACACTGACGAGAACTAGAATGAATTCGAAACACATGTCTGCATGTAGAAGTCTCATCAATATGCGTTCTGTATATCCATGTGTACATAAAGATAATCGACAAATTTTAATTACTGGCGCGAAAGTAGAAGAGAAAAGAGCGCGACGGAGAAAAGTAAAGAAAGACATATAGCGAGGTTGCCAATGAATGTATGCAAGTAGATGTAAGTGGGGTGCGATAAGGTTCAGTCAGATTATAGCTAGTCAGTAAGTCTATTGCTTTAGAGGGTTGTAGAACGCATCTTAGAAATACGTATAAAATTCGCCACGAATATTTACAGAAAAATATTTATTTCATGGTATATTACTTTAATGAGGATGTACGGCAAAGCTTATATTTTCCGCGTATAAATAAAATGAAATGAAATATTAATTCTAAATTATGCAAAAAAAAATAAATGTAACTCTTACGAAAAAAAAAATAAATTAACTCTTCTCCGATAATAATAAAAAATAAATATTCTAAATTAAAGGTTCAAATAATCCACCACATTGTTCTTGGCAGTATGCCAACCTATAATAAAATTCTTGGGGGACATTACCTGAGCATGTCATTTATATTATGCATTCTTCCGTGGGGATTACTGTAAACATATTGTTTGATATATCCCTATAGAAAGAACCGACAATTGTATTATTTAAAATACCAGCCCATACATTTAATTTTTGTAGATAGCGGGTATGTACAGGTACATTGAGGTCTAGCGGCATAATACCATTTTATGATTTATGCCTTTTTTAGAGTTGTAAAAACATGTATATTGAAATCGACTATTAATATACGAACGTAGAGAAATAAGTGTTGTACACCCGGTAAGTGTTTGTTATGGAATAGGGCATGTTAAATGTGTGTGTATCCACCACTCTGCTTCTCCCTTCACTGTTTGAAAGCAGGCATGGTAGGATATAGCAAGCATACACTATATACGCAAACAGAAATTAAAATTTGTCGACAACGGTATGTTGATAACTATGGAATCTTCCAAATGATCGGAAAATATACCTTCCTCAAAGCAAATGTTAATTATATGAGCAATATCCTTCAATAAGAGAACGTTCATTTTATAAACATCCTTGCATGTGCTATGGCTTGGTTGATGTTGTAGATGATATTTATCAAGTCGCTTCATTTAATGGAGTGAGATTGAAGGATTTTTTATTATCATCTATATCATGTTTAAACATAAATCATCAATAGATAAGTGGCGAAACATTTTTTAAAGTTACGTTTTTTTTTATATAAATTGTCCTTACATATATTTAGAACTCTCTTTTGCAACTAACAAAATTCGTATGTCGGCAACCCTAATTATCTGCGATTGTAATATTGTCGAAATTATGTTTGGCGTGCCATGGGTCTGACACATTCAATGTATGTAAACATGAACGATCTTAATGCCATCCCGCGAATACTTTCCGTATCGTTTACATATAAATACAAAGAACTCGTTACTTTGAATTTCTACAAGAAAGGGACACTTATTACATTAATATATTAAAAAATACGGCATTCAATCTAGCTATACATCAGTTTTGGTGATTATTACTTCCGGTCTCGACAATTATTCCCTCATCCGTCAGGGTCTCGTCTTGAACATTGTCAATGTCTTCTAATTCTTCTCTCGTGTTCTCGAGAATAACTGACTAAATATTGATAAGTGGGTTTTTATTGGTCTCTAAATAAAACTCTTCCGTTAAAAACAGCCCCGTCGTCGCCCTCGACCACGTAAAATTGAACCACACTTCATAATACCAATATACAATATGTGTACGCGATATAGGAGCTAAGACGGTTGAGAATCGCTGCTGTAAGACGTAGCGACATAGTTCTATTCAAACAAGCATAACCATATTAGAGAGAAATCTAGCTTAGTTCTTCTTTCTTTCAGGTAAGTGCATTTCTTTAAGCATTCTCGAATTGTTTGTGTATTTAAATAAATTATACTTTGGAGTTCGCTTATTGATAAATTGAATATCGAAGTTAGTTAATGCTTAACGCGCATAACTGTTAATATTCATAAATAAAATATACATAGCGCTAAATGTGTATAATGCAAAGAGCTCTCGTACTGGCGCAATTCATTACTAACTTGTTTTATCTTTTTCCCGCATTATGTTATTGAAGAACACCTTAAATTCCAAGTGAAAAATATTGGCATTAACGAAATTATAGTGTTGTACAAAAAATTAAAAATTATATAATTAAATAATAAATTAATAATAATTAAAAATTATATAACAGTAGGCACCCTCGAAATCAGGACACTGAAGTTGCGTTGATAAACTTTGAATTTTGTGTGACACAGACATATTGCTATAGACTTTTCCCCGCAAATATTTTGAAAAGTTTTTTATTTATGAATGCACATTTATCTTGAACTTATATTTATTTTTGATTAGTGTAGTTGAAGCACGCCGTTTACTTTGCTGTGGACGGTTGTATAACTGTATTTTTTATACGGAGCCGATGGCTTTGCTGTATCCGTTTTAGACGCTAATGTTCCCTGAGTTTAGAAAGACGTGTGTATGAGAAGATACATTTTTATCTTTGTTAAGTAACTTCGTGATTTGATTTAATTTGTGGATGGTGTTTGATTCATTACCGAGATTTATTTACGAGTTTGTTGATCTCGTAATATTGTTTAATTTAGTACGCTTTCTAGCTCATTGTGTCTCGAGAAAAAAATATATTTTTTTTATACGGAAGTAAATTATATTAAAAGATCTTATTATTATTATTATTATTATTATTATCATTGTGAATGATTTGAATTGTGTATTTTTCACTGTGTTAATTTTGATATATATATATTGTATTCTTAGTTATTTGAATTAAATGACAAAGAACGTTTTTTAAAATTTCTGATATAAAAAAAAATTTTCTATAACTTTAAAATTTAGTTCGCTTGGGATATCAATGGCATATTTTTTTTCATGTGATTTGCACATGCGTTAGAGTTTGTTTCGGGCTATCATATCAGTTTGTTTATTTTGTTTCTTGTGGGAGAAATTAAAAAGCTTCTTTGTAATTTATTAGTTTTAATTTTGATCGCAAGTCACAACGGAAGTTTTTTATCGTGCGCTGCGGTCACTTCCGCACGATATTTTTACCTTTATAATATTGTTTAATGACGCAATATTTATCTTTATATTTCATAAATATATTTATTTTTTGATTTTTTTAAAATTTTTGTATTAAAGTTTCATTTAAAGTTAGCTGTGTGTGTTTTTGAATTTTACCTTTCTTCATTTGTGCTTATAAGTAACTCAAAGACATTATAATTATAACATTTGTCAATACTCTTTTACTGGCGCATTATAAATTTGTAGGAGAGAAAAACCACGTTTTCCGATTGGAACCCTGCGGGAAAAGCAGTCTCATTTAGAAAATAAACCGACTGAATATCTAAGCTGGACAATTTGTTTGTGAATAATGGTACTATCAAATTCAAAACCACTATTCATAGCGCAACATGTTTAATATAGGTAATACTACAACACCATTAAAAATATGGCTGCATCTATATTATGGTTTTATTGTGGAAGTGATCAGAAAAAAACAAAATAGACACATTATAAATATTATTACTCGTGGACAAAAATGTTTATTATATAACACAAACAAGAAATAAATTATTAATAGGCAAATTTAAAAAGCATTTAGTATCTTATTATTGTATCAGAATAATTGAAACATACATGAGTAGGTAAACCCCACCAATTTTGTATAATACAAAGGTATTTTTAATAATATAAAATATTATTAAAATCTGGTGTGAAGAACACAAATACAGGTTCACTATTAATATTTTTTGTGAACACGTCCGAACATATCCCTCCCCAGAGACGTAGATACGTATTTCACCTTCCTACAGGCTCGGCGGTACGCCCCTGCTGGAGAAAGGATATTCTCAGACACATTCACAAAAAAGAACCACATCACCACATCACCGAAATTTTCCAGACCGGGCGTAGAAGTAAATTCAGCGCTGCCTGTTGTCAGACAGCCGAAGTACCTCGCCCCGTCCACATAACCAATGTGAAGTAACGACGCCCTTCCAAAGGTGGCACAGCCAATCTCTCTAGAAACTGCATTTTGTCTCTACTGCATCTACGTCTCTGGGGAGGGATATGTTCGGACACGTTCACAAAAAATATTAATAGTGAACCTGTATTTGTGTTCTTCACACCAGATTTTTAATAATATTTTATATTATTAAAAATACCTTTGTATTTTATTATTGCTCAATTTTTAGTAATCACTGCTTCTAATCGCTATGGCATATAATATATTACATTTGCTACAATATTCTGGATTTTCCCAATGATCTAAAACGTTCGTCATAATTCCTCGGATGAAAATGATTTTTATTCATTTTCTTCGCCAATAACTCCCAAATACTATCAATAGGGTTAGATATGGTCTCCCGGAGGGCCATTTTAAAACACTAATATCATTATTTGATAACCAAGTCCGGACGACATTGACATATATATCGATATAATTGTTGTACCAACGGTAGCATTATATTCTCAAAAACGTCAACGTGAACTGTTACAGTTAATCGCTCCCCAATATTACAACAAATTCCAGGACCATGGAACTGATCGTCGCCCATATATTGACTCCAAAAAAACTTCTTCTGCGTACTTCTTGCACGTATTTCTCATCATAACCGTCTATTCACTGGTCACACGACTGAAACATTTTTTCGTCGCCACACACGCCAGTACTCCAAAATGCCGCATCTCTATTGATATATTTGTTTGCAAATTTCAACCTCTCTTGCCTGTTTTGCTCTGTTAAGAACGGGTTTGTTTGCATCCAAATAATTTCTTAATTCACTAGCTTTTAGTATTTTTGTTCAGTTCTAACGCTACCAGGAAAATTCACTGCCTTTACTGCGCTACTTGCAAACACGAATGGATTGTTTGTTATAAAATTTACATAATAATAATATACGTTCTGTTTATATGATAGAAAATACATCAAATTAGGTTATACCACTTGTTCCGATTTCTTGGGCGTCGACTGTATCTTTCTAATATTTATTTTGACATGATATATTAACTCTGTTAAACATCTTTAGTTCTTTTCCATGAAATTAAATTGTTTTTAATTATGTTGAATATCTTGTATTAACTTTAACTTATGTTCTTTTGTAAAATGAAACGAGCCTTTAAGAGATGCCTTATAACTAAAGTTTAATTACTAACAAAATTAAAGGAATTAGTTACTTTTAACTTCCAAAAATTTACATCAATTACTCTACGTGCATTATCGAAGTTAGGCGCGGCACACAGCTCATAGTCACCTCTGACCTAATCATCCCCGCCGGTGCCACCATCCTTTCACTTTATCCATACACATGAAATTTAAAATTGCAAATCATTAGATCCTGAATTAAATACCAATAAATATAAATTTAAAGTAGTAATACATACTTTTTCTTTAATAGAAAGAAAATAATTATAAATAAAAATATCGTATTTATAATTATTAACTAACTATTAACTCCAAGACTTATTGTGAAGAGCTCGTTAATACTTCGCTACATCGATTACAGCGTCATCTATCATGAATTGAAAAAAATGATTTAGAAAAATACTACGTACTTTTTCCAGTAGAATTTGAATCTGTAATAAAATATACGGGTTCCTATTTAAAATTTCAAAGTTGCCCCCTCCCCATCTAAGTTTCAAGTTAAAAAATACACCCAGTATTATAGGACCGAAACGTCAACATAAATTAAATACGGTTTTTAATTTTTGTAATTACCCATTGGCGAACCCATAGGAGTTCCAAATATTTGACTATAGAATTTCCTATTAAACGAAAAATATGTGTTGTTAAATATAAAAGAGATTAACGACAAAAAATTTGATTTAGATAAGTCAGTTTGTGGATCGATTATGTGCCACTTACTAGTTATGACATCTGTCATTAGTTGTAAAGGTATATTCGTAAAAAGCGATATAACATCAAACAAAATCAACACATAATTGTTAGGAAGTGTGAGACCTTGTATCTGATTAACAAATGAAAACGTGCCTTTGATATTGTATGTATTGTCTGTATCAAACGCGATCGTTAAAATTTTGCTAAGAAATTTTGAAAGGTAAAATTGTGTACGATTCTAACGATTTCATAACTCATTATTTGCTCTATTTTTCTCAGAACTAAAGAAAAAAAAAACACATTATTTCTAGTCGACTCATTTGAAACACAAACATCTCATGAAAAAACACAACCATAATTTTCACATTTTAAACAATTTAATAACATTAAAATTGCTAAATACAACACCCATACCTTGAAGAAGTTGTATAGTAAGATCAAAGACATAACACCTTTCTTTTTAAATAGTCATGTTGTCTACAGGATAGCATGTTCGGATTGTTGTGGCGTTTATATAGGTCAAACATCACAGTGGCTAAAACAGCGCATTACTCAGCATAAAAGTGATGTCCGTATTGGTAAGAGATCTTGTGCATTGGTGGACCATGCACTTGATCGTGACCATACTTCAATTTTGTTGACGTAAAGATCTTAGACGTTGAAAATAACCATAAAAAAAGAACATTTTTAGAAATGGTCCACGTCAACAGAGACACAAATAACATAAATTATAGATCTGATACTAATGGTCTTAGTATAATTTATTTTAATATACTGGGTTTGACTGTTAGTTGACGACCTTAAATCGTTTTGTTATTTGGTCCATATGTTGTTTTAATTTATATTGCATTATATTTTTTTTTTCATGTTTTAACTTTTCATATACATGTTTAAAAGTTCTTAAGGCTTGTTTCTATAGTTACTTTATTTTTTATTTCTAATCATTTTTATATTTTGTACGTAAATTTTATATTTTCTTCAACTCTACATTTTGTAAGTATTTTTACTACTGTTTTATATTCTTATTTATTTTTTGTTATTTTTCTCATTAATCTTGTAGTTACCCCAGAAGAAGCGACAAAGTCTGTTGCGAAATATAGGGTTATTTAATAAAGGAGTTTTTTTTTCTTAATTGACCGCTTACCCGAATTTAAATTAATTTTTTATAATATATCACGGTAGATAATTTCGTTTCAATTATATATATGTATATATATATATATATATATATATATATATATATATATATATATATACTTATATAGTTAGACCAGAAGTCTTTGCTGTAGAACAAATGTGAGAGGGATTGTTGAGGAATCTAGCACAATTAAAATCTAATATTATATTTTTGTAGTCGACAACATGTGATTGTTATTGCGAGAATTTCCTTGTTTGCTCTATTAAACGTGTTTTTTAAGTGTGTTGTCCTTCATTTTAAACTGCAACTTAACAATCGGTCAAGATGGTTCTAATTGTTATCAGTCAGATTGTTGTTTATGATGTATTGTAGGAATTATGTATGGGTATATTGGTAATTTCCCCTTGAACAAATAAAAGTTCACATTTTGACCCTGATGAAGCATAGAATTTATATGCGAAATATTTGATGAAAAAATAAAGAACTGACTCGAAAATATTAGATTTTAATTTTGCTGGATTCCCCAACAATCTCTCTCATATATACGAGATATATATATAGTAAATTCAATTTGTAGGCGATTTAAGGTCTGGTTTTACTTCAAAAACTATATATTTAAAACAATCCTACATGTACATGTTTCGGCTAATGTTGCCTTTCTCAAGGAATGCAAAATATAAAATGAATTTACCATAACATACTAAGGTCACGAAATAATTATATATATATATATATATATATATATATATATATATACCGTGTGTCCCAATTTCAATGCTCACCATTGGTATCTCGGTTATTAGAAGATATAGAACAACGGTTAAATGGGGAATGTTTTGCAGAATTCAATACTCGCGGCAAATCTCATTTCAAATTTGATCTAACATTTTAAATTTTTAAAATATTTTGAAAAATCAAAAATTTGCCGATTTCGTTATTCCTCAATAACTCGATAACGCTTAGTCTGACCTCTTTTAAAGTTTTACATTGTTCAGACACTTTTTTAAAACAAATTATTTGATACAAACAGAAACCCCCGATTGTCATTTGTTTTTAAGTTATTACCACTATCTTTTGTTTTCCATATGGCGGCCATATTGGATTTTGGGTTTGTTAGGTAGTCCTCAAAATGTGCTTTTCAACGATGTATAACATCGTTGTAACACAATATTCAAAGACAAAGAAATCGAGTTATTAAACAAAGGTTTTAATTATAACCTTAAATCAAACATTAAGAATAATGATTTAGAACTGCTTGCGGTAGAATCAGAATTAGCATTAAAGGAAGTCTCTAATAAATACCAAGCCAGCAATATTATTAAAAACATGAAGTGTACTGCCAATAGTCATGAGGAGGTAATAATAGCGAGAAATATTAACAAAAAAGCTAGAGAGAACAACCTTATTTTTACACGTGCTGACAAAGGCAAAACGGTTATTGCCATTGACAAGCAGGAATATGTTTCAAAAACAGTCAATTTTCTAGACCCGGATAAGCACACTATCATTAAAAAAGATCCGACCCCTAAATTCCAACGACAAATCATTAATTTAATCAAGAACTCACCTGGCATATTTAACAGTTCTAATGTGTTTGAAAGTAGAAAACTAAAAGTAATGAATCCACAACCCCCGAAATTATACTCATTGATTAAACTATATAAAGACAATTTCCCGATTAGACCAGTAGTCTCCTATATTACGGCACCCGCAGTTAAAGTGTCTAATAGCCTAATAAATATCATCCTTAAACACACGAAATTCAAACCCAAACATAGTATTAAAAATAGTCTAGAGTTAGTTAATAACATTAAAGACCGCAACTTTCCGGATAACACGAAACTCATATCCTTTGATGTCAAGAACTTATTTCCTAGTATCCCCCCCAATACAACGATAGATCTAATTGATAAAATGTTATTATACAATAGAACTAACCCCATAATAAAAGAAGAGATCTTAGATTCACTAAAAGTCTGCCTAGAACAAAATTACTTTTCTTTCAATAACAAACTCTACCTCTGTAAACAAGGTCTTATCATGGGAAATCCTCTTTCTCCTTTACTTGCGGAAATTTATATGGATTACCTGGAAAATACGATTTTTCATAATGACAGATACGTGAAGAACATTTTGTTTTGGTACAGATACGTTGATGATATATTGATAGGATATATAGGTACGGATAGGCAGTTGAACACTCTTTATGAATTTATCAATTCCATTGATCCTAATATCACGTTTACGATAGAAAAAGAGCTTAATAATAGTATAAACTTTCTGGATCTCACTTTAAAACGTGTAAACAATAGGGTCCATTTTTCTATTTACCACAAAGTGGCTCATACAGATACCACGATACATAATAAATCTAACCACCCGGTCCAACACAAGGTAGCGGCTTTTCACAGCATGACACATAGACTTATTAACATCCCGATGTCCAATGAAGACTATAATAAAGAACTTAATATTATAAAACAAATCGCTCACAACAACGGATATGACCCAAATCTAATAGATAAATTAATTGTTAAAAAATCAGTCAATAAATTATAAAGGGAGGTGTACCCGATCATTAAAGTGGATCCAGACAAGCAGTTTAAATCATTTACTTACATAGGTCAACAGCAACTTAAATTATCAAAATTCCTTAAAAAAGAAAACATTAATATTGCTTATAAAACTAATAATAATCTAGCCAAATATATTAAAAATAATAAAGAAAAAACTACCAAAGACAATAAATCAGGAGTCTATAAGTTATCATGCGGATCATGTACCAAAACATATATTGGACAGACAGGTAGAACATTTAAAAAACGAATCCAAGACCACTATCATTCTTATATCAATAAGAAAACTGACTCTACCTATTCTAATCATTTAATAGAGAATGAGCACGAATTTAATTTACAATTCGACACCATACATGTAGAAAGTAAAGGTAGAAAACTAAACTGTTTAGAATCTTTAGAAATTAATAAACTTAAAAACTCAGAAATGTTACTAAACGATAAATTAGACTTGAATTCATCCCCACTGTTAAATCTGTTCACCCATTGATATATTATTTCTTAGTTGCTTATACTATATTTTTATACTTAAACCTCACACAAGTAGCACATTGTATAGTTTTTAAAAAGCAAAATATAAATGTAATAGTTCCTAGAATTTTAACTTGGGTCAACTACCTGATTAACGCTGTATCTTGTATGTATCTTTAGTCTTAAGTTGAATTTGAAGAAGCTACTGTGTTAGCGAAACAGCTGTCGTTATTTTATTAATAAAGTGTAAATCTAAAACATCTTATGTGTGTTTTATTTATTAATGTATAACATGCCTGAAAAATTTTTATTTATAAGGAAAATATTAATAAAAACGTAAATTAATCTTTAATATGAAATTAGTAGGCTGAAAAATTAAACACCAATGTCAAATGAAAGTGAAAAGATATTCTAAGTATAGCAAACGCCAATTAAGTTGGCGCGAGGAGGGGTAAGTTCGCGTAGGATTAAAAGTAGTGGGGAGATTTGTATTTGGTTTTACATCAAATGTCAGATAATTCTAACCTCTGAGCGTGTATCACTAGCAAAGACATTATGTTCCGTCAAACGTCAATGACAAATGTATTCTGACAATGAAACAAAACGATAACCTGTCAAAGTACAATTAGTGCTGCAGAGATAAGTTAATTAAAACTACTTGTAGTTAGTGATAAGTAATTATTGTCAAGTATTAAGATTTATAAGTCTTGATAATGGCACATACATATTCAAACGAAGAAAAAGTTGATATGTTGGAAGTGTATTTCAAAGCAAATAGAAACACTAAAAATGCGTGCACGAGTTATGCAGTGCGTTTTCCAGAAAGACAACAGCCACACAGGACAATTTTTAGAAGACTAGTTAGCAAATTAAAAAACTTTGGAAGCTTCGAACAAAAACGAGCTAACTATGAAGTTAATGATGCTGATACACGTCTAAATAATATTTTGCAGAACGTTAGGAACAATCCCAGCACATCAGTTCGTCGTGTCAAAACTTTAATGAGAGAGTGATTTCAAATAATGGACCCGTGCAATGGCCTGCGAGATCACCCGACCTTACCCCGCTTGACTTTTATTTATGGGGTACCACTAAAAACGAAGTATTTGATTTTGAACCGCCAGAAACTCGGGAAATTTTAGAACAAAGAGTACTAGATGTGCTACGATCAGTAAACGGAAACACGCTACGTAGAGTTTGTAACTCTACTCGAACAAGGTGTCAAAATTGTGTGGAACAGAATGGTCGTCATATTGAACAATTTCTTTAAGTGAATGTGAACTTTAAGTTCTGTATCTTTACTTTTTATTTCTATAATTTTTTTATCGTTTCGCTTGTTTACAGTATTACTTAGAATATCTTTTCACTTTCATTTGACATTGGTGTTTAATTTTTCAGCCTACTAATTTCATATTAAAGATTAATTTACGTTTTTATTAATATTTTCCTTATAAATAAAAAATTTTCAGGCATATTATTCATCGTTGAAAAGCACATTTTGAGGACTACCTAACAAACCCAAAATCCAATATGGCCGCCATATGAAAAACAAAAGATAATAACTTAAAAACAAATGACAATCGGGGGTTTCTGTTTGTATCAAATAATTTGTTTTAAAAAAGTGTCTGAACAATGTAAAACTTTAAAAGAGGTCAGACTAAGCGTTATCGAGTTATTGAGGAATAACGAAATCGGCAAATTTTTGATTTTTCAAAATACTTTAAAAATTTAAAAAGTTAGGTCAAATTTGAAATGAGATTTGCCGCGAGTAATTCTGCAAAACATTCCCCATTTAACCGTTGTTCTATATCTTCTAATAACCGAGATACCAATGGTGAGCATCGAAATTGGGACACACGGTATATATATATATATATATATATATATATATATATCATCAATACCTTATTTACCGTTAGGTGTTAAGATATATATATATATATATATATATATATGTATATATAATAATCTATTTCTTAGCCGTACAATTAACATATATCATTTGATAAATCTTGGAAATTCGGCTATATTAAATATTTAATTAGGATGTTATTTCGCGAAGTAATGTGAAAATGTAAATATTGCTATTGAAAAATTTTCGTCCTTAGTTGGGACTCGAATCCACGACCTTTAGTTGTCTAGACTAATGCTCTATCCATTGCGCTACCAAGGCTCTTGCGTTCGAGTATTGTTAGAAATGCCTTAATAAGTAACAGAACAAAAACAGATACCCCCCCCCCCCCCGCAAAATGTTGAGAAAGCCAACATTCTTCCACTTGTTTAACTGCTAATACAAAAAGTTTAGTTTTATTTAGAAATGCAAAACAAATAACAAATATATCAACACCAAAAATATTTAATTTAAGTAGAATTATTATATCATCTTTTACCTTTTTTTAACATTTAAATAAATTTAGCTTTTGAAAAAGGTACTATGTATAGTACCGAAACGTCAAATTAAATATTGTTTTTTTTTAAAACATTACTTTTATCTCGTGTATATATATATATATATATATATATATATATATATATATATATATATGTATATACTTCGATTTAGAACTAATTTAATTAATCTTTGAGTTCGATTATTTTTAGTTTACGGAATTTGTTCAGTTATGCATGTAATAAGCATTGTTTTCAAACAAATAAGTTTATTTATTGCGATAGAAATATTCAGAGGTGGGCATGTCAGTTATGCAACCTAGTCGTTTGTACGTATATGGTAATATTTATTTTGTTCTTTAGTTCAAGATGTAATAACTTATTATTAAAGTTATTATCCTTTATATAGTAGTAGTAAAGACTAAATTAGCCGTTCGATGTGCTTATATCACGGTACCTAAATTAGTGGTTATTTGCAATTTGATGCTTATTACACGATAAAGAGGATAGACATTTACGTCATTTACGAATGCTACAAATCATTTTAAATTCCTTAAGCTAATTATCAGAAATCGTTGGCCCCCATCTGACAATTAAATGCCTAATAGAAACACGAAAAGACACACGGATGAAGGCGACTAAACAAAGTAACCAAAGAAAACTGATCTGCGTGTGTTTGGAAACGAAGGTGTTTCTTAATTATAGCTTTGGATGAAATGATAAATGTTGTTTTGTATTAGGTAGATATGTTTTAATTATAGCGTTCTCGATTATACAATTAAAGGCAATTTTACCTTCAACATTAATTAATTCATACAAAGTATATAATTGTTACAGTTTTATTGTTGTGTAAGTGAGAAATTTCTTTAACGATATTCGACCGCCCACTTTTCTTGAAAGAATTTGTTATGTAAAAAATACACGCGCAACTGTCGCGCTGTATATCCTTAAGTATTTAAATAAATAAAGTATTTAAATAAATGGGAATACAAACCGATTCATTTACATATGATTATTGTATACTATTATTACTATTTAAATTTTTAAAATTAGCCCTGCAATTGCAAACTGAAAATTATTCAGGAAGAATTTTTTTTACTTCTAGATTTTGTCGAGTTTCATAAGGCACTTTAGTTGCTGCGGAACCATACTGTATAAAACAGACGATATTTTGTTGGCGCTCCGTCGTGGAATTCTCTCTATTGCTGGATGAGGGTAAAGCGCTTAATATCTACAGATCACGAAATGTTGCTTCGAGTTTTGGAAGGTATGGGATTCTATGGCGATGCATTGAGTTTGTTGACGATACATTTAATATCTTTTCGTAATATTTTAATTATAAACATTTTTATTGTTAAATATAAGTAAATCTAGATAGAATTCACTCATAAACATTTCCAATCTTATAAAATTTTTAACGTTCATTTTCGAGTTTAAACCACTGTATAACATACTTTTATTAGCACATTATAAAAACCTTCTTTAAATTCTAAGAAAGCGATATCCTTTACATTAGCTAATCAGTTTATTACCTATGGCACATTCCAAACCAGATTGGACCGTTGGGGAAGATAGGGCTTCAAATAAAAGCTTGCAATTGGTTAAAGGAGAGGGCGAATTTACGCAGGCAAAATCAAGTTTATTTCGTTTTGTGAAATTTTCTTTTACTGTCAATACTGCTCAATACTACCAATTTACGTATTCTATTAGCGGCTTATTGTACTATTAATTATTAACATTCGTTAAAAATAGTCGATTATAGAGCTCATAAAATGAAATAATCATTTTCTGAGGATACTCTGATTGATATTATCAAAGAAATGGAAATATTCGGAGTTTTACATTCTCCCTTAAGAAAACGAAGTTGACAAGATACATACAACAAATTGGACGAAATATCAAAAAGTTCAATTAGAAGGCACGTGTTTCTTCCTCCTGGTTTGAAGGAAGTTCGGTATGTATCGACCGAAGTATGAGTTGACATAATGCAATAGTTTTTGAATAACAATAATATATTTATAAATTTAGTCTTGGAGTTCCGTTAACTTACTACAAATGCAGTATCTGGTCTTAATACTAAAGACCGAGAAAACTGGCTAATAAATAATATTTGCTGTTATTTAGATCACTGAGATCTTAGTAGGAACTGTTAGATAGATCACTGAGACCTAAGCTAGAACTGTAGTTAACTCGAAGAGATCGTACTTGGAACTGTAGTGAGCTCTAAGAGATCTTGTTTGGAACTATTTCTTCATTTACTTATTTTTAAGCACGAAAGATTTGTCCCAGCCAGTTACAAGAGAGGGAGAAAACAACGAAATTGATTATACGGAAATTTCCATACAATTATTTTTACCTTTCCAAGAAAAGTATATGCTGTAGTTTCCAACGTCATAAATGTGTGTGTATTGAAATAAACAATATACGCCGGAAACCCTTAATTATAGAAAATAAAATAACTCTTAAAATAATAAATATACAATACACAGGAAGTGCGTTAGAGATAACATAATAGTTCGCAGAATCGCATCGAACCAAAACTATTTAACCTATTATAATAATATAATACTTTATCTATAAACAGGAAATATGTCAATAAAACTTATTCTATTATACAATACATTTACAACTACTAAATGGATGGGTTAACCAGAGGGTTGTGCCTGTAATAAAATAAATAGTTTTTATGACTGTAGAAAACAAGACAATGAATAAAGAAATGTAATACCTGACCAGGCCTAAGGTAATTGACAACATTAAATATATCTGAACTCCAAGAATCTTTTCTATATACATTTTATAATTTAAAACTAGGATTAAATACATTAACATAAATATACCTATATCTGTTTGCTTATATCTAAATGAAACTAAAAATACAAAATTAAATCTATTTTTCCCGAACATTCATTTTTCGTAAAAAATGAATTACGAATTTGTATATAAATATGTGAGGCAATTTATATGTCTCTGTCACTATTAATCCTTTAAATTTATTAGTTTTACATCTAGACAATTGTTTTGTTCGCTAGTTAAATCAAAGTACAGTAGAAATTTCTTTTGAGGTAATTTTAACAAATTCTGCACATTGCCCATATATTTATACACAATTTAGTTGTAGATGCAATGCCTTCAAAGAATAAATAAGTAATAATATATTAATTGAAATATTTTATATCTGTCTAATACCTTGCAATGGTATATATTTGCCGCTTCTTGCCTGAATAAAATTATTAAAGAATTTCTTAAGAACAAATATATTAACATATAAACATAGAAGTCAAAACATAATCTTTTATATACCGTCTGTAAACATGGTAAGTTAACGACACTGCTGCGCAAGATGCGTCCCCGCCAACTTTACTTCCCCGATGTGTTACTCAATGTACAGTGTAGCATTTGATTGGATAAGCAATAGGGATAGATCAGAAGTAAGTGTAGTATACACATACTTATTGCCTATGTACTTGTATTTCTAACGTATCCATCGTTGACGTATCTGATCAGACTGGTAGCTCACACGCCTGGCGCCTGGTATGGTACCTCCTTTCTCTGTTATCTAGTGTACTGGTGGGGTATTGTTCACATCTCCACCGCGTTTACAGACGGTAGATATGTAGATATATAACCTCGACATATGACAGCAACCATATGTTCTACTTTTTTGAAATTCCATTGTAAATTACACTAAAATTGCAGCGCCATCTGGTTCATTCTTATTTGGAATAGAGTTATTAATAATCGGAACCTATTTCTAAATTTATTTATTTCTTTATACATCAGACCTCTCGATTTATTGCCCAGGGATAGTGAACATATTCAAAGACTATATTTAATATGACCGCCGTTGTTAACTAAATATGTATAATAGGCTCACGATTCCTAAATATGTATGTACCATAAAAATCCATTAGTAAACAAATGATTTAATTTGGGTATTAATTGTTACGATCTCCTTTCTTAGATATGTATAATAAATTTTATTACTTTAAGAAGGGACGATCCGGAACTTTGTACTTATGTTTATGACACCTATTAATACTGAATTATTAATGATATTTTATTATATATTTATTAGCTAACATTAAAATTTGAAGACTCTATCGTAAACCTTGGGTATTGTTTCTTGTAGGTATAATTTCCACATATTAAATAACACAAAAGTTCCCCGTTATGAGGTCAAACAACAATACACTATTCAGCCAAAACGATTTTAATATTAATAGTGTATATTTTTACATACTTTTGGAACAGAACAGAATACATCAGTATCATTCAGAATCTCATACCAGCAACATGAGACTCAACATTATGAGCTTAAACATCATAATAAGCAACAGCACAAAACACATAGTCTTCTTCGTAACTTAATAACAATCATTTTAACAAGAGACATCAGTCTCTATAGCAGTTTATGTTAGTATAAGTCGTTGTAAATCCAAAATAAATGTATATAGTATAAATAAATATAATTAGACGAAAGTACATTTATTCATTTAACAAACAGCCACTGAAGATTTAAAAAGTTAAGTGTGTACAGCCTTTTAACCTGTACACGGTGAAGTAACATAGGGATCGTGATTCTAGTAATTGACGTTGAAGCACCACCGCTAGAGACCGAAGTCATCGCAAACATTTGGTCCACGAGCCAATATCAACCATAACATTGATACACCAAACCCTCACAATACAGAGCATGGTAGAGAATTTCCCATCGAAAAGGTCGCAGTTTTCATATTGATGAAAGGGGGTGTCCATCATCTTGAATCTAATATTGATTTCCTGTATTGTTTATTTATAGTATCATACTAGGGGGATTCTAATGAGTGTTTGAAAAGTCTTTACGTCTCGGACGTCTTTCGACTGGAGAATGCATGTCTGTAATTAATTCATACTATATTTATTCAAATGTAATAAGTAAAGACTGCCATTCTCGGTCGGCTCACAGAGGCGTGGATGGAAAAATTTAATACTGTATTACGTAAATGTCTCTACTTCTATACTTATATCGGTAACAAGCTCATGTTGCGTCCTTATTCTATCGCATATTCTAATATATTACGAATTACACTCCCACACCGGCGCTCATGGCGCGCACGGAAATTGGTCTGCTCTAGTCATGACCAACTATGATTGCCATTTAAAAAAACATAAGTTTATTTTATATCTTGATATTCAAGTGTGCTATGAATATTTAATAAAGATTATTAAATTCTTCGTGAAAAGTTCTATTAGATGCCATTTTTAGTTTTGCTCTGACTTCGATGATTACGAAGATATGTACAATTGAAAATTTCGTCAAATTTCAATTTTCCTTAAATATCTCAAAAAGTTGACAATATATGACAAATCTGAAAATGTTATCGTATACGCATCAAAATTCTGAACAACTTTGCTAATTCAACAGATCCGTTATCTTCAGTAATAAGAGAGTCACCCATATACGGAGATAGAAAATAGGCGCCCTGTATAGACGTACATACCACCTGTCTGAAAACTGCAATGATTCGCTGTGGCAACCGCTATTTCGGTTGAGGTTCATTTACTACTAAAGAAATTCCATATTGTAGAGGAATCAGTACTGACAAATACTATTGGGTATTCCACCGACAATATGCCATTATATCAAATTCAAATATCAAAACAATCAAAATCTAAACAAGTTTCTTTCTTTCGAATCGCTATGAAGAGACTTTGTAGACAAATGCCGCTCGGTTAGCCTCAATCAGTCAACAAATTAATAGCAATTAAAGGTGGAAAGGCACCTGTGCCGAAATATCCGAATAGACGGAAAGTTATATGAGATAATGGCTTCATTTATTTTATGACGCAACTTCAAATGATTATACAAGGAACGGCTCGCTTAATATAATGATAGCAGTTCTTTGGCTTCTATGATAGGAAGAACACTTAATTTTAATAAAATCAAGCACTGTTAATGTAACCAAATCTTGAATTAGTACTATTTAGTTATGTCATGACTAAACATACAAATTTTTAAAGAATTTTTGTTTCGTCATTATATACTAATATCCATGAAATATTGAATTAAATTAAAATTGATTTATAATGCAGACATGTAGTGGCTTACTTACGCCTTAGGTCATTATTTTTTTTTTAAATAACATTGCGAATTAAGTGTCTGTGTATTTCGACATAAAATAATTTATGGATTGATACAGAGGCTCAGAGTTGAGAATCTTTTACTGCTTAACGTAGGCGTCATTATACCGGCAAGAGTTAATTTAATGGATATCTGGGATTTTCTAACGCAGGTATGACTGTTACGTACAATTTTTATCTTTAATCTTCTAATTTACACTTATATATCTTAAGCTTCGCGGCGACAATTATCTGATACTTCTAATATCTGTAATCTCCCTGACAATAAACGGTGAACGTGTGCTATGAATATTAAATTAGTTTCCAGTTATTGCACAATATATGAGGCGATGTTCATCTCGGAACGTGTATCAACTCGGTAGAACGACAGTACGCGAGAGGATAGTGTTTGTTAAAGTATTTACACAAAACATAAATTATACCGTATGTCTTGGAGTACAATAGTAGAATGTATTTTTGTTTGAGACTAAATAGAATTATGTAGTTAATATGTTTACTTTATGGTAACTTGTGGGTAGTTGGTACATAATATATTATAATGTAATTAATAGATGCACATATAAATTCATTTAATATTTTAAAAGGAGGTGAGTCCATAATAAATTTTAAAAATCTATACGTTTGATATTATCACCGTCAGCGTTCAACGTGGTTTATATTTTTTAATTTTCTTAAGAACATAAACATTACAGAAAAAATACATTCTATCTAGTTTATATTATAGATGTTGATTTTTGGTACTTTTAAGTAATCATTACTATTCGTTACTGAAACCTTGAACAATCGTTGAATGTATTCGTTACTTTGATTACTTCTATTACTTTGATTATTTTGATATTTTGATTATGTTAGGGATGTCAGCTCTTGAAACAAATTGTTGCGGCTCGAAGGCCAAACTCTTTGCGATGAATCCGGTTTCTGAAGATGATGCTTCATCCAAAGTTACTAGAATCACGGCCCCGTTGTTTCATCGTGCACAGGTTGTAAATCTTCGGCGATTGTTAATTAATTAAATAAATGTACTTCCATCTAAATATATTTATTAAACTATATACATTTATTTTGGATCTACAACGATTTATACAAACATAAAACTGCTGTTGAGACTGGTGTCTCTTATTAACGTATGAATGCGAGACTGTTGTTTTAAGACTGTGTGTCTTGTACTGATGTCGACTTGATACTGATCTATTCTGTACTGTTTTCTAAGTAGGTAAAAATATAAATCCTACACTATTACATATTAACATACGCGGATTGGTTGCACAGTGTATTGTTCGACGTCACAATGGGGAACTTTTGTGTTATTATTTCGTGGAAATTGTGCCTACAAGCAATAAAACTCAAGCTTTACGATAATATCTTAAATATCTAATCTTAACTAGTAAATAATAAAAAGTCATTATTAATTCAGTTTTGGTGTTATGAATCTATGTAGTATGTAGTTGCGGATCGTCCCTTGTTAAAGTAATAAAGTTTATTATATATATCTAAGAAACGAGATCATAATAATGAATATCCAGATTAAACACCTTGTGCACTACAACCCAAGGTAATAAAACAAGCGGCCTGATATAAAAAGCAATAAATAAATTTGGAAAACGATGCCCATTATTAAATAACACAAAGTAATAAAACAAGTGGTGTAAATTATAATGTAGACAATAAATAGAGTTGCAAATGCAAGGGATATCGCTTTTCTAGAGTTTAAATAACGTTTTATACTAATAAAAGTATGTTATACAGTGGTTTAAACTTGAAACTCCACGTTAAATATTTTATAAAATTGGAAATTGCAAATGTTTTTGTTTGAATTCTATATCCTAGATTTACTTATATTTAAGAATAAGAAAAGTTTGAAATTAAAATATTACAAAAGGATATTAAATATATCCTCAACAGATTAGTTTGATTATTTTGATTACTCTGATTACTTTGATTACTTTGATTACTTTGATTACTTTGATTACTTTGATTACTTTAATTACTTTAATTACTTTGATTATTTTGATTGCTTTGAATACTTTGATTACTTTAATTCCTTTGATTGCTTTCATTACATTGATTACATTGATTACTTTGATTACTTTGATTACTTTGATTACTTTAATTACTTTGATTAATTTGGTTACTTTGATTACTTTGATTACTTTGATTACTTTGATTACTTTGATTACTTTGATTACTTTGATTACTTTGATTACTTTGATTATTTTGATTACTTTGATTACTTTGATTAATTTGATAACTTTGATTATTTTGATTGCTTTGTTTACTGTGATTACTTTGATACTTTGATTCATATACATATTCCTCTTGCGTAAGTTTGAGTTTGAAGTTTGGTGTCGGCATTCATCTCATTAGCCTTATTACTTCAGTATTAGAATTATTTGCCTCGCAAAGTTGGTAATGGTGTATGTAGGCTGTTTGCCATTGAATAAATTACAAGAAATTGTATTATAATATATTTATTGTAATATAGCGTATATAATGCGTGATGAAATAGGCAATAGAAATAAACCAGTTAAATCTTCACTTTATTAATATGTAATTGGAAAAAGGCAATTGTTTCGCCTGCAGAGTGGCTTTATCAGGTGCTGACGACACAATTTTCGTTTTGTGATTAGATATTAATAAAGTGAATTTGTAAGTATATTTTTAATGTATAGATATTATATAATATATTGTATCAGGTACAACTTAATTACCGTTACTTTAGCCTGATAAAGTACACCAATTGTGTGGCGAAATATTGGCTAAAAATAGACAATTAAAAGAGTATTTGCAACTTTTCCCTTTCTTGTTATCAACTCAAAGTATATTTGAAATACCAATTGTAAATTATATTTGTCTATGTAACAGATTTGTATTTATTTGCAAATATGTAATTAATTTAAAAATAATCACTGGTAAACAAGATTAGCTTATTTGAAATGTCTATATTTGCGAAATATGCAATAGAGAATAGACAGTCAATGAATATGATATATTGTACCCGTAAATTTATGCTATATACATATAATATATATGTGTACGAATGTAATGATATGTAAAAGGTAATCTAATATGATTGTAGCGATTACATTTTTAAATAGGTAATCATTACTTTCGGATCCGCTCGTGTAACGAATACTATTGCATAGAATATTTACTTTTTCGTCATCACTAGTTCACATGCTTGTTTTGCAAGAGATTTTATAAGATTACTTCCAAGCGAATCCAAATCTATTGGTTTATAAGAGGGTTGCTCTACTAATTATAAATGTTTCCTCCGTTTTGCAACTTTATCTATTCGTTTCTAATCAATATCTAGTCTCTTTTTAAGAGTAATGTACTTTTCAATAGGTATTAAACATCTAAAAGTTAATCAAATCTAACAACACACGTGTCATTTATAGTCGGTAAAGTTTGTTGTTTTATCATGTAAAAGACGCCACCGTGACACACCGCAACAACGCTTGGATATTGTGCAATTTTATTATTGTGATTATGTTGTCCAAACTCTCAAAGATCCCTTCGCGCATTTTTTGGTCGACATAATGGTCCGTCTCGGCGGATTATTGAGGAAATCATGGATAGATCAACATCAACACCAAAACCCTTTACTTATAAATTCTAAATGCAAAAAGATATAAAACTCTTGCACTCTTGCCGGTATAACACTAGACTGTATATATTATGTAAACAAAAAAAAGGAAAGCGGTATACGATTACGTGAGATCTCAAGTATGCGTTCATAATCGAAATTACGACTTACGCATTAAAACTTATTACTACATATCCTATGACGCCAACGCAACTACTGCTGTCTCTATAATAAGTGCAAAACTAAGCCAGGAGCTTCTATCTGACGGATGCAACCGCAACTTGCAGAACCTGTTCTAACGTACAAACCATATGCGTATATAATAAAGTAATTTGAATAGGTAAAACATCACAAAATTTTGTATAGAATAGAAACATTTTTAATAACATAGCATATTTAAAAATCGGGTGTGGAGAGCACAATACAAGCTTATATATTTGTGAAAGTATCTTTCCAGAAACGCATACACGTTCAGTTTTAATAATTTCTGTAATATGGCAAATGTTATTTTGTCAGCGTATTTTCTCTATGGTGCGCAATGACGATTTTGTAGTAAGATGAAACACGTATTTGTGTATCTGAAGATATACTTTCAAATATGAACTTGTGTTCTTCACATCCGATTTTTAATAATATTTTATATTATTATAAATGTTTTTTTTTACAAAATTTCTCTTCAATGCACTCTCATCCTAGAAATCAAAACGTAAGGTACTTTTGCATCAATTTGCATATTCACTCTTCGTGTTCGGTTTTTAGATAAATCGAATAGTAATGTTGCGGTCGTAATTCAATAATACATGAATGTAAATATAAGGAATAGAAAAGGCATTATTACAGTTTCATTTACTATAGTTCAAATGAATACGAAACAAATTTATTATGCATTAGGTTAGGAAGGTTCTAAATTATAATATACCGCTTTAATCGAAATAGTAACGAAGGAAACCACAAGACACATTCCGCGAAATGCATTATTACAGGTTACGGACTTCTTTAGTAATGTTAGTGAAGGTCTGGTATTTCCGTCACGACTTTAACACATCAACTCAGTGGGAAGTATCTTAGAATATTTTCGTGAATCCGTGTATAGTAAAGCGTTTTAATACCTGTGTAATATATTTTATGACAGCACAATGGAACATTATTGAACGAATAGAAAAATTATAATTTTATAGGTTGTTACTGTCAGTTTTATTGTGAATAATTATTACTAATTTTTAATAAAAATTAATTAAGAAAATAATTTACGCTAATTATTATCTTAATTAATTTTTTTAATTTACTGCTTGCAATACTATTGAATTGAAACTAAACGTGTTTCGAAATTGTACGTACTTACGTGAAGAAGAATGGAAGTGGGATAAAGGTGAGGAGAAAATTGTAAGAGCGAGGGGTCCAGAAATACAAGGTGGTCCATAAAGATATTAACTTTATGAATAGAATTAAAAACAATACAAATTGATCTACTTGAACAAATTTATTTTTAAGGCTTATAAAAATTACGGGAAATTTATTTTTTAAAAATTACGTTATCTAAATGTGCCCCATTTGTGTCCAGGCACTCTTGAAGACGACCTCTCCAATTTTCCATAACGCGGCGGCAAGTGTCTGCAGTTATGCCTTCGATTTCTTGTCGAATATTGTTCTTTAGTTCCTCCAGAGTGGCAGGGCGGTTGCTGTACACTCTACTTTTGAGATAACCCCATAAAAAAATCACAGGGACTCAAGTCAGGGCTTCGGGGGAGCCACTCAATATCCCCTCTTTGAGAAATCAGTCTTCCAGGAAAAAGCCCCTGAACGACAGGCAAAGAAAGATTGGAAGTGTGGCAGGTGGCTCCGTCCTGTTGGAACCAGGTGTCCTGAGTGTATCCTTCAAATTCTTGAGGAGCAGGAGTGAGGAAAGTTTGAATCATGTCTACATAACGCCGAGAATTTACAGTGACTGTGCGACCTTGTTGGTCTTCGAAAAAAAAAGGGCCAATTATTCCGGATGCCGACATTGCAGCCCATACTGTGACCTTCGGACTATGCAAAGGCCTTTCATGTTTCCGTTTAGGGTTTTCACTACTCCAGAAGCGACAATTTTGAGTATTGATGTGGCCATTTAGGTGGAAATGGGACTCATCGGAGAATAAGATGTCGACTGCTGCTTGAATTCGGCTCCTTATTTCGTTAGCGAATAAAACTCTATTATCGGGATCTGTAGCCTTCAGTTCTTGCACTATTTGAACCTTATACGGATGCATGCCTAAATCTTTGAGAAGAATGCGAAGCACCGAGGTTCTCGTCACATTTAAAGCAGCTGCGCGCTTTCGAGTTGATACGGTTGGTTGGTCGCGCACAGACTGACTCACTCTCTCGATGTTCTCAGCGGTTCTCGCCGACCTTGAACGTCCTAAAACGCGCTTATTTAACGTTGAACCAGTTTCCTCAAACTTATTAACCCATTGCTTAATCAGCTGAATGTTTGGACATTGCTGAATATCGTGCAAATGGAAGTGTTGTCGATATCTACGGCGCGTAATGGTGGCAGAATTGTTGTTACGGTAATATTTGCGCACACAAAACGAGCGCCCATCTCCTGTGTAGCGCTGCATGATGACTAAGTTTCCCAGAGCCGAGCTATCGTTTAAGACCGACCCCACCTTTCTACCTTGCGTATAAAATTTTCTACATCACAAGCAAATATAAACAACTTTTTGGACCACCTTGTACAACAAAATAGAACCGAAAATCTTTTAAAAAACTAGAATGTATAGGTCCAAGGAGATCTACGCTAGCGACCTTGGCAAAGTATAGGACAATGAGTGAGAAAAGAAATGGGAATACTGGGAAGGATACAGAGGACAGAAATGGAATGGTAGAAGATATAAAATGCAAAATGAAGAAGTCAAAAGAATTAATTTAGGTACATGGAATCTAAGATTATACGAGGAGTAAGTAATTATTTATTTGGTAGAAGAGCTAAATAAAAGAGCGATATAAGAAACATGATTGTACACGACCAACCTGATGTACTAGCTATAACAGAAACCTGGTTATTTCCCACCGATGAAAACTTGTACAAGATAGAAAACTATAACTCAGGGTATAATTAGAGTGTCAGCACCAGCGGTGGAAGAATTGCTATTTATATAAAAGAATATATTAACTACAGGTGGCCATGGACAAAACAATTGCCTTGGTAGAAATTATTACTATATTAATAGAATGTAACAACTTATCACTTACAGTTATCTATAAGCCACTACAAATCGATTTTAATACTTTAAAATATGTCCTAAAACATAATATCATCAACAGGAAAAAGGACCACATAATAATAGGCGACTTTGACATAAATATCTTAGAAAACAACACAGCAACCAAGGAATATTACAACCTATACGGGGAAAGAAATTATAAAATAATAAACAGAAGATCGGAAAAGAATTTCACCAGAAAAACTCCACATGGACCCAACTTAATACTCGATCATGTAATAACAAACAGAAAGGAAAAAAAAATCATAAAATCGAAATAATACCACCAGATACATCAGATCATAATGCTGTGTTGACTACACTCAATATCGAAAAGGAAAAAAAATGCTACAAGTACGAACTTCTTCAGAGCATTAGGACAAACCATAACTGAATACGAGACGAAAACGGGACTCAATGAATCTCAAATAACATCTTTCAGAGAACTATCTGTTACAATACAAAAAACAGTATCAATACGTAGGAGGAGGGAATGCTCACGGATAGATGAAAACGTCATAAAACAAATCACAAACAGAAACAAAATTTACAAGAGACATAGTCGGCATCCAAACAATGAAGCCCATAGACGAGAATATGAAAACCAGAAAAAGTATAAGAAAGAACTACTAAAGAATGCTAAGCATATATACATGAAGAATATGATAACAAAATAGAAACAGGACTCGAGCGAAGTATGGAAAATCATAAATCAGCAAACTCACAAAAAGCAAAAAAGCAGCAAAAATATCACAAATATAGTGACAGAAAATGGAACCACGGTAACAGATGCTACTGACGTTGCGAACGAACTTAACAAATACTTTGCTACATAGGAGCAAAACTAACAGAACAAATACTTAAACATAGACAACAACCACAAACTACCATAATAACCAAATATATACCACCATGTAGACTTGAAGAAACAAATAAGGAAGAAATAAGTGAAATAATATCTAGATTGAAGAAAGACAAAGCGCCTGGTTTCGATAAAATTACGGCGAACATGATACAAAACAACAAACAAAAAATAGTTCCTATTCTAAACAGATTATCTACCCGGATTACCTGAAGAGAACAATAATTGTTCCAATACATAAAAAGAGTGAGGGGTCAAGAAATACAACAAAATAGAACAGAAAATCTTTTAAAAAACTAGAATGTAGAGGTGCAAGGAGATCTATGGTAGCGACCTTGGTAAAGTATAGGATAATGAGTGAGAAAAGAAATGGGAATACTGGGAAGGATACAGAGGACAGAAATGGAATGGTAGAAGATATAAAATGCAAAATGAAGAAGTCAAAGGAATTAATTTAGGTACATGGAATCTAAGAAGATTATACGAGGAGGAAGTAATTATTAATTTGGTAGAAGAGTTAAATAAAAGAGCGATATAAGAAACGTGATTGTACACGACCAACCTGATGTACTAGCTATAACAGAAACCTCGTCATTTCCCACCGATGAAAACTTGTACAAGATAGAAAACTATAACTCAGTGTATAATTCGAGCGCCAGCACCAGCGGTGGAAGAATTGCTATTTATATAAAAGAAGATATTAACTACAGGTGACCATGAACAAAACAATTGCCTTGGTAGAAATTATTACTATATTAATAGAATGTAACAACTTATCACTTACAGTTATCTATAAGCCACTACAAGTCGATTTTAATACTTTAAAATATGTCGTAAAACATAATATCATCAACAGGAAAAAGGACCACATAATAATAGGAGACTTTGACATAAATATCTTAGAAAACAACACAGCAACCAAGGAATATTACAACCTATACGGGGAAAGAAATTATAAAATAATAAACAGAAGATCGGAAAAGTATTTCACCAGAAAAACTCCACATGGACCCAACTTAATACTCGATCATGTAATAACAAACAGAAAGGAAAAAAATTCATAAAATCGAAATAATACCAACAGATACATCAGATCATAATGCTGTGTTGACTACACTCAATATCGAAAAGGAAAAAAAAATGCTACAAGTACAAACTTCTCCAGAGCATTAGGACAAACCATAAGGGAATACGGGACGAAAACGGGACTCAATGAATCTCAAATAACATCTTTCAGAGAGCTATCTATTAAAATACAAAAAATCATACGAAACAACCAAAAAACAGTATCAATACGTAGGAGGAGGGAATGCCCATGGATAGATGAAAACGTCATAAAACAAATCACAAACAGAAACAAAATTTACAAGAGACATAGTCGGCATCCAAACAATGAAGCCTATAAACGAGAATATGAAAACCAGAAAAAGTATAAGAAAGAACTACTAAAGAATGCTAAGCATATATACATGAAGAATATGATAACAAAATACAAGCAGGACTCGAGCAAGGTATGGAAAATCATAAATCAGCAAACTCACAAAAAGCAAAAAGCAAGAAGCAGCAAAAATGTCACAAATATAGTGACAGAAAATGGAACCACCGTAACAGATGCTACTGATATTGCGAACGAACTTAACAAATACTTTGCTACCATAGGAACAAAACTAGCAGAATAAATACTTAAACATAGACAACAACCACAAACTACCATAATAACCAAACATATACCATGTAGACTTGAAGAAACAAATAAAGAAGAAATAAGTGAAATAATATCTAGATTGAAGAATGACAAAGCGCCTGGTTCCGATAAAATTACAGCGAAAATGATACAACACAACAAACAATAACTAGTTCCTATTCTAAACTGATTGATAAATAAAACAATCGAGGACGGTATCTACCCGGATTACCTGAAGAGAACAATAATTGTTCCAATACATAAAAAGGGTGATACAAAACTACCGACTAATCCCCCTACTATCTACCCTAAATAAAATCCTTGAAAGGGTCTTACAAACTAGAATTATGAGACATATTAAAAAATACAGCATCATACACTACAACCAATACACATTCCAAGAACAGTCAAGTACAACATCAGCAGCGTACGATCCAACAAACACAATAAATAAAGAGCTAGGTAAAAACAAAGCTGTGGTGACTCTCTTCATAGACATGAAGAAAGTTTTTGATACCGTACCCAAGCGAAGACTAATAGAAAAAATGGAAAGATATTGATACACTAATGAGACACTAAACCTGATTAAGACATATCTAGAAAACAGACCACAAACAACAAAAGTAGATAATACTGAAAGTACTTACTTATACGCCGAATTCGAACTGCCACAGGGTGGAAACCTCCCGCCAACCCTCTACATACTATACACAAATGACCTTCTACAACTCCGCCTAAGAGGGCAGATACATTTATACGCTGATGATATATGTATATTGTATACGTCACAAAATATAAAAGATGTAGAGAGAATGATACTAGAAGACGCGAAAGTACTAGAGGAATGGTGTCTCGATAACCTTCTTACCATCAATGAAACAAAAACAAACTATATGATATTTACAAATACAAAAGCAAAGCCGAAACTAAATATTACTCTAAAGAACAAGCAACTACAAGAAGGAAAAATAACTACATATCTAGATTTAACTTTACAAAACAATATGAAATGGGATTCGCATGTCGAGAAGATAATAAAACAAAATAGGAAAGTAATAGCAACGTTGAATAAAATAAAATATGTAATACCGATAAACTACAGGAAAGCTATCTACCACGCACTATTCTTATCACATAATATGTACCTAATAAATATTTGTGGAAGTACGTCAAGAACAACCTGACGAAAATACCTAAAGCGGCAACAAAACAAAATTTTAAAGATCCTTTATAAAATGGACTATAGAACACCAACAGAAACAGTATATTAAGAAATTAATTATTAAGAAGAACTAAACTAACTAACTTATTAAGAAGAACTAAATATCAAACAACTAATTACATTTAGCAATTTGTTACTACTATATAAAATAAACAAGAACAAAATAACAATTAATATACATTTACACAGAAGGGGAGAAATGCACAGATACAGAACACGCAGGATATCCCACATCAGAACGGAAAGATTTATCCACCAAAAACACACACAACTACTAACTACAACAACAATAAACATATACAACAACTTTCCTAAAGTAATAAAAGATCTGAAATATACAAACTTTATAACAAAAATAAAAGAAATATTAAAATCAAGTGAAATAATTTGACAAAAGGCACGAACTCTGCCGCTCATTTCATATTTTTCACATTAAGGCCCTCAACTCCAGTAGCCCGAGATGGTATCCCGTGGCGAAGAAGAGAGACGCAAGCGTGACATTGCATATGTATATAATATATGTTATGTGTATTGTATGTATGTTGTGTCATAAGTACTCATAAGTGTACTGAAAATAAACGTTTATTTATGGTAAGAGAGAATGTCATTGAGCAAGTAATACGCTTTCAAGTCAGACAAACTATGTTTAATGAGAATTAAAGGTCTCAGTAGGACAATAACGATAGTTAATATCGATGTCCCAACTAAAGAGAAAGAAGACGAAATTAAAGAACAATTTTATGAAGAATTAGAAGCAATTATAGATAAAGTTGCTAAAGATGATGTTACAATAGTTTTAGGAGATGCAAATGCGAAAGTGGGAAGAGAGGATATGCAATGCTAGTTGTGTATAGTGACCAATATAAAAAGGGGTGAAAGGTATATGTTAGTATTGCCTTCATGCAAAAAGTCGCGGTCTAATGTTAACGTAGTAAAGAGAAAATTACTTTTCTTTATTCGAGTCTGACCCTGTGGCAGATAAATATACGGGCGGCAATACGGGCTTCCAATCATAATTTATCAGTAATTTATTTCACCGATTAATTATATCATTTTATCGGTATTTGTTAGTACCATCACAAATTTAAAGGCAAAAAATGATATGTAAATAATTCCATACAAATAATTCAAAACCAGGTATCTATCCTACTTAATACTTTTTGTTTTATGACGATTTTTGTTTTATAATAAACATAATAATTTTAAATGTAGGTGTAGGTTTACGCGGTCGTTCTCTAGATGTAGATCTTGGTTTCCGGGTTGGAACCGCGTCGAGTTAGGCGTAATTGCCGAACGTTTCGTCCACTGTTTCAAGGGAAGGGTTTACAGGACAGACATCTGAACGGGTTTTCCCATCATCACCCGGCACACAAACAAGCGGTCATCAATACTCTTGTACATCGTGCGTTTTCTATCTCGGAACCTAGGGCTCTACCCTCCGAACTTAAGCATGTTTCTAACACCCTACTCCAGAATAATTATAACGCCCACGACATACACCGTACTATAGTGAGACATCGTAACCCCAAACCTCGAAGTGAACCCGATCCTAACATCAGCACCGCCTTCTTACCGTATATTCAAGGTATCACCGATCATATAGGAAAGGTTATACACATAGAAATAAAATCAAAACTGTCTTCAGACCCCATTCTAAAGTTTCGGACCTCTTACCCTCGGTTAAAGACAAAATATCTCCGCTCTAAGCACAAGGAATGTATCGCATTCCGTGTTCGTGTGGCAGTGTGTATATTGGCGAAACTAAGCGGCCAGTCGGTGTGTGTGTGTCCGAACATGAACGTTGTACTAGACTGTTACATATAGCCGGTTCAACGTTGGCAGAACACAAACTCAACTCCGGTCATCAAATTCTATTCAAAGATGTCAAGCTTCTGTCCCGTGAATCGCATTATTTCCCTAGGAAAATCCGTGAATCTATTGAAATTTACAAACATCCCCGCAATCTCAATAGAGACGATGGCTATACGTTACATCCGACGTGGCAAACCCTACTGCACTCAACTAAGAATCACCACCCAGCCAATAGCAGGCCACCATCTGACCCGGTCCCCCTATATAAGTTGTACCGGTCTCTGTCAGAGCATTCGCACGCTATCGATGGCACATCGGTAGTAATAGAATAAATACGACCGATATATTATATTATAATATATTTTACCGACAACAAAGCGAAACCAGAAGAAATGGCTGGCACCAACAACAACGCCCAAAGTATAACACTGGACATGGAGAACATCAACACCTACGAAGAACTACAAAAATCAATGGAGATCTTTTTCAAGACAATGCACAACGCCTTCGCGAACAAGATGAACGAAAAAACACCAAGAAAATCTAACAAGCGACAAAAGACTGAACCACCGGTGATAGAAACGAGCAACATGTACGAAGCACTCCGCACGATCGATGAAGAAACGAAAAACGAAGAAACGACGCCAATGGACAGCAGCGAAGAAGAACCGACAGCCTCCACCTCCGCAGAGAAACCCGGGGTAAGTACCAATATCACTAAACACACAAACACACACAAACAGCACAAAACAATCACAAAAACAGTAACCAACACAAACCAAACACCCAAAATGCCCACTATCTCCCCAATTACAATCACCGACCCAACACAATGGAATCGAGTCCGAGAACTAATGAAATCAAACAGCATTCAATACACACAAAGCAGATTCGTCCAGGCCGGAGTCCAAATCACTCCATCAACAGAACAAGACTATCGCAATCTCAATCGAATTCTCAACGAAAAAGCCATTCAATCCTTCACATACCAACTCCGTAGTCAAAAGAAATTAAAAATCGTCACAGCGTACTTGCAACGTGAATTTCGCGTGCATGAAGTGCGGAGAGTCACACTCGACGCATGAATGCACAAAGCCGTCAACCCCCCCCCCCCCCCCTAAATGCGCAAACTGTGGCGGAGCTCACCTCTCGATCAGCTTATCATGCAAAAAGAATCCAAATAACCCAATAAACGAACCAATACAAACACACAAACTCAGAGACGCACCGATACCAAAACACAACGCATGGACTCAAAGACAACAGACAAATAATATCACCGCAACTACACCCACAACCCGGGAAAATACACCAAAACCAACACCTAACTCACACGAAAAAGCTGACGACACAATTGCACTCATGATTGGGAAACTATTCCTAACATTCAGCTCGACAAACCCTACACCCCAACAAACACAAAGCTTTTTAGAACAAACAAATGAACTTACAAAACTTTTCCACGCACGCAGACAATGAATCACAAACACAACATTAAAATAGCCTATTGGAATGCACAAAGCATAACACACAAAAAACATGAATTACACGTATTTTTAGACGAACACCAAATAGACGTAATGCTGCTAAATGAAACACATCTAAAACCAAGTCACTCATTAAAAATACAAAAATACAAAACATAAAGACACGATAGGCCGGTACAAAAAGGCGGCGGAACCGCTATACTCGTACACGAAACAATAAAACACAACGAACTTGAATACAAAACACTCGATATGATCGAAAACACAGGCATACAAGTAAACACAGAAAGGGGACCGATAAACCTTTACGCAAGTTCTCCTCCGGATTAGACATAGTAGAATCAGACATACAAACGATCTTCAATCAAAACACACCTACAATATTTGCGGGAGATTTTAACGCGAAACACCAAAACTGGTACTCGAAAGTAGCCAATAAAAACGGTAAAAAACTAAAGAAAATAGCACAAAACAACAAACTCAACGTAATTGGGCCTGTGGAACCCACACACATACACATACCAACGGGTACTACTGACGATTTAGACATAGCAATACTTAAAAACATAACAACAACACATACAATAGAAACTATAAACGACCTCTCCTCAGATCATTTTGCAGTGATATTAACGCTTGACATGGACACCACTAGAACAAAAAATACATTTAATATGACAGACTGGGGAAAATTCAAAGAATCCCTAGTACTCAGAACAGTAAAAATTCACAACGCGAAAGACATTGATCAAGCAGTTATTACACTGGAAGATGACATAAAAAACGCAATCGCACAAACGACAAAAACGAAAACCATCTACACAAAACTTAACATCCCGACTGAACTAAAAATAAAATTACGAAACAAAAAAAACATACTTAAAGAATATAAAAGAACGCTAAATCCGGAAATAAAAACAAAATTAAAGGCGATAACTAATGAAATAAAATCTGACATGATCGAACACTTTAATAAAAACTGGAATAACAAAATTGAATCCCTTAACACGCAAGATCAAACACTCTGGCAGATGACAAAAGCCCTAACAAACACTAAAAACAAAATTCCACCGCTAAAAACCGCAAACGGACCGGCAATAACTGATAAAGAAAAAGCAGACGAATTCGCGAACGCGTTAAAGAGACAATTCGAAACGAACCCAACAGTACCGAAGCATAACACATTTTCAAACCAAATTGAACGGCAACGAAATACACAAATCGATATAACAGATGGAGAAATCGACGCCACAAATACCGACGAAGTGAAAAAAATAATTAAAAACCTTAAAAACCGAAAAGCCCCGGGAGCGGGCGGAATAACAAATGTAGCAATTAAAAACCTACCAAAAACCGGAATACAAATAATAACTGACATAATAAACGGAATAATAAAACACGGACACTATCCCGCGATTTGGAAACACGCGCAGATAATAATGATAAACAAACCTGGAAAAACAACAAAAACAACCGCAGATTACCGGCCAATCAGCTTACTTCCGTCAATAAGTAAGCTGGCAGAACGCGTGATACAGACAAGACTTGAAAATGAAGTCGAAAACAAAAACATAATCCCAAATTTTCAATACGGTTTCCGGAAAAAACCACTCAACTACACAACAGGCACAAAGACTGACAGAACACATAATCGAAAAAATGAAAATATCGACATCAAAGGGCGCAATCTTTCTCGACATTGAAACGGCTTTGAACGGGGTTTGGCACGCCGGCCTCATACACAAAATGAAACGTCACAAAATATCAAACACATTAATAAAAATACCCGACAATTATCTAAAGAACCGTACATTTAATGTCATAATCGGAAACGAAAAATCGACAATCGAACACATAGCAGCAGGAGTCCCACAAGGATCTGTCCTCGGACCGCTCCTGTATAACATATACACTTCGGATATTTCCACAATAGAAAAATGTAATATCGCACAATACGCAGACGACACCGCTATATACATAAATAGCAGACGAATATCTTACATACACAAACAGTTACAAAACAATCTAGTCCTCCTAAAGGACTGGTACGACAAATGGAAAATTAAAATTAACCCATTAAAAACCGCGGCAATTTACTTCCAACACAGAAAACGACACAAAAGGCCGGACGAAGTCAAACTCGAAGGTCACACAATACACTGGCAGGAAAAAGTTAAATATCTCGGGGTCACAATGGACTTACAACTCACATACACGGCACATATTAAAGAAATAAAACGAAAAATAGGGTTCACAACACACGCACTGTACCCGATACTAAACGGCAAAAGCAAACTAACACTGGTAAATAAAATATTAATAATAAAAACGATAATACTCGCGGGCGCGGCATACGCCGGAGAAATATGGCATCAAGCCAGCGAAAGGCAAAGACAATCGGTACAAGGGAAAATAAACAAGGTTATTATACTCGCGATAAATGCACCGCGATATATGACAAACGAGCAAATACATAAAGAGGTGAAACTAGAAACACTGGAAACAATAATATGCAAACGAACACTAAAAACAATAGAAACAATAAAGTCACACGAAAACCCCACAATAAGAAAAATAATAATCCCAAAACGGAGACTAATTAAAAAAGACGGACTCAAACAAATTAAAAGACGCGCTGAGGATAACGATATCCAATTAGCCGCGAAAAAAATCAAAAATTAACAGATAAACAAAGGTCAACACAAACACACAAAAATGTAGCAAAACACACAGCATTCCTAATAGGCAAAACAAACGTAACACACAAACATACACCTACACACAATAACACAAAACATTCACAACCCCGGGTAATGAAATTGGAGTGGAAATGGAGGCAACTTCGACCACCAAACAAAATCAAAAGAACTCATATAACTGTCATAGCATTCTTCAAGCTACTGCGAAACGACGAACATCTACGTACCGCCCTGAAGATGTCCCTTGAAACAGTGGAAGAAACGTTGGCAATTTCGCCTAACTCGACGCGGTTCCAACCCGGAAACCGAGATCTACATAATAATTTTACTTTAAAAAAAACTTTAATTTTAATCACATTTTAATTAATGCGGCATACGTTTGTCGACATATTGGACAAACTATTATTGATATTTGTAAAAAAGCCATCGTAATACAAGCACCATATCTGTTTAAATGTGTGTGTATAAATGTTTTGATATGGAAATATCAACATTTACTATTTTTATGAATAGAGACTTGTGTTAAACGTATCGTCTAATCAATGTTTAGGAATTTGATCGATTTTTTGCAGGTCAATGAACTTGAATAACAGCTATGTTTCGATAAATATAGAATAAATAAAGATATAGACCGACTTTAACTACATTTTGGCCCTAAGAATTTGTAAATTTTCAATTAGATGTTTATATGTATTCCTCAGATTCGCATAGCTCGTGCGCTATTTGGCGGTAACCCTGCATACAAAACGGTAACAGGAGGGGATATTAAACACGAATTTCCTAACGACAATGGCCAAAAATTGTTAGATCTGACAATAGAAAAAGGAATGAGAATTATGGGTACCCATTTTAAATGAAAAGATATACATAAAAGAACGTGAAATTACCGGGAAGAAGAGAAACAAACAAGGTTGACCACGTATTGATAGCAGAGGAACGCGCACAAATGATTACTAACGTGTAAACGTATAAAGGGGCAGAAACAGGTTCAGATCATTTTTTGGTAATAGCCAGGATAAAAGTTCCTTTTAAGGAGAACCGAAAGCAAATTAATAGAAGAGTTAACAGCTATGATATAGAAGAAAAGACGGACGCAGCAAGGAAGTACCAAGAAAATATTTTCTAGGTTTACGCAGAGGAGGGAAAACACGACGAAGTGGAGTAGAAAAGCGATGAGCAATAATGGAAAACGCCATAAAAGAAGTTACGAAAAATAATGTAACAAAGAAAAAGCGTTACAAAAAGAACAAATGGATGGACGATGAATTTAAATCAGAAATGTATATAAAAAAATGTCTCTGACAAACGTTGTTGCAAACTCAAACATGATAGAAGGAACTATGAACTGCAACAAGAAAGTTAAAAATATGTGCAGAACACAGAAGAGGAACTTTATGGAAAAAGAAGTGGTAGAGTTAGAGGGAAAATCTAGAACGAAAGAGCCAATAGAGGCAGAACTTGAGGAAATTCTGTAATTAAAAGAAGTAATAAGAGTCTGGGAGGAAACGGAGTAACACCAGCAAATTTAAAGTGTGGGGGACAAATGTTAAAAAATAAAACTTTCGAGTTAGTTAAAGAAATATGGAAAAGTGAAACCATGCCAAAAAGATGGAACAAAGCAGTTATATTGCCCTTTTGTAAGAAAGGTGACGCGATGGAATTTGGTATTTATAATTCCCTATTAGACACGGTCTACAAAGTAGTAGCTTCTTGATAAAAAGTAGATTGGAGGTATTCGCAAAGACCTAATTGGGGAATATCCAGGAGGATTTCGGAAGAACAGATCAACGACAGAGCAGAAATTAATTCTAACAGGTTGCTATGAATACGAGATCCCAGTATACATGTTCTTTGTAAATTTTAAATCCATTTGAAATATATATTTGATATAATAAATATTTGATTGCCACTTTATCACTAAATCTAAATTACCGCATTTTTACTATCAGATTCTGAAAAACTATCTTACTTATAGATATTTTGTGGTGAAGTACCAGGATGAACTGGTAACACTGAACCGAATCTAAGTTGGCAGTGTTATTGGCCCTATCCTTTATCAAATTTATACTGGTGATATACCAAAATAGAATACTACAACTACCGCGACATATACTGGTGATATAGAATTATTAGTGACAAGTAGTGATCCTACAGCGGCATCGCATTATCTCCAAAGATCATTAAATAACCTCCAGGAGTGGCAAGCAAAGTGGAACCTAAAAACCAATGAACTAAAATCAATTCATGTACTACATACTGCTGTGAACTGCGCCTTTGCTTATAAGTTCAGTTCACAACAAATGTCCGGATGCTTTCAGTCGTAGATACTTCTGCTTGAAACTTCCTTCTCTCGAGCTTTAAAATTAAATGAATAAATAATTATTATTATAATTATCATTCGTATCATTCTTATAGCTACTGCTACTTTATACTTCTCATCAACATAAAAATTTCATCCACCTTCTTCATTCAATCATTATTTTATTAACCTTCGTATAAATAACTTTATATTTCGCAAGAATAAATTTTCTCATCAACAAATTCAGTCGCACATCAAGCATCAATTGCTATAAATAACTTTTCCATCATTAGAAACAAACTCGTATTTTGCTTTAAATAACTTCTCAGTTACATAGAGTTACCAACTTCTTCATATATTAACAAATTCATGTTTTTAAATACATCTTCTCTTTTAATTAGAGTTACAAATTTACTTCTCTGTTACACAGAGTTACAAACTTCTTCTTTAATTACATATAATTATGCAGTAATATTACAATCTTCTTCTTTTTATAAACAAACTCCCATATTCAACCCATCGAACAATTCCATAACTTAATTGCCAATCAACTTCATCAAACTTTTTCCTACAGTACTATTTACTGTTACCAATTTTTATAAATCATTAATTTACATTTTTTTCCAATGCATATTATAATATAAATATATATATATATATATATATATATATATACTTTCGAATACAATCAATCAATTTTCAAATAATTTCTTTCAAATTTTTAATTTTCTTCCTATTTGGAATATTTTCCTTATAAATATATTACTTAATTAACTTTTCATAAATTCATTATCATTTTCTCCCATAAATCCATTAAACCAGATTCATTTCTTTTTTTTTTACTAATATTTTTAATTATCCTATAAATCTATTTCGAAATTTCCTAATTTACTTATCCTAAGGCAAATCATATTTCTCGCACAATCAAATTTTCAATAGTATACAACATCTTGTTGGGCCTATCTAAAATTCCTGACTGTAATCAAGTTCTAATTTCTTTTTCTTTACCTTTATCTGAATATTAAAATTAGGTCGACTGCTTCTGTATCTAGTACCTTTGTGATTACCAATTTTTAAAATACTTTGTTTTGCAATATCAATACTTGAATTATTACAATAATAATAATGATAAGTTCTGTTAGGAGAGGCCCCAGAACTTTTATTTCTCTGCATATTGTTATTTTTATACGTAGGAACTGCCTGACTAATTTTTAAATTACGATGTCTTCTCAATTTAGACACCCTGTATACTTCATTATTTCCTTTAATCAAATATTTTAAATTAGAGTGTCTCCTAATTATATTTGACTCTCTTTTGTGCTTATAACTATTAATATCTAATTTATTAATTAAAATATCCTTTCTTACCCCTTTTTTTCTTTTTCCCTAGAGTTGGCTAGTGAACCTGTCCCTGAATTCCTCTCTGGAGTTCACATCGTCCTGTAGACAAATTTCTGTCTTCGGCAGCTCATTCTCTGCATCAGGCACTTCCTCCAAACTCGCTTCAATCTTTTCCTCCAACTCTTTTCTAATTTCTACTTCTTCCTTTAATTGATTTTCCATATGGGCCACTTTTTCTTCTGCCCATTCCCTCTTTTCAGTTTCTTCTTTTATTTGGCAATTTAATCCCATTATGGCTTTTTCCATACTTCGCTTCGTCGCCTTTAACTCCACCACCATGTCCATCGTCCTCTGCAATTCTTCCACCAGCCTTTCTATGAGCCTCCTAGTACTGTTTTCTCCGAAGGGTCTTTCTTCATGCATGGCACTATTTTTACCTATGCTTTGTTCCATATTCATTTTACCATCCATTTTTTTTTCTTTTTATTATATTAATTTTGTTAGAATTTTAATTTGTATTTTCTTTCTGCCTCTTCTATGTTCGTTCCACTCACGTTGGATTGCACCATAAAAGGATTATTATATCTTTTTATTTCTTCTTTGTTTGCTTCACGTTGGGTTCGCCATAAAAGGTATTTGTGAACTGCGCCTTTGCTTATAAGTTCAGCTCACAACAAATGTCCGGATGCTTTCAGTCGTAGATACTTCTGCTTGAAACTTCCTTCTCTCGAGCTTTCCCTGATATCTCTCAAGCGAAAGATATGGACAAATAACAAAAGTCAAAAAAAATTCACACTTCTACTTAACTAATTTATTTAAAAAAAAAATAAAAGAAAAAAAAAATCTCTTTTCAAAGTGCAAAGAGAGCTAAAGCAATATTAACAGTAGCTAGGAGTAAAAAGTCTGTGTGATAATTAACACGCACACAGAGAAAAGCCTCCTGTGGCTCGCGAGCAAACATAAAACTAATAGACTGTTAAGAAAATTCTCTATTTTAAAAACTAAATTAAACCCCTAACTTCAGACGTAAATAGACTAAACGTCAAAACACGAAATTTACATTACTCGTGCGCAAATAAACACAAGGACAAATCTCCCCTCCAACCTGCCCTTCAAAATCTTTTGAAATCCTGTGACATGAAAAACTCCCTCAAAAATATATGGTAATTTTCTTAGCTTTCTATATTATACGCTAATAGAAAAAATGATTCGAAAATACAAATAAATACAAATATCATCGAATTATCGTGAAACAGAAATTTATATAATGCAAATGTAAAAAGCACTTACTTAAGTAACACTTTTACACACAAAAAACTATATCGAAAGATACCAAATATCATTTAAATTTAATACAAACGAGATCACAACCACTCATTAAAATCGTAAATGAAATTTATATGCACAATAAAAACACTCCAAATAAAAAACCCGACTTTAAATCAAAAACTAGAGGTAAAAATTGAATGTTTTTACCCCCACACGCACAACTCAAGACCTCTGGTATCCCTGAATAATCGGATGCACAAACCGGCATCAAGCGAAAAAGCTACAAGATAGGACCGCCAGACGGACTCTTTCCTGTTAATAAAATAACTATACAGACCTGGACATAAGAATAAATTCAAAATATCAACATTTATAAATATACAATATAAAATCAAAGAACATTTTAAAGAAATGTCATATATACACAGTTAGTTCAATATAATTCTTCAAAATTGTTCTTCGGGGAAAAAACCATAGTAATACGTTACATCTAGATACTTGTTTCATTAAATAGTGTTCAGATACCCCAAAATGAAAGTGCCAAATATCTCGGAATCCATTTGGATAGACTGCTAATGTGGACTCAGTATATCTTCTCGAAGGGAAAGCAGCTAGAACTGACATTTTCCAAACTACAGTGGCTCATTGGCCAGCGATTTTCATTATCTCTGGAAAACGAACTTATTGTCAGTGTGGAGCTATGGCGTTCAACTGTTGGAAACGGCGAGTGTTTCTAATTTGGAAGTACTTCAACGGTTTTAATCTAAAGTACTGACCTCAATTTACAAATGCACTCGGCTTTGTAACGAATGCCACCTTACATCATGATTTTTACATGCGGACAGTGCGCGAAGAAGCAAAACATGCCAGTATTAAAGTATCTTATACGTCTTAAAGCGCATTAAAATCCTTTTGCATTGAACCTTTTGGATAATAGTGCACAAACGTACACTTAATTGACTTATATTTATAATAGTGAATTGTTTTCGCTTACTTTTATTTGTTAGTACCTTGCTGTAGGTTTCTAACTCATGTCCTATTGTATATCGTAAAGTACTTGTCTGTCGGGTTCTTTGTAAATAAAGCTAACTGTAATTAAAAACACTATATTAATAATAAAACACACTAAATAACATTTAATAACTTATAACTTATTTCACATTTAACTCGGCCATGACTTGAATGTCCTCTTCCTCTCTATCAATCGCCATTTATAGTATATCAGTTTTCTCGAATTTTCTGTTCGCGAAAGTTCTCGGATGTACGCTATAAGACTGTATACGCTGAAATAATACATAATGAAAATTACCTTTTCGGAAGCAAATATTGTAAACATTTTAAGAATTGATTTCTGTTACAATTTCATACGCTTTAGAAAAATGTATATATATAATATATATATATATATATATATATATATATATATATATATATATATATATATATATATATATATATTGAAATAAGACGGTTGATCTGTTATAAAAGAATGTAAGAAAAATATGATAATGATAATTTATAAAAGATAATAATAGTTGAAGTTAACGGAATTGAATTATAAATTGGGCGCCTTTAATTTGAAAATGTAATATTAGATCAACGCTATCTATGTTCTATCATAATAATCCAACTAGCAGTCGTGAGCATGAATAATATAAGCAAAATTAGACTCTTTAGGATCTTCGTCGATAATATGTATGTTTATCCCTATGTATGGTGTTTTATAGTTTAATCAAATATTTATAACTTTACAACTAAACACTAACAAATAAAAGAGTGAGTTATGAAATAAGAGTAAAAATTTATTGAAATAAATAAGGAATCTGTAACAGTGAACAAATAAAACGTGCTTAGCGACAATAAATAGAGTTAACAAATAGTGCACATGTGTTTAGAACAAAAAGGTTATGTTACGAAATAATGTTATAGTCAAATAGTGAAATATAATAGGTTATATGAAGAATACAGGTGAGTACTACGTTTTTAAAAGATATATGTATGTTACAATAATGAGATTGTTAATGATGTATATAACAGTAAAATTCTGGAGTTTGTTGTATTTAAAAATTTGTCTTGAATAATAAAAAAATATTAACTTTTAGGCTTTATTGAAGAATAATTATTGAAGTGAACCTGTTTTCCGTTGTATTCTGCAGTTATCCAGAATGAAAGCGTTGTGATCAGGAAAATACAGGGTACGGGTCCTCCAATCTCTGATGACGGCGCTTGCGGCGTATAACAGCTTCGGTTTCTGCCTCTTCGTGGGTGCTCCAATTCAAAAGATGCTCGGCTCGTATCTTATTAGTTTCCAAGCGATTGTCTTCAGGTTTGTTTTTAAAAGATGGGCCAAGTATTAATGTCTCGACTCAGCGTAAATTTGGAATTATATCACAGGTATTTTAATTTTTATTTAAATTTACTTTGGAGTTGTTCTATATTACGGCCATTCGTTATTAAATTTTAGAAGTGACGCCGATAGTGATTATTTATTTTCAAGGCCTAGTTAATATCGTCAAATAGCCTCGAAGTTTTACTTTTACTACATGAGTTAACATGTTGAATATAAATAATATATTAATTTTGACATGATAATAATAATAAAATTTATAAAATAATTTTCAAATATTCAGAACATGCTTTCCAATATAAGGTTATGTTATACGCGTGTGCAGAAAATAACATTTTCGCGTGTTAGTTACATTTTAAAAAGTGGGCGTGTCTAATTAGTATCGATACAAAGTATTAATGTAGATAATTATGAAATTGAAAATTAAAATATAAAAAGTAAGTTTTGAAATCAAAATAAGTTAATTTGAAATATACAAAGTTATCGTCATATTAATTTATTTACATTTCGATACTAATTTTACAAATTAAGTCCGCCAATTTAACCCTTCTACTGTGTGTTATTTATCGTTAAATACTGTTTTTCCCATTACAGTTGCTGGAATAAGGGTGCAGTTTGCCCCATTACAATATATATATATATATATATATATATATATATATATATATATGTGTTTTCGTAAGCAAACTATTACAATATATATATATATATATATATATATATATACGAGGGTGGTTTGATGGGAGAGTGACTTTTCATAAGTTGGCACCACTGTCGCAATAATGACTGTATTGCTAACTTCAGCTATCTTTTAGACGTCTACTGTCAAAATTTCATGCAGATCTGTCAGTTAGTTTACATTTGGCAGACGTTTAAAGTAAACAAGTTATTATATTATTTAAAAATGGATAAAAAGGAATTTCGTGTGTTAATAAAACATTACTTTTTACGCGGAAAGAACATTAAAGACACTGAAGAAAAGTTACATAAGTATTATGGTAAATCTGCTCCTTCGCATGGAATGATTTGCAAGTGGTTTGCTGCCTTTAAAACTGGTCATATGACAACGGATGATGCTGAACGTCCTGGGCCTTCAGAAACCGTAACTATTGAAGAAATGATAGCTAAGGCCTTGCTATTGTAAAAAATGACCGCCGGGTGAAAGTGCGCGAGATAGCTAATGCTGTAAACATTTCAACCGAACGGGTCCACAATATTCTACACGAACATTTACATTTAAAAAAATTAACCGCAAGGTGGGTGCCGCGTTTGCTAACTGCAGAGCAAATGCGCACTCGTGCATCAATTTCCAGTGACTGTTTACTTTTGTTAAAACGTAATCCAACAGAATTTTTTCGTCGGTATGTCACCGTAGATGAAACCTGGATACATCATTATACGCCAGAGGCCAAAATACAAACAAAACAATGGACTTCCCCCGAAGAACGTGCTCCAAAAAAGGCAAAAACGGTTTTTTCAGCCAATAAGGTTATGGCTACCATTTTTTGGGATTGCCAAGGCGTAATTTTTATTGATTACTTATTACAGAAGGGAAGCACAATAACTGGCCAATATTATGCTAATTTACTGACGCTTTTCGATACGGAACTAAAGAAAAAACGACCTCGTTTATTTAAAAAGAAAATTTTGTTCCATCAAGATAACGCACCCTCTCATTCGTCCGCGATTGCATCCGCTAAATTCAAAGAATTGGGTTACGAATTGCTGCCGTATCCACCATATTCACCAGATCTGGCTCCGTCGGACTTCTTCTTGTTCCCAAATTTGAAAAAATGGCTTGGTGGAAAAAGATTCGGCACAAATGAGGATGTGATAGCCGAAACGAATGCATATTTTGACGAGTTTCCAAAAGATTACTTTTTTGGTGGTTTAAAAAAATTGGAAAGCTGTTGGATTAAGTGTGTGGAATTGCAAGGGAACTATGTTGAAAAATAAAATATATTTTTACCCCTAAACAACTTTTTCATTGAAAAGTCACTCTCCCATCAAGCAACCCTCGTATATATATATATATTGTAATAGTCCCTGAAAGGAATGTTGAAGAAATAATTCCACAACAGGATAATGTCCCATGTTTAGACGGCCACATGATGTAGTAAACCGTATGTGCAACTAATAAAATGTATCCTGTAGAATGTGGAAATTTACTACATTCAGGAATTATGTTGATAATATTGATGAGACTCTCATAAATTAATTATTTATCTCAGGCGTGTGAAGTAGTCCGTTTAAAAGCTGCGGAAATAAACATATATTAAAAAAAATCTTTATTGATTTTATCAATTTAAAGGTATATATATCGATCACTTAAGCCGTTTGTCATACATGCTGACATCTATCTCAGGGTAGAAAGAACTTACTGTATGAAATCTGCAAGATCGTTATCTTGTTTAAAACCGGTAGACAAAAAACTTTTAGCATATACCTGAGCTATGTAATAATAACACTTCTCTTTCAAAAAGACAATTTAAACCATTTATTTTAAATCAAAGAATACTAAAATGGTAACAAATATAGGACTTGGATATGGAATAACTTAACAGGTCGGGCTTTGTCTTTTTAGCGGTATTTTCGAATTGAAACAATAAACAAAACAATGACGTTTCATTTTCAGTTTTCTGTTATTCCTTACAATAACAAAAAACAGACTATAGAAGGCTCTAGGCCGTGTTGACTTCGCACGGTGGGTGACATCATTGCATGACTCACATTATAATATGATTACAACTTTCAAATATCTGTGACTCTGCATTTCTCGTTTGTACATAATTCTTTGTGACCTTATACATACACTCTATATTGTTTCTCAATTTCTTATTTACACCTCTTCTGTTTAGGCTTTCCCATATCGCTTTCCTTGGTACACTATCAAACGCTTTCTCTAGGTCAATAAACGTCAAGTACGTATTGCTTTGCTGTCTTTTTTCCATTATTTGTTTTATAGTAAATATGTGGTCTTGTACTCCTCTTCCCTTCCTAAAACCGCTTTGTGAATCTTCTAGCTGTGTCTCTATTTGTATTTTTAATCTTTTTTCCTGTATTCTTCCAGATATTTGAAACTAAAGAAGGATTGAGACAGGGTGGTGTACTGAGCCCAGCACTATTCAACATAGTGACTGATGACGTACAAAAAGAAATAAAGCACAAACTGAAGAAATTACCAGTGGGTTATAGAAATATGGAAATAACGGCAATAACTGACTGCGTCTTTGCAGATGATCTAGTAATATTTGCAAAAAACACGACAGACCTGCAAGAAAACGTAACAATATGGAACGAAGCACTTCAAAACCGAAACTTAAAAATTAACATCGATAAAACAAAGGTAATGGTAATTGGCAAACAAAACAAGCAAGCATTAATAACACTGGACAATACAAAAATAGAGCAAGTAAAGACGATGAGATACCTGGGCGTAAATCTACAGAAGAATGGTAAGAACGAAACCGAAATAAATGAAAGAATAGAAAAAGCAACACGGACATAGTATGCTTTGAATAACAAATTTATAAGAAAGAAAGCAATATCAACTAAGACAAAAATCCTAGTCTACAAGACTATACATAAGCCAATATTAATGTATGGTAGTGAGAGCTGGGTGTTAACAAGGCAGCAAAAAAGTAAAATCCAGGCGGCAAAGATGAGATTTCTGAGAGCAGTTAAAGGCACTACAAGAAGAGATAGAATACGGAATGAAACAGTGAGGGAAGAACTAAAAGTGGAATCGATCTTAAAGAGCATTGAAAGGCAACATCTGAAGTGGTTCGGACATGTAATACGAATGGAAAACAAGAGACAACCGAAACGGATATGGCTGGCAAGGACACAGGAAAAGAGGACTAGAGGAAGACCGAGAAAAGAATGGAACAGTGTAGTGGCAGAGTGCTTGGAAGCCAGGGGAACAAAGTGGAAGGATGCAGAAGTAATGGCAAGAGACAGAAGGGATTGGGCAATGTTTGTTCGTAAATAAAAAGTATTTAGTCGCCTTAACACCTTCGGATATAAGAAGGCTTTATCGATTATATATATATATATATATATATATATATATATATATATATATATATATATACAACTTTCATTTAATACCCACCTGGGTAGATTATGGAATTTATATTGAGACAATAAAAAAAAAAAACTTATTTTATCACTTTTTGAAATTCAGAATTTTCTTACCTGCACTTGCGTTTTTCTTAATTGTTTACAGACGCATGTTTGAAGTAGATGGGAAATATTTTAATTAGTAACAATTTATTTTTTGAAAATTGACAAGTTTTAAATTTTACTTAACAAATCAGATATTTTACATGCATCGATCTAATATGTTTATATTTCTACCCGATTCGGGAAGTAAATTTTATAGAAAATATAAGTGATTACCTAAACGGTACATGTCTGCATAATTCCTTCACTTATGACTTATGACATGTATTGCGCTCGCTTCGTGTTCAGTTTGCATTATTTATTAGCACTTTAAATTATATTTCCTTGAAAATATGTGAGAAACCATAGTTATGGACAAAGCGTGATGTATATGATTGCGAATTATTTTTCTTCGGGATATTTTATTTATATAAACACACTCATAATTAACACTGTAATAAATCTAATAGAACTGATTTTACGACTATAATAGTCACCTAGCACTATTTTAAGAGAATAGATAGTACATATGTAAATATATATTACCTGTAATAAAAAGATAACGTAAACTAGCAATAACTGTTTTTATTATGGCTGCGTGTATAATTAAGCTCCATATTTGTCATAAATTCGAGGTTCCTTATCATAATTTTAGCAGCTACGAAAGATGGGAAAATAGTTTAACAGAAAATATTTTTGGGTATTATAAACCAGTTTCATACATACAGCCATTAACATACAATTAACACATCCGGTCTAGTGGCAACGGCTGGACTGTCCGAGATTGTGTTCGTGGTTTTCCTTCTTGTTTAAGATGAATGCCCACAGCTAAAATATCTTAAATCGCTTCACGGTCGCGGGCGTAATAATAACCAAGTATCGGCACTATCGGAGTACATTCCAGGAGCGGACTTAAATGAATAAAGTAATTGGACACAGTAACAACAGTAATTACAATAATGCGCGACAAGTGTACATTATGTGTTCACCATTGCTATCTTCGTTATTGTAGGAACTACATAGTCGGTTAAATTAGAAAAGTTATATTGTGTTTTCAGCTGATTACGATAGTGAAAACAGAAAAACAATTGAACGGAGCTAAATATCTAAGAAGCCATGGAGATTAACAAAATAAAATTCTTACGTATCCTATTAATGACAATTTTTCTGTACAAGTGACAGCGTGATAGAGTTTCTCAAGTTACTCAAATACGATTGTGTGTGAGAAAATAATAAGCTGTGCGCTTAATAGCAACAATTTATTATTAATTGTCCTGAAAATGCCTTTCTTACATATTGAAAAATGTGACATGCTGGAAACATATTTGATGTGTCAAAAAAAAAATGCGAAAGAGCGGTTCAACGATACAGTGGATTATTTCCTGGGCGACAAGTGCGGCATTACTATTTAAGACTTTATCGACAATTTCGAAGTACACGAAAATGTTTTTGACAAGAAAAGGACAAAGAAGACAAATATCATTTTAGAAGAAACGGAAATTACAGTATTGATGTAAGTTATCTACAGAAATCGCCATTTCTTTTATAAATATTTAAAGAATTTTGAAGAAACATAAATTTTCCCCGAATAAATTTCAACCAGTTCAGACGTTAGAAACCAGCATTTCTTTTACAAATATTCAAAGAATTTTCAAGAAACATAAATTTTCGCCGTATACATTTAAACCAGTTCAGACGTTAGAAAATTAGAGTTTTGTCTGTAGTTTATTCGTAAATGTACTGAAGACCGAAACATTTCTCGACAAGTATTGTGGAGTAATGAGGCAAATCTTTCAAATAGAGGTATATATAAATGTAGGTGTAGGTTTCCGCGGTCGTTCTCTAGACGTAGATCTCGGTTTCCGGGTTGGAACCGCGTCGAGTTAGGCGTAATTGCCAACGTTTCGTCCACTGTTTCAAGGGACATCTTCAGGGCTGTACGTAGATGTTCGTCGTTTCGCAGTAGCTTGAAGAATGCTATGACAGAGACCGGTACAACTTATATAGGGGGGACCGGGTCAGATGGTGGCCTGCTATTGGCTGGGGACAATGAGCCAATGGCATGCGTCGTATGGGCGTGGTGATTCTTAGTAGAGATCAGTATAGTTTGCCACGTCGGATGTAACGTGTAGCCATCGTCTCTAGATTGCGGGGATATTTGTAAATTTCAATAGATTCACGGATTTTCCTAGGGAAATAATGCGATTCACGGGACAGAAGCTTGAAGCTTTGAATAGAATTTGATGACCGGAGTTGAGTTTGTGTTCTGCAAGCGCTGAACCGGCTATATGTAACAGTCTAGTACAACGATCATGTTCGGACACACGAACGCCGACTGGCCGCTTAGTTTCGCCAATGTAAACACTGCCACACGAACACGGAATGCGATACACTCCTTGTGATTGGAGCGGAGATATTTTGTCTTTAACCGAGGGTAAGAGGTCTGAAACTTTAAAATGGGGTCTGAAGACAGTTTTGATTTTATTTCTATGTAGAACCTTTCCTATATGATCGGTGATACCTTGAATATACGGTAAGAAGGCGGTGCTGATGTTAGGATCGGGTTCACTTCGAGGTTTGGGGTTACGATATTTCACTATAGTACGGTGTATGTCGTGGGCGTTATAATTATTCTGGAGTAGGGTGCTAGAAACATTCTTAAGTTCGGAGGGTAGTGCCATAGGTTCTGAGATAGAAAACGCACGATTTACAAGAGTATTGATGACCGCTTGTTTGTGTGCCGGGTGATGATGAGAAAACCCGTTCAGATATCGGTTCGTATGAGTCGGTTTCCTGTAAATCGTGTGGCCCAGTTTGCCATTGATATTGCGGGTCACTAAGACGTCTAAAAACGGGAGACTTCCGTCTGATTCCACCTCCATGGTAAAGCGAATGTCACGGTGCTGGGAGTTTAGAAAAAGTAAGAAGTCATCTAAAGACTGCCGCCCATGCGGCCAGATTACGAACGTATCGTCTACATATCTAAACCAACATTTAGGTTTTAAATGAAAGGAGCTTAAGACCTGTTGTTCGAACGCTTCCATAAAAATGTTAGCGACCACCGGGGATAAGGGGGAACCCATAGCGGCTCCCGACACTTGTTCATAGAACTCGTTTCGAAATTGGAAGTACGTGGAAGTGAGGCACACATTTACGAGTTCGGATATATCATTCGGTTTGCCGTTGGCGGCTATAATGTCGGAGATGATAGACACTGTGTCCGAGATCGGGACCTTCGTGAATAGAGATTCAATGTCAAAACTAACTAGTAAATCACTAGTGTCTAAGGAAAAATCCTGTAAACGAGTTACAAAATGTTGAGAATTTTTAATCGCAGAGTTGCTTGTCACCTGTGTATTGCGACAGTATGACAGTAACGTCATGTAACGTCATATAACAGTAATGACAGTAACTCTGCGATTAAAAATTCTCAACATTTTGTAACTCGTTTACAGGATTTTTCCTTAGACACTAGTGATTTACTAGTTAGTTTTGACGTTGAATCTCTTTTCACGAAGGTGGCAAACTCTACTGACCTCTACTAAGAATCACCACGCCCATACGACGCATGCCATTGGTTCATTGTCCCCAGCCAATAGCAGGTCGCCATCTTACCCGGTCCCACCTATATAAGTTGTACCGGTCTCTGTCATAGCATTCTTCAAGCAACTGCGAAACGACGAACATCTACGTACAGCCCTGAAGATGTCCCTTGAAACAGTGGACGAAACGTTGGCGATTACGCCTAACTCGACGCGGTTCCAACCCGGAAACCGAGATATACATCTAGTGGTATATATAATAGAAATAATAATCATTATTGGAGGAGAGAAAATCCTCTATTAGCAGCGTAATCCACAGAGACGTCTTAGTATTAATGTTTGGTGTGGTTTAATTGGATCCACAATTGTTGGTCCCTATTTTTATAACAGTACCTTAACAGGAGAACGACACATAGAAGTTCTAAGACCGTTACTAGAAGAATTTATAGACAATGTGGATTTAGTGACTCGACCAAATGTTTATTTCCAACAAGATGGGGCACCTGCCCATAATTATCAGGCCGTTCCAACACTTTTGCAGATATTCTTTGTAGATAGTTGGATACCCACACATGGCCCAGTTCGTTTCTCCCTCGTCCGCCTAACAGCTCTAGACTTTTATTTTTGGGGATATGTACAAAACGAGACATACAAAGCGAGATACAACACTGAAAATGAACTCCAAGGCGCTATCCGTACTATTATTAATTCTATTGATGGCAGAGTTGTTTTTAATGTAACACGAACTGTTTAAAAAGAGCCCAAAAATGTATTGAAGGCGATGTTTTTGAAAATTTAGTTTATAATTTTTTTTATTATAATACAATTTTACTTTATAAATAAAGTATGTTCATCAAAGTTTTTTTTGAATTATTTCGGTTATTTTACTTTTGTGAAAAAAGTCATATAAACACTTTTGTTAAGCTGTTGATTTTGCATCGATGTTATAATATTATACTGGGTGTTCCATTAGAGAAATATACATTTTTTAAAATAACTGGGAACCCACACTTTAAATTGTTTTTATGTTTTCACTATCGTAATTAGCGGAAAGAACAATACAACTTTCGTAATTTAACCGACTATGTAACTCCTACAATAATTAATTTGGATCAGCCTGTATATATAATGTTGCAATGTATAGCAAGCGCCAAATAAGATGGCGAGCGGTGGGAGTAAGTTCGCGCAGGTTTAGAATTAGTGGGAAATTTTGTATTTGGTTTTACATAAAGTTTCAAGTAAGTGGGTAATTGGACATGCGCGTTTTTAAAAACGACTTAGAAACGACCAAGGCGCACCCCCGCCGCTAGTCATCTTATTTGGCGCTTGTTATACATATTATATGAATTTTTCCAAGTAGGGTTTGTCAATGCGACGCAGCTAACTTCCCTCTCTCGCCCTCAATAACTATGTTTGCAAGTTACTATGTGTATGTATAAAAGTAGTTGAATGTACTGCGTCCAGGCGCGGCTCGTGATGACGTCTTTTGGTTTGCAGTACAATGATACGAGTGCCTCGTGTGTTTTCGGTGTTTACTAAGCAAACGTTACAGTTAGTACACGAGAATACACGAAGCACTCGGATTATTGTACTGCAAACCAAAATACGTCATCACGAGCCGCGCCTGCTGCGTCGTAAGTATTTTAGTTAAATCGTAAGCGCCGTTTGTAGTAGGTCGACTTATTGTTTACTTTTATTAACTACTTCAGTTCTATTGTGTAAATATATTAGATTTGCCTGCGCTAGAATTCGGCGGTATTAATTCAACTTCGATGCAAAATTGGCAATGTAATGCTGTCGTGGCAAGTGAAAACCCGCGTACTAAAACATGTGTCAACGGATATACATAAAGCAAGTATTGCTAGCATTTCAACTGCTTATAAACGACAGAAAGCATTTAATTCGGACTACTATCGCGGCATTTGAAAATTGGACATTTAATTTGTTTGATTGAAATATGGCTTTTAAGAGTAAATAGTAAATACCTCTATTTGCTTCTGTTTATAGGCCTGTTAAAATATACAGCTAATATGCCGCATGCCGGCAACAGACCGATTTTAGTCAAATTTTGTAATCGCAATATTAAACAGGTGGTACACACACAAAAATAAAAGTTAGTTGAAGAGTACAAAAATGGTTAGTCGTGAAGATCTAACGAAGCCAAGACTGTCTCTTCTCTTTTGAAGGATGTCCAGAAGAAATGTGACACTGCTTGGACTAATAACTGTAATATATTTACAAAGTTAGGTAATAAAGTTCATAAAATTTCTTCTGATGACGATTTAGATAAGCTATTTACTGTTAAATGAATAATACTGCTTGGTCTCACCTTCCAGTTCTGTCATTGACTTATTTATAATGAGCGGGAGGAAAGGATTAACAGAGATACTTCTTTTATATTAGTTTTTGTTTTCACTGTAGAATATATTTTTCTAGCTTGTTTTTGATTTTTTTTACGATACAGTTGTCGCATTATATATCTTTTTCTTTTAAATTATCGCGTATTTTGTATTTGCGTTACACACAGACAGTTACTATTTAATTTTGTTAATGCTAATTGTAAATAATTATTCTTAGCTATAGTTCTACTTTTTTTTTTTTTAGATCTACTTTTTTGTTTAATTGCATTCTGTTTATGGTTTAAATGATGTATATAGCAGTTGCATAATAGCATGATTAGATTGGCACATGTTAACGTACGTTCATTGACAGCTCACTTTAATGATATAGTAGAACATCTAGCAACATTTAAATATGATATTTTGGCACTAAGTGAAACATGGTTAACGTCGAATATTGACTCCTCTTTGATTACTATACCGGGTTATACTTTCGTGCGTAAGCATCGTGGTGGTCGTGGTGGTGGCGTTGGTTTTTACATTAGTAAGGAACTTCGTTACTCTGTTTTGCAGTCATCAGTCTTAATTGAACAGTTAGGGTTGTGTGTGGGTAGGGGTGCTAGGTCATTGGCTATAGGTGTAGTATATCGGCCACAAGATACGCCTTATCGTTTTTTTTTTGGATGACCTAGACTCTACGTTTTCCAATATATGGCCTCGGTGTAATCGATTGCTTTGCCTGGGTGATTTTAATATAAATTTATTCCAGCCGGAAAACATACTGTCTACTTGCTTGTCAGACACTTTGGATACTATGGGTTTTCATCAGTTTATTACAAAGCCTACCCGTATTACAAATACGATTGAATCGCTTCTTGATTAGGTAATCGTTTCTGACACATCATTCGCCCTTGGTTCGGGTGTTCGAGGGGTGTGCTTCTCTGACTATGAATTGACGTATTGCAGCATAAGCGCCATTCGTAAGGTGTTCTCAGACCTTACGAGTCAGTCACTTATCGCGATTTCAATAATTTCGACTTGAACAACATCTACATAATCTACATTTGGACGACATCTTTTATGTTGCGGATATTAACATTAAGGTTCATGTTTTTACCTATAGGTTGACTGACCTTTTTAATTTCCGTCCAGTTAAGACAGTTTTGATTTCTAAACAAAAAAGTCCTTGGATTACTGAAACAATGAAACTTATGATATCTCTGAGAGATAGGGTAGGGCTAGAGTAAAGTATTTGAAGAACAAGACTCCACGTTTGGGAGTATTACAAACAACTTAGAAATTACACTAAACAGGCAATAATTCGCGAACAGAAAGCATATTACAGTATTATTAGTAGAAGCAAAGACTCTAAAAAAATTTTGTAACAGACATACGGATCTCCCATTGCAGTTACAAGATCTGAATAGAATTAATCGTTATTTCATTACTTCAACTCCTGATAATCTACATGATGATAGTTATCCATTTGAATACTATGCAAGAGTCTAGAATTATTTCTAGTATCTCATCCTCATGTTGCGGTTTTGATGGGTTAAGTATTGATATGTTAAAAATGTCTTCTCCTTTCATCGTGAAGTACATTATTCATATCATCAACTCGTGTATTCTTCAAAGTATTTTTCTCTTAGCATGGAAACAAGCAATTGTGATACCGGTGCCAAAGAAGTCTGGCCCGCAATCTATGGCTGATTTGAGGCCTGTAAGTTTGCTCTCCGTATTGTCTAAAATATTCGAGAAACACTTATAACATTTTACCAGCTTACTAGTCGGGTTTTAGGGCTGGTCACAGTTGTGAGTCGGCTTTATTGACGATTACGATATTTATTATGACATATTGACAGCGCGTGATAGGTGAAAAAAACATTTCTTAATGCAAATTCTTTCAATGGAGACTGTGGTTAAATAAAAATTTAAAAAAAGGTATATAACCCCTTACCACAATTATTAGTCGTATCCTAAATACGTATTTCGACAACTAAGTTGTCATCATCAGTAGGTAAAAACTACTAATTAAAAGTCGCACATGGGGCACAGTTAAACAAGAGAAACGCTTCCGCACAACTATTATACACTGCAACCCTGTATAGACTAAATTTAACAAGTCAATCTAAAACTACGAGATAAACGCGTACCTACTTTAGGAAAGGTCTAAACATATGTTAAATTGTCGGACAAAGGAACGGCAGACATCCTCTCTAAGGGGGGCGGCACTTCGATTTTTAAAAACTACAATGACCCACTATTAAACTTAGATAAACCACCTTTTATTTTCAACATACCAATAGTATATTTAAACGTATTTACTCGAGTACATGTATAGTAAAAATATCTATTTTGGGTAGAGATGTAAAAATATTTCCAATTGCAAATGGTTAAAAAATGCTAAAATCGGAAAGTGTGGTCGTATATTGTAAAAACTGTACTCTATTGAAAATTCTAAGAAGGACAAAATTTTGAAGGAACCGTTACATATGAAAAAACAAGACATCTGACTGTGTTGACTTATATTAAATGACAATCAAGTAACGTGAGAAGGTTCTATGAATTATTAGATATTGTTGGTATATAATAATATCTAATAATTCATAGAACCTTCTCACGTTACTTGATTGTCATTTAATATAAGTCAACACAGTCAGATGTCTTGTTTTTTCATATGTAACGGTTCCTTCAAAATTTTGTCCTTCTTAGAATTTTCAATAGAGTACAGTTTTTACAATATACGACCACACTTTCCGATTTTAGCATTTTTTAACCATTTGTAATTGGAAATATTTTTACATCTCTACCCAAAATAGATATTTTTACTATACATGTACTCGAGTAAATACGTTTAAATATACTATTGGTATGTTGAAAATAAAAGGTGGTTTATCTAAGTTTAATAGTGGGTCATTGTAGTTTTTAAAAATCGAAGTGCCGCCCCCCTTAGAGAGGATGTCTGCCGTTCCTTTGTCCGACAATTTAACATATGTTTAGACCTTTCCTAAAGTAGGTACGCGTTTATCTCGTAGTTTTAGATTGACTTGTTAAATTTAGTCTATACAGGGTTGCAGTGTATAATAGTTGTGCGGAAGCGTTTCTCTTGTTTAACTGTGCCCCATGTGCGACTTTTAATTAGTAGTTTTTACCTACTGATGATGACAACTTAGTTGTCGAAATACGTATTTAGGATACGACTAATAATTGTGGTAAGGGGTTATATACCTTTTTTTAAATTTCTTAATGCGTAGAATAAAGAAGTAAAGATTTGTTTTGCGTCAGAATTTATGCTGCATAATTTAAATTTTTGAGAAAATCTGAGAAAATGTAATTTTCTTAGATGAAAAAGTTTTTCAGTCGCCTCATAATCGCCAAATTCGTTTTTATAGGCTACCTAGTTCACGATTTGACGAAAAATATACTCAAAAATCACAAACGAGCAGAAGATTCTCAATAAACGTCTGAGCCTGGATTTGCGCACATGGGCCTTGTTGGGTTATAGGGGCAAGATTTCATAGAAACAATTATACAAGGTGGCGCAAAACAAACTTCATTATTTCAGCGTGTGACTGGCAGGACTGATAGTATGATTGGAATTTAATATACCTGTCAGTGTAAACGTCATATCGTGCCGTTTCTTTGGGCTAATAGCAATGGAACGGTGGTCAAGTGAACAACGTGCTACAACAGTAAAACTATATTACGAAACACTGTAATGTGGGCCGTTTGGGCGGCCACACCGGATAGCAGGTTGGGCGACTTATCGTAGAGAATGATACGCACAAAGTTCGGGTAACATATTATAATTTAATATAACACTTACAACTGGTTAACAAGTATATACATTATTCACTATGCTCTAACTATTACTAAGACTGTAACTGTCTATTTGAATGTGAGTATGAATGTGAATATGATTCTGAATGTCTCTCACTTACATTACTGTCTTTATATATCCGAGATGATCCTTGTACTTCTTTCTAGAATATAATACAAACCCTGACATATAGTTTGTATATGCAATCCACACGTGAGTAAGGTCGTGTTTGTAAAACACGTTACCTTTTGTATTAAAAGAACGAGGCTGTGGCCTCGTCGAGAGTGTTTGCATATACATGACTACATTGCGTTATCACAACACAATCTATCATACAAACACAACGAACTTTCAGAATAGGTTTCAAGTTCCAAGACGTGGACGAATTCCCACTAGTAAAACAATATTGAGTTGGATTCATAAATTTGCCAGAACCGGCAGCGTTTTAGACGAAAAACATGGTAGACCAAGGAGTGTACGCACCCAACAAAATGTAGAGAGAGTTAGAGAAGCAGTCCGAGCAGCTCCACGTTTATCGGTACGAAGACAGGCGCTAGAGTTAGGACTTTCACGAAGAAGTACCCAAAGAATTATGTGCGAGTTAAAATTGCATCCTTATAAACTACAAATAGTGCAAAAATTACATCCTCAGGACAGACAAAATAGAGTACTTTTTTGCAATACTATACTGCACATGTTAAACGAAGCACCCGATATTATTAATTTGCTAATGATGTCCGACGAAGCACATTTTCATTTGTCCGGGTATGTAAACAAACAGAACATGCGCTTTTGGTCAACAGATAATCCACGGAATTTACACGAGCAACCACTGCATTCTCCAAAAGTAACTGTTTGGTGTGGAGTAACAAGGTCTAGAATAATTGGACCATACTTTTTCGAAGAAGGAAATCGTACCGTTACAGTTACTGCTGAACGGTACGTTAACATGCTTCAGCATTTTGCGATTCCTGAGCTACATAGGATTGGTGTTGACTCACGAAATGTTTATCTTCAACAGGATGGGGCGACGGCGCATACAGCGCGAATAAGTATGGCTGTAGTGAGGGAAACATTTGGCCATGCTATTTCACGTTTTGGTCAAACTCCGTGGCCGGCACGTTCGCCAGATTTAACAGTGTCAGATTTTTTCTTGTGGGGGTATTTGAAGCAGCAGGTATTTCGCCATCGCTACGATACCCTTCAAGAATTAAAAGAAAGCATTCGGAACGAAATACGCTTAATAAATCAAGAGCTTCTTAATAGAGTGTTCGAAAACTTTATAAATCGTTTAGGGCAATGTGCTGCCAACAACGGAAGCCATCTTACAGATGTAATATTCAGAACTTAAAACTGCATTACCAGGGCTTGAGAAATGTTTAGTTATTTCCTTTCTAACTTGTTCATAAATATAAAATATATTTGTGTAAAATAGTGGAGTTTGTTTTGCGCCACCTTGTATTAGAATATTAAAAAATGTTTTTCTACCTTCGGCAGAAATTACATATCGTGAAAGAAATTTCATATTTCAACACGACAATTGTCCAGTCCACACGGCAAACGTCAGTGGTTTAGAGAAAATAATATAGTGTTTGCCGTGGTGTTCTAGAAGTTCAGTTCTGTACCTCATCGAGAACGTTTGGAGATTCGTATTGTTAAGACGATGAGCAGGAGTAATTTTAGGTCAGTCCAAAAATTATCAAACAAGACCCAGAATATTTGGAATGACTTGTCACCAGAATTTATACATAATGTTATTACATCGATTCCTAGATTTTATAAGAGGTGCTAGACAGACATTGTGCTGCAATAAAGTATTATAAATTAAAACCACATATTTATAGTGCTCTTATTAATTCTTTTCGCTTATTCACTCAGTAAGATAATTTTATAACATAATTTATAATAGCATAATTTTGCGTGAGAGATTACAGATAAATGCTTGTAACCATGCTGTCATCTACTCAACAACTCAATTATACAAAAACCGAATTACAATGCTTAATTATGGTGAAAATAAATATATAATCGTCCGAATTTAAAATGCCGCGATCGTACTTAAAATGCTAATAACGTTTAACATTCCATGAAATACGGTGAATCGTTCTGAATTTACTCACTTATTACAAAATTGTGTTAACGAAAAATATAGTGACTTGCATGTGCCTGCGGAATCCACCTTGAGAAAATATTATATGTTCTCAATGTAAAATGAAATTATTACTTCAATTGTCAATGACATAAATGATAAACATATTTGGATGTCAGTAGATGAAACCATTAACGTTAAAGGACGTAATATTGCAAATGTTTTGGTGAGGGTGATGGACAAAGACACGACAATGTATACACATCTACTGGATCTAAAAGAATTGAAACAACTAATGCAGAAATTATATAACGTAATATACCTTCGCGTTTGAAATCGCGATGGGGTGAAAAGCACGATATAAATAAAGAAAAACTGTTATTGTCTGTAACAAATGGAACTGCATATATGGAGGTAGCTGGTCGGCTCTTACAACAAACATACAGTAGTATGACACATATTACACGTTTCGCATATGCTCTTTATAGAGTATCAGAGGAAGTCAGAAAATGCTTCTCGAATGCATTTTGACGAGGTTAAAAGTTGAATACAGCTACTAGATCGGAATGATGCTGTTTCCATTTTACACGCTCAACAAGTATTTATGAACCCAACTATTCAGGTAGATTTAGCCAATATTCATGAATATTATTTCAGAATACCTGTAACCATTCGCCATCTACAGGTTACTCCGACCAACCAACAATATTCTATAACTGATACCGTGAATATTGTATATAAATGTACTTTAAATATGCCCTATTTCATAAGTAAAATATTCAGAAAACACACCAACTTTCAATATAAGTACTACCAACCGAAATATATAACCAGCTTATACGGAAGCTACGCCTCGTGGGCGGTGGATCAACCACAAAAAATTATACACCGTAGGCTACATATATGAAAATGTACACGTATAATAAATTTTTATGATAATTAAAACAAAAATATTTATTCTATAAACATACATGTATTTTAAGTATTAAAAACAACAATCTTTAAATAAATTTTATTTCCAATGATTTACGCATTTTTAATCTTTCCATCTACTCTGTGCGGACTTTTAAATTACAGCGCCTAAGGATGAAAATTACTTCTCTAGTACTAGTAATTTTAAGCATAAAAAACGGTATATAAGTATATTGAGCGTGTCAATTTTGAAGTTTGGCTGCTTTTTATAGTAGTTAAATTATGTTGTAGATATAATCGAGGATTAAAGCACTTCCAAATGTGGTCTATGCGGTTGATTGAGGACAAATTAATTGCAATAAAGATGTATTCTGCAACGAGATTATTAAAAACAAAACCACAGAGAGTGAAATCATAATTAATTTATATGACTTGCAAAAATTTTTCAAGTTTATTGATTTAGTAAGGTAAAAATAGTAAGTAGGTACGTAATTCATTTTTAAGACGTAGCCAATACGAGAAGGTAATAAGATTATTATTCCATTAATTTAAGGTTAAATTTTAGAGAATGTAATAATGCATTTCGATGATCTTATCAAAGATCGTTAATTTTCCTAAATTCTAAATTCCCTTGAATGCAATCAAGGATAGATAAAATGGTTTTATATACTAGTTTATTACAAAATGCCCCGATGTGGCTGAAGAAAAGTAAATATTTGAGTCTTTAAGCAAAAAAGCAAGAAGGTGGCAAACTGATAAAAGTTGCGGGTTCGCCAAAAATCTCTCTTGTCATTTTTTTCTGGTCTTCTTTCCGTTCTTGCGCGTTCACGTCGTTTTAGAAGAGGTTCTTCTCAGGACTATCCATTTACAATGTGGGCTAAGTGATTATTCAACATAGCATATTTGACCCGTGAGAATATAGAATCGATTTAATATATATATATATATATATATATATATATATATATATATATGTATGTAAATTTATATATATATAGGGGGGGGGGGGGGAGAGTGATAGATAGAATTAGAATATCAAGTGAATCAAATTGAATATTGAGTGATATAATGTGAATGTGAAATACCAGAGATCTGAAGTTAATTGAAAAATTTAAATGTAATACTTATTTAAAAATGCTGTACTAATTGCGATCTCTTACAGTATATTTATATCTCACAAAAATCTCCCACTTTTCGTCACTTACCTTTTAGGAATATTTGTGTATTGTTGATACACTTGTGGTATGTTCGTTGTTGGTTTGTTTTAATGGCTACCGGCTTAACTACAGTTGAAGAGCACCTGTTGCCTTACCTCAGGGTGATTTAAAATAACTTACCTTAAAAGGGTTTATATCTTTTTATTTACTGGCTGATTGAATCTGTATTTTATTAGAAATAAAATATTCCAAGATTTGGTAAGAAGCTAAGTTTATTTGATATATTATTTATGTGTATTCACACCGTGTTTATGTTTTGGTATTTATATATTTGATACTTGTATTTTCTTTTTCAGCATATATATATATATGCTGTGGTGAAATATAGAGATAATAAATAAATGAGTTTTAATTGACAGACTATATATATATATATATATATATAATATATATATATATATATATATATATATATAGGTTAAAATAAATTAAAAACGGGCAAACAGTCTGTCAATTAAAACTCATTTATTTATTATCTCTATATTTCACCACGAGGTTGTTGCTTCTTCAGGAGATAAGATTGTAGAGTTAGAAAAATGAAGGTGACATACACAGACATTAAAATTATGCAATATAGTATGGTCGATAATTTCTTTTGAATTATATATATATACATATATATATATATATATATATATATATATATATATATATAGTCGATTAACTTAGTCGGCGATTTAAGGTCTGTTTTACTTTGATATGTATATATTTAAAATAACCTTAAATGTTTCGGCATATAGTGCATTTTTTCAAAGAAATTTAAAATATAAATGACAGTATATTAATGTGAAATTTATATGTCTGTAGTTGTCATGGATAAAACTAAAATATTCAAAGATACATTCAAGGTTAATAACAGTAAACCATGCCACACAACTCTCGACAGCAAGACGTATATGTATATATTTAAAATAACCTTAAATGTTTCGGCATATAGTGCATTTTTTCAAAGAAATTTAAAATATAAATGACAGTATATTAATGTGAAATTTATATGTCTGTAGTTGTCATGGATAAAACTAAAATATTCAAAGATACATTCAAGGTTAATAACAGTAAACCATGCCACACAACTCTCGACAGCAAGACGTCAATTACGGGGGATTGGCAAGCCATGAGTTATTATAATGCCCGTCGACCGACATAAGCTAAGCTGTCGGCCTTCGCCTTAAGCGAGGAGGAAAACCACGAAAATCTACTCGGACCGCCTAGTCAGGCATCTAAACACGGAACTGTCAGTATGATAAGCCAATATTTAAATAACATATGATAGATATTTATATAATAACAGTATATATTCATGATGGTAAATTGCAGATCGTTACATTATTAGGTTACAGTACATACTGCTTAGATTTTTTATATCCCTTCTGTTAATTGAATTTTTGTTTAATATTAATTATTTCTTTAATTTCTCTTTTCATTGTGTGTTGTTCTTTATCGATTATCTGTGTGTTTTCAAAATCAAAATGGTGATGCAAGATTTAAATTAGACAATGTCAAGTGTCAATGTGACCAACTGCATGCTTTATATAAAAATTAAACTCTGAACTTTCAAAATAAATAATTCCAATTTAAGCAATTTATTAATGTAAAAAACGCAAAATAGAAAAAATAGTATAAAAAACTCGTTTCATAAGGCCTTTTGCCGCACTCGCTCTTTAAAAAACTCGTTTTCTAAACTGATCTCGTGCGGCAAAATGGTGCCTTGTGAAACTTGTTTTTAATATACTATTTTTATACTATTTTTTCTATTTTGCGTTTTTTACATTAATAAATTGCTTAAATTGGAATTATTTAATTTGAAAGTTCAGAGTTTAATTTTTATATAAAGCATGCAGTTGGTCACATTGATACTTGACATTTTCAAATTTAAATCTTGCTATCCGCGAAGTATATTATATTACATATTATTTACTAATTTTCGTTAACATTACTTGATACTTCATTTAAAAATATAAACATGAGTGACATAGAAACATATATATGTTGTTGTCAATTGTATACAACATACGTTGTTTGTGGAAAATACGGACATATATCATATCTGTCAAATGTACATAAATTCTCAAAATCAAATGACAGCAATGATATTTATTTCTGTATTCGAACAACGCCAACATTGAAAAATGAAAAAAAGCGTATCGAAATGAAGCTCATTTCGATACTGTTTTGGGTTTCATAATGAGTTTATTACGAACGCAAAATAGAAAATAGTATATTAAAAAACGAGTTTCATAAGGCACCATTTTGCCGCACGAGATCAGTTTAGAAAACGAGCCGCTTGCGGCGAGTTTTCTAAAGAGCGAGTGCGGCAAAAGGCCTTATGAAACGAGTTTTTTATACTATTTTTTCTATTTTGCGTTTTTTACATTAATAAATTGCTTAAATTGGAATTATTTAATTTGAAATTTCAGAGTTTAATTTTTATATAAAGCATGCAGTTGGTCACATTGATACTTGACATTTTCAAATTTAAATCTTGCTATCCGCGAAGTATATTATATTACATATTATTTATTAATTTTCGTTAACATTACTTGATATTTCATTTAAAAATATAAACATGAGTGACATAGAAACATATATATGTTGTTGTCAATTGTATACAACATACGTTGTTTGTGTAAAATACGAACATATATCATATCTGTCAAATGTACATAAATTCTTAAAATCATATGACAGCAATGATATTTATTTCTGTATTCGAACAACGCCAACATTGAAAAATGAAAAAAAGTGTATCGAAATAGAGCTCATTTCGATACTGTTTTTGGTTTCATAATGAATTCATTTCGAACGCAAAATAGAAAAACTAAGTTTTATTGTAGTTGCAACGATCATCTAACCAGGAATATTTCGTGTTCGACGTTTGGCAATTAAATCGGCGTCGTTTTCGTTACGCTGCCGTACTAATACAGTTAAAAGAAGAAAACGAGTTAAAAAAATATTCAAAAATTTCAAACATTAATTAAAATTCCACTTTTGACATTTTAAAGTTTCAATGCGGTTCATATTTGTACAATTTAATTATAAAAACTGATTCAGTAACACCTTATGTATGTACATGCTAATGATAACGATGAAATAGTCTAAAGAAATCGTAAATAGAGTGGGATAGAACCTAATTAAAATATATTTATGTATCAGGAATATATTAAAATAAAACAAGTGTTTATGTCAATTTTAATTCGACTGGACTTCAAGGTTATTTTACGTGTATTGTCGAGTTATTATTATCAATAAGGAATCTTAAGTATTTCTCCTAATGTATATATTTGAATATCTAGACAGTTTTATCTGTATAATATTGTCTTTCAATATGTTACGTAATTACAATTGAATTGAAGACTTTTTTGTCAAATTACTAAAAAAAAATATGTATAGTTTTATATATGGCTATATCTGAATAGAATGAAATATCATGTCCTTATATTGTAGATGTATACCAGATAAATTATGTTGACGCCAAATAAAAATAAAAGGCGTCTAGGTTTTTGCACGAAATAGATGAAGTCTGAGACACTAGATAGTTAAAAAAAATGATAAATTTATGACATCTTCAAAATTAGACTCGTAGACTTTAGTTCCTTTAACTTGCTCATATACGACGGTGATACTATAAATTAGAAATGTGTGTTTTTTAAATGTTAGTTCATATAAGTATGTATTTGCTGAAAGCATAATAATAATAATTACCTTTGTGTATTATCTGTAACTGTAATTTTCTTTCGTCCACTTGTCTTTTGAATGCATATGATCTGCAGATTTTCGGAAGAATAAATAGTTTCAGTGACTATTTAGTGTTGCAATAAGCTATAAGGCATCAGATTCGTGTAAACACAATAAATTAAATTTAAATATTTTTAAGTGTAAAGCTATGATTTATTCTCGGAAAATTGAAAACATTGAATACGATTATGTAATGATTAGAGACCGGACGCATCAGGCCGAAATTACGATGGACCATATAAATAGTCTATAACATCGGTAAGTATAACACGCAGTTATTGAATAGCACTATTCATTCGCTTAACCGCACATCTGTTTTATGTCGTTGAATCGTGACGCAATTACTTCCATATTACAGTCAAATTAATTTCTTTATGGGCGTAGATAAAAGCGTGAGTAGCTTTTATAATTTATTTTATTAAATAGTTTATATTTCGTAAGACAAATAAAGTAGCGTGAGTTAGTTTATTTTTTTTTCATTGTTTTAACTGTTAATTATATACCTCGTAATTTTTGTAATACATCCTGTTTGGTATCGTTTCATCGAATCTACTTATCCTAGTTATTTTGACGTAAGTGTCCAGTGAATCTAGTTAAGTTTCAATAACTTACGCATACATCTTTAATTTTCATTTATTTATATCTAGAAAATTGTTTAAGTCACTTTTTCAGATATGATATGGAACAACGTCGAGAATTGCATTGTGAAACAATGGCGAGTTGGATTAAGGATCAAACTGATTGCTAGTGATTCCGAAATATATTGAAAAGTCTGTAAAATATCGTTAAAAATTCCAAGAAATCGCATGTAAAACATCACTTAGCATCGCAAACACATACACAGAAATTAGAATCTGACAATTTTCACGATTTTCAAATTGTCCATTAAATAAACTTAAGAATTCGCAGCCTGCGCCGAGGAAATTCGGGAAGCCGGCTGCGCAAACAAAAAATTCATAATGACTGATAGTCAGGCGGCTATTAAAGCCATTATGTACCTATCTACCAGGTCTAAGCTGGTGAAATATTGTAAACAGGTCCTCAATAAACTGTCACAAGACAATACAGTGTCGCTGATATGGGTGCAAGGACATGAGGGAATTAACGGCAATAAGATAGCCAACAAACTGACCAAAGAAGGTACTAATAGGAACTTCATAGGACCAGAACCTGTATGTGGAATCACTAAGGATTCCGCTAAAAGGGAGATCTGGTTATGGCTAAAAAAGAACATATAAATAAATGGAGGTTAACGGAAGGTCAACTCCATACCAAAACACTACTAAGAGAGCTGGGCGGAAAGTTTTCAGCCAACCTAATTCGTAGTAACAAAATAGAAATTAAAATAATTACCGGGTTAATAACCGGACATTGTCCTTTAAGGAAGCATTTGTACAGCATGGGCTTGGTTAGCGAGCTCTGGTGCAGGAGATGTGAAAAGCAGGAGGAAGCTAGCCTTCATGTAATACGCACGTGTGAGGAACTGAAGGAACTCAGACAGAAATATTTCGGGAGAGATCTATTGGATCTTTCGCTTCCCCTGCGGAGGATAGCGGCTTTTATCGAGGACACAAGACTAACAGAGTGGAACTGAGATATCTATTGGGGATAGTACAAAGAGCAGTGTGCTTAAGTGCCTGGACGTGCTGGCGTCCAACCCAAAACAGAAGAAGAAGAAGAACAAGAAACTTAAGAATCCCACCGTCAAAACATTTCTCCAAAATATACTGGTCGAAATGTTCCTGATGAATCCACTTTACGCAAATAGTATGTTTCTAAATGTTACATGAAAGCAGTACAACGCATTAGAAGCCATCTTTCAAATTAGTACCTATGGATAAGTGCCGATGAAACTGTCTATATATTAGGACGCTGTGTGGTAAATGTTGTAGCTGGTATACTACACACAACTGCTCTGTATAATACATGTTTAATAGCAACAAAAGTTATAAATACAGTTGATGCGGAAAGAGTAGCTAAAACCATTTACGAAAATATGAACTAAATGCTTCATTCGGACGACAGGTACAAAGAAAAAATATTTTTATTTGTCAGTGACAGTGCTGCATATATGCTAAACACGGGCAAACTATTAAAGAAAACATATCCTAATATGCCGCATATTACTTTTGTAGCACATGTTCTCCACAGAATCTGTGAATATATCAAAGACACCTTTCCGGAAATTAATACTCGTCTCCGGTTTTAAAAAATTTTCAAAAAAGCACCATTGAGAGTAGGTTTTTCAAGGAAAAACTTCCATCTTTGTTACTGCCTCCCTCTCCAGTAATAACTAGATGGGGAACATGGTTGGAAGCTTCTAGTTTTTATGCCAAGAATTTCGATAGTTTACAAAATTTCATTACATGTTTAAATGACGATGTTCGAAGTATTTCTGACTGCAAGGAACAAATTCCAAATTTTAAAAATCATTTGTACTTTCTTCAGAAACACTTTGGAAATTTGCCAAAACTAATCACTTATTTTGAAAATAAAAATCTCAAATTAAATGATGGATTAACCACATTAGATGTGGCTATTAATAACTTGAAAAATATTCAAAGTGACTTCGGATGTGGCCTTCGGCAAAAGTGTGTCGCAGTTTTCAATAAAAATCCAGATTTAATAACATTCCGGCAATTGTGTATGGGGACAATGCCGCAAAATCTGCTAAATATAATTGCTAAATACGCTGAAATAAAAGAATATTTCCAGTATGCACCTATAACAACTTGGGATGTAGAAAGGACGTTTTATATCTCCAAGGATGTATTTCATTCAACGAGTACAAAATTTACAGAAGAGAATCTTGAGAAAGTATTGTTAGTTAATACTAATACTCGTTTACTCAACTTGCTCTACAAAATGAACAAATAAAAATGCATTTCGTATTTCATAGATCACCACCCGTTTGTTTTCCAATTATATAGATAAATAAAAAACCCCACAAATTTTCAATAGTACGCCCGTGGGCGATGAGTCATCGGCCTCTCATGTCCGGTCCCTAGTAATAATAAACAAAAAGTTGAATAGATGTAAAACGGTTAAATATTTGTGAGTATTAGTTGATATGAAATTGCTCTTTAATTTAAGTTAATGAGAACGTTGTATATATTCACTCTAAATGTTGTAGAATGCTAGGATTTATTATATAAACATGTACGAGTTTTGAAAATTTATATTGTGTTAAGTTTATTATATAATACACTAATTCGTTGTCGACTTTAATACGAGGGTTACCTTTTATATTTTTACAAAATCTGGGAAGAATACAAAATTTTTGGGGACAAACTATTTTATTGTTTTTCAAAATATTCGCCTTTATGGTCTATACACTCTCGCATGCGTAAGAACCAGTTCTCAAAACATTTTTTCCACTGTGAAGGTTGTATCTCAGAAACATGGTTTTCAATGGCTTCGACTGCTTCTTAAGGTGTTGAAAATCGCTGTCCACGTATTTTTGTTTCACAGTTGGGAACAAAAAGAAATCATTTCCGTTACTACGTCGAATTTTTTGCGCATCTATTTACACCAATTAATATGAGCTGCTTTCCGTGCTTCGGTCAAGATATGTGGAATCCATCCGGAATATATTTTTTCTACAAATAAATCTTTATGTACAATCGAATATTACAGTCTGCGATACGCCAAGAGATGCCTCTACCTCACTGTAAGTCACATGGCGATCGTGTTCTATCATTTTCCGCACAGCATCGATGTTCTTTGGAATCACAACAGTTTTTGGCCCACCTTTACGTGATTCATCACTCACTGAGGCACAACCATGACAAAATTTTGCAGACCAATTATGAACTGTCTTCTCTGATGGCGCTTCATTACTAAAAGTTGACCGAAGTGATATAATCCATTCTTCTGGAGTTAGGCCTTTTTTATAATCGTAAAAAATCATCCAATGAAAACCTACACGAGTAATCTCCATTATTTTACAAACTCTCTGTCTTAAAACTGTCACTGTCAACAAACTACTGACTCAATTTCTAAGCTATCGGGGATTTCTCATTAACAAATGTCAAACTTTAAGAATATATTGATTACATATGTCAAAAGCACCATCTAGTGTTCGATTGTAAAAATATAAAAGGTGTCCCTCGTATTGCTGTATTGTGTGGTCTCCAGTGTACTATAAGTATGTCTACTTATTGGATCCTTGCAGAGCAGAATTCTAGAATATTTGAATATTTATTTTATAAAAAATGTGAGGAATATACGGATTTTAATATTTCATGCAAATACTTATTGAATGAGTTGTGGTACTAGTCGGCTGACTTGTAGGTTTAACAGCAACCCGCCCACGAAACGTAAGTCCGAGGAAGGCTATTGGATTTCGGAAATTTAGTAAGACCACTTTTCGCGAGTTTTGTTGCTTGCACGTTGTGTAGGTTACAGTGATTTCGTGAAGAAAGTTATTTTGCTTAATTCAATTTGTAACTTGGGGATCAAGGCAAAGCCTTCTCATAAGGCGTGCAGAATGTACGAGGAAGATCTTTGTTTGACGTTTAAGGCTAAAAAACACTCATTTCGATTTGGCATTCCTATGATGTGTCGTGAACAGCATAACCACATTACTGAGTGCTATTTCTGTGCGGTAGATGCGAAAGGTTTCAATACAAAAAAATAAGAAGAAAATATCTGATCCAAACCTTTCAGAAGATGCTGCCAAATTGCTGGGGTCAAGATAAAAAAAAAAGCCTGCTATCACTAGAACCTCGTTTTCGTGGTACAGAAAACATGAGAAAAAATTATCTAAATTTTTCTTCAATGAGGGAGATCTCGTTTTTTTGTAGTGACGATCAAGGGCTAATGAAGTGTTTTGAAATAGAATATGATTTATATGAGTGGCGCCTATTCCTTGATTTGTACAAAAACTGTACGTGATAGAGAGAAATGGAGTACATTTTGGATTCAGCAGACTTCAAAACATAATAATTACCAAAAACATCCCATGCAGCTGAAATTTTTTTTGCAGATCTGTGTTATTCTCATGCTATTCCTCCATGGTCAAGTTGTTAATAATAACAATTTATTTACTTAAACATATATTCAATGACATGATAAAAAATGTTAAAAAAGCAAATACATATGACAATAAACTTACACAAAATAAACAATAACTCTAACTAAAAATAATATTGTTCTATTCTAAAAGTATATAAAAAATATTGAATCGATTCTGCCTTTACTTGATTTAAATCCATATCAAATGATAAAAACACACACAATGTTGTATTAGATTTACACTTTATTTAATAATATTTAATAATATATAACAGCTGTTTCACCGTACAACGGTTTCTTCAGATATAACAAGCGGTACTGTAAAACATTTTACTTAAACGTATATATTTTTTATTTTATGACTTAATGGTATTCTCAGAAATTGGAAACCGATATATTTTTACCCGCCTCTTTTAGTATAATTATAGTATTATAGTATTATAAGTGACACATAACTAACAAAACATTTCAATCAAAAATAGGAAATAAGTTCAACAGAGGGGAGGAATTAAGCTCTGTTTTGTCATTTAATAATTTATTTAAAAATTTTTTTTTTGGAAAATTTTTTTGAATTTTTTTTTTTTTTTTCAAATTTTCAAATAAATTATTAAATGACAAAACACAGCTTAATTCTTCCCCTCTGTTGAACTTATTTCCTATTTTTGATTGAATTGTTTTGTTAGTTATGTGTCACTAATAATATAATTTATGTTATCTATGTATCCCTTATACTAAAAGAGGCGGGTAAAAATATTTCGGTTTCCAATTTCTGAGAATACCATTAAGTCATAAAATAAAAAATATGAACGTTTAAGTAAAATGTTTTACAGTACCGCTTAATATATCTGAAGAAACCGTTGTACGGTGAAACAGCTGTTATATATTATTAAATATTATTAAATAAAGTGTAAATCTAATACAACATTGTGTGTGTTTTTATCATTTTATATAAAAAATAAACAAATGATAACAATGTAAAAGATTCTGAAAGTAAAACAAAAGAAACACACAAAATAATTATAATAACTAGAGAACGGACACGCTTACCACCCAGTGCAGTACTGGCGAAAGGCCGTATTTCTAAAATATTTAATTTTATTTATATAATTGGAAAACGAACGGGTGGTGATCTATAAAATTACGAAATACATATTAATTTGTTGAAAAGTTGTATTTATAAAGTTTTTAATTTTATTTATATAATTGGAAAACAAACGGGTGGTGATCTATAAAATTACGAAATACATATGTATTTGTTGAAAAGTTGTATTTTTAAAGTTTTTAATTTTATTTCTATAATTGGAACATTTTTATTTGTTCATTTTGTCGTTCAAGTTGAGTAAAGGAGTATTAATATTGACTAGCAATAGTTTCTCAAGGTTTTCTTCTGTCAATTTTGTTCTCTTTGAATTAAGTACATCCTTATAAATAGAAAACGTCCTTTCTACATCGCAACTGGTTATAGGTGCATACTGGAAATATTCTTTTATTTCTTCATATTTAGCCGTTAGATTTTGTGGAATTGTCTCCATACATAATTGCTGCAATGTAATTAAATTTGGATTTCTATTAAGAATTTCTTCAAAGTTTTGCCGAAGGCCACATCCGAAGTCACTTGGAATACTTTTCAAATTATTAACAGCCACATCTAATGTGATTAATCCGTTATTTAATTTGAGATTTCGATTTTCAAAATAACTGATTAGTTTTGGCAATTTTCCAAAGTGTTCGTGAAGAAAGTACAACTGATTTTTTAAATTTGGGATTTGTGTGAGCTCCTTGCACTCACCAATCCTTCTGGCATCCTCCTTTAGCAGTATTACGAAATGTTTTAGACTATCGAAATTCTCAGCATAATAACTAGTAGCTTCCAGCCACGTTCCCCATCTAGTTATTACTGGAGTGGGAGACAGTGACAGAGATGGAAATTTTTCCCTGAAAAGAGCTACTCTCAATGGTGCTTCTCTGAAAACTTGTTTAAAATCTGATACAAGTCTATCAACTTCCGGAAAAGTGTCTGATATATTCACAGATTCTGTGGAGAGCATGTGCTACACAAGTAATATGCAGCATATTAGGATATGTTTTCTTCAATAGTCTGCCTGTTTTTAACATATACCCAGCACTATCACTGACAAATAAAAGTATTTTTTCTTTGTACGTGGCGTCCGAATGAAGCATTTTTTGCATATTCTCCTTAATGGTTTCAGCAACTGTTTCCGCATCAACTCTATTTATAACACTTGTTGCTATTACATATGAGTTATAGGGAATAGTTGGATGTAGTACACCAGCTACAACATTTACCACACAGCGTCCTAACATATCCACCGATTCGTCGGCGCTTATCCATATGTATTGATTTAAAGGATGGCTTCTAATGCGTTCTACTGTTCTCGTATAGCACCTAGAAACATAATATTTGCGTAAAGTTGATTTATCAGGAACATTTCGACCAGTATATTTTTGAAGAAATATTTTTAAAGTGGGATTGCTAAGTTTATTTAATGGAATATTAGTCGCCATAAAAGTTTTACAGAGTTCAGATGTGTTTGCGATCCTAAGTGACGAATTTTTGACGATATTTTACGGATTTTGTAATAAATTTCGGAATCACTGACAATGGACATACAATCAGTATGACCATCAAGCCAACTCGCCATTGTATTACAATGCCGTTCTCGACATTCTTCCATATCATGTCTGAAAAAGTAACTTAAACAATGCTCTAGATCTAAATAAATGAAAACTAAAAATGTGTGCGTAAGTTATTGAAACTGAACGAAATTCAATGCACACTTACGTCGAAATAAATGGTAGAAATAGATTCAATCAAACGATATTAAACAGGATTTATCACAAAAATTACGATGTAATTAACAGTTAAAACTATGAAAATAAGAAACTTACTCACAGCACTTTATTTATTACGAAATATAAACTAATAAATAAAATACATTATAAAAACCCCGCTTCTATCTACGCTCATGAAAACACTTTAAAAAATACTATATTCTCCGAATACAATAGCTGGCTTGTCCATTGTTATCGCGGCGAGACCAGGTGTCCGAGTAAGTCAAACAAATACTTCATTGAATTACGCCGGGATGTACTGAGCGACGTTATACACAATTCCAATTGCCGATTGCGTTTTATGGAAATTGCGTCCGTTCTCTAATAATAACTATTCGATGTTACTAGCCTTATACAATAAAACAGAGATTTGAGTGGTTTACATCTCCGGCTGCTAAACAATTAAATACATAACACACGATAATAGAATGTGCTACATAGTCGGCTATTATACTGTGGAACTAGACGTTTAATGTTGCCCAGCAGAGATGGTGCATCAGTGCCATTGTGGAGTAGATTATACAAAAATTTAACATCATTTTGGCGCCTGCGGTTTTCCAAGAAATCAAACAGATAAGTGTTTAGTAACGCGATTTGATAAGTACCCTGAGGTGGATAAGAACCAGTATATTTAAAATGGAAATATTTTAAAAATTTTCGCTGAACTGATTCCAACAAACTAATGTATGTTGTGTAGATAGGTGACCATATTAAAGCTGGATATTCCAACTTGGTCCGAACAATGGTAAAATAAGGCAGGACAATAGCGTCCATGGAAGATTAGTTTTTCGAGTTCCGTATAAGAAAACCCAGGGTCTTGAGTGAAGAAGAAACTGTATGTAAGGTATGCTAAGAAAACAAAAGTCTCGTATCAAATGTGATACCTAGATCTTTAATAGAAGTGTAACGGGTTAAATGGGAACCGCTATAACGATATTTAAAATATATAAGGATTGTTCTTGCTAGTATAAGTTAAGACATTGCTCTTACACACATTAACATACAAGTGTCCCGTATTGTTATGTTCAAATTTTAGGAGTGTAAAGTAGACTTCATTTCAAGTAACAAAGAACGCAAAACTTGTATATCCATTTTTATTTGTTTCAAAATTACAGATCTATGAATCTGATTGTCAGATCATGAAAACAAATTTAATCCTAAAGTCAATAAAAACTGATTTTATTTAAAAATGTTCATTAAATAAAATCAGATTTTATTGACTTTAGGATTAAATTTTTTTTCATGATCTGACAATCACATTCATAGATGTTTAACTTTGAAACAAATAAAAATGGATATACAAGTTTTGCGTTTTTTGTTACTTGAAATGAAGTCTAAAGTTCAATTAATAATATTGTCGAAATGTCCACCTCCTTGTTAACTGCAGGCTTGTGGCAATAAGCCAACAGAAGAAGTACTTATCCGAATTTCATACTTGTTTTGTCGGATTTGCTCGGCAGCCAGGTGAGTACGATCCAACAACTCTTCTCTTGTGTTCGAAACTTGCGCGTAGACTAAATTTTTCATGTACCCCCATAAATACAAGTCAAGGGGATTAAGATCGGGTGATCTGGGTGGCCATGCAACAGGACCACCTCGACCAATCCATCTTGGATAATTGACGTTAACCCAATTTCGGACAGCAATCCCGAAATGTGGTGGTGCCCCATCCATGTGAAACCACTTGTCTCGTCGAACATTCAGTGGGACATCCTCTACAAGATCTGGCAGTTCGTCAATAAGAAATTGAAGGTAATTGTCCGCATTTAATCTCCCAGGAAGAACGACAGGACCAATCAAGAAGTCATCAATTAGGGCTGCCCAAATGTTAATAGAAAATTTATGTTGAAATTTAGATAGGCGTATAGCTTTGGGATTTTCTGATGACCACCTGTGCAGGTTTCTCAGATTTGTAACACCACTTCTCGTGAACGTATATTCATCTGTCCAGAGGACTGTTCTGCAGAAATTAAAATGAAGCCGTAACTGTCTTAATATCCAGGTAAAATAAACTAGACCATCATAGTGGTCTGCCTCAAGCAAACCGTATCTCCTGCGATAGTGATATGGATATAAGCCTTCACGTTTTAAAATTCGCCAAACTGTCGTTTGTGGCACTCCTAGTTGTCTAGCGATTCGACGTACAATGAGAGTTGGATCCCTTGTAACAATAGCTACTACTTCCTCCTCTAAGTCTGCTGGCAAATTTACTCCTCGGTCGAAAAGATAATCACGCAGTCCGCATTCCCTAAATTGTCTGTGTACTTCCAGAAACGTTCTGCAATGAGGAATGCGCCTATCGGAAAACCGATGTCGGTATTCAATAACTGCTTGACGTGCACTGCAGTTACAGTAGCCACACACAAAATGCATGTCCGCATACTCTTGAGAAGAAAATCGGTAAGGCATTTTGAATAAAGAAAACGTGTCCACTCACTAATAAGCTGTTGTATGAACTGAAACGTAATGTAATCCTTTATTAAAAAATGCAACGTTAACAGTCATCTGAACATTTGTTTATTATATGATATTCATGGTTCAGCACTTACGAAATAAGTAAGAACCTTCTTTATCATAAATCAATTTCCAGTACTCTTTTTTGTAGATCTCCAAGAAATTACTGTATGCACTACTACACGTGTTGATAACATTTTATTATGCGACGTTAATAATCACTGGTCTGTTATTGAATCATATAACTTTTTTTAAATAAAATCAGTTTGTATTGACTTTAGGTTACATTTTTTTTCATGATCTGACAATCACATTCATAGATCTGTAACTTTGAACCAAATAAAAATGGATATACAAGTTTTGCGTTTTTGTTACTTGAAATGAAGTCTACTTTACACTCCTAAAATTTGAAGATAACGATACGGGACAGCTTGTATAACTTATTGGCAATACACCCGGTATTAACACATCTATTTATTTCTGAGGAAAGTTGCAATCTCCTTCACTATTAATCCTTTAGTACAGCATCAGGTTGTCGGCAAAGAATAATTTATGGCACTCAAGTATATCGCACAAGTATAGCCCACCTCATAACTAGCCAGAATAACTAAATAAGAACTCAGTAAAAGTGTGTTAGTTTTCAAGATAATGGCCTTTTCGTGAAATTCTAGAAAATCGACTGCTCATATGAGTTTTTCAAGTCTCCGGATTTAAATCGATTAGATTTATTTACTGAGATTGCATAAAAGGCAATGTTTATGCTAAACCAATAAATGATTTCAATGAACTTAGACAACGTATTAATGAATATGCAGAACAAATGAATGTCGCCGGGAGTGCAAGACGAATAAAAAGATCTTTCACCAAAAGATGCCGCGCTTGTATTCGACTTACTGGCACAAAATTTGAACACATTCTATAATTATTATGTGTTTTATTTAGTTTTAAATGAATACCCTTACTATTAAAAACTGTTTTTATTCAAATTACTTATTTTTATAATAATTTCACAATGAGCTCCTTTTGTAGTAAAAAACAATATTCTTTTTTCTGAAGTAACACATGGCGAAATTAGAGAATAAAATAATAATATCTCGTAAATCGAAAAATGTTTTTTTTTCATACGTATAAGAACTATTAATTTTATTTTAGATTGACATCAATAGCATGTGAGCAGTCGATTTTCTCGAAATTCGTAAAAGGGCCATTATCTCGAAAACTAAGACACTTTTACTGAGATCATATTTAGTTATTCTGGCTAGTTATGAGCTGGTCTATCAGGCCGCCAAAAGACAACGTTTAGTTTTGGGACAGCCTGTATATTCGAAAAAGTAACGGACCAAGGTTGCTTTCTTAAGGTACCCCTGAAATCGGCGAAGAGCATTTTGATCGGTGACCTTTATTGTAAACATACAGAGTTAACTAATATTATTACTAAATTAGAGTAATTTTTAGTAGAAACCTATATATATATAAATAAGTGTTTAGATCATTTCTTAGCCGTTTATTAAATATATCAATTGATAAATTATTGGAGTTTTTCGGCTTTTATATGAAATATTTACAAATATCAAATTAGTATGTATGTAATTGCAAAGTAAGCGGGGACGTAAACATTGCTGTCTACAAATTACAAAGCAAATCATACGGAATTTTCGTATGATTTGCTTTGTAATTTGTGGACAGCAATGTTTACATCCCCACTTGCTTTGCAATTACATACATACTAATTTGATATTTGTAAATATTTCAAATTAAAGCCGAAAAACTCCAATAATTTATCAATTGATATATATATATATATATATATATATATATATATATATATATATATATATACATATATATATATGATAATTTTGATGTTCTCGCGGTTGTATGATGAAATGATGGTTTCTCGGGTTCTTGGCCGCGTGTGAGATGGATTGTTGTCTCGACGTTTCGACGGGATCGCACTCGTCATTTTCTAGAGTTGTTCTTTCACTTGACGCTGAAGAGTAACTTCAGTTACTCTTCAGCGTCAAGTGAAAGAACAACTCTAGAAAATGACGAGTGCGATCCCGTCGAAACGTCGAGACAACAATCCATCTCACACGCGGCCAAGAACCCGAGAAACCATCATTTCATATATATATATATATATATATATATATATATACATATATATATATATATATATATATATATATATATATATATACATATATATATAGAGGGAATATGAAAAACTTTTTCATCATTTACAAAAGGTACTTGATTTATTCTTTCTGTAAATGTTCATTTAGAACATACGAGCATAATTTAAAAATAAAAGAAAATGTATTATGCAGATCGTCTGATGCCGGTACATTACAAAGTTGTTACTAATTTGCAACTTAACCTCATAAAGTACGCGAATATATCTTCCTGGGGTTTATTATTAGTTATGATCCACCCACGTTTTATAGTACCACCGCCTTAGTCGCGCATTCAACCTGCCATGGAATGCTTCTTCTTTCTCTTCCTAGCCGTGATTTATGAATTCTTCATTGTTCGCTGATACAAATATGATGTAGGTTCGAGTACACCTTGCTAGGTGCAGCAACTGTTTCATCCTCCTCGCCTACCTCGATACATTGTGTGAATGACCAATGATCATACGATAAAGCAATTGTTTACACTATTACATTTTATAATTAATGATTAAAATACCACATGTTGCTTCATTGTAACAGTGATGATTCGTATAAAATGTTCTTCGTACACATGAAATAAAATTTTGAAGTAATAAGAATTTTTGAAACAAATTCCGTATTATTGGTTTGAATATGTTAATTAATTTTTTGTGTGTGGTTATGCGGCAAGCCTTGCTTCCAAATCATTGCTTTTTAATATATGTTCTACACGTTGAAAAACTTGTAAGGTTTAAGATATAAAATATAATTTTTATTATATAATTTATGTTATTGTTCAATGAAACCATTAATGTCAGATTCTATGCGGTCATATATAAATTGATAGCGTAATAAATAAGTTAGCATAATATTTCTGAAACAAGAGAAATTCGCTAAGGCCTCGAAACAAAAGGCTTGTCTTAATCGTTACCCAGGTATTATGTAAATTTGTAAGATATGTCATGAAAATATTTATTGATGGGATATGGCGAAAATGGATAATGATTAATTAAGGCAAACATATTTCGATACCAAATACAGTTTATACAGTAACTTTGATTTACTGCTAATACGGAATAAGGGTCATGCAGATATTAAAACACTTGTTTCAGCAATTTTATTTAGTTCTCCTTTTTAAAATCAAAGATAATTAAGTCAAAGGATAATAGTCATAGCAGCCTGGTAGTACTAACTTTCAAACAATGCATTTTACGGTATCCTATATGTAGACTGCGGAAACGGCGCTATCCCGTATCGAGTCTGGTTCATCGGTGCCGACAATGTACAATCAATCAACTTAACATGTATATATGAATGTTAAAGCGCGATGGTATTGATAAAAGTTGTCTGTTTGTACGTGCTTTAATGCAAACAGGCGGAGTTGTGAAATATATTTCGCCAGAGTAGTAATAAAGGCAATGAATTGTATATACGGAAATTTGTTTTTACGAAAATAACTTGAATTGAAATTAATTCGAGATATACAGACTGTCCCGTAAAAAACGCCAACATTCATAATTCCGTTATTTATTGTCCGGTTTTATTTAAACAAAAAGTAAATTGAATAGCATCAAAAACACTATAAGATAGCAGTGTTTTATTTGTTTTCAATTGTTTTCATTAATGTCAAACGACAGTCAAGTTTTTTATTTTAAATGGCAACATATATATTTTTGGCTATATTCGGATTGGATTTTTTTTCTGAATTTAACGATGTATAACATGTTTATTTTTGATAAACGTTTATTGCAAAAAAAAACTTTATAAATTTCATCTTTGTCTTCCATTATTTATAAATATTCGAATGTGTCATGAAACATTGGAAATGTAAGTATTATAAATATTATTATAAGAAACAAAACACTTTACAATAAATGTTGAAATTGCCCGCCACCTTGTTCAACACATATCGCACATCTCCTAATTACTCCAAAGGTCGCATTTAAAAGACAAGCGGCAGGTATTTCTTGACAAGTGTTAATAATTCTTTGTCTTAAAATGTCAACATTTTCTGGAGTTGTTAAATAAACTCGATCTTGTACATAAGCCCACAATAAAAAATCGAGGGGCGTAAGATCCGGTGAACGCGCAGGCCACTCGATAGGATCGGATGTTCCTATCCACCTATTTCCAAATTGGGTGTTCAACAAATCAGTATTTACTCTGGTGTTGTGCGCGGGAGCCCCATCTTGTTGAAAAAATATTCTATTTAAATTTGCCAAAGGTAATTCATCTAAAAAGTTTTGGAGATTTTCGTGTAATAAAGTGTAGTATTTTTCTTGATTTAAGCAACCATCTATGAAAAATGGCCCAATTAATTGATCACCTAAAATGCCACACCAAACATTTACGTTGAAACGTCTTTGAAAATTATTTTCAATTACAAATCTCGGATTGTCTTCACTCCACTGTCGATGTATGTTTCTATTAAAAATACCGTTGTTGCTAAAAGTGCATTCATCAGACCAAATTATCCTTCTGTAAAAATTCGGGTCTTGTTCTAATGCATTTAAATAAAAACGACAAAACTGGATTCTTCGGCAAGGATCATTTTGTTCTAGTGCATGAACTTTTCGAGCTATGTATGGTTTAAGTTTGTGTTTTCTTAAAATACCATGAACTGTAGTTTTTGATACCCCAATATTATGTGCAATTTCGCGAATCGAAGTTCGTGAATTTTGCTGTACTGCAAGAAGAACATCTAATTCCTTATCTTCGGAGAATTTCCGTTTTTGTGTTTTTGGTTTGGTAAATGATCCATAATTTCTTAAATTCTTTTCAATTCTCTGAAATATTTTCGAACCTGGAACTTCTCTGTCCGGAAAAAGGAGCACTGTACCGACGAACTGCTTGAAGGCGATTTTTATTACATTCAAAGAACACTTGTAACATGTCCGTTAATTCATTGTTATTCATTTTTTACGAAAATACGCTTTTTGTTGCGGAAAAACGTTCAAACAGGATAATACAGAAAACTTAGTAAAGTCAAACTGACACTTAAGGTACATTGACATAATGCGAGTGGACTGGGCCAAGTCTACTATAATGAAAGATGAAATTTAAAAATTTTTTTTTTTAATTTATATTATTAGGAGATGTGCGATATGTGTTAAACAAGGTGGCGGGTAATTTCAACATTTATTGTAAAGTGTTTTGTTTCTTATAATAATATTTATAATACTTACATTTCCAATGTTTCATGACACATTCGAATATTTATAAATAATGGAAGACAAAGATAAAATTCATAAAGTTTTTTTTTTTGCAATAAACGTTTATCAAAAATAAACATGTTATACATTGTTGAATTCAGAAAAAAAAATCCAATCCGAATATAGCCAAAAATATATATGTTGCCATTTAAAATAAAAAACTTGACTGTCGTTTGACATTAATGAAAACAATTGAAAACAAATAAAACACTGCTATCTTATAGTGTCTTTGATGCTATTAAATTTACTTTTTGTTTAAATAAAACCGGACAATAAATAACGGAATTATGAATGTTGGCGTTTTTTGAGGGACAGTCTGTATATATACAAAATGCATTTACTTTATACAGTGAAAAAATTCAAAATATTGAAAAAGTATAAACTTGAAATTAATTATATCACCTATAGTTAAAGTGAATGCTTAGTCATACCACATTAAACATTTTTTTTCACATTAATTAATACAACATATTCTAAACTTTGTTCTGTAAAGTGCGTTCTTTTATTAAACAGTATGTCTTTAAATATAGAAAAACTTAGCTCAACACCAGAGCTAGTGAGTGGCGCATAGAAATAATAATCTTTAAATTTAATATATGTACTAATTTCCGTATTTTGAACATTACTACAAGAGCCTTTAAGGAGATTAAAATCAGTTCTATGAGCGAATATTGGATGAATCTGATTAATATTATTTAAGCGAAACCGACTCTGTCTCTGCGCCTGCATGACTCATTAGAGGATAGCGTCTGTTCTGCCGTCTACTTACATGTGTCCGTTGTATTCTGGGGTTTTGTTCATAGTTTAATTAAATTGTACAAAGAAAAGCTGGTCCATTTATACTAGTAATTACAAACATATTAAAATTTGGATATGAGACTCTACTATAATTCTTAATATTTCGAAGGTTCATGAAATTAATATAATTCCAAGATAAAAGTAATGAGCTAATAATAAAATGAATAGAAAGTTATTATATGGAAGAAGAAAATCCAGGTTTTTATTTATGTAAAATGTATATTTTATCGGTGATTATAGTTTCGGCCGATTAGCAGATTCGCATAAATTATAATATACATTTTCGTCCGGCTAGTAAAATAGGCCTAAATTAGGGATATACAGTCCAGCCGGTAGGCACAGGTAAAGGAGAGGATTAAAATTGTCCTAATGGTATTATATGCTAATCAATACTTTCCTCGTAATATTTTCTCAATTGATACTTATTATTTGTGAAATCCAGGAACTATCGTATTCTACTATTGCTACCCCCACCCACCAATTGAAATTCCTATGAATTATGTTCTTTTTTAGAAACATTACATTTCAGTTAATTTATTACATGTTAGAAGTGCACGCAACATGAAGCGTGGTAAAGAAGTATTGTTTGTGAACAACTTCCGATACTGTTTTGCGTAATAGCTGTCAAGTGGCGAAAAAAGTGGAGATGTCGGTCACCAAAATGTACTACTATTGTTTACACTATGGGTGAAGATAATTTGATATCCCATTGTAATTTGAACAATGCCCATTCTGAAATTAAGCGCTTCAGTAGTACAAAAGCAATTTCTTGTAGCGGCTGCAAAACGTAAAGCTACAGAAAAACTTAATGTGCAACCTAAACGAATTGTGCAGTAGCTGTTAACAATATGCAACAACAGTGAATTAACAATTGGCGACTTGAAGTCGGTGAAACGAAGTATTTATGGTGAAAGAAGAAAGACATTTCCGGGTTTACCCAAAAATATAAAAGAAGTGTTTGAAACTTTGGAAAATATGAAATCCGAAATTAATACGAATAAAGAACAAGAATTTTTTATTGTGAACGACAACAACCATTGTATAGTAATATTCTCTTGTAAGTCAAACTTGGAACAGCGTAAGTTCAAAAATATATTTCTTCAGGCACGTAATTTCGATACTTAGTGTGTTAAAATAAATTATTTACACTCATGAATAGAGCTGAGGATGTTTGCGGTACGGTAGGACCGTATTTTTATATTATATGATATAATATAAAAAAGCATCTTGAAGATTAGATATAGGTTTCGCTAAAATTTAGTAAGTAAAATATATAAATGTGTTCTTAAAATATACAGGGTTAGTTAAAAGTATGGAGACGGCGATTTATTGTCGTTAATATTCATTTTAGGGAATTATGTTCAATATGAAAGTTTGTTAGGATATTTTGATGTACATTTGAGAATATTTGAATTTTTTTTTTCTTCAATTGTTTTTTAACAAATCGGAGACTGTGGCTTATAAGTGAATAAAATAAAATTAAAAAATCCTTACCACAATAGAATTTAATGATTCTAAATACGTATTTCTACAACCACGTTGTCATCTTCAGTAGAAAAAAAAAGTGTAACACTTGAACGCACAGAAACACTCACAGAAGGATTGTTCTGAACGTCTTCTAGTTTAACACTAAATTCTTCAATCAATTTAAGAAGCATTTAGTGATAAACTAGAAGAAGTTCAGAACAATCCTTCTGTGAGTGTTTTTGTGCGTTCAAGTGTTACACTGTTTTTTCTACTGAAGATGACAACGTGGTTGTAGAAATACGTATTTAGAATCATTAAATTCTATTGTGGTAAGGGTTTTTTAATTTAATTTATTCAATTGTTTTTTAGTTACGCCTGTTCGCGCAGTTTTTTTAAATGGGAACTAGTAAATTTTACTCTACCATTCGATAGAGATTTTTTCTCTTTACAAAACTTTTTTTGTTTTTTTAAAATTCATTTTAATAACTTTTTTATAAGAAAAGGCCGGTTCATGTGTTTAACAGATGTTCGGTACATCGCAGATAGAAAGAAGCGTAGCGATAAACAAACTTTAGCGACATAATTTTATCAGTGGTTATTGTGTACGTCAAACCTTAGACAGAAATAATTCATTTGTGCAATTTGTTGCCGTTAATATTAACAATGGCGAGTTTAAATGAACATGAACGAATTGAAATACTTATGATGTTGGGTTATGGAGATAGACGCAGAAGTTTACAAGACGTTTGTAATTTATTTAATGATACGCATCCAAATAGAAATCCAATTTCTAAATCCGTTGTTGGTAAAACTTTAAGACGCTTTGAACAAACGGGTAGCGTTAAAGATTTGCCAAGGAGTGGAAGACCTAGAACAGCAAAAAGCGATGATAACAAACTGGATATTTTATTGGCTGTATCTGAATATCCCCATTTATCAACCAATCATTGGCGGCCAATTTCAATATTTCAGAGTCATCGATCGTGTCATTTTTTAAAAGTGAAAAGTATAAACCTTATACAGGTACACCTTGTACACGAGTTAACGGAAGATGATTTTGATAGGAGATTACAATTTTCTGAAGAAATGTTAAATATTTGCAATAATAATGAAAATTTTGTCAACAATATTCTTTTCTCTGACGAAGCTACTTTTTGCCTTACCGGTGAAGTAAACAGACATAACTGCAGATACTGGTCATCGGAAAATCCCTCATGGTTTTTGGAGCACCATACGCAGTAATCCCAAAAGGTTAGTGTTTGGGTTGGCATTCTAGGCGGTCATATTATCGGTCTCTTTTTCATCAATGGCAATTTAACTTCGGCTCTGTATTTGTAGTTATTGCAAAATGAAATAATACCTGCTTGTGCTACGCTCTATCATCATGAAAACAATGAACACCTGCCCAATGACAGTATCTGGTTCCAGAAGATGGCGCCCCACCACATTATGGTGTAAATGTTCGTCAATATCTGAGCAACGTTTTTCCCCAGAGATGGATTGGAAGACGAGGAACCATTGAATGGCCAGCCCGTTCGCCAGATTTAAGTCCTTTAGATTTTTTTCTTTGGGGATACGTAAAAAACAAAGTTTACAAAGTTAAGCCCGATAATGTCGAAGATTTACAAATCCGAATTACCAGAACGATACAAGAAATTCCCCGAGATTTTTTACAGAACTCTGTTCGGGGTTTTGTAAATCGATTTGGTCATTGTCAAATTACTAATCGACGACAATTTGAACACTTACTTTAATTTACTTTGTTATTAATTTGTTTTATTTTTCTTGTAAAAAAGTTATTACAATGAATTTAAAAAATACAAAAATATTATTATAAAGAGAAAAAAATTCTCTATCGAATGGTAGAGTAAAATTTACTAGTTCCCATTTTAAAAAACTGCGCGAACAGGCGTAACTAAAAAACAATTGAAGAAAAAAAATATTCAAATATTCTCAAATGTACATCAAAATATCCTAACAAACTTTCATATTGAACATAATTCCCTAAAATGAATATTAACGACAATAAATCGCCGTCTCCATACTTTTAACTAACCCTGTATATTTTAAGAACACATTTATATATTTTACTTACTAAATTTTAGCGAAACCTAAATCTAATCTTCAAGATGCTTTTTTATATTATATCATATAATATAAAAATACGGTCCTGCCGTACCGCAAACATCCTCAGCTCGACTCATGAATGACTTTAGGTTATACTGAAAGTCATAGTCCACTTTGATATTTTAACTGGAATGTTATATTTTTATTACTTTTTTAAATTCCTTGTAAAGTGCCATAAACACTTTATACTAAGGTTTCTGTTGTAAAGAATTAACCGTCTTTGAATTATTTTGATTTTTGTGATATTTTTCGTTTTTTCAATGCACTTTTTAAAACCAGATATTTAAGGCGTATTTGAACTGAACTATGTCATATTTCTACTGGAAATAGCGAAAGGTATAAGATTCTGAGTGAAGTCAAACATTTAATAAATCTTACAGGTGTTCGAAATTGATTGATTATTTAAGTAATCTTTAATTAAAGAAAAATCGTTTTTTTTAATGGAACAGCCTGTAGATGAGCACGCCATAGTAAGTCGATAAACATTTTGCATCGTATAGGTATAGGTTTCCCTATGCCTACCTCTCTTAGTTCTAGGGTTATTAATGATTATTTTCTAAATTGGGCATCATTTGTAGTATGCTTTGGGAAAAAATCTAAATAGTTTTGGAATTATACCAATTTTATTTAGATTCATCAAACTTTTTGCGAAGATATTAGAAAAGGAAATAAATTGCAAAACTGAGAATAGATTTTATATCATATGAGATAATAAAAATAACCATACATTAACAAGCATAAATGTTAATAAAATCTACATATTAAAGACAGATAATTCCTAGCTCTGTTGTAGTTGCTTTTCTTACTTCCTCAGCGTTCAAGTTTGGAAAGCTGTCTCTTTGTAATAGCTAAACCTGGTCATGTATTTACAAAATATCCAGTTCATCAATACCACCTCGTTGAGTTATGATCTTTCACCACATTGTTTTTATCTTGTAACCAGGTCACTAGGCTAAGGGAACACACTCTAATATATAACGAGACACTGAGAGGTTTCGACAATCAGAATCAGAGAATCGGAGTCAGACAGACAGGGAGAAGTCAGAGTCAGAGAGTTAGAGTCACTACAAGTCTAGTGCCCTATAATTACAATGTTGTTATCATTGTTATTATCGTTATTAAATTATATGTTGTTATTTAATCGTTGTCCTGCATATTATTTATGACACTGATAAACCTGCTTTATAAATGGAACTGTCTCGGCAACAATGTTACCTCCGGGACCAGGTGACATTACATCTTACTCTAATTATAAGCTGTTCTCTGTTGTGCACGGGAGACGCATAAACCTCATTTTTTTATTTGACCCGATAAATAAAAACCAAAGGCAATCAGATCGGGCGATCTAGATGGCCAGAACCAAGGTCCATTCTGGTTAATCCACCTATCCTCGAAGAAATTGGTTAATTCCCGATATAATATCTCATGTGAAGAGTGGGTGCTCCATCCATTTGAAATCAACATTGCCGTATCAGATTGTATGGTAGATTATTCAAAAATTACTATCTCCCTTAACAATTGTAGATACCTGACGCTTGTTAAATTCTCGTTATAAATTTCGTATTCAACGCGGCTATGTATAATAATTGCAAAGACATTGAAGGTAAAAGTATCTTGAAAATTTGGATTTTGTGGTGCCCAATCATGACAATTTCTTCTGTTAAAAATTCCTTCATGGTTAAATTTCGATTAATCTGTGCAGATAATTTTAGTTAAAAAATTGGAATCTTTTTGTGTTTTTTTGCCCTTTGCCTTCCTATGTATTGATGTATATGAAATTCCTACATCTGCAGACGCCACCGATATAGAACAGGTTGGATGTGCATGAAAATATCCGAAAACAACAATTTCATTACCTTCGTCGCCCGTAATCGGTTTTGGAATTGTCTTCTTGACTTGAATACTATTCGCTGGAATTTAGTTTTAATCATTGCTGGTAAATGTGGGTATCTTTAATTAAAAAGTCGATATGTTTTTTCAATAATTTGAAAAGATTCACCATGAATGTAGAATATATTCAAAATATCTTATTAGAATAAATATTTAATTCGTCTTACATATTTGTGAATAGCTTAAAACCCTTTAGACACGAAATAAACTTTGTGATAGTTTTGGACAGTTATGACAGATCAGATTACTTTTCAAGGCTTACCATTAATGCTCAGTTTAGAAAATAATCATTAATAACACTAAGACTATGAGAGATAGGCATAGGGAAATATATACCTGTACGATGAAAAATCTTTATCTACTTACTATAGTGTGCTCATCTACAGGTGTTCCATTTAAGAGAAACGATTTTTCTTTAATTAAAGATTACTTAAATAATAAATTTTGAACATCCTGTAAGAGTTTTATTGAATGTATAGACATGACTCAGAGTCTTATACCTTTCGCTGTCTCCAGTAGAAATATGACGTAGTTCAGTTCAAATACGCCTTAGATATGTGGGTTTAAAAAGTGCATTGACAAAACACAAAAGTTCACAAAAATCAAAATAATTCAAAAACGGTTAATTTTTTACAAAAGGAACCTTAATATAAAGTGTTATAACACTTTACAAGGAATCTAAAAAAGTAATAGAAAAATACAACATTCTATTTAAAATATCAAAGTCGGCTATAACTTCCGGTATAACCGAAAGTGGTTCATGAGTGTAAATATTTTATTTTAACACAGCAAGTATCAAGATTAGGCACCACAAGTTGTCAGAAGTCTCCTAAGGCGCTAACATAGAAAACTTCTAACGAACGGGTTACGTGAAACACGCTGTATATTTGTCCCGTTATTGGAATATGTAGTTCTGTTAGACAGTAAACAGATAAATAAATAAATAAATAAATAAATAAAAAAAAAAATAAATAAATAAATTTAAAAATAAATAAATAAATAAATAAATGAGTAAATAAATAAATAAATAATAAATAAATAAATAAATAAATAAATAAATAAATAAATAAATAAATAAATAAATAAATAAATAAATAAATAAATAAATAAATAATGAAACCGTGTTGAAATTGAAAAATGTAGGATTTAGTGTTGTAGTGCAGACAGGAACAAATTACACTTTCAAATACTTTACGGAAAATTTCAATAATATTGATATACTCGTAGGTCGGTAGTTATCAACATGAGCACTCTCACGTTTATAAATACTGACTTGCTTGTGTAGAAAATACGTATAAAGATCGTTCAGAATGTAGGAGTTGATATCACCATATTAATAATAAAAATCAAAGGTTTTACAAGGCAAATCTTGCATCATTAGGAATTAAATCATCACCCGAAATATTTCTTTGGGGGAATGTTGCATTGCACTAAGTACTTCCTTTACAGTTATTGATATTAATGGAAAACACTAATTAAAATTAGTTTTCTCCTGAATGTAAAAAAGAACACTGCTCATAAAGTGCATAGAAGACACTTCATTGGCAAAAGCGCTAACAATACTTTCAGGCGAATTTACGAGGGTAAAACATTGTAAAACATTGATAAAATAAAATACGTTTTCTCTCACACTTAATTGGATAAAATAAATACTGTAGGAGGTTCTAAGTTAGTTACATAAGATATCTCCATAGATACTAAAGATATAGAAGGGGAAGTTAAGAAAACGGCGAGGGAACATTTTATTTGCTCTTTAGCGAGAAATGTTTGTCGTATAAGGAGTTGCATCTTACAACGGTCGTAACTAAACTTAAATCTAAGTCATTTTAGGTCATAGTTTATGCATATAAATTAGAATATCTCGTTTGTGTTAGTAAATAAAACTCGTAACTGTAAATTGGTAGCCATTGGTAGCCCGACACAAATTTATTCATAAATTCCTAAAAATAAATAATAAGTAGCTGTATAAGAAACATACTTCGAACACGTTTAAGAGTAAGATAATATATATAAAAGAAATATATTTTATCTTCCTTTTTATTTTTCAGTTAATATCTGAATTTATTGATTGAACTAATTTAAATTTAAATTAATAAAGATAAAATGAAAACCCACAATCAAAACAAATTAAAATCGCAGGATTTACAACCAGATTATTGGTCACAAATATAATTTACAGTTTAATTAAGCTACATCAATATTTTACTGTAATAATTAATTTATTGCAACATGACTTTTGCAGTCCGAAAGCAACATTTCAATTCTTTAATGTTCACAGAAATTCCGCCTGCATTCGTTTCGTTATTATTTAAGAGCAATTAGTACACGATATGCAACGAGTGCTGTTGAAACATCCATCTAAAACCTGATAATAGTCAACGATATCTCTTTGAATTCTATCTACATGAACCAATAAATTTCCTTGCATTTTTCTTCAATTAAGCTCACGATCCGGAGTTGTTAATAAGCGTCATTTTCATCTTGCAATAAAATAAAGAAAAAAATGCTTCGGATAAATGGCATTCTCATAGCGGTATCTACGATGATTTACGTCCGCATTTATAAATTGATCTTTTCTGAACAATAACGGCTACGAACAATATATCTGTGGAAAATAAATTTGTGGGAATTGAATAATTTACAATATTTGTGAGACATATTTCAATATGCTTATTGCCCATCGAAAATGTGGTTGATCTAAAGGTGCATTCTTTCTTCTACTAGGAGGTAGGTGTTGTAATTGGTGTTAAGCTGTTGGGGAATGCTAACGCATGCACTATTATTACTATTATTATTGTTATTATTATTACTACTGTAGTATGAAAGGGGACAGGTTATACGGCATTATGGCATTGTGCCACTACTTACCTACCTTTGTCTAAATACAGTAAATATATAAATAAATATTTGCGATTGGTATATATACCGGGTGTCCTTGAAATAAAAAGCAACGCATGAAAAATGGTAAGATTTTCACCGTAATATTTTGTTGAAACTCGCTTTAATATTCACGTTTAATATATAATACATATATATATATATATATATATATATATATATATATATATATATATAGGGTAAACTTAATAAGTCGGCGATTAAAGGTCTGGTTTACTTCAAAGTATATATATATTTAAAACTACCCTACATGTTTCGGCAATACGCCTTTGTCAAGGGAATACAAAATATAAAATGATAGTTTTAAATATATATACTTTGAAGTAAACCAGACCCTTAATCGCCGAGTTATTAAGTTTACCTTATCATACCAAGGTCACGAAGATATTATATTTATATATATATATATATATATATATATATATATATATATATATATATATATACCGATAGGTCCAGCCCGCTACGGGCCAAAGGCAACAATATACGTATGGAACGTAATGCGATGTTGCAACGTGTGTACGATGCCACTCCGCGTGCGCAACATAAGTCCGATGGTTGAGCGCAACAGATTGCCCGTCATTCGTATTTAGCTGTGCATACGTAAAGGTAGTTATCATGTCAGTGTATACAACCGCAGAGAAGGTACAAATAGTTTCGTGGTATCTTGCCGGCAATTCCTGTCGAACAACCGCTGATTTATTTGCTGTAGAGTATGTAAATCGGCCTATTCCTTCGCATTCGACGATTGAAAGGATCGTAAATGCGTTTAGGAAATATGGCTGTGTCGTCGGAAATTGCCTCAAATGCCATCAAATTGACGAACAGCCTCATATCCCTCTAATACCTGCCGATCGGGAGGAGAGAGACGTGAGGGTTTGTTCGTTAGTTGAAATGGGCGACCTTAAGTGTACATGGCAAATTGCAGACGAAATCGGTGTTAGTTTAGAATTTTGGAGACAGTAACCCCTAGAAATCTCGAGGGAGTGAGGCGGGAGTTTTACGATAGTCTCGGCTATTGTTTGGGAAGAGAGGGCGGTATTTTCGAATCCTAGATTGAGTGACTTTCTTAAAAATTTTTTTTTATTTTTGCAGAATTATTTATTTTTGCAGAATTATTGATTTTTTTATTTTTATCTTTTAGAAAACGTTATTGTTTTTTTATTACTTAAAATTACTTTTCCGTAGCAGCTAAGAATACAATAATAATAATAAATTGGACCTTATTATGTCTGAAACAAATGGGCAAATTACGTATACAGAACGAATATGCAAACGACTATATCCTTGCGCGGTTTAAGTCTTAAGTTCTGCAATTGAAGCTACTGCGCGTAGAGGGGATTCGCTGTTGCCACTCATTGCTGACTATAGCCCGTTCCGAGCTGGACCTATCGGTATATATTGAAGTATAACATTGATCATAAATGGCACGTACGTTACATATTATTTGAAATGTAATGTAATTTTAAGATTATGTAATTTAAATATTGAATATGCTAATAAATACATAAGTTCAATAAACGACCTATAGATGTTGCTAATACTTATGTTCACAGATGTCGCTTGAACTAAGGGCATAAACATTAATAGTACGAAGTTTGAACTTAACTTAATCTGTCTCTTCAGGGTACATAATCTTCTAGTTTTTATCTTAATTAATATGATTTAAAGGGCACCAGCTGACTCAGATTGATAAAGTGAATTTGTAATTTAATAATAACAATAGAGTGGGTATGGTACTTAGTGTACATATAGTGTAGATATACGTGAGTGAATTAGCAAGTTAAAATATAATAAGAACCTGGATATGTAATCTTATAAAAAAAACGAGAGAGTTAGGAAGATAAATAAATGGTTTAATTAGAACTTTTTGCAAGGTAAGTGTTTACATTAATATTCAAGTACATTAACCTATATACGGTCACGTGTTCATATTATTATTTCAAAATTAGGTTATCTTGTGATTCATGAAATGATACAGAAATTAAATAACTAAATTTACTTGAAATAACACAAGGGAACTGTATTTTTTGATATAAAGGTATACTTAGTGATAATCAAAGGGATTAGCATAAAATAATTAATATCAACGATTGTATTCAAATAATTATATAAATAATTTTGGTGTTTTGGAAAATAGATTAAAAATACTCAAGTTTTGGTGGATTGAGACTTGTGGATGTTCTAACGGCTTCCGGAACCTTTTCAACAGGATGAATATTCTGGTCAAGGTGTTAGGTAGGGTAGCGTCCCTCGGGAAAGGAAAATTCGTTTTTATATCTTCTAAACAGGAATTGGTATCGGATATTGCGTCTATCGATGTTTTAAATGCTGGTGATTCGATGGATAGGACTTCAGGTATGGATATTGTACTTTTTAATAACTTTTTACTTAATTTTTGGAACTCTATTAAAATATATGTCGACGCTTGTAATTAATTTTCACCAACTACCCACGCTAACTAGCGATTGTTTCTATCCTTGCCTCTTATTCGTTGATTAATGTTTGTAATTTTTAATCTAATATTAATAATTCGAAATGAGTTAATTTATATCAACAAATCGTTTAGATATCTCACATAATTAATAAATTTAATTTTAAAATACAAGAATCTAACCTAGCAATATACAAAATTTCGCTATGCGCCTGTAAAAAATTGGGATATTTCCCGCCGTGAATAATTTAAATAGGTACAGTTATTTCTAAAGAAAATCGATATAAAATAATCAATCAACCAAGTTAAAAAATCTTCGGAATAACAACAATATTAATGAAAATGACTAAAGAAAATGAAAAATAGAAAAATATAAGATAAATGACACAAATTTAAGCAATTAGTACGCGGAATTAACTTCGTTGATTTGACATATGAAATATACAGTTCCTATTTTCTAACTTATTATTATATGATTAAAATTATCTGATATTTTTGTTCTAGGGCTTCCCATGGGAATGGGAATGCACTGCGACAAATATATATATACATATATATATATATATATATACATATATACATATATATATATATATATATATATATATATATATAACAATTGATAAATTATTGGAGTTTTTCGGCTTTTATATGAAATCTTTACAAATATCAAATTAGAATGTATGTAATTGCAGGGTAAGTGGGGATGTAAACATTGCTGTCTACGTCAGATTAGAAAGCAGATGCCTATTACTCTGCAATTACATACATTCTAATTTGATATTTGTAAATATTTCATATAAAAGCCGAAAAACTCCAATAATTTATCAATTGTTATATTTAATAAACGGCTAAGAAATAATCTAAACACTCATATAGTTATGGAGTAATAATTTGCATTCCCAACATTCAAATCTGACATCTGCTCTCAAAATACTGACATCTGCTTTCAATAACTCACATCTACTTTCAAAATAGGCATCTGCTTTCTTATCTGACGTTTGCATTCATAACTGACACCTGCTTTCAAATCAGACATCTGCTTTCATTAATTGACATTTGCTTTCACCAACTGACATCTGCTATCAAAACTGACGTGAGCTTTCAAATCTGACTTCTGCTTTCAACTTGACATCTACATTCAATAACTGACATCTGATTCATTAACACTGTTACTTTATAATGCATTTCTAAATAGCTTGAACCTGGGTCTATTGTGGCTTAGTGGTAAAAGCGACAGCCCGGCAAGCTGTAGACTTGGGTTCGAGTCCCAACGTAGACCATATTTTTCAAATAATAAAAAAATTTCGTATGTTTTGCTTTGTAATTTGTAGACAGCAATGTTTACATCCCCACTTACTCTGCAATTACATACATTCTAATTTGATATTTGTAAATATTTCATATAAAAGCCGAAAAACTCCAATAATTTATCAATTGTTATATTTAATAAACGGATAAGAAATTATCTAAACACTTATATATATCTCGAAGTGGTTTCTCGAATATTGTTCCGCCTGTCACTGAAGCAGAGAGGGAAAGAAGCGACGATACAGAATAGGCATCGAGTGCACGGCCTATTCTGTATCGTAGCACATTAAACGACAGAGGTTCATCTCAGAACTAAATATACACGCGGAACATACTAGAAACTACTTCGATATTATACAACCGCGAAAACATTAGAAGACATATATATATATATATATACATATATATACATATATATATATATATATATACATATATATACATATATATATATATATATATATATATATATATACTATATTTGTTCGGAGAATCGCCCTTTGTCCAGAAACACGTCACGTACAGCACTTTCTATAAATTCTTAGAGAAAGTGCGCACCCCTAACAAGTGAACGACCGATTTTACTTGTTAGGAAGATACTAGAAAAAGGATGAGTTCTTCGTTACATTTGAAACAAGCATCACGTACTGTATATTAAATAACAACCAACTGTTCAATCGACAGCACAGTTTTTATAATAAAATTAAATTTGTGTATAGTGAAAGTGAGTTTTATTTGTATAAGTCTTCCCACAGACTTACAACATGTGGTTCAAAAATAAGTGCCAAACTCCAGCGCACAAACTACTTTACACATATGATAGATAATTATATAATAACAACATATATTCATGATGGTAAATTGCAGATCGTTACATTATTGGGTTATAGTATATACTGCTTAGATTTTTTATATCACTTCTGTTGTTAATTGAATTTTTTTCTTGTTTAATATTAATCATTTCTTTAATTTCCCTTTTCATTGTGTATTGTTCTTTATCGATTAACTGTGTGTTTTCAGAATCGAAATTGTAATCGCGTTGTAGTTTGTGTGTAAATGAAGCAGTTTTGTTTGGCCTATGTAGTAATTATCGCAGTCGCGACATTTTATTTTATAGACGACATGTGTTTCTCGATTTTTTCTAGTTTAGGTTTTAGTTCTAAAAATAGATGTGTATTAGTGTATGTTGCAGCTATATCATATTTTTTTAAAGTATATTTAATTTTTTCTGATATTTGTGGAACATATGGAATCGTGATATATAAAGACGGCAGACTATGTGCTCACACTGTCAAATTTAATAATAATATGTTTATATACTGAGAAGGATTGTTCGACGTTGAGAGATGTTATATTTGCATAGTTAAAGTGCTCTTTGTATCTGTACAATGGATCTTCAGTATTGGTAAGAAGTTGCCCTAATTTTGTAAAATCTACATTTTTATCTAATACACCTTATGTGTATTATTAAATTTAACAGTGTGGGGCACATAGTCCGCCGTCTTTAGTGATATATGTTGTTTTATTATTTAAATTGTTAAAAACTTCGTCGAACTTTTGCTGAAGGCCGCATGAAGGCCGATTCGTGGATAACATTTAGGTGTCAATTGCGTCACAAGGTTTAAAGCTTGGATTTTACATGTCACATGTAACAGATTGCCACTTTCTCTTTAAGAGATCGGCCTAAGGAAATCATGTTGGCGGCACCGTCACTCACAAACATTAAAAGTTGGTTTGTTGAAACTTGAAATTTGTTCAATGAGCTCAACACCACTTTTATAATTTCATTGCTAGTACATTTTGCAACTCTTTTGGAAGCAAGTAAGATAGAGGATGACGGTTCAAATTCTTAGATTGCACATACAATCACATCCATCACAGAATTTATTTGACGATCGGTTGTTTCGTCCACACATAACCACAATTTTGTATCTTTCAATTCTGCTTTAATTCTTGTTTCGACATAGTCACGAGCAGATAGCCTAACGTTTCTTATCGATGTCCGACTTGGTAATGTATAATCCAAATACTTGCTCCAGAAGGAGACAGGTACTTTTTGGTCTAGCGAAGTGAACGATAGATTACATATAATAAAACAAACACCTGTATCAAATGTTAATTGTCCGCTGTATCGTTTTCCACGGATTGCAGAACAGTGTTTAATATTTTTTGGGTGGCGTTCACATTTCCACCTGCTGGTGCACGTCAAATAGTCGTCGCACCTTACATAGTTAATTCTATCGCCTTCGTATTCTAAATTCGAAATACTCGCTATTACATTTTCTAGTTTCTTCGAAATACGCCGTTTCCGAAACGTATCTAAATGCGACTTTTTCTAAGTATGTGTATACTGACATGTACTCGTAACGGCCGGTGGAATAATATTGAACAAGTGTGCTGTGATACGTACGCTTGAGTTTCCGTGCCGCGCGCTTCTCCCCTCTACGCTGCTCTCGGCACTGCACTGGAAATTGCCCCTCTTTGCCGACTCTAGTGATAATTGTAGAAGTGGTAGCTAGTGTCTTGTACCAAAGCTTTGTGTTATTGTTTGGCCTGTGTGTAGGCATCTTTGATCTGTGGATATCTTTTGTATAGTATTTACATATCATGTAGAAAGGAACTAGATTGTTTTACATCTGAATTAGTCCAAGATATCTATTGTTTAAGGCGTATGCCTTAAACGAACCCGATTATATGGAAAGGCGTTGTTATAATTAAGAGATAATATTTACAAAATTTTCTTGTATGTAAATAGTGCTAATTACGCGGTTCCAGTTCGTAAATCGAGAAAAAGAACTGTTTAATTTGTTTTTATTCCTCTTTCATATTTGAAGTAATTGTGGACAATTTTTATTCGGTAATTCTAAGGGCTTCTTCCAAACATCTTTTCTTGTCGTCTTAATGATCCTCCAATTAAACGATTAATGATACTCTAATTAAACCATTTCAAAACAGATACATCCTAATCGAATAAAGATATCATGCTCTTTATCTAATTTATGTATTAAAATGATTCAGTAAACATTTAAGGGTTTATCTGTAAATGTATGTATATGATGTTCCTTGTTTTATCTAGTTACAATATAATAAATTAAGGTATGTAATTGGCATTTCATGAAACTAGTAATAAAGTATTATTATGTCGTAAAATGGCAATAGGCTAGTTAATACATAATATATGCATATGATGTTTATTGCGTAGAACTTAACGATGTCGGGCGGTCCTAGTAAAATCAAGCATTGAAATTGAAATGGAATCCATAAATTTGAACGATTATTGCGTTTTGTCCATAATATTAATAAATTAAATTTGCAGAACATTTGCTTCAGTAAGCATACTATTAAAGCGCTATGCTTCATGTACAATCCATATTATGAAGGTTTAAATAATGTAAATTTAAGTTTAAAAGTTATTTTACAGTGTCGCCAAGTAAGCAGCTTATGTCCGTAGATTTCCTTTAATTTACAAAAGCATTGGTAAAGAAATTAGACGGTAAAGCCAAAGCAGCGTAAAATAATGTACGCTATTGTGTTTATCGAAATTACAGAACAGAGAAGAAAAGGAAACTTAAATTAACGTTTTTATTGGCATAATAACAATTTAATAATTTTGTGTTAGGAATCAGGAATCTTAAATATTCATAGATTTTTGTTGAAGGTCTAGCTGATATCTTGTTTAAACTTCAATGGCCTATCAAACTACACTCCTACATCTTTAAAAAAATTCACATTTTGAATCGACTTCCATCAATATTACTACTAAAATGAATGCTAATTTATTTTCTGAAAAAAGCTATAATATTTTAATTCAAATTAATTTCTTTGATACTAATTACGGATTTTATGTAAGAAACATGTTTTTTATTAGGAATATCACTCGAATATTGCGAATATATCCATTCTACACTGAAATAATGTGATTAACGATATAACAAAATTAGATATTTTGCGTAAACTAAGTTTAAGTTCATATTTTTAGTTTGTGTGCATAAGGTGAATATTTTTACATTTTCATGTTCGTAGTCGCTATATTGCAAATTTATTATTATTTATTTTCTTAACCAAAATTGTTTTTAATCAGTACGAAGGAGTTAAAAACTTTTTACGAAAATTTAATACATGTGACTGGTCTAGCGCATGAAATTAATAGAGTTTGCGAGGAAATTAGTGGTTAGCTTCCTTTAGTTAATTCTTTAAAATTTCGAAAATAAAAAAAAATATTTAAGAAAGCACCTCTAAGAGTCGAAAAATTGTCGAATGTTCCTTTACCTCCTGAATCAGTAATTACCCGATGGGAAACGTGGTGAGACGCAGCCATATTCCACGCGAATAACTATAAACATATAAAAAACATTATATTAGATTTTTCTAATTCAACTGAATCAAATATAAAATCCAAAAATTTATTCGAAAAACGGGAAATTTTAAATCAGTTGACGAATATTAAAGCCAATTATAGTTTCTTAAATTAAAAATTCAGAAAAGCACTTAGTCATTAATTGGTACAATCTCATTGCGAAAGTGAATAGTTATTAATAATAATTAAAGGTCGTACTATATGCAAAAAAGAAACTGAAAATATGCGCATAAATATGCAGATGTTCTAGCCTAAATATGCACTTCCTTATGAAAAATATGCAGGTAAAAAAATACCAGGAATGTTAGAAAATGGAATACTGTAGAAGAAAATATTCTATTATATTTACTACGAGTTTATTTAGAACATTTTACAACATAATTAACTACGAAAACAATTTACAATCACATATTTCTCAAAGTTTTCAACAGAAAAATTGTGACTCTTGCCTGAAAACATGTATTTATATATTGAAAAGGTTTGATCTACGTCGCAGTTTGTTATAGGAGCATATTTAAAATTAGAAATTTCATCTATTGTCAACTCAATATTTTCTATTGAATCGCCACACAAGATTTTAGCAATGTCCTTCAGCTTTTTAAAACAATTATTTTTTTTTTATTACACTTAAAAATTTTTCAATCACGGACTGTCCCACTCCTCCTTTAACATCAAAACATGACTTTTCAAATTTGTTTATTATCTCAACGCTCCCGATTAGCGACATAAACTGTTTTTTCCAACTGCAATATAGAAGTGGAAATAAAACTGTAATTGGCTTTAATAAACGCCAGCTGTTGTGGTATTTCTTTACTCGAATACACCTCTTGGGCGTCTATTACAGATTGTGCATCCCTATCAAGATCCATAATAATTGTCTTTATTCCTTCATAATGATTTCCATGAAAACAAGCAACCTTCAACGAAGTTCTCCATCGTGTGATTATTGGTTGAGGAGGAAGCGGAAAACCAGGTAGATGTTGTTTGTAAAACTGAACTCGTCATGGGGCCTTTAAAAATACTTTCTTAACATTACTAATTAAAGTATTTACTAAGGGAAAATGGTTTCTGACTTCTTCTGCGTCCGTGCGCCAAGCAAGTTGTGTGAATTAAATTTGGGTAAAAGATTTTCAAGTTGGAAGCTGCCTTCACCATGTATGGCGCAGCATCCGTCAAAAACAATAGAATTTTCTCTGTTGGAATCGATTCCGGTAAGAAGAAAGTTGCCAGTTCTGATGTATTTTTGCAAAAATAACTTGACATTTAAATTGTTTAATTTATGTAGTGGAATATCTGCCGACACAAACATTTGACAAAAATCTTCATTAAATTGTTCTTGTTCCGATTTTTGCAAGTTGATGGCAAACATTTCGGCAATGTTTGCTGAATCTTCTTCGCCAATTTCATCTTTTTTAGTTTTGCAGCATCAGATGGAGTTTTCATATGTTTATCGACTTGGAACTTTCTCTCACTTGTAATCTGCAAAAAAAATATCACATCATCGACTGTTTTCTTATCAAATAAATGTTAGTAAAACATAAAGAATTAATTAAAAACTTAATTACTTAATTACTTAATTAATTATCATAATTAATTAAAAAATAATAAAATTGACGTACAAAATATAAAAATGATTAATCATTTTTATATTTTGTACGTCAATTTTATTATTTTTTAACTCTACATTTTTTACCCCAGAAGAAGCGACAAAGTGTTGCGAAATATAGGGTAATTTAATAAAGGAGTTTTTTAATTGACCGCTTACCCGAATTTTAATTAATTTTTGATATATATATATATATATATATATATATATATATATATAAATATAATATAATAACTTCGTGACCTTGGTATGATATGGTAAACCTAATCAGTAGGCGATTAAGGTCTGTATATTACTTCAAAATATATGTATTTAAAAAACTCTACATGTTTCGGCTGTATACGCCTTTTTCAAGAGAATACAAAATATGAATGACAGGATATAAATGTCAAGTAATTAAGTTGCTATGGTTTAAATTATTCAAAGATACATTCTAGTAATAATAATAAATCATGCCTTAGTATTCCAAAAAATAGATAACAAGGCGTGAAAATATGTGTTGTTCGCTGCTAGCAATTTGTGTCTCCTTCTGGGTATGAACTTGTGTGTTGGTTGCTGCTGGCAGCTTGTGTCTCTCTATGGGTGTGTGGTTTTGTGTGAGAGCGTAAGTGTAGGGTTTTGTATGTCGGTGCGTTCGTGCGTGTGTTTAGTGATCGGTCGCATGAATTTAGAGAGGTCGGATAACCAGCCGTTGCGTAGGGCCGCCAAACCTTTCCCGACAACTTCTTTACAATTCCGTGCAGTACTTCGACGGTCTGACCCCCGCCCCAACGAGGCAAGGCGCAGACAGGCGAAGCGCACCCTGTACGGGGTTGCTCATCGCAACTAAGGGAACACTCTTAGTGGCTACCTCGGTCGACGATGGTCACACTTATGCCATCTTAACGTTAAGATGGCATAAGTGTGACCATCGTCGACCGAGGTAGCCACTAAGAGTGTTCCCTTAGTTGCGATGAGCAACCCCGTACAGGGTGCGCTTCGCCTGTCTGCGCCTTGCCTCGTTGGGGCGGGGGTCAGACCGTCGAAGTACTGCACGCAATTGTAAAGAAGTTGTCGGGAAAGGGTTGGCGGCCCTACGCAACGGCTGGTTATCCGACCTCTCTAAATTCATGCGACCGATCACTAAACACACGCACGAACGCACCGACATACAAAACCCTACACTTACGCTCTCACACAAAACCACACACCCATAGAGTGACACAAGCTGCCAGCAGCAACCAACACACAAGTTCATACCCAGAAGGAGACACAAATTGCTAGCAGCGAACAACACATATTTTCACACCTTGTTATCTATTTTTTGGAATACTAAGGCATGATTTATTATTATTACTAGAATGTATCTTTGAATAATTTAAACCATAGCAACTTAATTACTTGACATTTATATCCTTTCATTCATATTTTGTATTCTCTTGAAAAAGGCGTATACAGCCGAAACATGTAGAGTTTTTTAAATACATATATTTTGAAGTAATATACAGACCTTTAATCGCCTACTGATTAGGTTTACCATATATATAAATTGTAGTGATTCAAGCCTACATAGGAGGATGCCTAGAACAAAAATATAGAGTTAAGATATTAATTGTTAATTTTTAGAATAAGTCATTGTCAGAACTGCATTTTTCTCATGCCAAATCAATAAAGTTAATACCGCGTTTTTAATTTATCAAATTTGTATAACACACTCATTGTATTGCTTGTAATCTATAACTATAATTATTTTCATTTACATATTTATGTCACCGAAGATATTTAACTTAATTGATTGGAATTATATGTCATATTATGGACATAGCTGTACTTTATTTTTGAATCAGATAAGGCGGGAATAATCCCTAATGTAATTAAGGTATTTTACGGAGATTTAACATTCAAAATATATTTTTAGAAATTGTAAAATTAAATTATCAATTTATATGAAATGTCAAAACGATTGGTAATAATAATTTTGATTTATCAATTAACGTAATTAAATACAAATAAATAAACATTCAAAATAGAAAGCCTGGAAAAAATCAACAAAAAAAAACAGAAGAGTGTGGGGAAATAAAAATGGAGATAACGCGTCGAATTCATATAAAATTAATGAAGCAAAAATTAAGTGAAAAACAGTAAATAAACTAGTGAATTCTCACCAAAATATATATTTTACAAGTTTCCTATCCACCAGAGATAGTTTTACGAAGTTTAACCAAACCTGGACCTGCCAAATCGCATATTAAAGAATATCCAGTTTCGAGGGGACGCTTAACCCGACAATAACGATACCAGCCTTTTCTACCACCTTTGAACCCGTTTTACCTGCCTATAAAGTCCTGAAATTCCATTGATCATCCTGGAGAAACCATCAACATCAATTTTGAGTATTTGTTTATATTTTATTTTACCTAAAACATAACCATAATTTTTTACACGTAAAGAATAATCGTTCATATTTCATATGGATACTAATATTGTTAGTATTTAGTTCATTTATAGTAATATAGGAAAAATACAGTTCTTTTCCGTTCTTTTAAAGCTAAATTACCTCAATCTAGTGTTTATTTGAGTTTTTGCTATTTCAAAGAGTATATTTAACCTTAATTTAACTATATCAGATCACGTGACTTTGCATGCATTTATTATTCTGTTATATCATATATTTAAACTTACCTGTTGCATTAAAATTCAGATTAAACTTGTGATTTCAACAGTTAATCCTCTTGTTTTATTATTGTTATTTATAACGGAAGGTTTTCCACTTCGAATAACTTGTATTAAAAGTTTATAACTATATTTGATCAACGTACCGAACTTACTAATTATACATACGTTAATCGTAATCAAAAAATACAAGAGCTAGCCGGTGCACTGAACAACACCAATAAAGTATTTAATAATAAGTATATCACACCAAGGAGATTAGTAAAAGTTAAGTATAAGTTGTTGTTTTTATAATATCCATGTTAAAATATATTGCACTTATGTCAACTGTATCAATGCAACGAAGCGCCATCTATATATATCATCTATAACTCCTTACGTGTATACTAAAATAATTGGTATTTTCAATATAATCAATTTATTTACTTTATTTTTCAAAAGAAAACCATATCTTTTGGTCCTATTATCTTAAGGACTCGTTGGAGTTGTTACAATATTAGCGCCGCAACGTGTCAGGCCATTAGAAAATATAAAAATTAACCTTTTATGCGCTTTTATCAGCGTTTGACTGTTACAATATATATATATATATATATATATATATATATATATATATATATATATAAAGATAGTTATTTCGTGACCTTTGTATGTTATGGTAAATTCAATTTGTTGGCAAATTAAGGTCTGGTTTTTCATTGAAATATATATATTTAAAACAACCCTACATGTTTCGACAAATGATGCTTTTATCAAGGAATATAAAATATTAATATACTGTCATTTATATTTTATATTCCTTGATAAAGGCATCATTTGCCGAAACATGTAGGGTTGTTTTAAATATATATATTTTAAAGTAAAACCAGACCTTAAATCCCCAACAAATTGAATTTACCATATATATATATATATATATATATATATATATATATATATATATATATATATATATATATATATGTAACAAGTAAACACTGTCTTAATAATGAACAAAGCTTTCCATCATTTGTTATTCAATCAGTGTCTTGTTGTTTCGGCGATTTGCCAATTAGCAGCCCTGAATGTTCTTAATAATTTCTGATAGCAAAGTTGTGAACGAATCTTATCAATAGGGGCGTACCGATGATTCTGTAGAAAGATGAAATATGTATCTACGTCTCTGGGGAGATACCTTCCCAAATATATGAACTTGCATTGTGTTCGTCTCACCCGATTTCTAATAATATTTTATATTTAAAAGGAAATTTGTTTTATACAAAATTGGTGAGTTTTCATCTACTCGAGTATGTTTCAAACCAAGTGTTATAGTTTGTTGAACAAAAATTATAACTTTAGTACGTATCTAAGTTTAAGTCCAAGCAGGACGTGTGGGACAATTAATGCTTTGGGGAATTGTGTACCAGCGGTGTTAATTTTCACCAGGGTTCACTTTAAGGAATGTATGTTGTAAAATGCTCTGCTAGGTACAGTTGGTGCTGCAACACCTTCGGAGTGGATAAGCTCGAAAATATTTATCTAGTGGGTGCATCATTTTATCGACCTTGTGTTAGTTACATAAAATTAAATCACATCCAATAATCATTTAATGTACTATCAGTTTTAACTTGTGTTTATATCGTGTTTTATCTCGGTAAGTTATCTTATTGTTTCTTGTTTTGCTTTTTCACTGTTATGCAATGTAATTTTCGAATTTTGACGAGATAGGAATGTGCCAAAGCCGTAGTCAGTGGCGGCTCTTGATGACGTACGATGTGCGCTGCTGCACGGATGAGACTGCTTCGTTTAAGCTCTCATATATACAGAGAAGCAAGTAACCGTACCGAAATCTTCCGAAATAGTTCGAAGTAGTCTCATCCGTGCAGCAGCGCACATCGTACGTCATCAAGAGCCGCCACTGGCCGTAGTGTTATTACAGGAAGACTGGAGGTATCGCCGAATAGGAGAAAGGTTCGCTGTGTCTCATACATCGATATCCTGAATGATGCAAAGGTATAGGGACACTGGTAACCATATCCGACGACCTGAACAAGGTAGACATCGTGCCACAACCCGTGTCCAGAATCGTTTTTTGAGACTTTCCGCTCTAAGACAACTATTCGTTACAAGCAGGTGTTTGCAATCTCAACTACAGGGAGGTCATGGTACTTGAATTAGCATAGAAAAAATTCGTAAACGTCTAAGATAAGCTAATTTGTAATGAGTAAGTTAGAAGCGACGCCACGGAAGGCCAGACCTTAACCAATAGAGCATGTTTAGGACATGCTTGGCAAACGCCTGTAAGATTATTCGAATCCAGCCAACAACCTGGAAGAGGTAGGGGGCCGCCTTGTGGAAATATGGATTGGATTGGATTTGACTACGAGTCGTCAATGTCAAGCCATTATTAGAATCAGAGGTGGAAATATTCGATACTGAGGCCATTTCTTTAAAAATCTTAATTAATAATTTTTCGATTTTTGTTTCATTGCTTGTCACTGTATTAATTTGTAAAGGCTAATTCACTAAAAGATTAAACAAAGTGTATTTATTAAAAGTTGTTAATTATCAAGGAATCGAATATACTTCTTTATCTAGTCATATACTATAGTTTTATAAAGGATTTCCTAATTTTTTTAAAATTTAATAAAATGTGCATGAACGTATATTTTCATCAGATAATCTAGATATAGAAATCAAAGACACAGTTATATACATATATTCAAATTGATGAACGTTTGTACGCCACTCAGTTTAATGTATGTACAAAAAAAATTTAAATTTCCATAATTATAATTTACGTACGACAATATTAAATCATTATCATGCGAAGACTGTAATTATAGTACTTTTGTTTTATGTCATTTAGCTTTATCTGAAATCGAATGATTTTATAATTTTAATAAATATTCATAGGGAAAAGGATCCTTTGAGTATCAAGAATATTCGTATAACTCATGTAGTTACATAAATAAGTTTAAACAAAAAATTCTGAACCAGGAAGAACAAATGATAATGATGTATGTCTTATAATCTTTTGAAATATTAATGGATATACATCTGTGTAATAATTAAATAATAATTAAAATCGACACCATCCTTAATATTACAGAAACTTGTATTCATGTCTAGAAAACGCCTACTAGATTTTATAGGTATTGAATTATTAATAGCATCTGTTAGGTAGTCGTATTTAGCTTGAATATGCTTGAATTCACTTGTCTTTGTAATGATAATTCATTGATAAATTAATAGAAAATTCTCTATCTATTTATATTTGCTGATTTTTGAGATATTGTTAAATTTAAAACTCAAGTTACATTTTCAGCCATGCTAGCGTTGTGTGAGTAACTTGATTTTCCGAATTGGTGACAGAAACAAGAAAAATCCATAACCGCGATATAGATTAATAAATTCTAAATACGTATTTCGGCAACTAAGGTGCCATCTTCAGAAGAAGCGTAGCGTCTTTGATTAAAACACAATCTTTGAAGATATGCTCTTCGCCTAATCGCCAGTTGGGTAACACTGCTGCTATTGTGCGCGCGCAGACGCGATGTTGGCGTAATAAATATGTCCGGAAAAAGATCGGTAGTCATAACGCATCATTCAAAATGGAGCCTCTATTTATTGTATATGCTTTTACTCAGTGGGGACGTCGTGGATTGACTAAACAGATGCTAAGTAACGCCACTTAGTTTTGCGTACCGAGGCTCGAGACTGAAAACTGAGAAAAGGATTGCGCGTTCGTAGGCGCATGCGCTTACAGGCTACTAAAAATAAAACTAAGCGACGAGCTAAACTATAGGAGGGGTACCTAAATTTAAAATAGGGGTACCTAAACCCAAATAGTTTCAAATGAAATAGACATGCAATATACATGTCTGTAAATGTACACATGGACATACACTTCGTATTTTCCAGCATTTACTTCTGCCTAAGACACGTGTTTCTGCCATCTACAATCAGGCGTCATCAGTTAGGCTAGTGAAGTAAGTAAAGCTTAAACAAATTTGTATAGCAAATTTTGTCCTATCAGGTGGCACCATACAATCTAGTGACATCTGACGGACAAAAATTGCCACTTTCGGCATAGTCTCTTTTGTCCGTTAGATGTCAATCACTAGATTATATGGTGCCACCTGATAGGACAAAATTTGCTATACCTTATAAGGCGATTTGCTTAAGCTTTACTTACTTCACTAGCCTAACTGATGACGCCTGATAGTAGATGACAGAAGCACGCGTCTTAGGCAGAAGTAAATGCTGGAAAATACGAGGTGTAGGTCCATGTGTACAGTTACAGACATGTATATTGCATGTCTGTTTCATTTGTAACAAATGCGTAACACGTGGTTAACGTATTGATATACTTAAACTTTCTTCCCAAAATAGTTTATTCGTAGATTGACAAACAAAAGAAAAACAAGATTAACAAAGTGGCTTTCAAGGCTCAAACGAATTCACCTAGTAATACAATGACAAATGAAAATGAACACTCGGTATATTATGACATTAAAATAATAATATAATTCAAAAAGTTTGCATGAAATTGTTTCAAGAGTAAAATAAAAATAAATTAAATTAAACTGCAGAATGCACCAAAAATATGACTAATTAAATATTCAAGCTATATCAAATCAACTTATACCTAACATAAAAAATCTACTTTTACCTGAGATCTGTAGCCGAACCTTACAACGGAATTAAACACAGTATATTATCTAAGCATTAGTAAAATGGTATCAAGAGAAATTAAGAATTAAAAAAAATATTATAATTTATCTAATTCTCTAGCACGCCTATGGTTTGCGTGGTAATTAGTCAATGCAATATATTTCGTTAGAATTACTTAATTATCAAAAAAAAATTAATTGTGTGAAATCAAGTCAATTAACAACCATTTATTTAATACAAAGGTATTTTTAATAATATAAAATATTATTAAAAATCTGGTGTGAAGAACACAAATGCAGGTTCACTATTAATATTTTTTGTGAACGTGTCCGAATATATCCTATCCCCAGAGACGTAGATACGTATTTCACCTTTCTACAGGCTCATCGGTACGCCCCTGCTGGAGAAAGGATATTCCCAGACACATTCACAAAAAAGAACCACATCGCCCTATCACCGTAATTATCTAGACCGGGCGCAGAAGTAAATTCGGCGCTGCCTGTTGTCAAACAGCCGAAGTACCTCGCATACCGTCCACATAATTAATGTGAAGTAACGACGCCCTTCCAAAGGTGGCACAGCCAATCTCTCTAGAAAACTGCATTTTGTTTGTGTCTTCACTCATACTACGGCTTAACCGCATGTGTAATGTATCAGAATAATTGAAACATACATGAGTAGGTAAACCTCACCAGTTTTGTATAATACTTATATTACAAAAGTGGTGGTGTTTACCTACTTATGTATGTTTCAATTATTCTGATACATTACACATGCGGTTAGTCCGTAGTATGATTGAAGACACGAACAAAATGCAGTTTTCTAGAGAGATTGGCTGTGCCACCTTTGGAAGGGCGTTGTTACTTCACATTAATTATGTGAACGGTATGCGAGGTACTTCGGCTGTCTGACAACAGGCAGCGCCGAATTTACTTCTGCGCCCGGTCTGGATAATTACGGTGATAGGGCGATGTGGTTCTTTTTTGTGAATGTGTCTGGGAATATCCTTTCTCCAGCAGGGGCGCACCGATGAGCCTATAGAAAGGCGAAATACGTATCTACGTCTCTGGGGATAGGATATATTCGGACACGTTCACAAAAAATATTAATAGTGAACCTGCATTTGTGTTCTTCACACCAGATTTTTAATAATATTTTATATTATTAAAAATACCTTTGTATTATACAAAACTGGTGGGGTTTACCTACTCATGTATGTTTCAATTATTCTGAACCATTTATTTAAATCCAAAATTATTTCAAAAATGAATTCTATAACAATTTATGTACGATAATTAATTTTAAAATCGTATAGTATCAAATAAAGTCTTTTAATTGAATATGTGAATTACGTGATAATTTAGCAAACTTCCAAATATAGATATATACAAAATTAACTAAGACTATATTACGTTTTAATTGGTATTGAAATCGTGATGAAGGCAATGTAAGAAAAGGAAGTAAAATTCATCGAGATTTAAGTGTCACAAAAAAAAAACAAGAGAATCTTGAAGAATACCTCTTCCGTCTGTGTGTGTGCGACGGAAATGGAGAGACTCTCAGCTGGCCCGTGTTTTCTTGTGGTATTAGATGTTCAGTCAGGTCAAGCTTGAGTTTCTGTCTCCCTCGTTGCGAAATATGTATATATCCTGTTTATCGTTGATATGTTGATTGTTGTCGCTTCTGCTCAAAACTAAAGTTATTCTAAACTGTTTCAGATTTTCAGTATTATCCATTTTAGTATTTTCGATAAATTGAATTTAATTTTCTGATAAAATGGTGTTGAGAGAATTAAAACATTCGCACTCATTCGAGCTTCTTTAGCACGGCTGCTATTTTTTCATGCACGTTAAAGATGATGATACCTGGGCCTTGTAAACACAGATTTAAATCATTTAATTTAGAAAATAATGTCGGCTAAGTATGCAAGTTTTTGCTGCCGAAGAATATCAGATACATAAGAGGACAAATGCAATAGACGGTCAAGAAAAATGCTTGAACTTCAGATTTCAATTCAAACAAGAGGGTCAAAACCATATCACGAGAAAGCCATATAACTTCTGTATGAAGTAAGTAAGTAAAGAAACGCGATTTTATAAAATTTACAATTTTTACAGCGTCGCTTAAAGTACTGGATAATTCTGCAAGAATTCTTACATGCCAGTATCGACTCAAGTTGAATAGCGAAATAATTTTTTAATTTTTAAAAGTTGACTTTCCACATCATTTGTTAAACTATTAATTCTCCGTGATACTGTGTTGTTTGATAAGGGAACAAGGTCAATTTTCTTTGACGCTTTTTCTCCAAGCAGACATACTCTTCGTGTTGTCTTTAGCGCACGGCCCAATCAAATTTTCTGTCACTGTATATGTTGTCCAGATCTTGCAATTCTGTAACTAACGAAATTTTAGTATTTTCGCATAAAGCTCTTGGAAAGGAAGAAACACTAGCCTGCTAATTTTCTTTTAAAATACTCAACACGTTTATTCTTGTAATCCGGATGTCTTGTTTCAAATTGTCTACGAAGAAGTGATGGTTTTAAGCTGCCGTTAGCCAGGACTTCATTACAGATTACACAAAGCCGTTTAGGTTCTGACTCCTCCCCGATAAATTAAAAACCCATTTGTAAATAGTCGCTGTCATATTTTCGTTTCTTTCTTTTTTTCTCAATCTCTTTACCTACTTTTTCTTTGCTTTCAGTCTGGCGAGACGGTAGCTCACTACTACTGCCACCATGGGTTGGTTCCAAATCAGCGATTGAAGTAGAAGAAGCAATTGATTGCTCGTCCAGCTTTTCGTCAGACTTGACTAAACTACCCGTTTTTAACAAACGAGCCACCATAACAATCACTAAACTGGTTTACACTACTAATACAATGCGATCATAAATGATTGAGGATAGTTTAAATTTACCACCATAGTTTTTAGTGTTTTAAATTTGGAGAGTGGCTATCATGCAAATATTACTATCAATTGTCAGTGTTGTACGTGAGTTGTGTTGTTGTGTGTTATTTGAGTTCGTTTATTATTTTTATTTGTACTTACTTCGTTCATCTACTAAAAATTGTTAATTTTAGAGCATTTTTCTAAAATTGTTTATTGTTTGCGTATGTTTACGAATTTATATCAAATGTGTTTATACATTTAAATCATGCTCATTTATAGGGCATCCTAGGAAAATGCCTTTCACGGCTGAACAAGATGTATTTATATTAAAAGCGCATTGCCGTAGTGGTGTTCGAAGAGAGGATGGAGAATTTTCGTACTCCTTATAATCCTGTATAGAGAAGTTCAGGGAAGAATATTCTGATTATGTTTTTTCTTACAAGATCTTTGCACAACATCAGTATAGAATTATAGATCGCTTTGAAAACAAAAATTGTAGTTGTAAAGGCAAGACAAGTGGACGACCATTAGTTCTAACAGAGGAAGTGGTTGATGATGCTAGACAACGGGTTGAGATGAGCTCCACGAAATCAATTCGAAAACTAGCTACTCAAACTGGTATGTAGATTTAATTAATCTTTATAATTTTGCTACATATTTTATTTTAGGTTTGTCGTATGGTTCTGACAGAAAAGCATTACAAATTTACATATGCATCCATATAAAGTGGCCGTTATACAACTGCTAGAGGTCGATTATGAACGCAGAGTTCAGTATTGTCACTGGTTTAATGACAATCTCAACGATGACATTTTGAACATTACATTTATGTCAGATGAAGCCTGGTTTTATTTGTCAGGGTATATTCATAGTCAAAGCCACAGTACGTGGGCAACGGAAAATCCGAAAAATTTCGTTGAAACAAGTTTGGATTCGTTAAAAATTGGAGTATGGGTAGCAATGTCATGGCGTCGTATAATTGGCCCAATATTTTTTTAATAATACCCTCACTGCGGAGAGATATCGTACACAAATATTTGACATCTTCAAACCGACTAATTAGTGGGGATCGTTGGCCATCACGCTCACCAGACTTAACTCCATTAGATTTCCACTTATGCGGTTATCTATAATCTAAAGTGTTTAGAAATCAGCACATAATCTAGAAGAATTACAAGCAGCCATTGCGGAAGAAATTAATAATATAGACCAAGAAACACTTCAACGGATATTTGCAAATATGAGGAGAAGTGAATATTTATGTTTAGATGCTTACGGCAGACATTTTGGACATATACTCCATATTTAACGATTAATAGTACCGCTAACAGTCCCATTTGAGACGCCACTGGAGAAATATCATAATAGTAAACACTCAGTACAACCATCTTTAGGAATAATTTGTATGGCGGCAAATTCAAACTATCCTCAATCATTTATAATCGCACTGGATTTATGTACACATTATGCATTGACTACTAACTAATTTATCATAAGTAAAAACACAAGAGCTTTTTTTTTATCGGATAAATTTCTCTTTGTAACGAAATTATTTTGCCAATCAGTAATTTGACGAGAAAAACTTACATGAAAAAATCGCGAGACCGAAAGGTCGGGCTATTTTTTCTAATGTAAGTTTTTCGAGCGAAATTACTGATTGGAAAAGTATTGAGTTAAAAAGAAATTTATCCGATTGAAAGAAAAGCTCGAGTGTTTTTTGGCAAGATAAATTAACGACATGAATAAAACTTTTTAAATTGTCTCCATATTGACGATTTTGTATTTCTTGTGTATTGCGGTATTGATCTTTTGACATTTGTTGAAATTTCCCCAAACCGACTCGTACATTTTACGTTCAACGATACTTAATAGTTATTACCTGTCAGCTGCCAAAATAAATTAAGTGATGCAGAGCTACTAGATATGTAACAGGAAGAAGCATTTTTATCGGAGGAAGAAGCATTTTTATCGGTGATAAAAAGCTACGTAGGTTTTTATCGCTGTCAAAGTGACAAAAATGTCACCCGAAATTGGACATTTTTATATAGGAGTTAATTTATCGGAGAAAAAAGCATTTTTATCGGTGATAAAAAGCTATGTAGGTTTTTATCGCTGTCAAAGTGACAAAAATGTCACCCGCAAATGGACATTTTTATATAGGAGTTAATTTATCTTTTTAAAAACATTCGAGGTTCTTAAGCCCATCGTACGATTAAGTTCGACACTATTCTTTCTTATATATGACGCGGCGTTTTTATATCAGCAGACGTTATTCTCGTTCTTTCGTGTGCATTCGGGAAAAGTCTTGCTGTCCGATTGCCGGCTCGTTCGAGAATGTACTCGCATCGCCAGCGGCGTAGCAACTTATCACATTACAGACTGTTGCCTGTTGCGATGTTTAACATTTAAAATTCCGCCATATCAATATTTTTTCGCAACCCCCTTTATAAAGCTCCCGAACCCCTGAGCTTTTGCGAACCACCGTTTGGGAAACGTTGGTATAGATCGTTGATAGCTTATATTATTATTTAATATATGTCATATGATTGAAATTTCGTATAGTCTAAAAGGAACTCTAACTAACACTGGCAGTTTTGACAAATAACTACATAAAAGTTTCAGCTGAGAAAGTAAGAAGTTTAATATTTTAAAAAAACACGTACAATATATGTTCAAAATGAGCTTCAACTTTTCGATACATAATGCCACTCTTCGCCTGATTTTGAAGTTATAGACCTTGTTTCGCGGAATTTATCAGTAGATTATTGAATCGTTTCCTACAAACTGACACGCGTTACTGTAAAATTTGGAAATTCGGTCCGAAATTCTTCCACACATGACTACAAAGAATATACCATTCGCCAACTTCTAGTTTTACACGATTTAGAAAGCAGCTTTCGACAAGTGTCAATCAATTAACACAATACATACAATGACAGTTGTATTGTATTTGTTATTCCTAATGTAATATTTTCGAAGGAACAATTTTATGGCTTTCTAGAGTATAAAAGATTTCAATGATATGGTATAATAGTAATATAGCAATCTTTATACTTACACACGTAGATATATAATTAAAATGCATAACGTCATCTATAAATGCGGCATATTTAAAAACACTTACCGAAACAGTAAAGAATTAGAAAGGATACACTTTGTTTACACGTCCTTTTGTTATTAATTGTGGCACATGAAAACAAACTTCAGCTGTTGATAAATGTACGAACGTTTGGCGAACGGTTAAAAAATAATAATTATTACTCATATCTGTCGCTTTCATAGAACTCCCACAATGACTATTATTAATGTATTTAGCTCCTAGTTACATACCTAGCTAAGGTATTGTGATCCGCAAGGTTTCTGTATTGCAACTTCATTTGTATTTAATAACAATAAATTATCGCAGCAAAAAAGTGCCATTGCATATATCATTTGTACGTAAAAATCTACCTCCTCAGCACGCATTGTATTAGCTGCCTTAAGAAACAGTAATGTGGAGAGCAGTTAGAAAATAGGTTTTCTTGAAAATGCTGAGGCGCATGATTTATAATTTTATTAGTTCAACCAGTTCAGAGCTGCACCTACGTATGATATTTTCCATTACATTTGAGGTATTCTTCGCCACACCATTATTAGTGTTGCCTGTATATACGCCGTTTAAATTATAAAAACTTATAACAATGTTAAACAAGGTAGCTATTTTAAGCAATATATAAATTTCGAAATAAAATGGAATTCCTAGCACTATTTAAATTTGTTACCGTAGAACGGTATATATGAAACGGTTTTTGAGTTATTTTTGTTCTAATTTTTTTTACGCAAGAGGATCAAATATGTTAACCATCAGAATTGATACCTTATTGTTAAAGGTATGTAATAAAGGGTACATGTAAATTGCCTGCCGAGATAATGAGTAACTATTAATAATAGTTAAACTGCCTCCCGCAACTTTTAGGTACCTGAGATATATGTGTAAATTGGGTCCCGGTCGATAAATAATAAATGAAATATGAAATAATTTTAAATATGTCTCTGTTTGTTTATCAGGCAACAACGAAAATATTAATGGAATATAATGTCCATTGGAATACCCATGAATAGTGAACAATTGACAAAAGAACTGGGCGCAACAATTAAAGGTACCGTCCAAATAAATTGGGGTCACCTTTTCAAAACACTGGATATTTGATTTACAACAAAAAACAACTATTTTGTCAATTTTACTATTAGTAAACATAAAAGGTTCACCTTTATAGGTTTCAATTGTGATCTCCTCCAGAATTCTGAAACAATCTTCAATGCTCTTCGGCAATGCAGGCTGCTCTTTCCGACGAGCGTTGTAAAGATTTCTTCTAATACAAGGTACATCAACCGTGGTAACCGTTGATGGAAGATTTTCTTGTAGTACGCGTCGTATAATTTTCGCAGGTTTTTCAGACATATCTTCGATAGCCTTCCTTTTACAGCACGTGTTAGCAATTTGACGATGTAATTTTTCTATCTCAGCGTCATGACTATGTTCCTGAATATGTTTTGTAACAACTATATTGTTGTCGACTTCGCCCAGGGTAAGAAGGAAAGATTTGCACGTTTTCTTTGTACAAGTCCACCGTTTTTCACCACTTTTTAAACATTTTTGGAAACCATATTTATACTTGTTTAAAAGTAATAACTGTTTTTCCCTTTCATTAAAAATAATACTGTGATTCATGTTGGAAAACTTTAAAAATCTTAACCAAATGAATTTAGAAATCTAACTGATAAATATTCTCCTATGAGTCCTTTTGATTTTGTTTGGTGGTCGAAGTTGCCTCCATTTCCACTCCAATTTCATTACCCAGGGTTGTGTATGTTTTGTGTTATTGTGTGTAGTTGTGTGTTTGTGTGTTACAATTGTTTATTCTATATAAATATTCTTCACCAACATGCTGTCTTATATACATAAGAAGACCGATAATAAGGTAATTAACAGATAATTACATCAGATCATTAAGATTAATCCTCTATGAAAAAGGCATTAGCAATAATATTAATAAGTAACTTAAAAATAATCCATCCTAAATGATTAGAAACGTTTGGGAGGCAATTTACCTAATTATAAGATGGATTAAATCCGACCCTTTCTCTTACTACCTGCGGGGAGGCAATTTACCAACACCCGTAATAAACACTAAAAATGTGAATTAGGATTAAAAACAAGCCCCTTTTTTTATTATTTACCATTTCATATAACCCGACATGTAGGATATAAGAAACGGTAAGATTTCTTGTGGTAAACATGATAATTTACTAGTCTTTTATATAGAATACTTAATAGACCGATATGAACACAACCAAACAAAAAAAAATAATAAAAATTGGCACATTGAATCCGGAGCAGAGAAGAAAATTACAAAGAAACGCCAAGATTTTCCAACTTTTTATTCAAAAAACATAGTGAAAAAGAACATTCTGTCAAAAAAAATAAAAAAGTGAACTTATTTTCGCAAGAAACAAAAATATGAACTCTGTTATAAAATAAGAACTTCAATAGGAACTGTAATAAAATGTGCATCTCACTTACAAAACACTTTCTGAAAGGTATAAATACCTCTGTTAACCTCTGGTTGCAACAATTTATGTTTAATTTGTTTAAAATTTATATCACTGATGTCAGGTGTATTGGGAAAAACAAATATATGTAAACAACTAATTTGAATACTTTTTTAATTAAGCTTTAAAATTGTCGCAACAAAACTTTTTTTGCATTAATTTTTTAATCCTTCATTATACACACAAAGTTTGCTATTATATAACGACCTTCCTTTAGATCATTTACACTTTCAACAAGCATTTTTGTTACAACGCTATTTTAATCGCTCAAATGATGGCTCTTTTCAACGTTCATTCCATCACCATTCTGATTATTTTCAATAGCATCGGTTTGATCTTCACTTCCGTCAGTCATTTTTGTCTTTTCCGTCACTCATGGATATGGACTTTCCAGGTACGACGTTTACACGTTTTTTTTCTAGTTATTGGGTTTTTGTCTTTAGCGTTTGTCAAATTTGTCGTAATTGTTGCAAGAAATTGAGCTGTTGTTATATTGTTAGCATTATTATCTTGTCTGGGCTGTATCTTACTCAAAACTCTATTAGTGTTACAACGAACAATACCAGTTGTTTCATGGTGTTAGCTAGAATATTATCATCTGACGACTTTATTAATTTTTTTAATAATTGTGATACCTCCTGTTTTGGAACTACACCTTTATTCTGTTGTTTCCAACTGGTTAAAATTTGTCTCCACTTTCGTTTTAGAGATCGAAGGGTTGACAGATATATGTGCTGTTTCTCGGGAGAAAGACGAAGAAAATATTCTCTTCTTCACAATGTTTGATAACTTTATAGGATAGGTGACTGCCTAAATTATCACAAATTATTACCATCCCCCCCCCCCCCTTTTTCGCAAATAGGATAAGGCAATTTTTTCGAACCAATCTTCGAAGGTGTCCGAGTCGAACCAACCCGATGGAGTTCTATTATATTGGGTATTTATTGGTCCTCCGTCAATCTAGCCTGGATATAAGTATGTAGCTTTGAATACTACGCAAATTGGAAGTAATGTACCGTCTGCCGCGATAGCGAACATCACTGAGGTGGAAGTTTTAGAGGAATCCATTATTTTGCTTGCGTATTTGGTACCTCTTTGCACAAAAATTTTTACCGAACCAGGATCTTCGGTTATATAGGTTTCATCATAGTTTATTACGTTCGCTGGAAAAATACCACTCACAGTTGTTTTTAGGTGATAAATTAACTCCTATATAAAAATGTGCATATGCGGGTGACATTTTTGTCACTTTGACAGCGATAAAAACCTACATAGCTTTTTATCACCGATAAAAATGCTTCTTCCTCCGATAAAAATGCTTCTTCCTGTTACATATCTAGTAGCCCTGCATCACTTAATTTATTTTGGCAGCTGACAGGTAATAACTATTAAGTATCGTTGAACGTAAAATACGAGTCGGTTTGGGGAAATTTCAACAAATATCAAAAGATCAATACTGCAAAACACAAGAAATACAAAATCGTCAATATGGAGACAATTTAAAAAGTTTTATTCATGTCGTTAATTTATCTTGCCAAAAAACACTCGAGCTTTTCTTTCAATCGGATAAATTTCTTTTTAACTCAATATTTTTCCAATCAGTAATTTCGCTCGAAAAACTTACATTAGAAAAAATCGCTCGACTATCGTCTCGCGATTTTTTCATGTAAGTTTTTCTCGTCAAATTACTGATTGGCAAAATAATTTCGTTACAAAGAGAAATTTATCCGATAAAAAAAAAGCTCTTGTGTTTTTACTTATGATAAATTAACTCCTATATAAAAATGTCCATATGCGGGTGACATTTTTGTCACTTTGACAGCGATAAAAACCTACATAGCTTTTTATCACCGATAAAAATGCTTCTTCCTCCGATAAAAATGCTTCTTCCTGTTACATATCTAGTAGCCCTGCATCACTTAATTTATTTTGGCAGCTGACAGGTAATAACTATTAAGTATCGTTGAACGTAAAATACGAGTCGGTTTGGGGAAATTTCAACAAATATCAAAAGATCAATACTGCAAAACACAAGAAATACAAAATCGTCAATATGGAGACAATTTAAAAAGTTTTATTCATGTCGTTAATTTATCTTGCCAAAAAACACTCGAGCTTTTCTTTCAATCGGATAAATTTCTTTTTAACTCAATATTTTTCCAATCAGTAATTTCGCTCGAAAAACTTACATTAGAAAAAATCGCTCGACTATCGTCTCGCGATTTTTTCATGTAAGTTTTTCTCGTCAAATTACTGATTGGCAAAATAATTTCGTTACAAAGAGAAATTTATCCGATAAAAAAAAAGCTCTTGTGTTTTTACTTATGATTAAAATAATCTTGTATGACTTCGGGCGATAGATCTGCCCGATTTTCTGAATTTCGGTGAGCAAGTTCTGGATGTGGCAGCATGAAGTTGTGACACCAGTACTTCCCTGGTCGATTGTCATTAAAAGCGGAAAGATTTACTCCTCTGCGATTGAAGTACTGTTGTACAAAATCTTGTAATACCGATTCAGTAAATGGGAATAGAAATTCTGCCGCCGTATTGATGGTTTGACTAATTATAATTTCTTCTGCTATGGAAATTGCCTGAGGTTTTCCCAAGTTATCGCCATGCATTTCTCTGTATTTTTTATATAGTGTCGCCTTTGGGACGTCATGTCGCGTGGCTGCTTGCCCAAACGATAGGCCCCCATCTACAACTGCTGCCAAGGCTTCTTCCACTGATTCAGGGAGGTAATTTTGTCGGTAAGTAAGCACATTTCCACCTTTTATCTAAATCATGTTAGTTGCAGCTTTATTTTTAGATTAGGCACGTAGCCAACATTATTTAGAAATATTAATTCCAAAGAACTATGCTAACTTTTATAGTAAAAGAGCTATATGGAAGTTTCTTCGATATTCACGAAAAATCATAAAATGTGTAACGTAATTAATAGAGCAGACCAATTTCCGTGCGCGCCATGTGCGCCGATGTGAGGATGATTGTATTGCATCAGAACTAATAAAAAGCATTCAGTATGTGTTTGGTACTTGCTTAGACTGTATGTAAGTGTAAGCATACGTAATAAAATGTCGTCGACACATAAATCGAGAAAACGACAGTTGTAAGACGAAGTGAATAAGTGTATTATGGATTACCCGGACTTAATATACGATGGCTCAAAAATTAAATGTTTACTGTGCAATACATATCTAATGTGTTGGTTAAAAACACATTGTAAAGAACACGTAACCAGTTCGAAGCACAATAATAACAAAATTAATCGACAACAGTTTATTCATGAACTATGTGTAACTATGATTGTGTGTACACTGCCGTTTACCTTGTTAAGTAATGATTCATTTACTTCATTTTGGAATAAATACCCGAATCAAACATTACCGAGCACGACAACGTTACGAAGGAATTTACCATCGGTGCGTAAACAGGTTGAAAATAAAATCAAAGCCGAATTGAAAAATAAAAAACTGTGGTTATGTGTTGACGAAACAACTGGCAGCAAAAAACAGTCTGTAGTTAATGTGATGGCGCGTAATATGGAACCACATCAACGAACGTCTTCAATTTTATTAGCATCCAGACGATTAGAACAATGTAATGCCGAAAAAATTGGTGGTATTAGATACTTTGGAAAAATTTAAACTTTCGAAAGACCAAGTATTAATGTTTATGACCGATGGTGCCGCAACCATGTGTTCTGTAGCCCGGTTTCTTAGAAAATATTGTCCTAACTTATAAAATATTATTAAAAATCTGGTGTGAAGAACACAAATACAGGTTCACTATTAATATTTTTTGTGAACGTGTCCGAATATATCCCATTCCCAGAGACGTAGATACGTATTTCACCTTTCTACAGGCTCATCGGTACGCCCCTGCTGGAGAAACGATATTCCCAGACACATTCACAAAAAGAACCACATCGCCCTATCACCGTAATTATCCAGACCGGGCGCAGAAGTAAATTCGGCGCTGCCTGTTGTCAGACAGCCGAAGTACCTCGCCCCGTTCACATAACCAATGTGAAGTAACGACGCCCTTCCAAAGGTGGCACAGCCAATCTCTCTAGAAAACTGCATTTTGTTTGTGTCTTCATTCATACTACGGCTAACCGCATGTGTAATGTATCAGAATAATTGAAACATACATGAGTAGGTAAACCCCACCAGTTTTGTATAATACAAAGGTATTTTTAATAATATAAAATATTATTAAAAATCTGGTGTGAAGAACACAAATACAGGTTCATTATTAATATTTTTTGTGAACGTGTCCGAATATATCCCATCCCCAGAGACGTAGATACGTATTTCACCTTTCTACAGGCTCATCGGTACGCCCCTGCTGGAGGGGGCGAGGTACTTCGGCTGTCTGACAACAGGCAGCACCGAATTTACTTCTGCGCCCGGTCTGGATAATTACGGTGATAGGGCGATGTGGTTCTTTCTTGTGAATGTGTCTGGGAATTTCTCCAGCAGGGGCGTACCGATGAGCCTGTAGAAAGGTGAAATACGTATCTTCGTCCCTGAGGATGGGATATATTCGGACACGTTCACAAAAAATATTAATAGTGAACCTGTATTTGTGTTCTTCACACCAGATTTTTAATAATATTTTATATTATTAAAAATACCTTTGTATTATACAAAACTGGTGGGGTTTACCTACTCATGTATGTTTCAATTATTCTGATACATTACACATGCGGTTAGGCGTAGTATGAAAGAAGACACAAACAAAATGCAGTTTTCTAGAGAGATTGGCTGTGCCACCTTTGGAAGGGCGTCGTTACTTCACATTGGTTATGTGGACGGGGTGAGGTACTTCGGCTGTCCGACAACAGGCAGCGCCGAATTTACTTCTGCGCCCGGTCTGGATAATTACGGTGATAGGGCGATGTGGTTCTTTTTTGTGAATGTGTCTGGGAATATCCTTTCTCCAGCAGGGCCGTACCGATGAACCTGTAGAAAGGTGAAATACGTATCTACGTCTCTGGGGATGGGATATATTCGGACACGTTCACAAAAAATATTAATAGTGAACCTGTATTTGTGTTCTTCACACCAGATTTTTAATAATATTTTATATTATTAAAAATACCTTTGTATTATACAAAACTGGTGGGGTTTACCTACTCATGTATGTTTCAATTATTCTCATACTAAGTAAGAGTAAATACATCTTCTCCAGAACTAATATTACATGGTTTATGAAACATATCACACATCCTGATTGTTGACCATTCATATCCAGAGTTAAAATGATAGTAGTTGTTCCATATGCTATATTGCGGGAATATTGTGGGTTTGTCGTAGTAACTTCTAAAAGGCAGATGGTTACATGTATTCCGGAATAACGTCCATAAATTTAACTGAATAGTTAGGTTCATAAATACTTGTTGAGCGTGTAAAATAGAAACAGCATCATTCGGATCCAGTAGCTGTATTATACTTTTAATATCGTCAAAGTGCATGTGATAATAGGATGCTGCATTTATCCGTGTACCCTAGCGCGTTATAACAGGAGTAGATAAGCTATGCCGGTTCTAAAACAAAATCCCATGTATTTTCTTATGGAGGTTCATTTTGCATTTTTTCAATTTGGACATATTGATACGGGACAGCCTGTATATACATTCTTTATTTGTTTCAAAGTTACAGATCTACGAATGTGATTGTCAGATCATGAAAAAAGTCTTTTAGAGGATGCCCCACTGAATGTTTGGGGGGTGAGTTTTACACAGGGGTGAGAAGCCTGCAAGGTGGTTGTCAAGGGCCGCTGCAGTGTTGAAAATAACGTCAAAACGGCTCTAACTGCAAGGGGTAGCGAGATACCGCCCCTACTTAGGGATGACTCATGTTCGGTTATAGTTTCATACGCGGCCACCGCGAGAACTGAGAGAGCGCTGAATCAAATTCAAGGTCATAGACCCTGCAAGGTCATTGACCTTCAATCAACTCAATGACGTCACAACCCAACCCAATGACGTCATACTTACATAACAATGACGTCACAACCCAACCCAATGACGTAATACTTACGTAACAACCTCCTCCGCATTGATATACGAGGTTCAGTCAAAAACAATGGTGTCATAACACACATACAGGTAGCAGTTAGCAGGTAGCAGGTAGCAGGTGACAGGTGGCAGGTAGCAGGTAGCAGGTAGCAGGTAGCAGGTAGCAGGTAGCAGTTAGCAGGTATCAGGTAGCAGGTATCAGTTAGCAGGTAGCAGGTAGCAGGTATCAGGTAGCAGGTAGCAGGTATCAGGTAGCAGGTAGCAGGTAGCAGGTAGCAGGTAGCAGGTAGCAGGTAGCAGGTATCAGGTAGCAGCTAGCAGGTAGCAGGTATCAGGTAGCAGGTAGCAGGTAGCAGGTATCAGGTATCAGGTAGCAGTTAGCAGTTAGCAGTTAGCAGGTAGCAGGTATCAGGTAGCAGGTAGCAGGTATCAGGTATCAGGTAGCAGGTAGCAGTTAGCAGGTATCAGTTAGCAGGTAGCAGGTAGCAGGTAGCAGGTAGCAGTTAGCAGGTATCAGGTAGCAGGTATCAGTTAGCAGGTAGCAGGTAGCAGGTAGCAGTTAGCAGGTAGCAGGTAGCAGGTAGCAGGTGGCAGGTGGCAGGTAGCAGGTAGCAGGTAGCAGTTAGCAGGTAGCAGTTAGCAGGTAGCAGGTAGCAGTTAGCAGGTAGCAGGTATCAGGTAGCAGGTATCAGTTAGCAGGTAGCAGGTAGCAGCTAGCAGGTAGCAGGTATCAGGTAGCAGGTAGCAGGTATCAGGTATCAGGTAGCAGTTAGCAGTTAGCAGTTAGCAGGTAGCAGGTATCAGGTATCAGGTATCAGGTATCAGGTAGCAGTTAGCAGGTAGCAGGTATCAGGTAGCAGGTAGCAGGTAGCAGGTATCAGGTAGCAGGTAGCAGTTAGCAGGTATCAGGTATCAGGTAGCAGGTAGCAGATAGCAGGTAGCAGTTAGCAGGTATCAGGTATCAGTTAGCAGGTAGCAGGTAGCAGGTATCAGGTAGCAGGTAGCATGTAGCAGGTATCAGGTAGCAGGTAGCAGGTAGCAGGTAGCAGGTAGCAGGTAGCAGGTAGCAGGTATCAGGTAGCAGCTAGCAGGTAGCAGGTATCAGGTAGCAGGTAGCAGGTATCAGGTAGCAGGTAGCAGTTAGCAGGTAGCAGGTAGCAGGTATCAGGTAGCAGTTAGCAGGTATCAGGTATCAGGTAGCAGGTAGCAGGTAGCAGGTAGCAGTTAGCAGGTAGCAGGTATCAGGTAGCAGGTATCAGGTAGCAGGTAGCAGTTAGCAGGTAGCAGGTAGCAGGTAGCAGGTAGCAGGTATCAGGTAGCAGGTAGCAGGTATCAGGTAGCAGGTAGCAGGTAGCAGGTAGCAGGTAGCAGTAGCAGGTAGCAGGTAGCACAATTAATAATATTTCACAATATTATAATTACCGTTAAATTGATAATCGCGAAACAAGATTTTACATGAATTTTTAGCAGCTCAGTTAATTATATATCTGAAACGCTACAATAATACGTAACAACCTCCTCCTCCACCTCCACCTCCACGCTGATATATAAAGTTCAATCAAGAAAAACAAAATGGCGGAAGGAGCTCGGAACACGGACAAGTCTACCGTCAAGTAATTTATAGTCATAATGACCCCTTGAAATTCAAAGGCGCTACACAGAGGCTCAAGGTAGACGGCTCTTCCTGTTAGGAAGATTTCATATGGAGTTAGCTCTTAAAAGCAATAAAGCTTCCCCAACGTCAGTAGGTTTCTGCCGAAACATTAGGGTGTCGAATGTCTCTTTGGACCGAGCACCACAGCTAATAGACTGCCTAACGTATTTGGGTAAACTCCTGAAATGACCTGTCTCTTCAACTGATAAGTAGGAAGATATAAATTCACATGTTAACGTAAATAAATATATAAAAAAGTGTATGAATAAATTATGTTAACGTAAAGTATTGATGCTAAATATAACCCCGAAAGGGTTGAGGTGTCTGCAAGGAGATACTAACTATGAAGCACCCTCCGAAACATAACCACACACGCCCCACCGAAACATAACCTGACAATTTAATAAAAAAACATGCGTGCACTTAACAAAAAAAAACATAGCCACACAGTAAGTTTGAAAAGCAAAAAAGAAAAAATACTTACAAGATGGAGGCCCCTCGGAGGCCGTCAGAAGCAAACACCACACACACCCCTCGAGCCCCCTTGTGAGACCCTCTGAAGCACCCTCCGAAACATAACCGCACACGCCCGGACCTCCCTCCCCCCCGTAACATCACAATTGAATAAAAACACGTGAGCACTAGACGAAGGTTTCATATATACTAACTCATATAATATCTTAAGCAGTAATTAAACTATCCCCTCTCCCCATATGTTTTTTCTAGAACAATTAAATTTCATAATAAAAAATGCAGACTGTAGTGTAACATGATACCTGATGTTATTCGAAGTTAAAGTCACGTCCGGCGTTCTGTAGCTATGCTTTTTTTTTAAATTGCTAACTAGTGTAATATAATACCTGATATTATTTGAGATTAAAAAATTTGATTTTAAATAATTGATATCTATAATCAAATATAATTTTCTATGTTAATAGCAAATTTATGGAATACTTTTTAATATAAAATGTATATATTTATCACCATAAAAACAATGGTAAGAATGTATTATTATAAAATAGATAAGATACTTAGTCATATTTACAGAAAATGTATCAATTTGATTGAAATGTTACTTTTAAAATTAAGTAATTGAAGCTTAAATATTATAATAAAATAGAAAAGTGCGATATTTGTTTTATATCTTTTTTATATAGTCTGTAGCAGTATTTAATAAAATATATATATATCACCATAAAAACAATGTTAAGAATGTATTATTATAAAATAGATGAGATACTTAGGCATATTTACAGAAAAAAATGTAACAATTTGATTGAAATGTTGCTTTTAATCGGAAAATGCTGATCATACAAATCACAATAATAAAATTTTGGTAATAATCGAAGAGTTAAGAGAGACCGGCATAATTATATAACGTTCACATATATTTTCAAATATAATTTTCTATGTTAATAGCAAATTTATTGAATACTTTTTAATATAAAATGTATATATATATCACCATAAAAACAATGGTAAGAATGTATTATTATAAAATAGATAAGATACTTAGTCATATTTACAGAAAATGTATCAATTTGATTGAAATGTTACTTTTAAAATTAAGTAATTGAAGCTTAAATATTATAATAAAATAGAAAAGTGCTATATTTGTTTTATATCTTTTTTATATAGTCTGTAGCAGTATTTAATAATATATATATATATATATATATATATATCACCATAAAAACAATGTTAAGAATGTATTATTATAAAATAGATGAGATACTTAGGCATATTTACAGAAAAAATGTAACAATTTGATTGAAATGTTGCTTTTAATAGGAAAATGCTGATCATACAAATCACAATAATAAAATTTTGGCAATAATCGAAGAGTTAAGAGAGACCGGCATACTTATATAACGTTCACATATATTTTCAAATATAATTTTCTATGTTAATAGCAAATTCATGGAATACCTTTTGAATCTTTGTTTTATAATGACAATCTAAGAAAAATTAATGGATATTTGAAAAAAAACACATTACTTAGAAATAATCTTTCCAATAGAATAAACCCTGTTAAATTTGTACAATATGAAACAAACATGTAAATAATTTACATATCTGTAACTATGCACATGGACAATACACCTCGTATTTTCAGCAATTACTTCTGCTTAATACATATGTTTCTGCCAATATAGGCGTCCTCAGCTAAGCTAGTGAAGCAATTTATACAAATTAATACAAACCTGTTATAAACAACTGGTTTGTATCTGTATTTAAATTTACTGAAATAGCCCGCAAAGATCAAGCAAGTTCCGTCCTATAAGAAGACAACTATTTAATAATTGACATCTTACGGGCGAAAGATACATTGTCCGGAGGGCTACCTATCGTTCGAACAGCTATGCTGCTACGGGAAACGATAAAATACGTATGTAGATGTAGTCAATTAACAACCTGCCAGATGGCGGTATATACGAAAAGGTTTTGTTTAAGTATAACAATACGTTAAGCACGTATAAAGCGTTTGTACAATATGAAACAAACATGTAAATAATTTACATATCTGTAACTATGCACATGGACAATACACCTCGTATTTTCAGCAATTACTTCTGCTTAATACATATGTTTCTGCCAATATAGGCGTCCTCAGCTAAGCTAGTGAAGCAATTTATACAAATTAATACAAACCTGTTATAAACAACTGGTTTGTATCTGTATTTAAATTTACTGAAATAGCCCGCAAAGATCAAGCAAGTTCCGTCCTATAAGAAGACAACTATTTAATAATTGACATCTTACAGGTTTGTATTAATTTGTATAAATTGCTTCACTAGCTTAGCTGAGGACGCCTATATTGGCAGAAACATATGTATTAAGCAGAAGTAATTGCTGAAAATACGAGGTGTATTGTCCATGTGCATAGTTACAGATATGTAAATTATTTACATGTTTGTTTCATATTGTACAAACGCTTTATACGTGCTTAACGTATTGTTATACTTAAACAAAACCTTTTCGTATATACCGCCATCTGGCAGGTTGTTAATGGACTACATCTACATACGTATTTTATCGTTTCCCGTAGCAGCATAGCTGTTCGAACGATAGGTAGCCCTCCGGACAATGTATCTTTCGCCCGTAAGATGTCAATTATTAAATAGTTGTCTTCTTATAGAACGGAACTTGCTTGATCTTTGCGGGCTATTTCAGTAAATTTAAATACAGATACAAACCAGTTGTTTATAACAGGTTTGTATTAATTTGTATAAATTGCTTCACTAGCTTAGCTGAGGACGCCTATATTGGCAGAAACATATGTATTAAGCAGAAGTAATTGCTGAAAATACGAGGTGTATTGTCCATGTGCATAGTTACAGATATGTAAATTATTTACATGTTTGTTTCATATTGTACAAACGCTTTATACGTGCTTAACGTATTGTTATACTTAAACAAAACCTTTTCGTATATACCGCCATCTGGCAGGTTGTTAATGGACTACATCTACATACGTATTTTATCGTTTCCCGTAGCAGCATAGCTGTTCGAACGATAGGTAGCCCTCCGGACAATGTATCTTTCGCCCGTAAGATGTCAATTATTAAATAGTTGTCTTCTTATAGGACGGAACTTGCTTGATCTTTGCGGGCTATTTCAGTAAATTTAAATACAGATACAAACCAGTTGTTTATAACAGGTTTGTATTAATTTGTATAAATTGCTTCACTAGCTTAGCTGAGGACGCCTATATTGGCAGAAACATATGTATTAAGCAGAAGTAATTGCTGAAAATACGAGGTGTATTGTCCATGTGCATAGTTACAGATATGTAAATTATTTACATGTTTGTTTCATATTGTACAAACGCTTTATACGTGCTTAACGTATTGTTATACTTAAACAAAACCTTTTCGTATATACCGCCATCTGGCAGGTTGTTAATGGACTACATCTACATACGTATTTTATCGTTTCCCGTGGCAGCATAGCTGTTCGAACGATAGGTAGCCCTCCGGACAATGTATCTTTCGCCCGTAAGATGTCAATTATTAAATAGTTGTCTTCTTATAGAACGGAACTTGCTTGATCTTTGCGGGCTATTTCAGTAAATTTAAATACAGATACAAACCAGTTGTTTATAACAGGTTTGTATTAATTTGTATAAATTGCTTCACTAGCTTAGCTGAGGACGCCTATATTGGCAGAAACATATGTATTAAGCAGAAGTAATTGCTGAAAATACGAGGTGTATTGTCCATGTGCATAGTTACAGATATGTAAATTATTTACATGTTTGTTTCATATTGTACAAACGCTTTATACGTGCTTAACGTATTGTTATACTTAAACAAAATCTTTTCGTATATACCGCCATCTGGCAGGTTGTTAATGGACTACATCTACATACGTATTTTATCGTTTCCCGTAGCAGCATAGCTGTTCGAACGATAGGTAGCCCTCCGGACAATGTATCTTTCGCCCGTAAGATGTCAATTATTAAATAGTTGTCTTCTTATAGGACGGAACTTGCTTGATCTTTGCGGGCTATTTCAGTAAATTTAAATACAGATACAAACCAGTTGTTTATAACAGGTTTGTATTAATTTGTATAAATTGCTTCACTAGCTTAGCTGAGGACGCCTATATTGGCAGAAACATATGTATTAAGCAGAAGTAATTGCTGAAAATACGAGGTGTATTGTCCATGTGCATAGTTACAGATATGTACATTATTTACATGTTTGTTTCATATTGTACAAACGCTTTATACGTGCTTAACGTATTGTTATACTTAAACAAAACCTTTTCGTATATACCGCCATCTGGCAGGTTGTTAATGGACTACATCTACATACGTATTTTATCGTTTCCCGTAGCAGCATAGCTGTTCGAACGATAGGTAGCCCTCCGGACAATGTATCTTTCGCCCGTAAGATGTCAATTATTAAATAGTTGTCTTCTTATAGGACGGAACTTGCTTGATCTTTGCGGGCTTTTTCAGTAAATTTAAATACAGATACAAACCAGTTGTTTATAACAGGTTTGTGTTAATTTGTATAAATTGCTTCACTAGCTTAGCTGAGGACGCCTATATTGGCAGAAACATATGTATTAAGCAGAAGTAATTGCTGAAAATACGAGGTGTATTGTCCATGTGCATAGTTACAGATATGTAAATTATTTACATGTTTGTTTCATATTGTACAAACGCTTTATACGTGCTTAACGTATTGTTATACTTAAACAAAACCTTTCCTGTTAAATTTGCAAAAAAAGTCTGTTAATATATAAATATATAGATAATTATTATTTAAAACGCTGCTATTTATATCTAGATGTAATCAACTTGGAATAATATACCCATTTTTAGTTAAACTTGAATAAAACATCTATTAAAAATTTAGAAATACCTTCAATTGTAAAAATAATCGTTATATATTAGCTGATATTTGAAAAACACATTACTTAGAAATAATCTTTTCAATAGAATAAAACCCTGTATATTAAATTCGTATGTTATTACATGCTTTAATAAAATAAAACCTAATTTTATTGTTAATATAAATATTACATGCTTTTATGTTTTTAAAAATCATAGAAATAGTCATAAATTTTACAAATCTATATACCTCTAATAGTATTTCTAACAACGAAATTTTGTATTCTTCCTCATGTAATACTTAAAATATATTAAAATAATTTTTTTAAATTGCTGACTAGTGTAATATGATTCCTGATTTTATTTTTGAGATTAAAAAAATTGCTGCCTGTGGTGTAATATGATACTTGATGATTACGATGTAAAAGAAATAATTTTTTTGCTTATTTCGCTTTTAATATAATTGATATACGAGGTTCAATCAAAAAGAAAAAAGTGTTAATATATTTTCGAACCAAAATTATGATCTTATACAAAATATTTGCAAATAATGCAATTGTTTTTTTATTATAAACATATATATATATAAATATAAGACAGCTTGCTAAAAACGTGTACGTGCGCAGACATACAGAAACAATATATAATTACATGCGGGGATTATAATTAAAGCAGATTTTACGTAATTGGAGTATAGTACAATTTACTTCTTCATGATAAAAAAACACTTAAAAATATTATTTTATTGAATATTATAGGCCATAGGGCATCAGAAAATTTATTTTATTATCAAAGCCGCATCACCGTTTACTAAAAATAAAATCATGATTGACATAAACGTTGTAAATAGCATATGTAACTAATAAAATTTTCTAATGACCCACGAATTATGATTAAAGGTAATAGTAGGTATATACATCTTTGTTTCTAACTATATATGGAGTATATAATATGTTTCTTGTTTAATATGATTGATTATATAATACTAGTTATACCTCTACTAGTTTTTCTAATAACGAAATTTTATATTCTTCATCATTTAATACTTTAAATATATTAAAATAATGAATTTATCATTCTTTACTAAATTTTTGAATTTCTCAATCAAAATTTACATGTTAACAATTTTTTCGAATAAAAATCACGTGTATTTAAACTTAAATAAAACATCTATTGAAGATAGAAATACCTTGTTACAGTAAACAATATATTATTTTCCAATCATTTGCGACAGTGAAATTAAATCACCGAGAAAAAACTTGTTCTATCATGTTTAAAAAAAAATACACATTACTTGGAAATAATCTTTTCCAATAGAATAAACCCTGTATAAGCAATTCATATGTTTTTACATGCCTTAATAAAATAACACTGTAAAACCAGCAAAAAAAAAAATATTATAAAAACTATTTAAAAATTGTCGTTCCCGATGAATCCTTAACTATTGATGAGATAAAATAATGTTAATAACGTAATTATCTGTCACATTTGTGATTTGTCATTAAATGGAGATAAAGTGTCAGATCACTGTCATTTAACGGAGAAATTCAGGGGTGCCGTGCATTCAAATTATAATCTAAATTTCAAAATTCCAAATATTACACCCTTGTTTCTTAAAGAAAAAATATATTAGTTTTACGAAAAAAGTTTTAAAAGAACATAGATACTAATATTTCACATATCTTAACAATACGGGTTTAAAATATTTAATTATAAATCTTGACTAACTTACTATTATCCATATATCGGTTACATTGTTCTAACACATCCATCAGCAGCTCTCCTACACCACAGTATTTACTATTTAGTTATGCAAATGCAGTTATAAATAAACAAGTTTTATCCCAAACAAAAAAAGACTTAAATCATCACCAGCCATATATAAAAATAAATATTAAAATTTTTATCACCCGAATCAAATTTAGGAACTATCACGCTAAGTTAATATAATAAAAGAATCGAAATTGCTTTAGGGAAGTTTAATTAGGCTAGTATAGTATGTAAACACATTCCTCATCATATTGCTTTGTCATCATATTTTTTATATTAAAAGCGAAATAAGCAAAAAAAATTTATTTCTTTTACATCGTAATCATATTACACCAGATGTGATTCGCTTAGTAACAGACATGCGTCGTCATTATTTTAATGTTGACGCATGTCTTTTTTATTTTCATATGCCGTATGTAATTTAATTTGCATAGTAAGTAAATTTTTATTTTCATACGGGGTGTTGTAGTTTAAACAGTTATGTTTGTTAACAGTCTCGATTTGCCAGTTAGAGAGTTATCATGGTAAAGAAAAATAAAATATTGAAGCGTACGGAGATTAAAAAAAAAATCTCCAAACGAAAAACTTACACAAGAAATTATTAATATTGCCGATTAGCAGGTAGCAGGTAGCAGGTATAAACTCAGCAAATTTGTTATTCGAATCGAATACCTGCTACCTGCTACCTGCTACTTGCTACCTGCTACCTGCAGGCCATGCTTTTAAATCTTTGTTTTATAGTGACAATCTAAGAAAAAGGTGTTTAAATTAAATTATTTTTTATTTATAACTTGTATAATAATATTCATTTCCATTACTTATATATACATATTGTTAAAATTTTTTATTTTTTTGTTGAAAACATACTACGTAGAAATCATCTTTCCAATTGAATAAACCCTTATATTCATGTGTAGTTCAACTGGTAGATTGTTAATAATAGAATTATTTTACATATCTGTATACCTCTAATAGTATTTCTAATAACGAAATTTTATATTCTTCATCATTTAATACTTTAAATATATTAAAATAATGAATTTATCATTCTTTACTAAATTTTGAATTTCTCAATCAAAATTTACATGTTAACAATTTTTTCGAATAAAAATCACGTGTATTTAAACTTAAATAAAACATCTATTGAAAATAGAAATACCTTGTTAAAGTAAACAATATATTATTTTCCCATCATTTGCGACAGTGAAATTAAATCACCGAGAAAAAACTTGTTCTATCATGTTTAAAAAAATACACATTACTTGGAAATAATCTTTCCAATAGAATAAACCCTGTATATGCAATTCATATGTTTTTACATGCCTTAATAAAACTGTAAAATCAGCAAAAAAAAATAAAAAAATTATGAAAAGTTTCACATGTTGCGGTGTCGGATTTCGATATTCAGCGTATTATATTTTTTTTAAATTGTAAAAAGTCTGTTAATATATAAATATAGATAATTCTTATTGGAAACGCTGTTATTTATATCGATTTTAAGTGTATCTTGAAACCAATACACTCTTGCAACAGTGATCCGGCTATTCTGTATACGAGGCCTACTCATAAAAACTATTTAAAAATTGTCGTTCCCGATGAATCCTTAACTATTGATGAGATAAAATAATGTTAATAACGCAATTATCTGTCACATTTGTGACAGGTAGCAGGTAGCAGGTTGCAGGTTGCAACCCTCTGACGTTATAGGTACATAATTCACTGAGATTATGAAACTACGCAGTTAATTATGTACCTGAAACGTCCCAGGGACACGTAACAACCTCCTCCTCCTCCTCCTCCTCACCGATATATGAAGCTCAATCAAGAAAATACAAAATGACGGAAGGAGGAGTTAAGCAAAAATGAATCATGCCAAAAGGACATTAGAAAACAAAATGGCGGATGGAGGTAAGTTTGAAAAGCAAAAAAAGAAAAAAATACTTACAAGATGGCAGGCCCCCTTGTGGGGCCCTCTGAAACATAACCACACACCCCCTAGTAGGGCCACCGAAACATAACCTCACAATAAAAACATAACCTCACAATAAAACACAACCGCACTCGTTGAAAGCTAGATGAACACTGAAGGAAGTTACATCCGGCGCGCTATATAATTAAGATAACAATTAAAATGCGCAATACATTATTTTCTAAAACCAGCTTTAGGAAATTATTACGTCATATTTTTTTAAAAATTTTTATCACCCGAATCAAATTTAAGAACTATCACGCTAAGTTAATATAATAAAAGAATCGAAATTGCTTTAGGGAAGTTTAATTATCACTCGTAATAATAGAAAGACAGTATACTTCAACTAATGGTTCAGGAGAGTCACACAAATGTATAAACACGATATATTGGAGAAAATATTAGAGGAGTATATAATAAATAAATATTCAAAATTTAAATTAATTTATTTAGAAGCTATAGAAAATTTGAAATATAAACATACCGACCTTTTACTTAATAATCGTCCCTTTTTGTAATAAAGTCTACATCTTGAATATAAAGTACCCATTATTCAACCATCCTTCTAAGTATAGTTATTTTTTTATTTTATTTTAATTTTTTATTATAATAATTCATTTAAGCTTCAATTACTTAATTTTAAAAGCAACATTTACAGGTATCTGGTACCAGTATAAACGTCATTGGGTTGGGTTGTAACGGCAATATAAACGTCATTGACTTGGGTTTTGACGTCATTGTTACGTAAGTATGACGTCATTGGGTTGTGACGTCAGAAGGCCAAGGTCAAGGTCATATCGGGTTGGGTTGTAACGATAATATAAACGTCATTGGGTTGGGTTGCAACGACAATATAAACGTCGTTGGGTTGGGTTGTAACGATAATATAAACGTCGTTGGGTTGGGTTGTAACGATAATATATAAATGTCATTGGGTTGGGGTTGTGATGTGACGGTCACATCACAACCCCAACCCAATGACATTTATATATTATCGTTACAACCCAACCCAACGACGTTTATATTATCGTTACAACCCAACCCAACGACGTTTATATTGTCGTTGGAACCCAACCCAATGACGTTTATATTATCGTTACAACCCAACCCGATATGACCTTGACCTTGGCCTTCTGACGTCACAACCCAATGACGTCATACTTACGTAACAATGACGTCAAAACCCAAGTCAATGACGTTTATATTGCCGTTACAACCCAACCCAATGACGTTTATACTGGTACCAGATACCTGTAAATGTTGCTTTTAAAATTAAGTAATTGAAGCTTAAATGAATTATTATAATAAAAAATTAAAATAAAATAAAAAAATAACTATACTTAGAAGGATGGTTGAATAATGGGTACTTTATATTCAAGATGTAGACTTTATTACAAAAAGGGACGATTATTAAGTAAAAGGTCGGTATGTTTATATTTCAAATTTTCTATAGCTTCTAAATAAATTAATTTAAATTTTGAATATTTATTTATTATATACTCCTCTAATATTTTCTCCAATATATCGTGTTTATACATTTGTGTGACTCTCCTGAACCATTAGTTGAAGTATACTGTCTTTCTATTATTACGAGTGATAATTAAACTTCCCTAAAGCAATTTCGATTCTTTTATTATATTAACTTAGCGTGATAGTTCTTAAATTTGATTCGGGTGATAAAAATTTTTAAAAAAATATGACGTAATAATTTCCTAAAGCTGGTTTTAGAAAATAATGTATTGCGCATTTTAATTGTTATCTTAATTATATAGCGCGCCGGATGTAACTTCCTTCAGTGTTCATCTAGCTTTCAACGAGTGCGGTTGTGTTTTATTGTGAGGTTATGTTTTTATTGTGAGGTTATGTTTCGGTGGCCCTACTAGGGGGTGTGTGGTTATGTTTCAGAGGGCCCCACAAGGGGGCCTGCCATCTTGTAAGTATTTTTTTCTTTTTTTGCTTTTCAAACTTACCTCCATCCGCCATTTTGTTTTCTAATGTCCTTTTGGCATGATTCATTTTTGCTTAACTCCTCCTTCCGTCATTTTGTATTTTCTTGATTGAGCTTCATATATCGGTGAGGAGGAGGAGGAGGAGGAGGTTGTTACGTGTCCCTGGGACGTTTCAGGTACATAATTAACTGCGTAGTTTCATAATCTCAGTGAATTATGTACCTATAACGTCAGAGGGTTGCAACCTGCAACCTGCTACCTGCTACCTGTCACAAATGTGACAGATAATTGCGTTATTAACATTATTTTATCTCATCAATAGTTAAGGATTCATCGGGAACGACAATTTTTAAATAGTTTTTATGAGTAGGCCTCGTATACAGAATAGCCGGATCACTGTTGCAAGAGTGTATTGGTTTCAAGATACACTTAAAATCGATATAAATAACAGCGTTTCCAATAAGAATTATCTATATTTATATATTAACAGACTTTTTACAATTTAAAAAAAATATAATACGCTGAATATCGAAATCCGACACCGCAACATGTGAAACTTTTCATAATTTTTTTATTTTTTTTTGCTGATTTTACAGTTTTATTAAGGCATGTAAAAACATATGAATTGCATATACAGGGTTTATTCTATTGGAAAGATTATTTCCAAGTAATGTGTATTTTTTTAAACATGATAGAACAAGTTTTTTCTCGGTGATTTAATTTCACTGTCGCAAATGATGGGAAAATAATATATTGTTTACTTTAACAAGGTATTTCTATTTTCAATAGATGTTTTATTTAAGTTTAAATACACGTGATTTTTATTCGAAAAAATTGTTAACATGTAAATTTTGATTGAGAAATTCAAAATTTAGTAAAGAATGATAAATTCATTATTTTAATATATTTAAAGTATTAAATGATGAAGAATATAAAATTTCGTTATTAGAAATACTATTAGAGGTATACAGATATGTAAAATAATTCTATTATTAACAATCTACCAGTTGAACTACACATGAATATAAGGGTTTATTCAATTGGAAAGATGATTTCTACGTAGTATGTTTTCAACAAAAAAATAAAAAATTTTAACAATATGTATATATAAGTAATGGAAATGAATATTATTATACAAGTTATAAATAAAAAATAATTTAATTTAAACACCTTTTTCTTAGATTGTCACTATAAAACAAAGATTTAAAAGCATGGCCTGCAGGTAGCAGGTAGCAAGTAGCAGGTAGCAGGTAGCAGGTATTCGATTCGAATAACAAATTTGCTGAGTTTATACCTGCTACCTGCTACCTGCTAATCGGCAATATTAATAATTTCTTGTGTAAGTTTTTCGTTTGGAGATTTTTTTTTTAATCTCCGTACGCTTCAATATTTTATTTTTCTTTACCATGATAACTCTCTAACTGGCAAATCGAGACTGTTAACAAACATAACTGTTTAAACTACAACACCCCGTATGAAAATAAAAATTTACTTACTATGCAAATTAAATTACATACGGCATATGAAAATAAAAAAGACATGCGTCAACATTAAAATAATGACGACGCATGTCTGTTACTAAGCGAATCACATCTGGTGTAATATGATTACGATGTAAAAGAAATAAATTTTTTTTGCTTATTTCGCTTTTAATATAAAAAATATGATGACAAAGCAATATGATGAGGAATGTGTTTACATACTATACTAGCCTAATTAAACTTCCCTAAAGCAATTTCGATTCTTTTATTATATTAACTTAGCGTGATAGTTCCTAAATTTGATTCGGGTGATAAAAATTTTAATATTTATTTTTATATATGGCTGGTGATGATTTAAGTCTTTTTTTTGTTTGGGATAAAACTTGTTTATTTATAACTGCATTTGCATAACTAAATAGTAAATACTGTGGTGTAGGAGAGCTGCTGATGGATGTGTTAGAACAATGTAACCGATATATGGATAATAGTAAGTTAGTCAAGATTTATAATTAAATATTTTAAACCCGTATTGTTAAGATAGGTGAAATATTAGTATCTATGTTTTTTTAAAACTTTTTTCGTAAAACTAATATATTTTTTCTTTAAGAAACAAGGGTGTAATATTTGGAATTTTGAAATTTAGATTATAATTTGAATGCACGGCACCCCTGAATTTCTCCGTTAAATGACAGTGATCTGACACTTTATCTCCATTTAATAACAAATCACAAATGTGACAGATAATTACGTTATTAACATTATTTTATCTCATCAATAGTTAAGGATTCATCGGGAACGACAATTTTTAAATAGTTTTTATAATATTTTTTTTTTGCTGGTTTTACAGTGTTATTTTATTAAGGCATGTAAAAACATATGAATTGCTTATACAGGGTTTATTCTATTGGAAAAGATTATTTCCAAGTAATGTGTATTTTTTTTTAAACATGATTTTTAAACAAGTTTTTTCTCGGTGATTTAATTTCACTGTCGCAAATGATTGGAAAATAATATATTGTTTACTGTAACAAGGTATTTCTATCTTCAATAGATGTTTTATTTAAGTTTAAATACACGTGATTTTTATTCGAAAAAATTGTTAACATGTAAATTTTGATTGAGAAATTCAAAAATCTAGTAAAGAATGATAAATTCATTATTTTAATATATTTAAAGTATTAAATGATGAAGAATATAAAATTTCGTTATTAGAAAAACTAGTAGAGGTATAACTAGTATTATATAATCAATCATATTAAACAAGAAACATATTATATACTCCATATATAGTTAGAAACAAAGATGTATATACCTACTATTACCTTTAATCATAATTCGTGGGTCATTAGAAAATTTTATTAGTTACATATGCTATTTACAACGTTTATGTCAATCATGATTTTATTTTTAGTAAACGGTGATGCGGCTTTGATAATAAAATAAATTTTCTGATGCCCTATGGCCTATAATATTCAATAAAATAATATTTTTAAGTGTTTTTTTATCATGAAGAAGTAAATTGTACTATACTCCAATTACGTAAAATCTGCTTTAATTATAATCCCCGCATGTAATTATATATTGTTTCTGTATGTCTGCGCACGTACACGTTTTTAGCAAGCTGTCTTATATTTATATATATATATGTTTATAATAAAAAAACAATTGCATTATTTGCAAATATTTTGTATAAGATCATAATTTTGGTTCGAAAATATATTAACACTTTTTTCTTTTTGATTGAACCTCGTATATCAATTATATTAAAAGCGAAATAAGCAAAAAAATTATTTCTTTTACATCGTAATCATCAAGTATCATATTACACCACAGGCAGCAATTTTTTTAATCTCAAAAATAAAATCAGGAATCATATTACACTAGTCAGCAATTTAAAAAAATTATTTTAATATATTTTAAGTATTACATGAGGAAGAATACAAAATTTCGTTGTTAGAAATACTATTAGAGGTATATAGATTTGTAAAATTTATGACTATTTCTATGATTTTTAAAAACATAAAAGCATGTAATATTTATATTAACAATAAAATTAGGTTTTATTTTATTAAAGCATGTAATAACATACGAATTTAATATACAGGGTTTTATTCTATTGAAAAGATTATTTCTAAGTAATGTGTTTTTCAAATATCAGCTAATATATAACGATTATTTTTACAATTGAAGGTATTTCTAAATTTTTAATAGATGTTTTATTCAAGTTTAACTAAAAATGGGTATATTATTCCAAGTTGATTACATCTAGATATAAATAGCAGCGTTTTAAATAATAATTATCTATATATTTATATATTAACAGACTTTTTTTGCAAATTTAACAGGGTTTATTCTATTGGAAAGATTATTTCTAAGTAATGTGTTTTTTTTCAAATATCCATTAATTTTTCTTAGATTGTCATTATAAAACAAAGATTCAAAAGGTATTCCATGAATTTGCTATTAACATAGAAAATTATATTTGAAAATATATGTGAACGTTATATAATTATGCCGGTCTCTCTTAACTCTTCGATTATTGCCAAAATTTTATTATTGTGATTTGTATGATCAGCATTTTCCTATTAAAAGCAACATTTCAATCAAATTGTTACATTTTTTCTGTAAATATGCCTAAGTATCTCATCTATTTTATAATAATACATTCTTAACATTGTTTTTATGGTGATATATATATATATATATATATATATATTATTAAATACTGCTACAGACTATATAAAAAAGATATAAAACAAATATAGCACTTTTCTATTTTATTATAATATTTAAGCTTCAATTACTTAATTTTAAAAGTAACATTTCAATCAAATTGATACATTTTCTGTAAATATGACTAAGTATCTTATCTATTTTATAATAATACATTCTTACCATTGTTTTTATGGTGATATATATATACATTTTATATTAAAAAGTATTCAATAAATTTGCTATTAACATAGAAAATTATATTTGAAAATATATGTGAACGTTATATAATTATGCCGGTCTCTCTTAACTCTTCGATTATTACCAAAATTTTATTATTGTGATTTGTATGATCAGCATTTTCCGATTAAAAGCAACATTTCAATCAAATTGTTACATTTTTTCTGTAAATATGCCTAAGTATCTCATCTATTTTATAATAATACATTCTTAACATTGTTTTTATGGTGATATATATATATATATATATTATTAAATACTGCTACAGACTATATAAAAAAGATATAAAACAAATATAGCACTTTTCTATTTTATTATAATATTTAAGCTTCAATTACTTAATTTTAAAAGTAACATTTCAATCAAATTGATACATTTTCTGTAAATATGACTAAGTATCTTATCTATTTTATAATAATACATTCTTACCATTGTTTTTATGGTGATAAATATATACATTTTATATTAAAAAGTATTCCATAAATTTGCTATTAACATAGAAAATTATATTTGATTATAGATATCAATTATTTAAAATCAAATTTTTTAATCTCAAATAATATCAGGTATTATATTACACTAGTTAGCAATTTAAAAAAAAGCATAGCTACAGAACGCCGGACGTGACTTTAACATCGAATAACATCAGGTATCATGTTACACTACAGTCATCATTTTTTATTATGAAATTTAATTGTTCTAGAAAAAACATATGGGGAGAGGGGATAGTTTAATTACTGCTTAAGATAATATATGAGTTAGTATATATGAAACCTTCGTCTAGTGCTCACGTGTTTTTATTCAATTGTGATGTTACGGGGGGGAGGGAGGTCCGGGCGTGTGCGGTTATGTTTCGGAGGGTGCTTCAGAGGGTCTCACAAGGGGGCTCGAGGGGTGTGTGTGGTGTTTGCTTCTGACGGCCTCCGAGGGGCCTCCATCTTGTAAGTATTTTTTCTTTTTTGCTTTTCAAACTTACTGTGTGGCTATGTTTTTTTTTGTTAAGTGCACGCATGTTTTTTTATTAAATTGTCAGGTTATGTTTCGGTGGGGCGTGTGTGGTTATGTTTCGGAGGGTGCTTCATAGTTAGTATCTCCTTGCAGACACCTCAACCCTTTCGGGGTTATATTTAGCATCAATACTTTACGTTAACATAATTTATTCATACACTTTTTTATATATTTATTTACGTTAACATGTGAATTTATATCTTCCTACTTATCAGTTGAAGAGACAGGTCATTTCAGGAGTTTACCCAAATACGTTAGGCAGTCTATTAGCTGTGGTGCTCGGTCCAAAGAGACATTCGACACCCTAATGTTTCGGCAGAAACCTACTGACGTTGGGGAAGCTTTATTGCTTTTAAGAGCTAACTCCATATGAAATCTTCCTAACAGGAAGAGCCGTCTACCTTGAGCCTCTGTGTAGCGCCTTTGAATTTCAAGGGGTCATTATGACTATAAATTACTTGACGGTAGACTTGTCCGTGTTCCGAGCTCCTTCCGCCATTTTGTTTTTCTTGATTGAACTTTATATATCAGCGTGGAGGTGGAGGTGGAGAAGGAGGTTGTTACGTATTATTGTGGCGTTTCAGATATATAATTAACTGAGCTGCTAAAAATTCATGTAAAATCTTGTTTCGCGATTATCAATTTAACGGTAATTATAATATTGTGAAATATTATTAATTGTGCTACCTGCTACCTGCTACTGCTACCTGCTACCTGCTACCTGCTACCTGCTACCTGATACCTGATATCTGCTACCTGCTACCTGATACCTGCTACCTGCTACCTGCTACCTGCTAACTGCTACCTGCTACCTGATACCTGCTACCTGATACCTGCTACCTACTAACTGCTACCTGATACCTGCTACCTGCTACCTTCTACCTGCTACCTGATACCTGATACCTGCTAACTGCTACCTGATACCTGCTACCTGCTACCTGCTACCTGCTACCTGCTACCTGATACCTGCTACCTGCTACCTGATACCTGCTACCTGCTAGCTGCTACCTGATACCTGCTACCTGCTACCTGATACCTGCTACCTGATACCTGCTACCTGCTACCTGCTACCTGATACCTGCTACCTGCTACCTGCTAACTGATACCTGCTACCTGATACCTGCTAACTGCTACCTGCTATCTGCTACCTGCTACCTGCTACCTGATACCTGCTAACTGCTACCTGCTACCTGCTACCTGCTACCTGATACCTGCTACCTACTAACTGCTAACTGCTACCTGATACCTGATACCTGCTACTTGCTACCTGCTACCTGCTACCTGCTAACTGATACCTGCTACCTGATACCTGCTACCTGCTAACTGCTACCTGCTACCTGCTAACTGCTACCTGCTAACTGCTACCTGCTACCTGCTACCTGCCACCTGCCACCTGCTACCTGCTACCTGCTACCTGCTAACTGCTAACTGCTACCTGCTACCTGCTACCTGCTACCTGCTAACTGATACCTGCTACCTGATACCTGCTAACTGCTACCTGCTACCTGCTACCTGCTACCTGCTAACTGATACCTGCTAACTGCTACCTGCTACCTGATACCCGCTACCTGCTACCTGATACCTACTACCTGCTAATTGCTAACTGCTACCTGATACCTGATACCTGCTACCTGCTACCTGATAAGTGCTACCTGCTAGCTGCTACCTGATACCTGCTACCTGCTACCTGCTACCTGATACCTGCTACCTGCTACCTGATACCTGCTACCTGCTACCTGCTACCTGCTACCTGCTACCTGATACCTGCTAACTGCTACCTGCTACCTGCTACCTGCTACCTGCTACCTGCTACCTGCCACCTGTCACCTGCTACCTGCTACCTGCTACCTGCTACCTGCTAACTGCTACCTGTATGTGTGTTATGACACCATTGTTTTTGACTGAACCTCGTATATCAATGCGGAGGAGGTTGTTACGTAAGTATTACGTCATTGGGTTGGGTTGTGACGTCATTGTTATGTAAGTATGACGTCATTGGGTTGGGTTGTGACGTCATTGAGTTGATTGAAGGTCAATGACCTTGCAGGGTCTATGACCTTGAATTTGATTCAGCGCTCTCTCAGTTCTCGCGGTGGCCGCGTATGAAACTATAACCGAACATGAGTCATCCCTAAGTAGGGGCGGTATCTCGCTACCCCTTGCAGTTAGAGCCGTTTTGACGTTATTTTCAACACTGCAGCGGCCCTTGACAACCACCTTGCAGGCTTCTCACCCCTGTGTAAAACTCACCCCCCAAACATTCAGTGGGGCATCCTCTAAAAGACTTTTTTCATGATCTGACAATCACATTCGTAGATCTGTAACTTTGAAACAAATAAAGAATGTATATACAGGCTGTCCCGTATCAATATGTCCAAATTGAAAAAATGCAAAATGAACCTCCATAAGAAAATACATGGGATTTTGTTTTAGAACCGGCATAGCTTATCTACTAACAGGTTCTGGTGGTAATGGCACTTGCGACAGCTTTTCACGAAATAAATTCTTGCGTGCAGGTACTTTCACAAAGGCTTTCTTGGCGGAAGATATCAATTTATCTACATTCGAATAGCATCTTCTGACTTCTTCTGATACTCGATGAAGGGCATATGCGAAATATGTGATGCTTCAAACTACAGTATGTATAAGAACTAACCAACCGCCTTCATATATGCAACTCCATTTATTTTTTTAAAATTTATATCGTGTTTTTCACCTCATATTTATTTCATACACGAAGTTACGTTACGTGATATAAATTCTGCATTAGCTGTTTCGATTATCTTGGATGCAAGCAGATGTGTAGATATTACCGTGTCGATGTCGATTATATATTTACGGAATAGAACTCAAGTAACTAATAAAACTAAACAATAGATCGGTCCCCTACAAATTTATTCCTTTGGTCCTTTCCTGGAATGCACCCCTGACTGCCGATTCCTAGTTATTATTATTACACAAACCTTTCAAACAATAGTAGTAGCTCTAATAGTGGGCGGTCGTGAGTTTGGTACTATATACCTGCTCTTTAACCTCGACACATAAATTTGGCACCAGACCGTGGATTAGATATTTTTCAAGCACTCGAACTGGGCACCGTTTATCGGCTTTATCTTTATTGTTATTAGGGAATACATTAAAAATTAAATAAAAAAAAATTTAAACTAAATTTATTTACAATAGACAACAAGAATTCATTGCTTATAAAAATATCCTAAACATTTTACAAATTGTACTCTTTCTATTCTATTTGCAAAGTAGACGGCGATTTTTTGTTCTAAAAATGCTGGTCTTCGTTTTGTTTTAGGATCCTTGCAGCGCATAGGTTCTTGAACACTATTTAATTAATATAAGCCTCGGTTTGAAAATTGTTTAAAATATTAATAAATACAAATAACGATGGAAGCGTTTTATAAAAATATTCATTAAATTTTGAATGAAATGTTTCACATGTTCTAGTGATAGAACTAACCCATCTAGCCCAAATTTTAGGAGGAAAGATAGCTTCTTTATCTATGTAATTTTTAACTAAGTAATCTGAAAACTTTGTCACTCTGCTATTATTAGGCTGGATGCTCATTAGATCTATAGTAAAATAGTCTGACAATTTAGTTGGCTCTAAAAATGTAAACCAAAAACATAGTTCAGCCATTTTCCTACTCCATTATTTGCTACACAATATTCTGGAGCCAGTCCTAGTTTTTGAAGTTTTCTGTACCAGCTTTGGGCCAGATGAAATCGACATCCTATTATTGACACACTGGGCCAAATAAATTCTGCAGCATTATGAATACTTTTCTCAAAGTTTGCTACAATAAACTTTGGATTAAAAACTAAATGTATATCATTACACTTTTTTTTAATAATTTCAAATGTTTCAATATAAACTGAAGTACTTTTACTTGGTAAAATACAAAATACTAGTGGAATGTAATGACCGTTAGTAAAAGTATGCAAAGTAAATAACTGCAAAAAATAATTTAAGCAATAATTAAACTTATCGTCTAAACATCAGGACCGCCGAGTTGTACCACTGGACATCAGGTAGATATAATCCTACCGTCTAGTTGTACCAACGAATTTCTGGAAAGGCTTAACGGTTTAATAATAAAATCTTATACTAAGCTCAACAATTTTTTAACAAAATCCATATAATAGTTTTTCATTTGCACCTACTGTTTGTGCTAGTCCAACGCCACCTTATTTTCCCACACTTCGCTGTGTGTGCTTTTGAAAATTTAGGTTAATTTAACATTAAAAATTTTGCACACTTTTCACCAAAAATAGGTTGAATTTCCATTGTCTTAAGGCACTTGACATTTGCACCTAGCTATCAAGACTAGGAATAAATTGCAAGCAGCACTACTAAACTTTGGGCTATTAAAATTTCCCAAAATTTTGCTTAGAAAGTGGTGTACGAAAATCCCCACAAATAAGTGTTTTATTTAATTTTAATAAAAGTAAATTATTCAAATAAAAATCTTTATTTATACACAAATAGGTATTTACATTGACATACATTCATTATAAACTTATTAAATTTTGTGAGAATAATAATGAGAAGCTAGTTTAACAAATCCTAGAGTGCTAATACTGCTACTATGGTAATTCAAAATGTACTGTTTTAAATACATTTCACTTTTTTTTTCGAAACAGCATTCTGATACTTGTTGGGAGCATTGACACAGTTTATTTTAATATAAACCTGAATCTGAATTTTTAATAACGTGTCAATAAATACAAATAGTAACGGATGAGCGTGATATAAATAATTATTGAATGTCCGTTGAAAAACCATGGACGATAAAAAGTTGCGTGAAATATTTGGTGCAGTAATTAAGCGTTCCGTCTACGTAGCATTTTACCTGTGCGGAGTTTCGTATACGGATTAGCACCCATACTTTCACGACCCCCTGTTGTTTAGGTATTTGTGCGGAGTTTCCTACAGCCCTAAACTTTATCCCCACTTTATCATCTTCAACTCTCATTATAGAATTACTAAGAATTAATATTATAATTAATATAATTTCTGGTATAACTCAGTGGTCAAAAAGGGTAACCTTTTACGCTGCGCGGATTAACTCAGGTAAACGTGGTACAACTCGACAGTCCCCCTAAATATATTGTCCCACTAATGAGGTGCCCAATTCATGTATCTGGTCGAGGTAAAGAAGGGATACAGGTAGTTGGCGATTATAATAGTGCCGAATTCATGCACGCTCCTAATAGTAACCCATCGTCAACAATATCGCGTCATGAACTCAACAACTAAAACATGATTTTACTGATAAAATTAAGTTAGTGGTATTTAACTTTTTACGTGACGTTGCTTTTTCTTAAACGGTATTATAATTTACGGAATATAAAATACAAAAATGTAAATAAATTAATGCAACTGAATACAATGTTGTTGTTAATAAACATATTATGACACGCTTTAAGGCGTAAACTAACTTGCTAACAAGTGGCTGCTACTACAAAGCTCTTTTTTTCTATACATCGTATATAGAAACATTAATAAAGTGTTAACAATAGCCTCAATTATGTAACATTATATCAATAATTATATTCTTTTTGCTATTAATAATTATTGTCATAATATAATTGCATGATATATCGAATAAATGCAATGTAAACGCTGTAATTAAATCCTAAAGCAAAAATTAAGTAGATAATAAATACTTTTGTAAAATATATAAGTAGCGGTTGTTTCAATTGTTCTCGCGCTTGTCCAATTTAAATATCTTTAAAACAATCACAGACAAAATTTATAAAAATACTTTTTGCGATTGTCTTTGTCATGTTTTTAAATTTCATATCCGATACTTGATTTATATCAATATATCCAACGCTGAAAACTAATTATAATTAGCGGACTAATAATGATTAGTCCGCTATTTAGTTTAATATTACTTCGTGTCGGTTTCATTAAAAAATTATTGAAAAAGTATCATAATTACAGATTCTTTACAAGGAAAATAAATTTATCACGTTCGTAATTACAATTATTCATCAATTCTATTAAATCCATCAATATTCTTATAGACACGTAATGATTCCGTTATCCTTATTATTATTAATCATTAATCGTGATTTTGTGTTTAAATAATAATATTTCCTTGTATTTATTGCAGATACATGATGAGCTATTAATATTAAAAGATTTAGCATTTATTTTTAGCGGTGTTTTTTATTGTTACGTAACTAGCAATGTAAGAAAAAATGTGTTAGAATTCATATTATTGTTTATCAATAACGGAATCTATAATTAAGTGGATTATGTGTTTGCCTTACGTATGAAATAATTATATTTTTTTCGTATATCATCTGAATTGCTAAATTCTAAACGGATGTTGTTTCTATTGTTAGTAAACATTTTCCGTACTATGGAAGCTCTTTTGTAGTACCATGTAGACATAAATAAGAAAAAGAATACGAGAATTGGAACTTCAATTGTGGCAACTATTTATTAACTGACTTCCAAAAAGGACGTGGCGACATGAGCCTCGAACTCGCCACGGGAATTTATTAACGATGGATGATTAATTGAGTAGTCGTTTGGGCTATTTCTATCGTTTGTAGGATTTGGATAATCCGACGTTTCGGCAGTCAAAAAACGGCAGTAGATTGACTGCCGAAACGTCGGATTATTCAAATCCTACAAATGATGAAAGAGTCTCGTAGGTGACCGAAGGGTGAAAGTAGAAAAGATTACCAAGACTGTAGGCACGTCTACTGCAGGTATACACCACATTTTACATGTCAAATTAGGCATATCTAAACTCTCCATCGGGTGAGTTCAGTCACATGATCTTTGTAATTTTCATCTTTGACATGTCTAAGAAAATTGGTCCAAACAATTTTAAAAGTTCTCGGTGCTCTTAGATAAAATTGATTCAACATGTTGCTAAATTCGCAATTTTTCATACTTCTCGTAATTGTGATACTGTACAGTATCCTTGGATTTCGGTGGGATGCCCAGTACGTTAGCGAAGCAAAAGCAACAATCTTTGGCATGGTCTTTCGGTTTTTCCAACACCATTGGACCGGCAAAGCGCATTTTACAATATGTACCTTTCATCTAACCTGTTAACAATGTTACACAAGCTTTACAACATACGTGAGGTGCTCATGTCTTATCTTGATCTCCTTACTTCTCCACACACAGAAAAAACTGTTGATATTATTTGCGTTGCCTAGGCATTGCACTAACTTGGTAAATCACAGTCAATCACAGTACAGTAATAAACATAAATCGAGTATATAGAACACCAACATGTTAGTAAATGACATTTCGCGGTACGGCATAGGAAATGCAGACACTTCGTATGCAGGCAAATGCCTGCTAATTCACAATATCTGAGTTAGGTGCGCACTCAGACTATTTGGGGGATGATGCAGTACTTTTCAACCCAATTTAGCCAATATATTGTTCGCTAGATTGGGCTGTATGTGGGGAAGCGCAATCGTGCAGGAGAATATTACCCTTACTTAAGAGGCCGCGTCTTCTTATTCGTATGACTAGCTCAATCTTTTCAAGAAACTCAACATAATACGCTGACTTAATCTTTCTTCAATAAAATCGACGTAAATTGGTCCAATAGGGTTCCACAATACAGTCGCCATCACTTTGCCAAGATTCACAACAGACGCTGGACGGGTAGCATTTAACTAGTTCGACACGCGTTCACGACAATCCTGGAAGAATTTACACGAATCGAAGACAATTTTCAATTTATCGAGTTATCAATTCGTCATATATATTGTTTTCTCGGGGGTTGACCAATTATAATGATTCTGACTGCGTTTAATAGAGGGTTTATGCAAGACGTTCCCATATCATCGTGAGCAGGTATTGGGCTAGTACTAGGTTAGTACACATGAATGACCATTTTTTACTTCTTGGTTTGCTTACACATTAACGATTTTAAAATTAAATATCTTCCAAAATATTGAAGATAGGTATAGGACATACTTAACAAGCCGCCAAAGCACTTAATACGACTATTTAAAAAAAAATATGGGGCGTTCCATTTAAAACACGCGTGCCATACCGAGTTATTTTATTTTATGCCAAGGCACTTTCGAATTATTGACACTTAAAGACGAACATGGAAGTGTAACCTTTTTTATTTAATTATAAATATCTCGAAAACTATTGGCTCTAGCTGCTAAGTATCCTTAATTAAAATATAACGCATTCCAAAACGTATAATCAAAAGGTAAAATTTAATTTAAAAATATATATCTTTTTGTGCCAGCGATTTACCGAACATTTTGTAATTCTAACCTATCAACTCTAGCACATGAATTTTTTATTATATTCACCGTTTATGAGCAAATGTACTTTGTTGAATCACCCAGTGTATGCTTTGCAAGATGCCTGTGAAAATTTCAACAATTTTTGACGGTTCATTTGTGTTGTTTGATAGTCGTTTGTGTCAATGATTAAATTTTTGTATTTGAGGTGCAATACTGCTGCGCAAATTAAAACTTAGTTGGACGCGATGTTCGAACTATATTTTCATGAGCTCCGTTGCATCCGTTCTGAATCTACTCGTAGTAGCTGTAACTTGTTTGAAGATCAAAGGTGTGCCAGTTATAGGGAGCATTGGCAGCCCATGAGATATTATGCCCTCGCTGCTGGTTCAACCTACAATGCTTAGCTGTCAGCATTAACCTTAAACGAGAAGGAAAATCAGGAAACCGTTACACAATGACATCGGTCAGGATAATAATAATTCATTATCAAGTTTCTAAAAAGTGTATCACCCTTTTTACAGGCGATAAATTTCTGAAAGTGTTTTTAAGTAAGCGATATGTCGCAGCCTTCATGTTAGTCGCAGTTTCGTGTTCCATCTACCACAGCTTTCTGTGGTACTTTTATTAAATAGATTTTGCTCAAGTTTTTATCTCTCTCTATTATACCTTTGTATTAAGTTATTAATAATAAAATTAAAAAAAAACACTTGGTATAATTGTTTCACTTTAATCAGAATTAACTCCACACGTGTTTCAACCTCTCGGTCATTATCTAAGTGTTTACAAATTTATACTAAAATCTAAAGCTGCCAATACCTATTTATAAGTCTGCGCTAGTGACTTAATTACAGCGTCGATGATGGGGGTGTTTCCAAAGTCTAATTGTCTGTTTGTGACGTTCCTATGGCTGGCTTGGCTTTTTTGATTTCCAAGATTTCCATCATGTTTAGTTTTTTCTCTTTAAAACTTTTGTGTAATAATTTGTAATTGCTAGTATTGAATACATGTATACAATCTATGCAATGTTCAGCAAAACCTGTATTTCTGTTATTATTTAAAATAGCTTTTTTATGTTCGTTAACACGCTCCTGTATGGATCTGCCTGATTGGACCAATATAGATAGCGTCACAATCACTGCAACCCATCTCGTAAACACCTGACTTGTCACACAATTTTGTTTCCCTTTATTATTGACTGACATTTTTCCTAAGTTGACTTTGTTTACTAGGATAATATTCAAACCTAACTTACCCAATTGGCTATAAACCTTGTTGCTAACACCCGGTATGTAATTGATAGAAAGATATCGTTTGTTATTTTGTTGAAGTGTTGGTTTACAGTAGAAAAATTTCATGAGACTTGTATGTTGTTTCTTTCTAATCATTTCATCTATGAGTTGTATGTTATAACCGTTATTTTTAACTATTTTCTTAATGATATTCAGTTTTTTTTGTAGTTAGGCAATAGCTAAAAATAATGGTTATAACATACAACTCATAGATAAAATGGTTAGAAAGAAACACAACACACACGTCTCATGAAAATTTTTTAGAGTGAATCAACACTTCAACATCATAACAAACGATATCTTTCTATCAATTACATACCGGGGGTTTCTAAACAATTGGTTAAGTTAGGTTTGAATATTATCCAAATAAACAAAGTCAATTTAGGAAAAATGTTAGTCAATAATAAAGAAAAAACAAAATTGTGTGACAAGTCAGGTATTCACGAGGTGGGTTGCAGTGATTGTGACGATATCTATATTGGTCAATCAGGCAAATCCATACAGGAGCGTATTAACGAACATAAGAAAGCGAGTTCTTGAATTTTCACTTTCTTAACATATACATTTTTCAGAGAAATTCACATTTTTTTGTAATTATAATTTTTTCCTGTAATAAAATATTTTTGGATAAACTGCTTTATATCCTTAAATGACTTTTTTCCTAGGGAAATACTGTTTTCTAGTAATTTCTGAGTCGTTCCATATAAGTTTGGCTGTGTATATTAATAATATTAATCGTTGATATTACATAGGTACATTGACATGTAAATTTTGATTTGGAAGGACCGTGTTGGCCTGGTAGGTAAGTCACTAAACTATGAATCTGATGAACCGGTTTAACCCTGCCCTAGTCAATAAAATCAATGGGGTTTCTTTGCTCTCAGTTCGACTCAGGCTGACAAAAAAATGAGTACCTCGGGGTAACTCTGGGGAAATAGTAGATGGTCGGTGCGTAACACTAGCCACGTTACCATCCTAGTGAACCGAATGGCTCAAGTCGTAACAAGCCCACCATATTACTACTCCAAGGGCCTGCAAGGTTAGTTTCGGGGACTATTATTATTAAATTTTTATTTGGTTGACTTTATTATAAATATAAATTATTATATTTTCTCTTTTATTGTTCAAATAATTTCCACATATTACAGCATTATTAATTAGTATAGCAAGTCAGTATTGTGTGCTTTTGTCTAGTAAAGAAGCTTTCCGTTTTTGGGGGGATCACAAGAATAATAACTGAAAAAGTTTTGCAATAGAGCATAATTCTTTCCCAATTTTTCAAAATAATCGTTACCACATTCCATGCACTTACTCATTCTTCGAAATTAGATATTTAACCAACTCTTCGAAGTTTCATCTAAAAGTTGGTCACGTCATCTTACGCCCTAAAAAGAATCTCATAGTTTAAAGTCTTATAGTTCAGTGTAGTTTATTTTGTTGCGGTCGCGATAGGAATTCCCATCAGTAATTAGGTGGGATAATAATTACTAATCATTGTATTCAGTACGAAAATAATTCTTTTGTGACAACCAAATCGCCATTTATATAGACACAGTTGATGATATCTACTCTAACGCGAAATTTTAAAATAACCACTACTTTATCTGCGATCCAAATAGTGAAGCAATCGATTTCTCTCAATATTTCAATTAGAAAATTCGCTCCTGCCAAAAAGGGAAATATGGGTGCGCCCTCCTTCTCGTCCCTAGTTGCCATCTATTCAGACGTTCTTGACAAATACATAAACACTAGTTGTTGTACAGAATCGAGGATTTAAATGCAATTGAATAATTGGATTAGGCCACATCCGAACTTCTTCTCGGAGATTTATATATTTAGTAGGATCTGATAACTGTGCTTTTCCCAATATTTGTGAAATGTGGATATCCTTTTTAAGTATGTTACTGTCAAATTATTTTCGTATATTCGTTTTATTTCATTTTCGTTTTAAATACACATCTAAGATTGTTTAGTTCGATCTTATTTTCACGCTAAGTTGTTACCGTCCTGTTGATAAAGATTTATATCCGAATTTAGTTTATTATTTCATTCTTTGTAATCCCGGTTCGCCATCTAGTGAGATTGTGTTCATTGAATGTGCCCCCTCTACAAGAGGTGTTCGTTTAAGGGTTTTTTCTGTTAAACGTGCGAGTGAGTAGTTTGTTATACGCTATATTTTAATTTTTATGGTAATTTTCGCCGTCAAGCGGTTTAAAAAAGGATGTGTGTGGTAATTACTAGAAAGCCTACTACGGTTAGTGAATTTGGGCGTCTTATTGCGAAGCAATTAGACGTAATAGTGTTAGACTTTCTTTGTCTGACAAACGGGATATACATATTTCGCTACGAGAAATACAGTCATCCGAGCAAACAATGGAAACAGAAAATCAAGCCAATATCGTCTCGACTGAACACCCGGTCACAAGACACGCACCATCTGTGGGTCTATTCAACTCCGTCGCACACATCCAGCTAATAGAGGTACTCATACAACACTCATTTTTTGTGAAATCTTCAATCTTCGTCGTATTTTTCACTACCTTTTTTATAATTACGTTTATAACGATTGCCATTATTGATGCCAATTAAAACGGCTCCGTTACATTCGTATATGTATTTGGAACTTCGGTAAATTATAACGTAACTCATGTATTTATTAAAAGAAAATAATTTGATTATTATACAATTATAAAATTAATTACATATATTGTTACAAAAAAATTATTTTGTATTTAAATATATTGTTATTTTAGTTGATTTCACACATGCGAGTAATTTAACGACAATTTTGTAAAATATCTTAGATATATATTGCATTATTTTGTTGCCACGCAACCATAGGTGTGTGAGAAGATTTTGATAAATTGTAATTTCTGGTAATTTTAATACTTTTTACTGTTGCTTAGGTAACATAGTGTGCGTAATTTTATTGCAAGGTTCTACTACAAATATGAGGTAGAACTAAAATTTTTATCCTAGGTATTAGCTAATTGGTAATTGCTTGATTAACTAAATTATCATATTTTTGGTGCATTCTGCAGTTTAATTCAACTTATTTTTGTTTTATTCTTGGAAAATATTGCTGATTTAATACAATTAATGTAAACTTTTTGTATTATGTTGATATTTTAATGTCATAGTATACCGAGTGTTAATTATTTTTATTTGTTATACTATTTTAACATAAATTTGAAGATTTCTGGATCAGGTTATATAATTATTTGCTGCTAAGAGACACTTTGTTGGTACTTGTTTTTTTATTGTTGCTAACTAGTTAACTATTTTTGTTTCCTTATTGTGTATATAGATACCCCTTCCTCCTTTAGTTAATTCGTGGTTATGTTACATTTTTAGTAGTTTGTAAGCGCACGCGCCTACGAAAGCGAAACACTTTTCTTAGTTTTCAGCAGCGAGCCTCCGTACGTAAAACTAAGTGGCGCTACCTACCATCTGTTTAGTCAATCCATGCCGTTCTCCACTGTCTAAGGGCTTACACAATAAATAGAGGCCCCCTTTTAAAGTGTGCGTTACGTTTGCCGATCTTGACATTTTCCGAACATCTTCATTACGCCTAGACAACGCTAGCGTGCGCACGGTAGCAATATGCATCCAGAGGAAATCTTTCATTAACAGCAGAAACAAATTTTTGCATGCAAATTAATTAAGAAACGTTCTACAACGAATTCATATTTAGAATTCTCAAAGTAAACTTCGTAATTCAACAATCGTATATTTTGAATAAATTAAATTTGATTAATGGATTATTTTAAAGAATAGTGCTAATAGATTCTATGGATTAATGAGTGGTGAAAAATCGAAGATCAATTAATGAAGACAGATGACAATAGAGCGTGTCAGCTTCGCTTAATTTGTCTGCGAATTTTGCAATTAACGTTTAAAGGTATCGAGTTCATACAAGCAAAAGTAGTATGCAACTGTAATTCAAGGATAGTCGTCTAAAAATATTACGTCATTTTTCTTACAAATAAAGACATTCATGAATGGTTTCGGTTCTAAGTTTAATATTTATGATAGCTTAATGAGACGAAATTTCCATGCCCGGATTAGTTGAAATATTTTTTTCGTGAGGTCGATTTCACAGATAAATGAAACAAACAGGCCGCTGTGATTACTTTTTTCTTCTTCCATAAGTGAATGTAAATTATACACTCCGTTTCTGTGAAATAATATACGTCCACTTCTAAGTAATAATAAGATTTTTGATTATGTACAGCTGATATAGAGAGGTTGTTAATGTCAGTAACTAACGAAATTTCTTGGAAAAAGTTATAATTTCTGGCATGATCTACATATGCTTCAGTTTTTTTACAAGGTAGTGAACTAAGTTGATTTTAAATAAGAAAATAGATTGGAAAAATTATTCTAAAAATACGTAATCACTTTTTGAATGAAAGTAAGACGTTTTCTTACATGGAATATATTTCAAACAATATTAAAGATAAATGGGAAACAACTACAATATCTTCTATTGAATGAAATAAAATATAAACTGATATAAATTAAGTATTCTTAGAAAATTTTCTAAATTAAAATCAAGTATACAGATTTACTCTAAATCAAAACTACACAATTAAAAGTAAGTCAAATTTAAACAAGTTAAATATTCTTCTGATATTTGCTAGTTAGAAATTAAATTAATAGAAATTTAAAACAAATTAAATCGGAAAAATACGAGGTAAATCCAGAAAGTAAGTTCCATTTATATCTTTTACCGCGGCAGCGCTGCGATCGCAGTTTCGCAGTAGTTGCAGTAGTTGCCCTGAGTCAAAGAGAAGGAGATAACGTCATTTTGAGGTCGTTGTTTGCTGTGTGCGCTTTGTGGTGTTTGTTTAGAGTGGCGGCGTTGATTGAAAATCCCGCCGCTTGTGAAATAACATTTGTAATTCGTTTTCTAAACGCGATGAACATTAAACCAGTCGACAAATCTGCGAGGTTTATGGAAAAAATGTAACGAGTAAAGCTGAGATTATATGAAAATGCATAGTTTCTATTTATCAAACCTTTACCAAAATTCTTGCGGATCTATATGGATTACGTAAAAAAAAGCATTTGCGACTACTTTTGGTTTGCATATCTTGGATATAAGTACTGCTTTGAGCATATTTCATATAAAGTTGCATATTTGTTCATATTTTATCATTTATTTCTAAAGTGCACCGTAAAAAATATATAAAACCATTTATTCATAATATATCAAAATTACACTAACAGTCAACATGACCATTTCCCTACAGCGGGAATTCTCAGATTTGTGTTTATCAAGTCGGGAAAGTTCCAGTGAATCTACGAGCAATGAGGTTGACCTATAGTTCAGGCATATCGCCAGTTATGTTAAGTTAGTTCTCGAAAGTATATGTAAACGTAATTTTACCTTGCTATTTTTGATATATCGAAATCATATTCACATGTGTCGATATGGATAAAAGATTGTCATGAATTTTGTGTAGATAATGGCAGAGTGTTTTGTATTGCAGCAAAACTCTAAATTTATATTTCCTCTTCTTCTTCTTTCTCTTTCCTTAAGACTTAGTCTTGTTTCTTGTACTATTTCAATTTTGTTCAGCCTCTTGGGAAGCAGATGTCTAGCTCTCGCACCATCTCTTGGGAGGTCGGCCTGGAGGTCTCCTTGAATTCGGTTTTTCGTTCTTTGCCCATCGGTCCCCCGTCATTCGGTCGACGTGGTCTCGCCAGTATCTTCGTCTTTTTCTCGTAAATTGCACCACTTCTTGAATTTCAAGGTCTGTTCGTATATCCCTGTTTCTTACATGATCTCTCAAGCTTACTCCTCTGATATTCCTTAAGGTCCTCATCTCCGTTGCTCTCAGCATGCACTTCGTTTTTGTTGTGTCCGCTCGGGTTTCCACTGCGTATATAATCACCGGTCTCACGGCTGTTTTATATATGCGGACTTTACTTTCGATGGACATGTATTTATTCCTCCATATGAGGTCCCTTAGGTAGCCAGAAATTCTTGAAAATTTATATTATAAATTTATATTTGTGTACGTTTAATTTCATTTTTAATATCTGCAATTAATTATTGTAGATTCGGTGCGACAAAAAAATCAATTAACGCAGTATGTAGGAACTGATTTGCATAAAAGAAATATCACGAAATTTAAAAATACACCACAAACTATTTTGAATTAATCGTTTATTTCAATAAGTAAAAATATAGAACAGAATAGTTTCCATTATGACTTGTGTAATGTATTCTTAAGTCCAACCATTCTACTTTTAAAGTTGGATAATTCAACGTTTAAAATTTTTTAGAGAAGTATACAAAACTGTCAGTCACTCAACTACAAGGAAAAAGTATATTGATTTATTGTTTGAGGAAACTACGATAAAAATTATGCAAAAAATAGGTGAGAAATATATTTATTTCGTAGTCCATGAGACAACAGACAGTTGTGACGCTATATTGCCAACTTATTTAGTGACATTTTAAATGAAAATTGCTCCGGCCAATTCTTTCTAATTGGTACAGAAAAATTGGAGAAAACAGATAACTTAACTATAACAAGATTTGTAAGTGATAGTTTAACGAGATTTTATTTGCCGAATGCTGTTCCAAGTGACAAGGTATTACTGATGTTATAGGATGCTGCGAAATATATGGTGCAGCCAGCACAGAATTTGAACATTCTTCACCCGAATCTTATGCACGTAACATGTTTGGTCCATGCTGTTAACAGAGTAGCAGAAGAAATAATTTACACCCTTCCAAATATTAATTCATTGATGAATTTGACCAAAAAGAAGTATTTATTAAAGCACCGCTGAAAGTTCAAGCATGCAAAGATAAGTTACCTGATCTGGCACTGCCACCACAATCCATAATATCAAGCTGGAGCACATGGCTTGATGGCACTGTATTTTCTGCAGATACCTTTGAACAGGTAACAGAATTCATTCTCTCTTTTTCAAACGACTCGATAGCAATTACAGATTGCAGAGATATGCTAAATAAACCGCAAATGCGCCAAGAGTTAGCTTTTATCAATGCAAACTATGGCTTTATTGGTGAAACACTACGAAAACTTGAAGCTCAAGGTATTGAACTCAGTTAATTCATAAAATTGATTCAAAGTTTCAAGGATAACATTTTTAATATGAGAGGTACCATAGGAAAGCGGTTCAAAATGAAATTAACACAAGTTCTAGAGAAAATCGAGGGCTTTATCAGCTTAGTAGAATATCCAGTGTGTTGCAAGGAAGCTACGATGAAACTATTGAGATCAATTCATCAATTATCTGCAAATATAAGTATGCGCCAATTACATCAGTTGACGTTGAGCGAAGCTTTTCAGCATACAATCTATTATTGAAGGGCAGCAGAAGATCATTTTTAGTTGAGAATGTGAAAATGTTTACAACTTGCTTGTTTCTATATTATATTCCCTCTTTTATCGATTTTTCGCTGCTATAGTGCTATTTTAGTTTTATTCGTTAATTTATTTCGTATATCATTCCTATTCTTATTTCTCGGTAGTGCGATACCATCATTATACAAACCTGGGATTCCCTTTTTAGAGTTTTTTGATGGGTTCCATCTTTTTGTTACTTCTAAATTATGTACTTCGATCACAGAGGTCTTTTTTCCATCCATTTTGAATTTATAATTCTCCTCTCAATTTTTAGTAGAGCTGTGATGAATTCCTCCATTTTGAATTTCAGATCGTTATTATTCCTTACATTTGTATGGGACAAATTCACTTCTTCTTTTTCTTTCGAGCTGTTCTATTCCCTTAATAAATTTTTCTGCTTTTCATCATTTGGTACATGTTTCTTTAGTTCTATATTTTTCTACAATATTTGTTTCATTCTTTACGATTGGCTATTTATAATTTGCTTAATTTCGCGCACCATATATGTAAAAATCTCTATTTTCTCTTTCGTTTCTTCTAAATTTATATTCTTATTCTCCTTTATTGGAGTTCCTATTGCGTTTTTTTACTTTATCTGAAAATACTTTTGGAGCTTTCTTTGCTTCGTTTCCTTTTATTCTTTTAACTATCTGAGTCCGTTCCGTACTTAACACATATATTAAGTTTATTTAAAATATTTAAAGCTTTTATCTTTATGATTTTAGTATTTCGATAATCTAATAATTTAAAAGTTTTCGTTATGAATAAATTCTTGAGTTCGCAAAAACTTTCATTGAAGGCTGTGTCTAAGTAAAATTAAAAAAAAGGTACAAGTTCCCTTACAAAATTATATATATATATATAATCCAAAAATCCCTATTACCATAACAATGGTGTAGGGCGTTTATCTTCTAGCTTTTTATAAACGTTTTCCATTCATTTCTATTCCTTGTCATGTTCTTCGCTTCTGTCCATGTTTTGCCTTTCCTTCCCAGGATTTCTGCTATGACATCATTCCATGTTGTCCTTGGCCTTCCTCTTCTTTTATTTTTCATTATCCTTGCTTCCCATATCCTTCTTGTTTGTCTTGTATTTTCCATTCTATATAAATGTCCCCACCATCCTAGCTGTCTTTGTTCAATGTATTCTAACACTGACTGCATTTTCAAATCTTTTCGTATTTCCAAGTTTCTTATTCTGTCCATCCTTGTAACTCCTCTAACTCTTCTTAAATACTTCATTTCTACCGCCTGTAATTTATTCTTTTGTCTTCTATTTAATATCCAGGATTCACAGCCATATGTTAATATCGGTCGGTAAATTGCCTTATATACTTTTAGTTTTGTTTCTCGGGATATCTCTTTTTTGTTAATGAAATTATTCCTCATGCTGTGGTACAGCTTTGTTGTTTTTTCTATTCTTTGATTAATCTCAGCGTCCTGGGTCCCTCTTCCATCAATTCGTACTCCCAAGTACTGGAATGTTCTCACTTGTTCTATTTCAGTTCCTTCTATTACGATTTTCGTATCTACCTGTTCATCTCCCACTACCATTACTTTAGTTTTGCTCTTACTCATCGTCATTCCACTGTCCTTTAGTGTCATATTCCATGTTGTTAAATTACGTTTCAGATCTTCCTCATTGTCGGCTATAACTACTATGTCGTCTGCGAATGCCCCTTCCGAAACTTCGACTGCATTCAAGTTAAGGTGTCCAACCCTGAACTTTTTACTTTTACATGCACACTGTTTGATAATGTCATCCATATAAACAATGAACAGCATTGGGCTCAGACTTCCCCCTTGGCGCAGTCCCTCGTTTGTTTTAAATATCTCAGATTCTAAATTGTTAGCTATTACAGCATTAGTATTGTGGTTATATATTTTCTGTATTAATCGTCTTATTTTGCCATTGACACCTCTTTCTCTTAATACATTCCACAATCTTTCTCTTGGTACTTTATCGAAGGCTTTTTCCAAGTCTATAAATGCTAAGAACACTTTCTTCTGTTCTCTAGAGGCTTTTTGTATTATTTGTTTCACAGAGAATATTTGGTCTTGTGTGCTCCTTCCTCTTCTAAACCCACTTTGTGACTCATGTAACGTATTTTCGAGTTTTGTTCTTAGTCTTTTATCTATTATTTGCTCGAGAATCTTCATTGCAGTACTTAGAAGGGATATTCCTCTGTAATTATTGCATTCTTTCTTATTTCCTTTATTCTTGTATATTGGTACTATCAATGACTTCTTCCAATCGTTTGGTATTTCCTCTTCTCTCCATATTCTGTTATATATTTTCAACATTAATTCTCTTCCTCTTTGTCCTATATTTTTTATCATTTCTGCTGTTATTTTGTCACAGCCTGGCGCTTTTCCATTTTTCTGTTTTTGTATTGCTTCTTCCAGTTCGTCCATGGTAATTATTTCTTCTGTCTCTTCTTCTCCTATTATTTGTTGTTCACTAGCATTCTCGTTTTCCACTCCTCCGCTTAACAATTCCTGAAAGTATTCTTTCCACCTTTCTATAATCTTCATTCTATCGCTTAGGATCTCTCCCTTCTTATTTTGTATATAATGTGTAGATTGTGACCTTTCTTCATTCCTTACTGATTTCAAGACTCTGTAAAATAGTTTTTGGTTCTCTTTACTGTTTTTTTCCATCTTTTCCCCAAATTCTTTCCATGTCTCCTTTTTTGCTTGTACTACTAAATGTTTCACTTTTTTTCTTTCTTCTTTGTATATATCGTATTTTTCCACTGTTTGTTCTGCTAAGTATGTTTTCCATGCTTTTTTCTTTATCTTAATTTTATGTCTTATTTCATTTGTCCACCATTTTGTTTGTTTTTTCTTTTTATTTTTCCTTACGCCACATATCTCTTTCGTTGTAGTTATTATTATTTCTTTAAACCTATTCCAAATTTCTTCGATAGTTCCATTAATTTCTATATTTTCTACTCTTTCGGCTATCCTTTTCTGGAATTTTTCAGCAATGACTTCACTTCTTAATTTGTATATTCTAAGTGATTCTATTTGGTCTTGTTTCTGTGTATATATATATTGCTTTTCCTTGTTTTGAACTTTTTCTTTTATTCTTGATATAACCACAAAGTGATCGCTTCCTATTTCCGGCCCTCTTCTTACTTTCGTGTCGCTCACAATTCTTCTGTTATTTTTGTCAACTAATATGTAGTCAATTATGGACCTCTCCCCCCTACTCTTGACTTCTCTAGTATATCTGTGTATATCTTTGTGTTGGAAAAGAGTGTTAGTTATTACCAAGTTGTGTACAATGCAGAAGTCCAGCATTCTTTTTCCATTGTTATTTCTAACAGTCTCCCCGTTTGTTCCCAATACTTCACTATATTCATCGTCTCTTATGCCAACTCTACTGTTGAAATCTCCTACTACAAACATTATACCTTTCGCGTCTTCCACCACTAATGTTAGTTCTTCCCAAAATTTATTCTTATTTTCTGATGTATCATCTTCGTTTGGCCCGTACACCACTATTATTGTTTTCGTTCTGTTTCTTTCCTTCATCTCTATTAGTAATATTCTTTCTGACCAGGCATTCCATCTATAAATTTGGTTTTCTAATTTCTTGTGTATAATGCATCCCACTCCTGCAGCTGCTCTTTTTTCTTTTCCTACACCACCATACATCATAATATGACCATTGTCCGTCTTAATAACTCCCTGTGCCTTTTTCTTTGTTTCCGTAATTGCTAATACATCCACTCCTAACTCTTCAAACTCCTTTTCTAATTCCTTTTCTTTTCCTGTTATGCTCTTTATATTCCAAGTACCAATTTTCCATGTTTCACTTTCTTTATCCTTACTTTTCTCTATCTTTTTTATTTTTTGTGTATCATCATTATCATACTGATCATTATTTTGTTTATTTTCCTTTATCATATCCTTTTTCTTGTCCGGGTCATCATCTTTATTTTCACTAGTCTTTACTATTAGTTTTTTGGCACTATTTTTGGGATTTTCTTTTCTCGTGCCAATTCTCGTTCCTCCTTATTCCAATTCCCCTTTTCCCTATTCCATCTCCATTGTTCTCCCTCTACTATTAACTTTTGGAATCCTATCTTAACAGTTTTTCCTTTCATTCTCTCTTCTTTGGCCTTTCTTCGTATCTTTTCTTGTATTTCTCTTTCCTCTTTTGTCATGTCATCGTTAATGTATATATTTTGTTCCATAAACCCTCTCAATTTGCCCTTATTTTTCATTATTTTTATCTTATCATCTATATTCTTCAGTTCTATTAAGCAAGTTTTTGGACCCAGTTGTTTCACCGCTTTAATTTCAATTTGTATTTCCATGTACCCCTTGATAATATCTTCCACCGCTACCTTTAATTGATCTTGATCACTCCCATCTATTTTCAAGCCTACCATAACTGCGTTCTTTCTTCTATTCATACCCTCGAGTTTATCTAATCTTCCTTTGGCACTTCTAATTTCTTTTTTCAGTTCTTCGTTTTCTTTTCTAATCTTCTCATTTTCTAATTTGATTTCTTTCATTTCTTCCATATATTTATCTTGTTTTCCCTCTATGTGTTGCACTTGTGTAACTAATCCTCGCATCATTTCCATTAATTTATCTAATTTACTTTCGTCACTGCTTGCTTCGTTGTCTGGTGTTCTGGTCAGCTTTTTACTCTTTTTGAAGATTTCGGCTACGTCTTTTTTATTTCTCTTTCTTTTTCCTTCATCCGTGTTACTCCCATCACTGTCCATCGCAAACAATGTCTATCCAGGCCCCCAAACCACTAAGCTAGTTATCTCGTTAATATTTCCTAATATTTTATAAGCCGGACCTGTTCCTTATTGATATATTTAACCATTTATTTAACTAATTGCTATTTAATTAATAGTTAAAAAGCAGGTAAGGACAAAATCACGTTTAATTCATGTTTGTATAACCATTTCAAATATTTATTTTAAAATTTTCGGATCACATTTATTTCATTTTATTTCACACTAATTTGAAATTCGCTCGTGCGCCACAAATTTATTTATGTCTTTCTAGTCCTTGTTTTTATTGTGCCATATGTTTATATTGTCGGATGCTGGCCTCTTTAGCGAGTCACCGCCCACATCTCTCTCTATCTCTTTTCTGTTGTTATTGCAAACACTAACATATATTATTTATTTTAATCATGTACTTATCTCTTCCACTATTTCACAAATTTACACCTTTGTGTATCACTTCTAATTATTTACTAACAATATTACTTTATTACACTCGCAAAAACCTCGTATTCGATAAATTCTTGCGGAGCCTAAATTACACGTCTATTCTCTATAACTACCACGCTACTACATCTTACAAAATTAATGTTCGTATACTATGTACGTGTTTGGACAACTAAGTTGTCATCTTTAGTAGGAAGAAATGACAGTATTACACATGATCCTAGTAAAGGTAATATGCAAGGGTCGTGAAATACTTTGCTATACGCCCATATATACACTGATGTGCGAGGGTTGATCCCTTTGCTCCGCCCCTAACCCATTTATAAACCAAAAATATTATTTATCTTCACGCTGCATTATAATCTGCTACATACAGTGTAAACTCTATATAACGACACTGAAGGGACTGTGCATTTATGGCGTTATAGAGAGTTGTCGTTAAATTGAGAGAAGAAAAATCAGAATTATAAAAAGAAAAAGTTTATTTCAGACTAATAAAAAACAATCTTATTTGAACGCTATTGCGTATAGTTTGTTATTTTTGTCTGACGTCTTTTGCTGCACCAGTAATCTTGTTGTATTTTTTTACTTATTTTATTCATATCTTGCGATATTGAGGCATCTTGATGATAAAGGAAGTACTTTTCCAATAATTTAGCTGCTTCCAAAGATTCCTTAATGCTCGGCAAAGGCTCAGGCTCATGCGTTTCATCTTCTTCATCTCCTTGTTCTGGAACCTCAGTTTCTCTCACTGAATCCAAAATTTCTTTGTCTGTGAGTGAAGCCGTTGTAAGCAGGCAATCGTCTACTTCGATGTAGGTTTGAAGATTATCCGTAAAATTTCCTGCCATGTTGAACTGTTGAATCCACTCAGTTAATGGAAGGTCATCGTCGCTATCAAACTCAGGTTCTGTTTCCACCTCATCACTCGTAGAATTGGTACAAAGTCCAGCATGTCGAAAAGAGTGCTGTATAGTTGTGGATGTCACATTTTCCCAGGCTTTAGATAAAAAATTGACTGCCAGCAGCATATTAACAGAAGTTTTACCCTCAGATTCGACTAGCTCCATCAATAATTTCCTTCTGTAGTGACCCTTGAGGCTTTTAATCACACTCTGGTCATTGGCTGTAAGACACTAGTCGTATTTGGAGGAAGAAATGCCAACTCTATCTTTTGAAGGTATGATATAAACGGGTGGGCAGGGCAGTTGTCAACAAGAAGTAAAATTTTTCGTTCCTTTAATTCTGCATCCCACTTTCGCACTTCTTCCTCAAAAAGTTGACTGGTCATCCAAGCTGATTTATTAGCTTTATACGTCACTGGCAATTTTTTAATGTTCTTAAAACAGCGCGGATTTTTCGATTTGCCTATTACCATAAGCTTTTTTTTTTCTGTACCATCCATATTAGCAGCCACAAGCACCGTAATACGTTCCTTGGAGAGCTTTTCTCCCACACACTTTTCCCCTTTAAATTTCAGAGTTTTATTTGGAGTCAACTTATAGAAAATTCCTGCTTCATCAGCATTGAAAATGTCACTTGGGGCGTATTTTTCTGTCAATTTTGACCACACTGTATTAATCCAACCATGAGTAACATTTGTATCAACACTTCGTGCTTCTCCACTTATTTTACCATAGTTGATATTATGACGTTGCTTGAATTTTCCGAGCCATCCTTTTGATGCTTTGAAAGAAGTTAAACCAAGTTCTTCAGCAAAATTCTCCGCCTTAGCTTTCACGATCGGCCCCGAGATAGGCATATTATTCTGGCGCTGTCGGTGAAACCATGATAGTATAGCTTGATCCAAATCTTCGTATTTAGGTTTCTTTAATTTTTTGGAAGATTTTCCCTCGTTTTTTGCTTAGAGAATTTTTTCTTTATTTTTCCATATTGTGGACACGGTAGAGCGACTAAATCCAGCGTCTGCCAACATCACTTATCTTCTCTCCCGTTTCTATTGCTCGTATCAGTAAAACTTTTTCGTCAATACACAGTGATTTTCTTTTACTAGCCATGTTTACAGTTTGAAAGTTTGTGAGCAACTAAGAATATAATTTAGTGTACTTCTTCATATATGAATGTGTATCAATGCGACTATTATAATTGGCCTCAAGTACTGTCGCATTTCCGACGGCTGGATCCGAATTTAAATGTAAACATTTGATAAAATTTGCTTGAAGAGGTGACCCTCAACAAATTCATCAAGATTTGGTGGATACGTTAGGGAAATCTGCAGTATCACATGATATAGTTAAAAGGTGGTGTCATGAGTTTAAATGTGCAAAGAAGAGTCCTGTTCAAGGTGGAGCGTCTACAACCGTCACTAGCCAAGAAACTGTTAAAAAGATTCATGATGTCGTGTTGCAAGGTCGCTGTGTGACTATTAGACAAATATTACTGGTCTCTCATACCTTGTAGTATATAATTACAGCCGAATTGAAGATGAAAAAATGGTCTGCAAGATGGACGCTAGGAATGTTAACAGATGCACACAAGCAAACTCGAAAAGACATTTGCAGTTTTCTTTTAACGCGATATAGACACGACAAAGAAACTTTTTTTGCAAGATTAGTGACAATGAATGAGTCCTGGATCCATCATTATGATGTAGAGACTAAAATACAGAGTAAGGAGTGTACACAACGTATTCAATGCTATCCTTATTTTGGGATGCTGAAGGCGTAATTTTAGTAGATTCCCTGCGGAAGGGCGCTACGATTACAGGTGCTAATTATGCCAATTTAATTCCCAAATTACGTACTGATTTGATTTGATAAAAAAATAACGTCGGGGAAGTACCACAAAGGTGTTCTCTTGCATTAGGATAACGTATCCAGTCACAGGTTCGCCATTGCAACAGCTGCGATAGCTCAAATAGACTTCAAATTAGTTGAGCATCCGCCATATTCGCCAGATTTGGCCCCCAGCGATTACCGACTGTTTCAAAAACTTTAAGAACACTTGCGTGGTAACGACTTCCGTCAGATAATGACGTGATATGTGTGGTAAATCAGTGGTTTGCAGAAGTTGAACAATCTTTCGAGAAGTATTAGAAATGCTAGAACATTGTTGAGAAAAATGTGTTGACCTGAATGGAGATTATGTTGAAAAATAAAAATAAGATATTTCTCGATTTTTTATTGTGAGTGGGTCAGGGGCGGAGCAAAGAAATCCACCCTTATATGTACAGGATTATTCATTATAAATTCCCAAACTTTTATCGCCATTATTATTGCATATATAAAAAAATGTTTCAAATAAAAGTTTTGTGATTGTGACCGAATTCTTTTAACATACCATCAAATACACAGTGTCGAGCAGATTCAATGGGATACAAAAAAAATAATATTGCAACGCCTTGTATATTATTACATTTTTATAATGTTCCTTTTTTTCTGATTTCAAAAATATACCATTTGATACCTGTATCTTAGACTGTTTTCGAGTTATTAAATATCTACTATTGTAGTTACTGTAATTATGAAAAAGTTAATATTATTAAAGTAAGCTGTGAAAATAACAACTATTATGTTTGATAAGTGACATTTCCTTAATAAAATAGTCAAAATGGTTTGCAGTGAGGCTGGAAAAGTGCAAATATTTACCTGTTGCTTACAAAATAACTATGACTTATTTAAGAAATTTAAATACAAATAATTCATAAATTATGGAAGATGTTCGATATGTCCATCATTATTTTCAATTCATAATTGATAATGTCTTCTTAAATTTATAGTATGTATTGGAAATGGTTTCATTGTGACATTTAATTTATTTGCTTCAAGTCGAATTCTTTCTTTAACCCGCCATCGCACGCACTATGAGAAATACCTCACATTTTTGTTATCTAAGCCACAAAATGGAAACGGTCATATTTATAACCTTGAAAGTCTAGGTATGCCTTCAACGTTGTTTTTAGGAGGGGGTAGAGGAGCCAGTATTAAAAATAGAATTTTGTGTCGGTTTCTGTATGTGAAATAAGAAGTGATGTCGTAAGTGTGAGCGCGCTCCTCACTACGCGTATAAACACGTTAATTTTTAATTGGTGGGCAAATCATATATTTTCCTTTTGTTTTGGAGACAAATTTTTGTTTAATTTTTAAGGTAAGTTCTTAATGTGTTATTTTTCTTGTATATCTTGTATACTATAACAAAATTGTACTTGATTGATTTAGGAATTCCATTTTTATCGAAATGAATCCGCGTCAAGACAATTACTTCAGTGGTTTGAAGTACCTGAAAAAGAGGAAGAGGAGGGAAATTTACATCTTGATGTTTTAGATGATAGTGATGTAAGTAAAACTGAAGAAGTTGAGGTTCAAGTGGATAACACCGATTCTGAAGTTTCTGCGAGTTCAGAAGGTGAAGATTCGATTTCACTTTGCGTTATAAGACGTAGTCCAATCTATGTCTGTAATTAGTGGAATTCTAAATATATATTTGCCTATCATAACGTACCATTTTTTGTGCAGTTAAAGATAATCCAACATTTAGGAATATCAATTATAATAACCGAAAAGTTTCTGTTCAAAATTTTGTAGCTACACGTCCTGGTGTAAAAGGCCACGCGAAAAACGCCCTTACTTTCTCTGAATATTGGAGTTTATTTTTTTCTGACGAAATAATTGCCAAAATTGTAAGCTATACAAACATATATATCGCGAAAATTCGTCACAATATATCCCGACTGAGAGATGCCACAGATACCAATTTTAATGAAATAAAAGGTCTTTTTGGTCTACTTTATATGGCAGAAACTTGGAAAAGTGCTCATGTAAATGTAGATGGACCTGTCTTCTTCGGAATACTATGGGGAAAATCGTTTTAAGCTTCTGCTAAGAGAACCGGGAAGAACGCAGAAAAATTGACAAATTAGCCTCAATTCCAGAAGTATTCGAAGATTTTGTTCAGAAGTGTACCGTTAATTATGAACTAGGGTTTTACACCACAATTGACGAAATGCTGGAGGCATGTCGCCGGAGGTGTAGTTTTAGACAATACATAGCAAGGTATGGTGTAAAAATATATTCTCTGGTTGACTCCAAAATTGGTATACTTCTAAAATGGAAATATATGCAGGCAAACAACCTGAGGGTCCCTTTCAGCAGGATAACAGTTCAGTAACGCTAGTAATACGTCTGATTGAGCCGATAACCAATACGGGTCATAATGTTACATGCGACAATTTTTTTACTTCTTATCCGTTGGCAAAAGATCTACTAAAAAATTATAAAACTACTTTAGTTAGCACTCTAAAAAAACAAACATGAAATTCCTACTATATTTGTCGCAACTAAAGAAAGAAAAGTGCACACTAGTATGTTTGGTTTTGGTGAAGATTGCTTGCTTCTGTCCTACGTGCCGAAAAAAAAAACAAAAACGTATTAATGTTGTCAACTATACATGAAAAAGACACTGTAGACCCAACACAGGCAGTGACTATAAACCAGAAGTAATTACATTCTACAACAAAACTAAATCTGGCGTAGATGTCGTCGACAATTTCAAATCATTATACTCGGTATCTAGAGTGAGCTGTAGGTGGCCACTTATATTTTTTTTAGTCTTATGAACATTGCCGGAATAAACTGTCAAATTATTTATTTCGAAAATAATGATCTCAAAGTTCCACGACGAAAATTTTTGAGAACCCTGGGTTTGGAGCTAATTAGGCTACATCAACTAACGAGGGCAAACATACAAACATTACCGATATAGCTGAGAATCCAAATCAAAGACCATCTGGGGATGCAAGAAAAACCAGAAGCTCTAGAAGCAACAAGAAATTCCAACAAATGTGGTTATTGTCCAAAACGAGAAAACCGAAAAAACGCAGATAAAATGTAGTAAGCTGGATTGTAGAAGATCTGTTTGCAAGGAGCACACAAAATACATTTGCACAAACTGTTGGGAACAAGAATATACACAATAATTTTTTTACAATTTTGATTTTTTGTCATTTTCCTTAAGAAATATTTGAGTTACATAACGGATAAATGCAGATCACTTGTAGGCATGCATCTTATTAAATATATATCATAAGTAAAAATACAAGAGCTTTTTTTTATCGGATAAATTTCTCTTTGTAACGAAATTATTTTGCCAATCAGTAATTTGACGAGAAAAACTTAGTTTTTCGAGCGAAATTATTGATTGGAAAAATATTGAGGTAAAAAGAAATTTATCCGATTGAAAGAAAAGCTCGGGTGTTTTTTGGCAAGATAAATTAACGACATGAATAAAACTTTTTAAATTGTCTCCATATTGACGATTTTGTATTTCTTGTGTATTGCGGTATTGATCTTTTGATATTTGTTGAAGTTTCCCGAAACCAACTCGTACATTTTACGTTCAACGATACTTAATAGTTATTACCTGTCAGCTGCCAAAATAAATTAAGTGATGCAGGGCTACTAGATATGTAACAGGAAGAAGCATTTTTATCGGAGGAAGAAGTATTTTTAACGGTGATAAAAAGCTGTGTGGGTTTTTATCGCTGTCAAAGTGACAAAAATGTCACCCGCAAATGGACATTTTTATATAGGAGTTAATTTATCATTTGGAATTTACTGCAAGTGAGAATTAATGAATATTAAATCACATTCTTACATGTAAATGTCGACTTATATGATGCGTTCGTAACTACAATCCTACAAACTAAGTTTGTACCATTATGCAGAACACACCCTTTCGCGACAACGAACTTCCTGGTAATTAGGTTAATTAAGAATTAAGAAATACTGAAAAAACAAGTCAATCAACGGGAGGAAACGTACAGACGGCGTTTCGTTTGATTGGAACTTTTCAATGCACGGTATTCCTCGAAGACGGATATTGCTTTTTCATTTCTATACTTTCTGTATATATAGTTAACATTTGGAATTTACTGCAAGTGAGAATTAATGAATATTAAATCACATTCTTACATGTAAATGTCGACTTATATGATGCGTTCGTAACTACAATCCGACAGACTAAGTTTGTACCAGTATGCAGAACACACCCTTTCGCGACAACGAACTTCCTGGTAATTAGGTTAATTAAGAATTGATTGACATGTTTTTTCAGTATTTCTTAATTCTTAATTAACATAATTACCAGGAAGTTCGTTGTCGCGAAAGGGTGTGTTCTGCATACTGGTACAAACTTAGTTTGTCGGATTGTAGTTACGAACGCATCATATAAGTCGACATTTACATGTAAGAATGTGATTTAATATTCATTAATTCTCACTTGCAGTAAATTCCAAATGTTAACTATATATACAGAAAGTATAGAAATGAAAAAGCAATGTCCGTCTTCGAGGAATACCGTGCATTGAAAAGTTCCAATCAGAACGAAATGCCGTCTGTACGTTTCCTCCCGTTGATTGACTTGTTTTTTCAGCATTTCTTAATTCTTAATTAACCTAATTACCAGGAAGTTCGTTGTCGCGAAAGGGTGTGTTCTGCATACTGGTACAAACTTAGTTTGTCGGATTGTAGTTACGAACGCATCATATAAGTCGACATTTACATGTAAGAATGTGATTTAATATTCATTAATTCTCACTTGCAGTAAATTCCAAATGTTAACTATATATACAGAAAGTATAGAAATGAAAAAGCAATGTCCGTCTTCGAGGAATACCGTGCATTGAAAAGTTCCAATCAGAACGAAACGCCGTCTGTACGTTTCCTCCCGTTGATTGACTTGTTTTTTCAGTATTTCTTAATTAGTTAATTTATCCATTATAAAAATATTGTTTTTATCATTACATCGATGTTTTAACTAAAATACGCGTATGTAAATACGCTCCATGCGTGCAACGGCGTTATAAATTAAGGGGCGTGCGATGGCGGGTTAGTGACTTGAATACTATGGTTATTATTATTATTAACATTATCTTTCAAAAATTTCAAAAATTAGTTGCATCGTGCATTCAAATCATTTCATCAAGTCCGGTCTCCAAAAAATTCTGTATAAAAATAATTTCTGCTCCTGGGATAATTCTTTCCAGATAGGTAGCTCCATTTGAATTTTAATAATATAGGCCTGATAATTTAGTTACGGAAAATGCTACACCAAACGCAAACAGATTTTCTTCCTGATTTCTTAATTTATTTTACTAATTGTAAATATTCTTTCTACACTTTACGACGCTATGTTATTCGAATTTTTCATAGAAAAAATTCGCCCTCAAGTAGGAATCGAACCCACAACCTCTGGCTTGCCGGACCATTGCTCGATCACTGAGCTGTTGAGGCGTGAATTAGAAACTTTTATGGGGATGCTTTGATTTACAGCAAAGGAAAATTCACGCCTCAACAGCTCAGTGGTCGAGCAATGGTCCGGCAAGCCAGAGCTCGTGGGTTCGATTCCTACTTGTGGGCGAATTTTTTCTATGAAAAATTCGAATAAAATAGCGTCGTAAACTGTAGAAAGAATATTTACAATTACATTACTTCGCGAAAACGCAAATATTTTACTAATATTTTTCTCTTGTATTTGCTTTCCCAATACCTTCGATTCTTCCTATTTAAAACTCTTGTAGTGGAAAAGCACGACTCGTCAGTTCACAATATTTTAGTAAAATAATCGTGATCTTCATTCAAATTTTGAATCATGTCGCATTTTTCCTTTTTGAGTTTATGTTAAAACTTGTACAAGTAATAATTTATATGGTGTATAATTGTTGTGTTTATCGAGCGTTCGATTTTGGCATAACTTTTCTCTAAATGATCAGTTGCATTATTTAAACTACTTTCAGAATTTTCTAAAAATCATACATATTTCAATAATTATTAACATTTATTCGCTAGTAGCCTATTATAATAGGCTACTAGCGAATAAATGTGGATGGGTTTACATTCGAAATGTAGCAGTATATCTATACGTTCGTTCTCATTTAAATCAACTAAACGCTTTTTTCTACTAAAACTGGAGGTATTATTATAAAAATAAAACTTATAAACGTGTTTTCTGACGGTGTTAGACAATTTGGAAATAACACCCTATATGCTATTTTTGCTGCACGTTTATTTTTATTATTTTATGTTTAACAGGTAAATATTTGTAATTACATAAAATATGTAAAATACCGATCAAGTAAAATGAAATATTGTCTTCAATATCGTATTTAGTATGATAAAAAGCTTTGAATTTAATGCTTAATTTGATTTTAATGCTCGATGTTACCTTAAACATTATCTTATATCTGCTGTTGAAATAACATCAAGACTATAAATTCACGAATTCGTTATTTATGGCCTATTCTAGATATAAACTCTAACTCCTAACATTTCCACGCACGCAATAATTATTATAACACTTTGAGGAAATAACGTGATGTGTGTGCATGTGTAAGAAGTAATTTATATTACAAAATAACCTAAGTGATAGTCGTATGTAAACCGCATTATAAATGGTCTATCATCACTTTCTCTCTGACCATGGGCAATTCAACGCCTTCCTTTTAACTGACAATCAGAGATTCGCGAACAGCCCTCTTACTTTGAACGCACTGTTTCGTCAAGGACGTCTTGCACACGGAAGATCCAAATAATTCGATCTTGAATTTTATAGTTAAATAATTAATGTAATAACACACACTTGCCTTTTACTTTTTTTTGCTGTAATTTGTCTCTATTATAAATTAATTTACTGTTCATATAAGATAATTGTTAATTTATTGATGGTGAAAATTGTAGGAATCGACAGACTGAATGATTATTCTATATATATATATTTTCGTGTATATATACGAATTATATTGAATTTAATTGGAGTGAGAAATAGCAATTATTCAAATCTCCTCTCACATGTAATTGTCGCTAAATTTGTGCAATTGATTCTACAATCTGACAAGATTACTCCTGTCGAAGAATGTAGACGCAAACACGTCGCGACGTTAGCCATCCACCTGTGCGGATAATGAAAATTGTATGAAAAAAACCACATCCGTCCAGAAACGTGCATATATCGATATTTCACTGTCGTTACAGAGCATCAGTTCACGATATTCTAACATGGACATGATTTTATTTTTATACTTTCGTGTATATATACGAATTATATTGAATTTAATTGGAGTGAGAAATAGCAATTATTCAAATCTCCTCTCACATGTAATTGTCGCTAAATTAGCGACAATGTTGTTATTGAATATTTTTTTTTTTGATTGGTGCCTACTTGATCTAAATTGTAGCAACTATTGTAATGTAGGCTAATTTCATTTTCTCTTTTCCTTTTTTTCTGAGTGGAGTTTTAAATTATACTGTGTCCCATTTTAAAATGGGCACTTTTCTGATTATCTCGGGAATATGCCCCTTTAAAGAAATCATGTGATAACTTTTTATTTTCAATTTTTTTGAGATAATGTATTGAAACATTTTTGTTCAGAACTAAATTCTTTATTCAACCGCATAAAAATATACAGGATGTTCCATTTCAAAAATTACATTTTGTCAAATATCTGAAAAACGCGACGTTCCATTGTTTTTTTGTTTTTATCGTCGTAACCGCCAGGAAAAATCCTACTAGTTTGCTAATTTGGACGACTTCGTAGCTCCAATAATAGCGGGTTTAAGTGTGAACACGTTGTATGTATATGTGTATATATACATATATCATTTGATAAATTTTTGGAATTTTCGGCTTTTATATTAAATATTTTAAATATTTTCAAATTAGTATGTCATTTTTCAAAGTAAATGTGAATGTAAACATTGCTGTCTACAAATTACAACGAAAATAATACGAAATTTTATTTGAAAAATTTTTGTCCACGTTTGGACTTGAGAATCCAAGTCTACGGTTTACTGGACCGTCACTCTAACCAACTGAGCCACGAGGACCTTGGGGTCAAGTCTTTTTGGAAACGCCTTATAAGGCACCGATGTTAATATTCATAGACTTGGGTTCAAGGCCCAACGTGGACGAAAATTTTTCAAATAAAATTTCATGTAATTTGTGTTATAATTTGTAGACAGCAATATTTACATTCACATTTACTTCGCAAAATAACATACTAATATGAAAATATTTAAAATATTTAAATAAAAGCCGAAAATTTCAAAAATTTATCAAAGTATATATTAAATGAAGGGCTAAAAAATGATCTCTCTCTATATATATACATACTTGTAAGTATTATCGACCGTACAATATTAGTAAAAATTAATTGAACGGGTGAGCGATCTGTCAAATAAAAAAACTCATTTACTTCACTCTATATTTCATAACGATTTGTTACTTCTTCAGGAGATCCCACACGTTTAATAAAACCACAATATATTAATGAATATACCAATACTAAAATATTTACAATTACAGAGTTACAATTTAGGAAAGACGCCACTAAACATGTTAAAATCAATCGTCTGCCTTGAAACATTAAATTAACAAGATGTTGGTTTTTCGTCAACTTTTTAAAAACAAATATACATATATGTTTAAATATAAAAATATAAAACACATAGCGAAAAACTGATGTCATAAAAATATCGAAACCAAAAACAAACCATACATTAAACAATACGAGGACTTGGCAGGTCAATTAACCGCCAACATCGAGTATATTGCAATAGATTATACTTAGTCCATTCGTATCCGACTTATAATTTATGCTATTAGTGTCTCCGTTGATATGAACCATTTCTAAAAAGCATCTTTTTTTGTAATTGTTTTGTAATTGGTTCACATCAACGGAAACTAATAGCGTAAATTATAAGTCGGATACGAATGGACTAAGTATAATCTATTGCAATATGCTCGGTGTTGGCGCTTAATTGACCTGCCAAATTTTGTTAACTAGTCCTCGTATTGTTTAATATATAGCTTGCTTTTGGTTTCGATATTTGTATGACATCAGTTTTTTTGCTATGTGTTTTATATTTTTATTTTTATATTTTAGCATTTATTTATATGTATTTGTTTTTAAAAGGTTGACGAGAAACCAACATCTTCTTAATTTAATCTTTTAATGTAGACGACTGACTTTAACAGGTTTTGCTAAATTGTAATTTTGTAATTGTAAGTATTTTAGTATTGGTATATTCATTAATATATTGTTTTGTTAAACGTGTAGGAACTCCTGAAGAAGTAGCAAATTGTAGTAAAATATACAGTGAAGTAAATGAGTTTTTTTATTTGATAGACCGCTCACCCGTTCAGTTAATTTTTACTTAATAATATATATATATATCTATATATACATATATTATATTATATTTTTAATCTAAACATGAAAGTTTGCTTTAAATATATACATATCAAAGCGAAACAGACCTTAAATCGTCGACTAATTTAATCTACCATAACATACGAAGGTCAAGAAATAATTATATATATATATATATTGTGATGAGGCAAACCATGTATATGAGGGGCCTAGAGCAAAAATACAGCATACATATTTAAAATTGTTAATTTAGTATAAGTTTTGTTTGTTAGAACTGCATTTTTCACATGCCATATCAATAAAGTTAATACCGCGTTTTTAATTTATCAATTTTGTATCAAGATATAATAAAACACAGTTGTATAGTTTCAAAATAATATATATGCACTACATATGTTTCACCACACTGTGGCTTCATCAGGTGGATGAATATACTCATTTTTGTATCACATAATTATTGTATTTCTTGTAACCATTCAAGTTAGTCATTTTCATTTACATTTTAATTTTTCCGAAGATATATAACTTAATTGATTGGAATTATATGTCACACATTATGGTTATAGCTGTACCTATTTTGAATCAGATAAGGCGGGAATTATCCCCAAATGTAAATAGGTATTTAGCGGAAATTGAACATTTAAAATAAATTTTTATCCATTGTAAAATTAATACAATAATTTTAATGAAATGTCAAAACGATTGGTTCTAGTAATATATTTTATATTGAGTAATTTATTGTCGAGATTAAATAAGTATAAACAACAATGAGAATAAGATGCCTGGAAGAATTTAAAAAAACAATAGAGAGTTCGCTTGGGTAATTAAAATTGGTACAACGCGTCTAACGTTTTAAAAAGTGTATAATGGAATAAAGTGATATAAAACCTAAAATAAATTAACGAAACCTTACCAAAAAGATATCCTATAAGTTCCCGATTCACTAGCATCGCTTTTACGGAAGGTTACCTGCACCTGAACCCGCTGGGCACCGATAACCAAAACTCCAATTTCCAAAGGACGCCAACCCGAATTTGGAACCAAAACCAGTTCTTTCCTGCACCTGAACCCGTTTTTCCTGTGTACCAAGACTCGAACATCCAACAGCCATACAGATAAACCACCAGCATAAAAATTGAGTATTTATTTATAATCTCCTAAAATATAAAATTTTATTTGTTACATTGCGAAAAAGATCGTTTATATTTCATTTAAATTCTTTAAATATTAGCATTTTGATCACTATACAGTTAATACAGAAAAATACAGTTCTTTTTACTTTGAATTTGTGTTACATAATTTAAATATTTGAGTATAAAAATTTCATAACAACATTTAACCTTACTTTTCTATTATATCGAATCACGTGACTTTTAATGCAAATGTAATACTAAATGGTATTTTAACTTACCTGTAATGCTTTGAGAATCTAATTAAACTAGTGATATTTACCATTTATCCTTTTGTTTTATTCTTTTAACAACGTTGGAAAATCATTCACTTAGCATATCTTAGTTTAAACAAATAACTGTTTTCTATCAATACACCGAACCGACTTCAACGTTAATCTTGTTCACTATAATCTGAGCTAGCCATATTGTGTTTAAGATACGCATAAAATACTCAGTAATAACTTTAGCACGTAAAGGAGGCTGAAAAGAAGTTAAGTATACATTGTTCTATTATTGTATTCAAGTTCATATAAGTTACATATATGACAACTGTAAAAATATAACTTTAACGCCATCTATATAACCCTTCTATAACTCCCTATAGGTTTGTTATTTATAATTTGTCAGCCCAGCTTAGGACCTGTTCTTCACTGTCTTTATAACAATTTGTCAAACCAATTAAGGGCTGTTTAATATACCAGCTTCACTATATTTTATAATTTAGTTTAGTAATAAGAATTATCATTATTTTAAAGCCCGATTGATTTATATTAATATATATATATATATATATATATATATATATATATATATATATATATATATATATGTGTTTAGATAATTTCTTAGCCGTTCATTAAATATAACATTTGATAAATTATTATTATTTAATAATTTATCAAATGTTATATATATATATATATATAGTATTTTCGTGACCCTAGTATGATAATGTAAACCCAACTAGTCGGCGATTAAAGGTCTGGTTATTACTTCAAAGTGTATATATTCAAAATAATCCTACATGTTTCGGCAATGATGCCTTTGTCAGGGATATAAAAAATATAAATGACAGAATATAAATGTCAAGTAATTGAGTTCAATTACTTGACATTTATATTCTGTCATTTATATTTTTTATATCCTTGACAAAGGCATCATTGCCGAAACATGTAGGATTATTTTGAATATATACACTTTGAAGTAACAACCAGACCTTTAATCGCCGACTAGTTGGGTTTATATATATATATATATATATATATATATATATATATTGAAGTGTTACTTTTGCACACAAGATGCTGGTTCCACGATTTGTGTTGATAGTGATGTATTTAATAATATAATGATGATATCAATAAATGAATATTGATTGTAATTATGTATTCAATATTTAAATTTTTATTTATCTCAGTAATCAGCTGATCTATTAACATCAATACTTACGTCTATTAAAAGATGGGGCGGCTATTTAAAACAATGCTTTATTTAATATGAAACATTTTATTATGTAAGATTGGATTCAAGTAATGGATAAATTGCAAGGACCTGTGATTGTTGATGTTTTCTGGTCGGGATGTGGTCGGTGACGGCCTCTAGAGTGGTAAACAGCCAGGAAAGACCGGAATATAGGTTAATTTCCAAATTAGGTTAATGGTTTAGGAATTTAGGTGTTTCGAAGGATATTTTGTATATAATAGAACTTTAGATGTATATTCTCTGGTAAGGCTTCTATTTATCTAGACGTTATCTTCAAATATCAATGGCTACTTCCTATTACGGTGCTAAGCTTGTTAAACTGTAAAATCGTACTTCTTGCTCGGGTTTTTTTTTCAAATTGATAATATGAATATATGACACTATTGTGATGAAAAATTATTATGATTTTATCATGTTTTTCGTGGCTTTATTAAATTTTTCGAAGCAGGATAAATTTTAGACGCGTACTATATAAAATTTCGGAAAAAGACGCCTTTCGTCATTTGTTTTAATCAAAGCCTTGTAATGTGCACCTTGAAATTTATCTTGAATTTAATTATTTAAAAGTAATAATTTGAACATAAGAATCATTTAAATAGATACATTAAATTATTCTATGAATTTACAAATGCATACTAATATTTTTCTATCATATGTTTTCATTATCTGCCCGTGTCTCTAATAGTCCATTTCGCGCGCTATGACAATTTGAATTTAGGGGCGTGTGCAAAAGTAAAAGTCTATACAATTACCGAATATTAATTAATTAAATAACTTTTAATTTGCGCATTTTTGAATTGAATGAAAGATGAAATTATGAAAACCAAATTTTAATTAATATAATGATGTGCAAAGTATAAAGATTAGCGGGATATTAATTTATTTAATATTTAGACGTTAATTTTACATGCATGCATATATATACAGTCATGCTTCTTTAACATTTCCCTTCTAATTTAATACATATTTGTATTTTCTTATCCCTAGAAACCTGATGTAAATATGCATTTCCAGGTCTACAACAATATATATATATATATATATATATATATATATATATATATATATATATATATAGTAGATAAAAATAGTGGCCGGGTAAGTAAATTGGTAAGGAAAATAAAATAAAGTGGTCATATAAACAAAATTAAACTAAATTTAGATTTTCAAAATAGGCGCCACTAACTTTCTGACAGTAAGCCAATTTGTCTTTAAATTTTCTTGTAATTTTGTCTGGATCCTGTCTGGTGAAATGCTTTGTATCTCTTCATTAATTCTTTCAGCCAAATCTTACAAATTTCTAGATCGGGTAAGATATATTTTCTGTTTTAGTTAGCGCCACAAGAAGTAATCTAGTGAATAGAGATTGTGGAAACGTGTGGGTCATTCAATTTCGCCTCTCCTTCCAATCCAACTGTGGGCAAAAGTTTGATCAAATCGATCTCTAACGATTGCTGAATAGTGAGGAGTGCTGAAACCATGTTTTGTGAAGGTTGGCAATATTCCTCTAATGCTGGAATTATCTGGTTATTTAAAAGTTCTAAGTATCTTTGACCATTTAGAGTTTCTTCTATAAAAAAGGTTCTATTATTCTGTTTCTACAAATACCAGCCCAAACTCTTAGCTTTCTAGGGTGTTGCGTATGCGCCTCTTGTATCCAGTGAGGACTACTCTGTGTTCAATACCGACAGTTATGTCTATAAATAGTAGCGTTCAAACAAACGGTTGCTTCATCCGAAGATACTATATTATTTGCAAAATTGTTGTCACAATTATAAATGTTCATCATTGATTCACAAAATTCGTGCCTTCTGTCTAAATCATCAGCAGAGAGTTCTTGAACGAGGCGAATTTTATAAGGATGGTATTTTTCTATTTAAGGATTCTTCCTACTGAACGACGACTAATATCATGCTTTTGCGCCATCTCGTTCATAGATTAATGGCGCTTTCTTGTGCATCATTTGTAGCAGAATTTGTACAATAAATTCTTTGCAAATTGCGAGTACCGCGATTTATGTTATAATACCTTCTTAAAGGTTTGATAACAACAAAACGCGAAATTGGCTGCCGGTTGGGATGTACAGTATTAAAAAGGTTACATACATGCTGATGAGTTCTTATCCTATCACCAAAACCGATCATCATATATTAGCATTCTTTCTCTTTCATTTAATTCAACCATTATTGACAAACAAAAATTATTTAACGACACTGCTGAAATATCGAGATCCTTATAATTAAAACTGGGATTATATGAAAATGCATATTTTTTATTTATGATATGTTTAACAAAATTCTTGCAGATCTATACGGATGATGTAAAAAGAAAGCATTTGCGACTACTTTTGTTTTTCATATCTTGCATATAAATACTGCTTTGAGCATATTTCATATAAAATTGCATATTCGTTCATATTTTATCATTTATTTCTAAAGTGCACCGTAAAAAATATATAAAACCATTTATTCATAATATACCAAAATTACACTAACAGTTCGCATAAGAATTTCTGTACAGCGCGAATTCCTAGATTTGTATTTATCAAGTCTAGTAAATTCAAATGAATCTACAAGCAATGAGGTTGACCTATAGGTCAGTTATATCGCCAGTTGTCTTTAGTTAGTTCTCTAAAGTATATGTACTTACACGTAATTTTACCTTGTTATTTTTGATATGTTGAAATCATATTTACATGTGTCGATCTGGATAAAAGATTATCCTGAATTTTGTGTAGATAATGAGAGTGTTTCGTAAGTCTTCCAGTAAAATTATAAGTTTATATTTGTTTACGATTAACTTCATATTTTAATATCTGCAATTAATTATTGTAGATTCGATGCGACAAAAAATTCAATTAACGCAGCATGTAAGAACTCATTTGCATAAAAGAAATATCACAACATTTAAAAATGCACCACAAGCTACTCTGAATCAATCGTTTACTTCAACAAGTAAAAATAGAAAAAATATAGAACAGAATAGTTACTAATATTACTCGTACAATGCCTTCTTAAGTGTAAACAGTCCACTTTCAAAGTTGGATAATTCAAAGTTTAAAGATGTTTTAGAGAAGTATACGAAACTCTCAGTTCCTACTTGCTCAACTACAAGAAAAAAGTATATTAATCTATTGTTTGAGAAAATTATTATAAAAATTAAGGAAACAATAGGTGAAAATTCTATGTCGATGATACAACAGACAGTTGTGGACGCTATATTGTCAACTTATTGATTGGCATTTTAAATTAAAATTGCGCCGGCCGATTCTTTTTAATTGGTACAGAAGAATTGGAGAAAAGAAATAACTTAACTATAACAAGATTTATAAACCATAGTTGGACGAGGTTTTATTTGCCGAATGCGGTTCCAAGTGACAAGGTATTACTTATGTTACCGGATGCTGCGACATTTATGGTGAAGTCAGCACATAATTTTTATCCGAATCTGATGCACTTAACATGTTTGGACCATGGTGTTAACAGTGTAGCAAGCATACGATAAATTACCTGGACTGGCACTGCTACCACAACCCATAATAACAAGATGGGGCACGTGGCTTGATGGTGCTGTATTTTATGCAGATACCTTTGAACAGATAGAGAATTTATTCTCTCTTCTTCAAACGACTCGATAGCAATTGTAGATTTCAAAGATATACTAAATAACCGCAACTGCGCCAAGAGTTAGCTTCTATCAAAGCAAGCTTAAGATATTGGACTCAGTGAATCGATAGAATTGATTCAAGGTTTCAAGAATGAAGCATATAATGTGAGAGGTACCCTTAGAAAAACGGGTCAAAATTAAATTAACACAAATTCTAGAGAAAAACGAGGGCTTTAATCAGCTTAGTAGAATATGCAGCGTGTTGCAAGGAAACTACAATGAAACTATTGAGATGAGTCCATCAATTATCTGCAAATGTAAGTATGCGCCAATTACATCAGTTGACCTAGACGAAACTTTTCAGCATACAAGCTATTATTGACGAATCGCAGAAGATCATTTTTAGTTGAGAATTTAGAAAAGCATTTAATTGTAAATGTTTGCAATACTATACATAGGCAAATAAAAATACAAAGAGTTACATTGTTTAGCTTACTTATTCTTATTATGCATGAATTTTGTAAAATTTCGAATAAAATATTGATATAGTACATATTTGTGGTATCTCTAAATTTATATTGACAATATTTCATATTTTGACAATAATTTAGTTGTGTAACTATCACTTAAACTTTACATACTTTTGCATATATGTATTACTAAAAGTTCTGCATATTTTCATCAAATTTTGGAAACATATATGCACATATAATTAAGTTTTCGTGTACATAGTTCCCAACTTTACTTATAATGATGGAAAAAGTATTTCATTGTCAATAACTTTATGTTATGTGTTAACATACTCGGTTGGATATATTATTTAACAATATTAGAGGAACTGTTTGACAGAAAAGTGTGAGTACTTACTTTCAAAATAAAAATTTCATGTCAATAACAATGTTACTTTCTGTCGAAGCCAGTTAATTTTTGTGTTCGAGCCTATCGTTGAAATCTCCAGAAAATCTAAAACTAAACGATGTCATTTTAGTGTCTTGATTACGATAGTTTTAATATTACTGATATAAAGTAGGAACGATAGATATAATAGCTTTTAGAATACATAAAATTTGGCGAGTTTATTCCAATCAAATTATTGGCATTAATATTTCATGTGAAAAATATAATTTTATAAATAATTTTGTTGGCTAATTTTTCTCGCACTCCCTCAGCATATTAGCAGATACATAGCTCGACTGACGCGGCTGATTTTGACGTACTAGTATGCATCATAGAAGAGTGTCTATCACGTTCTACCATTATTTTATTTCGTTTCCACACAGTTTCCAGCAGTTTACGTATTGTAAAAATTTTCGTATTATGGATGTTGTATTTAGTATTGTACTTTTCTGTATTTGCCAACGAGTAAATAAAGTATTTGTAGGTTTTATAATACGGTGTTCTAATTACCTACTTAGTTTTGTTTTCATACTCTTCTAATTTGTTGAGCTAATGGTAAATATTAGTTAATTTTGTCCGAAGATTTTGTTTTTACATTATGATCACTGGAGCTCAATATTTCAATGAGATACGAGGGGTTGACTTATTCGCACGATCTCTAAGAGTAGGCCGTGAAATAAAAAAAAATACACATCATATTTTGACAACCGATGCTCTTGTCAGTTTACTGTTAGTGTTTCATAAATAATAAAAACACACACAATGTTGTATTAGATTTACACTTTATTTAATAATATTTAATAATATATAACAGCTGTTTCACCGTTCAACAGTTTCTTCAGATATGAAGATATGAAGATACTGACACACAGACTATACACACACAACACAGGACCGCACAAAAACACAACAACACACGATTATTTATTAATCAGACTCAAACACGTCACAACCCTGGGAGATACGTAACAACGGAGTGGAAATGGAGGCAACTTCGACCACAAATCAAAATTCAACGACTCATGAAAGGGATGGGACATTGAATCCTAGAACCTCGCGCAGTACACATAAATATAGATAAATAAATCTAAATAGATAAATGTGCTTATTGTTAATAGTTAGTTTTATATTGTTATACGTTTTATTATTAATATAGTGTGTGTCTAAAGTTATTGTTAGTTTTATTTAAGAAACCGAAAAGACAAACTTTACAATATAAAAAACTTGTATCAGATTTTCCTGATTCAGCTGAATCAATTATAGAATCCAAAAATTTACTCGAAGAACGCGAGATTCTAGATCAGTTGGCGCATATAATTTTTCTCTATTTGGGGTATTTTAATATCTTTGTAATTGAAGATGCGACTATTTTTGTTTTCGTGTTTTTTTAAAGCTGTGATGTTTTTTGCATATTTATGACCATTAATTGTGTCTTTTAAATGTTGTTCTGTTTGACCTATTTAAACACCACTGCAATCATTACATGGGATTCTATAAACTACGTGTGATTTCTTTTCCGTTGGAATGGCTGCATTTAATGCAGTTTATATGATTTTTGTGATCCATGTGTATATCACATTTTTTTAAAAAGAACTTGTTTAGTTTCTCAGATAGATGAGAAACATACGGTATTGATAAATATTTGTTTAGTGTGTTTGCTTGTTCATTTACTGGGTATTGTTGCTGGTTATACATTTTATGCACTCTTTGTTTTATATATAACCTTTTATTAATATATATATATATATATATATATATATATATACATAATTATCTCTTGATCTTTGTATATTATAGTAGATTTAGATAATCAGTGATTTAACGTCTGTTTTATTTTAATATGTAAGAGACTATTAAAGATCATTATACATGTTAAAGTAAAACAGACTTTAAATATATATATATATATATATATATATATATATATATATATATATATATATATATTATATATTGTTGTGGTGCATAATTACTCCTTCATTCCAGCTAACTGCGAAAAGAAAGACCGAAATAACATGTAATAGAATGGTTAAAATTGGCGAAAATAGTTTGTAGAATTAGTATCGAAGTGCAAATAAATTAATATTACGACAACTTTGTATATTTCGAATCAATTTACATTTATTTAAAAATTTACTTTTTAATGTTTATTTGTCATTTTTATAATTTAAATCATTAGCGCGAAATTACAGATATCTAATTTATCTACATTAAAAATTTGTATCGATACTAGTTACACACGCCCACATTTCAAATGTAAACTAACCCGCGAAACGGTTATTTTCCTGTCACTCATAACGCATAACCCTACATTTAAATATCCTGGTCAACCATTTGAAAATTATTATTTTAATTTTGTTCATAAGTTGGAAACAATACATTATTTATATTTATATTATTATAATATGTAATTTGAAGTAAAATTCGAGGCTACTTCACAAAAGTAAAATAGGCTTTGAATGAAATAATTGCCATCGAGCGTCGGTTATAAAATTTTGATTAGAAGTGCTTAAAAAAGTGTGACTCCAAATTTAAAATTAAATTAAAGCAGAAATACCTGAGTTAAAAATTTAGAAGTCACCACAAAAGTTAATCAATAATTTGGGGCTACTTTTGAGATACCTTTGAAGACGATACCAGCGAAGTACGGTCAAAAATCGACCTTAGCATCTTTCGATCGAACACCGGTGCGAAGAAGGATCCTACATCGACGGAACCCGCTCAGAGCCGGTCAGTAAACTTGAAAACTCCGCACTTTGAATGCACGACGAATCGACCAATCTACATCCATACCATCAAGAATTCCTGCCTTAGACGATAAAAACAGGTCTTATTAATAAAAATTATTTCAAATAAAGACACTTTTAAAACGATTTATATTTAAAATATTTTTCTTAATAACCAAATAATAATCCTCATAATCTTACTTGAAAATTACATTCCAACATTATTGATAATTGTGAAAGAACTTTGATTTGATATAAACTGTAGTACTTACCTAGATATAGTTATTCTTTAATTTATAACGTAACTCACTTGATAACATTCTAACCATTAAAACATAACCCTTTTTATTTTCTTGATTCACACGTGTACGCAATTATAATTCTATTATTTGTCGATAGTCACGTTGTATGTCATTGTTTACAGAAAACTTATTTAAAATAAACCTTTATATACATTTCTTTAAATCAAATCTTTTATTTATCTATGCTTAGCTGGAGAAAACAAAGTTATTTTATTATACAATACACCACCATACACTCAGGGGAAACATATCGACGAAGATCCTAGACAGTCAACTTTGTTATAAATTTAGTGCTCTCCGACGACCTAGCCGCTAATACATGAAAGCATATGAGGAGCGCTGGTGAACGTGTGTAATAGCTTTTTAAGTAAACCAAGGCGCCCAATCTATAGTATAATTCCTATACTTTACAATTTTAATATTATCATAAATCACTGAATATCTACTATTATTATCTTCGTCTATTATTATCAAATTATTATATCACTCAGTTCATCAGCGTATTTGATCAATATATATATATATATATATATATATATATATATATATATATATATATATATGTATATAAGGGCAGATATTCGGTCTCCAACTCTTTGAATCCATTTCGTTATTTCGTCTAGGAAAAAGCTTTAATGTTTACCATTGATTCAATTTCGAACAGTGGCCCAAACTTCAGTGTCCTATGAAAAATGTTTACTTTTCAGTACCTCCTTCAACTTTGTGAACTACTAGAAATCTGAAGGTGCCAAATCAGATCTGTACAAATGGTGCGAAGCAACCGTGAATTTCAGGTTCGTCATTATTTTAATCATTTCGTGCCTGCAAAGTGGTGTGACATAGTCGCAGTGCAATTTTCCAACCTTATTCCATATACCATTCCTTAATGATCGTAAAGTTTTGCGGTATCTTATTGAATTAATCGTTGATCCTTCGGTAGGTATTCGGTATGACTCCATTTGCATGCCACAAAATGGTGAGCATAACTTTCTGTGCTCATGGAACTCTTTTAAATTTTTGTACTCGCGGCGAATGTGAAAATTTACTGAAAAACATTCCAGGTCGAACTGGTAAAGTTATACTAGATAAAATTTTAAGAATGATGGTTTTTAAAAGTTAAGAAAAACATCAAATATTTTATCATTATCATTAAGTTCGACTGTTAAAGATAATGATTTACATTTAGACCCCCGAACATCTGGCATTATTAATATATGCACCTATCACTTAAGTTGAAGTTGAAAGAAAGAACGTTTTCAACATACAAAAATATTTTAAGCGATAAAAGACAAAATTTTTGTGTCGAAAATTAGAAAAGCACTAAGTTATTAATTGGTACAATAATAAGGTAAGTAGATCTCATTGCGAAAGTGAATAGTTATTAATAACAACCATACATATAATTCTATGGATGTTACTTAATAACATAATAACATATTATGTTATTAAGTAACATTCATAGATTTATATGTATATAGCTATTAATTGTAATCTTTTACCATATTATTATGCAATGTTCTTATCATATATTATGTAATAATAATAATGTTTTATGTATAAATGTAAATTATATTACTTTTTGTTGTTTTACTACTCTTTCCTTGATCTCCAGTAAGCGAAATACAGCAAAAATAAAGTGCGTAAAAATTAATAAATGGTAAAAATGAAGCACATATTTGACATATTTTTGGGAAGAACGTGACATATTTATGCGCATATTTAAATTATTTCGTGTACATAGAAATCCGAACTAATGATTAAGTATCTTTTACAGAAAGACATGTCCTTTACCGAAAACCATTATGATAAGCGACATGCATTGCATGAGGGTTGTTCTTCGTTTAGAACCGTCAGAAAATGGGGTAAAGAATTTTAAGCATGGCGGGAGCAGTTCAGAAGACGATACCAGCAGCAAGGTCTATGATTTGTTGCTAAGTGGCCGATGATTGAAAGCGTTAGAAGTAGCAGAGGCACTGCCCATTTCAAAGGAACGGGTGCTTTATATTTTGCGCGAAGAATTTGATATGAGAAAGTTTTCGGCAAGATGGGTACCGAGTTTACTGACGCCGGAACAAAGACGCGTTCGCTGTCAAATATCGATGAATAATTTAGAAATTTTTAAACGCAACACAACATATATTTTCCATCGATTTGTTACTTGTGACGAAACATAAGTTCATTATTATATACCTAAATCTAAATAATAGTCGAAGATGTGGGCCAAACGTGGAGAACCAATTCCAAAAGTAGGCCATGACAGTTTTATGAGCGAGAAGGTGATGGCTTTGGTATCTTGGGATGCAGAGGAAATATTGTTTATAGACTGTCCTCAAAATGGCAAGACCGTAAACGGCGAATATTACGCAAATCTTCTAGATAGTTTGTAGACAGCTATCGCTGAAAGGCGTCCAAGAATTACCAAGAAGAAAGTGCTTTTTCACCACGATAATGAACTTATGCATTCCAGTATGGTTGCTGAAAAAAATTGAAGAATTAGGGTTAGAAATACCGGACCACCATTTCACTTTCATCTATTTCCTAAATTAAAAGATATTCTCGGAAGCAAACAATTCTGCATTAATGAAGAGCTAATTTCTTTATTCCGAGACGGAATAAGTGCAGTCGGTACATAATGGTATATTATGGTGTGCTTTCGCGAAAGATCTAGTGCAGAAACAGTAGTTTAGCATCGAAAAATTTTGATCACTACTGTATGCCCAAACTACCAATGAAGTATCTATGCGATCAAAAGAGAAATAAATGACATACCTTCAAAAACTTAGAAAATAATTTTTGAAAACTAGTCTTAAAATGCAAGTGTATTAATTGTAATAGGAAATATTTTCAGAAATTGTAATAACATATTCAGAATAGAATTACCTGTTAACAGTAGAGGTTTGAGAGAGTATCCCTCACACAATTTGCTCATATGAAGAACAAAGAGCTTGTATATTTACTACATTAACATAATATAGTTTATATAAACATTTCATAGAACTTTATTTCTAACTCAAGATTTAAAAATTCATAAAATACGTCGTGAATTTTATGCCTTACTTGTAACGTGCCTTCAAAAACTTTTCTAATTGTAGTAGGCTGCTTTTTAAGTAATTAAGTAACCAAAGATTGGTGCACATGCGAAGCTTTAGGAAACTTTCAATTCTGACATTTGTCATACATAAATCCAAATTATAAACGCTTTTATTATAATGTTATAGTTACACCATTTTATATTATATATTACTATTCAAATTCACTATAAAACTGGCTAAAAATTAGAACAAGAAGATTGAGTTTATTTCACTAATCAGTGCTTACAGAATTTCCGACAACAGTGTCCTAATCTGCCAGTTACTTACGCACAACTGCAAAAGCATATTCAAGCTAGTGTTATTTAATTTGGTGAAACAGGGGCAATAACTCGTGAACCTGGTGGTGGAGCACCTAGAAAAAGAATAGCAAATTGCATAGAGGATATTCGGCGTCGAATGGACTACTCACCCAAAAAATCAATTGAAAAACTGTCACAAGTTCATTTGTCAGTGGGAAAATGTCATACTATTTTAAAAAAGGACTTAAACAAGTTCTTTTCTTATCAAATTCAAGGAGTTTCGGAACTCAAACAGGTAGATTTTGTTACGATAACATAGTATTGTCTACGGTTTTTGAATAACATAAATAATAATGAAATTCTCGACAAATGCTTCTTTTCAGATGAGCCTTGGTTCCATCATTCAGGATATTTAAACAAGCAAAATATGAGAATTCTTTCGACAGAACACCCTCATAAATTTGTGAAAACTACGCTACTTCCACAGAAAATAGGCGTCAGGATAATAGTTTTATGAAGACGAATTATTGGGCCTATATTTTTTAATCGAAGCATAACTTCTGAAAGATATCGAAATGAATTATTAGAGCCGTTTATTAATGATAAACTTATGGAAGAAGGCTATGTCCAGCAAGATAATGCACCAGCGCACAATTTTTCGATACAAGAATTATTAATTTCCCTCCAAGCTCTCCAGATTTGACAATTTTAGATTATTTTATTTTTCCATATTTCAAGAACACCATTTTCAAGACCAGACCTCACACAATCTAAGAGCTTCGTAATGCTATCGTGAATTCTTGCGCTGATATAACCCATGAAATCCTAAGAAATTGCACTGAAAGCATGAAGCATAGAGTTCGACTTTGTCTTCAAAATAATGGTCAACATTTCTGCTTTAGTATTATTTTCCTTTGATTTCGACTATTATAATAGTCTAAATTACTAATTATTACACACATTTACATGACATAACCAAACTATCAAAATTATACTTTTCTGACAGATTACATGCACTGTCACCAACCACTAAAAAAAGCATCTCTAATGATGAAGGTTTTTGAAGGCACGTTATATCATAATAATAATTTAATTATATCGATCTATTGGTCTATATCGTTTCCAGACTATTCAATGCATGTGTATCTTTTATTAGAAATTATTGCCAATTTAAACATATATAATACTGATTACTTTAGCGTACCTACAATAATATTTCGCACTAATAGATTTAGCAATTACAAACAGGAAGTTAATAGTAAAGGACGACATGCTAGAACTCACATTTACTTCCCATATATTTTTTGTGTTGCCTGTATTTTTGCTTGAGCTGCGCATCATATCTTAGAGCATAGTATTAATAGAATAAAGATGATTTAATATTAATGGCAGGTCCCTGTACATGTGGATTTTCTTATTTTTGGGTAGGCTAATATCTTGCTCTATTGGACAGAAAAAACAATATATCCTGGGTATTGTTGGACATATTTAGCTTTATATGACGGAATTCTTGTCTTGTCAATTTCGTACGCATAACGTAAGCGGAAGTAAAGAATTTATAATGCCTATCATAATGGTAAATGTAAAAGATTGTAAAAAAAAGTGTTTTAAAACACAGCAATTTTGTTTTTTATCACTTTCTGTTAATGCGGATTCCTTCTTTGGCTAGAAAATAAAATCGTTAGATTTTCATTAACATATTATAGCTGTTCATATAGTTATTAAAGATTTTAATGTCTAGGAAGGTATTTAATCCTTACGTAACGGCCTGTAATTCTTTTTCTTGATGATGGCATGTGATTTCCTTTTTTCTTATTACTTTTTTTTGAATATATTTATTACACAACATTGCCAACTAATCGATGAATTATAAAACCATTACACGAATCAGTATTTATCCTGGTAAAGCACCACGAATGATTTATCATTTCGATAAGCGTCGAACATAAGTCACCAGTTTGTTTTTTTTAATGTTTCGAATATTTATCTGGTTGTTAGACCGGAATCAATTAGGAAAGAAACTAAAATTACGTCTGACCGGACAGGCGAGGTCCTCATAGTCACGTTCGACTTGTAGTTCGTCTCTGGTTGGTATAAGTTTGTTTTATTATTCAATGTAATATTACTTGTCTTTGCGAATGCTTGCAAAAGCACATTGTTTCACGCCGTGTTATGCTAATATCGTTCTAAATAGAATTCCGTATAAATAATTAATAAATATACAAGCCCGTATGTTACATTGCAGTCTTATCGTTAAATTTACACCTTTAAATATATACATATTAATGTGTGGAACGCTCTAATTGTAAGCTTATGTTAAACGAAATGAGTATCCGACTTATAGCAAAATTTAGAACCTAATAAACCCAAATAGAATAATAATATGTGTTCAAATACACCTATAAAAGACACCATTATAAAACTATCAAAGTAATCCTCACCACACATACGAGGGCCACTGCTAAAATTCGCAGAAAATTGTGAAATAAAACAAATTACGCTATGTTAATCGATTTACTGTTTCTCAAAATACTTTCGTTTAAGATGTATACACTTTTGCATCCTATAAAGCCAATCTTCAAAGCATCTTTTCCATTCTGAGCGAGGTATCTCAGAATGGCTCAGTCAGCTGAGCCAAAACCAGTGATTTTAAATGCTTCAGCAGCCTCTTCAGGCGATGAAAACCGCTTTCTACGCATTTTATTTTTGATGTTTCGGTATAAGAAGAAGTCATTAGGCGCTAAATCGGGCGAATATGGGCAATGAGTAATTAATTCGATGTTCCTGTTGGTCAAAAACTAGACAGTTTGTCGTGCTGTGTGAGCGCTTGCATTGTCATGATGAACAATAATTCGTCGGTTTATGTTGTTTTTTCTGACATCATCGGTAACTTCCGACAAATAAATTGATGTATACCAGTCAGCATTAACTGTTCGTTGATCCTCTAATTCAACAGTTGCAACATGACCCGTTTTTCCGAAGAAACAAGCAATCATTCTTTTCGAAACGCTCCTTGACCACACCACTTTTGTTGGTTTAGGTTCATTTTGAAGCACCCATACAGTCGATTGCTGTTTAGTTTGAGGCTCATGTGAATATAGTCAGGATTTGTCACCTGTTATATACAGAATTCGAACGATCACAATTGCACCACTTGACACGTGCCTGTTTTTGCTCGTCTTTTCAATTTTGAGGGATCCAACGACTGGGAAGCTTCCTGACATGTAAATGATCGTGTAAAATCGTATGTATTTGTTTCGCTGCAATGCCTAAGGACGCCTCTATCTCACTGTATGTCACATGTGCATCGATATTTTTCGCAACAACAGAGGTGCATGGACGCCCTTCACGAAGATCGTCACTAAACGTTGGTCTTCCACGCTTGAATTCTGCAAACCATTTGTAAACTATAGTTTTGGATTGTGCTTCTTCCCAAATACCGATTCATCTTTCTACAGATTCGTCAGTACGCCCCTGCTGAAGAAGGATATATTCAGACACATTCGCAAAAAAGAACAACTTCGTTATCTCGTGGCGTAGAAGTACATTTAGCGCTGCATATGAGCAAATAACCGAAGCACCTACGTCCTGTCCACTTAATAACTGCCGAACTAGCAAAGTGTTTCCCATCAGCATCAGATGGCACTGCCGTATCTCTGGAAACTGTATTTAAAGTGCCTTCACGTCTCCTTACGGGATAACCGCAAGCGTAATGTAACAGAATAATTTGAAACATGTGATTTTGGGAAACAAAACAAATCCTAATGATTGATTACCTGCCAAAGCGACAAACTATAAACGAAGAATATTACACTAATATTTTGGATAAACTGCACAAAAAAATTAGAAGACCTGGTTTATCGCGCAAAAGATTATCTTTCACGATGATATTGGGTGGCTTCATATCAGTATTATTTCAATAGCTAAAATCAATGAATTGAAATTTTATTTGCTTCCACACCCACCACACTCCCTCGATTTGGTTGCCTCAAACTATCACCTATTTTCAACGTTTAAAACGTTTTTAGGTGGACAGAGGTTTTCCATGGACGAAGAAGTCAAAGCCGCCGCAGACGGGCTATTTTGCTGGACTTACATCGTTGGGAAAAATGTATTCAACGTTTTGGGGATTATATTGACAAATTAGAATATTTATAGAATCGTCGTTTCATTACCAGGCTACCTAATTATCATTCCGTCTTCGTAAACGGAAACAATATTGTTAAAAATAGGCTGGTTTGGTTGTGGCGGCGTGCTAACGATAAAGGAATTTTTTTTAAATAATTAATGGCGTGATGGTGATGCATCAAAAGTCCAGGACGTGCAAAATGTGTGCTGAAATAAATATATTACATCTTATTAACTAAAAGATAACACAACAACGTTGTCCTTAAAGTTTTTATTTAATAAAAAATATAAAATTAAAAAAGTAATAATTTGATCGATTTAAAATGCGTTAAAGTAATTAAATAAAAGTAATAAACACTAGTACGATGAAGAACTAACTAAAAATTAATATAAAGAAATGCGAACTGGAAAGAAAGTAAATGTAAATTAAGTAAAAGAATAATATATATTTGAACAATACAGATTACCTTTGTGTCGCGATCGGACATGTGTAAAGCAAGGCAACGGTACTTGGGTGCTGGAACAGCACGTGTCGAATTTGAGTGATGTGTCTTACACGAGTTGGAAACAGAGGAAGGATGAGTTTGGTGTAAGAGAACACTCGTTCTCGAATAAGGTTTTATGGTCCAAGGAGAGGGGTCATATCGAAGTGGATAAAGTCTAGAATTATGAATTAACCAAAAGCGCGGGATATGAGTTGCGATATCGATTACATAAATATCATTAAGATATTGCTTGTAAAAGAAGCTTTAAAATGATATGCGACATGACATAATTATTAAGAAGAGTACGTAAGTAATTAAATAACTTAAGTTTAAAAACGAAATGTAAAATATTTGTAAACGAACGTTAGACATGAGTTGACGGTCCACGTCCGGATAGATGTCGAAGGGTCGGTCGTAGTACAATAACAAAAGAAAGACTTTCTATTGGCAAATATGAAATATACACAGAAAATGTCTAAGTTTGAATTCATATTTTTAAATTCTTGAAAAAATGTAATTTAAAATTATTTAATTAAAACATTCCTACATTAATACATTATTTGTATACTTCAATCAAGCAAAATCTTTAATAAAGAATTTTTTTTTTTTCATAAGTCTACAATAAAAATGACACCTATTTGGCCACACACTGTATATACGAACTGTAACAATATTCGTATGCAGTTTTATGAAAATAGTAAATGTTGATTTTCGTTTCCTTGAAAATATACACTACTAAAAAAATAAATGTAGTCAATTTTTTTACCTTTTTTTTTTTATTTTAAGAGATATTTATATTTTAAGAAATTTTGGTAAAACTTGAAATATGTAATGACCCATTATTTATTGAACCAATTTTAACAAACTAAAAACAGAAAACACTGTAACAACTTACTACTAACTTTTATGTAAAGTGCAAAAATAAAGTGGATGAAATCAAATCAAATTTAAAAGAAGACAACTTAGCTAATTTGTACAAAATGTGGAGTTGGTATCTAATGTGGACTCCTCTTGCTTACACAAGTGCTGCGCAGTGTCGTGGCATGTTATAAATAATCTTTCGCAAAGAGTCTTGGAGAAAATTGTCCCATTCTTCAATTAAGGCCTGTGCCAACCGTTCAGTTGTAATTGGAGGATTTGGACGCCGTCGAACATGCTTCCATAATCCCAAACATGTTCGATTGGATTCATGTCTGCGCTATATGCGAGCCAATCCATTTTACGGATATTGTGATTATTAAGATAATAAGTGACGATTTTAGCAAGATGCGGTCTGGTATTATCTTGCATAAAAATAACATTTTGACCAACATTTGCTCCAGGGATGACTTGAGGCTCTACGATCTCGTTAATGTACCTTTGAGCTGTTAGTCCACCATTGCGAATAACAACAAGGTCCGTCAGAGTGTTTATTGTTAGTTCACCCTACACCATTATGGAACACCAAAAGGGACGGTGTCATGTACTGTATTTGGCATGAAACGTTCCTCAGGCCTCCTACAGACTCTTACACGTCCATCACTACCTACCAGAATAAACTTGGACTCATCACTAAACACAACAGGACTCCAATGACGAAGTTTACAGTTTAAGTGTTCTCTAAAATCAAATCTTCTCCGGCGATGTTCTCTGGTCAATTTAGGCACTTTTGCAGGATGTCTTACTCCCAAATCAGTCTTTCTTAGCCTATTACGGATGGTTTAGTCGCTAATTCTTGTTCCTCTTGCCCTTACTTGATCTTCTTGCAGGTCACCTGCAATTTTTGTCCGATTTCGAAGGGCTTGCAATCGCAGAAAACGGTGATCACCTGTCGTAGTTTTTCTCTGCTGACCTGTACCTGCTCGCCTTATTACGGTATCTGTTTTGTCGATTTCGTTTCTAAAGCTTCCACACAGTTCTCTCAACAACCCCAAGCAGTTGAGCAACGTAACGTTGTGAATATCCTTCTTCACGTAAAGTTACAGCTCTACTATCTCCTATCGACTGAATTGCTGAGACATTACTTCTTTTAAATGTTAGTGAACTGTTAAACTGGTTTAATATTGTTTAAGACTAAAATGGCTCAAAGCCTGATTAAACATTTATTCTTAAGGGGCTATATCAGTGTGACACAAAATCGATTTATTTTTGCCTTATTCGACAATTTATACTTTCAAAAATAAAAGAAATTTCAAGGCTGTTCCTCTAATACTCCCTGAATGGCAGCCTTCTAAAGAGTAACCACTCGCAGGTATAAACTGTCCCATTTGCGAATCAAGCTGGCGGAGTTACGTCATGAAGCATCCTCAAAAGAGGAATGAACAGCTCGTAGAAAAGCTTCAGCCTCTCAGCAGGCATTATTCGAGGAAGAGGAGGGTTAAATCTTTAAACGAGTTTTTCTGGAAATGAGATTTCTCAAATTTGCTGACATTGTAACTCGACGAGCAATTATCCGATTGACTTGAAATTCTAGCTGAGTACTTTTCAATATATTTACTCTACGATGACGTAGAATATTTTTGATTAGATGAAAACGATTTGGCATTGAAAGAAACGACCATTTTCTAGGCAAGAAAACAGACTTTTTTTCACAACGCCATTTTGTTAAATTTTGATATTTTTTGAAAATCCTACGTCATTATACAGAAAAAACCTTCCAGTTTAACGACCTTTTTTCCTTTTTAGGTTTCAGCTACTCAATCGACCGGAACATGTCAGCAGTCGAGGAAATTTTTTTTTGACGCCTCCGAAGGCTTATAAGTCGCTTGGATCTCAATACTTTTCTATGAAAAATTTATGTAATATAGGTCAAATATAGCCAAATATACGCTTAATTTTCCGAAACTTTTAATTGAGTATTTTTCTTCCAAAAAATTCCAGAAAATCATCCAAATTTTCAGCGTTAGCACTGGTATAGTTCCTTAAGTTATTTTTTTTCATTTAAGTTTTTGTATTGTTCGAACATTTCAGGCTATAAGTTGACTATAACAAGTCGTATTCGAGTAGAATTTTGTGATTACGTGAATTCAATATATATTTCAGATTTGATCTAAATCTCTTAAAATATAAAAAAACGAATATCGAAGTTCAAAAAAGTGACTCCTTTTATTTTTTTTTTAAACTGTACAAAATAAATAAAATTATGTATAAAATTAACATTTCTTACATAATCTGTCAGTATAAAACATTTTATATGAGAAATACTTGAATTAATAAAATGAACTAAGATCCCTATGCCTGCTTTTTTCTTCGTAATAATGAGATAGGATAAGCAATCGCCGACACGTGAAATGGTATATAGATCATTATTATTAGGCTTCCGTCAAAAAATGAACTTAATTAATTCTCTAGAGGTGGACAACAATTTTGCATAATTATCGCCTAGCCGTGACATTTTTACATATTTTAAAATAGCCCTGACTAGGACAACAGAGAATTCATTGGAAGCAAATTAATGCGTAAAGATATCGATATATGTAACATACTATATGCATATGTAACATTGTTATTCAAATTAATTTTAGATGTCAAAAAATGATAAAAGATACATAATTAGATGAAGGTTAGCATAGCTTATTTTTTCGGATCTTAGCGGAGCTTGGTTTATGTATTCGTACACTGAATAAAATTAATTCGGCACGTTCTAACTTCCTCGTATACATTTGAATATTCACGAATTATATATAAAATAGGACTATTTCATTATTACTATGTTTGTTGTCAAATATTTTTAATTCATTTATTTATTTGTGTTACAAGTAATATACGCAAGTAATAAAGTGAATGGATTTGAGTTTTAAATCTCTTCTCCACTTGTCTTTTTTCACAAATGTTCGTTTTTGTACTATAAATATAACTCGTGGCTCACTGTGAATCTTGGCTACGTGTCTGAGTTTTATTTTACAGGTTGCAATGTGTTTGGTTACTAGCAATTATTCTCTCTCGTATCGGAGAATAAGGTAGGAGTCGATCTGGTGTACAAGTCAAATAAAGAGATACGGTTTTTGCATTCAAAAAGCAATATGTAGACTGAAAAAAGATGTGATTTACGAAGACCTAAACAGAATAGAAGTAGTGTAGCCATGTTTTATGTTAAAAAATAAAGCCTAAACCTGCCTCTTGCATTGGGCAAAAAGAAGAAAAGTGAACGCGTTTAAGAAGATTGAAAGGAAGGTAAAACGGTATGTAGATAGCTAGGAGGGATAGAAAATAAACTAGGTAGTTAATAAATATGTATGCAGACGATATACATACGAGGCTTGTCCGGAAAGTATCTGACTTTGTGGTGTAATTTAGTATGTAAGGTTGTCGTGTAGGGGGGAGTTGCATGTGTGTCCCCACTAAATAGGCATCGTTATTTCATTGTTCAGTCGACGAAGATACATCGTGAAACGTGATACGAATGAGCATCGAATCTCGTCCGCGTCGCATGCACGATGACTGAAGGCACCGAACAAAGAGTTTGCACCAAAAGATTGCTCGGTCGTAGACGGAAGCCATTAGTAAGTAAGTCAAGTATACGGCAATGACTCTATGTGTGATACAGGAATTAAAATGTGGTTCAGACGATTTAAAAGCACGCAGAAGTCGCAGCAAGAGCAAGCTATTTCCTTCGACTAGGAGGTGTTGTTCGTCATGAATACCCTCTAGAGGGTTAAGCTGCTAAGAAAGAATATTACCAAGATGTTAAAAATGTCTTAAAATATTACTTGACGCAGTAAGAAGGAAACGGTCAGTTTTGTGGAAAAGTGGCGACTTTGTGCTTCACTACGACGCATCTGCCCATATTTTGCAATTTATCGGGAAATTTCTTGTGAAACGCGGCATTGTTCATCTACGCCAACCACCTTATAGTATTGACTTAGCTCCCTACGACTTCTGGCTGTTTTCTAAATTGAAATATTTTATTAAAACTATTCCGAAAACTGAATTCTAGAACTTTCTGAAACTGGGAGGATTGTTGGCAGAAGGTTCTGACTTCCCAAAGGCTGTACAGAAAGAATTGAGAGAATAAGAAACAGACCGTTTTAGCAAATAATATAATAAACATCATAATAAAATATCGTTCTAAATAATATATGGTTTGAAGATTTTAGAGTAAATTCTTGTTTGCAACCTAATACAACCTAAAATTTGTTATATCGAAGCGGGTATGTTAAAGATCATTCGGGATTGATGAATGAAAGAAAACCATTAGACGTTTTGCTCAAACAAATACAAATATACTTAAAACGTGAATAATCAAAATTAAATTTGTTGAGTATAATAACATTTGGATTTTAATATAAAAGATACGTTCGGTGACGTCGATCTGATTCAGGTTTGGCGGCCGGGCGCCTTCGATTAAATCAGCGGGCGGTGCCCGAACCAGGAATTTACATGCGCAGGGCTTCGGGATGCATGAAATTCGAGGGACACAAACGGTGAAGACCTGTTAAGAAGAAACGGGATTATGTTAAGAACCTGGGTTTACAAGTAAAAGCGGAAGAAACTGAGTTATGCCAAAAACTTGTGTCGACAAGTAAAGGGGTTGCTGGAGACATAATCCAAGCCAATAGTCTGGCTCGACAGATGGTCAATGAGAAAATCATTAAATGAGGTACTATTTATATCTGGCTGACATAACTAAAAACCAAAAAAATGTTGAGGATTAAGCACCCGCAGATTCGACACGAAATCCTACGTCTGCGCGAAAACAAGTGGGGTTCTTTGCATAACACATTTACTATTTACATGATATATCCTACAAACTAACAAAAAAACATTATGCAAATACAAGATACATACAATTTCCTCTAAATGTTATGAATTGTTCGTGCGCGATGACGATTTAACGCTTCTATTCGTGCACAACACACTCTTGTGAGGAAAGTATATATTTAATTTCTTGATTGAAATCCAACTCAACAGTTCAATACTGTCATAACGTAGCAATATCCTAAATTATTAATTTTCCTGATGTATGAAATTACTCTACGCTTCTTGCTTCTCCATATTCCTCCTAAGACCATTTTTATAGCACCATAGTTTAATTTTGCCGATTTCAGTTGAAGAGATCGTTATAGAATAGAAGAGAAAGTCCAAGATTCGATCTTTGAGGGACACTCGAGAGCTGTATCTATTGTAAATTACGTAATTCGATCTGTTGTAAAGATACGTGTTTAAAAAAGTAAGCAGTGTATCGCAGAAACTAAATGTTCGCATTTTAGTTATCAAAATTTTATTATGTAGTCTATCGAATGCTATGGTAAGGTCTGCGTATACGTTATCAACTTGGCTCAGATTGTGAATCACTTCATTTGTTATTTGTGAGACGTACACCAAATTTGACACCGTAGACCGTTTATCCATAAATCGGCGTTGATTGATATTTAATTTGGGTATACATATAACGTAATTATTTATTTCGTATGAGAAACGATGTTAAAAAGATTGAAAATTAGATGCGAATGTATAGGTCACTTTTATGACAAAAAGAAGGTCATAAAAATAATTTATCTAATTTTGACACATAAAGTGACACTTTTCAAAACTGTATGACGTTAGGAAACGGTTTACTTTTCGTAACTAGTTACGAAAAGTAAAATATTTCGTAACTAGTGTTGAAAGTTCTTTTCATCACTAGTTACGAAATATTTTGAAAAAATCATTTCATCTCAAGTTAATAAAGGGGAACGTTAAATGACACAAACTGGTTAAATTTTTATTTTATGCGTTATAAACATTTATGACACAATGTGAACAATTGGTGAGGTTAATTCCTGCACACGTAGAATTCATGGCAGGTAGTCTGATGTTATGATGCAAAACGGAATGTACATTTGAGCTTGATTCACCAAGAATATCATTGGCAATCCTTTTCTTATTTTCTATAGAATTCTCTACATAGCCCTCAGCTACAGTATTGGACTTCCAGCCTCCATGTCGTTTAACCTTAAAAATATCCGCACCAGAATCTGCCAAAAAGGTAGCCGATGACCTTCTGAAGCAGTGTCCAGTAAATAAGAAGGGATTTGGTAGTTTCAAAAACTGAGCAATTCTTTTCGGTAGATTACCGATTGTATTAATGCCAACTGGCTGTGCCCCGCATTTACCATTATTATATTTGACGAAAAACCTATCGTGATTAACGTTTTGTGGACGCAAAGAAATATATTTTCTAATAAGGTCAAGAAAATTTTGCCCTTCAATATTTCCTTCTGTGATCACAAACTCGCGCGTTACTTTTGTCTTTGTATTAGGGATTTTTACTACAAAATGAGAAAACTCGTCTAAAATATCCCCCACACGTAGAAAAGTTAGCTCACTTTTTCGACAAGCACCAGCTATTCCAACGATCAATGCGACCTTTGTCATTAAATATATTTTATCCTCAGCTTCTGTCATAAACCGGGAGACGTTTTCCTTTGATAAAATATTAGACTTTTTTGCATGGTATCCCTCTGACTGCCTCTTTAGAAATGCATGTAAACTGGCATATTTTGCAATATCAATATTCTTCTTCAAAGACAATTCACTTCGTAACATGGAATAAAGAGTCCAGAGTGTTGAAGCTTTTTGATTCTTTCTTCCCTCGAAATAGGCTAATAAAACCTTCTCCTTAACACATTTAATTTTTTTGTCTTTAAGCCACTTCCCAAATTTTTCATAAGCCAAATCGTACTGGGCTTTCGACTTTTGTGGAATCACAGTCGATAATGCACTTTGTGCAGCCTCTTCTATATCGCTTGGTAGTCCACCTGAATCTGAATCCGACATTTTTACTCGTACAATGCACCGAAATATTTAGCTAATAAAAGTAAATACTTCTACTTAAATTAACAAACACCTGTCAAGTCAAATGAATTATTATCAATAGCATGAGAACTGTCACTAATTATTTAATACGACTTATGACGTTTAATGTCAGATCAACTGGAAAATTATAAATCTATGTTTTGGTCAAAATTAGATAAAATCTTGTATGAAACACTAATGTTATTTTGTGTAACTCATGTCATTTTGCAGGATCTCGCTCGCTACGCTCGCTCGTCCTGCAAACATTCCATTTCGTTACACAAAATAACCCATTTCATTACACAAAATAACCCATTTCATAACTGGTTACATAAATAGCTATTATACACTAATGTCTAACATTTTAAACCAGTCCAGTGCTGGATGAGTTACCTTGCTTAGCTCGTGGATGCCACCTGGGAAACTTTTTCTGGGGCAGTTATTTACTAGTTTGCTCCACATTACCACAGTCGCAGAGGCTAGTATCTACTAGTTTCCTCTTATGTAATATTGGGTTGCAGTTTCCGAGGTCTATGTGGAACCTGTTTAATTGAGTCAATTGCCTACGTGGGAGAGTTAAGTCCGGCAGAGGTTCCGAAGGATTAGAAATTAAATCCCTATTTCTCGATTCAAGATGTTCGAGGAAGGCTATCCAGTAATCATTCACATTGGTTTGGATGAACTTCTGTATTTAGATTTCAGTTGGGTTCTAGAGACGCTCTCCAAATTATCGTGTCTAGGAAGATCAATGTTGAAATATAAGGGACGTCAAATGTGCTCCGCATTTTAGATACCAAATCATAATTCTGTGTGATTTTGTAGTGTTTTTTATTAATGGAAGTTTGACTTACTATTGGCTATGTTCCAGATTTAGCATGAATTTGGTTTTTCGATGAGTTTTGGTGAGAAAATTCCATTTTAGAGATAGCTGTCGAATTGAAGTTTAGTTTATACCTTTTCTTATTGAAGTCATTATTTTTTCTTGATTCGTCGTTCCAAATTGGTAAAACTAGATACATTTTGTTATTAATTTATTGATTTATTAGTTTAATGGTTATGATGTCTTTCACTTGATTTTTGGTCTGACAATTTTGTTCTAATTTCTTTTCTTCTTTTTGAATTGTTTTAATTCTGTTAGAGGGTTTAAGTGTGGATTATCTCCTCGTGGTTCACGCTGGGCAACGTTGAGCTAGCTCAACGACAAAAAATGCACTCACACAGAGAAGCGATATTTGCGATATTAGGACATAACATATTATATATAACTGTTTCAAGAACTTTTGCGAGGTTAGAGAGCAAAGAGACAGATCTATAAATTCTTTATATTTGAAGGCGTATCATTCTTGAATATGGAACATACCTCAGATATCTTCCAAATATTCGGAAAAATAGACATTTTTAAAGACAACTTGAAGATAATATTTAACGGGTACCTAACAATAATTTTGTAATCTCTTAATAGAAAACTAGGTAAGCCACCGTACTCAGATCGTACTCGTCTTTCAACTTATTGATTGCATTACCCATGTCAGTCTCTGTCAAAGAAAAGAAAATTTACGAAATGAATGAATGATTTTGGAAAAACGTATCGCTGTTATTGGTGTGTAGTGTTAAAAACACTTCTGAAATAATGCACTAAACAATTCATATTACTCGTTGGTCATTCAAAGTAGTATCATGGTTATTTATAGAGGATGGAACTTTAGAACTATTACGTTTGCTCTGGATGAATGACCGAACGTTTTTGCTGTTTGCCGATATTTCTCTTAAATAATTACTATAAGCATATACTTACATGTTTTCGCAATATACAGGGTGTCATTTTGAAAACGTACCACCCTCTATATTTCGGCCCCTATAGAAATTCCAAAAATATGCAAAAACACGTCAAACTTATTTTTAAGGGGGACATTTTGTAGGCTGGTTTTCAATTAAATTACATCAACCCTCTAGCGGGGGTGGACATAACCTCTAAAAATTTAATTGGAAATGGGGGTTGAGTGATACCTCATTTTAAAGGTCGTTTAACCCGCTTTTCAAAAATGCTAAATTCTTGCCTTTTCTTTTTAGCAGTTCGCGAGATATTTGGTGAAAACTGTAAAGAAGTTTAGATATCAAAAACACTTTGTGATATTGCTTTAATGAATTAAAATAAATGAAATTGAGGTATTACATAACGGTAAATTTTTAAACTATTTTTGCTTCTAATATCGAACGAAATAATAAAGACGCATACTATTCAGTTAAACATTATTATTGGAAAGAATGTGATTTACCTAAACTAGTACTTGTGATAGTCGTACAGGTAGTTTAACGTAGAAAAAAAAAGAGCCCTAGTTTAAGCATTCTTGACATTCTTGTCAAATTTTTCTTTATTTGTCACTCCATTTATTTTAGCCAAAATTACTTTATTGTAAAATTCGTTTTGCGAGGTAAAAGTTGCGATTTTATTACATTATTTTTAAAAATGGTGTTTACACTTCAACAAAGAATTGAAATTATTCTTATTTATGGGGAATGTGGAAGATGCGCAAGAAGAACGTCAAGAATGTTTAATGAAAGGTATCCGAATAGTAATTTAAATCATAAGTATGTTCTACAATTAGTCGCTAAGTTTAGTGAAACTGGTTCCGTTTCTAACAAAAAAAGAAATATTAGCCGTGTCTTGGATGAAGCAGCACAATGTTGAAATATCTGTATTAGGTGTATTTCAATACAGTTGTATTAGGCACCTTTACTGCAGAACCCTCCACATCACTTCGCATTGTGGCACGCCAAGTAGGAATGTCTCACGAAACAGTAAGGAAAGCACTAAAGTTAAATAAGTTTCACCCCTATAAAATGCAAATTCTACAACAGCTTTTTGACGACGATTTCGACAGAAGGATTGAATTTTGTGAAACAATGACGGATTTTATAAATGAAAACCAAAATATCTTGCACAATATTTGCTTTACTGATGAGTGTACTTTTTTTCTTAATGGGCATGTTAACAAGCAAAATTGTCGCTACTGGAGCGATGAAAATCCGCGACTTTTTAGGGAAGGTCACACACAGTATCCAGAAAAAGTGAACGTTTGGGCTGGTATCCTTGGGAATACTATTATTGGACCTTCATTCATTGAAGGAAATCTAACTGGTGAGCTCTACTTAAATTAGCTTGAAGAAATAATAGACCCCTTAATAACAACTAGTTTGGAAAATCAAATTGACGCGGCTGGTAACATGGTTTTGCAAGAAGATCTTCTACACTTCCAACAAGATGGAGCTCCACCACACTACTATCTTCCAGTTAGACAGTGGCTAAATGATAGATTTCCTGGCAGATGGATTGGTCGAAGAGGAGCAATAGAATGGCCACCACGATCACCCGACTTATCGCCTCTAGATTTCTTCCTATGGTGGCATCTAAAATCGATTGTTTATAAAACACCGCCTCGAGATTTGCAAGATTTAAAGAGAAGAATAACAGCTACATGTAGAGAACTTCAGGCATAAGTGTTTCGAAATGTTAGAGAGGAGTTTGAGAGTAGACTTTATCACTGTTTAGAAAATAATGGACAACATTTCGAAAATTTTATAAAATAAGTTACTTTTTATTAGTTTTTTTAATGTTTTATTGCAAAACACTTGATACTAGTATGTTCATGGTTTGACTTAATTTCTTCAAAAGTATTAAAAATAAAGGGCAAGAATTTAGCATTTTTGAAAAGCGGGTTAAACGACCTTTAAAATGAGGTATCACTCAACCCCCATTTCCATTTAAATTTTTAGAGGTTATGTCCACCCCCGCTAGAGGGTTGATGTAATTTAATTGAAAACCAGCCTACAAAATGTCCCCCTTAAAAATAAGTTTGACGTGTTTTTGCATATTTTTGGAATTTCTATAGGGGCCGAAATATAGAGGGTGGTACGTTTTCAAAATGACACCCTGTATGCAATATGCTTCCAAATGAGAACTTTAATGAGACGCATAATGTGGACGTATTTAGTTTTGAAACTAATTTCGCTTGGGCTGTTGAATGTGGGAAATCAAAGATTACTCATAGTTCAAGAAAAAACAAATTGAAAATTATGGTCTAATGAAAGGAAGATTAAAGCGCAATTTACTAATTCCTTAAAATATTCAAGATGTACCAGAAACATTTTTAAATTCAGAAAATTCACAGATTCAGAATTTTTAAATTCATCAACAACATATTCTGGAGAACATAATACATTCCTTACTTTCTATAAAGTTTCTGTTGGAATGGTGAACGACCTTTTGAGATGGAAATATTAGTAGGTAGTGTTTCAAGAACGCTATTTGAGTGTATGTTGTATTGTATTCAACCACGTGGCAGCGCCAAATTGATACAAAATGGATCCTTGTGGCTCGTGTTGATTCTTTCCGGGCTAGCTGGAGCGTCCTAACAATGCTGTAAATGCTTAAATAATAAATGATGGTTGAGTTGCACCAAAGGTCCAGGACGTGGTAATAATGCTTGCTATGTGCCCCCACGAGCACTAGACTTGCGCCGACAATTATCTTCCTAAACTTACCCAACGTACCTACAACTCATGGTTGCCCCGGAGATCTTTCGGCTAAAGGGCTAACTCAGTTAAGAGGCGAGTTGCGAGGAGGTTCTTACATAAAAAAGGGCGCCACCATGTTTACCTTTAGCCAACAGAGAACACAGACTCTGCCGTAGTAAGTGGATAAATTAGTAATCTCAAATAAGTTGACAAACAATTAAATAAAAGAAAAAAAAAGAGAGTTCATAACAATAACAACTATATTCATTATTTCAGCAAACAAAAAAATACATATATATTATACCAGAGGGGTATATGTATGGAGCAAACAAAATATTTTTAAATAGTTGGAATATCATTGATAATATTAATATCGTATCTAAACTATAGGAGATTGCATAGGTAATCCATTAAAGCTTTAATGAACCTTACACAGGTTCGATACACTCAGTATATGCAATACGTACTTAGGTGGTACACACAAATAGAAATTAATAATGCAATAAATTATTAAACCACAATGTATTCACATAATTGGATACTCCAATCAGATAGTAATATAAAAATAAAAGTTCAGCCTGTATATGCAAAAATATATGTTTAAGATAAAAAAAAATGTAACTAGAGTGTTATTTTATAATTGTGAAAGTTTGCCAATTAAATGGAAAATATATTATTTAAACAAAATTAGATATAAAAATTACATAGGTTTACATTACTGATAAAAAAAATATTAAATTTAAGTTACTCAAATTTCTTTACTTTAAAACAAATCTGACATTGATACTATAAAAAAATACTACCGCAATTTGAATTAGAAAACTGATTAAGCGATTAATATATGAAATGAACTTAGTTAAATTTTAGATTGATGCAAGAGAAAAAAAAAATAAAATGATGAGTCGAACACCATGTTTTAGGACGCCATGCGTTCCTCCAAAATCACTATTATATTGCTTTTCCGAGACTCTGTCACAAAAAATGTTATTCTCTACACACTACCTTGCGTGATAAATGACCCTTAGATCCAATTGCATTGATTTCCTGTGTCCGGGTAATTAGATGTCTGCGGATGAAATCACTCTCTCGTCTAATTAGGTGGATTTCACATTAGCCGATACTAACAAGCAGTTTTTCTTAGCAGATACTAACACAGCAGCTTTTCTTAGCAGATAATAACAGACCTAAATAAATGAGAAAAAAAATAAGTGGAAGATTCCAGAGTAATATAATAAACGGAGAACAATGCCGTGATAGCCGTCCCCTTATCCCAGAACTCACCTGAAGCAAGCACGTGGCCGTAAAACTAACAAATCCAGGGAAAAAAATCTTCGACTAAATCACAATATACTAGTGAATTTATATGAAATAAAGTCACTTTGACAATTCCTGCATGCCACAGAGCAGTAACACTGTTTTAATTCAAAACGACTTTTAGTTTTAGCACTCGTTTCTTACTTCAAAGCGGAATCGTAAAGAAGAGGTCGTCCAGAATGATTGTTCGTTAATTTATATACCCCCGACGGAATATTGAAATAAAAGATAGATAATTACTCAGATATCCTGGCATGATTAAAAAAACAATTGAGGAAGCCAACATCAAAAATTCATTAATTAATTCGCAGTAATTAAGGGTTTATAACCGATTAAAAATTATACCAACCGTTACAGCGATCTATAGCAAATAGTTTAAAAGAGTCTCGCTTAGATGGCTCTCCAAGCAAACCAAAAATGTAAAGACCAGAATTAAGTGAAAAATGGTTATTCGATTAATTAAACCATCCTAATGGATTTACAAAATTCTAATAAAAAATATAACGATGTCCTGTTTATCTGAAATTGCCAAAAAGGAACAATAATTGAAATATAAATTCAAATATACGAACCATGACTTCGCATAAAATTTCAAAATGTCAAACTTGCGCAGAAGTATATTCAAAGTTGGTAAAAATAGATATAGGGACATCCAAAATATTTTAACATACAAACTTACATGAAGATATTAGAGCTTGAAATAGCCTATGATGTTCGATAATTAGCAATTAAAGTAAATAAATTATATTAAACGATAATATTGAATTTTGAACAGCTAATGATGACTTAGAGTTAGCAATTGATTTAATGAATTATTAGAAATGCTCAAGCGGTATAAGGATCATTTTTAAAGTGTAACAACTCCCCTTTACTCGGTTAAAAAAAATAATTTTTTTTTTCAAAAGCAGCAGAATCCAACGAAGAACAATAAGTGAAATTTAATAATAACAAGAATGTAATATAGGATCTAAAATCCTAATGAACATCCTTAATCTTTGGCTAAACAAAAATCGATAACTACAAATTTAAATACGTACACACAGACCAAATCGAAAACCTAGTTTCGCAAGTTCCAGCAAATCGTCTAGTCTATTGCAGTTCAGCTACTAACAACAGAGTCCAAAGAAACCAAAAAAATGTGTATCCATGTACACCATCAAAAATCTCTGATGAGTCCTGACACTACCAATAACCACCACGAAATACAAAATCTTCAAAACTCTAAATCCAAATTCAAGCATAACAATAATTGTTATTGGGACAAGGTGCCGACAAGGTTATCAAAATTACAAAACATACACGAAGTATATCTACCAAAAATCCAAAATACAACCCTGAGGTTCACATCGACACAAAACGACAGCTATTAGGGGCCTTGTACCCCACGGGCATTTGCCGGTGGAACGATTCCTATAGCCGTGTCCACAGGCTAAAGTATAACACTCTAAGATGCAATATATCGAATCGACTTTCTAACATAATATCACACTTATTTATCTGTACAAAGAACTTTACCCCATTTCTTAAGTCCCCAATGAACATGTTCGACAAATTCTAAACGTTCTCTACGGTGGTCCCTGGTAAGGAGAGAACCTTCGGCTGGCACTTGTTGCGTCAACTGATATTCTTTCAACCTATCCCTAACAGTCTGAACGGGAATGTGTCAGTTATGTACGTTGGCTAACTCAATCTGAAGTTTACGTACAATAACAAACCGCTGTCGCAGAGTAGGTATACAATCTCAAAAAACGATCTTACACGATATTTATTGACCATTTTTTGACTTGTCCAATTTCCTTTTATAACTATGCGTTTCATTAAACCTTTGAATACACCTACTGATGGTTGAAGGATGGACATTTAGGGTTCTGGCAACATCCAAGATTAATCACCACTCACGATGTTGTACACGTTTTTAGAGTTTCCTGTATTGAAGCGGTATTTTTTGACACCAATTCACCCTAACTGTTTTCTGTTCTTCGGTCAACAGATGCGCTATTCAACGGGAATCTAATTTTTTACACATAATTCTTCATGGAAAGTTTTTTGAATTGAAGTCTATGAAATCCCCAATGATGCCACAATTTCGCGATATTTCACATGTCGATCTTCGTTTGTGAGCTTGCGCACAGCATCGACGTTTTCCTAAGTGACTGCCGTTTTTGGTGCTTCTGCCCTTGGATCGTCGCTAAGACTAATCCGTCCACGTTTGAATTCCCTATATCAACGAGAAATTTTTGACTGATGTGGTGCTTCATTCCCGAAAACAGAAACCAACTCAGCGAGGCATTCTTGTTGAGATAATTGTCTACGAAAATTATAAAAAAGTATTGCGTGAAAATTTTTAGGGCTTAATTCTAGCTTATCAACTTCGACAGTTCGTTGAAGCTATAACACTACACATATCGCACTCAAACATTGGATTTAGGCTATTTAATGGTGAAGGTTAATTTTTAGTACTGATTAGTTTTGATTAGTGGCACCCTCTATATCCCAGTATGCAAAACATAAAAGACATCCCTCGTATATTAGAAAAGTTATTATGATGCAACGCTCAGCACCGCTAATGGCTAATATCAACATCTCGAACGCCAAACCAAGCATCACTGTCTTCATAACAAGTATAAGAGTCAGCCAGGGCTTTCCATCTGACAGACATGGCCGCAATTGGCTGAAACTGTATTAATATGCCTCCACATTACATCGGACAAATCCGATAGCGTATAAAAAAATAATTTTTAGCATACTTGAGTAGGTAAAACCACATTTTGTATAAAATAAAAACATTTCTAATATAAAAATATTATTAAAAATCGCAGTTTCCACAAGTTGTGTCCGTGAGATAGAAACCGCAGGTTAAGTCTTATACTTGTTACGAAGATAGCGATGGTTGTTTTGGCGTCCATGATGTTGACGTTGGTGAATGAGCGGTACTAAATATTCTTCACGCTGTATTTCAATTTTGTAATGTAGTAAGGGTGTTATTTAGGGTGAATGTATCTCTTCAGCAGAATGTACTGATGATTCTAAAGTAAGATGAAACTCTCTTCTAACCGAGATAAATTGAATAATTAAATAACGTTTAAAACAGTAATGAAAAATTTAAAACAAGTAAAATTTGAAGTACAACTAAAAGACGTCATCACGATCCTGGAAAACAATAACACGAAGAAAGAATATGTAGAACTCATTAAGGACCTAAACACAAACACAAGAACGCAAATACGCACCAACCTCACCCTAACACAACACCTACGAACCACAACAGGCATCCGTCAAGGCGATAGTCTCAGTCCTTTATTATTCAACGCAATCATGGATGAGCTGGTGAAAGCTGTAAAGAACACCGGATTAGGATATCGGATGGGTATACACAACATAAATATAATATGCTATGCTGATGACGCAGTACTTATTGCGGAATCAGAGGACGACCTACAAAGAATGTTACATGCTTTCAACAAACAGGCAGGAAAACACAACATGGAAATTTCCATAGACAAGACCAAATGCATGACCATAGCAAAAGAACCTGTACGCTGCAAATTGGTAATAGAAAATAAGACCGTCGACCAAACCATGTCAATCGAATACCTTGGGTGCAAAATTACAAGCGCAGGGTTTTTGGGTGATGAGGTGAGGAAACAAGTAAACAAAGCAGCAGCAATATCGGGACATCTTAGGTATCCAATCTGGAGAAACAAACACCTAAGTACGGAATGCAAATCAAGGATATACAAAACATGCGTACGACCGGTGATGACATATGGTGCGGAGACGAGAGCGGAAACGACGATAACAAAGAGGATACTAAGAACAACCGAAATGAAGACTCTAAGAACGATAACAGGATACACATTACATGATAGGCAAAGAAATACAGATATAAGGGAGAAGTGTCAAACGGATGACGTAGTCAGATGGATACGGAAAAGAAGAAGAGAATGGAACCACCATGTCAGCCGAATGAATCCCGACAGAATGGCCAGAATAGTACGAAACAACATACCTCACGGAAGAAGACCCATAGGACGACCACCAAAACGCTGGCGAGACAGCTGGCAATCAAATTCACAAGAACTGCCGCCACAAAGAAACCGGAACTAAACAGGCGATACGCCTATCGAAATAAGAAGAAGAAGAAGAAAATTTGAATACACCCTGTATGATCTTCGTCATAAAACAAATTTCATAGTCATTTTTGTGTAAAGTTTCATGTTATTTTCTGTAACAATTTTTTTATGCAACGATACAGATCGTGTTAAGAAAAACACATCTGTGTATATTTAATAAAGTTATATTGTATGTAAAATGTCATGTAAATTATTATATTCTTTTACGTTCTGGTTTATGTTAATAACTTAGCATTTAAATCATGCTATATTTACCAATTTATAAAAGGACATTTTTAATTTATACTAAGCTTCATAATTAATATTAAATATAAAAAATATCAAAATAAAATTTCTTAAATACATAAATATTGTTTTTGTAACAGTTACGATGTACGTAAAATTTCATACAAAAATAACGTGAATTAAACTTTAAAAAGGTATATAACCCCTTATCACAATTATTAATCGTATCCTAAATACGTATTTCGACAACTAAGTTGTCATCATCAGTAAGTAAAAAACACTAATTAAAAAGTCGCACATGGGGCACAGTAAAGCCAGAGAATCGCTTACGCAATAACTACTTTACACCGCGTCCACGTATAGACTAATTTTAAACATGCGATTCTAAACTACGGGAGGTCGAAGAAACACTTATCCTTAAGGAAAAGGTCTTAACATGTGTTAAATCTCCGAGTTGAAGTATGTCGAACCGAAAGACGGCCAACATTCCATCAAAGGGAACGGCAATAAATATGTCCCAATAACTACAATTTTAAAAATTTTAAAAACGACGATGACACAGTTAGGGTAATAAAAATGCAAAGAGGCAGCTGAAAGAGATCGGTGACCTGTCGCTATTCATTGAATTATATTTATTTTTCGCGATATGTATACTTTCATAAGCATCAAGTTCGTGGGCTTTATTAATTCCTTTTACTAACTTCAACCCTGTAATCGATACATTGTGCAGTGTACTCAAAGCGTGGTATGCGACATTCGATTTATCCGGTCTATTGTATTTAATATGTGATATGTGTTCTTTAAAACGGGTTATTATTGGTCGTTTAGTTTGGCCTATATATTTCAAATTACAATCGTTGCAACTAATTTCGTATATACCTGATTTCGAATTGAAATTAAATCTATCTTTAGTATTCCCTAGGAGACTTTTGATAGTGTTTTCGGACCGAAAAGCTACCTGGAGACCTCTTTCTTTCACAAATTTATTAATGTTTTTCGTGACGGGGTGGTATGGTAAACACATGTACTTTTTCTCCTGGTTACTTTGAGATATCAAACTTGTGGATTCGCGAATTGTATTTTTTATTTTTGTTTTTCTAATTAATTTATTGATTATTTCTATGTCAAAGCCATTGTATGTCGCAATATTTTTAATGAAATCTAGTTCTATTTCATATCTCTCTTTTGTTAACGGAAAATTCAGTAACCGATTTACTAAGAAATTAAAGGAAGCTGTCTTATGTTGATAACTATGGTTTGAATCCGCGGTGATGAATCTATTAACATTGGTTTCCTTCCGGAAAATATCGACTTCTGTTTTATGTTTATTTCTAATCAGTAAAGTATCCAAAAATGGTATCTTGCCGTTGTGTTCCTTTTCCACTGTGAATTTAATCGTCGGAAATTTCAAATTTAATTGATTAACGAACATGTCTAGATCGCATTTTCGTGTATCAAAAATCGTGAGAATGTCATCAACATACCTAATACAGACTCTCGGGAAATATTTAGCGTTATTTTTAAATTCTACTTCAAATTGACTCATGAATAAATTGGCTATGAAAGGAGATAGGCAGTTACCCATTGTTGTGCCTTGTTTCTGTTCATAAAATTTTTCCCTACTTGAAAACAATTTTGCGTCACGCACCAATCTTTAATTAATTTAACAAATTCTAAGGAATTACTGACTGACAAATTTTCTGGTTTTACGGGTAGATTTTTAAATTCATTCACTAACCATTTGGAAATCAAGTAAGTCGGTGAGTTGATACCTGAATCTATGGGTCTCATCGAGTTACCTGGTTTATGTATCTTCGGTAAACAATACATTCTTGGTACTACAGGATTACTAACATTCAATTTATACTTTTGGGTAGAAGTTATTAAAATTGGACATTTCTTAATCGCGTCTTTTGTGTCACTAATCATTTTAGGTAACGGATTTCTCTTGATTTCTACATACGGACCTTCGGCAAGTAAATTTTTGACTCGTTGAAAATAGTCGGTTTTGTCCATAATTACTAACTTGTTCCCTTTATCTGCTTTTAGGTAAAAGCAGTCTTTCGATCTAAGAGTTTTAATGATATTCCATTCTTTATTGACTGACTTCTGTTTGTGCTGCTGCAAATTCTTATCGATTTGGGTTTTACAAGCTTCTCGAATAAAGTTTTTTGGCCCTTGTTCAAAATACTTAATCGAAGTTTCAATACTTGCAATCACCTGTTCCATAGAAATCTGACCATAGGATACGATTAATAATTGTGGTAAGGGGTTATATACCTTTTTTAAGTTTTTTTTTTACTTAACCACAGTCTCCAAAGAAAGAATTTTTTATAACGTGAATTGTAAAGAAAACACGGCGTCAGACGGTAAAAAAAAGGAACACTTGAAAATAAGAACGCATTTCAAATATGAAACATTATTAGAAAGAAATATTAAAGAAAACGTAAATCAGTATAAGAACGAAAGTTTTTAAATATGGAATATTATTTGGAAGAGAATTTTAACTTAAAATGTATTTGAAAAAGAATTGACGTCACGGGACATACATAAAGAAAACTTCTCAAGGAGAGAGTTGGATCGAAATAACGTTTTCAAGCGGTTGTAAGAATAAAATTTTGCTTTGCATATTGTAATGAATTTAATTCATCTTCAGAATTTTTATATTTCTAATTAAAAGAAAATTATTACTTCAGTTTGGTTAATATAATAAGAAATTTGACAGGTAAATTATGTAACAAAGACACTCAAGATTTTGAAATACTAAAATGAAATTTATAAGTTTATTTGTTTTATGTGGATATTTTATTTGAGCGTGTACAATTTCAATTTCTGTATTAAAACAGATAATAAAATACAGCTGTCTTTAAACTTGTAAGTAGGGAAAAAATCTCACGAACATTTAAAGATATCTGGGTTTAGAACTCGAAATTTTAAACTCTCGTTAAATATATGAGATACTAATTAAAATACATCATGTGTTATTGATGATTTTATATAGCAGGGTAAAGTCTCGCCACGTAGATATGAAATAACACATTTTTCCTTTGTAATATGATCAACTTTTAATACAATTAAATCCACAAACTTTACGAAATATTCATTTTTAAATAAAAACACTGTTTCATGCTTTAGCATCTTGTAGGGTATAAAAACTCACTGGTCTAAAGTAATACACAGCTGCGTTTTGAAATCGTTTTGGAATCGAAATCTTCAAAGTCTTAGTTACATATCTATATAAATGTGAATATTATCTGATTAGATATAAGATTGGTGTACTATATTTTACTAATAATTGACGATATTTAATATAATTTAATATCAATGTATGTTTTGACAAAGTGTGTATAATAAATGTATTACACTTAACATTCTATCGTATTATTTCTCTCCTTATTACATTAGATGCTAGGCCTAGTTGCAGGAGCCCTTTTTGTAAAACAGAAACCCTGTGTAATAATTTACGATTCATATTTAATATATTCGCGCCAATTTTGAAAAAATCAAAGTGTACACAGCAATGTCTCCGCATGTCTGAAACTATACTTTGACGCAAATGTGAACTTGGATTGTGTCTTTAATAATATTTTAATTATTAAAAATACTTTTGCTTTATACAAAATATAGTGAGGTTTTACCCACTCGAGTATGTTTCAAATTATTTTTTAAACAGCCTGATAAATAGTTGAAAATAAAATAGCCATTTAGTCATATAATCTGTGATACCATAAAATATTTAAATTATCTCACATAAATCAAGTTAAATAGACCGTAATTTATAAAGTGCGTAATTTTTGTGATAAACACATCTTACTTTTACATAGCTTGCAATGTAACAGGCCTCATCATTTCCCTTCAATTATGAAATTTAATTTCCAAGCGATGTCCAATTTTTACAGGCAATTAAAAAGTAATAAATTTTACAATCATTTAACGGTTATTTAATTTCTGGATAGCCATGTATAATTATACCTGAATTTCTAAGACACCTTCTTTAATATATTTTTTTCTGTGTCACACTATAAAACGTGAGATGTTAATAGTCAACTTTGATACCAATTTAGCTACGGGCGAAATAATCATCGCATTTAATTAATGTTTTCATTTTGGAACTAAAAAAATGTATTAGCAAAATGAATATGTTGGGTTTTGTATAGATGTTGTTAACTTGTTAATTGCCTTATCACGCATTTGTGTACATATATGTATACGTACAAGAAAGGTAAATTTTAATGTTATATATTTGGAGAATGATTTATAAGAAAATAGCATATAATTTTTTAAAACTTATATATACATTAATCATGATCACAGAAACATAAATTTCTTAAAATTATACAAGTTTACGAGGCGTGGTAATTAAATAATGTGAATTCTTGCGAAAAACGCCATGGACAAACGCTGACGACTTCGTTATGACTTTTGTACTAAAATTCCACAGTTTGTGCGGATGTCTGCGACGGCGCAATGTCATAGGATCCGTTTTACATGTTATAGACAGTTTCAAAGTTGACTGTGTGATTGCACGTTGGAAAAATTTGCGATAATAAAATAGAGCAATGAGATGTTATCAAAATCTTGTTAAATCAGGAGAAAAACTATCGGAAATTTGAACTAAATTAAAAAATGTTTACGGCAATCAATGTTAATCACAAACGCGAGCTTACGAGAGGTGAGGGCGATTTAAAACCGGTCAGTGAAATACGACGAAATACACCAGGGCCATCAGCCACAGTGCGCACAGTTCAAAGCATCGAAGGTTTGCCGTGCTAGAGCGCTGAGATCGTCGACTAACCATTCGGATATTGTCTGTAGAACTAGGCATAAGCTAGAAAGCGGTGCCTCAGATGTTACACAATGATTTAAAAGACTCCGAAACTCGGGGACAGAGTAAGCAGTGCGTAGAAGAGGGAGGAAAGCATCCAACAAAATGTAGAATGTCACGGTCTCAAATCAAGACAATGATAATTTGATCTTTTTCTGACATTAGGGGTGTGATCTATAGAGTTCGGGCTACAGGCTAGGACTGTTCACAATGCCTTCCACCTTAATGTCCTACAACATTTGTGTTATACAGTTGCTTGGGTAAGATTAGAATTGGCCAACAATTGATGTCTTCGTAACTAATCTTTCGCTACGTCTCCCTTCCCTCGTAAGAGGATTAAGAGTTCGGATGTACGTCAGTTTGTTTTATCTCTGCTTCTCTCTATTTCTCTTGAGCTGCTTACTTTCGCCACAAAATTTCGTATAAGCTACCAATTTGACTCGATTTCTCTCATTATTCGTATTATAGTATCTACAGACACCTTCCTACCCAATCAAGTAGTCAAGTAGTCCGCCACCCGAAACTCGCATCACGGCCACGGAGTAATATTTGGAATCAGATCCTTCGTCCATGACGCCACGGAGCCCTCCTAGCGCCACTGCTTTATGGTAAGATCTCGTTGTTGCGTTTAAGTCAAGGAGTTTTCTCTATTCTTTGAGAAGATGATTCTCATCTGTTCCTCTGCCAAGATGCTATGCACAATTCTATGAGTGGGACTCCTGCTATAATCCGGATGGCGCTGCCCAAGATTGTCCTGTAACCGCTTATTACTCTCAGCAACGTCCTTTTCTGGATTCCTTCTAAGATGTTCTTATGCTTTCTGATCTGTGGAACTCCAAGTCAATATCGTGTAAAGTTCGCGCTTGTTGCTTCCTGTGACTCTCATGTTCGGAAGGACTTTCATCATGGCTCATAGGATGGCTTGACCATTAGTCGACCATTGCTGTGTTTTGAATTGTCTTAAAATTTACCCCTACTTGTCTTAGGTCGACCTTTTCCTTGATCCGCGTACGTACAACTGTCATATTTGACTAGCACCTTTCTGTATCTAGCCTGCATACACTATTTCGGGTCGCCTTTGGTTTTAATTTGTTTGTCGAAAATTTCTTGATTTATAGTTCTGTTGGCTACCTTCCTGACCATGTAGTCTAGCGTTCGACGTATTTCTCTACTACATGCTTCAGATCTGGATGCATCTTAATAAGCCTTTTCACGGCTTTATCATCATTCACTCCTGTCGGGTTTATCAGCTAGATCACCTTCTGTATTTAATTTTCCCGCTCCAAAGTGAATAGGAAATGGCGGATAGGCCATTTCCTATCCAGCAGCCTGGCCAGACCTGCGAAACCACTGTCCGATTTTAGGGCCTCTCAAAGTCGATATCGCTCCTTATTATCTGCCCTGACTCCACCTATCTTCCCTGAGGACATCGTTTGAGTTTCCACTTCCCTCGTCTCTGAAAACTGTATCTATTCGATACAATCGTGTCGTTGCTGATACTGGTTGATAGTTATCTACCAAATATACTAGTTCCCTGGCCAATTGGTTTATTTAAATTTTTGTTTTCGTGCTTTCATCTACCAGCCTTTTAAGATCTTTTATTCTCCTTACCACCTTCGCTAAGGTATTGTTTATTTCCTTGATATCGTCCCGATTGCTTTCCAGTCTTGACTCTCTTTGATTGAGCTGTGACATTCGTAATGTGAGCTGTGTCCTATTTTTATCACTTATCGCGACGTCCTTTTCTTGCGTCAGATCGAACATGATATCGCCGCCAACTTCCTCATCTCTCTATTTGTCCTCTGGGTTATTTCCAGGCGTTATCTGCTCCCTCATTAGAGGTGATCTTGACAGACTAACTCTTGGAGTAAAGATGTCTTTAACACTTAATGGCATTGCTTGCTCAACGGATTGCACTTCTAGTAATGCACTTGCTGATTTCTCTCCTGCTCGCTATCTTCGCACTCCCTATCTTCATTTTTGTTATTCATTTTATTTGCGTTTATGTTTTTTTTTTATTTTCTTTATTTCCATTCAATTCAATTTTCCCACGAGTAACTGGAGACAAGACGGTCGCTTGTGACAGAGCCCCGCATTCACAGCGACCAGGCTTCCTTACACCAGAGGGCGCCAGGTATCCAGAGTTACGCACACCTGAGACTGAGCACTTATCAGCCTTGAAAATCCCCGGTGCGTGCTGTGCCACCTTGATTTTGCGGTTTGTTGTGCTGTGGTTCTTCTTTCACCAGGCCACCTGGTTAAGGTAGGCCCTAAGGCAGAATCTGGGCATTCTACACTTCTTAAGGCTGGGGTTGGAAAGGGACGTCTTTATCAGTATTACCCATTTCATTATAGATATGCTGCCCATACCGAGGCTATCTCCAGATTAAATTATTATTATTATTAGAAAAATTAAATTTTTTTGAAGAAAATTATAAAATTTAGGGCTAAATTTTTTCAATTAGGCCAAATTTTTTGTGCTACATATTAATCTATTGTTAAAAGAAACGTTGCTTCGGCTGGACGTCGTGCTAAAATAAGGGAAATGTTTTAATAATAAATTTTGGTGATGATGACCACCAAAGGTCCAGGATGTATATAATGTGTTCTGAAATAACTGTATTACAACTTATGAAATAAATAAAACACAACAGCGTTGTCCTTAAAGTTTTTATTTAATATTTACATAAGAAATTGAGCGATTTAAAATGTATTAAAGTGATTAAATAAAAGTAGTAATATATACAAGTATGATGAACAAGTAGCTAAAAATTTATATGCAAAAATTACTCTGGAAAGAAATTAATACAAGCAAAATATAATAAACTCTGCATCTAATAATACAGCGTTACCTTAGAAACGTAGACACGTGAGCACGTGCTTCATGGCGGGTACATGAACAGAGTTAGCTGTTACGAAGAAACGCTGATTACGGCATGGCAGCTGAACTAAGAATAGGAATAAGTTAGGTGTAAGAGAACACCAGTGGTTAGAAAATGGTTCTTGGTTTATGGCCCAGAGTGGAGAGGGGGATGAAGCTGACGATACGATGTTTTGAATTAGGAACCAATTAAAAGTGCGATCTAAGAGTTGCGATATCGATGAAACAAATGTAATTAAAATATGCCTTGTGGAAGAAGCTTTAAAAAATATGCTACATGATATAATTATGAAGACGTACGTAATTAATTAAATAACAAAGTTAAAATTATAATGTATAAAGAAATTTAAAGCGAACGTTATATACTTAGTGAGCGTTTTCAGCCAGGTAGATGTTGAAGGATTGGTTAATACAAGAAAGCGTTCTCTAGAAAGAATGGGAATATACACAGAGAATGTCTAAGTTTGAATTAAAATTTTAAATTCAAAATATTTGAAGAAACATAATTAAAAATTAAATTAAAATATTCTTATATATACACAAAGTGTAACGCTAATGAGACAACTTTTTATCAACTTGAAATTCTTACTTTCCAAAAAAAAAAATTATTTTTAATATTCAAAGTTTCAGCACGAGAATAAAATCATAGCCTATACGGTGTTACACCAGTACATATGTGTGAAATAAACAGCATGTACCTTCCGACAACTACCGACATCTGAAAGTATACTTCATATTCCTGAACTATGACTTATTAACATAATCTAATGACGAAGTTTTGTTAATAATGTAGTTAATGATCGTTTATTCCATTTTGAATTTATTTTTAGAAACACGCAAAATCTGCAATATTTGTAGGTTTATTAAAATTGACATTGTTAAAAAACAGTGAACGAAATTGATTTTTGGCAGCACACATTAATATTATTTTCTTATATAACGCTTAAAATTAATTTACATAAAGTGGAGATAAAACTCTTAAAATAATTAAACGTCGATTAGCAAAACGGATAAATGGATAATTTCTTGAAATTCTTGCCTAATTTTAATGCAAAAATATTTATGTATACATCGTAAAACTAAAAAAAAAAAAAACAGATAAAAGATTTTAAATTTAAAGGAGTATTCGAAAGTTCGCATTATTCGCGTGATGCACAAGCTTTTATTTAAACCTTTTACGCGATTTAACCTTGCTAACTAAAATTAAACAAAGACAGAAATAATCGAGTAGGAAATAATATATTGTCTGACCTTGCCAAATATTTTCTCGAGTAAAAACTCGCATAGAATAGTGCTAACTTCGTCTAAAATATCTTCGAGAAAAAATGATTACTGTAATAACCAATATCAACTAATGAGTAGCGGACTAATTATGAGCTGGTTTGTATTTTTATTTAAATATGATCGACACGAAAACATTTTTTTGACAAGGTCTCTCGTTATGTCTATATGAATATGAAATTTAATTTTGATAATTGCTGAAGTTTTTAATAGATTCTTTTTTTGTTCAAATTAGTAACCTCGCCTAATTATGGAATTTACATAATATGTGGAGCTATGTACAAGTTTCATGCTCATTAGAAAAAAAAACTTTAATAATAAAATAATTAATGAAAATGCATACTGCAAGTCATGGCGAATGCAGCTCAACTAGACCTAGTTTTCTATAGATTTTGAGGTTTACTTGATTGCTTACTTTTTTTTTAATATATTCATTCATATCAAGAACTTTCATAAGTGCTAATTTAGTCGATTAATATATTATAGCCATTTACATGCATCAGACGCTAAATTAAGATCAGTTACATGCAGAATGTGCAATAAGAGAATTTAATATATAAAATTGTAGATTCATACTGGCCCCATTATACCATTGATTAGATACTAATAGATAGGCAAGTCCACTAAATCCAGAAATATTGAAAAAATAATTCAACTGAGGTCAACAAAGGCGCTAGTCATAGTAGGAGCGGGCTAATTAAATCAATATATTATATAAAGTAATCAAACAGAAACCGTTTTTATGAATAAATTCAGAACAAATTGGTTGATGTTGAACATAAAAAGAACATTTGAAGAGTGGAAGTGCCATATTCATAATTCAGAGATAATTAAGAGAACAACTTTAGAAAGCAAAATTTTTTTATTTTTTTTCTATTATAAACATTTTAAAACGATTCCTAGCATCTAGAAATAGTAACTGGTAGAACACAAACTTAATGTTTCTATCAAAGAAATAAAATATTGAAGTTTGTTTAGAACTAAAACTGAAAGAGCATAAGTGCCAAACTATGATTCCTACAAAGGTTATAAGCAAAAACCAAAATTTTGTCTTAAGTACCTCACAACCTAAAGGTTATAAGTACTAATTAAAGGTGAGTTGAGCTGCTGCTTGGCCCCAAGCTTTCTTCGTCTAAATTAAGAAGTTCTCTATAAAATATTTTGTGTTCAGGATTTTCCAGGTAAGGAATCATGGACGATAGAGATTTTTTTTTATTAGCGGTAATCTTATTCTCAGGTGGTAAAGGTTTTATTTCTGCTGATCTTAGATCTTCCGTGGTTTTTCCTTTCTTCAATACATTGATTTTTTTCCAGGCTTCTAACTCGGAGAAAGCTTCTTTTATATGAAGTAGTGTTGGATTTTTATAATAAATCTTTATTCTTACTGCCTTACTGATATTTAAGGATTTAGTGTTGAGAAATGTGTCAGCAGCTTCTTTTATATCCCAAAATCCGTTTACAGACATGTCAATAACTTCGAATGGCGGATCACAATTTAACCTATCGCAGGTATGGCATGTATCGATTCTAGGATGATGAAAGCTTAGATTCGGGAAATCCTTCTTAAACACACCTCTATAAAACTTATAACTTACAGAAGATTCTTTGTTTTTCGCCAAAAATGCTTTATAAAGTCGATGAATATTTAAATCAGGACTGAGATATTGCTTTTCAGATTTTGCACGTGAATAGTGTCAAACATCTCTAGGGATGGAGTTTATATGTTGATGGATCAGTTGGCGGTCGTTTTCCGTGAACTTGCTTGGCTTATTGTTAGAACGCCTATCAGTAAATGTGGTATCTCCCATTTTTTTCTTATATATTAAACCAACCAAACGCTTCTGAGTACAATCAAAAACATTCATAAATGTCTTTCTGCATACATGCACAAAATTTTCATCTTGATCTGGAAGTGTGTAGGATATGGAAATTTGCCTTTTGCTATCTGCGGCAGTTTCATAATTTCCATAGCGACGTCTTTTTATTCTCACTAAATTTATTAGGCCCATCAGATACGTCCCTTGCGTTTTGTAGTTTTCAGCATAAAATCTCTCAAATAGTTGAAGCTTTCGTTCGTACGTTATTTTTTTGCAATCAGAAAAACACTTACACGACTCCTGAAAGAGATACGCAAATATTTAGGTGCAGGTCAATAAAATATTTTTACATTTACGTTTATCACTCACCGTCCGTTTAACTTTACAGCAAACCTAAATACGCCGCCCGTTCAACGGACGAGGAGTCACTATCTATTTGCATAATAATCTTAAACTACCGCCATAACCTAAAATTTCTTACCTCTTGATTAGGTGGACTTTTCGGACGAATTTCTCTCTTCTTCCTATTAAGATATGCCTTCCCAGCATTCTTTTTCATTCTCTGCTCTATAAACCTTCCTTTAGTCTTTTCTTGCACAACTTCCATGTTTACACTGCAATTTCTTGTCCAATAAACGTTTAAAAACAAAGAAGCACGCTTACACATTCAACTCGACTTTGGAACTTATACCCTTTCAAAATAAAAACTTCCAGGACATAGTGCCGAGCGCCATCTAGTTTTACTTTACTAAACCTTAGAAATAAAATTACACTTATAACCCTTGCTCGTACATTGGCGATGGGACTTACAACCTTTTTAAGTAAATATCTACAAAACTCAGATTTTGGCACTTAGTGCCTTTGGTACTTCCACTCTTCATTTAGTTTCAATTTGTAATGAGAATTTCGTTTAAGAAAAATTTACAATAATTCTTACAAAAATTATTGTATGTAACATTTTTATTGATAAGTGGGTATGTTTTGCAATAGAAACGGAATAACAATAATGTATTTATTTGTTCAAAAGGTACGACTTCATTAACACGACAATTTATATATACATATATTTTTCAATTCTTTTTGACCGTTCTCCTAAGTATAAGAGGTGAATTTTTCTTAGAATTCCGCTTTTTGATAAATTATTCTTCAAATAAAATACTTATTTTAACGTTTCGACATTGATTGTCTTCTTCAGAAATATTGTGGTTATAATACTAGGTGTAAAAAACATTAATTAAAAATACGGCAATAATAGATTTTATATGGTACTTACAATTTGAAAGCATCTTATTTACATTTTCTACTGTTTTATTAAATATAAAATGTACATTTATTTTTGCACATATTGATTTACACATACTATGGAAGCCAACTGAACTTTAGAACTACCTGATACATGCGTTTATTTTAAAAAAATTTTCGTGTACCCCTGCATGTAATTTGATACTTTTAACATCATACGAGTGGTTTTAAAATAATTAAATGTGGATATTAAAATTAGTATTACCTTTAGTTATAATTAGAGAGCAGACACATCGGGCTGAAAAGGACATCATTACGACGGACTATATAAATATTCTACAACATCTGTAAGTACACCACGCAGTTATTGAATAGCACTATTCATTCGGTTAACTGCACATCTATGTTTTGTGTGCGGTTAACCGAATGAATAGTGCTATATCGTCCGTCGTAATGACGTCACTTCAGCCCGATGTGTCCGGTCTCTAGTTATAATATATTTTATAATGGTACGCTTAGGTATCATCACAAAAGGTAACTGGAAATCAATTTAAATGAACATAAAGTGACGCAGAATTTGAGAAATGCAGAACATGGTTATTTTTGTTTAAGAATAGCATTAATATTTTATTTGTTAGTTTAACTTTTTTATTATTCCCATTTGCTATTGATATTTGTCTATGAAAAACAAGAATACGCTTGCAATCTTTTGTAATTATTTATTTACATATATAGGAAAATGTCGTACTGTATATTAAAATTTGTAATCTTAAATTAGCAGTAATTATATAATATGATATATGTAAAAATCCATCAACATGAATACTTATTTACGAGTAACATACATTGTTTTCTCTTTAAAATTTTTCTCTAAAATAATTTCTATATTAGCTTTTCTTTATTTTAATTATCATTTTTATTAAAACTATATCAAATATTATATAATCATTCGCAACAATATTGATGGTGGACAGGAGTAGAGTATCTCAGCCGATTCTAACACCTCCTCATTGCCCCGATCGTACATATATTGGCGATCAAGGTCGATGGAGAGGTTTTAGAATTAGTTGAGGGTGACCAAGGTCATTTGGAAATTAAGGAATAAAGAAGAATGTTAGGGTGGGGACAATGTTAGGGTATATAGAGTTTGCTTGTGTTAAATAGATGCTAGTATCAGAGAATATGTTGAACCGGAAGTTTAGTGAAGTACCATAGAGTTCTTTATGTTCTTTAATAGTGGAAGAAAGTGAATTGGAAAAAGATAATAGTGGTTCCTTGATAGTGGAAGAAAGTGAATTGGCAAAAGATAATAGTAATGATAGAGGTTTACAAGTGGTTGGAGATCCTGAGATTGACTTGGGTATTGAAGAATTTTTTACTAAAATGTCAGAATCAAATAAATTTTGGAAACATGTAGATGCAGCTACAGAGAATTTTGCACGAAACATCAAGTGGTGAAAGATTTGTTGAAAAATATGTTAGCGAACGAATTTGGGAGTTACAATTAGTAGAAGAAAAATTTGCTTTTCTGAATAAAAGTAATTCCAAATGGATATGTATAGGTTTATTACTACATCCAGATTTTGAACCAAGGTTAAAAATTGTTGGTGTAAAATGTGTTTACTTTAATTCAAAGGAATGGAAGTGGGTAATGGCGGAGAGTGCAAAGTTAAGGCAAAATGTTTTGATTATATTAATGGTATATTTCCAACTTTTAGAGGTATGAATATTCGAGTATCACCTGAATCATTTGATGGAGTGAGTAGAATTGTGATGATAGAAAAAGGAGGCGAGTATGTGTATTTAGCGTTTGAAAGCTTATCGGAGTTATGGCGTTTGAAGGAAACATTGGATTGTCGATTAGCGGTTTTAGAAGATATGAAATATAATGTATTTTATAATTATGTGGTCTGAGGTGTAGCGGAAAGTGGCGGAGAAGTAGATATAGAAATCGAGCGAATGTGTTTATATAATGAAGGAGTTAGTTACGTATGGGTCCCAGAAAATTAAAAATTACGTAAATTATTTGAGGAAAAATTATATATGATTAAGAAATATAATACTAAAATAAATTTAATGTGTTTTTGAAGTTTGTAAGGAATTAATCCAATATTGTGATAAGACAAATTTAAGAGTTTTTAGGGTTAAGTGAAATCGACTAATAAGTATTTGTATATATGGTAACTGCAGATGCGGTTTTTATCATTTAGATTGCTGACGTTTACTGAGATAGTTTAATATATAAGACTGTGATGGTATTGAAAAGTTGTAGCTTGAATAAGGCAGGTAGAAGGAAAGGTCGTTGATTGTTGAATATTGTGATAAATAAGCTTCCAATAGAATTGTACATACTGGGCTTTGAAAAAGTAAAACATATCTGCACATGTTAATAATTCCAAATTTATACCCGTCATATGCAGCATAGCATCCCAGCTTAATCCTGGAGAAGTAAAATAATGTGCAGGATCTAATTTGTAATTTTGCAGGCAAATGTTTCGAAAATTTTCAAATTCATCTGCAAGTAATAGTATATATATGTATATATATATATATATATATATATATATATATATATATATATAATATTTTCGTGACCTTGGTATGATATGGTAAATTCAATCAGTCAATTAAAGGTCTGGCTTTACTTCAAAGTATATATATTTAAAACAACCCTACATGTTTCGGCAATGATGCCTTTATCAAGGATATAAAATATAAATGATTTATATTAATTATTATTATTATTTATTTATATTTTATTAGTTAAAAAATAATAAAATATTATTTTTTAACTCTACATTTTTTACCCCAGAAGAAGCGACAAAGTCTGTCGCGAAATATAGGGTATTTTTAATTGACCGCTTACCCGAATTTTAATTAATTTTTGATAATATATCACGGTCGATAATTTCTTTTCAATTATATATATATATATATATATATATATATATATATATATATATATTCTTCTTGTTCTCAACAGGTTTTGATTTTTTAAAAATGTTATATCTCTCACAAAAAATAGTTTCGCTTTTTGACCTCTGATGAAGCTCTAAATCTACAGAGCGAAATATAAGGTATAAAATAAAGGACTCTAATTGACTAACTAAAGGTTTTTATTGCCGGATTCCCCAACAATTTTTATTTTACATACTTGTTTTAACGGCAAAGACTCTTTGTCTACTTATATATATATATATATATATATATATATATATATATATATATATATATATATATATATATATCATTATATTGTCCTAGTGTTTTACAACCGAATAAATTTCAAACCCTTTGAGCTCTGCAATAGTCTTCATCACTTATGTCACTATCTGATAGTATATCATAAAAGCACTCTTTGTTGGGTAATTCCGCGAATGAAAGAGTTTCATAAGACGTAACGTCTGCCGACTTAATTCAAATTCTTCACCCATATAATATCTTTTAATTTCCTCACATTGTTCACTGCCTAAATAAGATGATAATTTCATCAAAGAGGAATTCATAAATCGAAGTGAGTCTATAAATCTCAACTTGTAGACCACGTTTCTTTGCTTACCATTACAATCTATTATATCTCCCACGTGAACTTTTTTTGAAAACGAAACATATTTCTCTTTATTTTGTGAAATAACATCTACATCCTCCTTTTCCAGTGCCAGCACTTTTACAAACAAATGTGTATCATAATTCGATAAATAAAAGATAATAGGTATATATCGGGCTACTTATAATTTATATTACATACCATATGCGCTGCACCCCGATACAATCCACATATATGATCATGGTAACGAACTTTTTTTTCAGTGACTATTATTGCTTTTTCACAAATATGACACACTGTCTGTTGCTCATATTTATCACGCTCTTCATCAGTTAGAGGTCTCATTTCTACCACTTTACTTAAATATTTTCTATATAAAAAGTATCATCAGTTTCTAGCTCTCTAATAAAAGATGTGGCTGCATTTTGTCCACGATATAAACGCAATTTACTCAGATTATCATGAATTATCATCATCATTTCGCATAAGCAAAAGAATATGGTTCATGTTCGAAACATTTCACAGTAAAAGGTTTGGAAGGATCCGGCTCTGACGTATCAATAGAAACCTATTGATACGTCAGAGCCGCGTCAATATAGCTTCAATATAGCTTCAAAATTACCATAAGCCACAAAAGGAACTCTTAATTGTCTTTCAAATTTATCAAATTTTAATACAAATTCGGGTAATTCCTCTCCGTACTTATTTATTTTTAATTCTATGCCGGGAAACACTGCCTTCAGCTGCTTACAATCTTCATTTTCATGTTTTCGTAATTTATCTTCGCATGTGAAAAAAATTAAACACTCTTCACATATGTATTTTTGATGTCCTGATAAAGATTTCTGTGAGGAAACTAGTAGCGATAAATTCTTAATCCAACAGTAGTGTGAATTTGCATTTTACGAGGTAACAAGTAATAAATTAGTATGAGCAATTCTTCTACGCTTCGTAAAATATAATGGATCCACTACTTCATGAGCTTTCATATTATTCTGAAAACTATCTTCTATACCATATACATTGATTGATACATTATTGTGCTCTTCAAACTTATTATTAGAGCAGACCAATTTCCGTGCGCGCCATGTGCGCCGATGTGAGGATGATTGTATTGCTTCAGAACTAATAAAAAGCATTCAGTATGTGTTTGGTACTTGCTTGGACTGCATGTAAGTGTAAGCATACGTAATAAAATGGCGTCGACACATAAATCGAGAAAACGACCGCTGTCAGACGAAGTGAATAAGTTTATTATGGATTTCCCGGACTTAATATACGATGGCTCAAAAATTAAATGTTTAGTGTGCAATACATATCTAATGTGTTGGTCAAAAACACATTGTAAAGAACACGTAAGCATTTTTCGTGTGTTTATGCATATCACTTTAACAGCAGAAAACCAAATATATATTTAATTATTTCTGATAGAATAAATGTCTCTACTTCTATACTTATATCGGTAACAAGCTCATGTTGCGTCCCTATAATGCAGAACATGGTTATTTTTGTTTAAGAATAGCATTAATATTTTATTTGTTAGTTTAACTTTTTTATTATTCCCATTTGCTATTGATATTTGTCTATGAAAAACAAGAATACGCTTGCAATCTTTTGTAATTATTTATTTACATATATAGGAAAATGTCGTACTGTATATTAAAATTTGTAATCTTAAATTAGCAGTAATTATATAATATGATATATGTAAAAATCCATCAACATGAATACTTATTTACGAGTAACATACATTGTTTTCTCTTTAAAATTTTTCTCTAAAATAATTTCTATATTAGCTTTTCTTTATTTTAATTATCATTTTTATTAAAACTATATCAAATATTATATAATCATTCGCAACAATATTGATGGTGGACAGGAGTAGAGTATCTCAGCCGATTCTAACACCTCCTCATTGCCCCGATCGTACATATATTGGCGATCAAGGTCGATGGAGAGGTTTTAGAATTAGTTGAGGGTGACCAAGGTCATTTGGAAATTAAGGAATAAAGAAGAATGTTAGGGTGGGGACAATGTTAGGGTATATAGAGTTTGCTTGTGTTAAATAGATGCTAGTATCAGAGAATATGTTGAACCGGAAGTTTAGTGAAGTACCATAGAGTTCTTTATGTTCTTTAATAGTGGAAGAAAGTGAATTGGAAAAAGATAATAGTGGTTCCTTGATAGTGGAAGAAAGTGAATTGGCAAAAGATAATAGTAATGATAGAGGTTTACAAGTGGTTGGAGATCCTGAGATTGACTTGGGTATTGAAGAATTTTTTACTAAAATGTCAGAATCAAATAAATTTTGGAAACATGTAGATGCAGCTACAGAGAATTTTGCACGAAACATCAAGTGGTGAAAGATTTGTTGAAAAATATGTTAGCGAACGAATTTGGGAGTTACAATTAGTAGAAGAAAAATTTGCTTTTCTGAATAAAAGTAATTCCAAATGGATATGTATAGGTTTATTACTACATCCAGATTTTGAACCAAGGTTAAAAATTGTTGGTGTAAAATGTGTTTACTTTAATTCAAAGGAATGGAAGTGGGTAATGGCGGAGAGTGCAAAGTTAAGGCAAAATGTTTTGATTATATTAATGGTATATTTCCAACTTTTAGAGGTATGAATATTCGAGTATCACCTGAATCATTTGATGGAGTGAGTAGAATTGTGATGATAGAAAAAGGAGGCGAGTATGTGTATTTAGCGTTTGAAAGCTTATCGGAGTTATGGCGTTTGAAGGAAACATTGGATTGTCGATTAGCGGTTTTAGAAGATATGAAATATAATGTATTTTATAATTATGTGGTCTGAGGTGTAGCGGAAAGTGGCGGAGAAGTAGATATAGAAATCGAGCGAATGTGTTTATATAATGAAGGAGTTAGTTACGTATGGGTCCCAGAAAATTAAAAATTACGTAAATTATTTGAGGAAAAATTATATATGATTAAGAAATATAATACTAAAATAAATTTAATGTGTTTTTGAAGTTTGTAAGGAATTAATCCAATATTGTGATAAGACAAATTTAAGAGTTTTTAGGGTTAAGTGAAATCGACTAATAAGTATTTGTATATATGGTAACTGCAGATGCGGTTTTTATCATTTAGATTGCTGACGTTTACTGAGATAGTTTAATATATAAGACTGTGATGGTATTGAAAAGTTGTAGCTTGAATAAGGCAGGTAGAAGGAAAGGTCGTTGATTGTTGAATATTGTGATAAATAAGCTTCCAATAGAATTGTACATACTGGGCTTTGAAAAAGTAAAACATATCTGCACATGTTAATAATTCCAAATTTATACCCGTCATATGCAGCATAGCATCCCAGCTTAATCCTGGAGAAGTAAAATAATGTGCAGGATCTAATTTGTAATTTTGCAGGCAAATGTTTCGAAAATTTTCAAATTCATCTGCAAGTAATAGTATATATATGTATATATATATATATATATATATATATATATATATATATATATAATATTTTCGTGACCTTGGTATGATATGGTAAATTCAATCAGTCAATTAAAGGTCTGGCTTTACTTCAAAGTATATATATTTAAAACAACCCTACATGTTTCGGCAATGATGCCTTTATCAAGGATATAAAATATAAATGATTTATATTAATTATTATTATTATTTATTTATATTTTATTAGTTAAAAAATAATAAAATATTATTTTTTAACTCTACATTTTTTACCCCAGAAGAAGCGACAAAGTCTGTCGCGAAATATAGGGTATTTTTAATTGACCGCTTACCCGAATTTTAATTAATTTTTGATAATATATCACGGTCGATAATTTCTTTTCAATTATATATATATATATATATATATATATATATATATATATATATATATATATATATATATATATTCTTCTTGTTCTCAACAGGTTTTGATTTTTTAAAAATGTTATATCTCTCACAAAAAATAGTTTCGCTTTTTGACCTCTGATGAAGCTCTAAATCTACAGAGCGAAATATAAGGTATAAAATAAAGGACTCTAATTGACTAACTAAAGGTTTTTATTGCCGGATTCCCCAACAATTTTTATTTTACATACTTGTTTTAACGGCAAAGACTCTTTGTCTACTTATATATATATATATATATATATATATATATATATATATATATATATATATATATATATCATTATATTGTCCTAGTGTTTTACAACCGAATAAATTTCAAACCCTTTGAGCTCTGCAATAGTCTTCATCACTTATGTCACTATCTGATAGTATATCATAAAAGCACTCTTTGTTGGGTAATTCCGCGAATGAAAGAGTTTCATAAGACGTAACGTCTGCCGACTTAATTCAAATTCTTCACCCATATAATATCTTTTAATTTCCTCACATTGTTCACTGCCTAAATAAGATGATAATTTCATCAAAGAGGAATTCATAAATCGAAGTGAGTCTATAAATCTCAACTTGTAGACCACGTTTCTTTGCTTACCATTACAATCTATTATATCTCCCACGTGAACTTTTTTTGAAAACGAAACATATTTCTCTTTATTTTGTGAAATAACATCTACATCCTCCTTTTCCAGTGCCAGCACTTTTACAAACAAATGTGTATCATAATTCGATAAATAAAAGATAATAGGTATATATCGGGCTACTTATAATTTATATTACATACCATATGCGCTGCACCCCGATACAATCCACATATATGATCATGGTAACGAACTTTTTTTTCAGTGACTATTATTGCTTTTTCACAAATATGACACACTGTCTGTTGCTCATATTTATCACGCTCTTCATCAGTTAGAGGTCTCATTTCTACCACTTTACTTAAATATTTTCTATATAAAAAGTATCATCAGTTTCTAGCTCTCTAATAAAAGATGTGGCTGCATTTTGTCCACGATATAAACGCAATTTACTCAGATTATCATGAATTATCATCATCATTTCGCATAAGCAAAAGAATATGGTTCATGTTCGAAACATTTCACAGTAAAAGGTTTGGAAGGATCCGGCTCTGACGTATCAATAGAAACCTATTGATACGTCAGAGCCGCGTCAATATAGCTTCAATATAGCTTCAAAATTACCATAAGCCACAAAAGGAACTCTTAATTGTCTTTCAAATTTATCAAATTTTAATACAAATTCGGGTAATTCCTCTCCGTACTTATTTATTTTTAATTCTATGCCGGGAAACACTGCCTTCAGCTGCTTACAATCTTCATTTTCATGTTTTCGTAATTTATCTTCGCATGTGAAAAAAATTAAACACTCTTCACATATGTATTTTTGATGTCCTGATAAAGATTTCTGTGAGGAAACTAGTAGCGATAAATTCTTAATCCAACAGTAGTGTGAATTTGCATTTTACGAGGTAACAAGTAATAAATTAGTATGAGCAATTCTTCTACGCTTCGTAAAATATAATGGATCCACTACTTCATGAGCTTTCATATTATTCTGAAAACTATCTTCTATACCATATACATTGATTGATACATTATTGTGCTCTTCAAACTTATTATTAGAGCAGACCAATTTCCGTGCGCGCCATGTGCGCCGATGTGAGGATGATTGTATTGCTTCAGAACTAATAAAAAGCATTCAGTATGTGTTTGGTACTTGCTTGGACTGCATGTAAGTGTAAGCATACGTAATAAAATGGCGTCGACACATAAATCGAGAAAACGACCGCTGTCAGACGAAGTGAATAAGTTTATTATGGATTTCCCGGACTTAATATACGATGGCTCAAAAATTAAATGTTTAGTGTGCAATACATATCTAATGTGTTGGTCAAAAACACATTGTAAAGAACACGTAAGCATTTTTCGTGTGTTTATGCATATCACTTTAACAGCAGAAAACCAAATATATATTTAATTATTTCTGATAGAATAAATGTCTCTACTTCTATACTTATATCGGTAACAAGCTCATGTTGCGTCCCTATTTTATCGCATATTCTAATATATTACGAATTACACTCTCATACCGGCGCGCACGGGAATTGGTCTGCTCTACTTATTATTATTAAATTTACAGGGAAATGTATATCAGTAAATTCTGCCACTGTACTATAATGTATAATAGGTTTAAGTAGAACATAAGGGTTTATTTTAATGTTAGGAATTTAGTGTTAGCCTATAGGCGATTTGGTGGAGAGCATATTTTCAAAGGTTGCACCTTAGCCAAAGGCGCCAAGTTTAACACTATTTTTAGACTGTTCTACTGAAGATGACAACTTAGTTGCCGAAATACGTATCTAGCGTCTGTTGATTTACATTGTTGCTAGAGATTTTTCTTGTTTCTCTTTCTTTTGTGAATGTCGATCTGTGACAGCTTAGCAGAAGCAACCATTTTAAATTTTGTCTATTAGAAATTTCCAAGGCTAATTGTATAACAATACTCTATTGTTGTGATCGTTTTTATTTCCAAACAGTAGAGATACTACATACCATTCAATTATTTAAGAATAATATGATTTTTTTTATTTCCGTTTATTACACTGCTATTATATTGGAGATTTATGTACATAGCGCATTCGAGCAGACAACTTTGCATATTGACGCGTTACTGTCCCTTCTTCTTAGACCTGACGTCATCCCATGCGTACTGCGTAGATAATATTTAAGGGCAAAAATATCTTCCTGTCGGGAAATAACATGTGGGTAGCTCTATATTGATATTATATGCGAGTAGGTGGATCGAAAATATTTATTTAGGTTCCCAAAATTTATTTCTAAAATATTGCATCTTTATAAAGCTTTCTGTTGTAATAAGGAATTCCTATATATTTGGATATTTAATCATAAATTTAAAAATTACTGCATGTTCATTTATTTAAGAGGCCCGTTTTTCATTTTCAATCAAAATAGAATTTCTATTCAGTTAAATTTATACATTTATTTTACTGCAAAATAACGGGAGTAGTTTATCTCGCTTCTATTAAGATTCAGTCGCTATTTGTCTTTGGCTCGAATATTCTCCATTAGTTATCCTATAATGCCCATATGTACGAGGTGTTATCCAGAAATTCCAAGAATTTGAACGTGACGGACGAAAGGATGGTAGTACAGGTTTATAGCGCTAGATGACGTGAGCTACGTCTATACTAATGGTGACAAACAGTGTTCGTGTTTATATTTGTTGAGTTGTGTTTGAGTTATTCTGCCACACTACGAGAAAATAACAAGACTGGTGGTATTGATGTAGCCCGAGTAGTAGGTTTGAACAAAGGGGGAGACAGTATCCGCAATATTCTCAGGAGTACCGTCCAAGACGTAATTGAGCGACATCGCTAAACTGGGGAATACCAGGACCAGGTAGACCTCGCACCACAAATTGGCGAGAAAACCGTTTTATGGTGTTATTTACACTACACGATCGTGGTTTACCATGTCAATCAACAATTGTATCTCGCCAAGTCGAAGACGTTTACGGTACTGCAGTTTCTTCACGAACCGTTCACTGAGGATTGAATGAATACAGACTGATGTCAAGGAAACTTGCTGCTTGTCCACTTTTGCTCACAGCTCATCGTGTTCGGCGACTACGATTTGTCCGTGAACATAGACATTGGATAATGGATCTAGTTTTTGTCCGCGTTCACCAGATGGACGAGAACGTGTATGCAGGTGGTCTGGTGAACGATTTTCAGCATGATATATATCTCCAAGAATGGCATTTGTTGGAGGCTGTATAATGGTTTGGGCTGGCATTTCGCTGTACGCGAAAACAGAGCTTGTTCTCATTGAAAATGTTACCATGACGGCTGTTAGGTATAAAAACTAGTATTTGGTTGATCACCTGGTACCATTTACTCCATTCGTAAGTGAGAACTTTACTCTAATGCACGATAAGGTGTCACCTCACACCGCAAGGGTGGTTGAGCAACATTTGGATGCGGTTAACTTTCACCGTTTGCAATGGCTAGCTCGAAACCCAGACTTAAATCCTATCGAAAATCTCTGGGATTCATTAGTGCGACATGTTCGGTGGGATTCATTAGGGCGACGTGTTCGGCACCGACAACTCATACCGGTAACCATTCGGGATATCTTCAAATAGCTCTTCGTGAGGAATGGGAACACATTACACAGAAGAGGTCATCAACTGCAATAAAAGTTTACCACGCCGTATGGCGGAACTTTATTAGAGTTCGTGGAGGTAGTACGCACTATTAATCGTTTAAATTGTGTGCGAACGTGGATGTAAAACCTAGCCGATAAAGACCAATGAATTTGTTAATTTTGCACAATTTAGTGTTTCTGGCTTTTTATAATTGAAAACAAATTTTAAGTACTTTTTTTTAATTCTCATTCTTACTTTGTAGATAACGTTTCATGTCTTAATCTCATCCGTCATATAAACAACGATAAATATAATTAATCCTCCCATATACTCCTATAATAATATGCTTTACGTTAAATTGAATATATTTGTATTACTAATGCACAAAGAAACTTTTTGTGGTCATAAGTTAAACATATTAAATCGGAAATTTAAGACATAAAGAACCTTTTTATAGTCAAGTAATATGAGAAAGTTTTTGACGATCGCGGGATGATCGAATTAGTTTTTGTGATTTAAAAGCATTAAATTGGAAATATATTGTGAGGAGGTTGATTAAATTGAGACATTTATTTCCTTATTAAAATTTATATATGTAAATATAATATTTCGTCACGGGCTCCAAATAAATATTTGCATATTTACGTAAATAAAAACAAAAAAAGAGATAAACTGTAGAAGCCCAAATATTTATAGAAAATAATTATCGAACGGTTATAAAAATTTATTCATAATTCGATTGACATATGTGAATCTTTTTTATCTATAAAAACCTTATTACCACATTTTCAATATATTATAGAATAAACTTTTTTGTCATGTATTATTATACATACATATACATATGCATATAATTAAAAGACATTTTTGATTTCTGCCTTTATAAAAGTTATAGCATTGCTCTGGCAATATTAAGTCACTCCTACAGATTTTAACAAAAAGAAGAAGGATAAAATAATATAATGATGAACATAAATTTAAATACATTATAATTTATTTTACCATCTTACTTTGTATAATTATATATACCACCTGAATTTTTTAACTTAAAACTTTCAAATATCTCGAAGAATAAGCAGCAAATGTCCAGATTTGAAATTTAAGGAAATACATAAAAAAATACATGATTTTTTTTAACATACGCGGATCGACAGCCAATCAAGAATCTGTAAAATAATATCTCATAGTTAACCAAATTTTAATTGGTTACAGGGAGATATAAAACAAAAAATCGACACAAAACGCAGAATTTTGAGGAGGATTTTTTCTACGTTTGGAAAACTATAAGCGTTCCCGAGATTATAAAAGACCGTTAAAGGATAAGAAAAGGATTCTTACGGGAACATCGTTAATGAACAGTCATAAAATTTATTTTCACATTCAAGCAGGACAATTTGCATGTAATTATTAGTTTTGAAGCATTTTCAAGATTTAATTATTTGTCTAGCGTTTACATTATATTTTGGAAGTAGCACGGCACACAGAAGTTTGAAGTTCATAAATTGAAATCAAATATTATAAGCGTATATGGATAATTAATTTGTAATCAATTAATTATAAATACAGATTTGTAATTGAATATTTACGCAAGATATGTAAGTAGACGCGTAGGAACTAATTTTCTGGAAATTACCTTACAATATCTGCGCATTTTAGTTTTGTAATCAAAGCTTCATAAATTAGGGATCAGATTAAAGTTTACATAGTGCGGAGATACACGTTTTATTCTGTAGGGACTTGACTTCTACTCAACAAGCGTTAAATAATGTACTTTTCTTTGAACAAATAAGTCAGTAAAAGCATAGAAGCTTTCGTTTTTAAAGATTAATATCAGACAACTTGGGTCAAAGCTTAGCATTTGGAGGGTCTAGATCCCTTAAGCTAAGTGAAATACACAAGTGTGCTGATTTGAAGATTTATTAAAAATCTGTGAAAGACTTCTAGCTATATGTGTATTTTTAAACTATCTTCATAAAATTGTATAATGGTAATTTGATTTAGGTTAATTAATGAGAGGTAATATTTTTGAACATATGATTTGTAAATATAATTAAAGATTAAACAATAAACTGATTTCTATTGACATATTATATATCTGTTATATTATTTCTTGAATTTACATTGTATGCTAGGCGTAGTTACATAGAACCCGAAAGAAAAACCCTGAGACTTACACGATTTCAATGAAGCAAAAGAGATATATGCGTGAGTGACAACTTACATTTAAAATTTGTAGTTTATTTATATTTGAGCAATATGATAGAATATACTAATATATCCAGTGAAATTTGGTCAAGTATTTTATTTTCGATACTTAGTTAAGTCAAATCTAATAAAACAAGTAAACATCAAGCAAACAAATTAAATAATTTGTTGTGTTTACTTTCAAAATAATCTTTACTGTTGAACAAAGTACATTTATTGTAATGACCTACACTCGTGGAAAAAAATGGATACTGAAGTAAATTAGAACAAGTAAAATCTATTTATTTATGTTTTTGTAACAAGACATGAAACATTATCTACAATGTAAGAATGAGAAATAAAAAAGGTATTAACAAACCTAATTAGCCAAATTAAGCAAACCTTCAATGTAGTTGGCGACCTCTTCTTGGATAATATTTTCCAAATCCTAAAGAAGAGCTATTCGCAGATCCCGATTGGTTACCGCTATGGATTGTTGGTGCCGAACACGTTGCCATAATAAATCCCAGAGATTTTCGATAGGATTCAAGTTCGGGCTTCGAGCTGGCTATTGCAAACGGTGAAAGTTAACCGCATCCAAATGTTGCTCAACCACCCATGCGGTATGAGGTCATGCCTTATTGTGCGTTAGAGTAAAGATCTCATCTACGAATGGAGCAAATGGTACCATGTGATCATCTAAACACTTGTTTCTACACAAACAGTCGTCATGGTACCATTTTCAAAGAGAACAAGATCAATTTTCGCGTACAGTTAAATACAAGCCCAATCCATTAACGTCAGTGTGGTGAACGCAGACAAAAACGAGACCCATTCGGGAAGATGCATATACCATAAAAATTCATAGTCAACAAATACTTTACTTTTAATATTCATTGTTAAGAGTTTCTTTCTTAGATATGCATAATAAATTTTATTACCCTGACAAAGAACCAGCCGGAAATGCAAACTTAGCTTAATGACACCTACTAATACTTGATTAGTAATATATTTTATTAATTATTAGTTAAGATTAGATCTTTTAGATATTATTAGGTATTGTTGCGTGTATGCACAATTTCCAGGAAATGAACACACAAAATTTGCGGTGAAGCAACATAGGGGTCATGATTTTAGTAATTGTCGTTGAAGCATTACCGCCAGAAACCGGAAACAATCATAACATTGGTACATAATCCCAAACATTCAAAAATTGACCAGCAAATATTACTTGCCATTCCGATGGACGAATTAACTAAACCTGCCTGGTTTAGTTAATTCGCAAAATTGTAGAACTTGGTAGACAGATAATCTACACAGTTTAGTCAACGTTATCATTTAGTTAAAATTGCTGTTTGTTAGATGATAATGTAAAGACAACGAATTATGAGCCCAATATTTTTTAAGAAATAGTTAATTGACGAAGGAGATACTTGTTGAAACTTCATTATAACGCTAAGAAATAAGTAATTAAACTTCTAGTTTCAAAAATTCTTTTATTGTAAATACCACTACAATATTGTTTCGCCATACAATGGCTTCATCAGGTGGATGAAATACTGAATATGTACAATACAAGTTTGAATATTTATGTGAAAATTATTGGGGAAATTGTGGTGGAAAAATTTTTACAATCTTAAATTTAGTAGAGGGGAGTTGTTTAAATCTAGTTGGTCATTTAAAGCTAATCCTAAATTATTGTATCTATTAATTTCTAAGTTTTCTAACAGGTTAAGTTTTTTACTTTTTTCTTGAATGTGTAAAATTTTGAAATCTATATTAAATCTATGATTGATATTTAGACAATGACTTGCGAAAGTTGAATCTGTTTTCTTTTCTTTATGGCTTCTCTCGTGTTCTTTCATCCTAATTTTGAATGTCCTTCCCGTTTGTCCTATGTATACCTTATTACAATCTTCGCATGTTAACTTATATACACCAGAGTTTGATTCTTTGTCTATTTTATCTTTGTTGTTTTTAATAATGTTCTGTATAGTATTGTCTGTTTTAAATGATATATGTTCGTTATTAAGTTTTTTAATGAAAGTACCAATTTTTTCCGAAATTTTTCCTAAGTAAGTGATTGAATTATAGGAATTAATTATCTTGTATTTTAATTTTGGATAAACTAAGGAAAGGGTTTAAAATTTTTGTTGACTATTTAGGATGTTATTGACAATATTTATAGAGTAACCATTGTTTAATACTATTGTGTATATTCTATTTAGTTCAAGGTCGAAATTACTTTTGCTCATAGGTACATGAATTAATCTATATACCATTGATTGGTATGCATATAAGTGTGTTATAGGATGAAACGAATTAGCGTGTATTGTGGTATCTGTATGTGTTGGTTTATGGTATATAGCGAACTCGTGTTTATTAGACAAAGAATCAAACTCTGGTGTATATAAGTTAACATGCGAAGATTGTAATAAGGTATACATAGGACAAACGGGGAGGACATTCAAAATTAGGATGAAAGAACACGAGAGAAGCCATAAAGAAAAGAAAACAGATTCAACTTTCGCAAGTCATTGTATAGATATCAATCATAGATTTAATATTGATTTCAAAATTTTACACATTCAAGAAAAAAGTAAAAAACTTAACCTGTTAGAAAACTTAGAAATTAATAGATACAATAGTTTAGGATTAGCTTTAAATGACCAACTAGATTTAAACAACTTCCCTCTACTAAATTTAAGATTATAAAAATTTTTCCACCACAATTTCCCCAATAATTTTCACATAAATATTCAAATTTGTATTGTACATATTCAGTATTTCATCCACCTGATGAAGCCATTGTACGGCGAAACAATATTGTAGTGGTATTTACAATAAAAGAATTTTTGAAACTAGAAGTTTAATTACTTATTTCTTAGCGTTTTTTAAGAAACATTTAACGTCCAAAGATACGAACGCATTATTTTAGAATCATTTATAAATCAGTTTGATAACATAGAATTAACTAACGATTACTTCCAATAGAATTCTGACACACCACACACTACACATAAATCGAATTTTTTACAGCAATTTTTCTCGGGCAGTTATAAGTGCAAGTTTATAAACAAGTAGATTTTTTTTAAATCGCTTATTTAAAAAACGTAATATTCCGGAATACCAAAAACAATTTGTAAGAACTACGGTACGCCATTGAGGGGGCACTTGCAAATGTGAGTTGAAATAATAAACTGAAACGTTAAATAATGTATTTAGCGATTTATCGCGACGAGTTCAATGTTGTTCACATGTAGGAAGTAACATTTGAGCAATTGCTTTAAACAGTTTTCTTCGTATATTATTGTAATATTAGTAACATATTGCTGTGTAGTTTTACTCTAATAAGTTGGGCTACAATTATTTAAAATGTAAATTGTTACACACGCATATATCTATTTTGGCTCTTTGAATATGGATAGCTTCTCAGGGTTTGCTTTCGGGTTCTCTGTAACTAGGCCTAGCATCCAATGTAAATTCAAAGAAATGATACAACAAGATATCAAATAAAATTCATTTATTGTTTATACTTTCAATATATTTATAAGCCATAAGTCAATATAATATTATAAATCATTTATTAACCTAAATCAAATTACCATCATATAAAATGATGAGGATTGTCAGAAGTACACACAAATAACTTTGAAGTTCTTTTCAGATTTTTTAAATCTTTCAATCAGCGCACTTGCGTACCATCTTAGTCTAAGGGATCAAAAGCCCTCCAATTACTGTACTATGACACAAGGTGTTTTGTTTAATATGTATAATAAAAATATAAGCTCTATGGATCTTTTGAATTTACTGATATTATTGTATTAAAAGAGTGTGTAATTTAATATTCATTTAGTGGAAAATAATCCCTACCGACTGAAATATCTATCCCCACATTGTATAAATTTTTACTCTTAAATCATGAATCTTTATTATAAACTGAAAACATAGATATCATTAGGTCCTACGTGTTTACCAAGATACCTGCCGTTATTTTTCTGTTGCAAAACGGAAATTATAATTAACTGATTACAAATTAATTAATACATGTACGCTTGAAGTGTTGATTCTAAATTTATGAACTTCAACATTAACGTGCGTTGTGATTTTATACAGACCTTTGTATTTCATGCAAATTATGGAACTTCTCTTAATACATTTTATTCGATTTCAAAATATAAAGTGAATTAATAATTCGTAACAAAAATTAACGTTTCAAGTACAGAAAATAAAAATATATGTTTTACAGATAATTAGACTTAAAATGTTTCAAAAATTTTAATTATTTTTTTACGATAAAAATAAATTTTAAAACTGGTCCGAAACGTTGCCCGAAACAGAATCTCTTTCGCTTTTCTTGCTTTATAATCCCGGTAGCGCTAAGAGGTTTTCGAATGTATAAAAATTTCTATGATGTCCTTTTTCACCTGTACCCCTGCAACCACTGTAACAAGACAAAAACATCCACGGTAGCGCCCTTTTTATTTATAAATTCAGTCAGTTACGAAAGCGTTTTGGAAAGAATCTAACCATCTTCACTTAGGCTAAGCTTGGGCACTGTCTCGTTGGTTTGTATTTCCACCTGTTTGTCTTCCAATTATATAAATAAAATTAAAAACTCTTTAAAAATAAAAATTTTCAATAGTACGCCCGTAGGCAATGAGGGGCGGTAACGCTAAGAGTTTTTCGCATATATAAAAAATTATATAATGCCCTTTTTCACCTGTACTCCTGCAACCACTGTAACAAGACCAAAAACATCCACGGTTGCGCCCCTTTTAATTATAAATTTAGTCAGTTACGACAACGTTTCAGAAAGAATTTGACCATCTTCACTGAGGCTAAGCTTGGGTACTGTCTCGTTGGTTTGTATTTTTATTAAGAACCCGCCCACAAGAAGGTGTCATTGGAACGCTACTATATTTTGAAAGTTACCGAAGCCAGTTTTTGCGATATTTATTCTTGCTATCACCCATTGCACTACATTGAATATATGGCAACTGTAACTGTAGAGAATCGAAGAACCATTAACGCTGATTCGTATAACACATTTTATTTGCCGGATGTCAATGCTGAAATGTTAAGAAATAACCGAAATCGGCGAATTATTGTTTATGGCGACAACGTCAGCTCGTCAAACAATTGATATTTTAGCCAGATTAAAATTAATTCCTGCTGTTGATGCTAGAATATTGCATCTGTTCGACATTTAAAATTTTACATGATCTGAGTTTAAACTGAAGTGAGCCAGGTTGGTTTCTATCTTCCAAAAAGGTAAATATTTTAGCTCGAAAGGAGCAGATATTTGTCAAATTTATTATTTATTGAATATTATTATTATTTTGGCAGATTAGTGCATTTAATTTAGAATTTAAATATGTATATATAATACAATACAATAATATTTCGTTTTGAGAACTTTGGTTATAATATGTTTAAATTTTTCGATGCTAATTGTGTGTTCTAGCTTTTTCAAATTTATTAGAACGTTAGGTTTTAGGGTACATTCAGATTCGTAAGGGTCCTAAAAAGATTTGTTTTATAAGTATTACTCAATCGGGTGGCTGAGGAATACCTATTATTATTATTAAATTCCATAGTAAATTCTAACGTTGACAAAGTATGTAGTAACAAAAATAGATGATATTTTTATCGTCAATGTTTATAAACCACCACAAGCGTCTTTGCCAGTAATGTATTAGATACGTATCCATACCCTACAATATATACAGGTGACTTTAACAGTCATCAAACTTATTGGAAATATCATGCCACTGATGAGAATGGTGATCGCCTTGCGAATTGGGCAAACACCCATAACCTCCACCGAATCTTCGATGCTAAAGGACGAAATACTTTCAGGTCAGCTGCATGGAACACTGAAACCAACCTGTACATCTGCTTCGTGTAGGAAATGCCAAATAACGCCCAATTCCAATCTCAAGGAAAGTTCTAGATGACTTTCCACATAGCCGAAATCGACCGGAAGTTCTTGAAATTGGAATTAAAATCTCGATAATCCACTCTACACCTAGGTCTAGGTGGAATCTTGGGAAGGCCAAATGCGATAAATTCGCTTCGCAGTTAGACAAAGTCTTCACATGGATTCCTTTAAAAAGCAGCAATTATAATCGATTTATGAAAGCCATATTAGCAACAGAAAAAGGTACGTACTTCGGGGTTTCCGTAGAGAATATATCCAGGGATAGAGCAATAAGACGGAACAGCTGAGACTATGGATAAACTCTTTAATCGCCTGGACACAGAAAGTCGTAAAAAATGTGAAGAAACGACAGATAGTATGGACTTCAGAAGATCTAGTAGGAAAGCTTGGAGCCTCCTTTGGAAAGAAATTAACTCCTAAAGAAACTAGACAAGTCTAACCCATCCGCTCGTGGTTCACTGGAAGTATCAGTTGACCAAATCGCTGCACGAATTGTAACGCTGCCTAAGATCCCAAGTACAAGATAACAGACATTAAGAAACAACTGACACTCCGCCGCCAAACAACAAAAGCCTATCCTGAGTAATCCAGGCTATTCAATGTAGAGGAGGTAGATAAAGCACTGAATGACACTAAATCCGGTAAAGCACCTGGATTTGACGAAATTCATCCCGAATTCCTCAAGAACTGTGAGAAACACACAATTATTTGGATGAGTAAATTCTACACAGATATTCTATTTACAGGACATGCCCCAACCGAGCTCAAGAAATCCAAAATAATTGAAACCGAACAAACCCAAAAGCCTTCCTGAAAGCTTTCGTGATAGCTTTATTAAGTTCATGTTATAAGCTTCTGGAAAGATTGCTACCAAACTTTAGCACATTTATATTGAAGCATGTTCTCGTGGAACAGGCCGGTTTCAGACTCAATCGCAGTTGTGCTGACCAGGTGCTCAGCTTAACAATGCACATTGAGGCGGAGTTTCAGAAACGGCTGAAGTAACTGTGGTGTATGTTGAACTGACTACGGCATATGATGCGGACTGAAGAGAAGGCCTTCTCTACAAATTTCTCAACGTAGTAGCATGCAGCCGAATAGCATCTTTATTAAACAACATCCTTTGCGACAGGTCCTTCCAAATAATAACAGGAGAGAGCAAGAGTAAAATGAGACATCTTAATAATGGATTGCTTTAAGGATCGGTACATGCACCTTTCCTGTTTTTTCTGTATATTTTTAACATGCCACACACGAAGTCAAAAAAGTTTGGATATGCCAATGACCTGGCTCTTGCATGCTGGAGTAAGACCATAGAGAGAACTAATAATATACTCTCAGAGGACCTGTCCGTGCTGGGAAAATACTTCGCCGATTGGAGACTAATCCCGAATATCAATAAAACGGAAGTGTTGTGCTTTCACTTCAATAATAAACAAGCAGGCCTAGAGCCGGTAGGTATTCTTCAATAACAACTTGCTACGTTATAATCCCCACCCAAAATATCTGGGAGTAACAATGGATCGACAACTCTCATATAAAAAACATCTAGACCACACCGCTGCTAAAATAAACACTGAAAATAACATAGCACACAAGCTCTGGCTATCTGGCTAAACAGTTGCCAAGTAAAGAAGATCGACATCAAACTCAGCGAGACTATAGGAATAATTAGCGCTTGCTTAAAAAGTACACCTCTACCCTGACTCCCGGTTCTAAGCCATATTGCACCTTCCAACATCCGGAAACAGGAAAGTCTGGTAAGAGAATATACTAAAATAATATCGAATTCCCACCTTCCAGTCATTTGTCTGATGCCGACTTGTCGAAACTGAAGTCGCGATATTCTCAACTACTGCGAGCAGAACAACTTATAGCAGAAGATTTACAATGTCGCTCGAGCGACCCATATCATTGATCCTACCGTACCCTTACCAAGAATGGAGCTATCTTGCCATGAGTGGAAGACACTCAATAGAATAAGAACGTCCCACGGAATTTGTCGTGACTCATTTTATAAATGGGGACTGACGGATACATCAACTTGTGAATACGTAGATCCTCGCCAGACATTCACCATATTACAGATGAATGCCCCCTTACAGCATTTGGAGGCGATATGAGTGACTCATTTTAAGTAACTGATTCCACGTTGGACTGGATCAATGGTCTTGATTTTAAAATTTAAAGATATGTAATCCATGTTAGCCATACGCTAAATAAATAACCAGGCGGCCTCAAATTGCGTACTGTTTACCTGGCACCTACACCCACATAAATGGTATAAAGAGATTTAGCCCATTTATGTCCGAATTAGGTTATTTTTTTCAAAGTTTGTATAAATCAAACTAATAGGTACAAGAAAATAACATCAGGAATGAAAAATATTGGATACTTTTAGAAATTTTATGTGAGTTGTTAATGACCCTCTAGGCAAATAAGGGTAGGCATGTAAGAAAACTTTATTGATAGTAATACTCGATACCAAACTTTGTTAAAAAATATTATTACAAAAATATTACCGTTGTGAATGAAATACATTGAAGCATTTATTATGTAGCGAAACATCAAAAATCTTTGGAAAAACTTTGTAGTTTTATTTATACATATTGCTCACATTCTTGGTTGGACCGTAACAATTAAATGTTGTCCATTTTCTGTGAATTGCATATGGTTAAAACAATTTGCCGCCCGCACCATTTGCAATTTTTTCATATTTTTGTAAAAGTGTTGTAACAATCTTCCTTCTAAACTCTAAATTGTTAAGTTTCTGTCCAAACTGCCTGGATAAAACTCACGCATTTCAAAAATCCACAGCATAATTGACGTACATAATTTTTTCCTCGAAAACCTATTCTATAATTTGCTATATTATTGTCCAATTGATCAACACTTCCCATGTAGTTGTTATATTGCTGTATCACAAAGGATTGAATCATTTCTACTTTCCTTTTTTCTTTTACAAAATACATACAACATTTTCAAATTGGCTAGACCATTCCATCTCACACAGATAGCATTATTTTGCTCATCAAAAGCACTGTCGTATGTTCCCCCAATCTCGTTTTCTCATTACTTTTTCAGCTTCTATCGGACAAGGCTCAATTTGATCATCTCTGGTAGTACCGGTACCTCCAAAACCCATTTTGTGCAAATGACAAATGAGGAGCTGTATTATTGAAATAATTGAAAATTCTATATCTTGATAATGTTACTTCGAGAAATTCTTCTTCTTCTTCTTCTGGTTTTAATAGCTGCCTGACTATCATCATTATGTTAATTCTTTTGTTTGCGGAGCCGGCTTCCTGAATTTCCTCGGCGCAGGCTGCGACTGCAAGCAATTCGGATTGGAAAACAGTAATATGTTTCCCCAGACATATCGATATCTTTCTTCTAGGGTACATTCCGCATATGCCTGCACCTGCCCCCTGACTAGATTGTGATCCATCAATGTACCAGGTGCCGGCACCACAATCGCTCGAGCGACTTTTTGCCTGTTCCCTTGTCGGTCTTAGCTGTAAACATAATCTCAGGTGCCATACTGTCCGCCGGCATTTAAAATATCGGCTCTTCCAGTATAGTTCCTGTGATATCTGTATGGCTCCCTACAACCTTATTAGGACACCATACGTTATTGGCCTTCAGTCTCAGGATCGCAGCCATTGCCTCCGCCTTTACAAATAGTTCCAGCGGAGGGAGACCCACGATGGCCTCCATGGACCAAAGGCCCATGTTTTGTAACTACAGCGAACAGGTTTATTTTTAGTAAATTGTTTACACCCGCTGCGTCAAAAATATGGTATCATTGACTCATCAATAGACAAGTAAGAGCTGACTGCTGCATATCTAACAAATTTTGTATTTATTGGGTCAATAAGAGAATCTAATTTTGCCATCTTGTCATTTTGGGTAAGATTTGAATTATCAGCAGCATGAATAAATCTAAATAATTCTTCAAACCTATTGCGCCTCATTGAATTCACAACAAGAGTATTGTGAGAATCATCACGTCCTTCTCAAAACATTCTTCATCTTTAGACAGGCACATATCCGCTCAAATATAATATACCAATAAATACAATATGTTCGCCAGTCCCAAGTTAGAAACGACAATTTTTTGTAGTAGAATACAATATAGTATGTTTTACTAAGTGTTCTAGTCCATCTTTAGAAAGAACTACCTTTAGAAATTCTAAAGGATTACTATGTTCCGATAAAGCGGCGAAACATAAATATTGTCTACTAAATTTTTTGTTGTGCGTTTTAAAAGTGGTGCTTGTTTCAAGTTAACGTTCCTTAACTTCGAATTGACGAAGGAGATACTTGTTGAAACTGCATTATAACGCTAAGAAATAAGTAATTAAACTTCTAGTTTCAAAAAATTATTTTATTATAATACCACTACAATATTGTTTCGCCATACAATGGCTTCATCAGGTGGATGAATACTAGTATTCATCCACCTGATGAAGCCATTGTATGGCGAAACAATATTGTAGTGGTATTTATAATAAAAGAATTTTTTGAAACTTGAAGTTTAATTACTTATTTCTTAGCGTTCCTTAACTTCCTTTATTTTGTAGCCTTCTTTCTTTTTTTCGGCCTATTACTTTCACACAGCTTATCAGTCAGATCTTTTTCAGTTTCTGCTTCATTCTCGCTCTTGTCTTGTTCATTTCTTTTCAACATCCACTATTTCATCCCAATACAAATCAGTTTCAGCCTGTGATTGTAGCTGACGACGTTTCAGTTTATTAGGATCATGGCAATCTTCGTCACCTAAATCCTTGTCACTTTAATTAATATAAATACATTCTGGCAAACTATCCTCTTCATCTATGCGTTCAACTTCATCCAGAAGCTCTGCAGTTGTACGAGGTTTTTCCTGCAACCAAAAATATTATGTGTTTTATGTGGCTAGCGGGTCGTTAACGACCCGCTAGGAATTTCTTAAGTAATGCCGGGCACAAAATTTTTTCCAAAATAGTGACAGGTGACGAAACTTAAATTCCCTTTTCCGATCTTCCTACTTGCCAAGAGAGTCGTGTATGGATTTACGAAGATGAGAAAACTCCTACAATGATTAAGAAGCAGTAAGCTATGAAAAAGGTTATGTATGCAGTATTCTTCAGAAGTACGGGCTTAGTAAATGCAATGAAGCTAGATGGATAAAAGACAGTTACAACTAAGTGATACACTGAAAAATGTTTGCCTGAAGTATTCAGTAGAGCTTCAGACAAGGGAATGATGCTCCACCGTGATAATGCATAGTCTCATACGGCAGTTTATCTCTCCAGTTTCTGACTGGAAAAATATAAAAGTAATAGAATATCCTCCGTACTCACTACTAATTTAGTAATGTGTGACTTTTGGCTATTTTTTGGGCTTAAACGCAATTTGCGGGGTAGAAGGTTTTCGTCTGAAGAAGATATTGATACCGCAGTTCACTCTTATTTTGAAGATATTCCGAAGGAAGATTGGTTGGGAGCTTTTAAACAGTGGAAAGAAGGAATGGGCAAGTGTATCATTTCTAAAGGGAATTACTTTGAGCATATTTAAAATAAAATCCTAGAAAATATTAACCGCGTTTTTATTCTTAATTATTTGAGTTTGTCCCTCGTACATATCCTTCATAAAAATGAGAACTAATTCATCTTTCTCATCAGTAGTTGTGTATGAAGTCATCAAATTGTCGAAAACTAATAGGTAACTGATATCATCAGTGCCGTGTGCGTGTATTAATTTAGACGAGCGTTGGTCGCATGAAAAGTTGTTTTTTATCAACGCTTTTGAATTGAACCGTATTTATTACCGTTTCGCATCTTGATTTATATCTAATAGTTCTAATTAATTAGTTATTTTATCGTTTGCCAAGGTCGCAATCAAGTGCTGGGTTCGGTTTGGGTCAACTTTGATTTGTATTTTAAACACATAAAATTAGACAAACAAATAAATAATATGTTATATAAGTCGCTGTATGTAGTTGTGTTGCATAAATTAAAATAAATATTTAGATGTTTATCGTATTAAGCAACGTGTTTAGTGCTTTTACTCCATCAGAAAAAAAAATATCAATTCGTGTGTGTATGAATTAATACTTTCGATTGATAGTTCGGTCCGTATTGATAATCTAGTAAGAAAACTTAAATTTATTGCGAATTAAGTAAATATATTAAGTACACAACGCCGAAAATATAATTGTAATGGTACTGTGCTCGATTTGTGTTGACGTAATTTCTTGAATGATGAAATAAATAAAATTTTTGCAATATTATATTATTCAACAGTTTATGGACAACATATAATCTTAAGAACAACTTTATTATTGACAATTTTATACAAAATATGAAAGCAATAACAATTTCGAATTAAAAATTATTTACTTAAAATATATTGGTTTCTAGATATAAGGTAATTTGGAAATTTTTGAACTTTCACTCACATAATATACTAATCGATAACACTAGTTTACACATTTAAATTTATTTGCTAAGATTTGAATTTTGAGAGGTGATTTTGACTAAATATGTTATTGTGATTTCAAACATGATATTATTTTTCATATCACATCCAACATATACAGGGTGGCCCAAAATGACCGAAGGGATTTTAATTCCTTATAACTTTTTTATTATAATCTTTTTTTTTTTTTTCATTATTTTGTAAAGAAGACTTGGATTTAATTGGAACAGTATTTAAAATGGAACAGTACACAATGGAACAACGTGCCAAAATCGTTGAACTTTATTTCTCAAATCAACGATCCATTATTTTGCCTCGTTATTTTAATGTGCGGGTTGGACCCTCAGAGTCAACAATAAACCGTCTGGTTGCAAATTTTCGAGAACAAGGGGCAGTAAGGAACCTTCCTGGTGCCGGCAGACGACGAACGGTGCACACGGATGACAATATTGAACGGGTACAGGAGAGTATTCGGGAAGATTGAGAAACATCAACCAGGAGACGTTCGACACAACTTGGCCTCTCAAGAGGGTCGCTGCAGAGAATTTTGCATACAATAAGAATGTTTCCATACAAAATTCAGCTTGTCCAACAATTGAAACCGACAGATTACCAGCAACGACTTGATTATGCAATTTATTTTCGTCAAAAAGCAGAAGAAAATCATTATTTTATTCATAATTTAATTATGAGCGACGAAGCCCATTTCCAATTAAATTGGTTCGTTAATAGGCAAAACTGCAGGATATGGGATACGGAAAATCCAAGAGTAGTTCAACAGCGAGAATTACACCAACTTAAGTGTACCGTTTGGTGCGGTGTTTCGTCGGAAAGGATAATTGGCCCATATTTTTTTGAAAATTAACACGGTGTCGCCGTTTCCATCACTGGTGTTAGATATCGGACAATGTTGGAAAATTTTTTAAGGCCAGCCGTGGAAAACCATCCGCAAGTATGGTTCCAACAGGATGGAGCCACAGCGCACATTGCGAGGGACACAATGGCTCTTTTACGCGACATCTTTGGTGAACGCATTATTTCCCGTACAAACGATTTTAATTGACCTCCGCGTTCACCGGATTTAACCGCTTCAGACTGTTTCCTTTGGGGTTATTTGAAAGGAAAAGTCTATATCAATAAGCCTCGAACCATACAGCTATTAAAAAATAATATGCGCGACGAAATCAACAACATAACACCTGAAGTTTTGCGAAAGGTTATTGAAAATGGTTTGGAAAGAGCACGAATATGCGAAGCAGAAAATGGCCACCACTTGCGATATATAATTTTTCATAATTAAATTAAAAATATTCTCCATTAATATACTGTATTTAAAATTTAAAAAAATTAATAATTATGTCTTAAATAAGAAGTTATAATGAACTCAAACCCCTTCGGTCATTTTGGGTCACCCTGTACAACACAAATTACGAAATAAAGAAATAATTGTCTTTTACGAGTGTATATAACTATTTTGTATTTGATAATGACAAGTTGACCACTTCTACATTTTAATAACGTGTGTGACAAAAGTTTTCGGACGATTTCGTATGATCCCAATCCATCCCAATTTGTGGGTTCAAATCCTCGATGGCATTCTCTAATGGAGTTGTTCATTATTGGTAGACCCTGTTGTACTCCATGAAAAGAGTTCCACATTCCATGAGAAAATTGTAATGAATTTTAATGTCCCCTAAAACGCTCCATTACTGTAATGTATTTTAATGTATTGTGGTGATTAAGTAGACAAAGATTTATATAACGGTTATGTGAATACGAAGAATAGATAATTTAAGATAATATTGTCTGAACAGCTTTGTATGTTGAGGGTTAAATAAATTCAATATATTTACGTAGGAAGATGTCAGTTGTTAAAAATGTATAAGTACTTGTATTTGGTATGCAAGTGGATTATTAAAAATTAAGATGTGTGCTCTTACGTCCGTAACTTTCGTAATTTAGTAAAAATTTACCTGTTTCTCTTAATCAGAACGCGTAAATGTAAATCATATCGAAACTGACTGAATCAGTGATACAATTGTTTCGTTACTTAACGAAACTATAACTTACGTTATAGTTGCATTTCTTGAAATGCAGTGGTGAATTGTTTTCGGTGAATTGTGTTCGGTTAACTTTACTAGACCCGAAACATTTTACACCTTCGGAAAACTTTACTATTTAGAATTTTTCACAAGCTACTTATGCGGTAACAGAGCGTCAACTCAAGATTGGATCCTCAACTGCCAAAACGATCATGCACGATCACCTGCGTTTAAAAAAACAGTGGTAAGTCATTTGTGTTGCTTCACCTTTCTGATTTCTAAAAAGTAGAGCGTGTAAGAATTTGCCATGAAAGTCTAAATTTTTTAAATAATGGCGGACACCAAATTTTTTCCAAGATAGTGGACAGGTGACGAAACTTATATTCCCTTTTTTGACCTCCTACCCGCCAAGAGAGTCACGTATGGATTCACGAAGAAAGAGCTATGAGAAAGGTTATGTATGCGGTATTCTTGAAAAGTACGGGCTAGTAAGTAAATGCAATTAAGCTAGATGGACAAAAGACAGTTACAGCTAAGTGATACAATGAAAAATGTTTGCTTGAAGTGTTCATTAGAGTTCCAGACATATGCTCCACCATAATAATGAATCGTCCCATACGGCAGTTTTAACTTAATTTTTGTCTGGAAAAAATATAAAAGTAATAGGACATCCGCTGTACTCACCTGATTTAGCGATGTATGACTTTTGGCTATTTTTGGGCTTATACGGAATTTGCGGGGTAGAAGGTTTTCGTCTGAAGAAGAGATTCATACCGCTGTTCACACTTAGTTTGAAGGTATTTAGAAAGAAGAATGGTTGATCTTTTGAACAGTGGAAATAAAGAATGGCCAAGTATATCATTGTTGAGAGCAATTACTTTGAGCATGTTTAAAATAACATCCTAGAAAATATTAAAGGTGTTTTTTTAGTTTCAATAATTTCAGCTTGTCCCTCGTATTACTAAACAAAATGTGTTTTAAATCAAGGAATAAAAGTGAGACACAAAGTATTTTTGTTGTGGAATTAGAAGATATTACTATACAATATAGGCAAAACATCACAAATTCAAAAAATATAGAGTACATCTCAAATTCGAAAACATTCCTTGTATGCATGTCCAGTTGCATTAATTCTTGTACTAAAGTAATTACCTATCACTGTGCCATAATAATTATGAGTAAATTGCTCGACGGGTTTGGCACTTAATGTACTACTGTTGTGGACGGTAGTCGTGCTGTAATTTATATACAAGATTACTGCTTGTCATTGTATTATCTGCTTGTTTCTGTTATTGAACAGTAACGTTAGACATATAAATTATAATAAACAAGCCTGTGAACTGCTATCTTAAAAGCATATTCATGCATGTTTAAGCTAGCATATCGAAACATCGTTTATAGCTTTATAAATTATTAGAAGGATGAAACAATATATTAGTAATTAGAATGCCTATAAAACTGCAAACAACGTTTGATGTTAATTTCTCAAGATGGTTAGTTTACTGCAAACAATGAATGGATATGCTACATTTATAACTTTACAACGAAATTACAGGGGTTGCTGCGAAAGTCTTCAGAAAAACAATTAAAAAATTAAAATTAGTATAAACGGATTTATTGTTTTTCAATTTAATCGACTCTAAGATCTATATACTTTTACATGCGACCGAACAGATTCTCAAAATATTTTTTCCAAATGTAATGAGTATGCATTGTCTTTTGAGGCGTTGAAATATACTCTCCAAGAGCCTTTTATTTTTACAAACGGTAAAAAAGTAATCAAAAGGTAATAAATCAGGAGTATAGAGGCAATGCGACATTAATTAATTCCGCGTTTTTCAATTTGATCTGTTGTATGAAAATTGTCATAATGACGATTTAGATTGTTTTACCCATTCACCGATGACTTCTGGTAAACATGTTGTTGCATATCGATCAGAATTGACAGTTCTTCGATTATCTAAAGCTACGGTAGTGACACGACCAATAGTTTTGAGGAAAACGCAACGATAAATTTCTTTTCGAGAGCGAACAATATGTGTCAATTTTGGCTCATATTGGAACATCTAAATAGCTGATTGGTATTAGTTTCGATCTATTGGAGATAAATTCGAGTTCCGTCACCAATGTCGTAAAGAGAATTCGAAATAACTTGACTTCCTTTGCTCTAATTGACTGACACCTTTTTTCATCACAAAACCTTTCCGCTGGCAAATGTTCATTCAATATTTCGCGCATTTGTTACATGTGAATACCCATGTAAGCCTGACCCTCACTATATATTATATGGATGTTCAATCCATATCATGTCTCTTATGGCAAGGATTATTAAATTTCAAATTTATAATACAAAGGTATTTTTAATAATATAAAATATTATTAAAAATCTGGTGTGAAGAACATCTACGTATCTACGTCTCTGGGGGAGGGATATGTTCGGACACGTTCACAAAAATATTAACAGTGAACCTGTATTTGTGTTCTTCACACCAGATTTTTAATAATATTTTATATTATTAAAAATACCTTTGTATTATACAAAACTGGTGGGGTTTACCTACTCATGTATGTTTCAATTATTCTGATCAAATTTATAAAGTACCGTAACTATGTCTAAACCCTTACTTGTTCCTAATTACATACAGTATGTAAGGTAATATATAATAATAAGGTAAGTGACTATAATACTATTGAATTTTGTTTTTTCTAATTTAAAAGTCTCTAAATGATCTATCATATACACTTTCTATTATGTAAATTATAACTTGGAATTTTATTTATATAAAGGAAATATTACAAGGACCTGTAATGGTGTAGAAGGATCACAATATGCTTTTTCGTCAAAGGTGTTGTTGTTGGATAGGCACTACTGGATTGCAGGGATCAGGAAATGGTTAAACACGTATTAACCTCGAAATCGGTTTGCTCGTTCAGGATTTTTGGTTCAGTATGGAGAATAAATATTTAAACACTATTTTTATAGAAATTCAGGTGTTTTCTTATTTTTAACGCTGATTTATCTAATTTTATTACGGAGCTCAATTTTAGTGACGCAAAATTAATCTGTATAGGTATTTATAAAAATGTAATATATTAAGGACTTGACTAACATAAGAATATTGAATTATTTACTTTTTCTCGTATATAAATATGCATACTGTATATTAAAAGGAAAAATAAATTATAACAATAAGAAAAACCATAGACTACAGCAAAATTATGTTAAAACTAGTTCGGAAAATATTAAATTTTCAACAAGTCATAAAGAAATAAATCCGGTATAAGAATAAATTTTAATTACAATAGTTTTGCTTTTAAATAAACACAGCTTTTCCTAAGGTACCCCAGAATTAACCTAACAATTTATTACAAACAGAATATAAATATTTTACAAGACACCGAAAATATATATTTTTTTAATTTAAAAGATATATCCAAAATCCGTCGATATATATCGAACAATATGCAGCTGGACATGAAAAAAAAACATTTAGTTTCACAGGCGGCAATAGAAAGTTGTCCGTAAAAGAAATGTGTTACAGAAAAAGATCTATGTACGAATATGACACAAAATTTAGAATTTAATTTCAATTAAGCAAAGGTTAATTTTATGTTTAAATTCCAATGAAATATATGAATCTACAAAATTGTTTTTTAAGTTGAAATATAAAAAGATATGTTGAAGTTACAATGCGTCGAGCTCTAAAATGTTACGTTGAATTAATTATGGCAGGATATAGAAAACAAAATATTAAATGAAATTAGACTATATAAATGAATATTAATCATACGAATTACTTGTTTCCTTTAATATGTCTTGTCCTTTGGAGAGGATAGTTATCATCAACCTTTGAGAGGAAAATTCGCAACGATACGGTTTTTATTCTTTCTGGCTTGGTGGTAGCCAGCTAATTTAACCCTGTGATAGTCCCAGATGTTATAGGATGCAGTGCCTAGATGCAGTCTTCAACAGAGAGTCTACTTTTCCGAAGATCGGATTGAAACGCCGTTCTTCACAGTTTGGTTTAATTGATTTTCCTCAAACTTCTAAAGTCGCTTCAAACAAAATTGGCTATTGCTAATAATTTTAATCACTTCTTCGACTTGATCCGCTTTATGCGATATAACGATATGTTGAAAAGCCCTGACTATAGCTTTCTTTACTGAAGATTTGCACTACTTTACAATACTTAACTTAATACAACGAAGGTCGCAGCTCGAATTCCGCAATCAACTGCTGGAATAGAAACCGATAGAGGGTGACACAGTTACCAAATTTTAAACACAGATAGCCATATACGTACCTTTTGAACGTATTTGAATGATTCGCAAACAAATTCAGATACCGGGACTTGACAATAAATAAGGGAAAACTAAAAATGGAAATTAAAGCGTAACACTAGATAGATTCCAGGTACTTTTGTCTTTACCATCGCCGGATAGGGATTGCACAATAGATTCTTAATGGTTTTATTTCTGTCATCGCGGTATAACAGAATGGAAGTTGTCCAAAATTGTCAAATATGGACGGCACCGAGTTCGTTCCCAAATCCGCAGGTAACAAAATGATATAGACCGAATTCGTTCCGGGGTCTTAGCCGAATTCGTTCCCAAAGTTGTAGGTGTATACATTAGAGGATTAAAAGATAAGGACGAAGGCGTTTTTAAAAATACTCAAACCATGGCAAATATGTATGTATTCAAATACAATATACAAAAATATTTACAAATATACATATTATAACAAATATATACACACGTGCAATCTCGTGGTTATTGTCGGTTACACATATTTTAAGTGCATGGCACTTTTTAAAATAGTCAAACATTCAAATACATTATATGTACATATTATACAGCAAATATATACAACGCGCAAAATTATGTCAAAATATTTATTACCTTTATTCACTTTCCGTTAATATTATGCACATTTGCATGTATTTTAAATCTGTGTGAAATAGACTGTACAAATTGAAACCTATTAATTTTTCCATTTATAAAATCTTTAATTTTCGTATCTACAAACTCCGTTCTTTTTATTAGTGAATGATCATACACTGGTTTCACAACGGCGCTACTTTTTTGTTTTATATACGAATCAATTTGAACATTATGATGTGATTTTCTTCATCTTTATCTTCATCTTATAGTTTTATTATAAATGTGTTACACTTAAAATACCTCATTATCTCTTAATCCTCTTAATTTATACACCGGCAACATTGGGAACGAATTCGGTCTATATCATTTTATTATCTGCGGATTTGGGAACGAACTCGGCTCCGCCGGTCAAATATAACATTCAAACAAGAAAAAGGAAAAGCGATAAAGGGTAAAAGGAAAATTCCAATGTGGCAAGTCGATATTGTTCGTCAAGCATGTTATAATATGTATGGACAAAATTAGATTCTTATAATAAAAATTTATACTTAATACTTCAATAGTTTCTATGACGATATTATAATCATTGTTTGCATCCCTCTAGACGCTCACCGCAGGGTGCCTAATTAAAGTATTTACCCATCAGCTTGCTGTCCAACAATAACATGAAACAGACTTTACACACAGCTGCTAAACTGCTAAATACTCAAAGTGTTGACGTTAATTAGATCGCATGTTTTCAGGGGATCAGGCTTAGTTACTAATATTATGACTTTTCGGATATATTTTATTGTCTCTAATAGTAATAAATAAATTAATTAAATATATTATTTACTGATCGAGTAATATTTTTTTTTAGATTTGTTCTAGATATTAAAGCATTTTATATACCTTGTAAGTGTTCTTGTTGGTATAGTTGAAAAATTATAATAAAACACAAATTATACTAATGTGTATGTTTGCATGTCCATTAAAGAAAGAATGATATATGAATACAGCTCGGCACCTATAACATAAGTACATATATATCCAGGTACCAATAGAATTGATTGATATGCATAATCCTATTTCTTATTTCCAAATACTTGTTCGCTAATAAATTTTCATGTAATATGTACACGTACCAGTCATAGCATTTAAGAAAATTGTACTGAACATTGCTACAATATAAGAGCATTAACGTGTATTAACATTACAGAAATGTTTCTTATTTCATACGCCCCCCTTGTTCAATCCGTCGCGGTCCGAGCACGGTATGCTTAATTAAAAATAGATTTTAGTGTCAGCTGTCAACAGGTATCAAGATTTATGAAACCGGACATGGGTGACTTACTACCGCCGCGTACCGAGCGAAACATGTCTTGACAATCTGGGCCCCTAAAGACTCGAAACAGTCCTTGATCTATCGAGTTTGTCCCGTGTATGTGTGTGTGTCTGTATTTGTGTGTTAACTGTGTTACTGCTGCGTTTACACCGCGGGCGATCCAATTCAAGGAATTCATTTGGAAAATCGTGATTTATTCAGTGTCATCGGCGTGCTGCTCAGTACACAAATGATATTATCAATTGTGTAAGCGGACAAAACGCCAGCGAATATATATGTATATAGATAGATACAGATACTTTTATACGCTGGTACAGTTGAGACGTTCATGGCGATTTATTACAATTAACATCGACAGTCGGTTTATTTACGATCAATAAGATTCAATCATCAACACACAATTACATTCGAATTGTTGATAATTTCTTCTATTAAAGGTATATTCAAGTCAAGTCGAGCATGTTCACTATGAGTGACTAGTTGAAAGAATTTATCTTTTAAAATCTATGTTGCTATTACACTTAAATGCTCTCGTAAAATATGGCAGGCAGTTGAAGCTGTAAAATATTACTGAATGATATTTGTACTCGTATAAATTTCATGTAAAGTAATTTGTATGCTATACATTTTTAAATAAATAAACTGGTGTATATGAATATACATACGTGCATTTCAATGTCCATAACCTTTCATTGCGTATATCGTCTTCCACTTAACCCAGCTATATTCCTAGCATTTCACTGAGATTTGTAACTAACTTGTTTTTTCAGTATAGGTTGGTTAACTTCATACCAAAATCATTCCTTTTTCACTCGAGTTCAAAAACTGGTAATCGTGGTTTCTGAAGTAGGCAAATTATTCGATTCTTATCACCGACTAAATGAAGAATATATTTATTTTATTTTTTCTTATTGCCATTTTGTGTAACATTAAATATAAAATAAAGTGTATATACTGGTGACCATAGATGAAAGGAATATATACTAATATTCAGTAAACCACAACATACAGTAATAAAACGAAAATCTATTTAGAAAATCCGTATTTACTTTTCGTTTTATTATGGGTTTTGTTATATTATTTATTTATTATGTCTTTCTTTTATTTTAATTTCATTCGAAATTTTGATTAGATTTAGAACCGCTCAAAATAGTCCAATGCTCCTTTTTCAAATTTACGTAAATATAACTTTAAAATATGTAGTTCCTATTGACGAGCAAGAGGTAAAGATACACAAAATGCAAGGTCCTTTTTTAAGCACAGGTCAATGAAGAGGCGCAATATACAACAAAGAACTATTGCCGATAAATTTAGTGTGACAAACCCAGTGGCGGTTCGTGCTAAAAATTTTAAGGTGTTCTGCAAGTTTTACAAAAAAATTTACCTTGCACGGGCAGTAAGAGGTTGTCTCCCATCGATCTTATCGTGCTTTCTTCGCCTTCCGCACTGAAGTAATGGATTTCTGGAACGATTGTCAATTGTCACACAAAAAAATAAGAGTCACTAGGCACTACTTTACTAACAAATTATTTCTTATAAATTAAATCTATTCTACGTTCTTTTCGATTTGCAAATTTTGTTATCACTTTGTCATTAAAATTGTCTATTTCGGAGATAAACTTTTTTTCGATAGATAGCATGGAAAGAGATGTTAAACGATCTTCGGTCATTGAATTTCTGAGAAACGTCTTAATTCGATTTAGTGTTGAAAAGCATCGTTCGGCCTCTGATGTTGTCATGGGAGTTGTTATTACAATTTCTAATAATTTTCTAGTCTCCTTCAACGTATCTCCCAGATTGTTTTTTATTAAAAATTTTGGAAGAGGTAGTGCGCCTTTTAAAGATCTACAATCAGTTCTTGAGTAAATAACAGACAATTCAGTCCGTAATCTTTCTTTATCAAGGGTGGGATAATAGGAGCATGCGGAAGAGAGTTTGTCCTCAGGAAATTTACTGCAATACTCTCCAAAGCATTCCGAAAAATAAAGTGATGCCACTACTAGATGCTCTTTAAAATGAAATCGATTAATTAAATTAAAGACCACCTCCAAAATACGCAGAGTTTATATAAATTGTCAACAATACACAAAAACAGAAGCACGCGCACTCTAATATTATTGTTTTTACGTTAAACTCGCCGCGGCAGCACCGTAAAAAACACGCGAAAATATTAAATACATATACCGAATCATATCGACCTCCGTGCTGGACTAAATGCAGCGAACATGCTTGGTAAAATCACGCATTAGACAGCCGCGGGGGTAGCGGGGTGCGCGCGGGTGTTTGAAAGAGCTCTGAGAGCACGTTCGTGTGGGCCAGATAAGGAACAAGTGAGCGATCGCGCGAATTAGGTTGGTTATTCCACTGGTCGCCTATTGTATATTATTAGATAATAACCGGCGTTAGTGTTGGAATTTCGGAAGCGAATATCTCGGCTTCTTCTGATCGGATTTTGATGATTGAGGTGTCAAATTGTAGGGTTTGATGTCCTCTACAGGATGATGAAGAAAAATATACAAATTTTTTGATATACAGGGGGAGAATTTTCACAACAATATGTTACGCTTTTATAAACATCAGAAATGTCGGAAAAATTATGTAAAAGAAAACTAGTTATAACTAATACAGGCTCGCCCGCCCAATTTTTTGGGAGCTCTGCAGCACTGCAGCGCTTATGCGCCAGCCGCCACTGGACAAACCGGATATCGGCAATTAACTTCGAAAGCTAATAAATTGCAACGGACCTGGACGACTGTCACTTCATTATCTTCTGTAACCATAGTCTTAGTTCTTTCATGATTGACGTAATTCACTGAACTCGTCCGAAGAAACCTTGTCAACAAATTTTCAAACGTCTTAATATCTGGTGCTCTTCGGTGAGGATACTCCATAGCATATGTTCTGGATGCTAAAAGTGTATTTCTATTGCTAGCGCCAAGAACAAATACCATGTCTATTAGCTCCTCTTTCGAAATAGTCATTCTAAAGAAACACAACTATAAACTATTAAGGCATGTAAATAAAAAATAATGACAACAAAACGATATAACTGACAACAGGATAACAACTAATAACGAACAAACGGAAGGTGATAATTAACTAGCCGAACTTAAATTATAACAATTAAACGCTATTACAGCAAAGAGGAACTACAGAAAAACACTTTATACGGAAATTTTAGGTAGATATTTGATGTTTGGTTGAACAGCAATTTTTGCTAAATATCATTTCATAGCCAACCAACCAACTATTAGATGCAGCACCGCAAATTGAATATTATAAACATCGGTATATCTCATTAAAGGGTTATAACTTCGAAAATACTAGAAATAAGTACTATGTTATTGGTACAATTTTAACGGCAATTTTACAAGGAATTTGCTGACTAATAAAAAAATTATAAGTTAAATTAAAAAAAAATAGCCTTTAAACTTCGATAACTTTGGCACGACATATTTAACACCCTGTACATGCTATTACGTTGTTCACCCTCAAAGCATATAACGTGTTAGTCCATAAATTGGTAACAAATGAGTTACGTGACGCACTGCACACATTTTCGGTAAAATGTTACACGCTGCAACTGTCAAGATTTTAACAAAATTTGCAATAAAACCAAAACTAACAGTAGTAAGTGCACATTGTCATATATCATTGCAAGGACAATTTGGGTGGCTATCATCATAATAACAAGAAAGTATAGCATTGTATTTAAAAAAAAAATTGAAAGTGGTTGCGGAAATTTGGAAGACCCTGTAAATATATAAATAAGAATAGAAAATGTACTGTCATACTACATGGGTACGTAAAATTTTATTGCTGCAACTTTATTAGTTTTCATGCTAAGCTCCGCCGACACACTATTGACGCCCCCGGTATATATACTAGATTAAATTAGTCGGCGATTTAAGGTCTGTTTTACTTTGATATGTATTTAAAAGAATCTTACATATTTCGATACATAGTGCCTGTTTCAAAATTTAAAATATAAATATGTACATTTATATATATTTTAAATTTCTTTGAAAAAGGCACTGTGTCGAAACTTGTAAGATTGTTTTAAATATATACATATCAAAGTAATACCTAATACCATATATATATATATATATATATATATATATATATATATATATATATATATATTAGAAGGAATTTCTTATTTCCTTGGCCGTGGTTATAATACGGACTTAGCACTAAGTGACTTGCATTGTTCGTCACTGTGTCACAAATGACAGACAACAGAAGTGTGTGTGGGATATATATATATATATATATATATATATATAAGATTTGTTAGTCGGCGATTTAAGGTCTGGTTTACTTTAATATGTATATATTTAAAATAATCTTACATATTTCGGCAATTATTGCCTTTCTCAAAGAATTTTAAATTATAAATGTCAGTATATTAATGTCATATTTATATATTTGAACTCGTCGTAGATAAAACTACATTATTCAAAAATACATTCAAGTTTATTAATAATAAATCATGCCTTAGCATTTCCCAACAGCCTGATGCCAATTAAATGGGGTATTGGTAAGCCATGAGTTATTATTATGTCTGCGCCCGTGGAGCGACTTAAGATGTACAGCTTTCGGCATTTGCCTAGAACGAGAAGGACAACCACGAAAACCTACTCGGACAGACTAGGCCCGGATCTAAAGTCGGCACTGCTAGCATAATATGCCAACGTGAAGGTATTTAAGTAACATATGACAGATATTTATATAACAATTGTATATATTCATTATGGTAAATTTCAGATCGTTACTTTACATTATTAAGTTATAATATATAGGTAGATACTGCTTAGATTTTTTATGTCACTTCTGTTGTTAATTGAATTTTTTTCTTGTTTAATATTAATAATTTCTTTAATTTCGCTTTTCATTTTGTGTTGTTCTTTATCGATTATCTGTGTGTTTTCAAAATCGAAATGGTGATCGCGTTGCAGTTTGTGTGCAAATAAAGCAGTTTTTTCTGTTTTGGAGTATTTGTGGGTTTGCATTCTTTTGTATAAATATTGTTTGTGTTTGGCCAATGTAAATCTAAGCTGTATTTCACGATACAGCCGTACAGCTTCTTGGAAATTTCTGTCCGCACGTCCATAAGTAAAATGGGCATCCGTCATTTCTGCATTTGTGTATTTATTTATTATGAAAAACTTAAAAGTGTTACACTTCAATATGACATGTGTCTATGAAACTTAATCTCATTATTGCCATGACAATGTTTGTATCTGTCTTTTGTCTTTTTATGGACGAGATTTCAGGAGGTGGACCATTTTTCAAATCTCAAGGCATCGATTGCTCTGATCATATGGATGAACTTTATTCGAGCAATCATTAAAATAATAAAATGTTATAATTACTACAATAATAAAGTTATATTCCATAATTTGCGAAATTATTAACAATAGTGAAAAACCATCACAACTATTTAAGTGAGCGTTTTCCGTAAATTTTGTATATGAACTTTTATGTTTATTTTGTTGAGTACAATACGCTCGTAGTGTTTGACCAAGTTAATCGGAAACAGCCTGGTGTATTAAATTCACCCACTTGATGTTTTACAACAAATTAAGTTTTGTCAGTGGTATTTTGATCATCTCCATAAAAACATTGATCGGCAAAATATCATGCTATTCAAATATTTTTTAAAATTAGTGAATATTTGTAACTTCGTCAAGCTTCTCATTCTTTTATATTCACTCAGATAAAAGGGGTTATTATTCAATATCCATTTACACCGGTAATATCGCTTCGTTTTTAAATTGTGCTTAAGTTCAAAAGTAAACCGAGGTGGGTAAGATGAAGGACGAACAGAACATTTAGGAACAGTGGGCTCAAAGGTGTCGTTTAACACGTTATAAGAGCAAGTTAGAGTATTAATGTTATTCAAAAATGACGAGTAAAGTTGCTGCAAATCATCATGAAGTTGCTGGAAATTAGCCTTTTTGAAATTGTTAATGGAATACAGTCAGGTTTTTCTCGACATAAACTTGTCCTTTTTTTGTTAATCCAGATACTTTATTAACTTTTAAGTGTATATAAAGAAGTTTATCAATTAACGAGTTACTCGAGAAATTCAGAAAAATCTAAATTAATTGTACCCATAAAACGCAATCTAACGTTGTTGAAACGCCAGCAAAACAAACGAAATATCGTAAAAACAAATGGTCTATAATTACCCGGTGACATTAGAGTGAACAGTGTGATGTAGAAAACCGCAATCTTGTATATATGTTTGTGTATGTGTGTGTATACTGTCGAGTCAGGTATGCTTTTCCTATCTAAACCTGATATTAGTTTCCATAAATCGTATTGGATATTACTATACATTAGAGTGCATAAATATAACTATTATTTCGTAATTGTAATCCATCAGCTTAAATTATATGCATAAATTATTTCAGCAACATAAATGGTGAACGCAGCTGGAAATTTAATTATAATAGTCATTTAATTTTAGTTCAGTAAATGCAGTTAATTAAATTAGAAATACTAAGGGTGCCTTCATTTTTTCTTATTACCTAATCATTGTATGTATTCTAAATTAAATTAGACCGCTTAAATAAAAATCTCAAAATAAACTGTAATAAATTACATCAAGATTATCTATTTAATGATAAAAAATGTTCACTGCTATTTTCTCTTTTTGCTTGTTCACTAAAACGTAATATATGATGGGGATGACTCTGGTTTCTGGCGGTGATGCTTCAACCCCGATTACTAGAATCACGCCTCCGATGTTGCTTCACCATGCACATATTGTAAGCCTGTATAAACCAACTTTTTAAGTCTCGGTGATTGTTATTAATGGAGTTCGGATTTTATATAAACATATTTTTTATTAATAAAAATATCACCCCATTATTGTGGATATATCCATTCTACACCGAAATAATGCGATTAATGCTGTAAAAAATTACTTATTTTGGAAAAATTAAGCTTTAGTGCATAGTTTTAGTTTGTGTGCATAAAGTGAATATTCTTTTTACATTTTTGATGAAACGACCGATTTTCGTGGTCTCTATATTGCTAATTTATTAGTTGGTGTTCTTAACCAAAATATTGTGCCAAAATCTTTTTTAATCAGTACGAGAGTGTTAGAGAAAGCCAATAGCGTCGAAATTGTTCGCTTTGTTAATGAAAGTTTTTGACTATTTTGATATTCTGCCGACTGACAAAATTCTTTTTTTCGCCACAGACGCGGCAGCGTGTATGACTAACGCGGGGGCAAATTTAACCATTTTTTACAAAAATTTAATCCATGTGAGTTATCTACCGCATGAAATAAATAGAGATGGTTAGGAAATTAGAGGTCAGCTTCCTTTGGTTAATTCTTTAATTTCAAACGTAAAAAAATATTTAAAAGAGCACCTGTACGAGTCCAAGTATATAAATAAAAATCGCCGAATGTTCCTCTACCTCCTGAACCGGTAATTACCCGATGGGGAACGTTGCTAGACGCAGCCATATTCCACGCGAATAACTATAATCATATAAAAAACATTGTAATAGATTTTTCTGATTCAGCTAAATCAATTATTACATCCATATGTTTATTCTAAAAACGCGAGATTCTAGATCAGTTGACGTATTTTAAAGCCCATTATAGTTTTTTAAGTGGATTAATTAAAAAATTAGAGACTGATCAAATATCTTTATTGGATTCAATTTTTATTGTAGAACATTGTGAGAATTTATTGAAAATGTTCCAGGTCGAACTGATAAAGTTATACTAGATAAATTTTATAGTGTTACATCAAAGAATGATGGTTTTCAAAAGTTAACAGAAATATCAAAGTTTTTATCATTATCATTAAGTTCGACTGTTAAGATAATAATTTATATTTAGACCTTGAACATCTCGCGTCATTAAAGAATGCACCTACCACTTAAGTTGAAGTCGAAAGAACGTTTTAAACATATAAAAATATTTTAAGCGATAGAAGACAAATTATGTTTGTAGAAAATCTAGAAAAGCACTTAATTATTAATTGGTACAATAATAAGTTAAGTAAATCTTATTGCCAAAGTGAATAGTTATTAATAATAACTATACATATAATTCTATGGATGTTACTTAATAACATAATAACTTATTATGTTTTAAGTATCATCCATTTTACCATAATATTATGCAATGTTTTTATCATATATTATGTAATAATTATTATTTCTTATGTATAAATGTAATTTAGACTACTTCTTGTTGTTTTGCTACTCTTTCCTTGATTTCCAGTAAGCGAAATATATAAAAATGGACAATAGATTTTTTATTTGACTATACGATTTTTTATTAAATCCCTGTTTTCAATTATCAATAATATCATCATTCCTCTTTTTTTCTTTTAAAAAATCCCAGCAATTTATTTTTTTCTCACACAGATCTCATAATAATGATACTATTCATAATTTTATTCATATTATGTCATAATTTTTTTCATTTCTCTGATATTTGGGACATATACATTATTTATAATTTACATATCCAAAACAGTTATCATATACATATATGTATACAAGGTGATATGGAAAAAACTACAATATAGGACCACGCGATAGAAGACCATAAAATACTAAAAAAGTTCTTACACACTAATGACCGATCGCCTTTTGTTTTCAAAATACAGGATCTTAAATGTTTATTAGAAATTATTGTTTTTTTTTAAATTTCGTCCCATTGTGATGACATTATTGAACCAAAATTACTGTATTGCAGTTCCGAGTACTATTTTCGAATATTATCATAGTTGGCTATGTAATTATGGCACCTGTCAAATTAATATTGCATTAATTTATTCAAGTTTATCGTGTTCGTGATTACGTTTGTGTTTGGTTTTGCTGTTTGTCGATTTCTTAAATTAATTTTGAAAATGGTTCTCTTTACTTTTGAAGAATACAGGAACACGATTATGTGTTATGGTGAAGCTTGATTAAATTCTTCCGAAGTTCAACCGTATCTGTCGAGAGAGATATCCATTAAGACATGTTCCTAAAGTTAGAACATTTATTGACGTGCATAAACATTTTGGCGCAGATGGCTGTTTCAAAAAATCAAAAGCTGGAAGTAGAGTCACCAGAACTCATTTTACTGTTGAAAATGAAGAAGCTGTTTTGCAAATAGTAGAAAATAATCCGAGAATAAGTACAAGAAAAATAAGTTCATCTGTACGGAATGTTAACCATGAATCAGTTAGACAAGTCCTCAAAGAAGCAGCTATTTCACTCGTTTCATTTCTAAAAAGTTCGTCACCTATTGGAACAGAATTATTTACGCCGTGTACAATATTGCGAGTGGTTGCTAAATTAAGGGTAAAATTTCATTAATTTTGTTCACCGATGAAGCAGGTTTTAGTCGCGGGGGTGTTTTGAACCTATATAGCATACACTATTGGAGTGATGAAAACCCTCGTCAAAACGTAACACAGAATTACCAGTATGGGTTTTCCATTAATGTGTGGGCGGATATAATCGAAACTTACCTAATTTGTCCATTTTGCCCAATCGATTGACAGCAGAGCTCTGTAGATATTTTTTGGAAAAAGAACTGAACAATTTATTAGAAAATGTCCCATTGAACATTATTGAAAGAATGTACTACATACTATTGAAGAGAAACAAATTTTCTAATGAAGTATTTTAAGATTATTTTTTTAAATCAGCAGTACGTCAAATTTTTATAAATTTTTGGAATAATTAGTTTAACAGATCTGTTATGAGCAGAAATTTAGAAAAAATAATAATCCGATAGACTTTTAAGACAAAAGGCAATTAGGTATTAATGCATAAGAACTTTTTAAATATTTTATGGTCTTCTATCGCGTGGTACTATGCATTGTAGTTTTTTCAATGTCACCTTATATATATATATATAGATAATTATTTCGTGACCTTTGTATGTTATGGTAGATTTAATTAGTTGGCGATTTAGGTCTAGTTTTACTTAAAAATGCATATATTTAAAACAATCTTACATGTTTCGGCAAGAGATGCCTTTCTCAAAGAATTAAAAAAAATATATGCATTTTTAAGTAAAACCAGACCATAAATCGCCAACTAATTAAATCTACTATATATGTGTGAAATGTGGGCAAGTCATATCCATTTGGAACGTGCAGATACCGGTATTTTATTGTTGTTACAAATCATCAAAACACGTTATCCGGAAACAGTAGATATGAGTTCATTTATATCCTGGGTTTATATACGAACTCTGAAGAACTTCATGGGCATTATAATTAATAACTATTAAATTCTGATATTACATGAAATTGTCGCTACAATTTGTTGTATATATTTCTACAGCTGACAAAATCACATTTGCCTAAGAATGCAGACACAACGCGTCTTGACGCCAACCGTCCAGGTTGGCCGGATAAATGAAAAATGTGTGAAAGTCATATCCATTTGGAACGTGCAGATACCGGTATTTCATTGTTGTTACAAATCATCTATAAATAACTATAAATAACAAGTAACTATTAAATTTTGATATTAGATGCAATTGTCGTGACGCCAACCAACGCATCATTTTTCATTTGCGCGGACAACCTGGACAGTTGGCCTGACGACGTGTTGTGTCTTCATATATATATATATATATATATATATACAACGTGTCCACGAACAATCCCTAAAGAATGAAAGGGGTGCTTGCACATACAAAATTATGAAAAAAAGTTTCTATTAACTTGGGTCCGGAAGTGCTTCTTAAGGGAGCTACTGCATTTTAGAGATGGCGTCACCAAACTGGCTTTGGTCAATTAGTCTTGAACTACATTCAATTTACGATTCAAATTTGGCACATGATTTACAATAATTGATATTTTCTCTGTTAGTTGGCCAGTGACTATCGCATACAATTTTGGAGAGGTGTCAGGTGTCATTCTTGACACTAACTTTTTTCCTTTGTGTTTAATTATAATTTTTTTGCAAGATTATAATTCTATGATATTTTTAATGTTAAAAAGCTTCTCTTGCTAAACATCGGAAAAACCAACCGTTTCCAAGAAAATACGTCGGATGTTGAGAGGTCTTGTTTTTTATTATTTCATATTTAGTACAAATGTAAAAAACTAGATGGAAGGATTTTGTTACATTACGGCTTAAACAAAAAAAACAATACAGCATAGTATCGTTTGAAAATGGTTTATGTCAAAAATTGTTATTTTCAGACCAGTTTTGTGACGCCATCTCTAAAGTACAGTAGCTCCCTTAAGAAGCATTTCCGGTCCCAAGTTGATAGAGGCTTTTTTCATACTTTTGTATGTACAATAACATTTTTCATTCTTTAGGGATTGTTCGTGGACACGCTGTATATTGTTATGAGATAATGCTTGGTAATATCATTATCTGCTATAAATTTATTTATTACTTGCTATAGTTTTTTTTATGCATATGTGTTATATTTTACACTTTTACTGATGTTAGCTCTGTGTTATATTCTTAATTATTAATAAATAATATAAAGTAAAAATAAATTGCATTAAACCGCCTAATTCTATATAGATAATCGGAAGCAACATTGACGGTAAGTAATCTCATGCTAAATAAAACTTATATATTATAAACTAAGCTAAACTCCTAAATTAAATAATTGATACATCTTACAACGTTACGTATTTATGTGTTTATACTCGTATTTATATTATTTTTTTATTTTTTATTATTTCATTTGACAAAAAAGGAAGTATGCATGTGCATTGCACATGCACACCTGGGATATTTTAACGTTAAGGCGAGCTACAAAATAGAAATATTTTTTCACTTCGAGGATAGTGTTAACGCTTATTAAGTAAAATTAAACTCCCATAAAATATAGGATTTTATACCTGCCTTTAGTCTTTACTTTTAATCAATGTTATTAAAGTAAAATGTACTATATTGTGGTCTCCTCTTCTAAGTAATTAGTAAATCTGGCTTGATGAAGGGCAGTGTATTTCAACACAATATATAAACATAGAAATGAATAATTAAGTAATTAAGTATTAAGTAATAAAGCAGGATTCACTATTAAATCTTCTAATAATCATTTTTTTAACTTAAAATTTAACACGTATGTATAAAGATATATGTATTTACATATGTACATTCATGTATTTATACATGTTCATGCCCATATAGTTGTTACAAAATCAAACAAGATTTATTTATAGCGTAATTAATACAAAGATAGAACATGTAACGGAAGAATACAATAATGGTTATGGTTACGTGGGTGCGGAGCATAAGATAGCAAATCTAGACTGGGACTTCAAGAGGCGACTGTACGAAGGCCGCACAAGCACATTCACTTCGATATCACGCAGATTATGCAAAATTCCCTGCTGCAACTTTTTATACTGAATTACATTGGTGGGATGGATAGGGCGCGTGAAACTATTACATTAATATCGTACTATATAATTTACTCTATTGCCTACGGAAAACTATATAATTAGATGGTCTCTCCACGCTGTGAGGTCAATATATATTTTTGTGAGATGGATCTCCGTAAATTTTGTTACGTTTAAAAATTGACATCTTTATTTACGTCTGTAATTTAAGAATTAAAGTATTGAAAATATTTTTAACTGCTTTTGAAAATATTTGCATTAATTTGACTTCGTCCTTTAATATATATTAATTTTTCAAAATTCTACGTTTAAATGGCCTTAATTCAAAAGAAAATAAGTTGTAATGGCAGAAGCAGAAGCTAATTACAAATATTACATTAATCACAGTAGTTATTAGACAAGATGCAATTTAGTTTACATTATGCGTGATTAGAGGTTATAAAGGTCTTAAATTTTGAATAATTTAAAGAAAGACATCGAACATAAATAACAGACTAAATAATATTGTAAAAGCAGATACTTATATTGCGACTCAGTTAATACAATTAATACAAATTAAGATCGAATGAATTTTTAGACTAGAAAGTCGAGGAGAAATAGTGGAACCTGCGATGGTTAATTTGTATGTTCTGTCTTCAATTTATTAGAAACTATGCCCGTGTACAAAAAATTCCGGGCACCGAAGTAAATGTCCAGTACAAGAAAAACTTATGCTGTTTCTTTTTTTTTTAATAAGATATCAAACATATACAAAGTAAGAATGAGAAATAAAAAATGGTACTTAACATTTTAGTCAATAAGAAAAAGTCGTGAAATTGTAAATTGTGCAAAATTAACAAATTCATTGGTTTTTTCAGCTAGGTTTTACATCTACGTTTACACACAATTTAAGAGATTACTACCTCTACGAACTTTAATGACTTCTGCCATACGGTGCGGTTAACTTTTAACTTTGAATGCAGTTGGAGACCTCTTCTTGTGTTATGTTTTCCCATTTCTCACAAACATCTATTCGTAGACACCGGTATGAGTTGTCAGTGCTGAATACGTCGCCCTAATAAATCCCAGAGACTTTCGATAAGATTCAAGTCCGGGCTTTGAGCTGGCTATTGCAAACGGCGAAAGTTAACTGCATCCAAATATTGCTGTATGTACATTATTTTTGAACTTAAGTGTATATTTTTGAAATATTTTTGTGATAAAAACTAGTTTTACATTGAAGCCGCCGCGCTTGATGTGGACTGGGAGACAACTTTAAATCTTTAGACACAGTTTACCAGTAAGACGAGAACGTTCATTTTATTTTTTTTAAGTAGATAATTATCTATATTATGTAATTTTGGGTTTGTATTTGAGTTAATTAGTTTTTGGTGGTTGTATTTCAATTCCGGTTTATTCTACGAGATTGTTGCTCTTGTAATTTTGATATATACAGGCTGATTCATTTTCGGCCCTCACCATGAGGATCTCGCTTATTATTGGAGATAGAGTATAGGTTTAAATTTGGCAAAGTTGTTAAATTTTGTGTTTGTTATAAATCCGTAAAGAATATAGACCTGTGACAAATGACCTTCGTTATTAAAAAAAAAAAACGCGAAAACCCCATTTTCTTCTTTTTGCCCCTGTTAGAGAAAAAAAAACCCACATCCTTGTGGCCATTTCTAAACCTCTATCCAGTGGTGTGCTCTAAATTTTTATACGACGTTTCGTTTCTTTCTGGCCATCATCAACTATCTAATTTCTTATAGGCGCCATATTGGATTTAGACACCTTCAGAAAGAGTTTTTTTTTATGATTTCAACAATGTATGTGGTACATGGTTGAAATCAGAAAAAAAAACTCTCAGCATGTGGTGCTGACTAAAGTTTTTGACATTAGGTTTTATTTGAAAGAATAAATTATAAGATTAAATAAGGTACCCATGGAATTTCTATCTGTCAAACATTTCATTTATTGTTCATTAATAATACAAAAATGTCGTACACTAACGAAGAGAAACGAGATATGACAAGTATTTTTTATTCTTCGAATCGAAATTCAACAGTATCGAGTACAAGATATGTACAATTATATCTAGAACGACAACAGCCTCATCGTACCATTTTTTCTAGATGTCGACAGAAATTTGGTCGAGAATGGATCGTTTACTAAGCCGCGTAATGGTCAAGACAACAGGAATTTAAATGAAAATCGACAAGATATTTTACAAATGGTAAATTAAAAGCGTGTTTTCAAATTTCATGTTAATGTTTTATTTTTATAGATAAATAATAATCCATCAATTTCTACACGCGAAGTAGCGTCAGAATTAAATTTGTGCCAGTCCAGAGTTTGGAGAACTTTACATAAAAGTAGGTTTAAACCATACAGGATCCATGTTAGTCACTCTTTACTGCCTGGAGATAATTTGAGAAGGCTAGAATATTGTAATTGGTTAATGGTAATTGGTAATGACGAAATTTTTTTAAGCATAATCATCTGGTCAGATGAAACAAAATTTACAAATTCTGGAATGTTCAACAGAAATACGGAGCACTATTGGGCAGTACAAAATCCCCAACAAAACAGGGATAGAAGACCACAACATCGTTTTGGAATAAACGTTTGGATGGGTATTTTGGCAAATCGTCTCTTAGGACCAGTTATGTATGAAGAACATTTAAATGGAGAAAGATATTTAAACATTTTACGTACATACGTATCTGACTATCTTGACAACAATATCCCATTAAATCAATTACAATATTTATAGTGGCAACAAGATGGCGTACCAGCACACAATGTAGCTGTTGTTAGGAATTTCTTAAATCAAGAGTTTGCAAACCGTTGGATTGGAAATAGGGGAGTTGTTGAATGGCCTGCGAGATCACCTGATTTAAGTCCGCTAGATTTTTTTTTTATGGGGATATGTTAAAAATAATATTTATAAAGTAGATGCGCCACAAAACATTGAAGAATTACGAGACAGACTTCAGAATACCTTCGATGCAGTTCCTAGAAGAACTATAGAAAGGGCAGTACAAAATGCCAGAAGGCGTGCCCAATTGTGCATTACCGAAGATGGCCAGATAATTGAACATCTACTGTAATTGTTTATTGTTTACTTTTCTATGTATTTTTATTAATGTTTTTGTTATCTTGTACTCACTACTGTTGAATTTCGTTTCGAAGAATAAAAAATACTTATCATATCTCGTTTCTCTTCGCTAGTGTATGACATTTTTGTATTATTAATGAACAATAAATGAAATGTTTGACAGATTGAAATTCCATGGCTACCTTATTTAATCTTATAATTTATTCTTTCAAATAAAACCTAATGTCAAAAACTATAGTCAGCTGTCAGCATGTGGTACATGGTTGAAATCAGAAAAAGAAACTCTTTCTGAAGATGTCTAAATCCAATATGGCGCCTATAAGAAATTAGATAGTTGATGATGGCCAGAAAGAAACGAAACGTCATATTAAAATTTAGAGTACACCACTGGATAGAGGTTTAGAAATGGCTACAAAGATGTGTTTTTATTTTTTCTCTACAAGGCGAAATGTCGGTGCTACAGGTAAAAGAAGAAAATGAGGTTTTCGCGTTTTTTTTAAAATAACGAAGGTCATTTGTCACAGGTCTATTTTCTTTACTGATTCATAACAAACACAAAATTTAAAAACTTTGCCAAATTTAAACCTATACTCTATCTCCAATAATAAGAGAGATCCCCATGGTGAGGGCCGAAAATTAATCAGCCTGTATATATATATATATATATATATATATATATATTTAAAACAACGTTTTCTTATCTACGTGTCTCACACCATTTTTTTTATGTAAGTAAAAATATATATATTTTTAAAAGATATCTTATTAATTCAAAAGATTTTAATTTTGTATTTCAATTGTATTAACTTTGCTATTTAAGAGATTTAGTCTTAGTTAATTGAGATGGATGAGAAAGAGGATTTTTAAAATTTCTAAGTAAAAAACTTAGCAGTAAAAATTTTATACGTTTGGATTTCAAGGGCTGTTTTTTGTGACATGTGTGTGCGCATGTTTTAGATTTTGATCGAGCTGTCAAGTTTGTTTATATTTTTATATTGTTCTCTGGGGAGAAATTAAAAATTGTCTTTGTGATTTAGTTAATTTGTTCGGTTGTCATAGGTTTTTTGAATGCACGTAGCGGTCATTTCCGTGTGTTATTTTTACCTCTAGATGTAATAAGTATATTATTACACAATCTTTATACTTTAATTTTTTTTTTTCTTTTTTTGATTTTTGTATTAAATTTTAATTTAAATTTTATATTGTGCTTATTATTTAATATACCTTTCATTTTGCATTTTTAACAAATAACATAAAGAAATATTATTTTAACATTTTTCAAGAAAATTTTGAGTGGTTAGGCGCCACTCAAAATTTTTTTTTCCACGTTTACGATTGGAACCCTGAGAGGAAAGCAGTCCCATTTTTTGGAAATAAACCGACTGAGTACCCTAGTTGGGTAGATTAGTTGTGAATGGTGGTTTTAAAGTCACAATTCATATCAATATGTATGTATGTACATAGATACATATTGAGTTTTATTTTTTATTATTAACATTATTATTTATTTCATGTATGTATGTTATTTATGTGTAAGTAGCCACATGAGCACTTATTATTACTTATAGCATATGAAGTATTGTATTTTAAGTTAAGTAAATGTTATTTTCAATGAGCAAATATCATTTAAAACTAAAAGCTTCAATTTTAGCTTTCGTTTTCTATTAAGCAGACAACTCCCTTGAACGGTCAAAATTTTTGGTCCCGACGGTGTCCGGCCAAGGGAGATTTCACTGTATTTATTATATTGAATGTTACAATTCATTCATATTTTTAAGAGAATGTTTAGAGATTTCGGTTTAATTGCAGTTCTCCTGTATTATTCGAATACTGTTATTTATCTATAGCCCACTGTCCCATATTCTGTCACAGATGGTGTAAACCACGGAGGAAAACGTTGCTTCTTACTATTGTGGCAGGTATTAGGAATACAAGAATCCATTACGGAGTATATTACACAGTAAAACATATCAACAGCCGTATCAACATCCAAAACGGCATCAAGGAAGGAACAATCAACAGAGAGTAATTAAGAATAAAGCTTTTGAAAATTTCCCTTCGTGAAATTGTAACGTCTGTTGTTATTTACCGGGAAGCCAATTGGAGTAGATAGTGAATGCAACAATAAATAAACTGCGAGCGCAGGATGATGTAAATCAATTGAAACCAGTGGCACTGAATGATGTAATACATTCAGCTTGTTGGGGCAACTGCAACTGTTAGGTGGACTTGATGCTCCTGTGTATTGTTTCACCGCGCACGGGTTGTATATAACGCCTTTATATACAAAATTTACACTATTTGATACATAAGAATTGTTGATTTGATGATAAAGCAAGACTTATTGATAAAAATGAGACTGGTGTCTCTTAATATTAAATGTAGACTGTTGTCTTGAGCATTGTTCTTATGACTGTTGTCTAGAACGCTGTTATGTTGAGAGTCTTGTCTTGAACACTGTTGTGTTGACACTTGCGACTGTTTTCGCGCACGCTCATCTATTAAGACTGTTTAAGAATTGTAGGCAAAATTTACCCCTAACTTCAGTAAACTTTGGAACAATTAACAAAATAGGCCGCATCAGAATGCGGCCAGATGACGAACAAAGGTCGGCAAAATTCCCAAGACCGCCTTGTTTGTAAACTGTGCCTACTAAAATAGCAAACATTGCAGATGGTTTTTAATTCTATAACTAAAATTCCCAGTTTATGATGCTTGCATTCTTCATTCTGATATTTTGTGGTACCAAATTTAGTGAACCTGCATTTGATAAAGCATTTGAAAGTTTCAAACTGTGTACATGGCACGTTCACTCATAAAATAAGGTAAATTGAAAAGTGTCTAAAGAGTCCAGCAATAAAATAAGTACCAAATTGAATAAAGGTTGATAAATATGAACGATGCCGCATCTTAAATTCAGGGAAACGTTTGCATTTTAATACGATAATAAAATATAGTTATACAAAGGTTTCAATTTTGTACCTGACCCTTGGGTTCAAATACTATATTCTACGATTCCTTATATTTAATATATACAATTTTAATAATACTTGTATTTAATGGACGTATGTCAGTTCCGCCACGGCGACAAGATATGCAGGTAAAATTACTAGCCGAAGGATTAAGATGACCCTACAGTTCCACCACGAGTATTTACCACTTGTTTATTTTATTTATTGTTAATTTATAAAATAAAAATACATAAGTATTGTAATTTTGTAAAATTTATATAATAAAAAGTATATATAATAAAATTTATATAATAAAAATACATAAGTATTGTAATTTTGTAAAATTTATATAATAAAAATATATATAATAAAATTTATATAATAAAAATACATAAGTATTGTAATTTTGTAAAATTTATACAATAAAAATACATAAGTATGTCATAACTAGAAAGTGCAATCCGTGGTGGAACTGACCGGTAGGATTTAAGGACACCCTGCTGGCGTGGTGGAACTGACAATCTCCGGTATTTAATATATAATACAAATTAATTTCGTTTATAAGACAAAACACAGCTCATAATTCATATTAAATAGGAGTAACTCTAAAATTCTATTATTCGCATTTGGTATAGCATTGCACTGCGTCAAACCAAGAGATTCCATAAAAGATAACATAAGATTGCATTTAGCGTCATTACGCACGGAACTGTCACAAAAAGTCGGAAGATTGAAATCACAGACTAACAGCACTGGCTTATCTAACAATAATATCTCAAGCATATCAAGAAACTGTTTCAAGACACCAACACCAGTATATGGTGGAATATAAATAACAACAAAGAATGAAGAAATATTGCACAAGCAGACTTCGCAAATAATTATATCAATTGAAGGCACCGCATTTTAATATCACTAGTGTCCAGCACTTCATGTTGAAAATAATCCTAATGCCTAATGCCAGCAAAACACCACCACCAGTTACGGTTGCTTCTCTGTCACATCTTATAACACCGTAAGTAGGTGAAAAAAGTTCATGATTTGAAATAGAATCACATAACCACGTCTCAGTCAAAAAAATAGCATAAAAAATACGAATATACACTGGTCAGGATTGTATTGTTTTACGTCGGAGCCCACGAACGTTCTGATAGTAAAAATGCAGAGGATGGGGCCTGTTGGATTCAATTAGTTTAAACTTGAAACAATTTTAGGAATGCCACTTATGTATTCAACTCTGATATCCCTTTCCCCTCTTGTTTGCATTTCGGACTTTCTTAAACAATAATAAACAAGAATTTTATTTGCTTTCAAGGCGTGTAATACCATGACTATTTAATACGATATGTTTTTTTAATTTTCTAAGTAAGTTATTGAATGTTTGAAATATATATTAACCTTTATCGCCCTAGCTCCCTGTACCTAAGAGTCACGGTACCGTTAAACGGATATTGTATGTATAATATATCTATATTTGCCGTCAATCATGTTAAAAATAAATCTTCATGACCGACATTAACATTATGTTAATTTATATTACGATGACTAGAGATGAATATATTAATAGGACTTAAAGCTGACATAAATGGTCCATGAATTTAAATTATAAATTAAGTATTAAAATTTTTGTTATTAAGTGTTGCACATGTAGATAATTGCAGGAGTTACTATACTTCGTAACTAATCGCAGTGTGTGTGAAAATTATATTCTCTATTTTGACATTTCGAGTTCAGATCAATTTACATGCAATGCAGAAGATATTACATTTTCAGTAAAAATAGTAACAGTAATATAATTGTAAATTATTATTAGCATTTATAATATCCGCTCTCTGTAATTTGTGGCTCTAAATATAAATGTTACTGAAATATGTTAATTATATGAAATTGCCAGTGTCCTTGTTACACTTCCATGTTTCCAGTGTTTGAAGCATATATTCTAATTTAATCGGAAATATAGTATAATTACGCGATTTCGTAATTTTTCCGATTGATAATTCCGATAAAACATTTCGAAAAAGGGTATCACTGGAATAATAAATGCACACAGGAACAAAATGTATATGTATATGTTAGCGCTATTTTAAGAATTAATAATAATAATAATATTTATTGCCAAATAGTCAATACCAATTTCAGGACAATATATTATTATGAAGGTGTTGTATCTAATGTGTGTTTTTTATGCAATAATAAAACTTTTATTTTTCTAAATATCTTTACAGAAACAATAAATATTGTAGCGAATGTATTTGAAAAAATAGTGGTAGGTGGACGTAATCTTCTTTTCAGTTTTCTCCCTCAGCTAGCTCTTTCTGTCGTAGGTGCACGGATTGGTATTTACTTATCTCAGGTGTCTTTAAATTTTAAAAGTGTTATTTTTAATGTTATTTTAAAATCAGGTTCGTGGATTCTCGAGAAACAAGAAAAAAGAACAGCTAATGTGAAAAATTCTATTGACTCTTTGTAATTGAAATTCTTATTTCTGAATTGAGTTTTTGAATTTAATTTTTTTTTAATATTTATAACTTGACGTTTTTGAAAAGGTGTTTTTAAATTGGCATTTATCTGTGCTTATATTAGTGGAAGATAGATGGCTCTTTCTTCTCTGGAAATCTTCTTTCTTTCTGATTCTCGTATTTATATTTAGGCTGTATCTAATTTCATTGATTGTTATCTTTATTTTATTTGTATCACACTTAATTGACACTATTTATGTGTTCGCCTATTTTTTAAGGTTCGAACCAAAATGACTTTGACAACACGAAGTACCTGTTTGCTATTCAAGTGTCAAAACAATGAATTCATTTATTTTTTCGGTCCCTGGTTTATATACCATTTTTAATTTAAACAAAAGCGACGTGTTTTTTGGAATACTTCTTCTTGTTAATTCTCAAATGCCTTTTTGGAATTTAATGAAACTAGCATCGAAAATTAGCCTTATTTTTCTTATAACTGTCCAGGTAATTATTTTAATTAATATTTTTATATTAAACATTTTAATTAATATGGCAAAATTTTTATATTTTTCAAAATTTCATTTAATTGTTGAATTAATGTTGTTTTGATGTTAAAATATTTTTATTTATGATTTATGCCCTTTCAGCAACTGTTATCTTAACATAATTTACTTTAATTTTCGAATTTAAAAAATCTTTGTAATTTTTTCCAAAATTTCAAATAAATTCTTATTGTGTTTAGTTATTTCTCTTGTTTTTGTAAATTGAGTCCCTCTTGAGTAATTTAAACCTGTTATTGTTTTATTTTATTTGTTTTTTAGGTGAAAATCTCCCTTCAGTTGGCGTGGATAATCCCCATGTTTATTAATTCTGTTCGGATGTTAATTTTGTTTGTGCCTCCTGGTTTGAAGGACCATTATATATGGCTCAAAGTACCGAGTGCTGCGTTGTACTCGATTCTCGAAGGACCATGTATATGTTTTGTCTTTGACCCACCGCTCACGGGGCGTAGTTTCCGTATAAGTTGGTTATTTCTTTTGGTTGGTGGTTATATTGAAAATTGGTGTATTTTCTGAATGTTTTATTTATTTTACAAAAAACACTTAAACCTAAATGTAGATCTCGGTTTTCGGGTTGAAACCGCGTCGAGTTAGGCGTAATTGCCAACGTTTCGTCCACTGCTTCAAGGACCATCTTCAGGGCTGTACGTAGATGTTCGTCGTTTTGCAGTAGCTTGAAGAATGCTATGACAGAGACCGGCACAACTTATATAGGGGGGACCGGGTCAGATGGTGGCCTGCTATTGGCTGGGGACAATGAACCAATGGCATGCGTCGTATGGGCGTGGTAATTCTTAGTAGAGTTCAGTAGAGTTTGCCACGTTGGATGTAACGTATGGCCATCGTCTCTATTGAGATTGCGGGGATGTTTGTAAATTTCAATAGATTCACGGATTTTCCTAGGGAAATAATGCGATTCACGGGACAGAAGCTTGACATCTTTGAATAGAATTTGATGACCGGAGTTGAGTTTGTGTTCTGCCAGCGCTGAACCGGCTATATGTAACAGTCTAGTACAACGTTCATGTGCGGACACACGCACACCTTTCCTATATGATCGGTGATACCTTGAATATACGGTAAGAAAGCGGTGCTGATGTTAGGATCGGGTTCACTCCGGGATTTGGGGATTTGGAGTAGGCTGTTAGAAACATGCTTAAGTTTGGAGGGTAGTGCCCTAGGTTCTGAGATAGAAAACGCACGATGTACAAGAGTATTGGTGACCGCTTGTTTGTGTGCCAGGTGATGATGGGAAAACCCGTTCAGATATCGGTCCGTATGAGTCGGTTTCCTGTAAACCGTGTGGCCTAGTTTGCCATTGATATTGCGGGTCACTAAGACGTCTAAAAACGGGAGACTTCCGTCTGATTCCACCTCCATGGTAAAGCGAATGTCACGTCACGGTGCTGGGAGTTTAGAAAAAGTAAGAATTCATCTAAAGACTGCCGCACATGCGGCCAGATGACGAACGTATCGTCTACATCTACGTACAGCCCTGAAGATGTTCCTTGAAACAGTGGACGAAACGTTGGCAATTATGCCTAACTCGACGCGATTCAAACCCGGAAACCGAGATCTACATCTAGAGAACGATCGCGGAAACCTACGCCTACACTTAAACCTAATTCAATAAGATAAATCTCGTACTTAAGGTTAACTTAAACGTAATTCTTTACTGTTTTATTGTTGTATGATTGTTGTAGAATGTATGTTGTGTTCTATTCTGTATGAATGATTATGTTCTATCTGTATGACTGTTGTGTTACAAGTATATATAAAATATATCACTACCCCTACCTTAACATAACTAAAATGTGTGTGTAGATTTTACGTAATTGTTGTGGAATTTACCTACATTATTACTTCTTAGTATCGACATGCAAACAATTACCCAATGTTTCCGAAAGGCTTAAAGATCTTACTGATAAATAAATATAGTAATACAATAGAATTCCTAATTATGTTTTAATTAGGGTCATAAATCTTCCTTTTTATGACACATGCATATTTGGAAATCTTATGTATATTAATATAATTCATAATAGCAGGTATTGAAAGGTCTATTGAAATTGTTCAGTAATTACTAGAGACCGGACACATCGGGCTGAAATAGACGTCATTAGGACGGACGATATAAATAGTATACAACATCTGAAAGTACATCACGCAGTTGTTGAAAAGCACTATTCATTCGGTTAACTTCATATATATTTTTTGTGTGTGGTTAACCGAATGAATAGTGCTATTCAACAACTGCGTGATGTATTTACATATGTTGTAGACTATTTATATCGTCCGTCGTAATGACGTCATTTCAGCCCGATGTGTCCGTTTTCTACTAATTACACTAGGCAATAAGGAAGCGGTCTAAATGTATAAAGGAAGTAATAAACAGATTAGTGATTGTAAATTCTTTGAATTTAAGGAAAATATTACAATTTGAATATCTTAATAAAAATACGTTGTATATAGTGGTTTACCCTTGAAAATTGACATTTAATATTTATAAAGTTTGAAATGTTATTCTTTAATTCTGTTATACTAAATTTACCAGTATCTAAAATATATGAATATATATAATATAAAATATTTCGTTTTATGACGAAACAAATTTTGCTGGCTGGAAGAACTGTTTGTTCTTCTTTCAGTGGTAGATATGGGCATCATTTTGATTAATGAAGTTGGAATTATTACATTACGAGTTTTTTTCAATAGAAATGTATTTTACTTGTATGGTGTACCCTTTTTAATAGTAGTTTTTTAGTTTTAATAGTAAGGAAAGTGGATTTTGTTAATTAAATTTCTAAAATGTCTTATCTTAAAGTAACCCCTGTCCAATTTTTCCTTTATGTTGAAGAATTTTCTCTCGGTTTCACCGTTTCTGGGATTAAAATTTTTATAATAAGCTCACAGACAACCCATAACATGTCACTACATACACAAAAATCAAAAATATTTCATTTGTTCTCTTTAGACTCACAAACTACATAATCGATTTTGATAAAATTGTGGGTTCCTTAAGTTGCGTGGAAGATTGTTATTATTTCTTTTTTCCAAATTTTGTCGGTAAATATTAAAGAATTAACAATATGTGAAACATGAATTTCTATAGGAAAAAATCGTAATGTAATTTTAAATCATTATATAAAGACCATAACAGCGTAACATTTAAGATATGATTGTGTGAAATATAATACGAGTAGGGCAGTAGGAAACTCCGCACAAATGCATAAACAACGGGGGGGTCATGAAAGTATTGGTGCGTATATGAAACTCCGCGCTGGTAAAATGCAGGTATTATGTAATGATGTGCAATAGGTTATTCTTGTTAATTCTTGTGTAATGCGAGCGACCATCCAAAGTTTTGGGCTCTATTTTACGTAATAATAGTGAACATATACAAGTCAATGATTTAAACATGTATAATGCAAGAAGAAAGTTAATGCCAGCATTACCAAGAAATATAGAAGAAGCACAAAAACGTTAGAAATTTTGCAACCTGACACCAATAGAAATGAGAACTTTCTGTTAGAAAACAGCCTTGACAACATCGCGTCATTTTAACTACTCAAACAAATTTGCAGTGTTTGTGTAAAGCTGAAATGATCTACGTAGACAGAACGTTTAATTACTGCACCAAATATTTCACGAAACTTTTTACCGTCATTGGTTTTTTCAACGGACATTACATTCCACTGTTTTTTTGTTTACTAAAAGATCAGCATGAACGTACTTACAAACGCTGTTTCGAATTCCTTGTACATCATACGATAAAGCACGGGTTAGAATTAGAACTAAATAGTGTAGTTACAGATTTCGAGAAAGCGATAGATAATGTAGCAGGACGTATATGTCCTGAAACCAGAATTGTGGGATGTAGGTTTCATTTAACGCAAGCCTGGTGGCGGAAAATTCAACAGCTAGGCTTAACTGCAGATTTCAGAGACAGAAGCTCAGAAATTGGACAGTGGTTGGGTTATTGTTTCGGCCTATTGTTTCTAAAACCAGAAAATATGAGTGATGTGTTTGTTTGCGAAATATGTACATTTCAACCTCAAAATGGGAAACTTCAAAAATTTGCAGACTATTTAATCGATAACTACATATCAGAAGACGAGGAGTTTCCTCTCGAGATACGGGCCGAAAACAGTGCAGTTTTAAATCGTACGATCAATGCCTGCGAGTCGTTTCACTCCCATTCTAATAATTCTTTATATCACGCTCATCCGTCATTACTTGTATTTGTTGATACGTTATTAAAAATTCAGATGCAGGTTTATATTAAAATAAACAGTGTCAATGCTCCTTACAAGTATCAGAATGCTGCTTTGAAACGCGAAATGTATTTAAAACAGCACATTTTGAATTACCAGAGTGGCAGTATTAGCACTCTAGAATTTGCTAAACTAGCTTCTTATTCAATATGAAACAAACATGTAAATAATTTACATATCCGTAGCTATGCACATGGACAATACACCTCGTATTTTCAGCATTTACTTCTGCTTAATACATATGTTTCTGCCATCTAGGCGTCCTCAGTTAAGCTAGTGAAGTAATGTATACGAATTAATACAAACCTGTTATAAACAACTGGTTTGTATCTGTATTTAAATTTATTCAAATAGCCCGCATAGATCAAGCAAGTTCCGTCCTATAAGAAGACAACTATTTAATAATTGACATCTTACGGGCGAAAGAGACTTTGTCCGGAGGGCTACCTATCGTTCGAACAGCTAAGCTGCTACGGGAAACGATAAAATACGTATGTAGATGTAGTCCATTAACAACCAGCCAGGTGGCGGTAAATATACAAAAAGGTGTTGTTTAAGTATGACAATACGTTAAGCACGTATAAAGCGTTTGTACAATATGAAACAAACATGTAAATAATTTACATATCTGTAACTATGCACATGGACAATACACCTCGTATTTTCAGCATTTACTTCTGCTTAATACATATGTTTCTGCCATCTAGGCGTCCTCAGTTAAGCTAGTGAAGCAATGTATACAAATTAATACAAACCTGTTATAAACAACTGGTTATTTCAGTAAATTTAAATACAGATACAAACCAGTTGTTTATAACAGGTTTGTATTAATTTGTATACATTGCTTCACTAGCTTAACTGAGGACGCCTAGATGGCAGAAACATATGTATTAAGCAGAAGTAAATGCTGAAAATACGAGGTGTATTGTCCATGTGCATAGTTACAGATATGTAAATTATTTACATGTTTGTTTCATATTGTACAAACGCTTTATACGTGCTTAACGTATTGTCATACTTAAACAAAACCTTTTTGTATAGCTTATTATTATTATTCTCACAAAATTTAGTAAGGTGACAATGCATGTATGTCAATGTAAATACCTATTTGTGTATAAATAAAGATTTTTATTTGAATAATTTACTTTTATTAAAATTAAATAAAACACTTACTTGGGAGTTTCGTATACCACTTTCTAAGCAAAATTTTGGAATGTTTCGTATCTTTTTACCTGACTCCGTGCGGAGTTTCAAATCGCCCTACGAGTATACTGTCACTGTATTATGCTTTAACTACTTCCGTCGATGTATATCCAAAGCTAAGTGGTATCGAATTTAGCAAGAAAAAGTAGGTACAGTTGCGAGATCTTAAAGCAAGACAGTTAGCCTATACTAGCATAAAGTAGGTTTTTTGATATAAAGGGATCTTCGTATTCATAGTTATCCATTACTAATAAACGTCAAATGTCGTGTAGAAACGTGTATTTAGTTACATGTAGGTGTAATTCAAAAGTAAATCCAACTTACAATACTAAAATTACAGAGTATTTGAATATAAGACATGTCCCGCTTTATGATCCCGTGATTGCACATACACATCCACTTACATACCAGTCAGAAGAAGTTTTACTTCAAATATTGTGCGTATCAGTTCGTTCATTTGTATTTTAACATTGACGTTGATCGGACGTTTAATTAATACGGCTATTTAGTGTTATTTTTTAAGCGCTTCGGACGTGGGATTTTGCATGGACATTTGGCGAGTTTCAGTTTACGTGAAATAATTTGCCTGGGTCATATTCAAACATTTGTCGAAAAGGCTAAAAGAATACTTTACTTTAATGAATACTGAACAACAATATAAAATTCTGAGCCATTTTGGAATTACTAAATTTTCACATGAATTAATGATGTAGAAATATTAGAAATACTCGAATAAACACCGAAAAGGGCTTTAAAATTAAACCAATGTGAAATAATATGCCCGGGCCATATTCAAACATTAATATTTTAAATTAATAATCGATGAAGGAGATACTTGTTGAAACTTCATTATATATATATAATAAAACACAGTTGTATAGTTTCAAAATAATATATATAATGTTAACACACTACATATGTTTCACCACACTGTGGCTTCATCAGGTGGATGAAAACACTGTATTTTCATCCACCTGATGAAGCCACAGTGTGGTGAAACATATGTAGTGTGTTAACATTATATATATATTATTTTGAAACTATACAACTGTGTTTTATTAATATATATATTAATATTTTAACCGTCGCACATTTCAGATCTATATTTAAAATAACAAATATGACAAAACTATTTTAACTATCTCACATTTGAATATTGTGTATCTAAAGGCACTGGAGTGATAGATTGATTATAATAAAATATCATTGATTCGTTGTTTAAATAGAGAATTAACAAAAATTTTATATCGGTCAATGCCAGTTAACATAAAGCAACGCCGGTCTATGGCCACCTAGTAATAAATAATTTACAATGAATATATACTTAATTATAAATTTGAACTTAAAATAACAAACAAGAAAAATATATTTTATTACATGTACAGTCGCGAGATTTAGTATGGGTATACCTAGAATAGAACGTAGTCGTTACAGCGCTGATCCGGTTGAGATGAAAGTTTCGTCCTCTGAGCTGGTCGACTGTAATCTATAACTGCTAACAGTAAAAACATTGGAAGCATAATTTCAGTGTATTTTTCCTACAATTGAATTGAGCATTAATAGAAATCATTTCCTGTACGTACTTGCAAATTGTAAAACTAAAAAATAGTACCCTGGTTTCGTCGCTTAAATCTCTAGTTAATGAAGATGTAATTTTTAAATTAAAATTTCCCATCTTTATTAGAAAAATGTTTTAATCAAATAAATCGCGATTTGATTGAATATTTTAATATGCAGATGTTGAATTTTAATATTGCTGGTTTCAAAGAATTTGAGCTATATTTTTTGATATGTGGACAACATAATAATAATGACGTATATATTGAAATACTTCATTATGTATGATACAATACTAGTAATATTATGGGAATAATTTATATTTAATGCAGAATATGTGTCACATTGAATAATAAAATAAAAAAATAAATGAAGATATTTATTTAATTATGAAACGGAGATGTAAATAATTTACATATCTGTAACTGTATACTCGGACAATACCTCGTATTTTCAGCATTTACTTCTGCTTAAGACATATGTTTCTGCCATCTATAGGCGTCGTCAGTTAAGCTAATGAAGCAATGTATACAAATGATACAAATCTTTATAAAATAGATCTGTATCTGTATATGACTTTTAGCCGAAACCGTCAGATGTCACTTATTAAATAATTTCCACCTGATAGAATGAGATTTGCTTTATCTAATAGGCGGTTTCGGCTAAAAGTCATATACAGATACAGATCTATTTTATAAAGATTTGTATCATTTGTATACATTGCTTCATTAGCTTAACTGACGACGCCTATAGATGGCAGAAACATATGTCTTAAGCAGAAATAAATGATGAAAATACGAGGTATTGTCCGAGTATACAGTTACAGATACGTAAATTATTTACATGTCTGTTTCATAATTAAACAAAAGCGTTAAACGGCATATTAACGGCATATTAGATATATTTAAAACCTTTTTTGTATGAAGATATTTATAGAAAAAAACGAATTCTTTAGAGAAGCCATAAAACACGTAGTTTCTTAAAATATTTGTTTAAATAAAAACGAGTTATCTTTTGCAAATGACAGGAAGCGGAAAGGAAAATGATAGTTCACAATTCATTAAAATTTTACAAGATTTATTAGAAAAGCTAAATAAACTAGGTGTAGGTAACCACAAACGAAAACTTCCAATACCAAAATTCCATATACCTGTAGCATAAATGAAACTGTAAATAACACTGGCCAACAATCAATTTTTTTTCTGTTGGCTATGATCTGACACTTGTTTTTATTAATATTAGTACGCTGATGCCAAATATGTAACCCATTTGTCCCTATCACGTCAAGTCTTCTTTCTACGGCACTTCCTATTTGCCCATTTTAAAATTCTTGAAGATCGCTGTTCAAAGAATTGAAAGACATTCCAAATAGATTTATCTCATTAGCATAATGTAAACTTCTACCTGATAATATTTAAGTACTTAATGAACTAATTAAGTAATAAACACTTATAAAGAAATGCAAGTCTATAAGCTACTCCTGTTCATTATTGAATATATTAAGCTTTAATGAGATTTATTGGAAAGTTTAGGACTATTTAAAAGTAAACAAGGGTTATAATAAAACAGTAGATACATGTTAGTTATTAGGGAAGAAACTACAGCATGCCTACTACTCGAAGATGTGTAAATAGTGCCGATTCGTTCTGTTACATTTGTGGCAGTTTCACAGTTCCCAGTCAAAGGATAGCTGTTACTGTGTTTTCGTTAAGAAAATGTATTTGGGTTATTTTGACGAAAAACTTCCTGATCAGGACAAGTCATGGGCTCCGCATAATGTTTGTAAATCATGTGTGGAAAATTTGCGGCAGTGGAGAAAGGAAAAGCACCAGAAAATAGCTTTTGGCGTTCCAACAATGATATGGCGTGATCCGAAAAACCACGCAGATAATTGCTATTTCAGACCTGCGGTTATAATAAGAAGAATAAGAATAAAATTGAATGTACCAACATCGACTCCGCGATTCGAAGAGCGCCTCATTCCGATGAAATACCCGTGCCAGTTTATGAAACGCTTCCTTCACTTGATTACCCGTATGCTGAAGACATAGCAGATGCTATTGAGGAGCAAGATTCATATGCAGATTGTGACTATGGAGATATAATTTCTAATGATGGACCACAATGTTTTACTCAAGCAGAATTGAAAGATTTAGTAAGGGATTTGGGCTTATTAAACAAATCATCGGCCCTGCTAGCTTCAAGATTAAATGAAAAGAACTTACTCGAGCAAAGTACGTCTTTACGTCGAATATGTTGACAACACTATGGCGCATTTTAATTAATATAATTATAGTTAAATAGTTTAAACGTTAAACTTCTTTTAAAATAAAGATATTACGTTATAATAGAACAAAAATCATAATTAGCTTTATGTAGCGTGTCCATGGGATACCTGAATTTTATTATTTGTATAATACAAAAGTATTTTTAATAATATAAAAAAATATTATTAAAAATGGGGTGTGAAGAACACAATACAAGTTCATTTATGTTTTTTTTTGAATGTATCTTCTCCAAAGACGTTTTTTATATTATTAAAAATACTTTTGTATTATACAAATTTAGTGAGATTTTATCCACTCAAGTATGTTTCAAATTATGTTGTTATATACACATTCGGCTCACGCCGACAAGTAGTGAAGACACGAGAATACAGTTTTTTATAGATACGGTGGTTACCGACTATAAGAAACACGTCTACTTCGGCTGTTATTATGTAGATAGCGTTGAATATTCCTTCACGCACTGTCTGAATAATTTCGGCTAGATAGTAACGCAGTTATGTTTGTTTTGAATGTGTCTCTTGTCCAACAGGGGCGTACCGACGAACATGTAGAAATGTGAAATACGTATCTACGTCTTTGGAGAAGATACATTCAAAAAAACATAAATGAACTTGTATTGTGTTCTTCACACCCCATTTTTAATAATATTCTTTATATTATTAAAAATACTTTTGTATTATACAAATTTAGTGAGGTTTTACCCACTCAAGTATGTTTCAAATTATGTAATTATTTGTATGCTATTATTTATATAACGAATGCATTTTTTAACTTGAAACTTTCAAATATATCGAAAAATAAGCAGTTCACGGAAAAATGTCCACATTTAAAATTTAATAATTCAATGGAGGAAATACATTAGTGCTGGAATTAGTCCCTCTCTCCCCCCCATGTAGGTGGGGTGGGGGTAACTTTGAAATAATTTTAAATAGAAATCCGTATATTTTATTACAGATTCGAATTCTACTGAAAAGTAAGTAGGATTTGTCTGAAACATTTTTTTCGATTCATGATGATGGCGCTGTAATCGCGAAATTCAATTTTATTCAATTTCTTACACTGAGAATCTATGCATACGATTCTGCAATTCGTTTTCAATAAGAAGAATACCACGAAAATGACTTATCAAGAAAGTGCTATTATCTTAACCCAGGAACGGGCGTCCTTCTTCACATACTTGTTTAATAATAATAATAATAAAAATAATCTTTATTTCCAAAGGGAAGCCCCAAGTACAGGAAATTTAATAACTAAAATTAACATATCGAGAGAGTACATATGATTAGAGACATATCATAGAATTATGATAACATTTGAGATCGTATGAACTGTATCAAAATTAATATCACCTAGGTGTGAAATAGAATTAAAGTTCTTACAAATAACTGTAATGGGTGATTTTACTATTATATTGGTTCTACTTGAGGAACAATAAAAGTTGCTTTGGTGGTTGTTCAATCGAGGCACAATAACATTGATTTTGTGCAACAAAGCAGGGCAGTCAAAATCGTTATGCAAGATTTTGTATAAAATTTTGAAACTGCTTATATTTCGTCTAAGTTCCACAGGCGTTAAGTGGAACCTGTTCAGCATTAGCATAGAGTCAATGCCTCTGGCGGGATAAACCCCGTCCTCGACAAACATATATTTTAAAAAAACGTCTCTGAATTGACTAGACATCCTTAATATGTACATACCAGATGAGGGATGCGTAATCTAATTTAGATCTGACAAAAGCGCAATACAACGCTCTGAGGCAATCAGCACTGCGGAAATCCTTACAATTTCTGTATATGTATCCATAACTTTTGTAGACAGAAACTATTGTTTCATTGATATGATCGATAAAATACAGTTTGCTGTCAAAGGTCACCCCTAGATCCATAATCTCGGCATAGCGGTCCAATATTTGACAATTGACCATGTTTTTGTCCATTGTTAAGGCGACATGCTTCGCTCATGACTTATCGGAGTGCTTTCGAATAAAAAAAAATATATTTTATTTTTAATACCATTTCTTGTGTTGAAAATAATTTTTATAAAAATGTTTTTATATATACAATGTACGTATTTAACGTTTGTGATATGTCCTCCATTCGTATGTTTCTAATTCCAAAAATACAAAATAAACGTACAAAAGAAAGAAATAACTTTAGAAAACAATTTGTTTTACTCAGTTCGAAGAATATTTTGAGAAGTGAAAGACTGTTTCTGTTACGCTGTTAATAGTACCTACTACAGAATGGGGTATTTAACTGTACAAGAGAAAATTTAAATTGTTCTGGAGAAGCTGGCATAAGTCTTGATAATGCTGTCAATTTCTACGCTCAGCGTTTTCCGAATAGGATTCGATCACATGCTTTATTTTACCGTATTATTAGGTATGAGGATAAAGTTCAATAGTCCAAATCGGTAATCAACAGGTTAACTATCCGTCAACGTCAAAATCGGTAATTAAGGATCGACCGTTAAAACAGTAGGCAAACGTCCTACGTCAAACAAAACGGAAGTCCAAATGTCAGAATTGAAGAAGGTGTGGACACCCCTCTTCATCGGTAAAAATAGATCAGAATGTAAATGATCTAAACGACAAACATAAAACGCCCAGCCCGTATAAGAGTTTACAAAAGCCCTCCTACGAGGAAAACCTAAAAGGTACGATAGAACTCTTAACGGCAGGAACTCAGCAAACTGCTTAGAACCGTGAGTAAGCGTGAACCCAAAATCCTCCAAAAGAGATGCACCAACGGCAAATGGAACACACTATCAACAACTCTAAACTTTAAAAGTCCAAAATTCGATACGCAAAATATAAAATTTAATCTACGAAACAGGCCAAATACCCAAGACTAAATTTTCCAAAGCCAAAGTCACAAATTCGATACTTAAAAGTCAAAATCAAAATTTCCAAAAGTCCAATATGGTAAGAGCGAGACTAAAATATGAATCGCAAACTTCAAAATCGAGAAAATAGGTCGTCATAACAGGTAACAGAGTATAAGCTCTAAAACATAAACGAAAATTCGAAAGCCTACTACCCTTAACATAATTATCTCCAAATAGAATTAGCCACAGCGTCTAAATCCAGCGATAGCGCAAACTGTGACAGGGCTCAAGTGACTAACCCTAATGATGTAATATACAGGGAGAACCGAAAAAGTTTAGTTGCATTTACGACTTGGCGAGACACGCCAGTCTAAGCATTGGTCCGGCCCCCGGACAGGCCACTAATTATATACAGATGGAACGAAACAAAACTGACCAGGATTCCGTTTAGTCGCCTTTTACGACAGGGCGGATTACACCCTGTCGTAAAAGGCGATTAAACGGAATCCTGGTCAGTTTTGTTTCGTTCCATCTGTATATGATTAGTGGCCTGTCTGGGTGCCGGACGAATACTTAGACTGGCGTGTCTCGCCAAGTCGTAAAAGGCGACTAAACTATAAATACTATAAATAATTCACTACTTGATGGAAGTGTCCAACTGAAAAAAGGACCCCTCGAGCAACAACCACAGGAGAAAATAATGAAATCGTATTAGCTACAGTGGCTGGAAATTCTCATATTAACACAAAAGAAATAGATCACGATTCTGGATTATCCCACACCAGTGCTGCGAAAATTTTGAAACGTCATAAGCATCATCCTCATCATGTGTCTTTACATCAAGATTTTCATGTCGTTGATTTCCAAAATCGGGTAGCTTTTGTCAGTGTGCATGTGAACAATTACAATGAAGTCCAAATTTTTTTCGTTACGTGTTGTTCTCCGACGAGGCGTCTTTTACAAACCACGGAACGGTTAGCCGACGCAATATAGATTACTGGAGTGTTGAAAATCTGCGCTAGCTTCGCCAAGTTGAACACCAACATCTTTGAACTGTTAACGTGTGGTGTGGAATAATTAGGACCAAAGCCATCATCCCCTATATTATTGAAGGTGACTTGAATGGTGAAATGTACCGAGACATTTTGGAAAATAAACTGCCAACACTACTTGAAGACTCTAGCTTAGAAGTGCGATAGAACAAGTGGTTTCAACATTATGGCTGGCCAACACACTATTCGGTGGTAGTAGGTGAAGTATTTGATCGTAATTTCAATGGTACCTGGATCGGTAGAGCTGGTTCTGTAAATTGGCCTGCTAGATCACCAGATTTCACTTAGCCAAGGTTCTTTTTATGGCGTTATCTCAAATGCAAAGTATACAGTCTAGTACCATCAGCACGTCAAAATATGATTGATCGAATTAGAAATCCTTGTGCCGAAATTCAAGAAGATACACTTCTCAGTTGTCTACACTCATTTGCATTGAAGCCGATGGCCATCATTTTGAGCACTTACTTTAATTGATAGATGATGAGTCGAGGCGAAATCAAGGCACTCTGATAACTGAGAGCCGAAGGAACTTACATAAATGAAGCACTCTGACAATCAAGAACCCCAAAGTGATACTACGTACACGTCGTTGTTGTTGGATTATGCTAAAAGTAATTTATCATCAGGAATTTACATTTCTACATGTGACATTTTTCCAATTATTCGAAATTTATAAAATTAGTAAAGTTTTTCTAACACTAATTTTCATTATTTACAAAGAAAACGTATTCTTTATTGCATACGTATTGCAGAATCGTATGGATAAGTTTTCAATGCGAAAAATTAAAAAAAAATTGAATTTAATCGATAACACGATCTTTGATAAATAAAAAAAGATATTTCAGGCAAATCCTACGTACTGTTTCCAGCAGAATTCGAATCTGTAATAAAATATACGGGTCCCTATTTAAGATTTAAAAGTTACCCCGCCCCACCTACATGGAAGGATTCTAGTATTGATGTACGAGGGAAAGCCAGTACAAAAAGGTATTATAAAAATAATTAGAGAAATAGTTAGCCAAAAACAAGTTTTATTTTTCAAAAAGTCTCCATCTACATTAATACACTTATCCCATCGCTTTATCAATGCCCCAATGCCTGCTGCATAAAAGTGTTCCCACCCTAATTGCGCTATTCTCGTTTGGGTCAAGTGGGCCGAATTGGGCCTGGCATTATCGTGATGCAGCAATATTCCTCTCGCCAGTAGGCCTGGACGTTTTCGTCGAATTGCATCCCGAAGCAACAACAAAACTCTACAGTATGATTCAGCAGTCACGTTCTCTTTTTTGTTCTGGAAATGGGCTAGGAGCACTCCCTGAGAATCCCAGAACACGGTAAGCATAACCTTACCAGCTGAGGGCACAACCTTAAATTTCTTTGTTGACGGTGAAGAAGGATGTTTCCATTGCATTGAAGCACGCTTTGTTTCGGGTTGGTAGTGGTGCACCCATGACTCATCACCAGTAACAATCCTGTTAAGCAGTTCTCCCCTTCCACTGTGTATCGAGAGAGGTGTTGCAAGGACAAGCCCATTCGAATTCTTCTCGGTCAGTTGTCTAGGTACCCACAGTGCGCAAACTCTTCGGAAATTAAAACGATCGTGCATCAGTTCGTAGGCTAAACCATGAGAACACCCTATTGCAGTTGCTATACTGTCTATTGTTACCCGCCTGTCAGTTCGAATAATCTCTTCCACCCGTCGAAGTGTTGCATCTGTCGAAATCTGAACGGGGCGGCCACTTCGCTGATCGTCAACAACTTTTGAGCGTCCTTGAGATAATTTCTGGACCCAGTTATATACGGCTTTACGCGATAAACACTTTTCACCGTAAACAGGAGACATTTCCTTATGAATAACTTTTGCAGAAAGTCCTTTTGCCCAGAAAAAACGCACAATAGCACGTTGCTCTTCCACAGTTCAGTCTTCGAGCACGGTCGCCATTTTAACACTGCCTGTGTTCGCGACACCAACTGTCACTTGAGAATTATAAAGCTGGATTGTGGTGACACCTATTGACAAATAGGGAAACAACTCACTCCTATTTTCAGCTTTCCTACAGCAGTTTGTGACTTATTTAATGACTTTCTCTCGTATTTGCTGCATTAAATTATTTAATTTTTAATCTGGATATTTTTTCGTGAACTCCTTATTTTGCGAGATATTGAAAGTTTCAAGTTAAAAAATACACCCGGTATATATATAGTAGATTTAATTAGTTGTCGATTTAAGGTATGGTTTTACTCAAAAATACATATATTTGAAACAATCTTACATGTTTACATATATATATATATATATATATATATATATATTTTCTTTAAATTTGTTGTGGTATTGACAAATACCGATATAGGCGAACCAGGACAAAATAATTCGTCGGTAAAGGGAATTACTGATGAATCAGAGGTGGAAGCCCGTATTTGCGCCCTTATATTTACCTGGAACAGGGCTGAACTCGAAGTATGTGAACGATTTTGATGACTACGATTTTTTGTATGAAGGCAATACTTCATATGTGTTTTCACCCCTTTTTTCCTTGTTGTTATACAAAACTAAGGTTGTATACCGTATGAAACTGGGGTGAAAGAACGGCTGGGAGGTAAACGATACCCCACCAGTAAACTAGATAAGAGAGAAGGGACGGTTATAGCACCAGGCTCCAGGCGTGTCTGTGCCCAGTCGTTGACGATTGATACGACAGAAATATGAGTACATACGCAATACGTATGTGTATACCACATTTACTCCTGACGTATTATTGCTTATCCAATCATACGTGTAATCATATGTGTATACCACACCTACGTCTGACCTATCCTTAGGGTGACCTATACTTATCCAATCAAATGCTACACTATACATTCAATAAACATATCGGAGAATTAAAGCGGCGGGGACGCATCTTGCACATTAGTGCCGTTTTCTTACCTCGTTTACAAACGGTATTTTATACAAAGGTGAATTTATCAACAAATCGATTCTTGGTGCCGGTAATACAAATATTGAAACATATATAAAAGGACAGCTAGAAACATGGAAGTCCAGTTTGAAAACACTTTATCGCTGCAATCAATAACCCTATTTATTAGTTTTCACAAAAAGTATTGATTGATGTCTTTCCCCATACACGAACGGTTTATAGTCGATACTCCTAACAGGATATTGGCCGTCAGCTTTAAACGAGATATATTTCAAAAATCGTCGTTGAACCTTTTTAATTCTTATTTAATGGCAGAGGAAATATGGTGACCAGAGAATGGAATAATATTTCAATGAACGCGAAATATGAGGGCTTTAGACTCCTAAGTAGAGGACTAAATTGTCTGGAATTGAGTATTCTAAATTCTAGTTGTTTAGAAGCTATTGTAAAAACATATTCAATGTCATTCTTATAGCTCAGGCATCGATCAAAAGCCATACTAAGGTGTTTAAGCACAATAAACTTTAGATAAAAATTCTCCATTAATATTATACAATGGGGAAATGCTCGTATTTTATCTAGGCATTTTTTTCCTGACATTTATTGATGTTTAATTTCAAGATATTATTTCGACACCACTGAGACAAAATACTGATATTTTCCTGTAAGACCCGAACATCACTATCGCATAAAATAGAATAATATATATTGATATCATCGGCATGAGCAAACGCACGGCATTTAAGAATATCAAGAAGGTCGTCTATGTATATTATAAATAATAATAATTATAGGGCACTTAAGAGTTAATTTAATAAATATTCACAATTTTATGTGATGCATCTGAAAGTAAACCACATTCTAAAGTATGTAAAATAAATTCCCAGAAACAATTGCTATTTCAAAAATTATTATGATATCCTAAAAGCACAAACATTCCACACGTAACGTAACGGGAATTAATTACAAATACTTTAAAATGACTTGTTATTCGTGTTTCAAGAACATCACAGTATTAGTCGATATTGTTTTGGATTCAAGGTTGGACACGAAGTTTTACAACACTTCAAAAGGCTATTTAAATCCGCCCATTGACAAAAAAGACCTTTTGTGCGTCAATACCAGAAGGCTCTAGAGCATTATAAAGACTTGTTTGTATATTTTTTTACAGATCACGCAGTTCCTGATATTAATCAAGCGCTAATGGAATAACTAATATACCGGTTTTGTATGCATTTTCCTTTTAAATTTATGACTGCAGAATAGGTACTCCAGAAGAATCCTCTCACTAATTAGTTTATTATATTTTATATATATTTTTGTTTTGAAACAGTCTATATTAAAGACAGTATGTCCTCTTTAAACCGAACTAATAATTGCACTGATTGATCTGGATTTTAGACATGTTCGGATTATCGCAAATTGATCAAAAATACGTATATACTTTATTATCTATGAATTTTATCATTCTTGCGAGGAAAAGCCTTTATTTTCAAATAAAAAAGTAATTACACTACTAACGCATATGTATTTTTTTAGATATCTGAAGTAGATACATTTGTATGTATAACATAGTATATACATAAATCCAAACAAACAAATGTTAATTCTAAGAGAATGAGAAAAATTCAGTAGTTTTGCTCTGTTTAATGCTTGCTTCTTCTGCCTTTTGAGCTCTTTGTTTCATTTCAGATAGAATAGTATGTGCTGTTCTGATTCAGTAGTTTACTGAGCCCACTTCAAACACGTTTCGAAACGTTTTTGACGGCTTCTGTGTGCTCTACAGATCTTGGTATCGTTTCGTCTTCATCAGAGCTCGATTCATCTTGAACATGATCCAAAATACCCATATCGTTCATAGATTCAGATGACTCTGTTTGTCCGACAGCCCAGTCAACAATTCCTTGCCTAGTTACATTGCCAGAAATATGGTTCATCAGCGCGGTAACTTCCTCTATTTGTTTCTCTGTACCCTGTAACTCGATTTTATTATTTCATTGAGGCAGTCTTCATTCCAACCACCGTCGTCAACATCATCATCGTGCATTAGAAGTTTACTCCAAGATTTTTTAATGATTTCTGGTCTTACATTTTCCCAGGCTCTTGCTAATCCTATTACAACATCTTTTAGGTTAACTTTTTTAAGTTCTGCAGAAAGATCTACTTCTTCAGAAGAAACAATCCGTTTTAAAAGTTCTTTTCTATAATGCAACTTGCTTGGATTATATTTTGTTCCATTGGTTGCACTAGTGGTGTTACATTTGGTGGCAAAAACATTACACGAATTTTTTTATCATCTGAACATAAATCTCCTGCGTGTCCTGGTGCGTTGTCTAAAATTAACAGTGCTTTTGCGTCTAAATTCAGCTGTTGCATTCTTTTTCGAACTACCGGAACAAAATCTTCATAAAACATATTCTTAAATTTTTTTTTATAAAATTTTTATATTGCTTTTTCAAATAATCCCTGTTGTCAAATTATCATTATAATATTAACAATCATTGTACATCTGCTTTCGAAAATCCAAATATATAATTTATATCCGGCTCTCGAAGAAGCAAATGTTGGGGTTGCATTCGGTTCGTAAAGGACCATGTATAAATTTGTGTCTTAACTTTCCGTTCACGAGGTATAACTTCCGTATAAGTGGGTTATTTATTTTAGTTGGTGGCAGTTACATTGAAACTTGGTGCGTTTTCTGAATATGTTATTTATTTAACCAAAAAACACTTAAACCTAATTTACGACATATAGATTAAGATAAATCTCGTAAATTTAACACTCAATGTAAACTAAAAGCTTTCTTTAGTGATATATGAGACTGTATGTCTCTTGTTGTTAATATAATACTGTTTCATATGAATGTTATAAAAATACTGTGTGCCTTAATTTTCAGCTGATGCTGTTCTGTTTTGTACTGTTATTGAGTTGATACTGTTCTGTTCTATTTAGTATATATAGTTCTGTATATATTTAGTTAGCAATTGGTAATCAAATTAAATATCGTGTCTTGAATGTGTTTACTAATAACCCTAGGCAATAAACGAACGGTCTAAATTATGTAATAATAAAATTGTAAATGTAAAAAGTTCTTAGAACCCAAAGAATGTTTTATAATTTAAATATGCTAATAAAAGTACGTTATACAGTTGCTTAAACTTAAAAATACACATTGAATATTTATAAAATTGGAAATGTTATAGTTTAATACTTATCCTACATTAACTTATATCGAACATATATAAATATATCAAATTTCGTTTTATGATGAAACAATAATAATTGCACTATATCGTACAGAAGAATATAAGCGTTTCAAGATATACAGGCTGTCCTTGAAATAAAAATACAACGTTTGAAAAATGGGAAGATGTAATTATATAGAATATGAATAAAAAATATTGTGCGTCAATTACGACGTGAACTCCAAAATTAAACACACACCGTATGTTTACATACGTAGCAGCTATTGATGTTGTAAAAGGTATAATATCCTGTATGCTAAGGTCAATACATCATACAAAATCAGCTTTTTATACAGTCAAGCAAATAATTAAAAATTAAGATGTGTATTAGATATATTTACAAGTCCATTTTAAAAATTACACTAAAATTTCATGTGTATTACGAGAATGTTTTTTTTTTCAAGTAAGAAATATAAAATATGAATTCAGAATGCCCCCTTGTATTTAAAGGTGGCAATGTTTATATTTACGACACTGATAAGTTATACTATGGTAAAAGTTCCATAAGACAGGCTTGCGTTTTTTAACTTTCTAAAAATTGTTTTAAATTTGAAAGCTGATTCTTATGTGTTTTTGGGCGCTGAATCCAAATATGAACTCTATTTTTCTCCATCACGTAAGGATTTTTCACAAAAAGGCTTCAAATTATATTTTTTAAAAATTAAAAATAATTTTTAGTTACATTTTGAATTTATTTACAAAGGATATAAAATACAAAATTATTTACAAATATCATTAAATCTAATGAAAAGAAACAGTAAAATACTATTTATGTCTTTACAAGTCCTTATAATATCTTTTTCTTTGTCTTTCCATACTCCTTTTTGTGCTTTTTCTTCTGTAATCTCGTAGTGGACCATCCCTTTTTAACATCCAACAATAATCAGCTATCATGCTTATATTCCATCTTCCTTGGTATCTTCTCTCCATCTCTTTTAGGTCTTGGTGGAACCTTTCCCCCTGCTCCTCACTTACTGCACCAAGATTTTCAGGGAAGTAGTCGAGATGCGAATCTAGAAAATGCATGTTCAAACTTATGTTACAGCCTAAGGTTTTAAATTTTTCTTACATATTTTGCACAATATTTTTATAATCTTCATGTTTTTTGTTGCCAAGAAAATTTGTAACCACATTTTTGAAGGCTATCTATGCTGGTTTTTCTGCTTCCTCCATTTTAGATTCAAAATTTTCATCATTCATAAGCTTTCTTATATCCGGCCCAACAAAAACACCCTCCTTTATCTTTGCTTCTGACAAGCGAGGAAACTGGCTGCAAAGATACTTGAAGCACTCTCCATCTTTTTTTATTGTCTTCACAAATTGTTTCATTAACCCTAGTTTTATATGTAATGGAGGAAGCAAAACTTTGCTCGGGTCTACTAAACTTTTTCTTTCAATGTTTTTCATTCCAGGTTGTAAGGTTTGTCTTGGTGGCCACATCATTTTACAATAGTGCTGATTTCTATCACGACTATCCCACTCATACAAAAAACAAGGCTATTTAGTATAACCGCTTTGTTGTCCAAGTAACAAACGAAGAACTTTCAAATCACCACAAATTATCCAGCCTTGATCCTTGTAACGAATTTTAATTAAAAGTAGCTCAAGATTTTCATAACCCTCTTTTAAATTAACTGAATGTCCCACTGGTACAGTAGCATATTTGCTTCCATTGTGTAGAAAAACAGCCTTAAGGCTCCTTTTTGAAGAGTCAATAAATAATCTCCATTCAGAAGCATTATATTCTACGTGGAATTGTTCCATGAGCCCGGGTACATCATTACAGAAAACTAGTGCATCTTCTTCGGAATAATATCGAGCAAACTCTTTTTCTCTGTTCCTAAACCAGTAAAATGTTGTGCTAGGTGCTAACAAATTTGTTTCTTTCAAGCTTGAGCCTAAAAGCTCAGCTGAGTCCTTAGGAAGGTTTAAGTCCCTCACCAAATCATGTAATTCAGATTGGTCAAACAGTTTTGGCTCATCACTTCTAGTATCATAGTAATCATTTCCCTCATCCAGTTCACTTGCGTATGTACGTGAAACCATTTCGTCATCAGATACATCATCTAATGTATCTGGTAGTGAAGGAACAGGTACTTCTGGTCCAGGACGTGTTGCGGATCGAAGGTTTGGGTAAACGATGTCCTTTTTGTTTTTTAAATTGAATCCGTGTACTACACACGAACATAAATAACAATCATCGCTATGATTGATCGGTTCTCTCCAAACCATAGGCACCCCAAAGCGAAAAGACTGTTTTTTTCCTTGTGACCACTGGCGAAGCTCTTCAACACACACTGAACAAACCTTTTAGGAGCCCAAGGTTTGTCTTGGTCTCCTAATTTCACACCAAAATATGCAAAATATACTTTTTTTACAAAATCTGTAATGTTTCTTTGTTGTTTTTTTACTGTAAACTTTCCACAAATATAGCAGAAGGAGTTCGGTACATTGACACAGCCTCTTGATGCCATTGGAATTTAATTTTAAAAAACTCGTAAAATAAAAATTAAATTAACTCAGCAACTAATCACAAATGTCAACTAATTACACAAATTCACACCACAGTTGTAAAGAAGATATTGAATGAACTAACTGTTTTGTCTAGAATAGCAATATGTATGTAGTGGAGGTGGGGAGGTAGACATGCAGTAACAGGAAGATGATGAGTCATGTCTTGCGACATGCTCAATTATTTCTATTTGTAACTTCTTTATCATAAATCTAGTGTATATTTATTCAGAATATCAACTTCTTACATCATCATAAGTAAAAAATTATAATAGTTTATTTAAACAACGGTTTAACAAAATTGTCATTTTCAAAAAGACTAATACATGCAGATAGGTCAAAAAACCCCAGATTGTAAAAAAACCTTACGTGATGGAATTTTTTAAATAATTTTCCCATTTTCAGCAGCATGAAATCTATTGAAATCACTGTATAAAATCCAGACAATTTTACCATCGCAGGCCTGTGTAATATGAGTCAGTTGCTAAAAATTAATACTTGTTAATTTTTAAAGCTGATATATTGAAAGAAAATGCAAGATGTGTACATTGCGGGCATTTAAGTTACAATCTATTATCTTTAATCGAAAAATTGTATCGAGCGTACGGAACCGTCGATAACAGAACGAAACTTAAAGCGAGATATTCAATAACAAAGCTATTCTTTTTGTTATGGTGGGGACGACTTTAAGATATCGTCTCCGATAGTATTTATGATATAGGTCTTTCACGGTAACAGACGAGACACGTAACAAACAGTTACTTCGGACCAAGTAACATTTAAATTACAATAATACCTAGTAATCCTAGTAATTCTCTCTATTAAGTGAATATATTATATTACCAGAACTGGGCATGGTTGCCAGCTTGGATTCTGTCATTCAAATAAGTTGTTTACAATAAGTTCATATTTATGAGTTTCTATTTCATTTTATTTATAAAACGATATTATATATAAGATCAGCTGTTTTCACAACTAAATCATGGTTAAACAATCGAAAGAAATCATTCGATCGCTGATAGGGTATTTAAAAATAGAACGTGATAATAATGGGCCATTACTCCCGCTTTCTGCTGTTAGACAGGTCATATTTTCTGTTACTTGCATTATAAACATTTTAACACTAATATTTTTTATTACAGAGAGTAGCAAATGCTTTAAATATCCACATTGCCACAATAAATAAAATATCATCTGCGACAAAAATGCGAAAACGGACTAAAAAAAGTAGATGTTGATGATTTTCATCAATGTGCAATTAGAAACACAGTTTATGACATGTATAAAAAAAGTAAGTTTAAAGTAACTTAGTACTTATATTTATAAAATAAATATTTCAATCTATTACAGAACAGCATGTCACGATTTCATCTTTGAATAATACCCTGAAAGAAAAGGAACTTTTTTGTGATGGTAACACATCTTTATGGAAAATATTGCATGGAATAGGTTTTCATTACAAGAAATATGATCCAAAATAACCATTAATGGAGCTCCTACATATTGTATTAAAACATATTACATCCTTGCAACAATAGGTTCTCATGAAACATGAACATTTAGGTAAGCTTATTTTCCTCAATGCAACCTGGGTATTCCAAGATGGAACTACTTGGACATCTTGGCAAAGTGAATCGGCAAAAACAGTCAAAGCTACAAAAGTGGGCGGGGCGGTAAAAGATACAATCTATTATTAACAGAATAATATTGGTACATAATGTGGATTGATCGTGTTATAGATACATTGTATTACATGCAGGTAACTCCAATGGACTTATTCCTGAAGCTGAATTAATATTTACAACAAATAGTCAGTACCTGGATTACCACGGTGACATGAACCAGGACAATTTCTTATACTGCTTTGAACATCAACTTCTTATGAATTTAGAAGAACATTCCACAATTGTTTTAGATAATGCAAGTTATCATAGTACTATTCAAAATTAAAGTCCAACATAATCTTCTAATAAAAATGATATTCAGACATGGCTGACCAATAATAACATTGGTTATGACACAACTGCATTAAAAATACAATTATTGGATTTAGTTGAATGGTTAGTACATATACATTTAATTATTATATTCAATAATTTCAATTATATCTTTACGTAAAGGTATAAACCAACAACTATATTTGAAGTTGATGAATTAGCAGGAAAATATCGACATGTGGTTTTTCAACTTCCACCTTATCATTGTATATTTAACCCCATAGAACTCGTATAAGGTATAATAAAAACATTACAAAAATAACAGGAAAATATTGTAGGAAAGAAGAATGTGTAAGATTACGGAAAGAGGCATTAAACCAAGTAACCCCTGACATTTGGGCTAACAGCATTAACCGTTGTGCAAAGGAAATTAAAAAATGGTGGGATAGGGAAATGGGTTTCGAAAAGGCAAGACATATTACCATTTATAATCAATGAAAGTAATTCTAATTCTAAAGACAGCGTAAATGTTGAAGAAAACTAGTGTTTCATATTAATATTGTTTTCTTTTTATTTATATCATGTGTATCACAATGTTAGAAACCCTTTAATCTATAATATGTGTATAGATTTTCTGTATATTATTTTTGTATATATGTAGTCTAAAATAAATAAATTCACATATAGATTTTGATTTTGTTTGTATTTTTTTGGTATATTTAAGCAAATAAAGCAGATTAATAGGATAGTTAATTGACGAAGGAGATACACTACAATATTGTTTCGCCATACAATGGCTCTCCCCTCCCCTCTACTAAATTTAAGATTGTAAAATTTTTCCACCACCTTTTTCCCCAATAATTTTTACATAAATATTCAAACTTGTATTGGACATATTCAGTTTTTCATCCACCTGATGAAGCCATTGTATGGCGAAACTATATTGTAGAGTATTTACAATAAAAGAACTTTTGAAACTAGAAGTTTAATTACTTATTTCTTAGCGATATTAATAGGAGTTGTAAACATTTTAAAATGAAATAAACCTAACCTCATAGATTATTTACAGCTGACTCAAAGCAATGTAGATTTATCAACCCTGTTTTGTAACTATTTATCACGTGTCTCGTCTGTTATCGTGAAAGACCTATATATTCAGTCACACAATAGCGTAACAAAATTTCTTTAGATACAATTGTCATTTTTTTCTCACTTATGAGAGGGAATTCTGGGAAAGTATTTTGGGTATGTATTCTATATAATTTAATCTTTCCATTTTTCGTACATTGCCTTTTTATTTCAAGGACATCAGGTTTACATACATTGAATGAATGAGGGTAAAACGTAATTCTAGAACGGGTTGTGTATTACGTACACCTGCCTAATACGTAATGTTATGTAATTGATTTTAAGTTCTAATTCACTAATTATTATTTAAATAATATTTTTAAGGTACTACCAATATGTCATTTATCATCAATGCAAAATCCACAGGCTGACTTACGTCTGATATTTCAGAAAGCCCAGACTTTATTGAGAACACCAGGGAGGCTTTACACATTCTTAGCAGGATTGTCGATAAAGACGGGAGGAAAAAAATAAAAAGAAAATAAACGTCATGCTAAAGATGGAAAAATAATACGGGCCACTTCCTATTCCGCAATTAAGAAAAACCTAATCAAATTATACTCTAAAACAGGCCTGCCCGTCATTACCCACTTCGCGGCCCGTGAAAACCCATTTCATGAATGAGAAAGTTTTTTATTTTTTTTTTAATGAAGGTATAGCAAACGCCAATTAAGTTGGCGCGGGGAGGGTTAAGTTCGCGCAGGATTAGAAGTAGTGGGGAGATTTGTATTTAGTTTTACGTCAAATGTCAGATAATTCTAACCTCTGAGCGTGTATCACTTTATGATCACCTAGCAAAGACATTATGTTCCGTCAAACGTCAATGACAAACGTATTCTGACAATTACTTTGAGTAGTGGGGGGTGGACGTTTTTAAAAACGGCGCTTGCTATACATATCTAAAATTTTGTTTTACACAGTTTTGAAAATCATATCAGGTAGGTGACGCCCCCCATTTTCCATAAACTGAATAAGCCGATTTCTGACGTTTCTCATTACCCTTACCAGCATATCGGCGCGTTGGCAATTTCTGCCTGGATGTTGGCCTTCAGGTCTTGTAGGGTCCTTGAAGCCTTGAGATAAACGCAGGACTTCAAAAAACTCCACATAAAAATCGCAAGCGGTCAAATCCGGGGAGCGGGCTGGCCACTCCAAATCGCCTCTGATTGAGAGGAAGTGTTCCCTCAAAACAGCCATTGATGCCCTTGAAGTGTGAGCCGTTCCTTCATCCTGTTGGAACTAAATGTCCACTAAATCCAATTCATCAGGTCGTGGAAAAAAAATTCTTCCATGTTTACATACCGGTCTTATTCACTGTCACTGTGACCTCATTTCCTTCAAAGAACCGGGGACAAACAATCCCAGCTTCATGCATAATTACCAACATGTAAGGATAGTAATGTAGGTGATCGTGAAGAATTCGTCTCACTGAACGAGCTGAAAGTCCAAGGGCAGACGCATGTTTACGCGCAGAACGCTGTGGGGATCGCAAGATTAAAGCTCTCACTGCCTAAATGTTCTCAGGTGATCTAATGAGCCAAGGGACTCCAGTTCTTCGTCTTGTCGTACTCTAGGTTTGTCTTCACGTAGTGACCTATCTAACAATTTATTTTCTGTCCGGGAAACGACGGCGGTACATTGAAACGACGTCGGAAGGCGCGCTGGGTTGCGATCATAGAATATCCGTTCGAAAAGTGGACCTCCACAGCAAATGCACGCTCCTCGTCGTTCCAACGCATCATGGTCAGAGATAAGGAGGAGAAGGGAAACTTAGCGTTAAAAGTGGTACCCTGGTTATTTATAGTTCCTGTTATAACTGTAGTTAGAGCAACAGTCGATTGAAAAAAAAGCGCGGTTTTTAAATTTAGTAATATATTAATTATAGTATTTTAAAGGCTTGTTCGTAGCCTCTACAGTCTACACTGTTCTACACCGTTGTAATATGTATAGCATATGTTTGACGGTACACATACTATACCGGTGTGGAATAATGTAGAAGCTGTAGACGTCTCGAACAAACCTTTAAACAAGTTTTTCTATTTTGCGTTCGAAATGAATTCATTATGAAACCCAAAACAATATCGAAATGAGCTACATTTCGATACGCTTTTTTTTCATTTTTGAATGTTGTCGTTGTTCGAACACAGAAATAAATATCATTGCTGTCATTTGATTTTAAGAATTTAAGTACATTTGACAGATATGATATATGTTCGTACTCTACACAAACAACGTATATTCGTATATTGTATACAATTGACAACAAGATATATTAGTTTCTAAGTCACTCATGTTTATATTTTGAAATAAAATATCTAGTAATGTTTACGAAAATTAATAAATAATATGTAATATAATATACTTCGCGGATAGCAAGTTTTAAATTTGACAATGTCAAGTATCAATGTGACCAACTGCATGCTTTATATAAAAATTAAACTCTGAACTCCCAAATTAAATAATTCCAATTTATTAATGTGAAAAATGCAAAATAGAAAAAATAGTATAAAAAACTCGTTTCACAAGGCCTTTAGCCGCACTCGCTCTTTAGAAAACTCGCCGCTATCGCGGCTCGTTCTCTAAACTGATTTCGTGCGGCAAAATGGTGCCCTATGAAACTTGTTTTTTAATATAGTATTTTCTATTTTGCGTTCGAAATGAACTCATTATGACACCCAAAACAGTATCGAAATGAGCTGCATTTCGATACGCTTTTTTTCATTTTGCAGTGTTAGCGTTTTTCGAACACAGAAATAAATATCATTGCTGTCATTTGATTTTAAGAATTTAAGTATATTTGACAGATATGATATATGTTCGTACTCTACACAAACAACGTATATTGTATACAATTGACAACAAGATATATTAGTTTCAGTGTCACTCATGTTTATATTTTTAAATAAAATATCAAGTAATGTTTACGAAAATTAATAAATAATATGTAATACAATATAACGGGCGTTCAGAAATATTCGAAGTCAAAGTAGTCCTTGAAAATATGAAGTCATGTCTGATATAGATTGATACATTTACTTAATACAATTTAATACAAGTAAAGATATACGAATACGGTACAAGTAAAGATATACGATTTTTTGTTCAGAGCCCACTTGACTTCGAATGTTTCTGAACACCCGTTACTTCGCGGATAGCAAGTTTTTAAATTTGACAATGTCAAGTATCAATGTGACCAACTGCATGCTTTACATAAAAATTAAACTCTGAACTTCCAAATTAAATAATCCAATTTATTAATGTAAAAAATGCAAAATAGAAAAAATAGTATAAAAAACTCGTTTTATAAGGCCTTTTGCCGCACTCGCTCTTTAGAAGACTCGTCGCTGTCGCGGCTCGTTTTCTGAACTGATCTCATGCGGCAAAATGGTGCCTTATGAAACATGTTTTTTAATATACTATTTTATCACTTTTAATTCATGTACACCTTAAAAAAAGAACAAAAAAGTAGAGCTCCGAAATAGAGACACATACAGGCGAAATTTATTTTTATACTTTGCAAATTACATCAGCTGTATGATAATTTAGAAAATAAGTTTAATGAAAAGTATATTATAGCACTTTTGTCTTTCATTGAATTTCTTAAAATACAATTAAATATGTTTATAGATATTTTCATAAATACATGGATTAAACTTTGATTCGCAAAATTAAGATATTTGAAGAGATTTTAGTATAGGTATTAAAAAATACTCATATGTAATGAACTAAAAGTTTTTATAATGATAAAATACATCATTGTAATTAAAAAAACAATAATCTTTAAATTAAAATCAAAAATTTAAAAATTCAGGCATTTTCACAAAATATATATCACAAATGAAAATAATTTTCTTAAGTAATTGTTTGTACAATATGAGTTTTAATTTTATTAACAGATTGCTTAATCTAACAAGAACTGAGAAAAGCCTACATTACTGTTGTAAATGAAACTTTCAAGGGCTTATCAGCAATTAACAAATTAAAAATCTAATCGAATCAAACATCTGAATACATAAATACATGGATTGAAAAACAGGCAGTTTTCAATTGATTAGTACAAATAATTATTACATTAAGGACCGACTTTATAAGAAATTATCAAACATGAATGTGAAATTATTTCTTTTTTGATTTTAAATATTTATTCTTACACTATCGAAAAAATATAAAAAAACGGGAAGCTCTCCCTTCAAATAATTGAAACTAATTAATTTAATATACTCTTTTTTTAAAGAGGCACAAAGTTGCTCCTTGTGGCTATTGCACGTTATTAAGTATTCAAAACGAATTTCATTTGAAATTGTTGCATACAATATTTTGTAAATGTCTTTTTTAAAACAAATTTATGGCAATAATATCATACACACACATACATATTTTATAAACTTAGTGGCTATTTGCACTGATGGTGCCGGGAATATCATGGGTAGTAATAAAGAAGCAGTTGCGTTTCTTGAAAATTTTATTATCGTAAAGCAAATATGTAATAAAATGTCATTGCATTATACATTTGTAGGCCCTGTGTAGTCAAGAACATGTTATGTCGGCTGTAGTCAAAATAGTCAACTACTAAGAGAACTCAAACATAGGGCTTTTCAAGCTTTTCTTGAAGATATAGACGCTGACTACAGAGGCGTACTATTCCATGAAAAAGTGAGATAGTTAAGCTGAGCGAAAGCGCTTCAGCGATTCATTGCTTTGAAGAAGTAAATATCTGAAATCCTAGAAGATGTAGCAAATGAATTACCGGAGCTTGATGATGAGTTCTGGAATCATGACCTCTTCCTTATTTGTTATTTTACAACACATCTAAATTGCCTTAACATTCAACTTCAAGGCAAGCAACAATTTGTATTTGAAATGTTTGCAGGAGTAAAAGCTTTTAAACTGAAAATGAAACTTAATTACTAAAAGGTTGCATGAGTCACTTCTCCACAAGCACGTCGTATTGGGAAAAAATATGCAAATGAAGTTAATCTGTTGATAGAAGAATTTGATAAAATAATTACTCTATCTAAAAAAGAAGAAATTCAGTTCAAATTAACTGAAGATCCATTTTCTGTGAATCCCAAGGACATACCAATTCAATTGCAGCTAGAAGTTATCGAAGTATAATGTTCAGCAATTGTTACAAGTTTTTGGCTGCTGCTGTAGGTATATATCCGTTGCGTCCTCGCTATCCTATGGGCATGTGTACTTGTTTCGCGGAGATAATAGAATTTTGTGTGCGTGACTTCGAGCACTACCATTGAGAATCTCGACTAGACTAGTATTTCTGTTTGTTGCCACTGTGTAGTTATTGGTATCGAATAAATTTACACACCGAAATAGGTGGTATATTTTGCGGCATACAGTGTTTGTTAAACTTCAATTTATATCATTCGATTGTCGTTGTTGTCTTGCCGCAAGTTAAATTGTACTCTCGAATATCTGCAGGATTCCTGTATCTGGTTCTTGCTACCGGCTTCTGCAGCTAATTGATGTTGAGATTTGCCGCCCAAGTTTAAAATAATGGGAACTGAAGAATCTGTTATAGAAGTCAATCAATTCACGTGAACCGGAAGATTCAACGAAGACCACGTGTGAAGCCGTAACGACTCCATTGCTGTGAGTTATCTTAGAACTATATCTACAACTCGAAAGGTAGTGCTGCACTAATTATGCAGTTTCGACTGATTAGATATTACTCAAAAACTTGCATTTGTGCTATAAATAATAGCGTCTTGATCGTCACATGTCGAAAAATAAAGAATTATTAATTTAAGCTCCTTTTTGCCTTAAATAATTTCTTTGTTGTAAAATACATTAATATAGTTCACAGTAATCTTTCATTCTTTTTATTTGTCTTGGACATTTTTGCAATTCTTTGTTAATTTAAAAGACCAATTTGTTACTATTTTTGTGTATTTAACAATTGTGATGTAGTTAGACTATATAGAAAATTTGTCGATTTGCTTTGATTAAGAATAACTTGCAATGTTTGATATTTCTTTTTTTATAATTAGCGTCTTAAGATATGTAGTAATAAGTTATCGTGTAAAAGGCTTAATTTCGTTTTTGAATGCGTACACCAAAGATCTCTCGTAAACGTATACCGCCTCTTTTGTACACGTAATATATACAGTCTGGTGTTATACAGGCTCGTACAAGAGTTTTACTTCTTTTTGCATTTTGAAATTTATATGTGGAGACTATAGATGTTTAACAATTATATAATTATATTTGAATCATATTTAAATTATTATATACTTTAATTTAATTATATAGGAGCCTTCATCCATTCAGATACATATTTTGAAACTATATACGTTTTTCTTTTCTACTGTAGCTTGTAAATTTTCTTTTCTACGGAAACGTTCTTAATAAACTTGGTCGAGGGACGTTTTCTTCCACTTCATATCAGTTCCTGTATTTGAACAAATTTGTTTTATCTTAGTGGGTAAGTTAGCGCAGTTACGTCCTCCGTGACGTATAACCCCTACGGCAAGCAACCCTTAAAACGCGGTGGCGGATTGTTTAAATTATAGTCAATTTACCAACGTTTCGACAAGAATTGCACGACCAATCCACGTCTTGTACATTTAAGATCATTTCGCCTGCGCAAGGTAAGTCCGATGAAGGTTGTTAGATTGCGCAAAATTTAATTAAAGCCAGTTTTCATGGTATCTTGTCGCTTGTACCTGATGTGGGTTATACAATTTACCGAAGAAAGCACGGAGAGAGCAGTCTGCAGAATTTCAATAAAAATCTGGGCCGTGAGAAGTACAAGAATCTTTACGAAGTTGTTCTAAAAACTTTTAGTACATTTGGAACCACTAATATATGCGAACATACATTTTCAATTATGAACATTAACAAATGCAAGCAACGCTCATGTTTGAGTCATGATCATTTGGAAGGAATCTTGAGAACAGTTACTTCCAATCGAGAAAACATATCCTAATATGCTGCACATTACTTGTGTAGCACATGCTCTCCACAGACTCTGTAAATATATCAGAGATACCTTTCCAGAAGTTGATAGACTTGTATCCGCTTTTTAAAAAGTTTTCAGAAAAGCATTATTGAGAGTAGCTCTTTATAGGGAAAGACTTACATCTTTGCCATGGGAACATGGTTGGAAGCTACTAGTTTTTAAGCAGAGAATTTTGATAGTTTACAAAATTTCGTTACATGTTTAAGTGACGATGCTCGAAGTATTTCTGAGGGCAAGGAACTAATACAAATTCTAAGTTTAAAAAACCAGTTGTGCTTTCTTCAGGAACGCTTTGGAAATTTGCCGAAACTAATCACTTATTTTGAAAATCAAAATCTCAAATTAAATGATGGATTAACCACATTAGATGTGGCTATTAACAATTTGAAAAATATTCCGAGTGACTTCAGATGTGGCGAAAGTTACACGCAGTTTTTAATAGAAATCCAGATTTAATAACTTGTGGCAATTTTGCATGGGGATAACGCCTCAAAATCTAACTGCTTAATACGCTGAATTAAAAGAATATTTCCAATAGGCACCTATAACCAGTTGTGATGTAGAAAGGACGTTTTCTATCTACAATGATGCATTTCATTCAAAGAGAACAAATTTTACAGAAGGGAATCTTGAGAAAGTATTGCTAGTTAATGCGAGTATTAATAGTCCTTTACTCAACTTGAACTACAAAATGAACAAATAAAAATGTAACCTCCGGTTTGTTTCCCAATTAACAGTTACAACAATGAAAAGAAGAAACTAACTCGCCGTACTTTATTTATCTTACGAAGTATAAACTAATAAATATAATGTAAATAAATATAAAATAAATTATAAAATATAAAAAATAAAATAAATCATAAAAGCCTCACCCTAATATCTACGCCCATGAAGAATTGAATTTAACTATAACATTGGAGTAATTGCGTCACAATTTAACGACAAAAAACAGATATGCTGTTAACCGAATGAATAGTGTTATTCAATAACTGCGTGTTGTACGTAGCGATGTTATAGACTATTTATGTGCTTCATCGTAATTCGGCCTGATGCGTCCGGTCTCAAATTATTACTATTTTCTTAATAGTCTTCCCCCCTGTCCTATTTTCTCTCAGCACGCCCAAGTTTTTCATAAAGTATTACGGTTCGCCTTACATCTTGAGTACAGGCCAGTAGTAAGTAAAAAATTAAAATATTACAAATTTGCTAGCACATAAAAATGTAAAAATTGTTTCAAAGTGAAAATTAGAAACTTATTGGATGGTAAAGGAATAGATATTTCCGAACCAGGAATAAATATGCCGTCACTAAATCTTTATGTACTTTAAATGTGCCCCTATTTCATCGGTAGACGTTGAACGGTGCTTTTCAATGTATATATGGATTTACGGTGACACACAATTATTAACATATGAGCAAATGGAGCAATTATTGGTGATTTACTATCATTTCAACTCTGGAGCTGATGTGTGATATGTCTTATAAACCCTGCAATATTCCTTCTGGAGAAGATGTATTTTCTCTAACTTGGTAAGTATTAGTTTCTCTATACGTATTTTGATTCACGTGTGAAAAATGTTAAATCGGGATTCATGATGTCCTCACTTCGGCTCTGGCATTGACGTAATGTATCCCTGATTGGCGATCCTTATGTCTTCAGTTTTATGTTAATATTATATATTTATAAAAATATGTCATCTTTAAAACTTTATACAAATCGTAATTTTTTTTAAATTGAAAGTTATCGCACATTGGCCTTGGATTCTCTAAAAAATTATACATATATATATATATATATATATATATATATATATATATATATATATTTCGAAGATGTTATATATATGCATTTAATGTGTGATCGGGTTTTGGCAACATTCTATTTATTCGTGATTTACATAAACATCGCTATTTCTTTTTTAGTATTTTTGCGTTCCTTGGAACGTTCGTATAAGTTTTTTACCTGCTTGAGGATGAAATGGACCTTGGAATAATAACGGAACTTTTCTCACGTGAAATGAGAAGAACCAGTTATTAAATTGGTTATTCGAAAAGATGCAAGGTTACTTACATTATCATTTAATAACGTATTTATCGATGTTGTTCTTCTTTTATTTATATGCACCTAACTAAAATAGGTAAATAATGCATATGTATACAAGATGCCCATTTTCTATGTCCGTATATGGGTAACTCTCTTAGTATTGAAGATACAGGATCGGTTAAATTAGCAAAGTTGCTCAGAATTTTGATAAGTATTTGATGGCATTTTCGGATTCGTCATATGTTGTCAACTTTCAGAGATATTTAAGGAAACTTGAAATTTGACAAAATTTTCAGTTGTACATATCTTCGTAACCATCGAAGACAGCGCAAAACTAAAAATGACATATAATAGTATTTTTTATGTAGAATTTAGTAATCTTTACTAAATATTCATGGCAAACTTGAATATCAAGATATAAAATAAACTTATGTTTTTTTAAATGGCAATCATAGTTGGCCATGACTTCATTAAAATGCTTATTTTGTTCTGATTTCATAAATATAACGTCTTATATGGCTACCTTTTTTTAATCTTTATTATAGCGGAAGTAATTCAAATACTATTAGTAACTGAAGAAATAATAGCCAAGTGAACTTTGTAAAAACGACTTTAATGCAGCAGAAATTAAGTTAGAAGTTGTCAAATTGGCAGTTGTCAGTTGATTTCCCATGAAATACTTAACTGTACTATAGTTAAGTGGTATTATCTATAAAATATTTGTGTAAAAAATGTGTTCCAACGAAGAAAAAATGATATGCTTTTTTGTTACTTGCTAGTACTAGAAATGGTCACGGCGCTAGAGAATTGTATTATCAACGCTATATGGAAAGATGACAGCCAGATCGAAGACTATTTTCTAAGTTAGAAAATAATTTGGAAAGGTATGGTTCGTTTACAAAACCAGATCACATGAAAGAGAAATTCAAACCGGAAGACGAAGAAAGGGTTTTAGCTTAAGTAAGCTACAAACCCGCGACATCAACTCGTGAAATTGTGCTGTTTCCATAGAAAAGGCTCGTTAAATTTAAAACAGAATAAATACAGGCCATTTAAATACAGTGTGACTAATATATTTTATGGCCAAGATCATGAAAGAAGAATGATATTTGCTCGATGATTTTTGGAAGAAACGAACATTAGTCCGCACTTTTCTTACAAAATTATTTATACAGATGAAACAAAATTGATCAATAATGGATTATTTAATAGGCATAATAATGTTTGTTTATTTCAAGATAACGTTCATATTACCGTGGAAAAACGAGATCAACATGTATTTTCTGTAAACGTGTGGTGTGGAATTTTTGGAATGAAAATATTGGGACAATATTTTTATGAGACCAATTTGAATGAAGAACGCTATTTACACTTTTGCGTAACGAGCTGGAAGATATGCTAGATGAATTACCATTAAATTTAATTCAAAATCTCAGATAATTTCAACCTGAGAACGATATTTACACTTTTTGCGTATCGAGCTGGAAGATATGCTTGATGAATTACCATTAAATTTAATTCATAATCTCAGATACTTTAAGCAGGATGCGCTCGCTCATAATTTGCGAAACGTTTCTGAGTATCTTTCTCAATGTTTTTTTAATTGGATTGGTAACGCTGGTACCGTCCTTTGGCCGGCAAGATCACCAGATTTTACGCCACTAGATTTTTTTTTTATGGGATGCCGTAAAGAATAATGTCTATAAAAACAAACTCAACAACGTTGAAAAATTAAAAATTAATATTACGACAGCCCTAAGAAGCAACCGCCCACAGACTCTGCGAAAGGTTCATTCCGTTATGGCGAGAAGATATGAAATGTGCAACCTGAATAATGGTGGTCATTTTGAGCATTTGATAAAATAACATTATTCACTGTCTGCTCATTTGTTTGTTTACTCCCTTTACAAAACATTTACTTAAATTTTAGATTCGTTACTATTGGCATTAATTTAATTCTTTCATTTATTTTTGCTGTATTAAAGTATTTTGGTTTTTAAAAAGCCCACTTGGCTATTATTTCTTCAATTAGTAATAGTATTTGAATTACTTTCGCTATAATGAAGATTTAAAAAATATAACCATACTAAACCTTATATTTATGAAATCAGAACAAAATAAGCATTTTAATGAAGTCATGGTCAACTATGATTGCCATTAAAAAAAACATAAGTTTATTTTATATCTTGATATTCAAGTGTGCCATGAATATTTAATAAAGATTATTAAATTCTACGTAAAAAAATACTATTAGATTCCATTTTTAGTTTTGCTCTGTCTTCGATGGTTACGAAGATATGCATAACTGAAAACTTCGTCAAATTTCAATTTTCCTTAAATATCTCAAAAAGTTGACCACATATGGCAAATCTGAAAATGCTGTCAAATACGCATAAAATTCTGAGCAACTTTGCTAATTTAACCCATCCAGTATCTTCAATACTAAGAGAGTTACCAATATACGGAGATAGAAAATGGGCAGCCCGTATATATATATATACGACTTACGAAAAACGCATGACGCTAAGTCTGCCATTTATAATACGATTTCAGAAATTCAGAAACCGCAAATACTACAGGAGAGTATAAATCTTTGATTTTTTAATCTGTCATTTTTGTCAAGCGATATTTTTTTTTTAATAGCAACACATTTTTTTTATTCGTTTGGTAGAGATTTTTTTTAATACAATGGTGTAATGGTATAATGCATGTACGTAGATAGATTTTTGTTTATAGACCCTTTTTTTACCACCCCATTTATTACAAGCGGATAAAGATTCAACGTAAAAATCAAGAGAGAAGTGTTTTGTCAATTGCATATTAAAATGACATGCGGGTGAAAAAGATCAAGTTAAAATTTGACAGTTGTCGTTGTTTGTTTCAATTATGTGTGAATTAATTAATAAGACCGCCAACGCCTAACTCTAGCTGTAGATTTTCTTTGTGAATATATTAGTGTAAGAGTAAAGTGTATTTTCCAATGTTATAGCTACTCCTGATGAAGTCAAAGAATATATTGACGAAATATTGAGTTTAGAACAATTGAGTTTTAATTAAACCAGACGGATAATAGTAATGAATTTATATATATATATATATATATATATATATATATATATATATATATATAAGTAATCTTGTCAGATTGTAGAATCAATTGCACAAATTTAGCGACAATTACATGTGAGAGGAGATTTGAATAATTGCTATTTCTCACTCCAATTAAATTCTATATATATACATATATATGTATATATATAAACTTCTGCTTCCAACTTGACATCTACATTCAATAACTGACATCTGATTCATTTACACTGTTACTTTATAATGCATTTCTAAATAGCTTAAACCAAGGTCTATTGTGGCTGAGTGGTAAAAGCGACAGTCCGGCAAACTGTAGACTTTGGTTCAAGTCCCAACATAGACAATATTTTTCGCTTAAAATTTTCGTATGATTTGCTTTGTAATTTGTAGACAGCAATGTTTACATCTACAATTACATACATACTTACAAGGAATGTAAAATATAAGTGACAGTATCTATAGTATTTTATATTCCTTCAAGACATCATTTGCCGAAACATATAGGGTTGTTTTAAATATATATATTTTGAAGTAAAACCAGACCTTAAATCGCCAACAAATTGAATTTACCATAACATACAAAGGTCATGAAATAATTGTCTTTATATATATATATATATATATATATATATATATATATATATATATATATATATATATATAATAAATACGAATTATTTATCTTAAATTCTAATAGTAACAAAACAATTAGGGAAATTTTGGAAATGATTCATATAATTAATAACGAAAATAGTATGAATTTCAGGTCGGATATACAAAATTTAAACATAATTTGTTAATACTTATTAGATCGGTAATTATATTTAAAATTAATCTTCTTAAGTTTACAGTAGTCTAGTTATTTAAACTCACAATAGATGGCATTGCTAATATTTCTAGTATTTACGGGTAACTGTCAAATTTTTATCATTTTTTATTAAAATATTAGTGTAAACCATTGTTAACTTGTGTTGGACTGATATTTGTACCGATTTCCGCAGATTTATTAGCTTCTTGATGTTTTTTGTAATTACTAAACTTAGATAAACTATGGTTATGTGTTATATATGTTAAGTTTTGTATTTTTTTGACAAATAAGTAACTTTTTTGTAGGTTAACATTTTGTTTTGTATACCTGTATCTAATTTATTTATTATATTTTATCGTAGTATCCCTGAGGAAGCTCTGAAGTAAGTGCGAAATATTGGCATGAAACAAAAAGACATCCTAAACTGAATATAGTGAACACCATACGTCATTGGTCTTCAGCCTCAGTATCGCAACCATTGCCTCCGCCTTTATAAATAGTTCCAGCGGAGGGAGACCAACGATGGCCTCCATGGAAGCGGTTCCCGTGCTGTTCATAGCTCCCGTGATTCCCAACGCTTCCCTGTCGCTGGAGAGTAGTGAGGAGCCCCACCGGCGATGTCCGCTCCGTCCTCCTCCACCAGACAACTACTCCATAGGTAATCGTTGGTCTTATTACTACTGTGTACAACCAGTGTACCACATTTGGTTTTAGTCCCCAGGTCTTTTCTGCATCTCCAGAAGAGCTGCGCCGCCCTGTCTGCCACTTTGACTAGGCGTCTGCTCCAATTCAGTTTCGCATCAAGTGTTATGCCTAGATACTTCACTTCATTGGTTAGTTCTAACTCTTGTCCAAACAGCCTTACGCTGCATTTAGTTTTCTCATGTTGGTAAAGGCTACTAACTTGTTTTTTTGAGGATTGACAGTTAATCCCTCCTCAAGGCACCATCTTTCTTCAATTCGCAGAGCATTTCGCATGATTCTCGCCACTGTCCCCGGGAATTTCCCCTGGGACACTATGACAATGTCATCGGCAAACCGCTGCGTCTATATTCCCTGGTCATTTGATGTCATGAGGAGATTATCCACTACTAGACTCCATAGTAGTGGTGACAATACGCCTCCTTGAGGACACCCTTTTGTTGTCCTCATGGAGATCGTTTTGTTTTGCATTTGGTCATGAACTACTCTGCTACTTGCAGTTACAGCCCCGGGTTGAAATCGGGACTGCCGGCAAGGTAAGCAGTGCGCTAGATATTTATATAACACAAAATATATATTTAAATATGTACAATATATGATGGTAAATTCTAGACGAACGTTCTTAATAAATAAATAAATAATCTGATTGTACTTTAATTAACTTATCACTAGAGCTGAGGATGTTTGCGGTACGGCAGGACCGTATGTAGTGCATCCCCACCAGCGTATAAACACGATGCAGCGAAACACTTTAGTTAGTCGTGAACTGGCAACGTGATCGTGTGTTGTCTTGAGCTCTATTTAATAAGTATGACGGACGTGCCCAAGCCAAGAAAGCGCCCTTTGTATAACGACGTGAAGAAATTTATCCGAGACTTTCCCGATGTGTATTATAATGGAGCAAAAGTGGTTTGTAAATTATGCGATAAACAGTTACTTTGCTGGGACAAATACGACTGTAAAAGACATGTTGAAAGTGTACACCACAAAGACAAAAAAAATAATGTGCTGTCTAAAACGCAATTCATTTTCGATTTATTGACAATGCTACTCGTCTGCGATGTGCCAGTTCACCTGCTAGATAAAAAAGCCTTTCACGACTTTTGGAATAAATACAATTCCAACAAAAAGCTACCGTCACGGAGAACGTTACTCACCTATTTACCAATTGTGCGTGAGGACATTGAAAACAGAATGAAAGCAGTAGTAAATGATAAACAGTTATGGGTATGTGTCGACGAAACGACAGATCGAAAAAAACATTCTATTGTGAATATTATAGTGCGTGTACTAGATCCTGTCAAATCAACATTTCCCATTTTATTAGCCAGCAAAAGATTGGAAAAGTGCACTAGCGAAGTAATTACGAAGGTAGTGCTTGATATGCTACAAAAATTTCAAGTTTCAACTAATCAACTCCTGATGTTTATGAGCGATGGTGCTGCGACAATGCGTTCTGTAGGCCGTTCTCTTAAAGCAGATTGTGAGAGACTTTTGCATGTGACATGTAAAGTTCATGCTTTACACCTTGTGGCACAAACTATTCGGCAATGTTATCCAGAGGTGGATGCATTAATAGCAACCACAAAAAAAGTGTTTCTAAAATCTCCCAAACGAATTCGAGAGTTTCACAGTCGGTGCCCTGGTATTCCCGAACCATCAGAGCCAATCCTTACACGTTGGGGAAGTTGGTTAAAGGCATCATTTTATTATGCCAAGTATTTCCAACAAATAAAATCTGTGGTTCTACAATTCAATCCTGCCGAAGCTGTAGCCATTAAGGAAAGCCAGAGACTCTTTCAAAACCCTTGATGCAGATTTACAAACTATTTATAACAATCATATAGGATTGTTTAACGCAATCGAGAAATTTAAAAATACTGCATTATCGTTAGCGGAGTCACTGCAAATACTGGACGATGTACACTCCCAGCTATGCGCAGTAAATGACAACAAAAATGTTAATGTAATAGAAAAGTTCGAGAGTGTGATAAACAATGATTTTGATTTTACCAGATTAAAACAAATTAGTAATGGTGCAAGTGTAGATTCGGTTTCTATCTATAAAGATTATTTTAATTGTGCGTGTGTTACATCCGTAGATGTCGAGCGGTCTTTCTCAAAATATAAAAAAAATTATTCATCACGGCGTACATCGCTCACCGCTACAAATATGGAAACGTATCTAATGCTACAAACTTACTGCAAGTCTTATCCACTTGGCGCTATGCTATAATAATCGTAAATAAGGTAAGTGTGTTATTAAGTGATATAAATAGCGAATGCATGTAAAGCAATAAAATCACGCATGCATCACCGATCGAAACAAGGTCATTATATTCGTGCGTTTAACTGAATACTATCCTGGCACACCGCAAACATCCCCAGCTCTAGTCATGACTTACTATTATTTAAATTACAATAAACAAGCAAAAAATTCAATTAACAACAGAAGTGACATAAAAAAATATAGGCAGTATATACTATAACTTAATAATGTAACGGTCTACAATTTATCATCATATATTGTAACGAGCCAGCGAAAAAATTCATAATTGGAGTAGACTGTGAAATTGGGTTGATACTTTAGCCACTTCCTTATAATGACACATTACTTGATGCTTGACAGTTTCATTTGGTTTCATTGTAAAAAAAGGTTATGGCATTGAAATGATACTACAACAAAAAAGAAAACAAATAATTTATTTAGCATCGAAATCATAATCAAAATTTACATATAGCTACAGAAGTTGTTGAAAATGTTGTCCATTTACATCTAAACACAAACCATTTTTTAAATAAATTAAATTTTCTTAATAAGGGTTTTGAAAAATTTTACACAAACTTATAGTTTCAATGTCAAATAATAAATGTCATTATGAGGAAGTGGCTAAAGTACCAACCCAATTTCACAGCCTACTCCAATTATAAATTTTTTCGACGGCTCGTTACATATTTAAATATATATCTTGTGTTAGATAAATATCTGTGGTACTGGGAAATAATATAATACAGCAGTTTCAAAAGCTTTAATACTTAAGAGTAATAATCGATAATAATACACATGAAGAAATAAAAATGATATTGTTCCGATAATACAAAAATATTAGCAAAAGTTGTACACATGAATAAAGGATAATACGCGTTGCGATAAAAATTGAGACTGAACAACATAAGCAAGATGTATAATGCTAGGATTTTTACTCACAGGCTATCCGATAGATTATAGTCTTGTATCACATGGATATTAGGACGACTTTTTATATCACTTGGGAAATTAAAGTAATTTTTATATTTCTAAGATTGCAATATTTCTGCTCTAGATCGACACCATATGAGGGTTGTCTTTTATATCTTGCATATAGAGCTGGAATAAAACAGTAGATAGCTTTAAAGACTTTCAAAGTCATTTGCCACCTATGAAGAAGCCCAATCTATGACTGCAGTTTTCACATTAACTCCTTTAAGTACCGAAATAAGTGAAAATCACTGGGTGCAAGATCTGGACTTTAAGGTGGATGTTTCAGTTGTTTCCATATAAAAGACCTGATGACCTTGTATTAGTACAGAAACTACATTGTCCATGGAGCAAGATCGCGTAGGCCACGATACTTCTTTTTTATAGCACGCCGGAGTCTTTTCAACGCCTCACAATACGCGTTGGAATCGATTGTTGTACCTCTTGGCATAAGATCCACAAACAAAATCGCTTCCCTGTCCAAAAACACAGTTGCCATTATCTTTCTTGCTGAAAGTGTCGATTTGGTTTTCACTTTGGTTACCGATGATGTGTGTTGCTATTCTATTGACCGTTGCTTGGGTTCAGGGATCACATGAGACACTCAAATCTCATCTCTTGTAAAGATGTTGTCCAAAAATTCATCTCCTTCTCGATCGCATCGGCTCGAAAACGATAAAGCACAGTCCAATTTTTCTGTTTTGTGATCATCAGAGAACAGTCTTAAAAACACCGACAACACAATTTTCGATATTTCAGTTTCTCTGAAACAATGGTATATAAAATTGACCTTAAAAACTGTGGAAAATCAATTGATAACTTTGAAATCGTGAATCCTTTTGAACTTTGTTGGCAACTTCACTAACCAAATCAGAAATTAGAGAAAGTCGGCCAGGACACACATTAATCCATCAGCCCTAGAACATTCTCACCCACTTTCAAACTTTACTGTAACTGATAGCATTATCATCGTAAACTTCACAAATCTGACGGCGGTATCGTCTGTCTGTGTGCTGAGCTGTAGAAGTTTATAATGTTTAAGAAAATTGAAACGTTAAACTATCGTTTATAAATCTTGTTATAGTTAAGTTATTTGTTGTTCTATACCAATCAAAAAGGATGGGCTGGCTCAATTTTCATTTAAAATGCCAATCAATAAATTGGCAATATAGCGTCTGCAACTATCTGTGGTCTCGTCGACTACGAAATACATATAATTTTCACCTACTGTTTACTTAATTTTCATGATTGTTTCCTCAAACAATAGATTAACATACTTTTTTCTTGGAGTTGAGCAAGTAGGAACTGACAGTTTCATATACTTCTCTAAAAAAATTTTAAACGTTAAATTATCCAAATTTGGAAGATTTGCACTTACGAAGGCGTTACACAAATCATAATGGAAACTATACTGTTCTCTATTTTTACTTGTTCAAGTAAACGATTGATTCAGAGTAGCTTGTGATATTTCGTTTACGCAAATTAATTGAAACTTTTTGTCGCATAGAATCTACAATAATTAATTGCAAGTATTAAAATATGAAATTAAACCTAAACAAATATAAACTTACAATTTTACTGCAATACTTACAAAATACTCAAAATCTACACAAAATTCAGGATAATCTTTTATCCAGATCGACACATGTGAATGTGATTTCGACCTATAAAAAATAACAAGGTGAAATTACATGTACATATACTTTCGAGAACTAACTATACACAATTGGTGATATGACTGACTATAGGTCAATGTCATTGCTCGTAGATTCACTGGAACTGCCCCGACTTGATAAGCACAAATCTGGGAATTCCAGCTCTACGGAAATGCTCATGCGGACTGTTAGTGTAATTTTTATATATTATGAATAAATGGTTTTGTATATTTTGACGGTGCACTTTAGAAATAAATTATAAAATTACGAAAAATACGCAATTTTACATGAAATATGCTCAAAGCAGTATTTCTATGCAAGATATGCAAAGAAAAAGTAGTCGCAAATGCTTTCTTTTTACGTGATCCGTATAGATCTGTAAGAATTTTGGTAAACATATCATAAATAAAAAATATCCATTTTCATATAATCCCAGCTTTAAAAATGACATTTATATTTTTTAGAGTGAAGACTAACTTTTAATTTTATTTCTATTTTAAATAATGGATCTTCATCAAGTAAAAGTCAATTCGAACAAGTAATATCTATAATTATATTAAGTTGTTGATGTGAGATTGTTGTTCGTTTACTTTTTATTAGATGAAGGCTGTTGTTTTTATAAAAATTGGATTTGCTAAATATGAATTTTATAATTACCACATAATAATTATATAATTCTCTCATTTTAAACTACCATTAATCACTGAATTCTTGAATTTAAATAATATTCTAAATATACCATCATTGTAATTATCTCATCTCTTGTAAAGATGTTGTCCAAAAATTCATCTCCTTCTCGATCGCATCGGCTCGAAAACGATAAAGCACAGTCCAATTTTTCTGTTTTGTGATCATCAGAGAACAGTCTTAAAAACACCGACAACACAATTTTCGATATTTCAGTTTCTCCGAAACAATGGTATATAAAATTGACCTTAAAAACTGTGGAAAATCAATTGATAACTTTGAAATCGTGAATCCTTTTGAACTTTGTTGGCAACTTCACTAACCAAATCAGAAATTAGAGAAAGTCGGCCAGGACACACATTAATCCATCAGCCCTAGAACATTCTCACCCACTTTCAAACTTTACTGTAACTGATAGCATTATCATCGTAAACTTCACAAATCTGACGGCGGTATCGTCTGTCTGTGTGCTGAGCTGTAGAAGTTTATAATGTTTAAGAAAATTGAAACGCCCTCTACGGACAGATACGATCTGTAATTCGTTTCTTGAGTGGAATAAATTTGACAGCAGCGGAAACATTGTTAAAAGTCAACAAATAGAAAAACGTGTGTGTTTTATATTCGTGTCATTATATTATTATAAAATTACAGATATTTTAAACTTTTTTACTATAGTAATAAAAACTTAATTACAATGATGGTATATTTAGAATATTATTTAAATTCAAGAATTCAGTGATTAATGGTAGTTTAAAATGAGAGAATTATATAATTATTATGTGTTAATTATAAAATTCATATTTAGCAAATCCAATTTTTATAAAAACAACAGCCTTCATCTAATAAAAAGTAAACGAACAACAATCTCACATCAACAACTTAATGTAATTATAGATAATACTTGTTCGAATTGACTTTTACTTGATGAAGATCCATTATTTAAAATAGAAATAAAATTAAAAGTTAGTCTTCACTCTAAAAAATATAAATGTTATTTTTAAAGCTGGGATTATATGAAAATGGATATTTTTTATTTATGATATGTTTACCAAAATTCTTACAGATCTATACGGATCACGTAAAAAGAAAGCATTTGCGACTACTTTTTCTTTGCATATCTTGCATAGAAATACTGCTTTGAGCATATTTCATGTAAAATTGCGTATTTTTCGTAATTTTATAATTTATTTCTAAAGTGCACCGTCAAAATATACAAAACCATTTATTCATAATATATAAAAATTACACTAACAGTCCGCATGAGCATTTCCGTAGAGCTGGAATTCCCAGATTTGTGCTTATCAAGTCGGGGCAGTTCCAGTGAATCTACGAGCAATGACATTGACCTATAGTCAGTCATATCACCAATTGTGTATAGTTAGTTCTCGAAAGTATATGTACATGTAATTTCACCTTGTTATTTTTTATAGGTCGAAATCACATTCACATGTGTCGATCTGGATAAAAGATTATCCTGAATTTTGTGTAGATTTTGAGTGTTTTGTAAGTATTGCAGTAAAATTGTAAGTTTATATTTGTTTAGGTTTAATTTCATATTTTAATACTTGCAATTAATTATTGTAGATTCTATGCGACAAAAAGTTTCGATTAATTTGCGTAAACGAAATATCACAAGCTACTCTGAATCAATCGTTTACTTGAACAAGTAAAAATAGAGAACAGTATAGTTTCCATTATGATTTGTGTAACGCCTTCGTAAGTGCAAATCTTCCAAATTTGGATAATTTAACGTTTAAATTTTTTTTAGAGAAGTATATGAAACTGTCTGTTCCTACTTGCTCAACTCCAAGAAAAAAGTATGTTAATCTATTGTTTGAGGAAACAATCATGAAAATTAAGTAAACAGTAGGTGAAAATTATATGTATTTCGTAGTCGACGAGACCACAGATAGTTGCAGACGCTATATTGCCAATTTATTGATTGGCATTTTAAATGAAAATTGAGCCAGCCCATCCTTTTTGATTGGTATAGAACAACAAATAACTTAACTATAACAAGATTTATAAACGATAGTTTAACGAGGTTTTATTAGTCGAATGCCGTTTCAAGTGACAAGGTATTACTGATGTAAAGCACTGAATGACACTAAATCTTCGGTATCACTAAATCGGGTATCTTGAATTCCTCAAGAACTGTGGGAAACACGCAAGAATGTGGAAGAGTAAATTCTACAGGACATATCCCTACAGAGCTCAATAAATCCAAAATAATTGCAGTCTTGAAGCCGAAAAAACCCAAGAATTTTTCGGAAAGCTTTCGTCCGATAGCTTTATTAAGCTCATGTTATAAGCTTCTGGAAAGATTGCTATTAAACCGACTTAGCACATTGATATTGAAGCATGTTCCCGTTGAACAGGCTAGTTTCAGATCCAACCGTAGTTGTGCAGACCAGGTGCTCAGCTTAACAACGCACATTGAGGCAGGGTTTCAGAAGCGGCGGAAGACAAATGTGGTGTATGTTGACCTGACGGCGGCATATGATACAGTCTGGGGAGAAGGCCTTCTCTGCAAATTTCTCAACGTAGTACCATGCAGCCGGGTAGCATCTTTATTAAACAACATGCTTTGCGACAGGCCCTCCCAAATAATCACAGGAGAGAGCAAGAGTAAAATGAGATATCTTAATAACGGATTGCCTCAAGGATCGGTACTTGCACTTGCGCGTCCTGTGTAATCTGTATATTTCTGACATGTCACACACGAAGTCAAAAAGTTTGGATATGCCGATGACCGGGCTCTTACATGCAGGAGTAAAACCACAGAGGGAACTAATAGTATACTTTCAGAGGATATCCGTGCTGGGAAAGTACTTCGCCGACTGGAGACCAATCCCGAATATGAATTAAACAGAAGTGTCGTGTTTCAACAAGCACGTTTAAAGCCGCAAGTGTATTTCAATAACAACTTACTACATTATAATCCTTACCAAAATATCTTGGCGTAACAATGAATCGTACATTCTCATCTAAAAAACATCTAGAAAACACCGCAAGTAAAGTAAACACCTGAAATAACATAATCTACAAACTCTGCGGTATCTGCTTGGGGTGCGAACGCATCCATCTTTAGACCGTGGGTTATTTACTCGGTAGCTGAATACTGCGCCCAGTCTTGCTAAACAGCTGTCACGCAAAGAAGATCGATATCAAACTCAACGAGACCATGAGAATAATTGGCGGTTGTTTAAAAAGCACACCTATACACTGGCTGCCGGTTCTAAGCCATATTACACGTCCCAGCATCTAGAGACAGGAAAGTCTGGTAAGAGAATATAATAAAATAATATCGAATCCCCATCTTCCAGTACACAATGATTTGCCTGATGCTAGCCTGTAGAGACGGCAGTCGAGATCTCCTCTACTACTGCTAGCAGAACGACTTATAGCAGAAGATTTCAACCCAAATGATGGAGAGAGTATTGGGCAGCGTTGAAACCCACTCAAGCGACCCATATCATTGATCCAGCCTTACCTTTACCAGGAATGGAGCTGCCTCGCCTAGAGTCGACGACTCACTAGAATAAGAACGTCCAATGGAATTCGTCGTGACTCATTCTATAAATGGTGATACACCAACTTGCGAATGCGGAGAACCTCGCCAGACTATTCACCATATTACATCTGAGTGCTCCCATACTGCATATGGAGGTGAGATGAATGACTTCTTTGAAGCAACTGCCTCTGCGTTAGACTGGATCAATGGCCTCGATTTTAAAATTTAACTTTTAGATATATAATCCATCTTAGCCGTACGCTAAATATATAAATAATTACTGATGTTATCGGATGCTGCGACATATATGGTGAAGTCAGTATATAATTTGAAGATCTTTTAGCCGCATCTGATGCTAACAGAGTAACAGAGGAAATACGTTATACATTTTCACATATTAATTCATTGATCAATTTGCCAAAAAAAATGTATTTATTAAAGCACCGCTGAGGGTGAAGATAAGTTATCCGGTGTAACACTGTCACTACAACCCATAATAACAAGATAGGGCACGTGGGTTAATGCCGCTGTATTTTATGCAGATACCTTTGAACAGATAAGAGAATTCATTCTCTCTTCTTCAACAATTGCAGATTGCAAAGATATACTAAATAAACCGCAAATGCACCAAGAGTTAACTTTTATCAAAGCAAACTATGCATTTATTATTAGTAAACCACTATGAAACTTGAAACTCAAGATGTTGAACTCAGTTAATCGATAGAATTAATTCAAAGTTTCAAGAATAAAATGTATAATGTTTGAGGTATTATAGGATAGCGATTCAAAATTAAATTAACACAAGTTCTACAGAAAAACGAGGGCTTTAATCAGCTTAAAAGGATAACCAGTGTGTTGCAAGGAAAATACGATGAAACTATTGAGATGAGTCCATCAATTATCTGCAAATATAGGTATGCGCCAATTACATCAGTTGACGTTAAGCGAAGCTTTTCAGCATACAAGCTATTAGTGACGGATCACAGATCATTTTTACTTGAGAATTTAGAAAAGCATTTAATTGGAAATGTTTACAATACCATACAGAGGAACATGTAAATACAAAGAGTTACATTGTTTAGTTTACTTATTCTTATTATTATACAAGTATTTTGTAAAATTTCGAATAAAATAATGATATAGTACATAATTGTGGCATCTCTAAATTTATATTGATATTATTTAATATTTTGACAATAATTTAGTTATTTAATTATCTTTCATTGTTTCGACCTTTGCTTGATGTAAATCCATATCTCAAATAAATAAATAAAACACACATAAGATGTTTTAGATTTACACTTTATAATAAGATAATGACAGCTGTTTCGCTAACACAGTAGCTTCTTCAAATTCAACTTAAGACTAAAGATACATACAATAGACAGCTTTAAATCAGGTAGTTGACCCAAGTTAAAATTCTAGGAACTATTACATTTATATTTATTGCTTTTTGAAAACTATGCTATGTCCTACTTGTGTGAGGTTTAAGTTTAATAATATAACATAAGCAACTAAGAAACAATATTTCAATGGGTGAACAGATTTAACAGTGGGGATGAATTCAAGTTTAATTTATCGTTTAGTAACATATCTGAGTTTTTGAGTTTATTAATTTCTAAAAACTCTAAACAATTTAGTTTTCTACCTTTATTTTCTACATGTATAATATCGAATTGTAAATTGAATTCATGTTCATTCTCTATTAAATCAACCTACTCTAATCATTTAATAGAGTTAGCGATCCTAAGTGACGAATTTTTGACGATATTTTACGGATTTTGTAATAAATTTCGGAATCACTGACAATGGACATACAATCAGTATGACCGTCAATCCAACTCGCCATTGTTTTACAATGCCGTTCTCGACATTCTTTCATATCATGTGTGAGAAAGTAACTTAAACAATGCTCTAGATCTAAATAAATGAAAACTAAAAATGTGTGCGTAAGTTATTGAAACTGAACGAAATTCAATGCACACTTACGTCGAAATAATTGGTAGAAATAGATTCAATCAAACGATATTGAACAGGATCTATCACAAAAATTACGATGTAATTAACAGCTAAAACTATGAAAACAAGAAACTTACTCACAGCACTTTATTTATCTCACGAAATATAAACTAATAAATAAAATTCATTATAAAAACCCCGCTTCTATCTACGCTCATGAAAACACTTTAAAAAGTACTATATTTTCGGAATACAATAGCTGGCTTGTCCATTGTTATCGCGGCGAGACCAGGTGTCCGAGTAAATCAAACAAATACTTCATTGAATTACGCCGGGATGTACTGAGCGACGTTATACACAATTCCAATTGCCGATTGCGTTTTATGGAAATTGCGTCCGTTCTCTAGTTATTATTAACGAAAAAAGAAAAGAAATTTAGTAATTATAAACCCTTAACCTCCTAAATTATACCCACCTTTGTGAGTGAAATACTCAAATGTTTTAATTTAAGAGATTCAATAGAATTAAAAACCAAACACTCCAAAACTATACGTGTGCTGTTCATTAATAAATTTGTATTAAACTTTCTATTAATAATTTAAGTCTTTAAGTTAAGAAATCAGATATTTTAAGTTAAACCCAAAATGACTTCTGAATATACCAATAAACAATAAAAGAATTATTAACAATTTGTCTATTGTTGTATTATTTCTTTACGTTTACTTTGAACGCTAGGCCTAGTTACGTAGAACCGAAAGGATAGCCCTATAATACTCAAACGTCATACAGACTTCAATTAAAAATATTCTTGACTAACTGCCAACACAATCCTTTATTTTATATTAATTATATAGAGCCAAAACTCGCAGCAATAAGTACATGTTCTGTATTTAGTTTACAAAACCTGTTGGAAATAAAGGAATTATTATTATTAGCTTTATGATATTTTTGAAGCATGTATGGTTTAAAGTGGAAAGTGTTTATTCTCCTAGGGCTTTGATCACACTTTACTCCTTTCCCGCTTTGACGTGCCTTCGCTTTCCTTTAGATGTTTTGTGGTCAGCCTCAACTTTCTTCATAGACTTATAATAATAGGTAAAGGTAACAAAGTATAAAAGGGTATATCAATATTAATATACGAGGAAACCCGGTTGCAGGCGCGGCTCGTGATGACGTATTTGGTGGTGCATATACAATAATGCGAGTGCTTCGTTTATTCTCGTGTACTAACTGTAGCGTTCTTAATATACACCGAAAACACACGAGGCACTCGTATCATTGTACGTGCACCTCCAAATACGTCATCACGAGCCGCGCCTGCCTGGTTGTATTTGCTACCCAGACAGGAGACTTGATCGACTCACTGATTCGAAATAAGTGGTAAATTATGAAATACGAGTAAGGAATTGTGGAATAACAAAATTAAACACAGATAATATCATTAGACACTCATATTCTATGTGAAAAAGCGTTTGCTCTCGAATAGTGTTACACTTCGTATATATATGAATGTTTTAATTCTATAAACTATATTTCCTTAAATACTTCGAAATTTAAAATATGAATTCAAACTTAGGTATTTTCTGTGTATATTTCGTATTTGCAAATAGAAAGTCTTTCTTTTGTTATTGCACTAGCCGATCGATCCTTCGACATCTACTTGACTGAGACGGTCACCTAACGATCATCTAATGTTTGGTTACAATTCCTACAATATATTTCGTTTTTAAACTCAAGTTATCTATTTAATTGCGTACGTCTTCATAATTATATCATGTCGCATATCATTTTAAAGCTTCTTTCACAAGGAATATTTTAATCATATTTGCTTCATGGATATCACAACTTTTAGCTCGCGATTTTAATTAATTCATTATTCTAGACATTACTCACTTCGATATGACCCCTCTCCTCTTTGGGCTATAAAGCAAAACCTTTTCTAACCACCAGTATTTTCTTACACCGATCTCATCCTTCTTCTGTTACCAACTTTTGTAAGATACACATACGCTCAAACTCGATACGTGCTGTTCCAGCACCCAAGTGCCGTCCGGCCTTGCTTTCATATGTCCGATCGCGACATGCTCGCAACACAAAGGTAATCTGTATTATTCGACATACATCATTCCTTTATTTAATTTACGCCATAATTTAACTTTCTTTCCGCCTATTTTTGCATCTTAATTTCTTTAAATACTTAATTCGTCTTTCCTTCTTGTACACTGCTACTTTACTTTAATTACTTTATGATGATACGAAACTTTTCTTACGCATGTGCTTTCCTAATGACTGTGTTACACTTCAATCGGATCTAGATGCCTTCCACTCGTGGTCTATTAGAAACCTCATGCCCTTTAACACTAAAATATGTAAAGTCAAATCATTTACTAGAAAGAAGAATGGGCCTTCGGTAGCACAATACTTATAGGATTGTTTCAGTCTTTACTTGATGAAATTCCATTATAAATATTATCGGGATAAAATAAAACAAATTTTAATAAATTTCACTGTTTTTTACTTTACACAGTAACGATCCGATATAACACAAATTAGCGGCTTATCACAGTCTTATACATAGATTAATCAATACTCCGTTGAACCAAACAGATTTCGAAAAAAGAGTTAAATTTAGTTAAACAAATAGCTATCAACAATGGATATAAGAGTAATATAATAAATAACATTTTAAATAAAAAACTCCTTACAAAAGCTATATCACAAGTTTACCCAATATTAAATAATAATAATACCCAAAATTTTAAAATGATCACGTTTATAGGCTCTTCAAGCACAAAAATTTGTAAATATTTAAGAAAGTTAGAAATTAATACAGCGTATAGAACTAAAAACAATTTATCAAAATTTATAAAAAACAATAAAGGTTTAACAAATAACAATAAAAAGTCAGGAGTCTATGAGTAAACTTGCGGTAGTTGCCCGATGACGTATATCGGACAGACAGGCAGATCGTTTGAAATACGCATCAAAGAAGTTTTTTATTGCTTTAGAAATAATAATAGTGACTATTCACACGCGTCTCATATTAATTAATTAATTTAACAAACCACAATTTTAACAGAGAATTTAAAATATTACACATAGAAAATAAGGACAAAAAGCTTAATTTATTAGAGTCTCTTGAAATTAATAAATTAAAGCAAACTGACAAGATCCTCAATGATCAATTAGAAATTAATAATTCACTCTTACTTAATTTATTTATTTGATATTCAGACAGTCATATATTTTATTTTTCCATAGAGCTTCTCTACCTCCCTTTAACATAATGTAGACTTTCAGTTTTATCACTTTAGGAACAGTATTGTATAAACCGTAGTTCAATATTTTTGTGAAAGTTTTGTTCCTAGACATTTAAGTAATAAAAAGTACCCATTCCATCACTATTCAAAACCAAACATGTGTTTGTTACGGTACATTTGTGTAAAGATATATCCATAAGTTAGTTATATATCTGACGAAGCTCAGGTTGGAGCGGAACGATCGTTACTGTGTAAAGTAAAAAATAGTGAAATTCATTAAAATTTGTTTTATTTTATCCCGATAATAGCACAATACTTGTTGAATAATGCTCCTCTTGAGAGAGGGCAGTCGCTTTGGGATTTGATAATTACTCTGGACTGCGAACTGAGGTACCACCTACACATAGACGATATCCTATGTAGAGTAAATAAGATCTGTGGTTTTATCAAGCGTCAGACACGGGATTTTAGAAATATTATGGCTATTATAAAATTGTACTAGTCACTGGTGCGGCTAATCCTGGAATATTGTTGCATTGTATGGAACCCATATACCGCTCGCATTGAGAGAATTCAACGCAACATAATTTACGTACTCTATAAGCTAAATATAGACAAAAATTCTTATAATTACTTACAATTGGGCTCTGAATCGCTAGAATCAGGGCGGAGAAAGGCATACCTCAAGTTTGAATTCCGGTTGTTCAACGGTTACATAGGATGTTCGGAGTTGCTATTCCTGTTCCATGTAAAAGTACCAGCAGTGGATACAATAAATAACGACCTTTTTTCACTGCGCTGCCATCGGACGACATATGGACTCAGAAATCCGATAGATTCGATTATAAGGGAACTAAATGGCTTGCCCTTTGATGTGGATGTGTTTCATTGCATGAAAACTGTATTCTTTATGTATGTGAATGGTATGGACTTTGATATAAATTAGAGTTTCTTTTATGTAGTAAATCTTAAATTATATGTGGGGCTATTTGTATATTTATATATTGTAGATATAGTTTGGGATTTGATGTCCTATAATGTCTGACGTTTAAATAAATAAGTACTTAGGTGTGCTTCTTTTCTTCTAACTCGTACATATTTCACCTTGCTTGATCATCCGCATTGTAAATTCAATAGAGCATAATAACCGAATTATTACGTTAGACATGGTGTAATTTTGAAATAATAGTGTTAACATTGGACATGTTAGAGCTTCATACAATAATTTATGAAAGGGAAAGGTAAATCTATGACATTATTTTTAATATAATCATAACAGTCTTCTCAACTCACTTGTATATACAATATATACATGCTTAGACGAGAGTGGATTTGTCGAAATCATCTTATGCATCTTATTGTTTGATCGGTTATGAAAGATCGAATGCAGGCTATTGTTAAGACCACACCTGAATCAAGCTGTGCGAAAATAATGCAAAAATATGTTTCTATCGAACTATTATTGTAACAAGATACATTAATACTAATCGACCGTGGTGAGCCGTTTACAAAAAAAGATGACTAGGCATATTATTGCCGCTATACAAACTCTTTGTGCTGCAGTAAATATAATCTACTTTAATAACCTAATTATAAAGCTATCCAATGTGAATTCGTGCTGTTTAAAAAGATAAAATTTTATACATGTATTCAGTTTTATTATTTATTATACGCTAATTTTACAGCATTTAACAAGATTATCGAATACTGTATCTACATTACAACGTGTTAATCATTTCTGGTTTTCCTATGTAGATACAGTAATTATGTTATCATCGCAGTCGGTATGTCCGTTGTGTAATTTGCAATATTATTCGGCACTTATCACGTAAACGCAGTTACATATCCTTATCTCTCTTAACATCAGAGATGATTAAAGAAGATTGAGGATTTAAATGACAAATGATATGTTCAATTGCATATAATGAAATCGATATAATATATTGTAGGGAAGAAGTATCCTATAATTGACGTTTCCTACCGTGACAACCAACATATTCTATGATGCATGTGGTACTTTTCTTAATTGAATGAGGGGTAATGTTAAATACGAGAAACGAAAACTATGTAGTAATTTAGTATTGAATGTACGAGGGCTATTCGTAAAGTTCCGTTTGGTTATTAAAAATAAACAGAAACACATGAAGAGGTTCTATAAGTGTGTGGCATTATGTAATACTTTAATTGTACAAACTCAAAAATGAACGTCAAATCGCTGTCACAATACACTAACATCAGAACCACATAGTTATCAAATGAAAAGTTCGTAAAGTCACACCTATCCCGGAATGTGTGGATGCATTACGCGCTTATTGGAGATTGTCAACAGACAGTATCCTGGACAGACACGATCCTTCACTTCCATTCTTCTTGTATATATAGTTAGTATAATGAATAGAGACCGGACGCGTCGGGTCGAAATTACGATTGACCATACAAATAGTTTATAAAATCTCTAAGTACAACACGCAGTTATTGAATAGCACTATTCATTCGGTTAACCGAACATTTGGTTTTTGTCGTTGAACTGTGACGCAATTACCTCGATATAACAGTTAAATTCCTTTCTTCATGGGCATAGATAGCGTGAGAAATTTAAAAAAAATATTTTATTTATTAGTTTATTATTCGTAAGATAAATAAAGTACGGTGACTTAGTTTCTTTTTTGCATGGCTTTAACTGTTAATTACATAGGTACTTCGTAATTTTTGTGATAGATCCTGTTTAATATCGTTCCACCGAATCTACTTCTCCCAATTATTTCGATGTAAGTATCCGGCGAATTTCATTAAGTTTCAATTCCTTACGCATACACTTTTAATTTTAATTTACATCTAGAACATTGTTTAAGTTACTTTTTCAGATATGATATGAACGAACGTCGAGAATGGCATCGTGAAACATTGGCGAGTTGGATTAAGGGTCATACTGGTTGAATGTCCATTGCCAGTGATTTCAAAATTTATTGCAAAGTTAAATATCGTTAAAAAAATTCCAAGAAATCCACGTAAAACGTCACTGAGTATCGTAAATACATACACAGAAATTAGACCGGTGGAATCTGACAATTTTAACGAAAAAATCTGTGAAAATGTAATGGCGGAAAATATTCCATTAAATAAACTTAACAGTCCCATCTTCAAAACATTTCTTCAAAAATATACTGGTCGAAATGTTCCTGATGAATCAATCTTATGCAAATATTATATTTCTAGGTGCCACACGAAAGTGGTAGAACTTATTAGAAGCCATCTTTCAAAACAATACCTATGCTAACGAAATTGTCGATTTATTACGACGATGTGTGGTAAATGTTGTAGCTGGTGTATTACACCCAACTATTCCATATAACGCATATGTAATAGCAACAAAAGTTATAAATACAGTTGATGCGGAAACAGTAGCTAAAACCATTTATGAGTATATGCACCATGTGCTTCATTCGGACGACAGGTACAAAGAAAAAATAATTGTATTTTTTTAAAACAGGCAGACTATTAAAGGAAACATATCCCAATAAGCTGCATATTACTTGTGTAGCACATGCTCTCAACATAACCTGTGAATATATCAGAGACACCTTTCCGGAAGTTGAAAGACGCTTTTAAAAAACTTTTCAGAAAAGCACCATTGAGAGTATATCTTTACAGGGAAAAACTTCCATCTTTGTCACTGCCTCCCTCTCCAGCAATATCTAAATGTGGAACATGATTGGAAGCTACTAGTTTTTATACAGAGAATTTCGATAGTTTACAATATTTCATTACATTTTTAAATGACGATGTTCGAAGTATTTCTGAGTGCAAGGAACTAATACAAATTCCAAATTTAAAAAATCAGATGTGCTTTCTTCAAGAACACTTTGGAAATATGCCAAAACTAATAACTTATTTTGAAAATAAAAATATGAAACTAAATGATGGACTAACCACAATATATGTGGCTATTAACAATTTGAAAAATATTTCAAGCGACTTCAAATGTGGCCTTCGGCAAAAGTTAGACGCAGTTTTTAATAGAAATCCATATTTAATAGCATTGCGGCAATTGTGTATGGGGATACCTCAAAATCTAAGTGCTGAAATACGCTGAAATGAAAGAATATTTCTAGTATGCATCTATAACCAGTTGCGATGTAGAAAGGACGTTCTATCTACGTAGATGTATTTCATTCAAAGAAAACAAATTTTTTAGAAGAGAATCTTTACATGCAAGGTCGCCTAATGTGCTGCGTTAATTTCTATATTTTGACAAATTAAGTACCAGTATGCAGAAACGCTACGTCCGCTTCGCCGAAGTGAAGGGTCATATCTGTCCAGGATACTGTGTGTTGACAAGCTCCAATAAAGGCGAAATACATCCACACCTTCTGGGACAGCTGTGACTTTTTCACGAATTTTTCACTATCCTAGCAATCAGGAAGGTGGCGTCGCGACATGTTTCTGCATACTAGTACAAATTTAGTTTGTCGAAATGTAGACATTAATGCAGCACATTAATAATTAATACTCATTTGCTTTCATTTACACTAAGTTCGTTATACTAAAGTTCATTTATAATCAAATGTTTCTGAGCCTCTAACTACATAGAACAGTTTTAATTTAATTTTTAATTACTCTATAACTTGAAAACAAATAAATATCGGATAACAACATTTGGGTTTTTAAACATTATTTTCACTCCTGGAGTTTCGTCTGTTCCTCTCGACTTAGCCAGTATAAGAAAAGGAAGCAAATGAAGAATACAATTTCTAAATAACCGACATTTGGAATCGTATGATGTATAAAAAACAAATAAATCAAAGTACCGCACCGCTTGAGGTTTAACGGCAAAATTAAAACCAAAATAAATTAGCTGTCGTATAATAAGAACTATAACTAAAGGCTTAATGAAATTAGTTAAGAAGCAATTATATATAAAAGGAAAAAGATAAATACAAAGTGCCAAGGAAAAAACACTAGAAAAAACAAGAAAGAAAAACTCGAATGGAGCTCGATTGATACACGTAAGGGAATAACGGATAATACGGTATTAATTTCGTTATTTCTCAGCATGTGACCTATTCCACGCTGAGAATTTACGAAATTGATACGCTATACACCACAGAGAAGAAATTTATTAGTTTTTCAAAAATACGTAAGATAAAAGTGGTTTGGAAACAATGTGATACCGTATGACTCTTATGATCGCACGTATTTTTATAGATAATATTTAAATCGACAAACAACTATACAGAACGTAAGAATACGGTAGCTATCCATTCCAGTGTTCAGTGAAAACAAATTATAAATATATAGATTTAAATTTATGATTAATTATTAATTCATAGAACTCTACCGTTTGTGAATTAAGCCACGAAACACTGTTTCATAGCAGACCTCAGTGTTTATTGTGGTCCCTCGCACCATGAAGTCTACAAGATAGTGACTATGTCATTTCTCGCAGAAAAAGTTCAACGGTAATTTAAAGGCTTCTTTGCAGGCGAGTTGGAGGTACCCCACTACATTGATTGTCTTTTCGTCTTACAACAGCACGCAATTCACAGTCGGCGGAATTTTAAATTGCAGCAGCCATTTTAAACGACTAAAATAGCACGAAATTTTGTCCGAACGATATTCTCACTAGCAATGCCATACTCACACTGAACCAGACTACATCGTAGCGCTGCGATCCCGCCGATGTCCCCACTCTTCTGCTCACTAGGCCGAAACGGAACTTACTTTACGAATCGCCTCGGTATATATTTATAAACGATTGCGAGAATATTACAAAATCCACCCCAGCGCATTTACGGTCCAGGGTAACTGAAACTCATTTTCATTATCGTTAGCTGATCGCATTATTACACTTGGGAATGCTATAAAGGTACATACTTTCTGTTAAGGACACAAGTGCCACAGGCACAAATAATTATTGTATATATTACTTTAAATATTTATGTTATTTTATATCTTTTATTTTTTAAGTAATTAAGTAATAATTAAATATATTCAAGCATAAATTATAGGCTAATCATATTTTTAGTATTCTATTGTATGTTAAAATTTGTTTCTATCTGTATATAGGTACATTCGTTCGTTCATTTTAGTATTTCAATTTATTCACAACTTTAGGAATTTTAGGTAATAAACTAACCATTGACAGTCAACGTTTAAAAACGTTCCAAAATTTCATAAATTTCCATCCTTTGTATGAAAAACGTTTGGTTGTATAGTTTATTGCCTAATACTTAAATAATTGCATTAAAAAAAAATCTAGTAAACCTTTTACTGTAGCAATTATTCTCTTTCTTTATATCTAGGTCGCAGAGCATACAGAAGCGTCATTCTCTTTTTCCGCGCAGTACAAAATTTTATACACATGTGCGAAATTCACCATATTCTTGTAGGTATTTCTCCCAATCATAGATCTCAATCTGTTCACAGCCATATTGTGTTGGAAAAATATATTTTCATATTATGAGAGTTGTAAAATTCAATGCAGCATGTTCTAAGTTTCCCATTACATATTTAATTAAATTATTTATTAGACTAAGGATTTTTTGTAGTATCAAATTTCTAAATAGAGAATTAAAAACAAATAAAAGTAAATGTAAAATTAGAAAATTGCCCATATTATATCATTAAAGCCAACATATTTAATTGTATAATTAATAAACAGCATCACCTTTTACCATCATATTTATTTATCTGTATGGCTGTCAAATTGAGATATTCTCTTTTGAAAATCTGACGAACTTATTACCAGAGACCGGACACATCGGATTGAAATGACGTCGTTATTACGACGAACGATATAAATAATCTACACATCTGTAAGTACATCACGCAGTTATTGATTGCACTATTGATCTGGCTAGCGCGCACATATGTTTTTCATCGAAAATTGCGCCGTTTCTTGTTGGATATTTACAGTTATATTTCTGTTTTCATGGGCGTAGATAGAAATGTGTGGAGCTTTAATAATTTAGTCTATTTAGATTATATGTCGTAAGATAAATAAAGTGCTATGAGTTAGTTTCTTGTTTTCATAGTTTTAACTGTTAATTACATCGTAATTTTTGTGATAGATCCTGTTTAATATCGTTTGATTGAATCTACTTCTCCCAATTATTTCGACGTAAGTGTGTATTGAATTTCGTTCAGTTTCAATAACTTACGCATACATTTTTAGTTTTAATTTATTTAGATCTAGAGCATTGTTTAAGTTACTTTTTCAGATATGATATGGAAAAACGTCGAGAACGGCATCGTAAAACAATGGCGAGTTGGATTGATGGTCATACCGATTGTATGTCCATTGTCAGTAATTACGAAATCTATTGCAACATCTGTAAAATATCGTTAAAAAATTCCATGAAATCGCACATGCAAAGTCACTTAGCATCGCAAACACATGCACAGAAATTGGAACCGTTGGAATCTGACAATTTTAACAAAGAACTATGTGAAACTGGTAGCTAATAGTCCATTAAATAAACTTAACAATCCCACTTTAAAAATATTTCTCCAAAAATATACTGGTCGAAATGTTCCTGATGAATCCACCTTACGCAAATATTATGTTCTAAGTACTATACGAAAGCAGTAGAACGCATTAGAAGCAATCTTTCAAGTCAGTACCTCTGGATAAGTACCGACGAAACTGTGGATGTATTAGGACGCTGTGTGGTAAATGTTGTAGCTGGTGTACTACATTGAACTATTCCATATAACGCATATGTAATAGCAACAAAAGTTATAAATACAGTTGATGCGGAAACAGTTGTGTTGGGGTTTAATGAATGCTGGTTCTTGTTTCATTTCAATAAGCACACTTTGTAGCCTTTTAACTATTTACTTAACTCAAGAGTAAATTTGGATATATATATATATATATATATATATATATGTATATATATATATATATATATATAAAAATGTGTGAAAGTCGTATCCACCCTGGAATGTGCAGACGCCAGCGTTTCATGGTTTTACCAATCATCGGTGCACCTACATCCAGAAATAGACACGACTTTCATTTCTATACTGCGTGTATATATACTAATTATGATAAACGTAATGTTAATGAGAATTAATAATCATTAAATTCTCACATTACTGCCAATGCCGTTCTAATTCGTTGCATTGATTTCTACACCTGACAAAATCACATTTGCCTAAGAATGTAGCTGCAACGCGTCGCGGCGCCAACTGACCGGGTTGTACGGGAAAATGAAAAAATGTGTGAAAGTCGTATCCACCCTGGAATGTGCAGACGCCAGCGTTTCATGGTTTTACCAATCATCGGTGCACCTACATCCAGAAATAGACACGACTTTCATTTCTATACTACGTGTATATATACTAATTATGATAAACGTAATGTTAATGAGAATTAATAATCATTAAATTCTCACATTACTGCCAATGCCGTTCTAATTCGTTGCATTGATTTCTACACCTGACAAAATCACATTTGCCTAAGAATGTAGCTGCAACGCGTCGCGGCGCCAGCTGACCGGGTTGTACGGGAAAATGAAAAAATGTGTGAATGATTATTAATTCTCATTAACATTACGTTTATCATAATTAGTATATATACACGCAGTATAGAAATGAAAGTCGTGTCTATTTCTGGATGTAGGTGCACCGATGATTGGTAAAACCATGAAACGCTGGCGTCTGCACATTCCAGGGTGGATACGACTTTCAAACATTTTTTCATTTTCCCGTACAACCCGGTCAGTTGGCGCCGCGACGCGTTGCAGCTACATTCTTAGGCAAATGTGATTTTGTCAGGTGTAGAAATCAATGCAACGAATTAGAACGGCATTGGCAGTAATGTGAGAATTTAATGATTATTAATTCTCATTAACATTACGTTTATCATAATTAGTATATATACACGCAGTATAGAAATGAAAGTCGTGTCTATTTCTGGATGTAGGTGCACCGATGATTGGTAAAACCATGAAACGCTGGCGTCTGCACATTCCAGGGTGGATACAACTTTCACACATTTTTTCATTTTCCCGTACAACCCGGTCAGTTGGCGCCACGACGCGTTGCAGCTACATTCTTAGGCAAATGTGATTTTGTCAGGTGTAGAAATCAATGCAACGAATTAGAACGGCATTGGCAGTAATGTGAGAATTTAATGATTATTAATTCTCATTAACATTACGTTTATCATATATATATATATATATATATATATATATATATATATAATGATACAAGACGTTGAAGCTGTATATAAAATATAAGCCACGTTGGTTCGTCAAATGATACAAGTCGCTGTTACTGGTAAAACTAAGAATGATGAGAATTAAAAACTTTGAAAAATAATTAATATAAGTAAAAGTTTATGATTTTGAATTCAAAAATTGGGCGCCATAAATTTTAAAGTTGTTAGTTTGTTCAATGCTATCTGTGTACTTGTAAAATAACCAGCTAACTGTGGTAGAGCATGAGTACATAAGTTAATTAAAATATCTCTAAGATCTTCGTCGGTGGATGTATTTTTCCCGTAAGAACAATATAATAAGTATATTAATTAAGCCAAACTCAACAAATAAACAATACAAATAAAAGATTGAATTAAATGAAATAAATAAAAATTTATTAATGAAAAAAAATAGATAACTGTAACAAATATTGAATTAAAATAAGAAAACTGTAATATACATAGAATGGTATGTGCTATTCGACATAAAAACGGAATTATTAAGTAATACACATGTATCATAAAATAACGATGATAAGGTTAGGTACAGTGATAACGATATAAATAAATATTAGATGGAACTTAAATCGGTCATAAAATTGGTAAGTACGAAAGTATCTTTGAGTATTATGAATGTATGATTGTTATATTCTAATTGATGTATCAAAATCTAAATATTCAAGGATTTAATTTTAAAAAATAAGTTATATTGAATAGTTTAATTTAGATAATTATTGAATTATAGACTTTATTTGGAATAACGTGGATGGGAACCTGGTTATCCGATGTATACAGCTTTGATGTGTGTTCTGGAAATGCGATTATCGGGACCACCAGAGTCCGGCGTCTTCTGATGTTGATGTCGGAGTTTGCGGCGAGCGATATCTCTGCTTCAAATGATTGTCGGAGTCCTCGTTTCAAAATGATGCTATGCTTGATAAATCCGGTTTTTGATGTGATAAACTCTAAACTAGTTTATCAAAAAATGGGCCTATTTTTTAGGTACTGAATAATCGAAGAATCGGTATGATATTTTTGATTTATACTTTATAAAAATAATTTACATTTATCGATGTAGAAATATGCGGCCATTTATTGTAGAATTTTATATCAGACGCCGTTTTTCTGCTTTTTTATTCACAGCCTATTTTAATTATTATCCAAAAAGCCTCGAAGTTTTTACTTTCTTTGCATCAATTAAAATATGAATTTATATAATATTTCGGTTTTAATAAGTTTATAAAATTGGTGGAATAATTTTGAAGTGCTTATAATATACATTTAAATATAGATTTAGTTGAAATTCGTACAGTTAAAATCGCTTTCGCGGGTTCATTATAGTTTTAAATTAGTGGGCGTGGCTAATTAGCATCGATATAGCAACTTGATATAGATAAATTAGATACCTGTAATTTCTCGCGTATAATTTGAATTATGAAATTGAAAAATTTAAATATAAAAAGTAAGTTAGAAAATCAAAATAAGTTAATTATAAATTATAAAGTTAACGTCATATTAATTTATCTACATTTCGATACTAATTTCACAAATTAGGTCCGCTAATTTATTCTTTATACAAAGTGTTTTAATGTGTTGTATACCTGTATTTCACATTGTAGAAGCTGGAATACGGGTGCTGTTTGACCCATAACAATATATATATATATATATATATATATATATATATATATATATATATATGCTACTCTTGATGTTCTCGCGGACGTATGATGAAGGTGTAGTTTCTCGGGTTCTTGGCCGCGTGTGAGGTTTGTCCTGAAAAGTACAAAACTCAGACGATCTCCAGCTCTAACCAGCGACAGACCGACTAGCTCCTGAAGATGACGAGTGCGATCTCGTTGAAACGTAGAGTAAATAGTCCTTTTCAGGACAAAACTCACACGCGGCCAAGAAACCGAGAAACTACACCTTCATATATATATATGTATGGTGGAATTCAACGTGTATGTTGATGGTGAATAGCACTATATATTCATTTCTTACTACACTTGTCTAGAATTAGGGTGTCCTTTTGTAGAAAAACACTATTTTGGTTTCGTGACGTTTCGGTCTTGTATTTAGACCTTCCTCAGACCTGTTTTTATTTATTAAGAAGAAATAAAAAGAAATGTGACAAACTTGCCAATATGTTGTCATTGTACAATATTAATAAACTGTATCACAAGTACTTACATAACCTAAACTATATGGGCTATGATTGTATTACTCCATACACGAGCCTGTTATAGAGGCCTTTACACTTTAAAATCATCGTTATGTTAATGATAATAAAAAACACAAAACTTTTAATAAACTAGTATATTATTACTATTATTACTGTATATGTACTAGTTTATTAAAAGTTTTGTGTTTTGCATATACATTTTTTATCGTTTATGCTACATACTATATAAACCTATATTTTGAGTTATAATTTTTATTGTTATTTTATTATTATTAATATTAATATAAAAGAGAGAGATAATAAACATCTGATCTTTGTTATGTATCTACCTAATAAATAATACTATATAAAAATTAATTAACAATGTGCCTTAAATTTATAACTGGTGAAACTTATTTGACAATCTAAACGTTATAACTGAGTGTACATATATTTTCCATACTCAAGCCAAGTGTATATTGAAAGTTGTAATAAATTTCAATAAAATATCTCGCTATTCGTATGATTAAATGTTACATAAGTAAATTTCAGGAATTCACAATTTAGACAGCGTATTATAATAAACACCTCGTCAACTTTAAAGCTATAATTTTCAATAGAGAATTAATTTACACTTCTTTCTTATCTGATTTAAGGCTATTACTTAGCGTGTATGTGTCTGTATCTGTGACTGTATTAGATTGCTCTCGTTATATATATATATATATATATATATATATATATATATATATATATATAATTTATAACACGTTAAGTGCTGTGGTCTTTGCAATAGATGTAATAAAAGTATTTGATAATGGGAGAAGATTTTAAATATCAACTTGGCATGACCACGACACAATTTATTATATCTATTTAAATGCAACGAAAAATGTCAGCTTTTCGGAATTTAATATTATAATTAACGAACTGCAGTTATATTTTGCATTTTATTACTGTTCTACATACATTTATACTACTATACTTCTGCAATTATTTAGATTCCTTAGTTTTATATACGTTTATCTTGAGACTATTATTTATGTAAAACATAATCAAAATATTATTAAAAATCGGGTGTGGAGAACACAATATAAATTCATAAAGGTAGGCCAACTCCCATTTTAATGTCTCTTCTAATCTTGTTTCACAACGTTTTATTAATTATTCCATTTATTGGCGAAGATTTACTTATTTTTGATTTTAAGTATAATTAAAAGTATATTAATATAATTGCTTAATATGAATACAAAATTATCGCTTTAAAAAACTACAACTTCTCGAAGACATTTGTTAATAAGTAACTGTAAATTAAAAATGTGAATTAAAATAAATTCAAAAAATTTCACTTACTTTAAATCAAACATCTTTTCAGCCAACATGCAGTGAAAAAAAGACAAATTAAACGTTTATGTCCTTGTTATTCCTAAAGTCGACAAAACGAAAAGCCCTTACCTTCCTGTCGCAGGAAATACTTAAACTCAAATAATAACAACCGCAAATAAGACTATTTGCGGAAATTGCTAGAAAATAAGCGAGAAAGAAAAATTCATAGAACGTCGTAATTTAGTCTGAGAAGTTATTGACTTCCGTAAATACGGACAATATTTTGTATAAACTCTTTAACTATACTTCAAACTGACAAAAAAAAATTGTTCAGTTATTTCTTATATTTACACTCGATGTAACAGAGACTGTGAGTGACGTATTTATTTATTATTTAATATATAATATAGAGTAGATATAGAAAAAATTTAATATAACCAGATTTATTCTAATATCGTTCTCTTACCATTTTTAACATTTCAATAAATTTGACAATTTTGAAAAAGGTACTATATATAGTCTTAAATAGATAGAGACCTAAGGATCCTAAATATAGAGTTAATTTGAATTCGAAATCAGGTATATACGAAATTAGTTGCGAGGATTGTAATTTGAAATATATAGGCCAAACAAAGCGACCAATAATAACCCGTTTTAAAGAACACATATCACATATTAATACAATAGACCGGAGAAATCTAACATTGCCAACCACGCTTTAAGCACACTACACAATGTGTCGATCACAGGGTTGAAGCTGGTCAAAGGAATTAATAAACCCCGCGAACTTGATGCTTATGAAAGTATACATATCGCCAAAAATAAACAATATTCCATGAATAGCGATAGATCACCGATTCCTTTCAGTTGTCTCTTTTCATTTTTATTAGCATAATTGTGTCATCGTCGTTTTAAAATTGAAGTTATTAGGACATGTTGAGTGCCGCCCTTAAGAAAGGAATGTTTGTCGTTCTATCGTTCGATATTTTTCAACTCGGAGAATAAACATATGTGAATTTTTTTCCCTAAGAGGTAAGTGATTTTCGTTCTTTTCGTAGTTTATATTCGCATGTTAAAATTAGTATATACGTGGACGCGGTGTAAAGTAGTTGTTGCGTAAGCGGTTTTCTAGCTTTACTGTGCCCCATGTGCGACTTTTTAATTAGTGGTTTTCACCTACTGATGATGACAACCTAGTTGTCGAAATACGTATTTAGGATACGATTAATAATTTTGGTAAGGGGTTTTATACCTTTTTTTAAGTTTTTACTTAACCACAGTCTCCAAAGAAAGAATTTTCACTATATATAGTACCGAAACGTCAAATTAAATATTGTTTCAATTACTCGGCCGTTACTCCCAAGAAATAATTACTTATAATGTCATAGTCGAGGTCGTAGAAAGGATAGTGGGTATAATGTTTAATTCGTCGAAATCATTTCTTTATGCTCACAAACATTACCAAACTCGGTTTCGTTTCGTTTGGTAAACTGTTCTTTCGGTTAAAAAATATTACTTTAGTGACTCCGTTACACAATATAAACAATATTCTTATACTAATTATTCAAAAAATAAAAAATAATTAGAATAAGAGTAAGGTGTATATTGCAATTTTATAGCTACTCCTAATGAAGCCATAAATATATTGACGAAATATTGAATAAGAACATTTGAGTTTCAATTAAAACAGACCGATATCCCAAATATTAGTGAATTTGTATTAGTACGGTCAAGAAATTTTCTAGAATTATATATATATATATATATATATATATATATATATATATGATAGATTCAATTAGTTGGCGATTTAGAGTCTGGTTTTAGTTCAATATGTATATATTTAAAACAATCTTACTTGTTATATGATGCCTTTTTCTAAGAAATTTGAAATATAAATGCAGTATATTGTCATACAATATATCTCTACTTATCATGGATAAAATTATTCAATGATACATTCAAGTTTAATAATAATAAATCATGCCTTGGCATTCTCTAAACAGTTAGACAGCAAAAACGTGTGAATGGCCAGCCATGAGTTATTATTATGACTGCGCCCGTGGAGCGGCTTAAGATGTTAAGCTGTCGGCATTTGCCTTAAACGAGAAGGAAAACCACGAAAACCTACTCAGACAGCCCGTCAGGAATCTAGATACGGAACTGCCAGCATGATATGCAAATGTACAGATATTTAAATAACATATGATATATATTTATATAACAGTCATACGAAATTTTGACAAAATGTATCTATTAAATTTCGTATGACTTGCGTTGTAGTTTGTAGACAGCAATGTTTACATTCATATTTACTTCACAATTACATACTAATTTGATAATATTTATAAATATTTCATATATATATATATATATATATATATATATATATATATATATATGTATGTATATAGTTGATTTAGATATTTGGCGATTTAAGGTCTATTTTACTTCATTTGTATATATTTAAAATAATCATGTTTCGGTAAATATTCTTTATAAAAGAATTATAAATGACAGTATACTAATGTCAAAGTTATACGAGTGATGTCGAATATCTAAATCAACTATAGAAATGTTAAAAAATAATTATCTTAATATATATAAATATATATATATATATTAAACACACGCACAAAACAAACAAATTTACTATATATATAATATTTTCGTGACCGTGGTATGATATGGTAAACTCAATCAGTCGGCGATTAAAGGTCTGTTTTACTTCAAAGTATATATATTTAAAAAAAACCTACATGTTTCGGCAATGATGCCTTTATCAAGGATATAAAATGACTGAATACAAATGTCAAATAATTGAGTTGCTATGGTTTAAATTATTCAAAGATACATTCCAATTGCATAATAATAAATCATGCCTTAGTATTCCAAAAACAGATAGCAAGGTGTGAACATATGTGTTGTTCGCTGCTAGCAGCTTGTGTCTCTTTCTGGGTATGAACTTGTGTGTTGGTTGCTGCTGGCAGCTTGCGTCTCTCTCTGGGTGTGTGGTTTTGTGTTTGTGTGATCGTGTAAGTGTAGGGTTTTGTATGTTGGCGCGCTCGTGCGTGTGTTTAGTGACCGGTCGCGTAAATTTAGAGAGATCGAATAACCAGCCGTTGCGCAGGGCCGCCAACCCTTTCCCGGCAACTTCTTTACTTTTCCGTGCAGTACTTCGACGGCCCGACCCCCGCCCCATCGAGGCAAGGCGCAGACATGATTAATTAAGGTATGATTTATTATTATGCAATTGGAATGTATCTTTGAATAATTTAAACCATAGCAACTCAATTATTTGACATTTGTATTCTGTCATTTATATTTTATATCCTTGATAAAGGCATCATTGCCGAAACATGTAGGGTTGTTTTGAATATATATACTTTGAAGTAAACCAGACCTTTAATCGCCGACTGATTGAGTTTACCATATCATACCAAGGTCACGAAAATATTATATTTATACTTAGCACAAGGCGTGTAGTGCTAAGGAAATGGATCAATTACATCATGAAATATACAATTATGTAAACGAAGAAAACCAGAAAATCCTCAAAGAATACATGAAAATTAGAAAAAACTGGCAAACCAGATCAACAGAAGAAACTTTTTGGTAAGATGCAGATCGTTACAAATAACACCTACATTTATAAAAATGAAAAAACTTGACAGGTTTCATTTCACTATTTCAAAACTAAAAACTAAATTTCAAAAAATTATGAATTCCTGTTACCTACAAATCTTAAACAACACAATATCCCAAACCATTTGTAACATAAATACATTCAATCAAATTATTTCAAACTTGAAAAATATTATCATACAGAAATTATCTCCTCAACTTTTAAATAGCTTCGAAAAAATAGAATCTAAAATTTACAATAATCATTTCCTAACAAACAAAAATAAATTAAAAAACAAAGTAGATAAACTAATGAAGAAACAACACTTAGAGATAAATTACAAAATTAACAATAACTGGATTATCAATTTAACCAATATGAATATACCTTATAATGTTAAATACATACTTAGCCTAGGACCCAAATTTAATATCCCACCTAATAAAATACCCATTAATGACTATATAGCTAACATTGAAACAGGAATACAAAATTTACCACAAGACAAACAGAATGAAATACGTAACAAAATCTGTAATATAATCACTAACCATAAACATGAGAAAATAAATAATAAAAAACATCTATCAAATCTATATATGAATAAGTTCATTAAAGAAACAAAAAGATTTATCCAAGACAACCCTCATATTATAATAGCAACAGCAGATAAATCAAATAAAACAGTGATGATCATTCTTAAAGAGGAACTTGAACAAAAAATAGAAAAACTATTATACGATAAACTCACCCATAAAAAAGAAAGAAATAATCCAATAGAGAAAACTCTGAAAGAAAATAATAACTTAATTAATAAATGGCATCGACTAAACCTAATAGATTTCAACACTAAAAACAAACTTCGCATTTTTAATTCCCACCCTCCTTCAATATTTGGTTTACCTAAAATTCACAAAAATAATATCCCTTTAAGACCAATAGTATCTAACATACAAGCCCCTACTTATAATATAGCAAAATTCCTAGGTGATAGCATATCTAAGATGTTAGGAAAAACTGAATATCATACCAAAGACTCATGGCAATTTCAAAATTTCATCAAGGAACAAAAACTAGTACCAACTAATCACAAAATTATATCACTTGATGTAGAATCTTTATATACTAACATTCATACAGATCTAGCTATAAACATAATAGAATCCAAATGGGATGAAATTAGTCCACACACATCACTAAATAAAAACAAATTTATTAGAGGCATACACTTCTGTCTCGATTACACATATTTTCAAAACAAAAATTCTTTTTATAGTCAAACATTTGGTATTGCCAGGGGCTCTCCTTTAGCTGCTCCTATTGCAAATCTAGTAATGGAACATTTAGAACAAAACGTTATCAATTCATTAGACTTCCACCCCATTTTTTTCAAAAGATATGTTGATGATATCATAACATATATTCCGACCAACAAAATAAACTATCTCTTAAATAAATTCAACAACTTTCACAACAAATTAGAATTCACTATTGAAGAAGAATTTAATAACAGTATTAATTTTCTTGATATTTCTTTAAGCTATGATAGACAAGGTACTATTTATACAAATTGGTATAATAAACCCACAGCTTCTTTTCGATATATGAATTACCACTCAAATGCTCCTACAGTATTCAATAAAATGATTATAAATAATCTGACTGATAGGTCAGTAAAACTATCACATACTCAATACAGAAAAGATAACATCAAAAAAATTAAAACAATCTTAACTGATAATAATTATCCACCACAACTTATAGACCAAACTATTAAAAAAAGAGAACACCAAATATACAACACTGCAGACACCAATAAAAATTTGAACAATGACACAAAATATATAACGATGCCATATGTTCCACAATTATCAGAAAAAATTAAATACACTTTAAAAAAATATGATATAGCTACAACATATAAACTTAGTAATACTAATAAACATTTATTTTCAAAACTTAAACCTAAAATAGAAAAAAATCGAGAAACACATGTCATATATAAAATACCATGTCGCGATTGCGATAGTTACTACATAGGCCAAACGAAACAATATTTATACAAAAGAATACAAGCCCACAAATATTCTAAAACAGACAAAACTGCTTTATCTACACACAAACTACAACGCGATCACCATTTCGATTTTGAAAACACACAGATAATTGATAAAGAACAACACACAATGAAAAGACAAATTAAAGAAATGATTAGTATTAAACAGGAAAAAAATTCAATTAACAACAGAAATGATATAAAAAATTTAAGCAGTATATACTATAACTTAATTATGTAACGATCTACAATTTACCATCATAATATATTTTTTTGTTATATATCTTAAGTTATTTAAATATCAATTACATTTAAATATCATATACATTTGCTTATCATGCTGACTGTTCCGTGTTTTGATTCCTGTCTGGTTGTCCGAATAGGTTTTCGAGGTTTTCCTTCTCGTTTAGGGCGAATGCCGACAACTTTGCATCTTAAGACGCTCCACGGGCGCATACATAATAATAACTCATGTCTTGCTTTTCCCTGTTTTTGTTTTGTGCTGATGTGGTCCTCTACTGGGTTGTAGGGGGGGTCTGCCCAATGGCCGGACAGGTGCCATTCCGCCTTTCCAGGAGGAGAAAGGAACCAAGCTACGCGGCGCAAATCACGGCGCCGCGCAATGCACACACCACTTGGACCGCTTCTGGGCGGCAACCTGGCTAGGCTGCCGTTAACAGCACACACACGTTCGACGTGTGTGCAGTGCCCCCGCCTTGGCGGAATACGTTAAGGTGACACAAAGTGTGACCGTCGTCGACTGAAGTAGCCGCTAAGAATGTTCCCTCGGTTGGCGATGAGCAACCCCGTGCAGGGTGCGCTTCGCTGGTCTGCGCCTTGCCTCGATGGGGCGGGGGTCGGGCCGTCGAAGTACTCCACGGAAAAGTAAAGAAGTTGCCGGGAAAGGGTTGTCGGCCCTACGCAACGGCTGGTTATCCGATCCAACATACAAAACCCTACACTTGCACGCTCACATAAACACAAAACCACACACCCAGAGAGAGACGCAAGCTGCCAGCAGCAACCAACACACAAGTTCATACCCAGAAAGAGACACAAGCTGCTAGCAGCGAACAACACATATGTTCACACCTTGCTATCTGTTTTTGGAATACTAAGGCATGATTTATTATCATGCAATTGGAATGTATCTTTGAATAATTTAAACCATAGCAACTCAATTATTTGACATTTGTATTCTGTCATTTATATTTTATATCCTTGATAAAGGCATCATTGCCGAAACATGTAGGGTTTTTTTTAAATATATATACTTTGAAGTAAAACAGACCTTTAATCGCCAACTGATTGAGTTTACTTTATATATATATATATATATATATATATATATATATATATATATACAGTCTGGTCATAATGTTTGGAACCAAGCTTATAACCGCATTATTTTACATTTTTTGGAAAAACGCTCGGACAGGTAAATTTTCCTTTTTAAAACGTAATCTTTTGACATACAATTTTTTTCTATGACGTCATTGGTTTTCGAGTGATGACGTTATCAACACTTTCTTTAAATGGCAACCATATTATTTTTTTTTCGTTTTTGGTAGATCTTTATATCCACCAAATAGTGATATAAAACAATTGGTATGTTGCATCACAATTTTTTTGAAAAAATTATATAAATTTAGAAAAAAATACGAAAATTTTATTTTTGTACAAAATTAAAATTAAATTAAAACAAAAGCTGAACTTAAATTTATTGTAACAGTTAACGTAAATTTTCAAAATGGACCCCACCAACCAACTGACACTGTCCCAGCCGAGTGTAAATGCTTTGCGATCAATAGTAATCTGCGTTATTCGCTCCATGTCAAAAGAAATTCGTCTTCCCAATCGGCCAATTACTTATTAAAAAATCTTATTTAACATTAAATAGTTTCACAAAAAAGGGCCAAAGAAGTTTAATTTATTTAAAAAAATTGACATGATGTGGCAGACCATTACTTAATTAAAATAATCGCCCAAAAATTGAAGATTTCAAAAACTAATTAAGCTTACAAAATTTACTGAAATATGTAAGTAAGTTTTTTTCACACTTCTGTCTTGTGTGAGGACTTAAATATTCTTCTTGAACAAACCGGATCGCCAAAAGCACATGTACTCATGTCACTATGTAAAAAAATTAGAAAAACAAAAACACGCACTTTTTTGCAAGATATTTCTTTATGACATTCTTGCTTCTTTTTATACAAATTTATGTACAAAAATTTTAGTTTGAAATTGTTTCTATGGCGACAACATTGTTGAATTATTTACTTCTATTTTTGACGTTAAATTTTTGAGATATTGTGTAAAAATTGTTCATTTTCGCTAATATAAAAAATGGCACATTTATCTGAGCAAGAAATAATCGAAATTTTAATTATTGTTGGGTATGGGGACAGACAAAGAACGCATGCAGAAGCATGCGATTTGTTTAACCATGAACACCTTGATAGACCTCCAATTACCAGGTCTACGGTGACAAAACTAGTTGGAAAGTTTACCGAAACTGAATCCGTAAAAGATCGACCACGGCAAGGTAGACCTCAAGTAGGAGAAGATGTGAAATTAAATGTGCTTCTAGAAGCAGAAGAAAGGCATCATGTTTCCACCAGACAACTTGCGTTAGCCAATCAGGTGGCTCACTCATTTGTCGTCAACTTATTTAAAAAAGAACACTATCGTCCTTACAAAGTTCAACAGAAATTACATGAGGATGACGAAGATCGTCGATTGCAGTTCTGTGAAGACGTAATGTTACGTTGTGACCAAAATCCAAATTTCTTGGAAAACATCGTCTTCTCAGATGATGCTACTTTCTGGATCTGTTCACCGCCATAATTGCAGATATTGGTCGCAGAACAATCCGCATTGGACTCAAGCGTGTCATACTCAGCGCAGAGGAAAAGTTAACGTATGGGTTGGAATGATTGGACGACGCATTTTAGGACCATATTTTTTTGAAGAAAATTTGACTGCTGTGCAATATTTATAATTTTTAAGATTTGAACTGGTTCCAGCGCTCGCTGTTATTTTCCCAAATCACGAGGATGGTGATGTATCCCATCCAAATGTTTGGTTTCAACAAGATGGGGCGCCTCCCCATTATGGTGTAGAGGTTCGCCACTATCTTGACGAAATATTTCCCAATAAATGGATTGGACGGAGAGGCGCCATAGAATGGCCACCTAGTTCTCCTGACCTGACTCCGTTAGACTTTTTTTTGTGGGCTTATTTGAAATCGAAAGTGTATTTTAACAAACCGAACAATTTAGAAGATTTAAAAGAACGAATTCGCGTAGAACTTACACAAATATCCCCAGACATAATTGAGGCGAGTATACGAAGTGTTTACACTCGGCTGGGACAGTGTCAGTTGGTTGGTGGGGTCCTTTTTGAAAATTTACGTTAACTGTTACAATAAATTTAAGTTCAGATGTATTTTTTTAATTTAATTTTAATTTTGTACAAAAATAAAATTTTCGTATTTTTTTCTAAATTTATATCATTTTTTCAAAAAAATTGTGATGCAACATACCAATTGTTTTATATCACTATTTGATGGATATAAAGATATACCAAAAACGAGAAAAAATAATATGGTTGCCATTTAAAGAAAGTGTTGATAACGTCATCACTCGAAAACCAATGACGTCATAGAAAAAAATTGTATGTCAAAAGATGGCGTTTTAAAAAAGAAAATTTACCTGTCCGAGCGTTTTTCCTAAAAATGTAAAGTAATGCGGTTATAAGCTTGGTTCCAAATTTTATGACCACTCTGTATATATAAGTGTTTAGATAATATCTTAGCCGTTTATTAAATATAACAATTGATAAATTATTGTATACTTATTGTTATCCAATAATTTATCAATTGTTATATATATATATATATATATATAATATATATATATATATATATATATATATATATATATATATATATATAAAGATAATTATTTCATGACCTTTGTACAATATAGTTGATTTAGATATTCGGCGATTGAAGGTTTGTTTTATTTACATTAATATGTATATATCTAAAATAAGCTCTTACATGTTTCGGTAAGTATTACCTTTATCAAAGAAGAATTATAAATTTATAATTCTTCATAATTCTTATGTATTGTATGACAATATACTGCCATTTATATTTCAAATTTCTTTGAAAAAGGCATCATATAACACGTAAGATTGTTTTAAATATATACATATTGAAATAAAACCAGACCTTAAATCGCCAACTAATTTAATCTATCATATATATATATATATATATATATATCTATATATATATATATATATATATATATATATAAGGTAAACTTAATTAGTCGGCGATTAAAGGTCTGGTTATTACTTCAAAGTGTATATATTTAAAATAATCCTACATGTTTCGGCAATGATGCCTTTGTCAAGGATATAAAAAATATAAATGACAGAATATAAATGTCAAGTAATTGAGTTCAACTCAATTACTTGACATTTATATTCTGTCATTTATATTTTTTATATCCTTGACAAAGGCATCATTGCCGAAACATGTAGGATTATTTTAAATATATACACTTTGAAGTAATATCCAGACCTTTAATCGCCGACTAATTAAGTTTACCTTGTCATACCAAGGTCACGAAAATACTATATTTATATATATATATATATATATATATATATATATATATAATTCTAGAAAATTTCTTGACCGTACTAATATAAATTCACTAATATTTGGGATATCGGTCTGTTTTAATTGAAACTCAAATGTTCTTATTCAATATTTCGTCAATATATTTATGACTTCATCAGGGGTAGCTATAAAATTGCAATATACACTTTACTCTAATTCTAATTATTTTTTATTTTTTGAATAATTAGTATAAGAATATTGTGTATATTGTGTAACGGACTCACGAAAGTAATATTTTTTTAACCGAAAGAACAGTTCACCAAACGAAACGAAACCGAGTTTGGTAATGTTTGTGAGCTTACAGAAATTATTTTGACGAATTAAACATTATACCCACTATCCTTTCTACGACCTCGACTATGACATTATTAATTATTATTAATTATTTCTTGGGAGTAACGGCCGGGTAATTAAAACAATATTTAATTCGACGTTTCGGCACTATATATAGTACCTTTTTCAAAACTGTAAAATTTATTTAATGTTAAAAATGGTAAGAGAACGATATTAGAATAAATCTGGTTATATTTAATGTTTTCTATATCTACTCTATATTATATATTAAATAATAAATAAATACGTCACAGTCTCTGTTACATCGAGTGTAAATATAAGAAATAACTGCACAATTTTTTTTTGTCAGTTTGAAATATAGTTAAAGAGTTTATACAAAATATTGTCCGTGTTTACGGAAGTCAATAACTTCTCAGACTAAATTACGACGTTCTATGAATTTTTCTTCCTCGCTTATTTTCTAGCAATTTCCGCAAATAGTCTTCTTCAGTTTAAGTATTTCCTGCGACAGGAAGGTAAGGACTTTCCGTTTTGTCGGCTTTACGAATAACAAGGAAATAAACGTTTAAGTTGTCTTTTTTTCACTGCATGTTGGCTGAAAAGATGTTTGATTTAAAATAAGTGAAATTTTTTTGTATTTAAATTAATTCAAATTTTTAATTTACAGTTACTTATTAACAAATGTCTTCGAGAAGTTTTCGTTTTGTGAAGCGATTATTTTGTATTCATATTAAGCAATTGTACATGATGTATATTTCGAATTGACTAACATTATATTAATATACTTTTAATTATACTTAAAAACAAAAATAAGTAAATCTTCCCCAATAAATGGAATAATTAATAAAACGTTGTGAAACAAGATTAGAAGAGACATTAGAATGGGAGTTGGCCTACCTTTGGCAATAATTTGTTTTTTCTTCGAAATTATAACGTGAAAATCCTTTTGTCACTTTGCATACAACACATTCACAATTGCTTATAATATAATCTATTCGAAAACACTTTACACAATGGACTATTTTCATTCGATTTTCAAACGAAATAATCCATAAAAACGAAAAATTTTTGCGTTAACACGGTATTTGTATTGTCTGTAAATATTATTAATTAATAAATAACTAATTTTATGTACATATCACAATAAAACTTAATAAAAGGGTATTTTATTTGTTAATATTCCTAGACACGCCCATTCAAATGCGTTGTTTAAGAAATGGAATTTCTCCCTATAAATATATATATATAGATGATTATTTCTCGACCTTTCCATGTCATAGTAGATTAAATTAAATCGGCGATTAAAGTTTTGCTTTGATATGTATATATTTAAAATAATCTTACATCTTCCGACACATAGTGCCTTTTTCAAGAAGAAAAGAAATTAAAAATATATTTTTAATTTCTCCATAAAAAAACAGTTCACATTTTGACCCCCTGAGGAAGCATACGAATTTGATGCGAAATATTGGGATATAAAAATAAAGAACTGACTTAAGTAATAGAGTTTAATTTTGCTGGATTCCCCAAAAAACAATTATCCTTTTCATACATGTTCTAACGACAAAGACTCCTGGTCTAATTATATATATATATATATATATATATATATATATATATATATATATATATATATATATATATATATATATATATATATATATATATATGTATATAATTAGTTATAACGGGTGTTCATTTGAAAAGTCAATCTAGGTTACTTTGAAATTTTGATAGAATAAGACGCAAATATATTAGTATGTGTTTGTTGTTCCGTAAACGTAAATCCAAATGACATTTGATAATGTCAATCACAAATATCAGTTAGTACATAAAATAGTCGTGCGTCGATTCTGGTTTAAATAAAGAAATTTTGAACGGAGGCTTTTAAAGTGCATTGATCTTGAAGGACAACATTTTCAACATTTGTTATAGTTTTCAATAAATACCTATTATTTGTTATTTATTTGTATGTATGAAAATGTCAAAATATACGACTTCGTAGGTTAAGTAGTAAATTTTAATTTACGACATACTTCAAAATGTTCTCAGTAAATCACATGCTACTAGATTGACTTTTCAAATGAACACTTGTTATAACGGGTGTTCAGAAACATTCGAAGTCAAAGTAGTCCTTGAAAATATGAAGTCATGTCTGAGATAGATTGATTTTTGACAGACAACAGTTGACATTTAATAGTTATTACAAATCAGATACTTAAGTAAAGATATACGATTTTTTGTTCAGAGCCCACTTGACTTCGAATGTTTCTGAACACCCGTTATTATATTGTAGTATGTAGTAGATTCATTTATTATTTTTCGGAGTTAGGAAGCTCTAGCCCATGAGCCATATAGCACGAGCCGCGGCTTTATTCTGTAAGAATCTTAAATAAGCATAACAAAGGGATTTTAATGTTTACGGATTATTAAAATACTTGCGAAATCTTATTTATCAGTATTCAAGGCGATTACATTATGCCTACACCACTGATCAATCAAATGAAGACTACGTAATAATTTCAAACAATAGTCCAATGACAAAACTTAAAAGATCTTAATATCATCTGCGTATGCTAGCACTCTACAATCCAAGAGCACTGTGATCATTAATAAAAAGATTAAATAATAGAGGTTGACATAAAAGGTTATCCATTATTAGTCGTCCACTACAAGTGTATATTGAATCATTAAATTCTAAGCATTTTTGTTCAGAACAATATTTAAGAAATCTAAAATGTCAGCTTTAATTACCGAGTTAGTGATATTAGAAACAGGTAAATTTTCAAGTAAAATAATTGTTTCCTGGGCGAACGTTAGGAAATAAATTTTTAAGGTCAAAGTAAGAGCCGAATTAATCCAAACAATAAAAGACCAACGTAGAGTTGGAAAATAGGCTTTCAAATTCGAAAGGGAGACGTGTCAATCTGGGAAGTTGAAAAGACGCAATTTCTCAGAAAATTAAAAAAAGAATTTATATTTTTATTTGATGAAGTAAAAAGCAATTTGTAATCATAACATAGCGCGCAAAAAAAATTGTTTTAATTTCGAATTTCCTCTACTTACACATCACCTAAACGAAAAATATTGCTGTCTAGAAATTTCCGTAATGTGAAAAAAAACAAAAGTTGTTCTTACAAATTATTCACTACAATTCTTTTTAAAATACTATACTTCAGCATGAAAACACTGATCCCCGCTACTTATCGGTGACTGCAAGCAGCGCTGGAAGTTTTCGGGTGTTAACATGTTCCACATTGCCTGCGATTCGGTCTGGATCTCCTCAGTCGTCTTAAAAGGGGTCGCATTTAGCTTGTTTTCTTTTTCTACTGCTTGTTTGATAAATTGCTATTTTAGTTTTGTATTTTTTAAAATTATTCGTAAAAGAATTAGACAAGAAACACAATTGTGTGATTTTCACAAGTATTTATTCTACATGTAGCTACAATTGTTTCACCAACACTGTAGCTCCTTCAGAACAACAAGATAAATCGAAATACATAACGGATATACAGGGATTTTCAGGTAACCCGTTCGTTAGAAGTTTTCTATGTTAACGCCTTAAGACACTTAAAAATTTGTGGTACATAATCTTGATTTTCTTTTTTTTTATTTACACTCATGAACCACTTTCGGTTATACCGAAAGTCAGAGCCAACTTTAATATTTTGAATGGAATGTTATATATTTTATTGTTTTTTTAGATTTCTTGTAAAGTGCTATAACACTTTATATTAAGGTTTCTTTTGTAAAATGCACTTTCTAAAACCACATATCTATGATGTATTTGAACTGAACTACGTCATACTTCTACTGAAGACAGCGGAAGGTATATGATTTTGAGTAATGTCTAAACATTTAATAAATCTATTGCAGGCTATTCGAACTTTGTTGATTATTTAAGTAATCATTAATTAAAGAAAAATCGTTTTTTTTTAATGGAACAGCCTCAACACGTCATAGTAAGGGCCGGTTTATTCACCTTCCAGTAAAGTATCGAGTAACGCTACTTGTAAGATAAAGCCTTACTTGCCAGATTAAGTGTTTATTCACCGTCAAGTAAAATTTAATCGCCCAGTAAAATTACTTACTTGGGAGAAAATTTACTTGCTGCTCATCTACCCTATAAAGTGTCAAGTAAGACTAATATCATGCTGTTTGTGAACTGTCATGTAGAAAATTAAGTTATTGACAAGTAAAATGGATTTATTTGAAGACATTGACGATATTTTAGACAACGATTTTGTCAATATTAATAATTTAGTGAATCGATGTCGAATAGAAGACAATTTTAATAAATTTGATGAAGACGAATTTGTTCGTTTGTATTGTTTATTACATACTGTGTGTGTGGTAAATAAAGTATGTATTATTAAAGTATATGTTCTAAACAAAAATTTCATCTTTATTTCACATGTAGTCATAGTAAATTATAATATGATGCTAGACATAAAAGATATATTTAAAAAAAACTCTGTACAAAATAAATATAATAATAAAACAACCAATATTAATACAGAATATATATACATATATTTATTTACTTGTATTGAAAATACAAAAAGGGGTTGAATAACAATTTTTTTGATACTTCTGATCACGCATCCTCCTTTTGTTTCCATGTTGTACTGTTAGTCTTTTTGCATTTGATGACATTCTTGTACTTTAAAACTAGATCAACTAAAATTATTGATTCCTTGATAGAGAAATTTGCCGATCTAACCCGTTTCTTACTTTCCATTTTCTATGAAATTAAAGAAGTTTTGACAATAAAATGCGAACTGTAGCCTGGGCTTAGGTCATAATTTAGGTAATAAGATAACATACCTTTTTTATGAAAATTAATACTGGCAGCCGTAACTTTGTGGTAATTCATTTTGAAAATAAAATAAAATAAAACAATAACTTTGTTATATATACCACTTTATTCACATATAATCGTGACCGCGGTTTCGACATACAATGTCATTATCAAACTGCAAAAGTTACAGGCCTACATAGAACGGGTATACGTAAATTGCACGCCAAACCCCCAGTTCAATGTAATCCTACAGGTATTTTGCACTCCGGTTTCTTCATTGCCCATTAATCTGACGGGTAAATTGCACTCTAAACATGAATTAATTTTCTATCATATTTTATTCCAATACATATAGTTAAAAATCCAACATAAAAATACATATATAAAAATATAGTCACTAAATTTTACAGAAAAAAAATATAGTATAGTTTATTACAAAATACATACAATAGATGTGTGAAATACTATGATACATAGAAATGATCATGTAGTTATCCTTTGGGAGCACTATGGTAAGATATAACTTTTAAGAAGGTATGTCTCTGTATCTCTCCGTTTACAGATAATGAGTATGCAAATGATTAGAGTGCAAGAGTGCATTTTACATGTGGGATTAGGGCGCCGGATTTATAAGTAAAGCTCAAGCGGATTCAATAGCGTGCAAATTACCTGTGCCCCATAGAACTTATAAATGACACAAAATTATATGGGGGTGGTTTATGATGTTATTTACAATAACTACTATATACTTAACTATTATATACAACATTGGAAAAGAGGTGTATATATATATATAGGTATATATATATATATATATATTTTTTATATTAAAATATGTATTTTATATTAATAATGTTTATGAAAAAGTAAAAATGGACAACACGTGATAACACACAACAAACGCTTGAGATTTAAGGTTATATTAGATGCACTCATTTGTCATGCCGGCAACTAGAATTTAAAATTACCGAAAGCTGTACATTCTTCTCTATACCATGTGTTAGTGGTATGTTACATCTTTCTCTATATGACCCTAACCATACTACTGTTGTAAAAACATCTAGTTCTTTCCAGTAACTAACCGACCTTTAAAATTATATGAATAAACCCAAAAATAGTAAATGTGCCAAGTAAATTTAATTGTCAAGTAACTAACAGGTACTTTACTGAAAGGTGAATAAACCAGGCCTAAGTAGATAAATATCGTACAGGTGTAGGTTCCCTATGCCTATCTCTCATAGTTTTCGAGTTACTAATGATTATTTTCTAAATTGAGCATTATCAAGAAAAATCATAGTAGCCTCGTAAGTAAACCTTGAAAATGAAATCTATCTGTCAAAATTGTCACAAAGTTTATTTCGTGTCTAACTGGTTTTATGTTGTTCACAAATATGCAAGATGAATTAAATATTTATTCTAATAGAGATATTTTGAATTTATTCTACATTCATGATGAATCTCTTCAAATTATTAAAAGAACATGTCGCATTTTTATGAAAGATACCTATAATACATTTACCAGCAATGAATAAAACTAAATTTAAGCGAATAGAGTCAAATTTCATTCGCTTTGATATGTTTTGGAAATGATTATACACAACTGCGTTGAATACGAAATTTAGAACGAGAATTTAGCAAGTGTCAGTTATCTACAATTGTTAAGGGAAGTAATACTGCCATTTATGGACAACGTACCACATACAATCTGATACGGCAATGTTTCAAATGGACGGAGCGGAGCACCCACTGATTCTTTACATGAGGTATGTCGGGAATTAACCAATATTTTTGAGGAAAGGTAGGATGACCGCAATTGATCTTGGTTCTGGCCACCTAGATCCCCCTATCTGACTCCGGTTGATGTTAAGAAGAATAATTATGCTTTGTTTAGATCGGAACGGAGATAATTTTGAATATCATTCTTAACGCATTATTTGTCTTTAATATGTTGATTTTATTCACTTTTTGCTGGTTAATGTATGGTTATTTTTGTTGTCTCATATGTTATAAAATCTATTCTTAGTTTTGCAATTTATTTTCTTTTCTAACTTTTTCGCAAAACATTTTATGGATCTAAATACAATTGGCATAATTCCAAAACTTTTTAGATATTTTTGGAAATATTTGGAAAATAATCATTAAACTATGAGAGACAGGCATAGGAAAACCTATACCTGTACGATGCAAAATGTTTATCTATTTACTATTTTTTTCATTTAAAAGAACCGATTTTTTTTTAATTAAAGGTTACTTAAATAATCAATAAATTTCGAACATTCTGAAAGAGATTTATTAAAAGTTTAGACATTACTTAGAATGTTATACCTTTTGCTGTCTCCAGTAAAAATATGACGAAGTTTAGTTCAAATACGATTTAGATATGTGGTTTCAAAAGTGCATTGAGAAAACAAAAAAATTCACAAAAATCAAAATAATTCAAAAACGGTTCATTTTTTACAAAAGAAACCTTAAAATAAAGTATTAAAGCACTTTACAAGGAATCTAAAAAAGCAATAAAAAAATATAACATTCCATTTAAAATATCAAAGTTGGCTATGACTTCCGGTATAATTGAAAGTGGTTAATGAGAGTAAATATTTTATTTTAACACACCAAGTATCAAGATTACGTGCCAGAAATTTTCAAAGGTGTCCTAAGGCGATAACACAGGAACGGGTTACATGAAAAACCCTAATTTAGGGGTCGGTGTTATACAGTTACATAAATTTAACTTTTAATAAATATTTAGGTAATTTTTTTTTATTCAGTTTTAAATGTTTCTTTTAATTTATGCTTGATATATGTATCTTTATGAATTATTTATCTCTGCACAAATTAAGTCATTTAATCTGATTTATTTATTTTTAGAGTTTCAGTTTCAACTTCGGAAACAGGAGGAAGTCACAAGGTACAAGATCTGAGGAGTAATGAGCTTGGGGTAGTAGGTGCTGTCTTTGTTGGGGCCAGAAACTGACAACACAACACAACAAGTGGTATGTGGGTTGGTGGGTTGTCGTGGTTAGGATCCACGAATTGTTGCGCAACTTGGCGTCGAATGTTTTTCTTTAGTCGCTGAAGAATATCGCAATAAAATCGTCCATTAACTGTTTCATCTGATTGGAGAAATTCTTTGTGTACGATGCCATCAGCATCTAAGAAGCAAATCAACATCGACATAATGTTGTTTCGAACTTGCTGTGTTTTCTTCGATCGTGGTGACTATGTATCTTCCACTGCCAAGAAATGCTACTTTGTTTCGGGACGGTACCTGTACACCCATGATTGACCGCCGGACGTTCCTTTTTCGGTTCTTTGCTCGCGAGGACATCCGTCGCCTTTAATTACCTTATATATTGTACCTGTAGGCACTTTTGTTAATTACCACGCTCGTTCAATATTCTTGGTTTGTTCATCGTTATTTTCTTCTGTCAAGGTATGATAGATATTGAGAATGATCTATTTTGCGTCTTGTGATACTTGCTCTGCTGTCTTCTAATATCACCATTATTATTTACATCGTTCTCACTATCACTGTCATTAAAATGTCGCCACATGGTAATGAAAACAAGAGAGAAATGATAAACTGTAACCTTCTAATATATATGCAGCAATAAATACTAACAATACATAATTAATACACTAAATATTATATGTATTACATACCCCACTATTTACTTGAATTATATTAATTGTTACAGTTAGGCACCTAATAGGTATGTTTATTACCTAGGTATTTACTTATTACGTAACATATAATCCTATTAAGCTGTCCGCAATACTTATAGTGCGAAGTAAGAGAATAATACCATGTGTAAAATTATAAATAGTAGGTAAATAATTAAAATCGCATTTGTTCCTTTTCTAACATACTTAGTCAGATATACAGCTTACCTATAGCAATTAAATATAGGGCCCTAATTTGTAGTCAATACGGTCAATGGATTCGTATTAGGTGAACCGTATCCATTCAATAACAATGAGAGAATTATCGCCATGGGAGCGGGTGTAACAACAGTTGTAAACACATTAATAGCTAGTTTCTTATAATTCTGAATGCATTATACATCATAGAACTTGTAGTAAATACCGTTCTATGATGTATACCAACACCGTAACATCAGCCGCGTACCACCGAGCTCATACCCACGAATATGTGAGTACAATAAAATGTTTCCCGGCTATATAGACTGAGGAAGTGCTAGATAACTCGACGCCATAATAATAATAAACGTAATAATAATAAGTTTTATAACAGAGATATTTTAATGCTGCCAGACCGGCATAAAACTACCTTTCCTATTCGTTAGTTCTTCTATAGTGTGTGAAAACGAAACAAGATTTCGGAGTAACCTAATATTTCTTGTTCAATTAAATTAAAAAGAAAAGACATTTGCACTGTGTAATTCTTTTAGGTATTATATTTATATTAAGTACTACACATTAAATTAAAACAAAGTTGTGCTTATTGTGACTTGCTTCAAGCATTGGTCACTAATCAAATTTATATTCCCACACGCTTGGAAGTAACAGAAGAGCGACAGCATAATCTTCGGTTCAAAAATATACTCGGAAATATAAGTGGTAATTTTGTTAATACGCTACAAGTAAAATGATTATCTTCTATTAGCTGAAACATCTATATTATACGTCTTTCTCCACTTCTATAGCTAGATAATATTTATGTGCCAGTAAGCATAAAAAGTCAAAAGTGTCTAAATAATTGGCAGAGTCAGAACCGAAATTATAACAATCGAACAGTTATATTGACCACACACACATAAAAAGGAACAACATAATTACACATGGAACGGCTCTGATGAATTGCTATAATTGAACGTATCCCGACGTGGTTATTCGTTAAGTGAAAAAAAACGCATCGACGAATATACAATTTAATAACGCAAAAACCGCAGTAGTAATTGCAAGGACGTGGCCGTCAGCATCTATAGAATGTGAGGTTAACATTCTTACCCGCTAGAAGAGGCTCTGTGAATTAGCTAATTGAATGATACATTTCATTTGACTTGAAGTATAGAGACGTTGAAGGTGAAGTTCTATCGAAAATAAACAATTAATATTTCTTTTTATTATGAAAGAACTTGTAATGCTTAAATTGTTTCTTTTTCTTTTTCTTCATAGAAGAGCCCTGACATAGTTTCAAATGTCTGTTATAATTATGGATGAGCAAATGTATTCGATCAATGTGGATAAAAATAATAACACATGTCTGAATTATTGTGCTATGGATTTGTGTATCATTAACTATCATACTTTATTAAGATAATTATAAGATATCTCGAATAAATGTTATTTTAGTTACTTAGATGAAAGCTAAATAACGGATGCAAGTCAATTCCATGATGAAAGAGAAGCTTTTGATTACATTGATATACGAGGTGCTACCCAGAAAATACCGGAATTTGAATGTGGCACGCGAAAAGATAGTACAACTCCATACCGCTAGATAGTACGAGCTACGTCTATACTAAGTCAGTCTTTCAATGGTACTTTGCTAGGTAGTGATAAACAGTTGTTGTGTTTATATTTGTTGAGTTGTGTTTGAGTTATTCTGCAACACTACAATACGATGTGATAAAGCAAAGAACGTGCATAAAATTCTGCTTAAAACTAGGTAAAATGGCAGCGAAAACTCAGGGAATGCTTAAACAAGCGATTGATGAGGACGCCAGACGCAAAGTAATGAGTAGAACAACAGTCTTAAATATGGATGTGCGTTAATTGATGATAAGGAACGTTTCGGTCGTCCAGCCAAGGAAAACACACATAGAACGTGGCAAGAGTGCGTGATGTTATCCTGCAAGACCGAAGGAGAACAATCAATCCATAAAATTTGTAACATTGTCGGCTTATCGTACTGCTTTTGTCAGTGAATTCTGTCCGGCAAACTCAACAGGCAACATATTGCTGTGAATTTTGTGCCAATGTTACTGAGCATTGCACGAAAACTGCACCTTGGTCATGTCTGCATAGAGCTGAAAAAAACTGTCTAAATGAATACGAATTTCAGTACCAGAATCTTTACCCGGCGTCGGGAAAAAAATGAATGATTATGACATCGATACTATTAGGGGGCAAATATACTCTATGTACAGACAAAATGTTGTACCTACCAAAACAACCTTGTTGCTGACATTAAAGAAAGCTGGATTTATTTATTTAGCGTATGGCTAACATGGATTATACATCTAAAAGTTAAATTTTAAAATCGAGGCCATTGATCCAGTCTAACGCGGAGTCAGCTGCTTCAAAGAAGTCACTCATCTCACCTCCATATGCTGTAAGGGAACACGCAGCTGTAATATGGTGAATAGTCTGGCGAGGTTTTCCGTTGCATTTGCAAGTTGGTGTATCAGTCCGTCCATTTATGGAATGAGTCACGACAAATTCCATGCGACGTTTTTACTCTATTGTGTCTTCCCCTCATGCCGAGGCAGCTCCATTCCTGGTAAGAACACAGTAGGATCAATGATATGGGCTGCTTGAGCGGGTTTCGACTCTTCCCAATACTCTCTCCATCTATCACTTGGGTTGAAATCTTCTGCTATAAGTCGATCTGCTAGCAGTAGTTGAGAAGATATTATTTTATTATATTCTCCTACCAGGCTTTCCTGTCTCCGGATGGTGGGAGGTGTAATATGGCTTAGAACCAGGAGCTAGGGTAAACGTGTACTTTTTAAACAATCGCTAATTATTAACTGGATTTAAATTTGGCACTATAAGCAAACGTCGGACAATTATGGAAATCCCGTGGTTGCAAAAACTTCGGTATGAATACTTAATGGCAGTATAAGTGACAATATACTCTCACTTATAATTCTTTGATAAAGGGAATATTTATCGGAACATGTAAGAGATTATTTTGAATATATACATATTAAAGTAAAATAGACTTTAAATCGCCAAATATCTAAATCTATTATATTATACAAAGGTCAAGAAATAATTATCTATATATATAAATTTGGCACTATAAACAAACGTCGTACAATTATGGAAATCCCGAGGTTGCAAAAACTTCGGTATGAATACTTAGTGGCAGTATAAGTGACAATATACTCTCACTTATAATTCTTTGATTAAGGGAATATTTATCGGAACATGTAAGAGATTATTTTGAATATATACATATTAAAGTAAAACAGACTTTAAATCGCCGAATATCTAAATCTAGTATATTATACAAACGTCAGGAAATAATTATTTATATATACATATAGATAGATAATTATTTCGTGACCTTTGTATGTTATGGTAAATTCAATTTGTTGGCGATTTAAGGTCTGGTTTTACTTCAAAATGTCTATACTTAAAACAATCCTACATGTTTCGGCAAATGATGCCTTTTTCAAGGAATATAAAATATAAATGTATATTAATAAATTTACTGTCTTTTATATTCCTTGAAAAAGGCATCATTTGCCGAAACATGTAGGATTGTTTTAAGTATATACATTTTGAAGTAAAATCAGACCTTAAATCGCCAACAAATTAAATTTACCATATATATATATATATATATATATATATATACAGTAGATTCAATTATTTGGCGATTCAAGGTCTGGTTTTACTTGAAAATGTATTTATTTAAAACAATCTTACATGTTTCGGCATATGATGCCTTTTTGATAGAATTTAAAATATATAAAAATATATTTTAAATTCTTTGAAAAGGGTATCATGTGCATCATGCAAAGGTCACGAAATAATTATCTCTATATATATATAAAACCGCTAAGAATACCTAGGACTGGAGCCACGTATAATTGTGCTCGTTTTGGATCAAAGCTATTGCTCTGGTCGTGTTCGTTGGATTTAAGACTATATTTAAATTGAAAAAACAAAAAACGTACTTTGTTGAACACGAATTAAAAACAAAGTAAAATGAACGACTAAAATATAAACCAAATTAGAAAAAAAATGTTTAAATTTAACTAACACTAACTAACAACGGAATAAGTACGTCTTTAATCTTAAGAAAAAGTTTTAAGCAGTTCAAAAAATATTAACAAAGCGTAGTTGACATAATATTTATGACATTACTATAACCTTCGAATTTGTAGACGAAACGAAAAAAGAACAAACAAAAATTTTTTGCCGGTGAATTGCTATATATATATATATATATATATATAGCAATTCACCGGCACACAGACACCCGGACCAATCACGCGAAGCCGTGTACGCACGACGGCAGCAGCGCAACCCCCACCTCCCATAGTGCAACATAATAGCAGACACCCGAGGACACGATCGGCAGTTACTCTTCAGCGTAAAGTGAAAGAACAACTCTAGAAAATGACGAGTGCGATCCCGTCGAAACGTCGAGACAACAATCCTTCTAAGGACACATCTCACACGCGGCCAAGAACCCGAGAAACCATCATTTCATATATATATATATATATATATATATATATACGCTGAATCACAGATCAACAAAACTAGCTGATCAGGAACACCAAACTCAAGAGCTCAGAAAACTACGTGAAGCACTAACACAAAACGGAGCGAAACGCAGCGAATAAAAAGCGCAAATAAAATGAAGAAAGAAACAATTCGATTAGAGCTTTTAGAGTGATGAGTCTTACCAGTACCAGACCGACTGGACTAATGGAAGTACTGGGCGAACAGTATTTAGTATGTACCCTGAGATGGCCAAAGAAAAGAGAGATCTATCATGGAAAGCGATGCAACTTGTTACGGGTCACGGTTACTTCAGAGACTACTACCATAGGTTCAGCTACACGAAACTGAAGTAGTTTGCTTATGTGAAGATGGTTCGGGAGACGTACCACATTCCATGTGGTATTATACTTTGCTTAAAAGGCAGGAAGCCAGGGTGCACTTTTGGAACTTAAGCGACACTTCGAAGGAAGTCAGGATCGCCGACGAAGAAGAAGCTTGGACGACACCCATGAATATATTTGCAGAGCAGTCCATTATGGACGACCGGAGCTGAAAAGAAAGGGGAAGAATATATAACACATATAATATACGTACAACAATGAATATAAATTCTTAATCCTTCAGCTTTTATGTCTGTCCTTTGCCTTGTTACTCCAATTGCTGCCATTCCTTTTTACATCATTAGTACAACAATTGGTTTATGTACCATATTTCATTCCTGTACTATAGGTTTCTGTTCAGTTAGTTGTTTTGTCCAGCTTTATCTTGTACCTTCAAACATTATAGGTCCATTTCTGCTTTGATCGTAATATACTTTGATTTATTGATTCATTGTTATCCTTTGATTTCTGAATACATTATTTAATCTAGTCTAATGTACAGCATTGTAAAAATAATATAGTTATAAAATGTTATAGCACGTATCTGTCTCATTTTACGTTTAAGTCAATAAAGTGCATGTTAGAAAATATAGAGTTCTTTTTCACAAGCCACTTCTTTAACCATCTTTTTAGATGTAGTACCTCCATCGTAGCAATGGACCCAGAGTTATTGTTTCACATTCTTTCAGCCAAATAATGAACTACGAAGTAGGTAAGGAAGCTAGTTGGATAATATCTTTGGAAAATAGGTAGACAGTTTAGGATAAAGGTCGATGGTATGGTGCCACCTGCCTTTGTTAATACTCTCACTGTCTCTTTTGCTGTATGGCTATCTTTCGTGACTCTCCTGACGAACACAATGCAATAATTTAATATGTTGCTGATAAGTGGAAATGTACTTGATAGGCTGCCTTGACTGCCCCATAACTTGATACCTGTCGTATTATTCTAATCGTGTATATTGCAGAGGCCAGCTATTTTGGTCCAGTTTTACTGAAAATTTCATTATAGATCTATTTATCTTTTGTCCAAGAAATTTTATATTGACTTTTTATTGCTATATATCTGCATATCCAGAAGAGTTTGTTCCAATTCAGTTTCGCATCAAGTGTTATGCCTAGATACTTAACTTCATTGGTTAGTTCTAACTCTTGTTTAAACAGTCTAACGCTGCCCAGATCATTTAGTTTTCTCATATTGGTAAAGGCAAGACTCTCAATGTAAGAAAGCGGTCATCCTGAGCGCTTGTACACATATAATTGTAATCGTCCATCTTGTATCAAAGCTATTGCTCTGGCCGTACTTGTTGGATTTAAGACCATATTTAAATTTAAGAAACAGTAAACGAACTTTGTTGAACACAAATTTAAAAAAAGGCAAAATAAACTGTTAAAAAATAAACCAAATTAAGAAAAAAAAAACAGTTTAAATTTAAGTAACACTAACTAACAACCGAATAAGCTTTTAATGTTAAGAAAAGGTTTTAAACAGTTCAAAACAACTTCAACAAAACGTAGTCGACATAACATTTATGACAGATAACAATAACCTTCAAATTTATAGACGAAACGAAAAAAAATTTTTTGGTAATTGCAAGATGAATGGTAATGAATGGTAATTGCAAGATGAAGAGAAGTTATCATACACGGTAAGTATAAGAGGCGTTTTATGTCATGTATATTATAATGTATAGAATCCACGGTTGGCTCTTGGTGAAACATAATGAATAATTTACTAAAGAAAACACTCGGTATATTTGTTTCACAAAATATATTTATTATTAAATATCTACACGTGTTTCGACTTTTCAGTCATTATCAAAGAGTTTGTAAACTAAAATAAAAAGTACACTTCTACCACTATTTATGAGTTTTTAAAAGACTTTATTACGGCATCAATAGTAGGAGTGTTTAAAAAATCCAGCTGTGTATTTGTGATATGTCTATTAAGATTTATGGCTTTTTTAGTTTCTAAAATTTCGAGGAAGTCGAGTCTTTTTCCTTTATTACAAGTATGTAAAAGTTTAAAATTATTAGTATTGAACAAATGTGTATTTTCGATGCAATGTTCCGCAAATCCCGTAATCATATTACCATGAAGAATAGAACTTCTATGCTCTTTAATACGTTCTTTTATTGAGCGTCCTGATTGGCCAATGTATTTCGCATCACAATCACTGCAACTTAATTCATACACACCTGACTTATCACACAATTCTGTTTTTTCTTTATTATCTACTAAAATATTTCCTAAATTGACTTTATTCACTTGGATGACATTTAACCCTAATTTAGGAAATATTTTAGTAAATAATAAAGAAAAAACTTTTTATTTTAGTTTACAAACTCTTTGATAATGACTGAAAAGTCGAAACACGTGTTAGATATTTAATAATGAATATATTTTGTGAAACAAATATACAGAGTGTTTTCTTTAGTAAATTAGTCATGTATATTGCTAATATCAATGAAATTGCAAGTAAATACGAGCCTCCAAGCAGCATAAACGGTAAAATATAGAAAGAATGTGTTATGGTTGCACATTAACAAATCGTAGGTACTTTTTAACCGTCCGGCTCATTTCTAAGTTTAGATTGCTTTCTTTCTTAATTTTAATGTAGAACTTTTATGACTTTGAGACTTTAAACTGTAAAATTATATTCTGATGTCGCAATGCAATCATGTTCTTGTGCATTTAAGATCCTCGAAAATATTGGAGCTGGTACGGAAAAACAATATCAGAGAACCCAATTCTTCCAGTTGCCCAAAGGATGAAGGTAAGCGCATATGCAGAACACGTATTTACATATCGAATAAACTGTCATTTACGGTAGATTAGTATTAACAGTATTTTGATTTAGATTGTGTGCGCACATAATAAGTAAAATGAATGTGAAATGTTTATACTCTTTCATGCCTTTTTGACATATTTGCGGTATTTTTAAATTCTTTTTTCAATTATTGCTTATATATTTACAGATGTTGCATATCATGAACCATCAGAAACAATAAGTGAGGATAGATGTTTATATTCAACTTATCACCCTGAGACACAAAAACAGAGAGAACAGTTAATTGGATACTCGATAATGAGTTTGGCACAATAAAAACGGGAGAAAACAACACAGAAGAAAGAATAAAAGAGAGGAAAACCTGAAGAATTGCGCCCACCTGTAAGTTTACTTACTGCTGAATTAAAACATAATGAAGAGGTTTTAAAAGATGATAGTTTTTCAACTGATGGCTAATCAAGTGGATCGTCAGTAATTACTCATCGTAAAACTATCACTGTTATTAATTAAATTAAATTTTGTGTCGGTGAATCGCTCTCATAGCTGCTAAACTTAATTAGAAGAGCAGGAAAAAAGAAAGTACTCTAACGAGGTGTGAGGACCACAATAGATCTAGAAAGGTCACAATAGGTCTTACAGGCACCTAAAGTAATCATCATCTCTATTATTTCGAAGGACATTCGGTGACGCCTTGTATAGAAGGTGAATGGGCTTCAGAAATGACAAAAATGTGTCAAGGCATGGAACTGGATGGTTTTAGTTAAGATATTAGTTTATGGTGCATTGGATATCGTGCTCGGAATAGTTTTTGTTGGAATAAGGATTTAGGTTTAATATAGAGACAGCCCTTTGGATTAAGGTGCTTATGACGTCACGTTTTTTAGGCAGAATGATGGTGAGAAAGGGCGTTTAAATATCTGTCAGTATGCGTATGTTTGTGACAAACGGAATGTCCTTTTATCTCAACAAGTCGACCATAATCGTTACCAATCCATTTATCAGAAATCCTATATAACTCTGTCCCAAACAGAGTTACAGTATCAGTGCAGCAACGACAATTATAGTAGCAGCCTTGAAGATGTTTAGGTTATATTCCTTCATCGTTCATGCTGTTTCTGTTTTTCGGGTCGATAAAATTTTTTTATGAAATTGGGTGAAAAAAATTCAACCGAATATAAAATGTACTCCTCGTACTTTTAGTTTTGGGTTGGACGCCAGCACGTCCAGGCACTTGAGCGTACTGCTCTTTGTACCACCCAAGTTTCACTCTGTTAGTCTTGTGTCCTCAATAAAAGCTACTATCCTTCTCAGAGGCAGTTTTAGTACCCTCGTAGGATCCAATAAATTTCTTCCGAAATATTTCTGTCTAAGTCCCCTGTCCGAGATCACCATCTGCGGTAAATTCGTTCTACTTTATTTTCTAAGGTTACTAATGCATAAAATTAATTTAATTAAATTAAATTAATAACCCGTGAACTTTTCAGAGAAAATATTTGTGAATGTATTCACAATAACTACAGCATCAGAAATTTCATGATCATACTATAGGGAAGTTAACTAGATTTCCATTTACTGTTTTAATGTGTTTTTATTAATGCTTATTAATAAACAAATTACATTTCATAGAGTTTGATAAACCTCAATTGATTTAAATATCTAGCTCGGTGGTTAAGTATTATTTAGATATCGGCTATGAAACCGGTAAAGCAATTTCGTTGCTTGAGTACATTTCAATGGAATCGATTCATCGAAATTAATTGATTAGGAGATTTCATTATGATTAGCGATAAAGTTCTATTACAGATTATTTATTACTTTTACCAATTTATATTCAAATTCATATGTCGTTTTTTTTTTGTAATTACTAATTGAATAGGCAATATTTTCTCGTCCGAAATTTGGCCAATGTAATTGGAAACTCGTTCAACGTGCACAATTTAAAGTTATTATAATAATCCATCTAAATAATATCAAATAATTTTTATTTGCATATTACATATTGTTTATTGTGTACACACAAGCGCCTACGAAAGTTTTAAATTGGAGCGTATAATCTTACATAGGTACTAACGGTAATGAAACAAGTTAAGAGAAGGATTAACGACAAACTAGAAAGAGATGAAATCCTGATATTATTTAATATCTCTGGACTAATCTGAGAAGGTGTATATATATATATATATATATATATATATATATATATATATATATACATGTACGTTTGTATACCGGGTGTTTTATTTATCAATCACACACTCAGTGTACTTCGTGCTAAAATGATGTGAGTTCGTCTATAATATTTATGTGGTTATGATTCTATTAGAAGCTTATTGACTGAGGTACGGTATTCTGTCTTTGTAGTTCTAAAGGACGTGTCAACTACCACATAAAAATTAGGGATGGTACTCATGTTGTTAATATAATGCTTATTGTCTAGCTCATAAAATTGTTTAAAGTCTTATTTTTCTCGTATCTCAGGATCTAAATAAGTTCATGCGTAAATATCACCACCCTTTTTAATTAAATAAATAACAACCATTTAAAAAATATATAAATAAAACCAAGAAGCTTACTTGTAAGAGATAATTTATTCGTTAGATAAATAGGTAATTGTGCATACCCATGAATAATGATGACAAACTGTTATGTTTCTGAATACAGTTTAAACTCAGTGATAATATTAAGTGCTAAACTAAAGTTTTTAACAAAATGAATATCTATAAGGATTTAAATGAATATTTAGGCTTAACAAATGTATATCTGAACGATATTGAATTCGTGTTTTTTAGCGGCAAGATCTACTTTCGACTTATTTAATATTTGGCAGACATTTGTATACAGGTCTACTGGAAATTCTACCTAAATTCTAAATTAACATGAATGAATTATCTTTTTCTTATTCCTAGGATTCTAATTGGCTTAATGCAACCCGTATCCCAACTACATATATAGTAGATTCAATTAGTTGGCGATTTAAGGTCTGGTTTTACTTCAAAATGTATATATTTTAAACAATCTTACATGTTTCAGCATATCCTTAAATCCTTAAATCGCCAACTAATTGAATCTACCATAACGTACTAATGTCAAGAAATTATTGTCTCTCCCTCTCTATATATATATGTGTGTGTTGTAACTGGATTCCGGGTTTTCTTCCGCGTTTCCACTGTTTGGTCTTCGTAAAGACCGGTGCTGGTTTCTGGACGACGTTTCAGCAAAATCACATTTGCCATCTTCAGGTCTGCGATAACTGTCTGCTTCTGCTTCTGGTTACTCGTAAACTGACATAGTCGGGTTTAGGATGGTGGTTATATACCCGATTAGCGTTCTGGTTGGTTACACTTGGTTGAGTGTGTGCGCGGCTCCGTGTCGTTTGGCCTGTAGCTGGAGTGTTACTGGCTGGGTTGCGGTGTACGTGTTTTTGTTTGTTGTTGACAACTTCTCTGTTTAATACTGGTTTCCATGCTGTTGGTAGCCTGTGTGTATCATCTCGCGAATTCAAATTGTCTGGACGTTTCTCAATTTCGATAGCTTCTCTGATTATTCTGGTTTTCATATGTTCTATGTTCGCCAATAATTTGGTATTGCTGAAGTCTATTGTGTGGGACGTTTCCTTTGCATGCTGAGCCAAAGATGAAGTTTTCTCGTCTTTTCTTACGGAGTTTTGGTGTTCATCTCTTCTTACGTCTACCATTCTGTTTGTTTGGCCGATGTAAGTCTTCTCACAATTAAGGCATGGAATTTCATAAACTCCCTGGTTTTATAAAGGTATTCTTGTGTTTGGATTCCGAAGGACTGTACTTATTTTTCTGTCTGCCTTGAATGTGGTTTCAATGTTGTGTCTTCGTAGGACTCTGGATATTCTGTCGGTGGTACCTTTGACATAGAGTAAGTAGGTTTTGGCCATTGATTCCTCTTTTTCCTCTTGTGGTGTGGCTCGTTTAGGTTTTAATGCTTTGTTGATTGCCCGTTTGCTAAAGTAATTTGCTAAAGTATTGTGGAGTTTATCCATTTCTTGAATGACGTTGTCTTCATCTGCTAATCTCTGTGGAGGTGGTGAGACTGTGCGCTGAGGTACCGACCTGTATGTGTGATATACTACTACCTGCGGAAACCTAAAAGAAAACATATATATATATATATATATATATCATTTGATAAAATTTAGTTTAACTAAACTCCTAAACTTTAGTATAACTAAAGTTTACCAGTAACCAGAAGCAGAAGCAGACAGTTATCCCTGAAGATTGCAAATGAGATTTTGGCGAAACGTCCTCCAGAAACCAGCACCGGTCTTTACGAAGACTCAACAGTGGAAACTCGGAAGAAAACCCGGAATCCAGTTACAACACATACCACTACCCGCGGAAACCTGAAAGAAAACATATACATATATATATATATATATATATATATATATATATATATATATATATATATAGATAATTATTACGTGACCTTTGTATGTTATGGTAAATTCAATTTGTTGGCGATCTTAGGTCTGGTTTTACTTCAAAATATATATATTTAAAACAACCCTACATGTTTCGGCAAATGATGCCTTTATCAAGGAATATAAAATATAAATGACCGTATATTAATGTCATATATTTGAGTTGCTATGGATACAATTAATAATAATAATTTTATCCATAGCAACTAATGTATGACATTAATATACTGTCATTTATATTTTATATTCCTTGATAAAGGCATCATTTGCCGAAACATGTAGGGTTGTTTTAAATATATATATTTTGAAGTAAATCAGACCTTAAATCGCCAATAAATTGAATTTACTATATATATATATATATATATATATATATATATATATATATATATATATAAAACAGTGCTCCGAAATTAAACTCAAATTTGGGGGTATCGTGCATTTGCTTTACATAATATTGATACAATCGAGAGTGTAAGTGAATCCGCTATCATAGGTGAGATAAAACAAGATGTAAGTTATTTAATAACATATTTATTAAGCGATAAGAGAATGAGGAGACAAACTAAACTTCAGAGGAGTCGATCCGGGCGAAGTTTTTGTCGCTAATCGTCCGTGTCAAGAGTGAACTTGAAGTTACCATTGCAACGAGAAGATCCTATAGAAAAAGGTGAAAGTGATGTCACCGAAACGTCAGGAAGAAAGTTGTCCTTCTCAGGACGAAATCATCTAAACGCGGCGAAATATCCCGAAGAACAACGCTTCAACAAACGACCGCGAAAACATTCGACGATATATATATATATATATATCGTCGAATGTTTTCGCGGTCGTATATATATATATATATATATATATATCGTCGAATGTTTTCGCGGTCGTTTGTTGAAGCGTTGTTCTTCGGGATATTTCGCCGCGTTTAGATGATTTCGTCCTGAGAAGGACAACTTTCTTCCTGACGTTTCGGTGACATCACTTTCACCTTTTTCTATAGGATCTGCTCGTTGCAATGGTAACTTCAAGTTCACTCTTGACACGGACGATTAGCAACAAAAACTTCGCCCGGATCGACTCCTCTGAAGTTTAGTTTGTCTCCTCGTTCTCTTATCGCTTAATAAATATGTAAATAACTTAGATCTTGTTTTATCTCACCTATGATAGCGGATTCACTTACACTCTCGATTGTATCAATATTATGTAAAGCAAATGCACGATACCCCCAAATTTGAGTTTAATTTCGGAGCACTGTTTTACAAACCAGGGCAACACCTGCTTAACGCTAGTTCTTTTTGTTCCGGACATTGATCGAATTATTCTTGTTTTTTTTTTTTGTAGTAGTTGTAGTGTGTCATCATCAGTATATAAAGAGACAGAATCAAGAAAATTAACAGTCTAAGGGAGATCATTTATATAAACTAAAAACAGGGTGGATTCGATGATCGAACTCTTTGTACCAGATATAATAATATTATAAATAACTTTTTGTGTTTCATCGCACAACTATGAATTAGAAATATTATTAATACGTATGGACCATTATGCAATAAAATACTGATGGTATATGTAATATTTTATTAGTATTTTTAATAAATTAATAATTCTTCTACTTCTTCTTCTTCTTCTTCTGATAAATTCATATAGAGTGATTGGCAAATGTGTGGAACCATGTAAATATATGATAAATTGTTTGTTTTTTAATGATTTCATGTAAGGTGCGTATTAAATGAAAGTTGTAATCATATACAAAAGGACGTGAGTTAGAAACCTACAGTAGGGTACTAACGAATAAAAATAAGCGGAAACAATACTACTTGTTATAAATATAAGTCAGTTAACTGTGTGTAACTCACACCTGTTAAATTAAAAAAAAATATTGCAATAAAATTTTGGATACGGAAATTAGGCATGAAGAGTCTTTATTTGCAGTATTTTTTAAAAATACCGTGTTAAAAAATGTAACGTACTAAAATTATACTTTAAATTGAATTGTATTTTTTTACATTTTGGGAACACACGGTTTTAACAAACTATATCATTTGGGGTCAAAAGTATTTTTTATATATGAATTGGTAAGGAAAAGAAAATATACTGCTCATACAAGTAAAGTTAAATTTAACTTAAGAGATTTTCAAAATGAGCGCCACTTACATCCTGACAGTAAGTCAATCTGTCAGTAAATTCTCTTGTAATTCTCGCTATGATGTCTGATGAAATGCTTCGTATTATTTCATTAATTCTTTCAGCCAATTATTGCAAATTTCTAGTTGGATAAGATACACTTTCTTTGTTTTAGATATGCCAACAAAAAGTAATCTAGTGGAATGGGATGCAGATAACGTGGCTCGCACGATCTCCGAATTCCATTTTTTTTAAATTGAACTCCCATACTTCAATTTAAAAAAGTATAATTTTAGTACGTTACGTTTTTTTTTTGAACAGTCTGTATATTTAAAAAATGCTTCAAATGATAACTCTCCATCACTAATTTTTGCGTCTTAAATTTTATTACAATATCGTTTTTAATTTAACAGATATTTACATGGTTCTACATATTTACACATCACTTTTTATTTCTACGCGATAGCAAAAATTTAATTTTGACACATTCATCGACATCTTACTTACGATGATGCTTATTTATTACCTATTACTTTCGTCGTAATTTAACATTAGCTATTCTATCTTAATAAAAAAGTAATGAAAAATACAAATTTCAATAGAATATTCTCAGATACATGTAGTAATAATTCAGAATAATTCTTCTACATTATGTGTTGAATTCACCTAAATATATTACCACTCGAGTGCAATGTTCAATTTCGTTCATCTTTATATTGAACCGGCATCCTATTTACTGTGATTTTTATGACCATTTACTACTTCCATCGTAATTTAACGTTACCTACTCTACCTTAATAAAAATGGCTTAAAAAACACATATTGCCCATGTTGTTGAATAGAACTGTTAAATTTCACTTACATCAATATATTTTTAAATCCGAGTTTAAATTGTCATTCATAAATAAATCAAATTTAAAAATGTTAAAACAAATTCGTGAGACACTTTGTGGAATTTTATTCATAATTTCAAGAGAAAGTTGTTATAAAAAATTGGTTATAAACGACAACCTTCCGAGAATCTACCAAACGATCAAGCATTTAACACATTTCTTGAATATTCTTTAGAATTTCTAATTTGCATTAAATTATTAATTACATACAGGTTTTACTAGTATTATATCCTGGAAATGGCAGGAATTGTGCGAAGAAGTAGAAGTGGACAACGACGTATGAGACGATGGGTATAAAATTATATCTTGTCGAATAACCAATCAAATACCATTTGATCTAGCAATTGATGAAAAGGAGAAAATTGTGAAACCCTCGAAGAAATTATGTTGAAATGCGGATATCGCGAGAAGAGTGTGAGGAGGCGGCACCTTTCACCTTGGAAGAGATCTGTGGTCCTGTAAGAAATATGAAGTCTGGAAAAGCCCCTGGATCAGATGGCGTTCTACCAGAGGCGATAAAGGAAGCAGTAAAAGTGGATACAGGCGATTTCGACACAGGGCGTGTTGAATAACTTATTGAGAGTTCCCAAAAGTTTGGAGGATAGCCAAGGTGGTATTGATACTAACTTACTCCATATTCTAAGCAAGCTGTACGAGACATTAATACGGAGTAGATTGGAAGAGATTAAATTGTCATCGCATCAGTATGGTTTCCGAAAAGGCGGATCCACAATACAAGCTATGGAGTAGGTAAAAATGCCTTCAATACAGCTACTTGGAGTATAATCGTATCAGAACTTCGAAAAAGACGCATTCCGGGATATCTAACGAATGTCGCTTGCAGCTACTTCCAAGATAGAAAAATCAGTATATATGGACGACTGAAGATAGACAGGGCTCCGTGCTAGCACTGACTCTATGGAACGTACTTTGATGGAGTACCTACGTTGAATTGACAGAGAGGGCTGCAGCGATAGGTTTTGCGGACAATTCGATACTCGCAGTACCTGCCGAAAATGATAAAGGACTAATGTATAGGATGAATAAATCCTTGAGATGTATTGGCATCACTAACTGGAATTGGTACCACAGAAAACAAAGTAATTCTAAAAAGGCCAAGAAGGAAGAATACTGTACATTTCGTAGTAGGAGAGGTAGTAATCGTATCCAGCAAGTTCGTCAAGTATCTGGAGATAACTGCTGATGATAGGATGACGTTTATGAACATCTCAAAGGAGTGACGGAAAAAGTCGAAGGAATGACAACGACACTAATGGGACTAATGCCCAATGTCGGAGGTCTCAGAAGTGGGAAGAGGGAGATACTATGCAGGGTGGTGTTGTTGGCGTTGTTATACGGAAAACCAGTGTAGCACAGTGCACTTCAGAAGACGTACATAAAATTACTGGAAAAAACTCAAAGAAAGTTCTTGGTTAAGTGTGTGTGTTACAGGCCATAGTGGGGTTGATACCCATATGTTTGCTGGCCAAAGATAGGTTCCTCATACAGAAACGACGCCAAGAAGATCTGGGTAGCGTCAAAAGGACGCTGCCCAGAGGGATTATGAGATACTATATTATTAACGAGTGGCAGGAAGACTGGGACCAAAACTGAGCAGTAGCGCAGTGGACAAAAATGCTTGTACCAAGGGTAAAAACATGGACTGCCTGCAGGCACAGAAATGTCGATTACTATATGTGCCAAATATCAAGAGAGCATGGACAGTCTTGCACGTATGCAAAGGTAATAGGGAAAATAGAGAGTGCGATTTGTGGCTACTGTGTAGAACAAGATTCGCCGACGCATACTTTTCTTCTGCATTAGATGGAGAGCAGAGAGACGGCGGGTTTTCTCAAATCTGGGAGTGGAATTGACGGTGATCAATTTCGCGGCGGTTATCACTCAGGACAACGTGGCCTGGGACATCGTAAAGGAACTAGCGAGAGAAATATTAAAAACAAAGGAAACGGAAGCTAGAAAGAAATAGTAAACTCCAGAAGACCAGAAGATCAAGAGCAACATTCCTAATCCCTCCTCATAACTCCTAATCCTCGAATACCACGAGGGAGAGGGAAGTGGGGAAAAAAGGCACTAGCGAAAAAAAGAACAGCTCATCGCTCGAGAAGTATGTCTGATTGACGGTCCCAGGGTGATAAAAATAGGACCATTCGGACCACTTGTTTGCGATTACGACCGACAACGCTGCTTTAAAAAAAAGGAAAATTATAACCTAATTTTGCTTGATAATAGGCTATTCTGTATGTCAAAATTATATCGGCCGCGTACCAATAGACATAATTTTAGAGCCGCGCTTTAATTCACTAGAATTTCAGTGACTACTATTACAATTACCTTAACCATACCGTATTATTTTCTAATATTTTTTACAAGGAATATTTTAATACTATTAATTTTGTTATCGTCACAAACCTTTACCTTGCATCTTTAATTAAATCATAATTTTTGGACATCGCGTGATTTGTTAAACTTAACTTGATAATAAAAAGTACCCTTTGCACTACTGTGTTCTAAATAAGAAGTTCTCATACGTTCCGATCATCGTACAGACAACACCTACATGTCGAACGACATCACAAGTTCTACCTCATCTAGTAAACCACGCCGTCCGGTGTTTGCGTTTACACATTCGTCCCACCCGGATAGACGAAAGCAAGTAAACCGTATCCTTCGTAACTTAATAATTGCAAATTACTGATTTCTTTCAAACATACTTAATATAAATGATAAAAAAAAAACACTTTTCAAGTTTCACTGTTTTATTTTATTGTTTCGGTAACTATTCTCAAAGAAGATTTTATTCAAGTAACTGTAGGGACCTAACTTACTAGGTATATAATAATAATAATAAAAAGTTTATTTTCTTTTTCCTTTACATCCATAATAGAACGAGAATAAACGATAAAGAAAATTAAATAATAATAAAAAGAAAACAAATTCACAGCTAATAGAAAAAAAAGTAGAGAAAAAACCGCAAGGTTAAGTTTGGCTTTGAGTGTAAAACACCACAACCATATTCTTCACTTAACCTTGTAATACAAGTAAACTTACAACATAGTTTCATGCCTAATCTAATTTAAATCTAAAATTCTGTGATGGCGGAAAAATAAAACAAAAATGAAAATATAGAAATCACTATAAGCTGGCGCAACACACTTTCAGAGAAGGACAATCCCTAGTTGCTGATGATCAAATAAATATTAGCGCAAGTGCTTTTTAAATGTATAACATGGCAACTCCTTCAGGTTGCGAGGCAAAGCGTTATATATTTTATATATATTAAATGCAAACGAGCGCTCGAATAGTGATGTTTTATGCAATGGTGGCATAATCAATTCCTGCGATTTAATGTTGCAGTGATGCACGTCCGATCGGAAAGTTATTCTTTTATAAAGGTATGATGGAACCCTGCTTATAATAATCATACAGATATGCAGCCCGTAGTACAGCTCGATTTATCATATTCAACCACTTACAGGAAGACAAAGTGTGCGAAATATTTTCATATTTCTTAATGCCGTACGCAAACCGCAAACACGAATTTTGTGCTCTTTGATTTCTTTTTTGATCATTAACATCTATACATGGACCATACACAGAGGAGTAATACATAAAAGGAGATAATATTAAGGCGTTGCACAAAGACAATTTAGTAGCTATGAACAGATAAGACCCATGCTGGTAGAGAAGTCTCAAATTTCCACACGCCTGTTTCGCATAATTTGATACCTGCTTTCTATATCTGAACGTGGTGTCCCAAAATGGCCCAAGGTTTTTGGTTTCAGTCACTACAGGCAAGATCTCACCAGCCATTGACAAACGAAAATTACGTGTCAACTCGTCGCAAGTCGGCACATTACCAAAAACCATAATACCGGATTTCGAGGAATTAATATGCAACGAATGAAGGGAAGATATATCGGAGATCACATCCAAATCGCATTGAACAACATTCAGAGCCTCTCTAAAGGAATGCTTTCGAAATGAATGGTACACTTGCGTATCATCCGCATACATATTGCTATGGATTTTTTTTTATAAAAAAGAAATATATACTTAAATTTATGTGATTTATTTGAATGATTTAAAATAAAATATTTTGTGACATGACTGTATATAATAAATTTTGCGAGGGGTAACTAGGGGGGAAAATGGTTATCCGGCGTGGATTTTGATAGAGAGGTCGAAGTCAATTGAGGAGACGAATTCTACCCATTGAACGAAGAGGTGCTTCTTTCGTGAGATATATTTTATATATATTTAATTAGTTCGGTTTTGATTGATTGAAAGTGTTTTATAGTTGATGTTTATCGATATTAAATTCCCGATTTTTATAGAGTTAAATTCTCGTTTTATTGATGATTAATTTGATTAAGCGCCTTTTCGTGAGAGTCTCCATATTAATCTTGTAAGTAAAATAAAAATTTTTTATGACGTCATAATTATCAGAATTATAGTTCTATTGTATTAAAACAAGTAGATAAGAGATTTAAATTTTAAGCACACAGATAATACAGTTTAGTATTAAAAATTCTTTGTTAAAATTATAAATGAAAAGTTTGTCCGAGTGGAGTCAGGTTTTTTTTGTGCATGGCAAAACACATGAGTAGTTTTTGTTCGCGGTTCAGAATCTGAATATATAGTGTGGTTTTCTGGGGAGAATTTAATGTTAAACTTGATTATTTTAGATAAGTTTGATCGGAGTCATTTGGAGGACGTTTTCCATTCATTTGCGGTCATTTTTCAATGAATGTTTTTACCTTAAGTATTTTTGTTATATGATACAGCATCTTTATACTTTGTAAAGATATATATTTTTTTAATTTTTTTTTATTTTTGTATTTAATATAAAAAATGTTTATTTCACCTTTTAACCTGCGTTTTTTTATTTACTCACTCCAATTTTGTTAAGTATATTATACCTATATAAAAGAATATATTTAAAATAAACTTAAAAAGAGATTAGTTCAAACTTAACTTATATAAAATAGATAAATAAATTTTTGTGTACAAGTGTACTGGCGCTTAACTCATATTTTAGACACGTCTTTCCTAAGTGGAACCCGAGAAGTTAGAGGTCTCAGATTTGAAAATTCACCGGCTGAGAAAACCTAGTTGGGAAAACCAGTTGTGGATGGTGGCGCGCTAAATTATCAACCCACTATTCATAGCAATATATATATTGCAAGATTTTACCGATTGAAAAAGGGCACTAGTATATATAGAAAAGAAAATTGGGCCCAAGATAGAGCCTTGAGGCACACCAGATGCCAGACCAACACGTTCAGATATCCGACCATCAACCCGAACCGATTGCGATCTGTCCCGCAAGAAACCACTCAATAATTTGATTGCATCATCGGAAAGACCCACGTAATGGGACACAGCAGACAACAGATCATGATTCACGGTATCAAATGCTCTACTAAAATCTAACAGTATTAGAACGGAAACGTACGTGCGTCACGTGCAGTCAATATGTCATCCGTAATCTTCAATAAAGCCGACTCACAACTGTGACCAGCCCTAAAACCCGACTGATAAGATGGTAAAATCTTATAAGTGTTTATATGTTGTATTAACTGTGCACTAAGGAGTTCCTCGAATATTTTCAACAACACGGAGAGCAAACTTATAGGCCTCAAATCGGCCATAGATTGCAGGTCAGACCTCTTTGGCACCGGTATCACAATTGCTTGTTACCATGCTAAGGGCAAAATTCTTTGAAGAATACACATAAATGTATGCATATATTTGTGAGTCTGGGTGTAGTGGCTATGTTGACCATTTTACGATTGGGTCTGTTATTTGTGTGTTTTCTTGCCATGTTTATCAAATTTTCATTTGTAAAACTTGCTTTTTTATTTATGAAATCAGTTTTGCTTTTATTTTCATTGTACAGTAGTTTATAGCCTTCTATATAGGGTAGGTAAGAGGTATTTATGTAATGTTTAGCAAATCCTATTTTTTGTTGAATTATATCTTTCATGTTCTTTGATCTTGATATTTATATTTCTAGAACTCTGTCTGATATATTACTCTGGACAAAAAGTAATTAGAATGATTAAATAAAACATACAGAAAATATTTTATTCATCCAAATTTATTGTGTCTCCTTTAAAGAAATCCCCTCCCACTGGAATACACTTATTCCAACGTTTCTTAGTCTTCGAAATATTTATTATGCCCAGCTTCTGGTATAGCCTCCAAAGCGTCCACTAAATTCTCTTGGATGGCTTCTATTGACTCAAAACGATGTCCACGAAGTGATAATTTCAATCGAGGAAATAAAAAAAAATACACGCAGCCATATTTGGCGAATGTGGAACGACGTTTACTTGATTTGTTTATGAAAAACTGACGAATAATGATGGCATTATGTGATGGTGTATTATCATGAAGCAAAAACCATAAATTGTTTCGCTATAATTGTGGTGTTTTTTTTACGAATTGACTCACTTAAGCAATGCAAAATGTCTAAAAAGTATTCTTAGTTGAGTGTTTGGTCAGTTGGAATGAACTCTTTGTAGACAATTCAACGATTCGACGGAAAACAGTCAACATGACGATTATTTTTGACTTGCTCTGACGTGGTTTCTTTGGTTTTGGTTCACTTACAGCACTATATTCACTCGATTGTTGAGCCGTTTCCGGGTCATAAAGAAAGAAACATGGTACACTAACAACGTATATTGTATACAATTGACAACAAGATATATTAGTTTCTAGGTCACGTTTATATTTTTAAATAAAATATAAAAGTAATGTTAACGAAAATTAATAAATAATATTTCGCGGATAGCGACATTTATTAAGTATTAATGTGACCAACTGCATACTTAATATAAAAATAAAACTCTGAATTTTCAAATTAAATAATTTCAATTTATTTAAGTAAAAAATGCAATGTCGAACTCGTTCTTTAAAAAACTCGTTTTCTGAACTTAACTCGTGCGACAAAATGCTGCCGTATGAAACTTATGCTTGAATATACTATTTTTAATCCGATAGAGCAGTTATAGTGTGTTTTAATAATCCTTGCAACGGCTATGTTAGTACTCAGGTGAAAATTCTGTACAAAGAACATATAAAACTAATCAATCTGAAGGATTTATGGTGACAGTGGCGCGTATTATAAATTATCATAACATTTATGTACCTCTTAACATTAGTGCTCGCTTAACAAATATAATACAACGTGTTTCAAAAAGAACTTTATCTCAGTAGGCACTGAGTAGCTAGTACTTGCAAATTATTATAAGCCACTTGCCTTTTATTTATAATTAACTATTTATCTAATGTCATTTTGACATTTGCCATTTTGTAACTAGCAATATAATTTTTTCTTACAAATTTTTTTTACTTAATAAACAACACTACTAAATAATGTACACATTGTAAAAAAATATTTTTATTGTTGAAGCATATTTCCGAAGTGCACAATTTCTTAGGGGAGAGTGACAATATTCCTGTGCGGAATGTAAGCGACAGTTTCATTTGCAGTTTTCTAATAGAGTTGTGGATAATACCGCTTTACATCATCACATTCGTCTAGTCGTGGAAATGTTTCGAAATGTTTTATTAAATTTAGCGCTTTTAGACTCATCGAGTTATAAGCAGAGGTGTTTGGCCAGCGCGGTCACCATATCTTACTCCGTTAGATTTTTCTATATTGGAATTGCTAAAAAATGAAGTATATAAGACAAGAATTAATAACTTAAATGACTTGATGAATACAATTACAATTAAATGTAATGAAATAACACCAAATTTATTGTAGAATATCTTTGATAACCTGAAACGTCGTATTCAACAGAATGGTAACCATTTTGAACACGCGTTATAAATTATAATAATTTAAAGTTCTAGAAATTAGTTATTCACCTTGGTTGTGTGATGAATATCACATCCTTAAAGTTTTCTTATTAAATAAATTAATAATCTAATTGTACTTGTTATTAATTTCATCACGATATCTCTCGATGATAAATTTTGACAGCGACAAGTAGATAACCTTCATACCATTTAATCTATATCTGCATTTCAATAATGCAGAACATCATAATTTATAGGAGAAATTCATGGACAACTAGATGTAATTCTTTTTGAAATACGTTATATATTACAAAATTCAGTTATTTTACTACTACTTATACTTAGAGAGCGATAAAGAAATTCATTTCAGGTATTTTAGATAAAAATTTTCTAAACCTATAAAATATATCTATTTATTTAAAAGTATTTTTATTTTACAAAAAGAAAATGTAAGTACATATTAAAAGACATGAACAGCATTTTAAACTATATTTTAAATTATTATTACACCAAATTGATATTTAAAAAAACATTGAAACCCAATTTAATAAATCACAAACTGAAGTAAATGCAATCATACTTTATGGCCACGATTTCTATTCATTTATTTCACTATTTTTGTTTATATAAACACGCATTATAACTAATGCCGAACATTAATATTACTCATTTTCAAGATAACCTGAATCAAATTAAAATTCCGGGAACGATTCAGTATTTACAGTTTATTTATTTATTTCGTATGAGAACCGAAATCAAAATTGACATAATAGTGTATTACTTTTATGACACAAAAAGGTCACAAAAATTAATATTGTAACGTTTGTCTTTTCGGATTCTTAAATAAAACTAACAATAACTTTAGACACACACACTATATTAATATTAAAACGTATAACAATATAAAACTAACTATTAACAACAATAAGTACATTTATGTATTTTATATTTATGTAACTATATTTATGTTTACTTCGCGAGACTTGGGTATCGAATGAATGTCCCTTCTTCGACGCGGCTTTTATATCTGGTTAATACTTTTCTAGAGTGTTCACGTAGGCCTCGCGAAAACATCCAGAGGGATGACGCACCTCGCGTCATCGGATGAGTCATTACATTGCCCCCTTCTTAAAAATGAAGTTTCGTCCCGAAACATGTCATGCTTTGGTCTCCTCAAACGATGACGAAATCGACAGGTAGGGCCTTTGTTACATTGCGACGTCATATCGAAATAACAGTCCACGGTCTTATCTTGCCTGGATGGACAGGAATATTCAAGCTGGTAACTGCATACCAGAATTTCCATACCAGTATGTCGGAAGATTACTTCCAACATGCTCCTTACAATTCTCCAGTCCAGGCGGTCCAATCCACAACCCAATTTTGGAACTGCTAATTTCAGAATGTCTTGCTGTAACATTTGTTCGCGTAAGTGGGTCAGGGCCTCCCATAAGGCTCGATAGGTTGGCTTTAGGCTCGACAGTTCTTTCGTGACCAAATAAAATATGGGCTGTCCTTCATTTATTATTTGGAGACTCTTCCCAATTGCTGGTCCCTGCTGCCTTAGCTTTTCGATTCTGCCAAATCTCTCTTTAAATTCCCAGGCAATTCCTTTGGCCATTCGTAGATCTCGGGCTACGCAATGAGCAAGCGCGTAGTCTGGCGGCACCGTGAACAAATCCTGCTGTTTCTCGATGGTTACCCCAAATCGAGCTTTTCTCGAACCAGAATACTCTTGCATAAAGTCTTCGAAGGTTGGTTCATGGTATTGGCTATCCAATCGGCGCAAGTCAACGGTTTCGTCATTGTCTCCAGAGTATGGGGCTAATCGATTAAAATGTACGACTCTTGGCTTAGTGTGAGGGGTTCGCCTGATGCTGTATATTACATCGTTGATCCGCTTCAACACCTCGTATGGCCCCTCCCAATTCTTTTGAAGTTTTGGAGATAGGCCCCGTCGACGTTGTGGATTATACAACCAAACCCGATCGCCTTCATGGTAACCACTCTTCTCGGCGTTGATGTCATAGCTCTCTTTCATTCTGTCACTAGCATCTTGGATATTATGTCTGACTTGATCATGGATATTATCTAGTCGTCGCCACCAGGCTTGCTCCCAAACTTTAAATCACAGGGCAATCAGAGTTCCCTCCCGAATAGCACGTTTGCTGGTGATTGGCCTGTTGTCTCTTGAACGGAGGCCCGATACGCCATTAGAAATAATGGTAAATGTTCGTCCCAATCTCTCTGGTGTTCGGAGACCACTTTGGATAAGTGTCTGATCATTGTCTTGTTCATTCGCTCTACCATCCCATCTGATTGTGGATGCAAGGGAGTTGTTCTCGTCTTCCGTATGCCCAAAAGTCCACACATCTTTTCGAATAGACTAGACTCAAAATTTCGCCCTTGATCGGAATGAAGTTCCAAGGGTACACCAAAACGGCTGACGAACTCCTTCACAATCACGTCTGCTATAGTTCCAGCTTCTTGATTTGGTAGAGCATATGCTTCAACCAATTTGGTAAAGTAATCCATGACCACTATTATGTATTTATTTCCTTTGCTGCTTTCTGGAAAAGGACCGGCGGCGTCTATGGCGATCCTTTCAAATGGGCTTCCTACATTGTATTGCCGCATGGGTGCACGTCGACGCCTCTGGGGACAATTGCTTCCGGCGCAATTTGCACACTTTCGGCACCATTCCTTCACATCTCGTGAACAATTCACAGTAAAATCTCTGGCGCACCTTCTCCAGTGTTTCGCCAAACATTTTGGACTCCAAAATGTCCCCCAGAAGCACCATTATGGAGTTCTCGCAATACCTCTGGTATTCTTTTCTTGGGAACCACCATTTGCATCTTGCGCTCACTTCCATCGTGATTTTCGACCTAACGTCCCAGGAGATCGTCATCCATGGTTAAGGAATCCCATTGTGCCCAGTATGACTTCAATTCTCGTGAATGGGGAGCAATTTCTTGCCAGGTCGGTCTTTGCCCATTTCTTTTCCAAGCCCTGAGGACTGCAAGATCCGGATCAGCTTCTTGATCTGCGCGCAAATTGTCAGGTTGCCATTGGTCATCAACAACGGTGGTTCGAAGAGCGTTGGCCGATTTGTCTTCGATTCTGTTGCAATATCGACAGTCTTCTGGACAGGGCCTTCTGGAAAGGGCATCTGCATTTTGATGTTTGAGGCCTGCTCTGTGTTCAATAACAAAGTCATACTCCTGTAGCCTCTCAATCCATCTAGCTACTTGACCCTCTGGATTCTTAAATTGCAAGAGCCACTTTAAGGCGGCATGATCAGTGCGGATCAGGAACTTCTGCCCATACAGGTACTTGTAAAAGTGCTCAATGGTCTTAACTACTGCCAATAGTTCTCTCCTGGTTACGCAGTAGTTCCTCTCCGGTTTGGACAGGGTCTTGCTGAAGTATCCAATGACCTTTTCTTGTCCATCTTGGATTTGAGAGAGCACGCCACCAATCCCGACTTTACTGGCATCCGTATCCAAAACAAACCTCCCAGATGGCAGTGGATAGTTTAAAACAGGTGCACTGATCAACGTACCTTTTAACAACTCAAAGGCCGCTTGGCATTCGTTGTTCCAAATGAATGCTCGATTTTTTGTTAGGCGAGTAAGTGGTTTTGCAATGTTGGAAAATCCCGGAACGTAGCGTCGATAATATGTGCATAATCCCAAAAAGCTTCTTAGCTGATGTTTGTCTTTGGGTACCGGCCATTTTTCCACAGCTTTTACTTTTTCGGGATCCACAGCAACTCCTTTTCTGGAAACCACTTGTCCAAGGTAATTTACCTCCTTGCGGAAAATGTGACATTTCTTTGGACTTAGTCTCAGGTTGGCATCTCGCAACCTCTGGAATACTACTTCCAAATTTTTCATGTGATTTTCAAAGGTCTTTCCTACCACAATCACATCATCGAGATATACCAGGCAGGTATTCCAAGACAATACAGTACAGTGTCCATGAGTCGCTCAAAAGTAGCTGGGGCGTTACACAGTCCAAATGGCATGACTGTAAATTGCCAGAGTCCTGTACCTAAACTGAAGGCAGTCTTCTCTTTGTCATTGGGATCCATTCCCACTTGCCAATAAGCGCTCTTTAAGTCGAGAGTGGAGAACCATTTTGCTCCTGCCAATGTGTCTAGCGTATCGTCTATTCTTGGGAGAGGATAGCTGTCCTTTTTGGTCACACTATTCAAACGACGATAGTCCACACAGAATCTGGTAGATCCATCCTTCTTCCTGACAAGGACCACTGGTGAAGCCCATGGACTATTCGATGGTTCAATTACTCCTTGGCCTTCCATATCTTGTATAATTTGCTTGGCTTCCTCACGTTTTGCCAGTGGTAACCTTCTTGGTCCTTGTCGAATTGGACTTGCATCGCCGGTATTTATTTTGTGCATTACAATATTGGTTCTTCCTTTCGTACCAGTTTCAGTTTCAAAGACGTCTTCATAATGTTTGATTAAATCCTTAACTTGGCTTTGTTCCAGCATTTTGGCAACTACTATTCCTCGACCCACCTCGTCACCATCAGCCTTTGGTTCCAACATTGCAACATTTCCGTCCAAATAATCACCTTCCGTACACGCCGTCAAAAATGTCTCACTTCTTGCATCCAGAACAACATTCTCTGCTGTAATTACTTGTACACTCCCACAATTTTTCCCATGAAGAAACAATTCCTCATTATTTATTTTTAAAGTGCCTTCTTTCATGTTTAACTGGAAGCCGTAGGTGTTCATGATGTCTAATCCCAAGATTATCTGTTCTTCTATGTCGGCTACGAGAACACGATGTCGGATTGATGTTGGTCCTATGACAAAATTGACATCTACTTCACCTTCCACAGAAGCTGCTTCTCCAGTAGCTGTCCTTAGTCTCCATTTGCTAGAAAGTAATTCTTTATTCCTGGATATTAAATCGGGTCGTACAATGGTTTTCGTCGATCCAGTATCTAGCAAGCAAGCATAGGTTCTTCTTTCCATAATAGCATCCACATACAGGCCATTGGTTTGATTTTGCAAGGATGCGATTTGGGCAGTCCTTGGGACTTTCGGATTCTCAGCGGATTCTTTCTTGGTCCTTTTATCACATTTATTCTGGATATGACCGTTTCTTCTACAATTCCCGCATGCCGCGCACTTTTATTTGATTTGATCTGATTTAGGACTTGACTAACCACCTGCTCCATGAACTCCTCATTTTCCTGTTCGTCGACAGAACAGCCACGAGCATTGTTCCGAGAGGCTTGTTTAGCAGTCTCAAACTCAAGCGCGTGCGCCAAAGCATCGATCAAGGTTTTCGGTCTTGCCAACCTTAATGCTTGCTGCGTATCAATATCCCGGAGACCATCTATGAACGTCTGGACCGCTAGGTGTTCCATGAAATTATCTGGCGCCATCGGATATGCAAGTCGAACTAGACGAGCAATATCTGTCCCAAATTCCTGAAGATTCTCGCCTTTCTTCTGTGATCGATTCTTCAGTTGGGTATGGTATACTTGCTCCAAATGCGAATGGCCATATCTCATCTCCAAGCGTTTAATGAGTTGAGAATAGTCTTTACGTTCCTCAGGAGGCAATGTCTGAAAAATATCACTAGCATCACCCCTCAATGCTATGACTAAAGCAGCGCCTTCTCGGCAGAAGACCATGCGTTTGCTTCTGCGGCCGCTTCGAATTGCGTCAGGTAAGTTGCCCATGACGTCTTTCCATCAAAGGTTGGTGGCTTGATTCTGGTCTTTGAAATAGCCACAAGTTTTTCTTTTATTTCTATGGGCCGCGGTATGACTTCTTTGTTGACCTGCCTGGGATCAGAATGACTCGTGGTAGCGGGTAATTTCATCTCAATCATTATTGCCTCTAAAGGTCTAGAATGTTCTCCAATTTTCTCTTCTACAGCTATGAAAACCTCTTCTTTTAACGCTTCTGATTTTTCCGCTAATCGCTGTTCTAGAACTTTCTCCACTTGTTCCAGACTTTTTTCGAAGTTTCTAGAATTTTCTAGTAATTTCTTTTCCAGATTTTTCTCGAGAATTCTAGCGGTTTCTAGGTTTCTTTCTTCCATCTGTGCTTGTGAATCTATTAGACGCTTTTCCAAAGTTTGCGAATTGTCTATTAATCGTTGTTCCAAACTTTTCACACTGTCCAGATTCTTCTGCTACATTTGTTGCATTTGAGTTTGTGCATTCTCTATTAATCGTTGTTCCATATTTTTCGCAGTATCCAGATTTTTCTGTTCCATTTGTTCTAGAGTTTTCGCTAAGTTTCCAGAAGTTTCCAGGTTCTTCTGCTCCATTTGTTTCATTTGAATTAACAGCAAATTCACGTCAGTATCTCCGCCTGGAACTTGAAAGACATAATTCTCTGGATCCTCGCCTTCTTGGATCAACACATTGCGAAGACGTTGCTGGAGGATCGACTTTTTGCCAGTTGTATCCTCATCCCTCTCTTCTAATTCTCGTTTTAACTCGGACACTTTTAATTCGGTCAGTTTCATTCTGTTGGCCAACACGATATTTAAAATAACGTCTTACCGCACTGTATATTTATTTAAACGAATACTTAATTAACACTTAATTGTCTACTTAGTTTATTATTTATTAAGTAGTCCACACCTGAATACCACTATAACGTTTGTCTTTTCGGGTTCTTAAATAAAACTAACAATAAATTTAGACACACACACTATATTAATATTAAAACGTATAATAATATAAAACTAACTATTAACAACAATAAGTACATTTATGTATTTTATATTTATGTAACTATATTTATGTTTACTTCGCGAGACTTGGGTATCGAATGAATGTCCCTTCTTCGACGCGGCTTTTATATCTGGTGAATACTTTTCTAGAGTGTTCACGTAGGCCTCGCGAAAACATCCAGAGGGATGACGCACCTCGCGTCATCGGATGCGTCATTACAATATCTAAATTTTTCAACCAGTCCAGAGCTGCAAAAGTTGCCTTGCTCGGCTCGTGGATGCCACCAGGAAAACTTCTTTAGGGGCAGTCGTTTAATATGTCGGCCATAATTTGTTCCACATTTCCGCAGTCGTAGACGCTAGTATCTGTTAGTTTCCATTTATACAGTTTTGTGTTGCACCTCCAGTGACCTGTGGGGAACCTATCTAATTGAGACTATTGCCTACGCGGGAGAGATCCGGTAGAGATTCTGAAGGATTAGAAATTAAAACTATGTTTAACGTTTCAGGATTTTGTTTGAGAAGGGCTAGCTAGCAATCATTCATATTGATGGGATGCTGAACTTCCGTATCCAGCCAAATCGGTCTCTGAATTCAGTCGGGTCCTGGGGAGCCTTTTTAGAATAGAATAGAATAGATTTATTGTCAATAAGCACATACAGTGCGTGGACAATAAGCAATATACACATACAATTACAGTATAAACACATAATAATAAATGATTAGGTTGCCAAAACAATCAAATACATGTCACCTAATAAAAAATACATGATCAAAGCAATATTTAAAATAAAAACAATTTAAAAATAAAAGCAAGGGATTCCAACGTCAACCCGCAAGGAACCCATCCAGCGAGTACAAAACCTGCCCGAGGAGCAGCACCTTTAATTTTCTCTGAAACTGTTTTAAGCTTGAAGACTGCCTAATGTTCAATGGCAGTCTGTTGAAATACTGCAAGCCCATATAAACTATTGAATCGCGACTCGCACTTGTCGCGGGCTTTGGTAAATTTAGAAGTTGGTTGCCGCGTGTATCATACGAATGAATATCAGACCTATGCTGGATATTACTTTGCTTTTTAAAGATGATAGACAATGATTCGTATAATAACAATGAATAAACCGTCATGATTCCACTATCCGCATACAACGGCCGACAGTGGGCGTCCGCTGCCGCCCCGCACAAGAGCCTCACCGTCCGCTTCTGCAACCTAAAAATCGAAAGAAGATTCCCAGCGGTCGTGAATCCCCAAAATGATATACAATACCGTAGACGAGACTCAAACAATGAAAAATATACAGTCCTAGCCGTGGACTCTCCCAAGTTACGACGCACCACTCCAATCGCATAACAAGCAGATGAGAGCTTACAGGAAAGGCGACGAACATGCCCGGTCCAACAAGGGCCTGGCTCCACAATAAGACCAAGGAACTTCACGGAGTTCACAGGTTCTAAAGTGATGCCACCAATCTCAATATTCACACTTACACAATTGTGTTTGTGAATTAAAAGTTTTACTGAAATTTAGGGTAATTCCATTAACATTAAACCAATTCTGAAAAATCGGAATCTCGCCGTGCATCAGGCCCTCCAGAGATCGCGGGTCCGCAGCATGCCAAGTTAATGATGTATCATCGGCAAACAATGCTATGTGAGCCCTGGTGTCCAACAGTGCAAGATCGTTAATAAATAAGAGAAAAGCGTCGGACCCAAAACCGAACCCTGCGGCACACCACATATAACATCCCTGACTCCAGACTCCACACAACTCGTCCCAAAGCCCAGACTAACATATTGCGTACGCCCAAGCAAATAAGATCTCAACCAGTCATTCGCTCCTCCCCGGAACCCATAATATTCGAGCTTCCGGAGAAGAAGCGAGTGCGGAACGCAGTCAAATGCCTTCGCCAAATCACAAAACATGGTCGCGACGTTTTCGTTAATGAAATTGTACGCATTCTCGAGATAATAATAAATAGCATCGGACGTAGATGTGTGGGGCCTGAAGCCAAACTGACAATTAACCAACAAATCCTCCCCCCCAATAAAGTTACGAATTCTTCTGTTCGGGATCTTTTCAACTATTTTAGATAATACACGCAATATGGAAATGGGCCTGTAGTTGGACGGCGCAAATCCACATCCTCCCTTATGGACAGGAACTATTTTTGCAATTTTGAAACAAGTAGAAAATACAGAGCTCTGAAATGACAAGTTTATTAAATCAGCGAATGCCATAAGGGCCGGAGGAGGCAGCCACCGGACAATATTCATGGGAACACCATCCGACCCACCCGAATTGTCTTTCCTAATTTCCCGAATCGTATGTTCAATTTCAGTTGTATCTGTAGGGAAGAAGAAGGAATTTTTAGCCCTGTTAATTTTCATATAAGATAGAGGATCAATTGCGTGATTAATTTTTTGCGCTAAGTCTGCAGCAATTGTTGTAAAATAATTATTAAGTCTCTCGGAGACAACCTTAGCGTCGCCCTCCAATATGCCATCTACTTCGACACATGTGACTTTATCGTTTTTTTTTTGGAGGTATTGGTCAATTCCCGAATCGTTCTCCACGCTTCCCTCGGTACATTATTGGAAGAACATATCCTGGCAGCATAAATGTTCTTCTTAGATAATCTAATTATCCCCTTAAGAATTTTTTTATAATTTTTAAAGTAAGCGACGAAATGTGGACTACTGAAAAATTTAGATATATAGTACAAACTTTTATGATTGTTAATTGAAATTTTTATTCCTGTTGTCAGTCAATGCTTGGACTTTCGCGGCTTCATCTTAACAACAGGAAAAGAAGCCCCAAAATTCTCTACGATACTGTTTACGAACGACAGAAAGTTATCATCCACCGACACGTCACCGTTCACCGACCAATCAGTGTCAACGCAGGAATTGTAAAACTTGGAGAAGTTACTGCTACTATAAATACGGCCCTCGCGTCGGGACACAGGCAGAGCCCCAGCACGCACACGGTATGAGCAACAGACCGACTCATGATCGGAACCTTTCCAAATCATCCTATATGGAAAGATGAATGTTGTTGGAAATCTCAGCCTATTCCTTTTATGCTGCAGCGAGACGTATGATATCTGGCGGGGCAATGTTAGAAGTCACCAGAGAGTCTTGACTAGTTTTATAGAGGTGCTGCTTAAATGTCAGAGACCTGTCGTTACGCCCAGATATTTAGGATTGGAGTTGTAGTTGATCAACATTCAGCTCTGTTGACTTCTTTGTTACACACATGAAAATCACATGTTTCTGATTTTGAAGGGTTTGGTTGTAAGCTTCATTTCTTGTATTATACACCTAAAGCTTGCGGATCTTCAGCAAGTTGAAATTTTTCATCTTCTAAATTCTTTTGGGTTCACAAAGACAGGTCATTTGCATATAGAAATTTTCGGGTTTTTGTGGGTGGAAGATCATCGGTGTAAATGGCGAACATTAGAGGAGCCATAACCGAATCTTAAGGAAGGCCATTCTTCAAGGTTTTGCCATTACTAGTTCTATTGTTTAGCCAGACTTCGATTCGGCGATTGCTCAGAATATTCTGGATAAGCTTGCTTAATTTAGCACATGGGATGATTTTTTATAATTTAGAAATCATTCCATTCTTCTATACTGTGTCATAGGCTCTGAAGATATCGACAAAAGCAGCGAATGATTTTCGGCCCTTTTGAAAACCTGTTTCAAGGTGCGTTGTTGTCGTCAAGACTTGATCATAGCAGTTACCTCCTGTTCTGTAACTGGCTTGCTTCTTAGTAAAAAATTCAACGACGATGGGCGCTATTCTATTGTAGATAAGCCGTTCTAGAAGTTTGTAGTAGCAAACAGACAAGAGAGCTATAGTTCTGTAGCTTCCAGGATTTAATATTGCTAGAATTTTCTCTTGAAAGTGAACAAGCTTTTGACAGAACAAGTTAAAAATCTTGATTTTGTCTGAGTAAATTTGCTCTGTATTTTAATCAATTACAAACGTTTATTTTAACTTCTTGACGCTCGTATTTACTTACAGGATCAATATTAGTTTTTTCATTAAAATAAAAAAATAAGACAAATGAAATTCGGCATAACAATTCCGTTTTTTTGTACATACATAAATGTACTTAACATTTTATGCAGAAAGTAGAGGCCTTTTGTTCACAATTGGGTTTTGCCATTTGCCTTTTGCCATTGAGAGATGGCCTATTTTATCCCTGCGTACATAAACCTGAGGAATTGGGTTTGTAGCGTTTTTCTTTTTCTTCTCTTGATATTCTGCTGTATATATTGAATGATGTAACGAGCCATCGAAAAAATTCATAATTGGAGTAGACTGTGAAATTGGGTTGATACTTTAACCACTTCCACATAATAATGACATTTATTATTTAACATTGAAACTATAAGTTTGTGTCAAATTTTTCAAAACTCTTATTAAGAAAATTGTTTGTGTTTAGATGTAAATTAACAACATTTTCAACAACTTCTGTAACTATATGTAAATTTTGATTATGATTTTGATATTAAATAAATTATTTGTTTTCTTTTTTGTTGTAGTATCATTTCAATGCCATAACCTTTTTTTACAATGAAACCAAATGAAACTGTCAAGCATCAAGTAATGTGTCATTATGTGGAAGTGGTTAAAGTACCAACCCAATTTCACAGTCTACTCCAATTAAGAATTTTTTCGATGGCTCGTTATAAATACTGTGGTAAGCTTGTCTTTCGGGTTCTTTGTAAATAAAACTAACGGCAATTAAAAAACACTATATTAATAATAAATGTACACTAAAAAAACATTTAAGATTAATAACAGTATGTATTTCATAATATTTATATATCAGTATTTATTTATATAACAATACTTGTTGCCGGTCGCTGATTGTCTAAGCCTTTTTGCGTTAGATTCCTATATATATCCAAGAGGGAAACTCTCGAACGTTCTAGTATCTTCTGTCCAGTGTTCTCCAGAAAGGCCCGGAAGTATAGACGTCTACGGCGGGTGACGTCAATGCATGACGTCACATCACAATACCGATGTTTCACCAAGAATCGACTGCAATATCCATTAACAAAATTTCTTTGAGTCTGTGAACAATTATTCATTTATTACCTGTGTCTTTCGTTCTTTAAATTTAATCAATCGGAAAGCGCTAATCCTTTTATTTCTTTTCAATAAAACTTTAACTTTTAATAAACGTGTGTTTCTTTGATTTAGTACATTTCTTTCAGCTTAATACACCTCTTGTATCTTTTATGTATCATCATTATATTATTTTAAATTATTTTCATTATTATTAGGACGCTACAACTAGCCAGGAACACAAAATCAACGCAATCCACTAGTACCCACAGTGATAAAATTTGCCGTTCCCACGTGGTGTAAAATAAAAGCAACTAGCGTTTAGTTAACAGAACATTCCCAGATATATGTAGCTAGACACTATTGGTATGTCTCCTGTAACATAACGTATAATTGAACATATAAATTCAAACTTTATACACGCGAGTGTACAATGATATGTAAGCAATTGTAGAAAAGGCGATTACATCAGAAGATAATCTCTTTAAATAAATTCTTTTTGGTGCAGTAGAAAATATGTTTGGAATTCTACCCTTTTGTGGAACAGGATGCAATATATATTCCGATTGAGATTGAACAATTAAAATAACAAGGATTCTTCATCGGCATGACGCATATTTAGTAACCTTAAAATGTTGGCGCATATTTTTACAATAGTACTGCTGTTGCCGGTGCTGCTGCTGCTGTTTGTTATAATAGGTTCTATTAAGTATAATAACTTTCGTTGAATGCAATTATTTATCCCATTAACATAAAATAAAGAACTCTATTATATTAGATGGCGGCATGCTATTATATGCAGAGGTACGGTTTGTAATTGATTTTTCTCAAGACGATAATATATGTATATATATTGTTCATGCCGAGCTCGATGGTAGTATAAGATAGCAACAACAATAAATACAAAATGAATTATCCATTCAAAAAAGGAGAACTATTCTTTGGATCGCCATATTTTCTAAAGCGTATCCAGGTAGATGCGCGTGTATCATAGCGATTGTCAGATGTAAATTATGATAAGATGCATTGTAATAATAAGAAAATTGATTCTTAATAGAATGTGTTCTTTTCTTCCAGTAGAAATTATAATTATCAACGACGAGATCGATGCTATTTCAGAACCGCATAATGTATTAACGTTAACTAAATTGAGAAATAAATTATTAGCGTGCTTTTACAGCCACCTCATGTTTCTTAACAAATCTCTTACTTTTTCGTCAATATACCCTTATTATGAAAAGTCTTTCTTTTGAGACTGTGGTTAAGAAAATCTCAAAAAAGGTATAGAAAAGTATTCTAAATACGTATTTCGACAACTAAGTTGTCATCATCGGTAGGTAAACCACTAATCAAAGAGTAAAACACGGAGCACAGTAAAACTAACGCAGTGCTTTACAAAGCGTTCACGTATAATACACAGAATATAAAACACACAAACGAAAAACTGAAATTACGTAATCATCCCTTCTTCAGAAACTGTACACATGCGTTTATTTTCAGCCCCAATTTTTTCTACCACTTTTCTAAGAATGAAAAGAGATAACTATATGGGATGGGACCGATGTCCGCGTTGACTTTATTAATTTTGTTTTTAACGATATGAATGCTTTTATAAATATCTAGCTCTCTAGGGTTATTTATCTGTTTCATGAGTTTTAACTTTTCTACCGTGACACTCGCTTGTTAGTACAGTCAAAATTGTGTTTTTGAAGGCATCGAGGGCTCCTTTTGACGACCAGAACCTTTGACAACGCAGTTCATTCTTGATTTTCGGAAGGGTAAAAAATCGTTGAGACTGTGCGGAGAGGATGGTCTAAGATTTGGACGTTTTGCTGCGTTAAAACTTAATTGTCTTGGGAACTGTGTGTAGACTTGAATTGTCTTGGCGAAGGATGATTCGTTGTTGTGGGTTGGTTTCTCAGAGCTCAGCGATGACGTGCGGCAAACAAATGGTAGTGTACCAATCGGCAGTAACAGTTCTTTGACCTTGTAAAGAAATTGTTGCTAAGTTGCTTTCGAGACAAATGTCGCAACCATCTATTTGGAGACACTTCGAGAACGAAAAACTTTTGTTTGCTTTTCTTCACCTTGAAACACCCAAACAGTCGACTGGCGTTTATTTTTTGACTCGAATCGACGTTTTCTGCTGTTGGATCGTCGCTAAGACTAATCCGTCCACGTTTGAATTCTCTATGACAGAAATTGTTGACTAATGTGGTGTTTCATTACCGAAAACAGAAATCAACTCAGCGAGGCATTCTTGTTGTGATAATTGTCTTTGAAAATTATAAAAAGTTATTAAATGAAAATTTTTACGGTTTAATTCTATTTTTCGAAAAGTCTTTCTTTGGAGACCCTTGCCACAATTAATAATCGTATCCTAAATACGTATTTAGACAACAAAGTTGTCATCATCATTAGGCAAAACCACTAATATCTGCCAATGATGACAACTTAGCTATCGAAATAAGTATTTGGGATATGATTATTAATTGTGGTAAGGGGTTTTATACCTTTTTTGAGTTTCCATTTTACGACTAACTTGTCAACTTTGAGAATTCGTTGTAGCGACAATACTATATCGCACTAAACTTTGGATTAGACTAACTAAAGGTGGAGGCTAATTTTTAGCACTGATATTTAATTAGTGGCGCCGTTTATGACCCAGTATGTAAAACATAAAAAACATCCCTTGTAATGTGATTAACAAAATAAATTCCAACGATATGTTTCACATGTGTTGGGGTATTCCTGGCAAATTTATCCAATATGTTAACTATAGTTTAGCTAATATTAATACGATGTAAAATATATTTAGAAGAAATATTAAGTACCTATAATAGAACTATATACAAAACCGTTTTTGGTTGGTGCAGTGCCAAGGTGAGTGCCAAGTGACTCTGAAATTCGACACATATTGGTTTATATACTGTCTGTATTACTCTTGTATTAAAGAAAAAAAAGAAAAGCTTTTCAAAAATTTTTGAGTAAATACTATATAAGTACTTTTACATCCATATTAAATCTAAAATCTCTCCCATTCAGCATGGCTCTGTAACTGGATGGTCTACTAATCTAGTTTGCGCAAGATATTTGTGACGCACTGAATGATCGTGGCCAGATGGATGTTGTCCACATCGATTTCACTTGTGCATTTGATAACATTGATCACAATATATTGATGAAGAAGCTTCCTAAATTTTGATTGAATGAGGATTTTCTTTGTCTTATGACTGCTTACTTCAAAAAAAAAAGAATTAATTATGTATATTATAATGGATTTAGTTTCTAGAATTTATTATTTATACTGTTGTCCCTAACTCGAGACCGCTTCTCTGCTAGGAAAAAATACAACCAATGCAAATAATACGGCTGTTTCTTTCTTTATTTCTCACCTATATATAAAATGAAAAAGAAATTAATTATTCAATAATTTATATTCTACACTGTATAATATTTAACACTAATTTTTATTATTCTGTTTATAGGTATAAAAATAAAATGTAAAATTAACTCTATGGCCCATTCCAAATAAGAATGGACCAGATGCTGCTGCAATCTGAGTTTAATTTACACGGGAATTTCAAACAAGTAGAATATCTGGTTGCTATCATATATTGTGGTTATATACCTATATATCTAATAAAAAATAATTTTTTTACTTTCATCTTTGTTTATTAACATATTTATTATTAATAAAGCTTAGGCATTCTTAAGTAATTTTATTCAAGCAAGAAACGGCAAATATATACCAATGCAAGGTATTACACACATAGACTTCTAATATTTGTGAAATAACGACGTCTCCATAAGATAATCTCATTTCGTTCAATTAAGATGTTGTTTCATGTGCGTTTTCTTCTAATAGTCTCATATATTTCCGTGCAAGTAGGTTACTCATTTAAGAAAACATGAATGCACGTGTCTTCTCGTACTTTTTGATGGTTTTTCCAATTTATTGCAAGCATCTTAGCAACTTGGTTTTCTAAAACGAAAACGTGAAACTCCAGACATTTTAATTTATTTGATAATATGAAACACAGTATTCCTGCTTATTCTTACTTTCCTGGATGTTTGACGAACAGCAGCTGTTTTGATCATAGTAGTTTTGTTCTTAAAATACACATATGAACTGCCTCATCAGTACTGACAGTAAAAAAATTGACAATTTTGCGTTCGTAAATGCGCCCTCTCTTTTAACAGAACACAAGCTTTTATTTTAATTCCTATCTTTCCCAATGGTCTATTCCTATTTGGAATGGGCCATAGTTAGATTTATTTATCGTTTTAGTTTTATATTTATAATAAGAAGAATAAAAACAAAGTAAATTCTGATATAAAAAATTCAAAATAAGTTATGGTAGTTAGGTTTATTTTAGTTCGTGGTCGGTGATTCAAGATGGGGCTAAACGCTGTCTCAATTATTTATTATGAAGTTATACTATTTTTTTGGGATTGTTTAAGTGTCAATCACGCGTGGCTGGTAACAAAACAACCGATGCAAATTTACCCTACTAGGTTTTTTCATTGCTGGAGGTGCTTTTCTTCTGTTGCAAAAATGAAACCGTTTTTCGTTTCTAACACGGTATAGTTTATTAAACCGGCGGAACTCAAAGATTAATCAAGTAAGGATAACGACTTCCTTAAATTTGGCAAATAAGCAGGGGGGTTTTGTGTTCGTACATTTTCTACGGAATGGTTCAATCAAGAAGAGACTGATTATTCGAACGATATGGTCATTGAAGGTAGAGTACTAACGATCTGTTCTGTCCAAGAGTGATAGCTTATTGTTTTGCAAATCTTGCAAATCTTCCTGACTTATGCCAATCAATGGATATAGGTACTCCATAAATTTTGAAGGAAAGAAATTTAAAAAATCTATCTATTAAATATCTATTAAATAGTAATCTATGGATGCATGGGAGGTAACCAAACAATAGCTACATAATCTTAATCTTAAGCAATTCAATGTTATTAAAATTGCTAGAAACATGTATAATGAAGCCCAGAGGGACAGGAGAATGAACATACAGTTTGAAATTATTCCTTAAAGGACAATTCAGGATCAAATAGTACACTGTTATACGTCAGTTTCGACCCTTGTATACTTTAGTATTTAGTATTACTACTTTATCGTACTACTTGAATTGCTTAAATTTAAATTACCTTATTTGGCATTTAGATTTGTTAGTTATTATTGAACCACAGGGTATATATATACATATATATATAATAACGCCAAGAAATAAGTAATTAAACTTCTAGTTTCAAAAATTCTTTTATTGTAGGTACCACTACAATATTGTTTCGCCATGCAATGGCTTCATCAGGTGGATGAAATACTGAATATGTACAATACAAGTTTGAATATTTATGTGAAAATTATTGGGGAAATGGTGGTGGAAAAATTTTTACAATCTCAAATTTAGTAGAGGGGAGTTGTTTAAATCTAGTTGGTCATTTAAAGCTAATCCTAAACTATTGTATCTATTAATTTCTAAGTTTTCTAACAGGTTAAGTTTTTTACTTTTTTCTTGAATGTGTAAAATTTTGAAATCTATATTAAATCTGTGATTGATATCTATACAATGACTTGCGAAAGTTGAATCTGTTTTCTTTTCTTTATGGATTCTCTCGTGTTCTTTCATCCTAATTTTGAATGTCTTCCCCGTTTGTCCTATGTATACCTTATTACAATCTTCGCATGTTAACTTATATACACCAGAGTTTGATTCTTTGTCTATTTTATCTTTGTTGTTTTTAATAATGTTCTGTATAGTATTGTCTGTTTTAAATGATATATGTTCGTTATTAAGTATTAAGTAAGTATTAAGTAACAATGGTTACTCTATAAATATTGTCAATAACATCCTAAGTGGCCAATAAAAATCTAAAACCCTTTCCTTAGTTTATCCAAAATTAAAATACAAGAAAATTAATTCCTATAATTCAATCACTTACTTAGGAAAAATTTCGGAAAAAATTAATTAGCCCATAATTGCTCTTAATTAATATTTCATTTACTTGGTATTTTGTTTTGAAAGCTAATTGTAGGTCGGCTTAGCACGCCATCTATTAGTATTTATTTGTGTTATAGTACGATATAATAGTATTAATTTACTGATTGTAATTACTGAAATTTAAAAGAAAAGAGGTTGTAAATCGGTAGTATGTGTTCTTTGCGGTCGCTTTCCTTTTTAAAAATAACTAAATATGGGATAATTGGAATATTCTTTCAAATATTGCTTTTTTTACTTGTATGACGTAGCAACAGCTCTAATAAAAATGCAAATGGGGCAAGTTTCTACCTCATTTTGACTGATGTTTTAAGTCTGATTAGTTTGTTCCATGGTTTATGGTGAAGAATTGTCTTAATGGTTAGAATTTGATAAAACAGTGTTTCTGTTCGCAACGGGTTTTTTAAGTTCTAAGTAATCTGTTATAAAAGTAACGAGGTATTGTCCTACCGTTATTTTATCGTGAATAGTCGCGGATTGAAGAAGATATATTTTTTCCTGGCCATGTGTTGAATCCGCCATTTCATAGACTGCGAAAATCATTGAAGAAGGTGGGTGATTTCGAGAATATCTTGTAGAAGCCCTCGTTATCCTAATGAGGCATTGATCTCATTAAATGGAGTATTTCATTTTCTTATATTTTTTCTCTCTTTCTTATCTAACAGAGCAAATTGGTAAGGGCATTCATAAAAATACGGACGGAATCAGCTTCCGCACATTCTAGAAAGACCGGTATGCTGAAAATTTTCCTTTAAATTAAATTACTGTTAACCACGAGGTCGCCGTTTTTTTTCCCTTCCTGCAAGAAGCATTTCATAAGGTAGTATTTGTTTTAAGTATATTTTTGGAGACTACGATATAATTAACCGTCATCGTCACATGAAGAAGTTGTATAAATTTTGTACATATATAAGTATATAAATTGATTAATTATTTTTTTTTCTGTATTAAGGTATTGGTTTCATTCAATTTAGTATAAATCTGCCTTTTGTTTTATTGTAGTGGAAAATATGTAACCGATTCAATTATTCAATTTTTTTTATTACGTATGAATAATTTCTACATATACTGTGTGGAAACATAAATTTTAGGATTAATTTGGGCAATATAATTTCTGTAATCATTATCATTGAATTTACAGAATAGTTCATTTTGTATTATAAATATTATATTTCTGAATATACAGTCTGGACAAATCTTAATAGATTTGTTTTCGAATAACTTTTTGTAAATTGAAATTTACGCAATTAAATAACTAATTGTGTGTTATGTAAATAATGATTGCATATACAGTGTCTCAATATCAATGTAAGGTTTATTAAAGATCCTTGATAAATTATTTATGCCATTCTTAGATTAAGATTCTTAGTTAATTTACTTGTATTCCATAGTGGTGAAATTATTTCAGACGCTTACCTCATTTTTTTATTAAATGTTGTGATCTTATTTGTTTAGAATTTATCCCAAACACCTGCTTTTATGTGCATATAGTTTAACTTCACATATTAGTCAATTTATTGTTTGCACTTTAAATAATTTCATTCATATATTATAATCGGTGAGTCTTTTACTCATGACCAGAATTTACTTTGTTGTTAAAACATGTAACACTATTTCAATGTCATTGTCGCTTTGATTAAATTTAAATATAGTTTTTTTATTCATTAAAATCTAAATCTTTTCTGAATCATTCTAGTATTTTATTGTGACGTGGTTAGCCAAGTTGGTACAAGCGTTTTATTTTGAAATTCTGGGATACGATATCCCTTTGGTTTTGTGTTTATTTTGGATTACAATAAATCCTTATTTTTATTGTTATGAACTTGGTTGTTTTATTTGGTTTAGCAACGATACACGTCTTTACCTAGAGTTATTCAATTTACTATCGGCAGAGTCTGTGTTCTCTATTACGGCTAAAGGTATATACATTGTGACGCCCTTGTGATATAAGAACTCCCCCCACTCGCCTCTAAACTGAGTTGGTCTTTAGCCGAAAGATCTCCGGGGCAAGTCATATGTAGTAGGTATTACGTAAGTAGGAGCAAGACTAGTGGTCGTGGGGGCATATAGCAACACCCAAGTCCTAATGACAGTTTTCCTTGCAAAATAAGTATTATTAATTATATACTGACACAGTATAGGAAATTGGAAGCGGGTGTAACTCACAGAACAACACATCACAGATTATGAAATGGAGTAAATGAAAAAATATATGCATATTTTATGTTTAAGTTGTTAAAATATAATACAATTTTAAAAATATATTCAAATTTAACGTATTTGCAAAAAAAAAACTATTTAAGAAAATATTCCAAAATCCTGGATATAGTGGATAAATTTTGTCCAGTATTAAAAACAGTATTCAAAAACGCATAAGGCACATGTATTAATGTACGAATTTAAGAAAAAAACGCGTTGAGCAGTGTAATTGGTTCAACAGTTTTGCCCCACACAACAGCAGGCAGAAATACAGTGCTAATTGCTGGAAATTTCGAATTTTATAGTTGTTTAAAATCCTCAAACTGAACGAATTTGTTTGCGAGAAAGTCCCTTTTGTTTGTTTTTGTAAGGTCAGTCGCAAAGATTCCCTTGTATTAAAATTATAAGAAGGAAATCTAATATTTGCATCATTTTATTTAATTTTTTAATTTATCTAAATACTTTGACATTCTTATATATTCTTAAATAATTTGTTATTGCAATTTAGAATATTATGAAGCATTCTTGTTATTTACTTACTGAATTGTTAGTTTTAGTCACTAGTCTTTTTTTTCTGAAAGGATGTTCTTTAATATTATAACAAGAATTAACGTGAAGCGCACTTGTATAAAATAAACAATTACAATGACGCTTTGAAATAGCAGGAAATTGAAAAGAATGACTGAGTTTAAGGATGACAGAAATCTTGATGTAACCAACCGAGAATTTTGTATACGAATATGTCGAAATTATTATAGTAGTTGTTATACAATACATATTTTTAGAATATAATTAATATCTGTGTGTACTTAGTATAGAACAGTGTGCGTAAGATTTAAAAGTTGTAATTCGACGGTAGATAATTAAATTAAGAGCTCATATAATCGAGTAGTAATTCGTAGAATTTAAGGAAGTGTACGACAGGATGTTTGTGGGCGTATAGTAAATTTTGTTTAGATCATTGAACAAAATTGTTTATAATAACGTTATATTCTGGCCAGTTATTTTTGCCGAGGGTATACTATACAAGGGCGGATTGATATATAAACTCTAACTATATAAAATAAGCAGAGAGCGTACTGAAGCGATTAAATGACCAATTGCCTCGATTAAATGTTGTTACGGTCTCACGTATAGTATGGATTTTATAACAGCCCCAAAATTTGCTTGCTCGATTGCATTCATCGAGCAGGTGTTGTTATTTCCGTCGTTATTGTGTCTATTCATTCATAAATTATATTTTACAGTGGCGATTAAGATGGAATATACATTTATATATTATTTAGTTAGACTTCGTTCTAATAATTATATTCGTTAATTTCCAAAATGTATTCTCGTGTTTACATGCTGTTATACATGCATATACTTATATGTATTTATTGTTCTTGAGATAGTATATTTTCTATTCTCTTCTACAAGGGATATGGTTTCGTTTCTATCGGTGTCATTTGGTTACAATTTTTAGTATTATAAAAAATCCGTTTTATATTGTTATATTGTATATTTATTCTATAATTTTTTTAAATATTAAGTTTAATTTACCACCATATTTTTGGAGTAGTTTTCGTTTCTTCTTTTTAGTCCATTTCTTTCTGTTCTTAGTTTTTCTCTTTATTTTCATTAGCTAGAAGAAGCATTTTTCTATTCGTAACACTTGGATGGATTAAACAATTTTGTTTTTCGTCTTCAAGATCGCAAAGCATTTCTAATTGTAAACACCTAATACAAATTGAAAATTTACAAAACCAGCTAAACTTTATTAAAGCTAATTTCCAGTGTCTAACAGACGAATATTTACATCCAAAACAAAGATATTAACCTAAAAGAGGCGATAATTAACTTAGAAACCGTTATCGATCGAATGAAAAGTATGCGTTCTGAATTTGGAAACAAGCTGAGACAAAAAGTTGATGCCATATTCAACAGAAATCCAAATTTGAATATATTATGTCAATTCTGCACAGAGCCGATTTAAAAATCTATACATTTGAAGTATGGTGCACTTTTGCAACATTTTAATCACGCACCCATCATCAGTTGGGATGTTGAATGGACATTTTATATTTTTAATGACGTTTTAATATCTAAAAGGGCTAATTTAACACAGGAACACCTTGAACAATTTTTAGTTGTTCATAGTAATGTTTTACACTTTTAATGTTTCACAGAAAATACATAGTTTTAAGTTTTGTTCTTTGTAAATTATTTTTATTCAAAATTCGATACGCGATTCGCTTGTCAGCATTACTTTTGTTTCAGCAGTAGTAGCTGCCGGTTACCAAACCGTTTATTACATTCGCTCTGTGTGCATTGACAGATACATATTAACTGCACATGTAGGCATGTGCCACTTATGCATGTGGCTACACGTATCAAATTGTTCGAAACTTACGGATCGCTTACCTATGGGCTATGAATCATCAATCGCTCGAGTCCGCTCTCTGAAAATAAGAATAAGAGAAGACAACGTAATGAATCCAGTCTCAAAATGAAGTAAATTTATCGTATTATCAATGTCCACATAATCGCCATTAGTGCAACGCATTTCTCCAAACGGTGAATTCTTTCTTCATTCCGCTCTTTTGAAAAAACTTTTTTTTTTACTGTTGATCCAATTGCGATCAGCAGCCCGAACTTCAGTGTCTAATGAAAAACGTTGACGCTCCAATACGTCTTTCAGCTTTGTGAACAATCAGAAATCTGAAGGTGTCAAATCAGGAATGTGCGAGGCTACTATGAATTTCAGGTTCGTCACTGTCTTCGTGGTTTCGTTGCTGCAATACGGTGTGGCGTTGTGGTGCAAGAAACAAATCATTCTTATGCGTAGAGTAATTAGGAACGACAAAAAAATTAAAATTTATACTATTTTTAAATCAAATTATAAATGATGCTATAATTATCAATAAGAATATTATGAATTATTTTAAAATGTAATGCGATATTTTAATTTTAGTGTAATGACGTTATAGGGTAAATTAGGCAATAATTGGCATCCATAAGCCAGGTGCTTCATTATAATAGATGTACCATATTATGATTATAACTTATTATGAATGCAACTGCTTACACGGCGAGTATAATATCCTATACAATTTTGGCGTGCTGATTATCATCGACTGTATGTTGTTAACATGCAAACGTGTCCATGCATAGTTACTAGGGTGCGGACGTGGCATGTAATAAAATGACAAACATTTTCACTAATTACTTTAGGGAAACTATTCCGCTACGCAGATCAATTGATTCCTCATTTCCTAACTGGTTTTGACCACTAGCCCGCAGACTAATTAAAATCAAGAAACACTATCTAGTAGTGTTTAAGGAAACCAAACTACAATTTTACAGCAACAAGTTTAAAGAACTCAGAAAAGAAGTTAATCTGAATGTTAATCGAGATTTTAGAAACTATATGATGGATGTAATCCTGGAGGAATGGTTAATGGCGATAGAACTTTCTTCTCCTCTGGGGAAGTAGTGGAGGCTTTCGCTGAGCATTTTGCGTCGGTGTTTGCGAAGATTCATATTGGCGCACCTCGTGACGTCCTCGAGAATGCTTTCACATCCGGACTTGCATTAAATGAATTCGCTGAATCAGATGTTCTGGCTGGCTTGGCAACTTTAAAGTATAAATTTACTATGGCGACCGAATGGATTCCCGACTTATCCTCAAGGATTGCAAGTATGCTTTGCTGAAGCTGCTTCATCATATTTATAACTTAGTTTTGAGAAGAAAGAAATTTCCAACTGTATGGAAAGCGTCATGAATAGTACCTATTAAAAGGATATCTGATCATTACATGGTTGGAGCGTCTGTGGATGGACTGCGGTTATCAAGGGGACCGCCGGTGGAGAGAGGCGTGGTCGGGGTGGACAGGGAGTCTTTTCGTTGTCATCATTCAGCTTACCTTGCCATGGACAAGATAGATCAATTTACTGATGCTGACAGTTTGTATAGATATATAGTTACATCCTTCGAGAAGGTTAAGACTAAGTCGACGAGGACGTTCTACCCTACCACCAGAAGGCGGACTATTGTGAAACCATGGATAGCTGGTGAGGTAATTAGGGAAATGAGAGCGAGGGATAAACTTTTTCAAAGATGGAAGAAGTGTTGTCCAGAGTTCAAGGAAGTAAACAGGGGATTATCTACATCTGCTAGAAACAAAGTGAATGATTTTATAGTGAATGCGAAGAAAAAGTACTACGGTTCCGTTTTTTGAGAGTGCTCGTGGTAACATGAAAAAACTTGGAATCATGTTAATGAAATATTGAACAACCAACGAAGCAGGGGTGGTGATGATCTCGTTATCGCGGCTATGCATGATAGTGGCGAAAGCATTTGCAATAAATTTGCCTCGAGCTTTGAGGAAGGCTTTGCAAAGGGAAAGCATAATTGTAGTGATTAAATATTTGATGATGTCTTGAGGGAGAGAGTGATTAGCAGACTTTATGTACGGCAGTCTGTGTGTATACTGTAATTAGATAAAAATGTATGGGATAATAGCTAGAATTTCCAAGAATAAATCGCCTAGTGCAGACAAGATCTGCATGACAGATATTGATGATTGCTTGGACTTCTTGTGGTACCCCATACTTAAGCTATGTATAATATCCTTTCAACAATCTTATATTCCAGATGGGCTAAAGGTAGTAGTTTTGAAGCCAATTTTTAAGAAGGGGAAGAACGGTGAATACTGCAATAATAGACCAATCTCTCTGCTCCCAAGTTTAGACAAGATAATGGAGAGATACGCTTTACGAATTCCTTCAAAAGTATGATGTTATTTACATGAATCAATATGGCTTTCAAAAAAATAAAAGTACCTCCTTATTGGAAAATTTCAGTGAGACTGTAAACACAGCTTTAAATAGTGGCTTGGATGTTGTGTGTGTTTTCGTTGACTTTAGTAAGGCCTTTGATAGCATAAGCCATTCGAAGCTGTTGATGGTGATGCATGAAGTTAGTATACGGGGTAAAGTGCTAGAGTGGTTCGCATCTTATCTTAGTAACAGAAAGTTCCGCGTTAGAGTTGGGAACGACCTAAGCAGGGACATTGTGATGCAGAGTGGAATGCCTCAGGATAGTATTTTGGGACTACTTCTTTATTTTTTTATATGTCAATGATGTGGGTTACTGTTTCGAGTGTTGCGGGAAGAGTTTTCGATATTCCAGTTATGGTGCCACGATAAGGAATTAGATGTAAACATCGACAAGACCAATGGTCATGTATATAAGATCTCCGCACTTGCAAAGCATAGCTTCGGTTAAAATTATCTTGTACACGCTGGACTGTGTCCATGCGACGTCATACAAAAATTGTGCCTTGCAGGTAGTTTCATCTCAGAGATATCTGGGTCTGGTCATTGACGAGCGGTTTCTATGAGATCAGCATATCGCCCATTTATCATCGACTCTGAGGCACTTGTGTGGAAGATTTTACTGGCTGAAGTCCTTTTTGCAAGAGTATATTCTAGGAATGATATATCAGGCGTTATTCCAGAGCATCATGTCATACGCGTTAACTATTTGGGGTGGTACTTCTGCATACCTTGTCAATAAAATAGAGGACATTCAGAACTGTGAGGCACGTTGCTTCTGTTTTTTTGCTGGAAAATACCACTGGCGATCCGTACAAACATCTTATGTTGTTGCCATTAAGAAAACTTTTTAATTATAAAATCATAATTGACAATATTTATGGAATTCGGTGCTGCTCCAGGTTAGACCACAATTATGAAACTAGAGCAAGGGTGGGTGATTATTTATGTGTTGGGGGTTTTACTAACAAGTATGGTAAACGATGTGTGTGTGTCTCGATCCCACGTATACTGAACGTGATTCCAAGACATATACGGCACTGTCCGAATATCTCGGTCGCTAAGAGAAATCTGCGTATGTGGTTGCTGGATAGTATGGATTAAACCCAAAATAATTCTCAGGTTTTCTTTTTTTGGATGGACCGTATTTATGTATTTTTGCATTATGCTTGAGTGATTTATTTTGTTTTTAATATTTCTTATTTTTTGTATACATATATATATATATATATATATATATATATATATACATATATATATATATATATATATATATATATATATATATACATATATAAATATATATATATATATATATATATATATATATATATACACAGTAAAACAACTTGAACTACGAAAGCCTATTGATAGGGGAAGGTAGCGGGAGGTAAAATTAAATGTATCCACTAATATTATAAAGAGGAAACATTTGTGTTTTTGTATGTATGTTTGTAATTTTTTCACACAAAAACTACTGAACCGATTTCAAAAATTCTTTCACCATTAGAAAGCTGCATTTTCACTGAGTGACATAGACTATATTACATTTTCAAAAAAAAAGGGATCCCCAATAAAAATGCCTTAATGTAACCCAGGGTGTGAAAAAATTAGTCACAAAAAATCTGTCATCTCGTACGCTGCGGAAACTATTGTTGATAGAACAAAAAATGTTAAACAGTATTATAGTATATATATATATATATATATATATATTATATATATATATTATATATATATATTAATATCTACAAAAAAGTCCGCGAAACCATATGTCCAACTACTGTAGTTATGCCACTATAACTACTTTTTTACATTTTAAAAGTTAATAAAAGTGCGGACAATAATCAAACCATATTATCCATACCTCTGTATTATTCCTTATCCTATTAAATGATATTTTATTAACGACCATTTCAATACCAGTAAAATACTTTTTAAATTATTAAAATCGGACATTCCAATCAAAAGATATAACGAATTTAAAAATGTCAATCTAAAGAAAATAATGTTATAATATAATGTAGTGGATATATAAGTAGTTAAATAAGCTAAATGAATACATTTAATTTTACCTCCCAGTACCCTCACCTATCAATAGGCTTTCGTAGTTCAAGTTGTTATACTGTATAGTAAATTCAATTTGCTGGCGATTTAAGGTCTGGTTCTACTTCAAAATATATATATTTAAAACAACCCTACATGCTTCGGCAAATGATGCCTTTATCAAGGAATATAAAATATTAATGTACTGTCATTTATATTTTATATTCCTTGATAAAGGCATCATTGGCCGAAACATGTAGGGTTGTTTTAAATATATATATTTTGAAGTAAAACCCGACCTTAAATCGCCAACAAATTGAATTTACCATAACATACAAAGGTCACGAAATAATTATCTTTATATATATATATATATATATATATATATATATATATATATATATTGAGATTTGCTTAAATTCGACATAACTTCTTTCAATTTTTTAACTTTATACTGAAAATGAGCTTTGAAACGCTGTTAACCATTAATTTTATACACACGTGCCGCTGACAAGCTCTCAGCTTAGCGGCCCGTTTTAGTTTTTTCTTTATTATTGTTTTTTTATTATTTTCGGTTCTATTACTTAGGATCTTTTTATTAATCTTAATTCTCTTATATTGAACTTAAAATATTTAGTAAAGAGCCCTCTCTCGCGCTTTTGTTAGCGCTTTTGCTTTTACTTAGTTGGAAGCGCTATGAAGGTATGGGTGGGTGGAGGAAAGTCGTATTTGGCGCGTTTAAAAAAAATATTATTATTATTATTATTATAAATTAAAAATAGTCAGTTAAAAACAGTAATCAAAAAATTATAAATTTTTAATCATTCTTGGCTTTATATAATTTATAATTTTTATTTTTGGTCATCCATTTCCCTTATTTATATAATTAATTAATGTCAATTTGCATATGAATCGATGCCAAAATGAATTATAAAATACACAGTCCATAGAAGATTGTCAAGTATATTTCTAAACGAACTTAAAAGGACGTGTGCATAAGAAAGTATAAAAATACAACGGACACCTGTCATACAATTATGGTGAAATGAGGCGATTTTACACTGACTATGTTGACAGGCCCGTCACGTTTCACAATCTGATTAAGTACGTGATTCCGGATAATTACCGCAGAGTTTCTTGTTAGTCACCGACGTATATGTTGGCCAACAATCGCTTAATACCATGTACGTATACAAGAAATGACTTATTTATTATGTTTAGTTTTATTATATTTTCAGGAAAAAATTATTTCTCTCGTGCCATGTCGTAAACGACGCTTCCTCACTACGATGCTTCTTTATATCTATTCAGCGTTCCCCGTTGGGACAATGCCAGTGAACATATCTACGAAGGGAATCTGGTAGCTTCCACTTTATACATATCTTAACGTATCGGTGTGTTGCTTATACATTGCGCTGGACGTTTTGAAAACAATTCACGATTACTAGTCGAGATTAATCTCACGAGTATAAATTATATAATGCTGTCGCTGTTAAGGTTGCATCGTATACACCATGGATATGTAATTAAAGTATTTCTGACTATGGCGAGAAATAATGTAAGTGGAAAGTTCACCTTTATTCTTTATTTATTTCTTTAAAAAACTATTAGAAATTATTACATAACACTAAGCTATGTTACGAGGGCGGGTTGATTTCTTCGCGTGATCGTCTAGAGTAGGCCATGAAATACAAAAAATATACATCACATTTGGACACTGATGCCTTGTCAGTTTACTCTTAGTGTTTGATAAATTTGTGACCAAACGTGTTTCGGAGGTACTTTTTTAAATTTTATTCTGCTATTAATTAAATGTAAATGGATAATGTATAACATCGTGCAGTTATTAAAGAAAGAGTCCTTTACCGAAATCCATGACTGTATGCGAGATACATCTGGAGTTACATATGTAAGGGTTGTTCTTCGTATACAATCGTTAGAAAATGAGGAAATGAAGTTTAGGGCGACAGGAGCAGCTTATAAGAAGGTACTCGCATTGGACAGCCGAAAAGGGCTACAAGTCCAGAAATGGTGGATAAAATCCATGATTTGTTGCTATGTGACGGACGATTGAAAGCGTTAGAACTAGCAGTCAGTGGGCATTTCGAAGGAACGGGTGTTTTATATTTTTCAGGAAGAACTTGATAGGATAAAGCTTTCGGTAAGATGGCTGATGCGTTTACTGACGACGGAACAAAGACGTGTTCGCTGTCAAATATCAATGAATAATTTAAAAATTTCTTAACGCAATACAACAGATTTTTTGTGCCGATTTATTAACTGTGACGTAACAAGTTTTTCATTCCATCAGTGAAAAATTCTTTCGACTTTTCTCGAATCCAGGACTTGATAGCTGCCTTCACCTCATCGTTCGAGGTGTATTATTGCTCTTGAGATCTCTCTTGAGCAGAATAAAAAATTAAGATCGTAAAGCGCAAGATCAGGGGAGTAAGGAGGATGTAGAATGCGTTCAAAATTAAGGTTTTGCAGAGCCTCTGCAGTTCCGCGCGAGATGTGTCTCTAAGACGACAAACTCGACGTCGGAGTTGTTTTAGAGTCTGTATGTACCGCGAAGAATTTACTGTGGCTCCTCGTTCTAGAAAATCAGTTACGTAAACGGTGAGCATCTCAAAACACAGTCAAAAGAATTTTTTGCGGATGCATGTGTTTTGAACTTTTTCGCCTAAAGAGAAGATGAATATCGATATTCAGCGCTTTGTGTTTTCTCTCCCGGGTCGTAATGATGGAGCCATGACTCGTCTCCCGTCACAACATTCAAAAGAAACTCGCCCCCTTCATCATGGCAGCGCTGCAAAAGTTGGCAGCACTCCAATCGACGCTGCTTTTTTCTCGTATGTGAGAAGGTGTGGTACCCATCGTTCACAGATTTTACGGTATGCCAAATGTTCAATGATGAAGCCGACACGTTCCTTGGATATTCCAGTATGGTTTGGGATATGCCTTTGTGTGATTGGCCGGTCATTTTGAATCAAATCGTCGACGAGTTTGCGATGTTTATCGACTGTGGCAGTGATCGACCGTCCGTGTTTTATCAACCATTTCGGCTTTTCCAGGCTCACAATCACGAAATTTTATTACCCATTGATTTACAGTAGACACATTAAGATCATCGTCACCATAAACATCCTTTAAACGGCGATAAATCTCACTAGAAGTAACTTTTTCAGCAGTTAAAAATTCGATAACAGCACGCTGTTTAGTTTGACATAACACTAGAACACGTCTCCGTACTTCCGTTTCTCGAAATACACTGGATGAATTCAACCACTCCAAACCTGTGCTTGCGTATAGAGGGGATATTTAAAAATACATATACATAATTCAATAAAAATTTACTACAAAGATATTATTAATCCGATGTAATGCTGTCTTCTTCCGCATCACCTTTTGCATTAACATCGATAACAAATTCTCCAGAATCTTCACGATCTATAACAACTTCCCTATCCTACCATTTCTGAATCTCTTCTTCAGTATGTTTTATAGTGTTTTTCCAAATTTCCGGTGTTATTGTTTTCAAAGAATCTTTTTTCCAACACGTCGTGTATAATTTTTTGTGTTACCCCATATGTGTTGTATAGGATTAAAAACGCAATGATATGGTGGTAAGCGAAAAAGCTTGTTACCATATTGTTGTGCCATTTGGTCAACTTCATAGATAAATGCAGTTTTATTTCTAAAATCAAATAAACACTATAAATATTAGAAAGAATACTTGCCCTTAATGTACTTACTTATCAACCAAGTAATTATATTTTTAACAAATTATTATCTTCTTAGTTAATCATTGCTGGATATCTGCCTTAGTCCATGCTGCCGAAAGTGCTTTATTAGAACAGTGCTATGATAACTCGAATTATCCATAATAATAACTGATGATATGTCCAAATGACATAGCAGTTGGTGCTCAAACCATCGCAGGTAGTTCATATACCCATGATAATCACCACTGCTAGTTGCTGATGGAAATACAAGTTCTGCACCTTCAATAAAACCATCAATATTACCAACATATAACACAATGAGTTTAAAAAATAGAGTCAAATAAGATAAAGATGAGTACAGAATTTTCCATCAACTCCAGTTGTATGAACACTTCTGAGATCATCATCTTGCCAAGAACGGGTGATAGTACCATCTCGAAAGATCCAAGGTTCATCGGTAAATACAAACTGATAAGTACTATGTTGCTTTAAACGCATATATTCAGTTAAAAAGTTTACACGTTTTAGTGCAATGTGTGGTAACACCATCAATGCCTTTCTGGGCTCATCTATCTTTTACTGGAAACCCGGTGTCTTGTATTTTCCGTATTTTCCAAAGTGATGTTTGTCTACCCATAAAAATATTTCTTTCACGTAACACATAACGTAAAGATTTTAACGTAATATGTTCTTCTGAAAATATACCAAAATTGTATCGTAATGCTATAAATGTTTTACGAAACTTACTGTTTCTGTACATTTCATAAACAGCATTTCGAATCGTACACTCGGTAAAATTATTGATATCAACGACAGGTTTCTTCTTGTCACGCTTTCGTTTTGGACTTGCAAGGGAATTGCCTTTTTCAACATCAGAAGAGATCTTATTAACGGATCTAAAGCTTATTGCTAATGCTGCTGATACTCGCTATAAAAGATGTTGCAATAGTGTTTATTGTATGAAAAAGATTACCCCTCTTACTGCAGTTATAGGTAGCAATGGTCCACCATTATCACGTTCCGCTTCGAAATGGGCAACCGCAGCTACAACTTGTGATTTGCACTTACTGCAAAATGCTTTCGGCATAATTATTTATGAAAATAATTGTTTTGTAAAATGTAATGTTAGAAATGGTGAAAAATAATAAAAACAAGACCAAACAAAATGAGAGACGCGCTATAACCTAAATGTCAAAGCAATTTAATTATTATTGAATATGTGCCAACAATGTTCATTTTCAGTTCTGGCAATACTAAGGCAACATTAAATCTTTATAAATATTATTGCCCATGGGCATTTTATTGACTTTATATTTGTCATTCCGAAATTTCTGGTAATAACGTGTATGCACTGTTATCGTGAAAATCCTATAGTTACGCTAACATATTGCTATGAAATCTTAATGGTAAAATAGAAATCTTATATGAAAACTTAATAATGTGTATAGGTTAGATGTAAATGTCAGGAAGATGTTATTTTAAAGAAAAATGATGACAAACAAGTGTTAAATTTGAAAGGCGAAAATATTAATGATATCGATATTTGAAAATCAATTAAACAAGTAGCTGAGTTTATGAAAGAACAAAAAGGAGAAATTATTGATTTTATAGAGACGCCTCGCCTACGTTCGAACATATCCCGTTGTTCTCTGCACGCAATCACAGAACGTCAAAGGAGATCAAACTGCAATGATCAAAACGTTTAAACCAAAATTAACGTGTTGGAGTCAGAACTTCTTAAAGGTGAGCAAAAGAATCGGCAGATCAACGGGAAGAAATACTTGATGTCTTACGAGTTGAATCGAGAAGAAGCAGAGTACCACAATCGTCTCTACAACGCCAAGAACAATTAGATCAACAGCGAAGACGTATGCAGTTGCAATTTCTGAATGATCGAGCTTCATATCACCGAATTGCTTTTTTATACGAGCCGGATATTCAATGCAATACCTCATGTAATTTCTATTATCAGGATAAAATAAAACAAATTTTAATGAATTTCTCTTTTTAATTAACACTGTAACGGTCGTTTCGCTGCAACCTGAGCTTCATCAGACATACAACTAACTTAATTTACAAATTTTTTTTAACACAAGTATACGGTAACAAACACATGTTTTATTTTAAATAGTTGAAGGATGGGTACTTTTTATTACTAAAATGTCTATGCACAAAACTTTCACTACGGTTTATACAATACTGTTCTTAAGTAATAAAACTAGGGGTTTACATTATATTACAGGGAGGTAAAGAAATTCTATGGAAAAATACAATATGTGACTGTCTGAATATCAAATAAATAAATTGAGTAAGGGTGAATTATTTGTTTCTAATTGATCATTTAGGATCTTGTCGGTTTTCTTTAATTTATTAATTTCAAGTGACTCTAATAAATAAAGTTTTTTGCCCTTATTTTCTACGTGTAATATTTTAAATTCTTTGTTAAAATTGTGGTTCGTTGAATTAATATGAGACGCATATGAAGAGTCACTTTTATTATTTCTAAATGAAGAAAAATGTTCTTTGATGCGTATTTCAAACGATCTGCCTGTCTGTCCGATATACGTCATAGGGCAACTACCGCAGGTTAACTCATAGACTCCTGACTTTTTATTGTTGTTTGTTAAATCTTTATTGTTTTTTATAAATTTGGATAAATTGTTGTTAGTTCTATACGCTGTATTAATGTCAAACTTTCTTAAATATTTACAAATTTTTGTGCTTGAAGAGCCTATAAACGTGAACATTTTAAATTTTTGGGTGTTATTATTTAATATTGGGTAAACTTGTGATATGGCTTTTGTAAGGAGTTTTTTATTTAAAATGTTATCTATTATATTCCTTTTATATCCATTGTTGATAGCTATTTGTTTAATTAAATTTAACTCTTTCTCGAAATTTGTTTGGTTCAACGGAGTATTAATTAATCTATGTATAAGACTGTGATAAGCCGCTAATTTGTGTTGTATCGGATGGCAAGAAGTGTTATGAATAGTTATATCTATAGTTGACGGTTTGTGGTAAATTGCAAAGTTACATTTGTTGTTAATTCTTGTAATCGTTAAATCGAGAAAGTTAATACTATTATTTCTTTCCTGTTTCATTGTAAACTTAATATTGTGATGCAATGTATTAACATAATCAAATAATAAATTTAATTGTCTCTTTGTTCCTATGAAACCTAGTAATATATCATCTACATATCTGTACCAAATTAATACATTTTGAAAAAGATGATTTTTTGAAATAGAATTTTCAAGATGATCCATAAAAATCTCAGCTAATAACGGACTTAGGGGATTACCCATGATTAAACCTTCTTTGCAAGTGTATATGTTTTCATTAAATTGAAAGTAATTTTGTTTTATGCATATGTTTAGTAAATCAAGAATTTCATTAATAATTATTGGATTTACATTATTTTTATGGAGAAGATCTTTTACTAAAATAACCGTTTTTTCTGGAGGGATACTAGGGAATAAATTTTGAACGTCAAAGGAAATGAGTTTTGTGTTAGACGTTAAAGTAAAGTCTTTGATTTTGTTTATTATTACATACGAGTTTTTTACGCTTAATTTAGGTTTAAATCCTGTATATTTAATAATGATATCTATAAGCCTTGTCGAGAGTTTGTAGGACGGAGCTGTCACATATGAAACAACCGGACAAATCGGGTAATTTTCTTTATGTAATTTAATAAGGGAATATAATTTTGGGGGTTGAGGGTTCATAATGACTAAACTATTTTGTTCCTTTTCACTAAAAAGATTAGCAGAATTTCTTATAACTGTTTTTAGAGTTTGTTGAAATTTTTCTGTAGGATCTGTCTTACTTATTTCACATTTATTCATTGCTAAAAACTCATTCGTTTATTCATGTAATTTCATTCAAAACGGAAAAATGGACAAAGTACAAAGCGCAAGATTAGTAGTTAAAAAATTGATGAACAAACTAATTGAAGCAACAATTATAATTTTGTCTCATAAAGGTAAAGACGTACTACTTCCACAAATACCACTCATTCCCACCGACATGGCGATTTCAAACGACTTCGATTTCCAATACACCTTGCGTTCGCTATTACTATGTGTGCTATAAGTGTACGGTTTGAATTTTGAAAACGATTTCTTCTCTGATGGCCAATTATACGTCACATCCCCCGAGTATTGGTAAACCGTCTGATCTTTATTTTTGCAGAAAACTGACAAACAAAAATGTAGTCAATCCACTAGCTTTACAACAAAAAATATTTTTTTTGTGAACGAATCTTTTTCCTTCCTTTCTTTCATTCCACATAGCCACAGCAACCCATGGCAGGGTATTCAATTGAATGATGTATTATCTCGACGAATCTATGTTTGCTACAATAATTTTATTTACATTCTCATTCATTCCATATCAGACGGAGCCACAGCGAAGCGTTGCCATGTTTAGCTAGTAAATAATAAATCAATATTACTATTTCAAATAAATTGTTCTAATGGTCATTTGAAGGGATAAGTTACATGGTAAATCTGTTGTGAAATAAGTTTTATTATTATTGTTGACAGATATGTGTATTTCTATTGATCGATATGAAGAATAATCCAGGCGACCTACACATTTCCGGTCAGATTTATTTGTTTGTTCTTAAGAAAATATTAACGAAAATTCATATACGTTCATATGTAGACAAAATGCTTAAAATATATCTAGACCAAGAAGAAAGGACTTCCCCCCGACTAACTCATTTCGAACTCATTAATTTCGCAATGTTCCTATTACGTCTTAGCGCGATAACAAAAATAAAAGGTAGTTTATTGATTTTATGTGCATGGTCAAGGTCATGAAGGTATATATAAGGTGTAGCAATAAACAAAATTTTGTATCGTGAGTTTTTTAATTGGCTCTACACACTAATTTATCTGTTATTTCACTTCGTGTCATAATGTTCATGAACAAATTTCCCTGTTTCAGTATTTAAAAAATACATTGCATTAACAACACTGACATACAAAACTAAATTTTTGAAAGTGAAATGAAGAAGGTTCCGAATCTGATTTCCAAATATTGCCGGCATGTAAAGCTTTATAGCAAAACGCCCGAAATTTCAGAATTTTGAATTATTTAAGGAATAATGTGGGTCAGAATAATTGAAACATACATGAGTAGGTAAACCCCACCAGTTTTGTGTAATACAAAGGTATTTTTAATAATATAAAATATTATTAAAAACCTGGTGTGAAGAACACAAATACAGGTTCTCTATTAATATTTTTGTGAACGTGTCCGAAAATATCTCTCCCCAGAGACGTAGATACGTATTTCACCTTTCTACAGGCTCATCGGTACGCCCCTGCTGGAGAAAGAATATTTCCAGACACATTCACAAAAAAGAACCACATCACCGTAATTATCCAGACCGGGCGTAGAAGTAAATTCAGCGCTGCCTGTTGTCAGACAACCGAAGTACCTCGCCCCGTCCACATAACCAATGTGAAGTAACGACGTCTTTCCAAAGATGGCACAGTCATACCACTAGAAACTGTATTTTGTTTGTGTCTTCACTCATACTACGGACTAACCGCATGTGATACATTACACATGCGGTTAGTCCGTAGTATGAGTGAAGACACAAACAAAATGCAGTTTCTAGAGGGATGACTGTGCCACATTTGGAAAGACGTCGTTACTTCACATTGGTTATGAGGACGGGGCGAGGTACATCGGTTGTCTGACAACAGGCAGCGCTGAATTTACTTCTACGCCCGGTCTGGATAATTACGGTGATGTGGTGATGTGGTTCTTTTTTGTGAATGTCTCTGGAAATATTCTTTCTCCAGCAGGGGCGTACCGATGAGCCTGTAGAAAGGTGAAATACGTATCTACGTCTCTGGGGAGAGATATTTTCGGAGACGTTCACAAAAATATTAATAGTGAACCTGTATTTGTGTTCTTCACACCAGGTTTTTAATAATATTTTATATTATTAAAAATACCTTTGTATTAATAATGTGGGTATTTAACGCAAAATATATTTCTATTCGACTTTCACTTGTATTCAATTGCTGGCTCGTACATTTTAAAGTCATTCTCAGTAGTTCGCAACCATCTTTTCATTCCATTTTTCCTTGTAGCGCGATTCAATTTTGCTGATATTTTGGCCAAATCTTTCACCATGCTAATTACTCACATCGCCAAGATTGTCTGAAAAAAAATGGAGGAAATTAATCTTCAGGGACGCATTTGTAATTGGTTGGGTTATATACTTATTAGCCTGTAATTAACAATCCTAGACCTGTCGCCTTTGTTAGACACAAGTATGATTTTACACACCTTCCAGTTGCATGGAAAAACAGATTTTTTTTTATAATTAAATTATAAAGAATTGTTAATGAACTAGTCAACGCAGACGCACAGTCACCCACTAAAAAACTGGGTTTACCATTTTCAGCAGCGGGTCGGATTTAAACTTGGCCGCTCTAAAAATCACATCTACTTCCCTAATATGTCCAACACCAAACGAGTGATAGTTACCGAACATAACTAACGAGCATAACGAACACAGTTTGACCTGGAAAATTCTTCAGCAAACTTGTTCACAATTATGTCCGTTTGTTTTAGTTTATACTCTTCATAAAACACGTGTCCAGGAATTCTAGGTGTTGAACAATAGCTATTGATAAACTTCCAGAATATCTTTGAATTCTGAATGATGTCCGCTTCAACCTAAGCTTGATATGTATCATTAGCGTGTTTAGTTTCTTGCTTAAGTAGCTGTCGTAATCTCTTAAACTCTTCATTGTAATTATGTAGTTTTGTCAATTTTAACTTCTTAAAATAGAACTCTTTTATGCGAATTATTTCCTTTATATGGCTGGTAAACCAAGTAGGATGTTGTAAAGTTGATATTGTAAAGATTACAATTATAAATATCTCGTCACTGAATTACTTAGTGTCTTCAGAGAAATGAGATGTAACATGTCTTTAAAAATTCGATTTGTTTCCGATAAATTTGGGTGCTGTAAATAAAAAACATTGAAAACGATTCTGCCAGTACGTTGCGACCATGGAAAACCGACGCCAAAACAAATAGAGTCTTAGTTTGCTCGCTGATTACTGCTAGATATTAATTCGGAATGGCCGGCAGACAAAATATCGGTAAAAGATACGCAATAATATTTTGGAGTAAGTGTGTAATGGGTCATATTTTTTAGAAAATAAAACGTTAATGTATATGCCAGTTGTCTACTGTATATATTAAAAGCAATTTCATTTCTTTATATTTAAATTCTCGCTTGGTTAAAATTTTATCTAACAAGGCATTCTGCATTAAAACGGGTTCTTCCCCGGACACACATTCAATAACGAAAACAGTATCTCAGTATGAGATCATTTCTCTTTGTCCGTTGTATTAATATGTAACGCATACTTCCCCATATATATGTATATATAAATGAGAGTCAACATATATTTAATATAAGGATATGCTTTGTCAGCAATAACACATTTTGTAATATTAACTGTATTATGTATGGGGCCCAATGAAGGAGAATACCTATATAGAAGATATTCTGGAAACATTCTTTCGCATGAAATGGGAAGGAGGAAGAAATAGAACAGCAGAAAGTATCAGTCAATCAAGCCCTGCGAGAAATAGCGGACGGCTGATTTACTTAGGTCTAGTACGACGTAAATAAAAAAACGTCGGACCTAACAAGACTAAAAAAGTCCCACGCAAGAAAAACCTGCAAAATACGCTAGTTTTTATAGCACTCGCAAAGGGTGAATCAACACTGTAATAAAGTCACCTGTGCGCGCTTTAAATCATTTGGATTACAACAAAAATCCTTGTAGTGCAAAGTTAATGTGCGTTTGTTTTGTGAGATTCCTCTGAGCTCCGGTATTACCACAAGGTAGGAAGTTTTATGTCCCTAAGTCTATCGATAGCAAAAGATAAACATACTGATATCAGAAAGAAAGGCCTAGACATTTTAGTAAAAGAATCAATCGAAATTTATAATAAACATTTGCAAGGTATAGCAATACCATTTTCATATTTAGTTATCTGTACCCTATTCAATTGATGTAAAAGTCCCTATGTGTTAAATTCAATATATATGCTTTATATGTAATCTGATATTTTATTAATTACTTACCCATATATTTATAGATACATTTACAAAGTCGATATTTACCTATGTAAATATTCTTATAATAAATATAGAAATAGTGCTCTATTTATTGCTATAATACAGGGGATACATACACACACCTTTCGTATAACACACGATCTGAGATCTTTAGTATAATATATATATATATATATATATATATATATATATATATATATATCAATTTTATATTCATGCGTCCCATTGCTAGAGTTAGTCAATCACCGGGCACATACTTAATTAACTTTATACCTTCAGGAACGGTTATTTTCCTGTGGCGTTCAACATAATCAGCAAAGTAATCATTTTAAATAAATGATAAACTGCATATCTATCTCTCATATTATTTCTTTAACTCTTAAAGTAACTTGCAAATTGGTATCCCCATTCATTATTATTATTTGCAAAGGATTAAAAAATAGCCAAACGTTACAAGTGTACTGTTAAGAACATACCGACATTGATATATTTCAGATTAACGCACAACACTTCGCGCCAAACAAAGGATAATAGAGAAAATAACAGGTTATTTTTGTTTTCTGGTGAAATTTTACATAACGTTTTATCCGTGTCACAAAAAATTGATTTTTATTTATCAGTATAATGAATATATCTTTTTACCTGCCAAACGGCTCCATTCTAAAGTCTTTATAAATTTAGATTATTAATCAAAACATAGGAATATACAGACAGAACAGCAGCAAAAATACAACACAATGATCAATAACAAACAATAATAATAATAATAACAATGGTTTATTTTGCCAAACAGGATAATCCAAATAGGACAACAAAGCTTTGACTATGTGACAATACACAAATAAAATAATTAATTCCACAAAAATATGAAAACATCGCTAAATAAATTATTTACGTTTATCGACGAATGCACCAATGGAGCCCTGCACAATATGTTAGTCCTTGGTGTTGAAAACACAAAACATGGGGAGTGTCTAGCAGCAGCAATGTGTGGTACCAGTAAATTTACTCCAGCTAACAGCGATGCAGAGTTCATACGGTTATTCAGGAGATTCGCCACAAGTAATTCGCTCTTCCTTTGTCTTCGCACTGTCAGCAATTCCAATTCATGCCTCACTATCAAATCCCCGTAGTTTATATTTCGTTCTGGATAGACCCCATCCAGCCTGTAACTCAAGTACTTCTAAAATTTACGCTGAATGCATTCATTTTGATTCACGTATAAGTAAAAGATTGGGTACCAAACGGTAGACGTATATTCCAACTTACTGACGACATATGCGAAATATAGAGATTTAAGGGTACCAACATTAGTGAAATTTCTGGACATTCTGATAACAAAACCCAGAGACAGAAGTTATAACACAGCATTTTGAAATGTTTAAATTAAATTTATTCATGCGACACCAACATCAGTTATGTTTGTAATGGTGCGCTATATTTTAAGATCATCTGCATAAGCCATTGCAGCCAAGTGATGCTATTAGGTCATTAATAAATATATTAAATATAATCAGGCGTAAGTTGGAACCTTGAAGAAGTCGGGTAAAAAATCTTGATTTTTAAACGTTGTAAGTAACATAGTTTTCCCTACCTGTCAAATATGACTAAATAAACCTGAGTAGAGAATCACTAAACCCAAAAGCTGACAATTTTTGTAAGAATTAAATATGGTCGATGCTATCAAATACGGGATTGAAGTCAGTATAAATAACATCTAATTAATTAACATCGTCTAAAGCTTCGGCTATATCTTGAGTTATGCAGCACAAGGTTGTTAAGAGTCGAGCGATTTTTCACAAATCCATGCCGTGAAGGAGAAATGAAGGGCAGACATTTGAACAAGATAATTTTGTGCAAGACGGATTCAAAGATTTTCGCAACAACAGAAATAATAGCTATTGGCCTATAATTAGAGATGTCAGTGTTATCACTAAAAGCCGGATTATATGCAGTTTGCATAAATTTGCATATTTGCATAATATATGCATTTTGTATATTATTTGCATATTTTGTAGTAATTCAGCATTAAGTATCCGGGTTTTATTTATTTACTAACCCAAGTTTATTATAGGCACTACTAAAAATAAGTCGTGGATGTAACAAACAAACAAGAATTAGACAGCCCTCTTTAAATTAAAAATAGCATTTTATTAAGCCTTTTCCCGTTATTTTTCCGATAAGCGTCTCCAAGAATTTATTAATGCTCTTCCCATACGTCCAGGCCGAGACAAAATTCTAGGAAAAGCTAATACCTTAAAACTCCTAAATAAATACAAAAATACATGTGTTTCTTTGCTATTCGGAGAAATTATTAGGTAATTTTATTTTAAACGTCATTTTACGTTGGCTTTTGAAGTGTAAACTTGTGAGTTGTGATATATAATAGCAAAAATTTGGAAAATATCGACTGTGCCTGGATGGATTGCACCTTATTTAGAATTGCGTATGGACGGAGAAAAAGTGTTTTGCGTAGCATGCTGTAATATTGTGAGTAAAATTTTAAGTTTATTTCCTCTTATTAATTAATTAATTCAGTTTTTAACTATTCTTTTATCTTTCACTAACATTTATTTTATAAGAAACTAACCGATGATGTGATATCTTTTTTTGCAGATTATAAGTGAGAGAAAGTTCCAAGTCGACCAACATATAAAACTCCATCTCATGCTGCAAAACTAACAAAGATGTAATTGTCGAAGAAGAGTCATCAAACATTACCGCAATGTTTGCCATCAACTTCCAAAAAATCGGAACAAAAACAATTTAGTGAAGATTTGTGTCAAACGTTTGTGTCGGCAGATTTTCCACTACATAAATTAAACAATTTAAATGTCAAGTTATTTTTGCAAAATTACATCAGCAAATATAACATTCTCGACGAGAGCACGTTAAGAAAAAAATATATTCGCTGTATCTAGGCAGGAACATTGAATAGCATTAAGAAGGCTGTTGCAAAAAAATATATGCGTAGATGAAACTACTGATAGTGTTTGCCGATACATAGTTCATTTAATGATTGGTATCCTTAACGTATCGTTTCCAGCAAAATGTTATTTAATTTCATCCAAACGGTTGGAAAGAGCAAATAATTTGACAATAACAAAGTTTATACAGGAAGAACTGGCAACTTTCTTCTTACAGGAGTCAATTCCAACAGAGAAAATTCTATTGTCCTTGACGGATGCTGCCCCATACGTGGTGAAGGCAGCTTTCAACTTGAAACTCTTTTATCAAAATTTAATTCACACAACTTGCTTAGCGCACGGACTAAATCGAGTTGCAGAAGGAGTTCGAAACCATTTTCCCTTAGTAAATACTTTAATTAGTAGTGTTAAGAAAGTACTTTTAAAGGCCTCAATTACGAGTTTTTTACAGTTTTACAAACAACATCTACCTTGTGTTCTGCTTCCTTCTCAACCTGTAATCACACGATGGGGAACGTGGTTAGAGGCTGCTATTTCTCATGTAAATCATTATGAAGGAATAAAGACAATTACAATTATTATGGATCTACATAGGGATGCACAATCTGTCATAGACGCCCAAAAGATGTATTTGAGTAAAGAAATACCTCAACAGTTGGCGTTTATTAAAGCCAATTACAGTTTTATTTCCACTTCTATATTGCAGTTGCAAAAACAATTTATGTCGCTAATCGAGAGCGTTGAAATAATAAACAAATTTGAAAAGTCATGTTTTGATGTTAAAGGAGGAGTGGGACAGTCCGCGTATGAAATTTTTTTAAGTGTAATAGGAAAAAATGTGGGTTTTAAAAAGCTAAAGGACATTGCTAAAATCTTGTGTGGTGATTCAGTAAAAAATATTGAGTTAATAATAGATGATATTTCTAATTTGAAATATACTCCTATAACAAGCGTCGACGTAGAACGAACCTTTTCAATATATAAATACATGGTTTTAGACAAGCGTGCCAATCTTTCTGTTGAAAAATTTGGGAAATATGTGATTGTAAATTATTTTCATAGTTAAATATGTTGTAAAATGTTCTAGACAAACTTGTAGTAAACATAATAGAATATTTTTTCTACAGTATTCCATTTTCTAATATTCCTCGTATTTTTTCACCTGCATATTTTTCATAAGGAAGTGCATATTTAGGCTAAAACATCTGCATATTTATGCGCATATTTTCAGCTTTTTTTCTGCATATAATCCGGCCTTTAGTTATCACCCTTTTAAATACAGGACAAATTCTAATGATTTTCCTTGCTTGTGAGAATGAAGATGTTTGAATGGATAAATTGAAGGGTTTGGAGAATGGATGAACAGGTGAATAAGTACACAAGCACATATGAAAACATTAGCAATACCCCCAATTTCAATACTAAAATATTCTAGTCTGGATATCTTAATGCAGGCAACTAAAGTTATTTGATTTTGCTCACGTTTAGTATATTACTCTCTAGTGTTAACATGTAATTTGGCGAGGAATGTACTACTTGAGCGAGGTCGTAAAATTATGTAAAAAGTCTCTCAATCCATTGCAAAAATAAACGAACTATTAATTTCAAGAATAACTTTACAGTCATAAGTGTCATAACTATACAGAGATTATATAATTTATCCTTAATTTATATCTATTATGGGATATACATAAAAAATAACTTTCAAATAGTTTCGGAATTGCACTGAACGGCATTATTTTCAATAATCAGCCTGGGTAGGTGTGTATTTAACAACCATATTATTAGATGAAGTATGAAGATAAAGCTGTTCGCTAAATAACTGGTTTCGGTGAGAGACAAAACAAATGCCTGGTGATAATTTTCATGAAAGCCTAACATAAATATAATGCTGTGACAGTATCTGAAGTACATAAGCAATAGCGCTAAAGGTTTTATGTAATTTAATTGGAAATGTTTATGTAAACGCCGCGATATCTTGTGAATACATTGTGTGAGCAATAGAAACATGAATATATTCCAAAGATTGTCTATTTTTTAGCTAGAAAGTGGCTTTTAATTTTCTAATTATGTTTTCTCATTATTAAACTAAAAAAATACTTGCTTATTTGCTTCACTGAATGAATCTTTCAAACAGATAAATTGATCAAAAAACAAATTTCGATATTCTGTTTAACTTATTCAAAATACTCCTGGAAAGGAGACTGTAAAATTTCGGTAAACCTCCCACCTTCAACAAACAATTATTTCCTATTTTACTACTTTTAATTCTTCCGCATGAATATTTCTGACACGACAACTACTGATTCTGATATTTTCTTATATCTTTAATACTCCTCAAAAATTTGTGTTGCTAAATACTGTTATTTATAAAACGAAATGTAATTGATATGCTCACAAATTATAAATAACTAACATAATCATATATGAAAACTAATTGCATAAATAAATGTTTTCAAACTTCATTCCAATACAATCCTATACCGGGTTTTTCTTTCGTCATTACACATAGGTATAATGCATTGACTGACTTATTTTCATTTCCAATTACACCAAAGTTATACACCAAAATCTACGTACAAACAATACATTAATTCTTAAACAGATTGCCATGGAGAGAAAATAAAATTTTTTGAATGTCACATATTTCTCAATTTTTATTCATTACAAAAATCTTATATTAAATATATTTGATTGAAAAATAGATAATTTATTTAAATCATGAATATGTATAGCAAAGACGAAAAAGTTTCAATGGTAATGTGGTATCAGAAGAATAACAGTTTAACGACGGTCAGAGACAAGTTTGCCGTTAATTATCCTATACTTTGTGCAAAGAAAATTTCAAATATTTATAATAGATTCAACGAAGATGGTTGTCCTAAATTCACACACAAAAAAAATTAAATCAATCATGTGTTAACAGAAGACTGAAGCTCAATATCCTATTTTATGTATCGTATGATCAAAAAGTCTTTGGATCGCTATTGCCGTGGAATTTACGAGATATCTATGAAATTATTTATTTCAATTAGTTTGGTTTTGACACTGACATGACAACTTTTAAGTCAGCTGCCTATAAAATATACATAAAATGCAACTAATTACCATAATCTAAAATCTATTTTATTTGTGACTATGTGTACTTCAAACTACAGAAGTAAGTAATTCTATAGACGGTTTTTACACTTCATGGCTATCGCGATCCAAAGACTTTTTGATCATATGTTAGAAGAATGGTTTGTAGGATCGCTTTTAGATGTAGCCAGGCATTTTGGAGTATCGTACAGTTCGGTGAACAGAACTCTGAAAGAAATAGCCATACAAGGTATCAAACCATCAGGAGCTTTTCGAGGAAGATAAAGTAAAACGAACTGATTTTTGTGAAAAAATGTTTAATATGTTAAATGAAAACGAAGCAATTTTAAATAAAATAATTTTTACTGATGAAGCTACATTTACTATAAATAGTGAAGTCAACATCAGAATTTCCGCTTTGTATCCTACATTTATCAATTGAAAAATATTAAATTTCCTTTCCATTAATCTATTAGGTATTCATACAAAAAAGGTTTTAAAATATATCTATACGTTAATATGCACGTATAAATGCTTTTGTTTAATTATGAAACAGACATGTAAATAATTTACATATCTGTAACTGTATACTTGGACAATACCTCGTATTTTCAGCATTTACTTCTGCTTAAGACATATGTTTCTGCCATCTATAGTCGTCGTCAGTTAAGCTAATGAAGCAATGTATACAAATGATACAAATCTTTATAAATAGATCTGTATCTGTATATGACATTTAGCCGAAACCGCCTATTAGATAAAGCAAATCTCATCCTATCAGGTGGCAATTATTTAATAAGTGAAATTATTTACATGTCTGTTTCATAATTAAACAAAAGCATTATCCGTGCATATTAACGTATAGATATATTTTAAAACCTTTTTTGTATATTTACCGCCATCTGGCTCGTTTTTGAAGGACTGCCCGTATTGTTTCGTTTCGTACCAGCTTAGCTGGTCAAATGAAAGATCGCTTTTTTCGACAAAGTCTCTTTCGTCCGTCAGATGTCACTTATTAAATAATTGCCACCTGATAGGATGAGATTTGCTTTATCTAATAGGCGGTTTCGGCTAAATGTCATATACAGATACAGATCTATTTATAAAGATTTGTATCATTTGTATACATTGCTTCATTAGCTTAACTGACGACGCCTATAGATGGCAGAAACATATGTCTAAAGCAGAAGTAAATGCTGAAAATACGAGGTATTGTCCAAGTATACAGTTACAGATGTGTAAATTATTTACATGTCTGTTTCATAATTAAACAAAAGCATTATCCGTGCATATTAACGTATACATATATTTTAAAACCTTTTTTGTATATTTACCGCCATCTAGCTCGTTTTTGAAGGACTGCCCGTATTGTTTCGTTTCGTACCAGCTTAGCTGGTCAAATGAATGATCGCTTTTTTCGACAAAGTCTCTTTCGTCCGTCAGATGTCACTTATTAAATAATTGCCACCTGATAGGATGAGATTTGCTTTATCTAATAGGCGGTTTCGGCTAAATGTCATATACAGATACAGATCTATTTATAAAGATTTGTATCATTTGTATACATTGCTTCATTAGCTTAACTGACGACCCCTATAGATGGCAGAAACATATGTCTTAAGCAGAAGCAAATGCTGAAAATACGAGGTATTGTCCAAGTATACACTTACAGATATGTAAATTATTTGCATGTCTGTTTCATAATTAAACATTAGGTATTCGTTCTGTACAAATCCTCATGCCCAAACCTTAACCCGAACGCAGTACCCTCAAAAAGTCAATGTCTGGATTGGAATGATAAGCGATAGACTTTTTGGCCCATTTTTTATTGACGGTAACCTCACTGCAGAAAAATATTTAAATCTCTTACGAAACCACATTATTCACAATTGAGATACTAAATGTTGAACAACTTTGGTTCCGAATGGATGGGGCTCCGGCACATTCCACTCGCGCCGTCAGGAATTTTTTAAGTAACACATTTCAAAGACGGGGGATTGGCAGGATTAGCCCCATATCATGGCCCCCAAGATCAGCTGATTTATCTCCAAATGATTTCTTTCTTTGGGATTACCTAAGAAGTAAGATCAGCTTATTTATCTCCAAACGATTTCTTTCTTTGGCGTTACCTATAATGTAAAATTATAATATTGTGCAATTTCATAACTTGGATGAATTGAAAGAATGAATACTTACTGCATGTGATGGAATAAATCTAGAATTTATTCGGAATGCCCTGCGTTGCTATCAAAATCGCCTTGCTTATTGCCTTGAAGAGAAGGAGAACATTTCGAAAACTTGCTATAAATGCTTTTGATATGTTGTTTTGTTTATCTTAGCTAATCGTTAGAATAAATTATTTTTTCATTCAAACTGAGATTTTCTTGCTTTTCTAAAACCTAATTCTTTGTGGCTTTATTTTCTTTGGTATTACCGACTGTTGGCAGTATAAGTATTATTGCCAAACTAGATTTTAGAATACTTTCGCGATAAATTTTAAGTTTTAAAATAGATTTAATTTAGAGTTTCGTGTACATTCTGTATGGCAATTTAAATAATTTCCCTTTGAATGCTTAAACATTCATATCTTTAATAGTTAGAAAGCATAGTAAGATGAAACTCATTGAGTTATATCTTTAGCTAGTAGGAAAAGGTTGAGTGTAATTTTAATAAAATAAATACGTAGTTTACTTATTAAAATTTTTAAAATTTGTATTTATAAACAATAGCATATTAACATTTTTCGGTTTTAGTCTTGTACACCTTTGTTCTATTATTAAACGAGCCGTACTATGCACTCTGACTTTCTGTTGAACTCGCTGGAATACAGAAGTATTTCCTAGCACATTGTTTTAAGGGCTTCAGCTCTATTCCTGTTACCTAAAAGAAAATCCAAATAAAAAATGTAATTACCCTTTTTTTAAACTTATCTTCCAAAAGAAAAGAGGATCTACGTCCTGATTTGAATTTGGTCTTTAGAGGTATTGCCTTATAGTTATTATTACATCGGCTGTAATTGATTTTACTTTCTCTTGCAAAAATCCAAATAATGAAAGTGACTTTTGATGTGGACTAATGTCTGTTTCAATGACGGGCATTTGTTCCTTATTTTCAGGATCTACTTTCTCCATAATATTAAACATGTCTTGATCTAGAAAAGAAGGTAGCATTTTCAGTACCACGAAAACTTTCTCCTTAAATCTAGTTTCTAAAACAGTTGCTACTCTAATAACTGATCCTCTTTCATATGAAAATAGCCTTGTTTAACAGATTCCAAAAGTTTGTTGTATAGTGTCTTCCCTTCCTCAATCTTTAATTCCAGAAGTGATGATGTCAAATAATTGTACAGTCCAAATATTATTGTGATTATTAAGGGAATAGTAACATATTTATTACCTACAAGACTACGGCTTTTTAGGATATATTTCTACATTTTGTAAAACCACATTCGTTAGTACCACGACGTGTTATTTTTATCGTGTTGCTGAAATGGCTCCAATGCGTGCGTTTCGTTCGGTAATTTATTGGAAATAATATGAGGGCTACAATTTCATTATGTGGTAAAATCCATTTGTACATTTGTACGCCACCATACATTTATGACTATGTGTAATTGGAAATGAAAATAAGTCAGTCAATGCATTATACCTATCAGTAATGACAAAAGAAAAACCCGATATATATATATATATATATATATGAAATGATGGTTTCTCGGGTTCTTGGCCGCGTGTGAGATGTGTCCTGAGAAGGATTGTTGTCTCGACGTTTCGACGGGATCGCACTCGTCATTTTCTAGAGTTGTTCTTTCACTTGACGCTGAAGAGTAACTGCCGATCGTGTCCTCGGGTGTCTGCTATTATGTTGCACTATTGGAGGTGGGGGTTGCGCTGCTGCCGTCGTGCGTACACGGCTTCGCGTGATTGGTCCGGGTGTCTGTGATTCCTGTGTGGGGACGTGTACCTGTCTCGATGTGTTGTGTTTCGCATGAGTCTTGATTTGCATGCCGGCTAGGAGTGGCTTCCAGGTGTACGGTAAACGTTGGCTGTCGTCGCGTTTGTTTAGACCTTTGGGTCTCTTTTCTATTTCAATCGCTTCTCTAGTAGATAGACTTTCGCTCTTCGCTAGGATCTTCGTATTCTCGAAGTCAATAGTGTGCCCCGTTAGAAGGCGGTGTTGTGCTAGAGATGATGTTGTTAGTTTCTTGAAGACTGCGTTTATGTGTTCCTCTTTTCTCACGCTTATTCGCCTGTTCGTCTGGCCTACATAGGATTGTTCGCATTCTGAGCACGGCACTTCGTAAACGCCTTGGTCTTCAAGTGGAATTTTATCTTTCGCGTTAACTATTTTATCGGCTATTTTTCCCTGTGCTGTAAAGATGTGTCTATGTTGTGTTTTCTTAGTATTCTACCGATTTTGTCTGTGGTACCCTTTATATATGGTAGAAAGGCCTTTGATGTAAATTCCTCTTTTTCCCGTTTTTCTGCTCTATTGTGTCTGGCTTTGTCTATTGTTCTTTGTGAATACCCGTTGTCAAGAAGAGCGTTTCTAATATTTCTTCTTTCTTCGTTTTTATGTTCATCGTCTGTTAGTCGTTCGGATCGTAGAACTAGGGTTTTCACTACTGAGTTCAATTGTGCCGGATGATAATGCGATTGTGCTTTTAAGTACCTATTTGTGTGTGTAGGTTTCCGGTAAACGGTGTGTCCCAATGTTCCATTTTCTTTTTTGATCACTAACACATCTAGAAAAGGTAGCTTCCCTTGTTCTTCTACCTCCATTGTAAACTTAATTTTCGGATGTTCGCAGTTTAGTTGATGTAAAAAGTCTTGTAGTTTTTCTTTGCCATGTGTCCATATTACAAATGTATCGTCGACGTAGCGCAGCCACATTTTTGGTTTGTTCTTACAGGTGTTTAGAAAGTTTGTTTCAAAGTTCTCCATGAATAAGTTCGCTATAATCGGTGATAGCGGGGAACCCATCGGTGCGCCTTCGACTTGTCGATATTTCTGGTTGTTTTATGTGAAATATGTGTTTATAAGGCAGTGTTCTATCAGGTTAATTGTAGCCTTTTGTACTTGATACTGGTTTTCTAATATGGATATGGTCTCTGCGATTGGCACCTGCGTAAATAGAGATGTCACAACGAAGCTGACTAGCAGGTCCGTTGGTTGAACATGAACGTTTTTTATCAGTTCAATGAAATGATCTACATTCTTTACGTAGGACGTCATTTGTTCTGCGTGTACCTGAAGTTCTTGTGCCAGGTATCGTGCTAGAGCTTGTGTTGGTGATCCAATAGAACTAACAATCGGACGAAGTGGTACATCGGGTTTATGTATTTTTGGGAGTCCGTAGAGTTTTGGACATCGGGACGATTTTTCCCGGGGAATGGTCTGCTTCTTTATTTCTTCGCTCAGCGGTGTTGCGTTTATTTTTGCTTTGGTTACTTTTTCTAAGTACGTTGTAGGGTCCGTGTTGATTATTTTATATGACGGGTCGTCTAGCTGTGATCTTATTTTGTTGTCGTAGTCGGTTTTGTCTAATACTACGGTGGCGTTTCCCTTGTCGGCAGGTAGAACTATGATGATAGTGTCCTTTTGAATATCTTTCAAGGCTAGATGTTCATCTCTTGTGATATTTCTCTTTGGTGGTTTTGCCTTTCTGATGATGGTGGACACTTCCTGTCGTATTATTTTCTGCGTTGTTCTGTTCGACTTTGTGTAGAGCTGATTCTACCCCGCATATGATATCTTCTACCGGAATGCGAGTTGGTGTTATCGCAAAGTTAAAACCCTTCTCTAGAACGCTGATGGCCGCTTCGCTTAGTGTTTTTTGTGATAAGTTGTGTACTGTTCTTGTAGTTTTGTTGGTAATTGCACTTGTAGTAGTAGTAATTTCCGTTTCTGTGTGTTTGTTCGGATGTCGGAATCTGTTTCTGCCCTGAATGTACATAAGGTGTCTATTTTCTCCCATAGCAGCGGGTGTAGTTGTTTAGTTAGCAGTAAGTGTGCGTCTAATGCGCACTTGTCGGTTTCCTCGAGTTTTCGTCGGTTTTGGTGTATTAATTCCCGTAGTAATGCCTTGCTCGCTCGTGTTAATATGTTCGTCGATTTTGTCGTTTTGCTGTGAAACGATAATCTGCAGCAGTTGGGGATGAGGTCTTTGTCCCGGCATCGGCGTAGAAAGGCTAGGTCGCATAACAGGCGTGCTTTCTTGCAGCGTAGTTTCTCGAATTTCTTCGAAAGATGATGGACTTCCTCCCCGTAGAGGTGTAAGATGATAATTTTGATGTTCTCGCGGTTGTATGATGAAATGATGGTTTCTCGGGTTCTTGGCCGCGTGTGAGATGTGTCCTGAGAAGGATTGTTGTCTCGACGTTTCGACGGGATCGCACTCGTCATTTTCTAGAGTTGTTCTTTCACTTGACGCTGAAGAGTAACTGCCGATCGTGTCCTCGGGTGTCTGCTATTATGTTGCACTATGGGAGGTGGGGGTTGCGCTGCTGCCGTCGTGCGTACACGGCTTCGCGTGATTGGTCCGGGTGCAGAATGCAGATCATTTCATTGAACTGATAAAAAACGTTCATGTTCAACCAACGGACCTGCTAGTCAGCTTCGATGTGACATCTCTATCTACGCAGGTGCCAATCGCAGAGACCACATCCATATTAGAAAACCAGTATCAAGTACAAAAGGCTACAATTAACCTGATAGAACACTGCCTTATAAACACATATTTCACATACAACAACCAGAAATATCGAGAAGTCGAAGGCGCACCGATGGGTTCCCCGCTATCACCGATTATAGCGAACTTATTCATGGAGAACTTTGAAACAAACTTTCTAAACACCTGTAAGAACAAACCAAAAATGTGGCTGCGCTACGTCGACGATACATTTGTAATATGGACACATGGAAAGGAAAAACTACAAGACTTTTTACACCAACTAAACTGCGAACATCCGAAAATTAAGTTTACAATGGAGGTAGAAGAACAAGGGAAGCTACCTTTTCTAGATGTGTTAGTGATCAAAAAAGAAAATGGAACATTGGGACACACCGTTTACCGGAAACCTACACACACATCATCCGGCACAATTGAAATCAGTAGTGAAAACCCTAGTTCTACGATCCGAACGACTAACAGACGATGAACATAAAAACGAAGAAAGAAGAAATATTAGAAACGCTCTTCTTGATAACGGGTATTCACAAAGAACAATAGACAAAGCCAGACACAATAGAGCAGAAAAACGGGAAAAAGAGGAATTTACATCAAAGGCCTTTCTACCATATATAAAGGGTACCACAGACAAAATCGGTAGAATACTAAGAAAACACAACATAGACACCATCTTTACAGCACAGGGAAAAATAGCCGATAAAATAGTCAACGCGAAAGATAAAATTCCACTTGAAGACCAAGGCGTTTACGAAGTGCCGTGCTCAGAATGCGAACAATCCTATGTAGGCCAGACGAACAGGCGAATAAGCGTGAGAAAAGAGGAACACATAAACGCAGTCTTCAAGAAACAAACAACATCATCTCTAGCACAACACCGCCTCCTAACTGGGCACACTATTGACTTCGAGAATACGAAGATCCTAGCGAAGAGCGAAAGTCTATCTACTAGAATTACTAGAGAAGCGATTGAAATAGAAAAGAGACCCAAAGGTCTAAACAAACGCGACGACGGCCAACGTTTACCGTACACCTGAAAGCCACTCCTAGCCGGCATGCAAATCAAGACTCATGCGAAACACAACACATCGAGACAGGTACACGTCCCCAAACAGGAATCACAGACACCCGGACCAATCACGCGAAGCCGTGTACGCACGATGGCAACAGCGCAACCCCCACCTCCCATAGTGCAACATAATAGCAGACACCCGAGGACACGATCGGCAGTTACTCTTCAGCGTCAAGTGAAAGAACAACTCTAGAAAATGACGAGTGCGATCCCGTCGAAACGTCGAGACAACAATCCTTCTCAGGACACACCTCACACGCGGCCAAGAACCCGAGAAACCATCATTTCATCATACAACCGCGAGAACATCAAAATTATCATATATATATATATATATATATATATATATATATATATATATATATATATATATATATACATTAGATTTAATTAGGGTCTGTTTTACTTTAATATGTATATATTTGAAATAATCTTACATGTTTCGGCAATAACTGTTTTCGGTAGTAATTGACCTTCCGAGAATATCTACCGAACTGTAACTCCAGGCATTTTATGTTCGTTTAGAATTTCTATTACATCATTTTAATTTAGTAATTAATTACACACGACTTCTAACCTACTTATTTCTCAATTAGTAATTTTGCTTATTATTGAGCTATTTTTTATACATGTCTAAATGATACCGACCTCATATTAATGTTGACATAATTTTATAGTCATATTTGAAGCACTATTGTAAACTTTATCTAAACCATATCATATGAGGTATCATTTCAAAGTATTCTTGGCGAAGAACATTCTAATGACATTAACTTTAATGACATTACAACCCTTTAGAATTAATTCTTAATTTTTAGACGCCGCTATTATTATCCTTAAACTAGATCATAGAGTGACCCTTTTCTTCCACGCGTTTTTTCCTTACACGAAACTCTCTCTTCGTCTCCAACCTTCACGAGTTAAATATCTCTCACTGCAAGTGCTTGTTCAAGCATACACAGTGAAGCACATGCCCGATTCGACATCATGCAAAGGTTACCTTAGCATTGTTCGTTACATATATTACATATTCATAGTTTTCATTTTGTTATTTTAAAATATTTCAAAGCGTAATTTCTTTCATGTAAATATTAAATGACACCTTAAGGACAATGTTGTTGTGTTTTCTTTTATTTAATAAGTTATATTTAATAAACCTTTATTTCAGTATATTACACACGTCTTGTACCTCTGATGCTAATCTCAGTATTGGTTACTTTAAATCTCTCTCCTTATTGTTAGCACGCTGGTACGGGTAAATAGTGAAAATGAATATCATGAAACGAGCTTCGGTAACTTTTGGATATACGGTAGAGTTCTAAGGACTTACCGTTGTTGGAGAGTTGATAATAAAAATGCAATTCGATAGCCAGTACCCAGGCTCAGGCCTCAGCGAAGACACGAAGATGGCAGGGTTCTTTTCGAAACATTCTTTCAGAGGTCATACGTCACACGGATGACGTAGAGGGTGTAACGTATCCACGAGGCGTAGCATCAAAAGGGAAACCAAGGAAGCTATAACTACACACGAAAAAGTAATATTTTAACAGTTGTTATTATAAAGCAAAATATGTAATATTGTAAGTTTTACATGCTTGATTGGCGAGAAAGAGATTGTCGAAGATCCCCGCTATCGTACATACAAAAATATACAATAATAATTGTAAAACATAGGCTAATTAAAATTGAAGGGAAAACTGTTATATATAATATTGATCACACAATGTTAAGACTAATTATTATTTATTAAATGTAAAAGTTGTAATATACTATATTGACCACAATGTGTTAAGATTCACTATTAATTAATATCTGGTTATTTCTTAGTTCGAAAAAAGAATAACCAAAGTTCTGTGTGTCTCACAGACTTGAAATATGAATTAGTGATTATTTTAAATTAATTGTATCCCACGGACATAACACTTATCTTTGCAAGGGGTAAGTCCCCTGCTCCGTAGTTCCGGTAGCACTTAAATCCGCGAGTTTACAGACCAGCTCTAGGTCTTTTCTAACTCCAGACTGGTTCATGAGTAAATGTTTTTCGTGCCCTTATCGATGATGATGTGTATTGAACCAACTGAAAGTTGTCGCCACACGACTCGACATCAGATTTAAAACAGCAATCTACCACAAAAGGTGATTTGAGTTGCAACTTACTTGCAATATACACCACATAAAACACAAAATTGTCATAAATCTTTCATAGGACCAACCTGCTCAATATCTCAATCGTAAGTGAAATCAAACGGATGCTATCTCTTCGTTCGGTCATCCAAAATTCCAATACGCACGCTTTCAGAGGTAAGCATAATTCACGTCTCACGTTGGTTGAATATGACTTCAATATACAACAATACTATGTATACGAGTGTAGTTTTATAGAATAATCGCAACACCCGACTGAGCAGCATTAATTTCATAGGAGTAAAGCAGGCCTTAATTATCATGTATATATTTTGTGCTTTATTTAAAATTAGCTGACCCGGCGAACTTCGTACCGCCTAACAGTCAATAAATGTCGTGTTAGCTTTTAGCTAAACTTAATTTAGGAATTTACTAACGTAGCAAAATTAATGCAATTTTTTTTTAAGTTCAATAGTTTATTAGGATAATATATATAAAGAAAATAAAAATTCGATAAAAGTACAAAAATCAAGTATTTCAATAGCGTGTCAGCAAGACATTTGCTTTATTGAAGCTATGTATTTTGTTGCATAGGTTGCACTCGGGTTGATTCTCTTCAGTGAAGGATCTTGTGATATACGACATTTTTCGTTTTGTTATCTGGCGCAAGAACAAACAAAACGGATGGCTCGCCTACGCGTGAACATGCCACGTACAATTGACAATGAGAAAAACATGCATAATGGCAATTTCACTTTGTCATTAAGGCAGCATATCCAGGCATTTCTCCAACAAACTTCAATGGGCCACAATGCACGCAAACAACGTCCATTGGACCAATGCGAACGAAAGGTTGCGAGATGTAATTAATTGTGCAATCGTATAGAAACGCTACTCGATCAACACTAAAATCAACACTTGAAGCATTTCTTCTTGTGCGTTGAAGATTATCTTGTTGTTAATCTGAGCGATAAGCTCGACGATTTCTCATTGCCAACCGATCCTTTTCACGGGCTGCCTCTCTTTGCTCTTGTGTTTGAGAAGCACGAAGTCGGGCCATACTAATGCCGCGCTCTTCTCGTGCGATTTTTCGCTCTTCTTCAGTGGATTGATTCGCAATGTTCCGAAGCCTAATTGCATTACGGCTTTGTTGAGAAATAGTAGATCTTCTCATCACGGCATCGTTAATAATAATACTGGCACAATATAATTTATTAATAAGACTCGCACAAAACAAAAAAATCGACCGATAACCCTTATATGCTTTTTCAAAACAAATCACAGACTATATGAAATAAAAAATTACACTTTTATGTCACTGATTTGCAATGAACATCAATTATTACAAATAAGCTATAAGCGTGCGTGACGTAAGCTGTCAATTGCGGAAGATGGCGAAGTTCCTAACATAATTTATTTTAAAATTAATTTTCTGTATAATTTTTTTTCCGTAAATTTTTCCGATATTTTAATAGTTATTTTGCTATTCGGGGCGGAGACGAATCCAACAAATCAGAGATCATTAAAATAGATCCAGCCGTTCTTGACTTATAAATGGTGTAACTAACCCGACTTTGTTTTATGTATTAAGATTTGATCAATAAATTTTGTTATGTTGTGTACTTTTTTTTCAATCTATTCGTTATCTGTTTAAATAACTAAATATTAAACACTATTGTTTGTATCAGAATAATTGAAACATACATGAGTAGGTAAACCATACCAGTTTTGTATAATACAAAGGTATTTTTAATAATATAAAATATTATTAAAAATCTGCAGGGGCGTACCGATGAGCCTGTAGAAAGGTGAAATACGTATCTACGTCTCTGGGGATAGGATATATTCGGACACGTTCACAGAAAATATTAATAGTGAACCTGCATTTGTGTTCTTCACACCAGATTTTTAATAATATTTTATATTATTAAAAATACCTTTGTACTATTGTTTGTCCCATTGATGTGACTGGGTTACATTCCATTGAATTTATCCCCATCAGTACTGCAGTTGTTTGCGTCTGTACTAAAAACTAAACCAATAACTAAGCTAAATATAAAGCACAAATTAAAACTTTTGGTCTAAATGGAAGATCAAGTGAAGTTCATTTTTCCCAAGTTAAAATAAAGTTTTTCTGTCTGTTATCTTTATATTTCGTTTACTCTCTAACCCATCTTGTATCTGACCATCCAAATTACTAGCATGATTTTCTTGTTTGAAACAACTAGGTAAGAATATAAATTATTGTTTCATTTTTCTTTTAAAATGTATACGAACTTAAATATATTCGATTCCTGTCAATAGATGCAGAAAAATATCTGTTTTCTCTTTTCATATTAGATATTTTGAAGAATGATAGGTGCGACAAGGATCTTCGTGATTATAACATTCCCACGTAAAGACGCTTGCTACACGCACTGGTGTACGCATTCGTGACTTTCGGCAATTTACCAATGTATAAAGGACTTGTTTCACATTATAACTAAATTTATTCGGAGAGCACGAAATTAAAAGCACGCTAATGAAGAGTTACATCTCCTTTACATTTCTTATTTTATAAGCAAATCTACATGATATTTACTGTTGGCCATTCAAAGTTAATTTACTGCCACTCGAGTTTCACTTATTTTAAAAAGACATTTGAAATTACTCTACAACACCTATTAAACAACGTAGAATTGTTAGCATATGCGGGAACTATTTCTTTTAATTGTAATTAACTTCATGCTACATATGCTCCGACCATAATCACATTTTTACATTGCAGATTCAAGTAACACTTAAACTTTTTGTTAAATTGATAGCAACCGTAAATTTTACATTTTCAAATTTTATTGCTATTACATACTTAAGAATTACTTTCTCATATTCACCTATAACACGGCGTAAGAAATTTCAACTTTTAATACCGGGTAAGTTTATCTTTCAAATATAACAAAGATACAAGGTTGCCCCTGAATAGCGTCAAAGTTATCCGAATCTGAAGAATACGCGTAAATGTCTAACTGAAAATGGAAAAAGAAGTTTCTATGTAATTCCAAGTGCAATAAAATCTATAAAATTCCTAGACATTGTTAGATGATAAAGTTGCTAGTCATAAGAATAGTCCAATATGGTCTGGTATATCTATTTCTACCTATCCTACCCAGCCCCAAAGATATTTTTATCGCAGAACTAAGACTGACCTAAATAACTGATTGGAGAATGGTGAACAGAATCTGAGATTAAATATCGTGATGGTATTCCGATCATTGTTTCTGCGGTGTCGTCAAACTAATATTTCCCAACGACCACTTTTTGAGTATTTCTTACCAAAATAGGTTTACGACGTACAACATATTTATCATATAGTAATATTTACGAGTTGTCTTGTGATATAGTTCTTCTGGCAGAAACTTGGCTTAATGACTCTGTATTAGATTCTTTTCCGAATAATTGTGTTGTAATAATAGTATTATACGTAGTGATCGGCGGTTTGATGTTGTTGGTAGGTCTATGAGGGGAGGTGTTCTAATGTCTTTGCCTAGGAGAATTATTTATAATATTATATATATAAAATGATTTTTACAATGTTTTGACAAATTGTGTAAAGTTATTCAGAGAGGCTGGTAGCGTCGGTTGAAAAACTGGAAGTGGACGGGCATCTAAACGTACAGCTGATAATATTGAAGCCCTTCAGCATATTATTGATGAAAATCTAAAAACATCCATTTCAGTAGTAACCCAACAAACAAATTTATCTTATGGTACGTACCAATTCATTCTTAAAAAAGTCTTATATTGTCATCCATACAAGCCGCAATGTTTTCATGAACTTTATCCAGTAGATTATTTAAGACGAGTGGAATTTTGTCAATGGTTTCAAAATAATCTACACAATCAGGATATCCTTAACACAGTTTTCACGGATGAGGCCTGGTTTTATCTTTCTGGATATGTTAATTCACAGAATATGAGGTGTTGGTCCTCCGAAAATCCTCATTTTTTTGTTGAAAAAACATTGCACCCCCGAAAAGTTGGTGTTTGGGTTGGAATATGTCGAAGAAGATTGGTGGGTCCCATTTTTTTTGAAGGTACACTTACTGCTGCACGATATCGCAGTGAGATACTCGGCTCATTCATAAATCAACTGGATGACGAGGAATTACAAAATGGGTATTTCCAACAAGATGGTGCAACAGCACATACGACCAGAGAAACACTTCAATATCTCAGAGAATTTTTTGATAACAGAATAATAAGCAGGATCACTGAAATCCCATATGCAACTAGGTCTTGCGATTTAAATATATGTGATTTTTTCGTATGGACATACATAAAAAATTCGATTTATTCAACGCCAATTCATAATCTGGAACAATTGAGAATTCGCATAACAGAAAAGTGTGAAGAGATCAACTACTCACCGCAAATGCTGCTTAAAGTTTTTGCTGGATTCCGGAGAAGAGTTGGTTTGTGTTTAGATGTAAATGGACAACATTTTCAATAACTTCTGTGGCTATATGTAAATTTTGATTATGATTTCGATATTAAATAAATTATTTGTTTTATTTTTTGTTGTAGTATCATTTCAATGCCATAACCTTCTTTTACAATTAAACCAAATGAAACTGTCAAGCATCAAGTAATGTGTCATTATGTGGAAGTGGCTAAAGTACCAACCCAATTTCACAGTCTACTCCAATTATGAATTTTTTCGATGGCTCGTTATAACATAACATACCAATAAATCACAATGAAGCAGCTAGAATTAGTAAAAAAATATGTGATAAGAGTTGTGCCATTTTTTTATCAGCGGCAACTGTATGTGTCTACTTTTAACAACATTATAAGTAAATATTTACATACAAATGCTGAACACAAACAAATTAAAAATACACAACCAATTAAAATAAATTAAAAAACATGCCTAATACGTACCTATATAATTTTAGAATACTAGACTGCATTGTTTGAAATATAATCAGCGTAGTTATTCATGGAAGACACACGACTGTGGATTGAAAACAACATATTTAAGTATAATGGTAAGATTAGCGAAATTTACTCTTACATCTTGCTTAATTATAAAAATAAAATTATTTATTAACTAACATAACTCTTCCAGTGTCATAAAACTTTATTGCTTTTTAAGTGATACGGTGGGCAGTTGAAGCAGTAAATCACTTATAAATCAACCTAAAGGATCTAACAATGAGCATTTATACCAAACTTACGTCGTAATTAATGATTTGTCACGCATTGATAGTTTTAGTATCGAACAAAGCGTATAAAAGTGTGGGATAGGTCCGTGTCTACAAATAGTTACGTTTATGCATTCATATGAATGTATGTTTATTTTTAAACCAAAATAATTTTCTGCTTTCTTGCGAAGAGAATTAGATGTTATAAATGCCTTCATTCATTCTTTCAATTAAAATATGTATAGATAAATGAGAAGTGATAATTCCAAAATAAGTGTCTCGCTTAAAGGATTACTTCATATACAGACTGTCTCACTAAGTTGGAACCATATGGAAAAGTTTTTTATTATTAATTTTAGGAAAAAAAGTTATTCTTCATAAAAAGTTCTGCATGTTCTAAAATCTAAAATACAATCATCAGATATTAAATTTTTTTAGCCGTATATGCGGTTTATTGAAAAATATTAATTTTACTCAAGAGTAAAGTACCTTTATATTTGACAATATCGAAAATTGTTATAAAGAAAAGTTGATCAGAACTAAAAACTACGTTCAAATATGCAATCACATTGAAAAATTAGGTTTTGTTATTTTTTTACTAATCTTTTTATTTTCAATGAACATTTATTTATTTATTTATTTAATCTGTTCTTATAAATGCCACACCACACGTTCGTCTGAAATGAATATTGATCATGAGACTTTATTATAAAATTTGGATTATTGTCAGATCACCAGCGACAATATTGTGATGAGACAGTTCCATTTGATGGAAACGTTGCTTCATTGGAAAAAATTATATGCCTCGTAAAAAGAGTCCTCTTCTAACTCTCCTTGGATGAGACAGCAAAAATCAAAGCGCCTATCATAATCCCTTTCTTTCAATGTGTGCATGATTTTTGGTTTGAATGGTTTGTATTTATTTAGTTGTAAAATTCTTGCCACTGTATCTTAACTTACATTTTGTTGCATCAACTATTTCCTTTTGCGCAATAACAGTTTGGATTTTCTACCACAGACAGCATTACTTCAAACTGCGTATTCTCATCTGCAACCAGCTTTGGCGTTTTCCAGTAAAATTATTTCCAGTACTCTTAAATTTATTTACTATAAAAAGATTAATATTTTTATTGGAATGTCTACTATTAAAAATAATAGCTGCTTCTCTATGTGTTTTATAATTTTCTCCGACAATCAAAACAATTAACTATTAAGATCAAATAAAACAAATTTTATGAATTTCACTTTTTAATTATCACTGTAACGAGTCGTTTCGCACCAATCTGGGCTTCGTCAGACATATAACTAACTTATTTACAAAATATTTTTTATATTAAACACAAGTAAACGGTAACAAGCAAAAACACATGTTTTATTTTAAAAATAGTCGGAGGGATGGGTGCTTTTTATTACTGGATGTCTATGCACAAAACTTTCGCTACGGTTTATACAATATGTACTGTTCTTAAGTAATAAAACTAGAGGTTTACATTATATTACAGGGAGGTAAAGAATTCTATGGAAAAATACAAAAATACAAAATACAATATGTAACTGTCTGCATATCAAATAAATAGATTGAGTAAGGGTGAATTATTTGTTTCTAATTGATCATTTAAGATCTTGTCAGTTTTCTTTAATTTATTGATTTCAAGTGACTCTAAGCCCCAAAAACATTCAATTAGTACCCACAAATTTTCTGTTTGCTGAAATGGGAATTTAACATTGAAAGCATGTCTGAACTCGGTGCACACGAACTGTGGCCAGCGCTGCGATGTCCTTTAATCCGACACCCGAATTGGGGACAAGAAATTTTAACTTACCTGGTCCATCCCAATCTTCTCTCAAATTGCGGTTAAGAAATTTTAACTTACCTGGCTCATCCTAATATTATTTTGAATTAAGGTATTGAGTGTAATTAGTACAGAAAAGAAAACAAATAAACAGAAAATACAAAAATTTTATTTATAATACTTCATTACAAAACTTTCCTAAGTTTCCACAGTTTCATCCTTCAGTAAACAGAAAGCAACAGGTACGTAAACATTATTCACATAAACGTGGATGGTGAACATTTGCAAAAAGTATTTGGTACAATAATCAAGTGTTTCATCAACAAAGAATATGTCTTGTTGACACATAAATTGCAAATTAGTTTCACAAGAAAATATTACTAACAAAAAATTTTGTCTTGATTTCAATAGATTCAATAGTTTCTTCAATAATTGTCGGCCGTTTTTGGAACTTTTTTAATCGATCATAACATATTGCAGTGTTTTTTCCCCGCAACATTTAGTGAAAATTTTGAAAAACATTATTTAATGACTAAATTATAATTTTATGATAACTCTGTATTATATGTGTGAATTTATTGTATGAATATTAATGTTATTTTGATTTATTTTTGAATTATTAAGTTTTGATTAGCGCAGTTCCTGGATGCCGTTTGGACTTGCTGGGCAATATACTTTATAACTGTATTTTTTATGTTTGGATGCGTGCCGCATGTATCCGAGAGTCAGACACGTCTAGTTGTTCAAGTGAGAGTGTTGCATATTGGAAGATAGAATTTTTTTATCTTTTATTTCAATTAAATTCGGTGTTTGTTTTTGAATTCATAGTTTTTGTGATTGCTTTAATTCATTATCGAATTTATACGAGTTTGCATAACTCGTAATTTCGATTTAATTAATCTCTCACTTGCACGTTTTCTCAAGGTTATATAAAATAAAAGCTACGTAAGTTTTATTTTACTTTAAATCATATTATTATTTCTTGATTGTATGCATTTATTATTGTATAATCAATTGTATGAATTTCTATAAGTTACGAGTCCGCATATAATACAACCTATTCATAATTACCAGACGTACACTCAGCAATTTCATTCATTCGCCGGATACACGTGGAATAAGATAAGATAATATTTAATATATAAAGATGGGCAAAGCATTAGTTGATAGAGTTATTAGTGTAACTGTACGCGACACAGATCGCTAGTAACCTCAGTGTAATCTAGTTTAAGTCTATATTGTAACGTATTGTCAAATCCGTAAAACAAATTAATTTTTTTGTTAAATTTCAACGCTCTCGAAATTTAACTAACGCAGTCAGGACGGATCTTGGCAATCACTGTTGGAGAATTACAAACGTCGAAAATAGTGATTGTGAATTTCAATTCTTTGGCCCAGAGAAAGAACAAAAAAGCGACAGTACGTGCAATTAGATTCAACGACGGTTACACAAGGCCTGGAGGATCAAAATTTCCAAAAGGTGCAACGTTTGAACTGGGACGAACGCCGAAACGATCAAAATCTCGTCGAGGTACCCATCAACGTTATAAAAATTAAGAAACACCACTGGAGGATCAAAATTTCCAAAGGTGCGATATTGAATTGGAAAAAACACGGAAACGATCAAAATCTCGTCGAAGTGCCAATCAATATTATAACAAGAAGAATAACAAGCCAACAAAGAAACCAAAATAATACAGCAACTAATAAAAGAAGTAACACAAGAAAACAACAATACTTAACAAGAAGAATAACAAGAAGAATAATAAAGAGAATAACACAAAGAACAAGCCAACCAAAATCGAATGAAGATCTTACTAACAATTCTGTAAGTAGATTTTTAAATTTTTTTACATATCTACAATTTTATGTAGTGATTGTAACACGAATTTTTGCTTTTGTGAAAAAAGTATTGAAATACACGACGAAAAGCAAAACTTTATATGTCAATAGAAAATATTTTAGAAGACCTAGTAAATTCAATTAATACATTAAACTTAAACGAAATGCCTAATCAAACTTATACGAGAAGTTCTATAAGCCAAGCAGAAATCTGCACGATACCAATATACAATGGTGATCCAAATACATTACCATTATTTATTGATGCCTGTGAAGATTTAATAAAAACTTATTACGATAAAAATAATAGAGATAACCCTTTAAACCCATATTTAATAAGAATAATAAAATCAAGATTGAGTGGAGAACCGCAATCGATAATAGGGGCAAGAAAATTAAAAACTTGGCATGATATTAAAGCATTACTAGAATTAACATTCTTAGACCAGAGATCAGAAGATTGTCTTTTAAATGATGTAACAATGGAACAGCCTAGGAAAAATGAAAATCCTTACATTGCTACCTACGCGATCTAAAATAGTAGAGCACGCTAACAACAAGGCTGACGCTTGATGTTCAGCGAATACCCCTCTCTTTCGGACTGACCCACCTGAAGGTGGTCGCTCCAACGAAATGCCCCTACCGACTAGCTCGTATGATGGAGAGCGTGTGGGATCAAAGATCGCTCGTTGGAAAAGAAAAGGCGCCACCGCATAAAGTCACGGCAGGCGCACCCCGTATACACGGCTGCGGGTGGAGCTAGATGGCCTCAGTCGCAAAAGAGAGAAGTATTCCCCCACTCCTTGTTGCTGCCAAAACGTGTAACTGTGATCTCTCTAACACTCGCTGAGTAAGAAATCAAACACAAAATCCAAACTTCAAATAACTTTAATTAATCAACCAAGTAACACAACAAACGATATACAGGTTATCAAAATAAAACACAAAAGAAAACAACGGGAGTTATCAACGCTAACAGAATATATCACCAGTTCCAACAGGTGTACGTTTTCCCCAACTTGGTATAGCTGGCTAAGTATATATAATTAACAAAAGTATACAAAAAAGGTTAAGCCCACTAAAATTAACTTACGACCGAGGTTAAGCCTCTCTAAAAGTAAAGACAAAGAAAATCGTAAGAATACAAAATGACGTGAACAAAATCTAAAAGTCCACTAACTATTTGAACACCGGGTATATATAATTTCAGTATAAATAAGGTAATAAATAATATTTCTATCATAGGTAACGCTTTAAGATTCTAACAAAACAAATGTGCTCGAAAGTAAAACAAGCACAGGTATTCTACATGTGAAAGCAACCCCCTGTATAACAGGTTATAATAAAATTTAAATTAAATCAAAACGTCAAATTACAAAGATTCGTTACTCGAGAGAACGGAAGTGAGAATTCTTACTATGGTCCTGTACAAAATGTTTACATAAATATATAGTAATCACTGAATTAATATTCGACGTGCCCTCTAATTAAACGGAAGCTCCACTCAAGGTAGGAGCCTCAAGGTTATACAATTGCTCAATGAAATGGTTGCAAGAATTATAAGCTATTCATGATAATGAGAGTAAATGAGGTTAATCTACATAAAAATAATTACCCAACTAAATTAATTTAGGGGGTGAAGCCCTTAATCTGATTATTCTAGTGAAAGGATCACAACAAAAAAGAAAAAAAAGGAGAAAGGCGAAGCCCCTCTCTGTAGTTAATTAAAAATATTAATACCAAAATTTACACTATCTCACTATTGTTGATTATAAGAAGTTAAGTTTAAATAAGTCTTCAAACAAAAGATGTCTCCTTAAAGACACCGAAAAATTTAAAGCACACTTAGCTGACTCCAAGCCTTCGATGAAACGTTTCCCAGGAGTCTATCTTCCTGGAAAGTTCATCAAATAAACGGAATGTAAGGGTTTTCAATCACCGTACAGGAAACTTGGTCCTAGATGGCCTTCGGTCACCACGTGGAATTATTGCCTTAACGGAATGAGTTCAAAAGATCAATACGCCATTCCGACTGAACATATATAAAAATCCAGAAATATTCCACAATTAACCGGATAACCCGACACATCCTAAGAAGGAAAATTCGAAATAAGTAATCCTCAATATAATAAAAATATCTCTTACCGCCTAACAAGCTTCTTCGAATAAAAAAAGACACGTTATCGTGGCGATGACTTGGGAAGAAGTAATGACAGAAAACCCGCGTGTTCCTCACAATGGCCGACATACGTCATCAGAAAATTCGGGAATATAAATGAAAGAAAACAAAGCTCAAAATCTCCCAAAAATTAAAGTACGCCTAAGGAGTTCAAACGAGCCCACATTGGAAAATAATTAAAATTTAGGAAACGGTAAATATCAAAATCAAGGTAATTATACATTCAAAGTAGAATTCTGTAACCGAGGGAAACAAAATTCCGAACAGAGGGCGCTCTAACGAAAGCGTTAATAAATAATAAACTGAAACAGTAGTTCCAAAATTAAAGACACTGCGACAAGAAGATCTTACAATACAAAAAGCGAATTCCCACAAAACAAAATAAAGTAACGGAGATACATGACTCGAGGAAATCGGAAAACACTGTCAGAATGATTAACGCGGCAAAAAGAATGTTTAAAGAAGTGTACTGCGTCAGATATAGCAACTTCAACAATATCGGAACTAGAATTATATAACAGAAAATATAGGGTCGGTCAAAATAATCGAACCCGAAATTAGAATTAGGAATAATTTAACTTTTGAAAAGCTTAAACGACATGATAATTAATAACCTAAAAATATAAAATAGAGTAATTTGTAACAATTGAAAAATAAGCGGATCACAATGACTTGAAGAGCCTAGAATAAGAGAAAAGGAAAAAGAATTTAACAGCATAACGCAAAGTGATTTTCTATACGTAACAACATATTCGGACAAAGGATTAGGGACATGTTAAATTTACTATTAACTAAAATGCAATTAGATACTGAAGAAGAATTAATACCGTTAAAAACAAACATGTATAAGAAAACTGCATTACAAACATTTAAAAGAGGATTAATGAATTACGGTAAAATTGGCGAAATAATGTATTTAAAAAATCCAGAGACATTAGAAAATGCTCTAGCTGAAGTACTAGAATACCAAAATTGGCAGTACAGATGCTGAAAATCAACAATGCCGCAAAATAACTACAAGATAATACATCAGATAACACCAGGACACATGAAAACACCAGCTCAACAAGAACAACTTCCACGAATACAACAAGTGCCACGAACACAACAATTTCAACACCAACCACAAGTAAAACAATTCCAATATCAGCCCAAAACAAATTATCAAAATCCATTTCCTATCAAACCAAATTTCCAAAACCAAAGTAAACAAAATTCCCATATTAAGCAAAATTCCTTTAAATTTGCAAAATCTCCTGCACAATTAATGGAAAGAAGAAAACCTAGACAACAACCAATGGAAATTGACCCAAGCATGAGCCGAATGAGACAAACATCATATGGACCATCAACATCACAGCAAAAATGGAAACTTGAAGAAATGAACAATCAAGGCCAAGAAGAAGAAGAAGAAGAAAATCCAGATTATGAAGAGTATGGAGAATCAGAAGACTACGAATATCAACCAATTTGGGACGAAGATACAGAACCATTTCCATTCGAACCAGAGGAGCAGCCAAATTTTCCAATTGGAGCCTCAGCGAACGAGACACCACCGAATGTCCAACAACCGGTATAAAGTTAAGAAATCATTTAGAATTTAATCAACAACATTGTGTACGATTACCTTATATTTATGTACCAGAAATTAATGCAAAATTTCTAATTGATACAGGTGCATCAGCATCCTCAATTTCAACTGAAATAGCTCAAAATCATTTTCCAAATTATATTAAATATTCACCATTTTCAGTAACAACAATGCATGGTACCACATATCATAATTACGTTCTTAGAATACCTTCTTTACACACATTTAATGCGTACGGACAAATACACGAATTTAATATAGTAGATTTTTCTAAAAAATATGATGGAATAATAGGTTTAAGATTATTAGAAAAAATGAAAATGAAGAAAATTATGTATAGAATATCAAGATTTATGTCACAGTGAAGAATTACCTTTAACATTCACATCAGAAATTAAACATCAGATACGATTAAAAGATGAAACTCCAATATATCAAAAGCCTTATAGAAAATCTCCAATACAAAGAGAAGAAATAAATAAACAAATAAAGAGCATGTTAGAACAAAACATTATACAACCCAGTATAAGCCCATGGTCAGCACCAGTAGCGATAGTACCAAAAAAATAGATGCATCAGGAATAAAGAAATATAGAATGGTAATAGATTATAGAAAATTAAATGAGAAAACCATCGACGATAAATTCCCAATTCCTAATATACACGATATATTAGATAAATTAGGAAGAGCTAAATATTTCACGACATTAGATTTAGCGTCTGGCTATCATTAAGTCGAGATGGAAGAAAAAGATAGAGAGAAAACAGCATTTAGCACGGAAGATAACCACTATGAATTTTTAAGAATGCCATTTGGTCTTAAAAACAGCCCAGCAACATTTCAAAGAGTAATGAATCATATTTTAAGAGGTCTAACAGTAGACACATGTCACGTATACCTAGATGATATAATAATATATGCAGCATCACTAGAAGAACATCAACAAAAATTAAAGAAAGTATTTAAACGCTTAAGAGAAGCTAATTTAAAATTATCAATGGATAAATGTGAATTTTTAAGAAAAGAAATTGCTTATTTAGGACATATAATAACGAAAGATGGAGTAAAACCAAATCCAGATAAGATTGAAGCAATAAAGTGGTATCCAATACCAAAAACACAAAAGGAAATCAAAGCATTTCCAGGATTATTAGGATATTACAGAAAATTTATAAAAGACTTTGCTAAAATTACAAAACCATTAACCAAATATTTAAAAAAGGGAAGTAAAATTGAATTCACAGAAGAATATACAACAACATTTGAACTTTGTAAAAAGATACTTTGTAATGAACCAGTATTAAAATATCCAGATTTTAACAAACAATTTTTAGTAACAACGGATGCAAGCAATGCAGCAATAGAAGCAGTATTATCACAAGGAACTATAGGACAAGACAGACCAATATTTTATGCATCAAGAACATTATCGGAAACAGAACAAAAATATTCAACAGTAGAAAAAGAACTGTTAGCAATTATTTGGGAGTGCAAACAATTTCGACCTTATATATTTGGAAGAAAATTTACGATAATCACAGATCATAGACCATTAGTGTGGTTACATAATTTGAAAGAACCAAACTCGAAATTACAACGATGGAAGATAAAATTAAGTGAGTACGATTATGAAATTATATATAAAAAGGGAAAAATTAATAAAAATGCGGATGCATTATCGAGAATCGAATTACATAACCAAGAAGATAATGTAGATGAATTATTACAAGAAGATACATCATCTATAATACCACAAGTTGATAATGAAGAACTAGATGACTTACTACGAAATCTAGAACCACGAGAATTAACAATGGAAGAAATAATACAAAAATCAAGAAATCAGGAAGAAATAGATAACATTCTACAAGAACTAGGAAGAATAGAACATAATCCTAATAAACAACAAGAAGACGATGCCTCACTGCATAGCAATGTAAATGTAGAACCAGAAACATCAATACCAATAACTGATATGGCAATAGATATACAGAAGATACAAGTATTCATAGAAACACATATATTTCCGACAACAGTAACATTTGATACGAAAAATGCTAAAGTAATATACCACGCAAAATTGGAAAAGAAAAATTTGAAACAGGAATTGATAGATTTAATAAAGGATATAATGCCACAAGGAAATTACTACATATACACAACAGATGAAATTTATAAAGAAATGTGTCAAGTTTACATAGAACACTTCAATAACAACGGACCAAAAATTTATAGATGTCTTCGAAGGGTAAGAATAATCGAAACACCAGAGGAAAATATTGAAATCATAATGCAAAACCATGAAGGAAAAACTAATCACAGAGGAATTAATGAAACTTTAAAACAGATAAAGAAGAATTATTACTGGAGTCAAATGAAGGATGATATAACGAATTATATTAAGAGATGCGAAATATGTCAAAGAAACAAATACGATAGAGCACCACCAAAATTACCTTTTCAATTAACGAAATTAATAGAGAAACCATTTGATAAAATTCACGTTGATACGATATCAATAAATTCACAAAATTTCCTAACTATAATAGATACATTCACAAAATATGCACAAGTATATCCAATTCAAGGAAAAACAGCAGTCGAAGTAGTTGATAAATTAATAGAAAGTTTTAGTATACACGGTTCACCAAAAGAAATTGTAATGGATAACGGTTTAGAATTTAATAATGCAACATTAAAAGAATTATTAAAATTATATAGAATCAATGTTCACTATACAACGCCTTTAAATCCAAATTCGAATGCACCAATTGAACGATTACATTCAACACTTTTAGAACATGTTAGATTAATAAAAAATCAAAAACTAACTCAAGATATAAAACAGATAATGAAATTATCACTGTTAGCATACAACTCGACTAATCATTCAGCAACAGGAACCTCACCTTTTGAACTCTTGTATGGACACACTAATACAAAAGAACCAATGGACCTATATTACGATGAAACATATTATCAAGATTATATTCAAAAACATAAAGAACGCACGAAATATCTCTATAATAAAATTTCAAATAAAATGCAAGAAGATAAAGAAAAGAAAATTATTAAAATAAATAAAAATAGAGAAAACGAAGAGATAAAAATAGGTCAGGCAGTATATGTAAAACCCCATAAATACTATTCACAGAAAACGAAAGAAAGATATCAAGGGCCATACACAGTTACGAAAATCAATGAAAATGGAACAGTTGAAGTCAAAACAAAAAAGAATAAAATTTTACGTTATCATATAAATTCACTAAAATTAGCGAATGTTCCAGAATCCTTATCAGAAGAGGATTAACAGTAGTATTAAGAATATCCATTTAAATGTAAATAAGAAATTTCCGTTTGAGCTACTAATAAATAACCCGTACCAAATAGAAAGCTTAATTCAAATTTAGAGTATATCAAACTAATACTTATTTTACATTTATATTGTTAATATCTATTGTAAGTAATGAAGCATTTCAATATTTTATGTAAAATGCTCTGCCTATTTACGAAGGAAATAATAATTTTTAACAAATTACTCCTAAAAATAAATACGTTGGTATAAAAAACAATAAATTTAACTGAAGTATTTTAAAAACTTTCAGATAGAATTAATAATCAAAAAGATATTTCCGAAATTTAAATGACCCAAAAGAAATGTTAAGCAAAATTACTATCTCAGATAAAGCAAGTAATTCTTTAATTTATAATTACATTCATATTAATACTATTAATACTTGCAATTGTTTCGTTTAAATTATATAAAAAGATAAGGACTAAACAAAAGGTTAAAAAAACAAACAGATGCCGATAAGAAAAGAATGCAAGATTTGCCTTTTTAAGGATAATCTCGCATGTAAGGCGGAAGGAGTTACGAGTCCGCATATAATACAACCTATTCATAATTACCAGACGTACACTCAGCAATTTCATTCATTCGCCGGATACACGTGGAATAAGATAAGATAATATTTAATATATAAAGATGGGCAAAGCATTAGTTGATAGAGTTATTAGTGTAACTGTACGCGACACAGATCGCTAGTAACCTCAGTGTAATCTAGTTTAAGTCTATATTGTAACGTATTGTCAAATCCGTAAAACAAATAAATTTTTTTGTTAAATTTCATCGCTCTCGAAATTTAACTTATATATTTTAATAGTAATTGATATATAGATGACAAAGATAGTTTTTTGTTTCTAGTAAATTTTTTTAACGTTTCAATTCTAGAACGTTTTACAATTCAAGTTTGGTGTTTTTATACGTGTGGCTGCGCATGTATTAAAGTAATTATGGTTTGACCGATTTATTCTGTTTATATTTGAGTTTGTTTATCAGGGGTGAAAGAGAAGAGATATCTTTGTAATTTATTAGGTTAATTTTGATCGGAGTAACTAAGGATTTTTTTATTATACGTTTCGAGTCAATTTTCGTATAATATTTTTGCCTTAAAAATATTGTTGGATGTTGCAATATTTATCTTAATACTTTATTAAGATTTTTTTAAAATTTTTTTTAAATAAATAATCAGTTGAATATTGTGACTTTCTTTTTACCTTTGTGTGAACTATTGATTCTGGCGCCCACATTAATTTTGTAGAAGAGAAGTACCACGTTTTCCCATTGGAAACCCGGAGAGGAAAGCTGTCCTATAAAAGTAATTAACCGATTAAGCATCAAAGTTGACAGTGTTGTGGTGAATAGTGGTTCATTCAACAACGAACTCACTATTCATAGCAATATGTTATTGCGAATGTATTGTACATCTTCTGTGGAAATTATTTTTAAAGTAGTACTATTTTGGTTAATTTCCGCATGTATTAACTTGGAAGGTTTTTCGCAAAGTTGATCTACCGCTTTACGTTTTATAGAATTGTTAATTTTCTGTCGATTGATAATTCTTTCATTTGCTGCTTCATGTATGTGTTTTCTAGAAAATGTTGAATCATCCCCTAGAGCAATGGTTCCCAACAGGTGGTCCGCGGACCCCTGGGGGTCCGCAAGCCATGCCAGAGGGGTCCGCAAGATATAATTAGAAATTGGAATAAAAATATATATTGGTACACAGTAACAGATTTTCAGTTTTTTCAGCTTTCTGAGCGCTTTAACGAATGCTAACTTTTGCATCTGGCTTTATCCAGCAACAAACGCTAGCACACTCTAGCGCCGTCAATGGAACTAGTGGCCGAATAGTTTTGCTGTATGCCTGCCACTAGAACGCGTGCGCAGCCTGCTTGCAGCCGACAAGTGACAGCCAACTCGCATTTCAGACTGTCGGCCATTTTAAATGTATTGCTAGTGCCGTCACAGACTGTGTTGTTTACATATGTGTTTTTATAAAACAGTTAGTGTTTGTAAAGCTTTGTTTTTCGTAGAAAGTTACAGTACGCACACGGTAATTAAAAATGGATCGTTGGTTGAAAAGTGGATCCTTAAAACGAGATAGGCCTACAGATGAAGAAGAAAAGAATGCATTTGACATTAGAGTTAATAAGTCAGTGATTCTCGAACCGAATTTGTCAGTGTCTCTTGAGCCCAACGCGTCGTCGTTAAACGTCAGTGTTAAGCATACTGCAAAAATTAGAAAATACAACTCTGATTACTTGGAAATCGGTTTCATGTTCACTGGATCTGAGCAGCAGCCTAAACTCTCAATGTGTAATTTGCTACGGAAGTCTTTCGAATGAGTGTATGAAGCCAGCAAAACTCCGTCGGCATCTTGAAACAAAGCATCCAGAGCACAAAAGTAAATCATTGGATTTTTTCAAAAATAAATTAGGAGAGCTTAATACATCTAGTAAAAACATTACTAAACACTCTGATGCAAATGTAAATGAAAATGCAAGTATTGCATCTTATGAGGTATCTCAGCTTGTCGCTAAATGTGAAAAAAACCATACAATTGCTGAAGAACTTTTACTACCATCAGCAATAATTCTATGCAAGAGAATGTTAGGCGATACAGCTGCTAAGCTAATAGGTACTGTTCCGCTCTCTAACAATACTGTCCAAAGACGAATTACTGATATGGCCGATAACATTGAAGAGACATTGCTGGTCAAACTTCGCATGAGTGACATGTATGCTCTACAATTGGATGAAAGCACAGACATATCAAAAAAAGCAATAATGTTGGTTTTCACAAGATTTTTGAGGAATGACCAGATATTTGAAGATTTTCTTTTTTCATGCGAATTACTTCACACAACAGCAGACGATATTTTTACTGCATTAAATGATTTTTTTCAATGAACATGACATCACCTGGACAAAATGTGTGGGCTTGTCTACGGATGGAGCAAAATCAATGGCTGGTAACAAAACAGGACTTCAAGCTCGTATCAAAGCAGTAAACCCTGAGGTGAAATGGACACACTGTTGTATTCATCGTGAAGCCTTAGTAGTCAAGAGATTGCCTGAACTTTTGCAGAAGATACTTAATGAAGTAGTTCAAATCGTTAACTATATTAAAGCTCGACCTCTGCAATCCAGATTATTTTCTTTGTTGTGCAAAGAGATTGGCAGTGAGCATGAACAGCTTCTTATTCATACGGAAGTAAGATGGCTCTCTCGAGGTAGGATCTTAACAAGATTTTTTGAACTGAGAGATGAGGTTCGTGTTTTCCTTATTGACACCAAGTATGCAGATTTCCTCACTGACTTTTCTTGGCTTTGCTCAATTGCCTATTTAGCTGATGTGTTTGAACACTTGAATGTGTTAAACTTAAGTTTGCAAGGGAACAATGTGGACATGTTCAAAGTTGAAGATAGGATTAATGCTATGGTCAAAACGTGCTATATGTAGGCGGCACGGATTGAAAAAGAGTCGTTTACTAACTTCCCTACTTTGAAACAATTCTTGGAGTCTTCAGAGGATAGTTTGCCTGACCAGATAAAGGGCAACGTAGCCGAGCATCTACGTAGCCTAGCCACCACTTTTAGGAAATATTTTCCTGAACCTGACCCTGACGATAGTTGAATTCGAAATCCTTTCAGCTGTCAAGAAATAGAACAAATCCACGGCCTCACAGAAGAAAAAAAAGATCAACTTGTGGATTTGTCTAGCTGTGGTTCAATAAAAAACAATTTTAATGGTGAACAAATTGCGGACTTCTGGGCAACAGCACGCAAGGACTACAAAGAACTTGGAGATAAGGCAATGAAAAAGATCCTTCCATTTGCAACTACCTATCGGTGTGAACAAGCATTTTCCTCCATGAGCTTCATGAAAAACAAGTACAGGAATCGGCTTGACATGCGGTCGGATTTCAGAGTGAAAGTGTCAAGTTTGGAACCAAACATTTCAGAAATAATGGACTCAAAGGTCAGATTCAACTCATCTCATTAAGAACTGAAAATTATAACTGTGTACTGATGGACGCTCTCTTTATTTCCACAAATAAATCATGACTTTTATAATATTACTGTTTACTTATTTTTTCACATGTTTTGAACAATAATAGCCTAATAAAGACAAAATTGAACACAAATTTTAAGATCCATCTTTTTTCTCAAAATGTCAACCTTAAGTACTTGTTACCAACCATGTATTAGTATTACATTAGCTTAGCCTTAGCGGCTAAGCTCATTATAATTAAAGGGGGGGGGGATGAGAACATTTATAACTTTAGGTTTAAGAATTAGTGGAGGTCCATGTCATTATAGCTACTGGATGAAGGGGTCCTTGGAAAAATTTTGTTGGGAACCACTGCCCTAGAGTGTACACTTTTGCACAACATTTATTATTAGTGCAACACCACACCACTTCACCACTTGATTTTAATTCACGAAAGCGCCAATACTTATAATTTTCCAAAATTATTAAAGACTGACAACGTTCACTAAACATTTCGGTAATATCCATGTTTAATAAGTAGAGCAGACCAATTTCCGTGCGCGCCATGAGCGCCGGTATGGGAGTGTAATTCGTAATATATTAGAATATGCGATAGAATAAGTACGCAACATGGTCTTGTTACCGATATAAGTAGAAGTAGAGACATTTATTCTATCAGAAATAATTAAATATACTTTTGGTTTTCAGATATTAAAGTAATATGGATAAACACACGAAAAATAAGAATAGTACATATTATAGCAGCGTTGTATGTGTCTATAAATAAAACGGAAAATGTATGAAATCAGTGATTGTGTGCACGACAGAGGATTTAAAAAAACACTTACCGTTTTAAGCGTCTTCCAAGGATTGACAAACTGGAGAAACTCGATTGTATATTTTCAACATCAGGTGCTTTTCTAAGGTTATTTTTGAAAAACATGTCCGCCGTGAGGAAAAAATATGTTTATATTCGGAAAACGAGCGTTCTACATCTAGTGATGTTATATTCGCATAATCAAAATACTTTTTTAAGCAACTTAACGCATCTGTAGACGTGCCCTCACAAATACGTGTTAAGGTGTCAAAATCTGCATTTCTGTCTAAAACACTTTCAAATTCAATTAGACCCTTTTCACTTTTTGCGTCTTCTACAGCACACAGTTGTGCGTGAACATCTTTAACGATTTGCAGTGATTCCTCTAACGACAGCGACGTTTTTTCTAATTTTGTTATTGCTTCTTCTAGTTCCAAGTAATTCTCACGAATACTTTGTAAATCCATTTTAATCTGGGCATCTTTAAATTTTTTCTGGCTTGTATTGATAGCTGCATTTTCTTTCGGATCGAATGATAAAACCACGTCCTTAATTTTTTCAAAATGTTCATGATAGTAAAACCCCGCCCGTAACCATGTACCCCAACGTGTCAGAATCGGCTGTGGTGGCTCAGGGGTATGGGGACACAATTCGTGAAAGTTCCGAATACGTTTTGGAGATTTCTGGAATACTGCCTTTGTACTCGATATTAAAGCATCTACCTCTGGATAATATCTACGAACCTGTTCTGCCACAAGGTGTAGAGCATGGAATTTACAAGTAATATGTAACAAGTTAGGACAATATTTTCTAAGAGACCGGCCTACAGAACACATTGTTGCGGCACCATCGTCATGAACATTAATACTTGGTCTTTCGAAAGTTTAAATTTTTCCAAAGTATTTAATAGTACCTCTGAAATTTTTTCGGCATTACATTGTTCAAGTCGTCTGGATGCTAATAAAATTGAAGACGTTGGTTGATGTGGTTCCATATTCACGCCATCACATTAACTACAGATTGTTTTTTGGTGTCAGTTGTTTCGTCCACACATAACCACAGTTTTTTATTTTTCAGTTCGGCTTTGATTTTATTTTCAACATGTTTACGCACCGATGGTAAATTCCTTCGTAACGTTGTCGTGTTCCGTAATGTTTGATTCGCATATTTATTCAAAAATAAAATAAATGAATCATTACTTAACAAGGTAAACGGCAGTGTACACACAATCATAGTTACACATAGTTCATGTATAAACTGTCGTCGATTAATTTTGTTATTGTTGTTCTTCAAACTGCTTACGCGTTCTTTACAATGTGTTTTTGACCAACACATTAGATATGTATTGCACACTAAACATTTAATTTTTCAGCCATCGTATATTAAGTCCGGGAAATCCATAATAAACTTATTCACTTCGTCTGACAACGGCCGTTTTCTCGATTTATCTGTCGACGACATTTTATTACGTATGTTTACACTTACACGCAGTCTAAGCAAGTACCAAACACTTACTGAATGCTTTTTATTAGTTCTGATGCAATACAATCATCCTCACATCGGCGCACATGGCGCGCACGGAAATTGGTCTGCTCTATTAATAAGTATAACTAAAAATATTTTGAACTAAAGATGAAATTCGTATAAACTTGCTTTATTTAACCAGATTCCTATGTTACACCCCACTCTCTTTGCCAACATTTTACCCTTACATAATACAGAAAGTAATATTAATACAATTACAATTATTATTACATTAGCTAAGTAGATACATCAACCCGGCAATTTCCTTCACTTGCTTACTTACCTACTTAAATTGTACTTGATCGCAGTTCGGGAGAATATTAATAAACCCTTTAATGACATTTTGACTTGTCCGTACTTGGACCGCAATTCGTGTGCGCCCTCTGAACTTTATCCCGATTTAGGTTGTTTTTATTTCAGGTACCTGTTTCATGTGCCGATTTGGGAATCGCCCATTCGGTGTACTTGTTGAACTTATTAATAAAAATGATTAAACAGAGTTGGTAGTGATCTTAAGGTTTCGAAACAATTATCCAATTTATTTTAAATAAAGTGCCTGGATAAAAAAAAACGAGTGTCTAATTTCATTGACTCTAAAAAATATCTTTAATTTATATATAATATTATGTTTAAAATTAGTTTATTAGAAGACAAATACTTCTTATTTTACTCATGCCTTCACTAAATTCTTTATATTTAATATTTCTTATATGTGCAGATTGTTCTTTTTATAAATGGAAGTTACATTAAAATATGTAACTGCATTTATATTTATCTTCACATACATCATTAACGGAATAATAAATATTTTCGTGTCAGTATATGACGTTATCAATGGATTTTATTACCAGCAATAAATGGACTTCTTGCTGATCTAGCGATAGGTTTCACGGACTCGCATTAAGTAACGCGCGAATTGGAATTATGTATCATTATTTATGTCTAATCATGGATTAATTTTCAGGTGATTTATTCACGACTTTAATCACTCATATCTTCATTTTTCCCATTCTTGGGCACAGCTTACTCATTTCTGATGTATGTCGACATTTTCGCCAGCTCGTTTGAACAAATAAAGCTCATTCCTATCCAGCCTTCAAGATAATAAATAGTTACACGAGATATGTACGTCCCTTATTTGCTAGATATCGCCACACACATAATTAATACGATTGCACGATTTTCTCGGCATTCTACGACGTTACTGTTTGTAATTTTAACCTCTCCTACGTGCAGATTACATAACATTAATCTTTATTCATGTAGATGTAGATCCTTATACTAATCCTGTTAGAATGATCGTGTATTGGCATAACAAATTGGATTTTTATCTCTGTGAGTCCCGCCCGCTTCATATGTGTTCGTATACAATGGAGCATGGCGGTTATGGACTTGTTTCATTTACATATTTCCGTTATAATTCAACGCAGGAATGTAAATATTGAATAAAAAATATTCCAAACACTTCCAAAACAAAGAAATATACCAGTGTCGTCGAAATACTTTTTCAACGTCGATTTTGTCGTATTTGATACAAAATAATACAAATCTGTATAAAGACAAATTTGTATCTGTATATGCATGGACACACAGTACGTATTTACCAGCTTTTGCTTCAACTACCAGACGCATGCGTTTCTGTGTAACCACTTTGTGAATGATAGGTTTACGAAGACAAAAGACTGTAGGTACACTTGCGGTCATGTAGCAAGTTTTGTCCTATCCGAAGACATCAGATAACCTCATGCCATCTGACGGACAAAACCGACCACGCCGGTGCAAAGTGTTTCTTCTCGAATAGCTAAGCTATTACTGGAAAAGAAGAGTCCATTAACTCGTCGCCAGGTGGCGTAGTATAGCAAAAACAAATTGCATGTCGATGCGACAATTCACATCAAGTTTTGATACGAAATAATACAAATCTGTATAAAGACAAATTTGTATCTGTATATGCATGGACACACAGTACGTATTTACCAGCTTTTGCTTCAATTACCAGACGCATGCGTTTCTGTGTAACCACTTTGTCAATGATAGGTTTACGAAGACAAAAGACTGCGGTACACTTGCGGTCATGTAGCTTTGCACCGGGGTGGTCGGTTTTGTCCGTCAGATGGCATGAGGTTATCTGATGTCTTCGGATAGAACAAAACTTGCTACATGACCGCAGGTGTACCTACAGTCTTTTGTCTTCGTAAACCTATCATTGACAAAGTAGTTACACAGAAACGCATGCGTCTGGTAGTTGAAGCAAAAGCTGGTAAATACGTACTGTGTGTCCATGCATATACTGATACAAATTTGTCTTTATACAGATTTGTATTATTTTGTATCAAAGCTTGATGTGAATTGTCGCATCGACATGCAATTTGTTTTTGTCGTATTTGTTCTTATCATCTTTTATATGAAACTATATAGTGTTCCACGTTCACAGTGCAGTATAGGCTATATAGAGAAAGCATACATAGTTGTCAAATTGTTCAATACAATCTGCCAACTGATAAAATAATTTTTGAAGTTTGATTTTAAAATAACCTTTATTGACGGTGCTGTCATAGCGCATAACCTACATAAATTAAACACGTAATTATAATGAAGAAAAATCTTGTTTATATTGAATTGTTGTTTTCCAATTAGAAATACAATTTAGATTATCAGCACGAAGGGTTTGAACATGCACCTGATTTTAACCCTTTCGCGCCGATGAGCGTATTTTCCCGCGCGAAAAAATTGTGACCAACAGTCGAAGACCGTATTTACCCAATTCATTGTATTTAGGCGACGATTGCCGTACGAAGCCGTCCGCTGCTGTTTTATGTATTACAAGTGTTTATTTGAAGTTATAAACAAGTTTAAACTTGCAGGTTATTCTATTTTTCATGTGTGCATTCGGCAGTAGCAGTTCTTATTTCATACTGTGTACAGGTTTTCTTTTTAAGTTGTTTACTTTATAAGAATCGGTGTTTATAGATTTACTAATATTTGTAGTTTCAACAAAACATAAAAGTAAGTAAAATACCTATATAACGTATATAATATATATGATAATATTATATTTTTGTAGAAAATGTCTCAAAATTGAACGAAATATTTAACGGAAAAAGAACTTGAACGTATTGCCCTTGATATGATGGAAGATCACATTAGAAGACGACAATGCGGGAATTAGTAGTGGCGAAAGTGATTCCGATAAGGATATTGAAGGAGATAGTGAAGAAGAAATTATCGATGGAGTAGACGAAGAAATAAATGGAGATGATACAAATTCGACAAACGACTTCACATGGAGGTACACACCAACCTGGACTCCTCATGAATATGATTTTTATGAAAGTAATAGTGGTATTCAAAACAAAAATATTACTAACGAATCAACAGCTCTAACAATTTTTCAAGAATTTCTGAGTGAAGAATTAATTAACAAAATATTATTGGAATCTAATAATTATTATAAACAAATAATTGAGAAAGATGCTAATATGAAAAAGAATATGAGAAGTTTAGAGACTGATGAGTTCATGTGTTTCCTAGGACTAACATTACTTATGAGTAGAGTAAAAAAATTGGAAGTTCATGAATACTGGTCAACAAATACCCTAATAGAAACCCCTATGTTTACTAAAGTAATGAAAAGGGACAGGTTTAAATTCATAATGAAGATTCTACACTTTTGTAATAACGATGAACAAACTAATGATAGACTGTGTAAAATTAGTTCCATAACAACAGGAGTAAAAGACATTTGTCAAAAAAAATTTAAGCCGTACCAAAATCTCTGCATCGATGAAAGTTTACTACTATACAAAGGTAGATTGCTTTTCAAGCAATACATCCCATCGAAACGCAGTAGATTTGGAATAAAAATGTTCATAATAAGTGATTGTAAAACTGCATATGTATTAGATTTCATTATCTACAGTGGCTCAACCACTGAAATTACAAATCAGAATCCTGAATTAGGAAAGTCAGGACAAATAGTTTAAACTCTTATGAAAAATTACCTCCATAAGGGACATTCTTTATATGTGGACAATTGGTATACTAGTCCATTATTATTTAAATATTTGCATCAACAAGAAGTAAATGCTTGTGGTATTGTTAAAAAAATAGGAAATACATGCCAGATTTTTCACAAAAATTGCGAAAAGGAGAAGTAATTTTTAATTCGTCTGGACCAATCCTTGCAATAAAATGGTGCGATAAGAGAGAAGTTCATATGTTAACAACCACGCATGAAATATCAATGACTGTTACAGCAAAAGTTGATAAAAGCAACAAAAGAAAATGTTCAGAAACCTACTGCAGTGCTAGAATATAATAAAAATATGGGTGCTGTGGATAAATTGGATATGATGCTCAGTGCTATAAAAAGTACCAGGAAAACCATCAAGTGGTATAAAAAAGTCTTTTTCCATCTTGTAGATATTTGCATCTACAATTCTCACATTTTATATAATATTCAAAAAAAGATGCAGACTCCATTAGCTGATTTTCAACTGGAATTAATTGAGCAAATATTTGAAAAATACAACAACCTTAATAAATCTATAACAATAGGTCGAGCTCATGTTAACAATCCATTAAGATTAACAGGACGGCATTTTGCTAATAAAATTGCTACAGAAGAAGGAAGTAAGCAGAAAGTAAGAAGGCTGTAGCAAGCATAAACTGAGAAAAGAAACCTCATATTATTGCAAGGATTGCAATGCACCTCTTTGTGCAATCCCTTGCTTTGAAATTTATCATTATAAGCGTACTTACTAAAAAAAATGTTAATTTTAATTAGGTACCCTTATTATATTGAAATAAAGTATAAAATTTATAAGCTATATTGTTCTTATTTTTACTTTTCTATTAATTATGAAATTTAAACATACGTTTCTAGTTAAATACAATATTCAAGTAAAGACGCCGGTGAACGTACTTTTCCGATACATGTATGCTATAACGACGAAGACCGTACGATTCCGAAACCTCATAAATAGCCCGTCTTATGGGCATTGCTAATGGAAAAATAGCCCGTCGCGAAAGGGTTAAAGCAGTCGACTGAATCTGTGAATAAATCTTTTTTGTATTGACAGTGACAATAATATAAACTGAAACTAAAATAGTTATTTTTATATTAAGTGCGCAAGGCATAGGTTTTTTTGGGTTTGATAATGTTGAGTTTTTTGTTACATTAGAAAACTCAAAAACTGCTTTGCACACGTAACATAAACAACGTTTTTTCTTCAATTGTAGTAATTTAAAGCTGTAGATTAATATAAATTAGAAAAAAACTTACGGAGTTGTCTTAGTTACGGGTGTAAATAAAAAAGTGTCAAGAAATTTGTGTAAGTGCGAAATTTGGGCCCCAATGGAATCCAGTGATGCAAACGAAAACCTAGAGATGGGTGAAATTGCAAATCAAGTAATTTATAGCATTTTGCCCGTCAAATCGAGACCCCAATATGAAAAAAAAATTCACAATGAAAAAGAGGTTTTTTCTTCAAACCTAATTAAATATGAACATTTTTTTAATGAATACATACCTTTGAAATAATTAATTTTTTTACTAGTCAAAAAAATGGGCTCATTTCGTTACTAACGTATGGAACATAAGTTTTGAGAAAAAGTTTTGACGAGGAATGTTATTACCAAAAATGGTCCAAACTATTTACCACTGGACTAAAAAAATGCTCCTTTGTTAGTTACTATGGTGACATGTTAGATTTGTCAGAAATAATTTTGAAAGATGTTATACAAGATTGAAATACGAAAGTCTATATATAATTTAGTTGGACGAGTACCTAAACGCGAGATTGTTAACATTTTTCGAGACCAAAATATTGGACTGTGAACCATTTACCGCACAATTAAGGAATGTGAAGAAGGTATGCCATGCATGAATTTACCGAAAAGTGGACGACCTCAAGTTTTGGGCCCACGTGAAATAAACAGACTCGTCGAATGTGCTCAAGACAGAGTTTGGACGTCCACGCGCAATTTATGCATAGGACCGTTGGCAGAATTTTAACTAAAAATGGATTAGAATATCAAAAAAGAAGGAAGTGTCCCAAATACACCGCAACTCAGATAGAGAGAATCCCCAGATGCTGCCGAACATTAAGGCGTCAACATTTTATTGGCAGAAATATTTCACAATATACAATTTGGAAATAAAGGGTAACTATGGTTTTTACACGTCTAATATTACAAATTCTCCTGATAACGTAAAATTCAAACCGAAAGCGAAATTTGCCGACAAGATTATGGTCTGGTGCGCTATTTCTCTGGGCAGAGGTAAACTCGGCCGCTTTAGGCATTTTAATCTTCCGCGGTCATAATGAGTTTTAAGCTGTATAGGTAAACCCGGCCTGATAGTCCAAGCTGCCCCCAAGCGGGCAGAGGTAAACTCGGCCGCTTTAGATATTTTAATCCTCCGCGGTCAAAATAAGTTTTAAGCTGTATAAGTAATTTGAGCCGAATAGTACACTTATCTAAAGCGGCTGAGGTTACCTCAATAACTCTATATACTAATTTTGTTAAATAAAATCACAAATGCATATGACATCATAAAAATTTATTTATATATACAAATTCAAAATATATTTTAATATTAGATAGTTACATAGTGTAACTATAATAATGCGAATTTAACTTAAGAAATTCTAACGTTGACACTTTCCCATTATTGAAATCATTAATTTTGTTTTGAAGGTATTTTTGCGTTTTCCGAGTGTCCGAATTAGGTACATATGGCTGGTGAATACTTTGCAACTTTACATATATTTCATTTTGAAAATATGTATGACACAGATTTAAGTAATGACTTTGTTTAGCTAAGCAATAGAACGTATAGACAGGTGCACTTATCAACTTTTGATATTTGTTTTCTTAATCCCTTTGATTGAAAAATATGAAACGATGAAATAATGTTAATCTCTAATTAGGGTCAAAATACCAGGTAAGTATTTGGGCGGCCCAAGTATCTACCGCCCGAATTTACCTATGAATGAATTATGAAAGAAAATTTCTGGCAGGCCCAGTTTACCTGCGGGATTAGTACATGTTCTGTTAAGAGTCCGAGTTTACTATCGCCCATTTCTCTAGCAGGAATTTGAAGACCTTACGTTGGGAGAGTTAGAGGTGGAACTGTGGATGCAAACATATATATTCGCAAATGTCTAACTAAATTGATAAATTTCATTAATGCTCATCATCCAAATGATGATATAATATTCTGGCCTGATCTGGGTTCATGCCATTATCTCCAGAACTGGTTAACTGAACATAACGTGAAATATGTATCTAAGGAAGACAATCCCCCTAACGTACCCCAAGCGCGTCCCATTGAGGAATTCTGGGCACTACTGAGCAGGAAAGTTTATGACAAGGGTTTGGAAGCCCAAAATGAAACACAGTTACGAGCCAGAATATTCCAGAAGATCGAGAAGTGAATATAAATGTAGTCCAGAGAATGATGGGGAGAATTCTACCAAAATTGTGCGCCATTAAGGACAATGGGCCCTTATCAGTTTTGTGAATTTAGTTTTTGTATGACGCAATAGTGTATAATAATTTCCCAATGTTTATGTTTTAATCAAATTTTTACTACTAATCGATTTTTACCTTTGATTTATTTCTCAAAACTTATGTTCCAAACGTTAGTTTATGACAAGGGTTTGGAAGCCCAAAATGAAACACAGTTACGGGCCAGAATATTCCAGAAGATTCGAGAAGTGAATATAAACGTAGTCCAGAGAATGATTGGGAGAATTCTACCAAAATTGTGCGCCATTGAGGACCATGGGCCCTTATCAGTTTTGTGAATTTAGTTTTTGTATGACGCAATAGTGTATAATAATTTCCCAATGTTTATGTTTTAATCAAATTTTTACTACTAATCGATTTTTACCATTGATTTATTTCTCAAAGCTTATGTTCTAAACGTTAGTTTATGACAAGGGTTTGGAAGCCCAAAATGAAACACAGTTATGGGCCAGAATATTCAGAAGATTCGAGAAGTGAATATAAACGTAGTCCAGAGAATGATGGGAGAATTCTACCAAAATTGTGCGCCATTGAGGACCATGGGCCCTTATCAGTTTTGTGAATTTAGTTTTTGTATGACGCAATAGTGTATAATAATTTCCCAATGTTTATGTTTTAATCAAAGTTTTACTACTAATCGATTTTTACCTTTGATTTTTTTCTCAAAACTTATGTTCCAAACGTTAGTAAAAAAATGTAACCGACCAATCATAATTCTTTAAAGTAACTGAACGATTATTTAATAACTGTCAAATATTAACAAAATGAGCAAAGAACCATTTCAATATACGCCACCAGAATTAATCAAAATCACCAATCAAGCTGTTGCAATACTAATCTCCACCAGATCTTCTGAAGTGGATTAAAGAACAAAATGTCGAAAACTACATCGAAATGTTTTGTTGGCATATTTTGCAAGTTTATCGAAAAATTTGAAAAGCTCCACATTATGGGCCCAATATTCAATGATTAAAGCTCAATTAAACTTAACACATAATGTAAATATCGGAAAATATAACAAATTGACAACATTTTTAAAGTGTTATGGGCAAGATTATAAATACTGTGTAAAGGGGAAACTGACAATTTCTTACTCAGAGAATATTTAGCTACCAAGGTTCGTATGAGTATCAGTGCGCTATATAAAATTTTCACCAAAGTTTCTTTTTATATGTATTAATTTTTGGAATTACTGGTGCATACCGTTGTGATGATGCGTATGAAAATAGATGACATTAAGGATTTAGGAAATTTAGTTCTAGTTAGTATATCCAATACCAAAACAAATAATACCCGTTCTTTTACTATAATCGGAGACTATTACATAAATACGTACAGAGAGTTGCTGCTCTTCGTCTAAAGGCCACAAATTTGACCAGATTTTTTAATAACTATCGAAATAGGAAATGTCACAATGTTGTAATGGGTATACACAAAATATCAAGTATAGGTAACGAAATTGCTTCCGACTTAAAACTGCCAGATCTGTCGCAATATACCGGTCATTGTCTTCGACGTACTTCAGCTACACTTCTTGCGTGTGTGCAAACTTGTATTATTTTTGTGGAGGATGATCGTCGTTATGGGTTGGTTTCTCATAGCTCAGCGATGACTTGCGAGAAACAAATGGTTGTATACCAATCCGCAGTAACATTTATTTGATCTTGTAGAAAAATCGTTGCTACATGTCCCGGTTTTGAGACAACTGTCGCTACCTTCTTTTTGGAGACAGTTCGAGAACGGATAACTTTTGTCGACTTTCTTAAGCTTGGAACACGCAAGCAGACGACTGGCGCTTATTTTCTGCCTCGTATGAGGAAATCCAAGATTTATTACCACTCACGATGTTGTACACGTTTTCAGAGTGTTCAGCGGTTGATGAGCTTGCGCTCAGCATCGACGTTTCCTAAGTGACTGCCGTTTTTGGTGCACTTGCTCTTGGGTCGTCGCTAAGAGTAATCCATCCACGTTTGAATTACTCATACTAACGAGCATTTTCTGACTGATGTGGTGTTTCATTATCGAAAAGAGAAACCAACTTTTGTCATCGAAAATTATAAAAAGATATTGCGCGAAAATGTTCACTGTTTAATTTCATTTTTCGACTAACTTGTCAATTTTTTTGACGACAGTTTGTTGTAGCTACAACACTAACGGGTGTTCATTTGAAAAGTCAATCTAGTAGCATGTGATTTACTGAGAACATTTTTAAGTATGTCGTAAATTAAAATTTACTACTTAACCTACGAAGTCGTATACTTTGACAGTTTCATACATACAAATAAATAACAATTGTGATTGACATTATCAAATGTTATTTGGATTTACGTTTACGGAACAACAAACACATACTAATATATATGCGTCTTATTCTATCAAAATTTCAAAGTAACCTAGATTGACTTTTCAAATGAACACACGTTACATGTATCGCACTGAAACTTGGATTTACGCTAACTAAAGATAGAGGTTAATTTTTAGTTCCGGCATTTGATTAGTGGCGCCCTCTATGTCCCAGTACGCAAAACATAAAAGACATACCTCGCATCATAGATTCATTTGTGCAGTACTTTCTTTGGCATATTGTTGTCATTCATTCGAGCCCATGCTCCTACTACCGTAGTCTTTGCATTTTGATAAATTATGTATGTTAGTGTACATCTAAGAAATGCTGGTATTATCTCGCATTTTCCATATTCCACCGCCTTCAACTAATCCTAACGTTCTTCGTAATATCTTTCATTCAAAAACATTGTTAATTTATTTTATTTCTAGTTACCTATTATAATGAAACTTCCATCTTCATAAAATTTTATTTCATTAAAGGTTGGAGATTTTTTATTACAGCACTAATAATGTACTCAGCTTTCATCATTCAACTCAAACAGTGTGAAAGGAGTGTTTAGTAACGTTGTTATTAGTCAATCGTAAATAAAATACTTTTAAGAATACTTAAAAATGTCATATTATTCTATGGCGATGGTGGTAATCTTTCATCAAATCAGAAATGATAAAGAAATCATGTACCGATGCTTTCGATATAGTCTTTACATAAATATATTTATATAATCGATTGTTGGTAGTTTAATTACCAATCACGAGATTCTGATCAGCAAGGTACTGTTGTCTGACTGATATAGTTTCTTTTGTTACTCAATGCCCATTGCTGACACGCTCACATTTAACTCTTGACACAAAAAAGGGAAACATGTTCGGAAAAATTAACTACACTCATTCTCATGAACGTAGACCAAACTCTCTAACATAATTCTTCATCTTGAAAAAAAAAGTGACTATAACGAACACTTAAATACAAACATGTTCGGTCGGCGAGACTGTAATGAGGTTCATTTATTACAGCGGTTTCATTCTACTTAAACGTGTCCCGCTGGAGTCCGTACCGCGCGACTATACGCGAAGAACGCTTTCCACTGTACTTTTCTCTTCTTTATTTCGCATTTTTTCCTTCCTATTTGCGTACAATTAGGATAAAATATACGGGAGATCTTCGATATTTACTGTTCACGATTAACGGAGAGGAGTGGTCACACGTACATATAAACAATCGGTCGGTCACTCACATCTTGGGTGTCTTTCGTTTGACGCACGTCTCGCCATTTATTGTCTCACGGACGGACATCACAATAATTCTCTCGTCACAATTATTCGCAATCGCTAACGAGGCGACATTATTTGCACAGCGGGATCGGATAATTTGCGACTATGTATTTTGAATTGAATAATTACGATTTCATTGGATAATTTAAATACGAGGTGAGGCTTAAATGAGGTTCTAATTGAACACTTTATCGCGTAATTATGTAAGTTAAAGTAAAATCGGATTAATTTTCTGTTTATTATGTGCTTTCCTAAGAGGTTGATATGATACAATAGAGAAACATACCAGCTGCTACCCAGAAATTAACGGAATTTGTAATATGGCACACAAAGGGATCGTAGTTCAGTTCTAAAACGCTAGATGGTGTAAGTTACGTCTATACTAAGTCACTCTGTCAAACGGTACTTTGCTAGGTGGCGACAAACAGTTTTTGTGCTTGTATTTTTTAATTTTATTTAACTTATTTGCCGACACTATAATATCTGATGCAGTGGCGGCTGGTACTAAAGGGCACAAGGACACGTGCCCACCCAACCACCAAGATAAACACAGAAAGAAATTCTCATTTAATTCAGTGCATTATTTTATTTTATTATTTTTACGTATTTTTAGATAAGCGAAGCCGGCCGGATTCATACTCGAAATAGGTACATCTGAAATCGTTCCCCGGAACATAGTTTTGAGTGTTGGCATATGCGTTAGTGTCTGTGGTGCGGAAGGAAACTTTGATACTGTCGTTCTAAAAATATGTAAACATAATAAAATAAAATAATGCACTGAATTACATGCGAAATTTCTTTCTGTGTTTATCTTGGTGGTTGTGCCCTTTAGTACCATCCGCTACTGCATTAGATATTGTAGTGTCGGGAAATAACTTAAATACAATTAAAAAATTTAAGTTAAATTTTCAAAATGTTTAAAAAAGCGTTTGGTGAGGATGCTTTAACCCAGACGCAAACTTATGAGTGGTACAACCGTTCTAAAAATGAACGTGTGTCGGTTGATGATGCTATCCTATAAGAGTGAAGGAGAATAATTGCGATGTTCTTTGGTAACTAAGAGCAAACATTCGACGCAAGCGCCCTGCAAGTGGCGCAACAATTCGTGTATCTTACACCGCGACAATGCACCAACTCACACGTCATTTTGTGCAAGTGTCTAGCCTCGACAAAGATGGCAGCACTACCATACCCTCCTTACACCCTAGATCTTACCCTTTGTAACTTCCTTCTGTTTCTGAAGTTGAAACTGAAGCTCAAGGGGCGCTATTTTGAGACAATTAATTTATGGAGATTCAGACCGAACCGCAGACAGTGTTGAACATGAAGACTTCCAGCAATGCTTTTAGTCATGGAAAAGTCGCTGTATAGCAGTTTTACAATAAGAGATCAGTCACGTCATCAATGTGCGTCACACAGCATTGACAAATCTATTGTTTACATCGTGCTAATATTTGTCATTTGGTTTATAGGTTACAGTACATTTAAAAATTAAAAAATCTTCTCTTGTACAGATGGCATTTAGGTGACACCTTAAACTGTTTAGAATGTTAATATTGTAACGGGTGTTCAGAAACATTCGAAGTCAAGTGGGCTCTGAACAAAAAATCGTATATCTTTACTTAAGTATAGCAAACGCCAATTAAGTTGGCGCGAGGAGGGGTAAGTTCGCAGTATTAATAGTAGTGGGGAGGCTTGTATTTGGTTTTACATCAAATGTCAGATAATTCTAACCTCTGAGTGTGTATCACTTTATGATCTCCTAGCAAAGACCTTATATTCCGTCAAACGTCAATGACAAATGTATTCTGACTATTACTTGAGTAGTGGGAGTGGACGTTTTTAAAAACGACTTCTGCGCACCCCCTCCTCGCGCCAACTTAATTGGCGTTTGCTATATCTGATTTCTAATAATTATTAAATGTCAACTGTTGTCTGTCAAAAATCAATCTATCTCAGACATGACTTCATATTTTCAAGGACTACTTTGACTTCGAATGTATCTGAACACCCGTTATCACTCTATATTTAGAAAAATACATACTTTATGTTAATTAATAAAGGCAATTGAATTAGTGCTTTTATTTTATAAAATTAATAAATATAAAATCAATGTTTTAGAATAAAAAACGGGAGGAATGGAAATAGTTTATTACAGTCAATATTAATAATCATGATATAATATAGCAGTACATACATTAAATTAAACAATAGAATATAAATGTTCTAAATTTGTTAGTTTTTATCACATTACACTCATGAGTTTCTCTTAGGAAGAGGTAATAATTAGTGCTGCAATCGAAGTAAACTAGTAATGTGCCTCTAAAGCATATAAATATAGTGTAATATAAAGTCAAATAGATATTCAAATCAAAACACTATATTGGCTCTTAATTTCACAAATATTTTCACTGGAACAAAAGAATTAATAGATAAATCAATGATAAAAAGGTAAAAGTGCAATCGTAACTTACAAACCCAAAACCACTATTCGTATGTTATGAATTTTCAATATCAACCAGAATAGTTAGTTCTTTACCCCTAAATACATTAATGAAGTATGTCTTTTTCTAGATTTTATTTTTATTATTGTTTACACTCAAAAGAATTATTTCATATGAGTAAAAAGTTCTGAGTTGCTCTAATTTGCTAACAAAGCACGCTTCAGCGTTACTTGACTTAGTGTTTCTTGCCACAATCTTTTACAGCCTTCATTAGTCCTACCATATTTACATATATTACAAGAATAATTTCTTTTTGCAATTCCCCAAATTAATTGCATAGGCTTAAAAATACAATGATATGGACGATGTTGAAGAACTATGTCGCCATATTGCTCTGCTAATCCATCGGCTTCATAAATAGGTGACGCCTTATACTTTTAAATAAAAAATATTATCTATTTGAACTTAATTTAATAATTATTATTGTCAAAGTTGATTTGATTGTTAGTTTACCATTCCTGAATTTGGTGTTTTGTTGAGGATGAAGAAATAGATTTACTTATTATTGTCGTATGATAGCTCGCATTATCCATAATAATAATTGAAGGGCTTTCTAAATTTTTTAGCAGTTAATTTTCGAAACCATTTTAGAAAATTGTCTTGATTCATGTCACGGTGGTAATCCATGCTTTTACTATTTGTTGCAAAGATTAATTCTGCTCCAGGAACGAAACTATTATTGCTACCATCATGTACAACTATGTATCTACAGAACAAAAGCAATGATATATTGCCCATGCCAATACTTCTTAAATATGTCACCTCCTTGTATATCTCGGTTTCCGGGTTGGAACCGCGTCGAGTTAGGCGTAATTGCCTAACGCCTTACGCCTAACTCGACGCGGTTCCAACCCGGAAACCGAGATATACATCTAGAGAACGACCGCGGAAACCTACACCTACATTTATGTCACCTACTTGTTTTGCTTTTGCAGATATAGTATTTTCATCTTGATATGATTTTTAAGAGCTTCCATCTTGGAAAACTCAGGTTTCACAAGAAAAACAAACTGAAATATATTTTCATTTTTAAAACGCATATATTGTTGCAAAACGTTATTCTTTTCGAAGCAATATGAGGCAATTTCCATAAAATGGAAACCAATATTTTGCAATATTTTCCACAAAGAAGCAGTGAATATTTCTCGTTCTCGAAGAACACTATTCAATGCACCCAAAGTAATATGTTGTTCTGCGATTGTTATAGAATAGGTAATAGTTTTATAAATATTTCTGTACAAATCATAAATTGAACTTCTAACTGAGCATTGACTAAAAACGTGAACTTAACAGTCGGTTTATTCTTAAACTAAGAAAAATAAATAGAGCAATGAAACGGTGAATGACAGATGACAAGTGAATATCATATGATGATGATGCATGAAAATACAAATTTTATAAAATGTCTATGAAAGTATATGTACTACGTTAGTAAATTGAATTTCTTAGGTTTTTGTACCTGATATTACCGGTTATGAGCGTGACTGATCTGTTATTGTAAAAATACTATAAGAAAAATTTATGTTTTTTTTTTATATTTCGAGAATTTCTGGGTAGTACCTCGTATATAAACAATTGATATTGTACTATAATTTAAATTTGCGAAAAAGCTAGTAGAGAATAGACCTCATATAAACCAACTAAGAATAAATATTGCGAGATGATTAATATGTTTGAGTACAAGATCCGAGCATAAAAAAGAGCATAGTTCGTGTCAGGAACAATGACGGGGATGCTAGATACTAGTACTAGTATACATAATGTTCTTCCTGGATCAGGGAATTTGGAATATGCAAAAATCATTGAAAAACGACCAAACAAGGATATGAAAAGACAAAAAAAAGGTTCGAAATTCTTTAAGTTGCCTCAATTCTTAGGCACCTAAAAAATACCTTAAGATCTGTAGACCGTCATTAAGTATGGTTGAAGATCACCAAAAAAAGATCCGAAAAACTAAAATCCCTTGTTTTTAGTAACCTCAAAATGGTTTTTAATTTCTAGACCAGAGCATTTGGCGTATGCGAAAATCAGAAAGAAAGTACCGAAAGAAGCTTCACAATCTCCTACAACAGAAGATATATGCTATAAAAGTACTTTAAGATTTATAAACCACTAATAATTGAGCTCATTAAAAAAATTATTATAAACCAATAAAAAAAAAAATGCGTCGTTTCCATGCTCAAAAATACTTTCTACGTTGTTTTATATTCACTACCTTCATAATACGATTGCATTTCTTCACACGACTTCAAATTTTCCAGTGGATATCGTCTACAAAATTATAAAATTTGCATATAGAAAATACGAGGGTGTGTCAAGAAGTACCTGAAAATTAGCACAGATGGCGCTGCCACTTCAAATCCAATATTCTATCCAATATATGTCAAGAAGCATCATTCTAAAGAAACAGAAATTGAAACAGACGTCTATGAGCATTCTCGTAAAAATGGAAAAAAACAATTCGTGTGCTCATTAAATACTATCTATTGTGCGAACCAAAAAAAAGCTTGAAAAGTATAATAGGGACTCTGGACCATCGATTAGAACCATCCACGACTGGTTTACTTAAGTTCGGTGCGGTCGTATCAACACAAGTGACGGCGAAAGTTCCGGTCGCCCAATTGAGGTTAGCACACCAGAAATGGTCGATAAAATCCACTGTATGATATTGGACGATCGGCGAGTGAAGGTGCGCGAACTTGAAGTGTCAACAGGGATATCACTTGGATCAGTGATTTCAATTTTGCATGAATATTTGGATATGAAAAAGCTATCCACAACATGGGTGCCGCGTTTGCTCACAATTGACAACAAACGCAATCTTTTGACTTCAAAGATGTGTTTTGCGATGTTCAATCGCAATCCGAACGAGTTTTTGCACCGCTTCGTAACCGTGGACGAAAGATGAATTAGGCACAACACACCAGGGACTAAAGAACAGTGAAATCGAAGCCAAACAAAGCCAAGGTGGGGCTGCGGCCAACAAGGTCATGGCGACAGTTTTTTGGGATGCGTGCGGTGTAATTCACATCGATTACCCTGAAAAGGGAAAAACGATTACCGGAGCAAATTATACAGAGCTGTTGGATCGATTCGACGCCTATTTAAAGCAAAAACGACCGCATTTGGCGAGCAAAAAAAGTTCCATTCGACCAGGACAATGCACCGGGGCACAAGTCCGCAGTCTCAATATTCTCCAGATTTAGCCCCTGCGACTATTTCGTGTTTCCAAATATGAAGAACTGGCTCAGCGGTAAGAGATTTGGGTCGTATGAAGAGGTCATCGATGAAATAAAGGCCAATTTAAGGGCCTCGAGGAATCATATTATTTGGAGGGCACCAAAAAATTGGAGAAACGTTGGATCAAGTGTATCAAGTTGGAAGGGGATTATGTTGAAAAGTAAAACGTTTTTTTGTCAAATAGAGTGTTCCTTATCTCAATTTTTAGGGACTTATTGACCCACCCTTGTATATGTATTAATGAATACTGGGGTATTTATTTACACCAATCTACTTATAATTTAAAAAAATTATAAATATTATTTTCATTTAGAAATAACTTATGCGCCTGTTTAACCCCACTTAAGAATACTAGGACGCTTTCTACTGTACAAGTAAGAAAAGAAATGTTGGCGGCAGTTTCAAATTTTTCCGGGGTATTTAAGTACCCCTGTATGTGTTCTATAAAATAAATATAAAAATATTAAGGAGAGGCAGCAATACTTTCAATGTCCTGTCGTATCCTATTATTGGATTCGGCTTTTGTCATTTATTAAAAAATCCTCTATCACGTATATTACTTATTTTAATATTATATGTTAAGCAGTTAATTTAGAAAACAAATATATAGGCAAATATTTAAAAAAGACAAGAACACTTTGAATGCCATACCGTATCCCGCATTATACTGTACCATATGTGTACATTCCTGTCAATCTATTATTGGTTTCGGCTTTTTACATTTTCGAAATCCGCAAGCTTATATATTACTTGTTTTAATATTATATTAATATTGATACAAGTCAAGCAATTAATTTACAAAACTAGTATATAAATTACAGATGGCAAAACTGCACATAAAATATAAAAATGTGGAAGCTGCACCTACACTATTTTTTATCTAAATTCACGCTTAGTTATGGGACGAACGCCGACATTGATTACGTATTGTGCTTGATAAAAAATATGGAAGATTTCAAGACTATTTTAAAATTTAAATTTGATCTGAGATAGGCATTATTTATAATAATATATTATTAAATTATTCGAATATTTATAGGTTTAAATACATAATATGGTAATTTCGTTGCTATAACTATTCATCTTTATTAATGTCTTTTTTTATTCCATTTAACGGTAGATGTCCCGAAAGTTTGTTTTTATTGTTATTGCCAGTCGACAGAATCTGTAGAAATCGTGCAACTTTAAGTTAGATTTAGATTGTGTAAACTGACTGTAGGATATATACATATTTACCTTGCCGACTATTCAAGTTGATAACATAGTAGCGAGTATAGTTTAATTAAAATTTATGTGATGGAAATGTCACAATATAATTTATTGTTGATATTATTACGTATGTATGAATTTTATAAATGCTGTATGAGGCGTCTATTTCTTCATCGCAATCAATTATTTTTCCTTAAAATAGAAATAAACGATATAATTTTAGGAAGGCGAATTATTGTTGGCTACAATCTGATATCTCGCAAAATGACACCGTTTTTATTTATGTCCGTTGAAGAACAGGTAATGAAGACAACGTGGGTAAGATTACCCACGTTACATCGATAATCAGATTCAAAATAGAAATCTATTTGCAATGACTATTTCAAACGTCCTAGAGATTACGTTTACTGATAAACACGAAATTAATAAGGCTTCTAAATTAGTTTAATTAAGTCCATTATAAGTTGGTGTATTCACGTTCGTTCCGGAAATTTGTTCGATCTAAATTTAGCTTATCTTGAATACGAGGGACAACTTTTATATTTTTACAATTGACCACTAGATGGTGCTTTTGACATATGTAATCACTATATTCTTAAAGTTTGGCATTCGTCAATGAGAAATCCGCGATAGCTTAGAAATTGAGTCAGTAGTTTGTTGACAGTGATAGTTTTAAGACAGTGAGTTTGTAAAATAATGAAGATTACTGGTGAAGGAATATAAAATATAAATGATTTATATTTTATATTCCTTGCTAAAGGCATCATTTGCCGAAACATGCAGGGTTGTTTTAAATATATATATATTCAAGTAAAACCAGACCTTAAATCGCCAACAGATTGAATTTACCATAACATACAAAGGTCACGAAATAATTATCCATATATATATATACATATATATATATATATATATATATATATACAGTAAATATCGTTTATAACGACGTTGAAGGGACCAACGAAATTCGGTCGTTATAAGAGTAGGTCGCTATATCCAAATATGTACCAAATTATTATATAAACACATTTTATTTACATTAGAAAATACACTTAAACAACGAAAACAATATTCTAGTTTTATAAAATACAAATAAAAAAAAAACATTTCGTTCTCAACTTATTTTACTAACAAATTTAACACATATGTATATAATAATACATAGGCACGGACATGTATGTATGTATGTACAATGCACATTACATACATATTTAAATTTTAATAAAAAAATCTGTCATTTTGGCATGTTGTAATTTTGTGTTTTCTAAGAAGTGTTTTTCAATAATTTTTTCCAAATGGAGCAATGCAGAATCTGTTTTAGCGTCTTTCAAATTTTGATTAAATGTGAAAAAATGCTGAATCATTTCAACTGATGAAAATGCATCCTTTATAGTAGGTGGTTGAAATTCCGTAGTTTCGTCCATTTCCACTTCATCGTTGTTTATTTCTAACTCCAAGTTTGCACTGGACCCAGCTAAAATTTCATCTTCTGTCATATCTTCCTCCGTTTCGAGTTCTTCATCAACATTTGAAAAATTATCCCAACCCTCTTGTGTTGCCAGGTTAACTACAGGTAAAGTGCGGACCCATTCAGTTAAAGGTAAGTTATCTTCTTCCCATTTTGTAGTCGAAGCCACTCAGCTAAGGGTAAATTATCGTCATCAAAAGAGTTTTCTACTGTGTGTAAGTTAAACCCAGCATGTGCAGAGGAATTTGCTATTGTCTGTTGAGAAACTCGATCCCAAGCTTTGGAAAGTAGAAAAATAGCCTGCAGGATATCTAGTTTTTGAGGAACACCATTCTCGTCAATGTCTTTTAAAAGCTTTATAATTTGAAGTTTTCTAAAATGTGTCTTTAGGGACTTTATTACACTCTGGTCCATCGGTTGAAGAACTGACGTGGTATTTGGTGGAAGGAAGGCAAGTTTTATAGCTTTTAAGTTTTGAATATTTGGATGAGCTGGACAGTTGTCTAAAAGCAATAGGATTTTCCTTTTTTGCCGAATGAGTTTATTGTCCCATCGTACAATTATTTTTTCAAATAATGCTGATGTCATCCATGCTCTTTGGTTATTTTCATATTCAACAGGTAAAGATTTTATATTTTTAAAGCATCGAGGATGCTTAGCTTTGCCAATAACCACAAGTTTCATTTTTTCCGATCCAGTCATATTTGCTGCTACAAGAACAGTCAATCTATCTTTACTCAGTTTACCACCAATACATTTTTCCCCTTTAAATTTCATCGTTTTGTCTGGCATCATTCTGAAAAATAAACCAGTCTCATCTGCGTTGAATATTTCTTCGTCTGTATATTCTTTCCTTAAATTTGACCACACTGTCCACACTGTATTTAACCAGTCGTCACAAATCCCTTTAGGTACATCTATTGCTTTGCCACATATTTTACCAAAAACAATATTGTGTCTTTCGGAATCGTTGAATCCATCCAACTGTGCATTTAAAATCTTCTAACCCTAATCGTCGAGCAAAATCATTTGCTTTCTCTTGCAATATCGGACCGCTATAGGAATGTTGTGGCTCCTCTGAATTTTGAACCATTCATATAGGGCCTGGTTTACTCTATACGCGTTACAAGATCTGATCTTTTTCGTTTGTAATGATGAATATCTATTAATTAAATCCTAAATAAACAAGAATAATATTAGTATGCATGTTATTCTCATAGAAATCAAACAAAACTTACCTTATATTCTTTAGCAATATTAATATTAGAATTTCCAGCCTCCAAGCGCCTAATAATTGATGCTTTTTCTTCAATTGTAAACGCCTTTCGTTTCGCCATATCGACGTCGACAACGTACGTTCAATTCATAGATAACTACTGAATAAATACGTTTATCTGTCGGATTTCACCTTGCCTTTTCATAACGCTGTAATTCCCCTAGCCAATTCGGAACTTCCCCACCGTTTTCTTACTATGCGACGTGTCCGTCGTTATAAAAGATAATTTGATCCAAATTTCAAGCTATTTTTCGTCGTTATATTAGTTTCGTCGTAATATCCGATGTCGTTATAACCGATAGGTTTAGCGTTTAGAAAGCATTGTTTCTGGCCAGGACCTTGAAATTTCGTCGCAAAAACCTATATGTCGTTATATCAGATGTCGTTATAAACGATATTTACTGTATATATATATATATATATATATATATATATAAGATGTGATTCTTGTCAGATCTGCATAGAACCTTACATAATAGTTATACATTCATTAATATACGAATACACTATTAAGAAAATCATTAGCAAGAGAAATTACAGTTTACAGTCTTATATAAAAACGAACCATTGTAAAATATAAAAAAAAACTAATTTCCTTGGTCGGAAATTGTACATACAGTATATATATGAGAAGTTGAAATTTGCGAAGCAATAGCAAAGTAATTAACAAAGATCGAACATGACCCGAGTCCAAAATGAAGTTCGATCAACCTGTTTATAGCAAAATTAGAGGTTATCGATAGATTTTAAATTATAACTATAAAACTGACCTTAGTTACAAACGTTAATTAGGATTTAAATTTAAGATTACCAAACACACTCGAACAAAGTTTATCTTTTATGTCTATAGTACCCAATAGAATGTAATTTAGTAAGGTCCTACCTTAAATGTTGATTATATCGAAACGCAAACGAAATCTGTCTTCATCTCGCAATATCAAATCAGATGTTTCCCTGTCTAAATTCTATGTATGAATCCACTCAGCAGAAATATCTGTCTTCCAAATAAAGTTCAGATAAAAATGAGTTTCCTCCAACTCGAAACCAATAAACTATATACAACTTTGGAAGATTCACTTTCCTTACATATGAAATGAAATACTCGCTTGAACGTTTCATTCCCTACAGAGGCACAATACTAAGTCCACTTCAGTATAAATTGAAGAAAGAGAAACAATATAGAAACAATTCTAGCTAAATAAGCAATGCTAATAATGTGACTTCAAAGGAAAAGAAGTACTTACCACAATAGATGCAAGCTCTGCCTCCAAAGAAAAAAAAATAAGTTTCAAAATCCGCTAAAGCGTAACGATAACACGAGTATTACTCAACTCAAATTCTGTCGTCTAATACAAATAATTTATCCAGCCATCCCGAAAGCGTAACGATAACACGAGTATTACTCAACCCAAATTCTGTCGTCTAATACAAATGATTTATCCAGCCATACCGAAGCATACAAAATGCTTTTATACAATCATAAAAATTTAGCTATGTCAACCAACGTAATCAAGAAGAAGGACCATTCCAATTATAAATGCATATATCTCTAGAGTCGTAGTTCTCAAAACGCCCGATAGATGGAGCCGTCGTAACAGAAAATACAATGAAATACATACTCAGAAAAATATTTTGCTGCATTACAATTAAGGTGAAAAATTAGGAAGCCGGCTAATAAATAAAATCAATTAATTACGTTCTCTATGAAGATTTACAATACTAACATTCCGAAAGATAGGTATCAAAGGTCGCTAACAATTTCAGTGCAACGAAAGGAAATTTAAAAGAAAATGTTATGAGATTAATCTAAGTAGACGTTAAATTTAAATATTCAACCAAGATACTGCTTCAAATTATATTATTATCATTTACAAATATAAAATTCTCCATCGTAAGCAAATCACACACATACCCATAAATTAACCATTAATTAAGGTAACCTTTCAGGCAATTGAAAACAATGAAAATTAACAAAATGAGCAGACATTCCTTACACAACCAGATGTTTAAACTGCTAAAATAAATAATTCAAATCTAACAAAAGATGTACAATATAATAAACGGAGTTTCAGTTGTACGATTATGTAAGTAACAGTCTAATCCCAGTACGTATCGAATTTAAAATTAGCAAGGCAAATAACTATACCCTCGCTGATATAGTTTCATTTTTACAGAAAGAAACAATAAAACCTATATTCAACATACAGTTAAATAAATGCTCATGAGATTATTAAGCGTTAGAAAATTAAATATAAGAAGACAGTATACCCTATGGAAGTTCGAATTATAACATAGCGAGTACCCGAAAAATAAAATACAGAGCGGACTAAAAAAGGACAGCTAAGTAAAATTTAAACTGTAACAACTGACTGGACTAACTCCGTCTATAGTCTTCGTAAGATCGGAGTCTTCCTGTGGCATTGCAATTACAACTTTCAAAACTGCCATATTTGTATGCTGTACATAGATCTAGAGAAGTGTACAAGAACTCTCCAATCACAAGACAGACAAAACTGATCCTTGGGGAATATTCGTCAAAGTTCACAATAAATATATTAAATAGACAGAAAGTCTGTTAAGATGATAATGGGTCTATTAACGAGGCATCTATCTATCTAATTCTTTGAGTTGGACGCCAGTAAGTCCAGACAATCTAGCACAGTACACTTTATAACGCCCTCAATAGATCTCTCAGTTTCACTCTGTTAGTCTTGTGTCCTCCATTAAAGCCACTATCCTCCTCAGGGGAAATTTGAGTGTCCTCGTAGGATCAATAGATCTCTTAGGACCAATAGATCTCTTCCGAAATGTTTCTATCCGAGTCTCTTCAATTTCTCACATGTGCATAATACACGATGGCAAGATCCTCCTGTTTTTCACATCTCTTACACCAGGGCTCGCTAACTAAGCCCACGCTGGACATATGGTTCTTTAAAGGACAGTGTCCAGATATCATGTCGGTCGTAGTTTTAATTTCTTTTTTATTACTACGAAATAGGTTGACTGAAAGCCTAGCTCCTCTAGTAGTGTCTTAGTATAAAGTTGATCTTCCGTTAGCCTCTATATGTTTTTATGTTTTCTTTCTAGTCATAACTAGATCTCCCTTCTAGCTAAAGCCTTAGCGATTCCACATACAGGTTCTGTTCCTATGAAGTTCTTCTTGGAACCTTCCTTGGCTAGTTCGTCGAACTCATTGCCTTTAATCTCCTCAGGTTCTGGCACCCATGCAATGATATACGTATTCGGTTCGTCCGATAAGTAGTGAAGACACGATAATACAGTTTGTATAGATATTGTTGTTACTGTCTATAGAAACACGTTGATAGTTCTGCGGTTATTATGTAGGCAGTGCTGAATATTCTTTCCCGCTCTATCTTAATAATTTCTGTGAGATAGCAAGGTAGTTATTTTTTGTTGAATGTGTCTCTTCTCCAGCAGGAGCGTTCCAATGATCCTGTAGAATGGTGAAATACGTATGTACGTCTCTGGAGAGGATACATTCACAAATATATGAACTTGTATTGTGTTCTTCACACCCGATTTTTAATAATATTTTATATTATTAAAAATACTTTTGTATTATATAGTATTCTCTGGGGCCAGTCTATTGATTACCTGTTTACAATGTTTCACCAGTTTAGACCTGGTCTTTATGTTTATTATCCGTTCTCGTATATTCGTATGTTCCGGACTTCGCTTTCGAAAGTAAAAGAGCAACAAAAATGTAACATGTTCGTTCTTAATTTCAACTAAATATTCAACTAAAGATGGTTTTTCAAGAACAAGTCCAAATTCGTTACAGTATCCTGAAATAAACATTCTCCTTGTCATAAATCACTACTAAAAAAATTAAAAATAAATTTGTTTTTCTTTTTTTACCTGTCTAGATTAGCATATACCTAAACATGTAAGTACGTCATGCTTGTCTGTAAATTAATATAACAGAAGTGTTTGTAGACAGTTTGAAACAGCGGTACTTTTTGTAAATAGCGTTTTACCGGCGACCTTGTCAACCGTAAAAAGCTGAATCACCTACACATATTACATCCCACTTGATAGTATATTGTTATGCATAACTGTACTAGAGGCAGAATATTAAGACTAGTAATAATAATACATAAAATATTTGAGTCATTACATGTCGTGCATAAAGAATGGAAATTCCAGATGAACTAAACGTAAACACATGATTTATCTTGCGAATTGGAAATAATACCTTTTATGACAATGACAATCGAATTGTTTATTGATTTTGTTTTTTAAGTGAACAATGCCTCTAATCTTACGAGAAAAGTTTTTTATGTTATCTACCTAGCTATTAAATAAAGGAGTAAGAAAACCAAAAAAAATTTCAACGCATTGATGAGTATGAGATACAGTGAATGTAATATTTTTACGTTAAAACATAGGTGTCGATCAGAGTCAACCCAAAACCGGTTTAAAATTGATGGCACTCATTTTATTTTAATAACTTCTGACTCTTTTGTTTGTTATTTTTAGTGCTGTTGTTCAATGTTTACATTAAATATTATATTTAAATTTTCTGAAATGACTTTTGAAAAATACCGTTTAAACAAATTTAAATTTATTTTGATCAATTTCACCCCAGTTGACGGTACCCAGTGATCGGAACCGATGCTCATTCTTAAATAGTACAAGGTTATCCATTTTTAGGATTCAAAATAAAAACGTAAAAAAAACATTTAAAAATATATATAAAATTTAATTTTTGATCAATTTTTTTTTTATTATTATAAAGTTTTAACCTTGCTATTAGATGTGAAATACCATTTCATTCAAATGGCCGCCTCGGAATTTGTGACAACACTCGATCCTTTTGAGGTAATTTTGGACCATTTTTCGGCACATTTCGGCCGGTATCTCGGCCATCAGTTGACCAATGTTGTCTTTCAATTGCTCTAAAGTTAGAGGATTGCAGGCGCGGCTAGTGATGACGTACTGTTGGGGCACATACAATGATGCGAGCGCTTCGTGTATGCTCGTGTACTAACTGTAGCGTTTTCTTAGCAAACCCCGGAAACACACGAGTACTCGCATCATTGTACGTTCCTCTACAGTACATCAACACGAGCCGCGCCTGGAGGATTGTTTGCAAAAACACGGTTTTTTGCGTAGCTCCACAATAAAAGTCTAACGGCGTCAAATCGCATGATCTCGGTGGCCAATTGACTTCGTCAAAACGTGAAATTAGACAGCCAGCAAACTTCTCGCGCCATAGAACCAAAATCGGTCGTGTTGTGTGACCTGTTGCACCATCTTGCTGGAATCACATATCATCCAATTCCATATCTTCAATCGCAGTGCAAAAAAAGTTTGTTATCATTCGACTCTATCGCTCCGAATTGACAGTAGGCGGTCTTCCCTCGTCATCTTGACGCCCCCAGACCATAATGCGCACCACATAGTCACTTTCTCCGGATTTAACGGCCTCTCTTCAATTATTAGATGATTTTAAGAGCCCCAAATCCAACAATTTTGCTTATATACGTACTCACCGAATGAGAAATGTGCCTCATCGCTGAAGAGAATTTTGTTCGAAAAATCATCATTTATGGCCTATTGCTCAAGGATCCATTTAACGTATCTCCTGCGTTGTTGATGGTCAGCAGGCTTTAATTGTTGCGTGAGCTGGACTTTATACGGATGTAAATGGAAATCTAGATGCCAAATTCGCCATAATGAACCGTAAGATAGGCCCAATTGCTGAGAACGCTGTGGAATCGATAAATTCTGCTCTTTGGGCACACTTTCACTCACGGTAACAGAGCGTACATTACGATGATGCACATGTCTCAGAATATCTAACGCGGTCCCCGTTTCTTCAAATTTGCACAGTAGGATGATTATGGCGGCCAAAATCGTTTTCAATTGCGCGAAACGTGGCTACGTTTGAATCCCCACTTTTGTAGTTTTAACGCATTTTCGTAATTGGCAAACATTAAATTAAAAATTTGACGCTTCGATTGACATAAATATTTGACAGCTGTCAAATAACAGCCTTACAGTTTCGAAACCATGAACTGGTTAACCAATTACTTCAGAATATTATGTATGCAACGTGTACTAACCCCTATACTTGCACTTCAAACTTCAAAAACAAAGACAAACGAATTAAAATTCGTGTTCGTTTGTCGTTCTTCAACAGGCTCTCCACGGCAACGCTGTTAGTGCAGTTTACTATATGATTGTTCGTTTTAAATGGATCGACGCAAAAATTTTTGAAAAATTTCAAAATGAATTGGCAAACCATTTTCCCTCGAAAAGAATATAACGGCTCGAAACAGACATAAACAAGAAAAATCCCTAACCACAATATACATCAATTAACTTTATATGTCATCTCCAGGAGAACAATCTACAAAATAGTGTTAAACGTAGCGTCTTTGGTTAATGTACAACCTTTGAAGAAAATATGCGCTTCATCAAATCGCCAGTGGAATAACAGTAAATTCCTAACATTAAAACAAATCCTTATTTACTACTTAAGCTTAGCGTAAAAATTATGGAGCCATTAAGATTAAAAAGGATCAAGCGTAATAATAATTGCTACAGTCGCAAATAATCATAGAAACTGGACTGAGGAATTGGTCCATTGTCAGAATTCATTAAATTACTCGTATTTCCTTGTATATAAATACTTTCGTAGCTATCTAATTCTCTGTATTTATTTATTGTTTTAGTTAATTTAAGATTATTTAGAGGTATAGAGTGAGTGGCCTGTGCCTCAAATATGGCGGGCAACGCTATATTCTTCATGTCTATTATATCTAAAATAGGAAATATGTTCCTCGTATCAAGTTTAAATTGAACGTTTATTTTTGGTTACAATTATTATAATTTATTTCATAGATATCAGACTTTTGTCATGATTCAAGTTTATCCTTGGTGCTACCTAAAAGTGATTCTAATGAGTTGGCTGATTTAATGGCGATTTGAAGAGAATGGTTTTTTAAGATGGCGTTAATATTTCTAGAAGCTGATATGATATGGTAAACAAACAAATTTATCACCTTGGTCTTTTCGAGGTAGTAAAGTAGTGGTATCATGAATTAATCTTTTAAGCCTATTTAAGTTTCTTTATTAGGTTAGTTATTATTTTCGAGTTGAAATCATTGTATACTGCGATGTTTTTGATTAAACTAAGTTCTCTTTCGTATCTGGCTTTTGTAGGTGGAAAACTTAACAACCCATGGATAAGAAAATTAAAGGATATAAGAGGACTGATTCCCTTGCTCCGCCCCTGACCCATTTATAAACCTAAACAATTATTTATCTTCCCGTCGCATTGTAACCTGCTATGTGTAGACTAACGCTAGAAATTTACAAGTCTGAACTTGTTAAAGCGTGCCTACAGTAGATGCCCGAGGTCAACAGAGTCACATATCAGTATCAAAATGAATCGCGTCGAGCAACGAGCGGTGATTAAATATTTACGTTTAAAAGAGATGACCCCAACTCAAAGTCACCAAGATTTGGTGGATTTTATACATTAGGATAATCTGCAGTATCATATGGCGTTGTTCAAAGGTAGTGTTGTTAGTTTAAATGTGGTAGACAGTCGTGTACAACCGAACTTGCAGGTGGAGCACCTACAATCGTCACTAACCAGGAACCTGTTAAAAAGGTCCATGATCTCGTGCTGTTAGATCGATGTGTGACTATTAGACGAATAGTAGAAGATACTGGTCTCTTATACCATGTTGAATATAATATAATTACAGCCGAACTGAACATGCAAAGATTGTCTGCAAGCTGAGTACCGCGAATGTTAGCAGTTGTACACAGGAAAACTCGACATTTGCATTCGTCTTTTAATGTGGTACAGACAAGATGAAGAACATTTTCTTGCACGATTAGTGACAGTGGATGAGTCCTGGAGCTATCATTACGATGTAGAGACCAAAATACAGAGTAAGGAGTGAATACAACGAGATTCACCACCGCCCAAGAAATTCAAGATGCAACATTCAGCAGGGAAGGTCATGTTATCCGTATTTTGAGATGTCGTAGGCATAACCTTAGTATATTTCCTGTGGAAGGAGGCTAGAATTATAGATTATGCCAATTTAATTTTCAAATTACGTGACTTGATAAAAGAAATATGTCGGGAGTAATTGCGCAAAGGTGTTCTATTGCATTAACATAATGCACCCAGACACAGGTCCGCCATTTCAACAGTTGCAATGGCTCAATCAGGCTTCAAATTAGTTGAGCATCTGCCATATTCTCCAGATTTGGCCCCCAGCGATTACTGACTACTTCCAAAACTTAAAGAGCACTTGCGTAGTAAACGATTTTCAACAGATAATGGATGTGATATGTAGAGTGGACCAATCCGGAGCGATGTTGGTAAATATTTCATATAAAAGCCGAAAAACTCGCTCCGGATTGGTCCACTCTAGTGATATGTGCGGAAAATCAGTGATTTGCAGAGGTTGAACAATATTTTTTTCTAGAAGCATTAGAAAGATGGGAAAAATGTGTTAACCTTAATGGAGGCTATGTTGAAAAGTAAAAGTAAGGGATTTGTCAATTTTTTTTGAGAGTGGTGCAACGGGATCCACCCTCGTATATAATGGCCCCTTAAGAATTAATGATATTTATAATATCTAAATTATCATTTAAAAACACGACTGAATTCACTAACGGCCGTTTGCACGAGTCATAGTTAAGAAGTTGTAGTTAAAATTTAATCCAAATTAACTGAGAAATTTCGTTGCACCATGCGTTAACTAGTGCTTAACGTTTTAATTCATAGTTAAACTTAATCCCCAGTAAGGAATGGATTAAAACAAACGCATGCGCTCTTCTGCTGTTAAAATCTGTCACAATTGGATATTTCAAATAGTGTATAGTGTTACAATAATAAAATATGAATTTAAACAAATATTTGATCATTGAAGAATTTGAAGAACCAGATCGCTGTATATTCCTGTAATATTGATTTCTTCATTAAATTGTTATTACTACCATATATATATACACACACACACAAAAGTCTAAGGATATTTGTTTTAAGTTATAATAAAAACTTGTATATATTTTAAACTGTACATTTAAGGTATATGTGAGATCAAATTCTCAATAGGGAATAGATTTTGTTTGAGAACGTCCTAAAAAACAATAAACAACTCGATAAAAACCATAGTTTAAAAAAATGAATTTAGTGTGCTTATTTAATTTAGTGACAGATTGTAATTTTATTCATTCATACGTCGCTTTTTCTTAAAAACTACATTACAAATTATTGTGTTTAACAATGGAACGACAACATTTGACTCTTGATAAAATAAATCTGGCAATAGGTCATCTTGAAGGTGGCGTGCGGCAAGTCTAAATAACTGAGCGGATGGGAGTTTCCTAAAGTCTCATCAGTCGACTGTGGAGGTGTTTTAGGGAAGCCGATAGACTGGCGGAACGACATCTAGGTCGTGGACGCTGTACAATGGCAACTCAAGACATATTTTTAGTTTTAAATGCTAGAAGACAACCTACAATAACAGCACCTGAGCTGGTTACAGAACTACAGCATGCGCATAATAATTGTTCGCCGATATACTGTGAGAAATCGTCTCCATGAAGCTGGACTGCATTCTCGGCGACCAATCAGATTTCCATCTCTCTCAAAAGGTAATCAATGAGTAAGATTAGATTGGTATCAAGAATTTATGAATTGGGATGAAAATACTTGGGCTACAGTTTTGTTTACAGATGAATCCAGATTTGGATTTCATCCTGATTCTCGTCGGACAAGGATATGGAGACGATCTGGAAATATGGAACGTTTAAATCTTGTTCTGGAAGTTGATAGTTATAGAGGTAGTACTGTTATGGTATGGACCGGAATAATGATTGGCAGTCGAACAGAGTTCATTTTTCCAAATGGTTTTTTGACAGCTCAGCAATATTTGGATAATATTCATCAGCCTATTCTGCGTCCATTTGCCAGTGCCGTTGATCAGAATTTCCATCTGATGCATGACAATGCTCGTTCACATGTCGCGCGTGTTGTGATGGACTGGTTAACAAATGAGGGAATTGATGTATTGCCATGGCCAGCACGATCTCCGGACCTGAATCCCATCGAACATGTATGAGACCGACTTTAGAGAAGAATTACTCCATACATGGGCAGTATTCCCAAGCTGTTAGATTCAAGGAGCTTCTGACAGCAAAATGGACACGTATACCACAAGATATAGACCATGTAATTCTGTCGATGAACAATAGGTTTATGGCCTTGCTTAATCAAGGTGGAGGTCAAACTCTATATTAAAATGCGTTTTTTTTTAAATTTCTTTCTCGATAATTGTTTAAAAACAAATCTAAAAACATTGCATTGTTTTAATTGTTTAAATTTTCGAAATATTTTTTGTTTTATTAAAGAATTTTACATTAATATGTTACATATTTAAACAATAAGTAACATTAAATATCAATATTCTTTGAAATCAGTTATTGCCAATACAATACTTATATTTTTAAAAATATCCTTAGACTTTTCTTGTGGGTGTATTACCTGTACACCACTGTCATATTTGTTAGACAAACCAAATACTGTTTTCTTATTAATTACGTCCAATATACAAAAAGGTTTTAAGTATATCAATACGTTATGCACGTATAACGCATTTGTTACAAATGAAACAGACATGCAATATACATATCTGTAACTGTACACATGGATAATACACCTCGTATTTTCAGCATTTACTTGTGCTTAAGCCACGTGTTTCTGCCATCTATAGGCGTCATCAGTCAAGCTAGTGAAGCAATGTAATACAAATTAATACAAATCTTTTTAAAAAACAGATTTGTATCTGTATATACATTTACGCTGAAATCGCCTACAAGATATAGCAAATTTCGTCCTATAAGGTGTCACTATTTAATAAGTGACATCTGACGGACGAAAGAGACTATGCCGAAAAAGGCGACCTTTCGCTTGACCAGCTAAGCTGGTACATAAGCGAAAAAATACATATATTGGTGTAGTCCATTAACACAAGCCAGATGGTAGTAAATATACAAAAAGGTTTTAAGTATATCAATACGTTATGCACGTATAACGCATTTGTTACAAATGAATCAGACATGCAATATCTGTAACTGTACACATGGACAATACACCTCGTATTTTCAGCATTTACTTCTGCTTAAGACACGTGTTTCTGCCATCAATAGGCGTCATCAGTCAAGCTAGTGAAGCAATGTAATACAAATTAATACAAATTTTTTTAAAAACAGATTTTCGGCATAGTGTCTTTTGTCCGTCAGATGTCACTTATTAAATAGTGCCACCTTATAGGACGAAATTTGCTATGTCTTGTAGGCGATTTCAGCGTAAATGTATATACAGATACAAATCTGTTTTTTAAAAAGATTTGTATTAATTTGTATTACATTGCTTCACTAGCTTGACTGATGACGCCTACAGATGGCAGAAACACGTGTCCTAAGCAGAAGTAAATGCTGAAAATACGATGTGTATTGTCCATGTGTACAGTTACAGATATGTATATTGCATGTCTGTTTCATTTGTAATTTCGTCCAAAGTTAAATCATATATTGGATCACTAACTTTCGTGTTTTCGTGTTTCTTTTTTCTTATTGTTATAGAAGCGCTTTAGAACACTGGCACTTCTATACAATGAACCCTATGCAATTTGTCAGTGTTGTCAATAGATATAAATTTTAGAAAAATTAAAATCTCTATGCATTGAGCATACAACCTACCTTAATTGTTAGTTAGTTAACTATGACCGATTGACTAGACCGTGCAACGCTAGGGATATTTAAATCATACTTAAAGTTAACTAGAGATTACTTAAACCAGAAGTTAATTATAGCCGTAAACGGTTGAAATATCGCCATTAACTGACATCATTGGTCAAACTTATCAAGACATGTGTGTATCTAAAAGCATTGGTCGATCACTCTAAAACATCCCTGGCAGCTATTACTATCAAAATTTCAACTCTGGTATAATTATTCATTTTTACTATTTAAACATAAAAAATAGGTTTGTTTCATAAATTTAAATAAACAAGATTTTATTGTATCATAACATTAAAATTAGTTTTATTTTATCGTTCACATTTGCATTTAATTAAATTAATATACACCGTTTTTATGCGTTACTTGTATATTAAATTATAAAATTAATGCTAGATCTGCAGAAGAATTTCTTTATATATAAATATAATATGCTAATTAAAGATGGGAAGATAAACAATCTCTAGATTATGTAAGATTATTCTCCCATATGAACTCATAGGTACGTGCATAATTTCATAAAATATCTATAAAATATATATATTTATGTAAATTAATTATTATTACTTTGTAGTTATATCTACCATAACTTTATGAGATATTGCATATACTATTATGGAGATTGTGTTCCCAAAAATTAAGGAAAAAATAGAATTAGAAACTTATAACCCATACAGCTCAAATTAATACCTAATAAATCACGTAGTTACGTAGATATTGAAACGTTCTACGTTACGCAAGATTCAGAAATGATGTACAATACGGCAAGCTCTCTCTTAAGAGAAAAATAATATAATTTATTACATAGTTTTGCAGAAGAAGTGGATTTGATCTTTAATGATTATGCGGCAATCCAATAGTTAATCCTACACTTTAGTTAGTATGTATTTGTCGGAGGTTACGGTAAGTATTTTTTCCTTCATTTGAGAGACGCTAGGATACATAAATAATTACACGGTTAATGAGCGAGGATATCTATGATAATATCTTCTATAAAATTTAATTAATAACTGTAATTATGTACGACAAATGATTAGAATTTGCTATCGCGAAAGCTTAAAAATGATTCCATTTTTCAGAATAAGCTAACGAATTAACATTCTCCAACTGAGAATTAACGTTAGTTAAAACAACTATAAAGTAGTAATTACTTACATGACTAGAAAAGGAACAGATACTAAAATCATTTGAACACCTAGAGAAATGTATTTATTTAATAGTTTCTCTGGTAATTATGCCTTCTGTTTAATTAAGTTTGATAGTATTTGAACTTTTGAAACTTTTATGATTTTGATTATGAGAAGAGAAATAGTAATTTAGATATAAATTTGATATTAGTGTATAAATCACTTTTATGACAAAATAAGGTCATAATACTAATTTATACACTAATATCTAAATTTTTCAACCAGTCTAGTGCGGCAGAAGATACTCCTCAATGAGAACAATAGCTGTCCAGCAATTTTTCACATTGATGGGATGCTAAACTACCGTATCCAGCCAAATTGGCCTCTTAGACTTCAGTCGGTTCCTGGAGACGCTCCCCAAATCATCACACGGGAAGATTAATATTGTTGGAAATCTTAGCCCATTCATGCTGTCTACAATGAGACGTCTGACATGCGGCAGGGCAATGTTAAAAAGAATCGATAACCAGAGACTATGAGTGGATTTAAGAGTACCGGTGACGAACCTATTGTATCGTTAAGTTGAATATGCACTAGCTTGGTGTGAAAACTTCGATACCAAACAGCGCCACAGTATTTAGCAGAAGGGAAAGCCAATGCAATAGCTGCCGTTCGCAGGCGCTCCTCATTCGCTTCCCATGAATTGCTGTCAAGTTTGTGTGGTATATTATTGCGGATCTTCCCCTGTTTACCAGTTTTATTGAGGTGTCGCTTGAATGTCAGAGACCAGTCTATCCTTACGCTCAGATATTTAGGGTGGGAATTGATGTTGATCCAACTACCACCAAATTCAACATTCAACTCTTTATTGGCTTCATTGTTACATAAATGAAACGCACGTAGTTCGGATTTTGAAGGGTTTGGTTGTAAGCGCCATTTTTAATATATTCTTCTAAAGCTTGCAGATCTTCAGCAAGCTGTAATGCTCCATTCTCTAAATTCTTGGTTTGGAAGCATAAAGCCAAGTCATTTGCACATAAAAATTAAATTTTCGTGATTTTGTGGGTGGGAGATCATTGGTGTAAATATTATATTAAACATTAGAGGAGACAGAACCTTGAAGGAGGCTATTTTTCAAGATTATGCCATTACTGGTTGGCTTGTTTTGCCAGACTACAATTCAGCGATTGCCCAGCATATTCTGGATAAGTTTTCCTAATTTAGCAAATGGGGTGATTTTTTTAAATTTAAAAATCATTCCGTTCTTCCATGGAGAACTTAACAAAAACCAGCGGATGTTTTCAGACCATTCTGCAAACGTGATTCAATCTGCTCGTTAAGGCCAAGGCTGGGTCGCAGCTGTTCCTTCCCGTTCTTAAACTGGCTGCTCCTTTTTAAAAATCTCATCGACTCGCTATTCTATTGTAGATAAGCTGCTCTATATGTAGTAAATAGATTAATTATAAATATGCTTTCGTAACTTTAATTTGTAAGCCATATTGCTACAACTGAGAAGAAAAATGACATGAAATAAATAAGGTATGCCCGCTGTATACTGGCACAATATTGTTTAGCTTTTATTAAGAAAATGAATTATACAGAACAGAAACGAGTTTTGTTGTAATATTCTAAACTACAAGATAATATAACAGTGTTATTTTAAAACAGAATGTGGGCCACCTTCTTCGATCGGTCGTAGTTTATGTTTAATTGTGTTCATAATTAACTGGACAACTTCCAGGTGAACTTCTTCACACATCGTTTGATTCTCCTGATTAGTTCTTTCGTAGTTTTTGCTTGCCACCCGTTCTCATATACCAAATTTGAAAGAATTGACCAGAAATTCTCGATGGGCCGAGCAATAGGAACATTTGGCGGATTTGAATGTTTGGGCACAAAATGTATATTGTTGGGCTTTAATACCAATCTATGGTTTTTTTTTTTAATAACGTCAGCTTGCTAGATCAGACCAAAATAGTACATTCTGTCTGTTATGATGCCTGTCAATAAATTTATTCACTTTAGTTAGGCAATTTTTAAAATGCATCAGATATGCCTTTTGCTGAAATGGCACACCATACCAATACTTTTTCCTCAAACTTTGCTTTTCCAATGAATTTAACATCAACTGCAACATAATAAACTATCTCTGTATAGAAACCCTTATTACCGCTTATGAATTCACAAGAAAAAGTGAAATACGTCTCATCGTCGATGATTAACTCTGCTTCGGGTCTCATGCACTCCTTAACTTACGGCATTTGTAGGTATTGTTTGCAATTGATTTTCGATATATTTTGGTGCCACACTTCTTTTACGATATTTCACCTGAAAATCCTTTTTTGCAATACATGATTTTGACACTTCCTTTTAACCAATTTTTGTGTTTTGCGTTCTGCTTCAATTTACGTAACAGTCTCTCATTTAGTTTGCATTTTTTTGGCGTTTTAGGCAATGGTTTTGTAGAGATATTATTATCATATCGAGTAAAGATGTTATATATTGTTCTACGGGAAACACCTTCATCCAGAAAATGCCTCAAAGTTACGTTGCGGTTCGTTCTCCGCAGAATATTATACACGCATTCGTAAATTTACTTGATCTGCTACTTTCATCTTGATTCGCAACGTTATAATGATTCGAACGGATATTACAGCATCTTTCACATTAACAGTCAGTGGCACAACCACGCAGCCTACTGTTTGCGCACATACTAACTAGAATTTCATTTGTGCCAGTATAAAGTGGACATACCTTCTATGATGTAACCATGGTAACACATGGCCATAGTTTACTCTTCAAAACTGTGTTTATGTATTCGAAGAAAACGTTTTCAAATACTCCGAAAACTTTTGTTACACTTGTTAAGATACGAATTGTTCAAGCTGTTATCAATTAATGCGGTTTTGAGGAACTGCAACATTCACCTTACGACTATTATCATTTTCCAAAAGTCAAGAAACACTTAGTTGAGAGGGCGTCGATTTTTATCGAAGGACGAGGAGAGGTCAAAGAATTACCAAAACAATTTTTTTCGAAGGCATAACGTTATTAAAACTTTGGAATAAGTGTGTTAGTGTTAGTGGTTCCTACGTTGAAAAATAAATAAATACAAATTCCCCTCGCATGTGGATTACTAAATTAAAATTATATACTATAAACCAAAAATGTATAATTGAATAAATAGAAATAAAACGAAAAATTAATGCCAACTGATACCGTTTTCACTTAATCCCCATAAAAATATCATCATAATAATGTACATGGAGCTCCTCGGCATTTCTTGAGCGATGACGAATCGTGTAAAATCTCTCGCGGCAATTCTCGAGAGTGTTAACCATTTTTGCACCGAGATCAAAAGGATCCCCGCGGAGATGTTTCGTCGTCCAAATTTGTGGGCAGTAGGAAACTCCGCACAAATCCCTAAACAACGGGGGGTTAATCCGTATACGAAACTCCGCATAGGTAAAATGCCGGTATCATGTAATGATGTTCAATAGGTTATTCTTGTTAATTAAGCTGTGGACAAACCATGTGAGCGACCATCGAAAGTTTTGTGTTCTATTTTACGTAATAATAGCGAACATATACAAGTTAATGATTTAAAGTGTATTAAGGAAAACATATATAATGCAAGAAGAAAATTAATGCCAGCAAGAAATATAGAAGAAGCACAAAAAGCGTTAGAAATTTTGCAACCTGATACCAATAGAAACGAGAACTTTCTGTTAGAAAATAGCCTTTACAGCATCGTCATTTTAACTACTCAAAAACAAATTTGCGGTGTTTGTGTAAAGCTGAAATGTTCTACGTAGACGGAACGTTTAATTACTGCACCAAATATCTCACGAAACTTTTACCGTCCTTGTTTTTTAAACGGACATTACATTCCACTGGTTTTTTGTTTACTAAAAGATACGCATGAACGTACTTACAAACGCTGTTTCGAATTCCTTGTACATCATACGATAAAGAACGGGTTATAATTAAAACTAAATAGTGTAGTTACAGATTTCGAAAAACGATACATAATGTAGTAGGACGTATATGTCCTGAAACCAGAATTGTGGGATGTAGGTTTCATTTAACGCAAGCCTGGTGGCGGAAAATTCAACAGCTAGGCTTAGCTACAGATTACAGAAACAGAAGCTCAGCAATTGGACAGTGGTTGGGTTATTGTTTCGGCCTATTATTTCTAGAACCAGAAAATGGGAGTGTTTGTTATCGAAATATGTGCATTTCAACCTCAAAATGAGAAACTTAAAAAATTTTCAGAATATTTAATCGATAACTACATATCAGAAGACGCGGAGTTTCCCCTCGAGATATTGACCGAAAACAATGCAGCTATTAATCGTACGACCAATGCCTGCGAGTCGTTTCACTCCCATTTCAATAATTCTTTATATCACGCTCATCCGTCACTATTTGTATTTGTTGATACGTCATTAAAAAGTCACATTAAAATAAACAGTGTCAATGCTCCCTACAAGTATCAGAATGCTGTTTCGAAAAAAACGTGAAATGTATTAAAACAGCACATTTTGAATTACCAGAGTGGCAGTATTAGAACTCTAGAATTTGTTAAACTAGCTTCTCATTATTATTCTCACAAAATTTAATAATGTGATAACGAAGGTAGGTCAATGTAAATACCTATTTGTTTATAAATAAAGATTTTTATTTGAATAATTTACTTTTATTAAAATTAAATAAAACACTTATTTGTGGGGAGTTTCGTACACCACTTTCTAAGCAAAATTTTGGGAGAATCGTACACATTTAATCCTTTTCCTTGATTCCGTGCGGAGTTTCGAATCGGCCGAATTTCTATACCATTTGCGCGCCACTAAGGTGATTATGCTAATGATTCCATTTCCAGTTGGGGTAAAGTGAAAGTCTTGGTTAAATACTTATATAAAGAAGAATAGTGTCCATCTAGAGTGCAAAATAAAATGTAGTAACGGTATCGTTTAAATTAAGCAAAAAGTAATCTAATTTTCTATAAATAAGTACGTATAATAAAGTAAGAATGTATAATAAATTACAAATTTATTTCTTTTTTTTTCCTCTCACTAAGTATTATTTATCATAATTATTATAATCGTAAAATAACAAACTATTTAAATATGTCTACTTCTAAAACAAGGGAACACGCCTTACACGTTTTGGAATGTCTTGGAAAGGACCGCCGCGCGCAAATGGTATGTAATTTTTCCGGTTGGGGTTTATAGAATTTGAACGTCCCGCTGGGTCATCTGGCCGCCGCACGCTCATTCCCAAAACGAGAAGCCAACATTTGATAAAAACTGAATTCAGTCCATAGAAAAAGAAATAATACAAAACGGCATCTTGAGTCAAAATACTGATTCCACAAAAAAAGCGCCCTCTGATGAGGTTTAACACAACTAATATAAATAAATTTCAGGTGAATTTGAATTAGAAAATTTTTCAAACTACTTTAGCTTATAATTTCAACATTACCAGTGTTATGAAAATTTTCCAAAGATATGGCAATGTCGAAAATACAAGCAAAGCAATTTCGTTATTTTAATTAATAAGATTACTAATTAAAATATTATATTAAAAATTATTTAATTAATTAAATAAATAATTTCTATTAATTCTATAAAACACTAGAAGTTCCGGAATATGTATTTATTAAATACCAATAAATTTTCTCATATGTATTACACATATATAAATATAATAATGCAGAAACAATATAAAATAATTAATTCAAAAAAACGCAAAAAATTTAAAAAAAACAATGTAAGCGACAACTGAACAAATACAAAATTACAATAATATTCAACAAAATTAATATAACTAAAAAAAGCTGTACTTGACTGCTTGTTGATGCTTCAGCAACTAAAATAATATAACAGTTCTTTAATATTCACTTTTAATATTTATATATAATTTTATTTGTAAATGGGATTTAAGTAAAACACTTATACTAATTTCCAGTATATGTTACACTTTATTATATGTATTAATAAGTTTATTTATTTCTAAGGATTCCAGTAAATTTAACTTTAATCCTTTTTGTTGTGACTGTAAAATTTCAAAATCTGTAATTGAAACCATGATTATTTTCAAACAAATGAAGTGCATAATTGGAATCTGTTTTTTTGTCAATAAAACTTTTAAAATGTTCCTGTATTCTTTTCTCAAAGCTCCTACCAGTTTGGCCTATGTATGTTTTAGGCCACTCTTTACATGTTAGTTTGAACACTCCGGATTTATTACTTTTGCTTGTCTTGGATTTATTATTTTTTATGAATTTCCCTAAAAAAAATAATAAATCGAAGACAAGCAAAAGTAATAAATCCGGAGTATACAAACTAACATGTAAAAAATGCCCTAAAACATACATAGGCCAAACTGGTAGGAGCTTTGAGAAAAGAATACAGGAACATTTTAAAAGTTTTATTAACAAAAAGACAGATTCCAATGATGCACTTCATTTGTTGGAAAATAATCATGGTTTGAATACAGATTTTGAAATTTTACAGTCACAACAAAAAGGATTAAAGTTAAATTTACTGGAATCCTTAGAAATAAATAAACTTATTAATACATATAATAAAGTGTAATATATACTGGAAATTAGTATAAGTGTTTTACTTAAATCCCATTTGCATATTATGGATTTCCAGCAAGTATCGGCCGATTCAATTAAATATAATTTTATTACCTTCTGACAATTTATGCTTCCTTAAAATGCATTCTTTTGTAGCAATTTCTGAATTAACTGTAACAAATCACACTAACAATTTTTAGATAAGGATGTATTGTATTTTAAAAATGTCAAAAATGAACAATTTAGAGGCATTACATAATGGAAAGCAATAGTAGTACATATATTATTTTTCCTGGGCCTTATATCAAAGATAAATACAAAATATGTATCACTAATGCTTGGAATTACAATTGACTTCATTACTTTTGCTAATTCGAGTTTATATATATCATTTACAGTAATAATATAAAAATATGTCTTAAAATATAATTATAAAATTAAAATCATTACTCATTTACAAATATGTACTCACATGTATCTATTGAAGGTAAGTGTAGTGATGGTATAACATCTTTTCTTAAGTACATATTTGTAGCAATATCTGCTTTTGTAAAATGAATGTGACAAGCTTTTCTTAATATGTACACGTTCAGTGGATCCATAGATACCAGTTCATTGTTTTGGCAATCTTCAATCCATAACTTGAAACGATGCGCATCAGTAATTGGATGAGCAAAATTATGTCTCGTAGATTGTTTGTCTTCACACCCTTTAACTGAGAAAGTTTTATACCTGACCATTTTGAAAATAAAACCTAAAATACATCGAGTATTCACATCTATACTTACACCTAAAATCAAATGAACACTTCAAAATATTATAGAATCATTTAAATAGAGTGGCATAAATTAAACTTTAGACACAAACAAAAATGTAAATCATAACATAAACAAAACCACACAAAATTGAACTTGATTCAACTAGATCGATAATATCGAAATTGTATAGCAACCTTTTCATACTAAGCCGTCTATTGAAATTATATTCTACTATTTTAATGAATCAAGGCTGGTAATTTGAGAGAACACCCCATGTTTCAGTGTACCCGGCTGTGAAGGAGTTTAAACATGAATGTAGCTAATGCAGTGTCTCTGCGTGTTTGTAGAGAATCCAACGTGTTGTAATGTCAGATGATGGGATGGCAGAATCACCATGTAATATCTGATCATCTAACTAAAGGTAGGATCGCCATGTAATATCAGACGTGGGCAGGATCGCCATGTAATGTCACCTGGTCGCGGAGGTAACATTGTTGCCGAGGCAGTTCCATTTATACCGCAGGTTTACCAGTATGATAAATAACAGGCGGGACAACGATTAAATAACAACATATAATTTAATAAAGATAATAACAATGATAACAATAATAAACTACATTATAATTATGAGGCACTAGTCTTGTAGAGACTCTAACTCTCTGACTCTGAGTGAGACTCTGTCTCTGACTGACTGTCGAGACCTCTGAGTGTCTCGTTATATATTAGAGTGTGTCCCCTTAGCCTAGTGACCTGGTTACAAGATAAACACAATGTGGTGAAAGATCATAACTCACCGAGGTCGTGTTGACGAAATGGGTATTTTGTAAATACATGACCTGGTTTAGTTATCGCAGTGTATTCTTATAGCGGCGCAGTGTCACTGGTATTTTTCTATGTATACGAATCGTTACTTCTATAGGACAGGTATTTTAAAAATCGCCTTTGAACTCTCTCTAATTGAATTTGATGTAGGATGTCATATTAGCGAAACACAAAAGTTTGGAGTTGCGTATAATAAATACAAGTGTTTTTGGAGCCGATTTACTTACACCAACAGCGTTTTCAGAAAACCTAAAATAACTATCAAACAGTGATTACTCCAGGAAGCCTTTTATAGATTTGCTTAGATTCCAAAACGTTTATATTTTAATTATAAAGTATCACATGCTTTAGCCTCGAGTACCAGACAATACAGCATTTTCTTCATTACCAGATAATTTGTTGTTCGTTCACCATTCATTCACAATTTTAAGGCTGTGTTGTAGGCTCATTGCATACTATAAGGCAATAATAGTTCTGTACACTTTGAGTTCATTAGTGTGCACGAGTATAGGATATGGGAAAAGTTCAAAACTATCATTAATAAAAACTATGAATAGGACCTAAGTTGAACCCCTGAGATATTCCTGATGTTGGGACTACTGTTCGTATTAATATTCATAATTATCTTTCTACAGAATCGTCGGTACGCCCCAGCTAGAGAGGGATACGTTCACAAAACAACAATTTCGCTACACCTCAGAAGTTCTTAAGACAGAGTATGGAAGAACATACAAGGCGGCCCATTGAGGAACGTTGAAACAACTGTTACTGTCTTAATAACAAGTGCAGAACTAAGCAAAGCTGGGGTGCACCGATGATTCTGTAGAAAGATGAAACACGTATCTACGTCTCTGGTGAGAGATACCTTCACAAATATATATATATATATATATATATATATATATATGAAGCGTTGTTCTTCGGGATATTTCGCCGCGTTCGGATGATTTTGGTTTTTTTGGTCAAAAAAAGAATATCTAAACGCACAGCATTTCTCCCTTACGTGAAAGGTACGACTGAGAAAATAGGCAGAATACTACACCGACACGAGATATACACAATTTACATCATAGACAGGAAAACAATAAACATTTTACCTAGTACAAAGGACAAAATAGAACTGGAAAACCAATGTGTCTACGAAATACCGTGCTATGAATGCGACCAAACATACATCGGGCATACAAACAGAAAAACCAGCGTGCGGAGGGAAGAGCACAGAAATTCAGTAACTAAAAAAGAAACAATATAATCCCTAGCTAAACATTTACATAATTATAAGAGAGGCTATAGAAATTGAGAAACGACAAAATTATATGAACGAACATGACGACGGACAGCGGTTGCCTGACACATGGAAGTCCGCCTTGTTCAATAGACAGATTAATTAATGATAATAACTTATGACAGACAAGTGACACCAACACGAACCGAACACAAACCGATCGAGCTATAACCGCAAGCGACAGAACAACTGATGGACTAATCACAAGGAGCCAGCCACGCGTCCCCACTATTACCGAACCATATATTACGAGCGGCACAGGAAATCGAAGCATTCTTGAAGTTACAATGAGAAGATCCTCAAGAAAAAGGTGAAAGTGATGTCACCGAAAAATCAGGAAGAAAGTTGTCCTTCTCAGGACAAAATCATCCAAACGCGGCGAAATATCTCGAAGAACAACGCTTCAACAAACGACCGCGAAAACATTCGACGATATATATATATATATAGATATATAATCTAAAACCTTGTTTTCCCCAAGGCGTAAAGTTGTTACATAGAGTATACAAATTTTTCCCATTCTTTCTTATTCTTTGATGAAATTCGAGCATCAGTCCATGTTCTTCCTATTTTCTTCAGAATTTCTGCTACTTCATCATTCCAAGTTTTCTTAGTTTTTTCCTCGTCTGTGCTGAACTCTGCCATCTGCCGTCCCATCATTATCATTTATTAGGTTTAGATGCCCAAACCATTTTAATTGACTTCTTTCGATAACATTAATGTTGGTTCTACTCGACTTCTTCTCTTACTGTGTCGTTCCTTTGCCTATCTACTCTCGTTATTCCTTTCATTATATTACTGGTCTGAGGTAATACACAGGTGTGTTTACAAGATTTATTAAAATCAAACAAACACCTTCAAAGTTATATTTTTAGATATTTAGATATGTGTACATTTTAATTTGACATAAAGATTTACATGCCATATTTCATTTTGAAAGAAAAATATAATTGATAATATTTATTACGTTAAAAATTCATGTATATTTTGCAAGTTGTGAACAATAAATGTTTTAAATTTGATATCTTATCATATTATTTCTCTCCTTTTCACATTGGATGCTAGGCCTAGTTGCAAAGAACCCCTTTTGAAAACAAAACACTGAGAATATTTTATAAGAGTCTAAACAATAAATATGTGTGTGTGACGATTCATGTTTGATAATTGGAGCCCATTTTAGAAATCAAAGTACACAGCAATGTGAAACATCCAAAAATTTCCATGTCGCAAAATGTATGTTTAAGAGTGTAATTTGTTTTGCGTAGTGTTGTTTTATTTGATTTGATATTGAAACTGCATTTTATGTCGTTTAGGATATTTAATAATAGATTTACGCACATTCCCCGTCTAACACCTACGGCCTCTGTTTGAACGAAGAGTGTAATTTGTTTTGCGTAGTGTTGTTTTATTTGATTTGATATTGAAACTGCATTTTATGTCGTTTAGGATATTTAATAATAGATTTACGCACATTCCCCGTCTAACACCTACGGCCTCTGTTTGAACGATATCTGGTGTTGTCTTAAATTTAGTTTTCCATGACTGCATTATTACCGAAAGAAAGTTTTAGATGTTTCTGTGTATTTTATGTACGAGGACTACTCAGGAATTAGATTATTAAAAAAGAAACAAAATATAGGAAAAAAATTAGGTTATACTAATTCGAAAGCGACACTTAAATACTACTTTTCAGCATAGTTTCCATACAAATTTAGACAATTATAGCGGCGAACAAGCATTGAAATTCCATCTTTATAAAATTCTGCCGCATGACTAACCAGTTAGTCATGGCCTCCCGCAGTTTTACGTCGTCGTCAAAGCGCTGTGTTTTGCGAGCCAGGTCTTCATCGTTGGAAACAGGTGGTAGTGCTGGGTGCAAAATCCGGACTGTACGGCGGATGAAGAAACACTTACCACCTGAAAGCAACCAGGACATCTCGAGTGCGATCTGTCGTGTGTGGGCCAGGCGTTATCGTGCAAAAAACAAAATTCTTGAGCTCAATTTTCCTCTACACTTGTGAATTGCTCTTCTTAATTTTTCCAAAGTTTGACAATACTTTGCAGAGTTTATCGTCGTGCCTCGTTCAAAAAAATCGATAAGGAGCACACTTTACTGTACCAAAACACAGTCGCCATAATCTTGCTCGCAGACAACGTTCGTAGCATTTTTTTGTTGTTTTTCAGGGAGAATTTGTGTGGCTCCTCTCCATAGATTGCAATTTGGTCGCGCAGTTCACATGTTTCATCCAAGTCTCGTTGCCAGTTACGATTCGATCAAGTAATAAGTCACCATATTTTTCGTAGGATTCCAGAAATGTCAATGTTGCAGCCATACGCTGATTTTTTGTGGTTTTCTGTGAAGATGCTTGCACAAAATTTGTAAAAGCCTAGCTTATGTGCAACGATATCATGCAATAAACATCGTGAAATTTTGGAAAACTAAGCGAGAGTGTCGTTATTGTGAATCGGGGGTTTTCGTGAATCTTCTCATCGACTTTTGTGATCAGTTCTCAGTCAAAATGCTTGGTCGTCCACTTCGCTCTTCATCATGAACATTACTTCGGCCGTTTTTAAACCTAATGCACCATTGGCACACTCCACCTTTTGTGATTACATTGTTTGCGTACACTTCACACAATTGCTGATAAATTTCAATAGGTTTCGTCAAACAAAACAAAAAAATTATTACTGATTGCAAATTACAACGGAATTTTCAATTGCTGCGCACATTTCAAGCTTTCATTGTGAAATAACGGGAAACGACACGAACTTCGCGCTACCACGACTGGATACCGGCTGAATGGAAGAATGCTCAGACACCAAGATGGCCACGCTAGCCCCACCTGTTGCTGCTACAGACGAACAGGTACTCTAATTCCTAGATAACCCTCGCATTTGCATTACTGTCGTAACTATGAGGGGGAAACAGTGTCCAAAGGCCTTTTTAATCTATTATTATTACTAGAGAACGGACACGCTTACCACATGACGCAAAGCCCAGTGCAGTACTGGCGAAAGGCTATATTTCTAAAATATTTAATTTTATTTATATAATTGGAAAACGAACGGGTGGTGATCTATAAAATTACGAAATACATATGTATTTGTTGAAAAGTTGTATTTTTAAAGTTTTTAATTTTATTTCCATAATTGGAACATTTTTATTTGTTCATTTTGTCGTTCAAGTTGAGTAAAGGAGTATTAATATTGACTAGCAATAGTTTCTCAAGGTTTTCTTGTGTCAATTTTGTTCTCTTTGAATTAAGTACATCCTTATAAATAGAAAACGTCCTTTCTACATCGCAACTGGTTATAGGTGCAGACTGGAAATATTCTTTTATTTCTTCATATTTAGCCGTTAGATTTTGTGGAATTGTCTCCATCCATAATTGCCGCAATGTAATTAAATCTGGATTTCTATTAAGAATTGCTTCAAACTTTTGCCGAAGGCCACATCCGAAGTCACTTGGAATACTTTTCAAATTATTAACAGCCACATCTAATGTGGTTAATCCGTCATTTAATTTGAGATTTAGATTTTCAAAATAAGTGATTAGTTTTGGCAATTTTCCAAAGTGTTCGTGAAGAAAGTACAACTTATTATTTAAATTTGGGATTTGTGTGAGCTCCTTGCACTCACCAATACTTCTAGCATCCTCCTTTAGCAGTGTTACGAAATGTTTTAGACTATCGAAATTCTCAGCATAATAACTAGTAGCTTCCGGCCATGTTCCCCATCTAGTTATTACTGGAGTGGGAGGCAGTGACAGAGATGGAAATTTTTCCCTGAAAAGAGCTACTCTCAATGGCGCTTTTCTGAAAACTTTTTTAAAAGCTGATACAAGTCTATCAACTTCCGGAAAAGTGTCTCTGATATATTCACAGATTCTGTGGAGAGCATGTGCTACACAAGTAATATGCAGCATATTAGGATATGTTTTCTTCAATAGTCTGCCTGTTTTTAACATATACGCAGCACTATCACTGACAAATAAAAGTATTTTTTCTTTGTACGTGGCGTCCGAATGAAGCATTTTTTGCATATTCTCCTTAATGGTTTCAGCAACTGTTTCCGCATCAACTCTATTTATAACACTTGTTGCTATTACATATGAGTTATAGGGAATAGTTGGATGTAGTACACCAGCTACAACATTTACCACACAGCGTCCTAACATATCCACCGTTTCGTCGGCGCTTATCCAAATGTATTGATTTAAAAGACGGCTTCTAATGCGTTCTACTGTTCTCGTATAGCACCTAGAAACATAATATTTGCGTAAAGTTGATTCATCAGGAACATTCCGACCATTATATTTTTTCAGAAATGTCTTCAAAATTGGATTGTTCAATTTAAATAATGGAATATTAGCTGCCATAAAAGTTTCACAGAGTTCTTCGTTAAAATTGTCAGATTCCAACGGGTTCAATATTTTTTCGTGCTTTAACGATCCTACGTGACGTTTTACGGTTGATTTATTGGAATTTTTCAATAACTATTTCTCTTACGAAATACGATTAACTTATTTATTTTATTTACGTACACGACACCACTGAAAACTATATTCTGAACACTATATTCTCCGAATACAATAGCTGGCTTGTCCATTGTTATCGCTTGAGACCAGGTGGCCGAGTAAGTCAAACAAATACTTCATTGAATTACGCCGGGATGTACTGAGCGACGTTATACACAATTCCAATTGCCGATTGCGTTTTATGGAAATTGCATCCGTTCTCTAATTATTACCATTATTTATACTACGCATTTCAAAAAGAATTGCATCTAGTTGTCCATGAATTTCTCCTATAAATTATGAATTTCTGCATTCTTGAAATGCGGATGTAGATTAATTGGTACGAAGGTTATCTACCTGTCACTGTCAAAACTTACCATCGAGAGATATGGTGATAAATTTATAACAAATACAATTAGATTATTAATTTATTTAATAAGAAAACTTTAAAGATGGGATATTAATCAAATAACCAAGGTCAATAACTAATTGTAGAAATGTTTATTATTATAATAATTATAGCAGGTGTTCAAAATGGTCACCATTCTGTTGAATGCATAATGCAATACGACGTTTCATGTTGTCAAAAATATTCTGTAATATATTTGGTGTTACTTTATTACATTTAATTGTAATTGTATTCATTAAGTCATTTAAGTTATTCATTCTTGTCTTATATACTTCATTTTTTAGCAATCCGAAAATAGAAAATTCTAACGAAGTCGCGGTGGCCAACTCTGCTTGTAACTCGATGAGGGAAGTAATCTTCTAAAAGCGCTATGTTAAATACTTCATATCCATGGTCTGTATTTTACTTTTCAAAGTTTTATTCACCCAGCTTTCACTGTCATAGGTTAAAATTGGCCTAAATACAATTTTGTACACAGCCATTTTTGTATGTCTACTTATTTCTTTCTCTCTGATATAAGTTTTATTAAGGTTATGATACTATACGTGCACCATTAGATATTCTTTCATTAACGTCGCTTTCCATATCTCCATCTTTTTCTATTAACACTCCTAAGAACTTAAAGACATCAACTTGTTCAATTTGCCTACGTCTCTGGAGAGAGATACCTTTACAAATATATGGACTTGTTTTGTATTCTTCGCCCCCGATTTTTAATGTTTTATATTTTTAAAAATATTTCAAATTTATTATATTCGTGAATAACATAAATCATCTGGTAAATTTTAAAAACTATTTCTATACGTAAGTAGATACGACGTGTATTTCCCGCGCTAAAGTGAACATAATAAAAGGATGGAATTTTATATAAATTATTTTTAGGTTCGTTATTAATAAGACATACCAAGAATAGCTCAGCTTTAACAATCTCGAATATAATTACTAAAATAATAAAATAATATAAATTGAAATAATAAAGATTGAAAGAACAGTAATCATTTATGATTTATTTATGACTTCATATTAGCTTATAAAGAACACCAATTAAAACTTTATCTGAAATATAAACACCATATCACCTTCACTAACTCAATAGATTTACATCACACATTGAAAAGCGAAGGGTAAATGTATCAGAACGTTCTAAGAATTAACTCATTAAAACATTATTGAAGTCTTCTTAATGAACCGTTTTAAATCACACCATGCACAATGATATGAGACATGATTGATATGTTGATAGAACAATTTTCGGAGAATTTTAGCTATTAAGTCGTTATTGTTGGTGTTGCTTTCTAATTAACTATATTTAATTTCATTGTGGTGCTCAAATTTGTTATCGTCTGTGAAGATTTTAATGCAATCTTTTGTCGAAGCCACTTAAGATATTGATGCATGTGGTTAGATAAACAGAAAGGCATATAATAAATCAATTTCTCGCTTCGATTAAATAAAATATGCAATCACAATGTGAAATAAATTGACATTGATCTAAAATTATTCAAAATATAAACGCAAATGTTCAAAATTAACGAACCACTCGAATAAGTCGATATAATTATTGCAAAATTGTTTGGCGAATTATTTTTTAACATCATCAAAAAACAATTGAACTGGGAATAATTAAATATTTTTTTTTAGTGGAAACTTATGGAAAAAAATATAAATTACATGGAAATTACAAATTCAGAAACAAAACGATATTATTGGAAATCTTAAAAAATACTGAAAATTTAAAAAATGGAACGGAAGAATAAAAGTTAATGACACGTGACACCTCCACTGGTTCTGATACCTGCTTGTATACGCTGTGGTAAGCTCACAAATTTTGGATTACTTCCTGGAGAATATTATCCCACGCGGAAAGAACGGCTTCTTCTAATTTCTGAGGTATAATAGAAGCTGGTAAATGTCGTCTTACTCATCCTTTTAGAGTAAGTCATACGTGCTCTATTGGATTTAAATCTGGACTTTGTGGTTGCCAGTCCATAACTTGAATATTGACCTCTTGTAAGTAATCCAAAACTTGTCTAGCGATGTAGGGCATCGCGTTATCCTGAATTAATTGGAAATTTAAATTGTTCCCTATAAATGGTGCAAAAGGCATTACATTGTCCTGAATAATGTTCAGTATTCAGCATTCAATGACCTTTGATGAATAGGGATTAATTCTGAGCAGGCGTTAAAGAAAATATCTCTACAGAGTTTGATCCACCTCCAAAGGGCTCCCTTTGAGAGATTGTGCAGTTATGATATCTTGCTCCAGTTTTTCGCCATACTCCTTCGCGGCCATCTGGTGATTTTAAACTTACTCTAGTCTCGTCTGAAAACAAAACTCGCTTCCAATCTGCAACTGTTCAATCTGCATGATTTCTGGCAAATCTCAAATGTTGTATTCTGTGTGCTGCGGTAAGTAATGGCCCAACTTCAGGCCTTCTACTAATCAATCTTACCTCCCTCAACCATCTTTTTGCAGTTAAATCAGAAACTCTGAACTTGGGGCTCCTCACAACTTTCCAGCGACAGGCTCTGTTGGGAATCACGGGAGCTATGAACAGCACGGGAACCGCCTCCATGAAGGCCATCGTGGGTCGCCCTCCGCTGGAACTATTTGTAAAGGCGGAGGTAATGGCTGCGATACTGAGGCTGAAGGCCAATGACGTATGGTGTCCTAATAAGGTTGTAGGGAGCCATACAGATATCACAGGAACTATACTGGAAGAGCCGATATTTCAAATGCCGACGGACAGTATGGAACCTGAAATTATGTTTTCAGATAAGCTGAACATATTTATACCGACCAGGGAACAGGCAAAAGGTAGATCGATCGTTTGTGGTGCCGGCACCTGGTACACTGATGGATCACAATCTAGTCAGGGGGCAGGTGCAGGCATATGTGGATTGTGCCCTAGAAGGAATATATCGATATGTCTGTGGAAACATACTGCGGTTTTCCAGGCCGAATTGTTTGCAGTCGCAGCCTGCGCCGAGGAAATTCAGGAAGCCGGCTGCGCAAACAAAATAATTAACATAATGACTGATAGTCAGTCGGCTATTAAAGCCATTATGAACTCATCTACCAGGTCTAAGCTGGTGAAATATTGTAAACAGGTCCTCAATAAACTGGGTGCCAGGACATGAGGGAATTAAAGGCAATGAGAGCCGACAAGCTGGCCAAAGAAGGCTTCATAGGACCAGAACCTGTTTGTGGAATCACTAAGGATTCCGCTAAAAGGGAGATCTGGTTATGGCTAGAAAAAGAAGATAAAAACAAATGGACGTTAACGGAAGGTCAACTCCATACCAAAACACTACTAAGGGAGCTGGAGGGAAAGTTTTCAGCCAACCTAATTCGTAGTGACAGAAAGAAATTAACATAATTACCGGCTTAATAACAGGACATTGTCCTTTAAGCATTTGTACAGCATGGGTTTGGTTAGCGAGCCCTGGTGTAGAATATGTGAAAAACATGAGGAAACTAGCCTTCATGTAATATGGACGTGTGAGGAACTGAAGGAGCTCAGACAGAAAAATATTTCGGGAGAGATCTATTGGATCCTTCGAGTGTACTCAAACTTCCCCTGAGGACGATAGTGGCTTTTATCGAGGATACAAGACTAACAGAGTGGAATTGAGGGATCTATATTGGGCATAGCACAAAGGGCAATGTGCTCAAGTACCTGGACGTGCTGGCGGCCAACCCAAAACAGAAGAAGAAGAGAAGAAGATGTGGCCGGTTAATGATTTTAAATTTAAATTTTATTAGCTTGAATTCTATACACGCAAAAGAATGAACAAACTCATAATTAAACGATTTGAGAAAATTTACTTTGGGCTTTTTCATTAAAATGTTAAAATTAATTTACAGTGAGATAAAGCTACTAGATTATGTTTAGATAAAATCAAAAATTTTTAGAACATACAAAAATTATAGAAAATATGTCAGAAACCTCGAGTGGTGCGTTGCTTTTGAAGATGAGTTTCTTCATACACTCGATAAATTTGTAACAGAATGTTAATTCGGCAATTTTAATTGCCTAAAATTGGTACTACATTTTGTTTAACAAATATCAGGAATTATTCAATAAAACAAAATATTCGTTTAGTCATTTAAAGATATTTTGTCTCATCGTTTGGTGGATAGACATATCCACCAAACGAGTGAGTAATGGGGGATAGAAACGAGTTTTAACCTGCCAACGGTAACTCCATCCTAGCATCGAAAGTTTTATTTTCTTGTGCACCGGCCTTGAGTTTCAGTGTCATGTATCATGATTTCGATTCCTGAGATGCATACTAGTAGGGATCCTTGATAGGATTTTTAAAGCCGGAAGGTTCAGTGTCCCTCGAAATTTACAGACGTTGCAAAGCAACAATTATGGCAACGATTGTATGGAAAGTATTTGACGAAAACAATCAAGTCTACCAGTATCAACGATGCATGAGAAGAATCAGAGAACTGAATTCACCATAGTATATTTCCGTTCTTTAATGTTTTAGTAATAAATTGTCAGCATATCGCCTACGCAACAGTAAGAAGTGTTAAAGAGTGCGAGAAAAAGATTTATGCTTTTCGAATAATAAAACTTCAAATGTTTTTAAACGAAAGAATTTAGAAATTAAAGACAGGGGAAATTACTAATTTAGAATTTGCGAAGAAGCTGGAAGCTATTTTAAAATGTAAAAACCTATAAGGATGTGTAATATTTTAATGTGAATAAATATAATAATACGAGAAGTTTTCATAATTACCCTCCTTAAAGATAATCGCTAGAGAAACCCAAATATGCAAGTGGAAAACCCAAAAATAAACCCAACGATTTATTATTTACCTAGTTATGTAAATATGGGTACAATAAAACTCCTGTTAACGTTTTAAAGGGACCTATTTTGAAGTGACTCGGAATTTAAGACTAGGAATGCCCATACTCTTGTAATTCATAATTTTTTTTTTCTTGAGAACTGTAAACATAATAAAATAAATCACTACATAATGGAAGATTTATAAAATTGTTTATCTTCAAATCTTGAAATGCCTGTCAAAGTTCTACGTCATTCTTTCAATTATGCACAATATGCTATTTATTAAAGATATACATATACAAATATTTCAAAAAATGCATATATGCGAATTATGCTCTTTTTGCATATCTGAGTTAAATTAATAATCACTCTTAGAATTAAAACGGACAATACGCCGCGCCGTGCTCTATTCGAACATTGGTCTGAACGCTATTCCGATATGTTATTATAGGTCGAAAATTTTTGGGGTTTTGTGTCAACAAATAGCCCATTCTCAAAATACTTAGTCGCTTTCCAGTATGCTATTGTTTCTGCTGATATATGTACAATAAATTCGAGGTATTGGGTTTTTATAATTGACTGAGAGCTTATTGGTATTAAACAAGATCTCTGCATTTTTCTTATTTTCGTGGTGGTAATATCTGCGTAAAAGCAAAAGTTGCTAGTTCATAGTGCTTCAGGCAAATCGTTTATGTAGATTATAAACTTCTTGCTTTACTGTTTCGATATTAGAAATTCGATAAGTTGCTTTCTGTTAATTAAATACGATTTCAAGACGTAGCCTATTGCCTCTTGTCCCATAATATTCAATTTTGTTCTCAAATATATTTCTATAATTTTTTCGACTGTATCGTGAGTGATGTGCACCCGTATGTACAGTTTTTATACCAGTCACGCAAAAGAACAGATGGTCACACAGACGCAGCTGTACGTGCAAAGAAAAAGTTAAGCTTTTAATATGACAAGATCAACGCAATAAGAAATTTTACTTTAAAATATTATGTACCAAAATGAATAGAAATTTTGAATAAATTCAAATACAGTAAACAGATTAATACATATTACTTTAAAATTATAAAACACCAAAACTGAAAAATGAATTTCATCCAATCGTAATTAGATTTCACATATCTTACAAAAATATATTACTCTACATGATTCCTCCAAATATGAATGACTAATTAAATTCGAAACGTTAATTAAATTTTAGATCAAATGTTAAATTTATTATTAAAACAAAAGACAGGTAATTATGAGTAATTAATCTTCAAAAAGTTAAATTAATTCTAGAAATGACAAATATTCTAGCTTCTAGGAAATGCGAGTTAGATCGGTTTATTCGCCACGTACATAGGAAATTGCCTACAATCGGTATCCACAACTTAATCGGACGGAAACGGAAGTTACACGGTCATTGCATGCAAATTTTACGTTTTTTTCTCCATTAACAGACACTGGAGAATCAAAATCGTTCGTAGTTGCAGACTAAGGTGTCGGGTGTCTGGAATTTTTGTCTTGGCAGATGAGTTTTAATTATTCTGGAGAAACGTATAATAAATGCAGCAAGAAAATATTGACAGAAAAGAAATGTTTTCCCTTTAAGCTTCTAAACTCCAAATTCGGCAATTCTATATAATATTTCAAGTGCTACTAAAGGATCCGCATAAGCGATTAACACTCAAAGTCGTAGTTTTCGTGAATTTTAAACTTCTCCTGAATCGAAGATACACACATAGCCACAACCACAACCTGGCTTCGTTAACGGCCCTCGAACAAATTCCCTACACACCCGGATGCCATCGGAAACGGTAGAGCGGCGGAATAATAATAATAATATTTATTTATTTGCCCAACAGGTAATCCCAATTACAGAGCAATAAGTACACAAATTAGATGTATTAATACACATACTATGTTAAATTATTACATAACTAAAATAATTTTGATATATAACAAATAAGTAATACCGATAATTATGATGTCAAGGTTCACATATCCTTAGTGTCCACCTCTCCAATGAATACGTCACTATAATATGCTTCAGCATTCCTCATCATGTGGAATATCGGTGATCTCATCAGTAGATTCGTCCTTGGAGTCGACAGCAAGAAAGTAACAGGGTTACGGGTACTAACACTAGGCACATTGAATCTGACCCTAGACAACAGCGCGGCACAATCAATTTTATTGTGGAGAAGATTATGAAGAAACCTTGCGCTGTAGTTAACTCGACGAACAGTCAAAGACTGAACCCCATAGAGTAGAAGCAGTTCTTCATAGGAAGTGTTCCAGTCAGGATATACACGATTAGATTTGAAGAAGAGGTATTTTACAAATCGGCGCTGTATATGTTCAACTGGAAACTGTTGCGAGATCTAGAAGGGATACCAAACAATGGACGCATACTCGAGTTTCGGAACTATAAGAGTGAAATACAAAGATTTTAGCAAGGAGATGCTGCTGAAGCACCCCGAGGCTCTAATGAGGAAGCCCAATGCTCTCGAAGACGAGTGGCAGATGCCCACAATGTGATCATTAAAAGATAGCTCCGGATCAAACGTCACTCCAAGGTCCCTTACCGAGTTTGTGTTATTCAACTGCTGATTATTTATAAAATAACGTGATAAGACTGGTGCGTTCTTCCTGGAGAATGACATCACCACACACTTGTCGATATTCAAAGACAATTCATTCCTCTGAGACCACTCCACAAGAATGTTAACATCATGCTTCAAGCCAATAGCATCACCTGGTTTGGCGATATCAGAAAATAGTTTGATGTCGTCTGCGTAAGCTAGCGCCTGATGAATAAGATAAGATAAGAAATATAATAAGATAAGAATGTAATAAACAATCGATTTATATGCGTATTGTGAGACGTTGAGGAAACTTCGGCGTACCGTACAAAACAAGCAGTGTGGCCTACTGTCTTCCGGTGTGATGTTGCTTCGTGACAATGCAAAGCCACGTATTTCTGTACAAACACAAGGTCTTTTGAATGAAAACAATTGTAACAACCACCTTACATTTCAGACCTTGCATCCAGTGATTTTCAATTACTTTGGTACCTGAAAAAGTTTCTTGGTGATCAACGGTTCCGACAACAAAGAAATGAAAACTGCAGTCAAGATTTGGGATTCCTCACAGGCGGTAGATTTATTTGACATCGGAATTCAAAAACTTGTTAACCGATATGACGAATAGCGGTCAACAACAAATGGAAATTATGTAGAAGAGTAGATCAAAGTATGTACAATGTGGAAATAGATATATTTTAATGATATTTACAGTTTTTTCTTCTTATTCAAAACCTTCAAAACCTTATTTTAAAAAAATATTAATATTTAAAGTTATTTTTGGCGAATAACTTTTTGTTTAACTCCATTCACTGCCCATACTAGCAGACGTCATAAAAAATCAAATTACGGTGCATTACTAAAACATCCTTGAAATAAATTCAACCAATTTTAAATGAAATACAAATTCTACATTAACCTAATAGCATAGATTGCAATGCAATTTAAAAAAAAAACGTTTCGCAATAATTTTAAACGTAGAAATTCGTGTCGAGCATACGGTTTAGATTCTACATGTGTACGTGTATATAAAAAAATAATAATGAGCATTTAAATTTATTAGTGTGATAGTTTTGCAATGGAAAATTAATGATTTATGTGTTAGGTATGGGCGATTCCTTATTAAGAAAATTAAAATTACCGCATAACAAGCCGTAAATATTGTTCCCTCCATCGTTATCTGACACTCATCAATTGAATTGTATTTTCATTAGTCTTAGATGTAGCGGTAATTGTACAAGAGACGGTGTGGTATGTAGTAACAGGTGTCTCTATATTAGTTCTTCGTATTACGTTTACTTTAAAGGCAAGTTGAAATTTATAACTTCATTTTTATAACATTAATGCGTTTAAGTACCATTGACTTTGGCATAAATTAAAAATATGAAGGCTTAATGCCATAAGATTCGCTTTAATGTGATTTTATAAAGAAAATAAATTTGGATTTAAAAAATATCTGCAGATTCGACTAACATTATGGTTAATAGTATCTATGGAGCATATAATGCAGTGTATTGCGTTCTCTATTGTACATTATCTATGTAAATGATATTCCGGTTGATAATATGATAATGTACGCTGATGATATTTCGCGTTTAGTCTCTACAAAGAATTCCCGAAATATAAAAATGCGCCTATTAGTTTAAATAATTTTCATAATAATCTTATATTAAATAGCAATACAGCCGTATTTTTTAATTAAAAGCAAATTCTAGTATGCGGGAGCGAATCTGAAGACGTCATTTCATAACCATACTGAGGAGATCGTAAGATCGAAACACATGTGCCTATATGTTAAAGTAACCATTGTCTATATTCACATATACAGGCTGTCCTCGAAATGAAGGGACAACGTATGATAAATGGAAAGATGTAATTATATAGAATACAAGCATAAAAAATCTAAATATTTGTCACACGATTTAAATTAAAATTCCAGGAATTGTTTACATATAAAGAAGTTCCACAGATGTTATACATATTAGTATTTTCTACATAAAAGTTTTTTATAAGATTTATAAGAGAAAAACAATATTTTATGTGAGAAAAATAATCCCAAATACGGAATAAAAATAATTACTTCAAAATGCATTTTAAGAGAGAGAAACATTTCTTATTTAATATTTAAAATCAACGTGTCAAACAGTAGAACAACTCATGGCAAAAAAACATCTAAAAAAATCGTAAATAAAATCCATTAGCGAAAACAGTTCTTTGAATTTGTTCGAATGTATTCTAATGCTAGGGCATTGACCTGATTTAAGTACATGCGTACGCGAATGGCTATTGGCGTTCGCCGTTCGCGTGGACTGCCGTTCGGTTGCTAAGCCATTTCCACTCCGACATGATTTGACATGATAAGAGATGCATAATCCACGTTGCTTGATCGTATGGTTCCCATGACAACCGTTAATTCGCATTCAATTTCCAATGAAATATAAGTAAATATTAACATATTTTCTCGGTTATTTCTTATTTGAAGTTTTATATTTGCAATATTTTAAATTACCCATTTTAGTATTTAGAATTACGATGCCTGAATATTCATTTTATGCATTTAGTCAACTACATTTACAATTAGATATTATCATATTAAATTTAAAATCATAGGATAATAATTTAGTAATCTGTCAGAAAATATCACTATTAATTGTTACGTTACTTAGCAACAGTACCTATCAAAAGCATTTGTCGAAATGCCATGAAATTTAATACTATTATATGTTTGAAATTTAGTGATTTAGTAGTTTATATAACGAGCGATCATTAAAATTTTCACTCCTAGCTGGCCGTGTATATAAAAATTCTGTCGTAGCTTTAGTCATTAAGACATCTGTCAGTGTCAAATATATATTTTAAAGTTTCATCAAAAGAAAAAGTAATGACCTTTAATGATATGCATAAAGCGTTTATGGTAGAATGTTACATCCTGACATCTCAAAAAATTGATGGTATTTGGCGGCATTCAATAGAAAATTGCCATGCGGAGTTTGAAGACAAATATCAAAATACTGTTCAAAGCTATAAAACTTTCCGTGATACGCTAAGGCATTGTGTAAATCTTTTTCGTCAAACAGGCAGTATTTTAAGGAAAAAAGGAAGCGGTCCTCCTCTCAAGAGAAGTCGCGGCGTAATTGAAAATGTCAGACAAATTATTAACGAATCTCCTCAAACATCTATTCGCAGAGTTTCGCAACAAGTTGGGCTTTCGTGTGGAACATGTCAAAAAATTTTAAAAAAGGGCTTGCACATGTATCCATACAAATTAACTTCTATACAAAATCTATTACCTACGGATTATGAAAAAAGAACACAATTTTGCCAATGGTTTATTCAAACAATGACAGACAATATTTTAAATCATACTTTTTTCACCTATGAAGCTTGGTTTTATTTGAAAGGTTATGTTAATTCACAAAATATGCGTATGTGGTCCAGTGAAAATCCTCATTACTACAGAGAAGTTCCTCTACATCCAGAAAAAATAGGCGTATGGGTAGGTATGAGTCGTCACCGATTAATAGGACCAATATTCTTTGAGGGCACGATAACATCGGAGAAATATCGTAACGAAATTCTCAGTGTTTTTACTAATCAATTGACTAATGATGAACTCCAGGTCGGATATTTTCAACAGGATGGGGCTACATCTCACGTTACACTTGAAAATATTCAGTTTTGCAACAATTTTATGGCTATAGGATAATAAGTAGAAAAACAGCGATTCCATATCCACCACGATCGTGTGATTTAACAGACATGGATTTTTTTGTGTGGCCATATATAAAGAATATTATTTATGAAACACCAATTAATAATCTACAAGAGTTAAGACATAAAATCATTGAAAAATGTGAACACATCAATAACTCACCGCAAATACTGATCAATGTTTTCAATGCTCTACGAAATAGAGTGTGATTATGCTTGGTGGAGAATGGTCATCATTTTACACATTTTTTATAATATTCTATTACCTTGTATAAAAATTATAAATATATTTAATATAAAAGTCAGCATTTCAAATTATTTTTTAACAATCATGACGTTTGAAATTATAATGACAGATCTCCTCTAATAACTTAAGTTAGGACATACTTTTTGTGTACATGGCTTACTTGAGCGAAAATTTTAATGACCACTCGTTATAATTAATTAAAGTTTTACATTATTGTCACAATCAAGTTTGATTTATTATTTTGGTTCATTAATGTATTCAATTATGGCAATAGGTAAAGAGTTTTTTTTGGTTGTATTGTGATGAGTTAGCAATATAATTTTAAAACTTTTCAGATTAATTTATTAATATAGTATAAAGTATCAACATGAATGAATAATATACTTACATTGGTGTATAAGTTTCTGAAATGGGGTCTGTGGTTTATTTCGTTCCTGTAACTTTGTTATTATATTCTCTCGCCAATTAAAATCTTCTATAGTTATTTTATGTTTGGATGCTAAATATGATTCTAGTGCTCAATCATTTTATTTTTGTTTGCAAATAGGTAAAATACGATTAATTAAAAATGTGTAGATAGTCGAGTAGTATTGCCTGCAAATATAATACGATTTTGTATTACCTTGTAATTGTGACAGTTGTCTAAGTTTAATTTTTTGACTTCTGTCATTTTCCTAAACTTGACAATTTATGTTAGTGTTGGGTACCCGTTAAAAGTGAAATAGTACCATTTTGCGTAAAAAAAATTTTATACAATGAAATTATATTTATTTATTTTTTTTAATTAAGGGCACACAAAGTGTTATTATATTGGTGTTTTCGACATATTTTATCATTAATTAGCTATACTGTGTACGTATCGTGCGGACAAAGTTTTCATGCCTGGTTGCCATGGCAACTTAGCGTTTATTAAGATTACTAAATCCAAAATATTGTGAGTCAATTCTGACGCGAACCTCAAAATTTAAAAAAATTCCTACAGATTGTATTTTATGTGACACCTATGAACTCCAAATATTCAGAATGTGTATAAATAATAAATACCTCTATTGAAGTTACACATACACATACGCTACAGCGTATGTATATATACGTAACAGCTGTCGATGTTATAAAAACTATAACATTGTTGAATGCTAAGGTCAATAACATCAATCAAAATCACCTGTTTATACATTCAAGTGAATTATTAACCCTACGTTGGTCGTATGGGCTATATGTGTAGCTCATATCTGTATAAAGTTGTGGTATACTGCCATCACTGCGACTGTGTTTGCGCTATTCCAAGTATTCCTCAATAACATGACAATGTTTTATCCAGTGTACGAGTATTGCTCAGTGTGCGTTAGTTAGTGAGCTAAGAGATTGTAAGTTCGTTTGGTCTACAACTGTAGCCCACGCAACTAATCGCGTCAGTGTTCATCATTTAGTTATATGTCAAAACTACATCGTTTTTGCGATAATTTGATAAGTTTTTCAAACGTAAATTTATTTCCGTAAAAAATTAAATATTTGCTTATTTATACAGAATGCAGTAACAATAGTAACAAATTTCAAAATTTCGGAAGCAAAAAAAAGGCGCACAGAAACGTCGAATGATCCACAAGTGTGGCTGAAATGAGCTAAGTGGAGAAGAAGAATACGAGGATGAGAGTGAAGACGATGAAGAGTCCGAGAATCAAGATATATGTGATAATGATTCAGAGTCCTTTCAGGAGTTTTCAGAGGCTGAAAAACTTTTATCTGATGAAGAACAACAACATATATACCAAAATGGTAATTATTTTGCAGTTATCGACAAAAAAAAACAAAACAGAAATAAAATGGGGTAGGCAAGTACCTAACCCAACCTGTATTCGATCTCAAAACATAAGTTTACATGTTCTGGGGCCAAAAGGATAGGCTCGGAATGCGAAATCTGAAACGGATTGCTTGAAACTATTTATAACCAATTCTCTTATTTGTCTTGTAACAGAATAAACTAACATACATATAGAACAGCAACTAAATAATTATAGAAGAGAAGGAGATTGTAGGAGAGATGATGAAAGCGAAATTCGTTCGTATTTTGGTACACTTTTACTATTTATAGAAAGTCTGCGAGGATCAAGATAAAATGTACAACAAATGTTTTATAATTCTAAGGGTAGCGGAAACTTTGCTATCTTACCATGTGCGAGAAAATACTTCGATTTATAACCAGATGCTAACGATTCGATGATTGTAGAGATAAAAATGAAAGAAAAAAAATAGACAGATTAGCACCAATCAGGTAGTTATTTGATGTTTTTGTCGAAAGTTTCCGTACCAAATTTAGGCCATATGAGTATCTTACTATAGACGAGCAGCTTCTTGCATTCAGGAGTCGCTGATGGTTTAAGCAATATATCCCCAAAAAGCCTGCAAAATATGACTTAAAGATGTTAGCATTAGTAGATTGTAAGTGTACATTTTAAAACTAGAACCATATGTTGGGATGCAGCCAGAAGGTCCATACAGAGAGAGCACTCTGAAGGTATCGTTCTTCGTATGGTGGAACCCATAGAGGAATCCCATCGCAAAATAACATGTGACCATTGGTTTAGTAATTTTCTACATATCAAGAAGTTATTGGAAGAAAAAAGCTTACATTTTCGGGAATCTTGGGGAAAAATAAAGTGGGAATTTCATAAGGATTTTTATAAAATAAAATCAGGGAATCTAAAAGTTCACTATTTGTATTCCAAAAAGACTTGACTATATTATCATATGTTCCTAAGAAAGGCAAATCTGTATTAGTTATTTCCAGTATACATCACGATGACGAGATAGATACAGCAACGGATAATGATAAAAAGCCTACAATGATTACATTCTACAATAAAACAAAGATTGGCGTAGATGTCGTGGATCAATTATGCCAAAAATACAAAGTAGCTAGAAATACACGACGTTGGCCCTCAGTTCTGTTTTATAACCTACTCAATATCTCAGACATAAATATGCTCTACATCTATAAATTTAACAATACAGAAAAGAAAATTTATAGAGAACAGCGCATGACAGCTTATTGTACCGCAAATCGAACACAGAGCAACAATTCAAAACGTACCTGTAAAAATAAGAAGACACGGAGCAACAATTCAAAACGTACCTGTAAAAATAAGAAGAATTGCTGAGATTACAAGAAATGCCTGTACAAAATGTTCAAGAAAGAAATGTTGTTCGTAGATGTTCAGTATGTTCCCGAAACAAAAACAGGTCGATAAAAAAGAAATGTACCAAATGTGGACGTTTTTTATGCACCGAACATTCCACTACTATTTGTAGAATATGTGTAGAGTAATCATATCGTTACTTGCAGTTACCAATATTATATTACATTTATTTTTTGTTATCGAAATATCACAATATTATTGTTATATCGTATTCTATAATAAAAGTAATTTATGTGTAATTTTTAGTTTTGTCTAAACAGAAAATAAAGACTTCTTACTACATACTTTTTTTTAATTTTTGGAATTCTTACTTGGTTGAAACATACAATTTGATATTAAAATGATTTTCAGAGTAATTTTCTATGTACTTATATAATAATTAACAAACATAACAGAGTTTATTTTTCTTATTAAAAAATGGGCTGCAAATATAGCCCACGCGATCAAATGTAGAATAAAAATTAGCACGCTTAACGAAGGGTTAAAAATTAAAAAGAATGTGTATTATGTGAATGTTTTTCTTTTGCTACCAGAAATAACAATTATAAAATATTAATATGCATATAAAAATTACCGTTATTGCAAACAAACGCTGCAATGTTTATGTTTATAAAAACGTTAGAAGATAACATACCAAACCATGGGTTTTCTATGGTAAGGGTTCGATAACTTGGTACGAAAGTCAGTTGTTAAACATTTATACTAGGATGTGAATTTTTAAAGACGATGTATGTAAGATGTTTACCCTACGGGCATTTGGTCCTGTTTGGTAACAATCTATCTTTAATTGAAGACGTAAATGTACAGCAGACCGATTTTCATGTGGCCGGTTAGAAGTACCACCCTCGAGATGCGCACGAAATTCATAGGTAGGGGATCCTCTGGCATTCAGTGTTTTACATCGTTTTAAGCGATAAACACAGTAGTGCAGTGCCGTATTAAGGTAGTGAGTAATAGAATTTAAAAGTAAATTAAATAAATGTGTTTTACACAGTCAAACTCGTGAAGTGATCTCAAATGTATTTAAATATATGCAAGAAGAAAAAACTTCAGGGGTACTCAAAATTCCACCGGATCAGTTATATGAACGCGTTATTGCCGCAACGGGTGTTTCTGAGAGAAGTATTAGACGGATTGTTAAAGAAAAAAGTGAAATAAACGCAGGCGCCGGTTCATCTTTTACATCGCCAAAGAAAAATAAAAAAAAAACCAAGCCCAAAACCGACTTAGACGATGCAGGTAAAGGTGTGCTGCGTAGAACAATTTTAAATACCTTTACTGTTGACAAAATTGTGCCTACAATGCCAAACATTCTAAGAAAATTTAAAGAAACAGGATACACTGGAGGAATAGATTCTCTTCGGAAAGTAGTAAAAGATATGGGCTTTCGCTGGAGAAAAACAAAAACCAACAGAAAGTTGTTAATGGAAAAGCACGACATTCGTCAGTTAAGAGTGTCTTATTTGCGTACCATTCAAAGCTACAGAAATGAAAAAAGACCGATTATATATATGGATGAAACTTACATCCACAGTTCTCATACCGTGGCTACTTGTTGGAGTGACAATTCCAATGAAGGATTAGCAAGGCCTATATCAAAAGGTCTAAGACTAACTTTGTTCATGCTGGCTGCGAGACGGGATTCATTCCGAATGCTAAATTGATTTTTAAGTCTAATACCACAACGGGCGATTATCATCACGAGATGAATTATGAAAATTACAAAAAATGGTTGTTAGAAAAATTAATTCCAAACCTGCCTCCAAAGTCTGTCCTAGTAATTGACAATGCTCCTTATCATAATGTCCAAAAAGATAAACCACCGAATTCTAATAGCAGGCAATTAGTTATGATAGACTGGTCAAGGTCTAAAAATATTTACTTCGACAATAACATGCTCAAGCCCGATTTATATAATATTATTAAAGTACATAAGCCAACATTTAAAACGTTCGAGATAGATGAAATGTTAACACAACGTGGCATAGTGTTTTGCGATTACCGCCATACCACCCAGATTTAAATCCGATTGAGTTAGTATGGATATTGCGCTAAAGGCCTTCAACACCCGGAAATAAGGTTTGTTTTCGGGCTTTCCATCAGGAGGCGAAAAGTGCCCACTTTGCCAATCATTTTGAGTTGCGCAAGATATCCGCATTTTAATCCATCATTGAATCTAATTTGGTGCTGTACAAGTGTTAAAATTCAGAATAAACATCGTCTGCACAACGTTAGAACAGGAACCAATTAGTAATGGAAAAAGCAGTCACTGATTCAGTAAAATTTTCATTAATTCTTTATTAAATGGTGTAATATAAGAGTTAGAAGATAAGTAAACATATCGAAGAAACTGAAATACATTAATACCAACATACGGTAAACACAGAAGTTGACATAAGTAATCTAGAAAATAAAAATTAGATTTTATATACTCGTGCACATATATTTAAATAAATAAAAACGATCATAAAATTAAAGTTAATTTAACATAATGCAGCATCGTCAAAACGATATCAAAATATTTCTTGGATATTTAACAGAACTAGTTGTAAATTACAACCAATTACTAAATAACTGCACCTATGAATATCTACGGTATCCATAAATAGCCATTTTAAAGCAATTATCCAAATTTTCTGCGTTAATTAGAATCAATTATCCAAGAATGTTATGCAATATGCATTAAAGGTTTTTTTTACACTTCCAAATTTACAACCTGCATTAAATTATAGATTGTAGCTTGTGACAGTGCTAATTCGCGTTCTTTTAAAGATATATGGCCACCCAAGATGATTGTTTATAACTATTTAAATGACTAGAATTACGGGTCATTTTTCATTATGTTTTTATCTAGCTAAGTTATCACCATAATCTAATAACCCTATTTAACAAACTCCTGTAATTATAACTCTTTGAGTAAGTGCGAGTAATTAAAGTTTGCATAAATCTCTCATGAATTATTGCGTTTGTTATTGTACCTACATGTTGTATTATGTATGCAGTGTGTTTTCTAATTTCGACGTTGCTATCTTTGATCAGCGTTTACGGACTGTTCAATTAAGTTCGATAATAATTATAGATTTTTCAACATAAACACATTGACTGGCCTATTAAACGGTCATTAAGATCTATTTTATATAGCAGTGTGCTAGATTATAATTTATATGGGCGCAACAGGTTATAAACTTCCAATGTTAGCGAAAAGACATACCTCCCTTTTTTTCTTTAATTTAAATTATAATAAAGACACTACTGAACTCCTTAGTGTTTTTTACACATCATGTGGTACTGAAAATAGAAACGATACCATATATGAGGTGTAGCTATAAAATAACGAGACCGATGCTGTGAAACTTTATTTTAAATTTATTCATATTTAATTATAATATCCTTCAATATACACATACACCCATCCTCTATCCCTAGACAGCCCCATTAGAATTTTCTGTTTGTCTAAAACAGTGCCTGTGAGGTCATTCATGACTCGTGTTGCTTTCTCTTTCACAGCTTCAACAGTCTAAAATCTTTCTCCTCTTAATGCAGATTTGAATTTAGGAAACAGATAAAGGTCACATGGCGAATAAGGCGGATAGTCTAACAGTCTTGACAGACAATTAGTATGCACCGGTCTCTTGTTCTTCTCGGTCATCTTGGAGCTTTGGCGTTTGAGCACTGAAATACCTAAGCACATGATAAACAAGTACTTCTTTCAATAAAAGATAAGTCTCAGTATTAGCTTTTCCTAGTTTAATAAGAAGTTTTACGACAATTCACTAAAACGTTAATCATTTTTCCGGAAAAACAAAAAATAGATCTTGTACAAACGAAAGCCACGGCCAGATTATTATGTCTACAGACACGGGAGAGGCGGTAATCAAAAGAGGAGAATTCACGTTAAACGCCTGTCGGTTGTATGTCTTTGGCGCATGCGTAATTTGTCTGTCGTAGCATCGTTCTCTTTATTTTATTGTCACACCTCGTATTTTTATGCATACATATACAGGAACCATAACAGCAATACATTTAAAATTAAATGGTCAATAAGGTTTTCGAACAATTTAATCATTAATTCTAAAACCCACACAATATATATATATATATATATATATATATATATATATATATATATATATATATATATATGTATATATATCCATAGAGTTATGTTATATATATATATATATATATATATATATATATATATAATTTTAAAGAATTAAAAAAAACAAAGTTTACTGTGTAATGGTTCAAATGTTAGTGCATTAGACAAAGGCCGAACGACCATACATAACTCCGAAGAATGACTTTATGTCTGTTATTCCAGGAAGCAGATTTATATCCAAGCTAAAGAGCCCAATACCTTCGCTTCAACAAAATCATATAGTTTAAGCAGTCAAATGTAATGAATGCTCCAGATATTATATAGGTCAGACAGCTCAGAGATGGCGTGAACGTGGTACCCTACATCGCAGTGATTCGAAGGTAAACCCCAAAAAGTGTGCTTTGGGTCTCACATCAGTACTTTCAAACACAATGTCAATTTGAATAGTGTAAATTGCTTCAGCGAAAATAATTATTTCAAAAGAATTACCTTAGAAAATTTAGCTATCAGAAAAATCACTAATAATCTCAACACCAAAGAACGCACATCCAGGTTTACGAATGCTTACAATGGGCTCATGAAATATTTTAAAATTATATTAAATTGATTGTTTTATATCTTCTGGTCTGATTTTGTGCACAATCCCTGTATTTCAAATTTATTTTAATTAAAACTGTTACATACTTAAGCATATATTTTTTGCCACATATATTTTTTGTATCCCTTATCGCTTTACAAGTTTTTCTCCGGAGTTATGTATGGTCGTTCGTTGACAAAGAGTGAATCAGTGATCTAACGATAATTTTTGAATAAGTTTTCTCGTCTATATTAGCTTTACCACATTTGATTTATTTATATGTTTGTAAACAACCATTTTTATGTTTTAACAATGCAAATATATAATTGCCTACATACATGTGTCGTCTACAAAAGGAATTTTGACAAAAAACAAAAGTAACATAATTCAAGAACACAGTTCATTGAAAAAGGAGCATGACTCCGAAACATATATGAGAAATAAAAACATTTTAAAATAACCAATCGCATATACTTGACCTACAAACCGCCGAAAAAACTACACAAAATTATATATACATTCGATTCTGATATCTTTGAAACAAATTGTATATTGTTGAGAGGTTATCCATGTATGTTCTGTAATTTTTGGAATTTGTTTTTTTTTCAGAACAGACATAAATAACCTCTCAACAATATACCTGCCCATTATATAACATGCCCTGTATAGTGACATTACAAACATTACAGAACATAAAAAACAAATGTCCGAGAACAGTCTAAACTAAAACTGAAAACATTTCCACCCGTCAAAAGAAATTGTTTGAAACCGATCTACCTGCTAATGCATAAGTTCAGTTTTATTTAGAAGCGTGAAATACATTACAATATTTTAGCAGCGCATATTTAATGTTAGTAGATTTAATTTAACAGTGTTTCCTTACATTTTGTTGACATTTTAGTAAATATTACAGTTTTGAAAAAGGTGCTATATATATATAGTACCAAAACGTCAAATTAAATATTATTTTAATTATTCCACCGCTACTCCCAAGAAATACTTACTTTTTAGTATTACCACAAACCTTGTACCACCTATTATTAAAACATTGGTGTGAGATCGTAACCCGATATATATTTATTTGGAAAAGCTCCCAAAATACCGGGTGTCTTGAAATAATAAACTACACTCTTAAAATGAATATAAAATTATTATTTATTAACATATTTTGAAAATTTTTGGATTTGAGAGAAGATACATATGAAATTGTGTGGTTAATGTAAATGTTCAAATTGATGTCCGTTCTGATCTAAGCACTACTGACAAGGATGAATAACTGAGTCACAAACTTTCAGAATTATTTCATTTCATATTTTAGCGCATTGTCTTTGAATACTTGCTCTTATCTCGTTTTCGGTTGCGGATTTTATGCGATAGACTTTATCTTTAAGGTATCCCCACCAAAAAATGGGTTGGGGTCGGGGAACCGTGGAGGATATTCAATGTAACCTCTTCGTTTATAATGTATAGAATCCACGGTTGGATCTTGGTGAAACATAATGAATAATTTACTAAAGAAAACACTCGGTATATTTGTTTCACAAAATATATTTATTTAATCTCTAACATATGTTTCGACTTTCCAGTCATTGTCAAAAAGTGTTTAAACTAAAATAAAAATTACACTTCTACCACTATTTATGAGTTTTTAAGGGACTTTATTACGGCATCAATAGTAGGGGTGTTGAAAAAATCCAGCTGTGTATTTGTGACATGTCTATTAAGATTTATGGCTTTTTTAATTTCTAATATTTCGAGGAAGTCAAGTCTCTTTAAAAACTCTTTGACAATGACTAAAAAGTCGAAACATATGTTAGAGATTAGATAAATATATTTTGTGAAACAAATATACCGAGTGTTTTCTTTGGTAAATTAGTAACCTCTTCAACCGACCGACCACCTGCTACGCATACTATCATTTATATAGGTCCTCACATCTCGATGATAATGGAGAGGTGCTCCATCTTGTTGATAATCAGAGAGCGGACACGAGCGACTGAGTTTCGAACAATTTTATACGTGTGGTAAGCTACATAAGTGGCATATACCTACATATGCAGTTAATATGTATCTGTCAATGCACAACAGAGCGAATGTAATAAACGGTTTGGTAACAGCAGCAACTACTGTTGAAACAAAAGTAATGCTGACAAGAATTGCGTGTTGAATTTTGAATAAAAATAATTTACAAATAACAAAACTCAAAACTATGTACTTTATATGAAACATTGAAAGTGTAAAACATTACAATGAACAACTAAAATTTGTTCAAGGTCTTCCTGTTTTAATCTAGTCCTTTTAAATACTAAAACGTCTTTAAAAATAGAAAATGTTCGTATATAAATGTGTATTCCGTCTTACACGTTACTGTAAAAGAGAATATATGAATGAATAGACACAATAACGACGGAAATAACAGCATCTGCTCGACGAATGCGATCGAGCAAGTAAATAGTGGTGCTGTTATAACATGCATACTATACCTGATACCGCTACAACGTTTTATAGGGGCAATTGGAATAATCACTTCAGTCCGCTCTCTGTTGATAACAAAACCCCGTACATCTCTCGAATGGACGGAATAATCGATTCCCGCAGCATATCTAAATAAGCAGCACCAGTAACAGTGTTGGCCAAAATTAGCCAATTAAACCTTGCGCCAACAACCCACACCATACTGTAATCCAGGATAAATTTACATGATGTTATTCGGTACCGTGTGGGGTTTCAGTTGCCCAATAAGTACAGTTGTGGGGATTCATTGATTCATTTAATTTAAATGTAGCTCATCGCTCCAAACAAGTTTCCCTCAAAATTATTCATCCCCTGCACATTTTCCAAGGTACCACTCACAAAATTCAATTCGTATTGATAAGGGTGTGCTCAGAAACAAATTTGACAGATTTAGTTTGACTGCAAGAGTGTACACATTAGAGAAATCGACCGCAAAGGAATTAACAATTTCTTCAGGATCATTGGTTAAGATTCATTTAATTTCTTTAAAACTCCTAGATAATCTAGTATATTATCTTGCACATGGAAGGGATCATTAGGTGCTTGGATAAACTCTTATAGAATTAAAAAGAGAAAAATAACAAAAGGTTTAGAAAATCAAAATGCGCAAAAGAATTCTTGGAAATAGACAAAGTGCGGAGTCTTATAAAAGGCGGGATAAATACATAATAATTACAGACAAATTATTATTTCACGAGAATATAAAATAGCCGAAAATTATCGCACGTAAATCTGAACATACCATAAATTAAGCAAGCAATAATTTTTTTTATTGCTGATAATGATCAAGTGCTAAAATCTTTAAAATTAATCACTACTTCCTTTAACTAAATAATCGAACACACTTAGATGACCATGAATGTATGATGTATTTTTTTCCTTAATATTAAGCCATTGAATATCCATAGAAAAATAAATATTAAAAATAATTATATATTCCAGGTTAACGTACGAAACCTCAATGTCACATTAAATAACACCGTCTTGCCATCAGTAATCATGCGAGAGCTTCCTACTTTTGTTACTAATTTGTAATCGCTGCAAGCATAAAAATGATCAAAGATGTATTCGGCTCGCCGAAGTCGTCCGTAACTTTATTACGCAAGGCTAAATCCACATAAATCCATATAAAACTATTAATTTATAGCCAGTCGAGTATATTAATAGAAAATAAACAGAGAGGAGGACTGATATATGTATTTATGATCTTAAATAATTATCCAGCAATTTAGTAATGAGTGATATCATTAGGGAATACTACATTGCGAAGATGATAATTTTAAAATAATGTAATGGTATGCCAAGGTAGAACTCGATATATATACATACATAGATATCCTGAAAAGAAACATTACTTATAGAAAAGAGAAGCAAGCAGTGCCAATTTGTAAGTTAAAAAGAAACTTATAAGAAATACAAAGAATTTGGTGTTACTCTAGATGTTCTAAATATATACTTAATCATTTGCCGTTTAATGCCTTAGTACTTTTGAAAATATTTCTATATTTATTAATATAACTTAACAATATCCAATCTTACGTACATTTTCCAGTAGAATTCGAATCTGCAATAAAATATACGGGTTTATATTTAAAGTTTCAAAGTTACCCCAGCTCCAACTACATGGAGGGAGATAAAGGGACTAGTTCTAGCACTAGTGTATTTCTTCCATTGAATTATTAAATTTTAGATTTGGACATTTCCGTAAACCGCTTATTACTCGAGATATAATAATAATAATAATAATAATAATAATATTTATTTATTTGCCCAACAGGTAATCCCAATTACAGAGCAATAAGTACACAAATTAGATGTATGAATACACATACTATATTAAATTATTACATAACTAAAATAATTGTGATATATATCAAATAAGTAATACCGATAATTATGATGTCAAGGTTCACATATCCTTAGTGTCCACCTCTCCAATGAATATGTCACTATAATATGCCTCAGCATTCCTCATCATGTGGAATATCGGTGATCTCATCAGTAGATTCGTCCTTGGAGTCGACAGCAAGAAAGTAACAGGGTTACGGGTAATAACACTAGGCACATTGAATCCGACCCTAGACAACAGCGCGGCACAATCTATTTTATTGTGGTGAAGATTATGAAGAAACCTTGCGCTGTAGTTAACTCGACGAACAGTCAAAGACTGAACCCCATAGAGTCGAAGCAGTTCTTCATAGGAAGTGTTCCAGACAGGATATACACGATTAGATTTGAAAAAGAGGTATTTTACAAATCGGCGCTGTACACGTTCAACTGGAAACTGTTGCGAGATGTAGAAGGGATACCAAACAATAGACGCATACTTGAGTTTCGGAACTATAAGAGTGAAATACAAAGATTTTAGCAAGGATATGCTGTTGAAGCACCCCGAGGCTCGAATGAGGAAGCCCAATGCTCTCGAAGACGAAGTGGCAGATGCCCACAATGTGATCATTAAAAGATAGCTCCGGATCAAACGTCACTCCCAGGTCCCTTACTGACTTTGTATTATTCAACTGCTGATTATTTATAAAATAACGTGATAAGACTGGTGCGTTCTTCCTGGAGAATGACATCACCACACATTTGTCAATATTCAAAGACAATTCATTCCTCTGAGACCACTCCACAAGAATGTTAACATCATGCTGCAAGCCAATAGCATCACCTGGTTTGGCGATATCAGAAAATAGTTTGATGTCGTCTGCGTAAGCCAGCGCCTGACATCTTAACAGTTGAAAAAGGTCATTCATATACAATGAGAATAGCAAAGGTCCCAAGTTAGAACCCTGCGGTACTCCAGAAGCCACTGCAAAGGTGTACGATGTATAACCATTATAAAACACATAATTATATCGATTAGATAAATAAAATTCCAACAACATGTATAAATTCGGAGATAAGCCAAAGCTATCAAGTTTTTGAAGTAGCAACATATGGTTGATGCTATCAAAAGCATGTGAATAATCCATATAAACAACATACACTTGACCCCTACTGTCCAAGACTTCATTCGTATATTGCGTGAAGTAAGCTAGATTTGTAGTAGTAGACCGACCTTTCATAAAACCATGCTGGTGCTGTGTTATATATGAATGGGTATTGAAGTAAATAGCATCAAACAAAACTTGTTCGAAAATTTTTGCAAAGTTTGATAAGAGCGAAATCGATCTGTAGTTTGAAATATGTCTGCTATCACCCTTCTTGAATACAGGAACAATACGGCCGCACTTCCATCTATCGGGGAAGGATTATGTCTGTAGTGCTAGGTTTATAATTTTGGTTAGTGGTGCTGATAGAACAAATTTGGTGTCCCTGATCAGGAAGCAGGGAATGCCATCATCACCAGAGGTAAACCTATCAGGAAAAGTAGCCATTATGCTGGAAATAGTATGTTCAGTAATGCGACAGAGAGAAAACGGCTGACATTGAGATTTTAGAGTGGGAGAGTCAACAATATTAGCGGTAGAGAACATTTCCGAGAAATTACTGGCAAATGCGTCTACAATGGCTTGTGGTTTGTCAAGCCAAGCATTTCTATAAAATAGTTTTCCAGGAATACGTGAGGTTCCTCTCCGGGAACGTACGAAAGACCATATTCTTCTAGGATCCGCCGTGATGCTGGTCTCTATATTCACCATGTATACAGTATAAGCAGTAGATATTTGTGATTTCGTTAGTGTACGCAGTCTTCTGAACTCTTCATAGAACATAGAACATAGATATTTGGAAGTGTCAAGTTAAAAAATACACCCGGTATAAGGAACGGCGGGACGCACAGACCTTCAGACAGAACAATCTATTTAATTTATTGTGAACTTTTTGCATGGATTAATTTCGATTAATTAATATTGTTATTTAAATCTCGTTCAATTCAATTCAACCTTCCACTTTGACCTAAGGAGGGCAGCGTTATACTTTTAATCTAGAGAAAAAGTCGGGGTTGGCAATTTTGATAAATGCGGAAGATTATCATCCTTATGATGACAAGTGATAACGTTACGTAGTTTGAAAACCATCAGGAGTAGCATCATTGGTTTCGAAAGAAGTTTTGAATTAAATCTACTTCGTAGTCAAACTTAATTCGGGACGTTAGTTTGAAAATGTGACATAATGTTGGTTAAATGCAAACTCTTAAGACATTTCTATCAAGTGTCAATTTGGATGCAAAAAATGAATTGGTACACTCAAACTAGTTCGTTTACAAATAAAAGAAAACATAATATATCCAGTCTAACTTAACGGTAATGATTTCTTTATGGATTTCGTGAGCGAAACAAAAAAACAATATAAGAAATAAAAAATATACACACGTGTAGGATTTTTTTATCGTGATCAGGCTGTTTTTTGTAATGAAGAAATATAACAGTATCTTTGCATATGTATGAAAATAATACAATACATTTGTGGTTAAAGATGTTTAAAAGTGATTATTTTACACATACAAATATAAACCAATCATATTCGCGTATTACTGAAGCCACTCGAAATTACAGCGGTAATTTATCGATAATTTTCATAGTAGAATAATTAGGCGTTGTTATGGAAATGCGGTTAATAAGGATAGACATTTCTAAAGTTCTGTCAAAAAACTGGTTTCATTGTCACAAAACAATGCTGAGATTTGGGGAAGAATCAGTTGTAAACATTGATCAAATAGTAAAACAAGCTGAACCGGCTAATACAAAAAAGAGTACTAAAGCGTCAATTTGGCGACAATTTTGTGAGTTTTGTGATGCGAAAAACTACAGCATCGAACAAAATGTTACAGAAGAGGAACTTGCAGATATTCTGAAAGACTGGGCCTTCAATATGAGGAAGTTGAATGGGGAAGAATATAAAGAAGGTGTTGTTAAAACGATGTGGAATGTCACGGCAAAATTGCTATAAGAGAAGTTTAATAACGAATATAACAGGAAAATTGATCCTTTTCAGAGCATCGTATTTAAAGCAGCCCGCGACGCAAGGAACTCCAAAAGGAGAATTCTTCAAGCGATACCTGGTAAACGGAAAATGAGTTCTGCAGCTTTACAGCAAAACGAATATGAAAAAATGATAAATGTTTGGGATGAAGAAAATCCAGATGGGCTACAAAAGAAATTTTACCTGATAGTGTCGATTGAATTAGCATGGCGAGGAGGAGAAGGCGCGGCATGTTTGATTCACTACTTCCGAGAAGAAATGAACGTATACAATACACCGACTGGAAGGATAGAGTACAATCCCATATTCACGAAAACTACCCAAGGTGGAGCACAAAAATGTGCTGACAGTAAATGGTTGATTCCCAACAAAGTAAAACCAAGTAATTGCCCAGTCAGACTTTTTAAAAAACTCATTTCAAAGAGGACAGAAAACGCTCGTATAAAAGGTGATAGACTCTTTCTAACTGTCAATCCAGCATGGAATGAGAAAAAAGGTAGCTGGTATAAAAATATGCCTATTGGAAGAAATGAAATTTTGAAATGGTTTAAGAAAAGTGCTGAACTCGCTGGTTTCAACACAGAAAACCAAAAAATAAGTAACCATTCCAGTCGCGCGACAGCTCAAATTTAGCAAAAGCTGGTGAAAATGAGCAACAATTAATTAAAATTTCTGGCCATAGTAGTTCGCATTCTATTAAGCCGTATCTACAACTAGATAAAGAACACCATGAAACTATTATTAATCAAATGCGAGGAAATAGTTACAACAGTGCAAATATTGTAACAATTGTACCTTTCAGTGTACTAATTTATACATGAATTAATAAATAAAGAGTTTAGATATATTTCATTTTGTATTACGTAAAATAATCTAATCAAATACCATACGAGCTTTGAATTAAAATCGATAATTTCACTCATACTTCCTGCATAACGACTTCGACTCGTGTCAATTTGACAATTAAACCACTCCAGCCCTACGGGCTGTCGTGATTTAAATGCTTGTCAAACTGACACTCGTCTTCGTCGCTATGCAACAAGCATTCGTGAAATTATCGATAAATTCAAAGCTCTTATGGTATTACTACAGATAATCGAATTCTGTGTAGCTGAATGCTTTTAGTGATTGCAGGCAAGTGTTTCTTCATCCAGTAACTCTAAAACAAATAATTTAGAGATTTTATTTAAAGTACGATGTTTCTTTTCAAGTTTAAGATTCCAGAAGTATATTGCCGTCAGATATTGTCTTCATAAACAGAGTGGTGGTTCTTGTGCTTCAATTTGCGGCGTCATAACAGGAGTAGTTATTATGTACAGGATTTTCCCAAATTAGTTATATAGGAATAACATTTAATTGTGAAGAAAGTTGTAACATGGCATATATCTAATCTGTTGGTGAATTCGTCCCAAATTTTACGTACCATATTACGATCAATGGTTGCCACTGCTTCTGTTATCCGAACTCGCAGTTCATTTAAACTTGAAGGAAGAGGTGAAACATATACTTTGTGTTTAACGCAGAATTCGCACACAGAATTCTAATGGCATCAGATCAGGGTATCTCGGCGGCCAAGCTGTCGTTTCACTACTTCTAATTCAGGTTACAGTGCGATTGAGGCAAGATATAACATCGTAATAGAAATTCGAAGGTGCACCATCCTGTTGAAACATGAACTATCTGTTTATGTCTTATAATTTTGGCATAAGATAATTTTCCAACATATCAAGATAAGTAACCCCAGTTACAGTTTATTCAATGAAAAAAATAGACAGTACACTTGAATAGAAGAAGTGCTTAAAGGACATTTAACTTAGGCATGATCGACTATCGAAATAACTTTGAAGTAGCCTATATTAGTACATCATGACGGTGTGTTTTTCCACTTATATGGAATGTAGCCTTATCACTAAACACATTTTTATCAAAAATTGACATCGTTTTTCATTCTGTCAAACATTTCAACAGAAAATTCAATTGGTTTTTATTTATCAGTATTACTTAAAGCTAGCAGCAACTGTTTTCTGTATGATTTAAATTGCAGACGTGTTTTTAAAATTCTCCACGTCGTTGTTTTGGAAATGTTAAATATTTAGTTCTAAGCTAACACGTGTTAGTAATTTTTTTAGGCTACGAACGTGGATCTCGCACACTTGTTCGATTGCCTCTTCTGCAACTCGAGGCCTACTCTGACCTTTTATTCTGTGTCATACACAGCCAGTTTAAAAAAAACTGATTATTCCAAGCAATAATTGTCAGTTGTTGTCTGTTATATTCTTCTTTCATTTCTCTTGAACAGAAGCGGCTGATCGCGATTCATGTAATAACAAACAACAATGAACGCGCTCCACACTTTAATACGACTCCATAATGACTGACCAAATGATGGGGTAGTAGCGGGATGCAAGGTACTCTAGTGGGCGCATAGTGAACCTGGGGATATAGCGGAACTATTAAAACTCCCACTAATATCTATTCCAAATAAGAATGGATCAGATGGCGCTGCAATCTGAGTATAATTTATACAGGAATTTCGAAAAAGTAGATCATATGGTTGATTTCATATGTGGGGTTATACACCTACTAACCTATATAAACGATTATTTTTTTACTTTTAAGCTTATTTATTTAACATATTTATTATTAAGAAAGCTTAGACTTTAATAATTTTATTCAAGCAAGAAACGGCAAATTTATACCAATGCAAGGTAGACTTATATAAAATATTTCAATCAATATGTTATAAACTGTTATTTATTGTTTGAATGTGTTGCATCTACAATAAATTTGTGCATAAATACAGTGAGAATGTGTTAATGATAATTTTAACGATTTCTCAGAAACTTTGATTTTACTAGAGAACAAAACTATTGTGTAGATGTAAAACTAATAAATTTAAAGGATTCATGGTGACAGTGTACGAGGTGCATTCAAGTTCTAAGGCCTCCGATTTTTTTTCTAACTAACTACTCACCCGAGAACTATGAAACTGGTGTTACTTCTCGACGTAATCTCCCTGCAGACGTACACATTCTTCATAACGTCGACGCCATGATTCCATGGCCGCGGCGAAGGCTTTTTAGGAGTCTGTTTCTCGACCACTGGAAAATCGCTGAAGCAATAGCAGCACGGCTGGTGAATGTGCGGCCACGGACAGTGTCTTTCATTGTTGGAAACAGCCAAAAGTCCTAGGAGCCAGGTAAGGTGAGTAGGGAGCATCAAAAATCACTTCAAAGTTGTTTTCAGGAAGAAACTGTTGCGTAGCGTTAGCCCGATGTGCGGGTGCCTTGGCTTGGCGAAACAGCACACGCGCAGCCTTTTCCGGACGTTTTTGTTGCTGTGCAGGAAGGAACTTGTTCTTCAAAACATTTTCGTAGCATGCACCTGTCACCGTAGTGCCCTCTGGAACACAATGGGTAAGGATTATGCCCTCACTGTCCCAGAACATGGACACCATAATTTTTTCAGCGCTGGCGGTTACCCGAAATTTTTTTGGTGGCGGTGCTTCCATTGAGCTGACTGGCGATTTGTTTCTGGATTGAAAAATGGCATTCACGTCTCATCCATTGTCACAATCGACGAAAAGAAAGTCCCATTCATGCCTTGGTTGCGCCTCAACATTGCATGGCAACATGCCACACGAGCAGCCTTGTGATCGTCCGTCAGCATTCGTGGCACCCACCTGGAGGACACTTTTCGCATTTTCAGGTCGTCATGCAGGATTGTGTGCACAGAACCCACGGAAATGCTAACACTGGAGGCGATCTGTTCAACTGTCATTCGGAGATCCCCCAAAACAAGTCTCTCCACTTTCTCGATCATGTCGTCAGACCGGCTTGTGCGAGCCCGAGGTTGTTTCGGTTTGTTGTCACACGATGTTCTGCCTTCATTAAACTGTCGCACCTACGAACGCACTTTCGACACATCCATAACTCCATCACCACATGTCTCCTTCAACTGTCGATGAATTTCAATTGGTGTCACACCACACAAATTCAGAAAACGAATGATTGCACGCTGTTTAAGTAAGGAACATGTAGCCATTTTAAGTATCTAAAACAGTTCTCATTCCCGACGCTGCCGCTACAATTCCATCTGCCGTACAGTGCTGCCATCTCTGTGACGTATTGACAACGAACGCACGCTCATTTTAAAACAATGCACATGCTTCATCTCTTTCCAGTCTGGAGAAAAAAAATCGGAGGCCTTAGAACTTGAATGCACCTCGTATTATAATTATTATAATATATGTGTATTGTTTAACATATGTGTATTGTTTAATTTAACAAATATAACATTTTACATAATACACTTATTTTAATAGTATCTATAATGGGAGAGTAATAAGGAAATTCATTTAACTGCACATCATTTTACATAATTTGGATAAAAATGTTTATACATCTAGAAAAAGGTGCTTATTTAACAATATTTTCATTTTACAAAAACAAGTAAGTACCTATTAAAAAAGATAAAAAAGCAACTTAGGGCCCAAAGATAGGCAAAACGTAAGCATGTTTCCAGTTTTAGTATTTGGTTAAACATGTGTTCGTTCTGTTATCCCAAGTTATGGCTGATTAATACTTGTTGTTTTGCTTATGTATGGGATAAATTGCTGCTATCGTAAATTTTTGCTTTTAGCAGAAATGTGGTTTGATTAGGTTTTGGATGTATATTTTTTTCTCAACGTAATAGCTCTAGTGCCAAATATACTTTATGTATATGTAGCTTTGTTCTTAAAATACATGTAATAAGTTATCTGCCTCTGTCCACTTTCTACATATTTTCCTTTAGGATTTTTTGATGGACCTGGTAAAGCTGCGTCATCCATTCTCTAAAACGTTTTGCAATTATATAAATTAAGGAAATTAATGAAAGTGATAAAATATCTTGAAAAAATGACTTTTTCACTTTATAATCTCTATAAAGACCTATTTTTATCGAATATTATTAATAAATAGCACAATATACAGCTAATAGAACACGCAATAGACTAACAAAAACAAAATTTAACATAACTCACAAGCTCTTATTTTAAGCCCTATCTTTCCAAAGAGTACAGTCTTATTAGGAACGCCACATAGACTACTACAACATGTTACACAGCTGTAAAGGTATATTATTTTGTATAGCTATTTTAGGAAGAGTCTGAACTTGATAAAGCCATTGTGTAAACTAAACATGTCATATTTTTAGTATATTTTTAGATATCTAAACATGTGTTTTATTTCAAGTGTTTTTGTGCATTTTATTTTATTTTTTAGAAATCCTTAAATATACAAGATTCTATAAAAGGTCTTTACAAAAAATCCTACCACATATTCCTTACACCAAAGCGAGCGGATTGAAGACAACTTATCTTAGTACAAAGTTGCTTAGTTTGGGCGCTATACGGCGCTGAAGTTACAATTCTGAAATGGTTTTTCTATCATAAAAATGAAACGGCTGATGCGATTTTGCTGAAATTCGATATGTTGACATAGTTTAATGAGACAAGAAACCCCATATCAAAACTCTAAGTAACGTGATTCCATAGGCGTTGAACTTGGGTTTTTTAATAATTGTGCATTTCAAATTTCGACGCCAATGGAAGAAGAGGGGTTTAAATATAAAATGTAGATCATGTAACTTATTTACTACAGAAAAGGCACTCCTTGTAAGATTCGATTACTGTCATAGTTTTTATGAAATTTGTATTTTAATAATTCAAAGTAACACTTAATAGAATAATTATGTTACTAAAACATGCAAAAAAATAATAAAAATGTCATAGAAATTGTTGAAACTGTCCACCATTTACAGATATACAGATATAGGGTGACATCGGTCACAAATTCATATCCCTCATAGATTTTAACCAATGAGCACCATTGAAAAGAGGTATGTAGGTACGTAATTAATACCCTGTAATACGCCTAATTACCGAGTGTTACGTTTACACTGAAAAGAAATTCGAAAACATTTTTAATTGTAAACGGTTAATCCCTATACCTAACTTGTCCTAACATTGAAATTGAGTGTTATAAGTAGAATTTCTGGGCGATTACAATTTCATCCGATTTGCAGATTTCTTTTTTCATTTCTTTTCTCATTTGTTATTTTGTGTTTACCATAATTTACCTATTAATTTTTTGTTATTACATTACAAAGAATGAAGGAAAGTTGTATTTTTCACTTTTTGCTACTATATAATAATTGTGCAAATGTATATCATTATTTATACGTGCATATACAATGAGGTGACCGCAAGTCCCACTGCGAAAATAAAATTGACCGCAAGTCCCACTGCATGTAATTAAAAATCTACTTGACCGCAAGTCCCACGACCGCAAGTCCCACGATACCCATCTTTCTATTCCTAGATTACTTTTTCTTACCTTACCATTAAGATTTGCCATTACTATTATCTTATCATTTTCTATCATATATATTGTTTTTTTGCAATTTCTCAAAGTAAATGTTTTCCTCGTCTTTTACTGCATTATCAATTCGAGCATATATTACTATGAAATGATATATTTTGATTGATTAGCATTTCTAGAACAATAATTCACCGTTTTATATTTATAATATAAATCCGATTTGAAAGGTGTAACTTCAGCGCTGTATAACGCTCAAGCTAAGCAATTTTTTACTAAGCTAAGTTGTCTTACATCGGCTTATCTTTCTGTAAGGAATATATAGTAAGTTTTTGTAAAGATTTTTACAGACACTTGTTTATCCTTTAAGAAGGACATACAAGAAGAAAATACTCTACAACTCTAAACTTCATAACAATTATCACAGAGAAGTCATTCCGCGATCTACTAGAAAGTTTATTTTATCTTAGATGTAGTGCCGATAGCTTCCGTCTTTCAAAATACAAAGATAGATAAATAATGAACTGATTTATTGGCGAAAATGAAGGTGTACGCTTTAAATCTGTTAAAAATAATTACTATTTATTCCGTTTTAAACTCTAAAAATAATGAGACATTTATACATAAATTTTAGACATAAATTTTAAATTAGAAAAGTAGTCGACTAAACTAATTAAAAACGAGAATGAATAAAATAACAAATTTGTAACGAGGCAATGATAAACCTGAAGCGTTTAAGAAACACGAAAGGATTTATGGCATGTTTGTCATTTTCCACGATATTATCTACGATCAACAACAATGTATTTAACAGGAATTTGGTGCGTGATATAGTTAACAGATGCCCGCAACTGATAGAATTAATAATATATTCATAATAAATCATGTTAAGAAAAGAAACTTGCGGAACGCATGTGGGTCATTAATTGTTGTATGTTGTCTAAATATACGTGCATTTTAACGAATTACTGCTACAAGTTTTGAAGGATTACACAATTGTCACTTTCTAATCATTAAGGTTTTTTTTCTGGTGAGGTATTTATATTGTTGATTTACGAATGACATAATCGCGTTCGAAGATGTGCATGTTAAATATGCCAGTATTAATGCAGTAAAAATTGAATTTATTGCTATTTGGAGTATCGTTTATTAATAGTGAAATAAAATATAAAATATTTTATATAATTTAATAGAAATAAATATCAAATATCAAGTCCCTAAGTGTGACTTAAAAAATTTCGTTAGGCATACGTCAAAGTTATTTTAATTTCGTGTTATTGTTTAATTGAATAGTTTTCGAATTTGTAAATTTGTATTAATTATTGATAAAATAAAATGGAACGTCTATTTAAAAAAAGGTATAAAACACCTTACCACAATTTATACTCGTAGCCTAAATACGTATTTCAACAACTAAGTTGTCATTTTCAGTAGGTAAAATTAATAATCACAGTGTTGAAACATGGGGCACAGTAAATTTACCACACGGAATCACGAAACACTTTACAAAACTTGCACGCATGGCACTAAGTTCCAAGAAACTAAAATTAGTTTAACTTACCGCTGTTCAGAAATTGCACACAACTGTGTTTATTCTCACCCTCGTTTCTTTTTTAAGAATTCGAAGAGGAAGGTCATTGGGACTGGACCGTTGTCCGCGTTGAATGTACTATTCGTGTTTTTAATGATACGAATACTTTCGTATTTGTCCAAATCCCTAAGACTGCTTATATTTTTAATAAGTTTTAAACATTCTACAGTAATGCTGTCATAAGCTTCTAATACACGACGGGCAACACTCGATTTTTCCAGTCTAGTAAATCCAATATGTGATATATGTTCTCTATAATGGGCTATTATTGAGCGTCTTGTTTGACCAATATATTTAAAATTACCACCGCGGCCGTTAATTTCATATATACGAACGAGCTTTCTGGTTCATATCTACTTTATCTTTGGTATTACCAAGGAGAGCTTTACTTGTGTTTTCGGACCAGAAAGTAACTTGGACACCCCGTTCTTTAACAGCTCTAGATAGGTTTTTCGTAATTTGATGTGTACTTTTTCTCGTGATTTTGTTCAGGTAACAAACATGTGGAATCGGGGTTCGTCTTTATTAGTCTTTCTGCAATCAATATTAATAAAAATATAATTATTGATTTTAAAATAAATAAATCTTAAAGTCGACAATTATTATCCTTATTAAAAGAAAAAAAATCTAATCTAAATTTTATGAATTAAAGTAAAATATATTTTAAATACCTTCTGAATTCGTATTTAAATTAATGCTGTTTTCCTATAATCGTGATGACTGTATATAATCTTAGTAATAATAATCTTAATTAATCAATAATTAACGGTTCACTTATATTAATAATTAATTATTTATTCATTATTTCCATGTCGAAACTATTGTATCTCGCGATATTTTTAATGAAATCTAGCTCTTTTCAGTATTTCTCTTTTAGTAACGGAAACTTTAGCAACCAATTTTCTAGTCAAACAAACATTTACGACATATCATTTTTTTTAGTTATACAAAGATTTTAATGGATCGGAATCTGCAAGAACCATTTATGCCGTTTGCCGAGGAAACGTAAATGAGCAGAGTACAAGATGAAAATGGTCTTCTCGATTTAGAGAGGGCAATTTTTATGTAAAGGATTCTCAACGTTCAGGAAGGCCATCGGGCTTTGATGAAGATCGCCCGAGCTCTTAATTCGTGATGATCTATGCCAATACACTTGGCAATTGATTATTATAATGGATTGTAACCAACCTAACATAATACGACTTTCGCATTACAAGTGTGAAATTAAAAAAGTGATAGGAATAGTAATAAGAGTCAGTGCGCTAACATTTGTGTGTCTTTATTAGTTCGTCATCGTTTGACGCGTCAACAACATGGGTAGTTCTTGCCCTAGGTTTGTGGTGGTGGCAAATAATTGTGCTTTAATGCTCATGAAGAACATAGGACTGCCTTAGTCCTAACAAAAAGCATTTATCCGAGTAAAAGCTGATACTCTGATGAATTGCTTTCAATGAATGTAACCATCACTGCTGAGACTATCAACAGCTCCGTCGACTTAAAGCTGCAATTCAGCAAAAGAACTGGGAAGGCATCACCAAGTAATTTTGCATCATAATAATATTCTTATATCGCTAACAAGTGGCTGCTCAAGAACTGGGTTGGGAAGTAATTACATTTGGTTTATTCTCCTGATCTCGGTTCGGTTGATTTTCTTTTCTTTCGCATTCTATTAAACAATGTTTAACATATCCGTTATGAACAATTTCGCGATTTAAAATTGGGTTGACGAGCTTCTTCACGTCTAAATCACCAGATTTATTGGCATACCTAAATAAATCCGGAGAATTTGGTTTTACCCTGAATAAACTTGGAAAGAGTCAGGGCAGAAATACGCGGTTGCCAAATTATGTAGTAAAATACCTGAACAATTTAGAATAAAAAGTTACAAAGCGTTCGAAGCTTGGATGAAGGTAAGTACTGATGAAGAACAAATTAGAGAAGTTTTTAAAATACAAATTCCAAAAAAAAATAAATATGTGTTATTACTGAATATTATGTCTGTAATATACACCTGTATGTTTGTACATATTTAGGTTTTCTTATATTTTGTAAACTGCATTAGCGTTTTCGTTATATGTTCTGGAGTTCAAATTATAAACACGCATGCGAGTATGTTTTCCATAAACAAGTAAATATATTATTTTATTTTATTTCAATATTTTAAACATCGTTCCTTTTGTATAAATAAAAATGAAATGAATATGGAGATTCGGGGCAAAATTACCATGTATTTTCTAATGAGGGTTCATTTTACATATTTTGGAGTGAGTTGTGGTGGGAGAAGGCAAGTTGGGGTGAGCTTGTAATTTTATGTGGGCGAGTTTTACATAGGGGTGAGTCAGGTGATTGGAGACTCATGATGAGTTGAAGTGCCCAGGGGTTTGCAAGGAGTAGTGCCCGCGCGAAAGTATCGCCTCCCAGCGTACCAGGGGTCTGTAAGGGAGCACCAAGAGTTTGAAAAATGAAAATAACGTCTAAACAGCTCTAAATGTCAGGAGTGACCCAAATGATTCTAGTTCTATACGCGATTACCGCGAGACCTCGAAGGGTGTGTCAGATGTTATGATTAATGAATTGCGTAAGTAAAATAATAAGGGCTTTCACGTGATAATTATGTCTAATTAAATGAATACAATATATAGCAGAGGATATGTGTATGCGAGTTGTTCAGTCAGTGCTTGTCGTCGACTTAAGACACCATAAGTTTTCAATCTAACTATTATAACAATAATAATAAAAAATTTTAATGCTCACTAGGTGGTCCCCAATTAGAGGATATAACTGTAATAATTACAATATAAAATAGAATAACCAATAAATACAAGGACCAATTAGCAATTTTTTGTTAATTGATCCTTGTATTGTTAAATTTATAGTGCATTTTTTGAACTCTACATTCTGTGAGTATTTTACTATTGCTTTTTACACTAATTTATTTATTGTCTTTTTCATTAATCTTGTAGTATCTCCTGAAGAAGCAACGAACTCGTTCTGAAATATAGAGATCATAAATAAATGATTTTAAACTGACAGACCGCTTGCCCGTTTTTAATTTATTTTAACCTATATACATGCATACAAGAAATTAACTAAGTAAAAGAAGTTATTGGCAGTAGTGCTCATATTGTTGTGGGGGAACACATTGCTCCTTGCTGTAGGCACATGAGCGAAGCAGTTGAAACGTGAATGAAGTATCGGCACTTGTAGGGAAATTCTTGATAGAAGGAATGGGCAATCAATTTTACTACTTGACAGTTTAAACAAGGAGGTAGCACAGTGGCGATCCTTCTGTCCGAGGTCGAAGTCATATTGTATCGCTGCAGCAAATCTCCGCGACTTATTCCAATCGGTAGATATACTCCATCAATTTTACAAGAGAAAAGTTTTAAAAATCACCGGTGTATTCTATCCAAAAGTAATCTATGGGAGGCAATAGAAGAGATGTGAAACGATAGCTGAATAATCCATTTTGCTGACAACAGAAACGAAATACAAGACCTTAAGCAATTCAGTGCTGTTAGAATTGGTAGATGCACACATAATGATGCCTAGAGCTTTGCAGGAGCATGTACATACAGTTTGCAATAGTGGTCTAAAAACAATTCTCAATGAAATAATCCTCCCAAGTCCTTTATGGCAGTTTTCCTTTCCAAATAAGTATTATTGATTGATTATATACTGCGACAGTATAGGAAATTTTAGGTGATTGTAGCTCACAGAACACCAATTATTAGTATTTAATATTTTTTATTTCGAATTTCGAATTATAACACTAATTTCTGATTATATTTTAAATTATCTTGCAGGAGAGAAGTATCTTTCATGTTATTTATTTCAGAGTATATTGATGAATTCAAATGAGCGAAAGCCGTTGTAAAATACTGACATGTTATGGATAGTCTATGAGCTTCTGATAAAAATTTTAAACTTAGAAATGATGAAATCCAGAGAAAATACTTCAACGTGAAGGAAAAATTGGACAGGGGTTCCTTAAGATAGGACATTTTATGATTCTAATTAGCAAAATCCTCTTTGCTTACTATTAAAACTAAAAAACTACTATTAAAAAGGATATACCGTAGAAGTAAATTATATTTTATTGAAAAAAAACCTCCTAAAGTCGAATTCCAAATCCACTAAACAAAATAATGTCCATATCACTGAAAGAAGAACAAACAGTTAGAAGTTAAAGGAGTAACCAAAATACACACTGACCAGCCAACAAAATTAACATCCGAATAGAATTCATAAACATCTACATTTTCCACGCCAACTGAAGGAAATTTTCACTTAAAAAACAAATAAAATAAAACAATAATTGGTTTAAATTACTCAAGAGGGGCTCAATTTACAAAAACAAGATGGGCAACTAAACATAATAAGAATTTATTTTCGAAATTCGAAAAATAAAGTAAATTATATTAAGATTGCATTTGCTGAAAGGGCATAAATCATAAATAACAAGTTATAAGAAAAATAGGATTAATTTTCAGCGTTAGTTTCTTCAAATTCCAAAAAGGCATGTGAGAATTAGGAAGAAGAAGTATTCCAAAAAAGGTATGGCTTTTGTTTAAATTTAAAATGGTATAAAAGCCAGAGACAGAAAAAATAAGAAATTCATTGCTTTAACAATTGAATGGTAAACAAGTACTTCGTGTTGTCAAAGTCATTTTGGTTCGAATCGAAGAAAAATAGGCGAACACATAAATAGTGTCAATTAAGAGTGATACAAACAAAATAAAGATAACAATCGAACAAGTTACGAGAATCAGAAAGAAGGAAGATTTCCAGAAAAGAAAGAGCCATCTATCATCCACTAACACAAGGTCAGATAAATGCCAATTTAAAAACACCTTTTCATAAACGTCAAATTATAAAAAAAATAAAAAACTATATATTATTCAGAAACTGAATTCAAAATCAACAAATTCAATTAGAAAGGGCCAATAAAATTTTTTACGTTAGCTGTTCGTTGTTCTTGTTTCTCGAAAATCCACGAACCTGATTTTAAAAAAACAGATAAAAAATAAAACTTAAAAAACACCTGAGATAAGTAAATACCTATCCATGCACCCACGACAGAAAAAGCTAGCTAAGGGGGGAAAGTGAAAAGAAGATTACGTCCACCTATCATTATATTTCTAATACATTTGCTATAATATTTATTGTTTCTATAAAATAAAGATATTTAGAAAAATATTGCCTAAAACACATATAGTGGAATAATATCTTCATAATAATACATGGACGGGCTGCTTCCTGGTTCCGGTGACGATGCTTCGCCGCTCGTTCCCTTTGATTACAGCTCGATTGATGAATGCACTCACCGCGCACAAGGTGTAAGTTTGTATACGCTTTATTGTTTATTCTTTGGTGAAAGGTTAGTTTTTGAATAAATGCAGTTGATCTAAATATATTTATTTACACCAATTACACTTATTTTAAATATACAACAACTTAAGCTATTGATCTTATGAGTATGAACTGTTGTGATACTTTGTGTATTGTAATTAATTAAACGAATCTGCACTGTTTGAGTGATTTTATGTTTGATGATATAGAAAGTAAACTGACACTTAAATGGATAAACTGAATGTCTATGTTGAGACAAATTAACACTCTGATGAGTGTTTTGATTACTGGTTAAATGAGGAGTTTACCTCGATAAAGTTATAAACGATAACGAACTTGTTGTGTTAAACTTGTAGATAAGACTGACTTGATGTTTTTGGTTTTGTGATAAAGAAAACTCCAAATGAATAATTCGAAATCCCCACTATACCATGATTGGTAGAAACTGTTCAAAGAGGCGTTTTCAATTGAACTTAAAATATTGGAAAAAACTGTTGGTGTTAGTTTCTTTGACGATAGAATATACTGCATTGCCGTAATAAACCAGCGATTATAAACGTTTTTACCAGTCAGTACATTTAACAAATTCCTGGGAAGTTCAGACAGTAAAACCAAATGTTTTGGATGTTCTTTGAACTACCAAGATACAATTGATGTAGGTACCTTGAATAGAAATACTGTAATACCGCGCACATGTTGGCACTGCCGGTCTTATCTGATACAAAGAACCCAACATTACTTGTAATGAAAGATCTTTGAAATCATTCAGAACTTAGCATACTGGTATTGTCCTTTAAATTTAACTAGAAATTATATTGCTTATTGTTCCTAAAAGCAATATAATCCGAGTCCCAGATTGTATAAACATAGTTTGAAGCTGGCGAAATAATATAAATATGACCTCGTGTACAACTGTACCTAAGATTATCCGTAGAATACCAACCGCTTTATGTAAATATGAGGTGCCGCATATGATAAAAATAAGACATATACCGTGTGATACATGAGCCGGCATACTGAATTTAATTTGATTATAATTAAATTTGTAAGTTATTATACTTAATCGAAACCTAATCGTTTCTTAAATTAATTTAAAAATACTTAATATTAATGTGATATGAAAGGATCCTGCATGTATCCTCAACAATACATAACAAATTCAACTTATTAAATGTGAATTCCTGAAATTTAAGGAAAATGGCGCAAAGCCAAAGGAGGAAAGTTTAGAAAGTAAGGCTTTACGATTTATAGTGTCAAATGCGTGAGAAAAGTCAGTATAAATGACATCTACCTGACCACGCCCATCCAGAACCTCACTCAAAGAATTACAAAGCGAAATCCCGGAATGAATTGTCGAAACCCACAGTCGCAAGTGAGTAACTGCAGCGACATAGACAAGTGTATTGCCATGCAATAATCGAATGCCATCAATTAATTCCCTTAGGCGTTTCTTACGAATACAATTCTACAGTCTTTATAACAAGGATATAAAATAATGTCCGATAATAGTTGTGTTTCTGTCTTTTAAATTCTTCAAAGTTACCATGCCAATCCTAAAAGATCGTCGGCTGCTCCCATTCGTAATTGTTAAGTTTTAGCTAATTTTACCAAGCACGTTTAATTAAAAAAAAAAACTCTGTAGTATTGCATTACTTAGTCACAGTTTAGCTTATGAGAATTTAATTAAAATAACTTTATTCAGACCATTTATCTCTAGTTTGGTTTCATATCCCTTGTGATGATATAAAGGACAATCAAAATTAATAAGAATATAATTAATTATTGATTTTAAAATAAATAAAACTTAAAGTTGACAATTATTTTTCTTAATAAAAGAAAAAGAATCTAATCTAAATTTTATAAATTAAAGTATGGTGGTGTTATTCTATGATCGTGATGACAGTATATAATTTTTTGTAATAATAATATTAATTAATAATTAATTAACGGTTGACTTATATTGATACAAGTTACCGGATATCAATTAAGGTGTAACTAAATATGTGTTTAAACATAAAATTAATGAAAATAGTCAGATCTCTTACGGACATATTATAGAGAAAGTTTAATGAAGATTAATCTATTAGTTCATTAATATAAAAATCAAATTAAAAACGTGATAGGTAAGGAAAAGTAAGCCTACATCTTATATTTATTGTTTCGTACGAGTCCTTAAGAGTCTTGAAAGCCTCTAGATGGTAAATAAAAATTAGTTTTGTTTAAATATAAATTGAAAGGATTCTTGGATTTATACAAGTTACATAATTAGACAAAAGTGGATGAAAAGTTTATTTGTTTCTCTATACTGCTATGCTTGACATATATTACGAACTTTAAAAAACGTTTTAAAAGAAAACTTTTCTTAACCTTTATAAAAATTCTTTGAGACAAATTTTATGGATCTGCAAATATTTTCAAAGACAAAATTCTTTTGTGTAAAGTATGTTACCGATCATAAACGACAGCCCCTCTTCCATAAAACCCGTGTTAATGACTAACCTTCTTGTTAGAGAGTTAGGTTTTCTAGAATATGCTTTTAAATTCTATATTTAACAAAATTAGGGTTCTAATGTATATTGCAGTAGATTATACTTAGTCCATTAGTATCTATATACTCGGTGTTGGCGGTTAATTTTACCTGCCATGTTTTATTAACCAGTCCTTGTATCATTTGATTTGTAGTTGTTGTTGGTTTCGATATTTTATGACATCAGTTTTTTTGTGTGTGTTTTGTAAGTTTAGTTTTATATTTTAACATTTATGTATATTTGTTTTTAGGAGGTTGACGACAAACTAGCAACATATTGATTTGATATTTTAATTTGACGAATTTTAACATGTTTAGTGCCGTTGTTTGCTAAATTTTAAAATTAAAATTAAATTAAAAATTTTGTTAAACATGTAGACACTCCTGATGAAGTAACTAATCCGTTATGAAATATAGAGTGGAATAAAGGAGTTTTATTTTTACTTGACAAACCGCTCACCCGTTAATGAATTTTTACTTATACAGTACGGTCAATAATAGTTAATAGTCTATTATATATATATATATAATATATATATATATATATATATATATATATATATATATATATATAGATCTAGATAATTTCTTAGCCGTTCAATTAATATATCAATTGATAAATTCTTGGAGTTTTTCGGCATTTATATGAAATATTTATAAATACATATTATCAAATTAGTATGTAAATATGAATATAAACATTGCTGTCTACAAATTACAACACAAGTCATACAAAATTTTATTGAAAAATTATGTCTACGTTTGGGCTTGAACCCAAGTCTACGGTCTACCGGACCGTCGCTTTAACCACTAAGCCACAATAGATCTTGGGTAAAGCTAATTAGAAACGCATTATAAGATGATAATGTTAATGATTCAGATGTCACTAATTGAAAATAGATGTCAGTTGTTGAAAGCAGATGTCAGTTTTGAAAGCAAATGTCAGTTATTGAAAGCAGATATCAGTTTTGAAAGCAGTCAGTTGTTGAAAGCAGATATCAGCTTTGAAAGCAGATTTCAGTTTTGAAGGTTTGAAATTGCTAATAATTGCTCCATAGCTATATGTATACTTAGATAAGTCCCAACATAGACAAAATTTCGTTTGACTTGTATTATAATTTGTAGACAGCAATGTTTACATTCACATTTACTTCACAATTACATACTAATTTTATAATATTTATAAATATTTCATATAAATGCCGAAGAACTCCAAGAATTTATCAATTAAGATATATATACATATTGTTATAGGGCTAATTGCACCATTATTCCAGCCAACTGCAAAGGGAAAGACAGAAATTAACATAAAAATAACACTCAATAGAATAGCTAAATTGGCGGACATAATTTGTAAAATTAGTATCGAAATGTAAATAAATTAATATTACGACAACTTTGTATATTTCAAATTAATTTATATTTATTTCAAAATTTACTTTTTTTATTTTTATTATCATTTTCATAATTAAAGTCACTAGCGCGAAATTAACAGATAGCTAATTTATCTACATTCAAATTTTGTATCGATACTAATTCGACACGCCCACTTTTTTGAATGTTTACAAACCCGCGAACAGGTTATTTTAATTCTACACATTAAACATAACCTAACATTGGAAAGCCAGGTGTAACTATTTGTAAAATATTATATAAATTTTGTTTCCATGTTAGAATTAATATTGCATTTATATTTAAATCATTATCAAATGTAATTAAAGTAAAATTCGAGGCTATTTCCATAATTTATACTAGGCTTTGAAAGAAATAATTGCTATTGAGCGTCAGTAGTAAAATTTCATAACGATTGCCAGAAAAAGTGCTACTCCAAAGTTAAAATTTAATAAAACCTAAAATACCGGCCAGAGCAATACCAACGCCGTCGGCCAACGCCAATACCGGCATCGCAGTATCGAAAACACCGTAATTGATCCGTACTTCGAATTTCCTGACCAACTCCGTTTCTATTCAAGATACCTGCTGCATTCTACGAGAAATAGGTTCAATTAAATCAATTTATTTCGAAAAAGTCTAAGAAAACTAATTTTTTAACCATAAAAAACTTTATCAAATTACAAACTCTTGATTTTACTTTTAAATTACATTGCTAACTTACTCAGAATTTGTGAAAAGACATTTATAGTTAAGAACTGTAGTACCCACCTGAATTTGTTTATTTATTTATTTATATCATAATACTCTTGAAAATAACATTACTATTAAAACATAACCTTCTTAGTTCACACGTGCACTCTATGTTAATTCCATATTTTGTCCTTAGGCACGTTATTTGTTCATTGTTTATAGATATCTTACGTAAATAAATATTTACACTTATCACTTTAAACAAACTCTTTTATTTATCGGTGCTTAGCTAGAGATAACTTAGTAATATTATTAAACAATTTTCCACCATACACATAGGGATAAACTGACCGACGAGGATCCTAAGATAGTCAATTTTTGTAAAATATAATACTTGTTCTCCGACATCTAGCCGCAGCCTGAGACATTACATGAGAAGGGCTAGTGATCCAACGTAATAGGTTTAAAATAGACCAAGGCGCCCAACCAACAGTACGATTCCCGTACTATATAATTAATAATTATATCACTTATTATTACTCCATTATTATTATACATAGCTCTTTAGCTATTTATCAATAGTCACCAGAACGTGGGGGCTTCTGTAATATTTAAATCAATATATTATTTACATCAATTAATATTAATATTCTTCAATTAAAGTTATTATTATTACACAGATCATTAGCCACTTATCAATATATATATATATATATATATATATATATATATATATATATATATATATATATATATATATGGTAGATTTAATTAGTTGTCGATTTAAGATCAAGTTTTTCTTAAAAATGTATATATTTAGAATAATCTTACATGTTTCGGCAAATATGCCTTTCTCAAAGAATTTAAAATATAGATGACAGTATATTAATGTCATACTTATACATTTGTAGTTGCTATGGATAAAATTATTCAAAGATACATTCAGTTTAATAATAATAAATCATGCTTTAATAATCAAAAAATAGTTAGACAATAAAAACGGGGAATGGCAAGGCATAAGTTATTATTATGTATGCGCCCGTGGAGCGGCTTAAGATGTTAAGCTGTCGGCATTCGCCTTAAACGAGAAGGAAAACCGCGAAAACCTACTCGAACAGCCAGTCAGGCATCCAAACACGGAACAGTCAACATGATAATCAAATGTACACATATTTAATTAAAACATAAGATATATATTTATATAACAGCAACATATATTATGATGGTAAATTGCAGATCGTTACCATGATACGGTTTTGCTGGTCCCTGGGACCACAGAATCCGTTGGTATATGCGGATATCATATAAAATGTGCTCACGGGAGGCCACGCGGGCTTGAAGTAAGAAACATAAAATGTCCACCGGTGGGCACGCGGTCCGAAGTAAATGACTGAAAATGCCCACCGTTAGGCACATGGCGCTCAACGTGTTAAGTAATAAACACTGAAAAAATCTAGAATGATCATCTTTCTAAAAAAAAATAAATTTGCTTTTATTTGACAGCTACTTTTTAATGTCTTGCGAGTTTATTACCGTGTAGTTTATTTGATTTTCTCTAATGGTTTGTTAATTATAATAATTTAAAGATTTTGTGTTCACCCAAAAATGAATTTGATTAGAGAACATTTTCGGGCTACGACTTCAAATCGTTATTAACCCCTAAACAATATGAAGAACGGCTTAGAAATGCAATTAGTGAAGAAGCCCCATCTAAGGCAACAATTTATAATTGGTACAAGGAATTTAAAAAAAATCGGCTTTTTCTTAGTGATGAATTTTGTGGAGAACGCCCAAGAACTGTTGTTACCGATGAGAATATTTCCGCTATTCCAGCAATGTTTGAGGAAAAAGGATGGATATCACATGAATTTATTTGGGTGACATTGTCAATTTTTATGAGTTAAATTTAAAACATTTTACTTCAACAGTTAGACGTGACAAAACTTTGTTGTTGATTACAATGCATGTTCGCATAAAGAAAAACTAACAACAGTATCTGGATGCTCTAAACATCAGATTCATGAACCTTCCATCATACAGCATTGACCTAGCACCGTGCTTTCTTTTAGTTTCCAAATATTAAAGATAAATTGCGTGGAATCAGTTTTAAGTCATCAGATGAAGCAGTGGAACATTCTAAAAACCTGATTTCTGAAGTGTCGCAGGAAGAGCGGCATTAAAATCTTTTGGAAGTGCGGCGCCAATTCCAATTACCCACTTAAGGGATTGATATATGTTGGAAAACAGGCTAATGAAGGCGTGCGGTATATCAAGGCGAGAACATCGTTCTAAAATTGGTCGAAAAGTACGCCGGTTCTGGACGAACAGTATATGACGATAATTTCTTGTCTTCTTATGATTTGGCTGCTGTTTCGATGACGAAAAGGTTGGCGTATCTAGGAACCATGCGCCAGAACAAAGCCTGTATACCGTAGGAGATGTTGGATCCAAAGGACTGGTTTCATCGAATGCAAAATGTATTGATGTTAAACGGGAATATTCTGAAAAATAATAAAATCATTTTTTTCAAATAATCTTTGTTCGATTTTCTAAAAATTTTCAGTGTCGCCCTCGTATATTATGAAAAAATGACAAAATCGTGTTAAGAAAAACAAATTAAGTTATTAGTATATTTTATATGAAAATCGCCATGGAATCCTATATTGAAATGAAAGTATAGCGTTTTCCTAAATGAAAAATAAAATACCTACAGCAGCTAAGGCTAATTATTTTTTCTTTCGAGAATGTATGCAATGCTTTTATTGTTTTTAATTAACAAAGAAACACATTAAAATTTTTGTTTTTGTGAAACAACAACATAATTGCGAACCTGACAAACTTGCAAATATAGACGCTGTAAAAGGCGAGCGGATTACAAGCAGAATACTAACAACAATTTCGTCATAGATATCAATTTTCTCACAGAAAATTCTCTATAATAATTAGGGAGATTCATTCGAGTAACATCGCAAGGGCGGCTCGATCTCACACGGATACCAGGTGCCCACATGAAAACTTAATAATGAATTATTTCTAGTGTTTTTGAAGACAAAAACTTCGGACAAAAATTTTGGATGATTGTTCAGGATATAGGGGGACAATGAACAGTATATTTTATACCGCCCCATAGGGTAATCGCCCCTCCCAGCCACGATTTTAAATTACCCTGTATTTTCTTGGTTGTTTTTGGAAAACACAATTTTCTTGATATTCCTATATGAAAAAACTAGCTACTTACTTACTTACTTAAAGTTAAAAGTTTCAGATATCAGAAATTATTAACTCCGTTATATGAACACTTTACACTTTATTGCACTGCTGTTGTACATTAAATTCGAAAATCCTTTTATCAATTTATGAGCTACATGGTAAAGCGGTCTTTTTATGGCTATATGTTACATTATAAAATTATTATTTATCACTGCAAACCAGACAAAATATAACGGATGTTCATTTGAAAAGTCAATCTAGTAGCATGTGATTTACTGAGAACATTTTGAAGTATGTCGTAAATTAAAATATACTACTTAACCTACGAAGTCGTATATTTTGACAGTTTCATACATACAAATAAATAACAAATGTGATTGACATTATCAAATGTCATTTGGATTTACGTTTACGGAACAACAAACACATACTAATATATATGCGTCTTATTCTATCAATATTTCAAAGTAACCTAGATTGACTTTTCAAATGAACACACGTTATATACATATATATTAGAATATGTCTTTGTTGTTCATCGGAACATTTATTTAAAGGATATAATTTGCAAACTATATTTAGTATATTCCTCGCCGAGTTAAGCACAATTGCCAACGTTTCGCCCACTGTTGCAAGGGACATCTTCAGGACTGTACGTAGACGTTCGTCGTTTTGCAGTAGCTTGAAGAATGCTAGAGCATATAGGAAAGGTTCTACATAAAAATAAAATCAAAACTGTCTTCAGACCCCATTCTTAAGTTTCTGACCTCTTACCGCCTGTTAAAGACAAAATATCTCCGCTCCAAGCACAAGGAGTTTATCGCATTTCGAGTTCATGTGGCAGTGTGCATATTGGCGAAACTAAGCGGCCAGTCGCCGTGCGTGTGTCTGAATATGAACGTTATACTAGACTGTTTAATAAAGCCGGTTCAGCGCTGGCAGAACACAAACTCAACTCCGGTCATCAAATTCTATTCAAAGATATCAAGCTTTTGTCCCGTGAATTGCATTACTTCCCTAGGAAAATCCGTGAATCTATTGAAATTCACAAACATCCCCGCAATCGCAATAGAGACGATGACTATACGTTACATCCAACGTAGCAAATTCTATTGAATTCTACTACGAAATATAACCCCCATGCGGCGCGTCCGATTGGCTCATTGTCTCCAGCCAATAGCAGGCTACCATCTGACCCCCCCCATATAAGTTTGTGCCAGTCTCTGTCCTAACATTCTTCAAGTTACTGCGAAACGACGAACTTCTACGTACAGTACTGAAGATGTCTCTTTCAACAGTGGACGAAGCATTGGCAATTACGCCTAAATCGACGCGGTTCCAACCCGGAAACCGAGATCTACATCTAGGGAAGGACCGCGGTAACCTACACCTACGTTTATTTGCATTAATAATTGCAAATACGTAAAAAAATAATAATTAATATAATATAATCACAGAAATAAAATTAACATAACCCCTAGAGATAATTAATAAATAAACTTAAATTATATAATGCTGTAAGCGGGGACCACAAGCAGGTACGAGGGATAAGCTGAATTTATTGAGAATAAGAAAATCTAGTAGACTGTAAAAAAACAATCATACACTTTCGAAAGCGGTTTAAGCGCTTATGAGTGCAAAAAGAAATTAGATTCAGTTTTTTGTGAACAAGTACCTTGGCTACAATTTACCCCTGGTATAAAGAACTTAAACGCGAAAAGAATTCTTTACAGCACCAAAAAGGAGCAAGGCTGTTTACCGTCAAAGATATTGCTACTGTTAAAAAAATGCTAAGTCGTTTTGTGCCGCATCATCTTTCTGACTTCCAAAAAGCAGAGCGTGCAGGAATTTACCATGAAACTTTCAAGTTCTTAAATAATGACGGGCTCCATTTTTTTTTTCCAAAAAAGTGACAAGACAAAACTTATATTCCTTTTTCGACCTTCCTAGCCGCCAAGAAAGTCGTGTATGGATTCACAAAGATGAGAAAACTTCTACTATAACTAAGAAGCAGCAAGCTATAAAGAAGGTTATGGTTTGCGGTATTCTTCAGAAGTACGGGCTTAATAAATACAATTAAGCTATATGGTCAAAAGACACTACAGCTAAGTGGTATACTGAAAATGTTTGCCTGAAGTGTGCAGTAGAGTTCCAGGCAAAGGAATTATGCTCCACCATAATAATGCATCGTCCAATACGCCCGTTTTAACTCTCCAGTTTTTGTCTGAAAAAAATATAAAAGCAATAGAACATCCACCGTACTCACCTGATTTAGCAAGTTTAACTTTTGGCTATTTTTTGGGCTTAAACGCAATCTGCGGGGTAGAAGGCTTTCGTCTGAAGAAAAGATTGATACCGCAGTTCGCGCTTGTTTTGAAAGTATTCTGAAAGAATATTGGTTGCGAGCTTTTAAACAGTGGAAAGAAGGAATGGTCAAGTGTATGATTGCTGAATGGAGTTACTTTGAGCATATTTAAAATAAAATCCTAGAAAATATTGACCATGTTTTTTATTCTCAATAATGTCAGCTTGTTCCTCGTACCTGCTATAAGTATATACACCGTTCAGTTCGACCACTACCGATCTTTAACATGCTATTAACTACTTCTAGGAATGAAAACAATAAGTTTAGATTTGACATATTTATTAGTGTGGTAAATAATTGAAAGACATATCTTTTACAAAATCATGCTTAGATATAATATTGCTCCTATAATCTTGAATTTTTGCTGGTATGAAATTTACTTTTTTTTTTGTATGACACTTTCTATTTTTTTGGTAGAACAATTTGCTGAGTTAATATTTTATTGAGCAATAATTGTCTACTATGTAATCACAGAACTTTATTAATCTCGGGTCATTGGGCATATATGCGTACATTTGTTCAGAAAAAGTTCGCCTACTTCGTGCGGTTCCGAAAAATTAAGCCTAAAAATTAATTTGAAAAAATAGCCTATTTCAGATTTTTTATGTTTATATTCGGTAACTAATCCCAAATTCTGAACTTTGCGATACCAGGATTGACTCAGATGGAATCGACATCCCACAATGTTTGTAGCATTATAAATTGCCTTTTCAAAGTCAACAGCAATTGTCGTAAGTTTGAATGTCAATTCGAAAGTTATTACATTTTAACCTACCCGTTTCCAAATCAGTGTTCTCTTACACTGAACTCACATTTCTTTTGTTTCCAACTCTTGTAAGATACACATCGCTCAAACTGGACACGTGCTGCTTCAGCACCCAAGCGCTGTTTGGCTTTGCTTTCCACATGTCCGATCGAGACATGCTCGCAACACAAAGGTAATCTGTATGGTTCAAATGTATATTATTCTTTTAATTAATTCACATTTAATTTAATTAATTAACTTTCTTTCCAGCGCGTAATTTTTGTATGTTAATTTTCAGATACTTATTCGACGTTTCTTGTATATTTCTACTTTTATTTACACACTCTAATACATTCTAAATTCCTCCATTTTTTATGTACCTAAATATTAATAAAAACTTTACCGACAACGTTGTTGTGTTTTATTTAGTTAAGAAGTTGTAATATATGTAGTTATATAAGCATATTGCACGCGTCCTGGACCTTTGATGCTCATCGTCATCACTATTTATTATTTAAACATTTACAGGATTGCTAGGATGCTCCAGTTATCCCGAAAAGGATCAGCGCAAGACACAAGCGTCCATCTTGTATCAATTCGGCGCACCCACGTGCTCAAATCCAATACACCTTAACCCCATCTAGCGTTTTAGTAACAAATTGAATAGAAATATAATCAAACTGATTCTCAATAACCCTTGTCATTACTATGCATAAAATATAAGACATTTTGTGTGATTATTGTCAATGTGTTATGGGTATTACTGTATTAAATGGAATAATACCCCCTTAGTTTAATTACCCCGTTTAATTACTCGGTGGTCGAACTAAAGGGTAGCATTAACTTGACCTTTCCTAATAACAGATTATTGCCGGTACTCGTAGTCGAACTGACCTGTCCCTTTAAATAAGTGGACCGATCTAAAGTTTACTTCAAGAACTGCCGTTTAGATGTACCTTCAGAGTATTGGTTAGTTGTTTATACGCCAAGTTTCGTGTAGTGTTTTTTTGACTAAAATGTATATTAAATGCAGAGCAACTTTTCTTAAAGATGATATCTTAGTATATCAAAGCCGTTGTTGAAATTTTAACAATTTAATTACAGAATTATGTTGTGTTCCGCTTGGTCTAATACAGTCAATTAATATAAAATATAATTGAATTAAGTGATTCTTTATGTAAGAGTCAAGTAGTAAAACCAGTATACGCATATAATTAAAAACCGAAATTTATAGCTATTGCCAGTTATCACGAAACTTCCAACATAACAACCTGCTCCTATATATGAAAACATTATTACCTTATTGAGATACATGTTATCGTAAAATGTACAGTAAGAACTTTCAACTTTAATATTTTAATCATATAAACGACTGGATGTTAAGTTGTTTAAATCATTCTTTTACGACCTGGACAACTTAAATAAAATAACGTAACAAGGACTATAAATGTATAATTAAAATAACAATAAACTTAAAGGAAGACATTTAAAAAAGAGAAATTAATTATTTAACCTCTGCCTATATCCAATTTCGTGATTCTTGTTACTAACAAGTACCTGCAGCAATGGGTTCCTCACTTTCGTATTGTCTCCTTTATGCAGGCGTTCGAACAACAAATTCTCTGTTCCTATACCAAAAAACCCAAGTGTTGGTTTAGATACGCTGATGATACCTTTGCTATTTGACCACATGAATATGATTCGCTAAACAAGAGTTCCTTGATATCAAATTCTATTAATTTCATTATGAAGGTTGATCCGGAAGGGCCCTTTCCTTCTGTGGACGTCTTAGTTATTCGTTAATCATATGGTTCAAAAGAACCTTCGGTTTATCGTAAATATACAATCGAAAGATACCTAAACCGTCTTTTCCCACCATCATTCTGCACAAAAACGTGGTGTTATAAACTCCTTAGTCCAAAGAGCCTTCTCTGTATTTGAACCAAATGCCTTACCCCAAGAACAGCAATTATTCCAAGAAAGATATCCAACGCACCATAAACCAACATCTTAACCTAATAGAGGCAGTCTGATTTACCTTATATACAAGGCGTTAAGAACCATATCAGTAAAATCCTTATCAAACATAACATAGAAACCATCTTTGAACCCCACATCACATTATCGGGCTCTCTTTTCCGCAAGATATCATTTCCCTGGTGCTCATGTATGACTTAAGGGGACTGTATTTTTTGGGGTTCAAGAAAAATAAATAAAATAAGATTGGATGGAATGCGGGACTCCCCAGCGGTTAATAGCGCAGAACTTCGGTTGCTTAACGTTAAAAAAATGCACCTAACTCCATCGTCTCACTTCTGCCGATATAATGGTTGCATGCGTTTCCTTTTTGATACTTTTTTCCCTTTTATTTTTAAGCGTTTTTAGAAAGTGGAAAAAACGATTTTTGGATATGTCAACAGCAAATTAAATTAGCGCATATTAAACAAAAGAAAATTAACTTTAACCTAAACAGCTGGTATTTACAGAATTCCACGCTTGTGTGCTAGGTATACATCAGCGAAGCAGCGTTCAGTAAGCACTCGTCTTGCTGAACGCAAGCATTGCACTAGAGGCTGCGCGTAATTCGGCATGTACTTGTTGGAAATAGATCTAAAACTGGACATAAGATTCAATTTCAATCTGCCTAGATTCTATCCCGCAGTCCGTATTACTTTAACCGCAAAATACGGAAATTCATAAAAATCCTAAAGCATTTCAATAATCTCAACTGTGACGACGGATATCCTCTAAACAATACCTGTCAAACTTTAGATTTCAGGCCAAATTCAGGGCAGACATAGTACTAATAGTCCTGAAGATATCCCTTGCAATACTGGACAAAACGGCGGTCAAAAAAGAAACAGTACCCAAAGAGATGATTCCAGCTTGAAATTCCATACAGAATAAAGCAGTGCTGTAAAAGTGAAATTTTGGTTTGAATTTGTTATAAACAAGAGTTCATTTGAAAAGTCAATCTAGGTTACTTTGAAATTTTGATAGAATAAGACGCAAATATATTAGTATGTGTTTGTTGTTCCGTAAACGTAAATCCAAATGACTTTTGATAATGTCAATCACAAATATCTGTTAGTGCATAAAATAAACATGCGTCGATTTTGGTTTAAATAAATTACTTCTCAGTTTTAAAATGGCTTTCACTTTAGAACATAAGATTTTTTTTGTCCAGGCTTATTTTCGAAGTGGTAATAAAATTGATGGTTTATGGGTTTATTCAGTTCAAGATTGCATGGTAGAATTTCAAGTTGAGTTTCCACATTTTGTAATAGATTATATACAATTTAAGAATACTTTGGATAGAACTTTAAAACTTTTTTCTGAAACTGGTAGTCTCTTAAGAAAATCAGGCAGCGGAGCAGTTAAGAAACGTACACCTCATGTTGTCAATCGTGTTGAAGAAATAATGGAAAATGAACCACAAACATCTGTTCGACATTTGAGTCAACAAATAAACCTTTCTGTTGATACAACTCACAAGTTATTAAAAAAAGATTGGCTTTATCCATACCGTGTCACAGCAGTACAAGAATTGTTAGAAATTGATTACCCACGTAGACTACAGTTTTGTAATTGGTTTGTAAATACGAATAATAATGGAGAACTTTCGCAAAGAGTCATCTTTACTGATGAAGCATTTATAAAACGGGATACCTAAATTCACAAAATACAAGAATTTGGAGTAGTGAAAATCCACATGTAATTAATGAAGAATCGCTACATCCAGAGAAAGTTGGTGTTTGGGCAGCGATAAGCCAAAGGCGAATCATTGGACCAATATTCTTTCAGGGAACGTTAACTGCTCAAAGGTACCGTAAGGAAATTTTACAACCATTTGTCAATTAGTTGCATGATGATGAACTTCAAAATGCATATTTCCAACAAGACGGAGCACCTTGTCACTGTACTGCAGAATCTTTGGATTATTTAAGAGAATTTTTTGATGAGCGTATAATTAGTCGAAATACTGAAATTGCCTGGCCTGCACGTTCATGCGATTTAACACCTTGCGACTTCTTTTTGTGGCCTTATCTAAAAAATAACATATTTCGAACACCTGTATTGAATTTGAATGATATGCTACAGAGAATCGAAAAGAAATGCATGGAAATTAATAACAATCCAGTAATGTTGAAGAATATCATCAGAAATTTTGAACGGAGGATTTTAAAGTGCATTGATCTTGAAGGACAACATTTTCAACATTTGTTACAGTTTTCAATAAATACCTATTATTTGTTATTTATTTGTATGTATGAAACTGTAAAAATATACGACTTCGTAGGTTAAGTAGTAAATTTTAATTTACGACATACTTCAAAATGTTCTCAGTAAATCACATGCTACTAGATTGACTTTTCAAATGAACACTTGTTATATCAAGCACGTCACAAAATTTGTATCCTAGGTAGGCCGTGAACGACTATAAGTCGCGTCTGAGCTTAGAGAATTGAGGAAGTGTCATTTGTAAATAATCATAAGTCAAATTGGTTTGGCAATATGGGCAACGATCCCGAATGCCCCCAAAAAAAAAAAAAGTCAAATTGATAAGTTATGATTTAACCTATTACTAATAGTACTAAATGTAGGTTAGATCACTTAATCAATCTAAGACATAACTGATTTAATCCTATGAAAATTTTAACATAACTGAAGTCTGTAATTACGGACATCAGAAGTATCTCGTCTCTTAAATAACTCTTGTTCGCCTCCAATGTAATGGGAAGATATTCTTTCGAATCGATAAATTAGATATGATGTCAAGAGAAAATTCTAACATTATTCTACTATCCTTTATTATAAATGAGTGTACCTCATCACCAGTTGTGTTGCTTAGTCGCTCTCAGACATGTATCCTACATCAACAATATCACAAGGAAATTTCTGTTCATATTAATAGAGGTAGAATTTGATAGTTAAGCACTTAAGAATAACTTAGTGAAAGCCTAACAATATTAAGATTTTTAAGAATTCGGCATTGTACGAAATTCCAAAAGAGTTTTGGCCTCATTTGAAGTGAAGATTTTGCATTTCTCATGAAAACTTCACGAAATAGAAAAATCATATTTTTTGTAATTTATCTGACAAAGTTCATCATAAAAGCAAACGCGCTTAGTACGTTTCCACTTTCGATGATAAAACTCCTTAGTTTTCAAATTACGTCTACAGTCTACAGTCTACAGTCTACAGTAAACCAGGGTGGAAACGTTTGCTTGTTGTAATTATGACAAGACACTGATTTATTAAATATATTATAAAACTTAGGTTGAAAGACAAATCAAGATCCTCATAACCACAATAGATGTCGTTATAGAGTTTTATGTAATCAGATCTATGAAAATTGTAGCACTGGTTACTGTTAAACGGAAATGGCTTTTGCTTTATTACGGCAGGGTCAGCATTACGAGCTTCAGATACAAGCAATATAAGATCCCGTAATACTGTAATGTCGAATTCGGTATTGGCAAATATAAAGCAATAATATACTATTGCTATTTAAAAAACTTTTAAATTCAGGAAGATTCACTTCAGAGGTCCTACAATAATCTGAGAGAGTGAAGTCACCGATTAATAAAATTGGAAAATCCAACAGCAGTAACTCTAGGTTCTCAAAAAGCACACATAAATTGCCACAATGAATGCTGGGAGGAATATATACACCTACAACATAATTCAAAGTAATTCAATCAACTCAACATAATTCAAGACCAAGATGTACAGAAAACCGACATACGCAGAACAATACCTGCTTTTTGAATCTAACCATCTACACAATGTAATGTAGCCAGGTGGCTATATGACAGAGCCAAGAATATTTGTTCGGATGAAAGAGATAGAGAAGAGGAATTGAATAACGCAACCAACACACTGAAACTACACGGATATACAGAAAAGACTGTGTCAAAGCCAAGAGTGACAAAAATAGCCCAAGAACAAGAATAACAAACAAGCATGTACATTACCGCAATCTCATATGTCAAAGGCCTATCGGAAAATATCAGAAGAACAGGCAATAATTACAACATTAGAGCAGCCATAAGGACAACAAACACTATCAGAACGTTTCTGACCAGAACTAAACCAGACAACGAAAATCAGAGAATAAAGAACTGTATATACGAAGTACCCTGTAGATGTGGAAGAACTTACATCGGAGAAACAGACAGACCCTTACAAGTCAGGATCAAAGACCATTAAAAACTAGACCTATTAGGGAAAACAAATCGCGCCTAGCTCAGGATGCCTGGGAAGAAGTTCACCGGATTACATGGAATCCTGCCAAAAGAAGGCCACCAAACAAAGAAAGTTGAAGGAGACAGCATATATGATTATAACACCGAACACCAGAAGTATACAAAGCCTGGAAATTACGAACGTCTGGCTGGCCTTGATTAGAGCAAACGTACATAGAAGAACAATGACCTTCGAAGCTGAGACAGAATAAGCGGAATAACTGTATTACACAAACGACACCACACAGAAATATGTAAACCTACTGCGCATCATGTTCTACGCAGGTACCTGAAGGTTAAATAAAAATTTTCAGAAACAGTATACAATATTTTGCCCCCCCCCCTCCAGATAGCTCAGTGGTTAGTGTGCTTGATTCGGAAAAGTTTGAATTTGCAGACCAGGTTCCAATCTCGCAAGAGTACATTTCGTAAAGCTTTAATTTACAGACCAGGTTCTAATCTTGCACGAGTAGATTTCGCTAAAAAATGTGGAGAAGGCATATAACATGCCTTCAAAAACTTTCCTCATTAGGGACGGCCATGCTTTTTGATAATGGGTGGTGGCAGTACACATAATCTGTCACAAACGTATACTTTTTGAATGGGCATGGCCATCTTTAATAAGGAAAGTTTTTGAAGGTACGTTAAGTCAGATTATGAGTTTGGCAAGGAACGGCCTTTCTCAGAGCTACCCTAAGACGACAGTAGATTAGCTGCTGAAACGTCGGATTACCTAAATCCAACAAACGATGGAAATTTTCTACACAACAACTCAACAACATAAATTGAAACTGGGAAATAATACATTACATAATACACAGCCAAATATAGTCTCATCACGAAAAGCAATTAATACGCCACTTTTAATAGTCTTATTAAAAATTTCTATCACAGCGGCAGACAACAAAATTGCTAATGAATAATTCATTGTTTCAAATAGCTTTCTTTCAAAAAAATACAATGATGTCATAATCAACAGTAGATACATTAGCGAGAAAAAAATGTGTCTTAGTACAAAGTTCCCTTAAACTGGTAGCATCTTAATATTTTGAATGCAATTATTGTCATTTGATAATAATCTATTTCGCTTCCTAATGCTTCGTATCAGAATATTGAGTAATATGGACGCAAGTAACTGTTAAAGTGAATTATCAAACAATCTTATATTATTCGTTATACAGATTTACAATGTGGTGTAGAGTATAATTAATTGTTAATTTTGGTGTAGAGTTTAACACCTATACAAGGTGGAGATCATGAGGAATATAATTCTGCTAGATATCATTACGAGCAACACATCAACACACGCTCGAAATCTGAGCAGCGGCAATTATAACCGGTTAACCTTTCCAATCCAGATATAATCGATTTTTACACCTTTTAAGTGATGATTAGGGACCGGACACACGAGGCCGAAATTACGATGGACCATAAAAATAGTTCATAACATCGCTAACTACAACAAGCAGTTATTGAATAGTATTATTCATTCGGTTAACCGCACATCTATTTTTTGTGAAGGAATTACTTCAATTTTATAGTAAATTTCGTTTCTTCATGGGCGTAGATAGAAGCGGGAGGGGATTTTATAATTTGTTTTATCTATTACAGATTAGAACATTAATTATAAGAACATTGTTTAAGTTACTTTTTCAGATATGATATGGAACACGTTCGAGAATGGCATTGTGAAACGATGGCCAGTTGGATTAAGGTTCAAACTGATTGTATTTCCATTGCCAGTGATTTCGAAATTTATTGCAAAGTCTGAAAAATATCGTTAAAAAATTCCAATAAATTGCATGCAAAACATCACTTAGCATCGCAAATACATACACAGAAATTAGACTCATTAGAATCTGAAAATTTTAACCAAGAACTCTGTGAAACTTTAATGGCGCCAAATATATCATTAAATAAACTTAACAATCCCATCTTTAAAACATTTCTCTAAAAATATACTGGTTGAAATGTTCCTGATGATTCCACCTTGAGCAAATATTATGTTTCTAACTGGTACACGAAAGCAGTAGAACGCATTAAAAGCCATCGTTCAAACCAGTACCTACCTATGGATAAGTGCCGACGAAAGTGTCGATATATTAGGACGCTGTGTGGTAAATGTTGTAGTTGGTGTACTACATACAACTATTCTATATAACGCATATTTAATACCAGCAGAAGTTATAAATACAGTTGATGCGAGATTTACGAGAATATGCTTCAAATGCATCATTCGGACGACAGGTACAAAGAAAAAATATTTTTTAGTCAGTATCAGTGCTGCATATATGTTAAAATCAAGCAGACTATTAAAAGAAACATATCATAATATGCTGCATATTACTTGTGAAGCACATGCTCTCTACAGAATCTGAATATATCAGACACCTTTCCGGAAATTGATAGACTTGTGTCAGTTCCTAAAATAGTTTTCAGAGAAGCACCATTGAGAGGAACTTTTTACATGGAAAAACGTCCATCTTTGTCACTGCCTCCCTCTCCAGTAATAACTAGATGGGGTCCTGGCTGGAAGCTCCTAGTTTTTATGCAGAGAATTTCGATAGTTTACAAGATTTCGCTACATGTTTAAATGACGATGCTCGAAGTACTTCTGAGTGCAAGAAACAAATTTCAAATTTCAAATTTAAAAAATCAGGTGTACTTTCTTCAGGAACAATTTGGAAATTTGCCAAAACTAATGACTTATTTTGAAAATCGAAATCTCAAATTAAATGAAGGATTAACCACATTAGATGTGGCTATTAATAATTTGAAAAATATTCCAAGGGACTTCGGATGTGGCTTTCGGCAAAAGTTTGACACAGTTTGTGTAGGAGGAAAATGCCGCAAAGTCTAACTGCTAAATACGCTGAAATAAAAGAATATTTCCAGTATGCACCTATAATCAGTCGCGGTGTAGAAAGGACGTTTTCAATAGAAAACGTCCTACCGAAGAGAACCTTAAGAAAGTATTGCTTCTTAATATTTAATACTCCTTTACTCAACTTGAACTACAAAATATATTTCGTATTTTATAGATCGCCACCCGTTTGTTTTCCAATTATATAAATAAAATTAAAATCTCTTTAAAAATATAAATTTTTAATAGCACGTCCCTAGTGATGATACAATATGCTAATACTTGCTTAGAAATTTCAGGGGCATGATTATGCCTCGATTCTGTTAAAAGGTGCCATACTATTATGTTGTCACAAATTAAAAGTTTTACGCATTTACTTCTAAAGAAATTCTTTTATTAGTTAATTAAATAGATATTCTATTGTTGGCTCTTATTATTGCACATTTTTTCCTCGCGTCTAATTGAATGGTGACAAGCACAAAGACAACGTCGACTTTATAAAACCTGTTTCTGAATTGCTTTCGCGGTTTTTGATATCGTAAAATAATCATAAATCAACAACTTGTACGTGTAACAGTGAATGTTGTAGGTGCTGTGCGTTTAAGTGCATACATATACATATATGTATGTTGATGTAAACGCATACCGCTTAAAACATTCACTATTGATGAACCAGATATTATACGTCAATCAACGCTTTCGCAAATGTACAGTTGTACCAATGAGTTCGTGTGTTAATTACAAAACAGATGTTCGTTGTGGGAAAATGAAATTTTTGGAACTAATATAGTGATCGTATATTACATAGCCCTAGTTTCTTATTCCTTATAGAAACGACAATAGTCTGCCTAACAAATATTAAATAATCTCATTTTTCTATTTTATAAAACCACAGTTATAACGAATTTGGTAATTTATTAACTAAATAAACGTTATATTATTAATTATTACAACTAGTAATAATGAAAAATTCAAGAAGATATAATTAGACACTATATGAAGTTTAACTCAATTATGTTGGGTTACAAAATTTAAATATAAGTTGCAACTCAAGCATACTTCTCCTTCGACTTTTCTAAATTGTGTGTAAGTCTCAGGGTTCTGTTTAGGGGTTCTACGTAACTAGGCCAAGCATCCAATGTAAACTCAAAGAAATAATACAAAAAGATTTGAATAAAAACTATTTTATTGTTTATAATGTATTCAAAAATCTTAACAAGTCTAATTGAATAACATAAACCAAATTACCATTATACAATTTTATGAGGCTAGTCTGGAAAACACATATAGCTTGAAGTCTTTATTTTTGGTCTGATAGGATCTTCTTTTTAATTCATATACATTTCATGTTATAAGTACCAGTATCTTCGACAAAATCTCACAAAAAAAATAATGCAGAGTAAGGTATTTAATTCACAAAGTTGATATAAATTTGCATTTATGACTTATTACTAAAAAGAATCTTGTATACGATTATCTTGCATGGGGTTCAGTAAGACAGTCTTGCTGCAGACTCCAACAGTAGTCGGCCATCATGTGGGTATTACATCTTCTTTGATATCGTTCTTCCATCGTCTGAAGGTCCTATTGAAAACTTTCACCCTGTTCTTCACTGTAATCACATAGGTTTTGTGGGAATCGATCTCAGTGGTTGTGGAGGTAGTGAAGATTTATGATCATATTACAATCAAGAATATTAAATTTAGAAAGCATATATTTCACTGATTCTGTGTAATTCGCTGCTTTATGATTGCTAAGAAGATTTTGTACTACTTGAACAAATGAATATCAAGCACTAGATTCAATCTCCGTTTATTGCTATAGTAAGTAATTTTTTCTAAGCTGTCTTATCCGAGGGCCATCTTTATTCAGTTTTTCTATGCTTGGCTCAAGAAATTTACGTATTAAGTACCCAAATCAAAATCCATTTCGATTTAAGGCCTACACGAATTCCTTTATAAGTCCCAACTTAATATGCAACGGTGGAAATATGATTTTCTCTCTCGCAACGAAAAGTACGTTGATTACGTTCTCCTTTTCTGGAACCATGACTTTTCATATGGGTCAATTATTGTTAATCTATTGCTGATCTTTAGTTCTGTTGTCCCGAAAACAAAAAAAAAACAAGGATATTTTGTGTAAAGATACCATTATTTCATTATTTTTGCCTGATACTAAAACGGAATGGATCTCAAAAACTAAAGCTGCTACGAAAAAAAGTCAAGTATATTTGGAATCAACACATTAAATATATCCAAAATCAGTTCTCAGTTTCTAGGAACCAAGAAAAAAATTTAATTTTGTTAGCTTGTGTTATCGATCGTTTCTGTGAACCGTGTCAACATGCTGGGTAAGTATTACATGATATTTCTAGCAATACACATATTTATTCCGCATAACAACGCATTCATGTAAATTAACATCAGTATTTATTAGTTTTTGTCCTCAATAGCTCGAGATAGATTCCTGAGTGGATGAATGTTAGAAGATATTAATTTCTCTGCTAGAGCTTGCACCCAACGTACCGAAGACATGGGTGCTATCTCGTGTGAACAACTCAGAGATCAGGCGAAGTCCTTTGACCGCTTGTTTTTAGCTATCGAGAAAGTACGGATGTGTTGGATACAGTACAATTCTTCACATTTGTACGAGGCATTGGCGAAAAAAGGCATTGCTTTAGAGAAGCTTCTAAAAATGTGTTGTTTCAAAGAAACTATTGAACACATATTGAGTGGAAATCAAGTTCATGCAGCGCAAAATTTCTAGTTCAACACCGTATAAACTTTAATCTGATCTCTAATTTATGAATCTTTAATTACAAAGCTTAAATGCGCAGATATCTTAGGCTTGCTTGTGGAAGCCTGTGCCTACGCAATTACCTACATACTTGTATACATATTCAATTACAATGCTGAATTTATAGTTAATTAATTTTAAATTAATTATGCTCATAGGCTTGAAACATTTAATTTGAATTTTGTTGACATCGAATTACTGTGCATCGTAGTACGGTACTGGCACTGGACCTTGCTCTTCATAGAGACTATTAAATTCTTCGTGATACATCTTCGATTCTATTAAGTTAAAAATTATTAACTTGAATCAAAAAGGAAATATTAAATAAATAGAAAATATAGTATATATGCCAGACAAATAACTAAAATTTACAGAAGCTTCAAATTAAATTTTGTATGTAAAATGTACCGCTTAAATATAAAAATAAATTTTATATCTTTTGGGAAAGTTTCTTGCCGTTTGTTTTACCTTCTTTTATAACCTCGGTTACGCTTATACTTTTTCAAACGTAGAAAAATTTTCTAAAATCCCGCTTCTTCTTATGTACGCTTGTTTTTTTTTCAAATTTTGTCTGTTATAATGTCAAAATAAAACACAAATTTGAAATACTAAAAATGATTTTTAATATTCCTTTTCATTTATTTTTGGGACATAGGCATGCCCTATTAAATTTTAAATATTGTTAAACCATAACATAACCTGCAATATATTGACATTAGGCATGTAATACAATATTTTATCACGCAATATAGAGGTGTACTCAATGCACTACCCATTTAACGTTTTTTTTTAACTTTTTAAAACATTTTATAATGTTTTGAAAAGATTCATAAGGTTTGGCATCTTTTTGTTCCACAACGACAGAGATATTTAATTAAATTTAATAATGCATATTTTATTGAGAACAAGATAAATGAACAAATATAAACAAAATCAATATCAATTAAGAATGTTTTCGAAATAATGACTGTTCACTTCTTGACAATATGCCAGTCTGAGACCAAATTTTTTAATGACATTTGCCAAAGCCTCCTCACGAAATAATTGCACTTCCTCAATTACTCTCTGCCGTAAATCGTCCAGATTACGCGGTCGTCTAGTATAAACCACAGATTTTAAATGACTCCAAAAGGAAAAATCTGGGGGATTTAAATATAGTGGCCGTGCGGGTCATTCAATGAATCCTCTACGACCACATCCACCTATTTAGGAATGTTTCGTTTAAAAAATTTCTAACATTAAGGGCATAGTGAGGTTGTGCTACATCTAGTTTTATCAAACGCTTACAGGTAATTTCCCATCTTCTTCAATATTACGAACAGCTTGATCAACGTAAAAGATATAAATATCTCTGTCCAGTTAGTGTACCATGAATGAAAAAAGGATGAATAATACGATTTCTGAAAATATCGGTCCAAATTTTTAATTTCTTCGGATGTTATGTATGCGTTTCCAGCATCCAATGGGGGTTATCTATTGACCAATATCGACAATTATGGCGATTAACGGTGCCATTCAAACAAAACATAGTTTCGTCAAAAAAACAGCAAATTATATGTAAAATATTGGTCGTTTCTGCAAATCTCCACCACTCTTTCGCAAAATTCAATTCTATGATCATAATCCCCGCCAAATGTCCAAATGCACTAAATGTAGTTTATACGGATGATATTTTTTTCGTGCTTCAATATTCTGGCTACTGATAGGCAACTTATGTCATAGTATAATTGCGAGTTTTGGTCGTCGCTTTTTGGTAAATTTCTAAGATTTTCAGCCAAGTTATTGTCCAGAAACCTGGACAACGTTTTTAATCAATAAGTTTTTTAATTAATCAATTTAATTATAGGCATGTAATTTTATGTATTCTAAGATTTCTTTTTAAATTTGAATTTTATCATTTTCATTCAGAGGGAACAGGCATTCCCCGTTATTAACGTTTATGACAGCGTTGACCCCAATATTATAACATCCCTTTTACAAAATGTATTTAACACGAATTTATCAACTTAGTGGATGATTATCCAGGCCTTTTACTATCTTGTATTGTTCCGACTTAAGCTATAGCCGCTAAGGTCACCGCATGTATAGGTACATCAGTTAAGCCTTCTAATGTTAAAATCAAAAGTTTACCGCCTATTGTAATAAACACGCCGTTGTCCGTTCAAACAGATGAACCCTTTACAAAGTTTTATTATGGTCACATTATCAAAGGCCTCTGGTATTAAACAATACCATTTCGGAGACACGATTTCTCTCAAGTCCCGTCTGGATAAACCCATGTAACTAGTTTTTTTCGACCAATCGTAAGTGTCTATGATTGGCATTTACCTTTACTCGCCTAATATTTTTAATAATATAGTTAAGTTTGCTAAGATCCATTAAGGGGAATACACGCGCTATTCCAAGCAACTTCAAGCGTTACTGAAATTAGATATGTAACCGAGTTTTTGTAATTATATATTTTGCTGTCGCTTATGTAAATTTAGTTTTTGTTTATAACTTAATAATTAAAGAGTGTTGTGACTTCAATAAGTGTCTTTTTTATTTTTATTTTTATTTTATTTTTTATTTTATTTTATCTGCGAACTACTGAGCGAAAGAAGAACTTCTATTCAAAGTTGAATTAACGACAATATTCAACGAAATTTAGCTATTGCACCCGTGATTACGCAGAAGTGTAAAACCCAGCCACATTCGCCCAAAACAGTTATACCATCTCAAAATTCTACCAGCGACAGTTCGTGATATTAGATGCCGATTTTGATGCAAATTTTTAAATAAATTGCGTACTTCTTCATAAGTTCTGACGCGGTCTCCAAAACCAATTTTCATCAGAATTTCAATACGTTCTTTTTCAGTTAATTAATCCGTTATTAATATTTGGACGTCTACAAACTCAATTCTGACAGTTTAAGGCAAGTACTAAATTTTAATTCCATTGCTTACTAAACATAAACATGATTTTAAAATATCAGTTTTAATTAACAAATAAAGAGCCCTTAGCAGTAATATAGAAATTTGTTATACTTTGCTAAAGTGCTTTGTCAGTGAAAAAATCTCCCTGATTTCTTTTGCTGGGTATTTCAGGATTTTACTCCAAAGTCTCAGCAAAGAAAAACAGAATTTAAGAATTTTTATTCTTCGAGATTGATTGCACCCAACAAAAGTAATTACTAGTAAAACCTGTAATATGGAGAAACTGGTATTTTTAAAATAGTTTATATCGATGTAAGTAGAACAATTCCTCACAGTGAGATTATGTCCTTTTCTATATCGCCACTAGGTGGCGGTATAGGAAAGAAATTAATTGGACACTTCTGAAAGCGTTTACAGCTATATTATGTACATTTCGGCCAATATCTTAAAAGTTCAGTCAAACAGAACTAAATGATCTTGTTAGGGAATTAATTCTTTCCAGATAGAATGGAGATGGTGTAGAAAAACTATATATCGAAAAATGAGTTTTCGAATGTCCTTGAAAATACATATATATATATATATATATATATATATATATATATATATGTTCGCATTTAATTTTTTTTCTGAAAACGTTGGAGTACTAAACGATGAATAAAGTAAGCTTTTGATAAAGATATTCAATTAATGAGAAAACGATGTCAGGATTTCTGAACTCAAAACCTGATGTGGGATTACTGTTGATGTAACGTGAGGATTAATAAGGTCCATAAACGAAGTGTTTGAGCTTTTGATCTACTATCTTAGACATAGTGAAATGCAATGTCAAGGTTTCTGAAATAAAAAGAAGATGGGTGATTACTCTTGGATATTGTATCGTTACGATCCTAACAAATTCCATAAACGAAATGTTAGGAAACAAAGATTTTGATTTACTACCTTAGGCATAGTAAACGACGTCAAGGTTACTGAAATCAAATCATAATGGGTGATTGCTAGGCTTCGGATAATTATGCATTTGCATAAGTCCATATGTAAATGCATGTTTTAGTTGTTGTATGTATAAGTGCATATTTTAAACCTTTTTCATATAAATGCATATTTTACCTGTTCTCAGCAAAGTATTATTTTATAACAGTCTATGAATTTAATGTTCTTGTTAATATAATTACACTTTTGCTATTTCTGTACCAGTTACTATTTCTTAAAACTTTTTAGCACTAAGACATTTCACATGATTGTAAAATAACACCCACGAACTGCATGCCAAAGCCAAACAGACACTTTATAGCAAACAATTAAACAATCTCTTACACCATTGAATAGATATTTGAAGTGAGTAGCTGGATTTACTACAAACAGCTGACACGATAGTTAGTGCTTCGAAACGACAATACTTGGAAATATTAAGAGGATTGCCGGGGATTACACGGGTAATCGAACAACGAGAAATAAATATAGCGGGGTTTCCTTAATTATTCCAGGTTCTTTTATATTCCAACAATCTGAATTAGTTGTGTACTAGTTAAAATAGCATTAAAAATGCAAAAGAAAAAAGTGTCTTATTACAATTTTAAGTCAATTTGTGCAGGATTATGATGATTTTACAAGAGATGGGCTTCTGTTATTTTGTAAATATTGCGAAGTTCGTGTTGCGGCTACAAAAAAAGTTTCAAGTCACTCAGCATCTTCAACATGGAAAACATGCAAGCAATAAAAATCGTAAAAGGAGAAATAACGAAGGACAAGTGTTAATTTCTAATTTACTCCGGCATGGATTTAAACGCACGGTATTCAGTGAAGAACTTTGTCCGGCTTTAATTTGCGTTTTAACATTCCGTTAAATTGAAGAATGAAATTTTTCGCAACTTAATGCAGAAATATATAAAAGAAAATATTCCAGATGAATCGACGTTAAGAAAAAATTACATTTCCAAGTTATATAGAACAATACTGAACTAATTAAGAGAAAAATTAAAGGATCATTCCTTTTGGGTATCGTTGGATGAAACAACCGATGTAGAACGAAGATGTATAGCTAAATTTATTGTGGCCGTCTGGGATTTTATACGAAAAAGTCCTACTGGTTCGTAGCGATGCTGCACCGTATATGTGCAAAACAATGCGGGGATTACAGATTTTGTAATCAAAGATGATAATTGTGACCTTTGTAGCGCATGCTTTACCCCGAGTAGCTGATTTAGATCGTACTCTCTATTCAGATGTTAATATGCTGATATCGTTTATGAAAAAGATTTTTCTTAAAACAACTCGTGTCCAAGGGTTTCGGGAAATTGCAGGGGACCTGTCACTTCCACCCGAGCCAATTACTACAAAATGTGAAAATTGAATCGGCGCTGCTGTATATTAAGTTGAGTATTTTGAAATTCTGAAGAAAATTGTTAAAAAATTCGACTTTGAAGAAGGGCAGTGTATTGGAGAAGCACATAATGTTCTGAGACAAACATATTGGAGAAGATTTCATTTTTATTCATGCATTTCGACGGCACTTCCTACGCTAGAAACTAAAGGATTATCTTTACAAGACTATAAGATTATATTATGTTATAATGCCGGGCCGTGAAATTTCCGTCTTCAATAGAAAAAGAATTATTGCCTTGCATGATGCTTGACATTCAAATCATCAGATATTCGCGATGTTAAATATCCCTAGAGCATCTGTTGCACGCAGGTATCGAAATGCTTTAGCTCCAGCCTTAAGAGCTCACCTCCAAGGTACGTTTCGTCATGTTATTTCAACCTCTACCATTCGAAGAAGGCTTCGTAATGCGAATTTAAGTGCTAGAAGACCTTTAACCCACACTACTTGCACAACACCGAAATGCCCGTTTCCATTGGACGCGGGAGCACAGGGGTTGACTTTTACGGCAGTGGTGATGGGTCTTATATACCGCTGAGACCAGAATTGGATTCGTGAGTGATGATCGTAGGTAACAGGTCTGGAGGGCATCAGGTCGTCAAGAGCGATTAAATTTGCCCTATGGAGTTGCTCCTTACGAAGCGGGTGCAGTCATGTTTTGGGGTGATATAATGTTCAACAGCGCTAATTCCCATACAACACAACATGATAAATGCAATTAACATTGAAAACGTTATTAGGCCCATTATCTATCTATTACGCAATGAACTGGGTGAAAATTTCATCTTTATGGATGATAATGCCAGACTACATCGTGCAATAAAGGTTTGGGAGACACTTGAAGATGGACATATCACCACAATAGATAGGACAGCACAACCTCCCGATATGAACCCAATAGGACATATCTGGGATTTTGTTGCTAGAGCCATTCGCAACCGAATTAACTCACTCTACACCGCGGAAGAATTGACCATAATGGCTATAGAGGAATAGAACAATATTCCGCAAGAAATCATAAATTTATTGATTATTTCAATGGAGGGGAGGGCATACTGAGTATTGAATATTGTTCGTTTGACTAATTCCTTTGTTTCTATATTTTTTCTTGTTTATTAAATTTTTTAATTTTTTTTTTTGCTTCTTCTGTTAGTGCCTACGTTGGTCAACGATTATCAGTATCAAATTTTCATCTTAAAATATTTTCAGTATAATATTTTTATTTTCTTAATAATACACTATTATCATAATCTTTTGGTAGTCCAACACTTTTAATATTGAGTGTAGTAGAAAATATAATAGTTAAACGTTTAGCAAAGCTCCAGAAAAATTGCTTCATCAATAAATTAAACGCAGTGCTGTCAAGAAATACTGGCTATCAACAACAGATGAATATCAGTGAGATGTTGCGAAATAAAACAGCTCTTACTGAAAAAAAATTAACATTTAAATGCCAGTGATATTGTAAAATGTGAATTTGTAAAAATAGTGTGAGCTTTTTACAGTACAAAAATATTCTAGGCGACAATAGGCGCAGATTTATTTTTGAAAATTTGTTACATCACGTAGTTAAATATAATTATAATTTGTATGTATAATTTCAATAATTTTGAATATATAGAAATTGTTTGTGTGTTTTAACGAAAAAATAAAAATGTGTTAATATAAAGAATTAGTAGTTATTTTTTAAAGTTGGTTTTTAGCGCATATTTGAGTGCATATTCTGAATGTTTTTGGTGCATATCTGCAAGCTTATTTTGACGTTTTTTAGTGCATAGTTATTCCAAGGCTAGTTATTAGTGAATATTATGTCTGTAATATACACCTATATGTTTGTTCATGTTGATTACTATCGTGACAATCCATAAACCAAGAGTAATCCAACAAAAATTTTTGTGTATACGTAATTACCGAACTTAAATGTGTCAAATTTAGTTCTACCCTATATGTATGAATGTAAAAAGAGCTGCGTACTAACAAAAGAGTATTAGCAGATTTTATATTAGTATAAAAAAATTACTTAAGATAAGTATATGTATTTTATTTCTGATGTCAGTGCTATGGAATGCAATTTTTTATCTACTAAGGGGAAGAGCATAGCTATACAAAAATAATAAAAATTCTTCACGATATTCTAATAGCTTCGGTATCAAAAAATAAAATTTAATTTATGGATTGTATATAAACAAGGCAGTTTTATATTCATAAGCGTATAATCAATACCTTACGTTCACTTATGCTTGATGGATAACATGCAATACAATGCAATAAGAATAAGGAAATTTCGCTTGGGGCATTAATTGTGTAAGCAAACGAGCATCGCTGTGACAAAAAAGTCTCTAATTATATTTCTTAATTTACTTTCAAAAGAAAAATTATCATGCATTCGTGCAGTGTAAATATTGTAATTCGCAATAAATATTTTAGAGAGCGCGTTTGCAAATTATATAACGCACGTCAACACTAAGTAATAACAATAGATAATAACAATATTGTTATTATCTTGTATTATTTAACTTCGAAAATTTCAAGCTAAACGATAAATTGTATCTTAAAATTAATTACTTGTGTAATGTATAAACGATGCTTATGAAACAATCGTTGAGTAGGTCTAAAATTCATGGTACGACTTTCAATTAAATAAATAAGAACTAATAAATACCTAAAATAATTGATTATAATCACGCATTTTCCAATGATTTAGGGTAATTCAAATACCTATGTTGGCTCAATTATCATCAAAAAGCAAATTTAAAAATAATTTAGCTTTCGTTATCTAAACTTTTATTTATTAACGAAAGTGATAAAAATATAAGTGGTGCCACATCGAGAGAAATAAAAAAAGTGAGTAAGTTATAGGTTTAACACATAAGCTCAGAGTTTTTGGTTCTAGAATGGATGTGGGGGTTGAAGGAACAATAGTTAGGCATGTACTAGTTATCTTAATGTCATATTATTGTTTAATTAAATGGTTTTTGAATTGGTGCAAAGATTGTACCAATTGCACTGATCAACACAGTTTGGTTTTCTTATACGTGTAACTTATATTTTTGTCATGCTGATTCTGAATCTGATATAAAATTTGCTTCATTACGTCAGGATTTTCAGATAGTTTCTTAAATAGTTTTTCCAAAAAAAAAATCGCTTAATAAATTTTACAATATTTCAAAGTTACTTTCATATAAGAAAGATATTACTAAAAATATTGTTCTGTTGAACATTGAGTGGACATGTCTGAACATATCCTTACATGTTTCCTACGTCAGGGCACTGAAACCATCCCTAATTTGCTCTGCAACGAATCAAATTAAGAATTGGTAGATATATCGTTATGTGAGTATATAAAGAGCTACACACGGCTCTTTTGATTCAATGTAAGTCGGTTTGTGGTAGCTGCTTCTTTCTGCTTCATAATGCTTCATAATGCTTCATAATTCATAATTCTTTCTGCTTCATAATGTCGTGTACGGATATAAATAATCCAAACAGGTTCTGTTATCTATGTGGAGAGTTCACTACCCACCAGCTTAATCGAAATACTGTACCTTTAATAGAAAATCTATATTTTCACTATTTTGGCTTAACCATTGAGCATCAAGATAAGCCATGGGCTCTCAGCATTTTCCGCGAACACTGTGCTGTTACTCTGGGCTGGTCAAACGGTAAGAAAAGCGCAATGCCAAGACCTATGATTTGGCGTGAATAAACGGGCCATCCGACTGATTTTTTTTTTTTGCTACACGAAAACTTTCGGGTTTTCCAACAAAAGACAACAAAAACGTCAGGTTTTGGAAAGAAAATATTGAAAAGGAAATGAAATAATATTAATTACGTATGTACATTAAATGGAGCTGTACAGTATCGTCCTTCTTAAAATATTTTTCTTTTTACTTTTCTCTTATACTGTGCTTCGGCACCTTCTGATATCAATATCCAACAATAATCAGCAAGCATTTCACTGTTCCACTGTAACATTATATTCTTCCCTCGAAACGTCTATGGTCTTGGTACTGGCTAGACTTTCGAATGACGAGTAGCAGAGGGCAGACTAGCATAACTATAGCATAACACACATTATGCAATACATCTGAGTGAAGAAGCCCATAATTTTAATCGTAACTTTAGAATCTTACATACAGCAAATAAATCGCAAAAATTAAATTTACTGGAAATAATGGAAATTTTGAAAAACATAAAAGCACAAACCTTTTACTCAGCAATCAGATAGATTTTGGCAACTCTCCTTTATTAGGTTTATTTTATAACTTACTTTTTCATTTATTTTGGTCTTCCCGTTTTATGTTTGTACTCGGTAAACTTTGGTGTCTTTAGGTAATAAAGTTTACATCTTGAATAGAAAGTGCGTATGAACCATCCTTTTGAGTATAAATATTTTTTTGTATTATAATATTCATTTATGATTAAATTTGTTAACATTCTTTAGGTTTAGTTTGCAATACAACTCCATCTGCGGAAGGCATTGCATGTCTAAACTGTTATGAGATTTTATCTCAATAAAGAGGAAATTAAGTAATATTGCTTTTTTATTTTTATTTCATTCGATAGTCTTTGTTTCACATTATTACTGGCGGTGAAAAATGATGCATTTACGACTCATCCACGGGAATTGTTATTGTGCATCTGGCGCGACGAAGAAGTCGTTGCAGCTTCTGGGAATTGTTTTCGAGGAATATAAAGATGACTGCTGAGATTTACCGTCACCAACTACGTCAAGAACTCTCAACAACACCGCCGGCTTGAAGCCGCAATTTAAAAAAAAACAGGAAAATATCAAAATAACATTCGAAAATTCTGCTTAAATAACTATGTCGCGCTTCCAAATTGGTTTAAGGACTGGGTTACTCCTAAATAACCAGATTTCTTAAGGCGTGGATTCGAATAATTGCCTAATAATTCGAACACAATTGATGGTTAGTTTATGTATTTTGTTCCTAGAAAATTGATAAAGTTCAATTCATATGCAAACTATGCTTTTTATAATTGCCTTATTTTATTCAGAAAGCATTAAATAAACCCAGAAAACTCCTGTTTTTTTATATACATTTTAACTCATTCTCTCTCATCATTTGTCAGTTATCATTAATTTTTAACCAAATATATATTTTCTTGCATCTATATGCCCAGTATTCAATAGATTTGATTATTCGTTTATAGCGGATCGTTTATTCCCTAAGAAGAACTAGACGATAAAAGAAAACCATTTAGAATCAATTGAAGACATTCAGGGTGTTAACGACGAGCACTGCCATCATCATGCAATGAATCCCATAAGAAAAGTACTATCTTACACATCTTGAATCTGCGAATCATTGCATTTCTGTTGAAAGAAGGCATTTCGAATAAATAAAATGATTTTTTAACTTAAACGTAAACAAGACTCGCCTGATGGGGCAGAATCTACGTTTGGGGAAATTAACACACAGGCTGGAACAAATCACACAGTGGCCATCTGCTTCGACAGCTAATCAATATTAAAGCTACTAGATTTAGCACCAGTTAAGTCCAAATTTGTATACCCTAAATGAGCTCAGTGATCACGAGAAAGTGACATTATCTTGGATCCCGCGGCACGAAGGCCACAGGTCTAATGAGAAGGTGGGCGAATTGGCGCGACAGGCCTTGACTAGAGGCTTCACAGGACCTAGCTTCGTTTAGCATTGCAGAAACAATTATTAAAACTGTTATGAAGAAGTGAGCTGAAAATGGGTGCTAGAAAAGTTGGAAGAACTTACCAGATCAAAGACAGACAAAACAGTTCTTTATTATATATTTTATATTCGCCTAAGTTTTCAATGGACCTACTGAATGGAGACAAAAAGTCTCTGAAGAGAAGATTATGGTAGGTCTATTAAGGAGGCATTCTAAGTTCAATAAATATATGAATAGTATCGGATCGACAGAAGAAACGGTGTGTAGATTCTGCCAAGAGGAAGAGGAAACCGCGATTCATTCACTATTCCAATAGGAAAGTTTGACAAGAAGGCGATTCCTACAAAAGGGAGATCAATATACTAAAGTGAATCTATATTTAAAAGAATCGCTCTCGAAACTGCTAAACTTAATTAAAAGAGCAGAGCTGGGGGAAGCACTCCAACGAAGCATGAAGACCAGGATAGATCTGGAAAGGGCGGAGTAGAAGAGGCTTTACGCCCACGTCAAGTAATATATCTATTTATTTAACTCTAACGTCCAATAATTTTGGAACCAAAGAATGTATAATTGGTTTTTCTATTCAATGCTAACTGCAGTAGCAATACTAAATGCCAAAAGTCTTATAGTAATAGCTTCTAATACGAGGGATGTCTTTCATGTTTTGCATTCTGGAACATAGAGGGCACTACTAAACAAATGTCAGTACTAAAAACTAACCTCCATCTTTAATTCGCCTAAATCCAAAGTTACAACTGTTACTGCCAGTAGGTATACAATCATTTGTTTGCCGCAATTCATCACTGAGCTCCAAGGGACCAACTCACAACGGCAAATCATCCCCCACCAAGACAATGTTCGCATACAGCTCGCAAGACAATTGCATATTTAACGCAACAAAACGTCTAATTATTAGACCATCCTCGGTACAGTCTCGACCTAAGTTCCAACGATTTCTTTACCTCTACGAAAATCAGGGACAAACTGCGTCATCAAATGTTTCAGTCATCAGAAGGAGCAGTTGATGTCTTCGAAAACGTAATTTTGACTGTATCAATAAACGACTGGAATAACTGCTTCCAGAGTTGGTTCGAGTGCATGCAAAAGTGCATTAATCTTTATGGAAAATACTTCGAAAAACAATAAAGTCTTTAAAAGCTATCTACTGTTTTATTTCAGCTCTATATGCAAAATATAAAAGACCCCATATTATAAAAGAATACATATTGCTATAGACTTTTCCGCGCAAATATTTTGAAAAGTTTTATTATTTATGAATGCACATTTATTTTGAACGCTAGTGTATATTATTTGTAATATTCATGTGTTTCGAAAAAAACTGTGTTTTTTATACGGAGCCAGCAGGTTTGCTGTATCGAGAGACGAAAATGTACTCTGGGTGTAGAAAGATGTGTTTATTATAAGATAAATCTTTATCTTTGCGAAGTAACTTCGTGATTTTTTTGATTAATTTGTGGTTCATTGTGGTGGTGTTTGATTTCATTACCGTTATTTTTATACGAGTTTGCTGATCTCGTGATTGTTAATTTTTAAGCTTTCTACATCAGGTGTCCCGAGAAAATATATATATATTTTTTTATTTACGTAAGTAAATTATGTTTAAAGATATCTTTATATTATTATTATCACTATTTTGAATGTCTTGAATTTTGTATTTTTCCATTGTGTTAATTTTGATATATATTTTTTTATTCTTAGTTATTTGAGTTAAAGGACAAAGAACGTTTTTTAAAATTTCTAATATAAAAAAAATTTCTGTAACTGTAAAATTTTATTTCGTTTGGATTTCAAGGGAATTTTTTGTTACATTGTGTGCGCGCATGTAGTAGATTTTCATCGCGTTGTCAAACTTTATACAGTGTGTTTTCTCTAGGGAGAAATTAAAAAACATCTTTGTAATTTATTAGTTTTAATTTTGATCGGAAGTCACAAAGGATGTTTTTATCGCACGCTGCGGTCAATTCCGTGCGATATTTTTACCTTTATAATATTGTTTAATGACGCAATATTTATCTTTATACTTCATAAAGATATTTGTTTTTATTTTTTGTAGTAAAAATTCATTTAAAGTTAACTGTATGTATTTTTTAAGTTCAACCTTTTTTTGTTTGTGCTCATAAGCAACTTAAAGACATTATTACTATTTCTCAAATAAATTTTGAGTGGCGCTCAAACATTTTACTAATACAATTGTGTTTTCCACTTTTCCGATTGGAACTCTGAGGGAAAAGCCGTCTCATCTTGAAAATTAACCGACTAAATATCCAAGCTGGCCAGATTGGTGGTGAATAGTGGTATTACCAAATTCAAAACCACTATTCATAGCAATATGTCTTAAAGACAATTAATTATTGTTACATACTTAGTTGTTTAGTAATGTAACATGTTAAAATAATATATGTTGTAAATGAAATAGCAACCATATGTCTCCATTTCAACAAATATATTTCCTGGTAAAACAACCAGCAATTCTATTGTTTAAAATTCACCGTAGGTACAATGAGAAACAAAAATAGCCGCTATACCGATAGAAACTAGAGATATGATTTTTTCCAAAAGCTAAACAATTTCATTATTCTCTTGAGAGTTTATTGCAATTCCATTTTTTCGTCAACTCTTTCTTTCCTTCTTCTCCGCGAGGCAAATTGAAAACGAGAGCACTATGAATACATTAAATGAGGTGGGAGATAAAGTGATTTGAAGGTGTAAGCAAACTACAGTGAGAAAGTCGAGAAAAGTTCAGGAAACATAACTAGGTCAAAAGAGGTTTGTTGTTGTATAATGTGTATTTGTGTGTGTGTTTTTTAAATATTAAATTTAACCGGTCACAATACCAAATTGTTTTCCAATAATTACCGCTTACGTAACATTGTATAGCGTTTAACTTTATTTTTGGTATTGAGGTTTTTGTAACGGTTATGTGTACATTTGGGTCATATGTTTTTTCTTTATTTATTTACAAACATAAACTTGAATATTCTGGCCCAGATGATGCAATTTGTTCGGATTATTGCCACAAGTATTATGCTGTTTGCTACTTGCAGTTTATGTAATTTTATTAACAGCAGCTCAATTTAGAAGTCGAAAGAAACTTAAAGTTGGGCAAATTCTTAACTGAAATTACACTTCTCTCTCTATTGTTATAACTATCCAGGACTAGTTAAATAGTGCCCCAAGGTTAATATACTACTCGTATTTTCTATTAAATTATAAAGCCTATGTTAATGTTTCGTTTCAGTGTAAATGTAGTTATGTCATAGCCATTTCAACTGACATGCGGCCTGACTAGTCTGACTACTGTAAGTCTGTTCCTATTTTATTGACCCTGGAACTGCACAGTTGGGCCTCAGACACCCAGAGCGTCATTAGTATAATGTAACATGCCCATGGGTAATTTGTTTGTGTCACCAATTTATGTAAATTCAGTTTTCAGTTTGCCGAGTTGAGGTGTGGGGTCAATTGTTGCATTTTAGTGAAATAGAGAGGTAAGATATTCGATAGAATAGTAGCATGGGTACGCCAGACCCATGTGTGATGTTCATGTTAATTATTTTGTGTCAACTTATGGTTGATTGTTTTAGTATAATAGTTACAACGAGTAGAGAAAATCGTCATCCGTTAACTGAGGTGGAATTACAAATAGAGGCAGGCAATCTGTGGGCAAATGAGACTGAAAACGACATCGTTGAAGATATTTTTGGAGGAGAAGATTATGATGATTATATAGAAGAACGACTCTCAGATACCGACAGTGAACAAAGCGAAAATGAAGACGAAGTAGTAAACGAACCAGTGAGAAATATTTACAGATTACAGGCTGAACAAATGCTAGAACAGTATCAATTAACTCTTCTTGGGACCCTAAGAAAAAACAAGACGGAAATACCTCCTGCTTTTCTCAAGAAAAATGAAGTGGGCACGTCGCTATTTGCTTTTGGCAGAAATAAGACACTTGTTTCTTACACTCCTAAATAAAACAAAATTGTACTTTTGCTGTCAACATTGCATTCGGATGCTTCCCTAAATGCCGTTACTGGGAAGCCCAATATTATACATTCATATAACGTGACCAAGGGAGGAACAGATACGTTTAACTAGCTTTGCCATTCGTACACTACTTCGCGAAAACCAGACGTTGGCCCCTACGAATTTTCTTCAATATTCTCGATGCTACTGGTATAAACGCAATGGTTTTATTTTCTCTCTTAAATCCGCAATGGAAGGAAACTTTTCTAAAGCAGTTAGGAATGGTTCTAATTGAACCACATTTACGAGAGCGTTTGACCGTTGCTAATTTACAAAGAACATTGCGCCAAAGAATTTCTGAAATTCTCGAAATTGAAGTTACCCCATTGCAAAATGAAGCCAATTTGAAAAAAAATGCTAGGTGTTCTTTTTGTGCAAAAGGGAAAGATAGAAAAACAAGTTTTGCATGTTCTGTTGTGCTGCGAATGCGAACATCAAAATCTTGAAAACTGAGGTCCTGGCTAAGAATAACTAAGACTGATAGTGCCAAACGAGGTTATTTTTTGTTACAAGTATTATCATCGAGTTACATTTGCAGCAGTTAGTTTGAATTTTATGTTTATTTGTTTTGATAAAAATGTTTTTGTTTGACGGTAGAAAAATTGTAATTTTTTACTTTCAAGAATTATATCTCCTTTTAAAATAAAACACTATGACTGAAATTTTTTGTACGCCTTCTATGAAGATTAGATAATATTCCAAAATCATAAAATATTTACATTTTCTATTTTTTTTGCTAAAAAAGGCCTTTGGGTTTCTGAGACCCGAGTGTGAAGTTCATGTCTCAGAATATAACTGTGATGTTCCAGGGTTAATGGTTGACGTACGTACCTTTCTGCTGCTCATCACTTGAGGTGTGTAATCTGCGCCTTTTGTGTTATTTAGTAGTGTTAGTAAATAATTATAAAGAAATAATGCGGACTCATGGAAAATGGATTTGCCATATGTGCCATCCCTGGGTAAGTAACCTTTATACTTTTCATTTAAAAAAATATTTGATTTTTAGATGTAGCCAAAGCCTTCCATTGAAAATGTCGTAAAAGAAATTTAATCCAAAGATGTGGAATATTTTGTCGAAGATTTGTCAGATATAAGCGATATACAGAAAGCGACAGTTTATACAGGGTGAGGCAAATGTATGGACCAATTCGAATATCTTTGATATGGTTGCTTAGATTTTAGTAAGACTTTCCACCGTTAATCAAATGCAAGTCAAGGATTCCATGACTATATTTATATCCGAATTAGACTTCCAGTTTAGCCGAAAACGATGTAAACTTTTTGATGTTAAACGAAACACCTGTATATTTTTACGAATTTTAATAGAGCTTTGCTTTGACAGTTCAGCAATAATAAGGTTTCGTACCCTTTTGTTCACCAACTACAAAGATATTTAATTAAAACTGATATTTACAAATTATGTTTATGTTTATTATGCCATGGCATTAAAATTCAGTACTTAACTTAAACGGTCAGAATTAACTTTCTTAACGTTCAAATATTAATAATGGTTTAATTAATTGAAGAAGAACGTATTTAAATTCTGACAATCATTGATCTTAGTAACTGTGTCAAAACGCATGAAGAAGTATGCAATTTATTTAACCACATTTAGTGCAAGCATTAGTGGACGGGGATTATGATCATAGAATTGAAAATTAAACGTTTGGGCTAGTATTTTCAGGAACCGTAATTTTTTGTCCTTTTTTCATTCATGGTAGAGATATTTAGATCTTTTACGTGATCAAGTTGTTCCTAATATTGAGGAAGATGATGGGGAATTACCTGTAAGCGCTTGGTTCTAAGAAGATGCAGCACCCCGTCGCCATGCCCTTAATTTTAGAAGTTTTTTAAACGTAACATTCCCAATTCGGTGGATTGGTCGAATAAGATTCATTGAACTAAAAATAAGTTTAAGACTAAGCAGTGCGGAATCCCAAAATATGAAATTCCAATTCGAACATTCGAACGACATAAAATATATTCCAAAAATCTTTTCAAGCTACATTATCTTTATTTCATTGCAAATATAGAACCGAAATATGTAAGAAGAAAATTGATATATCGCTCTTCCTCTTCCATAGAAACCAGTTTTAATTATATGAACCTTGCCTGGGGTCTAGACAGATGGTCTAAAATTATAATTACTTCGTCTAAATGGGTGCTGGTTTCAGTTTCACAACTAGTTAGTTAATTACAATCAATAAAATTTAAAAGTACCGTGATATTAGTGTTGTTTCTCCGCAATTGTCTTGAACGTGAAAAATAAAATAAAATCGGTACGACTTTATGAGTTACGTAAACACAAAACAACAACAAAAAAAAGTAAGATACTTATTAGTATCATTAAACATGGTAATCCTATTTAAGTTGTCTGCAATACATGTCTTAATTGGGTTACTCATTTCACGGTATATCAGTGTCAAACCAGTTGCGTTCTTATTCTTTGCAACGTGCTAGGATGTGTATACAGTGGCACTACTGGTAACTATAAGAAAGAGTAAAAAAAGTTATTAAACGCAGCACACTTCTTTTTGTTGACTGACAAGAATATGTGGTTTAAAAAAAAAGAAAAGTATAAGTTAATTACACCGCTTAGCGGCATTGCTACAACAAATTGTCTAGTGGCTGTATAAAAACTGATGATGGATTAAGACTGGAATAGAAAAGATTTTCTTTTACATGTATCTGCTGTTTTTGCTTTCCATTCTTATGTACGTGGAAGTCAAATAGATAACTCAGAGATAAAACATTAAAGAATATGCGTTGCAATGGAGAAAATAATTTGTATTCCGCCCAAAGGAATCTTGACAAAACGGAATAATTGGTGATGAAAACATTATGTTTGTCAATTTTTATGAAAAAAGTGAATGTTTAGATAAAAATAACTACTGGATTGTTTACCCGAATTAAAATTTTTAATTTTGTTACCTCTGTTTAAAATAATATTTACTTTTATATGCAATAATAACAAGAGCAGCAATAATTATAGATTACTTGTTCTAGAGTATCAGAGCAAAGTCTTACCTACCTAAACATATACGAGTGTATACACTTTAGAAATGATTTTATTTAATTATTTCGACTGTTGACTATTGTTATTGAGACTGTTACACTTCGTGTATATATATATATATATATATATATATATATATATATATAGTAGATTTAATTAGTTAGCGATTTAAGGTCCGGTTTTACTCACCTTAACTTTATTTTATATTCTTTGAGAAAGGCATCACTTGCCGAAACATGTACGATTGTTTTAAATACATATATGCATTTTTGAGTAAAATCAGACCTTAAATCGCCAACTAATTAAATCTATGTAAATCAATTTAAGGTCTAGTTTTAGTCAAAAATGCATATATTTAAAACAATCTTACATGTTTCGCAAGTGATGCCTTATATTTTATATTTTCGAGAAAGGCATCCCTTGCCGAAACATGTAAGATTGTTTAAAATATATGCATTTTTGAGTAAAATCAAACCTTAAATCGCCAACTAATTAAATCTACCATAACATACAAAGGGCACGATATAATTATCTTTATATATATATATATATATATATATATATATATATATAAAGGTGTGTATAAATTGGCGGACCCACTACACGCGGCGATGTTCTTCGTTAAATTCGGAGTCCAAAATCCTAATACGAAAATGTTGTACCATGCTCCATATCTTTGCACGAGGTTCCTAAAGTTCGGACTTTCAGTCTTGAAATAAGCATTATTACTCGATATTTGTTGACAGAAAGAGCTACAATTTAGAAGAAAGAAGAATTGTTGTTATTATCCTTTCGTTAAAGTTTTCTTTTTGATTTTAAAGTTTGTTTTTAATATTTGTTTATTAACTTATTTTGACGAAAAACACATCTGACAACGTTGTAAAACAATAAGTAGGCAGCCTAATGTTGTTCTAGTCAAATACATTACTGCTGTCAAATTCATTCTGAAGACAAAGGAAGCCTGATACATCGTTTTAGGATTAGGACTTTTAACTCAAAATTTTACCAAGAATGTCGCCACGTGTAGTGGGTCCGCCAATTTATACACACCTTGTATATAATATTTTCGTGACCTTGGTATGATATGGTAATTTTAATCAGTTGGCGATTTAAGGTCTGGCTTTACTTTAAAGTATATATATTTAAAATAACCCTACATGTTTCGGCAATGATGCCTTTATCAAGGATATAAAATATAAATGACAGTATACAAATGTCAAATAATTGAGTTGCTATGGATAAAATTATTCAAAGATACATTCCAATTGAATAGTAATAAATCAAGCCTTAGTATTCCAAAAACAGATAGACAACAAAAACAGGGAAAAGCAAGACATGAGTTATTATTATGTATGCGCCCGTGGAGCGTCTTAAGATGCAAAGTTGTCGACATTCGCCTTAAACGAGAAGGAAAACCACGAAAACCTACTCGGACAACCAGACAGGTATCAAAACACGGAACAGTCAGCATGATAAGCAAATGTATATGTAACGATTAATTGTGTAACGATCTGCAATTTACCATCATAAGATATTTATTTTTTTGTTATATAATTATATATCTTGAGTTATTTAAATATCAATTACATTTGAATATTATTAGCAAGATTTTATTGTGTTTTAATTAATTTTATTAAATTTTTTGGATCAGGATAAATTTTAGACGCGTACTATATTAAATTTCGGAAAAACACCCTATTTGTCCTTTGCTTTTTATTAAAGCCTTGTAATGTGCAAATTACCTACAATTTTATCTTAAATCATATCATTTTAAAGTAATACTTTGATTATAAAACTCATTAAAATAGATTCATAAAATTATTTTATAAATTTACAAATATGTACTAATATATTTGGCTGATTTCATTAGCTGCGCGTATCTCAAATTGTCCATTTCACGCGCTAACACTATTTGAAATTAGGGGGTGTCAAAACTGATGTCTATACAATTACTGAATATTAATAAATTAAATATCTTTTAATTCGCGTATTTGAATTGAATGAAAGATAAAGTGATGAAAACCAAATTTTAATTAATATAATGAAGTGCAAAGTATAGCAAACGCGAATTAAGTTGGCGCGAGGAGGGGTAAGTTCGCGCAGAATTAGAAGTAGTGGGGAGTTTTGTATTTGGTTTTACATCAAATGTCAGATAATTCCAACCTCTAAGCGTGTATCACTTTATGATCCCCTAGCAAAGACATTATGTTCCATTAAACGTCAATGACAAATGTATTCTGACAATTACTTGCGTAGTGGGGTGTACGTTTTTAAAAACGGCACCCCCTACTCGCATCAACTTAATTGGCGTTTGCTATACAAAGATTAAGGGGATATTAATTTATTTAATATTTAGACATTAATTTTACATGCATCGTACATATACAGTCACGTATTTTTTAACATTTCTCTTCTAGTTTAACAAATTTCTATTTTCTCATTCCTAGGAAGCTGTTGTCTTTGTGCATATCCAGAACCATAACAATATATATATATATATATATATATATATATATATATATATATATATATATATATATATATATATATACAGTGTGGTCATAAAGTTTGGAACCAAGCTTATAACCGCATTATTTTACATTTTTTGGAAAAACGCTCGGACAGGTAAATTTTCTTTTTAAAACGCCATCTTTTGACATACAATTTTTTTTCTATGACGTCATTGGTTTTCGAGTGATGACGTTATCAACACTTTCTTTAAATGGCAACCATATTATTTTTTTCTCGTTTTTGGTAGATCTTTATATCCACCAAATAGTGATATAAAACAATTGGTATGTTGCATCACAATTTTTTTGAAAAAATGATATAAATTTAGAAAAAAATACGAAAATTTTATTTTTTTACAAAATTAAAATTAAATTAAAAAAAATACATCTGAACTTAAATTTATTGTAACAGTTAACGTAAATTTTCAAAATGGACCCCACCAACCAACTGACACTGTCCCAGCCGAGTGTAAATGCTTTGCGATCAATAGTAATCTGCGTTATTCGCTCCAGGTCAAAAGAAATTCGTCTTCCCAATCGGCCAATTACTTATTAAAAAATCTTATTTAACATTAAATAGTTTCACAAAAAAGGGCCAAAGAAGTTTAATTTATTTAAAAAATTGACATGATGTGGCAGACTATTTCTTAATTAAAATTATCGCCCAAAAATTGAAGATTTCAAAAACTAATTAAGCTTACAAAATTTACTGAAATATGTAAGTAAGTTTTTTTCACACTTCTGTCTTGTGTGAGGACTTAAATATTCTTCTTGAACAAACCGGATCGTCAAAAGCACATGTACTCATGTTACTATGCAAAAAATTTACAAAAATAAAAACAAAAACACGCACTTTTTTGCAAGATATTTCTTTATGACATTCTTGCTTCTTTTTATACAATTTATGTACAAAAATTTTAGTTTGAAATTGTTTCTATGGCGACAACATTGTTGAATTATTTACTTCTACTTTTGACGTTAAATTTTTGAGATATTGCGTAAAAATTGTTCATTTTAGCTAATATAAAAAATAGCACATTTATCTGAGCGAGAAAGAATCGAAATTTTAATTATGGTTGGGTATGGGGACAGACAAAGGACGCATGCAGAAGCATGCGATTTGTTTAACCATGTAATACCCTGATAGACCTCCAATTACCAGGTCTACGCTGACAAAACTAGTTGGAAAGTTTACCGAAACTGGATCTGTAAAAGATCGACCACGGCAAGGTAGACCTCAAGTAGGAGAAGATGTGAAATTAAATGTGCTTCTAGAAGCAGAAGAAAGGCATGATGTTTCCACCAGACAACTTGCGTTAGCCAATCAGGTGGCTCACTCATTTGTCGTCGACTTATTTAAAAACGAACACTATCGTCCTTACAAAGTTCAACTTGTACAGGAATTACATGAGGATGACGAAGATCGTCGACTGCAGTTCTGTGAAGACGTAATGTTACGTTGTGACCAAAATCCAAATTTCTTGGAAAATATCGTCTTCTCAGATGAAGCTACGTTCTGCCTAAATGGATCTGTTCACCGCCATAATTGCAGATATTGGTCGCAGAACAATCCGCATTGGACTCAAGCGTGTCATACTCAGCGCAGAGGAAAAGTTAACGTATGGGTTGGAATGATTGGACGACACATTTTAGGACCATATTTTTTTGAAGGAAATTTGACTGCTGTGCAATATTTAGAATTTTTAAGATTTGAACTGATCCCAGCGCTCGCTGTTATTTTCCCAAATCACGAGGATGGTGATGTACCCCATCCAAATATTTGGTTTGAACAAGATGGGGCGCCTCTCCATTATGGTATAGAGGTTCGCCACTATCTTGACGAAATATTTCCCAATAAATGGATTGGACGGAGAGGCGCCATAGAATGGCCACCTCGTTCTCCTGACCTGACTCCGTTAGACTTTTTTTTGTGGGGTTATTTGAAATCGAAAGTGTATTTTAACAAACCGAACAATTTAGAAGATTTAAAAGAACGAATTCGCGTAGAACTTACACAATTATCCCCAGACATAATTGAGGCGAGTATACGAAGTGTTTACACTCGGCTGGGACAGTGTCAGTTGGTTGGTGGGCTCCATTTTGAAAATTTACGTTAACTGTTACAATAAATTTAAGTTCAGATGTATTTTTTTTAATTTAATTTTAATTTTGTACAAAAATAAAATTTTCGTATTTTTTTCTAAATTTATATAATTTTTTCAAAAAAATTGTGATGCAACATACCAATTGTTTTATATCACTATTTGTTGGATATAAAGATCTACCAAAAACGAGAAAAAAATAATATGGTTGCCATTTAAAGAAAGTGTTGATAACGTCATCACTCGAAAACCAATGACGTCATAGGTTCCAAACTTTATGACCACACTGTATAGACTTGTAAGTATTATCGACGGTACTATAATAATGAATAATTAATTAATCTGATAAGCGATTGGTCAATTAAAAATCTCATTTATTTTAACCTCTATATTTCGTAGCCATTTGCTACTTCTTCAGGAGACCAATGTTTTAAATCAATTTTAAATTAAATTTTTTCAAATAATTCGAATTTAAAAATGTTAATTCTAACTAATTTTATATATATTCGCTGGCAAAGAAAAATATTTTTGTTATCGTACTACAGCCGGTCCTTGAATATCAACCTGGATGTGAACGGTCAACTCAAGTATCTAACATTCGATTACAGTTCCTACAAAATACACGTACAATTCATTTTTAAAAGTAAGTTATTTAATTTAATTACGTATAGCAAACGCCAATTAAGTTGGCGCGAGGAGGGGGTGCGCAGAAGCCGTTTTTAAAAACGTCCACCCCCACTATTCAAGTAATTGTCAGAATAGATTCGTCATTGACGTTTGACAGAACATATTTTGTAATCTCTTTGCTAGGATCATACACGCTCAGAGGTTAGAATTATCTGACATTCGATGTAAAACCAAATACAAATCTCCCCACTACTTCTAATCCTGCGCGAACTTACCCCTTCTCGCGCCAACTTAATTGGCGTTTGCTATACTCGTCTTTATAATTATATTTCATGTCGCATATCATATTAAAACTTTCCTCAAGAGGAATATTTTAATGATATTTATTTAATCGATATCACAACTTTTTAGCTCGCGCTTTTAATTGGTTTTTAATTCAAAACATCATCAACTTCATCCCACTCTCCACCATGGGCCATATAACAAACATACCTGTTCCCAAACCAGTGTTCTCTTCTACACAAATTCCTTGCTTCTGTTCAAAACCTTCGTAAGAAAAACATCTTACTCTAGGTGGTGTTCCAGCATACAAAACCCCGTCCGGTGTTCTTTGTTTCCCCAACATATCCAGCCGCAACATGATTTCAAGGTAACCCTATACTGTTCTGTAGTGTATTATTTTATGTGAATCACATTTAATTTACTGCATAATTTAACTTTCTTTCCACACACCACATTTCTTTATATTAATTTTTAGTTACTTGTTCATTGCACTTGTATGTACTGCTACTTTTATTTAATTGCAAATCATGTGCGTGTGTTCGAATCCTACTTAAGGGATTAAAAGGGAATAAATTGGTGTCGGAATATGTAGAAAGCATACTTACATTTACATTACTTCGCGAAAAATGCTACAAATTTGCACAACAGCCTACTGCGGGCAAGATATATATCTGTTTCTGTTTCCTTGATGCAACTCAAGGCATCCCCACAAAGATTCGAAATCACCGCCTTTGATAGCTTAGTGGTTAGAGCGATGGTCCGGCAAACCATGCACGTGGGTTCGAATCCTATTTAAGAGCGAATTTTTTTTTACGCAAAAAAAAATCGAATAAATTAGCATCGTAATATGTAGAAAGCATATTTACACTACTTCGCCAAAAATGCAACAAATTTGCACAACGGCCTACTACGACCAAAATATATATAATCTGTTTCCTTGATGTTACTCAAGGTATCCCCGCAGAGATTCGAAATCACTGCCTTTGATAGCTTAGTGGTTAGAGCGATGGTCCGGTAAACCATGCACGAGGGTTCGAATCCTAGTTAAGGGCGAATTTTTACACAAAAATTTTTAACAAATTAGCGTCGTAATAAGTAGAAAGCATATTTACGTTTATTTATATTGTAAACAACATTGGCTGAAGTAATATACCAATATGAGTCAGGAGTGGCTAATAGCCATAATGTTTCTAATAGCTCTTTATCTGTATCCATTCTAGTGCGTCCGAGTGACGAGTTTCTCTTTATTTGATTATGTACAAGAGGCAGTAATAAGTACGTTTCTCGGTTTATTCTGAAATGCGATTGAAACTGTTTGACAATTATTTTTTCAACATAATTCTGAATTCTAACGGGTTTCAAACGAATTATTAGATTTTCATCACTCTCGTCATCCAGAAACGGTGGAAATAAAACTATAGATGCAAAAAGTTCATAAATAGCACATAGCCGCATATCTTCTTCAACTATGCATGATTTATATTGGTATTTATTTTCATTACGTAACCTCTCATAACAACCTCGAGCGCGCCTGATTCGTTCCTAAATACACGGTAAGATGCCAATGACGTACCTTTCTCTTCCTCTACATTTACACTTTTTTTGGGAACGCACCCTATAAGTCGATGGAATCTGTATCGTTACAGATTATTATTCGCGGCGATCTAGCTATACAGACCTAAAACCGGTTATTTAAACCAATAATGTTTTGACAAAGTAATTTGAAAGATGCTTGAGTATGTGAAACCTCACCATATTTTGTATAAAACCAAAACATTTTGAATAATATAAAAATAATATTAAAAATCGGTTGCGGCTGCGTCCGTCAGATGGAAGCCCTCGGCTAAGTCTTACACTTGTTATGTTGACAGCGATGCTTGTTTGGGCTTTCCTGATGTTGACATTAGTCAATGAGCAGCGCTGAATGTTATTCTACGCTGGGTCTTAATAATTTTTGTAATGTAGTGAGGGTGTTATTTATGATGAAAATGTCTCTCCACCAGCTTGTACTGATGATTTTATAGTTAGATAAAAGACGTGTCATACGACAATATCTGAAAGATATTTCATTATACAGATCCAAGTATAGACGAATTTTCTATTTAAATGTAACCTGGTTGAATGAGGGCCATACAGTGCAGAAGGTATGGATGGACACAAGAGTTTTAAGCCATAGACAGGTCTTTGTGGAAGGTCTTACAACAGGATTAAAAAATCCGTCGGGTAAGGGACGTCGCCTGATAATATTACATATTGACAATTCGGATGGTTGCATCGAAAATGGTTCACTACTGTTTGAGGGGAAGAAAACCTTTGATTATCATGAGGAAGTGAATGCCATAGTGTTTGAAGATTGGTTCGCTAATATATTACCTTATCTACCAGAGAATGCTGTCGTAGAGATGGATAATGCACCGCATCATAGCCGCAAGCCTGAAAAGACACCAACAACATTGTGGAGAAAAGCAGATATACAAAATTGTTTACGAAATAAGGGTATAGAGTATGAGGAGAATATGATTATAGCAGAATTATAGAACTTAGTAAATATGGTCAAAAGTAAATACAATTCGTATGTAATCGATGAAATTGCGAAGTCAAAAAACAAGACTGTTCTTCATTTACCTCATCTGAATCCGATTGAACTTGTGTGGAGACAAATAAAAAATGAGGTAGCTGCAAAAAATAAAACATTTAAATTAAATGAAGTTAAGCAACTTTTACATAATGCTATCAATAATGTAACTGCAAGAACTTGGTAAAAATGCATAAATCATGTTATTAAAGAAGCTCGGATGAAAGATTTGATGGAATTATCGATGAAATTATAGAGCTATACAAAATTTCTCTTGGAGGCCACAGTGATAGTGATGATTTCATTTCTTCACCAACGTCAGACTGAATTCAACAATCTTAAAATAGTTTATAAAATAAGATATTTTGGTTATTAACTTGTTAATCTGTTTTAATTGGAACTAATTGTCATATACTGTTACAGTTATAGAATTTAAGCTATTTCCTATTATATTACATACAATGTCTCTCGGTAAGGACATGTACTATTTAACTTTTTTTTTTCAACAAATAAATGAAATAACAAGTGTTTTTAGACAAATTTACTTATTTTCGTGTGCTGTAATTACTACATTCACCATTCTGCTGTCTGAACTGTGGATTTATCTCTGAACAATCCATATACAATTTAATTTTCTACAAATTTCATCAGACAGATTTTCAAATTTAAATGTAAAATTAATGTATAGGTTACAATTAAGGCTGGGAGTCTGTTTAGAATTTTGTCTCTCTCTTTTTGGAATATACTCGTACCATAGAGGTCGGCGCTGCATAAGGGCGTGCAGATACTAGGTGGCGCAAAATTAATCACCCTGGCGGAAGATGTTATAACTTTTGCAAATGGCGTCGTACGTCAATCATATTTGACATTTGTGAACTAGACAGCTGCAGAATACAAACAGACAAACAATGGAGCGCTATACTCCGCAAGAGCGTGGAATAATTGTGTCGATTTTTTTTACCAATAATCGGTCGGTGGTGTTAGCGCAGCGTGAATTTCGTCATCGATTTCCTAATCGTGTCGCGTCAACTGGACAAACATTACGCCGCTTAGCTGCTCGACTCGAACAGACTGGAACCACAAGAGATCTTTCAGGGCGTGGCCGCCACCGGACTGGTCGTTCTGTCGAGAATATCGCGGCTGTGGCTGCTGATGTTGCTGAGAACGAAGAAACATCAACCAGACGACGTGCAACAATTGGGCGTCAGCAGACGGACCTTACAGCGAATTTTAGTGAAAGACATGTTCCCATACAAAGTGCAAACAGTGCATGAGTTAATGCCTGCTGACCTTCAGTCGCGTGTGAATTACGGTAGAGCCATCCTCAATTTCAACAACGAAGTGAACGATTTTCAGTCGAAAATCATCATGAGCGACGAGGCGCATTTTCATTTAAGCGGTTACGTCAATAAGCAAAAATCTTCGTTTCTGGGGCACTGAAAATCCGTGTGTGATGCACAAAAAGCCGTTACATCCACTCAAGGCTACTGTGTGGTGCGGTGTTCACGCGGGAGGAGTGATTGGAACGTATTTTTTTGAGGACGCCATCGGCAATACGGATACTGTTAATGGCGAACGCTACAGGGCCATGATAAACGACTTCTTACTGCCAGAATGGAATGAGCGGGGCTTTGTGAACATGTGGTTTCAACAAGACGGTGCAACCGCACACACAGCAGGAGCCACAATGGATATTGTGAACGAAGCATTTCCTGGTCGCGTAATCTCCCGTTTTGGCGATTTGGCATGGCCAGCAAGATCGCCCGATTTAACCATCCCAGCCTTCTTTCTTTGGGGCTTCTTGAAGTCGCGGGTTTATGCCAACAAGCCTCAGACAATCGCAGCCCTTAAGGAGAATATTCGACAGGAATGCGAACAGTTATCACCAGAAATCGTGCGGAAAGTTATGGAAGATGCGATAAAACGGGCACAAATGTGTATCAATACTGACGGCAGCCACTTGGCGGATATCATATTTTCCAATTAACAGTAAAAATTGTAAAGGTCCAAATAAAGATTTTCACCACTCAAAAATTGTTTTTTTAATTTACTAAAAAAGTTATTCAAAAACAAAATTGGATGATTAATTTTACGCCACCTTGTATTTGTATGTATGTTGTATGTTTTTAGTGCGGTCAACATCTCGTTCGAATGTGTTCACCTGTGCTAGAGTAGAGTATTTTATACATTATATAGAGGTATGCCACTACTTAAAAGTTTAAGTGTTTCAAGTTTTATAAATTAGATATAACTATTTGTTTTATTTTATTTACCTACTATCAAGCGCACAGCTCTGGTGCGCCGACCATATTTCGCACTCTAATTATTACATAACTTGTATTACTAAAAATGTTTTTGCTCAATAATGTTTTCCCTATTTCGACTTTACTTTGCTTAAATACATCGTTATATTTCAAAGCTGGCATTATTATGTATTTCTTATAGACGCTTTGATATCTGTAATAGATTTTATGGCAGAATTGTGTACAAATAATATACCTGTATAACATATTTCAGTATTTACGTAAACAAACATGAAAGAATTATCGCAAATTCAAAAGCAATCGGTCATTATACTTACATGGCAAAGTGCAGATTCCAATAGAATCCGCAATGTCTTGTTCAGTTCGTGATGCTTGCATATCCTTCCATCAGTAAACGACATAATTACTTCCGCGGTTCGTTTTATTATTGTTATTGCTATTTTTATCATCATTCAGTAACGAACTGCGCTTATATTGTCTTATAATGTAAATACGTTTCACATGTGACAAGAATAATTATGAATAAGCATAATGTCTCCGATGTTTCCTCTTTTGTTTGAACAAGTAACTGCCTATTTAGAGAAAGAAACGTCTCTCCAAAATTAGTTTTCGTCTTGTCGATTACGTGCCGTGAATATAATAATAATCAGGGAACTTTTGCAAAATACTCTACTACATATTTATACGACCTCGTTCATGAATCATTAGACAAAACGTGAGAGTAGAGATATATAAGCTTTTGTATTCGAAGCAGTTAAACTACATTACCATCTTGTTGAACATTTAAATTAGAATCTTAGAATTCACAACTTAAGTTAAATCATATTAAAAGAATTTATTTTAATATTATTAATATGCACAAAAATAAAATTAAAATAATTCTTTTACAAAATCTGCAGTCCAGCTTTAATTATATTGTGGCATTCCACTTTTTCATCTTCTGCTTCTTCTTCTTCTCCGTTTTTTACAGTCTATTTTCCTCTACAGAGTCGGCCGGATTGGATTCTTGATCGATTTTCTCCATTCCTTCCTATTGCTTGCTTTCATTTTGAACTCGTGTATTGTTGTTTCTCGTTTCTGTGGCGTTTCCTGTATTCTGTCATCCATATTCGTTTGGGTGTGCCCGCTTTTCCTGTGCTACATCTTTTCAATTCTGATACCTGTTTGTTCAATCTTTCATTCTGCATTCTTTGCATATGGCCAAACATTTTAATTCGTTTTGCCTTAATTATCTGATTTATTGCTATTTAATTTAGCTGGCATCTCATCTCCATATTTCTATATCTATAACATCTTGTTTTGCCAGCAATCCTTCGTAAGTGCTACATCTCGCTTCCATATATTATCGTTGGTACAACTACCGTAGTAAATATTCTGAAGATAGTCTCTGTAATTATTTCCATTTACGCAAGCGGAGTTTTATTTATTTGGTAGTATTTCGTACTATTTCTGTGCGAACAAGTTAGGAACATTTGGACTATGCCGACAATTGTTCTTCGTAGACCGTACTCATCACTGCATATTCTAGCTAGTTGAGTGTATTATTTTGTGATGCTGTTTCTGTAATTGTTTTGATAAATATTTATGCTTCGTTTATGTTGAGTAAGTAATCGTATTAATAATTTAGTTATGCAGATCGTTTATTTTACTTTTACAATTTATTTAGTATTTTTACAAATGGACGAATTTTGAAAGAAAGACCATTAACCAATGATGAATTAACAATAGAAGCTGATAAGCTTGAAGAAAATGACACAGATATTTTTGATAGTGACGACAGTATTATCGATCCAGATTTCGAAAACAATTCTTCTGTTTCTGCTGAAGTATATAAATCGGAAGAGAAAAATGAATCTGGGGTTGATAACATCACTGATATTTTAGATAATAATAGTAAGAGAGCTCTGATGAGTTCTACATGGATGGAAGTTACTGATGAGAATCAAAAGGTTTTCAAATTTGATGGGATTGTCGGCTTAAATCCAATTTTAAATGTATCAAACATTACAGAATTGTCTGTTTATTTTCTTTTTGTATCAGAAGAAGTGCTGCAATTAATGGTCTCTGAAACTAATCGAAATGCAGCCCAGATACTGGCGAAAGCTGGTGCAAAATCAAAATGTAGACTTGCGAGTTTGAAACAAGGTGACGTGCCAGAAATTAGAAAATTTTTGGGACTTCTGTTATACATGGGATTAGTACGTTATCCGAACATTGAAGCGTATTTGAGTAGAAGTCTTATATACAAAAATAGTGTTGTACCGGCAGTTAAAGACAAGTAATTGGTATCAATCTCCTTTAAGATTTTGGCATTTTTCTAACAATGAAGACCAAACAGAAAGTAATCGGCTACATAAAGTTGCTCCATTAATACCTCATTTCAATTTAACATACAAAGATATTACGCAACCAGGAAAAATAATTGCGATTAATGAAAGTATGATACCATTTCGTGGTCGATTACGATTTCGGCAATATCTGCTGCGTCACAAATATGGTATTAATTTTTTTTAAATGTGTGATCAGAAAGATTATACATATTTATTTTGAATTTACCACGGGAAATCTATTAACAAACAAGAATCGATACCAACAAACACAGTTTTAAATTTCTGTGAGGATTATTTTGATCACGAAAGAATTGCTGTAAACGACAACTTTTATACCACCATTCCGCTTGCAAGAAAACTCTTACCAAGAAAAACCCATTCTGTTGGAATCCTTAGGAAGAATAGGAAAGATTTACCAAAAGAAATCTTAACCGAAAAACTGAAATCGGGTGATATATTGGGAAAAGAAAATGAAGATGGCATCGTTATATTAAAGTGGAAGGATAAAAGAAGAATCGGTGTTGTCAACATATCACAATTTGGATATCGTTAATATGGGAAAATTTTACAGAAAGCACGAAGAAATAAAAGAACCGAAATATATTATCGACTGTAATTCGGGTAAGGCTGGAATTGATTTTTCCGATCAAATGGCTGCATATTCTTCGGCTATAAGAAAATCGATCCGATGGTATCATGAAGTCGAAATTGAATTGTTAACGGAAACATCAGTAGTTAATGCACTCATAATTTATAAAATTATTTATCCGTCATCATCAGAGATTTCGATTACAAAATTTCGGGAAAAGTTGGAGATATCGCTATTAGACTATCCACATGAAAATTTGCATGAGAATAAAAAACGAAAAATGATATAACCTCATACAATGATGGTAACTGAAGAAATGTGTAAAAGGAATCGCAAAATTAGAAAAAGATGTATAAGTTGTTATGACAAAATAACAAAAGAGCGGGGTTGTGAAGAAGTAGCAAAATTAACCAAGCGAGACGTATCGCAACAAACCTTGTATTTGCATTGAATGCAAATCTTATATTTTAATATTTAATAAAGTATTTTAATTATTTATTATTTTGTACTTTTATTTACAACTTACTTTTTCTATTTTGCGTTCGAAATGAACTCATTATGAAACCCAAGACAGTATCGAAATGAGCTTCATTTCGATACACTTTTTTTCATTTTTCAATATTGGCGTTGTTCGAATACAGAAATAAATATCACTGCTGTCATTTGATTTTAAGAATTTATGTACATTTGACAGATATGATATATGTCCGTATTTTACACAAACAACGTATGTTGTATACAATTGACAACAACATATAAGTGTTTCTATGTCACTCATGTTTATATTTTTAAATGAAATATCAAGTAATGTTACCGAAAATTAATAAATAATATGTAATATAATATACTTTGCGGATAGCAAGATTTAAATTTGAAAATGTCAAGTATCTATGTGACCAAATGCATGCTTTATATAAAAATTAAACTCTGAACTTTCAAATTAAATAATTCCAATTTAAGCAATTTATTAATGTAAAAAACGCAAAATAGAAAAAAATAGTATAAAATACTCGTTTCATAAGGCCTTTTGCCGCACTCGCTTTTTAGAAAACTCGCCGCTATCGCGGCTCGTTTTCTAAACTGATCTCGTACGGCAAAATGCTGCCTTATGAAACTCGTTTTTTAATATACTATTTTACTTTTAGTTATTACTTATGTTTTGTTAATATGTACTAGTATTTGAATAAACTACGAGCTGTGTGACAGAATAATATTGCATTGAATTTACAAATTCCAATTGCCGAACCAATAATCTATGGGTTTGTTTATAAGCCGAATGAGAAGTAAACTCTGTTTGTAAACTGGTCGGCTGGCTCACAATTCCAACTCAAACAGAGGTTCAAATGATCGCCGGCGTATCTTGCGTCAGGAAGATGATATATACAACTGTTCGCGAGATGTACAGAATCTTGCAAATCAAATTGTTCAAAATCCCAAGCGGAATCTAACGTGTTCTAAATTATCGACTTGGTTCAGTCCATTTGCGATTTCGAACTTAGTCCTTACTTTTATGCTAACCTCTACCATAACCCTTCTGTATAAATTTTTTATTGCTTTTACTAGATTCTTATTAACGTTAAGTCCTTCCAGGGCCTCCCATACTTTCTCTCTTGGGACCCTGTCGAATGCTGCCTTTAGGTCGATAAAAACCAAATATAGCTCTTCTCCTTGTTCTTTTACTCTGATTGCTACATTTACTATTTCACTAATATGGTCTTGGGTTGAAAAGTTGCAATTATTTTTCAGAAAATGCTGAGAAGACTAATTTAATTGTGTCAGTTTTTGTCCAACGTATTTTTTTATGAGAAAATTTTAATGCTAGTACAGTTAATATTTAAGCTACCTGTAAGTACCTTCGGGGTCTGGCTTGAAACATTTTTTCTATTATCCTTGATCCTTCATTGTCGACTAAAGTTTCGCGCTTACTCCAGCGCTTATCTTTGAGCGATTCTTCTTTGCGGAAGAGCTTCTCAAACCAACGTTGTGTACTTTATTCCTGTAAGGTAGCCTCACTATTAGCTCTATTTGTATCAAAAAGTAGCATATATGTACATGTAAACATACGAATTAATAAAAATATGTGTTAAGTTCCTTCAGTTCCTCACACGTGCACATTACATGAAGGCTAGTTTCCTCCTGTTTTTCACATCTCCTACACCAGGGCTCGCTAACCAACCCCATACTGTACAAATGCTTCCTTAAAGGACAATATCCGGTTATTGACCTGGTAATTATTTTAATTTATTTTTTGCTACTACGAATTAGGTTGGCTGAAAACTTTCCGTCCAGCTCCCTTAGTAGTGTTTTGGTATGGAGTTGACCTTCCGTTAACCTCCATTTATTTTTATGTTCTTTTTCTAGCCATAACCAGATCTCGCTTTTAGCGGAATCCTTAGTGAGTCAGGTTCTGGTCCTATGAAGTTCCTATTAATACCTTCTTTGGCCAGTTTGTCTCATTGCCTTTAATTCTCTCATGTCCTGGTACCCATATCAGCGACACTGTATTGTCTTGTGCCAGTTTATTGAGGACGTGTTTACAATATTTCATCAGCTTAGACCTGGTAGATGGGTTCATAATGGCGACAGCAAACAATTCGGCCTGGAAAACCGTAGTATGTTTCCCCAGACATATCGATATCTTCCTTCAAGGGCACATTCCGCATATGCCTGCACCTGCGCCCTGACTAGATTGTGATCCATCAGTGTACCAGGTGTCGACACCACAATCGATCGAGCGACTTTTTGCGTGTTCCTTGTCCGGTATAAATATGTTCAACTTAGCTGTAAACATAATTTCAGGTGCAATACTGTCCGCCGGCATTTTAAATATCGGCTCTTCCAGTATAGATCCTGTGATATCTGTATGGCTCCCTACAAACTTATTAGGACACCATACATTATTGGCCTCCAGCCTCAGTATCGCAGCCATTGCCTCCGCCTTTACAAATTGTTCCAGCGGAGGGAGACCCACGATGGCCTCCTTGGAAGCGGTTCCCGTGCTGTTCATAGCTCCCGTGATACCCAACAGGGCCTGTCGCTGGAGAGTCGTGAGGAGCCCCGCCGACGATGTCCGCTCCGTCCGCCTCCACCAGACAACTGCTCTATAGGTAATCGTTGATCTCATTACTACTGTGTACAACCGGTGTACCACATTTGGATTTAGTCCCCAGGTCTTGCGAACAGCTCTTCTGCATCTCCAGAAGAGCTGCTTCGCCTTGTCTGCCACTTTGAGTAGGTGTCTGCTCCAATTCAGTTTCGCATCAAGTGATATGCCTAGATACTTCACTTCATTGGTTAGTTCTAACTCTTGTCCAAACAGCCTTACGCTGCCCAGATCATTTAGTTTACTCATGTTGGTAAAGGCTACCAACTTGTTTTTTGAGGATTGACAGTTAAACTGTCCTCAAGGCACCATCGTTCTACAATTCGCAGAGCATTTCGCATGATGCTCGCCACTGTCCCCGGGAATTTCCCTTGGGACACTATGACAATTTCATCGGCGAACCCCTGCGTCCATATTCCCTGGTCATTTAATGTCCTGAGAAGATTAACCACTAATAGACTCCATAGTAGCGGTGACAATACGCCACCTTGAGGACACCCTTTTGTTGTCCTCATGGAGATCGTTTTGTTTTGCATTTGGGCAGCATGTCATGAACCCAGTTGCATGTGGTGTTTTTTATTTTTCGATCTCTTAAATATCGAACAATAAAAGACGTCGAGGTGTTATTAAAAGCTCCCTCTATGTCTAAGAAGACTGCAAGTTCAATTTTCTTGTAGTGTAGGCTCCTTTCGAGCCCTCTCACCAGGCTATGCAGGGCACCCTCACATGATTTTCCCATCTGGTATGCCCATTGCAGTGGGCGTAGAAGAGATCTATCCAGAGCTCCTTCTTTAATATTTAAATATACCATTTTTTCCATGGTCTTAAACATAAAAGGGGTAAGACTAATTGGTCGAAATGATTTAGGGTGGGTATATGTTCGTTTTCCGGGCTTCGGAATAAACACTACCCTAGAGTCTCTCCATGCCCTAGGGATATAACCCATAGCATGGCTAGACCTGAATATCTCCAATAGAGGACCCATAATTTCCCCAATTCCCTCTTGAAGGAGCTTGGGAAATACTCGGTCTGGCCCTGCGGATTTATATGGTTGAAACGATCCTATCGCCCATCTAATTAAGTGGGGCTTGAAGATCTCGTTTGATATCTCCAAATCATTCCTAGTCGCCCTCCAAGAGGTGACAACTTGATTGGTGTCACAATCATCCATACGCTCCGAACCTGGAAAGTGTACCCCCAGAGTATACTCTAAAGTCTCCATCCGATTTTTAAATAGATCTAATTGCGTTGGAAGGATCTTTTTTGAGAATTATGTTAATTCTGGCCATGTCAGGAACACCTTCGATGTCCTCACAGAATTTTCTCCAGGCCTTCCTTTTGCTCTCTTTGATTCTATCATTGTATTTATTGAGGAGAGCCTTGTAAGCTTCTCAATTACACGTTTTCTTCGCTCTGTTAAATGACTGGCGAGTTTCTTTCCTTAAATTGGTTAACTCTGCATTCCACCAGGCAGCCCGCATAGCTATACGGCGCTCCCTAAGGGGACAGTTATTTTCATAGCAGGAAAGAATGGTCCGTCGCAACCATTCAACAGCCAACTCCAGCTCTTCCACATTACCTATTCTAACAGGGATATTTCGGGTTGCAGCTAACAGGTCTTCCTTGTAAGAGCCCCAATCGGTTCTCTTGGGATCCCTGTATAGTCGGGGTTCCGTTAGAGAGATCTATTGGGCATAGTATAAAGAGCAGTGCGGTCAAGTGGTTGCACGTGCTGGCGTCCATCCCAAAACAGAAGAACAAGAAGAAGACGATATACTTGCTCCCGTCGTATCGCCTGTGGCCTTTTCGTGCATTCACGAATCTTATTGATATTGCCGCCTTGAATAGCTTTGTCATATATGTTGCTAATAATCATGATTATTAGAAAAAATTGTCAACAAGGAAACTGCTTGTTTATCGCGGAAGATATTACCTATGTCCAAGATCAAATGACAAGAAAGTTAACATAAAGTGCGACGAGTGCAAGCAATTTATATGTGCAAACCACAGGCGCACGTATTCCACCGTAAGGTGTACGGACGTACTATAATTGTTTTCGTTCATAGCATTTTTGGTTTTTTGTTTATTTTTAAAATGAATATAATTTGTTTTTTTTTCCTAAAATATAAATGTATTATCTTTGAAATATTGTTGTTTTTAGTTGTCAAACCTTTACGCCAAAAGTAACTCTTATGAAGGTCTGGGGTTCCCGAGACACCCCCTTCGTCCTTTATGAAGGTGTACGTAGCGTAGTACTTTAAGGGTTAAAATATTTACAATGTTTTAATATGGCTTTTTACGCAAGAGTTTCAATAAATTTCAGTTGTTTCAAGGCAAATATTTAATAAGCTTAATTAGTAACCGGCGACGTTTGTCACCATTAAAAGTTTCGCAGGTGATACTCGATTGCTATAGTTATGAAAGAAAACATAAATGCTATAGGTACTTTAAAAGTATAAAAAGAAATAATCCATTACTTATTTCCCCCTGTCCAAGATTATTAATTTATAATTTCGTTGACACGAAATAGTTCTCGAACAAACATACATACGGATATTTTATTGTCAAGGAAAACCAGTTGCTTGCAAAAAAATGATGTATATATGGTCTAAATGTAGTGCGATACAAATTTGAAAATGAGTTTCATTTAAATGATGTAATATATAATTGTTAGGTGTCTATCCACCTACTTGAGTCTCGTAAACTAAAATTGGTACAATGCGTGAATTAGAATGTAGAAACGTTAATATATGCTGGAAGTAAATATACCATCGAGACATCATTATTTTTGTTCGTTGTGCCAATTACCTTTGACATAAGCAGCTTATCTGTTAATCGTGTATTAAGTTCAATTAAAAAGTTGTTTTAAACCGTTTTTTACTCATTCCGTCATTAAAATTGATTTTTTTATTTTGTTTCATATTGCGCGTACATATAATATGTACATTAAAAATATTGACAAACATTCCCTTTACTTTTGGATTTCATAATTATGAAACGATTCTTATATTAACTGGCTGATGTTGTCACAAATAATTTCAAAAATATGGAACTACTAGATTGGAATTAACTATCATAATTAAAAAATAGCATTTTCTTCCAGCAAATTTTAAAAAAATTAAAAGTTTGTGAGTATTTAGTTCACTTAGATAATATTTTTTCGTACCAAAAAAGGTTTCACTGATCAACATGTATCTTAGTAATCAAATTAAATAAAATAATAATAATTATTATTATTGTTATTATTATTATTATAATTATTGTTATTACTATTATTATTATTACTATTACTATATTATTATTATTGTTATTATTATGATTATGATTCTTATTATTATTATTATTATTATTAGAGGATGTAAATCAGGGACTACGCAGGCCAGTGTAATGGACCACCACGACTATCCATCGATCAGGATACTATTGATCTAAAATTTCTCGAACTTCTCTACTGAAGTGTGCAGTACACCATCGCGTTGAAACCGGTTGTTAACACGAAAAGGAAGTGTCTTCAAGTAAATTGTGAAGTTCTGCATTAAAAATCGCTGCATAAACGTGTCCCGTTAATCGTGCAGGGAATTCAATAGGTCCTACGTAACGTGAGAAGTTAGATGACATGTATATTAATTTCTATTTTCGACACACCACACGATTTCCTAATAGACGAACCCACAAATTTATGGAAAATCGTTTTTGAAATGTTCTTGAAAATAGAGCATGTGGATTTTCCTCTGCGCAGATGGGCCAATTATGCATATTGTAGCATCCTGGTTTGCCAAAAATTTACTCGTCAGTAAACAAAATCCGTAGTACAAAATTAGGATTGTTTTCTTCTTGATTTAAAAGCCATGTACAGAATTCCAGTCTAGTAGGGTAAACTTCTGGTTGCAAATGCTGCACAGTATATCCTGGGCGCACCACCAATGTCCGTTCTATTATGTAAAATTTGGCCTGTGTCGATTATTCGCGATAGTCCAGAGGATCACTTTGTGATCGGGACGATTCCTGTTAGGAAAGTGTTGGGCATAAACGCTACCGCATAACTAGCCGCGCACCACCCACCTCATATCCACAGATATGTGGGTTGAGTAAAATGTTTCCTTGCTACAGGCTGAGGAAGTGTGAGATAACTCAACGCCATAATAAATAATTATTATTATATTTATACTAGCTACGCTACTACTAAACTTATATTTGTAAAAGCATTATAAATGATTTACGAAATGTGAATTTACTAGGACTATACAAAAGTTGTAAAGAACTACCTTTCTTTATCTGTCAATATAGTACTTTTATTTTTAATATTGGAGCAAGGACTTTCTCATACTACTGTTAGAACTATATTTCTAGAAAAAATAACTCCTTCCTATCTTCTATGACACATTCTGATGTAGGTGATACATTGTGAATGTCATCTAATATCGGATTTGTTGGTTTATAAGCAGCAGATACGTCAACTGATTCTAAATTAGACAAAACAGCATATACTAAAATATCAGTTAAATATGTTGCACAGAACTACCTACCGGGTAAATAAAGTGTTGGTATCGCCGTTGATATTAGTTCTTCCCTGTTAAATATTGTACCTCCAAATACTTTCTACAAACAGTAAGTCAATATTGTCTATTCTAAATGAACATATTCCTGTAACATTAATCTACTGTTAAAAATAATAAAAATCATTTGATTGCCTTAAAATAGGGTCAAATCTTAAAATTTTACCAAATTAAACATTCTTTTCACTTTATCTGCGAAGTTTACTTTTCTGTTAACTAGGTAAAGTTAACAGTTTCATGTATAAAGTAAAAGTAAAAGACAGGGTTTTGCACAATACAGGTAATTTACCGGCAAGTTTCTGTATTTATTGCCATCTTGAATCCATGTCCAAACATTAAAACACCATCTTAATACTTCCAATTTAACATTATACCCCCGGGCGCTATCCACAAGAAACTCACGTACGTAAATAGGGACTTGTTCGACAATTTTACAAAAATATATAATATTGTGAAATTAATTGTAAACTATTACCCAACAGCTTTGAATTTATCTAAAAAATCAAACGGATTTTGGAAAGGTCGGTGAATTTTAATTTTCACAAATGTCACCATGTAGATGACTGTATAGACAACGTTTTAGAACATTTGCCTAAATTATATATTTCTAATTATAATAACATTACTAATGGAAAAGGTCGCAAACATATACAAAATATCTCCAGCTTGCAATTACATTAATATATAGAATATTGTAAAAAACTAATTAAGCAACAAATTATCAATTGATATGCTTGTGTGTATATCGGTGGTGAGATTTGTCTTACAGAGAGATGGCGGATCTTGTATTACATTTAATCCATCCTGCAAAATCTCAAAACTATTTAAAGGAAAGATGTATGATTTTCGGAAATCTGAAACTTCAAATGAAACTGACAGTGATGCTGTATTTCAAATTTTGAACGTTTTTTATATATAGGGACTTTTAACAAGATTTCAAATACCTATAATAGTCGTATCTGGGGGTCAGAATATCATCGTGAACTTGTAGAACTTGAAAGAGATTCACCAAAATTAAACGTTTTCTGCTATGTGCCCCGACGGCATGTGTAAGGACCATTTTGCTTCGCTAAAGCTAACGTAACAGGGGTGGTTTATCTGGATATATTGAAAGAATGGCTCTTTCCCCAATTAGTAGATGATAAACCTGTGAACTTTATTTGGCAACAGGATGGAGCTCCTCCCCATTGGAATCTCTTTGTACGAGAGTGGTTGAATGTCGAAGACCCTGATCGTTATAGCTCTTCTTCGCTGGCCTCCACGTTCACCTGAAATAATGCCATGCGATTATTTCCTTTGGGGTTTTATACAAAATCGTGTCTACGTTCCACCGCTATCTAATGAATTGCCACAGTGGAGATACATAATTTAAGAGGCTGTTGCTGTTGCCCAAAGTGTGGGAAGAATTAGATTTTAGGTTGGATGTGTGCCACTTAACTAAAGGTGGTAAAACTGGGTTAGTTTACCTTCAACTTGATGTATTATTTGTTCTAAATAATCTGAATAAAACTCTTATAATCTACCATTGAAATTGGGACAATCTTTTATTGACACCCGGCATATAAAACTGAAATGAATTTGAGAAATCTTAGTACATTAGTATTGAAACGCGAAGCGTCTTGTAATGTGAAGCCTCTTTGTAATTTTGTACGATTGTTTTGCTTGGGTAGTTAATAAATTTTGTCTATATACATTAATATGCCTTAAAATATCAAAGCGTTGCTTGATATCTAAAAAATAAAAAAAATCATAAATTTATGTTTTTCGTTAAATATTATAATATTTTACTTCTACGTTTTGATAAACTTGACGGTGTTGGAGGAATTCCTGTCCTTCTCAATAACACTAGAATCGAAATTATTTGTAATTACATATTGTTACTTTCATAAATATTTCGTACCTGTATCATAAGCATGCCCTGCTATATTTATACAATCAAGATCACATTCAGGAATTTCATTTGACGTGGAAGGTATAGAATTTAACATACAACGAGCCTAAGAACATTTGTATTCATAAATAGAATAAATTGCAATTGAAATATGATAAATATTGTCAAAAAATGCAACTATATTAAAAGTTAAAGAACATGAATGACTGCATTCTTTTGTGTATTCACACACTAGGAGCAGCGCAAGTAAACACTTTAATTAATTACAAAAACTAAAAAGAATAACAAACGTTACTTCAGAAAAACTCTACAAAAGACTAAACGGAAATGAAATACGACCAAATACGATACGACATGAATGATGCTTGGCGAAACTAGGTGGCGGACCTGACAAAAAAGAAATCGCACACCAATTTACATTCTGATTTAAACGAGGCTGCCAGCACCATATGAAATACATGTTTCAAACTTATGCAAATTATCGGAATTTCTGGGAAGTACCCATAGCGTACATCGTACGCTGATGAGTACAAGGAAAATCCGAAACACGTGTCGGTACGTTGGAGTCTTCAGTTCGACTTGCCAGCGTTCTTTATATCCATGTTTGCGTATACAGATTGATTTTTAACATGTATTTATTGTCGTAATTTTTTAAAACCTTAATTTACTATTTTTTACATGGTATAATGGAGCAAAGTTAATTTATTTTTTCGTGTTTTTCATAATTACATTATACTATGTGTTTCGAAAAGAACTCCATCTCAGTAGGCACTGAGTAACTAGTACAGTGGACCCCCTCTATTAGCGGAGGTTGCGTTCCACGAAAACACCGCGAACATTGAATTCGCGAATATCGGGGTACAAAAACAATAATATACAGGGTTAGTTAAAAGTATGTAGACGGCGATTTATTGTCGTTAATATTCATTTTAGGAATTTATGTTCAATATAAAAGTTTGTTAGGATATTTTGATCTACATTTGAGAATATTTGAATTTTTTTTTGTTCAATTGTTTTTTAGTTACGCCTGTCCGCGCATTTTTTTTAAGTAGGAGCTAGTAAATTATACTCTACCATTCGATAGAGATTTTTTTTCTCTTTACAATTTTTTTTTGTTTTTTTAAATTAATTTTTTTTTTTACCTGATTTTGATAGGAGATTACAATTTTCTGAAGAAATGTTAAATATTTGCAATAATAATGAAAATTTTGTCAACAACATTCTTTTCTCAGACGAAGCTACTTTTTGCCTTACCGGTGAAGTAAACAGACATAACTGCAGATACTGGTCATCGGAAAATCCCTCTTGGTTTTTGGAGCACCATACGCAGTACCCCCAAAAGGTTAATGTTTGGGTTGGCATTCTAGGCGGCCATATTATCGGTCCTTTTTTCATTAATGGCAATTTAACTTCGGCTCTGTATTTGCAGTTATTGCAAAATGAAATAATACCTGCTAGTGCTACGCTCTATCCTCATGAAAACAATGAACACCTGCCCAATGACAGTATCTGGTTCCAGCAAGATGGCGCCCCACCACATTATGTTGTAAATGTTCGTCAATATCTGGACAACGTTTTTCCCCACAGATGGATTGGAAGACGAGGAACCATTGAATGGCCAGCCCGTTCGCCAGAAAGTCCTTTAGATTTTTTTCTTTGGGGATACGTAAAAAACAAAGTTTACAAAGAAAAGCCCAATAACATCGAAGATTTACAAATCCGAATTACCAGAACGATACAAGAAATTCCCCGAGATTTTTTACAGAACTCTGTTCGGGGTTTTGTAAATCGATTGGGTCATTGTCAAATTACTAATGGACGACAATTTGAACACTTACTTGAATTTACTTTGTTATTAATTTGTTTAATTTCTCTTATAAAAAAGTTATTAAAATGAATTAAAAAAAAAATTATTGTAAAGAGAAAAAAACCTCTATCGAATGGAAGAGCAAAATTTACCAGTTCCCATTTAAAAAAAATGCGCGAACAGGCGTATCTAAAAAAACAATTGAAGAAAAAAAAAGCAAATAATCACAAATGTAGATCAAAATGTCTTAACAAACTTTTATATTGAACATAATTCCCTAAAATGAATATTAACGACAATAAATCGCCGTCTCCATACTTTTAACTAACCCTGTATGTATGAACATATAAACTAAAGGTATGTATGTATATAATCGACACAAATAGATATACACACATACATATTGCGTATAAGCGTCAAATATAGTTTGGGAACTTTTAAAGAAATAAATGAACAAAGAAAATACCGAAACTTTACGGGAGCTACCTATACTGAACCGTGAATACGGAGCGCGGATAACAAGAAATGAGAGTAAAAACAGAATCGCGAATAAGCGAATTCGCAAATACAGGGGGCATGAATAGCGCGGATCTTCTGTACTTGCAAATTATTATAAGCCAATTGCTTTTTGTTTATAACTATTTATCTAATGTCATTATGACATTTATCATTTTGTGACTAGCAATTATTTTTCCTGATTCGAGTTATGAAAATAAATATTTCTTCACTCTCCCCTCTGATGATAGTAGAAAATAGGTACGGTTGAACTCTATTAAAAGTTTTTCAGGTATTGATGTTTCTTGGAATTCAAAACAAATATATGTTTGCGAAGATCATTTTGAACAACGTCTTCTTAATCCACCGGGTTCAATTGCGAGGAGGATAATGGGCATATCTTAACTAATTGGCAATCATTTATGTCTTCTATTGAGCTTAAAAGTGCTAAGATTATTGGGTACGAATGAGTTAGAAGATTCTCCTCTAAGTATTCCGATTAATGATGAGAATGATTTGAATTATCAAGCTGTCAGTAATGTATGTGAATTATTCCTAAAACAACTTAATTTACCCGATTGTGAGGTTTGTAAATCTTCTTTATTTTCTGCTAACGTAGAACCTCATCACATATTTACAATGTTTAAGGAATTCAGTGAATCAAATAATCTTCTTTATCCCACTTTTACTTTGGTATTAGGTATATGTTAATACCATTTACGATAAGATGGTTGTGTCGTTAAAATCTTTTGGCCATGTAAATTCTTTAAAAAAGGTATATAACCTCTTACCACAATTATTAGTCGTATCCTAAATACGTATTTCGACAACTAAGTTGTCATCATCAGTAGGTAAAAACTACTAATTAAAAGTCGCACATGGGGCACAGTAAAGTAAAAAACGCTTCCGCACAACTACTATACACTGCAACCCTGTAAAGACTCAGTAAAAATTCAGTCTTTACAGGGTTGCAGTGTAGAGTAGTTGTGCGGAAGCGTTTTTTACTTTACTGTGCCCCATGTGCGACTTTTAATTAGTAGTTTTTACCTACTGATGATGACAACTTAGTTGTCGAAATACGTATTTAGGATACGACTAATAATTGTGGTAAGGGGTTATATACCTTTTTTAAATTTTTATTTAACCACAGTATCCATTGAAAGAATTTTCATGTAAATTCTATTCACAAGAAAATGTTGGTAACTTTGGAGAAGGTTAGTTTTTCATGGTATACTTGTGTTAAATCCGATTACCAGACTTCAGTTCAAGAGCAGTTGTTAAATATATATATATATATATATATATATATATATATATATATATATATATATATATGAGTTTATTTATTAGAAAATTTTATGATAACATTGGTCGCTTTTCTAATGATAGATCTCTGAATTGAAACTAGAGAAAAATTAGACAGCTGATGCATTTGTAGAAGATAAATAACTACATTGGCAAGTTTTTCTGTTAATTTATTATTATGAGTATATAATTTATTTTGTTTGGTTTCCCGAATATTGCATGTTTTTATATATTTGTTGAATTTTAAATATTTACTTTTTTATATAGATTATAAATTTATTTTTTAAAAGAATTAATTTTTATTTATGTGCACGTAAATATGTGTCTGTAATTTCCATATTTATAGATATATCGCACTGATGAGATCAAAAACGATCGAAACATGTATTTAAAGCATATTTAGACCAAAAAAAACATTATAGTAATTTAAAAATATCACCATCGCAGTTGTTTACGAATTTAGTACTACCATATGAACATCAGGGGCGCTAGCATAATAGTCTAATTTTTAACGTGGAATGTGGCACTTTTATATGACATGCTCCTTGGGTACTACTACTGAAACTATTCCAAGGCTATATAAAAGATTAGATTTGAAAACACAGAAGATGTTGTGGATAATATATAATAAGTGGATGAGTGTTGTCATGAAGATATCGTTGGTTGTTTTGGCGATCGTGATGTTGACATTAGTCAATGAGCGACGCTGAACGTTCTTCTAAGCTAAAGTCACTAGATTTATAAAGTACCGCAATATACTGCCATATTGTATATACTGTAAATTCAAATGTTTTTGTTTTCATTTCTAGGAACGTTTTATTGAATATAATATGAAAACGAGGCATTTTCAGTCTTATATTTACATCTGACTTGATTAATAATTCAAAAATAATGACAACATAAAATGATTGAATGAAGATTTTGGCTTGCATGCATCGATCAAAGTTGGTTAGATCATATCAAATACATGTCGTCAAGTTTCTATCAAGAAAAGTATTAGGGTTACGTTAAGCCTGTCTACAAATAAATAAAATGTATATAAGTTTTATAAAGAATTTATTGGATATGTTGAACATAAGCAGATATTAACGCAATAGTTTTTACTTATCCTAATACATAGAAGTATTTACATACATCAGAGTAATAACAGAAAATATCAATTTGCTATATTTTACAACTTAGAAATGATAAAGAGAAAATATACACCCATACCTCTCTTAGCGGCCTAGATACATTCCGAAAAAGTTGACCGTAAAGCGAAAAACCGCTTAACAAATAATTTTATGTACAAATATTTTTTATACTTAATAAACAATTCTACTAAATAATATATTGCGAGAAAATATTTTTATTGTTGAAGCATATTTCCGAAGTGCACAATTTCTTAACGGAGAATTGCAGTATTCCTACGCGGAATGTAAGCGACAGTTTCACATGCAGTTTCCTAATAGAGCTGTGGCTAATATCGCTTTGCACATGACATTCGAGCCGTGGAAATGAATATTGTTGAACACGTAGAAAACCTTGTTGAAGAAAATCTACATACATCAGTTCGTCGTTTATCAGTTCAAAGGAACATAGATTCTTGCATCGTTCATAGAATTTTGAAGCGTCGTTTACATATTGCTATGAATTGTGATGTTGTACTTTGCTCATTCACAATTCACAACCAATGTGTCCAGCTTAGATATTCAATCGGTTAATTTTCAAAAATGAGACTGCTCTTCCCTCAAAGTTCAAATTGGAAAACGTGGTTCTTCTCTTCTACAAAATTTTTTAGGCGCCAGTAAAAAGTTCAAACAAAGGTAAAAGAAAATCACAATAAATTTAAATGAAACTTTAATACAAAAAATTTAAAAAAATAAAAAAATAAAGATAAATATTGCGTCATTAAACAATATTATTAAGGTAAACGTATTTTATGAAAATGACTGGACCATATAATTAAACTTCCTTAATGCTTCCTTAATAAATTGCAAAGACGTATTTTAATTTCTCCCACTATATTTAACGTAAACAAACTATATGACAGACCGAACAAACTCTAAACGCATGTGCAAACCACATGAAAATTTTTTACTTAGAAATTTAAAAAAACGTTCTTTATCATTTAATTCAAATACTAAGATTAAAAATATATATATCCAAATTAATACAATGAAAATACACAATTCAAATCATTCAAATAATAATAATAATTATAATAATAAGTAATATACTTAAACTTACATAAATGAAAAAAAATATTATTTTTCTTCACGAGACACCTGAGTTAGAAAAACGTATAGAATTCACTACAAGATCAACAAACTCGTATAAATATAACGATAATGAATTCAAGCACAACCACTAATTAATAAAAATCACGAAGCTACTAAACTAAGATAAGAAAAAAATATATCTTATACGAACACGTCTTCTCAACTCAGATAACAGTTAGTGTCTGCGGAAATGGCATGGGAAAACGGCGTACTACGACAACGTCAGTCAAAATATAAATCAAAATAAAATATACATTCACATAAAATAATGTTTTTCATAAATTATACACTGGCATCTAAAATAAATGTACAACAATAAATAATAAAATTTTCAAAAATGTTTGCGGGGAAAAAACCACAGCAATATGTATCCATGGAAAGTATCTATTGTTGAACAGATCTAACTAGAGATCACGCTAGTAGGCTTAATTATTGCAACTTCTTTCAAGAAAATATTAAATAATGACGAAATTCTTGATCAAAGTTTTTTTTTACTGATGAAGCATGGTTTCATTTAAGCGGGTTTGTAAATAAACCAAATTACAGAACATGGTCTACAAACAATCCGAACAACCACATCGAAGTTTCTTTACATACTGTTAATGTTGGAGTACGGTTAGCTGTATCTCGTCGTAGAAAAATAGGACCAATATCGTTTCACAATTATTAGCACCATTTTTAATTCAAGTGCAACGAGACGAATTCAATGGGGGTTATTTTCAGAAAGATAACGCTACAGCGCATACAACTCGTGAAAATTTAGCGCTTTTAGAATATTACTTCCCTCATCGAATTATAAGCAAAAGTGTTTGCCCAGCAAGGTCACTAGATCCTACTTCGTTAGATTTTTCTATTTTCAAATTGCAAAAAATGAAGTATATAAGACGGGAATTAATAACTTAAATGATTTGATGAATACAATTACAATTAAATATAATGAAATAAAACCAGATATTTGCAGAATATTTTTGACAACATAAAACGTCGTATTATACTTTCAACAGAATGGTGACCATTTTGAACACTTGTTATAAATTATAATAATTAAAATTTCTACAAATTAGTTACTTACCTTGGTTGTTTGATTAATATTCTATCTTTAAAGTTTTTTTATTAAATAAATTAATAATCTAATTGTACTTGTTATTAATTTCATCGCCACATCTCTCGATGATAAATTTTGACAGTGAAAGGTAGAGAGCCTTCATACCATTTAATCTTCATTCGCACTTCAAGAATGCAGAACATCCATAATTTATAGGAGAAATTCATAGACAACTATATGTATTTCTTTTTGGAACATGTTGTATAATTTATTATTTCTTAATACTTATGCACACTATTTACAAAATTATTTTTGTTTGTTGAACGTCGACTTGGTTGATGTACAAAACTTTTTTGACATATGGTTACATAAACATTTGCATGTAATTAAGAAACAATATACGAACTAGTCTGTAACTGAAATACATCACGGATACGTGAACGTGAAAACCTCTATTGTACTTCTCGACTACAGACGGGCCAAAGGTTATATTAGCATCGTAGTATTTCCTACCAAATTTAGTTTATTTAAAACTTTCGCCGTACGGTCTAGAACGCCGGTTAAGGGAACGAACTCTCTTAGAATATACACGTAAATTGTTCCAATCAATGCGGACGATTGTAATCAGTACGTAAACCATGAGATTAGATAAAGTTATACACACCGTGAATGAGAAATATACGAAGGCAAAGACACCGCATCGATTGGTAGCTGGTACATGATTTAATGTCTATTTTTTGTGTTCTTACATTCTATACACTTGGATGCAATATGCTCAATTATTATGTGTATCTTCCGAGATGGATCTCTAAAATTGTACTGTGGGAACGGACTGTGGAATCTTCAGAATTATTCGCCGCGCAAAAACTATAAATTCCTATGTGTAAGCCATTTGTCTTCTTACTCCACTTACACATACAAACGAAGAGCGTGTAGAGAGTCGAGATCGTTGTTGTGTTCTATCCATATACATATTTATTTGATTCATGCATTAGCATCACAGGAAAGGGTAACACGTTTAATGTGCCTTAGGATGTGATTAAAATTTCTAATACATTAAAAAAGAGCATCGATGTAAACATTTTTTGTTAATATAATAGTAATACCTACTTCGTATAATAATAAAAAAAATAATAGCAAACTTATTTTATTTGTTACAGATTTATGTCCTGTAAGTAAAATATTTCATTATTATAATATTGAACTGATAATAGTCGCACCATTTCCCCTAGACCAAGGTAAATACGAGTATATTGTTAAAAAGCTATTGGGCCTTATAATAAATAATACAAAATTTATTGATTAAATACAGCGGAGCTGGTGTGTTAAATGGCCCTTGCGTTTGGTCGTCTAAATTGTAAAAAACCAGTTGTAACAGCTCCTACGTTGGGTCGACCAAATTGTTAATAACCAATGGGTCGTATAAATAATACGAAACCAAATGATATAATTTAAAGTAAAATAAATTAATTGATTACTTTGAAAAATACAAATTATTTGAATATACACGTACGGAGTTATAAATGTGATTTATAGATGGCGTTAAAGTTATATTTATACAGTTGACACAGGTGAAATTTATTTGAACATGAATACAAAAATATAAACAGTTTATACTTAACTTAATCTGCCTCCTTTACGTGCAAAACTTATTACTAAGTATTTTATGGGTATCTTAATCAAGATGTGGCTAGCTCAGATTATGGTGAACAAGATTAACGTAAATGTAGGTTCGGTGTATTGATAGAAGATAGTTATTCGTTTAAACTAAGTTATACTAAGTGAATGATCTTCCAAAGTTGAAAGAAGAATAAAACAAGTGGATGAATTGTAAATATCACTGGTTTATTCAGATTCTCAATGCATAAAAGGTAAGTTTAAATACCATATAGTATAACATTTGCATGAAAAGTCACGTGATTGGATATAATATAAAAGTAAGGTTAAATGTTCTAATGAAATAGTTATAACTCAAATATTTAAATTAGGTAACACAAATTCAAATTTAAAAAGAACTGTATTTTTCGTTATTAAACTGTATAGTGATCAAATGCTAACATTTTAGGAATTTAAATGAAATATAAACGATCTTTTTCAAAATGTAACTAATAAAAATTTTATATTTTAGGAGATTATTAAATAAATACTAAATTTTTATGCTGGTTGTTTTTCTGTATGGATGATGGTTATTCGGATCTTGATACACAGGAAAAGCGGGTTCAGGTGTAGGAGAAAATCTGGTTTTGTTGCAAATTCTGGTTGGCGTCCTTTAGAAATTGGAGTTTTAGTTATCAGTGCTCAGCGGGTTCAGGATGAGGTAACCTTCGTAAAAACGATGCTAGTGGTTCGGGAACTTATAGGATATCTTTTTGGTAAGGTTTAGCTAATTTATTTTAGATTTTTATCACTTTATTCCTTCACACACTTTTATAAAAATTAGACGCGTTGTACCATTTTTAATTACACAAGCTAACTCTCTATTGTTTTTTGTTAATTCTCCAGGCATCTTATTTTTAATGTTGTTTATATTTATTTAATCTCGTCAATAATTTTCTCAAAATAAAATAGATTACTACTATCAATCGTTTTGACATATCACCTAAATTATTGTATTAAGTTTACAATGGATAAAAGTTTATTTTAAATGTTCAATTTCCGCTAAATACCTATTTACATTTGGGGATAATTCCCGCCTTATCTGATTCAAAATAGGTACAGCTATAACCATAATGTGTGACATATAATTCCAATCAATTAAGTTAAATATCTTCGGGGAAATAAAAATGTATATCAAAATGACTAAGGTGAAAGGTTACAAGAAATTCAATAATTATGTGATACAAATTTGATAAATTAAAAACGCGGTATTAACTCTATTGATATGGCATGAGAAAAATGCAGTTCTAACAATGACTTATTCTAAATTAACAATTTAAATATTAATTCTGTATTTTTGTTCTAGGTCCCCTATGTACATGGGTTAGCCTCATTACAGTATTAAATAATCTACTAAATTGATTTAACTCTCGCTTGGCACTTGGTGAAACATCTTGATAAATTCACGATGAAAAAAGAACACTTGGTTATATGTTTCACTAAATTTTATTTACATAAAATAAGACAATTGTTTCGGACTCTGCAGTCCATTTTCAATTGAAAATGGACTGCAGAGTCCGAAACAATTGTCCTATTTTATGTAAATAAAATTTAGTGAAACATATAACCAAGTGTTCTTTTTTCATCGTGAATTTATTAAATAATCATCTGTTAAAAATCAAATAACCAAAAATGTTCAGTAACTTTTTAAGCTATTCTATTATCATAGTTATGTTTCTAATAAATGATCTCATCATTTCCTTCGATTGTTCTGTGATGGCAGATGGGAACGATTTAAACATTTTCCATAATAAATTTGAGTACATCAATACGTTAAGCATGCATTACAAATACGTATTTTTCCCTTCTGTACCGGCGTAGTTGGACGGGAGAAAATCGCTATTTTCGGCATAGTCTCTTTTGTCCGTCAGATGTCACCAGATTATCTGGTGCCGCCTTATAGGACAAAATTTACTATACCTACGAAGTGTTCCATCAAACTTTACTTCCCTAGCCAAACTGACGAAGTATATTGTTGTAACAGAAACACGTGTCTTTGACAGAAGTAAATGTTGGAAAATATGAAGTGTATGTCCATGTGTACAGATACATATTGCTATGAATAGTGAGTTCGTAGTTGACTGAACCACTATTCACCACAACACTGTCCAACTTTATTGCTCAATCGGTTAATTTTCTTTTATGAGACAGCTTTAATCTCCGGGTTTTCAATAAGAGAACGTGGTACTTCTCTTCTACAAAAATAGTAGGTTTTTATCTTATAACCTTGAGAGCACGTGCAAATAAGAGATTAAATAAATCAAAAATTACAAGTATACAAACTCGTAAAAATACGGTAATTAACTCAATAAACAACCACTATTAATTCAAAACAAAAACCGTAATTAAATGAACTAAGAGATAAAAAAGTTTTATCTCTAAAAATATACAACTCTCTTATTGGAATACCAAGACGTGTCTGACAAAACGGATACATGCAGCACGCAACATAAAAAAAATACATTTATCAAATATATTTTTGCCCAGCAAGTCCGAACGGCTTCCAGGAACTGCGCTAATCAAAACCTAAGAATTCATACAATAAAATCATACACTGTCATTAATAATAGTAAACTACAAAAATATTATTTTTCAAAAATGTTCACTAAATGTTGCGGGGAAAAATCCATGGCAATATGTTATGTAATGCATATCTGTTTTATTTGTGATTTTCCATAATATTGATATAAACGAAGATTACCGGCTCTTGCAAAGCAATATAAATACGTTGTACACTTGGTACGTCGAAAGCAAGTGATCTCTAAACATATTCAAGTGTTGTTTTGTTTCTTATACGAAACGACTAAAATTGTGACATTTTTCATTTAGAATTGACAATAGTCCATTTTCTCAGATATTATCTGTTAAAGATTTAAGCGTTATATTTTACTCGAAGTTAACTTTTTCGAAACATATTCTGTGACACTAACTCAGCTACTAAATCATTGGGATTTATCACAAGAACAGCCAAAAACTTTTATAATTTGGCTCTTGTTAGGTCATTTTTTGCTTACGTGACCGTCGTTAGCAAGTTGGAATACGCTTCTATCATATGATATACAATTTACAATATTTATTGGATTCAAGTTGAACCGAAACTCCGAAAGTTTTTAAAGTATAGTGCATTCAGAATTATAAGAATTAAGAATATATAAGAATAACAAATTATTAAAAAAATATTACAAGACGTGTGGTAATATAGATATATCAAACACATTGGTACATAATTGTATATAGGTCATGTTCCGTATACCGATAGGATAAGCTCGGAACGGCCCATAGTCAACAATGAGTGGCAACAGCGTATCCCCTCTACGCCGCAGCTTCAATTGCAGTTAAGAATTTAGTAAGTCTTAAACCGCGCAAGGATATAGTCGTTTGCATATTCGTTCTGTATACGTAATTTGCCCATTTGTTTCAGACATAATAAGATCCAGTTTATTATTATTATTGTATTCTTAGCTGCTACGAAAAAGTAATTTTAAGTACTAAAAAAACAATAACGTTTTCTAAAAGATAAAAAGCATTATTACTGGAATTGAAACCATACAATAGACCAGAGTATCTACTTTGTATAACTGTAATTACATATTCACTGTTATGACAGTTTTATAAACATCGTATAAAAAATGTATATTTGCTTTAAAAAAATAAACAATTTATTTACATCAAATACATTTCCAGACAATTTTAAACTTTTAAGGGACAGTTCTACAGTACACTTTAACCCATCAATTATATCGTCGAATAACCCGAATAAGGATAAAGTTTAGTTAATCTCTAGTTAAAACTTCTACAGTGCCTAATTTTAAATACAATTTGGAATATATTGCAGTATAACTTAACACTGCCATAATAGATAAGTTGCGTTTTGCACAAAGGTTGGTATAAATATTTGAAATCGCAGTACAACATAATACAAACTTATTTGTTGTGAAATGTCTTTTTTGTTTCGAAATTATTTGTTGACTGCTAGTAAATTAGAACTTGTACGATTACAGAGAGAAATTTTGAAAAAGGAACATGACATGGAGCAAGAAAAATAAAGTTTAGCAAATGAACTTTCAAAAATTAAATTAGACCAAACAAAGTATTGTACTTGCACTAAGTTATAGATTTATTATAAGAAACATATAATATATACAAACAATCGTTATTTTATTTATTGTCTTCACCAAATTATATGAATTTGTTGTGTATATTAAAAATTTAAAGTTAACAGAAGATTAGAACCAAAACAAATAAGGCAGTCGAATGTATCTCGCAAAAACTTGCCACAAAAAGATGAAAATACATTCAAATGTATTTAATTGAACCTACATTTTTATATGCATTCGACCATCGGACTTATGTTGCGCACGCGGAGTGGCTTCGTACACACGTTGCCACATCGCATTACGTTCCATACGTATATTATTGCCTATGGCCCGTAGCGGGCTGGACCTATCGGTATACATAAGTATTAAACGTAAAGTAACATTAAGTTAATAAACGAACATTGTCACTTGGTAGAACCTTCTTTCATTAATCATCGTCTGTGCTTGAGTCGTCTGGTAAATTGGCGTTTGTGTCTGAATCGTATTGCAAATTTATAATTAAAGATGCTATAATACTATACACGTCTAATTATTCGTTCTCTTTTGTAATTGCGTGTTTACCAGCATTTTTCCAATTTTCAGCACGTATGTGCTCCATAGCATTTTTAAGGTATGTTATGGTAGTTTCACTAAATTTCGGTGTTTTATTAGTTCGCCTTATGGTGTTTTTAAGTTGAAATCGTATATCAATTCTATTAGGTTGAAAACGCAATGATACGGCGATAAACGTAAAACGGTATATCCTGCTTCTTTGGGTCTATTATCTACCTAATAATTCTTCACATATTTTTTCGTATTCTTCACCTCCAATAATTGGTTTTTCGTATAATAATCTTCATAATATAAATCATTGGCTTCTAAAAAATCTTGAATACTTTTCTTAGTACTACATTTTGTAGAAACCTTACTTTGTTGTCGCGAATGATATGGAGCGTTGTCCATCACTACCACACTATCTCTTGATAAATTTGGTAACAAAGAATTACAAAACCATTCTTCAAATAAAGATGAGGTCATACTTCCATGGTAATCTAAACTTAATGATTTTACATTTTTTGCAGGTAATAGACATTGTCCAGTTCATCCTTTCTGTGTGCATGATGTTTCCCCTTTCAATTATCATACACTTTAAATCCATTATTCATCACTTACACGTCTACAACTTGTTACACTTCGTATATATAAGAATGTTTTAATTTAATTTGAAATTATATTTATTCAAATACTTTGAATTTAAAAATATGCATTCAAACTTTGTCGTTTTCTGTATATATTCGTTGGCAAAGAGAAAGCCTTTCTTGTGTTATCATTCTGGTCAGTTGATCCTTCCAAGAAAACTACCTGATTGAACGTTCAACTCAAGTATCTACGTTCTTTACGAATTCTCACAAATACATTTCATTTTAAACTTAAGTTAATTAATTAATTACGTATATTTCTTCATAATTATATCATGTAGCATATCATTTTAAAGCTTCTTTCATAAGGAATATTTTAATGACATTTATGTCATCGATATCGCAACTCTTAGGCTCGAGCTTTTAATTAGTTCTTAATTCAAGACATCGTCATTCCCCTTTCCAAACTGGGCCATAAAACCAAGAACCTTTTCTCGTACACCAAACTCATCCTTTTTCTTAGTCCAGCTGCCACGCAGTAAACATCGTCTTCGTCGTACTGTTTAAGTACCTACCCGCCATGAAGCACATGCTTCTAAGGTAACACTGTATTGTTCAATGCAGAGATTATTTTATTTTAGTTGCATTTACATTAATTTAATTAATTAGCTTCTTCTCTTTCCAACTCTTGTAAGATACACATCGCTCAAACTTGACCGATCAAACCAAGCGCCTTCGGCCTTGCTTTCTACATGTCCGATCGCGATATCCTCGCAACATAAAGTTAATCTGTATTGTTCAAATATATATTATTATTTTATTAAATTTAGATTAATTTAATTAATTAATTTCTTTCCAGAGTAATTTTGAGAATCAATTTTTAGTTACTTGTTCATACTTTATATTCCAACTATTATTTAATTACTTTAATACATCTTAAATCTCTCAATTTATTATGTAAATGTTAAATAAAACTTTAAAGACAATGTTGTTGTTTTATTTAGTTAATAGGTCGTAGTATATTTATTTCAGCACACATTATACATGTCTTGGATCTTTGATGCTCATCATCAACACCATTTATTATTTAAACAATTATAGAATGCTCCAGCTAGCCCGGAAAGAACCAACACAAGCCACAAGCGTCAATGTTGCAGCAGTTTGGCGCTCGAATGTGCTCAAATACAATATAAGCCTAACCCCCTCTAGCGTTTTTTAACAAAATAATAATTCTCTTCCCTCTTGAAACAGGCAGATGGATTCTGACACGTACTTCGACCCAACCTTTGGTAACAGTATCATTAGTACCATACCATGTTTCGTTTAAATAGCGTATTACTCGGCCTTCCTCTCTATATGTTTTTAGCTGCCATTTAGTAATCATACCAATTTTTTTTGCAACCTTGTACACAATTGTACGACGTTGGTCTATAGTACCAAATTTATATCCAGCTTTCATTAATGGCAGCTACTAGGTTGTTTTACAACAGTGAATTTTGATAGGTTGATCATTAATCCTTTTATGCAAGTACTCAAGAGTAGGTACAGCATTTTGTCTGTACCTAAAGTATATTTGCTTCCTAATAATAATACTTTTCTCGACGTTCCTTTGTCACTTCTTTGCTTGCGAGGGCTTCCGCCACCTTTAATTATCTTATATATTGTTCCCGTAGGTACTTTTGTTAATTGTCACGTTCGTTCAATATTTTTGGTTTGTCTATCTTTATTTTCTTCTATCAGGATATCATAGATATTGATAATGATCTGCTTTGCGTCTTGTGATAAATGCTTTCTCTGCTGTCTTCCAATATCGCCATCATTATTCACATCGGTCTTAAAATCACTATCACTACAAGGTTGCCACATGGTAATGAAAACAAGAGCGAAGATAAACTGTAACTTTCAAATATGTATGCAGCAATAAATACAATAAATGATTAATAGACTAAATATTATATGTATTATAGACATATTCCACCACTTACATGAATTGTAATAATTGTTACAGTTCCCCAACTGTAACAATTTTTACAATATGTAATACTGTAACTGTAACCTAATATGTATGTTTATTACCTACATATTTATTTATCAGTATATTACGCAACAGATAATCCTATTAAGTGGTCCGTAATAGTGCAGAATAATACAGTAACACATTTGCAAGATTATAAATAATAAATAATTAAAATCGGATTTGTTCCTTTTGCATTAATTACCTCACATACTTAGTCAGATATACAGATAGTTACCTATGGTAATTAAATATAGGCTCCTAATTTGTAGTCAATACGGCCAATGAATTCGTATTAGGTGAACCGTATCCATTACATAACAATGAGAAAATTATTGCCACGGGGGGTGCAACAACAGTTATAAACACATTAAAAGTTAGTTTCTTTTAATTCTGAATGCACTATATTTAAATTTTAAGCTAAATAGAAGCTACCCTGAGGCGGACATTGAGTATCCGTTTCCGAGAAAAACATGGATTTACAGGTTTGGATCAACAACGTCGGTAACATAGCGCCTTATTTACTGTTAGTCATCAGGTCTTTCATCTAAACTTAATTTACTTCTGCCACGTATTGCATCGAGAACTGTTAACACTTTTAGTCTTTCTGAAACTAGAACGAACAAAGGGCACTAATGTTTCATTTATTGCATGCAACGCAGATATATTATTCCGTGACATATTTACCTGTACAATTGTAATACATTTCGTATATTAAGAATGTTTTAATTTATTTTTAAATTATATTGTTCGCAAATATATCTCGAATTTAAAATATTAATTCTTTCTAGCCATTTTCTGTGTATTTTGGATTTGCAATGGAAAACCTTTCTTTCGTTATCGTGCCGATTATAAATTCTTCTTCTAAATCTACCTGATTAACTCAACGTTCAACTCAAGTATCTAACGTTCGTTTACAATTACACGTTTCGAATTTAAATTTAGTTATTTAATTAATTACGTACGCCTTCTCTTCTAAGATTCATGTTTGACATCGTTTTAATCGTTTTCTCACAAGGAATGTTATAATGATATTTATTTCATCGATATCACAACTTTTTAGCTCGGGTCTTCGATTAGCTTATTATTCTTAGATATCGCAACTTTGTTTGCCTTTTGTTTGCTTTTGCTGTATTGTTCCATACATATATTATTATTTTCCTTACATTCATATTAATTTAACTAATTAATTACTTTATCCACCTGCCAAACATCACTCTTCATCAACACTCCATTCGCAGGTAAACTCTGTATTGTTCGGTAGAGAGGTTAATTTAACTTCCTTTCCAGTATGCGTTTCTTTATGTTAATTTTTTTTTAATTCATCGTACTTGTACATATTGCTTTTATTTAATTACTTTGATATTTTTCAAGGCGAAATTTCTTTCTTATGTAAATACTAAATAAAACTTTAAGGACAACGTAGTAGTGTTTTCTTTAAGTTAATAAGTTGTAATATATTTATTTCAGTATATCACATACGTCATGGACCTTTGATCCTCATCATCATCCTCACCATAATTATTTAAGCATTTACAGTTTTGTTAGCACACTCCAGATAGCCCGGAAAGAATTAACACGAGCCACAAGCATCCATCTTGTAACAATTTGGCGCTACCACGTGGTCAAATACAGATACAGCATAACCCCAAATAACTAAATACTTCTGCAAGATAATTGCCACCGATCGGCATCTCAAGGGGATTAGAAGAGTTTCATATACCTTTCAAAAAGGTATATAACCCCTTACCACAATTATTAGTCGTATCCTAAATACGCATTTCGACAACTAAGTTGTCATCATCAGTAGGTAAAAACTACTAATTAAAAGTCGCACATGAGGCACAGTAAAGTAAGAAAAACGCTTCCGCACAACTACTATACACTGCAACCATGTAAAGACTAAATTTAACATGCCAATCTCAAAACTACGAGACAAACACTTGCCTCTTAAGGAAAAGGTTTAAACATGTGTTAAATTGTCGAACAAAGGAACGGCAGAAATTCATCTCTAAAGAAGGCGCCAACTAAATTCGATTTTTAAAAACTACGATGACCCACTATTAAACTTAAATGAAACACCTTATATTTTCACAAAACACTAGTATATTTAACTATATGTATATTTCATGTGCATTGCACACATCAGTAGTTATTATTTAAACGTATTATTTCGAGTACATGTATAGTAAAAATATCTATTATGGGTAGGTGTGTAAAAATTTTCCATTACAAATGGTTAAAAAGTATGGTCGTATATTGTAAAAACCGAACTCTATTGAAATTCTGAGAAAGACAAATGAATTTCTGCCGTTCCTTTGTTCGACAATTTAACACATGTTTAAACCTTTTCATTAAGAGGCAAGTGTTTGTCTCGTAGTTTTGAGATTGGCATGTTAAATTTAGTCTTTACAGGGTTGCAGTGTATAGTAGTTGTGCGGAAGCGTTTTTCTTACTTTACTGTGCCCCATGTGCGACTTTTAATTGGTAGTTTTTACCTACTGATGATGACAACTTAATTGTCGAAATACGTATTTAGGATACGACTAATAATTGTGGTAAGGGGTTATATACCTTTTTTAAATTTTTATTTAACCACAGTCTCCATTGAAAGAATTTTCATATACCTGTCTATTTTTCGTATAATAGGGGGCAGATCGATCTCAATAAGTCGGGTTGTTATAATATGAAACGAACTATTCACTCTTCAGTCAACTGTAGCAACTATTTTTCACAAATATATTTGAACGTATACATAACCGTTATAAATATTACTTGCAATATTTAAAATGAATTACAAAGAAAGATGAATTAAGATTAATATATCAAAATATTTCTTCTTATTTTACACTTCAAACGGAATATATTTTTAAGTTTGTGTCAAAAAGAACAGAAAAGCTAAAATAAAATTTCCTATTTCTTATGCACTCGTTACCTCACCACTTGTTTCTTAAGAATAATTAAAAATTATCCTTGAGATTTTTTTAATAAACGCCCATTAATAAACGCAATAAAACAATGATATATTATTTAATTTTTTTGCAAAATTAACAACTTCAAAGAAAAGAAAAGAAAAATATTTTCTGTATTACTCACATAAATAAGTGGCAACATTTAATTTTCTTTCTTCGAAGTCGTTAATTTTATAGAAAGTTTATATTAAATATCTTTATTTTTTTTACTTTGAAATGAACATCAATTACATACGTTTCTAACATTTTTAATTACAACTAAAAAATAGTTTTTAAACAACGTAATTTCATATGGTTTTGTTACAAGGAAATTATGTACTTCTTGATATTTTGATTTCTCGCATTTCTAAACTAATCTATCATCTCCTATAGTACAGGCTTATTAATTATAAATAGAGACCAGAAGCACCAAGCCAAAATTACGATGGACCATATAAATAGTCTATAACATCGCTAAGTAAAACACGCAGTTATTGAATAGCACTATTCATTCGGTTAACTGCACATTTGTTTTTTGTCGTTGAATTGTGACGTAATTACTTCAATTATAGTTAAGTTCCTTTCTTCATGGGCGTAGATAGAAGTGCGTGGTATTTTAATAATTTATTTTATTCATTAGTTTATATTTCGTAAGATAAATAAAGTACGGTGAGTTAATATATATTTTTTTATTAGTTAATTGACGAAGGAGATACTTGTTGAAACTTCATTATAACGCTAAGAAATAAGTAGTTATTCTTCTAGTTTCAAAAATTCTTTTATTGTAAATACCACTACAATATTGTATGGCGAAACAATATTGTAGTGGTATTTACTATAAAGAATTTTTGAAACTAGAAGTTTAATTACTTATTTCTTAGCGTTATTTTTTTATTGTTTTAACTGTTAATTGGAAACAAAAATTAAAAACTGGGTCAATTTTTGCCGAAGGCCACATCCGAAGTCACTTGGGATATTTTCAAATTATTAATAGCCACATCTAATATGGTTAATCCATCGTTTAATTTGAGATTTTGATTTTCAAAATAAGTGATTAGTTTTGGCAGATTTCCTGTTCCTGAAAAAGTATAAATGATTTTTTAAGTTTAGAATTTGTATTAGTTCCTTGCACTAAGAAATACTTCGAACATCGTCATTTAAACATGTAACGAAATTTTGTATACTATCGAAATTCTCTGCATAAAAACAAGATGCTTCCAAACATCCAGTCTCTAAACTGGAGAGGGAGACAGTGATAAAGATGCAAGTTTTTCCCTGTAAAGAGCTACTCTACTCTCAATGGTGCTTTTCTGAACACTTTTTTAAAAGCGGATAAAAGTCTATTAACTTCCGGAAATGTGTCTTTGATATATTCACAGATTCTGTGGAGAGCATGTGCTACACAAATAATATGCAGCATATTAAGATATGTTTCCTTTAATTCCTTGTTTTTAACATATAGGTGACAAATAAAAGTATTTTTTCTTTGTAACTATCGTCTGAATGAAGTATTTGGTGCATATTCTCGTAAATGGTTTTAGCTACTGCTTCCGCATCAACTGTATTTATTATAACTTTCCTTGCTATTACATATACGTTATATAGAATTGTTGGATGTAGTATACAAGCTACAACATTTACCACAAGCGTTCTAATATATTGACAGTTTTATCAGCACTTATCAATAGGTACTGATTTGAAAGATTGGGTTTTACTGCTTTCGCGTAGCACTTAGAAACATAATATTTGCGTAAGGTGGATTCATCAGGAATACTTCGACCAGTATATTTTTGGAGAAATGTTTTCAAGGTTGGAATAATTTATTTTATTTTCTTTTGAAACTTTTAGACTTTCTTTCCTTACCGTATATCTTTTTTTTGGACCATTTATCTCCGACGTTTACTCTGAGATAAGGTATAGCTCGTTACCTTACCGTTACAGTTATCTCTTTTCTTTTTCTTGAGTATATCTTATCTCGAGTTTTGTTTAAGTTCTTATGCCAAGCAGGAACTTGGTGGGTTACCTGGCGTTTACGCCTGCGTTAACTTATTTACCGGATTTGACATTTTTTCTCGATTTTGACTTGTATCTTACCTTGGACCATATAGGTTTTTTCCTCAAGCTTGTCTTTGCCTGGTCTCGCTGAGTCCGACAGCTTTGTGGTTGCCTACGTTAGATTTCTTTTTGTTCCGGACCTGGATTAGATTATTTTTATTTTTTTTTTTGTTGTTAAAGGCTCCCTAGAGAATTTATTGACAGATTCAAAAAAACAATGTCAAACTTGACAAATTTTTGTTACAATTTTTAATGCCATATGCTTCTTACAGAGTTGTGTATAACTGACCTCAGTTTTATCTGAATGTTAGAAAATAACCATAGTTTCAATAGCAATTTTGAGATTCTACATTCACAACAAAAAGGATTAAAGTTAAATTCCCCGCTTTTAAATTGGCATCATTAAATATCAATGTTAACAACACATTTAGAATATATCGGTTAGGAGACCATAGTAATTAAGATAGGGAAAACCCAAGGAAAAGGTTGGTGGGAAATTCATAAATTTATAGAATGTGAGTTAGTAGTAAGGTAATATCTGAATAAGCTACATCGTAGCGAAACATGTCATTGTGAGTATATAGTATACTGTAGTTCTTCAATAAAATTGTCCGATTTCAACGGTTCTAATTTCTGTGTATGTGTTTTGGACGATAAGTGACGTTTTACGTGCGATTTCGTAGAATTATTTAACGATATTTTACAGATTTTGCAATAAATTTCGGAATCACTACCAATGGAAATACAATCAGTTTGACCCTAAATCTAAGTCGCCATTGTTTCATGATGCCATTCTCGACGTTGTTCCATATCATATCTGAAAAAGTAACCTAAACAATGTTCTAGATCTAAATAAAGGAAAACTAAAAATGTGTGCGTAAGTTATTGAAACTTAACGAAATTCACTCGACACTTAGGTCAAAATAATTGAGAGAAGTAGATTCGATGAAACTATATAAAACAAGATCTATTACAAAAATTACGAAGTATGTAATTAACAACTCAACTCAACCTATTTTATTTATCTTACAAAATATCAACTAATAAATAAAATAAATTATAAAAACTCCTCACGCTTCTATCTACGCCCATGAAGAAAGGAATTTAACTGTAATATCGAAGCAATTGCGTCACAATTCAACGACAAAAGCAGATGTGCGGTTAACTGAATCAATAGTACTATTCAATTACAACGTGTTGTACTTAGCGATGTTGTAGACTATTTATATGATTGATCGTAATTTCAACCTGATGCGTCCGGTCTCTAGTAATAATATACATAGAATAATACATGTTTTCTTCGTATTGGTTTAGCTTGCACTTTTAGTTAATAATAAATTACTGTATAGTAAAATCCTTCTTAGAGTTAACGATTTAAAAGTATAATAGAAAATAGTCCGTTCCTTGAAATCTTAAATAGGCATTCCTGTAAAACGTAAACATCCCAAGAGTATCCTGCAATCGTTTATTTTATAAATTAACTTTCCTATTTATTACTGCAATTAGTATGTTCTATTCTCTATGTAGGAAACTGCCTTATATGTTTTGATTTTAATTAACAGGTAATCAGTAGGTTATTGTAGTTAATCCCCTCGTGATCTTCCTAATTACTGCTATGGAACTTCAATCATCACTTTCGAGTAAATTTCATAGCACCGCTTTGAAACACTAAAATGCTCTATATATGGTGAACATTAAGTGAAAGTGTCAACAAGTAACTTAATAAACGTGTTCACAGAGCTGTGTTACTAATTGATACATAGTGTGTACATGCAGTAAATTCTACCTACGCATGTAGTTTTCTTAGAATTTATCAGCATGTAGTTCTACCAAATATATTTTATCCTTAATAAAAAATGTTACAATTCTTTCTATATATGTATATAGAATGTGATTTTTTAAATTATGCGTTTGTTCTTTCTTCCTATGCAAAATTTTACCGTAGCATACGAGGGTGGTTCAAATATGAAGGGTCAGTGAGCCGGAAGATTTTTAATTCCAGTATTATAAAATGTAACAGAGCAAGTATGAAGCCAGTCGCGCACGAATTCTTCCACTCGTTAACCGCTTTCAAACTTCTGCCCTTCTAATGCCATTTTAATGGCCCAAGCACACCATAGTACCAAGGCGACAAGTTTCAGCGCTAGGAGACATGTTTGTGATTAACTAAACCAGGTCATGTATTCACAATATCCATTTGATCAACACGACCTCGTTAAAGTTAGGATCTTACAGCACATTGTTATCATCTTAAAATCAGGTCACTAGGCTAAGGGGACACACTCTAAAGGTATATAACTAGACACTGAGAGGTCTCTACAGTCTGAAGCAGAAGTATAAGACTTCTGAGTTGAAATTTTTGCTTTCCATTCTTTCCTATTTTAGGACATATTTATAATGTCTATCTATTGCACATTCCGTTCGATTGCGGCTTGTGCTACCTCACCTATCCTCTTCTTTGGTGGTTGTTCTCTGTAAATACTGTAAGGTAACCACGATAATTAGATAAACTAAGATACCGAGATCAACCCAAATACTGAGAAATAGATTATTAAGTTTGTTGTGACACGTAAATAAATTATAATGTTAGTTGGACGCCAAGAGGTTTTACCTTTCTACCCCCAAAGTAAATAGTATGAATTTAATTTTGTTGCTGGGCTAGCCCTGCCGATAGCATTAAAGCAACCCTTTCATTAGAATTCATAACGTAAATTGGTACTCACTTTCTCAGGGAGTGGTATATCGGAAGATGAATCGCTTGTTTCTTTCTTATATCGTTATTATACCAACTCCTACTTTGATTAGTTTTACTATACTTAAATGATTATTGACTTAATCTTGATATGAATAAAAACACAGTCTTATAACAGTAACAAAATATATATTAACATAAAAGAAAAAAGAAGAACTTTCTACAGATAAAGTTTCATAACAAATCTAGAGTTAATATTTAATAGTACAATGATTGCTTGTTTTATTTGCTCAATGAATAAACAACGCATATATTCCCCAGTATACAGTATACGTACGTATAAACAGTAATAGTAAGCACCACCTTAGGTTTACGGCGCACGGCAGCTAATTAGCATCTGATCGTAGGAAGCACTCGCGATTATTTTATCGCACTACACTCATATATTACACGCTCTTGCGTTAGTCGGAATGGACTACTAACAGGCCCAAAATAATAACGTGTTTTTTCAGTATCTTTTTACTGAAAACTGTGTGGTCCTTAACCCACACCTGAGTTTATTGAATGTGCTACTTAGTTCGCCCACTATTTGCACGTTGTGTCCGGTTGCTTGTGCGATGCGGACCCCAATGTCCTGTGTTCTCCTTCGATGACTTCCACGTATCGTTGCTGCGTCCTGGTGGTTTCCCTATTTCGCTGCTCACTCCTTGGGGAAATTTCGCCTTATATACATATTTGAATATAATACCGTTTATACATTTAGTTACTTTTTTATTCACCTTACATGCTAAATTTAGAACTTTCAAGTAGTGATATGGAAAGCATTATATATATATATATATATATATATATATATATATATATATATATATATATTTATATATATAAAGACAATTATTTCGTTACCTTTGTATGTTATGGTAAATTTAATTTGTTGGCGATTTAAGGTCTGGTTTTACTTGAAAATATATATATTTTAAGCAATCCTACATGTTTCGGCAAATGATGCCTTTTTCAAGGAATATAAAATATAAATGACAGTATATTAATGTCATACGTATACATTTGTAGTTTTCCTTCTCGTTTAAGGCGAATGCCGACAGCTTAACAACTTAAGTCGCTCCACGGGCGCATACGTAATAATAACTCATGTCTTGTATTTCCTTGTTTTTGTTGTCTATCTATTTTAGAATACTAAGGCATGATTTATTATTATTATATTGGAATGTATCTTTGAATAATTTTATCCATAGCAACTACAAATGTATACGTATGACATTAATATACTGTCATTTATATTTTATATTCCTTGAAAAAGGCATCATTTGCCGAAACATGTAGGATTGTTTTAAATATATACATTTTGAAGTAAAACCAGACCTTAAATCGCCAAAAAATTGAATTTACTATATATACAGGGCAATCCAAATTAAGTGTTCACCATTGGTAACTTTGTTATTATTAAAGATACAAGATTGTTTAAATTAGCAAACTAGTAGTACTTTTAACGCTCTTTAAGTTGGAAGAATTAAAAAAAACAAATGAGCAGCGCGTTTTCGAATTTTCCCGAAAAATATATTTTTTTCAAATGGAAACCCCTGTATATTATATCATTTTCTGTTAGAAATTCAATTTTTAAACAAAAAATATTATAAGAACTTTTTTACTGGGATTATAAACACTTGAGTTATAATGTATAAACAAAAACAGCTAAATAATTTTTATAAACTTTATTTTATACATAAACATATCATTAAAAGAAAATAAAAATCACTGATTTTTTCATAGAAGATGTTCAAAAATACAACCTTGTTGTTCAATACATTTTTGAACACGTTTCTGAACTTGTCGAACTGCTTTTAGTATTGTCCTACCATCTATTTGGTTTATCTTTTCACTAACTGCAATTTTTAGGGCGTTTACGTTTTCGTACCTTTGCTTATAAATCTCTGTCTTTAAATAACCCCATAAAAAAAATCAAGCGGTGTTAAATCTGGCGATCGGGGAGGCCACTGAATAGGACCATTTGTTCCTATCCATGAATTGTTAAAAATAGTATTTAAAATTTGATGAGTACCTCTGTAGTTGTGCGCAGGTGCGCCATCCTGCTGAAAATGCAGATTCTGTCTACTTATGAGATCAATATCGTCTAAGAAATTATTCAAAATTTCAGTCAAAAATTCTATGTACCTTTCACCAGTTAGAGTGCCCTCATAAAAGAAAGGACCAACAATCCTTGAACCAATTAAACCGCACCAAACATTAAAACTGTAACGGACTTGCGGGCGTCTTGGATGTACTAAAAGAAGATTTTCCTTTGACCAGTACTGACGATTTTTTGTATTGTACATTCCAGAATTTGAGAAATTTGATTCATCGGTTCATAAAATATAACGAAAGTTGTTTACATTTTGGCGACAAAAGTTAAGATACCAGTGGCAAAAAAACATTCTTCTCTCTGGATCCCCTGGCAAGAAAACTTGAACTGGTTTGTACTTATAAGGAATGAATTTGTCTTTCTTCAGAATCCTATGCACAGTACCGTGACTCAAATCAGATTCCTTGATAATATCTAGTATGGAATTCTCACGGTTGGTCTCAAAATATGCAAGAACTAGAATTTCCGTGGCCTCGCTTATTATAAAAGTCCTTCTTGTTCTTGTTTTGACAAAAACACTCTCATTGCCTCTAAATTTTCGGTACAGTCTCAGAAAAAATTGCTCATTTGGTTGTGTTCGGAGTGGATATAATTCAGCGTAGTGTTCTTTTGCCCTCCTAGAGGATTTTCTGCACACTAAATAAGATTCTAACATATCACACTTTTCTGCATGGGTAAAAATAATTTTTTTGTCAAATTAATAACTAGCAAAATGAAATTTATGAGTGAAAGACTAATAAAACTGTACTAATATTTGACGTCGTTATCATAGAAATATAGAAATGCACTTGACTTAGCTGTTTTTGTTTATTCACTATAACTCAAGTATTTTTAATCCCAGTAAAAAATTTCTTATAAGATTTTTTGTTTAAAAATTGAATTTCTAACAGAAAATGATATAATATACAGGGGTTTCAATTTGAAAAAAACATATTTTTAGGGAAAACTCGAAAACGCGCTGCTCTTTTTTTTTTAATTCTTCCATCTTAAAGAGCGTTAGAAGTACTACTAGTTTGCTAATTTAAACAATCTTGTATCTTTAATAATAACAAAGTTACCAATGGTGAACACTTAATTTGGATTGCCCTGTATATATATATATATATATATGTATATATATATATATATATAGTTTGATTTCTACTGTAAAGTATCAAAGAAATGTTCGAAATATAAGTGCTATTACACTTTACATAGGGTTTTGCCCCATCAGGTGTTGCTACGTGCTTCCTCAAGCACTAGTTCTGCGTCTACATACACACAGTAATACTTACTTGATTCAATAACTTACCCAATAACACGATTGCCTCGGAGATATTAGGCTCAGAGACCAGTTCAGTTAAGAGGCGAGCGCGAGAAGGGTCTTTTTTATAATATGCGCCACCGTGTTTATGCTCACAAGCCGGTACAGTGAACACAGACACCGCCGATAGTAAGTTAACAAAATCACAGGCAACTATGTGGACAATTGTTACCATAAAAATAAAACACTAAAGTAGTATAATAATAAAAAGAAATAGTTCATTAACAAAAACAAGTCAACAAAACAATGGAAAAAAAAATCAATAAACATATACGTGAACAACGTTGTATTAAATCAAATGCACGGGACAAAATGGTGCAAAAATCTTAATAAAGCTCACGAGCCACAATTCATTTTAAATCGGCCAGAAACTAATTACGTCCAATGACCAATTTTGTCTTAGTAATATGAGGCCCTGGGATACTTCTCTGTTAAATAAGAAGGAGAGAAAAAAATATAAGCAAACAAAATGCCTAATTAGAGGAACAATGCCTTTTACACGACATTCACGATAATCACTCACCTTGTTCATTAGGTTACGGTCTACAAGATGGAGATTTCATCACGTGGTTGACAAATATATCTGTTAAATCCACGAACAAAATAACGTTAGGACAACTTCCTCGTTATTTTACCATACTAATTAGAATTTAGAAGCCGTACTTGCGAACATGTAACAATTTTTCCTAAAATTCTAATTATTCACCCGAACAAGAGAATTAAGAGAGAACCTCCCTCGATTCGCATTTTTATAATAGACAAATACGACGTCATACTCAAAAAAATATATTTGAAAGAATATTTTAATTACACCATAATTCATTATTTCCTAATAGTAAATCGGAAGAGAAGATAACTACAATCCTAATTTACGAAATATTCCCAATTAAAATATCATTAATGAAAGCCAAATCGCTAATTACTAATTCTTACTGTAACTCCACTGAACACATATAGATGTTAATAATCGACGAAGGAGATACTTGTTGAAACTTCATTATATAGATATAATAAAACACAGTCGTATAGTTTCAAAATAATATATAATGTTAACACACTACATATGTTTCACCACACTGTGGCTTCATCAGGTGGATGAATATACTAATTCAAAATATCAATTAGATCTTATATATATCAATACAAAGTACAGAACTAATCTCATTCTAAGAGGGGGTGGACATGTATGAGTTTTAAGTTTAGTAGGGGGGAGTTATTTATGTCTAGTTGGTCATTTAAAATTATACCTAATTTATTATATTTGTTAATTTCTAAACTTTCTAACATATTAAGTTTTTTACTTTTATCTAGAACATGCAAAGTTTTAAAATTAGTGTTGAATTTGTGATTATGTTCTAGGCAATGATTGGCAAAAGTTGAGTCTGTCTTCTTGTCTCTGTGGCTTCTTTCATGTTCTTTCATTCTAATATCAAATGTCCGTCCTGTTTGTCCGACATACACTTTTTTACAATCTTCGCATGTCAACTTGTAAACCCCTGAGTTTAATCTATTGTCCGTTTTATCTTTGTTGTTTTTTATAGCGTTTTGTAAGGAATTGTTGGTTTTGAATGAAATGGTCTCTTCTTTACTTGTTTTTATTAAGTTTCCTACTTTGTTTGAAATTGTACCGATGTATGTGATAGAATTAAACTAAATGTTCTATTGCTTTTACTGTGGGGTAAATTGAAGATATCGTTTTAGATTTCTGTAGTTTTTTTAGAATATTATTAATTAAATTTATGGTGAAACCGTTATTTAGCGCTATAACGTGTATTCTATTTAATTCTATATCGAAGTTTTCTTTACTCAACGGGACGTTAATTAGTCTGTGAATATATAGCGCTAAATAACGGTTTTACCATAAATTTAATTAATAATATTCTAAAAAAACTACAGAAATCTAGAACGATATCTTCAATTTACCCCACAGTAAAAAACAATAGCACGTTTAGTTATAATTCTATCACATACATCGGTACAATTTCAAACAAAGTAGGAAACTTAATAAAAACAAGTAAAGAAGAGACAATTTCATTCAAAACCAACAATTCCTTACAAAACGCTATAAAAAACAACAAAGATAAAACGGACAATAGATTAAACTCAGGGGTTTACAAGTTGACATGCGAAGATTGTAAAAAAGTGTATGTCGGACAAACAGGACGGACATTTGATATTAGAATGAAAGAACATGAAAGAAGCCACAGAGACAAGAAGACAGACTCAACTTTTGCCAATCATTGCCTAGAACATAATCACAAATTCAACACTAATTTTAAAACTTTGCATGTTCTAGATAAAAGTAAAAAACTTAATATGTTAGAAAGTTTAGAAATTAACAAATATAATAAATTAGGTATAATTTTAAATGACCAACTAGACATAAATAACTCCCCCCTACTAAACTTAAAACTCATACATGTCCACCCCCTCTTAGAATGAGATTAGTTCTGTACTTTGTATTGATATATATAAGATCTAATTGATATTTTGAATTAGTATATTCATCCACCTGATGAAGCCACAGTGTGGTGAAACATATGTAGTGTGTTAACATTATATATTATTTTGAAACTATACAACTGTGTTTTATTATATCTACATATAGATGTCGCCAATTTTCAGATCCAATAACGAAATCCAAAGTAACAGTAATAAAATACTCTGTAAAATTTCCATAATTACTTAGGATTCAATCCAATTAGAAATATTACATTAAAACAACGTTTATCAACTCATTAGAACAATGAAATAACTTGCAGAAATAAGTAACCGCACATATACGTAGATTCTATGTCCATGCACGTTAGCTAAGGCGCAGGTCTTATGATTGTCAGATTGATCTAATTTAAATTTGTAAACAAACACCCGGAGAAGAATTCAAACGTTTTGAGGGATCCAGAAAAAACCTTATGATTTCAATTGAATAACGTCTTGGAAAAACGATCACCATACTTGTAAACTCAACTTGTAAAAAAAAATAGCCTCGGACTTGAATTATACCACGTGCCTCATTTAACATCATACTGGTAAAATTATCCCATACTTGCACCCTGTTAAATTCCAGAAAGAGAAAGGAGCGAATGTACCGAAATAAAATATAAAAGAACAATACAACTACACAAGGACATCGTGAAAAAAATCACTTATTAACATAGGGAAACCTTACGTAAACGTACTCCACATGGAAACCAAGTTCGTACAAAACATACGAAAACGGTTTTTGGTATTTCAAAGGACTTTTAGACGTATAAATTAATTAACAAAAACTCAAAGCCGCATAGCGAACTAAATAAAATTACTTATAAAGCCATTAATAATCGCACAATAGGTCTTCAGTACATCGTGTTAATTGATGAAAATTCAACCGCAAAAGAAAGGGCAGAATTCCTCAACTGGATTCTTATATACTTAAATGTAAGTAGTTCTTACAAAATTAACCGATAGGTGAAGCTACTGTATAGAAGAAATGAATGATAAAATATATATTTAGAAAATTATTTCGCTGCCTCAAAATTAAGATAATAAAAGTCGGAATATAACTGGTGAAGAATATTAATTAATTCCGTACTTAGTTAAAACTTATTAATCGAAAACTATAGTTCAGAAGAATGAACACGAGTGACAATACCCAAAGAGATCGCAAATGGAAATACTTAGGACAATTCTAACGGAATTCGCTACTTCGCTAACTTTCCGCATCTTCTCTCCATAAATTTTTTTCGTAGAGTGGTCAGTAATATTGAATAATAATTCCCAGTTATTATTCTACCCTTATCTAGAAAATCAATCAAGGTTACTCCATGACAATCCCAAAGAAACTGAAGCAAGAACTTTTCCAGCAGATACTTGAACGCGAAACTTCTTAGGCCACGAGAACCAGAGTGTCTCCGTTCCATCGATTGTTGCGTTGTTTTTGGGTCGTAGAAATATATCCAAGTTTCATCCATAGTAGTAGTACGGCTTAAAAAGTCTGCATCACTTTCAAACCGAGCACATATTGAAAGCGATGCTCCCACCCTTGCACGCTTCTGGTCAACATTCAGATATTTGGGGATCAATTTGGACATGAGAAAAATGTCTGCAAAATTGACGTGGAATATATGATGGACGCGTTTATATGAAATATTCAGTGTCTCAGATATTCGTTTTAGCCCAATTCGATGATATGACAAAATCACGTCATGAACTGCTTCAACATTTTCGGGGACGGACACAGAAACTCGCCTTCCCGATAGGTATTCATGTTCAATGGAAAATTTACTCCTTTTGAAGCTTGCAATCCAATTTATCACGGTCGTATACGAAGTACATTTATCGTCAAGGGTATTAAGCATATCTTCGTAAATCTGCTTACATCTCAACCCCTTCAAATACAATCACTTGATGATGGCTCGATACTGCAATTTTTCGATTTTCACAATTTTGATCGACATCCTTTCTTTAAAATATTATTGCGCAACTTTGGTTCGACTTATTGACGCGATACTTTAAGCTGACACTTCTAATATGTTATTTTTCGTTGCTGTGGTATCGCAATATTTCTCTTATCTATGGAACCGATCTAGGCTAACTATATATTAATAGCCCCTCATATAGACGTAATCTAGTGTTTAAAATTGTTTAATTTTTGTTTTCATTCATATAAAATGTTAATATTTCATAGATTTTTACGTTTAAGTTTCTAATTAATATTTAAATATCTTCATTCTTTTCAGTGTATGCATTTATTCTTATTTACAGCTATCTTTCCTCTAACAGGATTTGTAACCTGTTGGATATAAATGTTATTGTTACTATTAGTTTAAATAACAACACCCATTCAAGTGTTATTCTTGCAGGAATAGTACTACGAGCCGGAAATTTTCAACCTAATAAATTAATACATTTCACAATTAGAATGTGCATGTAGTTTCTACTATGCGTGAAGGGTAACAGTGCAACAAGGTGTAGCAATATAAAAATATTGAAACCTACACAATCATATTGAGTCAAAAATTTAATATGCATTTTAAGGTATTTTACTTTGTTTCATTTTTATTTATTTGGAACAAAATTATTACTTAATTATATACAACATACAATACTACCGCTAGAGATAAATCGACCTGAAATTATGAAGCTAATACGATCGAAAATTATATTCGAAATATTTTTCACATTTTCAAGACTGGCTAAATCTATTTAGAGAATCCGTATTTAATTTTCGTTTTATTCAAAGTTTTATTTTAGATCTTGTTTTTTTTTATTTAATTCAAAATTTAGTTAGATTTAGAACCGCGCGATAGAAATATTCCACTCCTCCTTTTCTTTACTTTTATGTAAATATAACTTTAAAAACATGCAGTTCCTATTGGCGAGTGGAAGTTAAAGATACACCAAATGCAAAGCCTTTTTTTAAGAATAAGCTAATAAAAGAGGCGCATTAAACAACAAAGAATTATTTTCGAAATATTTAGTGTGACAGGTCGGATATCGGTAATTAACTTCGAACATGTAGGAAGCTAATAAATTGCAATCTTGTTATCCCCAAAAAAATTCAAATAGTGTGAATCGGCAGGAAGTCAGTCGTCGCACAGGGTCTATTGTGTAAACCGGAATAAAATAGAGGTAGAGTGTCTGTAAAGAGATGGTTACTTAAATGTTTCGAAAATTGATCTAATGCGTAAAGGCCATATACACAGGTCGGTAGAATCCCTTTGCTTGAATGAGCAGCATACGTATCCATCACTGAAGAGTTGACATACAGTACATGTTATTGACGTTTTTCAACAATAGTAGATTGTTTCTTAGTTCTTAGACTCATTGTCTTTGTGAGTTTGTGACTACTTCGAAATTCCATCGTTTAATTACGCATGATAAATTGACACGTTTGTGAAATTAACTTGTAAAGGATGACATATTGAGCAGTCAGTAATAAGAAATATGGGTTTGAATTCCAGGAAGGGGGTAGTTAAATTACGTATGAATGAAAAAGCCATTTTATTGACTTTCACTTGTCTCTCCTTACACTCCACACACGACGCTTTCGTAGAGATCGCCACTAAAAAATAATATTCCTTATATTAAGCTATACAGCGTTCGTTGCAATCAGGCCTCTGGTTGTTGGTGGCAGCGAAATCAAAAACTTAATAGCTTAAACAGTCAATGATTTGAATATTACCACACAAACTTTAATGATCCGTAGTATAGGCAGAGTTGATTTAAATTATAATCTAAACCAACGTTACCCAAGGTAGAGCACGTGATATGTCACAAATAGTGGTAGTGTATCAAATGGTGGCATTAACGTAGTGGTTGGGATTCTTACAAATGGTAGCACTGGTGAGGTTATTGCAGTATTTTTCACCTTAAGTTTCAATTGTGATAGACTTGATATAGAAACAGAAATAACCATTATTTATTACAATATTAGAGAGGGGCTAATCACTTATTGAATGGGTTATGAATTGTAAATTGAGTATTTTAAAATCACTCGTTGCAATCAGGCCTCTGGTTGCTGGTGGCAGCGAAATCAAAAACTTAATAGCTTATCCAGTCAATGATTTGAATATTACCACATAAACTTTAACGATCCGTAGTATATAAGCAGAGTTGATATAAATTATAATCTAAACCAACGTTACCCAAGGTAGAGCACGGGATATGTTACAAATAGTGGTAATGTTACAAATGGTGGCATTAATGTAGTGGTTGAGATTCTTACAAATGGTGAGGTTATTGCAGTATTTTTCACCTTAAGTTTCAATTGTGAAAGACTTGATATAGAAACAGAAATAACCATTATTTATTACAATATTAGAGAGGGGTTAATCACTTATTGAATGGGTTATGAATTGTAAATTGAGTATTTTAAAATCACTCGATAGATCGTATTTTTACAAGTACATATAATATACAAGAATTATTCGTCGTTTTCGAAAGGAAAGTTGCACATTTTCTGAATAAAATCGAATACTTAAAGTAATTTATACGTAGTTCGTAGGTTTATTTCCTTCAATATTACATAAGGTTACCATAATAATTCGTAGTTTGATCTTATCTGCATAGGCAAAAACATCATAAATGTTCAGTATCTAACGGATTGTGTGGTCGGCTTCTAAAAGCGGCAGATTTTACATGTTTCGCGATAAAATCTGACTCGTCCGTAATCGAAACTATTTAATTAATCTAAATTTACAACAGAATGTTGCGAATATTGCTAAGGTTCAGCTTCATTATCTGATAATCGCCGTTATCTATGATCGGCGATCAATTGCGCGCAATTTTATAATTATGTAAGAGTTGTAAACGGGCGGTATGCTCGACTAAATATATTTGTCCGTCATAAATCACACGTCCAATTTCACATTATTCAAATAGTGTATCAGTTTGTGCGCGTAGGTGGCATTATTATTTAACGCTTTCTCATGTAGTTCGGCTGGAGAAATATGAAATTAATCCACTACCAACATTGAATGTTCACTTTATCAGATAGTCTAGATTCTCTAGTATGCATAGGATTTCAAATGAAGTTAATATATGTAAACAGTAATTTACATATCTGGCTTGCATAATGGCATCGAATAAAACTGTTTGATAAATTATTAAATTTGATTGCAATTTATTGCAGTTGGTCACTTTGCAACATTCACAATAATTTTACCCTACTTATAATTCACTTATGTTTAAAAACAAACTGGACTTTTCTTAAGTCAAATTGAAGTCCTAAATAGGTTTGCTTAATAGTCAGGTACCTATAGTAGAGACGATTGTACGTCATACTAGATCCATGACGACACGTTCTATACATGTTGCCGGCAAGATGTCAGTTATAAAATAAACAACAAATAAAATTATTCAAACTTTTTTAATATTTTAAAGAAATGATGTACTGCTGATATGCTATGCTGTCATATAATTTTTATTTATTAAATAGTTAACATTGTCGATGCCTAAATGTATCATAAACATAACGTACCTAGTTAACTATAATAAAATTCAAGTATCCCATCAATACTTACGATATTCACATTGAGCTCAAAAGATAAAGATAGAAAAAGTACAAAGTTAATAGTGGAAATTAAGCAACGTTAAAGAAAATTTATTAATGGTATACATTTGCATTTATTTAAATAAATACTAAGTGGTAAAATGTCAAAATTCACTGCATTACTTCAATGACAAGATTTCATGCTTGTAAGCAACATGTATATTTGTAATTCTCCCAGTCACATTCGTCACTGTCAGAATCCTCATTTAGAGTTATTATCAATTCTGTTTCACCTGTCTTACTTTTTCTTTTTGAAGGGTTTGGTTGGTCTATTTTGATGCATTTGGCTATGCCACTGACGGTGGATAAACCAATATTTAAAGCAGTAGCAACCCTCTGTAATATTAAAAACTTGTATTATTCCGTACATGGTAAATAATTTTGTTGTTTCAGGAACAGCACTTTTTGGAATTAGTTTTCCACATTCGCGTTCTTTCTCAAAAAAGGTCAACAATGAAGCAATTAATTGCTACGACTGTTTACAAAAACCTTTCGGCATAATATCCAAAAAACGCAACGAGATAATAAACACAATGTTCATAAAACTAGACTTATCGGAAAGATATGTTAACTGTCAACACCGCAAATAACTATTACCTTTTTAAAAATATATACAATAAACATTTAGTATTGAAACGGAAATTGGGCATTTATTTCCCATAAATGTCTATATTATCATCAATTTATAACATTTTGTATTTAAATTAATGAAATAATAATTAATAATTAATTAATAATAAATAATAATTAATGAAATAATAATAATAAATAATAATTAATGAAATAATAATAATAATAATAATAATAATAATAATAATAATAATAATCATAATAAGAAGAAGAAGGACAAGATAACGTACATCATTGACATTGCTGTTCCGTTGGCAAAAAACACTGCAAGGGACTATAGTGAGAAGGTAAATAAATATTTACCTCTCAAGGACAAGGTTCTAATAGTCCCAATTGTGACTGGCGCAACGGGAGAAATCCCACATAAATTACACAAGTCCATAAATGTTTTGGATCTCTACCAGAAACTTTATTTAAAAATGCAAAAAAGTGTCTTGTTAAACACGGCTGCAATAATACGTCGTGTGCTAAACTGATGTTGGAGCGCGCGAACGTGGGCAACGTGGTCGGGAGGCGAAATGACGGAAGGGGTGGGGTGCTGATGTGGTCCTCTACTGGGTGGTAGTCTAGCATATGCGCTACCAAACTCTAGGGGTGTCTGCCCGATGGGCGGACAGGTCCCATTCCCCCTTTCCAGCAGGGGAGCGAGGGACCAAGCTACGCGGCGCAAAACACGGCGCCGCGCAATGCACACACCACTAGGACCGGTCCTGGGCGGCAACCTGTCTAGGCTGCCGTGAACAGCACACACACGCTCGGCGTGTGTGCAGTGCCCCCGCAATGGCGGTAAACGTTAAGATGGAACAAAGTGTGACCGTCGTCGACCAAAGTAGCCGCTAAGAGTGTTCCATTGGTTGGCGATGAGCAACCCCGTACAGGGTGCGCTTCGCGGGTCTGGGCCTTGCCTCGATGGGGCGGGGGTCGGGCCTAGTACTGCACGGAAAAGTAAAGAAGTTGCCGGGAAAGGGTTTACGGCCCTGCGCAACGGCTGGTTCTCCGATGTCTCAAAATTAGCGCGACCAGACACTAAACACATGCACGAGCGCGCTAAAATACAACACCCCTACACTTGCGCGCTCGCACAAACACAAAACCACACATAAGTTCACACCCTGAAAGTACTGGTAAGTATCTACTATAATCAATATTCATATAAAAATAAATGAATGATAGATAACTATGCCACCCATCTTGTTCGAATGAACCAATGGGTTCATTCGAACCCATATTATAATTATAATATTTTCGAGATCTCGTCTTAGCATGCATTTTACTGTGTACCGTATCATGAGGTAATTTATGAGATGCGTACCGAGAAACGATTTGCAATATAATTTTTAACGCAGAAATGTTCCGTGCCCATCGAAATTTTCAGACGTTGGAAAGGTGTTTATGGCAATGATTGTATGGACATGAAGAATGTTCGCCAGTTAGTTTGACGTACAAAATACTGTCATATGAGGAACGTCTTTTATGTTTTGCATACTGGGACATAGAGGGAGCCACTAATCAAATGTCAGATTAAAAATTAACCTCCATTTTTAGTTAGCCTAAATCCAAAGTTTCAGTGCGATACGTGTATTGTTGTAGTTACAATGAAGTGTCAAAGTTGACAAGTTAGGCAAAAAATGGAATTAAACCGTGAAAATTTTCACGCAATAATTCTTTTATAATTTTTGAAGATAATTATCTTAACAAGAATGCCTCGCCGAATTGGTTTCTGTTTTCGGTAATGAAACACCACATCAGTCAACTGAAAGGCACCACATCAGTCAAATGAAGCACCATAAATGAAGTATGGAGATTTCAAACGTGGACGGATTAGTCTAATTGACGACCCAAAAGCAGATGCACTAAAACCGGCAGGCACTTAGGAAAACATCGATGCTGTGAGTAAGCTCATCAACGAAGATCGACATGTGACGTATCGTGAAGTTGAGCCATCATTGGGGATTTTAAAGACCTTAGTTCAACAAATTTTGAAAAACGTCGACGCTGTGAACAAGCTCATCAACGAAGATCAACATGTGACATATTGAGAAATTGAGGATTTATTGAGTATTTCAAAGACCTTAATTCAACAAATTTTGCATGAAGAATTGTGCGTAAAAAACCGCGTGTGTTGACCGAAGAACAGAAAGCAACTAGAATGAATTGGTGTCAAAAAACTCTATACCGCTTCAACGCAGGAAACTCTAAAAACGTGTACAACATCGTGCGTGGTGATGAATCTTGGATTTAATCAAACGAACCAGAAAATAAACGCTAGTCATCTGTTTGGGTGTTCCATGATGAAGAAAACCGACAAAAGTCATCCGTTCTCGAAGTGCCTCCAAACAAATGGTGATGACATGTGTCCCGAAAGCAGGCCATGTAGCAGCATTTTTTTCTACAAGATCAAAGAGCTGATACTTCCGATTGGTATACAATCATTTGTTTGCTGCAAGTCATCGCTGAGCTTCGAGGAACAAACGAACAACGACGAACATGCTCCACCAAGACAATGCAAATTCGCATACAGCTAGCAAGCTAGCATTTTTAACGCAACAAAACGTTGAATTCTTAGACCATCCTCCTTACAGTACCGACCGAAGTCCAAACAATTTCTTTATCTTTCCGAAAATCAGTCCTCAGAAGGAGCAGTCGATCCCTTCAAAAACGAAATTTTGACTGTAGCAACAAAGAAGTGAAATAATTGCTTCTAGAGTTGGTTCGGGCGCATGCATCAATCTTCGTGAAGAATACTTCGAAAAACAATACGGTCTTTAAAAGCTATCAATTATTTTATTCCAGCTCTATATGCAAAATATAAAAGACAACCCTCGTAGATACGAAATGAAGACGTCTGACGAAAATCGATCAGGTCGACCAGTATCAGTGACGGATGAGAAGAATAAAATACGAATGAGTGCACTGATTCAAGGAAATCGGCGGATTATGCAAAAATAAATTGCGAATCAAAATCGCAGAACTGCATTTTCAGAGAGAATGAGTCAATACACAGTGCATTCGTAAAGTAGCGGATAAATTCAATAAAAATGAAAAGAAAAGTTTAAAAAAAAAATCTTCGTATCCGTTGATTTTTATTTTTAGTTTAGAGTTTTCTTGCCTGAAACTGAAATATACAGTTGTTTCCAAAAACCGATATGACGTCATTTTTCTTTTCTTAAATATAGACACCCATTTTTTATTACAGAATTAGAAAGGGCCGATTTTTTTTACAAACGACAAAGTAATTTTGAATGACGCCTACATAGGAAAATTTTGAAGTAATACCAATGGTAAACATTAAAAATGAAATAATAATCATCTTAATTAAATGTTTGAATTGAGCAGCGTTAACAATCAGACAATAGCCAAGGCGATTAAGAAATAATTTTTGAATGTTTGTTGATGACATCTGCCGTAATCTTTCTAATTTCTTGGCGTATTCGCGCATTTAAATCTTCTAAAGATGGAGCGCCACCACACTACGCTTAATAATAATAATAATAATAATAATCCATGCCTTAGCATCCCCCAACAGCTTGCGCCAATTACAGGGGGCATCGGCTGGCCACGAGTTATTATTACGCCTGCGGCTGTAGACCGACTTAAGATATTACCTTTCCGCATTTGCCATGGAATTTGGAAAACTACAGAAAACCACACTCAGAAGGGAAGCACTGGGGTTCGAACCCGGTACTGCCGGACTACGAGGCAAGTGTGCAAGCCACCAAGCCACTAGCCCGACTATATAAGCGAATAGGTAGCGCTTATTATTAGAAATTATAAACATTACCGCAGATGTCATCGACAACGTTCAAAAAGAATTCTTAATCGCCTTGGCTATTGTGTGATTGTTAACGGTGCTCAATTCGAACATTTAATTTAGATGATTAAGTTTTCCTTTTAAATGTTTACGATAATTTTATTTCAAAATTTCCTTATGTAAACATAATCCAAAATTACCTTGTCGTATGTAAAAAAATCTGCCCTTTCTAAATCTGTAATAAAAAATACATGTTCATATTAAAGAAAAAATTACCTCATGTAGGTTTTTAGACCTCTGTATACTTCAGTTTCACGTAAAAACACTAAACTAAAAATAAAAATCGACGGGTTCGAGGGTTTTTTTTGAAAAATTTGCCTTTTTATTTTTATTGAATTTATTCGCTACTTTACGAATACACTATATATTCATTCCTTCATTAACTTGAGATCATAATACCATAATATATCTATTTGTTTCTCGCTATTACTAAATTATATTTCTTACGGTTAAATTTGCCCAAGGAGAGTTGATCTCATCTGTACAAATTTGGTATTATTGAAACGCCAATCTGCAATTGTGAATTTGAAAATACAAATTTAAATCACACCCTTCTCAGTTAATATTTATATGAAGACTAGATATAGCAGTTTTATTTGATTCTAGAACAATCGTCTTACCGACTAATATACTACGCTTAATTAGTACATAATAGCAAACACATTAGCTAGTTTTTAATTCTGCTGCTTAGAAAAATAAGGGTTGATTGAAATTTAAATGTAAATAGTTCAATCTTCACTTGTTATTTTCGTGTGAATTACCTCCTTATCGAATTATGTTTCTTTTTCTAAAATCATTTCGATAGAATTCGAAATTTGAAGAATTGTCACGCTGTATCTTCTCAATGTACTATTAACCCATAACTAGTCGCGCCTATATGCTTACGTTAGTGGGCGAATGGGGTCTCTCACGACCCCAACCTGAAAACTTAAAAATTTAAGGGAAATAAAATTAGAAACACATTTGCAGTGAATATTGTTGTTTATTAACAAATAATTAATCCATATTTGAAAGATTCAGACAATTTTCACATACGATCTTCTTATGATTCGGGCACAAAGTTTTTTCGCACAAACAACACCATTCTTGATATTTTTTGTCATTGTTCCGGGGGCAGTAATTGCAGCGCTTACGTTTTGCATTCCTTTGTATTCCTCAGTATTGCCTGACGTGTCATTCCAAATTTCAGCTCGATCCGGCTGCTGACATCCCTTGGAGTGGCGACAGAATTTAGCCTACTTGTCTGAAACGGTTTCACCAACTGTAGCACAAGTTGTTTCAAGAAATCGCGTCTGTGAATTTTTTTTCCACAGTTTTTTTCCTTGAAAATGATGTATGCGTTGATTGCCGTAACATTCATCAAGTGGAAAAAAATTTGCTAAAGGTCATCTTCCCGTTCGGCGACCAACATTGTAGGATGCGCATATCTGATCCATGGTGTCCACTCCGCCTTTCGTCGAATTATAATATTTGATGATTTCCGGTTTTTCTTCATCGTTGGTGTTCTCTTCGCCTTCCAGATGCATTGTTAAAAGTAACACGACAGCCTTCCTCTTCCGTGGAACGCAGGAAACCATGGTCATGTTTTGTTGGTGCCCATAGATGCGGCTTTTGACTTGACGTTCATTGCAGGGTTGAAATGATGGTGGTATCTCTCGCTTGTTTTTTCTAAGTGTGCTCACTAGTGTGATGTGATTTTTCAGCAGGCATCTGCTAGAGGTATGCTTGTATACCAATTATCGGTGGTAACGTTCCGGCCGCTGATGAGACGTTACACTATTTCCTCTGCTGAGTTCTTCATGAGATACTGGCCTTCAAGTTGTGTTCCCACGTAGATTTCCGTATTCTGAAGGTAATAAGTCGTTAAATCTACCATCGCAAAGACTTTGATGCCGCATGGGTTCGGCTTCATCGGAAGGTACTGGCGGAAACCACAGCGTCCACGGAATCCCACCAATTGTTCATCTCTGGTCACATTTTGAGTTGGCACGTACTTGGAGATACAATTTTCGTTTATCACTGAGAACAAATCACGTATAGCACTGAGCTTATTACTTTGCATCCTGTCTTTTTTTGTGTTGACGTCATCAAAACGAAGACTTCTCAGGAGGAACATGAATCGTTTTGCAGGCAGTATCTCGAAAGACGGTGACACGGTGTCATCTGTAGCCCACAGATCCAACACCGAAGAACGCCTGCCATATACAGGAGTCCTAGGAATGCTTGCATTTCTTCGACTATTGTAGGTCTCGCGTCACGTTATCTTCCAAATTTTGGTTGAATCTTTTGGATAAAGATGTTGGTGCAATTCACAAGAATTTGTAGTGCACGATCGTTGAAGAAACACCTCCAAATCTCTTCAGCAGTGGTTGCGTTGATGTACTTTTGCGTTGGGCCGCTTTTCTCACTCACGATATTCACAGCACGTGTCCTGGTTTGCTAGTGGACTGGTCTCTCATACTACTTGGATTGATCTTTACCAAGGAAATATTCGGCACCACTCTGAACTTCGTTGTTTTCATCGTCGCTGTCGGCTTCAATTTCACTGCAGGAATCATGATGTTCATCCGGTGGATTCTCGAGATCGATGAATTGGCTGCGATCGTCGCCATCAGCATCAGAGTTATAGTTGTCATCCGCCGCGGCAGCAACACCCGGAGCATCCGCAGCAGCATCCAAATTTTCTATAACATAGTCATCGACGTCGTCCCAGATTCTCTTAGCTTCCTCCTCCAACTCCGCCGAGTCAAATAATGCACATATTTTGGCATCGTGGTCACGCAATATATCGCTTGCCCGGAAAAAAATCGCACTAAATCATTTTCGATATTTCTGCCTTTATATAGCAAGTATCGTAGAAAACCCTTGGCGTAATTTTACCAAGGATAAGCGGATTATCGCTGAACGCTGTTTTCAGACCATTAGAGTGAGCCTGTTAATTAGGGCATTCTAGGAACAGATCAAGCCCAGATATCCGCCATTCAGGGCTATACAGGATGCAAGAAATTATTGGTAATCGCATTTTGCTAATACTTTTAAATGTGTTCTTGACAATCCAATCGATCAAATTATAATAAATAATTTCAATAAAAAGAAATCTCTTGATAAAACGTTAGTAGGCGCATGGGGTCATTTCTGCATTTTTGCATATAGAAACGCTTGTAAATAGAAATATTGTTTACATATTCGAGTGATCAATTGATATTCATGTAAAACTAGACCTTTTTGAGGATTACATGTGGTATGAGATTTCAGTTTAAAAATTTCACGAAGTTATACACGGTTTTATACCCCTTGGGGTCGTTTTTGACCCCGTGCGCCTAGTTAAGAGTTAACTTCTGATACCGTATATCTACTATTGCATATAGGTTGATCCCAAAGACCAAATAAAAGAAACAATACATTACATGAAAAATCTCGAATTCAAACCAATCCTTGTTCTACTGTCACTGACTTAAATTTTGTGTTTTATTTTCCGCACTTTCGTTTTTATCTCTAAATATGTAAATCATTTCAACGTAACCACGTTTAATTTCACAGATAATGCGTATCGCACAACATATAATAAGGATATTAAAGTCACAAAATGTAATTATACGTATTTCATTGACTTCTTGTTTTGTTGCTTTCACAAATAAACCCAAGCAAAATTAATTAAAAGACGAGATAACAAGAAAAATATTTATTTATGTAAGATATTACTTATTAGTTACATAAAATACCTAACTCGTAATGAGAAGTTGTCGGCGATGGATGATTAATTGAGTAGTTGTTTGGGCTGTTTCCATCGTTTGCAGGATTTCATTCCTTTTATTGTATAGTTCCTTTCCGTCCATTTCATGAAATTCTAATATTTCAATTTCATTTAGAATATAATATAATATTTTTCTTTGAATTTGGAAATCGATGACTTATCTCGGAATCTAAGAGCACAACAAATTATTATACCCATATTTTCGATATTTGCTTAAATGCAATTTGTAAAACAATAATGTCATAACAATTGTAATACACCTGATTAATCAGAGTCAAAGTGGTAAAAGAAATTTAATTAATACAGGTAATTAAAATGTATTTATGTAAATAATAGAATTAACCGAAGAGAAAAAAATGATGCCTTAAAGAACTTCAAACAATATGAAAAAACAAAACTTCTCAATTTTGTAGGTAATGTCGATAGGTACATTACAACTAAAAGGCCGTAGTAACATCTATATCTTGTAAGAAAACTAAGTTGTGATAGGAGAGGGACGTAATGTACAAGCTTATTACATTTACGTTAACACCCCATGCTTTGAACTAAATTAAGCACACTAACAACTACTCTATTTGGGGGACGGAATATTCTTTCTTAAAACTTCTTTAGAGGTATATTTAAGCTATAGTTTTTATATCCTACATTACTGCGTCGTGTTTTGTGCGCCTTTTGGGTAATCTTGTCTATTCTGTCTCTGGTACGGTGGTTGTAAGTCGTTTCTGTACATTTTTCCGAATAATTGGTAGGCAGACGTCTTTTATCTCCAGACTCGGTGTACTTATAGCGTTTGGTGTTATAACCAACGCCTACGGATTAAGAATCAATTTGTTGTGAATTTATAATTAGGTACATTTAATTGCACAAGGAATTAATGTTGTTTACAATAAACTCGCCGAGGGATTAACTATCAATTTATTATTATTTGTTTCTATTGTTTATTCTATTCCCCTTCCATGATATAAGATATTGTACTATTACTAAAACAAATTAGTTCTTGAGAAATATTGTAAGTGCAGTTGGGTTATTCATAAGCTTTCGTGTGATGGAAGTGACAGAAACAAAACGTGGAAAACCAGTCATCTTGTATTCTGGATACAAGTTCAACTTAAAATCAAAAAACAAAAACTTAACTCTCCGATGGATTTGCATAAACAGGAACTGCTCAGGAGCGATTGTAAAATGAAAAGTTATAAGTTAGAAAAGCCATAAGTGTGTTACAGATATTGCAAAAAAATTAAGTCGATAAGTGCTTATACAAAGCCAAAAAGAGAGCGAGCAAGAGAAGAAGTGACACCAATATCGTAAATATATCGACAAGAGATGGTGGTGAATTTCGTTACAAATATTCCACAGTTTGCGTCGGTGAAACATGCATTGTATAATGAGCTACACAAATCGCTAGTGATTAGCTTATTTCCGAAAAGCGAGAAGATATAGAGGTCCCCGAGTTTATGAAAGAGTTTGTCATAATTGACGACGGTATGGTAATAATGTGTTCACTTAACACCATGATCCTGTCCTGTACCCCGACCTGGGGCACACTGGTAACATTTTACTCTACTTGCTAAATTCCTACTACAAATTTTGTTAAATATGATTTTTCAATATTTTGAAACATAGCATTAAGGAATTGATGTAGAAATATCCATATGTTTGTGAAACAAAGCTCTTGCACTAAGATACATAATAATTACTTAAAAAAAACAAAGAAAGTGTCCAAGGTGCCCCAGTCTCCCCTACTCTGAACCACAGATCATAGTTTTTTACCATGTGATCGTACTTTTGGCAGAATTGAAGTGGAAAAAAGGAAATACGACAAAATATATTTACCTAGGGATTATATAAACATCATTAAAACGGCAAGTAAAAATTTTGAAGTAATAGACGTAACTAACAAATCGGAGACTGTGGCTTATAAGTGAATAAAATAAAATAAAAAAACCCTTACCACAATAGAATTTAATGATTCTAAATACGTATTTCTACAACCACGTTGTCATCTTCAGTAGAAAAAACAGTGTAAAACTTGAAAGCACAAAAACACTCACAAAAGTGTTAAACTAGAAGACGTTCAGAACAATCCTTCTGTGAGTGTTTTTGTGCGTTCAAGTGTTACACTGTTTTTTCTACTGAAGATGACAACGTGGTTGTAGAAATACGTATTTAGAATCATTAAATTCTATTGTGGTAAGAGTTTTTTAATTCTATTTTATTTAATAGACGTAACTCAAGAAATCTTTTTAGACTGCAAATGGCACTCAAAATCCCTCAAAAAAGAACCATAAATTTAGTTTGTCGAAATATCTTGTGTTTTTGTACGAAAACAGCGATTTAAATATGTTGTTAAAATGTAGGGAATCGATTGGAGAACGAAATTTTTACGAGTTTAATGTTAAGAATAACGAAGTGTTGTCATTACCTGATGGAGGCGCGGCTCGTGATGACGTATTTTGGTTTGCAGTACAATGATCCGAGTGCTTCGTGTATTCTCGTCTACTAACTGTAACGTTTGCTTAGTAAACACCGAAAACACACGAGGCACTCGTATCATTGTACTGCAAACCAAAATACGTCATCACGAGCCGCGCCTGCCTGATGCTGAGAAAAAGTTATATTTGGGTCCAAGATTGCTTAAGAAGGCAAAACTTGGCCACATAATGACGCTAGCAGAAAACTATGTTTCTCAGTGTGGTCAATGGTTATAACAACATCGAGAAATTCCATAAACTTTACAAAGGACCTCCTGCTGACACTTCAGTTTAGTAGCGACGAATGTAGAAAAATATGTCTTGAATACTAAAATCTTACCCTCAACGTGTACTGTTTCACAATGTATTCAATTAATAATGATTTTTACTGATTTACTGTTTCATTTTGGTATTAAATCGAATTAATGCAAAAAAAATGACAAAACTGTGCAATAAGCAGTTAAGTCCATTTATTATTCATTAATTATTAGCAAAATACAATACTTAATTTAAAATAGTTAACAAACATTTGAAACGCAGTTAAAAAGAAACTACTTTAATTTTTTTTTCAAATTTTAAATTCCACTTGTTTTGTAAATTACGGATTTTTTTATGTTGTGATAAATTTGTAAAAGTGAACTGGTTTTTATATTGAACTATTTTACTCAACGGTAAGCAAACTTTTTTCTGAATAATTGCAATCGCTTTTTGTTCAGCTTGGCATGGAAACATATCACTAACATGGGCATAATGTTGGTCAGTTACTGTACTTTCCTTCTGTAATTATTCAATAAAGATTATGCTTCGGAATTGCAAAAAACGTCACCAAAATCTTATTAATTGAAAAGGCGGTATTAGCCATCTTCGAAATATGTTTGCCCTTGGAATCCGTGGGGTTGACTATGTTTTTGTCTCTGGAAAATAGATGGTGCGGTTAGCCTTTCCATATTTAAATGTTCACGCAAAATATTATGTACCTGTTCGGTTGAGATGTTTATTTTTGTTTTGATGCTTGCTTTAATAGAGCTTTTGTTATACTCCTACTGAGCTGTACGACAGAACTGAGAATTAGGTAGACCTAATTCAGATGAAACTGTATATAGAACTGATTTCAGTTTTCGCTATTACCAAGAACGAGGGTTACATTTTACCCCACTGATAACATAATTCGTGGAAATTCATTACCTGTCTTGGTATATGTTCAGTTCGATTATTTAACTGCTGTGATAGGATTATTGTATTTGAAATGGACGGAGGCGATTGCAAGAAATGCAAGAAGTTCCTGCAATAGCAGTAGGTTCTTGCTTCCTATTCGATGGTAGTTTCAAAAGCTGTAGTTCACTGTTTTGCCTATTATATACAATTGACGTGGATATTGGTAGTACAGAATAAAGAACAAACATCATTCCTGCTGTGTGCCCTGCTAACCGACAAAAAAGAAGCGACGTATAAACGATTTTTCTTCGTATTAGAAAATAAAATCAAGTATTTTGTACCAAAAAAATATGTATTTTTAATTTTGAAGTTGCGGCAATTAATGCTTTGCAAGACGTTTTTCCGGCTACAATTATCAAAGGAAGTAGCTTTCATTTTAACCAAGCTATTTGGCGTAAAATACAAGATTTAGGACTAACAAACTTGTATAATGAAAACGAGGAAGTAAGAAACCACATAAGGAAATGTGCGACATTAGCTCATTTGCCAGAAGATAAAGTTGCAGATGGTTGGCTCTGAATAATGGAAAATTCTCCTACCGATGAAACCATTGTGAAATTTAACGATAATTTTGTTTATCAATGTTTTCATAATTCTCGTCGAACATGGACTTGCGATGGAGAACGTTATCGGACTACACATTTTGTAGAAGGATGGCATAACAGACTCAACAGACGAATCGGAAAAGCACATCCCAATATATTTGAATTAATGTAAGCTCTTCAGGAAGAAATGCACTATTATGATAGTGTTTTCCGGCAAGATTGTGTGTGCATAAGTACCCCTAAAAGATAAGAAAAATACTGTGAATTAGATAGGCGGTTAAAAATAGTTGTAGGTGAACTAATTCAAAATAAACAAAATCTTAGTGAGACACTGGACAAGCTGAAATAAATTGTAAAATTATTGATAAATTTACATTTAATTTACTTAAGTATTGTATAATGTAGAGATTAGTTAAACGTTACTCTACATAGAGTTAAAGGTACTTTTATTTTATATTTTTTAATACCTGTACTACTTTCTGATAATATATATGCAATATTGTGTATGTGTCTTCAAGGGTTATCGTATATTTCTTTTAATTTTAAATTAAACTGCTGAATCATCAAAACTCGTTAATTTTGTTTTTATTTTCCCCTATTCCCTGTAAAATATAAAATTAACGCACGAAATGCGAATTCAAAAGCACATTCACTTCCCATCTATAAAATGAACACCAGAAAGGGGAAAATTTAGTGAAACACACGAAAAGGGAACGTTCCAAATGGTCATAAATCGACTTCTACAAGTTAGAATCAAAGAACATCAGAAAGTGGTCCGACTGGGAGAAATTGACGAATCAACGGTACAGGAAAATGAAACTTTTCATGTTAAGACGAGATACTCGAAAATATCGTTTCCAGGCCAGAACTACTTTCTATTCTCACTACTCACAAAATTGCGTTGTTGAGGGCTTTATATTACATTCCGCCCTCGTAACAATAAAAACTTTGCAAGAACACTGACATTCCTTAAGTTTGTTCGACCGGCGCCTATCCACGACACAATTACTACAGTCTGCGTTTCATATTTCAAAAGGGACGATGAGTTTACAACTCTAAACTACTAATATATTAATAAATCCACCATTATAGCTGTCACAGAGTACAAATTAATTTATCAACAGCACATTTTATATTCAAATTCAGAATTGAATTAAACTTTTCGAAATGCAATTTAACAATTAAGAAAGAACAATTTTCTTATTAACTGATTGCGTATACATAATGCATATATGACAATTAATCAAAACAATCCTTGACAATTAAGCCAGCCTCTTTAATTTGTTATTTACGACCCGTTGCGCGAAATAGGTTACATCCATTTGAAAAATATTTAGTTGTATCTTCCAGCTATAATAATGCTGCTCCGTATTAGAAAGAAACGACTTCAGGTTATGGAATAAATTATATATTCATAAATAAAATAATATCATTAAGTCATATAGAAAATAAAAGGTGTGCTCGAGCGGAAACGAATATTATATATAATTATACCGTCAATCTCATAATTTGATTTGCAAGTTTTGCGTTTTGTGTAAACTTTCTGAAGTCTCGAATGTCTCCTGTTTAATTTAATTTATACGAAATCTAAATTGCATATTTAATATCTAATATTTGTACAAAGAAATACTGAGAGGCATGAAACCGAAGGTCGTAATATTAACTAAGAAAATAGCTTCAAACTAAACCAGTCTTGTTTTATTACCATTACACGGGTGCTATTATTTCAGAATAAATTTAAGAGTAGGCTTGAAGCTATTGTTGTATTTTTATTATGTATTAGTAGATTAAACTTTGAGATAATGCAAACAACATAAATTAACTACAGAGGTTTATTATTAAAAGAAATTTGTTGCAAATGTGGCGCTATAACTTATAATTTGAAAATGAGTACATAAATTTATAAACAGTAAAAATGCATATTTGGATTCGAACTTGTGGGAGTATAGTAATTTATATTATTTATAGCGGTAGATTGTCGCTGTTTCTAATTAGGTGTCATAGAAAAATAAATCGAAAAAAAATAATATGTGTTAGTTTTTTTCGTTCTATTTTTCTATGTTATCCAATTAGAAATTATTAAATAGCGCAAATAAATAAATACTAACGTAAAATCTTACTTAATAACATACTAGTGGTAATAAATATGTCTTGTCCGGCTTAGAAACATATGAAATATTGAGATCTGTTCTTACAGACGAAAAACGACTATCTGTTGTTCAAAGTGATATTTTACCATTGATTATCGATGTACTGAGCGGAATAAAAACTAGACTCTTCCAGAATCTGAAAAATATGAGTATCTTAGCAGAGAATGCAAAAAGCATCGTACAATAAATACAAGACTAATACTCAGGTTCACGAATCCAGTTCCTCTATCTAGTCACAACTTGGTGAACGTATCCGAGATGTTATCCTAGCACGCGAACTGAGAAGAGCTTGCTTTAATTCATTACCACCAATTGATATTTTCCAATTGGTGCCAGAGTATTTAATTGATATAGCTGTATATATACAGTGAAAGCTTCACTCGCGGACAGCTCTTATGAGCGGACATCTCTCGTAACCGGACAAATTTTCTATACACAAGTATTTTGCAACGTTTTTAGTACAAATTACTACCGATAAGCGGACGCTCTAACGGACTCTATATTTCGTACAAAACATCTCTCATAAGCGGACACAAAACACTTTCTAAGTATGTAATACCCCAAAAAAAAAACTAAATCCGCTGAGCTCAGCAAATGGGATACACTACATTCTGTGCGTCATATCGATGGCTGCAAAAATGGCGTAAAAGACATAACATTACTTTCAAACGTATAGCTGATAAAGCTTCAGATGTAACTCAGGTAGATGTCGACCAGTGACCAATGACATTATGGAAGGAAAAGGTTCAGAGGAAGAAAAGGACGAAGTCGATGACCGAACCCCTGATTCGATAAAATCATATGATGAGGCCCTGACGCAAACTTACCGTTTGAAAAGTTCTGCAAGACATGACTTTATAGCATATTAACATCTGAAAAAATTTGAAAGTCATTTTGAAAATCATCATTGAAATGAAAGGAAGCTACATTTCAACAGACGAAAATCACTAAATTTTTTCAACCCATGTAAATTTATTTTTAAACTTTTAATATATATATATATATATATATATTGTAACGGTACACCTTCTAAAAGCAGCTTTAAAAGCTGATTTTTAAATTATAAATAACTGAAATGATTATTTAGAAAATGTGCATTATAAATTTCTATTATTCAAATAAGTTATCAAATATAACGTATAGATGGAGTTGAATGATGTTACAATAATTATTTGCGCATAATGCAAAAACGCATACTTGCACATAACAACATATACTTAACCTTAAAAACAGCTGTTCAGATGTACATAAAACTTCTTATAAGTGTTTTGAGTGGGCGTAATGTTTAGTGTTTTGTGGTTCCGGCTAGTCAATTGAACAATATAAACTCTTGTTGTGGGACATAATTAAGTACCCCTTAATATAGTAAGTTCGGTGACACCATATCGAACACTTACAATATCGGCTAATGGCCATGCAACAGACAAATAGAATTTATTTATTCTTAAAACTATAAAATAAAACGATCGAGATATGGATTATTGATTAACAACTTTAATGAAATGAATGCCAAATTAACAGGTAAGTGAGATATACATTAACATTATGATCAATAAATATCTAACATGTCACGTGATGAAATTAACATGGCGATTAAACTAGGTTAATAAAAATAAACAAACTTAGTGTGACATGAATAAAATAATATTATGAGTGAAATCTATGATACCTCTTAAAATATCAACAAGATTAAAACTAAAATTGAATTATATTAAACTGAACTTGTATTCTTCGTAACAGTAATATAAATATCTTAATCTTTTAAAAATAATTTAAGTAATTATTACTCAATGAATCATAGAAATATGATATTTTATTTGTGCATGATGAATTAATTATTCGTTTTCTTAAAAATTCGTAGGTATTTTAAATAATACTTAAGTGAATCAGGATAGGATTTAAGGTGTTTGGAATCTGCAAAACAGGTCCATAAAGTGGGTCTGCGTCTTGCGGCAATCTGTTGGCGTCACCTTAGCTGTAGTCCGGTCCAATCGGCCAAGCTTCGCGGTGAAATTCAATTGCTGTTTATCAGGACCCCGGTCACCTTCTGGACTTGTAAAATAGGTAAAACTGGAGCTGGATATATAGGTAAGATTTTTACTAGAGTAGACGTATGGTTTTATTAGTATTATTAATGTTTTTCATTTAATTTTTAGAGAAGCACTTCAAATACGTCGAGATGTTTTTAATGGCCGACTTCTAGTTACGCTAACTATCTTTTTTTTCTCATCCCTCATCCTGATTCGTCTAATTGTATGTATCATTTTAATCGCGGTGTTTTATAATAATTAAAATGACAATTTAAACATTTTGAAAATACATATACTTAATATTAATTATTTAGTTTATTTTAGTGAATATATATTTCATGCTTGAATAATAATTATTGTAATTAAAGCTAATTTTATTATGGGAAACATTCCCGCGATAACCTTTTTAAATATAAGTACAGTTTTGCCTAAATTTATGGCGTCTATAATTATTTATCAATTAAGTTGAAATATCATTAGAAAAATATAATATCGAAATGAAATGACTGATACAAATTAAAAGATACAAATAAATAAATGTGAAATTAAATTTAAAACCATTAATTACGCGAATTCAACTTTATTGATTTTTCATATGAAGAATTCAAGTTCTAAACTTCTAAATTATCCTAGAACTTACATATATACATTTAAATACAATCTTTTGTCCACTGAGGCATTCTTATGGATAGGCTTGCCCTATATCAATATATATATATATTGAATTTAATTGGAGTGAGAGATGAGAAGTATTAAAATCTCATCTCACATGCAATTGTCGCTAAATTTGTGCAATTGATTCTACAATCTGACAAGATTACTCCTGCCGAAGAATGTAGACGCAAACACGTCGCGACGTTAGCCATCCACCTGTGCGGATAATGAAACTTGTATGAAAAAAACCACATCCGTCCAGAAACGTGCAGATATCGATATTTCACTGTCGTTACAGATCATCAGTACACGATATTCGGACATAGACTTGATTTTTATTTGTATACTTTCGTGTATATATACGAATTATATTGAATTTAATTGGAGTGAGAAATGAGAATTATTAAAATCTCATCTCACATGCAATTGTCGCTAAATTTGTGCAATTGATTCTACAATCTCTTCGGCAGGAGTAATCTTGTCAGATTGTAGAATCAATTGCACAAATTTAGCGACAATTGCATGTGAGATGAGATTTTAATAATTCTCATTTCTCACTCCAATTAAATTCAATATAATTCGTATATATACACGAAAGTATACAAATAAAAATCAAGTCTATGTCCGAATATCGTGTACTGATGATCTGTAACGAGAGTGAAATATCGATATCTGCACGTTTCTGGACGGATGTGGTTTTTTTCATATATATATATATATATATATATATATATATATATATATATATATATATAACATTTGATAAATTATTGGAGTTTTTCGGCTTTTTTTATATGAAATATTTACAAATATTAAATTAGACTGTATGTAATTGCAGAGTAAGTGGGGATGTAAACATTGCTGTCTACAAATTACAAAGCAAATCATACGAAATTTTTTATTTGAAAAATATGGTCTACGTTGGGACCCAACGTGTGGATTCAGGAAAAAAATTTCTATTCAATTATGCAAAAAAATATATAACGTGCAATTTGAAAACAAAAATTGACAATCGCTAGGAATTGAAGATGGCCCGGGAAAAAAGTAAATGTAGCCTCAAACATAGTACTCATAAAACCATTTTATTTGGTACCTATGCTATGAAAATCGAAATATAAATAAGAGAGTTACAGCTTGGGGAGTTTTTTGTGTGATAGACTGTATATATATATATATATATATAGATTTAATTAGTTCGCGATTTAAGGTCTTTCTCAAAGAAAATAAAATATAAATGACAGTATACTTATAAAATTGTAGTTGTCATGGATAAAATTATTCAAAGATACATCCATACAAAGGTCAAGAAATAATTATCTTATATATATATATATATATATATATATATATATATATATATATATATAAAATTATATATATAATATTGTTGCGTAGGGTTTCACGGCCTAAATGTTCTTGTGTTCACTAGAGGATCTAAAATTCAGATATCCAGCGTTTAGAGAACATAGGAAGATAGATACAGCAAGACACTAGAAATAAATATAAAATACCTGAATATAAGACTATAGTACGGGGACTGAAATATTTGGGTAAACGATGTAAAAAAGCATCGATTATGTTTTTCAAACAGAAATCAGGACGTAATAAATTAGTGAATACGGGCAACGAGTCATTAATTCAGCATTTTTACAATCTAATAAACCTTTCTAGAACAATAGAAGATTTATCGTTCCAGGAAGGTCATTAATGTGCAATAAAAATAAAAAAGGTCCAAAAATGGAACCCTGTGGTACACCTACATCGTTGTTTATTAGCGATGACCTAACATCATTAATTTCAGCTACCTGTCTGCGGTTTGACAGATACGACCTAAACCGCTCGTTTATAACACCGTTTATACCGTAGAAATCTAATTTGTATAATAAAATTTTGAGACTATTGCAATCTAAAGCTTTCGAAATATTGATCATCATACCCAAACACTGACAAGAAGTGTATATCAGATTTTCATAGCGACATCCCACTTCATGTAATAAATTATATAATCATGTAGCATTCTCACCTCACACATGATTAAAAGTCCAATTTAGTAATCACTTGGTACAATTTGAAAGTGTTAGTAAATATCTTCAAGGGCCCTTTCTGTCGTTTTGTAATACACCTGTAACTAAGTATGGTATCGCAACAGATATAGGACACTTTAAGTTCGTCAGTTGGCTATGACTTTAATTCTTCTTTTATTTTAAAACATTCTTAGGGTTTATTTCATCAGTGCCTAGCGTCTTTGATATATTTTTCTTTAAAAAACGTGGCCTTTTATCTGAGTTAAAAATATCAGTTGTAAAGTCACTTTCTAAGAAAGGTGATATGAATAATAACAGACCAATAAGTCTATTATTTCTATTTGATAAGATGAATCCATATTATAATGTTAAAATTCTTCTTCAGGGCGTGCGTTCTTTTGAAAAATAAATTGTAAGGAGATAAACAAAATTACAGAAACACATATTACAATTGTTTTATACTAATTAATGGATATATCGAACAAAAGTAAAAAAAACTTATGTGTATCAAAAAATAATTTAGTGTTTAAATGATTGAATATGTACTAAAATAATTTTCTTCTAGTCCAAAACGAAATGTATATCCCGTAACGCCCGTTTTCAATCACGTTCAAATCCAAAGATTTTCTTTGTACGAAAGTTCTTCCTGTTATTGTTGCCTTGTTACTTTTGTATATTATTTTTTTCCTAAATTTCTCTCCAAATAAAGTTGCCCTTGGCATGAAATGTTTATTATTTGATTTCTTAAATAGGTTCTCAACGATGAATTTTCGAATTGATCTTTCTTGTCAAGTGTTTAAAATTACAACTGTCTAAAATTGATTAATTTTGTTTGCCATACCCTTATATACAAAATGCTTTCAACCTTATAAATACCGCCCAAATTTAGTTTTGACGAAAATAGAAATAATGTTATCCTGATGTGACACCAAACTTTTTTAGGATAAATCGTACAAACTCCAACGATTTTTTAATACACAATGCAACAATGATAATACTACAATATAATTATGAATAAAAATTCATTAATTATATAAATCAACATCATTTCTGCCCTATGAAAAGTAGTATTTACGGCATAGTTTCGGTTACTTTATAATATATACTGCAATTTAAGCAAATGTGTTCCTCTAAGATGATCCTTCCGTCGTGAATATAACATTATATATAGTGCAGCTTAACAGGTCATTCAGGCCCAGAGCTGTGTAATCTTTTTCCATATCTTTCAATCTTTCGCTTTTGTCTTCCAGTTTAAATATTTTTCTCTTCACTGATTTCCTCCATCTTTTTCTTGGTCTTCCTCTTTTCTTCTTACCGACCGGCTCTCCAAGCTATTTGTTTTAGTATCCTGTCATCCGTCATCCTTTCCAAATGTACCAACCATCTTAGCCTCCCGGCTATTATTACTTCGTCTATTTTTGGTCCTAGATATATGCTGTATACTTCCTCGTTGGTTCTTCTTATATAACCTTCTTCCGTTCTTTTTCTTCCAAGGATTCTTCTCAGAATTCTTCTCTCCCCTCTCATTACCCTTTCTTCCTGATTTTCATTTATCACCCATGTCTCACAACTATACAGTAGTGTAGATCTTAAATTTCCTTGATGGTGCAGGAATAGTAAATTACCTAATCATGTCAAAGCACCTTGACATGATTAGGTAGTTTACCATTCCTGCACTTTTATTAGCTTTTATTATTATCATGCTGATTTTCTTTTCTTCTTGGCATCTGGCTGCTATTAGTGCCCCGAGGTAATTAAATTCTTCCACTCTTTCAAATTCCAAATTTCCTTTTTCAGTCATTACTTTACAAATTCCATCATTATGTTGCTTTCCTATTCTCATTATTTTACTTTTTTTCCTGATTTATCTCTAAACCCATCTTTCGTGCCGCTGCTGTCAGCCTTTTTGTTATTTCTAACAATTCTTGTTCCTTTCTTGCTGTTATCGCCATGTCATCTGCATAGCAAATGACCTGATGACTTTTGTTAATCAAGTGTCCCTCTCTATTAAGGTTGCTATCTCTGACAATATTTTCTAATGCAAGGTTGAGCAGCAGCGTCGATAGGGGATCTCCTTGTCTGAGTCCAATCCTCGATGGTACTTCAATCATTATCTGTGTTATTTTTTTTCTAAAGACTTAGCCATAGGATTTTTGGAAGTCCATGAAAATTACACTTGTTGGGGTTGAAAATCTGGTCCGTTGTTCTTCTTCCTTTCCTAAATCCGGCTTGATATTGTCCTATCAAATCCTCTGCAATGGGTTCCAACCTTTTTTTACTATTGCCAGGATTTTGTATACTGTATCCAATAGAGAGATTCCTCTATAATTATTACAGTTAGATACGTTTCCCTTTCTTAGAATAGGTATGATTATGGAATGGGTCCATTTTTTCAGCATTTTTTCGCTTCTCCAAATATCTATTATTAACTCGTAGATTTTTTTATTTAGATCTTCTCCAGCATACTTTATGTTCTCATTTGTTACTCCATTTCTTTCTGGACATTTATTGTTTTTGAGCTGCTCTATTATTTTATTTATCTCTTGTCTGGTGGATTCCGATATGAATTTGTATTGACCGTCCATTCTGTTTCTAATAATTCTTGTATGCTTTCTTCTTCTTCTCCCTTATTTAACATGCGAAATATTCTTTCCACCTTGCTCTTATTTCCTCTTTCTCTCCTATTAAATTACCTTCTCCATTTTATATGTAACATTATACGATCCAAATCAGTACTTCGGCGTCATATTGAATACCGTAAATTGCAAAATGAATATGGAAACTATAACTGCGTTTCCGGGCCAAATAAGTTTGTTGACAGTGGGTCGAATTTATAAGTTATGTGAAAATATATAATCAAATTGCATCTTAGTTATATTATATATATATATATATATATATATATATATATATCAAAAATTTTTTTAAATTCGGGTAAGCGGTCAATTAAAAAACTCCTTTATTAAATTACCCTATATTTCGCAACACTTTGTCGCTTCTTCTGGGGTAACTACAAGATTAATGAGAAAAATAACAAAAAATAAATACGAGTATAAAACAGTAGTAAAAAACAGCGCATTACTCAACATAAAATTGATGTCCGTATTGGTAAGAGATCTTGTGCATTGGCGGACCATGCACTTGATCGTGACCATACTTTCAATTTTGTTGACGTTAAAATCTTACGTTGAAAATAACCATAAAAAAAGAACCTTTTTAGAAATGGTCCACATCAACAGGGAGACAAATAACATAAATTATAGATCTGATACTAATGGTCTTAGTATAATTTATTTTAATATACTGGGTTTGACTGTTAGTTGACGTTCTTAAATCGTTTTGTTATTTGGTCCATATGCTGTTTTAATTTATATTGCATTATATTTTTTATTTTTCATGTTTTAACTTTTCATATATATGTTTTTTAAAAGTTCTTAAGGCTTGTTTCTATAGTTACTTTATTTTTTATATCTATTCATTTTTATATTTTGTACGTCAATTTTATTATTTTTTAACTCTACATTTTGTAAGTATTTTTACTACTGTTTTATACTCGTATTTATTTTTTGTTACTTTTCTCATTAATCTTGTAGTTACCCCAGAAGAAGCGACAAAGTGTTGCGAAATATAGGGTAATTTAATAAAGGAGTTTTTTAGTTGACCGCTTACCTGAATTTAAATAAATTTTTGATAATATATCACGGTCGATCATTTCTTTTCAATTATATATATATATATATATATATATATATATATATATATATATATATATATATATATACATATATATTATATATGACTAGTTTTTCTTCTGTTTCTCCTAAAGTATCTGCCCGTTTCGTGATACCTATGTTATGTTCAGCAGATAATCAATGGACTGGTTTGCAGTTGATAGGCAACATATCGCATAGATCGACCATTTTCAAGTAAAGCAACCACCCTCGCGACTTCGATTTCACTTAAATAAGGTATTTTAATCTTAGAAGTAAATTGACACTCAAAATTGACCTTTAAAATGTCGAAAAACTAACTTAAAAAGTTTTGATTGTTTGCTTAAGGAACTCAAACCATTTTGTTTTAGGTAGTGTTTTACATTTGAACATCAAAGGAGAAAAAGAAAAAAATGTGTCACGTGTTTTTGTTTTATGCTTAACTAAAACATTCCAGACAATAGCGAAAAGCCTGAAAAAAAATCCGTCTTCTGCTCACAGAAAAGTTACAGGCATTGAAAGTAGTGTTCCGCTAATTTCGTTGAGCAGTGTATATACATTGAATAATCTAATATTTTTCTCGTAGATTTCGGTTGTGGAAATTTAAGTTCCTTTTTTTCTTATTGAGCTATATCAATCGACAAAAATTCACAACATTAATTAAAAATCCATTTATCTTCTTATGATTATTTTGAGGCGACACGTAATTCATGTGCATAATTACATATTCAATACGAATTCAAATTTAATTCGATTAGTTTAATTGAAATCGAAGTTATATATGCATTAAATTCATTATCGCTTCCAATTACTGAGACTCTGTAAATTATTCCTAAGCCTCATATTGACAGTTAATTTTCTGGAAGATTTATGAAGTGCTCCAGTTCCATTTGCTATAAAACTATACGTACGAGTATTTGCATTTTTCTTTTCTAAGTTAAACTAGAGACCAGTATTATATACTATATATCTTTAATGGTACCATTTACTTCTTTATGGCATAGTGTTAGTAGATAATTTACTATGAAAGATTAATGGCTGTTACAGAACCTGCAAACTTGTGTTAAATAAATTATCATTGCGACGATAAACATTTAATATCATACATTTAATACAATTATATGTGACACAAAGTGAACCGAAGTATAAGCTAGATAAATAAAAAAAAACTAAATTACCTCCTGAATACGATATTTGCACTGCAGGAAATATGGAAATCTATTAATAAAGTCTTGCATATACGAGAATGATTTAACGAAAGAATTACTTTTCAAGAAAATACTTATTTTAGGGTAAAAAGTATACATACTTTATTTTTTAACCTATTTCTATAATGCACTTAGCTAAGCGACTAAAATGGAAACTCTCAAAGGCTCGTCAAAATATGTACTCGTAGCGACCATCAGCTCATCGTTTGTGCCGAATCTCTTTCCATCAAGCCATTTTTGTAAGTTTCAGGATCAGAAAGAGTCAGTAGAAGTCAGACCTGGTGAATATTATGAATGAGGCAGCAATTCGTATCCTAATTTGAATTTAACAGTTGCCAAAACGACCGACGCCTGTTATTTTGATGAAACAATTTTCTTTTCAAATCAACGCGGTTGTTTTTTCTTGAGTTCGATATAAAAGTGCGCTAGTCCATGAGCATTATATAGGCCAGTTATTCTATTTTCTTTCTCCAAATAGTCAATAAAGATTATCCCTCTGAAATCCCAAAAGATCGTGGCCATAATCTTATTGCACGAAAAAAACGACCTTTCATTCTTCGATACATGTTCATCAGAATAAATTCACTGTTTTGACTGTGTCTTTGTCTCTAGAGCATAGTGATGTATAAAGACTTCATCTATGGTGACTTATCGATGTAAAAATTCTCTTGAATTGCGCTTGAACTTCGCCATGTAGTCATCTGAAATTGTAGAACGAGTTTGTATTTGAAGGTCCAATGCAGTTCAATTATTAGGTTAATTTCATTAGAAACACGTCCTCGCACATTTTAAAATGCTCAAACTAACCTTGCGAGAACCGAGCTTCTAGCTGGGCAAATAAAAATAATATTTACATTTTGATGTTCGCCTACCCTACTGTACTGTGTAAGAACAGGTTCAATTCAGGAGATTGCCTGTTCTTACTAAGTACAGTTGGAATGTTTTGCTGGGAGCACGTGTCTAGGTATCGTGTTATCTTGTTAAAAATATTTCGCGTGTGTACTATTTAGGCGGCGAAAATTCAAAATATGTCTGACTCGACGAGCGATGATGCCTTTGGTAGTCTTCACAAAGATTGTGATTAGCATTATATACCAACTATGACCACAAATCATAAACATAACCGAATATATACATTGTCCGCGAGATTTTCAGAATCTGCCGGAGATTTAGCTTAAGCTTTTGATTAAACAGGACTTTCTCAGACGTGCCGAAAACGTTTACAACGAAGAGTAAATATTAGGAAATTAAAAAGAACAGAAGGGAAAAGTTTTTTAAATGCGGCAGGTACTGTGGTGGGCGAGAAAAAGAAAAAACTGTAACTGCCCAAAGAAGTGTTTCTATAAAATTGGAGAGTATTGCAAATTAATTTTTTCTGAATTTTATAACCTGCCTTTAAAAAATTGGCAAGACTCTTACCTCTGCGGAGTAATAAAAAGGATACCTGTCGCAAGGACGAGGCCTCATATTGGTAGTCGCCAACCCAATGTGTAATTTAGTGCTTTTTTATATTAAAGGTTCGTTACAATGGTCAGGTTGTGAAAATTCCAAAATTTATATAAAATCACAAGAAGCAGGTTGGCGCGATTGCAACAGCATCTATCCTTTGAAAACACCACCCCTTCAACAGATAGTAGAAGCGTCAACCAGAATACTAAAAAAGCTTCCAATGGAGGTTACTACACAAATTAAGTTAAGAACACATTTTAAGTTTTCTCCGGTACAAACCACATTTTACACTTCCACTTGCTACTTTTATAGATTTTTACAAAGTTATTCAAAGGATTTTAATTTAAAAAAGTTAGTTTCTGTTCCTGGCTTATATAAGTGCTATAATGCCTTTCATAACTGGCCACTTACTTGCGCAACGTGGTGGAATACTTATTATGCTAATTATAAAACTTAAAGGCCATTTATATATATTTATGGTCAATCCAATGTCGGTAAATATTTGTTCGTCGATTATTTAATTGGAAAAAATAAATTTAAATCCGTATTCTATTCAGGTGTGGGTAAATTTTTTATGCAAGGTTTTTCATCCGAATTTCATAAAGTTGTTTTATTTGGGGAATTTGATGTAAAGTACAATCTAGTGTTAATGCTTAAAATCGCATACAATTATAACTTTTAAAATAAAAATTGAATAATTTGCCATAACATTAAATATAGAACCATCTGTATTTTTTCCAAACGGAATCCAATTACTTAGTATTGCTAAAATACATGAGATATATTTGCACAAACACGAGGCAGAGCAATTCACTGCTTTTTCAAAACCAAAACGTAAAACTTTTAAATAAATAAAAGTACTTCCAAAAATATTTTACTGAAAACTTTAAAATCACCTTTGGTAAGCCTAAGTTTGACACATGTTCAAAATGTGACAAACTAATAAACAAAATCAACAGCCCTGACTCAGATGAAATTAAGAATATATACACTTTATACACTTTAGGAAAGCAGAATGGTTCTACACCGACTTAAAAGAAAAAATAAACCTTGCAAAAGCATGTCCAGAGGTAGAAGTATAATGTTTGATTTCTAACAAAATTTGCCACAGCCAGTTTCATCCAGGTGTGAAAAAATATCGTGCGCTTCTTCACACGACAGTTTTGCTGCAATTTCGCTAGTAAGTAGCAAATACTTTATATTTAGAATGAATGATAAACAATGGACATTATAAAATATCATTATATTAGAAAAAGGTATTTCTTTAATTAGTTTGAAACAAAAAATATATTTTGATAAATATTAGGGCACAGTGGTCATGATTTAAGTAGGTTTTTAAGTAGTGACCACTGTACCCCAATTTCTGACTTGCATTATTTATTTATTTAGCGTATGGCTAACATGGATTATACATCTAAAAGTTAAATTTGAAAATCGAGGTCATTGATCCAGTCTAACGCGGAGTCAGTTGCTTCTAAGAAGTCACTCATCTCACGTCCATATACTGTAAGGGGGCACTCAGCTGTAATATGGTGAATAGTCTGGCTAGGTTCTCCCCATTCGTAAGTTGGTGTATCAGGCAGTCCCCATTTATAGAATGAGTCGCGACAAATTCCATAGAACGTTCTTATTCTATTGAGTATCTTCCATTCATGGCGGGGCAGCTCCATTCCTGGTAAGGGCACAGTAGGAACAATGATATGGGCCGCTTGAGCGAGTTTCAACGATGCCCAATACTCTCTCCATCTATCACTTTGGTTGAAATCTTCTGCTATAAGTCGTTCTGCTAGCAGTAGTTGAGAATATCTCGACTTCAGTCTGAGAGGCCAGCATCAAGCAAATCATTGTGTACTGGAAGATGGGGATTCGATATTATTTTATTATATTCTCTTACCAGGCATTCCTGTCTCCGGATGGCGGTAGGTGTAATATGGCTTAGAACCGGAAGCCAGGATTGAGGTGTAATTTTTAAACAACCACTAATTATTCTCATGATCTTGTTGAGTTTGATATCGATCTTCTTTGCGTGCCAGCTGCTTAACCAGATTTGGGCGTGGTATTCAGTTACCGAGTAAACAAGGCTAAGAGATGACGTTCTAAGGGTGGATGCGTTCGCACCCAAAGCAGTACCGCAAAGCTTGTGGATTATGTTATTTCTGGTGTTTATTTTAGCTGCGGTGTTTTCTAGATATTTTTTATATGAGAGTGCACGATCCATTGTTACTCCCAGATATTTTGGGTAAGGATTATAAAGTAGTAAGTTGTTATTGAAATACATTTGCGGCTCTAGACGTGCTTACACCTGCACGCAAGAGTCAGGTCATCGGCATATTCAAACTTTTTTGACTTCGTTTGTGGCATACCAGAAATATCAGAAATATAAAAAGTAACGATCCTTGAGGCAATCCATTATTAAGATGTTTCATTTTACTCTTACTCGCTCCTGTTGTTATTTGGAAGGGCCTGTCGCAAGCCATGTTGTTTAATAAAGATGCTACCCGGCTGCATGGTACTACGTTGAGATCCGACTTGCATATTTTCTGGATCTGTATCTTTTACTTTATAGAGAGAACACAATGGTTGGCAGTAGAAAAAGAAGGACAGGTATTGGCAAAACTGATCCAGGCCTTATGTTTGAGGCTATTAGAAGCACACTAGATGGATGTGTATCAATAAAATGATCCGCAATTAGTTTTGATATTCCCAGAAAGACACTTAAAATATACATACAAAAATATAAAGGTAGAGGCATTAATTGGGATACTGCTACTCTTGCTGACGTACCTTCAATGATACCTAATTATTTAACACACAGAGTATTTGACAATGATGAAGAATCAATGTTGGTTGAATATTTACTAAAGCGCGCTCAACTTCAGCACAGGTTGACACCGCAGTTTAGTTTGTACTACTTTAATGTTGATATAAACTCTTATAACATGGGTTAAATATATTTTAAGTTTTATTTGTAACCCTTGATTAATACATTTATGTTTAAATTACCTATGTTGTTTCTGATAATAATGTGTCCACTTAACCCCATGTTCAGGGTACCCCGGCCTGGGGCACACTGGTCATATTTTACTCTACTTGCTAAATTCCTAGTACAAATTGTTAAATATGATTTTTCAATATTTTAAAACATAGTATTAGGGAACCGATGCAGAAATATCCATATGTTTGTGAAACAAAGTTGATGGAAAGGTATATCAATTTAGGACTGTACCATATGGATTAAGCAGTTCTGCTGCAGCGTTAATAAGGGCTATGCAACAAATATTGGAACCTTATGAAGATTATGTTGAACATTATATAGATGATATTTTAATTTATAGTAAGAATTATCAGAAGCACATAGACCATGTACGAAATATTATGGAAATATTGGTAAGAGAAGGATTAAAAGTAAATATTAAGAAGTGTGAATTTTTTAAGAGTGAAATAAAGTTTCTAGGGTACAATATAACACGTGTCCGTAAATGTTTGAAGCTGACGTCTGTCAAAATGTATATGTTTTTCGTCCTTAAAGTTCACCTTCCTGAGAATTTCAGTTGGTTTATTCCTATATGGTCATAGTCGCACGTGTGTATTTTTCGTTGGGTTTTATTATAGTTTTTCTGTTCAATTTTCATCTCCGTATTAGTTTTTCCTTGTATTGACAATCAGTTATTGGTTTTCATAACCACTAAAATAAGTTTGTAAAATTTGCGTAAGTAACATTCGATATTAAATTCCAGCGAGGTTATGTTTAAATATGTGTTTCAGATTTTATTAACGATATTGCCATGGTCTTTACGGCGGAGCAAAACGCTTTCATTTTAATAGCCCATTTTCGAAGTGCCACACACAATCCTGATGGAAGCTGGACTTATTCTGTAGAATCATGCATAGCGCAGTTTAATGAAGCGTTTCCTGATGCAAATATTCCGTATGATGTCTTTGTTCAACATAAGCGAAAAGTTTTGGATCGCTTTGAAACAAGGCATTGTATTTGTACGGGAAAATCAACTGGAAGACCTTCGCTTCTTACTCAAGCGGTTGTTGATGATATTCAGCAAGGTATTGAAGATTGTCCAAAAAAGTCATTGCGAAAGTTATCAGCACAGACAGGTAATAATATAAAAATGTACTGAGAAATAGGTTTAACTTCATTCTTTCTAGGATTAAGCAAAACATCTTGCTCAAAAGCTTTAAAGAAGAGCCTCCATATGCATCCATATAAGGTTTCCGTAGTCCATCGATTATATCCCATTGACTTTGAATCAAGAATAACTTATTGTAATTGGTTTAATGAAAACATAAACAATAATGAAGTATTAGATCTAACCTTTTTTACGGATGAAGCTTGGTATCACTTATCCGGTTGTAAATTCTCAAAATTATAGAACATGGGCAACAGAAAACCCACATAACTTTATTGAAAATGAACTACACCCTATAATAGGACCGATATTTTTCCATGATACGATCAATGCTGCACGTTATAGAGATATATTACTCCATGATGACGAGTTGGAAGGAGGAGTTTTTCAGCAAGATAATACTCCAGCCCATACTGCGCAAGCGACATTGACCTTTTTAAGAGAATTCTATGACGATCGTCTTATTAGCCAAGGTAGATGGCCACCAAGGTCACCAGACTTGACCCCTCCAGATTATTTTATGTTCGGAAAGATTAAAGATAATATTTATAAAAATAGGTTACATAATTTAGATGAATTAATGCAAGCAATTGAAAACGAGATTCTTGTGATTACACAACAACAACTTCAAAATGTTTTCGAAAATATGAAACGGAGAATTAATTTATGTCTGCATCAGCAAGGTCAACATTTCCAACATTTTTTGTAATTGCAAAAATTACTAATAAAGAATGTTTGTATTTTTGTCATTGTAATGAATTTATAGTTATGATTTTACAATTATTTTTTTAAATAATGTTAATTAGCAAAAAACTTTTCCAAAAGTAAGCATATTGTACTTGATTTTAAGAAATAATTTTAATCATTATGCTGAAAGTAAGTACCGCGTGGGACACTAATGTTAATTAGCGATTAAGTAGCGATCGTAATCAAATGTAGTGCTACAAACTTAACCAAAATTTGACAGTAGCTGTCAGCTTCAATCATTTACGGACACCCGTTAAGTCTTAGATATGTCAGTGTGGATCAAAGTAAGCTGGAGCTAATTAAAGAATATCCACGTCCTAAAAATGTAAGAATGTTAAGAGGGTTCTTAGGCAGAATTAATTATTATAAACGTTTTATTCCGTATCTGGCACAAACAAGTGCACCATTGTTTGAAATTCTTAAAAAGAATTTTAAATTTAGTTGGAATGATGAAAGAATGAAAGCTTTTAAGAATTTAAAGAAAGAATTTTATAATCAGTTAGTATTGATTTTGCCAGATTTTAATAAGCAATTTATATTAAGAGTAGCCGCTAGTGATGTCGCAATTAGTGTAGTTTTAATCCAAATTAATAATGAAGGTATAGAAGAACCGATTTGTTTTATATCTCGAATCTTAGAAAGCTACGAAATTAAATATACTATTAGTGAGAATGAAATGTTAGCTGTAGTACACGCGGTTCAAAAGCTTAGATTTTATTTATTGGGCAAGAACTTCATAGTAGAAACAATCATGCTGCGTTGACATCACTTTTGAGTACAAGATTTCAAAATAATAGAGTGTATCGTTGGTCTTTGTTGCTGTCAGAGTATAATTTTGAAATTCGGCATATAAAGGGAGTACTAAATGCTACTGCTGATGCGTTATCTAGAATGTATAACAATAAGAGTAATTTTAATTATGTTGAACTGAATGAATATAATAGGGATTATGCTGAGGGGGCATTTGAGTATGTTGTGATCCTTCAGGTCCAACAGGATGAAAGTTTTAATAATTTTAAAGAGGTTTTAAGGAATTGAGTTAATTAATAAAAATTTTATTGTGCGCGAAGATTTAATTAATGGAAAAATATTAGCGATTAAAGTTATGTTATGGTTATTGATGTTTATGCTTGACAAGCATTATTACAAATATTTTTTCCCTTCCATACGCAATCCATGTAAGAGATGTCCAGGAGGTTGAAGTTGAGTTCAACCATTCTCCGAATACTGTTGACTCTGGAGTGTTCTTCGTCTGCCATGTATGGGACAAGGCCTATTAATAAATAAAACAAAATAAAATGTCAACAATCAAAATGACATAAGTAGCAGAATCAGATTTAAAGTTGGTGACTCCGTTATTATAAGAAGACTTAATGATATTATATGTGTGCTGTGCAGCTTTCGCTTCACAGGTGCGTATTGAGGAAGAAGGTTCAGACTGAAACTGTGCATCGCCTGAGTGCGGGGACATTTTGTGAGTGTATGAAACGGAATATTTTCTGTAAGTGCGGAAAACTATATAATGAATAAGATTTTGACATATCCAGGCTTATTTATTATATACTTTTGGGGATATGCTATGGATTTTTCCTTAAATAATATTTGAAATTTAATTAAAAATGAATGAGCATTATTTGTGGATATCTGTGTATATCCGATATGTTATTTCATGTATGAGATAAAAAACTAGTTTTTATTCGAGGTCGATTTGTTCGAGTAACCTTGGTGAATTCAAGGAGACCAAGTTTTGCCCTAAGACAAGAACGTTGTATTTCTTTGAAATATATATATATATATATATATATTTAATTTAATTCGGGATTATTTGATTGTGTTAATTAGTTGATGCTATTTTATATTCAATTCCCGTATATTGTAGAGAGGTGTATTCTCGTAATTTTGATTTAGTATTTGATTAAACAACGTTTTGTCGTAAACGTGTCTCCAATAAAATTTTTTTATGTAAGTAGAATTATATTCTTAAGACGTCTTAATTAGAAAAGCTTTTAAAAGTGTATTTCAATTCAAGTATTAATAATTAGTTAAGAGTCTTAATTAGTGGAAATAAATAATAAAAAGTATTTTTAAATTTCTATGTAAAAAGATATAACTGTGAAAAATTTTGCTCGTTTGGAAGTCAATGGTATTTTTTGTTAAATGTTATTGCGCATGTGTAAAAATTTTGAACATGTTTCAATAAATATTTTTACAGTGTGGTTCTCTGGGGAGAAATTAAAAATAAATTTTATTATTTTTTTAGATAAGATTGTTCGGAGTAATTTAGAGGAAGTTTTAATCCACTTAGCTGTCAATATACAGTGGATATATTTTACCTCATTGTGTCTTTGAAAGATACTATATCTTTATACTTTATAAAGATAGTTTTTTTTTTTTTTGATTTTTTTTGTATTAAATATTCATTTAAATTTGATCTTGGCTCGTTTAATTTCATATAACTTTACTGTTCATTTATTAAAATATAAGTAACTCAGAAAATATATAATAAGTCAATATAAATGTTGTGATTTATTCACTGGCGCCAGACTTATATTTCGTAGTAACAGTCACGTCTTTCCGATTGGAACCCGAGGAGTGAGAAGTCTCAATTTTTGAAAATCAACCGGCTGAGTATCCTAGTTGGGAAGATTAGTTGTGGATGGTGGCAAATTTATTCTACAAACCACTATTCATAGCAATATGTATTTTTTTGTATAGCCAATCCTTTTTTATTTTTACCTCATACTGATGTGTCATATAATTTATATTATTTTGACAAATAAAGACTGAATACTGAATAGGCATTAACCTGAAGTATTAAAATTAATCTTGAATATCAAAATAACACAAGCGAATACTGAAATATATAGGATATAGCTTTGAGTACATGTTTCTTAGTTATTCTTAGTCTCTTGTTACGTTTATTATCTTAATTTACTGAGCGAAATATTCGCGCCACCTTAATTTATAAAATTATATTTAGCATTACCAAGCACGGGTTTATTTCGACCATATCGAAAATATCTAACTTGGTCGTAGTTTTGGGTGAATGGAAGCAGTCGATTTAATCTACACTGACGTTTAGAAGGTATTCGATTACATTGACCATATAAACTTCTTGTTAAATTAAATTCTGTTGGAATCGGTCAACAGCATCTTTGGTTCGGCTCAATTTATGGATTCTTACTTGAAAGACGAAATATTCATTGTTCAGCAAATAATATTCGTCCGAAGACTGAGAAGAACCAAGCCGTTCGAACTCGTGTAGAGTTTTGTGCTAAAAAGATAGCTTTGAGTGTGATTGAGTACTATAAGTTTAGTACTCTTAAAATCACTAAAAGATATTGGTCTTTAGATGAGAATCTAGTTTTAAGAGCTAATTGAAATAGTAGTTGGTCTACTAAGAGCAGTTTTATTGTATGAACACTAGAAAAATTTATTTGGATTAAGAATTTAGTATTCGATAAGTTACACTAAAAATATTTGTTGCTTCCTCCTGGTTTGAAGGAAGTTCGGTATGTATCGACCGAAGTATAAGTTGAAATAATACAATATTTTTTGTGTAACACTAATATATTTGCAAATTCAATCTTGAGTTCCGTTAACTTAATGTAAATGCAGTATTCTGGTCTTAATACTAAAGACCGAGAAAACTGGCTAATAAATAATATTTGCTCCTATTTAGATCACTGAGATCTTAGTAGGAACTGTTTGTTAGATCACTGAGACCTAAGCTTTAACTCGAAGAGATCGTACTTGGAACTGTAGTGAGCTCTAAGAGATCTTGTTTGGAACTGTTTCTTCATTCCCTTATTTTTCGGCAAGAAAGTTTTGTCACCGCCAGTCAAAGAGAGGGAGAAAACAATGAAATAGAGTATACGGAGATTTCTATACCATTATTTTTACCTTTCTAAGAAAAGTATATGCTGTAGTTTCCAACGTCATAAATGTATTAAAATAAACAATATACGCCGGAAACCCTTAATTATAGAAAATAAAATACCTCTTAACGTAATAAATATACAATGCACAGAGACAACCTAATACTACAATGAGCCTAATAGTTCGCAGAATCGCATCGAACCAAATTATTTAACCTATTATAATAATATATAACAGGAAATATGTACAATAAAACTTATTCTATTATATTTATGCTTATTCAAATACATTTACCGGCGATTACAGTTTCGTCCGATTAGCAGATTTGCATAAATTATAATATACACTTTCGTCCGTCCAGTAAGACGGGTCTAAATTAGGGATATACAGTTTCGTCCGGCCATAGGTGCAAGTACAGAAGAGGATTAAAATTGTACTTGTGTACTTAAAATATTATCTGCCTACATTGATAGGTGAACTCAAGCCAACATTTTACTTCTTCACTATCGAAACCAGATAAATTTTCGTGGACCCCTGCTTACAAATTGTGAACCCCCATTTTTTTGTCACGCCAACGTAGACTCCCGTCGAGTCTCCCGTGGACCCCGGGGGGTCCACCTGGACCACTTTGGGAATCAATGATCTAGTGGAAACGTATATAGAAGAGGATTCAATCTTTCCTCCCGAAATTTGGGCGGCTAAATGTGCTAGCGGCTCAAGGACGACCAACGCATGCGAATCGTTTCATTCACATCTAAATAAGAGTTTTAATTTCTACCATCCAAATATCTTTGTCTTTTCAGTTTTGCGCCAGTATCAAGTTGAAATTTATATTCAAATACAAAGTGTAAATAAACAAAGACAAGTGAACACTCACACACAAAAACGCGAAAATTTTCTTAAGAAGAAAATCGAACACTATAATACTAAAGAACTGAGGGACACTGCAATATGTATAATTAGTTTCACATTATTATTATTTTTAAGTAAATACGTAATTTTAAAAATATTAGTTTGTAGTTGTTCTACCATTTAAGTATTTCTTTTAATTTCTCTTATTTTATATATTTTTCTTTTGCAACAGAATAAATTCTTAAATTTTAACTTATTGTGTTTTTTTCTATTCAACACAAAACCTACTCTGCTTGTTTGTGTTCAATATATGGAGAGTATCATAACAAAGATGTTATTTCCACTAAAACGAATATTGGAGATACACCTCTAAATTAATACAAAAAGTATTAAATACTTATAGATTATCGGACGAAGCTGTACCTACTCGTAAATACCCAAAAATTCGATCCGGACGAAACTGTAACACAGTGAAGCGGTTAGCATTATCAGAAAAGAATTAAACAAAGACTATCGGACGAAACTGTATCTGCCCACATTTACATAATGGATGGATTAACCAAAGGGTTGTGCCTGTAATAAAATAAATAGTTTTTATGACTGTAGAAAATAAGACAATGAATAAATGTAATATCTGACCAGGCCTAAGGTAATTAACAATATTAAATATATCTGAACTTCAAAACCTTTTCTATATACAATATATAATATTTACAATTTAAAACTAGGATTAAACATAAATATATCTACATCTATTTGCTTATATCCAAATGAAACAAAAATACAAAATTAAATCTATTTTGCCCGAACAATATTAAACAAAGTAATATTGCTCAGAATTATTCACTACAAAACAATTTTTTGTACAATATGTTTGTCAACTATGGTACCATACTCTTCCATTAACTTTTTATTGTCGTATCAATTGCGGTTTACTTGGATATCTGTAAAGTACTTTTAGATGTTCAAAATGAAATACTTCCCATAAAACTATAAACTATTCTAAATTGAGCAGACATTATTGTATAAGGTATAATTTAACGTATTAATGTTTACTGGAATTTATGTAGTAATTCATTTACTTTTAAAAATTTTCTTTACTAATTTAGAACCAAAAATTAACCAAACAATAAATTGATTATTCTCAGAAACACGCTAGACTATTTTTTTAGTTAGTCATTTTCATAGAAATACTTTCACCGCGTTTTTAACGTGAACGGTTTCATCTTAAAAAATTACGCCATCCCGGGCAAAGGCGAACAAATAATCTAATCACAAAATCATCATCAACCTCTTTAAGAGCCGTTTCTGAAATTGCCGAGATACTTGTCTAGGCAAATATCATGACTAACTTAATAGGAAAAACGTTCCATTGTGTTGCATGAATGCTACTTCTTGACACCATTTATTTACCTATCTTCTTATGTGATCTCGACGTGTCAAATTACAGCTACTACTACTACTACCATCAATGTTCACAAATAAATTTATACGAAACAAGCTTTACTCAAGCGAAAGTTGTAACGTCCGTAGGCCATCGCCGGACTACTGGTGTGTAATTAAATCAGCTCGTCTCATTGATGAATTCTAGAATGTTTTGTAATTTTCGATTTGTATTATGTAATTTCGATAATAAAAAAAAATCTGTGAACCGGATATCGATGCGTGTCTTAAATATAATAGAATATACATATGACTGTAGCCAAAGGGGACGTGAAACGTTTCGAACACGTTTATATATAATCAGTATACTTGAACTGCTTTTTTATAGTAATCTATTTTATTTAGAAATAAGTTATAATGACTTAAGGATTATTGTTACGATGCTCAGTGATTAAGTATAATGAAGATACGGTGATTATACAGAAAGAAAATAGAATGTTAATTAACGTCCATGAATTTTATAGAGGTGTAAAATTAAAGTTATTTAATTGGTTCAGATGGTACTCATTTAATGACGATATAAATTTCACGTTTGAAACAATTCAAACGTTGCAAACATTGCTAACAAACTCGTGCTCTAAGTTTTTAGTAGCTTAGAAGTAAGTTTATAAAAATTTTTAAAATTTATATTAAAACACTGTCGAGCATATTTCACAGAAATTAAAGCTGATCAAGAATTGACCAATGAGTAATATTGTGTAAACTTAACCCCTTGAGACCTGATTTTTTTTCTACTACAGAAAAATATTTTTTTGACTGATTCGAGCCATTTATATGGTTTTTTGTATTTTTTTATTTTTTTGAGTTTGTTTTTGAAAATGTACATAGCAATGTATATATGGTCTGAAATAAAACAACTAAAATTCTATACATTTATATAAAAATTTAAAATAAAAGAAATAACAATTAGAAGTGTGCTAATTTCGGTGGAAAGTTATGAAACAGTTTCTATTTCTTACAAGGCATAAATGTACTCCGCACTTGTCACAGAATATATGGGATCTACCCCTGCACCCTTGTATTTTACATCTTGTAGCTTCTTTTTTATTATCAAATTGAGGCATGTGATCCACCCTATCCGTTTGAATTTCATGGATAGGCCGCATTTCCACATGATTTCTTCTTGGCGGTGGTACAACAGCAGGAGAAGACGATGTCGATGGCCGTCTTCTCTTGTTAGGTTCAACATTCCTGCACAATTTGATCAAACTTTCCGCAACGTGAATGCGAAAATCTAATAAATGTAGTACACTTTTAGTTGGTACGTTACACTTTGCACAATCTTTTTTATATTATTATTTTTATATTAGTATTTATATTCTAGCCAACTATTGACCAAAGCAAAATCTATCATATGCATGGCTACACGAAGAGTCCATTTTCGTGATCTAATGAAAATTCTATATAAACTTACTAACTGATCTAACAGATCTACACCTCCCATACTTTGATTATAATCTTTTATTATCTCAGGTCCTCGATCGTTGTATATTTAGCTTCTTTCTTATCCCACCTTTTAGCCTTATCTTCTACACCTTTTCCTACATAATTTGATGCTAAGCAAACCGTTCTATTATCAAACCATTTAACTATAACTACACCATCTGTGCTAATTACCTCCTCAGAGAAGCTTCTTCCTTCCTTTTTTATCGCTTTGTCACTAGTAAGAGGTGGTTTAAAAAATGTATTCAGTCGTATAGTTCCTGCAGCCAAAATCCTTTTTTCTGTTAACTCATTGAGTAACTTATAGGAGGAAAAGTAATTATCATAAAATAACTTATGACCAGACTTAGTAATACTTTGAGCTGAATGTAGAACAACACTGGCAGCTTGTCCAAATCTTGTTTGATTTTTCTCATCTAACGGAGTTGATTTACCCTGATAAAATAAAAAATCAAACGCCTGTCCACTTTGGCCGCATAAAACAAAAATTTTAATCCCCCATGGACAAGGTTTGCCCTTTATATACTGTTTGATATTTATAGCTCCGGTGAAAGGAATTATCTGTTCGTCAACGCAAAGGTGACATTCTAAAACCAACTGACGGCACCGGCTTTTTATGGCATTTATCAAAGGCCGAACTTTAGCTAAACGATCATTGGTTTGTGGTGATATTTCCAAGTTATTCACAAAGTGAAGTCAGGAGCGTAGCTGAAAGAAACGATCCCTTGACATGTTATCCAGAAATACTCGTAATCCAATAGCTCGATCCCAAAACATTCGAATTTTGGGAAATTTATTAAGAGATCCTATCATTATATGTAACGCAATCAGTGTCTGTATTTCAGATTTTGATGTGGGTCTAAGATGCATCTCATTCTGAATTGCATACATATTAGTGTACATCGCCATATCTTCAAACAGTTTTTCAGGCACATATCTTAAAAAATAATGCACCGTATAATGTGGTTCTGTAACATAATCTTCCGTGTCTGGCTCCCACACTCGTTCTACTGTCTGAAAAGTGCCTTTCATCCATGCTACGCGATTATCTCTTTTATGTTGTTCCGTAAGATGTTCGTTTCCCTCTTCAGTATTCAACTCGTCATTATTATCATGATTCGACTCTTAAGGCTCCTGATTGTCGTCTGGACCAAATTCCATCCCTGATACAGTATCAGGCCCTCGCCCAACTCTTCGATATTCTTGATTCATCACAATTTCGTCTTCCTCTTCACTGTCACCAGCTCCCACTTCGATATCTGATAAATCGTCTGCTTGTAATAAATCTATAATTTCTTGAACATCATTTGGATTAGATAAATTATATTTTGGCTTCAGTTTATCCATTTCTTCTTCTTTCTGAGTGCTTTGTCTGAAATTTTATCTATAACCATTTAATTGTATTAATACCATTTGTATATGCTCATGTACAAACAACAACACCAAAGGAGACCATTTGTACATGGTCATGTACAAAAAGTTTTTTCAACTTTGCAAGTGAAAAATTGAGGCAATCACTGCTTTTATTACACAAATAGGTATTTTGATATATACATTTTATCACAATATTTTTTTTACAAAGACATTATTATGCATGTACTAATTATATAGACAAATTGTACTTACCATGTGAACAACGGCAAACACAGAGGTTAGGTAGAAGTGTAAAACAAATAGGGTCACTCTCGATTAGCAGAGGGCGGCACAAGCATGTTAATTCTATCAAATAAGTGTATACTGAGATCCATACCAACTCCAAACGAATGCATCGCATAGACATGCGTAATCAAAAGATCAAAGTCAATGTACATGCTCATGTACACCAGGTCTCAAGGGGTTAAATTATTACTATAAAACTTGATCTAAGGACTTACTCACTTGTATTGTTTAGATACTAATAACCTGAGAGCGGACACGAGCGATTGATGATTCATAGGCCATAGGCGTCTGCCTTGTATTCATAATAGGTTTGTTTCTGAAAGCGATCCATGAGTTTCGAAACAATTTGATACGTGTGGCTAGCTGCATAAATGGCACATACTTATATCTATAGTTAATATGTATCTGTCAATGCACAACAGAGCGAATGTAATAAACGGTTTGGTAACCGGCAGCAACTACTGCTGAAACAAAAGTAATGCTGACAGGCGAACTGCGTATCGAATTTTGAATAAAAATAATTTACAAAGAACTCAAAACTATTGATTTTCTGTGAAACATTGAAAGTGTAAAACATTACTATGAACAACTAAAATTTGCCAAAAACAAATTAGCATATCGATGCGAGAGCTCGCATCAAGCTTTGTTACAAATCTGCATAAAACAAATCTGTATCTGTACACATAGACATACAGCATACAGCTAGTAAATACATGCTGTATGTCCATGTGTACAGCTACAGATTTGTTTTATGCTTATTTGTATTATTTGTAACTAAAATTTGTACAAGGTGTTCCTGTGTTAAATTAGTTCTTTTAGATGTTACAACGTCTTTAAAAATAGAAAATGCCCGTTCCACATCACTACTGGTGATTGGTACGTGATTAAAATGTTTCAAAAGTGCACCATACTTCGAATGTATAGATTTTTCAAACGTCTCTGTGTAGAATTGATATAATATATTAAAATCTGGATTTCTGCTAAATATGGCATCAACTTTTTTGTCTCAGCTTGTTTCTAAATTCAAAGGCCATACATTCATTCGATCGTTAACGGTTTCTAAGTTAACTATCGCCTCTTTTAGGTTAATATCTTGATTTTCATGTAAGTAATCGTATCTGTAAGACACTGGAAATTAGCTTTAATAAAGTTTAGCTGGTTTTGTAAATTTTCAATTTGTAGCAGGTGTTTACAATTAGAAATGCTTTGCGTATCATCTTTAAGATGAAATTTTTTTAAATTTATTCAAGTGTTGGGAATAGAAAAATGCTGCTTCTAGCCATGTTCCCCACCTAGTTAATACAGGAACTGGGGGTAAATGCAAATTTGGAAGTATTTCCCTATATAATGCCACTCGTGAAAGTGCTTTGAGAAATATATTTTTAAATGATGAAACTAACTTATCAACATTTGGAAAATGACTTCTGATGTATTCACATACTATGTGTAGTGCATGTGCTACACTGCTAACGTGCATCATATTTGGATAAGATTGCTTTAATAACTTCCCTGTTTTTAACATATAAGTTGCCGGATCAGTCAAAAATAATAGCATCTTGACTTTATAGTTGTTATCCGAGGACAGAATATTATGAATACATTGATTAATTACTTCTGCAACTGTTTCACAATTTACGACTGGCAATATTTTAGTTCCAATTAAGTATGGTTGGTATGAAGTTGTCGGTGAAGAATACCAACAACATTTAACACATATCGTCTTATTACATTCGTTGTTTCGTCTGCACTTACCCAAAGATAATGACCAGATAGATTGGTTCGTATTTCTTCAATGGTTCTAAATTAACATTTTGGTAAGTGGTATTTACGTAAAGTAGATTCTTCTGATATATGACAATTAGTATATTTTGTAGGAAACTTCTTGAGGACTGGATTGTTAAGCTTTTTAAATGGGATATTGGCCGCCATGAAAGCTTCACACAGTTCTTCGATAAAAGTGTCAGCTACAGATGGTCATATGTTATTTTGATGAAGTTTTAGAAGAAACATGTTTCTGCATATTACACTTTTGTGGACGCCTTAAACTTAATGAACAGGTACTGCAATATATCTCGGTATAATTACGAATATGTAACTAATTTGTATGGCCTCTAATCCATCCTACCATGGTTGCCCTATGAGAATTCTCCATAATTAATGAAAATAAAGAGAAATACTAAGACCAGAAAGAAATGAACTAAAAAGAAGAAACGAAAACTACACTAAAAATAAGGAAGTAAATTAAACATAATATTTATAAAAAATTGTAGAATAAATATACAATATAAAACGGATTTTTTTAAATACTAAACGTTGTAACCAAATAACACTGAAAGAAACGAAACCAGAAACAATCCCTTATAGAAGAGAATACAAAATATACTATCTCAAGAACAATAAATACATATATGTATATGCATATTATAACAGCATGTAAACACGAGAATACACTTTGGAAATTGCGGATATAATTTTTTAAGCCATTGTTTCAACTAAATCTAACGATATAATATATAAATGTATATTCAGTGTTACGCGCCACTGTTGAATTTAATTTATGAAGGAATACATACAATGTACTATTCATAAGGACGGAAATAAAAACACCTGCTCAAAGAATGCAACCGATCAAACAAATAGTGGGGCTGTTATAGCATGCATACAATTCCTGAGACCGCCACAACGTTTTATCGGGGCAATTGGTCATTCAATCGCTTCAGTTCACTCTCTGATAATCACTTAGCTACACACCTGTAGACTACGCTCTGATTTTATACTAACAAAAACATTGAACTAACTTCGCAAAGTTTTGATCCTTTTGATTAGATTCGTATTAGCGGGGCGCTGAATTGGTATAAATAGCAAAAATAAACCTAGCAAGACTGGCTTCTGATACTTTTCGATATAATGCAGAAACACTGCAGATGTCCAAAGACTTACCTTCGTGGGATGGTTGATGGTAAATATACAATTTAACTTGCCAGTACCTGGTCTGTGTTCAGTGAAGACGACGTGGGTTCTCATCGATACGTTGTTGAATGTCTAACTATTATAAAAAAGAATAAGGGCTCCACTGTAAATTACGCTTAAATTGTAACTAGAGTTCATAAGTCACGTTGAGAACGTAAGTCATATAACGTACCCACAAGGCTCACTGTCTAAAAGTGGGATCCAAGTACAACATATAAATCAATAACGGTACAAAGACATAATACTATAACAATATTTATTAAATACATTTTCCCAAAATATCTAAACAAATGTAAAGATATACAAGATGCGTATAATTTGGGTAACTAACTAGACGTGGCGATGTTCTTCGTTAAATTCGGAGCCTAAAATTCTAAAACAAAAATGTTCTACCATGCTTCATACCTCTGCACGAGGTTCTAAAGTTCGGACTTTCAGTTTTTAAATAAGCCTTATTAATCGACATTTCGAGGATATAGAACAGTACTAGCCGAAGTCCAATTTCGACAAATTTCAAATAACCTGCTAGTAGGAATTTATTTATATATTCAAAAGATGTTCTGAATTCGAAGTTCTATCTTAATTAAGCAATTAAGCACCATGATAATAGTATAAAAATGAATCCAACTCTAACGGTAGATTACCATTATATTTTAATAACTATAAAAAATAGAATAGAAATAATGCTTTTTTGTGCATTTAATTAACATGCTGCATATGTTGTAATTTTCTTAATTTATAATGTTTTACAGTTGTAACAAAGTCTTTATAAATGAAAAAAAAACTTAAACCAGCATTGTATTCCGTATTATTGAAACACAATCGGACAAAACAATATTTCGGAGCCGTCCTTAAAAAAAAAATACAAAAGAAAAACCATTTGATATTAGAACAGTAAATTTACTAGTATACATTTATTTATTATTATAATATATATGTACACTATTTAAACAATAAATAATAATTATATAAGTCAGCGAAAAATACAAAAGTACTAATCGAAATTTATAATAATAACAAGAACCACAGTCAGGCTCAAAAGAAAACTTAGGTAGGTATAAATTACTACGGAAGCATACAAGAGCATCGACATCTTCTAATGGCTGAAATGCGCATATTCCAAAACGGCGCACAGACTTTGTTATACTTCTGCTCAAGGACTATAAACAATTTTATATTAACCCTTAACTGTGCTAGTGGGGTCCGCGCGGACCTGGCGGTATAGTTTTCTGTTAGCATTCTTTAGAGTATTAAACAGATGGCGTTGTGGGTTAGTTATAAGAGACGTGTGTAGCTGTAAAGTCAACAGCTAAATTATTTTGAAAATTATAAGACCTCGAATCTTTAAAGACCCCACCAACACGTAAGTGTACAGTGAAATTATTATTAGCTCTTCAAAAACCTAACTATATAATGCATTATTTTTAGTGTATTTTTGTCAATTTTACCATGTCAATGAATGAGTAGAGTAGACCTTTGGCTGAATCAGAATTAAATGAAATAGCGAATGATCCAAATTTTTATTCCGATGAAGAAAGCGCAGCTGAAGAAAACGAATTTCAAGCTAGCGATCATGAAACAAATTCAGAAGCTTCTTCAGATGGCGATGAAAGCCATTTTGATAACGATTCCGATGATAGTAATGTATTTTATGGTAAGGATAAAAATTTTAAATGGCAGAAGGCATGTAAAAGTCGTTCACGTACTCGCACTCACAATCTGATTATACATCTACCAGGCCCCAAAGCGAGAGCCAAAAATATCGATAAAAATGACATTACAGCAGTCTGGAAGTTATTTTTTACTGATAATATGCTAGAGACCATCTTGTTGCATACAAATGTGAAAATAAGAAACAGACATGAGCAATTTCAAGTACCTCGGCCATCGTACACAGCTGAACTGGATATGATTGAACTAAACGCTTTCCTTGGTCTTTTATATCTTTCAGGTGTTATGAAATCTAATCACGAGGATATATCTGCTTTATTTGCCAATGATGGAACTGGTCGGGATGTTTTTCGGGCTACAATGAGTGTAACTCGTTTTCTGTTTATTTTGTCATGTTTGCGATTTGATGATGCACTTACAAGAGATCAAAGAAAAGAGCATAATAAATTGGCTGCAATACAGGAATGTTGAGATATTTTTATTGCGAATTGTGAATCTTTATATACTCCAGGAGAATATCTCACCATCGATGAGATGTTGGTACCATTTCGAGGCAGATGTTCATTTAAAATGTACATGCCCAAGAAACCGGCGATGTATGGTCTAAAAATTATGTGCTATGTGCTGGGTTCTACGATATTTGGACATAACAATGATATAACAATAGCTTCATATGTGCCTAAAAAAAAACCGATCGGTGTCATTGATATCTACCATGCACCACGATCAAAAAATAAGCACTGAAAATGGAAAACCTGATATGATCAATGATTATAATAGGACCAAAGTTGGCGTAGATGTATTAGATCAGTTATGCGCCAATTATTCAGTAGCTAGACGTACCAGGCGTTGGCCCATGGTAATTTTTTACGCTATGATAAATATAGCAGGTGTAAATAGTATGGTAGTATTGAACCGTGGGCGAGAAGAAACATTTAAAAGGCGACATTTGCTGGTAAGTCTCGGAAAAAGCCTCATTACTGCGCATATGCAACGAAAAAATCTCAGCCGATTACCGCGTGAACTGCAAACAATAATTTGCAAGCAGTTAGGTAATGAGCTACCTACAACCTTTACGAACAATGAGCCAACACGAAAAAAGCGATGCGATCTCTGCTCCAGGGACAAAGACCGAAAGGTTAAGAGTGTATGTAAAAAATGCGGCAAACATATTTGCCCAGATCACACCAGTTTAGTTTGCAATATATGTTTTAATAACGTTTAATCGCTTATAAATATTACTGTTTGTTGTATTTCTTTAAAAAAATAAATAAGCAATGTAAACATTTTTTGTTTTTATCAACTGGAAATTGGGGTTCGGACGGACCCCACCAGCAGATAAGTGTTAGCTTATTTCACCAGCACTGTTAAGGGTTAATATGGAAATTGGCCAAGTGATCCATCTGTATAATCCGTGATAATAATGTTCAAAACGATCACGTAAACGATCATATTTCCTAAGAAGTATGATAGTCATAATCTACCAAAATTACTCAGATTAACGAGGCAAATAACATTAATATTGAAATGATCCAGACAAGAAAATACGCAATAAATCATTTGGTATTTGACTGGAATAAATTAATCACACACAAAAAAAACTTTTGCAGCATAAAAATCGTGAACTTCACTAATTTAATATAAAGATTTAATGGAAAGTTTTTTAAAGTACGGTGTAACTACGTCCATATATTAATTACATATAATTCATTAATATTTTTCCTATTTCGTTTTGATCAAATTAGTCAAGCGGGTTTCACCTATAACCTACCTGGTTAAAAGCGAATGTTTATCATCAATCTTTCTTGACACCATTTAATTTTATGATTTATTGTTGTGTTAACAAGATTTGTTAAGTTGTCATTTGTGTTTCATGCGACGTCGTTCATATGCAACCGATTAATGAATATATGTTGTGTATCCAATACCTGCCTACCACAATATATTTACAATAGAAGTGGATTTTTTAACATTATCATTTGCTGATTACTGTTTTCCATTTATTGCAATTAGCGTTTACTATAAGTGGGTATTATTCTGACATTCACTACAAGTGATTGATTGAGTTTGTTATTAAAGAAAAGCAATCTTACAATTACATTGCGAAGACGCACCTTTCATATTTCTTAATTTAAATAAGTTCTGTTTATTGTATTTATTATTTCATAGATATCTATTGATTTAATAAAGTTAATTCTATTATTTGTTGTTAATATTATTGCTCATATCATTGAATGCGAAAAGATGCGATTTGCTAACGATTTAAAGATATTCTGTAAGGTTAACTCTCTAGACTTACAAAAATAATCTATCAGCAGTTGAGGTATGATTTAGAAGCAACCACTTATCCTAGAATATTTCTAAATGTAGAGTTATATCCTACACCAAGATGAAGAACTCCAAGAATTTCAACTTAAGTATTTTAAAAGTAATTTCTAAGTGTCTGAACTTTTATATTTTTGCATATAATTTAATAGAAGCGGTAGAGCAAATTAATCTATAATTATTAATTAATCCGGTTCTTTCAACAGATTTTATCGGATATTATTAATATTCCTCGAATGACAAAGGACGAAATAGAATTTGGGAACACCGCAAGGCAATAAATAAATACCTGGAAAGTGTATCAAATATTAAATCCTGTGGTCCAGCATTTATTACCAACAATCCAGACACCTACCGCCTGATTTGAGGTTATAAACCACCGGAACAGATTACCTCCAATCCCGCAGCGAAAGAACTTTTTTCCTGTTGCCGAAGACGTCATACAACATCCTGATAATTTCGACGCATCCAAACATAGTATTTTACCATATGTACACAGGTATTTCTTTAAACCTCCAAGGTCATCAACCATTGTCTATAAATCATATTAAAACAACCATATTATTTCAGTATATGTACCGAAGATAAGTTTAAAATAACAAATAAACGTGTAATAGTTACACACCACAGATTTAGCGTAGATATCCAAGTCAAATTCTTGAATATTCAATAAAACACATTCATTTTTATTGTCCCTAAGTCAATTTGTGTGTATACGAACGATTTAATACACTATTTATTTTACTACCGCCTGTTTTATCTAATTGTATAGATGTGCGCAAATGTGCTAATAATATTCAGTAAAATTCAACAAAGATTTAAGTGTATACATTGAAAATTTGGTTTTATTTATATTCCTGTTTCAATTACTGATTTATTATATTCCAGTAATAGAATTGTTTATGTTTTGAACCTGCCCATTAAGAATACTCACGTGTTTAAGCATATTAGTCTACCAATTCACTCTGAGACTACATATTTATATTAATATTAGCCCAAATGAGCGCAAGAGTAGACTATATGTAAGTACCAATTAAATTATGTAATATCATTTATTCAAAAATAAGACAAAAGCATACTTACACTACGTACCAATATACAGGGTTACCGCTGAATCCTGCCTAAGCTATGCTAATCTGAAGAATACGTATAAACTTCTAACTGAAAATCAAAAAAAAAAATATATATATATATATAGTAAATTCAAATTGTAGGCGATTTAAGGTCTGGTTTTACTTCAAAAACTATATATTTAAAACAATCCTACATGTTTCGGCTAATTATGCCTTTCTCAAGGAAAGGCATCACCAGACCTTAAATCGCCTACAATTTGAATTTACCATAACATACTAATTTAAAAAGGTATATAACCCCTTACCACAATTATTAGTCGTATCCTAAATACGTATTTCGACAACTAAGTTGTCATCATCAGTAGGTAAAAACTACTAATTAAAAGTCACACATGGCGCACAGTAAAGTAACATAAACGCTTCCGCACAACTACTATACACTGCAACCCTGTAAAGACTAAATTTAACAAGCCAATCTCAAACTACGAGAGAAACATTTGCCTCTTTAAGGAAAAAGGTTTTAAACATGTGTTAGATTATCGAACAAAGGAACGGCAGAAATTCTTCTCTAAAGAAGGCGCCAAATAAAAACGATTTTTAAAAGCTACGATGACCTGCTATTAAAATTAAATGAAACACCTTATATTTTCACAAAACACTAGTATATTTAACTATATGAATATTTCATGTGCATTGTACACATCGGTAGTTATTATTTAAACGTATTATTTCGAGTACAAGTAACAAAATCTATATTGGGTAGGGGTGTAAAAATTTCCATTACAAATGGTTAAAAAGTGTGGTCGTATATTGTAAAAGCCGACCTCTCTTGCAAATTCTGAGAAAGACAAAATTAAGAAGGGGCGTTACATGTGAAAAAACAAGACATCCGACTGTGTTGTGTTATATTAAATGAGAATCAATTCACGTGAAAAGGGTCTATGAATTATTAGATATTCTAGACATGCCCTAGTTAAAGAGTTAAGCACTTTAATATAATGTATGGAATACACGGTTGGCTCTAGGTGAAACATGATAAATAGTTTTCTAAACAAAACACCCGGTACATCTGTTCCACCAAACGCGAAACATTTTACAATTTCGTGAAACAAACACACCGAGTGCTTCCTTCAACAAACCATTGTTAAGGATGTAATATTTTGCATTCTTTCACGTGTATGGATTCCCACATGTCTATATTTCTGCTGTTACCTCCCCCACCCACTTATAAAAATGTGAATAGACAGCTGAACGGTATTGGAGATTTATCGCTATTCAAGGAGGTATGTTTATTTTTCGCGATAAATATACTTTCGTAAGCATCAAGTTCCTGGGGTTTATTAATTCCTTTTATCAATTTCAAACCTGTAATCGGTACATTATGCAGTGTGCTCAAAGCGTGATTTGCGACATTTGATTTATCCGGTCTATTGTATTTGATATGTGCTATGTGTTCTTTAAAACGTGTTATTATAGGTCGTTTAGTTTGGCCTATATATTTCAAGTTACAATCCGCGCAACTAATTTCATAGATCCCTGATTTCGAATTGGAATTAATTCTATCTTTAGTATTCCCTAGCAGACTTTTGATGGTGTTTTCGGACCGAAAGGCTACCTGGAGGCCTCTTTCTTTCACAACTTTATTAATGTTTTTCGTGACAGGGTGGTATGGTAGACATATGTACTTTTTCTCTAGGTTACTTTGGGGTATCAAACTCGTGGATTCGCGGATTGTATTTTTTATTTTAGTTCTTCTAATTAATTTATTGATTCTTTCTATGTCAAAGCCATTGTATGTCGCAATATTTTTAATGAAATCTAGTTCTGTTTCATATCTCTCTTTTGTTAACGGGAAATTTAGTAACCGATTGACTAAAAAGTTAAAGGAAGCTGTCTTATGTTGATAACTATGATTTGAATCCGCGGTGATGAATCTATTAACGTTGGTTTCTTTCCGGAAAATATCGATTTCTATTTTATGTTTATTTCTAATCAGTAAAGTATCTAAAAATGGTATCTTCTCGTATTGTTCCTTTTCCACCGTAAATTTAATAGTCGGAAATTTCAAATTTAATTGATTAACAAACATGTCTAATTCGCATTTTCGTGTGTCAAAAATCGCGAGAATGTCATCTACATACCTAATCCAGACTCTAGGGAAATATTTAGCGTTGTTTTTGAATTCTACTTCAAATTGACTCATGAATAAATTAGCTATGAAAGGAGATAGGCAGTTACCCATAGTTGTGCCTTGTTTCTGTTCATAAAATTTTTCTCCTACTTGGAAACAATTATGCGCCATGCAAAGAGTTGTCTGTCTAAAAAATAAGAGAATACATGAGACTGACAACTCTTTGCATGGTGCATAATGGTTTCCAAGTAGGAGAAAAATTTTATGAACAGAAACAAGGCACAACTATGGGTAACTGCCTATCTCCTTTCATAGCTAATTTATTCATGAGTCAATTTGAAGTAGAATTCAAAAACAACGCTAAATATTTCCCTAGAGTCTGGATTAGGTATGTAGATGACATTCTCGCGATTTTTGACACACGAAAATGCGAATTAGACATGTTTGTTAATCAATTAAATTTGAAATTTCCGACTATTAAATTTACGGTGGAAAAGGAACAATACGGGAAGATACCATTTTTAGATACTTTACTGATTAGAAATAAACATAAAATAGAAATCAATATTTTCCGGAAAGAAACCAACGTTAATAGATTCATCACCGCGGATTCAAATCATAGTTATCAACATAAGACAGCTTCCTTTAACTTTTTAGTCAATCGGTTACTAAATTTCCCGTTAACAAAAGAGAGATATGAAACAGAACTAGATTTCATTAAAAATATTGCGACATACAATGGCTTTGACATAGAAAGAATCAATAAATTAATTAGAAAAACTAAAATAAAAAATACAATCCGCGAATCCACGAGTTTGATACCCCAAAGTAACCTAGAGAAAAAGTACATATGTCTACCATACCACCCTGTCACGAAAAACATTAATAAAGTTGTGAAAGAAAGAGGCCTCCAGGTAGCCTTTCGGTCCGAAAACACCATCAAAAGTCTGCTAGGGAATACTAAAGATAGAATTAATTCCAATTCGAAATCAGGGATCTATGAAATTAGTTGCGCGGATTGTAACTTGAAATATATAGGCCAAACTAAACGACCTATAATAACACGTTTTAAAGAACACATAGCACATATCAAATACAATAGACCGGATAAATCAAATGTCGCAAATCACGCTTTGAGCACACTGCACAATGTACCGATTACAGGTTTGAAATTGATAAAAGGAATTAATAAACCCCAGGAACTTGATGCTTACGAAAGTATATTTATCGCGAAAAATAAACATACCTCCTTGAATAGCGATAAATCTCCAATACCGTTCAGCTGTCTATTCACATTTTTATAAGTGGGTGGGGGAGGTAACAGCAGAAATATAGACATGTGGGAATCCATACACGTGAAAGAATGCAAAATATTACCTCCTTAACAATGGTTTGTTGAAGGAAGCACTCGGTGTGTTTGTTTCACGAAATTGTAAAATGTTTCGCGTTTGGTGGAACAGATGTACCGGGTGTTTTTTTTAGAAAACTATTTATCATATTTCACCTAGAGCCAACCGTGTATTCCATACATTATATTAAAGTGCTTAACTCTTTAACTAGGGCATGTCTACAATATCTAATAATTCATAGACCCTTTTCACGTGAATTGATTCTCATTTAATATAACACAACACAGTCGGATGTCTTGTTTTTTCACATGTAACGCCCCTTCTTAATTTTGTCTTTCTCAGAATTTGCAACAGAGGTCGGCTTTTACAATATACGACCACACTTTTTAACCATTTGTAATGGAAATTTTTACACCCCTACCCAATATAGATTTTGTTACTTGTACTCGAAATAATACGTTTAAATAATAACTACCGATGTGTACAATGCACACGAAATATTCATATAGTTAAATATACTAGTGTTTTGTGAAAATATAAGGTGTTTCATTTAATTTTAATAGCAGGTCATTGTAGCTTTTAAAAATCGTTTTTATTTGGCGCCTTCTTTAGAGAAGAATTTCTGCCGTTCCTTTGTTCGATAATCTAACACATGTTTAAAACCTTTTTCCTTAAAGAGGCAAATGTTTCTCTCGTAGTTTGAGATTGGCTTGTTAAATTTAGTCTTTACAGGGTTGCAGTGTATAGTAGTTGTGCGGAAGCGTTTATGTTACTTTACTGTGCCCCATGTGTGACTTTTAATTAGTAGTTTTTACCTACTGATGATGACAACTTAGTTGTCGAAATACGTATTTAGGATACGACTAATAATTGTGGTAAGGGGTTATATACCTTTTTAAAATATTATTTAACCACAGTCTCCATTGAAAGAATTTTATAACATACTAAGGTCACGACATAATTATCTATATATATATATATATATATATATATATATATATATATATATACATCTATATATATATATATATATACGTATATATATATATACATATATAGTAGATTCAATTAGTGCGCGATTTAAGGTCTGGTTTTACTTCAATATGTCTATATTTAAAACAATCTTACACGTTACGGCATATGATTCCTGCTTCGGACAATATTCAAGCTGTACGTCAGGAGGACCAAGATTTATCACAGCGATTAGGTGTCTTTAGACAAAAATCATGAAGTTAGAAAGAAAATGTTGAGCTAAGTTTGCATTATGTGATTTACTTCCAAAATTTAACTTAATAAATAAACAGATTTATATAAACTTACTGAAAGTAGATTAAAATTCCAATAATAATAATTTTAAAATAAGTAATTAGGGAAATTATATACCAATTTTAAGCGTGGTTTGATTTACAGAACCTATTTAGTTTAAATATTCAAATATCTGTTACATCTCAGCTGATTGATTTAATTCCCCACTTATAGAAAGAAATCTACATATAACCTATAAACATTATAAATTATGTTTCAATAAGAATAGATAATATATTGACTGTATTTAGTAATTTATTATCAAGCTAAATATCCAAATCAAATAGATAAGATTTACTTAATAAACAGAGTTTAAGATACTAAAACAAGTTGTTTGTGTGTACGATAAGTTAATTAAATATAATCGTATTAACCTACATTCACCGAGATATATACAAATTAACTTACCTTTCTTGCCAAATAAGAATTTTTCATGACCCTTGAGATATTTAGAGAGCTCATGTTCATAATTTCTATTAAATTCATTAAACACCAGCTATTATTTAAATCAAGATACTATTTTGGTTCTACAAGTTTTGTGATTATTAATTTGAACGTTTTCCATCTATTATTAATTCTGCGCAGAAATATATGTATTAATGCGCGCGTAAATTCCAATTTAAATTCATTTTACATCTTCAAGTTAAACGTTTTACCTTTCAAACTTTGTTTAATAGGCATTAAAGAAATATATAGATCGAATTTAACGATTATAAAAATGGAGAACGGTAATATATACATCAACTTTAGTCATAGCCTGGCCGTCAAAGATTTTGGAGTTTCCTTCAAAACTAAGTTAACGTTCGTTTGACATATTAATAACATGGTTGCAATAGCATAGAAGATGTTTGGTTTTATATACAGAAACTGCAGGTAGAGCTTTCTAAAATATTAGATGTTTGTTAAGGCTTTATGACACGATAGTAACATCGAAACTTGAATATGTTACTTTAATTAGAGTGGTCACATGCAATAGAGGAATAAATACAAATAGGTTATTGTACAGGAAGCTTAAATTAGTGTTTATTTAATTCGTATTTTCTTCTAATGATATTTTGTATAGAATTTTAGTTACTCTATGTATTCGGGGTATCTTTTGGTAAAAAGAGAATTTTTAACAGAAAGGCAGTAATTTAAAATTAATCATAATATTTTGCAAAAGTGCTATTAATTCCTATTAACTATTATACTTTTAAAAGAAATAAGTAAACTTGTATGAAGTATTTGCTTTTTGACAATATAAATAAAATGGACATGTACATATTTTGATAAAATCTCTGTTGTAAACGGAATATATAAACAATAACATTGAACAAAACTGACTAGTATAATATCTGCGTCAATTAATATTTTATTTGTCTTCGACCTCATCTTCTTGTTTTAAGCGATCTAAATCGGGATCTATATTTGGCAATTGAATATTAAGCAAATTTCTATAAAATTCTGTTGCATTTGAATCAATTTTGTCAATTATTGATAACAAATTTTGTTTTTTTCAGTATAGGTATTGAAAGTATTTCACGGTACGGGCAAGGTAATTCGTAATCGCATGGTGTATCACATATTTTTTTCTTGTTATAATTCATTTTTTTAAATGGCGTCATTATTCAAACAAGTTTTATAGTGGAACGTACCAGAATCACCAGTGTTAGTAAAATGTAACCATCTCAAAAATCTAAAATTCAGTTACTCAAGTTCTTCATTAAATTTATTCTTTTGGAAAAATTTCTTATATAAATCAGAAAAATCACAAAAGTCAGTCTGGCCCATAACTTTTACAATACTACGTTTACTTGCTATTTGCACTAGTTGATGCCGATCCCTTGGATGATATATTGGAAAAGGAATAAGAAACTTATGATCTATTGTCTCAAGAGCTGGATGATTTTCTGAAATATACATCAACATCGCAATTACAGTTTTCGTTTTGAGCACCACATGTACCAGAGTAAAATATGACATTTTTCACATCGGGAGGCGAATAAATTAACTTTTCATATATGCATGAAGAGATTTCTATAGATCTTCTCTTGGCAATAGATTCATCCCACATGTAATGAGTTGTCTGTCCAAAAGTACAATCATGCAAAGTTAAATTATATACCAAAAAACTTCCTTTTAAAAAATACATATCTGGAGAAGAACTTGTGTTGTAAGTCGAAAACAAAAATTTTTGTATTTAGTATCCTTAAGGAAATCTCTTTACCTTCCTTGTTCTTTTCATACGCCTCATCTGCTTTTTCATGGTGGTTTTTTAATTCTTCCTCAGCATCTGTTCAGATTACTAAATCGAAAGTTTTTTTTGCGATAATAAAATAATAAAACTACACAAATATTCGCCAACGTGAGGTTAAGTACATGGGTATATAAATCAACCTAAAACTAAAGTTTGCTATATGGGTGTAAGTATATTATGCGTTTCTAAAGCAATTAACTATCGTTTTATTGTAAGGGTATAAGTATACTAAGATCACTGAAGTTTTCTTGTCTATTTTGTTGATATAAAAGGAAAATTTTGTTAAGAAGGTATATGTGCAAATATAGCCTTTTAGTGCAAGATGTATTGCAAAGCTTACACAGTATGTATACTTATGCCAATACAACAAGCATCAGAAATCGGAACCCCTAAAAAATAATTTTATAGGGCCATAAGTATACTTATAGCATTTTAAAATATTAATTTTTTTCACATTTCTGAACTAAATATACTTATTTCCTTTTGCTGGATTATGTTTAGTGCGTTTGTGAATAAATACACAAAAAAATGATTTAAAAATATGTCGACTTATACCCCTATTGCATGTGACTACAGATTTGGTAAGTTCTATCAAATACTTATACATCGACAGTACTGAACGTGACCAGCGACGTTTCCCTAAGCATATGATGCAAAAGGGGTATTTTTTAAATAAGGTCCGCTTGTGAATGAGAATGACGCGCGATACCGCAGTGCTCACGCGCGTCTGCTCCCAACATGCTTTACCCGCGTTCATATGCCATTGCAGCGGTATCGTCTATCTGCGCGCTGAGCTGCAGAAGTTTATAATGTGAGATACGATCTGTAATTCAATTTTTAAGTATAAAAAATTTTTGAGAGCAGCGGAAATTCACTGTCATATTTGTGAAGTTTACGGTGATAATGCTATCAGTGACAGTAACGTGAGAATGTTCAAGGACTGACGGGTAAATGTGCATGATGAGCCACTCCCTGGCCGGCCTTTTCTGATTTCTGAAGATTTGGTTCGTCAAGTGGTCAAAAAAATTCTGAGAGGACCGACCATTCATGATTTCAAAGTTATTAATTAATTAGCCACAGGTTTCAAAGTAAGTTTTGTACACCATTACATCGGAGAAACTGAAATATTGAAAATTTTGTTGTCGGTGGATTCCAAGACTGCTTTCTGTCGATTACTAAAACAAAAAAGATTGGGCACTGCTTTATCGTTTTTGACTCGTACACGATCAGGAAGGAGATGCGTTTTTGGACAATATTGTTGCAGAAGATAAGACTTGGATATTTCACATGACTCCTGATTTCAAGCAATAGTCAATCGAATTGTGACACGCATCGTCGCCAACCAGAATTAAAGCCAAACTGACACTTTCAGCACGAAAGATTATGGTAATTGTATTTAACGATAGAAAAGGGCTTTCATTAGTGGATTTTATGCCGAAAGGCACAACAATCGATTCTAATACGTATTATGAGATGTTGAGAAAACTCTAGCGTGTCATACCAAACAAGTGGCGTGTCTGTCTTACGGTGTGATCTTGCTCCATGAGTCATGGAGTATGACAATGTAAGACCACATGTTTCTGCACAAACGCAAAGCCGAATCAGGTTCTTTGGATGCGAATAACTGGAACACCCGCCTTATAGTCCAGATCTTGCACCCAGTGATTTTCACTTGTTTAGGTACTTAACGAAGTTCCTTAGTTATCAACGGTTCGACGACGACGAACAAATGAAAAATACATTCATAGATTGGGCTTTTTCACAGGCGGCAGGTTTTGTTGATATCTTAATTGAAAAGCCTGTTCAATGGTACGGCAAATGTTTAAACAGAAATGTAAATAATGTAGAAAAGTAGATGAAAGAATGTATAATGTGGAAACAAATATATTATATGTTATATATTATATATTATATATTATATATTATATATTATATATTATATATTATATATTATATATTATATATTATATATTATATATTATATATTATATATTATATATTATATATTATATATTATATATTATATATTATATATTATATATTATATATTATATATTATATATTATAACGAGCGTTCAACTAAATTTTACCTTGAAGTTGCCCATGGAAATTATACGTATATCTTAGCTTTTTACTTAAGTTCTTAATATGAATTTTGTTGGTTATGAACTATTTGAATGACATGATAAATGTCAAAATAATAAAATTAAAATATTTAACTAAATGAGATACGTTTATTTGCAACAAACAAGTAACATTTTATAAAAATTGTTGAAAGTGGCCACCACCTTGTTCGAGACATTTCTAACATCTTCTTCTAATGAAGGAGAAAACGTTTTGTAGTAGCATATCGTCGATTTCGTTAATTATTTCAGCAATTCTGATCTGAAGGTCTGCAAGATCAGGTATCTGTACCCAAAAAATTGAGTTCTTTAAAAAGGCCACAGAAAAAAATCACAGGGGTTAACATCACAAGATCTTGTTGGAAATTCATGTTCGATATTTAAACTTATCAACCGATTTTGATAAATTTCCGTATCATATTAATTGTTTCACAAGCTGTGTGCACTCTAGCTCCGTATTGTTGAAAGTAACCCTGATTTATTTCTTCTTCATTAAGCTGTTCAATAAATGTCATAATAATTTCTTGTCGATACCTTTCTCCTTTAAAGAAAATACGGCCAATGATTTTCCTTCGACTAATCGCACACCATACACCAATTTTCTGTGGATGAACAACATAACAGCCATGCGGTTTCTTAGTATTCCACATCCTTATATTTTGTGAGTTAACATATCCATTCAGATAAAACCATGATTCATCTGAGAAAAATTTTGTCAAGAATGTCATTATCAAAATTATTTAAGAACCACTGACAAAATGTTGTTCTTCTAGGATAGTCAATTTCTTTGATTTCTTGATAATAGGCCATGCGATATGGAAATAAATGTAAGTCTATTTTCAAAATTGTATGACAAGTGCCAATTGAAACACCCACTCGTGGAGAGAATACTCGTATGGATGTTCCTGGTGTATCATTCATAATTTGCGTTACATCGTCAACTAGCTCTTCCGTACATTTTTTCGGACGGCCACTGTCTTCTTTCCGTATAACACTCTCTGTTTCTCAGAAAACCTTAGTGCAATATTTAACTGTGTACCAAAAACTGTCAAAATCAAAGACGAAGTTTGGAAACATATTTCTAAATTCCTCTAAGCATTCTTCAAGCAAATAGTGCCATTGTCCGTTAATATTACGTCCGTTCCAAAAATAAGATTCAACCATGAATGATTTGTGTTGAACAGTGAAAACCATTTTAAATCAATTTTAAATTACAAAGCAATTTCAAAAAGCTCCAACTAAGTATACATCAGAATAAATAGTCTGTCAAATTGACAACTGATGCAAATGTAAATAGTACAAGTTACGACAAACATTTTTATTGTCATGGACTACTAGAGGTAAAATTTATTTGAACGCTTTTTATATTATATATACAACGTGTTTCAAAAAGAACTTCATCTCAGTAGGCACTGAGTAACAAGTACTTGCAAATTATTATAAGCCACTTGCCGTTTATTTATAACTAACTATTTATCTAATGTCATTTTGACATTTGTCATTTTCTGACTAGTAATATAATTTTTCTTACAAATTTTTTTTTACTTAATAAACAATACTACTAAATAATGTACACATTGCAAGAAAATATTTTTATTGTCAAAGCATATTTCGGAAGTGCACAATTTCTTAAGGGAGAATGGCAATATACAAGGTGTGTATAAATTGGCGGACCCACTACCCGTGGCGACATTCTTGGTCAAATTTTGAGTTAAAAGTCCTAATCCTAAAACGATGTATCAGGCTTCCTTTGTCTTCAGAATGAATTTGAAAGAAACATACATTTGGCAATATTGAACACGCATGTGCTAGTTATAATCTTCGGAACATTTTTACACGTCGTCATGTGAACCTTACATTTTAAATTTAAAAAAGAAACAAACGAAATAAAATTGGTTTCTTAGATTACATATTTATTACGAAAATATTACAAAGTTTTAAAAATTTTTGATAATATTGACTAATTTTTGTACATCTTCTTGATAGAAATCAATGTAATTATTACCTACATAATTGTTCGAATTGAAATCCATCAGAAAACTAAACAAAATTATACAAATAAACACGAAAAATTAGCAAGTCGAATGAAATAGGTAGATTACACAAGTGTCATAATTAGAGCTGAGGATGTTTGCGGTATAACCATGGTTATACCGCAAACATCCTCAGCTATAGTCATAATTTGACCGTAGTAATGTATTTGACTAGAACAACATTAGGCTGCCTACTTATTGTTTTACAACGTTTTCAGATGTGTTTTTCGTCAAAATAAGTTAATAAACAAATATTAAAAACAAACTTTAAAATCAAAAAGAAAACTTTAACGAAAGGATAATAACAACAATGCTTCTTTCTTCTAAATTGTAGCTCTTTCTGTCAACAAATATCGAGTAATAATGCTTATTTCAAGACTGAAAGTCCGAACTTTAGGAACCTCGTGCAAAGATATGGAGCATGGTACAACATTTTCGTATTAGGATTTTGGACTCCGAATTTAACGAAGAACATCGCCGCGTGTAGTGGGTCCGCCAATTTATACACACCTTGTATTTACGCGGAATGTAAGCAACAGTTTCACTTGCAGTTTGCTAATAGAGTTGTGGATAATACCGCTTTACATCATCACATTCATCTAGTCGTGGAGAAGTTTTGGGCTACAGGAATAAATTTAGCGCTTTTAGAAAGTTACTTGTGTTCGGTCAATATAGAGTTAATTTGTATTTTTAGTTTTATTTAAATATAATCAAATAGATTTAGTTATATTTATTTTATATATTCAATCATAGGTTGAAATTGTATTGGCCTGGCCAGGTATTATATTGCTTTATGCATTGTTTTGTTTTCTACGGCCATAAAACTATTTATTCAATACAGGCACAACTTTATTTTAAATCAATTCACTAGCTTGTTGTAAACCTTTATAATAGCATAAGTTTTATTGTTATATTTTATATAATGTATTATATGTCTTGATATTTTGCTATAGGTTTAGAGATCTCGCTTTATTAGATGTTTCCTGTATTCTTCGAATACTGTATGTTATCTTTAGCCCACTACCTGTTTATTGTAATTTACTTACTTGGTAGATTGCCATTCAATAACTATTGTATTATGTATTTAGTATTTAATATTTATTTTATTTCCCCGATAATTAAGGTTTCATGTGCATATTTATTTTAATACATTTATGATATTGGTAAACTACAGCAAACACTTTTCCTTGAAGAAGGGTAACATATTTGTATGGCAATTTCTGTATAATCAATATAGTTGTTTTCTTCCTCTCTTGTAACTGTCGCAGACAAAACTTTCTTGGCAAAAGTAAGTTAAAGCAAAATTTAGTTACAACTCAGATCTCAGCGATCTCACTACAAGAAAATATTATGTATTAGCCAGTTTCTCGGCCTTTGCTATTAAGACCAGGTTCATGCATTTGTATTAAGTTTAACGGAACTCCAGGATTAAATTAATTAATTATCTTGTAAATGAATTAGTGTTATTCAAATTATTGCATTATTTCAACTCAAATCGATCAGTCGATACATACCGAAAACTTCCTTCAAACCTGGAGGAATAAACAACTTGCCTTATTGAGTTATAAGCAGAGGTGCTTGGCCAGCGCCGTCACCATAACTTACTCCGTTAGATTTTTCTATTTTCTACCAATTAGGTTGGCTGAAAACCTTTCGAACAACTCCCTTAGTAGTGCTTTAGTATGGAGTTGGCCTTCCGTTAACCTCCATTTCTTTTTATGTTCTCTTTCTAGCCATAACTAAATCTCTCTTTTAGCGGAATCCTTACCGATTCCACATGCAGGTTCTGATCGTATGAAGTTCCTATTAGTACCGTCTTTGGCCAGTTCGTCGGCTATCCTATTGCCTTAGATCTTTCATATCCTGGCACCCATATCAGCGACACAGTATTGTCTTGTGCCAGTTTATTGAAGACCTGTTTGCAATATTTCACCAGTTTAGGACCTGGTAGATGGATTCATAATAGCTTTAAAAGCTGACTGTCTATCAGACATTATGTTAATTTTTTTGTTTGTGCAGCCGACTCCCCGAATTTCCTTGGCGCAGGCTGCGACTGCAAACAATTTGGCCTGAAAAACCATCGTATGTTTTCCCAGACATATCGATATCTTCCTTCTAGGGAATATTCCGCATATGCCTGCACCTGTACCCTGATTGGATTGTGATCCATTCGTGTACCAGGTGCCGGTACCACAATTGCTCCAGCGACTTTTTGCCTGTTCCCTGGTCGGCATAAATATGTTCAGCTTAGCTGTAAACATAATCTCAGGTGCCATACTGTCCACCGGCATTTGAAATATCGGGTCTCACTGTATAGTTGCAGCGATATCTGTTTGGTCCCTGCAACCTTATCAGGTCACCATACGCATTGGCCTTCAGCTTCAGGATCGCAGCCAAAGCCCCGCTTTTACAAATAGTTCCAGCGGAGGGAGGCCCACGCTGGCCTCCTCTGAGGCGGTTCCCATGCTGCTCATAGCTCCCGTGATTCCCAACAGAGCCTATCGCTGGAGAGTCGTGAGGAGCTTCACCGACGATGTCAACCCTGTACTTCTCCACCAGGCAACTACCCTATAGGTAATCGTTGGTCTTGCTATTGTTGTGTACAGCTAGTATACTACATTTGGTTTTAGTTCCCAGGTCTTGCCAACAGCTCTTTTGCATCTCCAGAAGAGCTACGTCGCTCTATCTGCCAATTTGACTATGTGTCTGCTCCAATTCAGTTTCGCATCAAGTTTTATAATACCTAGATACTTTACTTCATTGGTTAGTTATAACTCTTGTCCAAACAGCCTTATGCTACCCAGATCATTTCGTTTTCTCATGTTGGTAAAGGCTACCAACTTGGTTTTTTTGAAGATTGACAGTTAATCCCTTCCCAAGACACCATCTTTCCACAATTCTTAGAGCATTTCGTATGATGCTCGACACTGTCCCCAGGAATTATCCCTTGGACAATGACAGTGTCATCGGCGAACCCCTGCGTCCATATTCCCTTGTCATTTGATGTCCTGATGAGATTATCCACATGTAGACTCCATAGTAGTGGTGAAAATACGCTTCCTTGAGGAGACGTTTTTGTTGTCCTTAGGGATATCGTTTTGTTTTGCATTTGGGCATGAACTCTCTGCTACGCAACATGTTATGAACACAGTTGCGTGTGGTTCTCTTTATTTTTCTATCTCTTAAAGATCGAATAAAGGAAGACGTCGAGGTGTTATCGAAAGCTCCCTCTATGTCTAAGAAGACTGCAAGCATAATTTCCTTGCGGTGCAGGCTCCTTTCGAGCCCTTTCACCAGGCTATGCAAGGCAGTCTTACCTGATTTTCCCATCTGGTATGCCCATTGCAGTGGGTGTAGAAGAGATCTGTCCAGAACCCCTTCTTTAATATTTATTATCATTTTTTCCATAGTCTTCAACTTAAAAGAGGTAAGACCAATTGGTCTAAATGATTTGGGGTAGGGATGTGTTCCTTTTCCTAGGTTTGGAATAAACACTACCTTAGTCTCTCTCCATGCCCTAGGGATATAACCCATGGCATGGCTAGACCTGAATATCTCCAATAGAGGACCTATAATTTCCCCAAGGAGGAAGGAGGTTGGGAATCACTTCGCCTGCTCTTGCGGATTAATATGGTTCAAACGACCCTATCGCCTATCTAATTAAATGGGGCTTGAAGATCACGTTTGATATTTCCCAATCATTCCTAGTCGTCCTCGAAAAGGTGATTTTTATAGTATTTTTATATTATTCAAAATATTTTTGTTTAATTAAAAATATATTCGAAAACAAAATAAATATCTTGCAAGCACAATTTATAAAATTTAACTGATTAAATTAGAAAATTTTAATTGGTCAAAACAATTAGACATACATTTTAGCCTCTCGTATCTGATATTTTCGTTGGTTGTAGTAATTAGTTTCCGTAGTCTTTTCTTCAACAACGGTAATTTTCCTCTTTAAAATTATGATTAGAAATAGATATAAATAGTTGTGGGTATTAATAGATTGAAAGAATAAATATTTTTTAAAGAAGCGGATATGCAGTCAGTATTTTTGTCGCCACTGAACAACAGGATCTCATTATCTTTTGAATTATTTATAACATATCGACTATCTGAACTAGATGAACGATATTGATAGATATTTTTAATTAAATGTGATACATTATATCTATTACATGACTAGTCAACATAAGCTGCTGCACTAGAGTAACAATTTCTATAACAATACTACACATATGTTATTGTTAGTACAAAAAATACATATGCAATTAGATATATTTGGAATGGCTACCGGAAAAAATGCTTTTCGATCAAGCATGTCTAATCCGGAGAAGTTGTAATAAATAATTTTAATCCACAAAGGATTGTTGAATTACTTGTGCTCTGACAGTAAGGCATTTTTTCACAGATTTATATGTAAAGATAACACACCCACATCAAGTATATAAAATGCATATTTATGAATGTATAATTGCATAAACAATGCATCGCAGGAGTTAATGTAAATATAGAAATTGTATAAGTGACAATATATCAATCACAAATCAAATTCCTTTTCTTTATGTTATAGTTAATATTTACCTTAATTACCTGTTATTAAAATATTATACTTACAAATACATATGTGTTATAAAATACTTTAATTTAACTTAGAATAGTTATCTACGATACAAGTGTTAAAAGTGCGATTTTATTTCACGAGTAAAAGCAATTTACGAGTGAAATAAAATAGCATTTTTAACAGGTGTATCGTACAATATTTTTTCTACAAACACATTTTTTATTATAAAATATAAAGAAACTCCACTGACCAAATTTGACAGCTCATGAATACGTTTTGACACAACTGGACGCAGCCGTTAAATTACGTCAAATTAAGTCACAATTCATACAAAAGATGAGTTCGTATTTTAATAAAGAAAATGAAGTAATAGCGAGAATAATAATTCTGAAAGTACTGCAACACAGGAAATAAATATCTCGAATTACACAAACTGTACATTTAATATTAATTATCCAAGAAATATGTAATTTTCAATCATTTCAATATATGTTGTCATTTTTGGCAAACTGTCATGTCAATTTACTTTTAACACTAGTGTTAAAAGTACTACTTTTAACACGCTACGCTATAAAATCGCATTTTTAATTGAAGTTAGCCGTGTCAAAATGTCAACTTTTAACGGTGTTTGTAGAAAAAGAAAATTACATGAAATAATTTATCATTTTTTTTTAGGTAGGTATTTATAATAACATTTATACGGCAATAATATTAAAGAAATTTTAATTTATAGGAAAATTATTCTATAATAATTGGATTACGTTTCGTAGCACCAGCAGAAAATAATATATGTATCAATTCCAAATATATATAAGTATTGTTAGGTAGGTGCACAGCTTCCAAACAGATGATAATAAAAATAATAATAATAATAACAATAATAACCTTTATTATCCAACAGCAAGCCATTTACCGGATAATAATTAAGATAATTATAAACGGTTTCTATCTACAATAGTATATATATATATATATATATATATATATATATATATATATATATATATAATAAAAAAACGAAGAATTAGCAAAACGCAAAAAAAAAGAAAATTCTAAATTAATATGCTTATATAAAAATTAAAATTTATGTTATGAAAACAGCCTTAACATAGAAAAGTAAGTGTAAAAGAGAACAATGCTAACTACAGAATAGGTCCAGATCCAAGGTGTTGCAATTCCGCATCATGTGTACCAGAGGTGTTTTCTTCAAAACATTATTTCTGGTCGTTGGCAATAGAAACGAGGCACACGAGCATGTACGGTAAGCCGGCACAAGAAAATCAACCTGGGACAAAAGACCAAATACATGCATGAAGTTGTTGACCAGTTTCAAAAGAAAAGTGGCACTTGCTTCTTCCCTTCTACCAATTAGAGAGCGAAAACCATGTCTATTGAGCAAAGCGCTATAATATATGATAAGTTGTTAGGATAATTAAAAATTCGTGAAAAGTCACATTTATCCCGGAACGTGTGGATGCATTTCGCTTCTACAATTCGACAAATTTTTCATTATTCTAACAACCAGGTGGCGTCGCGACGTGTTGCGTTCTGCATACTGATACGAACTTAGTTTGTCGAATTGTTTTTTTAAACAAAATATTTCATGTTTTGGGTATAAATGTAATCTCAAATAACTATTGCGTTAATTTTTTGTTGATTTTGAAATATTTTTGTTGTATGGTGTGATCCACGTGGTGTTAAATGTTGATGTACATAGATCAATAGGCATATAAGATACTATGAGTTTTTGTTTTAGGGGATTTAGCTTGCACGAAGCATTGGCAAAGCTTGAGGAAGATAACGCCAATGCGGAGTCATTTACGTTTCTATCACCAAATACTGCTTGTGGAAACATCACCAACGAGGATTCTGGGGATGAGGACCAACTCGACATATAAAATTTGCCACCACATTTGATCCATGGTCAGGTAGAAGTTAACTTTTGAGTAAACGAGAAAGATTGGAGCTTCGCCCACTCTTTGATCGTCTAAATCAAATTTTTTTGGAAAGGCTCCTATGGAGGAGAACTATAGCATTGACGAAGTGATGGTTCCTTATAATGGCCGATCTGGCTGCAAACAATTAATTCATAACAAACCAATTCGCTATGGATTAGGTTGGAACCACACGTCTAGGATACATATATTGGTTTGAACCCTATCAAAGAGCGTCGACTTATGTGAATTTGGACTATAAAGTTCTTAGAGTGGGGCGTTGGGTGTGCTAATTTATGCAGATAGAATTAGAACGATATAGCCAGAGCCCAAGTTTCATTTTTTCTTCGACAACTTTTTCTCTTCGCCTGCTCTAACGGAAGCCCTTCTTGAAAACGGAATCATTAGCACGGGAACAATACGTGAAAATCGCATACCTATGTTAACTTTGAAATCCTGCGCTACTATGAAAAAGGAGAACCGAGGTGTTTTCGACTATACAAAATAAGGTTATAAAAACATTATATTTGTTAAGTGGAATGATAATAATATTGTGGCATTTGGATCTACAGCAGCTGAAATTTCCCTCATACATTCCGTATAAAGGTACTCACAAAAAGACAAGAAGTTTATACAAGTAGACCAGCTAAAACTTGTCAAATTGTATAATAAAAATATGGGAATCGTTGACCGATCCGGCCAAAAAAATACATCTCAGTATAGAGTACAGATGCGTGGAAAAATGTGGTAGTTTTTCTTTATTGCCCATTGTCTTGATATGGCAATGACAAATGCTTGGCATTTTCAGAAAAAACAAGGAGGTAAAATGGACCAACTCGCCTTTAGAAGAATTGTAGCCATTGCCATTTTGACACAAAATAAAAAATCTTTTGCTTTGCGAAAAGGAAAAATTTAACAAAATAATGAACTGAGGTACGACCGTCTTGACCATTTTGTGGTACCACAAGAGAAACAAACTAGATGCGGCTTATGTCATTCAAAAACAACCACCCGGTGCAGTAAATGTAACATTTGTTTACATGTTAAATGCTTTGTAAATTATCATACTCAATAATAGAAGTAGTATGGTATAATAATATGCCTATTGTCCTATATGTAGGATACTTGTACAGCCATTTGTTCGTTTGACGTTTTTCAAAATAAATGACAAGTATTTTCTTTGACCGATTTTTATTACTTTTTCAACCAAAAACCACAAAATTTCCCAAATGCAAAGTTTTAGGTATATATGGGTTAAGTAATTGAGATTTCAAATACAACAAATTGTGTAATACTAAGTATCTCATGTGGTAGAGTATATTCTCATCATATGAATATGAAACAGCTCATTTCTCTTTTAAAATATTACCATTTTGGAAACCTATAAAATCCATAATCTTCGCTGTTTTATTAATTTAAAATAGAAACACTGTCATGCCTAGGTATTTTGTAGTTTTATATTTACTGGTCTAAGGTGATACACAGGTGTGTTTACAAGATTTATTAAAATCAAACAAACACCTTCAAAGTTATATTTTTAGATATTAGATATGTGTACATTTTGATTAGACATAAAGATTTACATGCCATATTTCATTTTGAAAGAAAAATATAATTGATAATATTTATTACGTTAAAAATTCATGTATATTTTGCAAGTTGTGAACAATAAATGTTTTAAATTTGATATCTTATCATATTATTTCTCTCCCTTTCACATTGGATGCTAGGCCTAGTTGCAAAGAACCCCTTTTGAAAACAAAACACTGAGAATATTTTATAAGAGTCTAAACAATAAATGTGTGTGTGACGATTCACGTTTGATAATTGGAGCCCATTTTAGAAATCAATGTACACAGCAATATGAAACATCAAAAAATTTCCGCGTCGCAAAATGTATGATTAACAGTGTAATTAGTTTTGCGTAGTGTTGTTTTATTTGATTTGATATTGAAACTGCATTTTATGTCGTTTAGGATATTTAATAATAGATTTACGCACATTCCTCGTCTAACACCTATGGCCTCTGTTTGAACGATATCTGTTGTTGTCTTAAATTTAGTTTTCCATGACTGCATTATTACCAAAAGAAAGTTTTAGATGTTCCTGTGTATTTTATGCACGAGGACTACTCAGGAATTAGATTATTAGAAAAGAAACAAAATATAGGAAAAAAATTAGGTTATATTAATTCGAAAGCGACACTTAAATACTACTTTTCAGCATAGTTTCCATACAAATTTAGACAATTATAGCGGCGAACAAGCATTGAAATTCCATCGTTATAAAATTCTGCCGCATGACTAACCAGTTAGTCATGGCCTCCCGCAGATTTACGTCGTCGTCAAAGCGCTGTGTTTTGCGAGCCAGGTCTTCATCGTTGGAAACAGGTGGTAGTCGCTGGGTGCAAAATCCGGACTGTACGGCGGATGAGGAAACACTTACCACCTGAAAGCAACCAGGACATCTCGAGTGCGATTTGTCGTGTGTGGGTCAGGCGTTATCGTGCGAAAAACAAAATTTTTGAGCTCAATTTTCCTCTACACTTGTGAATTGCTCTTCTTAATTTTTCCAAAGTTTGACAACACTTTGCAGAGTTTATCCTTGTGCCTCGTTCAAAAAAAATCGATAAGGAGCACACCCCGCTGTTCCAAAAAATAGTCGCCATAATCTTGCTTGCAGACAACGTTCGCAGCATTTTTTGTTGTTTTTTAGGGAGAATTTGTGTGGCCCCTCTCCATAGATTGCAATTTGGTCTCGCAGTTCACATGTTTCATCCAAGTCTCGTTACCAGTTACGATTCCATCAAGTAATAAGTCACCATATTTTTCATAAGATTCAAGATATGTCAAATGTTGCAGCCATATGCTGATTTTTTGTTGTTTTCTGTCAAGATTCTTGCACAAAATTTATGATAGTCTAGCTTATGTGCAACGATTTCATGCAACAAACTTCGTGAAATTTTAGAAAACTAAGCGAGAGCTCCGTTATTGTGAATCGGCGGTTTTCGTGAATCTTCTCATTTACTTTTGCGATCAGTTCCTCAGTCACAAAGCTTGGTCGTCTACTTCGCTCTTCATCATGAACATTGCCTCGGCCGTTTTTAAACCTAAACCATTATTGGCACACCTTATTACTGATTGCAAATTGCAACTCGCGGGATTTTCAATTGCTGCAAACATTTCAAGGTTTCATTGTGAAATAACGGGAAACGACACGCACTTCGCGCTACCACTACTGGATACCGACTGAACGGAAGAATACTCAGACACCAAGATGGCCACGCTAGCCCCGCCCCTTGCTGCTATAGACGAAAAGGTAATATAATTCCTAGATACCCCTCGCATTTGCATTACTGTCGTAACCATGAGTGGGAAATAGTGTTCAAGGCCTTTTTTAATCTATTATAATTGCTATTATTTATACTACGCATTTCAAAAAGAATTGCATCTAGTTGTCCATGAATTTCTGCATTTTTGAAATGCGGATATAGATTAATTGGTATGAAGGTTATCTACCTGTCACTGTTAAAACTTATCATCGAGAAGTATGGTGATAAGTAGAGTGGACCAATTCGGAGCGAAAGCAGAGGCGTGACTAACGAATTGGTTCCCGCATGCGAAACATTATTAATATCTAAAGATACTATCACGAACGGTGCTGTTATTATGTTATTAAGTAATATAATAAGTTATTATATTACTTAATACTACATATTTGTATTATATTTTGTTTATTTTAGTTCCAATTTACAGTCGTATATTGTGTATTGTGCATTCTATAGAACAGGAAAGTGTTTTGTATTTATATGAATATAAATATCACATATATTTCTCTCAACACTGTTTTATAGAAATTATGTGTCAACAAATTTTTGCTGTTCCCTAGTTTTGATTTATTATAATTCCTACCTTTATCCGTCGTCTAAAGTCGTATATTAAACTTTAGACGACGGATAAAGGTAGGAATTATAGTAAATCAAAACTAGGGAACAGCAAAAATTTGTTGACACATAATTTCTATAAAGCAGTGTTGAGAGAAATATAGGTGATATTCATATTCATATAAATATAAAACACTTTCCTGTTCTATAGAATGCACAATACACAATACGCAACTGTAAATTGGAACTAAAATAAACAAAATATAATACAAATATGTAGTATTAAGTAATATAATAACTTATTATATTACTTAATAACATTAAGAAATACTGAAAAAACAAGTCAATCAACGGGAGGAAACGTACAGACGACGTTTCGTTCTAGTTGGAACTTTTCAATGTACGGTATTCCCTCGATGACGGACATTGCTTTTTCACTTCTATACTTTCTGTATATATAGTTAACATTTGGAGTTTACTGTAAGTGAGAATTAATGAATATTAAATCACATTCTTACATGTAAATGTCGACTTATTTAATGCGTTCGTAACTACAATCCGACAAACTAAGTTTGTACCAGTATGCAGAACACACCCTTTCGCGACAACGAACTTCCTGGTAGTTAGGTTAATTAAGAATTAAGAATTAAGAAGAATTAATAAATAAGTCGACATTTACATGTAAGAATGTGATTTAATATTCATTAATTCTCACTTACAGTAAACTCCAAATGTTAACTATATATACAGAAAGTATAGAAGTGAAAAAGCAATGTCCGTCATCGAGGGAATACCGTACATTGAAAAGTTCCAACTAGAACGAAACGTCGTCTGTACGTTTCCTCCCGTTGATTGACTTGTTTTTTCAGTATTTCTTAATTCTTAATTAACCTAACTACCAGGAAGTTCGTTGTCGCGAAAGGGTGTGTTCTGCATACTGGTACAAACTTAGTTTGTCGGATTGTAGTTACGAACGCATTAAATAAGTCGACATTTACATGTAAGAATGTGTTTTAATATTCATTAATTCTCACTTACAGTAAACTCCAAATGTTAACTATATATATAGAAAGTATAGAAGTGAAAAAGCAATGTCCGTCATCGAGGGAATACCGTACATTGAAAAGTTCCAACTAGAACGAAACGTCGTCTGTACGTTTCCTCCCGTTGATTGACTTGTTTTTTCAGTATTTCTTAATTCTTAATTAACCTAACTACCAGGAAGTTCGTTGTCGCGAAAGGGTGTGTTCTGCATACTGGTACAAACTTAGTTTGTCGGATTGTAGTTACGAACGCATTAAATAAGTCGACATTTACATGTAAGAATGTGATTTAATATTCATTAATTCTCACTTACAGTAAACTCCAAACTTAATAACATAATAACAGCACCCTTCGTGATAGTATATCTCTAGATATTAATAATGCTTCGCATGCGGGAACCATTCGTTAGTCACGCCTCTGCTTTCGCTCCCAATTGGCCCACTCTAGTGATAAGTTAATTAAAGTACAATCAGATTATTAATTTATTTATTAAGAAAACCTTAAAGATGGGATATTAATCAAATAACCAAGGTAAGTAACTAATTTTTAGAAATTTTAATTATTATAATAATTATAACAGGTGTTCAAAATGGTCACCATTCTGTCAATGCATAATGCAATACGACTCTTCATGTTGTCAAAAATATTCTGTAAAATATTTGGTGTTATTTTATTACATTTAATTGCAATTGTATTCATCAAGTCATTTAAGTTATTCATTCTTGTCTTATATACTTCATGTTTTAGCAATCCGAAAATATAAAATTCTAACGAAATAAGATCTGGTGACCGCGATGGCCAAACACCTCTGCTTGTAACTCGATGAGGGAAGTAAACTTCTAAAAGCGCTAAATATTCTGTAATATATTTGGTGTTATTTCATTACATTTAATTGTAATTGTATTCATCAAGTCATTTAAGTTATTAATTCTTGTCTTATATACTTAATTTTTTAGAAATCCGAAAATAGAAAATTCTAACGAAGTAAGATTTGGTGACTGCGGTGGCCAAACACCTCTGCTTGTAACTCGATGAGGGAAGTAAATTTCTAAAGGCGCTAAATTTTTAGGAGTTGTATGTGCAGCAGCCCCATCTTGCTGCAAGTAACCCCCATTGAATTCGTCTCGTTGCACTTGAGTTAAAAATGGTGCTAATAATTGTTCTCGGTATCGTTGGCTACTAATGTTATTGTGAAAAAATATTTGTTCTATTGTTCTATGACGTGATACAGCTAACTACACGCCAACTTTAACAGAATGTAAAGGAACTTCGAGGTGATTGTTTATAGACCATGTTCTACAAGTTTGCTTAAATGGAACTATGCTTCATCAGTAAAAAAACTTAGATCAAGAATTTGGTAATTATTTAAATTTTCTTGAAAGAAGTTGCAATAATTAAGACTACTAGGGTGATCTCTAGGTAAGGTCTATTCAACGGTCAATACTTTGTAAGGATACATATTGTGATGACTCATCCAACGATGCGTCGCGCGTCATACCTCTGGCGCTTTCTCGATGGATGTTGAACGCTCGAGAAGAGAATTTCACATTGATATATAAACCGTCAAGGAAGGGATTGGTTCAGTCAATACCGAATTATCGTCGAGTAGACTTCAATAAATATATAAATAAATAAATGTGCTTATTGTTAGGAATTAATTTTATATTGTTATTCGTTTTTTAATATTAATATAGTGTGTGTCTAAAGTTACCGTTAGTGTTATTTAAGAACCTGAAAAACAAACTTTACAATATGTAAACGTCGCTTCTGCATTATATGAACTGTACTAGAAGATACGTTCCTTTGAACTGATAAAGGACGAACTGATGAATGTGGATTTTCTCCAACAAGGTTTCCTACGTGTTAAGCAACATTCGTCTGCACGACTCGACGAATGTCACCTGTAAAGCGATATTGTCCACAACTCTATTAGGAAACTGCAAGTGAAACTGTGGCTTACATTCCGCGTAGGAATATTGCCATACTCCTTTAAGAAATTGTGCACTTCAGAAATATGCTTCAACAATAAAAATACTTTCTTCCAATGTGTCATTATTTAGTAGTATTGTTTATTAAGTAGAACAAATATTTTCAAGAAAAAGTTATATTGCTAGTCACCAAATGTCAAAATGACATTAGATAAATAGTTAGTTATAAATAAAAGGCAAGTGGCTTATAATTATTTGTAAGTACAGTGGATCTCCACTATTCGCGCCCCCGGTTTGCGAATTCGCTTATTCGCATTTCTCCTTATCCGCGCTCTGTATTCACGGTTCAGTATAGGTAGTTCCGGTAAAATTTCTTTTGTTAATTTATTTATTTAACAGTTCACAAACGATATTTGCCGTTTATACGCAATATGTATGTGTTGTGTGTATATCTATTTGTGTCGATTATATACACTGCGATCATAAATGATTGAGGATAGTTGTGTTTTAAATTTGAACAGTGGCTGCCATGCAAATATTACTATCAATTGTCAGTGTTGTACGTGAGTTGTGTGTTATTTGAGTCCGTTTATTATATTTATTTGTATTTACTTCGTTATCTATTAAAAATTCTTCATTTTAGAGCATTTTCTTAGAATTTTTTATTGTTTGGGTTTGTTTACGAATTTACATCAAATGTGTTTATACATTTAAATCATACTTATTTATAGAGCATCAAGGTTTTCTACTTGTTCAACAATATTTTCCTGTGTATGTGGTCTACCAGAACTTTTGACACTTAATACAGATCCTGAAACTTCTCCACGACTAGATGAATGTGATGATGTAAAGCGGTATTATCCACAATTTTATTAGGAAACTGCAAGTGAAACTGTCGCTTGCATTCCGCGTAGGAATATTGCCATTCTCCGTTAAGAAATTGTGCACTTCGGAAATATGCTTCAACAATAAAAATATTCTGTTACAATGCGTACAGTATTTAATTTAGTAGCATTGTTTATTAAGTAACAAAAATATTTCTAAGAAAAATTATATTGCTAGTCACAAAATGACAAATTTCAAAATGACATTTGATAAACAGTAAGTTATAAATAAAAGGCAAGTGGCTTGTAATAATTTACAAATATTAGTTACTCAGTGCCTACTGAGTGAAGTTCTTTTTGAAATACATTGTATTATTTCACGGAAATTCTTACTAATTTCTATGCCAGAAATAATTTTCTGTTAGGTTTGGAAAATTTTATTCAGTACCGTCCTTATACTAAGTTTCTGGGATCGTCTCTTTATTTACTTTAATTTATTTAAACATTTATACAGTTGGTCCTAGAAAGAGGTAAAGCAATGGTAGGAGAGAAATGGGAGGATATACGAGGAACATGAAAGTTGACAGAGGAAAGTAAATGAGGACAATGAATGGTATCACGAACAATCTTCCACACAAATTTTGCTCCCAGAGTATCTCGGCGATGGCTTAACTATTGTAAACAATGTCTTCTAAGTAGAAAATTGTAGTCCGTATTTCGCTCGGGATAGATGCCATGCAGTGGCGGCTCTTGATGACGTTCGATGTGAGCGCTGCACGGATGAAACTGCTTCGTTTAAGCTTTCATATATACAGAGAAGCAAGTAACCGTACCGAAATCTTCCGAAATAGTTCGAAGTTGTCTCATCCGTGCAGCAGCGCACATCGTACGTCATCAAGAGCCGCCACTGATGCCATGAATATTAAATGATAAATTCTTTAAAAAACGTCGTTGTATCTTTTCAATGGACAACTGACGATAAATATAATGAGGCGACCAAACAGGAGAAGCATACTCTAACTTACTGAAGACAAAACTATAATACATAGTTCTGAACAAAGACATAGAAGAGAAGAGTTGCAGGTACGCAGAACAAAACCTAATGACTTTGAAGCAGCGACACGCATATTATTGATATGTGGCACAAAATTTAAGCGAGAGCAAACAAAACACCAAGGTTCTTTATGTTATCAACCTTATTAAGAACTGAATCATTTACAAAATGACTGGTGTCAGTAAAATTAGCTTTTTTGTGTAAGAGACGCAGCAGCATTTGTTGATGTTCAATCTTAATTTACAGTTAACATTAACACATTCGCTGCGGATGACGGCAATTGGAGTCATTCGCATATGTAACGTGGTGCGCATGATACCATTTGGCGGCAAGGCCTACTTTGTTTTTAGTTCGTCAATATTCTTTCCGCAGTGTATATGAGTGCACGTACTGCTGTCAGCACCTTTGTATATGTTTAAAAAAGTTATATATTTTGTGGTTCGCGATTTGTGTTTTTTTAAATATATGTATATATATATATATATATATATATATATATACAAGCTGTCCCGCATCGTTATGTTCAAATTTTAGGAGTTAAAAGTAGACTTCATTTCAAGTAACAAAAACGCAAAACTTGTATATCCAGTTTTATTTGTTTCAAAGTTATAGATCTATGAATGTGATTGTCAGATCATGAAAAAATGTAATCCTAAAGTTAATACAAACTGATTTTATTTAAAAAAAAGTTATACGATTCAATAACAGGCCTGTGATTGTTAACGTCGCATAATAAAATGTTATCCTAAAATAAATAAACAGGTGTCGTAGTGCATACAGTAATTTCTTGGAGATCTACAAAAAAAGTACTGGAAATTGATTTATGATAAAAAAGGTTCTTACTTATTTCGTAAGTGCTGAACCATGAACATCATACAATAAACAAATGTTCAGATGACTGCTAACGTTGCATTTTTTAATAAAGGATTACATTACGTTTCAGTTCATACAACAGCTTATTAGTGAGTGGACAAGTTTTCTTTATTCAAAATGCCTTACCGATTTTCTTCCCAAGAGTATGCGGACATGCATTTTGTGTATGGCTACTGTAACGGCAGTGCACGCCAAGCAGTTATTGAATACCGACATCGGCTTCCCGATAGGCGCATTCCTCATTACAGAACGCCTCTGGAAGTACACAGACAATTTCGGGAATGCGGACTGCGTGATTATCTTTTTGACATAGGGGTAAATTTGCCAGCAGACTTAGAGGAAGAAGCAGTAGCTATTGTTACAAGGGATCCAACTCTCAGTGTACGTCGAATCGCTAGACAACTAGGAGTGCCACAAACGACATTTGGCGAATTTGAAAACATGAGGGCTTATATCCATATCACTATCGCAGGGGACACGGTTTGCTTGAGGCAGACCACTATGCTCGTCTAGTTTATTTTACCTGGATATTAAGACAGTCACGGCTTAATTTTAATTTCTGCAGAACAGTCCTCTGGACAGAAGAATCTACGTTCACGGGAAGTGGTGTTACAATTCTGAGAAACCTGCACAGGTGGTCATCAGAAAATCCCAAAGCTATACGCCCATTTATATTTTAACATGAATTTTCTATTAACGTTTGGGCGGCCCTAATCGATGACTTGTTGATTGGTCCTGTCGTTCTTCCTGGGAGGTTAAATGTGGATAATTACCTTCAATTTCTTATTGATGTGGTTTCACATGGATGGGGCACCACCACATTTCGGAATTGCGGTCTGAAATTGGGTTAACGTCATTTATCCAAAATGGATTTGTCGAGGTGGTCCTGTTGCATGGCCACCCAGATCACCCGATCTTAATCCCCTTGACTTTTATTTATGGGGGTACATGAAAAATTTGGTCTACGCGCAAGTTTCGAACACAAGAGAAGAGTTGTTGGATCGTATTCACCTGGCTGCCGAGCAAATCCGACAAAACAAGTATGAAATTCGGATAAGTACTTTTTCTCTTGGCTTATGGACACAAGCCTGCATTCAACAAGGAGGTGGACATTTCGAAAATATTATTAATTGAACTTTTTTTAATAAAATCAGTTTTTATAAACTTTAGGATTACATTTTTTTTTCATGATCTGACAATCACATTCATAGATATGTAACTTTGAAACAAATAAATATTGGATATACAAGTTTTTGCGTTTTTGTTACTTGAAATTAAGTCTATTTTACACTCCTAGACTTTGAACATAATGATACGGGACACTTGTATACGTTTAAAAATGAATGATCAAGACGTTGAATTTCCTGGTTCCTCGGGAACTAAAAAACGTCAAATTACTGTAAGAAACCCGCAAAAACTCACGGAAGAGGATATATTGTATTATTTATATAAATCCGACAGTGATGAAGAATATGAACTTGACTATGATGATTCTGATAGTGAAGACGATGAGGGTAATTGACATATTTCTATTATTTATTTTTCAAAACTTACATTGTAGAGTTTAATTTTTCTTGCAGGGGACGTTATTCAAATGGAGCAAGTCATTGACGATATTGTAGTATCTGAAACTGACGCGAACAGTAAATCGTGGCTAGTTGTGGCGACAGGTATGGAGAGTTTTCATTTCAATAATAGAAACGAAATGCTAGTCAACTTTCAACAAAATTCAGAGCCTTTTGAATATTTTTGACTCCTTGTTGATGATAACATATTAGACTCAATAAAAGAAGAAATCAATGTGTACGCGACTGAACTTTCCTTGAAGCACCAGAGTGGGTCTGTCAGATCGAGAATTTCTTCATGGAAAGATGTGACGCAGGAAGAATTATTGACATTTCTAGGTTTGGTGTATCATATGGGTACGATTAGACTCAATAAAATTCAAGATTATTGGAAGACTAGTCGGTTATTCAATTTGAAGTGTGTCTCCGATCATATGAGTCGTGATCGATTTTTAATTATTTTGAGGTGCTTTTGCCCAAAATCCTAAGCCAGATGAACCTAAACCAGCTGATCATCTCTACAAAATACAACCATTCATAAATTATTTTAATGAAAAAATGCGTCTAAAATACTACCCACACAAAAATCTTTCTCTCGACGAATCCATACTGTGGAAGGGTTTACTTGTTTTTAAACAATATATTAAAAACAAAAGGCATAAGTACGGTTTGAAATTGTACATACTAACAGAACCAAATGGAATAATACTACATTTTCTTGTTTACACCGGTCATCTGGATGAATTTGAAAGTAGAGGTCACTTCCAAAAAGTTGTTATGCATCTGATGCAAACTTATTTAAATCAAGGCCACTCATTGTTTATGGACAATTACTATAATAGCTGTGGTTTGGTAGAAATATTATTCAAAAATAAAACTTACTGTACTGGAACGTTGCGAGCTGACAGAAAAGATTTTCCTAAGGATGTAACACGTGCCAAATTGAAAGCTGCTAAATCAACACCTAAATACTGTAATGGGATAATGGTAGGAAAGTGGAAAGACAAACGGGATGTTTTGTATATTTCCACTGAATTTGTAAATAACATTGTTGAAACTGTGAACACAAGAAACGTTACAAAAGAAAAACCATTGCCAATTGTTGAATACAACAAATATATGGGTGGCGTAGATAAACAGGGCCAAATGATGTCTTATTATCCTGCTTTACGAAAAACATTATTTTGGTACCAAAAATTGGGAATACATATTTTTCTTCTTCTGCACAATTCGTATTCTTTGTATTGCAAGTTCTCTCGTAAACACATTACTTTTTATCATTTTCGGCTGGCCCTTATAGAAAAGTTTTTACCAGATAAATTAACTCCTATATAAAAATGTCCATATGCGGGTGACATTTTTGTCACTTTGACAGCGATAAAAACCTACATAGCTTTTTATCACCGATAAAAATGCTTCTTCCTCCGATAAAAATGCTTCTTCCTGTTACATATCTAGTAGCCCTGCATCACTTAATTTATTTTGGCAGCTGACAGGTAATAACTATTAAGTATCGTTGAACGTAAAATACGAGTCGGTTTGGGGAAATTTCAACAAATATCAAAAGATCAATACTGCAAAACACAAGAAATACAAAATCGTCAATATGGAGACAATTTAAAAAGTTTTATTCATGTCGTTAATTTATCTTGCCAAAAAACACTCGAGCTTTTCTTTCAATCGGATAAATTTCTTTTTAACTCAATATTTTTCCAATCAGTAATTTCGCTCGAAAAACTTACATTAGAAAAAATCGCTCGACTATCGTCTCGCGATTTTTTCATGTAAGTTTTTCTCGTCAAATTACTGATTGGCAAAATAATTTCGTTACAAAGAGAAATTTATCCGATAAAAAAAAAGCTCTTGTGTTTTTACTTATGATAAATTAACTCCTATATAAAAATGTCCATATGCGGGTGACATTTTTGTCACTTTGACAGCGATAAAAACCTACATAGCTTTTTATCACCGATAAAAATGCTTCTTCCTCCGATAAAAATGCTTCTTCCTGTTACATATCTAGTAGCCCTGCATCACTTAATTTATTTTGGCAGCTGACAGGTAATAACTATTAAGTATCGTTGAACGTAAAATACGAGTCGGTTTGGGGAAATTTCAACAAATATCAAAAGATCAATACTGCAAAACACAAGAAATACAAAATCGTCAATATGGAGACAATTTAAAAAGTTTTATTCATGTCGTTAATTTATCTTGCCAAAAAACACTCGAGCTTTTCTTTCAATCGGATAAATTTCTTTTTAACTCAATATTTTTCCAATCAGTAATTTCGCTCGAAAAACTTACATTAGAAAAAATCGCTCGACTATCGTCTCGCGATTTTTTCATGTAAGTTTTTCTCGTCAAATTACTGATTGGCAAAATAATTTCGTTACAAAGAGAAATTTATCCGATAAAAAAAAAGCTCTTGTGTTTTTACTTATGATAAACACATTCCTGCTAAAATCGAAGTAAAGCAGGATGGTAGTCGAAGAAAGAGAAGAAGATGCCGAGAGTGTCAGAAAAATAAAATGCAGAAAGATACTCTGTGGGAATGTAAATCTTGTCCCGAAAAACCTGGATTGTGTGCTGACCCTTGTTTGACTTTGTATCATGAAAAAATGTAGTGTAGTTTTTTTAATAAAATGTTCAAATGTAATTTATTGTAGTATTATTTATTATAGCATAAAACTTTTCTAACTAACAACGCCAATTGGCGTCATTCGCATACTTGAAAAAACAATCAAAATGTGCGCATGACTCCATTTGGCGCATGGTCAATACAATTAAAATTTACTATTGCGTTGTACTTTTATATTGAAATAAAACCTCTAGGAAATATAAAACAGAATTCGACAGCTTATTATTAAAAAAATATATACCGCGCTCGAGAAGAGTTAGTCCGAGCTAACACGCAGCGAATGGGTTAACATTTAAATTTCTTACAATAAATTAAATGTTGTTTCGTTATTATAAATGCAATAAAATCCAAATCTAATTTTTTAGATGAACTGAAATATTTGCTAATAATATAATGTTTATTATATTCTTCTTCTCCTTATGATATAACGAATGATTACCAAATCGTTCGCTGTTACGAAAAAACTACATTTCAATAATATTTTGCGACGCTTGTATAATAAACGTTCACACATATCGCTCCGGAGAATATAGTTTAACGAGGAAAATAAATTTTGATGGGTTAATGGAATATTGGAATTAATTGTATATTTATGAATGTATGTGTTCATTAATGCATTTCTTCACGGATAAGCTAACACATAAAAGCTTTTTTCCTTTTCATATGTAAATTCGATGATGATCTAAGAAAGGCATGTAGGTATGCGTTATAGCTAGAAGCCGTTGTATATTAAATATATTATTTATCAACTGACACTGCTAGGCACTACGTCAATTAATAAATATTACTACAATATTAATTTTAATCGTAATTGTCAGTTAGTTCACACCTATGTTTAGACGGATGTTGTTCAACAATGCGAAGAATATTGAGGGCGAATTTTTTTCAGTTCGTTGCCGTTTAGTGTTGTTTGGAAATTAAGTGCTTTGAAAAGTAGTTCTTAGTAGTTATTGCCTAAGTTCGTGATGAATATAATATAGTAAAATGTAGTAATAAAATTGTCATAAACAAATAGTTATTTATGTTACAAGGGATGTAAGTGTAATTTTGCGGTCGAGGATATAAGTTTGTAGACCGAGGCGCAAGCCAAGATCCACAATATATCCGAGACCACAAAAGCACTTACATCCCGAGGTTCATACAATATTTTTCCTTCTACGGGATCGAGAAGCAATAAATAAGTATAATTTGCAAAAATGTTTGACGTTTGCTTAAGTACGTTAATAATTATCAAACTAGTAGGTGTGTACCGTTGGTTCCAAAAAAAAGAAGAAAAAAGAAAATTTTTGCAGTTTTCAATGTACTATAACCTATAAACCAAAAGACAATTATTTGCAAGATGTAAACAATAGATTTATCAACGTGATGTGACGCACATTGATGACGTAACTGATCTCTTATCGTAAAAATACTATAATCATATCTTTCCATTTATCATCTGATGTCTCTTTATTTTAAGGACACCTGTATATGATAAACCATAATTTTTTTAATTGTAGGTTTTAGTCTATATTTTGCTTATGTGGTTTAGACAATTGCTATATTCAACATGATTGCATTATAGTAATAATTAGTTATAAAATGGTATAATGTATACACTAATAATACAATAATAATTTGAATATTTGCGAAAAAAGCCGACGAGTATTGCCGTAAAAACTATAGAGGTGACTTGTTAAACAGCGTCTTGCCGGATTGTGACATCAGAGCTGGGCAATTATTATGCTGCAAGAAAACCTTTCCTCATCAATGCTCATAAAGAGCAACGAGTTGGTTTTGCACTTCAGTTTCTCCAAGAAGAACTTCTTTGGAATAATGTGGTGTTTTCAGGCGAGAAGACATTTAAATCAAATTATGATGGCAGGGTGAGGGCGTATAGGTCAATAAATACCCGTTTTGTCGAAAGATACACGCAGCAAAATAATTCATCTGGCCGCTTTTCTGTTAATGTCTGGGCATGGATCAGTGCGAGAGGTCCGGGAGCGTAACGTTTTGTGGAGGACAGACTGAATGCTAATACCACTAATACTTACACCAGAATTCTTGAAGAAGTTTTGCTTCCATCGGTAGGTGAAGTCTTTCGCCGCAATTACCTTTCCAGCTAGATAATTACTCGATATACACATCAGCTCTTGCACAAAACTGACTTAGGGCCAACAATATTATTGTATTGTCATGGCCATCCAAAAGCCCTGACGTTAACCCCATTGAAAATGTATTGGGCTTGATGGTTAAAAAATGCTTCGAGAAAATGTTTTCCCTCAAAACCGTCAAGATTTGTTAAATGCCATAATAGATGGGTGGCATAATTTAACAGTGGAATATTGTCAAAGCCTAATCAATTCAGTGCCTAGTAGTCTGCATAGTAGTGCTAGTAGTCTGCATAGTCTGCATTGTATTGTCTTGGCCATCCAAAAGCCCTGACGTTAACCCCATTGAAAATGTATTGGGCTTGATGGTTAAAAAATGCTTCGAGAAAATTTTTTCCCTCAAAATCGTCAAGATTTGTTAAATGCCATAATAGATGGGTGGCATAATTTAACAGTGGAATATTGTCAAAGCCTAATCAATTCAGTGCGTAGTAGTCTGCATTTGGTTATTGAAAAAAATGGAGCTGTGAACAAATATTGATAATCGTTAATTTGTTAAGTTGTTTTTAAATCATTGACCTTATTCAAATACGTTAGTAGGTACTCTTGGTGATCTTTCTCTTGATTTTATATCGTACAACGCGACGAGGTTTAACATTATATTTACCATTTGATTTCAAAAACTACCGACTCACATAATTTGATACCTGCATCAAAGTTGCAAAGGTAATATTATTGTCAGTTCTAACATAACCTTTTATAAATAAGCCACTTTCAAACTATGGAAAAATATAAAAATCTGACATTTTTATCCAATTGCATTTTCCATTTTTTTTTGCAACAAATTGCTATGTAAGGAGTGAGCCACAAAAAAAGGTTGCAGAATAGGCCATGGATTAAATCAGTAATGTCTTAGATTGATTAAGTGATCTAACCTACATTTCGTACTATTAGTAATTGGTTAAATCGTAATTTGTCAATTTGACTTATGATTATTTACAAATGACATTTCATCAATTCTCTAAGCTCACACGTGACCCATATGTCTATCTCAGTCGTTCATGGCCTACATAGGATACAAATTTTGTGGCTCGCTTGATACCATCGGCGCCTAAAAAACGTGTACAACATTGACAAATGAACTGACTTAAATTTTCAAAAATTACATACTGTATAATGGCTTGTATGTCAAATTATGTATAAAGGTTATGTAGATTGACGCTAATATAATAAATATAATATATTTTGAAAGAAATTCATTGAATTCATTGTTTTACGTTTTTATTTTTTAGTAATAAGAAAATTATGTGCATTTTATCTTATAATACAGTAAAATTGTGTAAAACTACAGTGTTAATATTTGGTCACTGAACCATTGCAATCGATCACACTTTGTAAAAGTCTTGGCATTGACAGCACCAAGTCCAGAGTAAATTCTGGTGTGATATTCTGCTATGCTTCCAATGCGTTGTTGTAGATCAAACTGATTTCTCAGTCTAAAATCGGCTGTGTGCATAACTTTAGTTAATTTATAATGTATAGAATCCACGGTTGGCTCTTGGTGAAACATAATGAATAATTTACTAAAGAAAACACTCGGTATGTTTGTTTCACAAAATATATTTATTTAATCTCTAACATATGTTTCGCCTTTTCAGGCATTATCAAAGAGTTATTTTTAAAAACTAAAATAGAAAGTACACTTCCACCACTATTTATGAGTTTTTAAGGGACTTTATTATGGCATATCAATGGTCGGAGTGTTGAAATCTTAATAGACATGTAACAAACACGCAGCTGGATTTTTTCAACACTCCGACCATTGATGCCATAATAAAGTCCCTTAAAAGCTCATAAATAGTGGTGGAAGTGTACTTTCTATTTTAGTTTTTAAAAATAACTCTTTGATAATGCCTGAAAAGGCGAAACATATGTTAGAGATTAAATAAATATATTTTGTGAAACAAACATACCGAGTGTTTTCTTTAGTAAATTATTTAGTTAATTTTACCTAAACATTTTCGATAGGGTTTAAGTCTGCACTTTTTGAGGGCCAAAGTTAAACGTTCACATGATGTAAATTTAAATAGTCTTCGACTATTCGTACTCGAAGAACTGCACAGCTATGACGAAATTATAAAGCTGCATTATTGCTAAAAAAATATTCAAATTTTATATTATCTTGCATACTGGTATGTAAAATTCTCGCAAAAGATCATACCTTACTGATGGTAGCATAGATTCCTCTAAAATTCTCCTTCACTTCACAACATAATCGCATCTAGCATTAATCCATGCCTAGACATTCACAGAAAAACTACCACTTTGATTGAAAGCAGTTACATATTTTGTGAAAGGAAATCATGAAAGGATTGGAATGTTTTCTCGTTAGAGAAAACAATATTATCCCATGCTGATTAACATATTGCTGCCCAAATGCCAATCTTCTATGCTTATTATCTTTCGTCAAAAATTTATTCACGCTACGAAGTATTTTAATTCTGCTTCAGCAATTCGTATCTGTATAGTTCTGGTGCTTCCGGGAGAAGTTGTTTCTTCCTTTGCTCTAATAGAGCTACTGAAAGGGTTCTCTCTAATAAAATTTGCCAGTTCTTCAGCTTGCTTCAGCGGCGATATTCTTCGGCGTCCTCAACCTTCTTATCCGACATAGATTCCATTTTGTAAACGTTTTTAGCTCGCAATACTGTACTTCTATTGATGTTTAGTTCGTCCGCAATTTTTCTAATTAATCATCAGAACAGACCGGATTCAAATTTGAAATTTTAAATTACATAATTAACTGTCTTGTTAATGTCATTGATTTACACCAAACAAAATAGTAACAGTGTACTCGTTCTTTTTAAGTGCCGATGGTACTTAAGTATTTCTGTGAGTTTTGCTTTAATATTATTTAATATAAAATAAGAGATGGTGTGGCCAATTACTCGAGCATATTTTTATTGAGACACTGTATAACTTTGGGCGATCTTTTTGGGTTCTAAGTAACTAGGCCTAGCGTCCAAAGTAAATGTAAAGAAATGATACAACAAGAGATAAATGGTTTGTAATTCTTTTATTTTCTGTTGGTTTGTTCACATCTCATTTTGTTTTCAACTTAAGATACCTCATTCTTAACACTTAAAACTTAATTTATCCATGAAATTTTTGTACAGATATTATTCTATGAACAGCACACGTATAGTTTTGGAGCTTTGGTTTTGGATTCCCTAGAATCTCTCAGACAATTACGTCTAAGTATTTCACTCACAAAAGGGAGTATTTACCCTCCTAATATTAAGCTTAGTACTCAAAGTGTATTTCTATTCTGAAATGTGGATCTCTGGCTTCTACTGACATTTATTTTCAACTGTCAAATAGACAATGCCTACGACTATTTAATTATTTAAACCAGTAATTCCCATGCATTTTTAACTGATTTAATTGACTATCGTGTGTACAGTCTTATTTACTATTTACGTATATATCAAAACTCAGGTACAACTCCTCTTGGTACATTCTGAATGTTTAATTATTATATTTAATTAAACATTCAGAATGTAGAATGTTTAATTATTCGTTTGTAACGATAATAACTACATTGTAGTATTACTAACTAGGGGTGTGGCTAGGGGTAATAATAATAATTATTCTAAGATAAATACAATAATTAGATGGTGCTGATGAAGTTCCTTCAAAGGTCCAGGACGTGCGTGGTATTGGTTAATTAAAATAAATATACAAAAACTAATAAATAAAATAAAACACAGCGGCGTCCTTAAAGTTTATATTTATATTTACATAATAAGAAATTAAAACTCGTATATTTAAAAGCAATTAAAACAAAGTAATATGTACACGAGGAGCGGCAATTAAGTAACTAAAATTAACACATAAAAATACTCTGAAACGAACGTTAAATGGAGTAGTAAATTAAGGGTTAATTAATTACGATGAATATAAAATAATCTCTGTATAGAACAATACAGTTACCTTGAGTTGGCGGCCACGTGGTCTGAAGATATACTTGGACAAGTATATGTAGAGCGGTGTTGGCCGGTGGGATAAGAAATTAATTAGTTTAAATTAATATGAATTCGCTTAAAAGAATAATATATATAGAACAATACAGAATTACCTTAGAAGCGGAAGAGATGCAGGGGGCACGTGGCCATGCCACCGGTACTTGACCAGTACGGCGCGTGGTGTTGCACTTTCGAACGTTCGATCGAGAAGACGGACCATTAGTTTTTCGTCGATAGGAAAGGGTCTAGAAAACGGTCTAGTTTATGATCTATCGAAGAGGAGGTCGATAACTTGAATTACAATAATTAGAAGCGCGATCTGAAGGCGTGGTCTATCGATGTTATACATGTTATTAGAATAACCCTTGTGACATAAGCTTTCTAACGATATCAAACACGACATATAAAACAAGATGTAAATAATATTAATTCAGAATTTAAAATGGAATGTTCTAGAAAGAAATTCGACATTATGGTTATCGGTTGACGGTCCAGGTAGAAGGAAGGTTCTCGGTCAATTCAGAATATAACAATAGAAAAACTTTCTCTTCTTTGGACACGAAAATATACAGTTTGTACCAATGAAAAAAATGTCTTAAGTTTAAATATTTTTTAATCGACATTTAAAGACGAATATGTGTATTTAAATAAATGAATTAAAACTTCTATACGCTAAGCGTAACAGTAGTTAAATAACTAAATATTTGTGCAATAAATGAGTTATGAAACAAAAATGAATTTTTATTTATAAGTGAATGTAATGTTAACAAGCTTAATCAATCAAGAATGGTCAGTCAATTTTAGTGAATGTTGAAAATAAATCAATGAATGTCCTAATTCTGCGGCGTCCGGCCCTTTTATCTCTTGCGTTTTGTGATTTCCAGAATCGTTTTCTCACTCCAAGTAATTTATTTCTATTTTGTCTGATTTTCATTCTTATTTAACTTTTTACCCCTGTATATTTCTATCAATTATAGGTAGGTGTGTTTTTTCGATTTGCATGCGCAATCACCTTGTTTGTATATTTTTTCCTTTTATCATAATTTTAGTATTTGGAACTTTTATCATGTAGTTGCAAATTTTTCTCTCATTATCTTCTTAGAATTTCGTTATTTCACTTTGTACCTTGCATTTTCTTCTAAGGAAATCTGCCCACGTCTTTCCTTAATTCTCGCTTTATATTTCTTCTCTTTTCTCCTCCTTGGTTTCTCGTATTGGGTCTTCTCGTCTCTCTCTTTCAATAGTGTATGTCTCTCAAATATATATTTTGCAATTGGGCATGCGTCGTCTAATATGCCTTCCATTTGTTTGCCATCTTGTTTGTTTATATTGGAAACATTGGTGTTTTTAATTACATTATTTGTATTTTACCATGATTGTTTGCATCTTTCACGGTTTGGATGGCTTATTGATTTTTTGGTTTTCCCTTTTTTTTAATGCTTTTGATGTCTCATGAATATTTGTCCATTTGGAATGTCATTTATAAAATACAATGAATGGAAATTAAATGAGATTACTAACGTTACTAATGCATAAAGAAAACATTATTCTGTATCCTTTTTCTACATTACTGGTAGGTACATCATGTTTTATTAATTAGTTTAATTCTAAGTGTTTAATGATTAAGATAACCTCAAAATTTATTTACATATCATTCAAGTAATTATATTTAATTTTTAATACAAAATTGGAATATTATATACGAGGTGCATTTTTAAATACACAGCCTCAGTCGATTTTTCTTTAATTCCTTTTTGCTTACTCAGGCTACGTTTGATTAATTTATATACTATTAAATTCTATTTCTATTCTATCTCCAAAGTCAATTTCACAGCAATATACACTCGGGAGCAAAAAAATCGACTCAGACTGCACACTCGCATTAAATTACCTCTGGTACAAAAACTAACACTTAAATTCCACTTTTGCTTTCAAAATGTTTAAGTTCAGGATCTTAGCTTTAAAATGAGTGCATATTCTTTTAACTTACGCTTCTTATACTCTTAGACTACCCTATAGTTTGTTGTGATCGATAATCACAAGATTTTGTATAAGTTGACATCATTGTTCTTTGCAGGCCAGTAGGTCGTTTAAAAGGCTTTCTACCTTATCAACCTTATTAGTTGGCTGTCAAACGTCAACCGGTATACATTTCCGTCAGCTACATTTAGGAATATTAGCTGCTAATGGATACTACAACCGAAGTAGCGGCTCAAGCGGTTGTATTATTGCAACAAGGTCATAATCAATGGGAAGTCGCTCGTGTGCTGCACATGAGTCAGTCTGCCGTGTCAAGAGTTTACCGAAGATACCAGGAGAATGGTAGCTTTCATCGAAGAAGATGTTCCGGCAGAAAGCGGTGCACAGTAATGAGAGATGACCGTTTCATTGTCCAGAGCTCTTTAAGAAATCGGGCTCTCACCGGCGTACAAATTCAACGGGAGCTCAGAGAAACGCGGGGAGTGGCTGTTAGTCGGTGGACAGTCAGAAGACGACTCAAGGCTTAGTCCAAAAAGGCCAGCTACGGGTCTAAAATTGACCCCAGCCCATCGAGCAGCTCGTCTCCGTTTCGCAAGAGAGCATGTTGATTGGACAAACGAGCAATGGCGCTCTGTACTGTTCTCGTATGAAAGCAGAGTGTGTTTGCACGGCAGCGACAGAAGAGGAAAAGTATACAGAAGGCCGGGAGAAAGATTCGCACAATGCTGCATAACAGAAAAGGTGGCTTTTGGAGGAAGTTCCTGTATGGTGTGGGCTGGCATTTCAATGGACGCAAAAACCGAGCTGTTTTTTATTGAAGCCGGCGGCCGAGCAGGAGGTTTGACTGCGAACCGATACATCCAAGAAATTCTAGAGAACCATGACGTTCCTTACGTTGGTTTTATCGGGGAAACCTTTATTCTCATGCAAGATAATGCCCGTCCACACAGTGCAGTTTCCGTAAGGCATTACTTGGAAGAACTTGAAACACGAGTTATGGACTGGCCGGCGCGCAGCCCGGACTTGAATTCTATTGAACACCTGTGGGATGAACTCAAAAGGAAAATTCGGGCTAGAAATCCTGCACCAGTTACGAGAGCTGAACTTCAAGCAGCACTTACCAAAGAATGGGACGCTATCCCGCAAGACAGCGCGATTAAACTTATTCATTCCATGAAAAAACCGTTTACAAGCGGTAATTTGGGCTAGGGGCGGTAACACTAAATATTGGTAATGTTTTTTGAAAATTAAAATAAAAATGTACTTGATATTACCTAGTCTATTCTTTTAAGTTTTCCGCGTCGGTTTTGAAGTTTTAGCATCCTAAAACATAACTTTTATTTTTTCAAAGAAAAAAAAAAGTAACTTAGAAGAATATGCACTCATTTCTATGTTAAGATCTTGAACTTAAAGGTATGAAAAGCAAAACTGGAATTTAAGTTATATTTTTTGTGCCAGGGACATTTTACTGTGAGAGTGCGGTCTGAGTCGATTTTTTTTGCTCCCGAGTGTATATTTATGCATAACCAGCTTTGTATAACTATTATTATGGAAGCAGAGTAATACAAATAAATTCATAAACAAATCACATATTAAATATTAAATAGTTTTTTAATATTTTGTATTGTATTCACTGTATTTACCAAAGACATCCAATGAAAGAAAATATTTTTTGCAAACCTGTGCTATTCTTTCTTAGCCAATAGCGAAAGCATAACAGCGAATAGATACTGCAAATATTTTGATTAATTTGAAATTACAAACGTTTACCTCTCACAGACGCGCAGGGATCTATTTCGTTAAATAATGCAAGATCCCATACACTTCATTTGATCGATGTTGAGATTCACGTCATCAATTATTATTCGCGTGACTCAAATCGGTACTTTTGATTCTAAATAAGTATTATGTAAACCAATTAATAAAATATAAGAAACTGTATAATAAAAATGAAGCGATTTGGATATTCTTCTAAATTAAATATTTTTTACCAGATATTTTATTATCTTCTAATTACGAGAAATATGTTTCGACAACTCAGAAAATCAGATACAGAATACAAGGTTGTGTATATCAAAAAGTATGTAAATTTGGACATTCGACATAATTTTTAGACTGTTATCTACAGTATTTACTTATAACGAGCCATCGAAAAAATTCATAATTGGAGTAGACTGTGAAATTGGGTTGATACTCTAACCACTTCCACATAATGACATTTATTATTTGACATTGAAACTATAAGTTTGTGTCAATTTTTTCAAAACTCTTATTAAGAAAATTGTTTGTGTTTAGATGTAAGTGGACAACATTTTCAACAACTTCTGTAGCTATATGTAAATTTTGATTATGATTTCGATATTAAATAAATTATTTGTTTTCTGTTTTGTTGTAGTATCATTTCAATGCCATAACCTTTTTTACAATGAAACTGTCCAGCATAAAGTAATGTGTCATTATGTGGAAGTGGTTAAAGTACCAACCCAATTTCACTCCACCCACCCACACCAATTATGAATGTTTTCGATGGCTCGTTATTTGTTAATGAGATAGATTTGCTTTGTATGAATATTTAAATAATTCTTCTTTTTTGTGTGAATATATAAATATTTTTTTCTTTTACTATTTTAGCTGCATTTTACTTAAAAATACGTAACTTAAACTGCACATAATCTGACAGAAAAAAACACGAAAAATATTCCACTAATAAAATCCCAAATTCTTCATTTAAAGTATAAATAATAATATTTGCCAAATCGTCCCTTTACAATACGTTAATATTTATAACAGGGCTCGATATGTTATATTGTTATTGCTTAATTAGTTTCATGGGTGCCAGTTTATTTTTTCGCTTAATGATTAATTGTAGAATCTTCAAACACATCTGTTTCTAAAGCGGAACACTTTCTAATTTAATATAATAAAACACAATATAGTATTTTCATGCATTTTATTTTTTAATTATAGCAAATGGGCATTAACATAAACAATTTAATAAAAAATAATAAGAAACAAGGCAATTTCTATATATACATAAATACATTCTCTAGTTCAAAATTCGTCACTTGTAGTTGAACTGTAATTAACTTCTATAATTATCGGTTCAACTTCTACATCTGCTATATGTTTTTCCCTGTCATACCAATTTTGAATTAAATTATTTGTGTGACAAACACAATTTCCCCAGACTACTAAGTTGCATTCATGCAATGCTTCATTCCACATGCTTAATACATTTTCATCTTTATACCGATATGTTTATTGTAATAACCTTTAGCTGTTGCCCAGATTAACTCTATTGTGTTAAACTCACAGTGGTAGGGTGCAAGTCTTAATACTTCATGACCTTTCTCTTTTAAAATTTCATCGATGACATATTTTGTTTGTGGCTTGTTTCTTTTAACTATATCCGGCAACTAGTATTTTGTCAATTCATTTGTAAAATTTATATTATTATATTGTAGCCATTGTATAATATCCTGTTTTCTTGATGATGTATTTGGTACTTTGTTTAGTACAACACTGTGATATGGAGCATTATTCATAATAATAAGTGAATTATTAGGAATATTGGGCATAAGTTGCTCAATTACCCATTCTTTAAACTTTAAGCTATTCATTTCAGCATGGTAATCAGCTGCTCTGGTTTTTTATGTAAAAATTAAACTACCATTTGCAAAAAACCTGTTTCGCTTCCTGCATGCAACATAATAAAACGTTTTACATCATAACCTTCTGGCTTTCTAACACTCTTTACAGACTCATCTTGCCAGGACATTCCTCTATTGCCTTTAGAATATATTCACGTTTCATCAAGAAATATAACTTTTCTAGGAGACTTGGAATTCAAGTTTTCAACATATTTTCTAAGAAATGTACTTCTTAATAGTGCTATTTCATTTTTTTTTTCATTTTTTAAACTTGAAGCCAATTTCTTTTAATAAAATTGATAATGTGGATTGTGATATAGTAGTAATAATCCCTTTCATTGCAAGCTCGTTTTTAAGTGTCAACAGGGTGACATGTTTTCCTAAAAAAAAAATTTTACAGTAAAATTTACAAATTATGTATCCATTTTATACGAGTATATTACGTTCTCTGTACATATTATAAAGAGTATTTCGTACTTCCATTTTGGAAGATTCTGGAAAGTTCTTCGTTTTTGGTTTACCTCGGGGTTTTTTTTTTTCAGGAGAAGAAAGAACAGCCTCTTTCACTCTTCCATTTCTGAATTCTAAAAATTGTTGCTTTAGATATTTGAAGAGAAGCTGCTACTCTCTTAAATAAGTATAATATTTTAGTATAACTACAATTTTAACAACATAACCTATTTAAGGCATACTTCAAAAACAGATTCAACAGGGATTGAACATCCCTTATTTTCTCTTTCTTGCTTAAAATAATCTATGACATTCAAAACAAGCTGTTGCAATTGTGAATTTAATATTTTACCGGGCATTTTTTGAAATAAAAACATTTATTAAATAGTTATTTTATTAAATTTATTGTATAAAGTATCCTAAAAAACGAGGAACAAAATACTTACGCAAAATCTGTCGCCAATTATTATTATTAATATTACTTCACACTATATTTCTTGAGAATTGTAAATGACAGTAAAAAGTAAGAAATATAAATAATCACTAGAGCTGAGGATGTTTGCGGTACGGCAGGATCGTATGTAGTGCATCCCCACCAGCGTATAAACACGATGCAGCGAAACACTTTAGTTAGTCGTGAACTGGCAACGTGATCGTGTGTTGTATTGAGCTCTATTTAATAAGTATGACGGACGTGCCCAAGCCAAGAAAGCGCCCATTGTATAATGACGTGAAGAAATTTATCCGAGACTTTCCCGATTTGTATTATAATGGAGCAAAAGTGGTTTGTAAATTATGCGATAAACAGTTACTTTGCTGGGACAAATACGACTGTAAAAGACATGTTGAAAGTGTACACCACAAAGACAAAAACAATAATGTGCTGTCTAAAACGCAATTCAGTTTCGATTTATTGACAATGCTACTCGTCTGCGATGTGCCAGTTCACCTGCTAGATAAAAAAGCCTTTCACGACTTTTGGAATAAATACAATTCCAACATAAAGCTACCGTCACGGAGAACGTTACTCACCTATTTACCAATTGTGCGTGAGGACATTGAAAACAGAATGAAAGCAGTAGTAAATGATAAACAGTTATGGGTATGTGTCGACGAAACGACAGATCGAAAAAAAACATTCTATTGTGAATATTATAGTGCGTGTACTAGATCCTGTCATATCAACATTTCCCATTTTATTAGCCAGCAAAAGACTTTTGCATGTGACATGTAAAGTTCATGCTTTACACCTTGTGGCACAAACTATTCGGCAATGTTATCCAGAGGTGGATGCATTAATAGCAACCACAAAAAAAGTGTTTCTAAAATCTCCCAAACGAATTCGAGAGTTTCACAGTCGGTTCCCTGGTATTCCCGAACAACCAGAGCCAATCCTTACACGTTGGGGAAGTTGGTTAAAGGCGGCATTTTATTATGCCAAGTATTTCCAACAAATAAAATCTGTGGTTCTACAATTCAATTCTGCCGAAGCTGTAGCCATTAAGGAAAGCCAGAGACTCTTTCAAAACCCTTCCCTTGATGCAGATTTACAAACTATTTATAACAATCATATAGGATTGTTTAACGCAATCGAGAAATTTCAAAATACTGCATTATCGTTAGCGGAGTCACTGCAAATACTGGACGATGTACACGCCCAGCTATGCGCAGTAAATGACAACAAAAATGTTAATGTAATAGAAAAGTTCGAGAGTGTGATAAACAATGATTTTGATTTTACCAGATTAAAACAAATTAGTAATGGTGCAAGTGTAGATTCGGTTTCTATCTATAAAGATTATTTTAATTGTGCGTGTGTTACATCCGTAGATGTCGAGCGGTTTTTCTCAAAATATAAAAAAAATTATTCATCACGGCGTACATCGCTCACCGCTACAAATATGGAAACGTATCTAATGCTACAAACTTACTGCAAGTCTTATCCACTTGGCGCTATGCTATAATAATCGTAAATTAGGTAAGTGTGTTATTTATACACAGTACACATAACTGACATACCTAAGTGATATAAATAGCGAATGCATGTAAAGCAATAAAATCACGCATGCATCACCGATCGAAACAAGGTCATTATATTCGTGCGTTTAACTGAATACTATCCTGGCACACCGCAAACATCCCCAGCTCTAATAATCACGCTAGATAACCTAACAATAAAAAATACGATATTCGATATATTGTTAAAGAAGTCACGACACACTACGTTGTATGTGTTACTCTCCTACATATTAAACGTATATGTTGCCGTAAGTCTGTGATAGAAAGACGTACTACAAATTTTCTTCTCTGTTTAATATTTGAACAAAACAAAGATGTATTATAGGAATATCGCAGACTTGATTTAGTGAATAATGATTTGAATCTCAACATCGATCAAATGAAGTGTACATTGCAAACGATTTTTTCCAAACTGAATTATTATTAGAGTGGACCAATCCGGAGCGAAAGCAGAGGCGTGACTAACGAATTGGTTCACGATTACTTAGTATGTTGTTCACGGTCATCGTGTGTACACGTATAATAGCAGCAGGAAAGTATATTCTGTGTATTTAATAATGTTGCACAGCTATGTTCGATAGAAGACGCAAGAAATGGGTGTATTTTAAGTAAGTTTAAAAGTCACGCCTCTGCTTTCGCTCCGAATTGGTCCACTCTAATTATTCTTTAGACTATATAAAAAAAATTCTAAAGCAACAATTTCATTCATCAAACCAATTTCTAACAAACGACTGAATGCATTCTTAAAGCAAAAAACTCTTAATGAAGAATAAGCTGGAAGTGCCCTTTGAAACATGCTTTATTACCAGTTTGAGAAATTCAATATTTTAATGAATTTACCTTCTTGTAAATAATTGGAAGTTGTACGTGCAGCTATATGAAATTATTTGCTTAACAAAAATTTGTTTCCTAGAATCTTAATAATTTCATATCTCCCAACCCGATAGTTATAATTAATTTATGTGTTAAGCAACCGGTAAATATTACATCTTGTAAAAATTAATAGAAATAGAAGTATGAATGAAATTTATCGTTAAATAAAACATGTTATTCGAAATATGTTCAGTTTTACCTTGTCTAGTTTTCAGTAAAGTAATTAAAGTCATTAAAAGCTGTAGCTGGTATATAAGGCAAAGTGGAAAATACTTCTGAATATGCAATAAATAGTTAATTGCACAGAGGTCTCGGAGAGGTAGCTTCATTTGCGTATGTTTTAAGGATAATTATTTATTACCCTTTCAAATTTCATGATATTTATAAAAGCAAAATACACGTAGGAATTTTTGTATACAAATTTATATATTCTATCTGGGCATTCAAGTTTATTTCTGGAATGCAAATTGTTGCCACTACCGTTTCCATATAGCACTAAACGTTCACCATTTACCATATAGGCACGAATGAAATGGCTCCACTCCGATACTGTTGAAAACCATTTTATTACTTAACAGAAATTCTTATAGTATATTCTATTTTTACTAAACTGTTAAATGTTTATTTTGTTTATATATATTATATGGCTAAAATTTATCTAAAAGAATCAGAAGTTAATGCTTCTTTCTTTTTCTTTTGACTGCGTGATTCGCTACACAAGTTCATTCGTGCATTTGGCTAAAAACTGGTAATACTTGAGATACTTCTGCAAAGGTTATAATTTAAATAGTTCTCTCTCTTAGTTAAATTATTTAATATAAGCACTCAAATTTATATCACCATAATTTCCTGTACTGTATAATTATAAGTTTAGTAATTTAAAATAGAAATAAAGCTACGGTTCTAATCTTCACTTTAATCGTAACACGACAATTGTTTCGCCAGCACAGTGGCTTCCTCAGGTACTTACATCTAAAGAGTATATTACAAACTAAATTAAAAAATATATATATATAAAATCAAGAAGGTTGGTATTATTTTACAATGTTTTTAAAGAAATCTATGAATTTACACAAGTATTGTCGGTAGTTAGAAAATGTGGCACATCTGGTCGGCCCTAATTGTTACTATAGGGTACTAAACATATTTACGCATAAAATTTGTTTTAATAAACTAAATGTACATTTATATTATCGTCTAAACAGTTTTTAAGTGGTGAGTTGTTTAAATCTAATTGATCATTAAGTAAAATTTGCGATTGTTTTAATTTATTGATTTCTAAACTTTCCAGTAAATTTATTTATTTATTTATTTATTGCGTTTATTTTCTAAACGTAGAATTGGAAAATCCTTATTGAAGGTGTTGTTTTCTTCTAATAAATGATTTGCAAAAGTGGAATCTTGTTTCTAATTTCTAAATGAAGTACAATGTTCAACAAAGCATTTTTCAAACGATCTTACTGTTTGATTAACATATTATCTGACTACATCCACATATTAACTTATAGACTCCAGATTTCTTATATTTATCTGTTTTACCTTTATTGTTTTTAATTTGATAAATTATTATTAGTTTTGAAAACTGTGTTTATATTAAGTTTTTTTAATACATCGAAATAAGTTTATTAGGTTTTCCCAGTGTATGTTTGTAATCTAAATTTGGTATTTTGCTTATCCTTTATTACAGGATATACCATAGAGATAGCTTTTTTGAAAAGTCTTTTTGTCAGCATATTTTCAATTAGAGTATCTGTGTAGCCGTTATAGCCGTGTAGCCGCATATAGTCTAACAGTTAGGGCCGACCAGATGGGTGACATTTTCTCACTGCCTACAATACTTGTGTAAATTCTTAATTTTTTTAGAAAACGTAAAATAATACTAACCTTGTTGATTTTATATTTTTAATGTAGTTCATAATGTGCTTTTTAACTGTAAGTACCTGATGAAGCTACTGTGCTGGCGAGACAATTGTCGTCTTACGATTACGTATTAAAAAAGTGAAAATGTTAACGATTAGTTTTATTTTGAAAATAAAATAAAATAAAACAATAACTTTGTTATACAGTGCTTCTCAAAAGTCCCCTCCCCCCCCCCTCTTATCTTTGGAACGATTATACATTCACAAGTGAAATTTGGAAACTGAATATTATAGGTTATAAACTTCCCTACTAGTGATGATAGATGACGAAATCGTCATAGATGACGTCCCAAGGCCATTATGACCAATAATTTTAAATGGAACGCTACGGCAAGCGACACCTCTTTTAAAAGGTGTCGAAAGGTTCAACGATACTAATTTTGTTTGTGTTTGAGGCAGTTTTAATGGCTCATTAGCAAACATGATAATTTAAATTCCATTTAGTATGATATTAAATACAGATTTAAGAAATAGTATGTACTTAAAGAAATTGCTCGAAGTGACCTCCATTTACTTCCTGCCAGTAAAATATCCTATTTTTAAACTCTTCTCGTACTTCTTCAAATGTGTCTGCGGAAACAGCCTCACATTCTGCAACAATACGTTGTTTTAAAACGTCAATATAGTCAAGTTAATACTAAAATTCCAAATTCAAGCTCCGCCTCTGGATAGTTGTCAAATAATCTGACGTTTTTGTTAGTCTCCGAATTCGACGTTTTTGTAATTGTCCAAGTTTTTGTACATTTAATAATTTGTGAATTGTTGATCGAACGTCTCGCTGTTATAACAGCTTTTGGTACTTTTAATATTTTTGTAGATTTTAATAATTTGTTAAACTGTTGTGAGCCGAAAGTTTAAGTGCTTCAAGAAGCGAAATGGTACGTGTTTTAGGTGATAAAGTAGCAGCGGTCCTAATTCTTGGTGAAACTAGACAAAATATTCATGCAGCAGAACGCATTTTTAATGAGAGGTTTCCCGATCGCCCCATTTCGAGGACTTATTTCAGGGAGCTTCTTCGTAAGTTTGAAACAACGGGTAGTATTAATGATGCGAAACGATCTGGCAGACCACAAATTTCTGACGAGAAAAAAATTGATATACTGGCAGAAGTAAGAGTTAATCCTACTTCTTCAACAACTCAAGTTGCATCTACCTGTGAAGTCGGTCGAAGTACAGTACACAGGGTGTTGAAAAAATACAAATTTCATCAATACAAATTAAAAATGGTTCATCAACTCTCAGACGACGACCCAGACCGAAGACTAGAATTTTGTGAAAATATGGAAACTAAAATTAACCAACAGCCAGACTACGTCAAAACAATTTGATTTAGTGACGAAAGTACTTTCTATCTAAATGGAAATGTAAATACACAGAATGTGAGGTATTGGAGTGACGCAAATCCTCACCTGTTTCGTGAAACACATACCCAATTTCCCCAGAAGGTGAATGTTTGAGCAGGTATCCTGGGAAACCACATCGTTGGGCCTATTTTTTTAAATACTAATTTAACTGGTGAGGTCTATCTGGAGAAGTTGCAAGACGCAATAGAACCGTTAATCCTTGAAATTTTGGAAGATAATCCAGATGAATTCGGCAATTTGGAAATAACATTCCAACAGTATGGTGCTCCTCCACACTATTACGGTGCAGTAAGACGGTATTTGCATGAGGAGTATCCTGGTAGATGGATTGGACGACGAGGTTCAACGGAATGGCCACCTCGATCACCGGATCTCACACCTTTGGATTTTTTTCTGTGGGGGTACCTTAAATCGAAGGTTTACGCCACTTACGCCAACGTATTGTTGCAGAATGTGAAGCTGTTTCCGCAGACACATTTGAAGAAGTACGAGAAGAGTTTAAAAATAGGATATTTTACTGTCAGGAAGTAAATGGAGGTCACTTCGAGCAATTTCTTTAAGTACATACTATTTCTTAAATCTGTATTTAATATCATACTGAATGGAATTTAAATTATCATGTTTACTAATGAGACATTAAAACTGCCTCAAACACAAACAAAATTAGTATCATTGAATAGGTTTTTTGGATACCTTTTAAAAGAGGTGTCGCTTGCCGTAGCGTTCCATTTAAAATTATTGATCACAATGGCCTTGCGACGTCATCTATGACGATTTCGTCATCTATCATCACTAGTAGAGAAGTTTATAACCTATAATATTCAGTTTCCAAATATCACTTGTGAATGTATAATCGTTCCAAAGATAAGAGGGGGGGGGACTTTTGGGAAGCACTGTATATACCACTTTATTCACATATAATCGTGACCGCGGTTTCGACATACAATGTCATTATCAAACTGCAAAAGTTACAGGCCTACATAGAACTTATAAATGACACAAAAATATATGGGGGTGGTTTATGATGTTATTTAAAATTGCTACTATATACTTAACTATTATATACAACATTGGAAAAGAGGTGTATATACATTGTATGTCGAAACCTCGGTCACGATTATATGTGAATAAAGTGGTATATATAACAAAGTTATTGTTTTATTTTATTTTATTTCCAAAATGAATTACCACAAAGTTACGGCTACCAGTATTAATTAGTTTTATTTCTATTTTGAATCTTTTATATTTTTATTATATTTTAGCATTCGAATTGTAAACATGATCAAAAAGTATTTTTAATAATACAAAACGTTATTAAATATCAAGGTGAAAAATTGGTGAGGTTTTTGCCTACTCAAGTATGTTTCAAATATTCTGTAAACAAGATAAGATTTCTCCAACAACGAACTTGTCTTAGAATATTCTGCCAAACTTATTTTCTACAAAATAATGCCACGTAAGCGTATATAAATAAATAAATTGACTTAATAAGTATTCCATAAAGCTAAATACTTGGAGATGATATCATTTGAAAATGAATAGAGTCACCCTCGACTAGTACCAATCGAAACATGCATCTCTATTGCCGCAAAGCATAAATTATTGTACGCCGAACATACAATTAAACTTTCCGACGTCGGCAACGTATACTATTTCATAGTAATTAGTTGTGATGATAGACTTTTGAATATAAATGTCTTCCTCTTTCTTAACGTGTTACTTTCACGTTTTTCGTACCTGACACTGAACCACAATGCAACAGATAATCGGACAACAAGTGCAAAGGAAAAGAATATTAAACACTTTTGTTAGGGAAATTCTGCCGACGGCATTAGATCAAATATTAATGCTATGAAGCGCTAATACTATGCAAAAATTTCAGTACGTGTCGGGCGTTTTAATTGATATTCCAGATATTTATCATTAACATACAAATATGGATGTAGTTTTGCCGGTTAATATGCCCACAAAAACGCATGTATAAAAACTACATGCACATTAGATTAAAAACATTTCCACTGTCCATGACTGGTTAATCTACTTGTATCGTATGCCTTCAAGAGACGCATTAATTAAATTTTTATTAATGATTTTCCGCGAACTTGTTTGTCTATTTTTTCTCCGTTATTTAAATATTCTGGAAGTATAAGCAAAGCGATGACCTTGCGTGTCCAAACATTAGACAAACGATCATTTATATTCTAGAAAATTTGCAGCAGACAAAATCACAATTAAAATTAAGTCCACGTCTGCATTAATCTGAATTTACTAGGCTAGTTGTTTGAGAAAACTCACCTGTTACCGACGTGTACTATCTAGGAATAAATTTTGATCAAGTATAAGTGTATAGAATAACTAACACAACGTTCCGTGAAATTTTATATTTACATTTCCGTGACTATATTTTCTTTATTAGACCCAATTTGTAGATTTAAGCGAATAAGTTCTTTTACCACATTCTTGCGTTTGCATTATCGTAATAGGCTATAATTTGAGAATGGAATGTGAAAATTCGTCCGTTTTAGTTTCCGCTCCTAACTTCATTGTTTCATACTAATACGGTATCCGCCAGAATAAACAGTACCGAAACTTAGGGTGCTATAGAGTTGCTTACATAATATACAATTGTCATTATTGACTTAATTGTCATTATTCGACATGTCAATGTTTTAAATGTGAATTGAATGTGGTTCTAACGACGGCAGAAAAAATGTTCTTGGTAGAACATTATTTTCGCTCTTACGGAAATAGTCGCAATGTAAGTCCAAGTTTATAGCAGGTGTCAGTAAGATGTCGACAACAGTTTAATAAAGTAGCACCCAGTAAAAGTGTAATATTAGGTGTTGTTGAGAAATTTTGTCGCATTGGTAGTATATTGTGTCAATGTAAAGGTTCTTCAGGTCGTCGAAAAACAGTGTGCACCAACGAAAACGCAGGACATGTTTTTGACCAATTTGTGCATTCACCGCAAAGAAGCCTTGTAAGAACTGCATGTAAACTCAACATCAGTGAAACATATACACGTCGGCTGTTCAAATCAGTTTAGGATGTGCTGCGCGCATGCTAAACTTACTCCATCAACATTTTGATGATAATTTCCCGGAGAACAGACTTCGAATATCCTTCTCATTCACAGGATCTGACGTTACCTGATGCATACGTTTGGGGTATGATGGAAGGCAAAATATTTCGCTCAGAAAATCCGCTGGAGAATATTACAGAACTACAAGAAAGAATACAACAAATTTTCCGGCAGTTACATCAACCACTTTTTATAAATATGTTTAGTGACTAACAAAATCGTTATGAAGCTTGTTTGTGTCGTAATGGTGAACATTCTGAACGTTTAAATTTAAAAAAATTTAAAAAAATTTAAAAAAAAGATAATTTTTATTTTCGGTTCTGTTTATTCTGGCGGATACTGTATAAGCTACAGATTGACCTCTCGGAAAAAATTTGTTTTCTTCTTCAATTTATAATAATTTTTTTAAAACAATTTTATGATTGACTATATTTATTTATATTGTACAATTTCGGCATTAAAAAACGCGTACAACTTTTTAGGCTACATTTGCATCGATTACTTTAAAAACCACATAAATCCATTTCCCAAAATTTTGAATATGTTTTGAATATCACTGAAAAAAAAATTGGAAAATGCTTTAATACAAAATACTTTTAACCTAATACAATATTCAACGAACTCAAAATAAGGAAAGTATATTATGTTAAGACATCATTGTCAGTTGCTGCGGTTGTGGGCCACTGGAAAATTTCGTTATAAAGTTCGCGTACACCTGGCACTTCATCGTCTTCTACAACACCTTGAAACTTCTTTAAGGACTTCATCTTTTTGTCTTTAATAGGGATTTTTACATCTGGATAAGCTCCTTGATTTGGGAAAAGTGGAACCTCGTCGTTTATAGACAGTTTAAAGGTATGTTGGTTCAAGCCAAGAATAAAATCACGTGCAACTACATAACCTTTTGTTGCACTGGAGTATGAAAAATGGGTAAAACTCGACACGGCAAATGGTTGCTTCTGATCTCGTGGAATGTTTCTGCTAGCAGTCTCCAAGGACAGGCCCGTTCCTTTGTAATATTTTAGCCACCATCCTTTGAAGCCCTTAATAACACTATTATCAAATTCGATGAAGTAAACTGAGAAGTTATTTTTGCTGCTGGATTCCAATATAAGTTCCAAGTATTGTTTTGGTGTGTAAATCCTGTCAATTTTTTTCAGTTTTCTTTTAATGACTGCAAAATCACGGTCACAAGGCATGTATGAATGTCCGCGAATGGGAAAGTATTGCTCCACTGTGTCAAAACGTCCCATTGCGACAAAAGCAGAGCACATTCGAATAGTGGTGTGATTTTTAATTTGCCCGGGGCATCCATCTGAAAAAATGTGAAAGTGTTTCACATCTTCAGATACAAGCTTCTCTTTTATTACGGCGTTAACAATAAATGAACATACTTCATTAGGGCCTTTTTTTCCTAATCCTTCATGGTACGTATAAAGCAAAGATTTCCCAGTTTTGAAATGATGAATATTAAAAATATTAACTGTGAGCTGGTGAAGATATAATTTATCTTGGATGGTAACCACAGGCAACATTAAGTTTTGCATGTAATCTATGCATATTCTATCAACGGTTGGGTCTTTTTGGCAGAGTTCAGTAACTCTTCATCTGGTTATAAAACTTCTTATTATAAATAATATTATTATAAAAAATCTTCTCGGCTGCTGCTACAGGCTTTGCACTGTCGTTCAATAACTTTGATTTCAGTTTTATATTAAGTCCTTCGCAAGTAGTGCATGTATCGACTTGAGGTCTTCCAAATGAAAGGTCGTATTCTTTAAAAATCTTCAAATAAAATTTGTATAATATGGACAAATTAGGGTATTTAGAGCAAAATATTTCATGCATTATTTTCACATTGAGTCTTTCACTTAGATATGCATATTCACGGGTTGTGTAATGGCCTCTTTTTACTGGAAATGACTCGATGTGTTCTTTAATTTTTGCGATTACGTGTGCAGGTTTGGCAATGCCTGGCGTGTGTTTTCCTCTGAGATCTTTGGGTGATTTACCCGTAACTAACAAACCTGTAATGCGTCGTACTCTATTGTCGGTAATGCCATGTATTTTAAGAAAACCGAAGAAACTCTACTGAGATCGATTTTGCCCGAAGAAGTTACCAGCGAATATTTGAATGCAGAATCATGGGTTTTCCTTTTAATGTTGTGTTTCTGTTAGTCCGTCTACGTTGGATTGATACTGTTATTATTAAATTTTGCAAATAAGTATCCTACTCATCCTTTGTATTAAAATCTCTGAACTTCGAGAAAACCTCCAATTTTATCTCGTCTGGTAATTTATTTAAACATTTCTTTTTACACCTAAGAAAAAATTAGACAATAGCAATGCTAAACAATAATGTAAGCACATTACCTGCACTCTCGTCCTTGTATCTTTTCAACTTTAATTCCTCTATGATTAACATATTCTTCCCCTTTTATTCGTGCTTTTTTCAGAATTTCACACTTATATGTAACTTCTTTTGCACCCTTTCTACGTTTTTTACCACTGATACCGTGTTCATTGGTGTCCATCTTGATTTCAACTAACAACAAGAGAGATCAGCTAAACTAACTTGCTCACAGCTCCACCTGTCACGAAATCTGGTCATTTACAGAACCACATACATCCCGGATATATATTCTTTTCTCATGCAATGACAAATCGTGCTTGTTATACAAGCCAGACAAAAACATGGATTTATGTTGTTTCGTTGCGGAAGGGATAGAACTACCTATAAGGAACCCGCAAATTTTAAAAAGTCATTTTCCCTAAAAATGGGCTATATGTGGTTTTTAAAATGACCGATTCCTTTATAAACTTTCGTTGAATTTATTGTTTGTTTGTGTAAGTAGCATTTAGGACTATGGATAATAGTGTACAGTTTTATCATTTTTTTGATATTATTTGTTGTAGATTTTTTAGATTTACGGAACTTTTTACGAGTCCTAGACGAGAAGCTATCGTAGCTTCAGATAGTCCAGTTTCTATTAAGGAAATAATCCTTACTTTGTTAAAATATGATATTGAGGCCATATTAAAAATAATTCAAAAAACAAGACTTTAACAAACAGCAAATTTATATTGACATTTCATTGACTATATAATCAATCAAGGAAAATCTACATTGTGACAGTTTCCTCAAATTTTACATTGACGACCAAAATTTATTGCTCGAAATTATACGTCAGTCGTCTGGTACTATTCATAAAATTATCAAATGATCTGAAACTGATGGGGGTTTTTCTCCGCGGCATCACAAAAGTATTAGGAGTGCTAATATTGCCAATTCTGAAGAACGAGATACACTTATTTGCCCCAGTACAGAAGAAACTCCGACAACATCGAGCAAAGCCATAAAAGAGCAATTCGATGTTACTGCAAAAACAGTTCGTAATGTTTTAAAGAAAAATAAATATCGATCTTATTAATTAAAAAATCAAATGAATTATTTCCGGATGAGGAACAGCACAAAATTGAATTTTGCGATCAAATATTTGAGCAAGCCAATACGGATGCAAATTTCATAAATAATATTTTTTTACATGAAAGTACTTTTACATTGCACGGTCAGCATAATCCATCAAGAGCGTGATATTGGTCTAGAGAAAACTGTAATTTACATTATGCTACAATACACAGTGTCCCCACAAACTAAATGTATTGGCTGGGTTACTTGGAGATAATATTATTGCACCTATTTTATAAATGAGAATTTGAATGAACAGAAATATTTAAATTTGCTGCAGAACTACATTATACCTGCCTTTGGTGAATTTCCCGACATTAATTTTGATGGAATATAGTCCCAACAAGATGGATGCCTTGCACATAATAAAATGTACGAAATTACTGATATATCTTTTCTAGACGTATACTAAGTAATTGTAGTGGAATCCATAGGCTAGCTAGTGCTCCGGATTTTTTTGTGGGGACATATAAAATTAGAAATCAATGGTTTCCAGCAAGATTGAGCGAGAAATTTAGCAGAACTAAGGGAAAAGATAGTAGAAGCACTTCATAGGATTACACTCTAAATGTTATTAAATATTTAACAGGGTTTCTATGACAGATTAGGTTATTGTTTAGCTGAAGGAGGTGGTCTTCTTAATAACTTATTGAAATAAGTAATGAACAAAGTCTTCATTACCTATTTATTGTTGAAGAATTTTTTTAATTATTTGTTTGCCGTTGGAAGAAACTTCTTTTGTTGCTTTAGAGTTAATTTTCGAAAGTTATATTTATTTATTTAGCATTTATAGACTCAACTTGTTGAACAAACACATACAAAAAACAAAAAATAAAAGTGTATTTAGCTTACTTCAAAAAGTATCTTTTGGTTACTGTTCTGAAACATTGCTGTGACAAATGTCAGATATATGCCATCATACCATACATAGTACGGCACACGCAAATTCTTGTCCGGTATTTTCAGTTTTCAGTGTTTCCAGTTTTCTTTGCCCTTAGAGTAAAAGAATACAGTGTTATTAAGAAGTATCCATACTTCTTCCACTACCACTAATTTTTCATATCACTTCTGTTATTAATTGAATTAACAACAGAAGTGATATAAAAAATTTTAGCAGTATATACCATAACTTAATTATGTAACGATCTGCAATTTACCATCATAATATATGTTGCTGGTATATAATTATATACCTTATGTTATTTAGATATCTATACATTTGCTTATCATACTGACAGTTCCGTATTTTGATCCCTGTCTGGTTGTCCGAGTAGATTTTCGTGGTTTTCCTTCTCGTTTAAGGCGAATGCCGACAGCTTAATATCTTAAGTCGAATAAAAAATATATATATATTTTTTATTCCCTTGACAAAGGCATCATTGCCGAAACATGTAGGGTTGTTTTAAATATATATACTTTGAAGTAATGAACCAGACCTTTAATCGCCGACTTATTAAGTTTACCTTATATATATATATATATATATATATATGGTAAATTCAATCAGTTGGCGATTAAAGGTCTGGCTTTACTTCAAAGTATATATATTTAAAACAACCCTACATGTTTCGGCAATGATGCCTTTATCAAGGATATAAAATATAAATGACAGTACACAAATGTCAAATAATTGAGTTGCTATGGATAAAACTATTCAAAGATACATTCCAATTGAATTATAATAAATCATGCCTTAGTATTCCAAAAACAGATAGCAAGATGTGAACATATGTGTTGTCCGCTGCTAGCAGCTTGTGTCGCTTTCTGGGTATGAACTTGTTTGTTGTGTGTCGTCGACCGAAGTAGCCGCTAAGAGTGTTCTCTCGGGCGGCGATGAGCAACCCCGTGCAGGGTGCACTTCGCTGGTCTGCGCCTTGCCTCGATGGGGCGGGGGTCGGGCCGTCGAAGTACTGCACGGAAAAGTAAAGAAGTTGCCGGGAATGGGTTGGCGGCCCTGCGCAACGGCTGGTTATCCGATCTCTGTAAATTTATGCGACCGGTCACTTAACACACGCACGAGCGCGCCAACATACAAAACCCTACACTTACGCGCTCACACAAACACAAAACCACACACCCAGAGAGAGACGCAAGCTGCCAGCAGCAACCAACACACAAGTTCATACCCAGAAAGAGACACAAGCTGCTAGCAGCGGACAGCACATATGTTCACACCTTGCTATCTGTTTTTGGAATACTAAGGCATGATTTATTATTATTCAATTGGAATGTATCATTGAATAATTTTATCCATAGCAACTCAATTATTTGATATTTGTATACTGTCATTTATATTTTATATCCTTGATAAAGGCATCATTGCCGAAACATGTAGGGTTGTCTTAAATATATATACTTTGAAGTAAAGCCAGACCTTTAATCGCCAACTGATTGAATTTACCATATCATACCAAGGCCACGAAAATATTATATATATATATATCTATATATATATATATATATATCTATATATATATATATATATATATATATATATATATATATATATATACAGGGTGGGGCACATAAAGTGTTACAGAGCAATAGCACTCAAACGATTAATCATATCTCGTTCATTTTCGCGATCCGATGTACTCACAATAGAAGGTAATGCGTGACTAACTGACAGCCGTATGCGTTGACAGTTGATGCTGATTATTCCGATATTTTTCGATTTTTCGACTATTTTCATACTTTGCGTAACTAGAATGACCTTGTGTTGTACGTCGCTGAATTCGTCTTAAATTCTGTAATAATGTTATTGAAAAGAAAATACATGGTTCCATTTAAAAAATTGGAGTTGACATTGACGTAGCTTCTACGCCACCGATCAAATAAAAATATAAATGACAGAATAAATATTAAATATTCTGTCATTTATATTTTTTATTCCCTTGACAAAGGCATCATTGCCGAAACATGTAGGGTTGTTTTAAATATATATACTTTGAAGTAAACCAGACCTTTAATCGCCGACTTATTAAGTTTACCTTATCATACCAAGGTCACGAAAATATTATATTTATATATATATATATATATATATATATATATATATATATATATACATATAGAAGTCACAGACACGTACTTACGTGAATATAAATAGAAATTAATTCTGTTAAAAAATAAATTTAAACTCTATGTGTAAGAAAAATCAATATTTAAAACTCAACAAATACGTATATAAAAAAATGTAATATTCTTGCAATAAAACAAAATAAACTATATACGCATAACAATAAATAAATAGAAATTCTAAGAAATAGCAATCTAAAAGAAGGACAATTCTTCACATGCACAAAAGATTAGAAAACCCCCTAACTTGCCAACGTACCAAGAATCTACTTATGCAACTATCTTATCGTAAATGGTATTAACATATAATACGAAAGTAAGAGTGGGATAAAGAAATTAAATTCCTTAAATATTGTAAATGTGTGATGAGATTCTACTTTAGCAGAAAATAAAGAAGATTTACAAACCTCAGGTAAATTAAGCTTTTTTAGGAAAAATCCACATACATAGGTGACAGCTTAATAATTAAAATCATTCTCAACATTAATCGGAATATTTATAGAATTATCTTCTAATTCAATCGTATTCAATGTACTAATCTTACCACTTTTAGGCTCAATAGGAGACATAAATGATTGCATATTAGTTAAGATATGCTCACTATCTTTCTCACAATTGAATCCGATGGAATGAAAAGACACTAAATTATTTAGATGTTGTTCAAAATGATCCTCACAAACATATACTTGTTTAGAAATTCAAAGGAACATCAATACCTAAAAAAAAGTTTTAAGAGAGTTCAACCATACCTGTTTTCTACCATAATCAGAAGGGAGAGTGAAGAAATGTTTATTTTGATAACTCGAATCAGGAAAAATATTGGAATAATATCGATTTTCGCAACCTGGAATTTTACATTTGTATTGGGGCATATTTGAAAAAGTCATTATAAAAGTAAATTTATATTCAAAATATTAAAATTAATTATTACTACAACAATTAATAATAACAAAACAACAACAAATAATAATAAAACCCACGAAAAAAATTATTTCACTTCAAAAAAAAAATTGGAAACACTACGTCATTATAACTTGCATTTTTATTGTATCCTTGGTACCGTGCACTGTTGCCATGTCGCATATTCCATATTTATTCATATATTTTTTAAGAATATGAGCAACGAAGACTTTTTGATGAAAATAACGCTTAAAACTACCTCATTCTTCTTACCAAAACGTTCTTTGATGTTTGACTTTAATCCTTTTAGATACAGAGACTAGAAAGACTTGGCAACAATATTATATCTAGTACGCCGTATGAAACCGAGATAGCGCGCACTTCTTGCCCGAAATTTCGTATTTGATAGAACATCCTCTGCTTTTCAATGCATTGCTAACCTGTTGTCTATTGCTGTAACATCTTCTACGTGATTGTGTTCAAGATTTGTTTCCAGTATAGTTATTTCGTCCTCCGCCGTGTAGACTTTCAATGAACACTTTTTGTTAATACACCGCCAATGAATTTTTCCACATTTTGCTACATGAACTTTAGAAAATTTAAAATTATTTAGTAACAATAATTTGATTCCCTTTTCACTTAGCATTCTTTTTAAGTCAATTTTTCTTCACTTACACGTCTTCAACCGAATAGAAATATAATCAATATATACTGATCCTCAGTATCCCCTACCATTAATATGCATTTAAATATAAGGCATTTTGTGTGATTATTGTCAATGTGTTTGTTATGTTAGATGGAATAATACCCCTTAGTTTAACTACTTAGTTTAATTACTCGGTGGTCGAACTAAAAGGTAGGACTAACTTGACATTTTTCAATAATAGATTATTGCGGGTACTCGTGGTCGAACGGGTCTAGGACGTTTCTACGCCGCCGGTTCTTCGCCGCCAGTTCATCGCCGCCGTTTCTACGCCGGGACGGTTCTACACTGGCCGTTTCTACGCCAGCCGATTCTACGCCGCATTCAAATTATCGAATCATTTAAAAAGTAGCATTAACATTTATTTTAATTTAAGAGAATAAAAGAATTTCCGAATGGGTAATCTAAAACACCGCAGAAAAATTACCTAGGAGTTAACGGGTTTACAATCCAGTGTGTCTTGCTAAACCAACAGAAATGAATGATCCCGAGCGTGTTAAAAGAAAAATAGAACGCGAAGATACGTTCAAGTTTGGCCTTTCTACGCTACACGCTTGGATTGGCTGTATGGATATGATTCTTCACATTTCATACAATCTATCTTTCAAAAAGTGGTCTGCGACCACAGCAGAGCAGAAACAACAAAAACAAATCAAGAAACAACAAGTCCAGGAAAGAATTGTAAACATTATTATTGTTTCACATATTTTATATTTGGTACATACTTATATGTATACATATTTAGTTTTCCTATCAGTAGTATTTCTGACAGGCGAATGGTGTGTAATTGTACCTTACAATTACTAATATAAAATTCGCTCAATAAGTAATAATTTCTTTTAAAAATTACCTAGGAGTTAACGGGTTTACAATCGCCGGGATTATCTTAATGATGTTATGGTTATCAGCACAGACCCATTAGCACAAAGGACGTAATCAGAAATTTTAATCCGCTTAATTCTTAAATTCTTAAAATTCTAAAAACCGTTTAACAGTATTTGGTATAAATATGGGGCAGGAGCCCTTAACACATCACTTTAAGTGTATTCGCCACAAAGTAATTATTACGTTAGTTAACAGTGATCTTAATAATGGAAACAGCAGTTCTCAGCAAGAGAGGAAACGAGAAGTTTTCCTATAACGGATATTTGTACGTTTTCGACAAAGTTAGTAAAAGGAACCCTAGTTTACAATTTTGGCGGTGCGAAGAAGTGGGTCGCTGTAAAGGAAGAATTCACACGAGGGCTGGAGAAGTGGTCAACGAAATCAACAATCATTCTCACCCTTCCTCGGCAGCAGCCGTACAAGTAGCATCTGTTGTTACTAAAATGAAACGTCGTGCAGAAGAAACTATGGAGGGTACAAGTGTAGTTATAAATCAGTGTGTAATCGACGTGCCTGAAGCTGTTTTAGCATCGATTCCAAATAGTGCAGCCCTGAGAAAAATAATCAGAAGAAAACGGAATCAAATTAATGCTGCACCTGCTGATCCCGCAGACCTAAACGATTTAGTGTTGCCAAATCCATATAAGGTATATGTGCCTCAACCAGGAACAGAAGAAACTTTTTTGCTAAGCGACGATGGAGAGGGAGCAAACAGAATTTTAATTTTTGGAAGAGAAAGCTGGTTGCAGCATTTGCATAATGCCAATACATGGTACACTGATGGTACCTTCGCAATAGCACCGAGGCTATTTTCCCAAATTTATATTGTTATGGCAACAAAACACGGAGGAGTGCATCCTATATTGTATGCTCTGTTACCTAACAAGCAGCGTGTTACATACACACGTATGTTCGAACTAATGAAAACACTAGTGCCAAATTTAAGTCCAGGATCTATCATTTGTGATTATGAATATGCAGCTTTTAGTGCCATGAAAGATTGCTTTCCGGAAGTAAATGTAAAAGGCTGCTTCTTCCATTTAGCACAAAATATGAGGAAGCATTTAGCTCAGATTGGTGTTATTGGTCAATACAACAATGATGCTGAATTTGCATTGAGAGCTAAAATGGTCCTTGCATTAGCATTTGTGCCAATAGCTGATTTAGATGAATACATTGATGCTTTAGCAAATGATTTGCCAGTAGAACTTCAGCCGCTTCTAAATTGGTTTGAAGACAGCTATGTTGGCCGTTTAAATCGACGCGGGAATGGTAGTCGCCCGCCTATGTTTCATCCAATAATGTGGAATTTATACCAGAGAACAATCGATGGAGAAGATCGCACCAATAATCATGCAGAGGCAGCCAATCGTCGATTGCGTTCTGAATTAGGTATGCATCACCCAACTATTTGGAAATTTATAGATGGATTGCGAAAAGTGCAAAAAGGACGAGACGCTTATTTTGAGCAACTTCTCGCCGGACATTTACCACCGATGAAACTGAAAAAATACCGTGTCGCTGATGAACGTATTCGAAGAATTGTCTTAGATTATGGAAACAGGGAACCTCTACATTATTTACGTGGCCTAGCACACAATTACCAAATGACGCAATAATCTTATTTTCCTAATTTAAAATAAATTTTCTATTTTATTTTATTTTCTATGACTGTATGTATGTGTTTAAACAATAAATTTTAATTGTAATTGTAATCTTAATTTGAATGCGGCGTAGAATCGGCTGGCGTAGAAACGGCTAGTGTAGAACCGTCCCGGCGTAGAAACGGCGGCGATGAACTGGCGGCGGAGAACCGGCGGCGTAGAAACGTCCCATTCCCTGGTCGAACTGACCTGTCCTCATAATAATAATATAGCTTTGTAAGTAAAGAAAGTTTTGTTATTTAACTGCCGTACTTCGTAAAAACTATCTTAGTAGAAAATTGACGAATGATCTGTAATTTGAAGTCCTTTTGTACTATTAAAACATATAACTAAGTTTTCCAATGACAGTTGATGTGGATCAAAATGTACGCTTTATCTTGTATGTTTCGTATAAAGAAATCTGTTAATAAACGTACTTGCTAGGACAAATAAATTAATCATTGCGTATTTTGCATATCTAAAAATATATTTCTTTCACATATCTTGGGAAAAATATTTATTGAAAAAGATTATTTTTCGTATTTTTATCTATTATTCATGCATACATACATTCTAGTGAATAATTCAACGTGATAATAATGTATACATTAAATAAACAGAAAATATGTTTTCATCAATATATTCAATACATATTTTCATAAAAAAACCCACTATAGAAATATGAATATAGAATAGCAATTACTAACACTTATTGTAAAAGTAATCTAATTAAGAGAGAAACATAATTGTACGATGTATAAATAGATACATTATACAGCAGATAGTTTGTTTCGACCAATTAAATACAGATAACAGTGTGTTTACAATCCATAGCAATTATTGTTTCGCGCGTAAGCAAATGAGTTTTTAAATTCATTATCGAACACTATGGAATTTACGATACCCAAAATGTATAAATTCGCAATAAGTGATGCAATCTAATATTTATTTTTTAACCTGTAACTACCTGCGCTCTAAACTTTCAGATTTATCACTATGAGATTGAGTACATATATTATTGTATTAGAACAAGAAAATGGATTGTCTTGATAAATTATGCTATTTATTAGAAATATAACCATAAATGAATATGATGCCGTTTGTTGACCAACTTAAAGTAAATGAGTTAACAGTAGGATACTTTCAGCAAGATGGAGCAAGAGGACACAGCACAAAATAAAATTAACCTGTTACATAAATTTTTTGACAATCCTTGATTAGCGATCACGAATTTCCTCCAAGATCTTGCGATATTACTCCATGCGTTTCTTTTTATGGCCTTTTTTAAAAAATTCTATTTTCAACGTACAAATTCCAGATCTGGCACACCTTCCAGTCCAAATTACACATAAAATTCACGAAATCAATGAACATCATAATATGTTAACCAGTGTTTTTGAAAGCGTAAAAAGGAGATAAAGTGTATTGAGCAAGACGGTGAACAATTTCACCATGCTTTGTAAAATTTGTTCAATAATTCTTAAAGTTGTATATCTAAGTGACAGTACCCGAATTGAAGTTCCTGGGGTTTCATCCATTAGTTCTCTTACGTTATCAATTACTTCTCGTGTACGTTTTTTTGGTCGACCACTTCCTTGTTTACGCTCCACACTACCTATCTCTTTAAAGAGAATAATGCGGCGCCGAAGAGTGTGTTGAAATTCCTTGTAATTGAAAACCAAAACCGGAAATTCAAGTTGAAATTCCACCAAACAATACTGCCACTGACCGTCAATTTTCCGTCGGTATCGCAAATATGTCTCAACCATAAAAATTCTATGATCTATTTTGTGAAAACCATTTCAAAATTAAATAACTATATCGAAAAATTAATTTAATTTTACAATCACTGAAATGCGTTTAAAGTTATGTGAAATGCTAGTGTTGACAACCAAATGTGAAATGTTAACATTGACAAATATGTATGTAATATCAATTTGATGTTTTGACTTACGCCATTAATTTTCATCCATATGAACCAAATCACCACTTCTGGTTCAAATTCATTACTATGAATTGTATAAGAATTGTATAGAATTGTATTTAAAAGTAAACTGCTTTAAGATTATGTTTATATCCTAAATATTCAAATTTTATAACATTTTTTAATCATTAGCTAAAACTAGCTATATTTATTAAAATGAATTTTAATAAAACGTCCATAACAGCATGGTTATGTTATGAATGAAATTTTCCGTGATGTCAATCATTCCTATCATGTCATGTAGGTTATGTTTTTATTCAAAAAACCAAAATATTCAACAACAAAATCCTGCCAGTCTGAATATAAAACACATAAAATGTATTTATTTACTATAAAAGCTTATTTAATATATAACAATCATGACAAATTTATAATAATCAAATTTCTTTCAAATAATATTTTAAGATGCACTAATTGGTACTAATAGAAAACCGGAATAAAATTCAGCCCGCATATTGTAAAAATTAGCACAACCTCTGATGTTCATTCGTTAAGAAACAGAACTGGTAAGTCTTACTCATGTTTCACGGCAGTGTTTTACCATTATTTTATTTAGGATTATATTTAGATGCTATGTAAAATTTTGACAATTTCTTCTGCTTTTATTATATATAACATTTACTGAAAGTAAATAAACTTTCAGTAAATGTTTTTTTTCCTATGGCTCAGTTTGATCTTGAGCAACTATATCTAACGCAAGACCTTTTGTAAGTAAGCAATACACTAAAATTTTTCTAGTGTATTTTGCTAAAAAAATAAGTTGACATTTTAAATTAATTTATTTCAAAACAATAACAAACAATTCAAAATATAACTTTCAAGAAGAATATAATAAATACTTCAAAAGGTGTATTTATATTTATCAGAGGTGCTTAATTTAGTTTCTTTCTTTCAAAAAAGTTCCAAGACATTCAACACACGTTTCAGCACAAGTTTTCCAGGCATATCTGTAATAAATGTAAATTCTTAACCTATAACCAATATATAACTTAGTGATAAGATTACTTACTGGAAATGTACTAAAAACCGTTCTTTGTGTTATCCAAAAGATCAATTATTTGCTAGATAGAAAGAAAATTAATCAGAAAAGCAATAAAACGAAAATAAACCATAGTAAGATATCAAATGTCAAAATTTAATTATTCGACTATCGTAGTACAGGGGTGTCATGGCGGGCGGCTGTCGGCATGTTATCTCTGTGTATCTTATTGGTCTTACGGCGAAGACAATCCCACGTTTTCGTTTCAGTGTTTTATCCTTGTTTAACCATTGGGCTTTAATGAAATGAGAATAATACTTGCAAGTACCCATATCCGTGATAATGCCAAGCAACTAATGACGTAAGTCGAAACATCGAGTGGACAGATATGTACTATCTGTTTAATGGATCTTAGAACAAACGTCATCAATTTTTATTCGTCTGAAGCAAATCAATACTTCTTGCTCAAGTCAAAATATTGTAAAAGCGATACATATGGAATAAGCGTACTTAATATATTACTTTTTCGGTAAAATTTAAATGCCTCGCAAACCATGTTTAATTATGGAAACAATTTAAATAAATTTCAGAAGAAAAAAACTGCACGGTAGATATATAGTTAAAATATATAGCGAAATAGGTTATGTACTTGTCAAATTGAAATATTTTGAAATTATGCAATATTAACCCTAGAATGGTACGTTGGTGTCGCCTATGACACAGCTACACTTTATCTCTTCCCCAAACGCATAATTGAAGAGAGAAGTTAGCGACCACCTACGTACCTCTCGACGTGTCAGTACAGCTTTGAATGCGGTAGTTGTAAGTGCTCTGTTCTGTTTTACGTATCGATAGCAATTGGTTGTGTCACATACGACTCCAGAATACCATTCTTGATATTATTTTTTTAATTTACAAAATATGGCTTCCACTAGTAAAGCATTGACTCAAGCAGAGTTAGAGGATATTATACGTTCTTACGAGAGAGGCGAAACAGATTTGGACAATATTGTTCCAGAAATAGTGAGCGACGACAGTGTATCTGAAGATGAGGAACTTTTAGACAGTGAGCATTCAGATACTTTTTCTGTCGAGTCTAGCAGTGAGGGAGAAGAGTCGGAAGAAGAATCTGTTACACGTCGAAAGGCAATTTATGGAAAAAATGGTTGCAAATGGTATAAATCACCATTTTTTAAAAAAAATAGCCCTACAGTGCAAAAGAACATTGTGCTTCGATTACCAGGGCCAAAGTCAAACGCATTAAAAGCTGCAGATGAGATTGGAGCATGGAAGTTATTTTTCACCGACGAAATGATTAATTATATTATTCAACACACAAACCAAGACATAACAAGATAATCCTCCAAATATGCTAATAATCAAAGCTTTATAGGCTGTACTAACAGACAAGAAATATTGGCCTTATTCGGGCTGTTGTATATGAGTGGGGTTCTAAAAACAAGTTCTCTAAGTACTTCTGATTTATGGTCCAGACAATATGGATTACCCATTTTCAGAGCAACCATGTCACGAAAACGTTTTGAGTTTTTACTTAATTGTCTTCGCTTTGATGACAAAAATACCAGACAAGAGCGTAAGGATGATAAATTTGCACCTATCAGATTTCTGTGGGATAAATTTAGTGAAAAGTGTTCAGAAAATTATACACCTGGCGCATATGTAACTGTAGACGAACAACTTCTTGGTTTTTGAGGAAGATGTCCATTCAAAATCTATATTCCAAATAAGCCGGATAAATATGGCATAAAAATTGTTATGATGTGCGACTCTAAAACATTTTACATGCTTTCTGCTATTCCATATATTGGAAAAGAAAGAAGAACTAGTTCTGAAACTTTACCTACTCAATATGTCCTGAAACTGTGTGAAAGCATATATGGAACTAACCGGAATGATACCATGGATAACTGGTTCTCGTCCTCGGATTTGGCAAATAAATTATTGAAAAAGAAACTAACCATGGTAGGAACGTTACCTAAAAATAAAGCAGATATTCCGCCAACTTTCTTGAAGAAAAAAGCTACTGTTCCTAGCTCTGATTTTGCTTACGACGAAAATAAAGCTATGGTTTCGTTTTCACCTAAAAAGAATAAAATAGTTTTGTTGTTGTCAACTTTTCACACTTATGGCGAAATTGAAGACGAAACTAAAAAACCCGAAATCATTCTATTTTATAATTCGACGAAAGGTGGTGTAGATACATATGATCAATTGTGTCACTCAAAAACTGTGTCACGAAAAACCCGTCGATGACCTTTACGTGTATTTTATGGAATGATAGATGGAATTGGAATCAATGCTTATGTTATCTATAACGCCAACAAACAAAAACAAAATAGTGCTTATAAATACATCCCCAGAAGACAATTTCTTCAAAACTTAGGCATGCAATTGATCAAACCACAATTGGAAAGCAGACTGAATGTGCCAACAATATCCAGATATTTACGTCTACTAATTCAGGATATTTTAGGTGTGGAAGAAAAGAATCCTAGTTTGGAAAAAAGATCTCAACCTGTCGGTCAGAAACGTTGTCATATTTGCCCTAGAAATACCAACAGAAAAGGACGAGAACTATGTGTGAGATGCGGTGAACACATTTGTGCTGAACACAGAAGGCCTATTTGTCCTCCCTGCAGTGAAGAACTGTAATTAGTATTTTTGTGAGAATAACTGTTTTATATTTTTGTACCATTTTATTTTTTATAATAAAATTAATGTAAAATTATACTTTTGTTTTTATTTTGAACGATAACTATATAAAAGTTAAAGATATAATGATGTGTCATATGCGACACCACTGTACTAGTTATGTACTAGAAAATAACGATACCATTCTAGGGTTAATAATACCAGAATAATACTTGTGCATTTTATTAAAGTGTCAAATTTTATTCTACATAAGAAGAAAATGAATAAATACTCTTAAAGCCTACATTTTAGGTAGTTAACAACGTTATTCATAAAGGATACTTCTATCATTGAAATGTGTTTCTTCTTTTTAAATAATCTACTTTTTACTGTATTTATACACATAACTACAATATTCGTGAATATTGGAAATGTTATATCTAAAATATATCATTGGATAGAGAAATAATTGATTGGCTAATTTATTTAATATATGTAGTAGTTTGTAAAGTTTAGGATATGACTAAGTCCACTGCATGATAGAATAAAACAGAAACATAATATTTTATATACCTACTTATTTAAAAAGAACATACTATTTGCCATTAAAAATTTAAATATCTTGCAAAATTTCTAATAAATAACACGGTATCAGACAAATAAATATATATTATTTGACAATAATGGTTAATTCCAATATGAGGATCACTGCTGAATGATGCTCATCATCATTTGAATCATTTGAATTTATATTAATTGGTCCGACTTCGATATCTATCCGATGTATCTCTCGTTCGTAGCAACTTTTAATCAGGTTATTAGTATGCCTTATACAGTTTTCCCAAGTACTTGTATCACACTGTTCTAATGATTCACCCCAGATAGCTAACAATTTTCATCTTCATAACCATTCCGGCCAATATTTTTATTGTAATACCCGTTTGTTGAGGTACAAATTAGTTCAGTTGCATTAAAATTATGGAGATAGTCTCAACACTTCATGGCCCTCTTTCTATAATATTTCATCAATAGCATATTTTTTATCAGGCTTATTCCTTTTAACTAAATATAAAAGTTCATGTTTCATTAAATTATATGGAAGCATTTTCTTATTGTTTGCTAACCGATCTACAATATCTTGCTTTCTTGATGAAGTATTAGGGACTTTATTAATAACAACACTATAATATGGGGCGTTATCCATTATAATAATTGAATTTTTTTGGTATGTTTAACATAAGTTGAGCTATAACCCGTTCATCAAATTTTTTGTTATTCATTTCAACACTATAGTCTGCCGCTTTCGTTTTTGATAAAAATATCAAGCTAGCACCACATATAAAGCTCTTGTCACTACCAGCATGGACAATGATATAACGTTTGCCATCATAACCTTCAGACTTTCGTACACTTTTTGTAGACTCGTCTTGCAAAGATTTTCCCCCAACATCCTAGGAATAAATCCATGTTTCGTCCAGAAATACAACTGGCTTTGGTGAATTTTACATCAAATTGTCCATATACTTCCTCAAAAAATACTCCGTAATAATGCAATATTATGCCTTTCAATTAGGGGTCGTCCCGATTTCATGTAATAAAGTACGCAACGCTGAAAATAAATCAATGATTTCTCTGTTTTTCAGTTCTTCTTTGAATGTGTTTAAAGTAACATGTTTCTCTAAAGCAATCATTTTAGAATAAGCTAATAAACAATATATTTTAGTAATATTCACTTTCTTTATACATGTTGTAAAGAGTATTCCGTACTTCCATCTTAACAGACTCTCGAAGATTTCTAGTTTTTTGTTTAGATCGAGCTCTCTTTTTACCTGGAGATGTAGGAATTGGGTTTTGGGCCTTCCGCTGTTTAATTGCATAAACTGTTGAGCGTGATATATGAAGAGCATCATCTTGAAATATATATACAGGGTTATGATAAAGTAACGCACAAAATTCATAAAACGTACAATGTTCATTTTTGAAAAAAATGCAAAAACACGTCGAACAGTTTATTTTATTCCGCGTCTTTTAACATAAGTCAAAAAAATAAAACGTCAAATTTTTCAAAGTTATGACGTCATCAATATTTTTTTAAATATGAAGCTTGGTTTTTTTTTACATTATTTGATAAAGCTTGTTTTTCTGCATTATAAAGAAATAATTGAAGTAGGGGTCACATAAGAAAAAACTGAGAGAATTAATAAAAAACAAAATAAACTTTATTATAGTAGTAACATTTAAATTAACTAAACAGTCCATTAAACCAAAACGATTTCTTACAGGAATTGTTCAAACTGTGTCCCGTTCACTATCTGACATAGGCCAAGACGATGGTAGACCTGATTTAGGTCATTTCATGTCTAATTCGTTCCATTAGGTCTTCTAAATTGTCTGGTCGGTTAACGTAGACCCGACTTTTTAAATGTCCCCACAGAAAGAAATCAAGGGGGGTGAGATCAGGTGACCTAGTTGGCCACTCCACATTGGTCTACGTCTTCCAATCCACCTTCCTTCAAACTGGTTATCCAGAAACCTTCGAACATTAAGACCATAATGTTGGTGGTGCACAATCTTGTTGGAACCAAATACTGGGATCCAAGTTTTCCCTATTATTTGGATCCGGAAATGCCGCAATTAGATCCGGAAGCACTGCCATACGAAGATGTTCCAAATATCGCTCAGCTGTTAAATTCCCACGAAAGAAATAAGGACCAATAAATTTTCCCCTGACGATTCCTACCCATACATTAATTTTTTTAGGGGCTGGGTGTGTTTTGTCTGAATCCAGTTGGGATTTTCCGAGCCCAGTAGCGACAATTGTGTCGATTTACTGTACCACTTAAATAAAACGTTGCCTCGTCTGAAAATACTACACTATTAAGCAAATTTGGATTTTCGTCACAATGCCTCATGAAGATTTCACAAAATTTCAAACGTCTGTCCGGATCATCAGAAGATGATCCGGACAGACGTTTGAAATTTTGTGAAATCTTCATGAGGCATTGTGACGAAAATCCAAATTTGCTTAATAGTGTAGTATTTTCAGACGAGGCAACGTTTTATTTAAGTGGTATGAAGATTTCACAAAATTTCAAACGTCTGTCCGGATCATCTTCTTTCGTTCGTGAACAAGTTGAACAAGTTCAACTTGTTCACGAACGAAAGAAGATGATCCGGACAGACGTTTGAAATTTTGTGAAATCTTCATGAGGCATTGTGACGAAAATCCAAATTTGCTTAATAGTGTAGTATTTTCAGACGAGGCAACGTTTTATTTAAGTGGTACAGTAAATCGACACAATTGTCGCTACTGGGCTCGGGAAAATCCCAACTGGATTCAGACAAAACACACCCAGCCCCCCAAAAAATTAATGTATCGGTAGGAATCGTCAGGGGAAAATTTATTGGTCCTTATTTCTTTCGTGGGAATTTAACAGCTGAGCGATATTTGGAACATCTTCGTATGGCAGTGCTTCCGGATCTAATTGCGGCATTTCCGGATCCAAATAATAGGGAAAACTTGGATCCCAGTATTTGGTTGCAACAAGATTGTGCACCACCAACATTATGGTCTTAATGTTCGAAGGTTTCTGGATAACCAGTTTGAAGGAAGGTGGATTGGAAGACGTAGACCAATGGAGTGGCCACCTAGGTCACCTGATCTCACCCCCCTTGATTTCTTTCTGTGGGGACATTTAAAAAGTCGGGTCTACGTTAACCGACCAGACAATTTAGAAGACCTAATGGAACGAATTAGACATGAAATGACTCGTATAAATCAGGTCTACCATCGTCTTGGCCTATGTCAGATAGTGAACGGGACACAGTTTGAACAATTCCTGTAAGAAATCGTTGCAGTTTTTCTTTTTTTTAAAAACTTTACTACAAACGACTGACTAACATCTTGTTGTAAGGCAATTTCTGCTGTAGTTGCGTGAGGGTTGTCTTCTAATGACAGCAAAATATCTAACTTTGCGTCGTCGCTTATTCCCGGTCTTCCAGATTTTGGAGCATCACTTACGCTTCCTGTTTCATTAAATTTTGCAACAATTCTGCTTACTGTGCTTCTAGCAATTGGAGGTCTTTCTAAATGTGTTTCGTTAAATAAAGCACATCCTTCTTCATGACTTCGAAGTCTATCGCCGTTAACCTACCATCATTAGAATTTCTATCCTTTCTCTTTCCGTTAAAGGAGCCATCATAATAAAATTGGTATGACACTAATTGTAAGACTAACACTGACAAACAGTTGTTTTATTACTAGGTAACTTTAAGTTTTAATTCTTTTAATATTTAGTTTCTTTTCATAAATTCAAAAACTAGTTTATTTTGTTTTTTATTAATTCTCTCAGTTTTTTCTTATGTGACCCCTACTTCAATTATTTCTTTATAATGCAGAAAAACAAGCTTTATCAAATAAAGTAAAAAAAAACAAGCTTTATATTAAAAAAAAATATTGATGACGTCATAACTTTGACAAATTTGACGCTTTATTTTTTTGACTTATGTTAAAAGACGCGGAATAAAATAAACTATTTGACGTGTTTTTGCATTATTTTCAAAAATGAACATTATACGTTTTATGAATTTTGTGCGTTACTTTATCATAACCCTGTATTTTAAATGTAATACTGGATTTATTAGGGAGCATACCTTATAAACAGCACTTATAAGTAATAAAGGACCACCATACGTTTTCTTTCTCTATCTCAAAATAATTCAAAATGTTTAACATAAAGTTTTCTTTCTCTTTCTCAAAATAACTCAAAATGTTTAACACAAAGTTCTTTGCTTGTGAATTTAAGCGCTTTCCAGACATTTTCTGAATTTATGTTTTGACAACAACAATTTGATTTATTATTTTTATTTTTAATAACTTACCGAAAACTTCAAGTCACACTTTTTGCTTTGTTCTCAGAAGACTAGATTTCTGTAATAATTAGATGAAATATAGTAAAAGCCAACCAAACCCGAACAGAAAAACGCAATAATTACAAATGACAGATGACTGTAAGACAATGTGATTAGGCCAGTAATACGCCATCTATCTTTGCCTATCATACGAACAAATTGATCTGTTGTGATTCTTTATCTAGCAGACTAACGCAACTTTGTTCGTCTGTTCCGATATCAGTATTAAGAAGAGATGGTTATATTAAGCATTTGCTAGATTATGATCTTTGTTCTAAGATCCATTAGATTAGATAGATTGATATTAGAAATGTTTAGTTAGAAAATACGTTTTCTCATGCACAACCTTCCTCAACTCCGGATTTATTTGATCGCTCGTTAGTTGACAAGAAATAGCGGTGTATAGAACACATACTATTGTTTCAACAATAATTATTATTATTCTGTTGTTGTAGTTGAACAGAAATTTTATAAATTATTTAAAGTTCAAATACTTAGTGGATTAAATCAATCACATATTTGACAAAAATTAATATTAATTCCCTGTCAGTATCTAAATTCGCCAATATTTATTTATAACTCAATAGAAATAAATACACAAGAATGTGCTTGCATATAAAATGAAGCATCAAAGGAAGCGTAAGTGTTATTTACTAAACAAATAGTATTGAACGATAGCGTATTTATACAAGTATGTGAAAGTATTTCTATAATGTTTATAATAGATTTTGTTTTGAATAGCTATAAATCTAATCCAAAGGTATATTCCGCAATATTATGTATATAAAAGTTAATGTTATTTCTATTTTTGCACATTGAAAGCGCCAGCTTCTATTGTATGATTTACTGTTCGCGTCAAAAAAAAAAAAACGGGACATGTCTTATAACTAGAGAACGGATACGCTTATCACCCGGTGCAGTACTGGCGAAAGGCTGTATTTCTAAAATATTTAATTTTATTTGTATAATTGGAAAACGAACGGGTGGTGATCTATAAAATTACGAAATACATATGTATTTGTTGAAAAGTTGTATTTTTAAAGCTTTTAATTTTATTTCTATAATTGGAACATTTTTATTTGTTCATTCTGTCGTTCAAGTTGAGTAAAGGACTATTAATATTGACTAGCAATAGTTTCTCAAGGTTTTCTTCTGTCAATTTTGTTCTCTTTGAATTAGGTACATCCTTATAAATAGAAAACGTCGTTTCTACATCGCAACTGGTTATAGGTGCATACTGGAAAAATTCTTTTATTTCTTCATAGTTAGCCGTTAGATTTTGTGGAATTGTCTCCATACATAATTGCTGCAATGTAATTAAATCTGGATTTCTATTAAGAATTGCTTCAAACTTTTGCCGAAGGCCACATCCGAAGTCACTTGGAATACTTTTCAAATTATTAACAGCCACATCTAATGTGGTTAATCCGTCATTTAATTTGAGATTTCGATTTTCAAAATAAGTGATTAGTTTTGGCAATTTTCCAAAGTGTTCGTGAAGAAAGTACAATTGATTTTTTAAATTTGGGATTTGTGTGAGCTCCTTGCACTCACCAATACTTCTAGCATCCTCCTTTAGCAGTGTTATGAAATGTTTTAGACTATCGAAATTCTCAGCATAATAACTAGTAGCTTCCAGCCATGTTCCCCATCTAGTTATTACTGGAATGGGAGGCAGTGACAGAGATGGAAATTTTTCCCTGAAAAGAGCTACTCTCAATGGTGCTTTTCTGAAAACTTTTTTAAAAGCTGATAAAAGTCTATCAACTTCCGGAAAAGTGTCTCTGATATATTCACAGATTCTGTGGAGAGCATGTGCTACACAAGTAATATGCAGCATATTAGGATATGTTTTCTTCAATAGTCTGCCTGTTTTTAACATATACGCAGCACTATCACTGACAAATAAAAGTATTTTTTCTTTGTACGTGGCGTCCGAATGAAGCATTTTTTGCATATTCTCCTTAATTGTTTCAGCAACTGTTTCCGCATCAACTCTATTTATAACACTTGTTGCTATTACATATGAGTTATAGGGAATAGTTGGATGTAGTACACCAGCTACGACATTTACCACACAGCGTCCTAACATATCCACCGTTTCGTCGGCGCTTATCCATATGTATTGATTTAAAAGATGGCTTCTAATGCGTTCTACTGTTCTCGTATAGCACCTAGAAACAAAATATTTGCGTAAAGTTGATTCATCAGGAACATTTCGACCAGTATATTTTTGAATAAATATTTTTAAAGTGGGATTGCTAAGTTTATTTAATGGAATATTAGCCGCCATAAAAGTTCAGAGTTCAGATGTGTTTGCAATTTTGCGAATTTGTAATAAATTTCGGAATCACTGACAATGGACATACAATCAGTATGACCGTCAATCCAACTCGCCATTGTTTTACAATGCCGTTCTCGACATTCTTCCATATCATGTCTGAAAAAGTAACTTAAACAATGCTCTAGATCTAAATAAATGAAAACTAAAAATGTGTGCGTAAGTTATTGAAACTGAACGAAATTCAATGCACACTTACGTCGAAATAGATTCAATCAAACGATATTAAACAGGATCTATCACAAAAATTACGATGTAATTAACAGTTAAAACTATGAAAACAAGAACCTTACTCACAGCACTTTATTTATCTTACGAAATATAAACTAATAAATAAAATACATTATGAAAACCCCGCTTCTATCTACGCTCATGAAAACACTTTAAAAAACACTATATTCTCCCAATACACTAGCTGGGTTGTCCATTGTTATCGCGGCGAGACCAGGTGTCCGAGTAAGTCAAACAAACAAATACTTTATTGAATTACGTACTGAGCAACGTTATACACAATTCCAATTGCCGATTGCGTTTTACGGAAATTGCATCCGTTCTCTAGTTTTGTGTATATTGTGTATATTATTATAATATTTATTTCGTCCACTTCGCTTACGAAATATAGAAAAATTTAGAAACCTCAAGTAAAATCTTTCATGTGTCACTCGAATGTTGTCATGTGAAAAATTCATATTAATAACAGGATAATTTAGTGATTTCAACATGCCATAATACCAAATTTTTAGTCTTTTCCTGAAATATGATAAGATATATATTTTTTAGTAGTATCTTTTCTAAATTCAATGGAAAAATCTATATCCCTATTTAAGATATCAGTGAGTTTGCAAAATCAATGCTTTTGTTATGTATATTCTTTAACCACAAACCAATTCCTAATATTATCTTTTCGGATGTTTCCAAAAGTATTTATTTTTAATAATAAGTAAATATAGAGTTCTTAGAAACAACATTCAACTTTGTCCTTGTAACATGATGAGTAATTTCCGTTATTGTTCTCTTTCTTTCTCATATACATAAACGTATAATAAGTAAAAATGCTAATAGAATAGTATATTTCAGTAACGGTATTTATTTTTATTGAAAATCGAACAATATTAATTAATACATTTAATGAAATAAAAATGAAAAAGCAATATTATTTAATTTCCACTTTATTGGGGTAAAATCCTATTACAATTGTTTCGACACACAGTGTCTTCCTCGGATGGAGTTGTATTGCAAACTAAACTTAAAGGATGTTGATTTAAACTTAAATGAATTATTAAATGAAAAAATAATTATACTCAGAAGGATGGTTCAATAATAGGCACTTGGTATTCAAGATGTAGACTTTATTACACAAAGGGACCAAAGTTTACCGAGTACAAACATAAAAACGGAAAACCAAAATAAATAATTAGTTGTAAAATAGGCCTAATAAAGGAGGATTTCCGAAATCCATATGATTATTGAGGAAAAGGTCTGTCTTTTTATATTTAAAAATTTCCAAGGTTTCAAGTAAATTTAATTGTTGCGATTTATTTTCTGTATGTAAAATTGTAAAATTATAATTAAAATTACGGGCTTCTTCTTGCAATATTTAGGTTATAATTTATAAATAAATATTTAATAATTTATAAGTTCTCTTACAAAGTAATCTAACTTGAAAACTTTATACGTATTTAATAATAAATAGAATACTAATGAGACATTTGTGTTATGTTGAAAGAAAATGAAAAGTACCAGGTATTATAAATTAACAACTTAAAAATAAGTAACACATTAATCTGAAGATAAATGGTAGTCTTTCTCAGAGTCTTCGCCAAGATTAATAATAAATTCGCCATGGTATTAATATGCAATGGTACGGTGGCAGATGGAGAACTATGTGGCCATACTGATGGGCCAGATTATCAATTTTATAGACCGGTGCAGATCTATTCCTAAAGAGAATTATAACCACAAATATGAAAAACACCATGCCTCCAATATAGTACGTACGCTCTTCTTGGATCATCCTTTTTATAATGGTACCTAATGTTCCACAACACGTTCCATAAAGATGTTTTACCAGCCATAAAAATATCCTTTTCAACAAGTATAGTATTTAAAGATGTTAGGGTAATTATACCACAATTATATTATAATATAGACAATTTTTCAAAAATCTTTCTATTTCTGTACATCTTGTAGACAACATTCCTTATAGCATATTCAGTGAAGCAATTAATCTACACTATAACTTTCTTTTGTCATGTTTCCGTTTGGGGCTACAAATTGCGTGTCCTTTTTGCATGCTACATAAAAAAATGCAATATGTAATATGAAATTATAGCAAAATACAAATTGATTTTACTTCTCCCACAGCTGATAAAGGCATCAACGGACCATCAATATCGCGTTCTGCTCCACAGTTTGCAATTACGGATGCAACAAGTCGCTTACATTGGCAGCACAATGCTTTTCGCATTTCAAACCAAGAGTAAACAAACATACGTAAAATATGACAAAACGATATGTGTCAACACTGGACATTCGCGCCACCATAAATATGCATTCGATGTTGATATATAAATACTATAGTTCGAATCGTGAACGGCATTTATATATATATATATATATATATATATGTGTGTGTGTGTGTGTGTGTGTTTAGATCATTTCCTAGCCGTTTGTTAAATATAACAATTGATAAATTATTGGAGTTTTTCGGCTTTTATATGAAATATTTACAAATATCAAATTAGAATGTATGTAATTGCAGAGTAAGTGGGGACGTAAACATTGCTGTCTACAAATTACAAAGCAAATCATACGAAATTTATAATTGAAAAATATTGTATACGTTGGGGCTCGAACCCAAGTCTACAGTTTGCCGGACTGTCGCTTTTACCACTTAGCCACAATAGACCTAGGTTCAAGTTATTTAGAAATGCATTATAAAGTAAGTGTTAATGAATCAGATGTCAGTTATTGAATGTAGATGTCAAGTTGAAAGCAGAAGTTAGTTTTGAAAGCTGATGTCAGTTTTGATAGCAGATGTCAGTTAGTGAAAGCAAATGTTAGCTATTGAAAGCAGATGTCTGTTTTGAAAGCAGGTATCAGTCATGAAAGCAAACGTCAGATTTGAACGCAGATGCCTATTTTGAAAGTAGATGTCAGTTATTGAAAGCAGATGTCAGTATTTTGAGAGCAGATGTCAGATTGCATTTTCAAACATTCAAATCTGACATCTGCTCTCAAAATACTGACATCTGCTTTCAATAACTGACATCTACTTTCAAAATAGGCATCTGCTTTCCATAACTGACATTTGCTTTCACTAACTGACATCTTCTATCAAAACTGACATCAGCTTTCAAAACTCACTTCTGTTTTCCACTTGACATCTACATTCAATAACTGACATCTGATTCATTAACACTGTTACTTTATAATGCATTTCTAAATATCTTGAAACTAGTTCTATTGTGGCTAAGTTGTAAAAGCAACAGTCCGGCAAACCGTAGACTTGGGTTCGCGACCCAACATAGACAATATTTTTCAATTAAAAATTTCGTATGATTTGCTTTGTAATTTGTAGACAGCAATGTTTACATCCCCACTTACTCTGCAATTACATACATTCTAATTTGATATTTGTAAATATTTCATATAAAAGCCGAAAAACTCCAATAATTTATCATGTTATATATATATAATCGCCGACTTATTAAGTTTACTAACAATATATATATATATATATATATATATATATATATATATATATATATATATGTATATATTGTTAGGTATAAGCAAATTTAGGATAAAGAATTAAACTATAACATTTCCAATTGCATAAATATTCAACGATTTATTTTCAAAGTTAAATCGCTGCATTATATAATTTTATTAGCGTATTCAAATCATAAAACTTTCTTTAAATTATAAGAATTTATATTGGCAGAATGTATTTATTTGTTTATATATTAAACAGTTTGTTTATTGCCTAGAGTTATCGTTTTGAATGAATAAATTCAAAAGACTAAATATATATAACAAATCCCATTACTGAACAATGGAATTTATCCGGAAATACATACTTAGATTTATAATGCAAACTAATACATAATTAGTTAGTAATGACATTCTATTATTTATTTATTAGTAAGATTAGATTTTTAAGACCCCATCGTAAACCTTTTTATTGTTACCCGTAGGTAAGGTTTCGACGAATTATCCATATAGCAAATTCCCTCTTATGATGTCAACCAATGTTTAACCAACACAAGAATTATGTAATAGTTTGTAGGAGTAGTGGTATATTTTTGCGTACTTGTAAAATAGTACAAAACAGAACAGTCTCTTCATAACATTCATATCAAACAGTATCCATCAGAATCTCAATGTTAGCAACCGAGACTCAACAGTATCATAATAACAACAAGAGACATACAGTCTCATATAACAGCAAAAAAATTTTAAGTTTACCTTAAGTGTTTCATTTGTAAGATTACCTTAGTAAATTATGTTTATGTCTTTTCTAGTTAAGTAAATAAAATATTCAGAAAACACACCAAGTTTCAATATAACTGCCACCAAACAAAATAAATAACACGCTTATACAGAGGTTACGCCCCGTGGGCGGTGGGTCACATACAGATCTATACATGGTCCTTCATGAGGCTTATATAATTTATAGAGTGTTTTAAAATGATATGTCGCACGACTTGTTTTATGTAACCGTTATAATGACAACTAAACGCGCAGGTAATTAAAGATAATTAATAACTACATTAAATATAAAATATCTATAAAACGTAACTGCCTAGCAAGAATGTTTGCTGTAAGCATGGGTTTATTAGATTTTGTAGGGGTTTTTGTGTATGCTCAGTCATATACTTTAAATAAAAGAAAGTTTCGCTTCAAAAATGTTTGTAAAAAACTGACAAAGTTGTTGTGGATTTTTAGAATCTTAAATATGATTTATAGATAAATAAAGCAATTTAGAAGCGTGATAAACAATCTTAATATAGGCGAAACGTGACACTTTAATATATTAAGCTCATATTGGACTTTTAACCTTATTATTCAATTATTTAATCTTCTAAAAATATATCATAGCAATCGGATTAGAGGATATTAAAACGTCGAAAAACTGTCGTCCAACCTTGGATAGATAACGAGATTTACAGTTTTTGATTAATTCTACCAAGTTTCAACAAAATGGGAATTTAGCATTTGATGAGGTCCCCTTTTGAGTTTTACTACTAATCTATCCTAATATATTTTTGCTTATTGTTATATAAATATATACAGTAAATGGAACCACACTTTCCTAAATTCGTTTTGTGATATTAATTTATTCACACGTATTTTGCTATTTTTAGAATTGAGTGATTGGCTTATGAGCTAATATATTATACTAATTCTCTAGAATATATCATAAAGTATTCTGGGCATAAAAACATGGAAAGGATAATGTATTGCTTAAATTCAAGTCTAATATTTCATTATTTAAATTTAATTATTCGGTAGTAGTATTTAAAATGTTTAGAGTCTGTGGAGAATATAAATTAAGTACTATTAAATTCTACGCTTTAAAATAATAATGCCAATAAAAAAAACGAATATATGAGATCGAGGAGATAATTTATTATTTTGGCGCTAAATAAAAGGAATAAGATATAGAGGTAATCGTTTTTGACATACTAAGATGTCCGAATATTCTTATTTATTTCTAAACATTGCAGTAACCGTAAATTCTCACTGCTGAATTAAACCTGAATAACCAAAACGATTCACGATAAGACATTATTGTATCTGATTTGTGTACATGTAGCAATTTTGATAAATGTTGGTTCTTCTCACAAATGGAATATCTGTAAAATATTGCTTAATAGTGTTGTCATATGTTAATATTACAACTCATAATGTAGGACATAGTAGAACCTTTCTATTCAGGTTAGGTGTTCGAATATTAATATATCACAACATAATGCAAGCAATCAATTTAAAAGCGATATTTTACAAAAATCTTGTTTATGGGAAAATATATATTTGCCTGAATTGATACATTTACAGCAGGTAACATAGATAGTGTTATTTTTCCTTTACTTTGCCCAGGTTTATTAATAATACTATTCATGAAATAATTTATATAAATCAGTAGTAAAAACTGCAATATTACAATTACAAACTCAATACTTAACATTCTAAGAATTTCGAATAAAGCAATCTCAGTTCTGTATTTACTTTTAAGTTGAAAGCACTGATAAAAAAGTGTTTTGCTAAACGTTACCGTTGTTCCCTTTACTTTGATCAAATACAGTTAAAGCTAAGGATTTTAAAAGCTTTGTTGAACGCCTTGAATAGTATATATATTAAAAAGTGAGTGTGATAAGTAGGGTCTGGACGCGAGAGGCCCATGACAAATTTTATATTTAATTTCAGGTTGTGTACGTGAAATATTTGCATTCATTTTATATTAAATTTAAGAAGAATTAGATGTTGAATATAAAAATCACGATAAATTCAAATTTTAAATTTACGTCAAATGTTAACCTATTGCCAACCACCACAAAAATTACTACATTTTGAAATTCCTATTATTTTTTATATTTTTATTTGGATAAAAAGAGGCAAAACAATTACAAAGAAATCGTGTCATAAGATATTTACTGCACTTGTCAATTCCACGAGCGCAGCGAGGAGCGGCCTAAAGGGCGAGTTGGCTTCCTAATGGGCTAACTTGGGCTTATGCAACAAACGTGTCTTATGCGTAGGGACCGAACACGAGAGGCCGATGACTCATCGCCCACGGGCGTAGCATTCCAAATTTGTATTTTTAAAGAGTTTTTAATTTTATTTATATAATTGGAAAACAAACGGGTGGTTATCTATAAAATACGAAATAGTTCAACTTGAGTAAAGGAGTATTAATATTAACTAGCAATACTTTCTCAAGGTTCTCTTCTGTAAAATTTATTCTCTTTGAATGAAATACATCCTTGTAGATAGAAAACGTCCTTTCTACATCGCAACTGGTTATAGGTGCATAGTGGAAATATTGTTTTATTTCAATCTATTTAGCAGTTAGATTTAAAGGCATTGTCCCCATACACAATTGCCGCAATGTTATTAACTCTGGATTTCTATTAAAAACTGCGTCTAACTTTTGCCGAAGGCCACATCCGAAGTCACTTGAAATGTTTTTCAAATTATTAATAGTCACATATAATGTGGTTAATACGTCATTTAATTTGAGATTTTTATTTTCAAAATAAGTGATTAGTTTTGGCAAATTTTCAAAGTGTCCCTGAAGAAGGCATAAATAATTTTTTAAATTTGGAATTTGTATCAGTTCCTTGCACTCAGAAATACATTGAGCATCGCCATTTAAACATGTAACGAAATTTTGTAAACTATCTAAATTCTCTGCATAAAAACTAGTAGCTTTCAACCATGTTCCTCATCTAGTTTTTACTGGAGAGGCAGGCAGTGACAAAGATTGAAGTTTTTCCCTGTAAAGAGCTACTTTCAATGCTGTTTTTCTGAAAACTTTTTTAAAAGTAAATACGAGTCTATCAACTTCCGGAAAGGTGTCCCTGATATATTCAAAGATTCTGTGAAGAACATGTGCTACACAAGTAATATGCTATTAATATTAGTCATAAACGATTTTTCTTAACTTATCGCAATGGTCAGTGTATTAATATTCCAATATGTATTAATATTGCAGGCAAAATTCCGGAGGAGATTGCAAATTTTTTGAAATTGCCAAATTCATAACTGTTTACAGGGCTCTGTTTTAGAAGATCTAGTGCAACACATTTGGTAAATCATTGTGGTAATTTATTGACGTTAAAAAATCATGGGAGTTGGAACAGTTCAGCTGTGGCTGAAGGTTATACTGAATCCTCCTTAAACAAAATGCTTAAAATATCTCAAATGCTTGGATCTCAAGCGAATACAAACATTCCAGGATGTTCAACCGAAACCAGTGCAGTTGATGGAAATAATAGTGTTCAACAAAATATTCTATCATCAAGTACGAGTAGTTTGCCAGGTATTACTATTAATGCTCAAGATACATCTAACGTATCTAATAATGTTTACAGTAACTGTACAATTAAGAACATAATTCAAAATACAATATTTTACTTCGTTTCATTTTTATACATGTTCTACACATCGTACATTAAAAATATAGACTCCATTTTAATTTTTTGACATTAGAATTACAAATTACAAGTGGCCATCCTCGTGGCGTCCTCGTTTCCTATGCTTTTATAGCGTTGTTATAGAAGCTAATTAGAAAATAATATTTAGAATTTATGTATAGATAAAAATACTAGATTATCGTTTTCGGAATATAGACCACATACGATTTCTTCCTCACTCAAGACTCTGGGTTTTATTAGGGCATTAACCATATCGCGTTACTGGTAACCTATCGGTTCGATTCTTTTGAAGAACCGTATTCGTCAAAATAATATTAAATGTTTGTACAATCTTAGTATAGCTACACTATAATTTCTGGACAATATTAAATTTCTAGTTTCACAATACAAGCTGACTTTGCAGAACATTATAGTACCCAGTGGCAAGAATTAATATTTTAATCAACTCACCACTATAAAGTATTTAATTGTTTAGTAGCCAAACATAGTTATATTATGTGATATTAACCACACAAATCTCTCCGTTTTATTATATAACGCTCCTAATATCGAAAAGCTATTATATTTATTTTGTGTATTTTTTTGTCTTTCTTTCAGGATCTTTTATATTACTATCATTTCTTTATTTTTTATATACTTTAGGTCAGTGTTTTTCAACCTGTGGGTCGCGACCCCCTGGGGGGTCGCGAAACCTCTGTAGGGGGGTCGCGAGAGGTCGAGAGAACTCAGTAAAAAAATTAATAAATTTTAAAAAGGTAGATATATTAAAAAAATGTTAACAAAACGATACTCGTTATGTTATTTATGCAAACACATTAACAAAAAATAAAATCTTCGAGTACTCGTTTATTTTAATGTGAAGGTTGCGCTTGAGTTTTTTCAATCAATTTCTCCCATCGTGGATCCGTTTTTGCAACTTTAAGTATTAAATTGTTTTCCAAATTTAAGCGATTTCTTAGTTTACTTTTTATTTGGACCATTGATGAAAATGCCAACTCGCACAAGTACGAGGTAGAAAATGGAATCAAACACTTCAAAGCCTCGGTTGTTAATTCCGGGTATTCTGTTTTTCTTTTTAACCAAAAGGTATCCAAATTTTCAGACTTGAATTCCAAGTGTAACATCCCATCGGCAGATAATTCCAGCAGATTCTCTTTGAGCTTAGTTGATAAATTTGCCTCATTTATAGCTGCATTTAAAAACGGATTTAAGATCCATCATTGCCCAGTGTCTTTTTGTCTTTTGCTGTAATGACATTTTCATCCCGCCCTTGAAGACTTTTATTCAAGTTATTTAAATGCTCAAATAAGTCAGAAAGTAAAGCCAATTTCAAAAGGAATTCCGGGTCAGAAATGAATTCAGAGTAATGTGACTTGGCTTGTTGTAAATATTCTAATAGTTCAGCGCGAAGTTCCATAACTCTGGTCAGTACTTTGCCTTTTGATAACCACCTAACTTCTGTATGGTAAAGCAAATTGCGGTGTAGTGCCCCCATATCTTCACAAATGATTAGAAACAATCGAGTCTGCAACGCTTTTCCTTTAATAGAATTTACAATGTTAATAATAATATTTAGAACTTGACTCTATTCTTGTGGCAAAGTTTTGGCTGCAAGAGCTTGGCGATGGAGAAAGCAATGCATCCAACAAGCGTTTGGCATCTGTTCTTTCAGTCTAGCAATAAATCCACTCTTCGCACCAGTCATGGCTTTTGCTCCGTCACTACAAATAGCAATGCATTTTTTGTGCCCAATCGATATTCATATCTTGCGTAGCTTCAAGGAACGTGTCATGCAAGCACTGACCTGTAGTATTTTTGGGTAGTGCCTTGCAAAATAGTATTTCTTCCATTAATATTTCATTGGATTCGAAACGCACAAAAGCTAAAAACTGCGCACAACCCGCAATATGCGTTGATTCATCAAATTGCATGGACACAAAAGAACTTTTCTTAATTTTTTCTATGACTTGATCACGAACGTCAGTCGCCATATTGCTTATCCTGCGTTGAATGGTATTGTCAGAGAGAGGTATACTTTTGAGCTTTTCGACCTCTTGCTTGCCAAACATAATCTCTGCTATATCTAAAGCCACTGGTAAAATCAAATTTTCGGCAATACTGTGAGGTTTTCCTGCTTTAGCCACACGAAAAGCTACTCGATAACTAGCGAGCAACGCCTTCTCATTTAGGTTGGACATTTGTCCTATAGCAGTTTTTAGATGTTCAAGAGCTTTTAATTTTCGCTCAAAGAATTCCACGAGTTTATTTTTTTCATTAGGATGTTTTCTGTTTAGGTGGCGTACCAACTTCGATGGCTTCATGCTTTCTCTTGACAAAGTTTCAAAGCAAATTACGAACTGCGGTTTATTCTCAATCACAGTAAACCCAAATTTCAGATAATTGTCGTCATAAAGACGTTTTTTCTTTATTCCACTACTGCCACTAGACTTAGACGTTGATGGTTCTGATGATCTTTTCAGGAATTTATCCATTTTCAATTATAACAAACAATTCAAATAAATACGTAAAACAAGTGATTCGCGCTCTTCAAACAACTAAACAGCAGACGACACGACCACTTGCTTCGTGGTATTGCACTCAACTGCCGTGGCCGCGGTCGACCGCCCTATTTATAGGCCAGCGCATTCTAGCGAGAATCATCTCGAAGCGTAACGAAACGTCTCGAAACTTGTGGACCTTTAGCGCGGGCCGTGGAGCGCGCGGGGGACTACCAGTGCCATCCGTTGGTAACACTCGGAACCTGTACTAGTTCCGAGTGTTACCAAAAGATGGCGCTGGGAGTCTCGGCCCTAACAATATGCTTGTATTTGTTTGTTAGTTATCAATTGGCCACGTATTCGATTTAAAATTATGTTTTACGTACTTAATTGTATATTTATATCCGAATCCTAATAACGCAAACGCCTAAAATTTTTGTATGGATTAAATATTTTTAACATACATGAAAAAAAAGGGTCGCGGGTCGGGAAATATTTTTTGATACTAGGGAGGTCGTGTCATGAAAAGGGTTGAAAAACACTGCTTTAGATACTTGAAGCCAGTTATACAAGTTTTCGTCCACAAATGATTCACAGCAGATATATCCGTACGTAATTGTTTGAGGTTATCGAAACCTAAGTAAACAAAGCTTTTCCATTGCAGGGGTTTAACATCGACAGCCGTCTAAGCAATGTTATCTGCTACAGTTTTTATAAACATAAACATTGCAACGTATGTGTAAAAATAAAGGTGTTTTCTAATAGACGTTCCGATACATAGGCGGCACATGTTTTAATTTACACGGCGTACAATTTTGGGGTTCGCGTCGTAATTGACACAATTTTTGATATATACTCGTATACTATATAACTAAATCTTTCCATTTTTCATACGTTGTTTAGTTACTTCAGGTATTTAACTTACTTATTAGTATTTTGAAACCATGAGAAATTTTTTAGAAGATGAAGTAAAGGTGAAAGTTGATGTTAAGTCAGTCCACAAATTAGGTCCGAAAACCTGCCTGGTGGAGCTGGGAAATTATCGAAATAAAAAAGAGGTTATGCAAAATAAGAAAAATCTAAAAGAAAAAAGGGACGGAAGAGTATATATCAATAATGATTTGACACTGGAAGAGAGAATTGCAGCTAAGGCTTTAAGAGAGGTAGCCAAAGAAGAAAGAAAAAATGGAAAGAAAGTAAAAATAGGTTATGAGAAGATAAGTATAGACGACAGGTGGTTTAAGTGGAACAATAGTGCAGGAGTATTGGAGGAGCTATCTAGAACATTTAGCCAGAGATCTCCTGAAAACGTGAGAGAAGACAAAGAAAGGGAAAAAATCCGGGTAATCGCAAAGACCCGGACACAACAAAACTACTAAATGAAGAGGAACAAGCTGAAGATATAACGACTCATGCTACGGAAATGGTAAACGAGACGGAAGAACGGGATGGGAAAATTGTGACAAAACATAAACAGAAAAATTAGGTAAGCAACAACAAAAGAGAAAACAAGCCAAAACGTACAACATATAAAAAATACAAAATTGGCCAATGGAACGTATTAACGCTTTATCAAGAAGGCAAATTCGAGCAGGTGATAAGAGAAGTGCAGCGATACAAACTGGATCTTCTCGGAATTAGCGAGGTGAGATGGACGGGAAACAATAAAATTACCACATCCGACAAGCACACGTTTATATACTCAGGGATGAAAGAAGGCGAACCACACCAATATGGAGTAGGAATATTATTAAGCCCCCATCTCCAACAAAACCTAATAGAATGGAATCCCATAAATGAACGAATAATTACTGCAAGAATAATCCTAAATGGACATCATGTCACCATAGTTCAATGTTATGCGCCAACAGAAACAACAGAACAAGAAGAAAAAGAACGTTTTTATGACACATTAAATAATACGTTAACAAAAATCAATAAAAAGGACATACTTTTACTAATGGGTGATTTCAACGCTAAAGTGGGAAACCACACAGAAAACTTTGAAGAAACCATCGGAGTACATGGGATAGGGAAAAGAAATGGAAATGGTGAACTACTACTAGAATTATGCGGCAACTTCGAGCTACAGATAGGTGGTACAATGTTCGAACATAAAACATGCCATAAAATAACGTGGGTATCGCCGAATAGAAAAACTGAGAATCAGATCGACCACATCTGTATAAAGCAAGAATGGAGTAAAGCGCTGCTAGATGTCAGAAACCGTAGAAGGGCAGATATAGGGTCAGACCATCACTTAGTCGTGGCCAGAATCAAACTGGATGTTGGTAATTATAAAAACAAGGGGAAAAGAATTAGCAAATATACAAAAAGACAAAGACTATTGGACCCACATAAGTTAGACGAAGGTGCAAAAAAGGAAATAATACAGAAAATAGAAAATTTATCTCAAAACATAGACCACACTCTAGAGATAGAAGATATGTGGCAAAAAATTAAAACGTTGTATACTGTGAGCTGTAAACAAACGTCAAAAACCACAAGAGACAGCAAGGAATAGATGAGCAATGAATCATGGACTAGAATTGAGGAAAGAAGGAGAATTAAAGAGAAAATGTTAAGAATCAGAGATGAAACAAAAAAAAGGAAAATACAAGAAGAGTATACAAGATGTAGCAAAACGATAAGAAGAAGTATAAGAAATGATAGAAAGAGACACATAGAACAACTGGCAAATGAAGCACAGACTGCAGCGGACAAAATGGACAGTAGAGAACTATACAAAAGGATAAATCAGCTAGCAGGAAACAGGAAAAAGACTAGGGAATTACCTTTAAAAGATAAGGACGGAGACAACTTATACAACAAGCAACAACAACTAAAAAGATGGCAAGAATACTTCGAAGAGACAATGAATATCAATGGGACCAAATTACAGCTATTGCAGGAAGAAATCGTGCAGGAACTGCCCGTCAACACCGATGTTCCTTCAAGAGAGGAAGTGATAAATGCATTGCAAAAAATGAAAAATGGAAAATCGGCAGGAAATGATATGATAACAGCTGACATCTTGAAGATCGATGTAAATGCAACTACAAAAATATTGCTACCCCTTATCCAGAAAATTTGGAATGAAGAAAAATTCCCTAAAGACTGGAAAGAAGGATTGATTATAAAAGTACCCAAAAAAAACGACCTGCGACATTGCGAAAGTTGGAGAGGTATCAGCATGTTGAATGTCACATTTAAAGTCTTCTGCCGCATACTGTTAAATAGAATCAACGACTCTCTTGACTATGCCATCAGAAAAGAACAAAACGGATTCCGACGTGGACGCTCCTGTGTAGACAACATTAACACAATTAGAATGATAATAGAAGAATCACTCGAATACGAATCACCACTCCAGTTGTTATTTATAGACTACGAACGAGCATTTGACTCGGTAAATCGGGAAAATATATGGATAGCACTCAAGAATAAAGGTCTTCCTCAAAAAATAATCCAACTGATTAGGGAAGGATACACAGGATATCAATGTCGAGTACTCCATGAGGGAGAGCTGTCACAACCTTTCGTCGCTAGTACGGGTGTTAAACAGGGCTGCATACTCTCACCGCTGCTTTTTTTGATAATGTTGGACACGGTACTCTACGCAACAACAAATAACAAGAAGAGAGGAATACGATGGGGGCTGACGGAAGTTTTGGAGGACATCGAATACGCAGATGATGTATGCCTTTTTTCATCGAACATTAGGAACATGCAGAGTAAAACTAATGACCTTGTTGCGGAATCAAAAAAGAATGGCCTTAGCATAAATAAAAATAAAACTAAAATGTTGAAAATTAACACCAAAGATACAACAAACATAGAAGTCGAAGGCACACAGATAGAAGTAGTGGAGGAATTTACTTACCTTGGCAGTGTTGTCTCGAGCAATGGAGGAACATTATCTGATATACAGCGAAGAATAGACAAGGCACGGAAAGTTTTTGCAAGTATGAGAAAAATATGGCGCTCTAAAAGTTTGTGCTTATCATCAAAAATCAAAGTGTACAACTCAACAGTGAAACCAGTTCTCCTCTATGGCTCAGAGACCTGGATGGTCACCTCAACAATCAAGAGGAAACTCCAGTCTTTTATAAACAGATGCCTTAGAAATATACTAGGAATATGGTGGCCGGAAAGAATATCAAATGCTGAACTATGGCATAGAACAGAACAAAACGACATAAATGAAGACATTAAGAGAAGGAAATATAAATGGCTTGGTCACACATTAAGAAAGCCAGTTGATACACCAGCTCACACAGTCCTACTTTGGAAGCCACAAGGAAAGAGAGCGAGAGGCAGACCACGCACCACCTGGAGGAGAACAGTTATGGAAGAGACTAACAAGTCCATCCCACAACTGAGGAGCATTGCCCAGGACCGAATAAAATGGAAAAAATACATAGAGACATTATAAGTGCACATACTTGCTATACGAGTATGTAATGTATAATTACCCTACGTCCCGAAAGGGAATAATGGGTTTAATAATAATAATAATATAATAATTAGTATTTTATTTCTTTTTTATGCAAACACTTACTTGATAGATAGAAGAAGTACGAAAATGAATGACACAATGTATTCTTTAGGGTTTAGTATTAACTCCACTCCAGGATATAAATATTTCTATTAAAAGTATTAGTAAGAGACATAGAAGTGGAATGTGTTGTAACAAAAGTGGGACGATGTTTCTAAATATATTTTAGTATTTTAATAATGAATACAATACCCAAACAGTTTAATTAAAAATTCACATCCTATTCTAAAAGACTCGTATTTGTTAATCCATTTAGTTAAATACAATAATCTAGATAAATACTTTATTCTTTCGAAGTCGTTTACTTTGGATTAAAAGCAAGTCTATTATTGACCTTTCTATTATGTAACCATTCGGGGTCAATTTCACATAAATAAAATATTTAGCAATGGCACTAAATACAAAAGCTTTATTTATAACAATAATACATTCGTGCGCATATTTTCAAAACATATCATTATTTAAGAAGTTTATTACTGTCAGAGAATATTGCATAATCTATAAGTACAACTAAATTATATACATACAGTTCTATGCTCGCCTAAAAGTACATTCATTATGACAAAATATAATAATTACTTGCACAGAAAACAAAATATTTAACTTACAAGAGAAATAAAATAAAATACCTTGTAGTTGATAGGTTCAGAGCTTCAAAAGTTGTTGTTTTACTGGCCTCTTTAGCCAGTAATGTTATAGTCATTAAAATTTAACTAACGCACGTCTATGCTACGAAATACGGCACATATTTTGTTTTATTGTCTATTATATATTTGTTTAATTACCTTTTCTCCTAAACTTATTTTAGCATGAAAAGGTCTTATACAGTTTTCATGTTATAGAGGCCCTATGTACAGTTTGTGAAGAAATTTAGGTCTCCCATAGTCAAGCGACATTCAGAAAGTCTACTTGAGTTAAGTGCATATTCGACTCACACTCAAGTATGTCTTATCGAATTCAGAAATTCAAAAGAGTTGTTAAGATGAGGTCGAAAAAAACAATGGTACCAAAATTTCCATCCAATTAGGATGCATAGTCTATTGACCTACCTACTAGAACAACAAAATCCTTATTAATTATGATTACAAGTCTTATTAGTTATCTATGTACCGGCAACATATTTTCGGGTGGAGAAAAACATTTACTTATTACCAAAGACGGCAGACTATGTGCCCCACACTGTTAAATTTAATAATACACATAAGGTGTATTAGATAAAAATGTAGATTTTACAAAATTAGGGCAATTTTTTACCAATACTGAAGATCCATTGTACAGATACAAAAAGCACTTTAACTATGCAAATATAACATCTCTCAACGTCGAACAATCCTTCTCAGTATATAAACATATATATACGTCGCTACGTACGAACCTTTCCGAGACTAATACAGAAACATATATTATGGTGCAGCTTCTTCATCGCGCACATCCGCATTTTTTTGCAACAATGTAAACATGTTGGGTAAGTTATTTATGTTTTTTCTTAACGTTTTGTATAGAGATTCGATATATTTATTTTAAAAAAATTTAACCGTGTATTATTAAATTTGACAATGTGGGCACATAGTCTGCCGTCTTTACTTATTACTAATTACTGATGAAATGAATCGTGTCTTGGTTTTATTACTTATGTCTATCTCCTTACTCATATGAAAAACTGATCAACCAAATTCTATTCATAAATATCTCAATTTTTAAAGCATTAATTGGCTTGATCTTCAGACTTATGTACATGTCTTCTACTTCCTTTAATTTTTGTAGTGGGCGCTAGCATGTCAAAGCACTTGAGTACAGAGTCTGTGTACCACCACCAATACATTTCTCAGTTCCACGCTGCTAGTCTTGTGGCCTCGATAAAAGCCACTATCCTCCTCAGGGGAAGTTTGAGTACCCTTGTAGGATCCACACACTCTTCCGAAGTGTTTCTCAGTCCCTTCAGTTCCTAACAAGTGCATATTGCATGAAGGCTAGTTTTCTTGTGTTTTTCACATTTCCTATACCAGGGCTCTCTAACCAAGCCCATGCTGTATACATGCTTCTTTAAAGGACAATGTGGGGTTATTAACTCGGTAATAATTTTAATTTTTCTTTTGTTACTACGAATCAGGTTGCCTGAAAAACTAGCACCCAGCTCTCCTAGTAGTGTCTTAGTATAGAGGTGACCTTCCATTAGCCTTCATATCTTTTTATGTTCTCCTTCTAGCCATAAACAGATCTCTCTTCTAGCGGAATCATTAGCGATTCCACATACAAGTTCTGGTCCTATGAAGTTCCTATTAGTACCCTCTTTGGCCAGTTCATCGGCTAACTCATTGCCTCTAATTCCCTCATGTCCTGGCACCCATATTAGTAACACAGTATTATCTTGTGCTAGTCTACTGAGGACCTGTTTACAATACTTTACCAGCTTAGACCTGGTAGATGGATTCATAATGACTTTAACAGCTACCTATCAGTCATTATGTTGATTTTCTTATTCGCGTAGCCGGCTTGCCGAATTCCCTCGGCGCAGGCTGCGAAAACCGTTGTATGTTTCCCCAGACTAAGCGATATCTTCCTTCTGCTACACATTCCGCATATACCTGCACCTGCGCCCTGATTGAATTGCGATCCATCCGTGTACTAGGTAACGGCATCACAATCGCTCGGGCGGCTTTTTTCCTGTTCCCTGGTCGGTACAGATATATTCAGCTTATCTGCAAACGGAATCTCAGGTACCATACTGTCCGCCGGCATTTGTAATATCGGCTCTTCCAGTATAGTTCCTGTGGCATATACAGGGCAATCCAAATTAAGTGTTCACCCTTGGTAACTTTGTTATTATTAAAGATACGAGATTGTTTAAAATAGCAAACTAGTAGTACTTTTAATGATCTTTAAGATGGAAGAATTAAAAAAAAAACAAATGAGCAGCGCGTTTTCGAGTTTTCCCGAAAAATATGTTTTTTTCAAATGGAAACCCCTGTATATTATATCATTTTCTGTTAGAAATTCAATTTTTAAACAAAAAATCTTATAAGAAATTTTTTACTGGGATTAAAAACACTTGAGTTATAATGTATAAACAAAAACAGCTAAATAATTTTTATAAACTTTATTTTATACATAAACATATCATTAAAAGAAAATAAAAATCACTGATTTTTTCATAGAAGATGTTCAAAAATACCACCTAGTTGTTCAATACATTTTTGAACACGTTTTTGAACTTGTCGAACTGCTTTTAGTATGGTCCTACCATCTATTTGGTATATCTTTTCACTAAATGCAATTTTTAGGGCGTTTACGTTTTCGTACCTTTGCTTATAAATCTCTGTCTTTAAATAACCGCATAAAAAAAAATCAAGCGGTGTTAAATCTGGCGATCGGGGAGGCCACTGAATAGGACCGTTTGTTCCTATCCATGAATTGTTAAAAATAGTATTTAAAATTTGATGAGTACCTCTGTAGTTGTGCGCAGGTGCGCCATCCTGCTGAAAATGTAGATTCTGTCTACTTATGAGATCAATATCGTCTAAGAAATTATTCAAAATTTCAGTCAAAAATTCTATGTACCTTTCACCAGTTAGAGTGCCCTCATAAAAGAAAGGACCAACAATCCTCCAATTAAACCGCACCAAACATTAAAACTGTAACGGACTTGCGGGCGTCTTGGATGTACTAAAAGAAGATTTTCCTTTGACCAGTAATGATGATTTTTTGTATTGTACATTCCAGAATTTGAGAAATTTGATTCATCGGTCCATAAAATATAACGAAAGTTGTTTACATTTTGACGACAAAAGTTAAGAAACAAGTGGCAAAAAAACATTCTTCTCTCTGGATCCCCTGGCAAGAAAACTTGAACTGGTTTGTACTTATAAGGAATGAATTTGTGTTTCTTCAGAATCCTATGCACAGTACCGTAACTCAAATTAGATTCCTTGATAATATCTAGTATGGAATTCTCACGGTTGGCCTCAAAATATGCAAGAACTAGAATTTCCGTGGCCTCGCTTATTATAAAAGTCCTTCTTGTTCTTGTTTTGGCAAAAACACTCTCATTGCCTCTAAATTTTCGGTACAGTCTAAGAAAAAATTGCTCATTTGGTTGTGTTCGGAGTGGATATAATTCAGCGTAGTGTTCTTTTGCCCTCCTAGAGGATTTTCTGCACACTAAATAAGATTCTAACATATCACACTTTTCTGCATGGGTAAAAATCATTTTTTTGTCAAATTAATAACTAGCAAAATGAAATTTATGAGTGAAAGACTAATAAAACTGTACTAATATTTGACGTTTACTAGAAAGAATTAACGTCGTTATCATAGAAACATAGAAATGCACTTGACTTAGCTGTTTTTGTTTATTCACTATAACTCAAGTATTTTTAATCCCAGTAAAAAATTTCTTATAAGATTTTTTGTTTAAAAATTGAATTTCTAACAGAAAATGATATAATATACAGGAGTTTCCATTTTAAAAAAACATATTTTTCGGGAAAACTCGAAAACGCGCTGCTCTTTTTTTTTAATTCTTCCATCTTAAAGAGCGCTAAAAGTACTACTAGTTTGCTAATTTAAACAATCTTGTATCTTTAATAATAACAAAGTTACCAATGGTGAACACTTAATTTGGATTTCCCTGTATATGCTCCCTACAACCTTATCAGGACACATTACGTTATTGGTATTCAGCCTCAGGATCGCAGCCATAGCCTCTGCTTTAACAAATAGTTTCAACGGAGGGAGACCCACAATGACCTCCTTATGTATATTTTAGTTGAAAAATATGTGGATTAGATAGACAAATTGAACCTTTTTATAATTTTGTTCTGAACATTATCAAACTAATGTGAATATATTACTGAACAAAATTACATAAATATTTTTTAATTGAACAATATGAACATTCTTGTTTCAAACAGAGATTGTCTACGAGATTAGAAGTAAACTATTTCTAATTGTTTAAATAAGTCGTGTATAACATCTCTGAAGTTACAAAATCTATTATCATTTTGTGGTAATTTCAAAACCAAATCACATTTTTTCCACATGTTATCTTTTTCAGTTTACGTTGTTTATTCTTTGTATCTAAACATTAATGTCAATAATGATAAAAAATACTATAATCTGAGTACTATTAGAATGTCTATTGTTTCTATTAAGTCATTGTCAACTAAATCATGCTTATTTATGGATACTGACTAGGGTATTGTTATTACTGACGTATTATACTATGAGCAGCGATGTTAAAAAAATGAAAATAATATATTAGTGTATAAATCGCTTTTATGATAGAAAGAAAGTCATAAACATAATTTATACACTAATATCTAAAATTTTACAGTCAGTCCGGTGCTGCAGGAGTTGCCCTACTCAGCTTGTGGATGCTACCAGGAATATTTCTGCTGGGGCACTCGTTTACTTGGTATGCCATAGTTTGTTCCACATTTTCGCAGTTACAAAGTAGTACTCTTCATTTATACAGCTTTGAGTTGCACCTTTCATGTCCTCTGTGGAATATTTACTTGAGAATATTAGCTAGGTGGGAGAGTTACTATTCTTCAATTCAGTTAGTTATTCGAGGAGGGCCATTCAGTAATCACTCACATCGATGTGGTGCTGAACGTCCGTATCCAGCCAAATCGGTCTCCTATATTTCAGTCGGATCCTGGAGATGCTCTCCAAATCATCCACTATAGGCAGATCAATGTTGTTGGCAATTCGGGTCTTTCTTTTCTGATTTCCTCACGTAGCTCAGCAATAACCTCAAGATAGTAATGCTTATTAATAGTTTGACCTTTAGGAACCCAATTAAAATACACAATCTCATTGATATCACAAAAGAACGATCATAATAGCTTTGAATTTTGATTTGTTCACTCGCGCTTTTTTAGCTCTCGGTGAAGTTGAGCTCTCCTAATGCTTCGATTGACGTTTAGTTTTTGTATCATAGGTGAAAAACCAAGATTCATCATATGTGATCACTCTTTCCAAGAAGTTTGGGACATTTTAAATGGCACTTAAGGAGTCAGTACAAGTATTTTCATGAGCTTCTTTTTGTTCGATTGAGAGAATTTTCGGCAACATTTTTGCACAATTTTGCGTGTTCAAATTCCTATACAAAATTAGGTTCATGTATTGTTTGTCAATTTCTATAGTTTTAGCAATTGCACGAATAGTTAAAGGAATCAGATTACCGATTTTTTCAATGTTTCCACCCGTTTTTGATGTGGAAGGGCGCCCCGGTCTGCGTCATCTTCAACGGTTTCTCGTCCATCTTGGAAATGCTTAATCCACTCAAAAATTCGTGCCCATGGTAAGCATTGATTGCCATATACTTCTTCAAATAAAAAATAAATATCAGTAGACGTTTTTCCAAGTTTCATATGAAATTTTATGACAATTCTTGTTCTATTAAAATACTTTCTTCATCATTTCTCCAGCAAAACAAAAAAATATACTATACAAACGAAGGTCAGACTGTTATAAGGCTTAATTTTAAAATAATAACACAAGGCACATAATATATAATGCAAATACAATATAATGATCAGAGACCGGACACATCTAGTTGAAATGATGTAGTCATTACGACGGACGATATAAAAATAGTCTGCAACATCTATAAGTACATCACACAGTTATTGAATGCACTATTGATCTGACTAGCGCGCACATCTGTTTTCATCGAGAATTGCGACGTTTTTTGTTGGATGTTTGCAGTTAAATTTCTGTTTTCATGAGCCTAGATAAAAGCGTGTGGAATTTTAATAATTAAGTCTATTTAGATTACATTTCGTAGGATAAATAAAGTGCTGTGCGTTAGTTTCTTGTTTTCATAGTTTTAACTGTTAATTGCATCGTAATTTTTGTGATAGATCCTATTAAATATCGTTTGATTGAATCTTCTTCTCCCAATTATTTCGACATAAGTGCGCAATGAATTTCTTTCAGTTTCATACATTTTTAGTTTTCATTTATTTAGATCTAGAGCATTGTTTAGTTGGATTGACGGTCATAATCATTGTATGTCCATTGTCAGTGATTCCGAAATTTATTGCAAAATCTGTAAATTATCGTTAAAAAATTCCATGAAATCGCACGTACAATATCAATTAGCATCGCTAACACATGCACAGAAGTTGGAACCGCTGGAATTTGACAATTTTAACAAAGAATCCTGTGAAACTTTTATGGGGGCCGAAATTTATTGCAAAATCTGTAAATTATCGTTAAAAAATTCCATGAAATCGCACGTACAACATCAATTAGCATCGCTAACACATGCACAGAAGTTGGAACCGCTGGAATTTGACAATTTTAACAAAGAACCCTGTGAAACTTTTATGGGGGCTAATATTCCATTAAATAAACTTAACAATCCCACTTTAAAAATGTTTCCCCAAAAATATACTGGTCGAAATGTTCCTGATGAATCAACTTTACGCAAATATTATGTTTCTAGGTGCTATACGAGAACAGTAGAACGCATTAGAAGCCATTTTTTAAATCAATACATATGGATAAGCGCCGACGAAACGGTGGATATATTAGGACGCTGTGTGGTAAATGTCCTAGCTGGTGTACTACATCCAACTATTCCCTATAACTCATATGTAATAGCAACAAGTGTTATAAATAGAGTTGATGCGGAAAAAGTTGCTGAAACCATTAAGGAGAATATGCAAAAAATGCTTCATTCGGACGCCACGTACAAAGAAAAAATACTTTTATTTGTCAGTGATAGTGCTACGTATATGTTAAAAACAGGCAGACTATTGAAGAAAACATATCCTAATATGCTGCATATTACTTGTGTAGCACATGCTCTCCACAGAATCTGTGAATATATCAGAGACACTTTTCCGGAAGTTGATAGACTTGTATCAGCTTTTAAAAAGGTTTTCAGAAAAGCACCATTGAGAGTAACTCTTTTCAGGGAAAAATTTCCATCTCTGTTACTGCCTCCCACTCCAGTAATAACTAGATGGGGAACATGGCTGGAAGCTACTAGTTATTATGCTGAGAATTTCGATAGTCTAAAACATTTCGTAACACTGCTAAAGGAGGATGCTAGAAGTATTGGTGAGTGCAAGGAGCTCACACAAATCCCAAATTTAAAAAATCAATTGTACTTTCTTCACGAACACTTTGGAAAATTGCCAAAACTAATCACTTATTTTGAGAATCGAAATCTCAAATTAAATGACGGATTAATCATATTAGATGTGGCTGTTAATAATTTGAAAAGTATTCCAAGTGACTTCGGATGTGGCCTTCGGCAAAAGTTTGAAGCAATTCTTAATAGAAATCCAGATTTAATTACATTGCAGCAATTATGCATGGAGACAATTCCACAAAATCTAACGGCTAAATATGAAGAAATAAAAGAATATTTCCAGTATGCACCTATAACCAGTTGCGATGTAGAAAGAACGTTTTCTATTTATAAGGATGTACTTAATTCAAAGAGAACAAAATTGACAGAAGAAAACCTTGAGAAACTATTGCTAGTCAATATTAATACTCCTTTACTCAATTTGAACGACAAAATGAACAAATAAAAATGTTCCAATTATAGAAATAAAATTAAAAACTTTAAAAATACAACTTTTCAACAAATACATATGTATTTCGTAATTTTATAGATCACCACCCGTTTGTTTTATAATTATATAAATAAAATTAAAAACTTTATAAATACAACTTTTCAACAAATAAATATGTATTTCGTAATTTTATAAATCACCACCCGTCGTTTTCCAATTATATAAATAAAATTAAATATTTTAGAAATACAGCCTTTCGCCCGTACTGCACTGGGTGGTAACCGTGTCCGTTCTCTAGTTATTAGTACAGTACAATTTTTAAAAATCATTTATTGTTGTCAATATTATTTCTCTGTGGTGTTTGTTATTGTTGTTTTGTCTATTATGGTGTTCCTGACTGAATTAAAACGTATTGACGTAATTGAGGTAATCAAATCACAAAATCAGCGGTTGTTAAAACTGTAAAACGAACTAATCATGTAAAAAATGAACCTATGCCTGGATGACCAAAGTCGGCCATAAATGATAACGTAAACTTGGATGTGTTATTAGTAATTGCGGATTCTCCTCCTAAGCTAGCTCTTGATAATGATATATGCCAGAGTTCTGTTATGAATATACTAAAATCAGAAAAGCTGGTGCCCTATAAATTTCACTTCTGTCGCGAATTAACTGAAGACGATCCTGATCGCAGAATAGATTTTTGTGAGAACTTGCAGAACAGATGCGTAGCAATTCCAAACGTTATCAGAAAAATTGTGTTCTCAGGTGAAGCAACATTTTGTTTGAGTGGTATAGTCAATAGACATAACTATTGAATTTGGTCTAGAAACAATCCCCGTTAGATGCGACAAGTGCATACTCAGTATACCCCGAAAATAAATGTGTGAGCAGGGATGATAGACAATAATGTTATTGGGCCCTTCTTCATTGAAGGTACTCTTAACAGACCTCGGTATTTAGATTTATTAAGAAATAATATTGTACCCCCTATTGCTAGGCTTTATCCTGATGAAAACAATCCACTAATTCCTGCTGAGAACATATGGTATTAGCAAACGCATTATTCTAGAATTCTCCGGCAGTATTTAGATCAAGTTTTCCATGATCGATGAATAGGGCGAATCATCATTGAATGGCTACCTCGTAGTCCTGAACTAACGCGTCTCGATTTTTTCTTATGGGTTATCTCAAAAATAAGGCATATAGACTTCTATATGCTTTATTTTTGAGATATGGAAGTGGATCTGCAATTTAAATGAGTTGGAGGAACTAATAAGAAACTTATTAATAATAAAATTTTACAAATTTTTTTGTGCGAATTTGAAGACCGATTATATATTGTCAGCTAATAGAAGGGTAAAATTTTAAAGTTTTAATCTAGCCAGAAAATCGTTTTTTTTTTTTGTTAAAACAAATAAATTGTTAAAATTCCGATGTAATGTCAGATGATGGGATGGCAGAATCACAATGTAATATCTGATCATCTAACTAAAGGTAGGATCGCCATGTAATGTCACCTGGTCCCGGAGGTCACATTGTTGCCTTTATGCCGGAGGTTTACCAGTATGTCAAATAATAGGCGGGACAACGATTAAATAACAACATATAATTTAATAAAGATAATAACAATGATAACAATAATAAACTGCATTATAATTATGAGGCACTAGTCTTGTAGAGACTCTAACTCTCTGACTCTGACTGTGACTCTATGTCTGACTGACTGTGTGTCGAGACCTCTGAGTGTTTCGTTATACATTAGAGTGTGTCCCCTTAGCCTAGTGACCTGGTTACAAGATAAACTCAATGTGGTGAAAGATCATCGAGGCCGTGTTGGCGAAAAAGGTGTTTTGTAAATACATGACCTGGTTTAGTTATTGCATCTTCCACCCGCCGAAAAAGAAAAGAAAAGGGCTTCTAAGCCGTTTGGCTTTTCTTGTCCGTGTTACATATATATAATTACATACTATATGTAGGTGCTTAATATATTGTACGTTAGTGAGATATATTATACAATATTTCTTATACAAGTTTATACTATATTATATAACGATGTGTGTATAGAAAAGTTACACTAAAAGTATTATTATTATAAACGAATTGAAATTTATTATAATTATAAATTAAAATTATTACAAATTGTAAATGATAAATTGTAAATTGTAAATAGTCAATCGTAAATTGTAAATTTTAAATTGTAAATGGTAAATGGGCCGTTGTCAACTGTCTCAAGTTTGTTCTCTGTTTTTGTCTTAAATTTGATCTCCATAACATGTGGTAGTAATCTGGAATAGTTGCCTTGTTTCGCAGTTCGCAATTCTTGTCTTTCTTTTTTCGCATTTGATTCTTGTTTTCAATTCTTCATGCTTGACTGTTTGTCTTCAATTCTTTGTGCTTGACTGTTTGTCTTCAATTCTTTGTGCTCCCCTTAATCATATTCTCTCTCTCTTGCTCCATGGAATAATTTTTCTCAGGAAATCGCTGTTCCTTGAGTTATCTTTGACAATGCATACTTCCTGTATGCCGTGTTCTGAGCAGAATTCTTTGAGAGTAGTTAACAAGCGCATGTACTGCTGAATACTTGTTATGCCTACTTGGTCCTTTATAAAAATTGTAAGAGCGTCTTTGTCGTATAGGACCATTTCCTTGAAGTGCATGCTTGCTTCATTACGACTCTGGAGCGAATTGAGGTTTTGCCTTTTCCATCACTTGAAATTCTTTTGATTCGGCTGGTTTCCTTTTCAACAGTTCCATAACCCTAAGATGATCAGTCCTGGAGTTGGCGGAATCTGTAGCTGTTGTCGGTTTCGTAATGGTACGATCGATAGGTCTCTGCCGTCGATTGAGCCCTTGACGTGATAAGAATGCTACCGGTCGTTCCGTTATTAACCTTTACATCATTGGAATCAACTTCTATTAGTGATAAGGCGTTCGCAACAAAATTTTTGGAATTCTTTGTATATAATAATTAAATCATGCTCCTCGTATATTAATCTGAATTCTCCTTAGTTTGCAAAACTTTATGAATGCGTTAGACATACTTTGTGTTCAATGTCACGGAGTGTAATCGTTTATAAATAAATAATGTCGTGCATTTTAGACGAACTTGGCCTTGCCGATTTCAAAACTAATTTTTGTCTAAGTGTTTCATTTAGATGTTTATTTCCTTATCGATGTTTATTGATTCGACTAGTTTAAATACCATATTGTTGTTTATACACATGCTTGGATAAACAATTTTGAAATACTACACTTGTTGTGTGGCGCCTATTTAAAAAAATTAAACGTATGCATTTTATTGCATATATCCATTGAACGTAAGTGAATTTATGCTCGCTAGTATTAAAATATAACGTGTTTTTTTCCATTTTAGGTAGGCGGTAAAACAATATGTAGAAACTTCTATATTCTCGTGTACGATGGATAACAAACTTGCGACATATTTTTGAATTGAATTTTTCGGCCATAATGTATTTTTTTACAATTACATTATATTAATTTTAAGTAAACTTGACCTTAAAAAAAGAACGGTGCTACGCTGTTTACATACTACATTTTGTTGGCGTAAGCAGAAATTATTACACATATTATGTATACGCATCAAACTAATATTATTCTTTATAATACAAAGAAACATTTTAACTATTGAAATATACACAGTTTATGTATGAAAGAGTTTATGCATTGTTCAATCACTTTAACGCACTGTAATTGTCTTTACTTGGATTTCTAAAAAAAAATACCTGCGTCTCTTCTCTTGAAGTGGTAGAGAGCTACCGGGGCTGACCTGTGAGCGGCTTCGGCTTGCTCCTTTGCTCCTGGCTGAGGATGACTTTTTCCGTCGCCTAGTTCCCATTTTGTTTATTAGCTTACCATATTTTCGGATTCGTTCCACTTTACACTTAGTTTATACACAGTCTTAAGTGGCTGGCAGGATCGCCATGTAATGTCAGATGATGGGATGGCAGAATCACCATGTAATATCTGATCATCTAACTAACGGTAGGATCGCCATGTAATGTCACCTGGTCCCGGAGGTCACATTGTTGCCTTTACGCCGAAGGTTTACCAGTATGTCAAATAATAGGCGGGACAAAGATAATAACAATGATAACAATAATAAACTACATTACAATTATGAAGCACTAGTCTTGTAGAGACTCTAACTCTCTGACTCTGACAGTGATTCTGTGTCTGACTGACTGTGTGTCGAGACCTCTGAGTGTCTCGTTATATATTAGAGTGTGTCCCCTTAGCCTAGTGACCTGGTTACAAGATATACACAATGTGGTGAAAGATCATAACTCACCGAGGCCGTGTTGACGAAATAGGTGTTTTGTAAATACATGACCTGGTTTAGTTATTGTACCGAGTTTAAAATATTGTTTTTCTATTTTGCGTTCGAAATGAACTCATTATGAAACCCAAAACAGTATCGAAATGAGCTTCATTTCGATACGCTTTTTTTCATTTTTCAATGTTGGCGTTGTTCGAATACAGAAATAAATATCATTGCTGTCATTTGATTTTAAGAATTTATGTACATTTGACACATATGATATATGTCCGTATTTTACACAAACAACGTATGTTGTATACAATTTACAACAACATATACATGTTTCTATGTCACTCATGTTTATATTTTTAAATGAAGTATCAAGTAATGTTAACGAAAATTAGTAAATAATATGTAATATAAAATACTTCGCGGATAGCAAGATTTAAATTTGAAAATGTCAAGTATCAGTGTGACCAACTGCATGCTTTATATAAAAATTAAACTCTGAACTTTCAAATTAAATAATTCCAATTTAAGCAATTTACTAATGTAAAAAACGCAAAATAGAAAAAATAGTATAAAAAACTCGTTTCATAAGGCCTTTTGCCGCACTCGCTCTTTAGAAAACTCGCCGCTATCGCGGCTCGTTTTCTAAACTGATCTCGTGCGGCAAAATGGTGCCTTATGAAACTTGTTTTTTAATATACTATTTTGGCAATTAGCTACTTTAACAATTCGCCCATTGTTACTAATATTACTAATAAAAACGGATTTCCAGGAAGAAAAGTTTTTGATCTCAGTAGCTATTTATTGAATTCAGAATTTAACAAGGCATTGAGAAATGTAAAAATATACGGGGTTTCATTTAAAATAACAAATTGGATGTTTATTTCCGGTATAATCGGAAGCGACACAGCAAATCTAATATTATTTTTGTATTCCTTGAATCTGTTCACAAAGGTATACCCAATTTTATTTGAAAAGAATTAATCTTTGCAGAGATACTTAGGGGGTTCCATACCTTACACTAACACTGTATAATCAAACTACAAGTATGAAGTAAATACAACTTACCCATACTTTTACAAGCTTTAAGTTATCAATAGCTGTAAATTACTTATTTCTACTGACACTAAAAATATGTAATAAAAATTATTATTAACGTGCTTAAGAAACCTTGTTAGCATTTTTTGGAACTACATGTCCTATAATTTTAGAGAATTTTATATTTCCTATTAAAAAAATTGGAAGAATAAATTTAATTCCACACTTTAATTCTTTCTCGCTAAAAACCAAAGAAAAATTGCGATAACATCATCGTTTATAATCAACTTCATATTCACAATTTATTTTCTTGAGTAAATTCATTTTTATAATATATTTCTTGGAACTTCCCCGTTACCATAACATAAACTATCATTGTTTTACTGTTTATAAAAGTAATATTTTACTAGAAATGTTATTTAATCATAGGAGATGCGGTTTGGGAAAATTGTAACAGGAAAATCTTATTAAGAAAATAAAAAGGTCAAGGCCTTTTACTAGTTCGTTGTACTCTTTAACTATCTATCAACTGTCGAATACAATAAATTTTATTAGTTTTGTCACATGTGGCCTACACTGCGTTAAGTATTTATTTCTATCCTGTACGCTACTGTTTTGGTCACTCAATTAGTAGAGTTAAGGGAAACGTTAATAGTTTTTGCTATTTATATGTCTACAAATATATAGGACACCGCTGATTCTATAAATCTGAATCTATTTGTTATATATATATATATATATATATATATATATATAGCGAGGCTTTGCAGCTTTAAAGCCGCTTCTCGCATCCTAAGCGCCAACGCTCCTTATCACTCCAGTCTCCCTCCTGCAGATATCGTTCTTTCATCTCTTTGTGTATATTTTGTGCCCATCGTTTCCGCGGTCTTCCCTGTTTGTTTCTTCGTGGAGGAATCCATTCCCATACTTTTCTGGGAATCCTTTCGTCACTCATGCGATGCAGGTGGCCGTACCACTTTAGCTGTTTTTCATTTATTGTGTCCAAGATAGTATCTGTAGCCCTCATTCTTTCTCTAATGTTCTCATTCCTAACGTGGTCGAATAAAGTTAAGCTACAGGATCGTCTCCAATAAGACATTTCTGCTGAAAGTATTTTCTGATTGATGTTTTTATTCATGACCCACACCTCCGACCCATACGTTATAACCAGTTCAATTAGTGTTTGATATATATTTTTTTTGGTTTTTTTTGTCAAGTTATTATTCCACAGGATCGGATGCAGTGCTCTAGTCATATCCATTCCTCTACCTATTTTCTTCAATAAGTCCTTCTCATCCCTTCCATCTTCGCAGAAGGTGACCCCAAGATATTCATACTCCTTTACATTTTTTATTACTCCACTTTCCAATTCCAAATCTTGCCCCCTTCCTCCTATAACCATATACTGGGTTTTTTTCCGTATTTACTTCTAAGCCCCATTTATTGTATTCTTCTATGAGTCTAGTAAGCATGTATTCCATGTCTTGTTGGTCTTCAGCAAATACTACTTGGTCGTCTGCGAAGAGAATTGTGTGTAGACGGCTACTTTCCAGATGTATCCCCATGGGGCTGTATTTCCTACTCCAATACTTTAGAGCCGCTCCTAAGTAGATTTTGAAAAGAGTAGGGGACAAGCAGCGACTCTGTTTCACGCCTTTTGTTGGTTGGAAGGGTGCAGATATCTGTTTTCCGACTTTGACCACGGCTTGATTTTCTCTGTAGAGGATTTTTATTGCGTTTATATAGTCTTTATTTATGCCTTGGTCTTCCATTGTAATCCATAATTTCTGAAGAGGGACGGAATCAAATGCCTTTTTTAGATCTATGAATGTAATATGGAGTTCTCTATCTTTTATTATGCTCTTTTCTGCTAGATGTCTTAGGGTGAATATATTCTCCGTACAGAATCTTCCCGGTCTAAAGCCACTTTGTTCTTCTATTTCTCTGATTTCTTTCTCTATTCTGGCTTTAAGGATTCTTCCATACAGTCTACCAGTGGATGAAGTGACGCTTATACCTCTATAGTTCACACATTTGCTTCTGTCGCCCTTCTTATATATTGAATTTATGTGGGAGATTGTCCAGTCATGGGGTATGTCTTCTCCAATTAGACATTTATTAAATATACGACATATTACTTTCAATGCTTCTGTTGTTGCATGTTTTAGTAGCTCAATAGGCAGATCACCTGGTCCAGGTGCTTTATTATTTCTCATTTTCTGTAACTCCTTTTTTACTTCTTCTACCGTAATCCCCTCTCTTGCTTGTTCTTCTACTTTTCCATTTTTTAAGCCAGTGTCTAAATATTCTTGTCTCTTCTCTATCAGTAGATCACTGTAGTAGTCTTTCCATACTTCTGTTTTTATAGGGTTGATTTTTCTTATTTCATTTGTATTTTTCCTTAAGTTGTTTATTGTTGTCCAAGCTGCTCTGGACTTAGATCCACCTACCATTGAGCTTATTTGTGCACATTTGTTGTTCCATGCTTCATTTTTAATCTTTTTTATTTCCTTCTTAACCATGTACTTGTATCTATTATATTGTTTTCGATCTTCCTCCTCTTTGGTAGCCAACCATCTGAGATATAACTTCTTTTTTTCTTCTACCAATTCGACTAGTTCGTCTGACCACTAGAAATCTCTTGTTTTTTTCTCTTTTATTCCTAAAGCTTCTAGGGCTGCCTTCATATAGTTTTTGTTTTAGAGTTTCATACATTTCGTGCGCTGTTCCAGTAATTTCTTCGTCAAGTTTTCGAGCCCATCGTAATTTATATAGAAAGCTAGTGGATTCATTTTTAAGACTATCTAAATTATAGACTTTTGGTTTATCAGTATTTTGGATCTGATCACGTTTCCCTTTCTTGTTGTTTTCATATTTTATATCCATAATAGATTTGACCAACAAATGGTCTGATCCACATTCTGCTCCTCCCATCACTTTTACGTCAAAAGTTCTTATTATCGAATTCTGTTTTATAACGATATAGTCTAATATTGATCATAATTCTTTCGTTTTCTGGATCCAAGTATATTTATTAATATCTTTATGTTGGAAGAACCCATTTAAGATTTTCAGAGAGCGACCTTCACAGAGCTCTATCCATCTTGTTCCGTTATCGTTCACCACATCTTCCCCGTGTTGTCCAATAATTTTGCTGTCAAGAGCTTTACCGACCCTTCCGTTAAAATCACCTAACATTATAATTTCTTGTTTGTTTTTATTTATCTAATTCCTCTACTAGTTTATCAAAAAATCCTTCTTTTATCGTTTTTTCAGCGTCGTCAGTGGGTGCGTAAATTCCAATGATTCTGTCAACTGTTAGTATTCTTTCATCAATCGGGTTCCAGCTCACTATGCTTGTTTCTAGTTTCTTTTTTACAGCTACTATCACACCAGACTTTGCTCTTTCTGTTTTCTCCACTCCGCTCCAAAAGTATATGTATTCGTCCACATACTTGTTACCTTGTCCTTTCTTTTTCGTCTCAGTGAGTACAGCAATGTCGATATTGTATGAGTGAAGCTCTCTAAGGACCTGGCTTTCTTTTGTACTTATCCCTCTAATGTTCCAGCATCCTATATTAATTTACCTTTTTCTTTGCTTTTGTCGTTTTCCGTGAGATCCGTTCTGGTTCCGAGGCTGCGCGCTTGGATTTTTAGCAGTACTTTTTTTACCTTTGACAGAGAGCTGGTCTGTCGATACAACCCTCCTCACTTTACCCGGACTTGGGACCGGCTGAGACAATTTTGGAGCTACTCAATCCACCCCTCCATTGCCCAGGTGGAGTTATCCATTGTTATGAAAACGATAATGCATAATCCACTTTTTAAAATGAATAGATAAATTAATATTACTTCCAACGCCAAGAAGCTTTTAATTTAACATAAAAGCAAGAATTCTTCATAAAGAATAACGTAAGAAAATCCAATTGTGATTTTGAAGAGACTATAGTTTTATATAATTTATTGAAGAGATGTTTATATAATTTACGAGCCATTAGAAAGGGTACAATATCTACTTTTACATAAACCGGGCCTCACAAGCCCAGCTATTAAAATTCATTATAAAATGCCATGACACAAATTTATTGAATTAAAAATACATTCATGAGATCGTTCCATAAAAAAAGCAAATATAGTTATTGTTGGGGATACGTTTAATATATTTTTGTAATATTTTAATTTCAAACGTTTTTTATTGTTAATGATAAGTAAATCTAGGATATAGAATTAAAACATAATATTTTCAATTTTATAAGTATTTAACGTTCACTTTAGAATTTAAACCGCTGTATAACATAATTTTATTATTATATTTATATTATAAACTTACTTTAAATTCTAAAAAAGTGATGTCTTTTACATTTGCAAATTATAGCTTTATGATGCAGATCGTTTGTTTATTGCCTAGGGTTATCGTTATCAGTGAACAAAATGTTTAATCTGGATATCTATTCTTAAGATCACGTTTACTAAATACATATTGCTATGAACTTTTCCCCACAAATATTTTGAAAAGTTTATTTATTTTTGAGTGTATTATTATTTTGAATATTTGTAGATATGACTTGCGCAGTTGGAGCAAGCCGTTTGTTCCGCTGTGGACGTTTGTAAAACTGTATTTTTTTTATGCGAAGCCTGCATGCTTGCTGTATCCACAGACACAAGTGTTCAGTGAAGTAAGAAAGGCGTGTTTATTTAAAGATAAATCTTTATCTTTGTTTTAGTAATTTCGGTTTTTGTTTTTTGATTTAATTGTGTTTTTGTGCTTGCTTAAATCATTACCAATTTATTTACGTGTTTATGAATTTCGTAATTGATTTTTAACACTTTCTTACTCATGTGTCTCGAGTATATGAATATATATTTTTTACGTAAGTAACATATTTTATACAAGATATCTTATTTTTACATTGAACGAATTGAATATTGTAATTTTTCTATTGTATTATTATTATGGTTTTGAAATTTAATTTTAGTTATTTGATATAAATGACACAGAAGGTTTTTTAAAATTTCTAGTTTAAAAAAACATTTCTGTAACTGTAAAATTTAGTACGTTGGTTTATCGAGGGCATTTTTTTACATGTGGTTGCACATCCGTTAGAGTTTGCTTCGGTCTGTCAAATAGTTTATTTTGATTTTGTTTCTTGTGGGGGAAATTAAAAAGCATCTTTGTAATTTATTTGTTTTAATTTTGATCGGTTGTCATAAAGGAAGTTTTGATCGCATGCTGCGGTCATTTCCATGCGTTATTTTTACCTTTATAATATTGTTTAATGAGGCAATATTAATCTTTATACTTTATAAAGATTTTTTATTTTTATTTCTATTATTTTTGTATTAAAGTTTCATTTAGATTTTATATTGTGATTATTATTTAACCTTACGCCAAGAAGATTACAAGTAACTTAAAGAAATATAATTATAACATTTGTCAATACTCTTTTACTGGCGCATTATAAATTTGTAGAAGAGAAAAACCACGTTTTCCAATTGGAACCCTGAGAGGAAAGTAGTACCATTTTAAAATTAAACCGACTGAGTATCCTAGCTGGATAGATTTGTCGTGAATTGTGAATAAGCAAATTTCAAAATCACAATTCATAGCAATATGTATAATAAATTTTATTACCGAACAATGGAAGCTTGTACGGAACGACATACTTTGATTTATAACACCAACTAATATTTAATTAGTAATGATATTTTATTATTTATTAGTAAGATTTAAGACACTAACGTAAACCTGGCATTGTTGTCCGTAACGGTAGACTCAAACAAAACGTAGCCTCGTTGGAAAACAGGAAATCGTATGTAAAATATTGGTCATTTTTGCAAATCTCCATCACTTTTTCGTAAAATTCAATTCTGTGATCATAATCCCCGTCCAATAATTCTAGCACTAAATGTTGTTTATACGGATAATATTTTTCGTGTTCCAATATTGTGGCTACTGATCGGCAACTTTATATCATAGTTTAGTACGAGGGATGTAGTAGAAGTTTGTGGTAATTCTCCTAATGCTATGGCAATATTTTGAGCAATCATTAGTTGCACTTCATTAGTTGCGACTTTTGGTCGTCCGGTCATTTCCGGTCAATTTATACCTTCTCAAAGTTTTACCAACGACAGTTCGTGATATTGGATGCCGATCTTGATGCAAATTGTTAAATGAATCGCATACTTCTTCATGAGTTCTGACGCGGTCACCAAAAATGATGATAATTGGCATCATCAGAATTTCAATACGTTCTTTTTCAGTTAATTGATCCATTATTAATATTTCGACGGCTACAAAGTTAATTCTGACAGTTTAAGTCAAGTACTTAATTTTAATTCCATGCCCTACTAAACATAAACATGATTTTAAAATATAAATTTTGAAGTAAGAAATATAAAATACGAATATCGGATTCAGAATGCCCCATTGTTTTCAAAGCAGGCAATTTTTATATTTATAAAACTGATAAGTTTTGTTAGGGTAGGGGTTCTTTAACCTGAGTCAGTTGTTAAAAATTTATACATATAATTTTTTAAAGATGATATATTGAAAGAACATGCGAGATTTGTGGATCACGGACATTTAAGTAACAATCTATTGTCTGTAATCGAAAAATTGTTTCGAACAACGGAACGAAACTTAAAGCGACATATACAATAACGAAGCTATTTTTTTTTTGTTATCTGATTCGGATATAAATATGCTCATTGAATCCTCGATTTGCATCTAATTAATTGTGGAAAGTCTTATTAAAATCTAGGAACCCATATCCAAGATATTCGAATGGGTCCATACATTTGCCTAATCCTATATAAAAAAGTAGTGGCCTCAATTTATTTCTAACTAAAAGTTTATAGTCGATTAATCTTAATCTCGTTAATATGTGTTATGCTATAAAATTGACATAATTAGATGCTCATAACGTAACGACCTTGTAAATTGGAAGCTCGGCACCTACGACTATACACACTGTTTGTGAAAAATATGTGCTAAAAGACAATTTTCGCGACCACTTTTTGTTAAAAGCAATTAATTTTAAAACTAGATTCAATTAAGGATAGTGTCAGTTTGACACAGTAATTAATGGATAAATTATATTTACATAACCTTCGATAATATTAATTATATTACTCCAGCGCCTGCATTCACATGTACGGTTATAAAATGAAATGCAGTCCGATCATATGATCTATTTTATAGCGATCCGCATATTATTATTATTAGATTTTAATCATACCTAAGTTCTCTATCATTATATTTCACACAATTTAAAAATCTCCATTTGTATCGTAAAACATGTATGCCAGTAAATTAATGTGTTCCTACTGCCACAAAGAAAATGTCAGAAAACCGCAAAAATACTGTAATAAACAGTATTGGTTAACAATATGACAAACGAATTTAATTCATTCCATTAGAGAAAATGCAATGCTGTGAAAAAGTTATTAGATTGTTCGGGAATGCAAAATACGAGTTTTTAGCGGGAAATCTTTGATGAATAACACTGCGTAGGTTTTGTGGTTTTCTCAATAGGTATTTTTGCGTGAACACTGGAAATTTAATGTATTTAGGAAATGTTTATGTATATTATTTGTAACTGATTTTTCTAAATCCGGTACACAAATCTGAGTAGGATTCATAGCTAAATTTACGTTTGGAATTTACAGAGTGTAATATACTCGTATATAACCAGTGTTCATTTGAAAAGTCACGCTAGATTACTTTGAAATTTTGATAGAATAAGACGCAAATATATTCGTATGTGTTTGTTGTTCCGTACACGCAAATCCAAATGACATTTGATGAACTATCTACTGATATATTAAAAGAGCATGGAAGAAGTGTACTTTACCTGCGTTTAAGTTACAATCTAGTATGTACACTTAATTGAAAAATTGTAGCAGTCGACAACAGAACGAACTGAATATTCATTTTATTTTGCGAGTCACCCTTAACTTATGTCTACGGTAGTATTTATAATATATTCAGTAGCCTAACATAATTTTTTGAAATATGTTTGTAATTTTCTTTCTCGCTTATGAGAAGGAACTTTGGGAAAATATTTTTGATATATATTATATTTATTCACCCTTTCAATTTTTCATATGTTGCCTTTTTATTTCAAGGGCACCCGGCATAGCCACTAGCAATACGATTTGGCTTTGTGAAGAGAAAGAGAGAGAGAGAGAAAGAGAGAATCACGTAGATGTAATGCCATAATTGCTGTAGGTATTTCTTGACGGTGAACTTTCTGTATAAAACAAAAAGACTTTTTATAATATTAATAATTGGGTGTGGAGAACACAATCCAATATTTGTGGGAAAAATGCTAGCCAGGTGTTTCGTCTTTCTATAGACTCGCCAGTGCATGATGCTGGGGTAGTCAAATTCTTTATAAAAGTTCTTTACTACATACAATGAAGTAACAACGACAGCAAATCAACTATTACCACATGACATGTAGTTTTCATCGGACAGTCACAGCTGTAATCGGCAGAAACTGTATTAACGTTCCTCCACTATTAGTCGAACAGCTTGGACAGCATACATAACAATACATAAATCATTGTAAATGTTGGTTCGGAATCTTTTAAAATAGTTCGAAAACTATCTTCTAAGAGTCCAAATAACTGTAATTTGTCGATAATATTTGCTTCGAAAAGTTACCACATATATCAATATCATGGCGTTAATTATGTTCGAAGTGAATCTACACTAAATTTTGTCAAAAATATTTACCGTATACATGCTGCGAAAGACAATATGACGAGAACTTTAAATTTACTAGCAAAGGTGCGCTTCTAGCAAGAAATTTCTAGGTGGAACATTCTTCTTCTAATTAATTCAGTAGTCAAAGTACTGGGACAGCGTTTACCAATGAGTTGTTAATCTCACTGCGATCAGTTGATTTATACAGCGTTCACCAAGATGATAGTATGGCACCCCTTATGTTTGGTAATTCATCAATCAATAAAAATAATCAAACAATTATTTTATTAGCCAAATATTGTCTTGCAATTTATTTTATATAACAAATTTCAATGTTACCAAGAAACTCACTGAACATGTTGTAATTACAATAGACAAACGAGGTTAATATTATTAATATAACAGTTACATGCTTAAATTTAAATTTTAAATAAAGCGTAGTCACCTACAAGATACACCTGTGATGTATAATTTATATTACACCTCTATACATGAAACATATACTTAAATAATTGCTGAATATTCATATTTGAATTTAATATGATTGATTAAGAATGAAAAAACAACACACTTTAGTAAAAGAAGTAATAGAATATATTTACTGATTTAAACTACTTTTTTTTTGCCACATAGTAAATCAACTGGTTTTTGTTCATAAAAAAAAACCATACGTTATAAACACTTTGCGCGGAAATAAATTGATTCGGTAAATCAAATCAATCAATATTCCTACGAAAAAAAAAACTGTCCCCTACGTGACTAAAAAATCAATTATGTTTCTTTTAAACGTTTACCTGCCTTCGAATTATATTATAACGCAAGTCATTATTTGCTCTGGAATCATGTTAGTTGTACTCTATTCAGGTAGTACTGCTTACATTAACCCACACAAGTAAAAACTTCAACGCATAATACATATTCACCTACAACCACATCTTAATTTGTTTTTTAATGTCCTTATTAAAGTCGCCCAATTTGCATATTGCAAGGCATAATTGCGTTTTTATGTAATTATTATGAAAAGAACTCGATTGCAAAAGAAAATGCATCGCCTTTTGCGGAATTATAATTCAGTGTGTCGGTTGAATGATTCATGTTCAATCATATTTTGATAGTTTGACACCTTAATAAGGTATTCTATAAATGAAATATCTATTGACACAGGCAATTTAATAAAAACGTTATTAAATATTGATTACAAGGATCTGGGTGTAAACACTAGTACCTTACAATGCATGAAAATTATTTAGCGCCTAGACGGAGCAAGATAGATTTAATATCATAATTAAGTGCTAATATATTTTCCACTTTAACTGTTACTAAATTCTCGAATCAAATTCATAATTAATGAAATAAAAATGAAAAAGGAATATTACTTAATTTCCACTTTATTGAGGTAAAATTCCATTACAATTGTTTCGACACACAGTGTCTTCCTCGGATGGATTTTTATTTAAAGGATGTTTGGCAATTTAAACTTAAATGAATTATTATAATGAAAAAATAATTATCCTCGGAAGGATGGTTCAATAATAGGCACTTTATATTAAATATGTAAACTTTATTACACAAAGGGACCACCAATGTTTACCGAGTATAAACATGAAAACGGGAAAACAAAAATAAATAATGAGTTTTAAAAAAGGCCTGTATATGTGTACTTCAAAATTTCCATGGCTTCGAATAAATTTAATTTTTGCGATTTATTTTCTGTGCGTAAAATTTTAAAATTGTATTTAAAATTATGGGCTTTTTCTCTCAGATGTATTGCATAATCAAAGTCATTCTTATCAATAATATAACTTCGTTCATGTTCTTTGATCCTTTTAGAAAAAGATCTACCTGTCTGGCCTATATAATTTTTTTCTGAGAAATCTGAGTAATTGTAGTAATTAATTTATACAAGAAAATAAATAGTCTTAATATACTAAATTAGGATTATGAGAACTGTATATTAATAAGTAGGTGCTAATTTAAGCTATAATAACAATTTATTAGCTTTCAAATGTACCTAGATGATATTGTACGTTGACGCTGATTTGTGCATGTTTATTTTAGGAAAATTTATTAAAAATGTTCGTATAAGAACTTGTATGGATTTTTGGATGTTCTGGAGCAATTTATATGGTCTGCTTTCTTGACTTTGGCCTTTTTTATGGATCTTGGGAAGGCTGAAGTTCGCTGGGTCGGATTTTGCAAGTTAATTAACTTAAAAGCTGCGCTTTTCGTTAAGTTTTACTTTTTTACCATATTTATTATTTTTAGTTTGGAATCTTCGAAAGTGGACGCGTTACTAATGCAAATCGAGAAAAAGACACTACTTTTAACTTTTTCTTTTTAAGCTTCCCATTCGTGCATTTTTGTGTTCATATTAATATATAATTTTAATTTTTTAAATGATTTAATTAAATAAATTAATCGTTTGAATATCTTTTAAGAAATTACAAGATTAGTTTATACATTGTTTACATTTTATTTCTAACATCCGTCATTTTCTTCCACCTCATCTCGCGAATTCAAATTCAATTTTAATTCGCGAGATGATACCCAGAGCCTACCAACAGCATGGAAACCAGTATTAAGCAAAGAAGTTGTCAACAACAAACAACAAACAAAAACACCTACACCGCAACCCAGCCTGTACATTCCAGCTACAGGCCCAACGATGCGGGCCGCGCACACACTCAACCAAGTGTAACCAAATAGAACGCTAATCGGGTATATAACCACCATCCTAAACTCGACTACGTCAGTTTACGAGTAACCATAAGCAGACAGTTATCGCAGACCTGAAGATAGCAAATGTGGTTTTGCCGAAACGTCGTCCAGAAACCAGCACCGGTCTTTAAAGACCAAACAGTGGAAACGCGGAAGAAAACCCGGAATCCAGTTAATATATATATATATATATATATATATATATATATATATACATATATATAATGTAGTGGGCCAGTAATGGCCCTAAAATAACATTCAGGCAAAACAGAATAAACTTTGTATCATATGAGTAATATATGTAATGCCATTAGTTGTCATTAGGACTTCAATTTATTTATTTATCGCGTTAAATGAAGACTAATTACGATTATTTAAATAATCTACAAATATTATGACAACACTATTGTATAATGACTTTTGGTTGGCCCTTATAAACGTCAATGTAAAATACATTAAAAACACGTGACCTAGTCAAATTAGAGACAAGGTGATATTAATATAATATTTGGCATTCAAATACAAAGAAAAGGAGAATGGCAATATAGAATAAAATCAGAAAATAATATCCAAAAAAAAATATTAAAATTTCCGACTAAATTAGAAATTGAAAATGAAAATATTAATTTCCACGAACATCTGCGCGTTACCATGGATTAAAAGTCAAGTGGTTTTAGAAGAGAATTTTTTCATCATTTGATATAGAACCCACGCTTCGTAAAATTAGAATCTTCAAAATCTTATAAAAAATAGTTATTGAGAAAATAATGTATTAAAACTATTATTAATATTAATATAATAAACATAATCTGTGAAAACGAAGATAGCTGAGCCTAGAGAAGGTTTTATTATTTTTATTCTCCATTATTGGACTTAGTCTTTCTAAAAACTCTTTTCGGTAATACATCGAAGGCTACAAAGAAAACAAAACTGTTTGTAAGAAGAAAACTACATACGAAAGTTGCTATTTACAATTTAAATTATCTACATTTACCTTTGATCATATAACCAACATAACCTAGTAGTAGCTAATATATTCTTCAAACCAATCTCATTGCTACCAGTCCTACAGTCTACAATACCTGTTTATATATATCCATACCAGCTATGTTCAAGACGGAATACCAGCTTTTCATGACTGAAATACCTGACGCGAAAGAAGCATTCATCCCAGGTACACGTGCGAAGTTATTAAAGGCCAAAATATTACTATTATTATTATTACAATATCACTCAATAAAATCTGATCTTTCACAAACATTAATAACCTCACCTTTCATATGATCTAAATATTAATTAAAAGTCAACGTTTTATGTTCAAGTAATATATATTTTAAATTCTAATAACTAAATTGTGTGTAAAATTAATACACAATTCATATATGATGGTTTCTTAAGTTTTTCTGGAACCGACTATAAAAGGAGATTAAGTAGTTTCATTGCTCTAAAATTTATAATACTGAGTAAGACCGGAGTACAGTACAGTAAGTATTATTTAATTTGTCTTTATCGAGTGTTGTTATTCCAATACAAAAACACCTCATTATACATAGTGACACACTACGTCCACTACATTATTCCAACATGTTATATGAAATCGTTGTTTCTCGGGTTCTTCTCTGCGTGTAAGATATGCCCTGAAAAGGATTCATTTTTCCGACGTTTCAACGAGATCGAACTCGTTATTTCTGGAGTTGGTCTTACGATAGTTGGAGTTAGCGGTCGAATTATAGCTATTTGGACTGCTAATTCCGACCAACGTAAGACCAACTCCAGAAGATAACGAGTGCGATCTCGCTAAAACATCGAGGAAATGAGTCCTTTTCAGGACATATCTCACAAGCGGAGAAGAACCCGTGAAATAACGATTTCATCAATCAACCGCTAGAACAGAACTACTAATATATATATAAGTGTTTAGATAATTTCTTAGCCGTTTATTAAATATATCAATTGATAAATTATTGAGTTTTTCGGCTTTTATATGAAATATTTACAATTATCAAATTAGTATGTAATTGCAATGTAAGTGGGGATGTAAACATTGCTGTCTACAAATTACAAAGCAAATCATACGAAATTTTTTATTGAAAAATATTGTCTTCTTTGGGACTTGAACCAAAGTCTACAGTTTGCCGGACTGTCGCTTTTACCACTTAAGCCACGATAGACTTTGGTTCAAGCTTTTTAGAAATGCGTTATAAAGTAACAGTGTTAATGAATCCGATGCGAGTTATTGAATGTAGATGTCAAGTTAAAAGCAGAAGTCAGTTTTGAAAGCAAATGTCAGTTATTGAAAGCAGATGTCTGTTTTGAAAGCAGATGTCTGTTATGAAAGCTAGCGACAGTCCGGCAAACTGTAGACTTGGGCTCAAGTCCCTACATAGACAATATTTTTCACTTAAAAATTTCGTATGATTTGCTTTGTAATTTGTAGACAGGAATGTTTACATCCCCACTTACTTTGCAATTACATACTAACTTGATATTTGTAAATATTTCATATAAAAGCCGAAAAACCCCAATAATTTATCAATTGATATATATATATATATATATATATATATATATATATCATGATGTCCATATATATATATATATATATATATGGACATCATGAGTATGAGAATTAATAATTAGTAAATCTGAGTTTACACGCGACTGTCGCTATAATTTGTTGCATTTCAACGGTGCAATATCGATATTTGGACGTTCGGGTGAATATGCCTTTCACAAAAATTTTTCATGTATATATATATATATATATATATATTGTTATAGTTCTAGTCATTACCATATTTATATACTACGAAACAGGAATTAACACTTAATATTCAATTTGAAACATGCATTGAACGAAACGTATTTATTTTGGTTAACCCTTGTACAGTTCAATGTAATATTCAAATTAGTTATACCAATACCTGTCATTTTCGGCTTGTAATTTTTTAAAATAGTTCGTAAACCTAATTTAAATGATTATTTTCATTAAATATATATTAAAAACCTCCTTTTATAGCTAATTTGAATAATTTTTATTTATGTGTGATTTGACTCTACTGCACATGTTGCGAGAATGTGACTATATTAGATCAATTTCCAAAGCAATTAACAGTAAAATAAGAAAAATATTATTGCAATAGATAAATTTAGAAATTTTAAAATACTTAAAATACAAAATATTAATTATTACAAGTCAATTAAGAAGGGTGTTTGCATTTTTGTCACCAAGGTAAGAAAAGTGATAATCGGACATGCATTTTCGTCACCGTCCTGAAAAGCAGACGTTACTTACACATGCATTTTCGTCACCGACCATTTTCTTATCTTATTAAGTAGGTACTTAGCAATTGAAAATGAAACGAAACAATTTATATAAAACAAGGTTGTTTATTCAAATATATATATACATAGGTACAGAGCTATATAAAAAATATGTAAAACATCATTTTATGTAAAATAACAATGATATGAGAGACATTTAACTAGATGTAACCTGCTTATTTCATTGATTTGGTATTGTGTAAGCATAGACTCAATAAATTGCTGCCTTTTTTTAACTTTACGATTGTGAAACATCTGTTAAGGCAAGGTGTATCGCTTTTTCAAAATCGACCACTATTTCTGTTATATTTAGTTCTATATTTTTCTTTGTGCATGCACTTATAATTAATCTAAACAATTGCCTATAAGTAGTAGCAGTCTTATCAGGCAGTAAACAAAACAGAATGGGTATGTAGTGACCATTTGCATACCCGTGAATGGTAAAAAACTGACAAAAGTACTTTGTGCAATAGTCAAACGTTCCATCGAGATAAATTCGTGAGACTGTGCCAAGTGTGCGTACATTTGTTTCACACGAAAACACCTTATATTTATAGTTCTAAGTTCTAATACATCGATAATATTAGCTCTTACGTAGATATATGTATATATACATACCTATTATATCTATGTAATAACCTGGGGAAACCCGGCCCGGTCTAAGTACCTCGTAATAGCCCGTTGCTTAAAGGAGTAATCCGTAATTAAGCACTTTGGTGACGAAAATGCATTTGTCATAAATGCCCCAACTATTGCGCACGGTTTATCTACCTGGTCGGTGACGAAAATGCATGTACCCATTAAGAAAGATCCTAGCATAAATAATGATAATTTAGATACGTAATTGTAAGGCCATGGAATAATAAAATCAATTAAGGGTTGGCGTCCTTTTGCAGAAAGCATTATAACTAGAGTGGACCAATCCGGAGCGATATTGGTAAATATTTCATATAAAAGCCGAAAAACTCCAATAATTTATCAATTTACATATATATATATATATATATATATATATATATATATATATATAATTAATTGAAAAGAAATGATCGGCCGTGATATATTATCAAAAATTTATTTAAATTCGGGTAAGCGGTCAATTAAAAAACTCCTTTATTAAATTACCCTATATTTCGCAACACTTTGTCGCTTCTTCTGGGGTAAAAATGTAGAGTTAAAAAATAATAAAATTGACGTACAAAATATAAAAATGATCATTTTTATATTTTGTACGTCAATTTTATTATTTTTTAACTCTACATTTTTTACCCCAGAAGAAGCGACAAAGTGTTGCGAAATATAGGGTAATTTAATAAAGGAGTTTTTTAATTGACCGCTTACCCGAATTTAAATAAATTTTTGATATATATACATATATATATATATATATAAATTTATATATATATATATATATATATATATATATATATATATATATATCTACATATTAATTGATAAATTATTGGAGTTTTTCGGCTTTTATATGAAATATTTCCCAATATCGCTCCAGATTGTATATATATATATATATATATATATATATATATTTTTCTGTGTTAAATTAGTAACCTATATCTTTTAATTTTAAGAAACTATACATTATAACTTTCTTTTTATTATATATATGCCGATTTATTAAAAACCAGCTTTTTCTTTATAATTAAAAGATAAACTGAACATTACTTCATACTTCATTTGCTCACGGAAGACGACTTTGAGCCGTGAAAGAATCTCTTCGTCTCTTTAATTAGAAAAATATATATAACATTTAGAAGTCCACCGATACACTGTAAGTATATACTGTAATCATTATTATCTTTATTATATAATAATTTATTAATCTGGCAAAGGCCAGAATTCGTATCAATATATATTTGTATACGTATAAAACATATACGCCTATCGCTTATGTCTTCTTCTTCTCTGTTTTGGATTGGACGTCACCACGTCCAGGCACTTGAGCACACTGCTCCTTGTACTATCCCCAATAGATCTCTCAATTCCACTCTGCTAGTCTTGTGTCCTCGATAAAAGCCACTATCCTCCTCAGGGGAAGTTTGAGTACACTCGAAGGATCCAATAGATCTCTCCCGAAATATTTCTGTCTGACTTCCTTCAGTTCCTCACACGTGCATATTACATGAAGGCTAGTTTCCTCGTGTTTTTCACATCTCCTACACCAGGGCTGCCTAACCAAGCCCATGGTGTACAAATGCTTCCTTAAAGGACAATGTCCTTTTATGTCCGGGTTATTAACCCGGTAATAATTTTAATTTCTCTTTTACTACTACGAATTAGGTTGGCTGAAAACTTTGCGTCCAGCCCCCTTAGTAGTGTTTTGGTATAGAGTTGACCTTCCGTTCAACTCCATACCAATCGCTTATGTCTGTTTCTTATCAGTTCTTCTCCAGAGTTTTGTTAGTTTACTCCAACTCTTGAGGTCGCATGTATTTTTTCAAAACCTTTCACATTAATATTTTCTAAATGTCTCAATTTTCAATTCTTCCTTACATATCTCTTCCATTTCTACTGCCTATTCCTTCATTTCTATTATTTTCTTTACCCGCATTCGAGTGACATATCCAAACCAGTTCGCCTTTAGGTTCGCACAATCTGGGTTACCTTAGTTCTTAATTTTTTTTAATTCATGTGTAGTTCTACGCTTCCAATATGTTTTCAATTTTTTTGTTCATTATCCATGCCTAGTACCCTACTTGTCTTACTATAGTTTTATATAATTTTCTCTTGGCTTTTATCGGGATATATCTCGCTTCAAACATCCTGAGAATGGACCCCGCCGCCCTACTTTCTTTAGCAAGTCTAGGATCTATCCTAAAGCATGTATAAGGATATTCTTAAGTAACGTGCCTTCAAAAACTTTCCTAATTAGAGACGCCCATGCTTTTTGATAATGGTTGATGACAGTGCACATAATCTGTCACAAACATATAACTTTGAATGAGCATGCCGTCTCTAATGAGAAAAATTTTTGAAGTCTCTTTAAGTTTCCAGTTTGAAATGGCCATAAGTTTGGCAAATTTTTAGTATCTACAAAAATCAAAGCACTAATTTGTTCATAAAGAAACGGGACTTTATTATAACGAGAAGAAATAGGAAAAAGTTAAATATAACCACCACTCACACACTTACATTCAATATTAGTCGTTCTTCTATGGTATAAATGGCAATAGTGCATTCCTTGGTATGTTTTCAATGACATGTGATATCGATTGTTTAAGTTTCTCACGAGTAGTATGTCTATTAAAAAATACCTTTTCCTTAAGATAACCCTACAACCAGTAGTAGGCAGGATTTATATCTGGTGACCTAGCAGGCCAACTGTTTGGAAAATGCCTACTAATTACTCGATCGCCAAATATGTTATTTATAGCGTTTTTACACCGTCTTGTATGTAAATAATGCTTTCAATATCATGATTCTTTAATGGTGGTATTACGAGCGCTTGCAACATTCAAAAATACTGCCCGTTTACCGTTAGTATTTTCGTTTGTGCATTTTCCATTTCTTCATAGAAATATGGCCCGATTATAAAATTTAACGCAAAACCACGCCAGACAGTAACCTTGACATCATGTAATCCTTGTTGAATAATCGTATTCGGATTATTATTAGACCATATCCTGCAATTGTGTGTGTTAACACCTCCTTTTAATCCAAGATCTGCTTCATTTATCTACAAGATTTTGTCCAACCATTCAACGTTATTTTGAATTTGTGCTAATATTAGTAGACCTACTATTGGGGAGGACCTTAAACAATTGATACCAGATATAATCGAAAGCATACCAAGGAATACACTTTCTAATGCTGTTTATAACAGGTGTCCAGAAAGGGTAGGGGCATTTACATCTGCGCCTCACATGAAACGGCGCGGTTTGAAGAGGCACGGTAACGATAGGTTCTTGCACTGCTCTTTGTAGATATAGAAGCCATGGAAGTGTATCCGGGAGACCATCGCGCTTTTTGCGTACGCGCCTAATATCGCAATGGTGATTCTATAGTTACAGCTTAACGTTTATATCGTGCAGAATTTAACGTACGGAATGCACCAAAGGACGATACTATCAGAAAATGGATTCGAATGTTCGAAAATACCGGTTCGACTTTAAAAATTGTCAATCAAGGTCGCCTGCGCTCTGTTCGAAGCCAACAAACAATCGAAGAAGTTTGATTTTCAGTGCGTGAAAATTCGTCTCAATCAGTTCGCAAGAACTTAAAAAATCGTCATTGCACAAGATTCTGAAGCAAAATTTACAACCTACAGACTACAAAATGCAGTTTGTTCAAAACGTGAACGTTACTAACTATCCTCTCAGGCTGAATTTTGCAAATTCTTCTACGTTTCCCAACCTTCGAAGACATTCTGTTTAGTGACGAAGCGAACTTTCACTTAAATAGTCACAACTGCCGCTACTGAGGCAACGAAAATCCAAGACAGAAACATGAACGACCATTACATAGTGTAATAAGCAGTGATCGTCATGTAATAAGGTGGGCCTTAATGTGATAAGGTCCTATGTGCCTGGAGGATCGGCATGTAATGTGGGCCGTTTGGTCGGCCACATTGGATAGCAGGTTAGGGCGACTTATCGTAGTAAATGATACGCACAAAGTTCGGGTAACATCCTATAATTAATTTAACACTTACAACTGGTTAACAAAGTATTTACATCGAGTACTATGTCCAACTCAGACAGGGTAGAACGTGGTGATTAAGTACAACACCGTTCGTACCACTGGCTGGTTGTAACTCTCTAACGTATAGTTACTATTACTATGACTGTATATGTGAATGTGAATATCTCTTACTTAAACTACTGTCTATATATATTAGAGAAGATCCTTGTAGTCTTTTCTAGAACATAACACAAACCCTGACATATAGTCTTGTGTATGCAATATACACAGAGTACGGTCGTGTTTATATAACACGTTACCGTTTGTATTAAAAAGAGCGAGGTTGTAGCCTTGCCGAGAGTGTTATGCATATACATGACTATATCGAGTTATTACAATAGTCCAAAAGTTATTGTATCGGCTGCCATGTCTAGTGAAGGCACTATTGGGCCTTATTTTTTTTGAAAACAGGCGAAGGCGAGCACTTACGGTAGACAGTGAACGGTATTGCGACATGTTAAAAAACTTTTTTGTTCCACAACTGCAGGAATTTTAAGGTTTTAATGTGGAAAAATGGTTTCAACAATCAACTTTTCCTGGAAAAATTGATCTCTCATCGAGGCACCACCAACTGGACCACGAAAAGCCCCGATCTTACATCCTTTGATTATTTCTTATGGGGATAATTTAAAGAGAAAGTGTATGCAAACAAACCACGAACTCTACTGCAATTAAAGCGCAATATTCGCACTGAAGTAGCCGCTGTTTTCAGGGACAGGTGTAGACGGTGAGAGAGATGTGTTCGGTTAGAGGAGTGTTAGCAGCGCGAGGGTCAACGTTTGGACAACATAATTTTTGGCACTTAATTTTCCAAAATATTTTTCTGGCTTGTAGTGCTTTTTTATTGAATTTACAAATACCCCTACCTTTTCTGGACAGCCTGTACAATAGAAGAACGATTAATATTTATTGAACAACCAGTCTTACTAGTCATATTTAACTTTCTCCTACTACTGATTGTTATAATATAATCTCCTTTCTTTATGAACAAATTAATGATATTATTTTTGTACAAACTTATGGCTATTTCAAACTGGGAGATTACTTTAGAATAACCCTATATTTTTAAATATTTTGTTGTTGTATTTAAGATGGTAACACCTAGATACACATTTTGCACGATTCTTTCGAAGTCATATTCACATCAATTTGTTTTATTTAGAGTTAATCTAAACTACAAGAGATAGTTTCAAAAGTTGTAACGGTCACTTGCTTATTCACCGTTCAAGAAATACACGTAAACTAAATTGTTTCCATTGTGTATTGAATAAACTGACGTATTTTAGATGTAGTTTATTCCATTTGAGTATTTACACATTGAAAACAGTACATATTACTACATATTATTTTTCTGTACAAACAATACTAAGGCAAATTCCGCCGAACAGTCACTTTCCCGTTTTGTGCACTTTAACTTTACCATTTTATAAAAGAAAATAATTAAATAAACATCAGATTTTATCCGGTTTCAAATAAATAAACAAACAATAGTTTGAGTTTCCGTATAATAAGTTTTGTCAAACCGCACACGAAGTCCCATTGTATTCGGTAATGCTTTGATCACGATCGGTTTACCTCCATATCTAACGTTTAATTCATCGATTTCGTCGATACACGCATACCGTTTGAACTAGGTTGCCACTTTATTAGTATATCTGTTCAAGATTTGTCTATTTTCTTCGACCATGTTTATTAATTTGCATAGTTGAAGTCATTTTGAATAGCGTTTTAGATTTCACTATATGGTTGCATATACACATCGAAAGGCGGATGTCCATGGGCGAGTTTTAAAGTTCGTAGAATGTGGAAAACGGTCAAAAATAAAAATACAAAATTACTTTTCTTTTGCAATATATTCACCTACAACCCTAATATATTTTGCAGATCTTGTGCATGTCTTGGTAAAACAATATACTATCTTTGTCTGAAAAATACGTCGAAACTGCACATCTTACTTCTTCAGCGCTCGTAAATTTCTTGCCACGGCAGTTTTTTTTTTCATTTTTGGGAACAGGTAGAAATCGCAGCGAGATCTGGACTATATGGTGGGTGATTCAAAATATCAAAGCCCATTTTTATACAGGGCGAAGCACGACTATTATGGACGGGAGATTGTCGTTAATTTTCTTTCTCCTTATTTTTTCTTTAATGACTTCGTTTAACTTCTCCAAGATTGAAGTGAGTATTCTCCAGTTAGGGACCCCCCCCCCCTAGTTTTGTCCCTTTAGCTTGGGAACCAGAAGGATTCCTTCTGGGTCACAAAAAACATCGCCAAGAGTTTTCTTACCGACTGTGACACCTTAAACTTCTTGGTGGTGGTGTACCTCTTTAATGCCACTGCATTGAGTGTTGCTAAGACTCAGGTTCATGACGATGAAACCAAGTTTCATCTCCAATAACAATTTGATTCAATACACCAGTCCTGTCTTCATTGCAGAAGTCCAGAAACGCACGGGAACATTCCACGCTCGGTTTTTTTGCTGCGGCATGACCATTCTCGACATCCATTTTACACTGATCTTAGTTATACCAAAATGATTATGAAAACTTGTAAAAATAGTTGCATCGAATACTCCAATAATTCTTGGGACTTCTTTAGCCTAGCATCTTCATTCATTAATGTTTTGTATCCTTTGCTACATTTATTTTTCACGCAGTTTTTAGCGCCCTGTAGATAAATATATTTATCAAATTTAGTCCATTATATTAGTTATTTTCTTTGTGGTCCCGGCTGCGCCATCTAGAATTGATTGTGTGCACTGCTTTTGATCCCGTTTCGGGCAGTGCGATTTTACGAGAGTATCCTGTTAGACGTGCGAGTATAAAGAAGTTATTTCTTGGTGCTCCGTAAAGCGAGATAAAAGCTATACAATAATTTTTATGGTAATTTTCGCTATCAAGCGGTTTTAAAAGGGTGCTTGTGGTAATTACAAAAAAGCCTACTACCGTTAGGGAATTTGGGCGTCTTATTGTGAAGTAATTAGACGTAATAGACTTCAGCTTTCTTTGTTTGGCGACGGGATATGCATATTTCGCAACGAGGGAGGCAGAAAAGCTAGCAACCAAGGATTTGTCTGAACATCTGGTCATAAGAACATGCACTAGCTGTGGGTTCATCTATCTCCATCGCACACATACAGCCGAGCGAGATACTTTTACAAGACTCATTTTTTTTTGGTAAAATTTAAAATCTTCACTTTTTTTGTACATTTACTTTTATAACGATTTCCATTATTGATGCTAATTAAATGGCATATAGTCTTAGTTATATTCGTATATATGTATATTTGAAACTAATAAAACTAATAAAATATCACGTAATTTCAGGTACATATTAAAATAATTTATTTGATTGTTATACTAATATAAAATTAACGTACATATTTTATTATAAAACTTATTTTTAACGTAATTTTATATTTAAATAAATGGTTATTTTAGTTGATTTCATACATGAGTAATTTAACGGCAGTTTTTTAAAACATCCTCGATATGTATTGAATTAATTCATCACCACGCAAACCATAGGTGTGCGAGAAGATTTTGATAAATTGTAATTTCTGTTAACTTCAATACTTTTTATTTGATACCATTTTTTTATTACTTAGGTAACATGATGCGTGTAATTTTAGTGTAAGTTTCCGTTACAGATCTTAGGTAGAACTAAAATTTTGATCCCAGATATTATGTAATAGATAATCGCTTAATTTACTAAATTGTCATATTTTTGGTGCATTCGGCTGGTTAATTCAATTTATTTTTATTTTGTTCTTGGAACAACTTGCTTATTCAAGACAATTTTTGTAATATGTAAAATTTTTGTAATATGTTGATATTTTAATGTCATAATATACCGAGTATTCATTATTTTTAATTGTCATTCTATTTTAACTTAAATTTGGAGATTTCTGGATCAGGTTATATTATTATTTGCGGCTTAAGAGCTAATTTGTTAATACTTGTTTTTTCTATTGTTAATATACGAATTAACTATTTTTATTTCCTTATTTTGTATTTAGTTACCCCTTTTTCCTTCAGTTTAGCTCGTCGTTTAATTTAATTTTTAGTAGCGCAACACTTTTCTTAATTTTTCGTTCCGAGCCTTCGTACGTAACTTAATTGCGTTACCTACAATTTGTTTAGTCAATCCACGACCGTCTCCACTGACTAAAGGCATACACAATAAATAGAGGCTCCATTTTATATTGTGCGTTACGACTACTGATCTCGACATTTTCCGAACATCTTTATTACGCCAAGACTGCGCCTACGCGCACAGTAGTAACTTCTTGAACAAGTCCAGAAGTTCTCACTACAATAGGCTGCCCCGGCCGTGGGTCGTCTTCAGGTGATTCCTTACCTTGCTTAAAGAGATTGTGCCACTTATAAACCATAGTTATTCACGCGCAAGAAGCACCATAAGCTAATGACATTTCTTTCAATATGGTTTGAACAGACGTTACCTGCTTTATAAGGAATTTTACAACCACGCGATACTCGATTTTATTCATATTTCACATTTTCTTTCCGATTGGGTTGGTTGGTCGACGATAGCTGAAACACTACTGTCGCAATGATGGTAAAACTTTATTTATATACTAATAATGCGTCGCTGAACGCATTACGACATAAAAGACCTCTCCCACTACCATCCTCCCTCACTTCGCGAACCTAAAAGTACCCTCTCGTATCAGGTTGATGCACAAGTTCATAGCTTTCTTGGTTTCTGTAACGAGAATGCCTTGAATAAAAAAATGTTAACCATGCATCAAAGATACTTTAACGCCGTATTATTGTTTAATTGAATAGTTTCTTTATTAATTTGGCCACGGATTGTATAAATTATCGACCAAAGGGAATAGACTGCCAAGTAGAAGAAAAATAGCATTTCCCACATACTATTTTGTTCGGATGCAACAGAGGAGTTAGTGTATCGGAAATCGCTAGAGCTATTTGTGCCTTTTATGAAGAAAACGTAATTGGAGAGAGTATAGGAGGAAATGGTTTTCTCGTTTTAAAGAGGGCCATTTTGGCATAAACGGTAGTGAAGGATTAGCCATTATAACTGATTGTAATAAATGAATTATAATTTCAATTCCGTAAGCAAGTTTAAAAATTAGGGGTTTGGTTGTTACCTGTTTTGAGCAAAAATAACAGGAATTAGTGTTTCACCATTTACGCCTCTTTCTTAGTTCGTTATCGTTTAGCGCGTCAACAACATTAACCATTATTGTTCCACATTTTTCACCAAGACGATCATGAACAATTCTAAAAATAGATGTAAAGAATACTCAATATTTCCCGGTAGTTGTATCTTCTTTAGCCAAGCATCTTCCTTCATTAATGTTTCGACTTTTCGAACAAGTCCTGGAGTGGTCACTTCAATAGGCCACCCCGGCCGTGGATCGCCTTCAAGTGATGTCTTACATTGCTTAAAGAGACTGTGCCACTTTTAAGCGTCATTTCTTCTAATATTCGTCTAAACCTTATAGATCTTCAGCAAGTTGTAATTCTTCGTCCCATATATTCTTGGTTTGGGTGTGATCTGCATATGTAATTTTGTGATTTTGTGGGTGGGAGATTATTGGTATAAATTATAAACATTAGTGGAGTCAGAACTGAGCCTTGAGGACGGCCATTTTTGAAGGTTTTGCTATTGCTAAGTCGATGTTAGGCGGACGATTTGGCGATTACTCTGGATACACTTTCTTAATTTAGCACATGGTATGGTTTTTTAAATTTAAAAATCATTCCATTATTACAGACTGTGTCGTATGCACTGGAGAGACCGACAAAAGCAACGGATGTTTTCAACCCATCTGGGAATTCTCCTTCAAAGAGATTTGGCGTTGTTAACGCCAAGACTTGTCGCAGCGGTCCCTTCCCTTTCTGAAGCCGGCTTCTTCCTTATTTATAATCTCGTCGGTGCTGGGCGCTTTTCTATTGCAGATGAGGAGTTCTAGAAAATTGTAGCAAACAGGCAAGGGAGTTATAAGTCTATAGCATCCAGGACCTTACCAGGTTTTAATATTGCTAGGATTTTTGCTCTCCGGAAAAAGTTAGGGATACCCCGAGTTTTGTTATAAAAGATATTGTTATAAAAGTTTTTCAATCATTCTCAGGTATCCATTGCAAGATTTTAGATGAATTCAGAATATATAAACATTCCTTTGTGTGTGTATGGAATATGTTTTCTTATAATTGTTTAGATCTTCTCTGCGATTATATTTTAAATAAGTAGACAAGGTTATTTTGTTTCAATGAAACTAGTTTAGCTAATTTAATCAAAAACGAATATGTAAATAAGTACAATTTTCATATAAAACAGAACTGTGTGGCATGTAAATAGAGAAAGTCAATTTTAAACTCAACGGGAGGCAATCTATATTAATTATAGTGTATGTAAACGTTTTAATTACGAACCTAATCGTACTAGTTTCTCAGCTGGAAGCTTAATTTTTGACCAATAGTCGGTAGTCATTTCCATATTAATTAATTACTTGAATTAAAATCAACGAAACCGTACAACACTTTTTGTGTATTTAAGGCATGTTTCAGTAAACATAGAACAATAATCACGTCATAACACGTAGCTGTATAAGAATATACGGTTCTTTTGTAACTTCATAATAGAAAAAGTCCGTCATGGAGCAGATTGATAAATCGATTACCATGAGTTTAAAACTCCGTGAGATATTTCTTAGTAAACACAATGCACTTATGAAGTTTGCAAAAAAAATTTAATCTTAGCTGTTGACGTACAGGAAAAGATTTGATACCTGCGGCGGCCCGTAAGTAATGAGAGTTTCGAATTAAATTGCTTTAGTACTCAAGTCGTTGTTGCATTTGATGAACAAATAACATGGTATGGGTATTACTTCCTTTTGTTATAGCCTCGGTAGATAACAAATCAAAATAAAGTTAACAGTTTCGCGTTGGCATACCTCAGGACAAAAAATATGATTGAAGTTATGTTAGATATACGAGGTTTGGATTATTAGTGCGGTTTAGAAAAAAATACAAAATCTGTTAATAACGGCCACAAAAAAAAATATGGGCTGTTATATAAAGGTGGCCGTCATTGTCAGGTTTTTCGTCCTACAAATAAAATAAATAATTTTTTTCTTTATATTATTAATTAAAGTAAAATATAATATAAATACACGTATTGCTGTGATACTTCCTAACCGAGATAAATTGAAAAATTAAATAGAGCTGAGAAGAGCAATTAAAAATTTAAAACGGGAAAGTTTTGGATGCACCCTGTATGAGCATAGATAAAACAAATCTCATGGTTATTTCATGTAAAGCTTCTCGTTATTTTCTGTAAAAAGTTTTAATATACAACAAGGCAGATCGTGTTAAGAAAAACACATCTGTGTATATTTGGTAAACTTATATATAGAGGGTGTATTATGAAAAACCTTTCGTGCTGTAACTTTTTTATTTTTTATCCGAATGTAATAAATTATACGTCGAACTAAATCGATTTAAAAACACTGTAACGTGATCCGCTTTGAATTTTTTTTTACACTTTGTTTTTGACAGACAGCTGCAAACTGTGTTTTCTCAAATAGCACTATAATTTTTTTTCCTTATTCAAATATATTACTTTTTCTGAATATGAAACTGTAAACAACGATATCCTTGTATGAAAAAAAAAACGAGAAATTGTAGGTTTTTTTTTTTAGTTCGATTTATTCTGTTTTTTCCGAACACAGAGATTTCTTAAATGCATTTTAAATACTTTATTTCATTTTATTACCAGCAAATGTGTGTACCTTTTAAAATCACTTACATTCAATACTATATAGCCCATTAAGGATTACAAACCAATGTTATACTTATCAGTAGAGCTGAGGATGTTTACGGTACGGCAGGACCGTATGTAGTGCATCCACACCAGCGTATAAACACGATGCAGCGAAACACTTTAGTTAGTCGTAAACTGGCAACGTGATCGTGTGTTGTCTTGAGCTCTATTTATGCGCAGTAAATGACAACAAAAATGTTAATGTAATAGAAAAGTTCGAGAGTGTGATAAACAATGATTTTTATTTTACCAGATTAAAACAAATTAGTAATGGTGCAAGTGTAGATTCAGAATCTATCTATAAAGATTATTTTAATTGTGCGTGTGTTACATCCGTAGATGTCGAGCGGTCTTTCTCAAAATATAAAAAAAATTATTCATCACGGCGTACATCGCTCACCGCTACAAATATGGAAACGTATCTAATGCTACAAACTTACTGCAAGTCTTATCCACTTGGCGCTATGCTATAATAATCGTAAATAAGGTAAGTGTGTTATTTATATACAGTACACATAACTGACATACCTAAGTGATATAAATAGCGAATCCATGTAAAGCAATAAAATCACGCATGCATCACCGATCCAAACAAGGTCATTATATTCGTGCGTTTAACTGAATACTATCCTGGCACACCGCAAACATCCCCAGCTCTACTTATCAGTGAGCGGTGGGTCAACAACAACATTTACAGTGTTTATTTTAAAAATTTAAAAATCAAGCAGTCATATTGAACGATAAAAGTGCATTCCAAGTTTTCGAAGAGAGCTGTGACATCTGTCAGTCACACATTCATTATAACATTTTCAACGATTTATTTCTAAATTTTGTTATTGAAATGAATAATGGCGAATATGTGGATGCGATTCAAGCATATTTTGAATGCGGAACAAATTCTGCAGCTGCTTTGCGACTTTATGGAAATCGTTTTCCTGACAGACTGCATCCAAGTGCCGATAAGTTTGGAAGGCTCGTGCGAAATTTACGAAATTTTGGATCATTAAAAAAACCGAAAATAAACGCACGTGTAATTCAAGATCAAAATTTAGAATTAATTGTCTTGCTCTATGTGGAAGAAAACCCTAATACGTCTACGCGAGAAATTGCTCACTACATGCAAGTATCACATTCTACAGTTCAGTACATTCTGAAGAAGCACAAGTTCCTTCCTTATAAGCCACGGTGCATGCTCTCGGTGAAAACGACCCTCAACGAAGTGTTCAATTCTGCACGGTTTTCATGAATAAACTAAGGGAAGATCCAATTTTTTATCGTCGTGTGTTGTGGTCAGATGAATGCACTTTTGTGAAAAATGGTGTATTCAACAGAAGTAGTCATCGCCATTGGAGCACTGAAAATAACCATGTTGTGATGCAACACAATTTTCAAAATCGGTTCAGTGTAAATGTATGGTGTGGCATTTTAGGCGATAGAGTAGTAGGGCCTTTTTTTTGTGGAGGGTAATCTAAACCAAGAAAAGTATAATAATTTGTTACGCAATGAATTAGGCGATTATTTAGATGAGTTGCCACTAGCTGAGTTAAACAGGGTGGTGTTCCAACAGGACGGTGCCACACCCCATAATGCATGAATGAATACTGATTTTCTAAATAATTATTTTGGCGTCAGATGGACGGGCACTTACGGACCTATTCGATGGCCTGCTAGATCGCCAGATCTGAATCTACTGGATTTCTTTTTGTGGTCTTACATTCAAGATCATGTCTATTTGGCTCCACCTGATACCAGAGATGATTTAGTAAGAAGGATGGTACAAGTATGTCATGAAATACCACCAAATCTTATATTAAACGCAGCAGTTGGAGTTAATAGAAGGTGTCAAATGTGTCTGGAACAAAATGGGGCCAATTTCGAACATTTGATTCATTAAAATATATGATAGCTTGATTTCTGTAAATTTTGTATTTTTTTTTAATAATAATAAATTTGTCACTCAATTTAATGGAGGTGTCTTCAGGAAATAAATATTTATTAGAATAAGTAAAAAAAAATATGTAGTACAATTTAAAAAAAAAAATTTACTACTGTCTGTCAAAAACGAAATGTCAAAAATTTTTTTTTTAAATTGGTTACAGTGCTTTAAAAACGATTTAGTTTGACATATCATTCATTAAAATCAGATAAAATATAAGGAAGCTACAGCCCCAAAGGTTTTTCATAATACATCCGGTATATAAAGAATGCTATACTTACAGATTTATAAAAAAAGGATATTTTTAAGTATTCTAGTAGTAAGCTTCATAATCAATACTGGAATTTTGGAAATTTTTTAAATACATAGACGTTGCTTATTGTAACTGTTACGATTGATCTGAAATTTCAAACAATCGATTAAGATTTTAAAGTATCAAATATATATTCTGATTTCATATGGATCACAAATCAGAATAACCTAATAGGACAATAACCGCGTTGTAATAAACTATACATGATAGAATATGTATTTTAGAATTAACATTCTATGATACTTATCTATACGGATAAACATTCCATTTGTTTTCAAAATATGTACTATTAATCTGTATAGAATATCAAATCCATCAAAACAATTTAAAAGGCTTTATAATACAAAAAATAGAGTCTAATATAATATTTGTTCATCCATTGGAAATACATATATTCGTTTAAATATTGTAAATAATGCAGCATCAAATGTAGTTCAGTACCACAGGTTAGGTATATTTCAAGCTATGATGAAAGAAACAGTCAAACGCTAGAGAAGGACAGAATAAATGGAAAGAAGCAGATAGCTTAAGAAAAACAAGAACGCAATTTAAATATGAAATACTGTTAGAAAGAAATTGTATTAAGAAAACTTAAGTCAATATATGAACAAAAGTTTTTAAATATAGGATATCATTTAGAAGAGTATTGTACAAATTTATTGCATTTTCGCGAAGTAAGGTAATTGTAAATATTCTTTCTACACTTTACGACGCTATTTTATTCGAATTTTTCATAGAAAAAAATTCGCCCTCTAGTGGGAATCGAACCCATGACCTCTGGCTTGCCGGACCATTGCATTTACAAATTGTATTTGCAAAAGAATTGACGTCACGGGTCATATATAAAGAAAATTTCTCAAGGAGAGGACACTTACCGAAATATCGTCTTAAAGTGATGGTCACAAATAAAATTTTGCTTTCTAAATGATATTGAATTTAATTCATCATTAGAATTCTTATATTTTTAATTTAAAGAAAATTATTACTTTACTTTGTTTAATATAATAATGAATTCGACAGGTAAATGATGTAATAGACATTCAAGACATCGAAGTTCATTAAAAATAAATTTAAAAGATTATTTGTTTTATGTGTACATTTATTTTATCGTGGATAATTTCAATTTCTGTCTTAAAACAGAAGATATAACAAAGATATTTTTAAAATTGTAACTAGGGAGAGATCTCACACACATTTATGGATATCTTGGTTTTGAACTCGCAATTGTAAACTCTCGTTAAATACATGAGATATTAATTAAATTTAATTATGTGTTATTGACTATTTTATGATGATTTAAGATCTCACCACGTGAATATGAACTAACACATTTTGCTCTTAAAATATTATCACTTTATAATACATAGTTCTAAATTCACAACCTTTACATTAATTCAATTTTAAATAAAAACACTGTGTCATACTTTAGTATTTTGTAGAGTATAAGACTCACTGGTCTAAAGAAATACACAGTTGTATTTTGAAAGATTTATTGAAATCTAACAAGATCTTCCAAGTCGTATTTTTAGATATACATAGAAGTGCGTATTTTTTGAGTAGATATAAGATTTTCATGCCATGTTTTATTAATAAAGAAAAATATAATTGATGGTACTTAACACATTTAAAGATTAATGTATATATTTTTGCAAAGTTTCGTTAGAAGTTATACTTGTTTTATTTTTACCATCTTTCATTGTAACGGAACATTTCTTTATTTTTTCTGCAACTTATTTGCTTCTTTCGCGTATTTTTCTATTTTAGGAGTTTGTATTGTGTGGGTTTTTTGTCAAAGTTATTGTTGTTCGGACGTTTGATTATCAGGTGTGGGTAGTTTCGAACCTACGGCTACGTCTTACTCTTATTCCACCCCCGGCTTTGGAGGTTTTCCTCAAACTTAGAGGACATATTTGTTGAACGAACTACTACCACCTGCCATTTGCGTTGAAAGATGAAACGTTATAAAGCTAATGTTTTTTGTTATTATACTTGTAGATCTTCTTTTTCTGTTTTTCTATATTTTATGTAAATTCGGATCTCCATATTTTTTATCATTACTGTTATATTTCTTCTTGTTGTTCGTTAGTAAGTAATAATAATCAAGTGTCACAAATATTAAAAAAAAATTAAAGTATAAAGTTATAAGAAAAAGTAAGAAATCATTTACCTTATTAAGCGTTTTTCTAGTAAAAGTTTCTATATTTTTGAGGCCACATAAAACCGGTATTAAATATTTAGGGGGGCAGTGCTGACAGCGTTAGTGATTCAATAATTTTATTATTAACTTCTATTTACTTATTTTAAGTTGAAGTATAGATAACGGATAACAAACACACTCCTTCATTGTGACCGCACAACTTGCGCAGTCTGTGAATCCCCGCTTTCAAAATATTCGTCGAATAAATCCTACAATAACCGACCAAGTATCTATATGATAAAATTTATGTGTTGGCATTAGTTAAGTATGTAAAGACTGTTGCATTGACCGTATCAAGAAATACTACTAATTAATGTGCGGAAATTCACGTAGAAAAATTACGTTCAAATTTTGATCGGAAATTTAAATATCCAACGGAGATTTACATTACAATGTAATATTTGCAAATAGTGGTACAGTGTGCTTTTACAGAACTATTAAAAACTATTAACCAATTCTAATTACAAAATTATTAACACAGCGGGGCACAAATTACAGGTAAAAGGGTGATTTTTGCAGGTAATGCTACAGTCCACAACAAAATCTTTTAAACCCATAAAGTTAATTTTTTAAAGATTTGGATATAAAACTTTAATATATGCATTATTTAATTTTCATATGCATTTTAAAAAAATACTCATAACATGCCTTTATGCAATAAGAGATTTACATGCAATTCGTTCCGTTGGTGGCGCTGTGATCGTGTTTGGGTATAATAAAACGAATAAAACATAACCTACTTTCCGCTTTTCATTGGTTTCGCCTGTTGTATCCATTAGAAATAGTAATTATAGACACAAATAGTATAAAACGAGTTACCAGTAGGGACCGCACGCGAAAGGCCGAAATTAGGATGGACCATATAAATAGTCTATAACATCGCTAAGTACAACACGCGGTTATTGAATAGCACTATTCATTCGGTTAACCGCACACTTGTTTTTTGCCGTTGAATTGTGACGCAATTCATCAGTTAAGTTCCTTTCTTCATGGGCGTAGGTAGGGCTTTCATATTTTGTTTCTTTATTAGTTTATATTTCGTAAGATAAATAAAGTATGGTGAGCTAGTTTCCTTTTTTCATTGTTTTAACTGTTAATTACATATATGTATACCTAAGTGTCCAGTGAATTTCGTTAAGTTTCAATAACTTACCCATACATTTTTAATTTTCATTTATTTAGATCTAGAATATTGTTTAAGTTACTTTTTCAATTATGATATGGAACAACGTCGAGAATGGCATCGTGAAACAATGGCGAGTTGGATTAAGCGACAAACGATTGTATGTCCTTTGCCAGTGATTCCGAAATTTATTGCAAAGTCTGTAAAGTATCGTTAGAAAATTCCAGGAAATCGCACGTAAAACGTCACTTAGCATCGCAAACACATACACAGAAATTAGGCACATTGGAATCTGACAATTTTAACGAAGAATTCTGTGAAACTTTAGTGGCGGCAAATATTCCATTAAATAAACTTCACAATCCCACCTTCAAAACATTTCTCCAAAAATATACTGGTCGAAATGTTCCTGATGAATCCACCTTACGCAAATATTATGTTTCTAAGTGCTACACGAAAGCAGTAGAACGCAATAGAAGCCATCTTTTAAATCAGTACCTATGGATAAGTGACACTGTGTGGTAAATGTTGTGGCTGGTGTACTACATCCAACTATTACATATAACGCATATGTAATGGCAACAAAAGTTATAAATACAGTTGATGCGGAAATAGTAGCTAAAACCATTTACGAGAATATGCACCAAAATGCTTCATTCCGACGACAGGTACAAAGAAAATATACATTTATTTGTCAGCGACAGTGCTGTATATATGCAGTATACATGCAGACTATTATTAAAGGAAATACTCGTATATGCTTATATGTTGGATATTACTTGTGTAGCAGATGCTCTCCACAGAATCTGTGAATATATCAAAGACACCTTTCCAGAAATTGATAGACTTGTATCCGCTTTTAAAAAGTTTTCAGAAAAGCACCATTAAGAGTAGCTCTTTACAGAGAAAAACTTTCATCTTTGCCACTGCCTCCCTCTCAAGTAATAACTAGATGGGGAACATGTTTGGAAGCTACTAATTCTTATGCAGAAAATTTTTCGATAGTTCGATAGTTTCGTTAAATGTTTAAATGACGATGCTCGAAGTATTTCAGAGTGCAAGGAACTAATACAAATTCCATATTTAAGAAGTCAGTTGTACTTTTTTCACTTTGGAAATTTGCCAAAACTGATCACTTATTTTGAAAATCAAAATCTCAAATTAAATGATGGATTAACCACATTAGATGTGGCTATTAATAATTTGAAAATATTCCAAGTGACTTCGGCCTTCGACAAGAGTTAAACACAGTTTTTAATAGAAATCCAGATTTAATAACATTGCCGCAATTATGTATGGTGACAAAGCCTCAAAATCTAACTGCTAAATACGCTGAAATAAAGAATATTTCCAGTATGCACCTATAGCCAGTTGCGATATAGAAAGGACGTTTTCTATATACAAGGATGAATTTCATTCAAAGAGAACAAATTTTACAGAAGAGAACATTGAGAAAGTATTGCTAGTTAATATTAATACTACTTTACTCAATTTGAGCTACAAAATAAACAAATAAAAATGTATTTGGTATTTTACAGATCACCACCCGTTTGTTTTCCAAGTACATAAATAAAATTAAAAACTCTGTAAAAATACAAATTTTCAATAGTACGCCCGTGGGCGATGAGTCATGGTTGTGTCCGGTCCCTACTTATCAGTGTTGGAATTAAGGGAGAAATTAGAAGAAATTGCAAAAACATCAGGTAACAAGGCGTTATTACAAAGATACACAACTGGATGATTTTAAATTTAAATAAATTGATAATTATTTGAAATAATTTGGTAAGTTCTAATCTATTTGTGATTGACTCCCCAATATGAATTTGAAACAAATATTATTGAGCCATATTCAGTACAACCAACTAACACTTTAAAAGTATGCGTATCGTAAGCAGGTAGAATAAATAGTTTGCTGTAAAATTGGATCTTTAGATTTTTCACCTGGAATTTCAAAGTAATTAATAATTACGTCATAAGCATTATTTGTTTTATATTTGGTACTCCAAAAATCGACTCTTTTTAATTTTCTATAGATACAAGATGGCCAAATTTCTATAATTTTGGTAACAGCCCTTTGGTCAATGTCAAAGAACGTTTGCCAAGCAGCACAATAAAAGTTATGCCTATATTTCATGAGTGTTATTGTTATTAACAATTGGTCTTGGACAGTTAACATCGTATTGATGTTATCTAGATTATCTCTTCCAAACATTAATATCGTATCAAACTGGGGCCGATAAAATCTGGAAAAATTCTTTATCTGTTTGTCTGTTAAAAAGAAAAATATAGAATAATTCGTGACCTCAAGTATGATAATATTGTTTGAAAAATCACATGTTTTCACTTCTACAAAATCCTCCGCATTATCATAATTTTCACTATCGTTGCTATTAATATCATTGTTTTGCTCTGTAGTATGCACTACTTTTTCTTCATTTCATATCGCCCTTTTTTTATATCTTTCTCCTCGTCTTTCTGCATACGTTGGAAGTTTAGTTTTAAACTTTCGTGTAGGTAATTATAAAGTTGGTATAGCAGTATCTCGTTCCAACAGTTTCCATTCACCTAAACAGGAAAACTTATTAATTTAAACTATTACAAAAAGGCTAAAGTAATTACCTAAACTTATAGTAATTGTCTTCTGTAAAATGTAAAGAACATGTAGATCTCGGTTTCCGGGTTGGAACCGCGTTGAGTTAGGCGTAATTGCCAACGTTTCGTCCACTGTTGCAAGGGATATCTTCAGAGCTGTACGTAGCTGTTCGTCGTTTCGCAGTAGTTTCAAAATATTAGGGTAAAGACTGGCACATGCTTATATAGGGGTAGACCGGGTTAGATGCTGACCTGCTATTGGCTGGAGACAATGAGAATTTTATGGAAGCGTTCGAATAACAAGCCTTAAGTTCCTTTCACTTAAAACATAAATGTTGGTTTTGATATGTATACGATACGTTCGTCATCTGGCCGAATGTGCGGCAGTCGAGTTCCTACTTTTCTTAAACTCCCAGCACTGTGCCATTCGCTTTACCATGGAGGTGGAATCAGACGCAAGTCTCCCGTTTTTAGACGTCTAGTGACCCGCAATATCAATGGCAAACTGGGCCACAGGATTTACAGGAAACCAACTTATACGGACCGGTATCTGAACGGGTTTTCCTATCATCACCTGGCACACAAACAAGCGGTCATCAATACTCTTGTACATCGTGTGTTTTCTATCTCAGAACCTACGGCACTACCCTCTGAACTTAAACATATTTCTAATACCCTACTCCAGAATAATTATAACGCCCACGACATACACCGTACTATAGTTAGACATCGTAACCCCAAACCTCGGAGCAAACCCAATCCTAACATCAGCACCGTCTTCTTACCGTATATTCAAGGTATCACCGATCATATACGAAAGGTTTTAGATAAAAATAAAATTAAAACCGTCTTCAGACTATTCTAAAGTTTCGGGCGTCTTACCCTTGGTTAAAGACAAAATATTGCCGCTCCAAGCACAAGGAGTGTGTCACATTCCGTGTTCATGTGGCAGTGGGTATATTAGCGAAACTAAGCGGTCAGTCGGCGTGCGCATGTCTGAACATGAACGTTGTACTAGACTGTTGAATATAGTTGATTCAGCGCTGACAGAACACAAACTCAACTTAGGTCATCAAATGCTATTCAAAGATGTCAAACTTCTGTCCCGTGAATCGCATTACTTCCCTAGAAAAATCCGTGAATCTATTGAAATTCACAAACATCCCCGTAATCTCAATAGAGATGATGGCTATACGTTACATCCAACCTGGCAAACTCTATTGAATTCTACTACGAAATATCACGCCCATACGACGCATCCGATTGGCTCATTGTTTCCAGCCAATAGCAGGCCACCATCTGATTCCCCCCCTATACAAGTTTGTGCCGGTCTCTGCCCTAGCATTCTTCAAGCTACTGCTAAACGATGAACATCTATGTTCATCCCTGAAGATGTCCCTTGCAACAGTGGACGAAACGATGGCAATTACGCCTAACTCGACGCGGTTCCAACCCAGATCTACATCTAGAGAACGACCGCGGAAACCTACGTTTATTGTAAAGAACATATCTTGGTGTGTTTTATGAATGTTTTCCTGACCATGGCAATTTAGCATTTCTTTCGCAGCGATTTCTTTTTATGAAAACTATGGAGCTTAACACTAGATTTTTTGGTCGAAACAGATTTCTACTGAGGCACACAACAATTATGTATCGCATGTACTATTTAAAATTTACAATATCATTTACAAATATCAAAATAATCGTTGACGCTATGTGCTGACGTTAATATTAACTTTTAAAGAAGTAGATTATATTTTTATTATTCCCATAGTCGCTACAAGCGCCACCTACACGCAAACCTCTTATTAACATGCAGTTTTCATAACGTGTGTTCATTTGAAAAGTCAATCTAGGTTACTTTGAAATTTTGATAGAATAAGATGCATATATATTAGTATGTGTTTGTTGTTCCGTAAACGTAAATTCAAATGACATTTGATAATGTCAATCTCATTTGTTATTTATTTGTATGTATGAAACTGTCAAAATATACGACTTCGTAGGTTAAATAGTAAATTTTAATTTACCACATACTTCAAAATGTTCTCAGTAAATCACATGCTACTAGATTGACTTTTCAAATGAACACCCGTTATTTTCCAAGTTCTAGTGGTCAGTCATCCAACAACGTTTCGAAAAGAATCCCGGCGTCTTCATTGAGGCCTTAGCCTGGGGACTAATAAGTTGAGTCGCATTTTTATTATCAACTCTCCCAAAAAGTTCTTGGAACTCCACCGTATATCGAAAAATTACCGAAATCAGTTCTGTGATATTTATTTCTAGTGGCAGTATGTTCGAAATCGCAAGATATTTAGTTAATACGCCTATTAAAATTCAAAGCCCAGCGAACAAATTTGAATTTGTAAACTAGTATTATTTATTATAACTTAACGAAAAACATGAATTTTAAATTGAAATATTTGATTTTGCCCTGGCTATTCTGTTTTCCAAATTATAACTGTTTAAATTAGGAAGCTTTTTATTTTAATACGTCATTTGGAGATCTTAGGTTTCCAATTTCATAATAATTCATCGCTCAAAAATATATCGTACCCTTTATGCGATCTATGTAAATATGTTCTATTACATCTTACAATAAAAATAGGAATAGCAAACTATACCGACTGTATTGCCTAAATGAGAACTCCGTGACGTTTGAGATCATGTTATTGTAACTTTATGATTACAAGTTATATGGTTGTTGGCTTTAACAAGTACTTTATCGTAAAATTATAGTAATTATAATCGGACGATGTTCTTTGTTAGATGAAACACGCCGTAGTCGAAGCGCTTTTATAGAAACTATTGAAGAGAGGCAGGTTATCTCATAATGTTTAGTGAAAGTGGCTTTCTCAACCGAAGAAGATTCACACAAACATATACACATACAAATACAAAGTAGTCAATTCGCAAAAAATCCATTTCTTTTCCTGTTTGTATGGTATACGATTATGACCATTGTTTTCATAAATGTAAACTCTCAATCTAACAGAAATATTTGCTAATTACGGTCAACATAAAACGCCGTGCGATTATGTGTGTGTCTGTAGGTAACTATCCAATCAAGTTTAGATTAATGCTTATGTAACATGTACTTTTATATAGTTTGATAAAAGCAGATAATTTGTCATTCATATAAAATAAAAACTATTCACAATGGTGGACATTCAAAGATAACGGAGTAATTAGAATTATTACTGCATTATGCGTCGAATTTTATTAGTTGGAAGCCTTTCATACTATAAATTGATTTCATGTATTTAAACTGTACATTCAGAACATTGGCTTTTGAATTAATATACTTACATTAGCGTATATTTCATTATGTAAGTGCTTACATTGTTTCGCTTAAATCATGTAACATTATCCATTTTCATAATTATATTTATATTTAGCTAAATGAATTAACAATATTGAAGTCATGGAAGTTATGTATAGTAACGATTTTTAGTTCTAAGTACTTGTATTTATGCATGTTGTACCTCAATATTTATACAGGGTAATGCTTTAGCAAAAATTTACAGATCGATTTATTTATAAAATAACAGGTGGGGCAAAAGTCCCGCTTCCATTTTGATTGCCTAAAACTTTGTTGAAAGAAAAGATAAGTAAGTTTGGTTTTCATAAAAAGTTTATTTGCTCTTTACATTTTTTATCGTTACGATTGGCGATTAGCTAATGCAACTTTCGGCTCTTCTTAAGGCATTTTTCATGACATCCTGCAACATCTCAGGCTGAATTTCTTCAATTTCTTGACGAATATTCTCTTTAAGATGTTGAATCGTTTGGGGCTTATTCACATAAAGTTTTGATTTTAAAAAACCCCATAAGAAAAAGTCAGGTGCAGCTAAATCCGGAGATCTGCCATCGCCATTTCGCGAAATTAGTCTCCGTGGAAAAACGTCATTTAATAATTGAATTGTTGAACGAGCTGTGTGTGCTGTGGCCCCAGCCTGCTGAAACCACATTTCCTCTAGTCCTTGCTCTTCCATTTCAGGCACAAGAAAATTTCGAACCATGTCTTGGTACCGTTCAGCAGTAGCTGTAACTCCAACACCTTCGTCAGTTTCAAAAAAATAGGGACCAATGATGTTTCCAGCATGAATACCACACCATACAGTTGTTTTTTGTGGATGCAATGACGTTTCATGAATTAATTGAGGATTCTGTGTCCCCCAAAACCGACTGTTCTGTTTATTGACGTGGCCACAGAGAAGAAAATGGGCTTCATCGCTCATTATCAATTTAGACGAAAAATTTTCAATTTCATCAGACAGCCTTAGGATTGCATTACTGTACTCAACTCGTTGATCATGATCTCTCGGTAGCAATTTATGGACTAATTGAATTTTGTACGGGAACATTTTCAAATCGCTTTTCAAAATTCGCCTTAAACTGCGTGCAGACATGTGTAACTGGGAACCACGTCTCCGAATTGATATTTCTGGAGACTCTGCAACACTATCGCGCCAGATCCACATTTTCAGCATTACGAGATGTCCGTCGTCTTCCAGAACGAGGCCTGTCTGCTGTCGTACCTTACTGTCGAAAATTCACATGTAAACGATAAATTGTGGTTTTGTGAGGCACTGGGCGATTAGGATATTTTTGACGCAATTTCCGCTGAGTGGCAATAATGTAACGATTATTTTCAATAAATATTGTCACTATTTCTGCTCGTTCTTGTGGCGTATATTCCATAATAAAATTTGGACGTCTGCACAACACAATGGTTAAAGCTAAACTGAACTAAACGGGACATAACCAAGATGGCGCGCAATCAAAATGGTAGCGGGACTTTTGCCCCACCCGTTACAAACAAAAAAGTTATATGCCATTTTTGTGAAATAAGTAGCGTTTTGGAGAAAAAGCATAGTTGATTTTGTTACTAATAAAGACAAGACAAAAACAATAAAACTACTATAGGCAACACGTTTATTTGTTACAGATGCCTATAGTATCTGTGACAGTTTAAGAACTGTCAATATGACGTTTAGTTAAGTTAACAAAAATAAAAACAACGCAAAATTCCTAAAATTAAAGGATGTGTTGAAAATGTTCATCATTTGCTTCAAGACAAGCTTCAGCACGCCTGTTTAGGGACTGACCTACTCGAGCTAGTTCATTTTCCTTATTTCTTATAAATCCTGCAGCCGACATAGCGCGATTTTCAAGAGCCTCCACATTTTCTACAAGAGTCTTGTAGACCAGTGATTTCATGTAGCTCCAAAGATAGTAATCACAGCTATTAAAATCAGGTGATCGAGGTGGTCAGGCATCTGGTCCACCTCATCCAATCCACTTTTCACAGTAAAATTCATTTAAAAAGTTTCTGACCTACAGAGTAAAATGTGCAGGCGCCCCATTATGCATATGAACCACATTATTTTACGTAATTCCAAAGGTAATTCTTCTAGTAATCCTGGTAATACTTTTTGTAAAAAATGTAAATACGTCTCTCCACTTAAACGATTTGGTAAAACATATGGGCCTATAAGTCGGATGCCAACTATTCCAGCCCACACATTGATATAAAATCGACGTTGAAAATTTTGTTCAATTATTGCATGAGGATTGGTATCGGCCCAGACATGCCTGTTGTGTAAATTAAGAATTCCACATCTAGTAAAACAACATTCGCCAGTCATTAAAATTTATTCCGAAAGCAGAGGGTTTTCTGCAATTTTTGTTAACAGCCAATTGCAAAATCGACGTCGAACGATAAAATCGCCCCTGTTCAAACTTTGAACTCCTTCGAAGTGATAAGGATACCAAAGAAATTATTTAACCCTCCAGTAATAGACATGATTTTTGTACCCTTAGTACTAACATCTGTCTGCGAGACCGAATCTAGAAAATACATTTCTTTGTCTTTTTGTTTTTATGAAATTAGTTTGTTTATAAAAAACACAAAAATATAAGTACTGTGATTGTTATTTATTAATAAACATAACACTTTTGTAAATATAAATATGAATAATAATAATAAATTAATCTTCTTCGATGTTGCCATATTCAACGCAGTCGCTTCTAGAGAATACAATCCCGAGCATGTTTTTCAATCCCGGGATACGGGATTTTTAAACCGTAATCCCGGGATGCCGGGATTAATACCGGGATTAATCCCGGGATTAGACTATGTGGTTTCTAATTGGGCCCAAATGAAAAAAAAACTTAAGTAACTTCTTAAAAATTATTTATTAATATTGTTGCACAACACAATACACAATATACTAAAATAAGGAACAAAAAAGACAATACAAAAAACTACTTAGAATTTTGAAAATACAATCGCAGAAATATCAAAGCATCCAATGTTTGACTTCCAACCTACTTCGTAGTTTATTGCCAACATAAGCAGGAGCTGAAAACGCTCGCTCAGGTTCTACACTGGTTGGAGGAATAGACAATAGATATTTATATGCTAATTCTAAGTGATATCCACGAACTCCCCCATTTTCAAACAGGCTCATTTCGCGTCTAATACAATTTACCAACCCCGATTCATTTTGTACTTCAGTATATGGGGATTCCATGCTCTTATTAATTTCCAGCTGTAACTTTTCCTTTAATGTCAATTGAGGTTGGGAGGTTTGTTGTTTTGGCTCATCATCTGTTTGTGATCCTGACCTTTATTCTATTTCAAAGCGGCATCAGCTGTGCATAAATTAGCATCTCGTCGACAGATTGCTTCTACTGTTAATTTAATTGGGGTCAGCACATCAACAATTTTATTTACCGAGTCAAAATCAGCATCTTCTAAACGGATTGAATGATTGAGATCTATAAGAGCTTTTTGGATGCAGGTTTTCAATACAGAAAATCGTTCCAGCATGGTTATAAGACTATTCCACCTGGTTTTACAGTCCAAAAGAAGTGACTGTTCTTTTCATGTTCAATCTTCACATATTTTTGAAGTACTGTTTCATTTTTCAATGGTGATCTTTTGAAATACACTACAACTTTGCGGACTTTCTTTTACAGCTCATTAATGTTTTCATCTTTCGCTAACTCTGGTATGTGTTCGCGCGCAAGTTAATTTTGTGACATTATGATTAAACCTGATTCTGGACAGTCTAAGTCTTCTAAATTGTCATCATCATCGCTATAGTTCATATAATCAGCAGTCACAGCTGGTTCGTTTATAGTACCATCTGAGTCTGAGGTAGGGCTGTCTTGCCTGTCTTGAAAATAATTCTTTATTTTATAAAGCACATCACAGACGGCCAAATTGATACCATGTGCGAGACACAGTTGTTGTTCAGTGCAAAGAAGCTATCCCACCTTTATCATAACCTTCTGTCCATCGGTTACAATAGACACGATATCAATTTCCAGGGAAATATCAAATTTACTTAGACGCTCTTTCAATATACGAAGACAATTTTCAGCCGTCATACTTCCACGAATAGAAACGAGTCCTAAGCTCCAATTTTTTTTTTGTATGAGTGAACGTTAACAGCCATGTATCGTATATTGGACGATGGTGTCCACTCGTCGAAAGATAGACTGAATCTTTCACCTGCACTTTTCAAATGTTTTAATTCTGCAGTTACTTGCTTTCCGATTTTTTCACTGTAATTCATAACACGCTTTCGAATTTTGACAGCTGATTTTGGTAAATCCGTGTATTTCGTTAAGAGCAATTTTCTCAAATCGTCTGAAGTTATGAATACACTGAATGGAAATCCATCTAATGCAATCATTCTTGCCAAAACATCATCCAGGCTATAGTCGGTATTTTTAGTAAAATAATCTTTCGTTTAGCTGGCGGCGGTGCTGTGTTCAGATTTTCAGAATTTTGACTTGTTGAAGCTGTTAAACGATTAACGTCAGCTAAAATCTTAATGTTATGTTTTAATGACAAATGTGTATGTAATCCTTTAGTCGATCCACCCAAAGTCTTGAGAATAGCAGGGCATCGCTACATTTAGCACTATTCCCGTCTTTCGCAACTAAAAAATACCTCCACACTGACGACGTATCACTGTTTTTTTATGTTGAACAAAGTCTTCCGCCATTTAAAATAACTTTTTCAGATAATTTACTTTTAAATTTAAGTGACGTAACCTGCGTAACCTTGTCGCTAGTAGAATAATAAATGAAAAAAGTAAATCCTAATAAGCGTATTTATATTTTCGTACAGAGAATCCCAGACGGGGAATCCCTCGCAACAATATTACGATATATCATATGAGGAGATCGGGTGATTCCCCTGTTGGCCCGTTGTGGAATTACTTTAACAGTATTGTATTGAAGTATGCCGGGCGGGGAAGTCCCTTTTAAGTTACATATTATTTGTGCTGTACCTGTGTAGTTCCTTTATCGTACGGCGTACCTCAAGTTGATTTTTTGTCTTTGTGTAATAAGTGCCCCTAATATAATTTAGGTAAGGTCATTGTCAAGGCGCAAAGGATTACGGAATGCAAACTGGCAATCCCGAGTTTAGCCAAGTTCAGTCCCGGGGTTTACGGGATCAAAACCCAGCTGGCATCCCGGGATTCGGGATCCCACATAGCCATATTAATTTGATTGGTTCCAGAGCAAAAATGGGCGTAGTTTAAGTGCTCTGGCGTAGACAACATACAAGAACATGTTCGGATATGTCCACTCAGTGTTCGACAGAACAATATTTTTAATAGTATCTTCCTTATATAAAAGTCACTTTGAAATTTTGTAAAAATTTAATGCGTTTCTAAAAAAAACTATTTAAGAAAATATCTCAAAATCCTGACGTGATGGAGCAAATTTGAGATCAAATTCATAATCACCATGACAAAAGACTTAAAATATGCGTATTGATGTATAAAAAAAAAAACAAGCCATGTTGACCAATATTACTTGTCATTCATACAAAATAAAAGCTATTTAAAATGGTGGACATTAAGGGATAACGAGTAATTAGAATTATTACTGCATTATGCGTCGAATTTTATTGGTTGGGAGCCGTTCATACTACAAATTGATTTCAGGTATTTAAACTGTACATTCAGAATAGGAGCTTTTGAATTAATATACTTACATTAGCATATATTTCATTAAATAAGTATAGCAAACGCCAATTAAGTTGGCGCGAGGAGGGGTAACTTCGCGCAGGATTAGAAACAGTGGGGAGATTTGTATTTGGATTTACATCAAATGTCAGATAATTCTAACCTCTGAGCGTGTATCACTTTATGATTCCCTAGCAAAGACATTATGTTCCGTCAAACGTCAATGACAAATGTATTCTGACAATTACTTGAGTAGTGGGGGTGGACGTTTTTAAAAACGGCTTCTGCGCACTCCCCCCTCGCGCCAACTTAATTGACGCTTGCTATACTTATATTGTTTATATAATATTATATAATATTAGTTATATAATATTATCTATTTCCATAGCTATATTTTTAGCTAAATGAATAAATAAAATTTAAGGCATGGAATTTTGTACAGAGCAGATTTTTAGTTTTGAATTGAAGTAGCTTTTACTTGATGGAAATTCATAATTAATGAAATAAACATTTTCAGTGATGAGTGATGAGGCCCATTTCCACCTCGGTGGCTTCTTAAATCAGAAAAACTGTCGCATTTGGAGCTCAGAAAATCCACGAATGATTCATCAGAAAGCAATGCATCCGAAACATGTTACTGTTTGGTGTGCATTGTGGTCTGGAGGAATAATTGGACGGTATTTTTTTGAAGATGCGCAAGTTACTGCAGTAACGGTGAATGACGAACGTTATCGTGATATGATAACGCAGTTTTTTGTGCCTCAATTGGAAGTTATTGCTCTTGATGACATGTGGTTTCAGCAGAACGGAGCAACATGTCATATCGCCCGTGAAACATTCACTGTCTTGCATGAGTTTGCTCCTGGTCGTGTCATTTCCCGATTTGGTGACCAGAATTGGCCGCCACCTTCTTGCGATTTGACACCATTGGATTCCTGGCTGTGGGGCTATCTGATGTCACGGGTTTTGGCCGATAAGCCCACAACCACCGAAGCATTGAAAGCCGAAATTAGACGCCCTATCTATAAAATACCCTCACATGTATACAATAATGTTGTTGCGAATTTTGTCAAAAGAGTACGCGTATGCCAGCAAAGCCATGGCGGTCATTTACAGATATTTTGTTTCATACATAATTCCCAAATGTATACATTATAAATCAATAAATATTTCAATACTTTACTACAGAAAACCATATTTTAAATAGTTAATTGACGAAGGAGATACTTGTTGAAACTTCATTATAACGCTAAGAAATAAGTAATTAAACTTCTAGTTTCAAAAATTCTTTTATTGTAAATACCACTACAATATTGTTTTGCCATACAATGGCTTCATCAGGTGGATGAAATACTGAATATGTACAATACAAGTATGAATATTTATGTGAAAATTATTGGTGAAATGGAGGTGAAAAATTTTTTACAATCTTAAATTTAATAGAAGGGAGTTGTTTAAATCTAGTTGGTCATTTAAAGCTAATCCTAAACTATTGCATCTATTAATTTCTAAGTTTTCTAACAGGTTAAGTTTTTTACTTTTTTCTTGAATGTGTAAAATTTTGAAATCTATATTAAATCTATGATTGATATCTATACAATGACTTGCGAAAGTTGAATCTGTTTTCTTTTCTTTATGACTTCTCTCGTGCTCTTTCATCCTAATTTTGAATGTACTCTCCCCGTTTGTCCTATGTATACCTTATTACAATCTTCGCATGTTAACTTATATACAGCAGAGTTTGATTCTTTGTCTATTTTATCTTTGTTGTTTTTAATAATGTTCTGTATAGTATTGTCTGTTTTAAATGATATATGTTCGTTATTAAGTTTTTTAATGAAAGTACCAATTTTTTCCGAAATTTTTCCCAAGTAAGTGATTGAATTATAGGAACTAATTATCTTGTATTTTAATTTTGGATAAACTAAGGAAAGGGCTTTTTGACTTTTGTTGGCTATTTAGGATGTTATTGACAATATTTATAGAGTAACCATTGTTTAATGCTATTGTGTATATTCTATTTAGTTCAAGGTCGAAATTACTTTTACTGATAGGTACATGAATTAATCTATATACCATTGATTGGTATGCTGATAATTTGTGTGTTACAGGATGAAAAGAATTAGCGTGTATTGTGGTATCTGTATGTGTTGGTTTATGGTATATAGCGAACTCGTGTTTGCTAGTTTTGTGTAATATGGTTAAATCTGGAAAATTAATGCTTTTATTTATTTCTGTTTCTATAGTAAAATTTATTTTGGGGTGAATAGTGTTGATCTATTCGACATGCGAAGATTGTAATAAGGTATACATAGGACAAACGGGGAGGACATTCAAAATTAGGATGAAAGAACACGAGAGAAGCCATAAAGAAAAGAAAACAGATTCAACTTTCGAAAGTCATTGTATAGATATCAATCATAGATTTAATATAGATTTCAAAATCTTACTCATTCAAGAAAAAAGTAAAAAACTTAACCTGTTAGAAAACTTAGAAATTAATAGATACAATAGTTTAGGATTAGCTTTAAATGACCAACTAGATTTAAAAAACTCCCCTCTGTTAAATTTAAGATTGTAAAAATTTTTCCACCACCATTACCCCAATAATTTTCACATAAATATTCATACTTGTATTGTACATATTCAGTATTTCATCCACCTGATGAAGCCATTGTATGGCGAAACAATATTGTAGTGGTATTTACAATAAAAGAATTTTTGAAACTAGAAGATTAATTACTTATATCTTAGCGCTAAACCATATTTTATTGAACCTTAAAATTTTGGGCTCTTATTGAAACACTCTTTATGTTAATCCACTCTCATAGATAGGAAAAGAAAAAGAAAGAAGCAATTGAAAGACAATTAAGAAGAAAATAACGCTTTCAAATATTTTCTGTATTCTTATAATGGTTGGCGTTTGCTAAAAAGGCTGAGAATTATCATAAATTAGAGTAAAGAAATTCTTTCATTAAAGAGACGTTAATTAATACATAAACATATTTTAATTACATCCATTAAAACTAATCATCCTATTCCATTACCAAGTTCTCTTACAGAAAACTACACTGCTATTTAATAACACGGTTCAGTACGTTATGATCTCAGTAAAGGTTATAAATAAACGTATTTATGTAACTAGTAAAGCATGGAGACGTTAAGAGAGTTACTGTTACATTTTTAACATGCACATAAACCGGTCTCGTCATTGTAAAGTACATGGCAACCAATTTAATAAAATATCAGGCCAATAAATGTACTTCGTGTGGATTTTGTGTAAAACGTAATTAGTGCAAGAAATTCCTTACTAAATGCTTTCTCCCCTAATGTACAAGTACGCTATCTCTATTAGAAACATTTACAAGAAATCTCATGACCTGGGCTAGTCGTAGTTTAAGTAACCCGCGCTCTACGATGTTATCTTGTTCGAACAGGTACAGAGCACGATATTCCAGCTTTGTAAGACCATAACCGTATATCTCTATCAGTGGTGTGTATCTTCCTCATATATGTTTACCGGAACGGTTGTAAAAGTAAATTTTCTGTCTAAAAACAACTATCATTGTTTAGATATTTATGTGTAACGTCCTTATGTAGTTACGTTTCTTTGGTTTCATGCGAATGGTTAAATTGAATGGCGGAAGAGTTAATTACAATAGACAATGTTCCATTAATATAAAATGCTATTGCTTTGACGATCGACTAATAAAATATCGCACCAGATAGTTTCTGATTTACGTAAATGAAACTTTCTGTAACACATTAAATAAATAGAGGACAATTACAAATTTTTTCGTCATATTCATTTAACTTTGTTTCTTTAAACGGTTGAACAAAATATTAAAGCGTCCTAATGCATATTTTTTTAGTTTAAAATGCGCAAATATCTAGTAAAGTGGCCCATTATAACTAGAGAAGTTCATTTAAGCAATATTCCCCCTGTGACTCCTCCTAGCGCATATATATTTTGTCAGTCGCCGCCAGAACACAGTTCAGTGCACCGTTGGGTCACAAAATAAACAGAAAGGACAAAATCTGCGATGCCTTTGATGTTTTAGGGTTTACTTTTCATGCCCTCCAAGCTATTGTTTACGCTGTCGCCATTTTGAGACTATGTCCAGATATTTCAGCGGTTTATCAAAATAACAAAATTGTAAATAAAAATACTAAACTATATCAGCTATTATAGTATTGTGTTTTCTTTATTTATACAAGAAATAACAAAATTTGAGCCAAGTATTATTTATTTCTAGAAAATTCTAGGATCTGCATATTAATCTACAAAATGTACTAGAACAAAATGTATGAACAAAATTGCTTTTAATACAAATTTGTCTACGAAATATATATTATAAAAAAATTTGGCAGCACGACTGGAAGGAAATATTAGAGAAGTTACAATCAAATAATTCATGTTATTTTAAACTACTAAAGAAAAGCTGTAAAAGTATACATATTTTTAGAGCTTTGAATAAAAATAGGAAACTAAAAGTATTAAAACTCATTTGATTAGAAAATTTTTATTATTTTAGTATTTATAAATATTTTAATATATTTAATTTAACACCTTTACCCTTTTGAGAAATTAAATTTCTGTTAAACTTAAGCGTTTAAATAAACCATGTAAACAACATTCCAAACATTGTCTGACATAGTTTTAAAATGGCTGATTGGATTCAGCGCACAAAAATCTAAATTAACAAAAAAAATTATTTGTTCTTTCGGGCGGATGTAAACTGGGCACCAAGTATATGGATTTACCTGCCTTGCAAAAAGGATTGCGTAATCCTACAGGTAATCTAGGCACCAGTACCGTTCGGGTAATGATCGCTTTAAAGCTTAAAGTAAGAAATTAGACGTTAATAAATTAAGGAATTTCCTAATGACCAAATAGGTTATTTCAAATGTATTTTTATTTGTACATCTATTGTGGGCGGGCCTCTATTATGCTATAATATATGCTATATATAAGGAAACATTTAGTTTGTGTATTTAGTTATTTCTATCTTGTTTGCGGCGTTTGCTTAAAGTAAGAATTTAGATCCGCTTCTCAGTCTCGAGTTTTGTTGCACACTGTTAAGAATTATGGAGGTATCTTTCGTGGACAGTAACAACGGAAAATGTTTGCTAGTGGTTTATCAAGTACCTACACCTTTTCAAAACAGAAAGTGTTGAAGAGTGGCGAAGTGTTTTGGCGTTGTACAAAAAAATCCTTAAATTGTCCCGCAAAAGTGTTTACGCTTGGTGCAGAAAATTTAGTGAGCAGAAGCCAGCTAGAACATAATCATGAACAGAATCAGAGTAAATTAAACCGAAAAGTGATTTCAAATGCGTGTAAACGTAAAGCCGTTGATGATATTTCCGAAAAACCAGCGAAAATTATTCGTCGTGAACTAGCTAAGGAACTGCCGGAAACAATTACGATAACAGATTTCACTTATATCCGAAGAAATTTGTACAATGCAAGGAGAAAATTTCTTCCTGGGCCGTTACCACAAAATAAGACAGAAGTCCATGATATAATGGAAGCTGCTAATGTTAAAACAAGCAAGGAAAAAAGTTTCGTTTTTATAAACTGTCCAGTGAGCAGTATCATAGTGTTTTCTTGTGAAACGAATGTTAGAAGTTTATGTGGAATGCGTAAAGTGTACATGGACGGTACATTTTCGTATTGTACAAAATATTTTTTACAATTACTTACAATCCACGGACTTAATAATGGACATTATATTCCATTGATGTTTTGTTTGTTGCCTGATAAACCCAGTGAAACGTATGCAACATTATTTGAAATGCTAACAAAAGAAATCTTTCGACGTCACTCTACAATATTACGACCAGCTGAAGTTTTTGTAGATTTTGAGAAAAGCATTCACACAGCGGTTCGCGCTATATGGCCATCAGCACAAATCTATGGTTGTCGTTTCCATTTGCACCAATCGTGGTTCAGGAAAATCCAAAGTTTGGGTTTAACAGCAGAATTTAGGAACACAGATTCCGAAGTAGGAAAATGGCTGCGATATACATTTGGATTAACGTATTTGAATCCTGGCGAAGTAGGCGATTGTTTCGCCTTAGATTTGTTTGCCGAAAAACCTGCTCATGCACAGGCTGACGAATACGCCGATTATTTATTGGAGACATACATAAAAGATGATGCGCCTTTTCCTCCACATATGTGGGCTACTGCAACTCCATCGATCACTAACACCACAAGAGTTAAAGACACACGCGCAAAACAAAAATTAAGAACTCTAAATGAACTGTGTGAGCAACTAAATAATGGAACAATATCACAATTACACTTGGTGAAGTGTATATCATTTTATTCATCAGTATGACTTCAAATACACTATTTTTTTATTATAGTTTTTATATAATTAAGTATTTGCTTTTATTATTGTTTTCATATGAGTACATATTTTTTATTTTCTATCTTTTTGCTGTACTTCAACTTGAAATACACTATTTCTATATTATTGCTTTTGTTTGCTTTATACGGTGCCCAGTTTACATAGACCCTCTGCGAGTACATTTTTAGCTAGTGCCCGAATTACCAACGAGATTAAAATTTCATTTACATCCAGCCATTCTTTCTGTTATTCTGTGGTTAAGTGCACTTCGCTGGTTTACAGTGATAAATAATAATTTTGTAAATTTACGAATAGCCAGAAAGGGATCGTTTTACGATGTAGTTCATAAATTGATAAAAGAATTTTTAGATTTAATGTACAATGTCATTATAATAAAGTGTAAAATGTGTCATATACGGCTAATGGGTTCAAGGAAATTTCACTGCGAATGACACAGACACGAATTGGGGGGGACCAATATGAAATTATAACGAAGGGTTTAGTTTTGTACCTGGAAATGTGCCACGAATTGAGGACTAGACTTCTTAATAATTGATGTAATCACTATACTCATTTATTTGCAAAATACAATGTCAAAGACTAGATATATGAATGTATTTATACTTAATCTTTGATAGTTTATTTAAAAAAAAGTACGAATCCAGATAAAAATTGATATTTATTTCACAATTGACAAAGAATCCATTTAAACATACAATAATTATACATATTTACATTTAATATTTACACTTTATGAAAATATGAGCTTGTAGAAAAGCGAAATACGTATCTACGTCTCTGGGGATAGGATATATTCGGACACGTTCACAGAAAATATTAATAGTGAACCTGCATTTGTGTTCTTCACACCAGATTTTTAATAATATTTTATATTATTAAAAATACCTTTGTAATAAACTTTGTAACGGAGTTCGTTGCACGATGTAAACGTGCGTGGTTACAACTTTTTTTTCAACGGAACGTTGGACATCAATGACCGACCTATTAGGACTCTCATATCTAAATTAAATGATTTTTCTAAGAAGATCTCAGAGGAAAACATGGACACCACTCAAAAGTAGATTCAGCAATAAAAGATGGTGTTATTGATCATATTAATACCCCAAGAATCGAAAGCTATTATCTGCGTGCACAATATACTCGGGAATTACTAGAAACTGGGAAAAGTCTGGCTCATTTACACCGCGACTACGAAAACGAGTGCATTAAAAGGAACGTCCTCATGATGTATTCGCGAATATTCAAGAACAATTTTAACATAACATTTTTCAGATCAAAAAAGGATATGTGGGATTTATGCAGCTCCTACAACAATGCTGCAGAAGAAGGAAAAGAAGGGATTCAAGAAAAATATAATAAATATTTAAGGAAGAAAGTTTTATCAACAGCAAAGAAATGAGAGGATAAAAGGAAAGCGAAGGAAAAATTATAGTCACCACTTACAACCTCCAAGCAGTTCTCCCATCACCAAGGGGTGCTGGGGGGATACATTTATATTTTATTATAAAAGCAAAATCAATAGCTACAACTTAATTGTTGCTGAACTTCAGTCAGGTTGTTTATTTCCTTTTTTTGGCATGAAGGTCAAAGTGGTCGCGGTGCCATAGAGATAGATTCTTGCATTCTGAAGTACTAAAAAAGTTAACACCAACAACAATGATAACCATCTTGAAATTGTACTCTGTTCGGATAATTGGTGTGGCAAGCAAAAGAACAAATTAATTATGGAAATATGTCTGCGCAAAAATTTAAGATCAAATCGATAACACATAAATTTTTGATTGCAGGTCACACCTATAACGAAGGATATATATATATATATATATATATATATATATATATTATTAAAAGGCTGAAGGCCCCCAGGTTGGTAGATTGAATTTAAATGGAAAAGTAATGAATTAATTTGCTAAGAAATTTAAAAATAATTTGAAAATTCACAAGTGTAGTTATAAATATGACCTAAATATGGAGTTAAGTTTAAATATTACAGTTGTCTCTTGTATAATATTCAGAACATAAATAAATGTATATAAACAATTTATACTTAACTTTAATAGGCCTCTTCCAAGTGCAAAACTTATTGTTAAATACTTTCTGTGTATCTTAATCTAAGTGCAGGCTAGCTGTGTTAATATTAGTGATATTACACTTTGATGATAATATTAAATGTGCGAGTTCGGTACCCAATAGAATATAGATATATGTTTTAAAACAAGTTATTAAATATGTGATGCTTCTGGATGTATAATTTAATAAATAAAACAGGAGAGTGAAAGGCAAAAATAACTGGTTTAATAAGAAAATTCTATTCAAAAGGGTAAGTTTTTAACATGATAGTGAAATGGATTAACATATATATAGTCACGTGATCAGATATGTTCATGATTGTTAATTTAAATGATTTTAATGAGATAATGTTTTAAATTTGATCTAAGTAACTGTAATTATAACGCATCGGAACTGTATTTTTCCGTTTAAAAGGTATACTAATTAAATATTAACATAGTTGGAATACATATAAAAATATCAACGATTATGTTCAAATTTAAATAAAAATTTCAATATTTTAGGAAATGTAAAAAAATAAATAAGTACTCAAGTTGGTTTGACGGTGGATACAGGATGTTCGAAGGGTGTTTGGATTCCTATGCTCAGGATAAAAGCTCTGGTTGTGGAAATATACTGGTATCGTCTCTTGGCGTGGGTAGATATGTAGGTAGCGTCCCTCGGAAAATGGAATTTCGTTTTAAAACGACCAGGAAGGTTGTGGAAATTTCGTCGATCGTTGCCTGGTAGGTAGGAGATTTGTAGGATATGTTTTGTGGTAAGACTATAATGATTTATTTACTACTTTCTCACTAAGTTTCAGGAACACAATTTTTTAAAAATGTCGACGCGTGCCAAATTTTATTAATTACCCAAGCTAACTCTCCGTTGTTTTTCTTCAAAATCCAGGCGTCTTTTTTGTAATACTTGTTTGTATTTATTTAATCTCGTTAATAAAATTTATATAAATGAAATAATTTACTATGACTAATCGTTTGGATATTTTACAAAAATTATAGTTTTAATTTTATAATAGACAAAACTGTTTTTGAAATGTTCAATATTTCGCTAGATACCTGTTTACAATTGAGATATTTCCCGCCGTATACAATTCAAACAAGGTACAGCTATATCCATAATATGTGTCAAAAATATACTCAATCAATTAAGTTAAATATCTTCGGTAAAATAATAATGTAGATGAAAATGACTTAAGCAAATGACTACAAGAAAATAAATAAGTATGTGATTCAAATTTGAGCAATTAAAAACGCGGAATTAACTTTATTGATATGACATGTGAAAAATGCAGTTCCAACAGTATCTGATATTCTAAATTAACATTATAAGTTTGAACATTATTCTGTATTTTTATTTTAGGGCCTCTTATGTGCATGGGTATGACCTACCACAATATATATATATATATAATTTAAACGAAATTATCGACCGTAATATATTAATCAAATAAATTAAAATCGGGTAAGCGGCCTATATTTCGCAACAAATTTGTTGCTTCTTCTGGGGATAAAAATGTAGAGTTGAAAAATAATAAAATTGACGTACAATAAAAAATATAAATTATTTTTATTTTTATTTTTTATTGTTTTATTGTTCACTATTAATATTTTTGTGAACGTGTCCGAACATATCCCTCCCCAGAGACGTAGATACGTATTTCGCCTTTCTACAGGCTCATCGGTACGCCCCTGCTGGAGAAAGGATATCTTCAGACACATTCACAAAAAAGAACCACATCGCCACATCACAGAAATTCTTCACACCAGATTTTTAATAATATTTTATATTATTAAAAATACCTTTGTATTATACAAAAAGAAATATATTTCTTAATAGTTGTAAAAAAAACTGGTTGTGTAACTACTTGAGAAAGATACTAAATAAATAAAAAAGCAAACTATAAATATACAATGAAACACAAACAAAGCTAAATGACAGATTACAGGGCAGAGATAGATTGACAAATGTTACTATAATTATGATTTTACAATGTTGTACGTGCTAGAAAAGGATGTATTAATTGTTAAGTATGTAAGATAGCCAAAGAGGGAAACAGTCCATAAGAGCCTGTACTTTTTTCTAACTATAACAACAACATTCAAGGCTAGTCATATAGGCAACCTATGAATATTGCCATACGATAAACACAAACATTACCTAAAACTACTTCAAGTATATTCTCGTCTCTTTCTAACATATCATCGTAAGTACATCTCTATCTCTGTTACTCGCCCTTCTGAAAATTACTTGCGACCTTTGCGACTTGTTTGTCGAATAACTTATTCGTCGAATTGCTGAGATTGTAAATTTCTATTCGACGAATAAAAGTACCTAATATATTTATTTGTCGAATAGTTATTAGTAACTTGGAAAGACCGGGCGGCCTAAATCTCTCAACTGTACATTTAATTAATATTACTAGTTTCATTACAAGTTTTATTCACTTTTTTAGGTTTATCTTATAACTCTACCAGTTCACAGTTTATATCTGGATGCATCCAAATAACTGTTATGGACATCGATTATCAAAGAAGTCTTGAATATTGTCAGTGGTTTAACGAAAACTTAAATAATGATACTTGTAATGACAGCTGCTTTTTGCCTGCATTTACATTTGCGCTTCGCATTACTTTATAAGACCTAAGAGTAAGTCATTGTTAGAGAAGTCTCTTCTACGACAAATGTCTTAAAACAGAAGAAGGATATGAAATATTGATCGGTAGTCTTCATTAAGACAAAAAAATCATATTAAGAATAATAAAAATAACCTCTATAAGATTAATCTGTTTGAAATTGATTGCAGTACAGAATCGGTTAAAGTAATTTAGTTTAGCAATGTTACAAGAGAGAATATTTCAATAGCAAATTAATAATTCTCGCAATACATCTGCTGTGCATGTACTTACAAACATTTTTTCTTGTTGTTCAATCAAGGTAATTTTCTTCAAGATTAGTAAGTAGCAACCAGCAGTGTAAAAATGATATGTGCCCGTGCCTACTATTTAAGTTATTAGTATTAATACACTTCATCGCATATGTTAATAACATGAATGACTTCGACCAGTGTCAACTCGAACATTCACAGTGTGTATTGACGACCGTAATAACCTGTCAGTAGGCACTTAGTAACACTTTCTGTTATAAGAGGATGTAGAACGTGATTCTATAGCATTCTTATACACATGCGTTCGCTAAAAATATACATAAATACACGGTGGTTGTATCTATAATTTAAAATTGATGTAATACGACAGAAGGCCGCATAAATCTGCGATATTCTTTTTTAAAATCATTGACGTGTAGTGCTCAATACGATGTGATTACAAAATGATGTACAGTCAGATCAATTTAAGACGCCCTCAGCTAATCGAATTTTACACCAGACTAGTGTATTTTACTTTTTTGCTATTTGCTACCTTGTTGCTTCTTGTTTACATTTTGTCTACGAACAGTCATCTATGTTCTATGTTGTTAAATCTACAATAGATATCGGGTTTTATTTAGATTTTATAACTTTATTATGTTATTAGCTGTAATATTTTGCAAAACAATAAAAGTTACAGCTCAATTTAATGACTTATCTGATATTGAAAGTATTCCAACATAACCCAAATATAAACGTCAACATGACAATAGTGTAGTACCAACTTGTCAGTGTTCTCAACATGCATTGAATTGATCTCACGTTATTAGTAGGGACCGGACACGAGAGGCCGATAATTCATCGCCAACGTGCGTGCTATTGAAGATTTGAATTTTTAAAGAGTTTTTAATTTTATTTATATAATTCGAAAACAAACGAGTGGTGATTTATAAAATACGAAATACATTTTTATTTGTTAATTTTGTAGTTCGAGTTGAGTGAAGGAGCATTAATATCAACTAGCAATACTTTCTATTCTGCTCTCTTCTGTAAAATTTGTTCTCTTTGCAGTAAATACATCCTGGTAGATAGAAAACGTCCTTTCCACACCACAACTGGTTATAGGGGCATACTGGAAATATTCCTTTATTTCAGCGTATTTATAAGTTAGATTTTGAGGCATTGTCCTCATACACAATTGCCGCAATGTTATTAAATCTCGATTTCTACTAAAAACTGCTTGTAACTTTTGCCGAAGGCCACATCCGAAGTCACTTGGAATACATCCTTGTAGATAGAAAACGTCCTTTCCACATCGCAACTAGTTATAGGTGCATACTGGAAATATTCCTTTATTTCAGCGTATTTAGCAGTTAGATTTTGAGGCATTGTCCCTATACACAATTGCCGCAATCTTGTTAAATCTGGATTTCTATTAAAAACTGCGAGTAACTTTTGCCGAAAACAACATCCGAAGTCACTTGAAATATTATTCAAATTATTATTAGCCACATCTAATATGGTTAATCCATAATTTAATTTGAGATTTTGATTTTCAAAATAAGTGATTAGTTTTGGCAAATTTAGAAATTGTTCCTGGAGGAAGTACAACTAATTTTTTTGGAATTTTTTTGGAATTTTTTGGAATTTGTATTAGTTCCTTGCACTCACAAATACTTCGAGCGTCTTCATTTAAACATGTAACGATATTTTGGAAACCATCGAAATTCTCTGCATAAAAAGTAGTAGCTTCCAACCATGTTCTCTATCTAGTTTTTACTGAAGAGGGAGCCAGCGACAAAGATGGAAGTTTTCCCTTTAAAGACCTACTCTCAATTGTGCCTTTTTGAAAATCTTTTAAAGGCGGCTACAAGTCTATCAATTTCCGGAAAGGTGTCTGATATATTCACAGATTCTGTGGATAACATGTGCTACACAAGTAATATGCAGCATATTAGGATATGTTTGCTTTAATAGTCTGCCTGTTTTTAACATATATGCAGCACGGTCACTGACAAATAAAAGTATTTCTTCTTTGTACCTGTCGTCCGAATCAAGCATTTGGTGCATATTCTCCTAAATGGATTTAGCTAGTTTCTGCATCGACTGTATTATTTATAACTTTTATCGCTATTACATATGCGTTATATGGAATAGTTGGATGTAGTACACCAGCTACAACATTTATCACACAGCGTCCTAATATATCCACAATTTCGTAGGCACTTATCCATAGGTTCTGACTTGAAAGATTCTACTGCCTTCGTGTGGCACTTAGAAACATAATATTTGCGTAAGGTGGATTAATCAGAAACATTTCGGCCAGTATGCTTTTGGAGAAATGTTTTGAAGGTAGGATTATTAAGTTTATTTAATGGAATATTTGCCGCCATTAAAGTTTCACAGAGTTCTTCGTTAAAATTGCTAGTTTCTAACGGGTCTAATTTCTGTGTATGTTTGCGATGCTAAGTGCTGTTTTACGTGCAATTTTACAGACTGCAATAAATTTCGGAATCATTAGCAATGGACATACAATCAGTTTGACCCTTAATTTAACTCGCCGTTGTTTCACGATGTCATTCTCGACGTTGTTCCATATCATATCTAAAAGTTACTTAAACAATGTTCTAGATCTAAATAAATTAAAATTAAAAATGTATGCCTGGGTTATTTGAAACTTAACGAAATTCACTGGACACTTACGTCAAAATAATTGGGATAATTAGATTCGATAAAACGATATTAAACAGGATATATTACAGAAATTACGGAGTATGTAATTAACAGTTATAACAATGAAAAAAGAAACTAACTCACCGTACTTTTTTTATCTAACGAAATATGAACTAATAAAATAAAATAAATTATAAAAACTCCTCACGCTTATATCTACGCTCATGAAGAAAGGAATTTCACTGTAATATTGAAGTAATTGCGTCACAATTCAATAACAAAAAACGGAGTTTCTGTTAACCGAATAAATACTGCTATTCAATAACTGCGATGTTATAAACAATTTATATAATCCATCGTAATTTCGGCCTGATGCGTCCGGTCTCTAATTATAACATTATTCCTACGTTTCTCACGTTCATAAACTTTTTGAATGATCGTGTCAGTTTGAGCGAGCGGAATATTATCAGAAGAAATTGAATTAATATTTTTTAACTTTTTTGATGTCACCCTGAAGAAAAGCAATTGCAGATTTTAAACTTGTGAGATTGTTACCAAACTCTAGGCAACCTCATGAATATTAAATATACAAGGACAAGATATTATACATATTAAATTTATCACAGATGTTGTAAATGTTGACCATCAACATTTAAACAAAATTAATATGACACTTTATATTTTCGAAAATGTGAAGGAACATATCTTCAAATCGTTTATTATATACTCTAAATGTTACAATGAATTTGGAATAGAAGTGGTAAGAAATATCCTTTGTCATTATGGTTTATGAAATGCAAGTTAAACAGCTGGCCTAGGTCGATTTCTTTTTTTTTTAAGTAATTAAGTAATAGACAATGAAAAATTTACCTACATCTAATCCATTCAATCATTATAACAGACATGTCGATTTCGAAAAATTATTGATGTGCTTGCATTTAAATTTACATACGTGCAGCGTTGTGGTATTTAAATTTTGCCTCCAACTAGAAATAAATCGGCGATTTCTTCATACATAATGCAATTTTTATAAATCAATATGCATCTAAATTCGAAATCGACTTTCTTTTATTTGAGTTCGTGTCACATTACCGTACCTATACTAACGGGACGGGTTTATCGCGACATTACGAAAATACACCGGGCAGATATTGCTTTGCGATTGCATAAAAAATATTCAAATTATTTAACATGTAATAGGTGGTCCACTGATCTATTTAGTGTTATTGTTGATGTGAGGACGTAAAAATGTCATAATAAATTCATTCGTATCTGCATAGGTACACATATCTATTCTGTCGTTTTCTTGCATACGTGACCTAATCACCGAATAACTGAGTGCAGTCTGAATTTAATTGTCATTGTTCCGGGAACGCCTTGTTGAATATATCAAATATTAATATCACAAGTAATATTATTTATAATAATTATTCTGTCAAACAAATGCATACGTGCAAAACAAATAATGCTATGAACCTAAAAATAAATTGCATGTATGTAGTTACAATTAATCAAATCTAAAATTAAATCTGCATACAAGTTTTTATATCAATAGAGTTGTCCAATAAGTTGTTTAATAGCATTTTTTATATTTAATTATGATTAATATGCATGCTAATAAACTATTTTATGCATTACAAATGAAACAGACATACAATATACATATCTGTAACTGTACACATGGACAATACACCTTTTTCGGCATAGCTCTTTCGTCCGTCAGATGTCACTTATTAAATAGTGTCACCTTATAGGACGAAATTTGCAATATCTTGTAGGCGATTTCAGCGTAAATGTATATACAGATACAAATCTGTTCTTAAAAAGATTTGAATCATTTGTATTACATTGCTTCACTAGCTTGACTGATAACGCCTATAGATGGCAGAAACACCTGTCTTAAGCAGAAGTAAATGCTGAAAATACGAGGTGTATTGTCCATGTGTACAGTTACAGATATGTATATTGCATGTCTGTTTCATTTGTAACAAATGCGTAATACGTGCATAACGTATTGATATACTTAAACCTTTTTGTATATTTTATACATGTCAATATTTATATAAAGCAGGGTTTTACGATCTTCTCACACGTGCGTTTTTTAAATTTTTTTAAATCCCCGATTTGAGACAGGTTCTCAATATTGTAAATGTTAGCAATGCTATAAGAATAATGTAAATGATATACTAACAAACTATCGATAGCCCTTTCAATTCACTTAAAATAATGTGAAAAACATTAATTTAAAAAAAAAGGTATGAAACCCTTTATCACAATTGAATCGGTGAGATCAGAAATATCAAGTCAGGTATTGGTAACTTTCCAATACAGAGAAAAAACTTTTTACACGCGTCCTAATTGACGGTTTCAGTTTGTTTGTAGCTGAAGTATATTCTTACCCACATGTGCAACAATATTCGTAAAAGTTTCGTAGAGTTGACATTAAAACAATAGCGATATAGTAAAAACAAGAACATAGACTGAAGATGTTTCTGCTCCCAATGTACTTCAATAACACAAATTAGTATATAGCACTTTTTGAAACTTTTATTTCATAACTAAAGAAACTATAAAATAATGAAATTAACACTAAATAAAAAGAGAAAACCACTTCTTCTTCTTCTGTTTTGGGTTGGACGCCAGCACGTCCAGGCACTTGAGCACACTGGTCTTTGTACTATCCCCAATAGATCTCTCTCCACTCTGTTAGTCTTGTGTGCTCGATAAAAGCCACTATCCTCGTCAAGGGAAATTTGAGTACACCCGAAGGATCCAATAGATCTTTCCCGAAATATTTCTGTCTGAGTTCCTTCAGTTCCTCCACGTGCATATTACATGAAGGCTAGTTTCCTCGTGTTTTTCACATCTCCTAGACCAGGGCTCGCTAGCCAAGCCCATGCTGTACAAGTGCTTCCTTAAAGTACAATGTCCGGTTATTAACCCGGTAAATATTTTAATTTCTTTTTTGTTACTACGAATTAGATTGGCTGAAAACTTTCCGTCCAGCTCCCTTAGTAGTGTTTTGGTATGGAGTTGACCTTCCGTTAACCTCCATTTATTTTTATATTCTTTTTCTAGCCATAACCAGATCTCCCTTTTAGTGGAATCCTTAGCGATTCCACATACAGGTTCTGGTCCTATGAAGTTCCCATTAGTACCTTCTTTGGCCATCTCATTGCCTTTAATTCCCTCGTGTCCTGGCACCCATATCAGCGACACTGATTGTGCCAGTTTACTGAGGACCTGTTTACAATATTTTACCAGCTTAGACCTGGTAGATGGGTTCATAATGGCTTTAATAGCTGCCTGACTATCAATAATTATGTTGATTTTTTTGTTTGCGCAGCCGGCTTCCCGAATTTCCTAGGCACAGGCTGCGACTGCAAACAATTCGGCCTGGAAAACCGTAGTATGTTTCCCCAGACATATCGGTATCTTCTTTCTAGGGCATATTCCGCATATACCTGCACCTGCCCCCTGACTAGATTGTGATCCATCAGTGTACCAAGTCCCGGCACCACAGTCGCTCGAGCGACTTTTTGCCTGTTCCCTGGTTGGTAAAAATATGTTCATCTTAGCTGTAAATATAATCTCAGGTGCCATACCGTTCGCCGCCATTTGAAATATAGGCTCTTCCAGTACAGTTCCTGTGATAATTGTATGGCTCCCTACAACCTTATTAGGACACCATACGTCATTGGCCTTCAGAGAAAACCACTAAAAAAAGATTATCTTCCACTTCTTCTTCCTTTTCAACGGCTGACCATTGTGGCATTTGTTCAAAAAAATCGCTATACTCATCTTCAACGAACGTCTGAAGATGTGCGATGTTGAGAAGATTATTTTTTGTATAGGCACCTTCCCGTCAGGATATGCCTTTTCAGTAGGTAAACAGATATGTTGAACGGTTCGAGGTTTTAGAAGATTAAAAGAGTGGCTAGAAAGTCCATCAATGAATTCATGAGTCACAACAGTCCCTCTATTGGCAGAATTATATTCAAAAGCCCTAAATTCTTCAGTTGAAAAGGCTCTTTTCATAGATTTTGGTACTTCTTTTCCATAGGATTCTGTGGAGAGACAAGAATTTTTGTAAAATTTGGTCCACCATGAAGAGAAATCTAAAACCTCTTCAGAACTGATCGTCTCAACATCGAATTTTGGACTTGCGGCTTTATTAATTTCTTTAAATTTATTTGGTACATAGATGCGGTCATATTTAGTTTGCTTCCTTTTAATGGTATTAAAACTGCGATCACTCGGAAGAAAAGAATGCCCTCTTATGAGAAAATAGTGCACAATTTTATCAAGTCGGCGTGTGTGTGTGTGTAAACTTTTCGACATATATCACCAGACATAGCATTACCTGATAAAACAAATACCTGAGTAAAAATAAATGCTACTGTTAACTACAACTACTACCTTTTGGATTTTTTCCTCTTTTATCATGTGGGATTTGTCCTGCTAACAGAAGATTACACAAATGTCGGACTCGACCTTCTGTAACGCTATGTAAAGATATAAATTGCACTTTGCACACTTTTGGATTGTCTTTTCTAGGACTGTGTGTTATTACTCGGCTTTTTTCAATAAGTTGTTGCAAGAAAATATCTTGGTCATTTTTGGTATTAAAGCTGTTAATAGGTATTAAGACATTTCGTCTGTCTTCTGGCCCAAATTTATGGAAACACTTCATTAGACAATTACAGTCTGGACCAGTTTTACGCGATTCAATATTCTTTCCTGTATAGAATTCCCTTTACTTTAGACTGTCGAATTATGTTTCGTTTGTGTTTCTCAGGATTTTTTTTTCGTTTCTTTCCCTTTATTTCAGCCACTGCGTCTAAATCACTATCACTTGACATGTTTAAAACGCTATAAAGTTACTCACTTTAAAACATCGAAAGACTGTTGGCTCTGGACATAAACAGGTAACAACATGAATGATAACCAAACAACCAGAATCAGTAGGGCGCCCTAGTGACAAATCATTCAATGAGCGCAGAAACAACGTAAGTCGTCGACTTAAGTTATTTCTGCGCCCACTGTATAATTCAATATGTAATTTTGCAGTGAAAAAGGATAGGAATTGTGTTATTTTAGCAGTCACTTTATAGCTAAAGCATCAAATTATGACGTTAAATGATTTTCTCTAAAATATTGACTTATGATATCTCTGATCTCAACGATTCAATTGTGGTTAGCGATTTTATACCTTTTTTGAGGTTTTACTTAACCACAGTCTCCAAAGAAAAACTTTTCTTTAAACATTAATTTAACATTAAAAACTTTGTTTAATAAGTAGGTCGTTACAAACTTTCTCTGCATATCAAACTAAAATTGAAGACAACATTATTGATTATTCAATCAAAACAGTTTTTGTCATTTACCAGTGAACGAAGAATTCCATGCAACTATGCATAATAACAACATCGATTGAAGCTATTCAATTTCGCCTCTTCTCTTCCAATCCATTTCTGGGGGTAAAGTTCGATCTAATTGATCTCAAACTATAGCTGAATAGTGAGAGGGTGCCCCATTTTGATGAAACCAAAAGTTTAATGGAATAGGATCATTTTCCACCAACGCAGGGATTATCAGGTTATTTCAAAGTTCTAAATATCTTTGACCATTTATAGTTTCTTCTATAAGAAATGCCCTCTTATGTATCTACACTCCAAATCACGAAAGATGATCCCTGCGTCATCAATAATCATTGTATGCTTCAAATCAGTACTTCGGCGTCATATTAAATACTGTAAATTGAAAAATGAATATGGAACTTAACTTCGTTTCCGGGCCAAATATATTTGACACAGTCGGTCTAATTTGTAGGTTATATGAACAAATATAATCGAATTACATCTTAAGTTATATTAAAATTACTATAAATTGAACAAAGCTGCGCAAACAGCAAATCAAATTAAACTATAACACCACATGAAAATATGGAACGAAATTAAAATTATATACCTATATTCATTGTTACATGAAATTAAGTGGAAACATGACTTAGTGAACAGTAATACAGAACCTAGTGAACTTAACGTCGTGCGAACTAACATTATCTCATATTTAAATCGTTAACAGTTAATTGGGTTTCGTATTTGGTCTTGTGTATATCATTAAAAATTACAAGGAACCGTAAGTTTTCCGTATTATATATGCTGTACACAATATATTAATTAGTATCGCGTATTGTTTTCAGACATTCTGTAGAAATTACTTTAGTTTTATCAGTAAACATGACTAGCTATAGTCGCTGTTGTGCTTCTGGCTGCAAAAATAATGGAAGAGATAATTACGGCATTAGCTTTTTTCGATTTCCAAAGGATTTGACACGGTATGTTTACTTACATAGGTATAACACATTTTGAATAGAACATTGTTGAATCATATTTTATTGTAGATGTAAGATTTGGATGCAAAATGGTCCTTTTCATGAATTTTTTAAACAAGTCACACCACAATATTGTTATGACCATTTTAGGCTGTGTAGTGTCCATTTTGAAGACGGAATGTTTTCGGGCACATCAAAGAACCGTTTGAAGAGGGACGCAATTCCCAAATAATATGAAAGAGGTTTGTAATATTAATGGTTATTGAAAAATAGTACATTGATCAAAATTTTTTTATTAGAGCCACTCTGCGGTTTACCAGAAGAAAATATAAGTCGCAGCTGTATTACATTTTCTCATGAAACATGTGTAACAGGTATGTTAACCATGGAATAAGTCCTTTTATTATATTAAAGTATAGCTCCAAGCTACATGGGTAATAATAGTTCCATATGAAATGGTCGTTTTAATTATAATGGTCATTAAATGAAATAGCACATTCATAAACGTTAGAAAGAATTTTTTAACAGATCATTACGAAATTATCGATCTAAGGAATTTTAACAAAATTATTTGGGGAAAACATACTTCACTGTAATCAAATCGCAAAAATGGAGATGTCAAAACGTGTAAAAGGTAAGCACTTTTCGGACAGAGAGATTTGTCTCTTGCTGGATATTGTAGAATCACATATCGGGGTTATTGAGAATAAAAGGACCGATGCCATCACATCGAAGAGTAAAACAACAGCATGGGAAGAAATCACACGTAATTTCAATAGCTCTAATAGCGGTTCACATAAGACAATACAACAATTGAAAGTGTTCTATGATCATTTTAAACGAAAAAGTAGGAAAGAACAGGCGGATGATAAGGTGAATTTTTGTAAATTACACAATATAAGTTCATTACTTAATAAATTAAATGTAGGCTAATCTGTACCTCACAGGTGGAGGGACGTTTAGAAAGACTCTAGGAGAAAATGGAGAACGTCTCCAAAGCATGTTGAAGAAGCATTTCGAATGTGATGCCAATAACTTTGACAGCGAATCATGCTATCACAAAAATATAGAGTATTGGTATATTACAGTAAAATAATGCACTACATAGAATATATGTTAAACTTTTATCTTTATATAAATTAAACAAACAGTAAACAGAAAGCACTATTATCTACAAGAAATATAAAGATTCGTTTAATTGGCCAAAAACTTCACGTTATTTTAACGATGCATTTAACAGGCGATTTAACGTAACGAAGTATTATGAATACAAAAACGTGTATATAAGTCTTCGTTATAGCATAATGGTACGTTATATCATATTACGAGCCTTTGTGAATACGGCCCTAAGTATTTTTAAGTACGTTAATAAAATTCTTTTTGCTCTATATACTTAATTGTTTACATAATTATAGTACTTTTAAAATAATTAATATTTTAAAAACTGTTTTCTAGAAACAAACAAAACCCTGTCTCCATCTACTGATGGAAAATTTGAATTTGAGACTTCGGAAGAAGGAAATAGCCATAATTATAAGCAAAATTTTATTGATGTCCATAGTTTTTTTTTTATTAGCGTATTGCGATTACATGTAATTACCATGAATATGTGCTTTTTTTGATAAAACATGCTTTGTTGTACTGAAATACATCGTTGACAAATGTTTCTAATTTATGCTATTTGTTTTAGACACATTAGATGAAAACATTCAATGAGGTCACTCTAGAATCATGTCGTCGCCCGTCAGTACTCAAACCCCAGTAGCAACAATAGAAATGTCTCTTCAATGTGAAAAATTCAAACGCAGAGTAAAAATTAAAAAAAATAGAAATAACTATCTTGAAAACAAGCTAAACAAACATAATTGCAGCCAAACCTCGAGTGGTGGATTCATCAAGGAAAATATTTTACCAACTAACTGACAATTTCCTACTGCCAAAATTATCTGCATTTGTTAAATTACAAGCTGATTTGGCAAATCGACAAGATAAAGGTCATCGATATACAGATGATTTCAAAAGATTGTGCCTTTATTTTCGAGGACCAAAAGCATACAGAGCGATATCTGAATTATTTGTATTGCCGAAAAAAAGAACATTGAGTCGTTTCACTGAAATGAATAAATTTTCACCTGGCAATAACAAAGCATCATTTGATAAAAGATAAAATTAATAACTTCAAAGATATCGACAAGGTGTGCATATTAACTATTGATGAGATGCACCGAAAGCTCATCTATTTTATAATATTACTACTGATGCTCTAATAGGTTTTGAGGATGATGGAAACATATGATACTTTAAACCTTCTTTCAATGTGTGTGTATTTATGCTTAGAGGTTTATACCACAATTGGAAGCAACCTATTGGGTATTTTTTGATAAATTTGAGTTTTTTCTGTACAGAAAAACTGCTTCCAATTTTATAGAGACTTATGTATGTCTGCTAAATTTACTCATCCATGTGACAAATTTCCTTCCATTTACCTACTACATTTATATTCAAGAATGAGACTGTATTATACATTAAAATTTACTAACAGGAATTTTAAAATTAATGCTGATATAATCAAAAGGAAAACCATTGTATGGAAGCATACTTTTTTTTTTTTAATAAACTATTATACAATTAAAACATTTGTTTTTATTATTAAGTTAATTAAATTATTATAAAATTAGTCTGATAGGCGAACCTAATCTATAATATAATATGATACTTACTTCAATGATATTAATTTAACGTAATTATATTTTGGTAATATTGACTACTTGTAGTGATTTCACTCAATTTTAATCCACTTTCGTTATCAACCAAGAACAATGACGTATATATTGCTTCTTCCATAATAACGACAATAAATGTGATATATTTTAAAATTTTGTAATTCTGGAATATGTTTTATTAAGGATAATAACATTGGATGTTGGCGATCTAGAAAAATCGTTTGCATACTATTTTCGAAAAATCCTTAAATTATGAGCCATTATAGATAATGAGGAATAATTTAAAGAGATTGTTTCTTCAAATATACTAATGTGCATAATAATTGTTTTAAGTATTCTGTATTAAGCAATAATTTACTAAGTTTTGTTTTTTAAATTCGTTGAATAGTAAACTTAACAATGTAGTTTTATTTGTTTATCGACGCCAAATACATTATTTTGTTACTAACTTGTTTAATGAGAATGTACTTAATTTCTATTTAGAATATTTGGTCAATTAAAATAAAAATATGTATTAATATTTAAAAATGTCTAAAGGATTTATGTATCGCGCTATTATGTCTGCGTGTGGTAGGGTCGCAATAGACAAAGGTTACCGATGTTGGCTGACAAATTTCATTCATAAATACGATAAGTGTCCCAAATGCTATATCTTTAAACTGTGGCTAAGGTAAGAACAGAATCCATTCTTCAGAAGAAAGAACTTCACCTTGTTAAAAAGAAGAAAATGGAAGAACTGGCAAGACTGGATCTTTAGAAACCTGCAGATAAAGCAGCTTTATTTTAGCTTGAGCAACTGAGAGACGATAAATATATTTAATTTTTCTTAAAATATATTTAGTAACACTTCATTAATTTGTAATTTTATAGGTGCGATCTGAATATCAGTAATAGGATATTATATTTTAAGAGAATTTGAATTTTATTAATACCAGTTATGATATTAGTAATATTACTTGTGATAATTTATTCCTATTTGTAGCAGGTGATTAATGTATTTTTATTTAATTTTAATATCTCTTGGTGAATGGATACTTACTTATTTGCTTATGTATGACAAGTACATTGAAATTTTGTGCTTTTAGCGGAAATGTAGCTTGATTAAGTTTTCAGAATTATATTTTTCTCAATGGAATAACTTTACTGGCAAATACACCTTGTAATGTATGTGTTTTTAATGTATTTTAAATAAACAATACAAATTAAATATTAAATTTTTTATTCATAAAAAAACAAAAAGAATAAATACCATAAAATTGTTTTGATAGGGGGAAACTCCATGTGTTCAGTAAAAACACTCTCTTTCAGAGATGTCTGAACAGAATGAGTGTAAAACCCTCTTTTATTAGCGTAATATACAGAAGCAATGTAACAAAATCTTATATCTAGACTTACATCAGATTACATTAATTAATAGAATTACATACTCATTTTCTACTGATTGTTTAAAATATTGTTGAATGAAGTTCTCATGTGTATTGTGTTACATTCAATTGACCAGAATCTATAATGTAGAAATTGAATTAATTTTCAATTAATATTCTGTGGGTATCACAATACCTGTTTGTAACACTGGAGTTGGAAGGTTATGTCTGCACGTATAAACATTGTCTCCTAGAAATCATCCTGGAATATCTACCACAAAAATATTTTTGTGTCATTTATAAGTTCTATGTAGGCCTGTAACTTTTGCAGTTTGATAATACATTGTATGTCGAAACCGCGGTCACGATTAGATGTGAATAAAGTGGCATATATAACAAAGTTATTGTTTTATTTTATTTTATTTTCAAAATGAATTACCACAAAGTTACGGCTACCAGTATTAATTTTCTTACACCATTTTCGTCTATTTTTAAAAAATCACACCTAGTAGTCAATTTTGTTGCAGATACATCCTTCCCTAAAACAAAACTTTCATTAATAGTACAGTATACAGGTATATATTTTCTGTACCTGGAAATGGACATTTTACTTCCAGTAATTCATATTTTCCTTCACTTAAAATGACGCCATCTGCAGAATAACCTGCCCAACAGTTATCTTGTGGTATTAGGAATCTTACTTCTAACACGTCTAACTTAAAGATTCAGCTAAATAATGCACGAGCATTTGGTTCATGTTTTTGTCCATGCTCTACATACTTATTAGTAAATGATTTTGGCCAGAAATACTTTTTACTTTTACTTTCCCAATCACCTCTTGAATATGTATATATCTCATAACAACGCGATCCTGTTATTCGAAACTCTTTCTTTCCTGCATTCTACTTTTATATTATTCAATGATTTGAATCTGTCGTCAGTTTCAATAATTCTTTTATATGTTTTCTCACAGCAGGCATGCAGAAAACGTGTTGCAATTAAAGATATTTCCAATCCAATTAAAGATCTATTGCTGTTTTCAAAAATTGCTTTTAACTTATGATTCCTAAAACGATAAACTGTTACTTATATAATACATAAATACTCACTTCTAGCATACCTGTTTCCAAGTAATTCTTCAATACAATCATTAGATTTGCGTTGCCTATTTTTTAATCTAAAAAGCATCGATTCCTGGGAACCTATAATATAAATAATTAATGCAAATAGCTATACTTAAAATATTTCTTTTTACAATTTAGAAGTAATTGCAAATTTGTTTCTTCCGTCTTTGGCAATACTACATATTTAGCAACTCTATTTTTGACCTGTCAAAATTCGGTAACAGGTATCACCTGTTTATACTCAGCTTGTATATCTTTACTTGCATATTTTCCCCATTCTTGCTCTAATTCAGTTTTTGAAAGATTTTCTAATTCGTGCCTGCAATAAAATGCATTTTTAAAATAATTTATTTATTCTTGATAGTCTACAGTTAAGTACCTACTATACATACTTGTTAGCATATAATAACACAGCAACAATATGTTTGCAAAAGCCGCCCGCACCTGCTTTACAAGTGCAAAAGCAATCCCAAACTTTGTTATCTTCTATCTTTATAGTAATCATGTGTGGTTCAGAATGTATTTGCGAAGTTTTCAAACAGTATCCTATTATACTTGAATTTAAAAAACCGCACAAAACAATATGTCCAGTTTTGATAACAGCTTCTCCTTCTTCTATCACCCCCATATAAACATATCCCTAATTTGATTAGACAAGTTAATATACATATGTAATCATTTAACAAAATTGCCTTATTATGTGTTTAATAATAAAATTATCATTTAACCATTTTTAAACATTTCTCCATTCATTTCACCATGATAATCTTCTATTTGTGATTTGCTTGAAAACAATAAAGAAGCATTTGACACAAAACATAATTTTGAACCACAATGTAATACAACATATCGCTTGCCCTCGTAACCCTCAGGTTTACACACACTCTGCAGATTATTATCTTGCCGGGTCTCATCAAGCAATACCACTTCTCTCTGAACAGAACAACTCAAATTCTTTATGTAATTCCTAAGAAATGTCAATCTTATCTCTGCAATGTTGGATCGTTCCACTAATGCTATATGATTATTATCCTTTTTATATTTAAATCCAATATTGTGAAGTACACGATTTAAACTGCTGCTACACAGCTTTAATGCGTTTTACTGTAACTAATCCCAAGCACAATGCATCTGCCACTCGCTAAACAAAAGGTTTATTAAAATCTAAATATATTATGTGCACATTAATACCACCATGGTTTTTCTCTCGTCAAAAATATTGCAACGAATTTAAAACAAGTTGTCGTGATTGCTGCCATTATAGTTTTGAAAAAATAAATTTCAAAAAATATGTATTTATAAAACGAAAATAAATAACAATTCCATCAAATATCAACGAATGTATGTTGTCAAAAGTCAACGAGTAACGACAGAAATCAGAACTACTAAGCGGAAATGTGTGTATTTATCACGGAGTAGGTAATAATCCCGTCTTTGTCTTACTCAAATAAATTGCTTGAGCCGTATGTCTTTGCTAGAAAACACATACTTTCGTTCAAGCTATCCTTGTCATACAAGTAGTTACTGTTTGTTATTCGGATGTCGAGATTATTCTTTGAATGTCGTTGATAGAACTATAGATCAATGACGCAGGGATCATCTTTCGTGATTTGGAGTGTACAAATATAAGCCAAAACTTGAAGCTTTCTAGGGTGTTATGTATGCGCCTCTTGTATTCAGTGAGGATTACTCTTGCCCAATATCGAGTTATGTATATGAACAGTACCGTTCAAATTAAAGATTCAGAGAGTTCTTTTTTAAGAATTCTTTCTACTGAACGACGACGAATATTATGCCATTGCGCCAGCTTGTTTGTAAATAAACCTTTTTCCTCTACAGATATGGCAATATATTGCACTTTAAAATAATTTGCGGCAGAATTTGAACCGCAAATTTTTGCAAATTGCGAACACCGCCATTTACGTTGTCTCTACTTAAAAGTTTTTGTAATAATAGTTGGCTGGAGATCATTATTGACAAACAACAATTATCTATTGACACTTTAAAATGCCACAAACTACTACACCTTGTAATAAAATTTGAAGATTATAATGATCACTTTAACATTTTGTTCAACAAAAAAAACAATTTTTTTAATCGCCACAACAAAAAAAGAAATAAAATAAATTGTAGTACTGACATTTCGGATTGTAAAGGTTTTTATTTAACGATCATATCTAAGTAACAAGCAACACTTTTAAAAATACTTAAAGATAAATAATCTAAAAATTATCATTTTCGTTTGCATGTAAATCTCAAGCTAAATACTTTAGACGCCAAGCGTTATAGTTTGTTGAAGTTGTGTTATAGAGGAATATCCCAAAATGTAAAAAAACATGGGGCGTTGAATTAAAAAAAGTATATCTTCAATACTTTACTTTTGTTATTGTTATTACATTGTTTATATCCTTCTACTATTTAATTTTAGCAGATACAATTGTTTTTATAATTTAAATACGAATGTAATTTATCTTTTTATTTATGGATGGACTTTCAAATTACAGATCTTATATCTAAAATTATAGATTTCTTCGTATTTATTGCTCCGGATTCTGTTATTTTCTAGCTCCTCGGGTCGTGATAAGTGTTTGTTCTTATCAGAGGTAATTTATTTTATTAACACACGTACTAAAAAAATTCGATAAATAAATTTGGTTACTGCTTTTTATTTTGATGTTTTGGTGCTGTTTTGGTGTACTATCAAGATAAACCGGTGAGTATAATGCTAACTAATACTTTATTTAATATATAAAGTTAGTGTCCAATTTTATGCACACATGCTCCTTATTTAAACAAATGTCACGATTTTCATCTCATTCATAATTAACTACCCCATTAAAATAATTTAAAATACACAAACTAATACCTAGAGAGCAAAAATGATTATCCTCATTCTACACCACTTTCCTCGGCGCGTATATCAATACTTTCATCCATTTTTCCATCTGAAATTAGCATCTTAGTTATTTCTAGTAGATTTCACCAAATAATATCATATTTGTTCATAGTCATACGCCAGATGTGTCTATCAATTAATATTAGTTATTTTTGCCCAAAATTTGAAAAAAAATTCGTTTACACTAGAGCACGACCAGTTTATTTTAGAGGCGTACTTTAGAAACGGTGAACATGGAACTGACGGACAATGGACATATTCAGTGACGACCCATTGTGTAAAAGAATTTGTCGAACTATCCCCGATATAGGAATCGATTATGACAATTTAATGCGGCACATTCCCCGGATTGAAACCCGCTTTCAATCAACTGGAAGCATTTGTAGGTGTAAACCATCGGGTCGTCCATCTGCTATGACGGAGGATGTTGAATATGTACGTACACGCTTGGAACGTAGTCCTACGAAACCACTACGGCAACTTGCTCAACATTATTATGCAATAAAATGTTTGTGTATAATTTATCAATAATGTTTCCTTGTTACTTATAGGTTCGTCGTATGGAACAACACGTAGTATTGTTAAACAGAAATTGCATTGCCATCCGTACAAGGTTTTTGATATGCAAGGGTTGCTCCCGCTCGATTTTGAGAAACGTGTTAAGTACTGTCAATGGTTTAATTTAAATTTAAGACGCGACGATATATTAGATATAACCTTCCTATAGTATGGATGGCAATGTCTAGAAGACGAATCATTGACCCTATTTTCTTTGGAGAAACTGTTACTGCAGTACGATCATGTGATATCCTCAATGAATTTGTAAATGAGTTGCATGAAGATGAATTGAGAGCAGGGTATTTTAAAAATAACAATGCTAGTGCTCACACAGCTTACGAAACAAGGGAATACATTCAACAATTTTATGATTATCGTGTTATTGGTTTAGGTAGATGGCTTGCTAGATCACCGGATTTAACTCCACTGAATTACTTTTTATTCGGTCACTTAAAAAAATTATATATCGCAATCCATTGTATACATTGGAGGATTTGAAGCAAGCAATAAGAGCAGGAGTGGATAATGTAACCATTGAACAATTTATGAATGTGTTCGATAATATGAAAAGAAGAGTGGATGCTTGTTTAAATCACAATGGAACTCATTTCGAACAAGAACTTTGAAGTGCGTGATGGTTACCTGTGCTTTGTTAAATGTTTCTCGCTTAAAAGCTCATAAAGCTCATATGCATGGTGTAAAATGTTGGAATAAGCTAATAATAATGTAGCGAACAGTATATTTCATATCTCTCTATAATTAGATGTCCGATACAGTAGGTACAGACAGTTGCAACTACGTTTGAATCAATTTCATTAAAATTTAAACATTTTTTATGTATATGATGCCTTGTATTTAAATATTGTAACAAAATAAACTAGAATAAATCCTTAATTTATTTATATATTTCATAAAAAGTAAATTTATCCCATGAGCATTCACATATCTGTACGATTTATAGTGAAACATCATTTGCTAGTATGGTAAAGTAAACTATACAATAGTGTAACCTATAATTCTAAAGTCAGTTATGCTTGGTCATATTCATTACTAAAGTTTCTAGTAGGTTAACAACTGTCTATATTTACGTCAAAATATAAAAACATTCAACGCCTATGCATAACCGTGCGTCAAAATAGAAGTAAATATTGACACGTGATTAGCAGAAAGTGGTGTAGGGTCAGGAGAACCATTTTTGCTGTCTCTGTATTTTGTTCTACTTCTCAGTAAACGCAACAGCGCTGCTTATTGGAATTGGTATTTATATTGGCGACGTGTAAACATAAAACTTTATTTGTATCGAAGCGAAATAGAACTGGTGAAACTCGCTTTAATATTCGCAATGTTATTTAACTTTAATTTGGCGATATTTTGAAGCTAATCGCCTTAGCTTTAACGCTTTTTTTTACAACATTTTTGATTCGCTACAGTAAAGATACGTCTTTCACCGTTGACGACTTTATTTGGCGAATCTATTATTGCAAGGACTGTAACCCCGTCGTTCAATTGTTTTAGTTTACGACTTGAAGCTTGAATATTGAATTATCATTGAAGATGTTTGTAGATCACATTGAAATTTTGAATGTACCGGGTGCGGCAATAGTGTGTCGGCGGAGCTTAGCATGAAAACTAATAAAGTTGTAGCAATGAAATTTTATGTACACATGTAGTATGCTGCAGTGCATTTTCTATTTTTATTTATATATTTACAGCTGTTCAAAATTTTCGCAACCACTTTTTTTTTTTAATAGATATTGCTATACTTTCTTGTTATTATGATGATAGCCACTCAAATTATCTTTGTAATGATATATGACAATGTGCACTTACAACTGTTAGTTTTGGTTTTATTGCAAATTTTGTTGAAATCTCGACAGTTGCAGCGTCTAACATTTTAAGTCTTAACCTGAAAATGGGTGCAGTGCCTCTCGTAACTCTTTTTTTTACCAATTTATGGACTAACACGTTATTTGTTTTGAAGGTGAACAAAGTGGCAACATATACAGGGTGTTAAATATGTCGTTCCAAAGTTATCGAAGTTTAAAGGCTATTTTCTCTTTTTTTTTCTAAATTGAACCTATAAGTTTTTTATTAGTCAGCAAATTCCTTGTAGAATAGCCGTTAAAATGGTACCAATAACATAGTACTTATTTCTGGTATTTTAGAAGTTATAACTAGAGCTGAGGATGTTTGCGGTATAACCATGGTTATATCATGTAACCATAGTAAATTACTATGGTTACATGATATAACCATGGTTATACCGCAAACATCCTCAGCTCTAGTTATAACCCTTTAATGGGATATATAACAAACGCAATTAAGTTGGCGCGAGGAGGGGGTGCGCAGAAACTGTTTTAAAAAACGTCCACCCCCACTACTCAAGTAATTGACAGAATACATTTGTCATTGGCGTTTGACGGAACATAATATCTTTGCTAAGGGATCATAAAGTGACACACGCTCAAAGGTTAGAATTATCTGACATTTGATGTAAAACCAAATACAAATCTCCCCGCTACTTCTAATCCTGCGCGATCTTACCCCTCCTCGCGCCAACTTAATTGCCGTTTGCTATACCTATGTTTATAATATTCAATATGCGATGCATCTAATAGTTGGTTGGCTATGCAATGATATCAAAAAAAGTAACTTTTACAAACAGCTGTTTTTTAATTCTTTATTATTAGTTTTAGAATTATATTTTGTAATTTTTCCATAATAAAACAAAATTAATATAAAATGTGTTGAAATATATGTCCATTCTTCTCTACACATGCCCTTAATCGCCTCCGCATCGACAGACTTACATTTTGAGCATGTTGTTTTCACTTAATTGAAGAAAAGCTTTTCCGATTCGTTGCTGCATGTTCTCTGCCGTTGTAGGAGGTGTTTCGTAAACTATATTTTTTTCAGTAGGCCACAGAAAGAAATCACAAGGGGTTAGATCTGGTGATCGCGGTAGCCAGTTTATAAAGCTTCCTCTCCCAATCCACCTATTGGTGAATACCCTATCTAAATGTGCTCTTGCAGCAGCACCGTAATGTGCAGGTGCACCATCATGTTGATACCACAATCTCCTTATGATGTTATCTGGTAGGCCTTCTAACAGCAATGGTAAATTATTTTGTAGGAAATATGTGTAGATCTCACAATGTAAAGTAGTATTAAAAAGAATGGACCTATAATAGTGTTTCCTATGATGCCTCCCCAGGCGTTAACACTCCATTTTTGTTGGTATAAAATGGATTGCATAAAATGAGGGTTTCTAGTGTCACAATAATGAGAATTTTTTCTGTTTGTTATTCCACAATTAGCAAATGTTGCTTCCTCTGCGAAAAACACATGATCTAGAAAAGTTAGATCTTGTCGTAATTGGAAAAGTAGCCAATCACAGTAAACAAGTCTCCTTTCAAAATCCGTTTGTAATAAGCCTTGATGATTTTTAATTTTGTAAGGGTGAAATTTATGTTTTTTTAAAATCATTCTTACAGCAGACTTCTATTCCGTGTTCTTTCGAAATTATCCTTGAAGATACGCGCACTTCATTATCTTCTGTAACCATAGCCTTAGTTCTTTCATGTTTGACGTAATTTACTGCACCTGTCCGAAGAAACCTTGTCAACAAATTTTCAAACGTCTTAATATCTGGTGCTCTTTGGTGAGGATACTCCATAGCATATGTTCTTGATACTAAAAGTGGATTTCTATTGCTAGCGCCAAGAACAAATACCATGTCTATTGGCTCCTCTTTCGAAAAATGCATTCTAAAGAAACACAACTATAAACTATTACGGCATGTAAATAAAAAATAATGACAACAAAACGATATAAATGACAACAAGATAACAACTATTAACGAACAAACGGAAATTGATAATTAACTGGCCGAACTTAAATTATAATTAAACGCGATTACAGCAAAGAGAAAATACAGAAAACGACTTTACATGGAAATTTTAAGTAGATATTTGACGTTTGGTTACACAGCAATTTTTGCTGTGTATGTATGTGTATGGCCAACCAACTAACTATTAGATGCAGCACCGCATATTGAATATTATAAACATAGGTATATTCTATTAAACGGTTATAACTTCGAAAATACTAGAAATAAGTACTATGTTATTGGTACCATTTTAACGGCAATTGTACAAGGAATTTGCTGTCTATTAAAAAAATTATAGGTTCAATTTAAAAAAAAAAGAGAAAATAGCCTTTAAACTTCGATAACTTTGGCACGACATATTTAACACCCTGTATATGTTGTCACGTTGTTCACCCTCAAAACATATAACGTGTTAGTCCATAAATTGGTAACATGAGGCACTGAGACTTAAAATGTTAGACGCTGCCACTGTCAAGATTTGAACAAAATTTGCAATAAAACCAAAACTAACAGTTGTAAGTGCACATTGTCATATATCATTACAAAGATAATTTGGGTGGCTATCATCATAATAACAAGAAAGTGTAGCAATCTATTTAAAAAAAAAAAATTGAAAGTTGTTGCGGAAATTTGGAACACCCTGTAAATATATAAATAAAAATAGAAAATGCACTGTAGCATACTACATGTGTCCGTAAGATTTCATTGCTACAACTTTATTAGTTTTCATGCTAAGCTCCGCCGACACACTATTGCCGCACCCGGTATAATAACCTTTTCAAATAATCATTACTAATATAAATACCTTGTTTTTAAATTATATCAGTGTGGATGCGTTTTTACATTGATTATATTTTTCTAAATTGATTTATCATTTTAATAATGTATCTTTCAAAATTGTTTCTTAATAACTAAATATACCATTCCCTTATTCCCTTATCAACCCGTTCTTGTAGCGCACTAATCAATCACAATCAAGAAACAATTAATATCCCTCACCTGCAATATGTTTGCAACCAGTTTCAACTCGATTTTTTCCATTTCTCGAATTAACTAAGTATTTCTGCGGTTTCAACCATTTACACAACGAAAGAGTGTTTGATTATGCTGTAACTACTTCTAGATAAAAATTTTGTTGATCGACTTTGATTAAAATATTTCAGATTTAATTTCTAATTTCATTTCTAATGCAGTATATAATACTAATACAATAAAATATTCTAAATATATCATTCGATATGCTAAAGCCAAAATATATTATTATCTCACACACAGATACAGAATTTATGCGTGTGAATTCAATGCAGTCTTAATTATGATGTTAATTTTAGCCATGAGGAAGAAATAATTTAGTGCACACATAAACTATCGTACATCAGCTATAAACAGAATTTAAATTATGTCCTTGAGATTTATTACTCTTGATTACACCTGAAAAAAACTGTTGTAATTGTTAATTTCGTTCACTACTACGTGTTTCATGATTTACTATCTAATTGTTCGATGCAATATGCTGACAAATTTGTGTTCTTTAATTGTCTAGCTAAAGACAATTAGTTGTGCAATAATGCGCCTTTACATTCATATCCGCCTACTTTATTTTTTTAATTATTAGTTCTTTTGTAGATACGATTAGAGATACAGTTAACATGACATGAATAACTCAACATGAATATTTATGTGTGTATAGTTGTTGTGATAAAAAACGACTTGGCGCTTCTATATATAAAAAATAATAATCATAATATTATGGAATTTATTCAACTCATTATTTTGTTTTTTAACTTTACGATTGCTTTATTAAGAACATCAAGATAACAAAGCTGCACTTCCAAATTGAAAGATGACTATGAGTGTGCACATATATTCTGCTGTGGATAAGAAACAAGTGGGAAGATTTAAAAAAGGTATAAACCCCCTTACTGCAATTAACCCTCCTCGGAACGGGTTGGGTCATATAGTATCAACGCACAGGTATGTCCTCAGAGGACAATAAATGTTTTTTATTATTAAATTTTTCAAAAACAATTTTTCTGCTGCAAATAAAACTTATTATTGTTAGCAATACCTGTGTTCCAAATTTATATTGTATTTTCGCGAAGTAATGTGAATGTAAATATGTTTCCTACACTTTACGACGCTAAACATTCAATTTTTTAATATAAAAAATTCGCCCTGAAGCAGGATTCGAACCCACGTCCATGGTTTGCCGGACCATTGCTTTAATCACTAAGCTATTAAGGACTGTGATTTCGAATCATATCATAAAATGTAGAAAGGATATTTACATTATTCACATTACTTCATGAAAATGCAATAAATTTGCAACAACTGCCGACTACGGGTGAAATATACATCTGTTTTCTTAATGTGACTTAAGGCCTTCCCACAGTGATTCGAAATCACAGTCCTTAGTAGCTTAGTGGTTAAAGCAATGATCCGGCTAACCATGGACGTGGGTTCGAATCCTATTTAAGGGCGAATTTTTTCTATTAAAAAATTCGAATAATTAGCGTCCTAAAATATAGAAAGCAATATCTGTGTTTATTTATCAAAAATTAAAGTCAATTCAAAATAAAAAAAAACTTAACCTATTAATTTATTAAAAAATTGTAAATGTCAAGACAGAAGAGTCAAAAATACCAGCACTCTGATGCAGTCTTCGTAAAATGGTTTTACATTCTCGAGACAAAGCTATTTCGTACATTTTCGGCAAAAATATTGCGTATTGCCATTTCGGTAATAAAGACATTTTCCTCGTTTTCTTTGTGAACTAGGAGTAGTATCAGGGTCTTGCATGTCCACACCAGTTAATCTGGATGCTATGATTCTTACATTTTTGGATAAATGCTTATTTACTGGTCTTCATCGTGGTTGTTCTTGCACTAGAGTGAGTACTATCTGTTTTAAGAATTCTCGTCTTGATTTCGTCAAGTCATTTTCTTCTTTACTATTTGACTTGTAAACAACATGACTGTTTATGCCTGCGATGTTTATCATATTATAAAAAAACTACCATTGGCCATCTGCGTGTGTTTCTACTTACATTATACTATGTAATTTTTTTGTCAACGGAGTCTACGCCACCCTTGGTTACATTGTCGAATGCCACAATTTCCACAATCATACCACGAAAATGCATTGAAGATACCACTAAAACATTTTTATTCCTTTTTGGTACATACAATACTAAAGCATTTCTTTGGTAGCCAAATATTGTAGAGGTAACAGAGCATTTTTTTTATGTCTAAAAGTTGTTTTGGAATCCCTTTTTTGTTCTTGTGAGCCGATAATTATTGAAAAAATATTCTATCAAGGGAAAAGAAGTGAACCAATTATCTAAGCCAACATTTCGACCACTACCACTAAATGGGAACATCATTTGTTTTACTAAGTCGGGTACTTTGTTACTCAATTTGAAGGGAGCTTCAGGTTATTAGCCTAGATATACTTTCATATTTTCGGTATAGTTCTGGCATCCACCATTGCAAAAACCTTAATAGCATATATCGATGGTTGATTTGGTATATATACAGGAAATGGACAACGACCCCAAAAGGCAAAAAGCATCTCTTCCAACGTAAGGTATTCCCCAACATAGCAATTTGCTTTACAAATGTTGTTGAATTCTTCCCAAACATTCCTCATCGGCGCTAATTTATCATCAAGTCTCAAACTCTGAAACAAAACTTCATTCTTCTAAATCCTATAAAAGCTGGAGGAAATATCTCCACACCAGTCCCATCTATGGCCCAGAACTCTCATGGATGTTCCAACTAAAACAAGTAGGCCTATGATCACTTTTATTTCTACTTCCGTTGTTGGTAGTAGATCATTTGAACCTTGATATTTAATTTTCACTGAAGAAATGTATATATTGCTCTATGATTTTTTATTCTAATTTGTCTATCAACGAAACTTTCAAAATATTCTTATTGGTGTTGATACATTTTTTGCGTTGCCTCTGGTACCAGGAATATGAGAGATGATATTTTGCCTTCTTGTGCGAACATTGGTAGGATATTGATGTTTTCCCTACTTTGTAATATTGTCTTTTCCAACATAATATAAATAGCCTTGCTTCCTACTGTACTCTCAGAGCCTATAGGTGCACTTTCGGAAAGTTCACCAACTCCTTCCTCATCAAAACATTCCTGTTCGGTCTCACCATTGTGTTGAAGTTCTACACAACCGTCGTTTTCCAAATCTTCATCTACCCAGCCATCACTTTCATCGGCAATCTTTTCATCTGAAGGCACTTCTTCATTTAGCTTCGTCAATTATCCCATTTCTCGTTCATATGAATCATTCGACGCCATATTATCTGTACAAAATTAAAAAATCTAACAGACAAAAAATACTGTGGTACACGTATATTACTTATGGTCACTATTAACCACAGTAACGCACGAGTATATCCTCACAGACCACTTTAACTGATACTGACTGAAGAAAATACACCGCACGACTGAGAGATGTTTGCATCTGCAGTTAACTGTAGTGGGAGAAAGTAGATGGACGCTCGTGAATGATGACCGCACTCGTTAATATTTATAGAGGAATCTAATTGGTTCTGTCCTCCTAGGACATACCCGTGCGCGTAGGGTTAATACTCGCATCCTAAATATGTATTTCGACAACTAGGTGGTCATCCTCAGTAGGTAATATTAAAAATCACAGTGTTGAACATGGGAAGCAGTAAAGCTAACACAAAGAATCGCGACTTTACAAGTTTTAATAAATTAAATTTTATTAACTAAATGTTATTTACGCCTTTTCCGAAATGGCACGCAGGTATTTATTCTCACGCTCTCGTCTTATCTACTACTTTTCTAAGAATTGAAAAAGGCAACTACCTGACACTGGACCTTTGTCTATATTGTATATGTTATTATTTTTAATAGTTTGGATACTCTCGTATATGTCCAGCTCCCTCGGATTGTTTATATATTAATAAGCTTTAAACAATCTACCGTGATGTTATGATTAGTTTCTAATGCGTGATGGACGTCTCTCGTTTTCTCCTGTCTATTGAATTTAATATACTATATATTTTCTTTATAACTGCTTTTTATTGAGCGTTTACTTTAACCGATATATTTCAAATTATAAATGCGACAATTAATTTCATATATACCCGATTTCAACAATTTATCTTTATTATTACCCAGAAAAGCTTTAATTAATAATTTACTTACTGAGAAAAGAGAACAAGATATGGAGGCTCATTCTCCATATCTTGTTAAGGCACGACTGGGAGAACAGGACGCTAGGCTTTCAGCCAACCTAATTCATAGTAATAAAAAAGAAATAAAAATGATTAGCGGCTTAATAACCGGACATTGCATTTCAAAGAAACATCCCTACAGCATGGGCTTGGTTAGCGAGCCCTAGTGTAGGAGATGTGAAAAACAGGGGAAGACTAGCCTTTATCTAATATGCACTTATGAGGAACTGAAAAGTCTCAGACCGAAACATTTCGGAAGTTTTCTATTGGATCCTACGAGGGTACCCAAATTACCCCTGAGGACGATAGTGAGTTTTATCGAGGACACAAGGCTAGCAGAATGGAACTGAGAGATCTGAGGGGGTGGTACAAAGAGCACTGTGCTTTAGTGCCTGGACTTACCAGCGTCCAACCCAAAGAACCAGAAGAAGGAGAAGAGACCGTGTTATTGAAAGATCTTTCTGTTTGTCCATCAAAAACCCCGGGCATGTACCGGGGGTTTGTAATTGCCTGCTTTGTACTATTATGGATTTTGTTCTTTCTATTTTTACTATACTCGTATATTGTGAAACGAAACTTGTTCATTTTTAAAACTATTTGGACATTTGGACATTTGGACAGAGTTAATAGGTTCAGTGTGTAAGGAATTGGTGATATACAAGATAAAATGCATCCTTTGGACGTTCAAGAAGATGTGATTAATACTTATTATCACAACTGATGAATTTCGAAGGCAACTTCTAATAAAAGCAAAAAATGTTTGTAGATACTAATCGAGAAAAAAATTATGCGAATAGTTAGTTCTTCCTAACACTGGCGGTTGAGGTGATTTAAAATATCACAAATTTTATTACGACAGTGTACGCTTACTTTTCTAAAGTGATTTTACAATTCACATTAAAACGTATGTTCGTAACAAATATCAATATACGTCTCCAATGCCATAACTAATATAATTTTATTGCGGTCCATATAATAACTCCAATAAATTCCAGCGAATTCAATGTTTTAACATTTGATAGTTATCATATCTTACAGACATTGAAGAAATTTATACCATTAATTAAATCTACTAACGGATGTAAAACATTACTAAATATAGAGCTCCTGTCTAATGATGGAATACTGTTGGCCATTTCAAAATACATTAGTCGAATATTAGACAAATAATAAATGACTAAGAATGTATACCGCTGTGCTGATATTAATATATGAAATTTATAGACCACTCTTGATTGCATATTGTTTGAAACAATATCTGTTTCGGATTTAAATAAATTATATGAATTGTGTTACTGGTAATATTAACTGCAAGATTACATGTTGGAATATATTTATTCCAAATATATCATTATATCTATATAGGTCAAGGTATATTACACATGAATGGACTTAATACGTATTATTACACTTATACTATATACTTATAGTATATAATAGAGCTAGTTCCCAAGTATAGTTTATGAAAAATCTTCTAGTCTAGAGACGTATAGACAATAATTAAATTTTTTTATTATTTGATACATTTCGTATTTCTGTTATGCTTAATTAAATATATGTATATGTATGTAATCATTACATATTTTATTCTATTAAACTTAAAAATCTATGTGTATTAGATGACAATAATACATGAATACAATAAAGTATTGTTTTACGCCAAGCTATATATATATATATATATATATATATATATATATATATATATATATATATATATATATATATTGATAACGAACAGCCTCTCGTTGTGCTGTGAATTGATAACGAGCAAGATGCGTAATAAAATAATGTAAACGTTTATGAATATAAAAATGCTCAGCTGTGAATAAATGGCTTGTTAGATTTTATATTTATTCGGTGAATTTTACATCTACGAACTAATTACATTGCTCTAAGTAACATATAGATGGGGTTGTTCGAGTTTAATCTATATGCGCAAGATGCAAAGTTGCCTACTTGCGAATTATTCCATAAATGTAACCTAAAACAGCTGTTCGGATATAAACTTATTAATAAGTATTAATTAATGTGCGTTTATTATCTTCAGGGTCCGGCTAAACTCGAGAACAAAATTGACTCTAGTGTTAGGGCATTGTGTTATGTCCAAATTTAAAGTGCGAGTTCGGTGACTTCAATCAAACACTACTGATATTTTTAGATTCCTAAATGATAGGTTAATTGTTGTTAATGCTATACTACAAAATAAAACGTCGAGATCAGATTCACGTATAATAACTTTAATGTTCTTAAGATCTCTATTAACAGGTAAGTTATAAGCATTAATTGTTAAGTATAATTTGTATATAAATTTTGTAACGTGATAGATTTAATATGTTATTTAACTATGATAAATTACGATAAATATTACATGAAATAAATGAAATAGATAAATATAGAAATAGTGAAAATAATCTTTAATTAATTAGGAGAATTAAGTCAATAACTTTAATATTACTAGAATGTATGACGTAAAACAAAGAAAAATTAAATTAAAACGTAACTGTATTCTTCCTCTTTAAAAGTAATAAATAACCTAAATCTTATATATCGTATTTAATAATGTATATCTTAACTAATATAAATAATATACTATATTCTTTTTTAATATGATTGTTTAAATTGTCTTTTCAATATAGATGTGAGATATTAAAGAATACTTAAGTAATTGGTGCAGGATTCTGGATAAAACGGGATCTCAAAAGGTTTTGGAAAGGCAGGTTTTTCGTCGGCGTTCGAACGGCGTCACCCCGGTCAAAAACACTTTCTAACGAACTGCTTCTCGGCAAACTGCTCTTGGCAATATTTTTGTCACTGGTACACGTACGAACTTGAAATATGTGTCCAACTGGAGCTGGGAATATTGGTAAGATGTTTAACTAATTGGACGTATGAATTTACTTGTATTTATTGTAATTTTCTTCTTGTTTTTAGTGATACACTCAAAAATACGTCTGGATGCTTTAATGGCGATTTTTCAAGTTACGCTAACCTTCTTTTATTTTTGTTACTTGATTTTGATTCGTTCATCGGTATGTATTCATTTAATCTCGACAATTACTACTAATGAAAATGACAATTCAATAATTTTAAATACATTTACATGTTGTAATAAATATTTACTTAATTTTAAAACTAATATGCATATAATGTGTATGTCAAAAATAATACATTATGCTGTTTTTATTATGGGATATTTTCCCGCGATTGACAATTCAAATTATGTACAGTTATACCTAAATAAATGGCGTCATTAATGATTTATCAATTAAGTTGATATTTTTTGTAAATACAAATTATCGAACTGAAAATACTATTACAAATGAAATGTTAGATTATAAATGTGTGAATGTCTTAAAAAAAAAATAATTAAACTTGCGTATTCAACTTTATTGATTTGACGTGGGAAGAATTCAGTTTTGACATATAATTAACTATTCAATAACTTATTTATATACATTAAGAGATTGTCCTTTTGCTTATTGGGGCATACTTGAGTGTGGGCTTGACCTACCTCAATTCCCCAGTAATTTGGTATGCCGTTATTGACTTGGCAAAGAGGCTTATCCAAATTATTCTCTTTGAACTATTAAGTTGTTTGCTTTATCATATGAGTTTTTGTGCATATAAGCTGTTTTTAATATACATTTATAGTTAATGCTTGTCCCTTTAAGTGTTGATTTGTTAATATTATTTTTGAACTGTTAACTTTTTGAAGTCTGTTTTTTTTTTTATTAAAAAGAAAATTATTATCTCTTCTTGATATATTGTAACGATGTTTTAATAGTTAAAATGATTTGTTTTGGGGGTTTACTCTATTTATTTTACTTGTTGATGGTCCATGCTTAAAGTTTTCTATTTTTTTTTTTTAAACTTGATATATTAATATATGTTTTAGTTTTCACAATAAATAATTCTTTCATGTTAAATACATGTTCTGACTAGCGAATCCTACTCTTTTCTTATTATAATACCATTCCTTATTATATAATTAAATTCCCCATTATTAGACATTCTCATCTATATTTCTATATATTCATATTTATAATACTAATTCATATCTTATTCATACTTTATATCCCCATATTATATATTTATTCCTACTATCTCTATTAATCTAGACTTTTTCCATTCCTTTAACATTACATCAAACCTTCTATTTATTCTTAGCATACTATTACTTATATATATATTACATTTTAGGAATTCATTTTATTTAATTTTAAGCATGTTAATATTCGTTTTGTTTCCCCATTACATATTTAACTGTTTATCATATTATATCATGTAGATACTTGTTCTTTCTATATTTGTTTGTATATCATATTATTTGTGTTGTGTTGTTTCAGTTTTTCGAACTGTTAACTACCCCTTTATGTCTTTCAAGTGTAACTGTATATTATATTTTAATTATAGATATTGATTTGTTGATATTAAATTTATATGTGTTTAGTTCTTATTCAAATTTGTTTTTTTTTTTTATGCTGTATAATCTTGTAACATTGATATATGATACCTCCCCTTTATATAATCGGTGTTAGGCTCGATTAATTCATATGTATTATAGCCTAATTTCTGATTTATTATAAATGGTCCTTGATAGGCCTTCAGTAGCTTACCCATGATTTTCTGTTTTGCATTAGATACTCTTAAGCTTTTGACTATAACTCGGTCACCTAATTCATATGTTTTGTATTTCTTGCTATAGTCATTCTGTTTCTTTTCCCATTTATTCTTACGTTTTATTAATTTTAGTCTGACCTCATCTGTACGTTCCGATAAATTTACTAACTCTGGCTCTACCCATGGTCTTTGTGGTGCTTCTCCTGTAAAAATCTTTATTGGACAGTGATTGTGGACTGTGCTGGGTGTGTTATTTAATATAAATTCAATTTGTGGTAGATGTCTAGCCCAACGATTATGTTTTTCATCTAACAAAATTCTGAGATACTTTAATATTTCTCGTATGTATCTTTCGGTAGGATTACCTTGTGGATATCGTATCGAGGTGTAGTAGGTTTTAATATTCCTTGTATGTAAAAATTGTTTATATCTATCATTTGTAAAATAGGTCGCATGATCTGAGAGTATAGCTTGTGGAGTACCATATTGGATAAAATAGTCTGTAAGTGCTTGTAGTACTGTATCTGTATTACATTTTTGCGTTGGGATTAACTTTATATATTTTGAGAAAATGTCACATATTACTAGGATGTTCTTGTATCCTTTTGTGCTTGAGATGAGATTTGACAAGAAATCTATTGATATTAATTCTAATTTATCGTATGCTATTATGTTACTACTCCAATTTGAGTTTGTTCGATTTTTGTCCTTAGCGAATAAGCATGTTTGACATTGTTTTGTCACGCTTTTGATGATTCTCTCATCGTTTGTGCAAAAATACGCTTCTCTAAACACGAGCCAACATTTTCTCGCTCCGATATGTGTGTAATTATAATGTAGATAATTTGCTATCTCTCTGGTGTGTTCCTCATTTATAACATACAATTCATTATCACCTATGTTCTTAATTATGATACCATTTCTAATAAACATACCTTTAAATTGTCTTCCCTCACTGATAATCTTTCGTAAAGGGTCAAATTCTTGTGTTAATTGTGTTTGTTTTACCCTATCCAATGAAAATAAACCTTCCTTTTGTAACATTACCAGATTTATGCATATACTTTGCTTCTTCATTTCCCCATCTTTTCTTGTTAAAACATCTGCTGTTACCATTTCTTTCCCTGGCTTGTACTTAATTACGAAATCAAATTGTTGTATTAATAAAGTCCAACGATAGATACGACTATTGTTTAATTTGGAATTCATGATGTTTATAAGCGCTTTATGATCAGTTTCTAGTATGAATGATTTTCCAATTAAATAATATCTGAGCTTTGTTATCGCATATACTATTGCTAACATTTCTTTTTCGGATATTGTATATCGTATTTCGCAAGCATTCAAAGTACGGGATATAAAATGTATAGGGATTTCTGTATCTCCTCTGAGTTGAACTAATTCAGCAGCAATGGTCTGATGCGAAGCATCTGTTCTTACAATAAAAGGCAAAGAGAAATCTGGATGGTGCAATTTCAAGTTCTCCACAAAGTTCTCCTTAAGTTCTATGAAACATTTTTCACACTTTGCAGTCCAATTCCATTTCGTATTTTTCTTCAATAATTGAAGTAATGGTAGTGTTTTCTCGCTATAATTAGTAATAAATTTTCTATAATAATTCAAAACTCCCAAGAATCCTCGTAAGGTCCTTAAATTTTTCGGCCGAGTGAAGTTTTTGATTTCATCCAGTCGAGTAGGATCTAGGTAGATATTATCTTTATTGATGATATATCCTAAATAATCTATTTCTGTTTTGAAAAATTGACATTTGCTTAAATTTAATTTTAAACCTTCATTACATAAAGTGGTTAATATTATTTTTAAATGTTCTAAATGTTGGTCTAAAGTTTCGGAAAAGATTATGATATCATCTAAATAATGAAGTGCGAAATTATCATATTTATCTAAAATGCGGTGTAAAAATCTTATCAAAGCTGCAGGTGAAGTTTTTAATCCAAACGGGCAGACTCTAAATTGGTAAACTACTCCATTTATTAAAAATCCACAGTATTTCCTGGAATTAGGTTCTAAATTTATCAGCCAAAATGCGTTTTTTAAATCTAATTTGCTGTAATAGTTTTTGTTACCACATTTCGTTATTAGTATATCTATGTTTTGAGGCATTTCGTATTCAGGTTTGATACGTTTGTTTAGTGATCTTGCATCTAAACATATCCTTAACGATAAATCTTTTTTCTGAACAATAACTATGGGATTGATGAAATATGTATTAGATTTTTCAATAATACCAGATTCTTCTAATCTGTTAAGCTCCATATTAACTTTTTCCTGATAATGGTATGGTATTGGGTAGTTTCTGCTCGATAATGGGTTGTCATTGTCTATTCTTATTGTATGTTGATAGTTACGTGCGAATACTACTACATCATTGATTAATGTTAGGTTGTCAGATAAAATTTTTACTAATTTTGATGGGATCATATGATATGGTATATTTTGTAGTTTAATTATTTCTTCTATATCTTCTAAATTATTTACTGTTCTGAGGGTATTTAATTCTTTTCTTACTTCCACTTCTTCTACATTCTGCATTCCTATTCCATCTTCCTTTTCTTCCAATCCATATATATAATCATCATTATTCATTTTAATATTTATTCCTTCTTCCTCATTACTACATTCATTATCATAACTATCTGTATTCAATCTTTCTTGTAATATATTATTAATCTCCTTCTGTAAATGTTTATCTTTAAAATAATTATATTCATATTCTTCTTCCTCAGATAACTGTTTCTCCATCCTTATCTCTATTTCATCGATCATTATTATTTTTCTTTTGAAATCCAATATCATTTTTAAATTCTTAATGTTATCTATCCCAATTATGCAATCGTATTGCAGTTTACCTATAATGTAGCATTGTATGACATATTCCTTATCTTTCACCATTATTTCCGTACATATTCTTTTTTGAATTTTCCCCATTCTTTTACCATTAGCGGCTATCAAATCTGTTCCCTTAGTCCTTATAATTTTCTTTTCATAATTATCGATTAAGATTGCCTTTTTCTCTTCTAATAACGTTATTTCGGCTCCAGTATCTATTAAACAGCTTAGTTCTATGTTTGTAAATTTAATCTTAATAATTGGTAGAGAGTGCGTATCTATATTATGGGTTCCAGTTTCTTCTACGTGTATGAACTCTTCAAAGGGTTGATAAAAAGTTATATTGTTTAATTTTGAGGGGTAGTTACAGTCGATTTTATTTAAAGATTTTGGGTTGAGGTGCTTGGTGTCGGGTTGGTGTACATATCGATTTCCGAAATCGGCATTTTTTTTTTTACATCCTCCGATTCTTGTCTAGAGGGCAGTGGTGACAATGGTCTCCGGCAGTAGTTATTAACACGTCCTCTATTACGGTATCTATAATTATTCATACCTCTTCTTCCCGGCGGGTTGTTATACTGATTGTTATTATTCTGACGATTAGCATCATACGTTCGTGTATTATTATTATAATTATTATTATTAGGGGGTGGATAATTCGAAAGATTGGGTCATTGTTATAATTATGAAAAGGATTTGTAGAATGGTTACGATAATTTTGATGAGTGTTATAATTTGGTGCAGGACTTGCGAGATTATTATTATAATTAGTGTTACTATTATTAGTTGTTAGATTCGCCTGAGTATAATTGTTGTTAGTTCTGTTATTATTATATGAGGTTGTTTCTTGTACATGATTCGGTCGATTATTTTGTGAGTAATTTTGTCTAAAAGATGGATTATGTATGGTGTTATAATTTGTATTGCTCGGTCGATTATTAGAGGAATTATATAGACTGTTATTTGTATTACGTTGTACTGTTGGAAAAGAACTACGATTACCTTCTGCAAAGTCATCTAATCTTCGGAGAATTTCTATTAAGGAATCCATATCATTGACTCGTTGACAAATAATTGCTTGTGTGTCCGAATAAATGAAATGGTTCAGTAACTGTCGTGCTATGGTTGATTCCTCCATATCAGCTATGTGCTTACACAGGTTGTACATTCTTGAAGCATATATCTCCCTAGTTGTTGAGCCCATTCTATATTTACCGGTTAGAAGTCTGATTTTGGCACGATTTTGTTGTGCTTCATCCCAGTAATTCCTCTTAAATAATGACACGAATTGCTCTACGTCCTCGCAATGGTCTTCAATGCGCAAGAACCACTCCTGAGCACTGTCTTTAAGTGTAACTCTTATTATGTCCATCTTTTGTTTATTGTCCGGAACATCAATTAAATAACGCAGGAGTCCATTTAAATAGAGCATGGGGTGTACGTGCGTTATATCCCCATCGAAATGAGTTAAATTTTCTATTTTTATGGTGAGACCTCCTGTGTTTATGCAATTATCAGACGCAGTATATCTTTTGATCTTCGTTTCAATTATCCTCAGTTCGGATTCATAATACCTTTTATTATTATCCTGGTTCGTTCGGAAGGTGTCAAGATTATCTTTTACTTGATTGATCTCTTGTTCGTAGAATGTCCTATGTTCCCCCATCTGAGTGTTGAGACTATCGGTAAAATGTTGTTTTAGATTTAACGATGTTATTTCGTTACTTAGGTTAAAATCTGTTAATTTGTTATTTAATTTTGTATGAGCTTCGTTACAGGACTTTGTTATTTCGGTTTTTGTTTCCGTATTTGCGGTTATTATTTTATTGTTGGTAATTACGTAAATTTCCTGTGAAGTATTCTCTAATTGTTTGGCCCAATGTTGGTTATGGACATTTAGAGTTTCGTCCATTTTCAGCAAGCATTTTAACTCGCTTTCTTCTAGTGTTTGATGTATTATCTTCTCGATCTTTGTTTGACTATCTTTCAAACCCTTTATATCCATCTTTATTTCTTCCTTGTCCTGTTTGAGTTGTTCTAATTTGCTGTTAAGATTGGTTTCTATGAGACTGATATTAGTCTCTAATCTATTATTATTTTCTGTGATTAGTTGTTTGAAATTTTCATTATTAATTTCTAATTTTCGTGCTAAATTCATTTCTATCTGGCTGATATTTGTTTCTAATTTTCGCGTTAAATTAGTTTCTAATTGACTTATATTTTTATTGTTAGCATCTAGTTTTTCATTATTTTCCGCTACAAATTGTTTAAAATTAGCTTCTTGTTTTTGTTGCATATTCATTATCAAAGCGGTTAACGAATTAAAGTTCATCGTCGCCTCTTCCTTTGAAGCTTCTGCTTGTGCTGTGGCTGTAACAGAATCACCCTGATCAGCCTGGTCCTCTCTATCTGCTAGGTTTTCCCTTGACTTACTCCTTGTACGCTTGTCCATATTATTATTATTATTGAAAAAATATATATGATAGTGTTATGATTATAGGTTCTATTAGTTTATGTATATTAATTATTCCTATTCTGACGTTTTAGTATTAGTGTTATATTTGCTAATAAATTGTATAAATAAATTCTTATCTCTTCAAATAATTATTATTTTAATCTTTTTGACCTATTCGTTTAGTGTTTATTATACAAACAATAACCCCTTTTAAAAGAAACAAACTTACAAATCCTGTTCCTGGGTACCAGTCAGCATCCTATCACACAAAATGACCACAAGAAGCAAAATACAACTTACAATTATAAAAATTTTGTATCTTAAATAAATCTAGAAAGAATACAGTTTTTTAAATTTATTCTCTCTCGTTTTATTTTGTATTACGTGTTTGATTGAGCACGTTTTCTAAGCGACACGTTGCGGCGACAATTGATAACGAACAGCCTCTCGTTGTGCTGTGAATTGATAACGAGCAAGATGCGTAATAAAATAATGTAAACGTTTATGAATATAAAAATGCTCAGCTGTGAATAAATGGCTTGTTAGATTTTATATTTATTCGGTGAATTTTACATCTACGAACTAATTACATTGCTCTAAGTAACATATAGATGGGGTTGTTCGAGTTTAATCTATATGCGCAAGATGCAAAGTTGCCTACTTGCGAATTATTCCATAAATGTAACCTAAAACAGCTGTTCGGATATAAACTTATTAATAAGTATTAATTAATGTGCGTTTATTATCTTCAGGGTCCGGCTAAACTCGAGAACAAAATTGACTCTAGTGTTAGGGCATTGTGTTATGTCCAAATTTAAAGTGCGAGTTCGGTGACTTCAATCAAACACTACTGATATTTTTAGATTCCTAAATGATAGGTTAATTGTTGTTAATGCTATACTACAAAATAAAACGTCGAGATCAGATTCACGTATAATAACTTTAATGTTCTTAAGATCTCTATTAACAGGTAAGTTATAAGCATTAATTGTTAAGTATAATTTGTATATAAATTTTGTAACGTGATAGATTTAATATGTTATTTAACTATGATAAATTACGATAAATATTACATGAAATAAATGAAATAGATAAATATAGAAATAGTGAAAATAATCTTTAATTAATTAGGAGAATTAAGTCAATAACTTTAATATTACTAGAATGTATGACGTAAAACAAAGAAAAATTAAATTAAAACGTAACTGTATTCTTCCTCTTTAAAAGTAATAAATAACCTAAATCTTATATATCGTATTTAATAATGTATATCTTAACTAATATAAATAATATACTATATTCTTTTTTAATATGATTGTTTAAATTGTCTTTTCAATATAGATGTGAGATATTAAAGAATACTTAAGTAATTGGTGCAGGATTCTGGATAAAACGGGATCTCAAAAGGTTTTGGAAAGGCAGGTTTTTCGTCGGCGTTCGAACGGCGTCACCCCGGTCAAAAACACTTTCTAACGAACTGCTTCTCGGCAAACTGCTCTTGGCAATATTTTTGTCACTGGTACACGTACGAACTTGAAATATGTGTCCAACTGGAGCTGGGAATATTGGTAAGATGTTTAACTAATTGGACGTATGAATTTACTTGTATTTATTGTAATTTTCTTCTTGTTTTTAGTGATACACTCAAAAATACGTCTGGATGCTTTAATGGCGATTTTTCAAGTTACGCTAACCTTCTTTTATTTTTGTTACTTGATTTTGATTCGTTCATCGGTATGTATTCATTTAATCTCGACAATTACTACTAATGAAAATGACAATTCAATAATTTTAAATACATTTACATGTTGTAATAAATATTTACTTAATTTTAAAACTAATATGCATATAATGTGTATGTCAAAAATAATACATTATGCTGTTTTTATTATGGGATATTTTCCCGCGATTGACAATTCAAATTATGTACAGTTATACCTAAATAAATGGCGTCATTAATGATTTATCAATTAAGTTGATATTTTTTGTAAATACAAATTATCGAACTGAAAATACTATTACAAATGAAATGTTAGATTATAAATGTGTGAATGTCTTAAAAAAAAAATAATTAAACTTGCGTATTCAACTTTATTGATTTGACGTGGGAAGAATTCAGTTTTGACATATAATTAACTATTCAATAACTTATTTATATACATTAAGAGATTGTCCTTTTGCTTATTGGGGCATACTTGAGTGTGGGCTTGACCTACCTCAATATATATATATGTATATATATATATATATATATATATATATATATATATATATATGTATATATATATATAATGTAAACTTAATAAGTCGGCGATTAAAGGTCTGGTTCATTAATTCAAACTATATATATTTAAAATAACTCTACATGTTTCGGCAATGGATGCCTTTGTCAAGAGAATACAAAATATAAATGTCAAATAATTAAGTTGCTATGGTTTAAATTATTCAAAGATACATTCCAATAATAATAATAATAGATCATGCCTTAGTATTATAGTATAGATAGCAAGGTGTGAACATATGTGTTGTTCGCTGCCAGAAGCTTGTGTCTCTTTCTGGGTATGAACCTGTGTGTTGGTTGCTGCTGGCAGCTTGCGTCTCTCTCTGGGTGTGTGATTTTGTATTTGTGTGACCGCGTAGGTGTAGGGTTTTGTATGTTAGTGCTCGTGCGTGTGTTTAGTGACCGGTCGCATAAAATTTAGAGAGATCGGATAACCAGCCGTTGCGTAGGGCCGCCAACCCTTTCCCGGCAACTTCTTTACTTTTCCGAGCAGTACTTCGACGGCCCGACCTCCGTCCCAACGAGGCAAGGCGCAGACCAGCGAAGCGCACCCTGCACGGGGTTGCTCATCGCCAACCGAGGGAACACTCTTAGTGGCTACCTCAGTCGACGACGGTCACACTTTGTGCCATCTTAACGATTTCCGCAGAAGCGGGGGCAATGCACACACGTCGAACGTGTGTGTGCTGTTAACAGCAGCCTAGCCAGGCTGCCGCCCAGGACCGGTCCTAGTGGTGTGTGCATTGCGCGGCGCCGTAATTTGCGCCGCGTAGCTTGGTTCCTCACTCCTGCTGGAAAGGCGGAATGGCACCTGACTGTCCATCGGGCAGACCCCCCTAGAGTTTGGTAGCGCATATGCTAGGCTACAACACAGTAGAGGACCACATCAGCACAAAAAACACACACGAGCGCACTAACATACAAAACCCAAAACCTACGCGGTCACACAAATACAAAATCACACACCCAGAGAGAGACGCAAGCTGCCAGCAGCAACCAACACACAGGTTCATACCCAGAAAGAGACACAAGCTTCTGGCAGCGAACAACACATATGTTCACACCTTGCTATCTATTTTTTGGAATACTAAGGCATGCTCTATTATTATTATTGGAATGTATCTTTGAATAATTTAAACCATAGCAACTTAATTATTTGACATTCATATTCTGTCATTTATATTTTGTATTCTCTTGACAAAGGCATCATTGCCGAAACATGTAGAGTTATTTTAAATATATATACTTTGAAGTAATGAACCAGACCTTTAATCGCCGACTTATTAAGTTTACCTTATCATACCAAGGTCACAAAGGTATTATATATATATATATATATATATATATATATATATGTGTGTAAAGTAACTAAATATCTAAAATTTCTTCTCGTATGAGCTGAAACCGCATTCTTCTTAGCCTACGTTTCGTCCACTCTTGCAAGGGTCATCTTCATTGTTGTGATTACGTTGTCATTGTTGCATATTATCAGCCTACTTTTCTATTATCTATATAGGTCAAGGTATATTACACATGAATGGACTTAATGCGTATTATTACACCTATACTTAAAACGATATAGTATATAATAGAGCTAGTTCCCAAGTATAGTTTATGAAAAATCTGCTAGTCTAGAGACGTATAGACAATAATTAAATATTTTTTATTATTTGATACATTTCGTATTTCTGTTATGCTTAATTAAATATATATGAATGCAATCATTACATACTTTATTCTAGTAAACTGAAAAATCTATGTGTATTAGATGACAATAATATATGAATACAATAAATTATTGTTTTACACCAAGCTATATATATATATATATATATATATATATATATATATATATATATATATATATAGATAATTACTTCGTGACTTTTGTATGTTATTGTAAATTCAATTTGTTGGCGATTTAAGGTCTGGTTTTACTTTAAAATATATATATTTAAAACAACCCTACATGTTTCGGCAAATGATGCCTTTATCAAGGCATATAAAATATAAATGACAGTACATATATTAATGTACTGTCATTTATATTTTTTATTGATAAAGGCATCATTTGCCGAAACATGTAGGGTTGTTTTAAATATATATATTTTAAATTAAAACCAGACCTTAAATCGCCAACAAATTGAATTTACTATATATATATATGTAAAGTAACTAAATATCTAAAATTTCTTCTCGTATGAGGTGAAACCACTTTCTTCTTACCCGACGTTTCGTCCACTCTTGCAGGGATAATATTCATTATTGTTATTACGTTGTCATTGTTGCATATTATCAGCCTACTTTTCTATTAAGCATCGCAACAATCTAGAAACCCCTGGTGTTTACTGAATTCCATCCTCCTATAGCAGTGAATACCTCGGCGAGACAAAGCGTTCGATAAAGACCCGTGCTATTGAGCACGAGTGTTGTACCAGGACGCCGTGCGTAACTAGATCTGCACTAGCCGAACATAGATAGGAAACTTGACATATATCTTATGATATTTAAATATCTATACATTTGCTTATCATGCTGACAGTTCCGTGTTTTGATTCCTGTCTGGCTGTCCGAGTATGTTTTCGTGGTTTTCCTTCTCGTTTAAGGCGAATGCCGACAACTTAACATCTTAAGTCGCTCCACGGGCGCATACATAATAATAACTCATGTCTTGCGTTTCCCTGTTTTTGTTGTCTCTATTTTAGAATACCAAGGCATGATTTATTATTATTAAATTGGAATTATGTTTGAATTATTTTATCCATAGCAACTACAAATGTATGACGTTAATATACTGTCATTTATATTTTATATTCCTTGGAAAGGGCATCATTTGCCATTGGGTATATGTTGCCTCTACTTATTTTTCGTTAGACGTAGTCTTCAATTAATATTTCCAAAATGCGATATCGACTAAAGAGTAATCTATCCAGTTATTTAAAGGAATGATTGCAGAATGCTTAAAGAAATTTAATGCAAAGAGATGTTCACATGCGAATTTTAATATTTCAAAATATATTTTCTCCTTTGAAAATAAAAATATTTTATTATATTATTATAAAAATATTCACAACTATAATATCAATTATAACCAAATAAGAGAGTTTATATCTCTACTATACATTACCTGACAACGGTATTCAAAAATAAATGAACATACTTTTCCATCATATAAAAGGAGGTATCAAGTAAAACACCGCATCGATATTAACTTAGGTTAAGTAAACAGTGAGAAACATTGGAATTGAATATAAGAGTTATTTAATGTTGAAGTTAGCATTTACATCGGCTATTGAAATCTCCCACGCATTCGGTTGCGTGAGTTGGGGTTTAATACGAGCCGCTGTCAATCAATCAGTTGTAAATTTAGCAACTGATAGACAGCTTGGAATACGATAACGTTAATTATTTATATATGATTTCAATTAGTCACGCATTGTCTGTATTATTTCGTTTATTTTCAAAATAAACGTTCGGCAATTTGAATTTATTATTACTTAAACTTCAAGGATGCATAAATACTAGGTATAGAATTATATAAAGAAAGTCATAAATGACAAGGAAGTAGTTTCGCACAAACGAAGATGATTCGTAAGTATTCAAAATATATTTTTCGATATATACTTCATATACATGACACGTTCTAATTAATACTTAATTACTCAATGATGATGATCGCTCAATGTTTAAAATCGACTTTTGTGTTAATTTTTATGAAGTAAGCCTTCTTCGTAATTAAAATCAGTGATATATGAGAATGATTGACTTTTCAATGAAATGCTTATTTTAAAGTAAAAAATATATTTTATTTCTCAGCTTAACTCCTATCCAAATCTATACACTTACACAGCGACTTCCAATTTTCTCAAGCTGTTTAAAAAGAAATCGTTTTGAAGCTCGTCAAAATACGTATTCGTTGCAGATATTACACTTCCTCATTTATCGCGAGTTCCTTTGCAAGTAGCCAGCTTTTAAGTTTAAAAATTTAAAAAATAATAATGATAAACTTTTCTTACATAAGATGACTTACAGATATACCATAAGAAAAGTTTGAATATCTCTATTGAATACGTCTATCTCGACCCGTGTATATACTAGCATTTCATTCTCATTAGAAATCGTCAGTACAAGATTCTCGGAGGCAGACATGACTTTCATTACTATACTGCGTGTATAGAGTTGGTCTTTCATTGTACACTCAATATTTTCGTTGAGAGTATCATATTTAAAACAAATCAAAACGTATCCGATACTATTTTTTGGCCTCTTTTCGATTCTGTGAAATAGAGTGCTATGGCTCGAAAAACTAAAGATGATCTAATGATTTTTTTTTAATTGAAAATATTATTAGTTATTTAGTGAGCTTATTCAACTCTGAATACAGTTTATTTTTTTTCGTTGGGCAATCAATAACACCATCATAATAACAACGAAATCAAATGCATAAGTACGATATACGTATTGGCTAAAGAACAATAAAAAACAAAAACACGATAAAGCAAAAATTCTATTGAAGTAATTGTTCAAAATGTCCACCATTTTTGTTGATACACATACGAGCTTGGCGTAATAAATTATGTTGGGATTTTCTTAACATAGCCAGTGTAATTTCATGTGCTGCCAATTGTATTTTATTCTTGAGTTCGACAAAGTGCAATAGACTTTATTTTTTATACATCCTCAGACAAACAAATCTAATATTGAAAGGTCAGGTCTCAATCCACCCACTTTTAAATTCTAATTTCAGAAAATATGTTACTAATTGCGCGTTATGCGGTGGTGTGGCGTTGTGTTGGAATCACATTTGTCTCCGGATTGGTACAGGCAGATGGTCTAAATATTCTTGAAATTCAGTTTCAAGTAAATTATCGGTTTTAATTAAGTGAGCCATTACAAAAATAACTTATCCCCTATCACACCTATCTAGACATTTGTAGAAAAACCTATTTGACATCGATTTTGCTGTATTCTACGAGGAATTAGGTCATCCCAAAAGTAATTATTATGTTTATTAAATACACTATTCTTATGAAAATTTGCCTTATCTGTCCATAAAATGTGTAACAACTATTGTCTTCCCATATTTAATAACCAATTGCAAAAATTCGCACTAAAGGAATTTTAAAGGGTTTCATTTTGTGTTTCTTAAGGACTTTCATGATTTTATACCCGGTGTTGCCAAGTTCTTGTACAGCAATTCGATTTGAAGAAGCGCGGTTTCCTCTAAAATACGCTACTTCATGATTTTCTTCGGCATCGTTCAAATTTCTATATCTTACTTTTATTTTTTTTTTTAAACTTCTGTGCTTCAATAAAGAAGTGTGCAAATTTAGAAATCTATTCCTGGGCGGTTGTCTTCGATTAGCGTACATATTTGCAGCCTGGCGGCAGTTATCATTTGATAAATAAGATGTAAGATATCTGCTTCCTCTGCATTAGTAAATTCAATTTTTAAATCCCTAATATGGTAAATAACCCAAGGAAACTAACAATAATGATTAACTAATCACTAAAATGTGTCACCTCATCAACTGGTATATGTATTGACATTTAAAAATAATATTTAGTTTATTACTCGTTCACATTTCCAAAGCAAACTTTTTCTTTATTTTGTTTTTGTTATTATGGCATTATTCATTTCCAAATGAAAAAAAATATATATACTGTATTCATAGTATCAGATACGTTTTGATTTCTTTAAAATATGATACTCTCAACTAAAATATTGGGTGTACAATGGAAAACCAACCACTCCAAATATACGAAACATCATGAACATAATGCATGTGACAATTAAAATTATTCAAATTTCATTTCACACGTAATTGTCGCTTAATCAGTTGCGTTAATTCTACTATCTGAGAAGATTACTCCTGCCGAGAATGTAGACGCAACATGTCACGACGTCAACCATCAAGACTGTGAGGACAAACGAAAAATTTATGAAAGCCACGTCTATCTCGAAACGTGCATATACTAGGATTTCGTTCTGATTAAAAATGCACGCAGTATAGAAATGAAAGTTATGTCTTTCTCCGAATATTGTGTACTGACAATTTTTAATGAGAATGAAATGCTAATATATGCGTGTTTCAAGATAGACGTGGCATAGATACTTGATACATTTTCCATTTGTCCTCACAACATGGATGGTTGACGTCGCGACGTGTTGCGTCTACATTCTTCGGCAAGAATAATCTTATCAGATTGTAGAATTAACGTAACGAATTTAACGACAATTATCAATTCTCACATACATTAAGTTCAATAATAATAATACTCTCTATACGTCCAACAGAAAATCCAATTACAATATTTATGAAAATCAATAAACTAAAATCCTGCAACCTGCAAGCTAACTTAATAGATCTCATATATACGTTACTATAATCGATACAAAAATCATAATCTGAGGCTGTCAACTAAAAAGAAGAAAAAGCAAAAGCGCTAATGAGACAAACTATAGTATGTACGAGGTGGCACTCAAACATGACAGAATTGTGAAAAAAAAACACAAAAAATTGTTCTTACAACTTATTCACTACCATCCAATGCGGGAAGTCCTCGCGTGTTAACGTGTTCAAAATTGTTTGCGATTCGGTCTGAATCTCTTAAATCGTCTCAACACGTGCACTTTGTGTTTCAGTTTCGAATTCGGTAGTACTGCCGTCTTCGTTGCGGGCAGAAACTGACACATAAAAAGTGACGCACGGATTTGGTACATTGTCATGGTGTAGGAACCACGAATTGTTGCGCCACTTGGCAGGCCATTTTCATCCAATGTTTTCTCTTAGTCGCCGAAGGATATCGCAATTAAATCGTTCATTAACTGTTTCACTTAATGGAAGAAATTCTTTGCACAGGATGCCATTAGCGTCAAAGAAGCAAATCAACATCAACTGGACGTTGCTTCGAACGTGGTGACGATGGCGGCTTCCACTGCGATCACTGCTGCTTTGTTTCGGAATCATACCCGTACATACATCATTCGTCGTCAGTACTGATTCTGTTACTGAAATTCGTATCCCTTTCGACAGTTTTTTCAGCACTATGCACACATGAACACGGTGCTGTTTTAGTTCAATGCTGAGTAACTTTGACACTAACTTCGCAGCAATTCGCAGCATGTTACAAATATCATGGCTAGTTCTCCTTCGGTCTTTCAGAATAGCAGCATGCACTTTTGCCACATTCTATGGCGTGTTTTCCGTTAATGGGCGACATCATCATCATTAACCGACACACGTCCATTTTTAAAACGGTTATACCGCTCATAAGTCTGTGTTTGGCCGAAGGCATTCTCACGAAACGCTCGTTATAGCATTTTCAGAGTTTGCTCTGCCGTTTTACTAAATTTTAGGCAGAATTTGATGCACGTTATTTGCTCTTTCATATCAGATATTGTAGTGTCGCAAAATAACTCAAACACAAATAAATATAAACACCAAAAACTGTTTGTCATCACCTAACAAGGTACTGTATGACGGACTGACTTACTATAGCTCACACGTAACTCACACCATCTAGCGCTATAGAGCTGTACTACCATCCTTTCGCGCCCCACATTCAAATTCTTGGAATTTCTGAATGTACACATCGACTAAAGGTGCTTCCAAAGAAGTTATTTGCAATAGATATTGTATTCTAAATCCACAAATTTACCGATTACAATACCAGGTGAATGATAGGGCAGGCTACCCTGATGGAACAAAACTTTTTTAGTAAAGTTTTGTTCTTTGTTTTTATTTAAACGATTATACCTAAGTATCAAGCAATACTTATGATTTTGAAAATACCGAGCCATAAATATACTAAAAATTCTGATTTTAATTTGTATGTAAATCTCACGCTAAATACTTTAGACCTCAAGTGTTATAGTTTTTTGAAATCGTGCTATCGACGAGAATCCTAAAATATAAAAAAAAATTTTGAACATCGTATATTTAAAAAATACTTGAAATGATGGCTCTTCATCCCTGATGTTCGTGTCTATAATTTTATTACAATATCATGTTTATTTTAACAGATAATTACATGGCTCCACACATTGCATATACAGTTAATATATTTTATTAGTAAACATTACATCAGTAACATTGCACTAAAATATTAAAAAAGTTAATTAAGCTATAGTGTTGGTTATTTATTCAGCAGTTATAATCTCTATTGCAATAATTATTTTTCGTTTTAGTTGGTCGGTCCTAGTTATATACTAAAAATTATTTGGTGAAAGATTTGGTGACTATTTTAGCTGTTCATTACATCGATTACGACAATAATGTATTCTTTTAATTGATGAAAACGACCACAATAGAGTTTCCTGTGAATCCGGCCGAAACATTTTAACCTTCTTTGAGTTCTGGTGATGTAAGGATTGACTCAAATATATACAATTTTTAGAATGAACTTCTTGATTTGTGTCATCTGTAAACAACATTTTATTAATTAATATGTCACCGTTATTAATTTTCGGTATAAAAATAAAACTAATGGTTAAAATCTTCAGTTTTTGATGTATCTTGCATAGATCAAAAACAATAAAGAAGAACAAATAGAAAATAGAAATAATAAATTTGGAGTCTATAAATTAACGTGTGGATGCGTTAAGATATATGTTGGTCAAACAGGAAGAGCATATGAAAACGTATTGCTGCATACTGTTCAAAATTCCACGTATGCCAATCATTTAATAGAAGACAACTACACATGACTTTTAAATTCTACATTTAGAAAATAAATGTATAAAATTTAATTTACTGGAAAGCTTAGAACTTAATAAATTAAACAATCACAAATTTCACTTAACGATCAGTTGATTTCAATAACTCATCTTAGCTAAATTTATTCTTTTAAAGCGACCGTTTATACGATAATAAAGATGCACTTTTAAGTTATTAAAGAATTTTTATTTGTAAACATGTTCTCCAATAGTATAACAGTAACGGTTAACCAGCTGGACCATGTATTTTTATTCAAATATTTGTGTAAATTCTCACATTTTGAAGACACTGTAAAATGATATGTAACTTCTTGTATTTTTGTATACACATTTATATAGCTTCACTGTTATAAGATCGAATTTGAAATCTAAAGAACTCTTGTGACGATAAATTTATTAACTTTGGAAACATGTATTATTTATCTCTTGTATTAATTCCGATATTATTAAAATAATTATTAAAATTATTAAAATAGAAGTCATGTTAATAAAAGGTTATTAGACTAATAACCTTTTATTAATAACTTAACTAATAACTTAATAGTTAAAGATGTGCTCGAATATTTCCTTCTAAATTTATAAAAATAATAGAAAATCTAACGATTACTTTCTGTGACCTATCCGGACATATTCCTGTGTATATTTCTAAACGAGACAAATTGAAAATAAGATAGAGCTGAAATAGCAGTGAAAAATTTGAAACGGGTCAAATTTGAAGGCTTTACACAGCAATATGTATTTGTCAATTAATTTTTACCAGTATTGTATATTTAACGTTCCGTGAAACAGTGTTACTTTAAAAAGTTTAATGGAACATTTAATTTACAAGAAGTGTTTTAACTTAAGAAAATAAATCTAAATTTTATTTAAAAATTAAATCGGATTTTTATGAGAATATTTACCAAGAAATCTGTGTAAAAATTGTGTAACAGATGCTGATCTAAATTTATACAATAAGGAATTTTGCAGTGATATATCTCTATGGAAAACTCATGAAATTTCCACAGAAATAAACCAACCACAATCTATATCCAGACATACAAGATTAAGAGACAAGTGCCTGCAGGTTTTCCTATAGGCACACCACAAGTTCCGCAATAACATAATAGTAACAACCGCGCTAATATTCTGAAGGACATCTAATTAATATAAACGTGATATTGTTTTTGTTATTACATAATATATAAATAAAAAACGATTGCTATATTTAAATGGCATTGAAAGCTTTGAAAATATATTCATCTTATTTATAGGTAATTCTTGAACAACTTTTTATAGAAATAGATTTAACTTTAATTTTTTGGTTACTTTTTCTATTTCTATTCATAGTGGCACAACCCGTCTAAAATATTAATTTATTCTATATATACATATACATATATATATATATATATATATATATATATGTAATTCTAAAAACCTTTGTGTACGAAAGTGTAAAAGGTATACAATCTAATTTATTTTATCGTAAATAAACTTGCTCCATAATTTTTCGTTTTTTAATCATTCTTGTGCTTCTCCCCATGTTGTACCTTTCTTTTCCAGTATAGTTACTATCTCATTATTCCAAGTTTTCTTTGGTCTGCCCCTAACTCTGCTACTGTTTATTTTCACGTCCCATTTATTTTCCACTTGTCTGTCATCTTTCATCCTATTCCTGTGTACAAATCATCTAAGTTGTTGGATTCCAATTCTGTCAAATATTGGTTATACTTCTAGTTCTTCTCTAATCGTCTCGTTTTGTATTCGGTTTTTATAACTGTTCTTAATCCTTTCTCCAGGATACTTTCATATATCTTGTATACAATTCTTAGTAAGGTTACACTCCTGTAGTTTGTCTCCCTTCTTGTGGAGAGGGACTACTGCTCCAGTTTTCCAATCCTTTGGTACCCCTTTGTGTTGTACTCCAAGCTACTTTCAGGATTTTGACCAACATTTCTTTACCTAATACAAAAGTATTTTTAATAATATAAAAAATATTATTAAAAATGGGGTGTGAAGAACACAATACAAGTTCTTTTATGTATTTTTGAATGTATCTTCTCCAAAGACGTAGATACGTATTTCACATTTCTACATGATTGTCAATACGCCCCTGTTGGAGAAGACACATTCAAACAAACATAACTACGTTACTATCTAGCTGAAATTATTCAGACAGAGCGTGAAGGAATATTCAGCGCTGTCTGCATAACAAGAGCCGAAGCAGACGTGTTTTCTATAGTCGGTAACAACCGTATCTATAGAAAACTTTCTTTACCTCCTTATCCTAGGTGTTTTAACGTTTCTGGAGTTATCTTATCATGTCTTGCGGGCTTTCCTCTCTGGATCTTTGTAATTATTTACTATAATTCGACTAATTTTATCAATTACATATAAATACATATTTATTACCAATAGAATATTTCCAATTATAAAACGTTATGAAAATAATATGACGCAGAAAAATAAAGGAAATTAAAATAAGTTTATGAGTATTAGAATATATTAATGGCATAGACGCCTGTTGTAAAACATTCGTTTCTGTCGCTGAAAGATGGAATGTGTGCGTATACCTGACAGAGATCCTTGTATCGCAGATCTGCAATGCATAAAATTCCGTTATATATATTCCTTCTAACCATAAGCGAATACATTCCATGCTGGAGAGTACCTTAGTTTGCCTGATCTAATGGATGGAAACACTTCGTTCGCTTTTAAGAAAACGTCTGTCTATCTGATCAAGCTATGCACAATGTGAGGCAGAAGTGGAATATCCCAATAGCGAACGCATAAAAGACAGATTTTAGTATTTGCTTAGAAATAATTTTGTTTTGATTTAGTTAGCATATTGTAGAGTTGGGACATCGTTGGAACCCTTCGATGTTATTGATATTTACCATATCGATAAAAATGAATATCAATGGATAAGCTATGCCGGTTCGAAAACAAAATCCTATGTATTTTCCTATGGAGGTTCATTTTTCATTATTTGTGGTGAGTTGTGGTGGGGAAAAGTACCAGGGACCGCCGCCGCTACGAATGCTACGTAAGACGCATGCTCAAAATGTCTTTGAAACAGATAGACCTGTCTTAAATTAAATTAATGACGCGAGCTAAAAGGTTATTAATATCAATAAAAGATTCCTTGAAGAAAGTACTTTGAAAAGATACGTCTTATGGTACGGTTAAATAGCTTTTACACTAGCGAATTAAATCTAACTATTAATTATGTCAATTTTAATACGCGGTCGGTATAATTTGAACATATTGAAAAAATATCCGACAATGCGATTCTCTAAGCCCAATACTTTTTAATTTTATTATGGATAAACTCGTAAACAGCGTGAAACACAAGAATGGCTACAAAATGGGGAAAAACAATCTGCTTATTTTATGTCACGCTGACGATGCGGTGGTAATCTTAGATACTGAGGACTACCTACTGAATCTATCGATTCAAAAAACGGCTGAAAGATACCACATGTAAATATCCAAAGACAAAAGCGTTAGTGGTCACAGAAGAACCTATACCGTGTAAATTATTAATATGCAACAAAATCATCGAACAAGTGAGGTCTTTATGTACCTGGAAGTAGAAATATCCAGCGAAAGGCATAACTACAGAGAAGTTAGGCAACAAACCATGAGAGCAGCACGAGTGTCTGGATATCTAAGATGTCGCTTGTAAAAATAAATACCTCACAACAGAGAACAAAGTAGAAACATGTAAAACTATGACAAAATCAATAATAACGTATACAACTGAAACCCATTCCGACACAACCAGAGTTAAACAACTAACGCGAACAACCGAAATTAACACTTTAAGAACGATAATGGGAAAAACAAGCAGAGATAGAATTAGGAAGGAAGCTATAGAAAAGGAATATAGAATCGAGATGTCGTTAGATTTGTCAGAGGAAGCAGATAAGTAAGGAGTGAGCATGTCCAAAGGGCAGACGAGGCCAGGTTGATAGAAATAATAAAAGACCAAAGACCAACGGGAGGAGGAGATCGAGGAGACCGTTCAAAAGATGGAAGGAAAGCTAGGTCTCCACTTCCACTGAAACGCTATGATGGATGAGTGAAGAAAACAGGTTTCGACCTAAATAAAAGAAGAAGAAGAAGAGGAAGAAGGAGAAAAAAAATCTTAATAATAAATAAAACTACTAATTAAAATATAATTAGAATAGAAGTGTACGTAATTAATAAAAAGTATACTATATAAAATTGTTAAAAATTTCCAGAATTATTAAATGTTTGGGTTGGTTCTTGGGTCAATAGATTCTTGGAAGGCTGTCGTTCAGAATCAGTCCAATGATACAAAAGAAAAGTTTTATTAATATGACACAAAGTGTCTTACAAATTTTTCCACATTTTAATTTACTTGTGAATAATACAGTTTAAAACGGAATTAAAAAAATTATTGATATACGCGAAATTAACACTGTCCAGTGTACGATACCAGTCCCCGATAAGTTATTCTTATACTAAAATTATTCATTACATCTGTATGTCTGCTTTCAATTATTATTTGAATTACCATCAAGCATAAATTTCTTAAATTGAAAGAAGCAAAGTCATAAGAGATCCACCATTATATTCAATTACAACGAAGGCAATAAAAACTTAATATTGTACTCTTTCTTTTCAGAAAATGAAACTCGCCTTAAGAAAAACCTTTCAGTCACAGTGTAATTTTATTTATTCAGAATAGAGATTAGCTAATTTAAAATGAATAAAATGGGATTTTTTTAGAACTGACTCACAGGAACAAAACTAAAATACGTAACACTATTGGATAATACGCTTCGTCATTCAAAACAATAATATTTACAAAATAAAACTATTAAATTTAGCAAAGGAGTATAAATCATAGCTCAATGCCTCTATGTCTTTATGTCTCTGAGTTAATGTAATCATATTATTGTGTATAAAACTTTTTCACTTTCTCTTACCGTCTTAATTGTTTGTCCTCCTTCATATATAGTAGTACCATTACATTTGCCTCTTAATTTTCCTTTGTTTCGTTTTCCTATAATCCTCACTTCCAATATTTTACGTAACAGATTATTTTCAATTGAAATATTCTAATATTAAGTATGTTCATATTTTTCATATTTTTTATTTTCTTTTTCGTATATTTGACGATCAAGATTAATGAAAACGTATGACTAGCACGAAAAGCCACATCTTTTACAACGGATTTTCCTGTGATGTTATTTTTCTTATATCCGGTGTGCTGACTCATCTTGATCCTATGCTTTTAATATTTATGTAAATGATTTGCTTGAGGGTTTTGAGTGTGTGTGTTGAATATGCTGATGACTAAAATTTATAACATTTTTGATACATATGCTGACTGCCTGTATTATATTCAAAACTTACAAAACGTAATAAATGGTGGCAATAAAGTGCCTGTAGATGATAATAACGTGTAGTTTTTTCTTACATGCGTAGTGTTAGCGTAACTTGTAAATATTATCGACCGTACTATAATAATGAATAATTAATTAATCAGGTAAGCGGTCAGTCAACTAAAAAACTCGTTTATTTCAACCTCTATATTTCGCAGTCATTGGCTATTTTATCAGGAGACTGAAAACAGAGTTAAAAATTAGCAGTGAACGTAAAAAACATGTTAAAGAGAAAAAAGAAATTTTTTTTTTCCTGTCTGGTATCATTAATTTAAAAGATTATTGAGCATGAGATTAATGAGTGGGTTTAAAGGTCACAGATAATAACTCTATTTAATGATGTTTAAAAGTAATTATTCAATTTTAGAAAACAAATAAATAAAACAACATGTAACAGTGAGAGATAGTGGTAACTATTTTTATTCTATCCTATAATATTTTAATTCAATGGTTTTACAAAGACATTTATTTATGTTATTTATTTTATATCTATATAACATTTAAAAAATATGTGCACTTTAAAGTTGAACTAAATCTAAATTTGACTAGAGAACTTATAATAAATTACAGTAAGTGATGATTAACATATATATATAAACATTTAAGGTATTTTACATAATAAATATTGAAATAGTTTGTCTTTTTGTATCTTAATTTAGGTATAGAGGTATAATGTAGGTATAGAGATTGACTTTGGTTTACAATTTAAAATACCTGGCCTATGGAAATAGACTGGTAAGAATGCTATTGGGTATCTGGGTGTTCTAGGTGTTTCTTCTACTATCGGAACAAGTTTTACTCAGGAGAATGGAGATATTTTTTTATAGCGGGATAAAGGTTCAAGTCAGTTGGACGTGGTTTCTAACCTCAATAATGAATGTTTGCGTTCGGAAAATTATTCATCACGTTATTGAAGTTCCAAATTTTATCGTGGATAATTTTTATTCTTTTTGTATTCAAATTTTAAGATAAATTCGGAGCTAAACTTTTACACACCTTGCATCTACGTATATATTTTCAAAAAACCCACGCCGATAGCCTTTGTTTCCTTGTATTCGATCCCATATCTGGGCTATTTCAACAATTATGTGTATAAATTGACATTAATTTATTAGTTTATTACCAACAAGTTGATTATTATTATTGTTTCAAAATCTCCTTAAATTAATTTTACAATTTTACATGCATAATATATGGTAATTGGTAAATCATATGCCTATCAATACATCTTTTCGCACTGTATGGTTTTGAAAAAACTGTCAAACTATGATTACTTATAATCTATTTATCTTTCCTTTTTCGAATCTTAAATCATCAAGTTATCCCATTATTATGAACTGATTTTATTTAATAAATAGCAATAACTAATTTACATAGAATTTTTGGACTTAGATTTGGATTTAGAAATTCTAACTTGATATTTTAAAACCTTTCGAATTTATCGTAACATGAATCATACTGTCAAACTTGATTCTTTAAATTGCCCTATTAACTACTTATTTAACATTTATTGATTCTTTTTTTCTTGTTTTTGTTATTTCCTTTAGATTTGAATAGAACTACCACAATATATACATATGCATATACATATATATATATATATATATATATATATATATATATATATATATATATATATACAGATATTGTAGTGGTACTAGCTTCATAAGATGATACTTGAAGAAGCAAGAAAAGCACATTGATTGCGTGTATATTAAGAATTTTATTATCTTTCTACACTTTTTGTAATTTAATTTTAAATATGTTTTTTAATGTTTTAAAAGAGTGAGTTGTGTTAAAATTAGTTATATTAATTAAGATATAATTAGTACAATTTTTCAATGTGAGAATACAAAAGCAAAGCCATGAAAACTGATAATAACAATTGACAGATATAAACAGATTTAAAAAGAAAATGTCATAAAAATTTGCGTGTCCAGAATTAAAATAGAAAATCATCGATAGAATCAAGTCTATGCTCCAAAAGAACGAAAATCAAAGTGTTTAAACAAATTAGGTGGTTTAGCTTAGAGAAAACAACCGTGACCGAAGCTGTGTTTTTAGTTATAGTGCCCAGATCGTGCCACCTGGCCTTTTTCTAATTATTTACAACAAACTGGAGATCACCCGAACCCTCAAAAGACCAATTCCTGTGACCTGTGAGGATAAGCTTTAACTTTCTACAGCATAAACAAGTATTTATTAATATAATACCATCAAGTTAAATATCCTCTTTCAAATCATTACACACAATCAGCTAAAATTAGTAAATGGAATGATAAATATATTTTACATGCGCTTATCTTGTCATATTAGTTATAAACGTTAATTTTTGGCTGTCAGTGTCAAACTCACATGCGAACACTTTTTATATTATCAATCTGTAGGTAGTATCGAATTAAAAAAAAGTTGTATAGTAGTGAAGTTATATGTAAAGTCAATTTTTAAACATTTTAGTATTGTAAGATCACTAACGTACTTAAGATCGTAATCGCGAAAGTCATTTTTGACACTTACATGTTACGGTTTACGACATAAAAAACAGGACACTATTTTTACCTATAGTGACAGTACTTTGTTGTATCATACTAACTTAATAATGACATATTGCAGTGGAATGTGCTTTTGATTGCTTATTAAATTTTTTTGTTCACACTACAACTTAATCTTCCGGCTGTTCAGTCTCGTAGATTTCCTTGAGCTCACTTCTCTCGGGTCGATCCTTACGGATGCAGGTTATATCATAAAATAAAACACGAGGTGTCAGATAAATTATACAAACATTTTTCCCTTACATTTATATTAAAAATAAAATTTAAAAAAATCAACTTTACTAAGTGTAACGTTGAACTGTTAAAGACACAGCAAATCGAGGATAAAAAAGATTTGGATATCATATGAAGATACAAATTATTAAAAAACCTCACTATGACAACTCACGAGCAAAGATAACAAAATTACTAATATCCAAAAATTCATCAGATGTCAACAAAATATTAACCCAACAATTTAAACGTCAAAGTAAAGAATTGTTTACTCTGCGCGCGAAATCAAAATCTGAACTGTCATGAATGCATTCACATGACATCACACAAACTCGTCCCCACCTTCCTACGTATTGAAATATTCAAAGTGAATAAAAACACCCAAACTCCACAAAAACCATCTAACAAATTTTCTAGATATTATTCTGAATACATAAAAAAATTTCACAAAAATTTACAAGTTAATTATAGCGCTTTCTTCAATACATATATATTAATAATAATTATAAAGATACCTACATTAATTAATGTATATCACAATTAAACACGAGAGATTCCCTTTCTTTAGATAGGTGTATCATTTAAATTAAATTACAAATATAAAAGATTTGTAAATTCACGATAAATTACTTTTAAATCACATACGACGCACCAAAAACTATAAACGAATTATCCAAGATTTTAAATATATCAGACAAAATTAAGTCGTTCCTAATATTCACTTATACCGACCTATCTTAAAGGACATTCAAATAATCTCTGAAATGAAGTTCCAGGAACCGCAAGGGCATCCCCACCTACTATATAAAATCAAGATAGAGAAAAATATATACATCTTAGTACAATATGATATCCGGGGTGGCGGCGGCTTTAAACATCTGACTAACCTAAATATACAGGGATGGATTAAAAATTCAAACATAATAAAATTCATCACTTAAAATTAAATATATTTATATCGATCCCCGTCTGAAATAAAATAGACACCAAAATAAAATACATGAGTTTAATAAATGCTCTTCACAAAAAGTTCAATATAGTTCTGTTATTTTTTTCTTTCTTCTCCATGGAAAAATCCATGGCAATATGTATAACCCCTATATACCCCTTATAGCTACTAATATTGACAAAAGACTTACTTACAAAACTAAATTAATGTCAAAATGGTTATAAGACATGCCCCGTTTTTTCAACGCGGACAGTATTTGAATATTAAATTTGATGGCTACATCCAATATATATCTACATTCACGCAGCCTAATTTAAACCGATTAAAATATGACTATACCACTTTTTTTAAATTCGATGTACATGATTTGCTTGTGAAGTTTTGGCATATTGTGATATCCAACTCAGTCACTGCTGTTATTGTTAATAAATTTATATTTTCTATAGAAAAGCTTGTTGTTTATTTATTTAGTTAACCAAGTATTTGTACAGAACCGACACCAATTAAATATATAACTATTCTGAGTTAGTAAATTTTCATTTATAAACTAAAATCGTTGGGTATTATATCAATATATATATATATATATATATATATATATATATATATATATATATTTAATTTAAATGAAAAATGTACGAAGATCGGTTAATGTTGGTTGGTATACAACTGTTTGTTTGCCAGAAATAATCGCCGTTCTCCAAGAATACAACCCACAATGGCGAATCATTTTACATCACGACAATGCGAGTTTGCACACAGCTCGAAGGACAATTAAGTTTTTGGAGCAGCAAAATATCGAATTATTAGATCATCCTCCGTATAGTCCCGACATATTGTCATGGATTTTCCATGGACAAGCAAGGAAAAAGATTGAACTTTTAATGAACTCTTTACTAGGGACAATTTATAAAAATTAGCTATTTCACTTGTATATTTATTTATTTCAGATGGGGATCGATAGGTATAATATTTTTATAAATAAGATATTTAATTTATGAAGTTGTTATTAGCCCTCGTATATTTAGGTGGACCAAAGGAATTGAATTTGCCGCTTTTTCGGATATTGTATTTGATAAGATGTATTGTCTGTATATTTTGATTTGATAGATGGAAGGGATAGCCAGGCGGATATGAAGAATTTTTCATTTTAGATTTAGAGGTATCTTGACTGTTAAAGTGTTTAGATAAAAAGGATAAAATAATAAATTTTGTTCTTTGTTTTATAAAGTCGGTCTGTACTTTGTTTTGCATTTAGTATAAGGTGCAAGTTAACCTTAATTCGATTTTTGCGTAGTTTTTCATAGTTATTTGAAATCTTGTGTAAAAAGATGCCTCTCGTGTATTTTAAAATCACACAAAAACTTAACGTAAGTTGATAAAAATTATATTATTTATTTATTAGATTTTAGGAGTATTTTCAGTGCTATAAATTTTGTATTTATTGTAATAATAATGTGTTTGAAAGTAGTATATGGATATTAGCGAAACCTTGTCATGTTTTTTGTTTAAGGGAAGTTGTTTTTCTTAAAATTATACTTCGAGAACATTTTTTTTTGAATTTAAGGTTGGAGAGATTGTAGTGGGGATGGATCTTATCATGTTATTTGTTGCATGAATAAATTGTCAACTAGCGTGAGTTTTAAAAACTAATTTGTTTTTGATATTTGTTTGAAGGGGTCATAGTAGAGGTTAAACTTGACAAATTTCACTAATATTTATTAGTTTTATATTTGATCGTGTTTCACAAGAGGTTTTTCTCTGTGTGCGAGTCAATGTTCACAAAGAGTGTTTCCTCATTGCTACTGTTTAATGATGCTTTAGCACCCTATACACTTTGTAGAGGGATTTTTTTTGATTTTTTTATTTTTGAAATATATGTTAATGTAAAAAAAAAATTGTGCGTATAAATTATCTGACACCTTGTGTTTTAATTTAATGTACCGGTATCCGTGAGGATCGACCCAGAGATGTAAGCTCAAGGATTCTACTAGACTGAATAGCCGGCGATATAAGCTGTAGTGTGAATTAAAATTAAATAAAGCAATTTCAAAGCAAATTCCACTGCACAATATGGCTAACCCAACGTGGTGCTAGAAAATTCCACTGCACAATTGGCGCAATCCAACGTGGGACCGATATTACAATTTTGGCGAGTCCAACGTATAATTGGAAGAAATAAAACGATATAATTCAAATATGGAAAATATAATGGAAAATTTGAAACAAAGGATGGGTAATGCTGGTTACATACATGAAGGGGGACACAATGAAGAAAGCAGTCAACAGATGATGGATATGATGCATGTTATGATGAAAACGATATGGGAAATGAAACAACAAATGAATATGATACAACAACAACAAACGAATATGATACAACAAAATCATAATGAAACGAAACAACAGATGAATAGGATAGAACAAAACTATAATGATATGGAAAGAGGAATGGATGAAATAATAAAGAAAATGGATAAAAAAGTACCAATAAATAGCAGTAACAATCATATAAACAAGGAAAACACAATAAGCGAAAGTAAAAAAGCACACGTCGAGGAAAAACAAGCAATAACAGAACCGGAATCGATAATGATGCAACAAGAAGAAAACGAATCAACAATTACAAAAGAAAGTTTAGAGGACGTGCATGGGGAGGAATCTATGCCACAGGAAGAAGGAAATGATATGGTTACAGAAATAGGAAGAAGAAAAAATCAAATCAGGGTAAGCGAAGAAATTATATTAAATAAAATTAAGTTTGAAACTAATGAGAAAACAGAATTCAATATAATAAAAACAAATGCTAAATTAGAATGTAGGATGGAAAAAAGTATTCACGAGAAAATGAGCAATAAATTAATTAAACAAGCAGTTGGCGTTAATAAAATTAACGATAGACGAAATAAAATTAAAAAGAAATTGATTTCTAGAAATATCACGTATAAATATAATTTGAATAATTATCTTGAAAATAAACGCAAAAATTTCCGTAATGCTAATTTTAAAATCAACTGTTTTTTAAATAACATAAATCAGACCCATGTCAATAATAAAAAGTTAGAATATGATACTCTGAAAATTAGGAAGTATAGGGGTACTAAATTTAAATTAAATAGACCCACATTTTATAGTAAGGTAAAAGTAAAAATGAAACTACAAATGATTTACTGTCGGATATTTTCAAATAGGCCCAACTTAATAATAAATTTTGTTGTAAACTATTTAGAGGAATATGCGAGATATAAGGATTTTTGCTTTAGAAATAACTAAATGGAATGTGTTGTAACAAAAGGATATATAAATAAAAAATTTGGAAAAGTAAATAGGATTTGATAAATGATACTGAAATGGATTTAACGTAATAGATAATTAGGATTAGATTATTAGTATAAGAAGAGGATGTAGCAGTAAAATAAAAAAGTGTTTACTGAATTTCGTCGGAATAAAAAGTATATAATATTGAATATGAAAAAAAAATTTTCGTCGGTGATATATGAAATAAATATAGGAAATATTTATATGAAAATGAAAATGTATTTATAGAAAAAATTTTTTTTGTCGATATATTTGAATAGAATTTCGTCGGTGATATAAAAAAAAAGTTATTATGATAATTGAGATATATATATAGATATTATTGAAATAAAATTATGGTATTTATGAATATAGAAAAAGAATTATTGGCATGTGAAAAAAAAAAAGGTTTATGAATAAAATTATTTGAATAGGATGGTTTACGATGTGCTGATTTAACTGACCTGGTAATAAATTGGATTAGGCAAACGGATATATATACAGGATGAGTTAAAATAAAATTTATTGTTGACATAATTAAATAATTAAAATTTATCTGCGTATAAAAATTATTGATTAAAGGGAATTGCGTTGGAAAAAATTAAAACTATATAAATATAGGAAGAAATTGAGCTCATGATATTATTGTTGATTATTATGATTATTATTATTGAAATTGCTTGGAAACTAATGGTGTTATGAATTTGTTTATGATGATGATTTGATATATGAGATTTTGATGCTGTGTTTTTCTTTTATTTATGAAAATTCGTTGGAAACATTCATGTCCATGTGATCGAGAGAATGCTCGAAGATTTGACGGGGATGACTGCTACTTCGGCGTGTTCCTTCGTCTGTGATGTTTGTAACGAAGCTCATTCGAAAATGTCAAGCAATATGACATTAGAATAAATTATGTCAAGTAAAACGACATAAAGGATAAAATGTTTTAAGTCAAATAAGACATTTATATATTCAAAAATTTTATATGGAAATGTTGAAGATGTTGGAGATGTTGTTGTTATATGGAGAAGTTGAATCCCTTTATCACACTACAGCATCGGAATGATATGGATCCTGTTCAACACTAATACAACAAGTGAGTGCCGAGAACCAAGACAGGGTGCGGTACTGTCTCGAGTGCTGTGCTGAAGATTATCCTTGAAAAAAGCTCAGTGATGTTCTGACTTTGTTCTCGGATAATTTCGGGGAATTATGTCATGGATTTTCCATGGACAAGCAAGGAAAAAGATTGAACTTTTAATGAACTCTTTACTAGGGACAATTTATAAAAATTAGCTATTTCACTTGTATATTTATTTATTTCAGATGGGGATCGATAGGTATAATATTTTTATAAATAAGATATTTAATGTATGAAGTTGTGATTAGCCCTCGTATATTTAGGTGGACCAAAGGAATTGAATTTGCCGCTTTTTCGGATATTGTATTTGATAAGATGTATTGTCTGTATATTTTGATTTGATAGATGGAAGGGATAGCCAGGCGGATATGAAGAATTTTTCATTTTAGATTTAGAGGTATCTTGACTGTTAAAGTGTTTAGATAAAAAGGATAAAATAATAAATTTTGTTCTTTGTTTTATAAAGTCGGTCTGTACTTTGTTTTGCATTTAGTATAAGGTGCAAGTTAACCTTAATTCGATTTTTGCGTAGTTTTTCATAGTTATTTGAAATCTTGTGTAAAAAGATGCCTCTCGTGTATTTTAAAATCACACAAAAACTTAACGTAAGTTGATAAAAATTATATTATTTATTTATTAGATTTTAGGAGTATTTTCAGTGCTATAAATTTTGTATTTATTGTAATAATAATGTGTTTGAAAGTAGTATATGGATATTAGCGAAACCTTGTCATGTTTTTTGTTTAAGGGAAGTTGTTTTTCTTAAAATTATACTTCGAGAACATTTTTTTTTGAATTTAAGGTTGGAGAGATTGTAGTGGGGATGGATCTTATCATGTTATTTGTTGCATGAATAAATTGTCAACTAGCGTGAGTTTTAAAAACTAATTTGTTTTTGATATTTGTTTGAAGGGGTCATAGTAGAGGTTAAACTTGACAAATTTCACTAATATTTATTAGTTTTATATTTGATCGTGTTTCACAAGAGGTTTTTCTCTGTGTGCGAGTCAATGTTCACAAAGAGTGTTTCCTCATTGCTACTGTTTAATGATGCTTTAGCACCCTATACACTTTGTAGAGGGATTTTTTTTGATTTTTTTATTTTTGAAATATATGTTAATGTAAAAAAAAAATTGTGCGTATAAATTATCTGACACCTTGTGTTTTAATTTAATGTACCGGTATCCGTGAGGATCGACCCAGAGACGTAAGCTCAAGGATTCTACTAGACTGAATAGCCGGCGATATAAGCTGTAGTGTGAATTAAAATTAAATAAAGCAATTTCAAAGCAAATTCCACTGCACAATATGGCTAACCCAACGTGGTGCTAGAAAATTCCACTGCAATATGTCCAAACGATTTTTTTACGTTCCTAAATTTCAAGAATGGAATGCGTGGTAAACGATTTCAGTCGCCGGAAGAAGCAGTAGATGCTTTCAAAACGGTAATTTTTACTGTCCCAACTGAACACTGGAATAACTGCTTTAACAAATTGGTTTGTACGAATGCAGAGGTGTATCAATTTTTATGGAAAATATTTTGAAAAACAGTAAAGCACTTTGACTCGATTTACTGCTCTATGATTTAAATATTTCGGTTCTAGAAAAATGTCAAGGTGTATATTTTATTATCATTCTAGAAGTAAATCATGAAAATCTAATTATTCGTATAAATCCATTGTTTATTTATGTTCAGTGTAACTTAAATAAAATTCTCCAAGGTCAGTATTTTGCACTGATCATTTTGCGTAAAGTACAAAATATGCATGTTCATAAATTCCTATGTAATAATATATTAAAAATAGAAACAGAAACTACTATTTCCGATCTTGCGGTTCTGATTTTGTGTCAGGTTTCCTTACCGCAGAATCAAACAATTTTAAACTTTTCCCGTGATGGTACAATTACACTTCATGACTAATACAAACACCTCTAAAATCCCGAGTATAATCATCGTATTGTATAATGCTACAATGCGTTTTATCCCGTTACTAGAACAACGATGTCTGATTTTTTAAAGTGTTTTCGTTACCGGATTATTGAAAATAGACATAACAATATGGGCGTCAAAATATGCTACAAATTAAATATGTATACAGGCTGATTCAAATTAAGTGTTCGCCATTGCTATCTTCGTTATTGTAGGACGTAGCTCCTACAATAACGATAAGTCGGTTAAATTAGGAAAGTTATTTTTTCATTAAAAAATTCGAATAATTGGGGTCGTATATGTTGAAAGCATTTATTTCATTCACCTCACTTCGCGAAAATGCAATTGATTTGCACAATAGGTAGTGAACTTTGATGTATAATAAAAGAAATTATAAATTGAATTTTCGAAAACATCGCCTCCTACTTCGACACATTTTTCTCTTTCTAAAACACTTCGTGTTGCATTAAAAACAACTCCCCCGTCAATAGAATTAATAACATTGCGGATAGCGTCTTGGAGTTCATTTTCGGTGTTGTATCTCGCTTTGTATGTCTAGTTTTTTACATATCCCCAAAAATAAAAGTCTAGAGATGTTATGTCAGGCAAACGAGGAGGAAAACGAACTGGGGCAGGTGTGGCTATCCACTTATCTCCAAAGAGTGTCTGCAGAAGTGTTGGGATGGCTTGATAATTATGGGTAGGTGACCAATCGTGTTGGAAATAAACGTTTGGCCGGGACGCTAAATCCACGTTGTCTAGAAATTCTTCTAGTAACGGTCTTAGAATTTCTATGTATGATTCTCCTGTTAAGGTACCGCGATAAAAATATGAACCGACAATTGTGGATCCAATCAAACCACACCAAACACTAATACTAAAACGTCTCTGTCGATTACGCTGTTGAACTGATAGCACTAGCTACTACTGATAGCTACTCTAATAATGATTATTATTTCTGTTATACATACCGCTATTTGAAAAATTTGCCTCATCACTCCACAATACTTGTCGGGAAAAGTTTCGGTCTTCAGTACTTTTACAAATAAACCACAGGCAAACTCTAATCTTCTACCGCTATCACCTGTCTTCTAACGTCTGAACTGGTTGAAATTTATAGGCCGAAAATTTGTTTCTTCAAAATTCTTTGAATATTTGTAAAAGAAATTATCGAATTTCTAGGATGCACTTCAAAATACGTCAACACGGTAATTTCCGTTTCTTCTAAAATGATATTTGTCTTCTATGTCCTTTTCTTGTCAAAAACATTTCGTTACTTCGAAATTGTCGATAAAGTCTTAAAAGGTAATGCCGGTATGGCACTTGTCGCCAAGGAAATAATTCACTATATCGTTAAACCGCTCTTTCGCAATTTTTTGACAGAGCAAATATATTTCCAGCATGTTACATTTTTCAATATGTGAGAAAGGCATTTTCAAAACAATTAATAATTAATTGCTGCTATTAAGCGCACAGTTTATTATTTTCGCACACACAATCGGAAGTATTTTGAGAAACTCTATAACACTGTCACTGATGCAGAAAAACTGCCATTAATAAGGTACTTAAGCATTTTATTTTGATAATCTCCATGGCTTCTTAGATATTTAGCTCCGTACCCTTGTTAAAGGATAGAGAATTTGTTTTTGAATTATCTCAGCTATTTTCAACTTTTGTAAAAAATTACTTATAAACACTTTTGTTAAGCAATTTATTTTGCATCGATTGGTATAATATTATACTAGGTGTTCCATTAGAAAAAGATACATTTTTCAAAATAACTGGGAATCTACACGTTCAATTGTTTTTCTGCTTTCACTGTCGTAGTAAGCGAAAAAAAAACAATTCAACTTTCCTAATTTAACCGACTAGGTAGCTCCTATAATAACGAAGATAGCAATGATGAATATTTAATTTGGATCAGCCTGTATTAGTAGTTTATACAACGAGTCAATAATGACAGTTATTATTCCCGAGAGCTGAATTTACGAACCGAGCCGCGAGCGGCGAGGAATAACTCAGCGCAAGGGAGTAATTGCCATTTTTGCGAGTTCATATACACTACTTAATCAACGACCAACTGAAAATTATTAAAAGAAAAACAAACATTATACTATAATATCGATATGGCGCTTGACGTATTGACAGTCAGTAAAGAAACGCTGAAGTTTATCGTATCGACGACACGTTTGACAATTAGAATATACGGGCTTGTTTATCGTTACTTTGGTAACGCTGGTAAGACTATGTTTTATTGGCGGAACGCAGGGAATAATGAGATATAACGTTATTATTATTCCCTGTGTTGCCCCAATAAGAACAATCGCATTTCATTATTCCCTGCGGAAGTTATGAATCCCATTATTAACTAATAATCACTAATATAATACCTACTTGTTTAGTCGTAGATAAAAATATTTAAAAGCATTCTCAGCTGAATTTATATCATTTCCTGTCTTAAGAAATGCTAGGAGAATATTTGAATTTCTTTTTATCAAAAAAATGTGCATGTTTTAAGATTATTAAGCTACTAGAATTACAGCCTGCAATTAACATGAAAAAAAATAAACGCGTTCATTTTTCAGTATTTAAGGTAACTTTTAAAACTTTAAAGCTGTTTAAGGTTTTGATTTATTTTTACAAATTAGAAACTTTAACCTTGAACCGCTTAGTCTATTCGTGTGTGAATGTGTATGTGTGTAGGTAGGCCTACTCTCTCTCTCCCTTCCTCTCTTTCTTTCAGTATTTACAATTATTTGTTAATTTATTATGTACATATAATTTAAACGATATCCAACTTTATTTACATTGCTTCTATAGCACTTTTGTTTCCTTTATTCTTTAACGATTACCGTCAGGTGTAATTTAGAAAATAAATAATATTATTGCTGATACGAGGTGCTACTCAGAAATTCCCGGAATGTAAAAAAATACAATAAATTATTCTTACAACTTATTCACTACCATCCACTTCCACCGCATGAATACACCGATCCCAGTGACTTATCCATGACCAGAAGCAATGCTGGAATTCTTTGTGTATTAACGTGTTCAACACTGCCTGTGAATCGGTGTGAATCATATTAATCGTTTCAAAGAAGTGCCCCTTGATCTTCAATTTCAACTTCGGAAACAGGAGGAAGTCACAAGAGGCAAGATCTGGGGAGCAGGGAGGCTAGGGTAGTACGGCCGTCTTCGTTGAGGCTTGAAACTGATGCACAACAAGTGGTACATTGTCGTGGTGTAGGATATACTACGCATTGTTGCGCCACTTAGCAGGCCTCTTACACCGAATGTTTTCTCTTAGTCGCCGAAGAACTTTGCAATAAAATCGTCCATTAACTGTTTCACCTGTTGGAAGAAATTCTTTGCTTCGAAATCATACCTGTACACTGATGATTTGTCGCCAGTAATGATACTAGTAGTGAACTTTCCCTTTCGGTAGTTCTTTTCAGCTCTGTGCACACTTGAACACGGCGCGGTTTTTGCTCAATGCTGAGTAACCTTGGCAAAAACTTCGCAGCAATACACCACATATTTAGTTTGCCGAACAAAATACGCTGACGAACGTAGTACGACAAGTCGACAGTATCACAAATGTCATGGACTGTTCTCCTTCGGCCTTTTAGGATAATACCATGCATATTTGCAAGATTTTGTGGCTTCTTTTCCGTCGCTGGACGACCGGAACGCTCATCACCAACCGACACACGTCCATTTTCGAAAGGTTGCAGCACCCATAAGTTTCCATCTGGCATAAAGACTCCTCACCAAAACCTTGTTTAAGTATTTAAATAGTTTCCGCTGCCGCTTTACCACGTTTGAAGCAGAATTTGATGCACGTTCTGTGTCCTCTTTCACATGAGACATTATAATGTCGCAGAATAATTAAAACATAACTCGACAAATATAGATACAAAATCTACTTGTCACCACCTAGCAAAGTAACGTTTAACAGACGGACATAGAATAGACGCAGCTCACACCATCTGTCGTCAAACAGCTGTACTGTCATCCTTGCGCGCGCCACATTCAAATTAAGATAATTTCCGAGTGACACCTCGTATCTTAATGTTTATTCAGTAAAACTATGTAGAGCTATATTTTTCATAATGGCGTTTGAGTTTTCTTCAATTTTCAGCTCAAACCTACGTCCGTCCATTATTACAAGGGATGCCTTTTATGTTTCGTATACTGGAACATAGAAGGCGCCACTAATCAAATGTCAATACCAAAAATTAACCTACCTCTATCTTTAGTTAGCCTAAATCCAAAGTTTCAGTGTGATACATTTAGTGTTGTAGCTATAATGAACTGTCAAAAATTGAATTAAACCGTGAAAATTTTCGCGCAATAATTTTTTATAATTTTTGAGACAATTATCTTAACAAGATTGCCTCGCCCAGTTGGTTTCTGTTTTCGGTAATGAAGCACCACATCAGTCAACAAATTCTCGTTGGTATGGAGAGTTCAAAACGATGACGGATTAGTCTTAGTGACGTTTCAAGTGGCTGCACCAAAACCGGCAGTCACTCAGGAAAACATCGATGTTGTGCGCAAGCTTATCAACGAAGATAGACATGTGCGTTTGTGTGTTCCGAGGTGAAAGAAAGCCGACGAAAGTCATTCGTTCTCGAAGTGTCTCCAAAAAGGTGGTCGCGACATTTGCCTCGAAAGCAGGTCATGTAGCAAAAATTTCTCTACAAGATCAAAGAAATGTTACTGCCGATTGGTATACAACCATTTGTTTGCCGCAAGTTATCGCTGAGCTCCGAGAAGTCAACGCACAACGACGTCCTCCACTAGGAAAATGTAAGTTCGCACACATTTTTAATGCAACAAAACGTCGAATTGTTAAACCATTCTCCGTACAGTCCCGACATATATCTCAACGATTTCTTTACCTTTCCGAAAATTTAGGATGAACTGCATGGTCAAAGGCTCCAGTCGTCAGAAGGAGCAGTCGATGCCTTTAAAAACACAATTTTGACTATACCAATAAACGCTTTCAGAGTTGGTTCGAGCGCATGCAAAAGTGCATAAATCCTTGTGAAGAATACCTCGAAAAACAATAGTCTTTAAAAGCTATCTACTGTTTTATTCCAATCTATATGCAAAATATAGAAGACAACCCTCATGTTGCAATGATTTTATTTAATAAAGAGCTTTTATTTGACTACTCCTTCTCTAGTTTAGGCCGGCTTATATTAGATTATATAAATGGAATATTTCAATGTCATGTCCTCGGAAACAAGAGCAGTATGCCATATATGAAACTTTTATCTGTTCTATGGAGCGTAAACTGTAATGAACACATTTTTACGAATGCTAGGTGTATCAAGAAGAAAAAGGCAGTACCAAATAGAAAAATACGATAACGAATGGGCATTAATGACTTCCTAACAACAGATATCGAAAGGGAACAGCTAATGTGGTATGAACATGTAGAAAGAATAAAAAATATAGGGCTGCCGAAGAGTATTATGCAATGGATACTATCAATTTGTAGGAAACCTGGAAGACCTACAAAGATACGGAACGAAGATATATCAAGAGCAATGAGTTCGAGAGATCTAAGGAAAGGCCGATGGAATGACAGAACAACATAGAAGGCAACCATCGGGCAACGTCACCAGGCGTTTTAAATTTTATGCTGATGTATCGAATCTTATATATTTGATTTATAATCAGCCATTCATTTTATGATACATTGATCGCATCATAAATTTAATCGAAATTTTGATTAATATTTATCTTACCAAATAAATTGTTCTGAGTTATTATTTTTCTTTTCGTTGGTATAAATCAACTGTGTGTGAAAAAAGTATTGAAAGATTTGAAAATGTAAACTCTTTTAGACAAAACAAAATAAATAAACAATAAACAAGTATAGATATAATAAAACACAGTTGTATAGTTTCAAAATAATATATATAATGTTAACACACTACATATGTTTCACCACACTGTGGCTTCATCAGGTGGATGAATATACTAATTCAAAATATCAATTAGATCTTATATATATATCAATACAAAGTACAGAACTAATCTTATTCTAAGAGGGGGTGGACAGGTATGAGTTTTAAGTTTAGTAGGGGGGAGTTATTTATGTCTAGTTGGTCATTTAAAATTATACCTAATTTATTATATTTGTTAATTTCTAAACTTTCTAACATATTAAGTTTTTTACTTTTATCTAGAACATGCAAAGTTTTAAAATTGGTGTTGAATTTGTGATTATGTTCTAGGCAATGATTGGCAAAAGTTGAGTCTGTCTTCTTGTCTCTGTGGCTTCTTTCATGTTCTTTCATTCTAATATCAAATGTCCGTCCTGTTTGTCCGACATACACTTTTTTACAATCTTCGCATGTCAGCTTGTAAACCCCTGAGTTTAATCTATTGTCCGTTTTATATTTGTTGTTTTTTATAGCGTTTTGTAAGGAATTGTTGGTTTTGAATGAAATGGTCTCTTCTTTACTTGTTTTTATTAAGTTTCCTACTTTGTTTGAAATTGTACCGATGTATGTGATAGAATTATAGCTAAATGTTCTATTGTTTTTTACTGTGGGGTAAATTGAAGATATCGTTTCAGATTTCTGTAGTTTTTTTAGAATATTATTAATTAAATTTATGGTGAAACCGTTATTTAGCGCTATAACGTGTATTCTATTTAATTCTATATCGAAGTTTTCTTTACTCAACGTAACGTTAATTAGTCTGTGAAGCATTCATTGATAAGCAGATAATTTGTGTGTAATGGGGTGAAACGAATGCGCGTGTATAGTTGTGTCTGTATGTGTAGGCTTGTGGTAGATAGAAAATTCATGTTTTTTAGTTGTGTGTGTTATAGTGAGGTCTAGAAAGTTTATGTATTTATTTTCTTCTATTTCAATGGTAAATTTGATGTTTGGGTGAATAGTGTTAATGTAATTATGTAACGATTTTAATTGTCTGTCTGTACCGTTAAAAGAAACTAATATGTCATCCACATATCTTATCCAGTAAATACAATGTTTGAACAACGGGTGTTGGCTTATTATGTTTTCTAAATGATTTAAGAATATGTCAGAGAGTAACGAACTTAGGGGATTTCCCATAGCTAGTCCCTCTGTTTGTTTATAAAATTCATGTTGAAATTGACAATAGTTTTGGTTTAAACACATTTCTAGTAAATTTAAAAGTTCCATTGTAACAGTGGGATTGGTCTTGTTTTTGTTCAAATTTAAGGAGATTATGTTTATTACGTCCTGGGGTGGAATACTTGTAAGATTAGTTCTGTACTTTGTATTGATATATATAAGATCTAATTGATATTTTGAATTAGTATATTCATCCACCTGATGAAGCCACAGTGTGGTGAAACATATGTAGTGTGTTAACATTATATATATTATTTTGAAACTATACAACTGTGTTTCATTATATCTATATAATGAAGTTTCAACAAGTATCTCCTTCGTCGATTATTAATAAACAAGTATAAAATATATAATGGCTAAAAAATGTTAGATTATGTTAACTTAAAGATGATAAATTACCGATAATAATGTAATATATAAGTTTAAGCTACCAAAAACTTCATCAAGTTATGCACATAGCTTGATTTGGTAAAGATTAAATATTGAGTTGAATAACTCTAAAAATAAGTGTTTCTTATACATCTTTACTTCAAAATAGAAATACAACTAATAGCTAAAATATTCACTTTATTAATATTTACTTTATTAATACCAATTAAAAATCACATATTACTATTCAACTCAATATTTAATCTTACCAAATCAAGCTATATGCATAACTTAATGAAGTTTTTGGTAGCTTAAACTTATATATTACATTATTATCGGTAATTTATCATCTTTAAGTTAACATAATCTAACATTTTTTAGCCATTATATATTTTATACTTGTTTGTTGTTTATTTATTTTGTTTTGTCTAAAAGAGTTTACATTTTTAAATCTTTCAATACTTTTTTCACACACAGTTGGTTTATACCTACGAAAAGAAAAATAATAAATCAGAACAATTTATTTGGTGAGATAAAAATTGATTATTTGAGAGATATGTGTATTAGATGAATAAAAATTAAAGTCTGGTTACAGACAGTACTTTTTAATTATAATAAATTGTAAAAATATACATACAAGAGGATTTATAAAACGGATATAAAAGACTGTCGAAGAAGTAATGGGTCCATATAGGGCCATCAAGATTTATAACTAAAGAAGAAATAATCTAAGCAAAACAAAGGAAGGCAAAAGTTAATTCAAACATCTATAAATTGAAGGATTAATAATAATTAATAGAGAACGGATGCAATTTCCATAAAACGGAATCGGCAATTGGAATTGTGTATAACGTCGCTCAGTACATACCGGCGTAATTCAATGAAGTATTTGTTTGACTTACTCGGCCACCTGGTCTCGCAGCGATAACAATGGACAACCCAGCTATTGTATTCGGAGAATATAGTGTTTTCAGTGGTGTCGTGTACGTAGATAAAATAAATAAATTTATCGTATTTCGTAAGAGAAATAGCAGGTACATTCCTTTTCTTTTCATTTAAGCAACATCTTCCAATTATTTTCACGTAAGTGTGCATAAAATTTCGTTATTTAATTTCGTTTATTTGTATCTAGAATATTCTTACTTTTTCAGACAATGGAAGAGCGTCGAGAATGGCATCGTGAAACAATGGCGAGTTGTATTGAGGGCCATACTGATTGTATGTACATTGCCAGTGATTCCGAAATTTATTGTGAAGTGTGTGAAACGTTATTGAAAAATTGCAATAAATCAACCGTAAAACGTCACGTAGGATCGTTAAAGCACGAAAAAAAATTGAACCCGTTGGAATCTGACAATTTTAACGAAGAACTCTGTGAAACTTTTATGGCAGCTAATATTCCATTATTTAAATTGAACATTCCAATTTTGAAGACATTTCTGAAAAAATATACTGGTCGAAATGTTCCTGATGAATCAACTTGACGCAAATATTATGTTTCTAGGTGCTATACGAGAACAGTAGAACGCATTAGAAGCCATCTTTTAAATCAATGTGTGTGTATATTTTGGAAAGATTCTGTAACGTGTGTTCATTTGAAAAGTCAATCTAGGTTATTTTGAAATTTTGATAGAATAAGACGCATATATATTAGTATGTGTTTGTTGTTGCGTAAACGTAAATCCAAATGACATTTGATAATGTCAATCACATTTGTTATTTATTTGTATGTATGAAACTGTCAAAATATACGACTTCGTAGGTTAAGTAGTAAATTTTAATTTACGACATCACATGCTACTAGATTGACTTTTCAAATGAACACCCGTTATAGCTTCTGCGACTAAAAATAAGGGACCGGGCACGAGAGGCTGAAATTACGATTGGCCATATAAATAGTTTATAACATCGCTAAGTACAACACGCAGTTTTTGAACACCACTATTCATTCAGTTAATCGCACATCTGTTCTTTGTCATTGAATTATGACGCAATTACTTCAATATTACAGTGAAATTCCTTTCTTCATGGATGTACGTAGAAGCGTGAGCAGCTTTTATAATTTATTTTATTTATTAGTTTATATTTCATAAGATAAATAAAGTACGGTTAATAACTTTTTTTCATTGCTTTAACTGTTAATTACAGACTTCGTAATTTTTGTATTAGATCCTGTTTAATATCGTTTCATCGAATCTACTTCTTTCAATTATTTTGATGTGAGTATCCAGTGAATTTCGTTAAGTTTCAATAACTTACGCATACATTTGTAATTTTCATTTATTTAGATCTAGAATATTGTTTAAGTTACTTTTTCAGATATGATATTGAGCAACGTCGAGAATGGCATCGTGAAGCAATGGCGAGTTGGATTAAGGGTCAAACTGATTGTATGTCCATTGCCAGTGATTCCGAAATAAAAACAATAAGCATGATTTTTCCATATACCATAAACCGCCACTTACTGATACAGTAATTCACAATAAATGCACACATTCATACTCCCATAGAATGGCTTCGTTCAATTTTTTAATTCATAGACTTATTAGTACCCCCTTATCAATAAAAAATTATCGTAAAGGGCTTAACTACATTAAACAAGTAGCCTATAACAATGGATATAATCCAGATATTGACAATATTCTTAATAAACAAAGTTACAAGAAAGGTATTAAATTAGTATACCCTACAGACAGTCGTGATATGAATAATAAATATAAAACTCTTATTTGTACTGGTAATTTTACGCAAAAAGATTTCTAAATTCTTAACGAGAAATAATTATAACATAGCTTTCAAAACTAACAACTCTTTAGGTTCAATTATTAATAACAATAAGCAACAAATAGATAAGAACAATAAATCAGCAGTTTACAAACTTGAATGTAGTTCATGCCCTAAATTTTATATACGTCAGACAGGTAGATCCTTCTATAAAAGAATCAACAAACATGAACGTAGTTATATTAATAACAAGAATAACTCATATTATGCAATACATCTGAGAGAAGAGGCCCATAATTTAAATCACAACTTTAAAATTTTGTACACAGAAAATAAATCGCATAAATTAAATTTACTTTAATTTATGGAAATTTTGAAATATAAAAATTCAGAACTTTTACTCAACAATCATATAGATTTCGGCAATTCTCCTTTATTAGGCCAATTTTACAACTAATTTTTTATTTATTTTGGTTTTCCCGTTTTTATATTTGTACTCGGTAAATTTTGGTCCCTTTGTTAATAAAGTTTCCATCTTGAATATAAACTGCCTATTATTGAACCGTCCTTCTGAGTATAATCTCTTTTTTCACTATAATTATTTATTTAAATTTAAATTTGTCAAGGTTTAGGTTTAGTTTGCAATACAACTCCATCCGAGAAAGACACTGTGTTTCGAAACAATTGTAATGGGATTTTACCTCAATAAAGTGGAAATTAACCCTTTAAGTGGCAAAAGACTGGGGGTTAAAATTTGTCTAAGATATTTTGTATATAGAGTCATAGGCATATAAGTATGTAAAATAATTAGCAAAAAAGTTATTATTTCATGTAAGAAAAATTTTATGAGGTGGGAAATATATATCCCAGAGAAACGTAAGTGCAGTGATGAATAGTAGAACTCACTGGGAAGATAATTTCTCACTTTCGAATAAAATAATAAAAAAATATATTTACAAACTTTAATTCTCAAAAATTACTGTAAATTACATGAAATGAAAATTATTCTAAACAAAACAAATTAAATTTTATAATAATAATTAAAATGTTTTACGCAGATTTGTGAAAAGGAAGAAAACATTCTTTGCACAACACAACATTACATTTGACACATATCATGTTGCTGCGTTTTTCCTTTTTCTTTGTACTGCAGTGAGCACATCTTCTGTAGGTTTTAATCTTGTCTGGGATATGACATCCTACGTTTGCTAGCCGTGCGGAATTTTCAATAGTTTTAACTCCATTAGGGCAGTTTCTTTTCCTAGATATTCCTCTGCCAGGGGCATATCCAGAACGTTTTCTGCTAGAAAAGTTACCCACAAGTTCTTTGACCAATTTAGATCTAAATTTCAAGTGGCTTATTGGTTTCTGTTTTTTTTCGCGCATATTCAATTTATATAAAATGTAACTGTTTACAACACACGTTTCAAACATGTAATAAAATATTTTCATCCACCACCTACGTGATTTCTGATTCACACAATAGAAAGACATGTGTTGGTCAAAGGCGTCCACCCCACCCATGTATTTATTATATGTGCTGATCATTTCAGGACAGTTGGTAGTTTCACGAACACCTTCGTTATTTCTGCGGAGCACAGTTGTCACTGCTGATGCATCGTGCATTGAAGACACAACAGATACAGACTTTGCTCCTCGATCTTTCCATTTTGCCACTGATATCTCACCTGCTTGTGCAAAATCGTATTCTCTTTTCCTAATTTCGCTGTCCTTTTTGATGACATGCGTGGGATAGTCTTTTTGTGTTTGCCTTATTGTGTCGCAGGCAAATATATTTTCTTTCAACAAGTGATCGATAAGACGTACACTGCTAAAAAAATTATCGAAATAAAAACAGTAGTTTTTTCCCGAATATGGTTGTGCCAATGTTGTAACTACTTTTTCACCTAGACCCATTGATTCATTGTCTTCACTTTTGCCAGTGCAAATATTAAAATTTAGTAAATACCCATTTTCTGCACAACAACATGCCCAAACTTTGAAACCTCGTTTTATGGGCTTCATCGGTTTTTGCTTCATTGTGGACCGACCTTTGTATCCTATCATTGATTCATCTATTGACATATTTCTTGATGGAGAATACAATTCAGGAAATGTCTTTTTCAAATGATCTATCATAGGACGTAACTTATATAATTTATCAAAGTTATCTGATCCCAATTTCGGCCTCTTGTTGTTGTCATTGATATGTAGATGTCTTAGTAATTTCAAGAATCTTTTCAATGGCATTATTCTGGCAACTCGTTCTGTGTGGAAGTTCTCATCATCGGACCAATAAAGTTTCATTGTAGGAAGCTCATGAAACCCCATGAACAAAATTATTCCAAAGAAAGCTATGAGTTCTTCCAATGTGAGTCCTAGTTCGTGTTCTGCATCATTTTTCAGTTGCCTAGCGTATAAATTACTTTGATCCACTAGATGTTGTAGAAACGTATCAGGCAAAAAAAAGCTGTAAAACAGATAGGGGACTATCTGAATTTACTTTTACTGTTGGACCTACTTTCTCGCTGAAAACGGCCTGACTAAATTTGTCCAGTATCTTGATAGTCTTGGCCCAATCGTACTTAGGTGTTCCGACGTTTTTTTAAGTTTTTTTACTCTTATTGTTTGTATGTTGTTGAATGTTACATTCATCTGAGCTATCGTCAGAAGAAGATTCCAAAGGACATGATTTTCTTCTGTTAGAATCGGTAGTAAAGTCAGGGTCAGCTACGCTGTCATCTGAGTCCTCATCATACTCAGTAATCAAAGATGATTCTTCTGGTACTATATTTGATGTTGAAGCACGTTTTGGAAACCTTGTTCTTGCTGGTGACATATGAGATGTTGAAGGTTCTTGAGGAAAAGTCAGTGGAACATAATCGTCAGCGTCAGAATCTCCCTTACATTCTGATTCCATTCCCATTTGTTCAGTAATCTCCTCCAAATCGATATTTGCAGCTTCGAAGATCAATTCGTCTTCTGTCAGAGGCTTCTTTAGGCTATCCTTTCTCCACATTGTGTTCTAAAACATAAGAAAGACCATACATAAAAAAGAATAGGTTTTGGTGGTGTTTGCAGTTCACCCCTAAAGGTAGGTGACAAGACACCCCTAAAGGAGGTGCCGTCCACGTTCAAAGTAGAACGTTTGAACGCAAGAATTTCTGAAGCCGTAAGATTTTTATACTAACTAAATGTATTTTCTATTAGCACAAACTCAAAAGATTCATAATACAGCAATGTTTTATTCAAAATAAATATATAAACTAAGAAAAAATGAAATATAAAAATAAGTTGACGTAACCTCAAAAAGGTGTTCACATTAGAACATGGTTTTATTTGGAATATAAATATAATTTGGGACCAAATTTAATTATTTCTTACTACCAAAACATTTAACTGTCTGTACTTACCTCCAAATATATTCGAATTCACAATAATAAAAAGTTATTTTTTCACTCAGTACAGTATGGACATAGGTGGACCACCACTTCTCACAAATGGCACGTAAGTACTACCCTGTTGACGCCAGTGGGAAACATAGCACCCACTGTACTTTGATACACTCCATAACTATAAACTAAACGTTTTCTTATTGAATCCTTAGATGTCACTACTAGTTCTGAACTGTTTCTAAGCGATCGGGCTCTATAGTTCCCATTGAAACTTAATTGATATTTTTTATAGGTAGGTGGGAAATTATTATCCCAGTAATACCTAAAGGGTTAAGTAATATTGCTTTTTCATTTCTATTTCATTAATTATAAATTTCCATTAAGTAAAGGATACTACGGTTCAAAATATGCTGTATTTATTACGTAGAAGGAAGTGTAATCGTTATCAACATTGTATGTAGTATTTATTTTGCTTAAACTAAAAGTGTTCGCGGAATAACCGCAAAAAATCTGTCTAGCCCGAAACAATGAACGGATTGTATTGTTAAACTTTATTATATAACATATATCTTATTTTATTAAAAACCCAGAAAACGCAGATTGATAGTAAATCATTTATTACGAAGTAATGGAAAAGAATATGTGTCGAATACGTTTCCTTACGAATTGTTTATTATGCAGTACAAATGTTGAGAACAGTCATTATTCATAAAAAATTCTCAATGGAAATTTAATGATAATTTAAAATTTCTTAAACGTTATATACGCAGACTGAAACATTATGCTGTAGTATGGTAGAAAATCCTAAAAGTAGTTGGGACAAGTCGCAAAAACTTTTCGTTAATATAGGATTATGCGTGCAATTTGGTATTGCCAAATTTAACGTGAATTTATCATGTAACTTTCGCACAAGTCTTATAGCACTGTTATAATCGTTTATCGGACGAGGATGATGTAACAGTTTAGCTCATGTGGCCGTGCATATGTGATTTATACATCGTTTATTCATTCCGTATAAATAGAAGACGTCGACCAATTTAAAATCATCATATACTGCGAACATAATAAAAATAAAGATTATACAACAATAATTACTTTAAGCGATTCATTCCTATCCATTTTATATTTATATTAGATATATGCACATATATTTACATTCTTCGGAACAGTGGATACATTGTATAACGATTTTGTTTCTCAACATATACTATTCAAGATGATATGTTACGGTAAATTTCCAATTAAACAAATCTGACGTAGCTGGTATGACAGCAAAAAAATTTACAAATGTACTAGATAACTACAGTTCATAAAGTGTAAGTTTTCAGTTCAAGGTCAAATTCGAAGCATATGATTCAAATCAGTACTGCAGAGTCAAATGAAGTCAGTATTCTATCGCGGAAACAACCGTTTGTCATCATAAAATATAAACGTCATGTTTCAATATTGTCAAAATTTTACTATGTTACTTGCAATATAACCAAAGAGAGCATATACATAACCTACATGTCAAAATAATAATAATGAGTAAAGTGGGAACATTAATAGTTTAAAAGTATTGTTTCTTTTATAGTTCTGTATAAATATATTCTATCCAAGAAAACTATGCCGAAATTATTACTTTAATATTTGAACAAATTATTTTAAATGTTATTTATAATTATAAACTCAGGAAAATATTCGATCAAAAATTTATTTAAAAAGAAATATTTCAAGTCAGATATCAATAGTGAAATGCATAGGTATTGAAAAGATCTTTAGTGTTAAAAATGTTTGCATTATTAAGAATGACATACGTACCAAAATCATTTTCTTGCACTATATCTGGGTTAAGAAGATTGGGAATGTATTAATTTGATGAATAATTTAGATTTCTACTTAACTTATATATTGTTTATATTTTAAATATATTGGAAAAGAATGTAAAAGTTATGTTCGTAACTCTTTAAAAAAGAATTAAAACCTTTTGGAAGTTGTAAATATATGTTGTCAAATTACATTTATAAAATAAAAGAAACATTTATATAGTGTACATTTAATATTTTATTGTTTCTTAAGAAAATAATGGTATAATAATACAATCCAAATCCATATTATCCTTTATTAGATGAAGATAATATTTAACAAACACATGAGGATTTTCTGATAACTACATTTGATAATTTTGCAGGTTAGTACACTACCAATACAAAAAAAAAAACTACACCACCAATAAGAAAAAAACAAACTTCATTCATATAAAACTTTGCCACGGGATCTTTATCATGTAATGTTTCGTTGAACCAGTGGCAGTAATTTCTTCGCTGCTTTATATTATGTGCATGCAAATGATACACATTGATGGTTTTTATGGCAGTATTAATGTAACCATATTAAACTTCTACAAAATATAAATATAAAAATATTTTGTCAATAAGATAGTTACCTGCTTATTAATGTTTAGTGAACTTTTATAGAAGTAAACTTCCCTGTTTCATCCAAATAAAACCTCAAAAATATTACTTGTATTATTTGCAATAGGTATGTTATTTTTAATGTGAATGGAGTATATATTACAAAAATGAATGAAAACTAGTCAGTTTTTGATTCTGACTCAAAACTTGAGTCATTTACATTATTATTGGAGCAATCTCTGCCTTATCAAGAAATTGCTCCCGCTCATGCAATTTTTTAATAAATTTTCCGTATGCCTAGCACAATTATACCAAGTAATTTCATCACACTGTTGCAAAGCTTCATTCCACATTTCTTTAACTCTTTCATCTGAATAACCATTTCTTCCAATATTTGAATTATAATAGTTTTTAACCTTAGTCCAAATCATTTCAATTGCGTTCAAGTCACAATGGTACAGAGGTAATCTTAAAACTTCATGTCCACTCTCACATTATTTCACCTATAATAAATATCTTCTCTTCTTTATGATATTTTACTAATTGAATTAATTCATTCTTAGTCATTGCAGGTGAATAGCTTCTATCTTTTTTTCTCAACCATTCCATAATTTCTGTTTTTTTTGAGGAGGTATTTGGTTGTTTATTTTGACTAGCACTATGATAAGGAGCATTATCTATTATTATAAGTGATGGTACCTCAAGATTTGGTATAAGCTGATCATTTACCCATTGCTTAAAGGAGTCACCATTCATTTCTCCATGGTAATCACCAGTGATTGTTTTTGATGAAAAAATCAGACTAACTCCTTTAATGAAGCCATTTTCTGTGCCAATATGTATAATAATAAACCGTTTACCATCATAGTCTTTGGGTTTCCTAACACTTTTTATATTATCATTTTGCCAGCATTTCATTCTATTCTCTTTCAAAAAGATTCAAATTTCATCAAGGAACATAACCTGACGTAAAGTTGAATTTAAGTTATTTATATATTCCCTTAAAAATACATTTCTCATTCAGACTATATTTAATTTCTCTGTGAGCGCTCTCCTGTTACACTCTTTCTTATATTTATAACCAATATCTTTAAGCAATATTGCTAAAGTAGTTGTACATGTATGAACAAATTCTTTCATAGCCAAAACTGCTTAAATTTTTTAAGGTAAGATGTTTTTCTGAAAAATTTTAACATGTAATAAATATTTACAATATATTAAAAACATACTTTCTTTATACATGTCATAAACAGTATTTCGAACTTCCATTTTAGTTGCTTCTGCTAAGTCCTTAGTTTTTGGCTTCTTACAAGGCTTTTGCTAGGAGACGATAAGACTGGATTCTGAATGTTACGATGTTTAATAGTGTAGACCGTCCTACTAGAAATATTAAGGGCTTCTGCTACCCTCTAAAATAAAACTTATTACATAATACCGCCTTATCTAACTGATTATGTGAATTACCTCATGAACGCGGTCGATGGACATAAATGGTCCACCATTCTCCTTTACCCGTTAATAGGCTGTAAGATTTAATACAAGCTGTTTCGCTTGAGAACCAAGAGGTTTACTTGGCATCTAAGAAATATTCTGTAAAATAAATAGGTTAGAAATGTCAAAGTAATAATCAAACAATTTCGTACTTATTGCCATTAATTGATATTACTATTTATTATCAGTATTGTTCTCAAAAAACCTGATTTTGTAATTTTTGATAAACTAAATATTCAAATTAGAAGAATGCTTAACCTAGAAGTCAGAATACCGGAAACAAAGTCAATAAACAACAATATTGAAATAATTTGACAAGTCGAATATCATAAGACTATCTCCTAGACAACCTATCCTTTTTATTTAATATAATATTTCAAAGACGTACGTCTTAACTCAAAATGAAAAACGTCTGTAGTATTACAGCGCGTGTTCATGTGTGTTAGAAAGAGATAAAGTACAATTTGCGGTTCACACTTGGGCAGTACGAACTGAAAACTTATACTTTATGAACTGTAACTGTATATCTGAAAAAGTAAAAATATGCAAATACATATAAAATCTGTTACTTATTCCTTCTAGATTAAAGGTACGTAATCGGTTATGGCAATATTATTGAAATTAATTAGAAACCATATAGAATTTAGTAAAGAATTCTGGTATTTCGGGTTGGAACCACGTCCTTGTGGCCGATTTATTGTTCACTGTTTTAAGGGACATGTTCAGGGCTGCACCAAAACAGTTTCAGTGCAACAACAGTTTTAGCAACCTTGATTATGTCCCTTGCAACAGTGGATGAAACGTCGTCCAAGGAGGAAGCAATTTTGAATGATATTAATTAATTTTTTATAAAAGAAAACAAGAAAAAGAAAGTAAAAAAAAAAGAAAGAACAGAAAAAGATAGAAATATGAAGCTTAAAAGTTTGGAAATTCAATTTTCGTTAAAAAACATATCTGAGATTTATATTATATTTGCTACTTCATTTCATATTATTTTAGGTGCAACAACAACGTGGTGCGATTTTACTTATTCATTTTATAATATATATATATATATATATATATATATATATATATTAAAAATAATAGATTTTTTATTGGTTTTAGCGACCTTTTATTGAATTTCGATGTTGTAAAATTCCTACACACCAAACTTAAAGACCAAACACCTACACTAAAACAATCACACACAATATACAACATACCCTGCAAAGACTGTGACAAAATATACATAGGCCAAACAAAACAGTTACTACAAGAAAGATTGAAAGGTCACAAATACGCAAAAAATCAAACTGCTTTAAAAAAACACCAATTGACACTTAAACATAATTTTAATTTAATTTTAAAATAATTTTGATTTTGAAAACACCCAAGTAATAACACAAAAAAAGAACACAAAAGTTAGAGAAGTCTTAGAAATGATACACATTTTCAAAAATAGCAAAACAATCAACGACAGAAACGAAATGATGGTCTTTCAAAACTCTATTACCCACTCATAAAACAATAGACAAATCAACCCCCCCCCCCTGCACACACAAGACACAACAGGAAAAAAAAATAGCTCCTATTAGAAAAAACAACGTTAACTATATACCCCTAAATACGGTCCTGGCCATCTTGTTAATTCCAAAGAACAGAAATTAAAACCCCGCAAACTAAGACTTAGTTCACTTACAATATCCACACAAGCACGGTCGTTTCCTTAAGAAAATAGGGTCTCGGATGTTAATATTAAAAAAAAAACACATGTGTCACACAGAATGCGTACCCTTGTAAAACCAAAACGAACAACAACTGTGAGTTTATTTGTCTTTCCTTTGTTCCCTTTACTGTATTCGTAGTGTATTTCAACTTTCCAATTTATTCATACAGATTTTAATCACTTTAATGTCTCCCTACCTATTTCATGTAAGCTATTTTTTATTGTAATTTTATTTAATTTTCAATGTTAAACGTTAACTTAATTTTGTAATTCATTGTTTAATCTAATCTTAAATTTAAAATTGTTAATTTAATTGTTATGTCTCCAATTCATTCACACAGATGTTAATCACTTTAATGTCTCCCTACCTATTCATTTAAGCTATTTTTAATTTATTTATTTAATTTTCAACGTTAAATGTTAACTTAATTTGCAATTCATTGTTTTAATCTAATTTTAAATTTAAAATTGTTAATTTAATCGTTATATCTATCACACGAAACAAACACAGTTTCTCATGTTTTCATGTAATAATTCTTGTTTCCAGTTACTTGAAAAAGACTGAATTAATAAAAGTCGAAACGTCGTAAAAACATCGAAATTCAATAAAAGGTCGCTAAAACCAATAAAAAATCTATTATTTTTAATATTAAGACACGGCCAATAAAATAAAAAAGAAAAAGAAAATTCTTATTAAACACTAAATATATATATATTCTCATTAAAATTTGTTGGATACTCTAATTATTTATAGAAACGGAGTTACTGCATTCATTAAATATTGAAAGTAGATTTCTTTTAATTGTGAATGCTTTTAAATTTTGTTGATATCAACCTTCGATAGCTCAGTTGGTAGAGCGGTGGACTGTAGTGGAATTTATACGTTGTAGACATCCATAGGTCGCTGGTTCAAATCCGGCTCGAAGGATTTTATTTTAGTTAATAATACTTCGTTATTATTTTAGGAAAATCTAAATTTATTTTAAATATCATATTGTATCACAGTTTTACTATTAATTCAATATGTTATATTAAAAAACTTAAATTTGATAGTTTCGAATGTGCAAATTTAAGCAAAATATTTTGTATATATTGCAAAGATTCTGTAGAGCTTGTATATAATTATGTGGCTGATAATTTAATTAAGATAAAAATGTAGATCTGTGATGAATCTCATGAAACTTTGCATCCCATTTTCAACACAGTTCATCACACTTGAAAGACATACTTCAAAAACAGTCTTTGAATACTCTCCACAGCTAGACGCAAATGCAGGTAATGAGGATACCATATAGGAAAGCTGTATTCCAATCTACTTCTTACATAGGTTTAATACAGAGATTTGAATGTTAAGGGATTACGTAACTGCCTACAAAATCTTATAATGAATCCCAAAGATTTAATAGCTGCGGTACACATATTGTGAATATGATTATTGAATCGTAATGCAGAATCAAATGATCCCTGACCGATTCTGGGAATGGGAATATGATCCAGAGCATACGGGAATAAACTGGGCTCGCAACTGGGCTCGCATACGAGATAATTGCACATTTGTCAGCATTCAAAGCTATTCCATTATGACTACACCACTGATCAACTAAATGGAGATTACTTAACAATTCCCAACAATCGCTCAACGACGAGACTCTAGAAAATATTTTAAGATCATCCGCGTAAGCTAGCCACTTTACAATCTAATAGAATAATGAGGTCATTAATAAAAATATTAAACAATAAGGGTACCAGAGTAGATCCTTAGGGAACGTAACTTTTTGCAATCTTTCGTTTCTCTCAGTTATTCTTAAACAAGATTATTAATTTCAACGCGCCGCACCTTCTACCATTTCTATTAATTTTCATTCATCTTCTGATGTCTCGTTATTTTATATAAAAACAAGTTAACATTAAGAAGAATTTCTAACTGCTATAATAAATAAAAAGCAGTTTAACGTGTCTATAGAAATTTTGTTTCGTTTATTAATTTTATAAAATATTTTTTGTATAAGCTTCTACTATCGAAAACAGCTATGGTTTCATGTGCAACGGTCAGATATACAAACTTAAAATCACAATTGTACGGAATAACCACAATCCATTTTGTTAGCTGTGTGATATATGGTTGTCATTAGGAGAAATCGTGTCAGACAAAAGATGATTAATTTCTATGTATGCATACTTGTCGGTGAAATTGATTTAGTGAAACATTTAAAACGAAAAATCGAATGTTCACAGCGGTTATAGGAAATAAGTATCAAGCGTTTATTACGTTTGAGAACCTGTTTTTCTTTGTATAGAATGCAGAACTCTTGATATTAATAGTTTCATAATTTACTAAAACTATTAAATTCGGTAATAACTATCTATTGCATATACAAAATTATTAATTACAAAAGTAGCAAATTTTTTTATTCTAGTTAGAATGCAATCCTAATAACACGCAATACTTGATGCCCTTAAAATAAAGAGACAACTTATGAAAAATGGAATGATGTAATTATATAAAATATAAATTCAAAATATTTTCCCAATATTCCCTCTCCTAAGTGAGGGAAGAAATGACAAAGGCATATAAAATATATTTACACGTCACTGTACGACCGACTACATCACAAAGGCTATCATCGGAGACAATGTCTTAAAGCTGGCGAACAATAACATAACGAGTAGTTTTGTTCTTGTCGGTCTCGCTTTAAACAGCAGACTTTTCTGGAACTCTTAACATACAAAGCTGTCTAAACAATATTATCTTCAAGAGTTTTTATAAATATAAATATTGCAACGTGTGTTTGCGTGTAAATATTTTTTTGTAGACATTCAGAATTCATATCAATATTTTGTATTTGTTACTTCTCGTAATAAAAAAACATTCACGTAATACACATGAAATGAAGAAAGATGTAATTATATTAAATATGAATCCAAAACATTTTCCACAAATAAAAATTACCAAGATATTTAGAAAATATTTGCCACCTTCAGCGTATCTCCATGCTGAAGGTGGAGACTTCGAACATTTTATCGGACCTTTCAACCTGTTTCACCTATTTACAAATCCAGTTTATAAATGATTCACTGCTGATACATTCGTATATATACTGAGGTTATTAAACCCTAAATAAATAAAGCTGCTTCATTGTAGAGTCTTTATAATATCGACAGCCGTCTAAATAATGCTATAATTTAGAGTTTTTATAAACATAAACATTGTTTGGGTCGAGTTTTTTTATAGACATTCTTATCCATAGGCGGCACATAATCTTAGTTTTAGGGTTTTTTTTTAATTTTTGGATTTATATTCTATATAATTGCACATTTTCTTTTTTCATATGTTGTCTCTTTATTTCAACTACACCTGTATTTCTTATGTTTTTTTTACATACAGTTACATACAGTTTACATACAGTACTTTACAGTTGCCATAAAAGAATTGAAAATTTTCAAATGAATAGTTTTACAGATAAGGTAATTGCTTATCGTGTAAGCAGGATTTTATTTGAAGATTTAAAAATAGTTTTAACGTTTCAAATAACTTTCAATGCACTATAATTGGTTCCCCAAACTTTGGCTTCATAAGGTGGTTAACAAATACATACAAAAAATTACGCCAAAATTATATAGTTGGCAGAGAGTGAATAGTGAGGTTGACCAATTACAAAGATAAATTAATTAAAGGCGAGTTGTTTACGTTTAATTGGTCGCTCAAAACCAAATTTAATTTTAATTATACGAGGGCGAGTCAATAAGTCCCCGAAAATTGAGATTAAGGAACACTCTATTTAGGGAAAAAACTTTTTACTTTTCAACATAATCCCCTTTCAGCTCAACACACTTGATGCAGAATTTCTCCAATTTTTGGATGCCGTCAAAATAATAGGATTGTCAAATTGTCACAGGAGGCTAATTCTGGAAAATATAATCTAATTCACGCAATTTTGCGATTGCTACTGCAGACTTGCGAGCCGGTGCTTCATCCTGGTGGAAGAGAACTTCTTTCCTCGCCAAATTCGATCGTTTTTGCTTCAAATCGGCATGGAATCGATACAATAGCTCTTCATAATATGATCACTTTACCTTTTTTAACGTAATCGATGTGAATGACCGCATGCTTCCTAGAAAACTGTTGGCTGACCTTGTTGGCTGACAGACCCACCTTGGCTTTCTTCTACTTCGATACGCCACGAGATGTCCACTGTCTCAACTGTTCCTTGGTCTCTGGTGTGTTGTGATGAATCCATGTTTCGTCAACAGTAACGAAACGGCGTAAAAACTCGTTTGAATTACGATTGAACATCGCCAAATACTCCTTTGAAGTTGTCAATTATGAGCAAATGCGGCACCCATCTTGCGGATAGCTTTTTCATGTCCAAATATTTATGCAAAATCGAAATCACTGATCCATACGACATCCCTCTAGCCCCTTCAAGTTCGCGCACTTTCGCTCGCCGATCGTCCAATTTCATACCGTGGTTTTTGTCGACCATTTCTGGTGTGGAGATGTCAATTAAGCGACCAGAACGTTCGCCGTCGCTTGTGTTGGCACGACCGCACCAAAATTGAGTAAATCAGTGGTGGATGGTTCCAATCGATGGCAAAGTGTGCTCATAATTCTTTTTAAGTTTTTTTTGGTTTGCGTGATGGGCTTTTCGCGCAAAAAATAGTATTTAATGAACATACGAAATTCCCCTTTTTTCATTTTTACGAAAATGCTTGTAGTCGTGTGTTTCAAATGGCTGTCAAGACAAAACTATTTGACAGATTAGTCTGAAAATTAGTGTACGTTCTTTAGAAAGATGCTTCTTGACAAGCATTATGTTAGATTTGAAGTGGCAGCGCTATCTGTTATAATTTTCAGGTACTTCTTGGCACACCTTCTAATGTATTAATTTATAAACTTTCTAGTAAGTCAAGTTTTTACACCTATTCTCAATATGGAGAATTTTAAAATTTTGTCTTGAAATTGTGCTTGGCGGCGCACTAAAACTATTAAACAAAAAGGTATTTTTAATAATATAAAATATTATTAAAAATCTGGTGTGAAGAACACAAATACAGGTTCACTATTAATATTTTTGTGAACGTGTCCGAACATATCCCTCCCCAGAGACGTAGATACGTATTTCGCCTTTCTACAGGCTCATCGGTACGCCCCTACTGGAGAAAGGATATTCTCATACAGTGGCGGCTCTTGATGACGTACGATGTGCGCTGCTGCACGGATGAGACTGCTTCGTTTAAGCTTTCATATATACAGAGAAGCAAGTAACCGTACCGAAATCTTCCGAAATAGTTCGAAGTAGTCTCATCCGTGCAGCAGCGCACATCGTACGTCATCAAGAGCCGCCACTGTTCTCATACACATTCACAAAAAAGAACCACATCGCCACATCACAGAAATTATCCAGACCGGGCGTAGAAGTAAATTCAGCGCTGTCTGTTGTCAGACAGCCGAAGTACCTCGCCCCGTCTACATAACCAATGTGAAGTAACGACGCCCTTCCAAAGTTGGCACAGCCAATCTCTCTAGAAACTGCATTTTGTTTGTGTCTTCACTCATACTACGGACTAACCGCATGTGTAATGTATCAGAATAATTGAAACATACATGAGTAGGTAAACCCCACCGGTTTACCGGTTACACAAAAGTATTTTTAATAATATAAAATATTATTACAAATCTGGTGTGAAGAACACAAATACAGGTTCACTATTAGCAGGGGCGGCGGACCGATGAGCCTGTAGAAAGGCGAAATACGTATCTACGTCTCTGGGGAGGGATATGTTCGGACACGTTCACAAAAATATTAATAGTGAACCTGTATTTGTGTTCTTCACACCAGATTTTTAATAATATTTTATATTATTAAAAATACCTTTGTATTATACAAAACTGGTGGGGTTTACCTACTCATGTATGTTTCAATTATTCTGATATATTAAACAAAAGTCACGGCACCCCTATTATTATTATTATTACACTTTTTAACTGTTAGTAAAGATATGAAGGATTATAAGTATTTAAAAAAAAATTCAAACAACACAGAAACATTCAGGATAAAGTAATTATAAACATATCTAGTGATAAAAATAATGTAATTTTAATGTGAAGTATGCGCCTGATCGGTGTTTGCATATTTCATTAATATTAGGTCTTGCTTTAGTGAGACATACTCCTATTTCATTTTCTGGGTCCTTTAGTCTTCCTCTTCTCTTTTAATATTCACCATTGTAGAGAATCCTATTTCGTAGAGATATGATGAAGAAAATTCTGGTAAAATATTAAGTGCTTTCAGGCCTATATTAGAATATTTCTTCATGATTTTATTTGACTTACATCAATTAATATATCAATTACTTCGGATTCTGTAATACTTAATTTACTTATTTTTGATGACTCTAGAAAAGGCTTTCGTATCCAGTCGTACAAATCAATTGGTATATTTGGGAAATAATGGTTAATTTTCTTTTCCAAAGATTTTAAACGACTGTAAATAAATTGTTGCAAATCGTTATTGTTACAGTTTCCCTTGGCAACTTGAATAAACATATCTACATTATTTCCGCTTACTATCATCTTCTACAGTTTTATTTTGTCTTTAAAGGCTTTAATTTTATCTGCTGATATTAAAATATTTTCATTTCTTCCTTGCATGCTAGAGTTTAACTTGTTCAGACGATGAAGTATGTCTGTTAAATAAGCTAGTTTAGAACACCAGGAAGCTTTTACTAGTAATGCACAAAATTTTGGTTTGTTTTAATGTTGAAAAAATATTAATATTTATTCTTTAAATTCAAAAACACGATTTAATACGCGAGCTTTCGAAAGCCACCTCACTTCGGTATGAAGAAGCAGGTTACTGCAGTGAGACTGCATCTGTTCACATAATTTAACAATCATACGCGATTTTAATGGTCCAGTTTTGATATAATTAATTCTGATTTCGGTAGCGGTGGTATAACACTTCTTCCAACACATTGTTTTTCAACCTGGGGCCGCAGTGATATTATAGGGGAAGTCGCGAAATAACCTAAATAACAAGTAACACGCAAAAAACAAATAGTTTTCAAGTGATAAGAGACAATTCCTCTATTTAGTTTTTAGCGCAACAATAGACAAAAAATCCCTTTTTACCGAGATGATGTAGCGAAAGGAATTAATATTTTCAATGCTTATGTGACTAAATTTCCAAATTTATCTCGACGAGGAGGCCAAAACGTATTTAAATCTTCAGTTAAATAAATATATAAATAAAATAATAAATCGTTGCTATTAAGAGCACAGTTTATTATTTTCTCACACACAATCGGAAGTATTTTCAGGAAACTTTATCACATTGTTACTTGTACAGCAAAACTGTCATTAATAGGGTACTTAAGCATTTTATTTTGTTAATCTCCATGGCTTCATAAATATTTATCTTCGTACCTTTATTAAAGGATAGATACTTTGTTTTTGAATTACCTCGGTTATTTTCAACTTTTGTGAAAAAGTCATATAAACACTTTTTGTTAAGCAATTGATTTTGCATTCATTGGGTATAATATTATCCTGGGTGTTCCATCAAAAAATATACATTTTTAAAAATAACTGGGAACTTACACATTCAATTGTTCAAAGGTATTTTTAATAATATAAAATATTATTAAAAATCTGGTGTGAAGAACACAAATGCAGGTTCACTATTAATATTTTCTGTGAACGTGTCCGAATATATCCCATCCCCAGAGACACAGATACGTATTTCACCTTTCTACAGGCTCATCGGTACGCCCCTGCTGGAGAAAGGATATTCCCAGACATATTCACAGAAAAGAACCACATCGCCCTATCACCGTAATTATCCAGACCGAGCGCAGAAGTAAATTCGGCGCTGCCTGTTGTCAGACAGCCGAAGTACCTCGCATATAGTCCACATAATTAATGTGAAGTAACGACGCCCTTCCAAAGGTTGGCACAGCCAATCTCTCTAGAAAACTGCATTTTATTTGTGTCTTCACTCATACTACGGCTTAACCGCATGTGCAATGTATCAGAATAATTGAAACATACATGAGTAGGTAAACCCCACCAGTTTTGTATAATACAAAGGTATTTTTAATAATATAAAATATTATTAAAAATCTGTTGTGAAGAACACAAATGCAGGTTCACTATTAATATTTTCTGTGAACGTGTCCGAATGTATTTGTGTTCTTCACACCAGATCTTTAATAATATTTTATATTATTAAAAATACCTTTGTATTATACAAAACTGGTGGGGTTTACCTACTCATGTATGTTTCAATTATTCTGATACATTACACATGCGGTTAAGCCGTAGTATGAGTGAAGACACAAATAAAATGCAGTTTTCTAGAAAGATTGGCTGTGCCAACCTTTGGAAGGGCGTCGTTACTTCACATTAATTATGTGGACGGTATGCGAGGTACTTCGGCTGTCTGACAACAGGCAGCGCCGAATTTACTTCTGCGCTCCGTCTGGATAATTACGGTGATAGGGCGATGTGGTTCTTTTCTGTGAATGTGTCTGGGAATATCCTTTCTCCAGCAGGGGCGTACCGATGAGCCTGTAGAAAGGTGAAATACGTATCTGTGTCTCTGGGGATGGGATATATTCGGACACGTTCACAGAAAATATTAATAGTGAACCTGCATTTGTGTTCTTCACACCAGATTTTTAATAATATTTATTATTAGAAATACCTTTGTATTATACAAAACTGGTGGGGTTTACCTACTCTTGTATGTTTCAATTATTCTGATACATTCAATTGTTTTTCTGTTTTCAATATCGTAATCAGTGGAAAAGACAATACAACTTTCCTAATTTAACCGTCTACGTATTTCCTACAAAAACGAAGATGGCAATGAGGAACACTTAATTTGGATCAGCTTGTATATCTGTTTGACAAACGGGGTCGATTTCTAGCCAATCAAATTAATGAAACGGAATTCTAAACTTCCTAATTACTTGCTATTGTCTCATGTAATCTCATATAATGAGATGTTGATGTTTCCTGTGAATGTTTCGACTATACCTTTTACAGATTTAAGCTTATCTCGAATTAGCAGATTATCTGTGGCGGTTTTTGGTTATCCCCATTTTTCGCGTAATTTTTGGGGCAAATTGAAAATAAAATTTTTATTTAATAATTTTGCTATTCTATCCCGGATATGTATACAATATATGCTAAGATATAAATAATGATAATTTCCGTAATTTCTCCTCTTTGAGTCATTAATCGTTTTTAGAAGCTTAACGCAGGCACATGTAATGCCATAGTTTCTTACTTAAGATTAGATTTAATTATGATTAGAATATGTAAGTTCTTGCTAATAAGTACTTATATTTCTTGTATTAATTAAATTACGTGTAATATAAAAATGCTCTGTGTGAGAATAAAATTTACATAATGCAAATTTTTTTTACAGAACTTAAAAACTATTTTAATTATACATATCAGTAATCAATACCGCTAATCTCAAGTCAATTATAAAGCGAAGCAATAAAATAATTATAAACATCTTTATTATAAGTTCTGAAATATTACCACACATGTTGGGCGCCGGTAATATTGTTAGATACCGATTAGAAAAAACGGGAAACGCTGAGGGTATTTTTAAATAACTGTAATTATTGCTTAAACGCTACACATGCAAGTCCATGATTAATGAGAATGTAATAGATACACTACAATAAAAGTTGTCCCGACTTAAGGTCAATTATGCATATACCTACGAGCTAAACAATAAAATTTAGTTCATGTGTGCACACAAATGCCTGAATATCATTTGATTAACACACGTAAATTTTTTTATGCTTTAACCGTATATTGCACAATATCTAATTTTTTAAAATAAGAAATTCGATGTTATGTCTTAGCATCCTTAATATGCAAAAAATATTTAAAAACATTTCTTGTTTATATTTTCCAAAATTTTACAATTATATTTTAAGACACCATTTGGAAACAAGGTGCACACAAAGCATAGACGTTGGTGATGTTAAATGTGTGTTGCTATACTTGGTTCATTCAACATATAGAGTACTAAAAACGCGTGATCACTGCGTGATTTTTAAATACTGGCTTTCTATTGGTTCTTATAGCTACCCAGAAATCCCACAAGAAACGATGTAAATCATTACCTGTCATTCTGTCACCGAAAGTTGTGCGTCTGAGATTGTCTTCCATTTTGAACTATATCATTTTTCCTTTGGTATTTAGTATCGTTCTGAGTTCTGAGTATTTGCATATCTTGTATTGTTAAAATTGTTGTTATTACTATTATTCTGTCCTTTTTAAGGGTTAATTAAGGATTAAAGCAGCGCGGCCCGCGGTAAATATAAATATCGACAGTGGGCCGCATGCGGCCCGCCAACGAATTTTAAAAATTGTTTGAAAAACTACAAAAGTAGGTAAAAATATATTCAAATCAATATTTCTTAACTTTTTATTTTATTCTAACTTTTGTAATTGTTAGTAAGATATGTATCTACTACTACTTTCTTGTTCAGGTTTACTACGTAGGACAGGTATGCTCCTCGTCGTTCCAAGCATATTGTTACGAGACTAGAAATCTGTCGAACCAACTAGATTACTCGAAGATTCACGAAACACGTCGGTATTAACCCGAAAAATGTGGTACGTTCTCGATGTTAGGTAGCTCGTATAAATACAACGCATCGCCTGCTATCGGGGCTGTTAAGTTTTAACTACGGACAAGCGAACGTTATATTGTTTGAATTGTAATCTGTGAAGAATAAATATTTCGTCGTTCGAACTTGGCATCTACCTACGTAAAAATACTAGTATAATATCAATTTTGATATGGATAAACCAGGCCCCAGTAAAAAACGTAGTCGTAAGCTTGAAGATGAAAATCGACAGTTTCAAGATATTTGGACCGAAAAATACTTTTTTTATTTCATCGCATAACAAAGGGTCTGTTTAGTATGTAAGAGTAGTGTTTCTATTCCGAAGGAATATAATGTGAAAAGGCATTATGAAACCCAGCATCATACTTTTACCAAATTAACCGGCGAAAATCGAACGCAAAAAATTTACACTTTACAAAGGGAACTAATAGGCCAGCAAGCTATGTTTACAAAACCAATTCAAGATGCTGAAACAGCTACTGAAGTTAGCTTTGAAATATCTCGAATAATAGCGAAAACTTGAGAAAATTCAACTAAATCGGATGACTGTTCAAAGAAGACTTATCACATTAGCAGCTAATATAGAAGAGAAATTAACTAAGAAATCGAAAAGTTTTGAGCATTTTTCTATAGCACTCGACGAATCTACAGATATAAGTTCCACTGCTCAACTCTTAATATTTTTACGAGGTGTAACCCAAAATTTTAAAGTGAGTGAAGAACTGATTAGTATGAGTTCTTTGACAAGTCAAACCAAGGGGAGTGACATGCTCAAGGCTCTTCTGGAAAAATGTTCTATAATGGATTTGGATTTAACGAAATTATCTGTAATTACGACTGACGGAGCACCTTCAATGGTTGGAAGTAAATCTGGGATAATAACTATGTTAAAAGAGTATTTACAAACTAAAAACATAGATACCAAGGAATTAATGCAGTTTCATTGCATTATATATCAAGAGGCCCTGTGTTCAAAATTATTGGGATTTGAAAATGTGATAAAAGTTGTAGTACCTACTGTAAACTTTATAAAATCACGAGGTCTCAACCACCGACAATTCACGCAATTTCTCGAGGATATTGAAAGCGAATATGGTGATCTCCTGTTTTATACTGAAGTAAGGTGGCTAAGTCGTGGATTGTCACTAGAGCGGTTTCTTAACTTGATTGAAGAAATCAAAATATTTCTGGCGGAAAAAAAAAGGACGTCTCCGAACTCGACAACCCTGATTGGCTGTGTGACTTGTAGACATCACAAATCACTTGAATGTCTTAAATACGCGACTCCAAGGCAAAGATCAATTGATTTCGCAGTTATACTCTCATGTTTCGTTCTTTCAATGCAAATTGAGTCTTTTCAGGACAAAATCAATTCAGCCAATTACAGCCATTTTTCGAACTACAAAAAAATGATGAAGAAATTCAACTGATGTCAATTTCGCTTATGTTGAAAAAACTGATATTTTATTACAAGCTTTTCATGATCGTTTTCTAGACTTCAAAAAGTTAAACCTCTATTAGACATTTTCAGCAATCCAGCTGGAATTGATAGACATTCAAAATGATGATAATTTACGAAACAAGTTTAATGAAAGTAATTTACTCAACTTTTACCGTTGCGTTGACAAAACCGCTTATAAAGAGTTGCGAATAAATGCACTGAAATGCGCAAGCTTATTTGGATCGGCGTATATTTGTGAGCAAACATTTTCAGTGATGAAACTTAACAAAACAAAAAATCGAAACCGTCTTGCAAATGAAAATCTGGAAGCAATTTTACGTGTGACGACAAGTAATGTGGAGCCAAACAGAAACAAAATTGTTAGGTCAATGCAATGTCATGCATCAAAATAATAAAACATGAAATATTACATTATTTTAGATTAGATTATATTACGATTACATAATTACAACAAACATTTTTTAATGTTCTTTTATTTTTGTCATTTGTAGTAATTCATACTACTTAAAAATAAAAATATTTGTGTTAATAAGTATTCTTTGTAGTGGCCCGTCTTTGGCTTATAATTTTCCCGAGTGGCTACTGTTCCCTATAAGTCTGTGCATCCCTGGATTAAAGTTTTATTTAAGGTAAGATCTATCTAAATAATAATGTAAAATCTAATGTAAATAAAGTAAATGGTTTATAAGTTAATTTTATTTCAGATTCCAGAAGCGTTTGGTTGCACCTCTATATACAGCTCGGGGCAAAATGCAGCCGTAACCGTCTAATAAACGGGTAAAGAGGCATTCTACATTGCAAAGAAAAGAGATTGTACTAAATATTTTTAACAAATATCAACAAAAATACCCAGATGACTCTAAGACACGAACTGTTGACTTTACAGCTGAAACTGTAGCTATCTGTCTGCAAATGTCTTTAGTATTTTGCGAGAATACAATGCACAAGACATGAAACCCCCAAAGACATATAAAAGAGCACGATCTGCCCAGGATAATATTGATAATGAAATATGCTATCGTGACATGGAGATGGTGCTATTTTCGTCAAATAAAAGAATTTAGGGAACTAAATAGAAAAATTTATTACCTAGCTGAAACATGGGTAAATAAAGGACATACTGTGCAAAAAATAAGGGTGGATAAAACGGTAATAATCCTAAAGTCAAGTATTATTAAAGGAACTCTTGACAGATCTTAAAAATTCAACTGGAAAGGGAACACAATATTGTTGTTCATATTGGTTCGGAAAATATATTTCATCAAAATAGTTTATTGTTGTTCGTGTCAAAAAGGACCACTAATTACCATGAAGAAATGAATACAAACATCTTCGAGGAGTGGTTCGAAAAAGTATTGCCAACTTTGGAAGAAAATTCTGTTGTGGCATTAGATAATGATTCTTATCACAGTAGAAAAAGTGTAAAAGTGCCAGCTATACGGAAAGGTGATATTCAGTCTTTGTTGCTAGACAATAATATATCCTTTGAAGAAAATATGGTGAAAAATGAACTATTATATCTTGTTACACTGCACAAAAAAAATTCCGATAAATATTCGATTGATGAATTTGTAGAAACTTATAAAAGAACAGTTCTAAGATTACCACCATACCATTGGAAATTGAACCCGATTGAGCCGATATGGACTCAAGTTAAAGGAGAATTTGCTAGGGAAAATACATTTAAATTAAAGGAAGTCAGTGGGCTATTAGACATATCGTTGAGTAACGGCACAAAAAATAACCGGTTGAATGCCATTAAACATGTTCAATAAATAGAGAAGAATATGTGGGAATTGTGAGTAATTGTTGAAAATCTACAAGAAAGTTTTATAATTAATTTGAATAGTTCTGAAAGTAGTGATATGCGGGAATAATTTTAGTGGTCAGCAGTTTAAAATATTTAAGTATATTCATAATCTCTTTTGCTTATTCTCTTATACAACGTGTCTCAAAAAGAACTTCATCTCAGTAGACACTGAGTAATTAGTACTTGCAAATTATTATAAGTCACTTGCCTTCTATTTATAACTATTTATCTAATGTCATTTTGACATTTGTCATTTTGTGACTAGCAATATAATTTTTCCTTAATTTTTTTTTTACTTAATAAACAATAATATTAAATAATGTACACATTGCAAGAAAATATTTTTATTGTTGAAGCATATTTCCGAAGTGCACAATTTCTCAACGGAGAATGGCAATATTCCTACGTGGAATGTAAGTGACAGTTTCACTTGCATAAATCTTAAAATGAAGCAAATAGTTGACATATTTTTGGGAAGAACGTGACATGTGCGGATAAATGCATATTTAAAGCATTTCCTGTGCATAAAAATTCGAACTTTAATTTTAATACTGTTATAATAAAAGATGTGTGGCTACATAGATTACATACTTCATAGATGTATTCATCAACCACACAATCTAAAGAAATATATTGTCTCCACTATGAAATTCTAATTATGTACAGGTTGGCCCAAAATGACCGAAGGCGTTTTAATTCCTTATAACTTTTTATTATAATTTTTTTTTTGTTTTCAGTATTTTGTAAAGAAGACTTGGGGAATTTAAAATGGAACAGTACACAATTGAACAACGTGCCAAAATTGTTGAACTTTATTTCTAAATCAACGATCCATTGTTTTGACTCAGCGTGCATATCGTCGTTATTTTAATGTGCGCGTTGGACCCTCAGAGTCAACAATAAACCGTCTGCTTGCAAATTTTCGAGAACAAGGGGCAGTAAGGAACCTTCCTGGTGGCGGCAGACGACGAACGGTGCACACGGATGACAATATTGAACGGGTACAGGAGAGTATTCGGGAAGATGGAGAAACATCAACCAGGAGACGTTCGGCACAACTTAGCCTCTCAAGAGAGTGGCTGCAGAGAATTTTGAATACAATAAGAATGTTTCCATACAAAATTCAGCTTGTCCAATAATTTAAAGCGACAGATTAACAGCAACGACTTGATTATGCAATTTAATTTCGTCAAAAAACAGAAGAAAATCATGATTTTATTCATAATTTAATTAAGAGCGACGAAGCCCATTTCCAATTAAATGGGTTCGCTAATAGGCAAAACTGTAGGATATGGGCTACGGAAAATCCAAGAGTAGTTCAACAGCGAGAATTACACCCACTTAAGTTTACCGTTTCGTAAGTGTTTCGTCGGAAAGGATAATTGGCCCATATTTTTTTGAAAATGAACACGGTGTCGCCGTTTCCATCACTGGTGTTAGATATCGGACAATGTTGGAAAATTTTTTAAGGCCAGCCGTGGAAAACCATCCGCAAGTATGGTTCCAACAGGATGGAGCCAAGTGCACACTGCGAGGGACACAATGGCTCTTTTACGCGACATCTTTGGTGAACGAATTATTTCCCGTACAAGCGATTTTAATTGGCCTCCGCGTTCACCGGATTTAACCGCTTCAGACTGTTTCCTTTGAGGTTATTTGAAAGGAAAAGTCTATATTAATAAGCCTCGAACCATACAGCAATTAAAAAATAATATACGCGACGAAATCAACAACATAACACCTGAAGTTTTGCGAAAGGTTATGGAAAATGTTTTGGAAAGAGCACGAATATGCGAAGCAGAAAATGGCCACCACTTGCGAGATATAATTTTTCATAATTAAATTAAAAATATTCTCCATTAATATACTGTATTTAAAATTAAAAAAATTTAATAATTATGTCTTAAATAAGAAGTTATAATGAACTCAAACCCCTTCGGTCATTTTGGGCCACCCTGTATTTGAAACTAATAAAGTTATCATAGAACGATCAGTACTGTATGTCCAAATTAAAAAAGTAAGTAAATCCGTTGGCAGAATGGTCTAGGTACTAGGCACATCAAAGATTGTAGGAATAAAGTTGAATTATTATTATATAGACTATAAATTTCGTTGACATATTTATGAATCCGCATGATTTTCTTTTATACAGAGTTTTTAACGTAACCCGTTCATTAGAAGTTTTCTATGTTAACGGCATAGGATACTTTTGAAAATTTGTGTCACGTAATCTGGATTCCTGATGTATTAAAATAAAATATTTACACTCATGGACCACTTTCGGTTATATCGGAAGTAATAGCCAACTTTGATATTTTAAATGGAATGTTATATTTTTTTAGTTTCCTTGTAAAGTACTATAACACTTTATATCCGGTTTCTTTTGCCAAAAATTAACCGTTTTTGAATTATTTCGATTTTTGTGAAATTTATTGTTTTTTCAATGGACAATTTAAAACCATATATCTGAGGCGTATTTCATCTAAACTCCGTCATATTTCTACAGGAGATAGCGAAGGGCATAAGATTTCGAGTGATGTCGAAACATTTAAGAAATATCTTTCAGTGTTCAAAATTTATTGATTATTTAAGTAATCTTTAATTAAAGATAAATCTATTTTTTTAAATGGAAGATCCTGTAGATGAACACGTCATAGTAAATAGGTAAACATCTTGCATCCTACAGGTATAGGTTTCCCTATGTCTATCTCTCATAGTTTTAGAGTTATTAATGATTATTTTCTAAATTGAGCATTATCAAGAAAAATCGTTTTAGTAAGCCTTGAAAAATAAATCTGATCTGTCAAAATTGTCACAAAGTATATTTCATGTTTAACTGGTTTTATGTTGTTCACAAATATCCAAGTCGAATTAAGTATTTATTACAATAGAGATATTTTGAATTTATTCTACATTGATGGTGAATCTCTTCAAATTATTGAAAGAACATGTCGACATTTAATGAAAGATACCCACATTTACCAGCAATGAATAAAACTAAATTCAAGCAAATAAAGTCAAATTCTATTCGCTTTGGTACTCAAGTCAAGAAGACAGTTCCAAAGCCGATTACGGGCGATGAAGTTAATGAAATCGTTTGTTTGGGATATTTTCATGCGCATCCAACCAGTTCTATACCGCCGGCTTCTGCAGATGTAGGGATTTAATGTACATCAAAGGATTTTAAAGAAAAATAAAATGTATCCTTATTCTTTCCAATCAGTTTAGGCTTTTTGTCCAGGAGATCAAGATTCAAGAAATCAATTTTGCGAATTTATTTTAACTAAAACACAAGAAGAACAATTTTTTATCTAAAATTTTAAGGATTTTTAATAGAAGAAATTGTAATCATTGGACACAACAAAATCTACAAATTTTCACGACATTTTTAGCTCTAATGTTTTTGCAATAATTATTGAAAATGTAATTTATAACGATAATTTAAGAAGCGTCAGGTATCTACAATTGCTAAGGAAAGTAGTACTGCCATTTTTGAATAACCTATATTGGTTTGAAATGCATCGAGCACCGGCTCACTCTTCACATGAGGTATATCGGAAATTAACCAATATCTTTGAGCATAAGTGAATTGGTCGCAATGGACTTTGGTTCCGGCCACCTAGATCCCCCGATCTGATCTCCTTGATTTTTATTTATGAAGTCAAATAAAAAATGAGGTTTATGCGCCCTCCGCGCAAAACCGAGAATAGTTTATAATTAGAGTAAGAGACGGTTTGAAAAACTTGAACGCTGAGCAAGTAAGAAAAGCAACTACAACACACTTAAGAAGAGTCATGCTTTGTTTAGATGGCAGATTATTTTGAATATTTGCGAATATCATTATTAATGCATTATGTGTCTTTAATATATTGATTTTATTCACTTTTTTGCTTGTTAATGCGTGGCTATTTTTGTTATCTCATATGAAATAAAATATTTTCCAGTTTGAAATTTATTTTCTTTTCTAACCTTTTCGCAAGAAGTTTGATGAATCTATACATATAATTGCTATAATTCCAAAACTATTTAGATTTTTTTAGCTTTCTACTAATAATGCTCAATCTAGAAAATAATCATTAATAATTTTGGATATAGTTCTATTCATTACTGGTAAATGTGGGTATCTTTCATTAAAAAGTCTACTTGTTCTGTCAATAATTTGAAGAGATTCAACATGAATGTAGAACAAATTCAAAATATCTCTATTAGAAAAAATATTTAATTAGTCTTGAATATTTGTGAACAACATAAAACTACTTAGACACCAAATAAACTTTGTGTCAATTTTGACTGATCAGATTTACTTTTCAAGGCTTACTACAACGATTTTTCTTGATAATGCTCAATTTAGAAAATAATCATTAATAACTCTAAAACTATGAGAGATAGACCTATACGATATAAAATGTTTATCTACTTACTACGGCGTGCTCATCTACAGAATGTTCCATTTAAAAAAATCGATTTTTCTTGAATTAAAGAATACTTAAATAATCAATAAATTTCGAACACCCTGTAAGAGATTTATTAAAAATTTAGACATTATTCAGAATATTATACATTTCGCTATATCCAGTAGAAATAAGACGTAATTCAGATTAAATACGCCTAAGATATGTGGTTTTAAAAAGTACATTGAAAAATCCAAAAATTTCACAAAAATCAAAATAATTCAAAAACGGTTAATTTTTTTGCAAAAAAAAACCTTAATATATAGTGTTATAGTACTTTACAAGAAACTTCAAAAACAATAAAAAGTATAACATTCACCACTCCTCTCACCACTTTATCAACCGATCCCAACGATCTTTCTTTCTTAACAGCAGGTCACATTTGCCTGACCATTTGCTAATTTTAAAACAGAATAAGAAATTTCACTTCTCCAAACAAAAGACATTTAGTCACACAAAATATTCGAAGCGACACGTTCGTTCCCTAAAAATGTCTCGGGCAAAGCCCGACCACACTGTGCAAAAAATGAGTTTTGAAACAGAATAAATCGGTGAGTTTATATCATTTAATATCCTTACTTTATTATTATTTTAATTTAAATTTTTGATTCATTCATACAAAAGTAATCATTTTAATTTTTCCTTACTTTATTATTAATTTAATTTTAATTTTAATTTTTAATTCATTCATACAAATGCAAACATATTTTCTTACTTTTCATTGTATTAATTTTTGTTTCTAGTCACTTGAAAAAGACTTAATAATAAAAAGAGTCGAAACGTCGTAGAAGAAAACATTGAAATTCATTAAAGGTCGCTAAACCAATAAAAAAGTCTATTATTTTAATATATATATATATGTATAAATATAATATTTTCGTGACCTTGGTATGATATGGTATTAATAAGTCGGCGATTAAAGGTATATATATATATATATATATATATATATATATATATATATATATACAGGGTCCGGCAATGAAGCGGGGACGGAAGATTACACGCGTATTTGAAAGTTACTTAAATATTTAGTCATCGGATATCCTTCCGTACCATCAAGCGCACGTTTTAAAAATATTTTGTTTTATACAGGCTGTTCCAGATGGAAATGCCAGACTAAAGTTAAATTTTTTTAAATGGAACACCCTGTATATTAATAGATAAGATGATCCACGCTTGAAAGCTGGTTACATCGATATAATGTTGTATGGGTCTAAAGTTGATAGTTTCTGTGTAAATAATTATTTTATTTGATAAATTGAGACATTTCAGTAGGCTATCTGCATAAGGAAAATCAAAAGATCCGAAACCAATAGAATAGAATATTTTCTACTAGTATGCACTTTCGTTTCTACGTGAAATAAATTCTGCAACTGCTCGCGTTATACAGGCTGTTCACAATTTCGCAAAATCGAAGAAATCTCGTAATTTTTAAATGGAACAGCCTGTATATGTTTAGCTCATTGAAAAGCCCTTTTACCACGCTTTCTATTGATACCTCATTTGATGCACCTAGGATGGATCATTTGCTAATTATTTCTTTTTAGATTTGAATTAATGAAAAATGCTTGTGTTTTTAGTGGCTAATTTGCGCTTTTAAACCTTCTGTAAGATCGGATATTCAAACGAATTATCCATAAATGGTCTATAACAAGAAGAAACCCCACTATGTACGAGAAACAGTTGATTTTCACTCAGCGGTGAAAGCAAACATTAAATTAATATAAAGTAATATAGCATTTTCAATAGATTCACTGCTGATCAAGTTATCTGGTGTCAGTTTTAAACTTGTATACTTAATAACCAAGTTGTCAAAAATTTCGTACGAAGAATTTTAAGAAGTCATAAGTATCATCCGTACCATATGGAATTAAATAAGGAATTGCATGGTGATGATTTCATTAAAAGAACAGACTTTTGTGGTTGGTTGTTAAATAAAATGCGAGAAATACCAAATATTTTAACAAAGATTTTGTTTAGCGATGAGGCTACTTTCAAAAGTAATGGGGCGGCAAATAAACATAACATGCATTATTATGCAACAGAAAACCCGCATTGGATACGTCATGTAGACAATCAGAATAGATGGTCTCTTAACGTCTGGGGAGGTATACTTGTTCCATATATCATTGGGCCGTACTTTTTCGATGAAACCGTTACAGGCAATACGTATTTGCCATTTTTGCAGAACGAACTGCCTAATTTACTTGAGCATGTGGATGCTAACACCCGACAAATTTTCTGGTTGCAACACGATGGTGCACCTGCTCATTACAGCCTTAACGTTAGGGAGTTTCTAGGGCGATGAAAGGAAGACAAATGGATAGGACGAGGTGGTCCAATCGCTTGGCCTCCACGAAGACCAGATCTTACTGTCTTGGACTTCTACTTTTGGGGAGATGTCAAGGCTCTAATTTATGTAGAAGTTCCTACAACTAGGTAAAATATGATGGAACGCATAAGAGAGGCATTTAGCAATGTTCGCCAAGAACATTACAGCATGTTCAACAGAATTTCACCAGGCGGCTTCATTTATATTGAGAGACATGGAAGGACATTTGAAAGTTTTATTTGATTTATTTGCATTTACTATTTACATTTACTTTATTTTTATTTACTGTGCTACTACTTTTGTTAATTAAATTTGATGTTGTGGTTAATAATTAGTATTTATTTAAAATACTGCAAACTTTTAATACTACTCGTACTTGATTCTTTCCTACATGATTTCGATTTATATTAAGCTAATTAGGTATGTATTGTTTCATATTAGGTATTCGTAAAATAGTTGGTTTTACAAAATTCTTTAAAATACAAATTAATTAGTGCAAATTTTTTATTAAACTGACACCAGATAATTTGATCAGCAGTGAATCTATTGAAAATGCTATATTACTTTATATTAATTTAATGTTTGCTTTCACCGCTGAGTGAAAATCAACTGTTTCTCGTACTTAATGGTGTTTCTTCTTGTTATAGACCATTTATGGATAATTTGTTGAATGTCCGATCTTACAGAAGGTTTAAAAGCGCAAATTAGCTACTAAAAATACAAGCATTTTTCATTAATTCAAATCTAAAAAGAAATAATTAGCAAATGATTCATCCTAGGTGCATCAAATGAGGTATCAATAGAAAACATAGTAAAATGGCTTTTCAATGAGCTAAAAATATACAAGGTGTTCCATTTAAAAATTACGAGATTTGTTCGATTTTGCGAAATTGTGAACACCCTGTATAACGCGAGCAGTTGCAGAATTTATTTCACATAGCAACGAAAGTGAATACTAGTAGAAAATATTCTATTCTATTGGTTTCGGATCTTTTGATTTTCCTTATGCGGAATAGCCTACTGAAATGTATCAATTTATCAAGTAAAATAATTATTTACACAGAAACTATCAACTTTAGACCCATATAACATTACATCGATGTAACCAGCTTTCAAGCGCGGATCATTTTATCTATTAATATACAGGATGTTCCATTTAAAAAATTGCAACTTTAGTCTGGCATTTCCATCTGGAACACCCTGTATAAAACAAAATATTTTTAAAACGTGCGCTTGATGGTACGGAAGGATATCCGATAACTAAATATTTGACTAACTTTCAAATACGCGTGTAATCTTCCGTCCCCGCTTCGTTGCCGGACCCTGTATATGTTCCCCACGCAAAATCTATTCGCTAATCTTCTAACTGACAATCCTTCTTCTACTAACGTAATTATTTGAGTTTTAATTTGAATATTCATATGTGGCATATTAACCGTATATTTTGACAAACCTGGATATGACACTGACGGATTTGTAAACAGAAGCAAATAGATACCTATAATATCTACTCCCAAAAAGCCATATTCAAACCAAACAAATTAAGTGTCCGATTTTTAAATGCCGCGATAGTACATGAATGTACTGAAAGTTTGGCAACTTTTCAAACTTTAAAACTAAGTTCTAAGCGTTTATTATGTGCAAAAGAGAATTTTGTTCCAAAATAAATTATTGAAGGAGTATCTCTTTAGGTTGATTAGATTAATTGTCATATTTTTGTCATGTAACTTATTCTTGTTTGAGTATAGATTTAGTCTTCTTGCATGTCATGTAAATGAAAATAAGCACAGTGTTATTCAATATGACTGATATAGTATTCATAATAAAAATAAAAACGAAGTCTACATACTTAATTCAATTTTAGTAAATGCCCAAAACTGGTATATAAATATTTATTCGTTAACTTAATCATTCGAATTGATTCAATTAGGCAGAAGTGATTATGAGAACCTTTTCTTATTTCTTCTTATATAATCTCAATGTTGTATTTTATATTCAGATACGGATAACCTTTATTGGGTGGCAATGCAAATATTATTTTTTAAAAATATAATAAATATGCTAATTGATTATTTACCAAAACAACTTCAAAAATATAATTGATATCTTGTATATTACAGCAACAAATGTAATAACTTGAACGTATACGTTTTACAAAAAATATGTGCTAGATTGCCTAGCTATGTAGAATATTACTTTATAAGGTTATAGTACATAAAATATCGCCTTCTTTGAAACATAATTTTTGCAATATATATAAAGATAATTATTTCTTGGCCTTGGTATGTTATAGTAGATTAAATTAGTCGGCGATTTAAGGTCTGGTTTACTTTGATATGTATATATTCGAAGTTTCGACACATCGTGTCATTTTCAAAGAAATTAAAAATATATATTTATAATTTCTTTGAAAAAGACACTATAAAGACTAAATATATACTTATATATATATATATATATATATAAACATATCAAAGTAAACCAGACCTTAAATCGCCGACTAATTTAATCTAATATATATATATATATATATATATATATATATATATATATATAAGGTAAACTTAATAAGTCGGCGATTAAAGGTCTGGTTCATTACTTCAAAGTATATATATTTAAAACAACTCTACATGTTTCGGCAATGATGCCTTTGTCAAGAGAATATAAAATATATAAAATATTTTATATTCTCTTGACAAAGGCATCATTGCCGAAACATGTAGAGTTGTTTTAAATATATATACTTTGAAGTAATGAACCAGACCTTTAATCGCCGACTTATTCAGTTTACCTTATCATACCAAGGTCACGAAGATATTATATTTATATATATATATATATATATATATATATATATATATTCTTCGGCAGGAGTAATCTTGTTAGATTGTAGAATCAACGCAACAAATTAAGCGACAATTGCATGTAAGATGAGATTTGAATAATTGTCATCTCTCACACCTATATATATATATATATATATATATATATATATATATATATATATATATATATTGAGTGAACGTATTAATTTAAAAAAATGTGTGAAAGGGTCACTGATAGTTATTTTACTAAATTACTACATATATGTATGGAACCGTGCCTGAAAAAGAGAAACTGCATTATAAGCGAATGATTTCGTGAATAAGGGATTAATCAAAGTACAAATATCCAGGTTAAAATATTGTGAATTGTTTTAATCTTTTTTTGATTCAAGCAGAAACTAGAAAAATCCCCCAACTACAAATAAATTAATAAACTCTAAATACATATTTCGGCAACTAAGTTACGTGCTTACTTTCTCTTTCCTTGGTTTCATTTAGCAATTAAATAAGAGCGCTACGATACTTAACAGTGTTTCCATAAATTATTAAAAGGTTCTCTAAATCAAAAACATTTTTAATAATTTGTCTAACGATGCAAGAAATAATTAAAGACGCGAGCTAAAGCGTTGCTATTTAAATGAAATTTCGAAAAATACTTTAAAGTGATACCTCGCACGATATGATTTAGACAACGTTTACAGTGGTTATTTAAATTTGACTGTTAAAATTATGTCGATATTAATACGGGACAGGTATAATTTTGACATATAGAAAATTGCTTATAATAAAAAAAAATTACTAATTTTGAAATAATTTGAAACGAAAGTAGTTCTACGTAATTAATTTATAACTAAATTAAAATGATATAATAGAAATGTGAAAGTTCTAGAATATTGAACACTTGACTTGACCATTCTGTCGCAAGTTTCTCAGAATAGGGGCGTAGTTTATGACCACTTGTATCGCACTGGAAAGGCTCTCTTGAAAATGCGAATTGTATTAAATATGCCAGAAATGTCTAATTTTACTTTTTTAACATTATTAAATTCAATATATTTGTAAATAATACAATTTAGAAATGGGATTAAAAAATTATTAATATATGTGAAGTGTAACAATATTTGTGTGAAAATTGCCATCCTGACATACAGGCACGTGTGTAGTTCTCTTATGGACCCATTACTTTATGTTGCCGGACAAACAAATTCACAACTAGTTCTTTACCAAACGGTCAAGTCATAAAAGTCAACACGGAAGAAAATTGTCAACATCACTAACCAGTCTAAGCATGTGTCTCCATTTCTAGACAAATATGTCTTTACATTGTGGTCTCCAAATTTTTTAAATATTTTTTATATTATTTTAAAAAATGTTTTAAACAAATGATGTAGTTTTATCTACTTAGATATGTTTCAAATAGCTTTTTTTCTTTAAATCGCAGCGAAAAATGGAAAAACCATTTAATAAAATAGTAAACTTGATCAAAGTTGTGTGTTTTTACATAATTTTAAAGCATTCCTGGAACTTATGTGAGAGAGAGAGAATAAATTAAAAACTTTTACGTCATATTATGTTATTAATTTCGCCCTATATTCTGCACTATTTAATTCCATACAAGTGTTTCCTATAGACCTAATATTTGTTATTTCAATGTCTTAGCGAAGTATTTGTAAGTAAGTGTTTCTGTATTAGATTTATTGAATATGAGTACTTCCTTTAAATTTATTCGTATATAAGCATTCCATAAATACTATTAGCAACCAACTATAACAACACTTAGAAGTTGTAATAAGTTGTACACATGTAAGATATAATGTAAATATGAACATTATTGCTGAAAAGCGCCCAGAGCTAGTTCAGACAGTTCAAATTTACAGCTTCATTCTGCCTTATGTACTTATTTGTATTAGCATGCGCACTTGAGTCAATTATCGAATACACTTATAAATAGATATTAACATAAACATCTGCAAGGTGTTCTCAAGATTTAATTACAATGTTTAGTTATGCAATATTAATTTCTAATTCTATTTTAATAAATGTTCTAATTACTAATATTTTACAAATGTTTGCAGATATCATTACCAATTAGATAGAAAAAGACATAATGTTAACGATTTCTTTACCTTTCCTATTGTTCTATCATTGTTTGGATTTTATATATTTAAAGGTTTTGTAAGACGACATAAGGAATTTTTAAGCATCTTTAAAACAACACAAAAATTACAAACCATTTAAATCGAAGCCGATGCGACGAGTAAAATAACAAGATCTCTTATAGACAAGTTTTATTCTACAAGCAGATTTACTACATACACATTAGTATTGTACTGGTACACATTACTTTTCAACTTGGTCTTTATCCATTTTAACTTAATATGCTCTAGATTCCGGTTCTCTACCTAGTGGAGTGCATCCGATGCAAACTCTCTTATTCTAGCTACTTATACCTAATGTTACTCTTCGTATATATAAGAATATTTTAATTTAATTTTAAATTAATTATTTCTTTAAATATATCTCGAATTTAAAATATGAATTCAAACTTTTCTGTCTATATTCGTATTTGCAAATGGAAAGTCTTTCTTTTGTTATCGTACTACGACCGACCCTTGGACATCTATCTGGACGTGAACAGTCAACTCATATCTAACGTTCGTTTACCAATATTTTACATTTTGTTTTTAAAATTAAGTTATTTAATTACGTACTCCTCTTTATAATTATATTATATCGCATATCATTTTAAAACTTTGTTCATAGGAGACATTTTAATTAACTAATTAATAAATTTTAACTTTTAGTTCGCGTTTTTGATTAATTCATTGTTGAAAACATTGCCAGCTTCATGACCCCTCTCTACATTAGACCATAAAACAAACCTAACCGCTTTCAAACCAGTGTTCTCTTCTACACAAATTCCTTCTTCTGTTTCCACCTCTTGTAAGTTACACATCTCTCAAACTTGACACGTGCTGTTCCCGCACCCAAGCGCCGTTCGGCCTTGCTTTCCACATGTCCAATCGCGATATGCTCGCAACCTAAAGGTAATCTGTATTGTTCAAATATATATTATTTCTTTACTTAATTCACATTTAATTTTCTGCATAATTTAACTTTCTTTCAAATCCACATTTCCTTCGGTTAGTTATTAATTACCTATTTGCCGCTCCTTGTATATATTGCTACTTTTATTTAATCATTTCAATACATTTTAAATCTCTAATTTCTTATGTAAATATTGAACAAAAATTTCAAGGACAGCGTTGTTGTGTTTTATTTAGTTAATAAATTGTATTATATTTATATCAGCACAGATTACACACGTCCTGGACTTTGATGCTCAGCATCGCCGCCAATTATTTATTTTAAATAATTTCCTTTATTGTTAGCACGCCGCCATAACCGAACCGGAGCGTTTTAGTAACACCAACAATTCTTAAAATTAAACTAATGCGGACCTTGTCCGCTCTCTATTTAACTGTATAAATTTATACTTATGTCCTACAGAAGTTGTCCACAACATCCAGGTTTCTTCCAATTTGCAGATGCTGACTTTAGCATTTATCAGCTTCCTATCAATCACCTAGCTTGCGGTAATCTTCTTTGTTCCATTCAGGAATCTTGGTTGGTGGTTGTCCTATCACTCGCCATGATGATGACAGCAGCTGCGATGAGGGAAAACCCAATAGCTACTGCACTCGATATTGTTTCAAACATGCATATTGGTTCTTATTCTCGCTCTCAATAAAATTTTTAATGAATTAATTTAAAGAAGGAATGCTCAACCTCTCCAGTCAAGTCATAAACGCGTAAGTGGTATCGCAAGCATCCATGCCTATAGTACATTCCAAAAAGAGACAGATAAAATTCCGAAAAGATCCAACTGACAGTTGTTTCTATTTATTTGAAGCAAGGCAAAATAACACCGTAGAACATTTCAATTGTCAAATATTAATAATAAATATGTTTCCATATTATTAAATTATTATCATTATTATATTACTTTAACTATTTCCCGGTGTAGATTAGTTCTTTTTATAGCTTTCATTTAAAGATTAATAGATTATGTAAGTAATATGTAATAAGAGAATTTCAGTTCTTGTAAAATTATAATTTTGTAGCTGTTGATTTCAAATATGGATGCAGACCACAGCACCAGTGCTGCTAAAAGCACAGATGTGTGTTCTTCTCTAAGGAAACGAGAGAAAGCAAGTCATTTGAGTAGTGTTGAAAAGCAAACAGCAATAAATGTTTATAAATAACTTGTGACGGATACATCCGACATGAGAAAAGGTGAAAAGATTAAGCAAATTTCTCAAGTACTAGGTAACTTTATAGAGTGCAACATATATAACATATCTTCGTCTTACAAGATATAATTGTAGTAATATCAAGACCGACGGGTTATATCAGATTATCAACGAATATACGAAAACAGGGAAAACCTGAGAGCCAAAAAAGATAACTGGTAGACATTCTGCTCTGGAATCTCTTGATCAGGCTGTCAAAAGTGCTGTTCATCAAATTGTTAACATGTTTCGACAAAATGAATTTGAGTGAATGAAAATGAGTCGCTCAACATTGTACCGCTTAATAAAGCAACTAAATTCTAAACGAGAATATTTATAGTAGGTGTATATCTAAATAAAGCTGTGCTTAATATTATAGATATCTTAAACGTGTCAGAAACAATGTTCTTACTGAGAGAGATGATATCGTAAGATGGAGACGACAATATCTGAAAGATATTTCATTATACAGATCACAGAATAGAGCAATTTTATATTTAGATGAAACCTGGTTGAATCAGGGCCCTACAATGCAGAAGATATGGACGGACACAAGTGTTTTAAGCCATATACAGGCCTTTGTGGAAGGACCTACAACAGGATTAAAAAATCCGCCTCGTAAGGGCATATTGGCAGTTCGGATGGTTTCATCGAAAATGGTTTGTTACTGTTTAAGGGGAAGAAAATCACTGATTATCATGCGGAAATGAATGCCAGTGTTTGAGGATTGGTTCACTATATATTACCTTATCTACGAGAGAATGCTGTCGTAGTGATGTACCATAGCCGCAAGGCTGAAAAGATACTAACAAAATTGTGGAGAAAAGCAGACATACAAAATTGATTACGAAATATGGGGATAGAATATGAGGAGGATATGGTTAGAACAGAATTATTAATTTGTTAATGTGTTTTAATTGGAAATAATTGTCATACACTGTTACAGTTGTAGAATTTAAGCTATTTCCTACTGTATTGCATATTATGAGCTTCATTTCGATACGTTTTTTTTCATTTTTCAGTATGTACATTTTTTGAACACAGAAATAAATATCTTATTGCTGTCATTTGCTTTTAAGTATTTAAGCACGTAACTGGGCTGGAGTACAAAATATATTAGTTTCAGTGTCACTGATGTTTATACTTTTATATAAAATATCAATCAAGTAATGTTAAGGAAAATTAATAAATAATATTTCGCAGATAGCAATATTAAAATTTGGAAATGTCAAGTATCAATGTAACCAACTGCATACTTTACACAAAAGCAAACCTTTTTGAATCGAAGTAGCCTTTACTTGATGGAAATTCATAATTAATGAAATAAAAATGAAAGAGCAAACCTCTGAACTTTAAAATTAAATAATTTCAATTTATTAATGTAAAAAATGCAAAAAAGTTCGTTTTATAAGGCCTTTTGTCGCACTCGTTCTTTAGAAAACCCGTCACTATCGGGGCTCGTTTTCTAAACATGAACTCGTGCGACAAAATGTTGCCTTAAACTTCTGTCTTAATATACTATTATGTCACACCAACAAGTTATGAGTACTTATTATCAGGGTTGAGATGATTTAAATCATTTGAATAAAACCAGAATTTAAAACATGATTATTTTGAAAATCATGATTTCTTTTGTTATAATAGTCTCTTATGGTTTTTATTATATTTATTTAATTGTTTTAATCAGAAAAAATAAAAAAAATAATTTTACATTTATTTAGTAACACAATACATAAAATATTTTCAAATACAAAGAAAAAATAAATAATTACAAGAAAACTATATGTTTCATATTAATAAAAAATACACTCTGTTTTGCAAAACTAAAATTTTATATATCCTTCAGAAGACTAACTAATTTAACGGAAGTATAAAAAATTCTGTTTTTAATCTTATGTTGTATTATAAATAGACTGCGGAAACAGCGTTATCCCGTATCGGGTGTGATTTATCGTTGCCAACAATGTACAATCGATCAATTTACCATCTCGTATATATAAATGTTACAGCGCGATGGTATTGATAAGAGCTGTCTGTTTCTACGTCATTTAATGCAAACAGACGGAGTTGTGAAATATTTTCCCTAAAGTTATAATAAAGGCAATGAAATGTATATACAAAAATTTATTTTTACGAAAACAAATAAAACACTGAGGTTAAATGAATTTAACCCTTTATAGGTTAGTGGCATTTATATGTTCCATTTCCAATACAGTCAAATTATAACTGCTAGCAATACGGAAAATCTTCCTAGTGTGTTTGTTAGTGTCGGTGAATGGTTAGTGGCAATCATTTTGACCACATTTCAGATAGTATAGGAGTTATGCTACAAGTGGCATAGACCATCTACAGCTTAGCGTTGTTTATAAAATGTAAGTATTGAATTGTGTACTAAAATGATTTGTCTTTACATCACAGTAACAGTTAAAAAATATTTGCCGCTAAGAAAATATTAAATTACTAATTATACTTATTCGTTCCTATTCTCAATGCTAATGCATTTGTATATAAAAACATTGCAAACTATAAATGTAATAATGAATAAATAAATGTTCAATATCAAGCAAATGCATGCGAAAAGCATCTAAATAAATATTTTTCCTTTAGAATATGGCTAATTGGAAATTAAAATACAAAACAGAAAACTACAATAAAATTAGGAAAAACAAATTGAAGAAAATTGGTGGCCAAGCAACCACCGTCGAAACTGTACAATGAAAAACGAATGTTGGAATTCATTTACCTATTCAAGGAGAGAAAGCCTCGTCAGTGTGATTTTTGTAGCACCAAAGCATCAGTCAAACGTTCTAAAATAATAAGTGAAGGATATGATGTAGGTTTATGTCTAAACTGTTTCGCGCACTCCCATAAAAATAAGTTCATAGCTGTAATATTGTAATAAATAAACGTAATAGTTTTAATAAACTTTATTCGTTAATTGCATAGACTAAAGCCTTTTCATTACTTGTGGAACTTATATATGCCACTAAACAAAGAAATATTTCAAAACATTTAACGATAGGTGTCACATATAAATGCTACCCAAAATCACTAAAATACCACGAAATATCAAAATATTGCATAACAAGTTTCTATAGCCATAGCTAATTCATATTGTAAACAAAATGCTCTGCCCTATAAAGGGTTAAATTAACTTGAATAGAAATTAATTCCAGATATATATACAATATGCATTTACTTTATACAGTGAAAAAATGCAAATATAAACTTGAAATTAATTATATCACCTATAATTAAAGTGAATGCTTAGTCACACCACACTAAACATTTTTTATTCACATTAATTATTACAATATATTCTAAACTTTATTCTGTAATGTGCGGCAGTATGTCTTTAAATATAGAAAAACTTCGCTCAATATCAGAGCCAGTGAGTGACGCATAGAAATAATAATCTTTAAATTTATTATATCTAAACATTTTTTGTATTTTGAACATTACTACAGAAGCCTTTCAGGACATTAAAATCAAGGCTACGAGCGAATATTGTATCAATCTTATTATTTAAGCAAAACCGACTCTATCTCTGCGCTTGCATGACTCATTAGAGGCTAGCGTCTGTGCCGCAGTCTAATTATAATGTTTAAACAGAAACACTAATTTAAATGCTTTTTCATTACCCAATCTATTTCTTAATTCTGAATAGACAAGCCCATATGATGAGAAACTTCTTTCGATATCTGCAGAAGAAGCGTTTGCATACAAAATCGGATGATATCTAATGCTTGATTAATTTCCCGAACATTTTTCTGAGATCTCCACCATTGTACTGCATTTACATTTTGTAATATTTCGAAAACATTGTTTCTTGATATGACAACGGTTATTCATTTTTATTTCTAGTAGGACCCAACAAATAAGAAAAGTGGAAAGGTGTTGTGGCTTGTTTATATCTTTTAATAAAATTTTCTTTTGTGATTATTTCAGTATCTTCAGAACTTGTAAAGACTGCATCTAACTTTTTCCATCTTCAACATATAAGATAAACAGGCACGTTTCTGCTTAATTCTGTCAAGTGTCACTGATATTGGTTTCAATAATTTCAAAAAGTCTTCGACCTTTCTTCTGATTTGAATATTCGAAAACTTTTTAAAAATCACTGGATCAATGTTATCTTTATACTCTTACAAATTTGTAATAATTTCGACCATTCACTGACATATGTTTCAAAACAGTCAAAAAGTGTATTCCATCGAACGTCGTGAGGTAATATTAATTTTTGGCTTACTTCTTGTTTGTACCAAGCATTCGGCAAATGCGTATTGCCAAAATATTTAACAATTTGAAATACATGTTTTTTTATTTGTTTAATTTCTAAATCCTTGGAAAACAAGTTCAGTATATGGGCAGAACATCCCATTATAATGGGATATTTCAGTTTCAGGAGTTCAGCTAGTTTTGTTCTCAGGCTACCCACATTAGCCACGTTATCTGTGATAGTGCTTGTTACTTTGCAATTATACTGAGTGCTATTATACTGGGTTTCGAACAAGAAACTGTTTCCATCGTCTGCTGTCAAAACGACACAAATTATTGGTTCATTATGAATATTTGACAATCCATCAAGAGACGTACAAACTGACTTTCCTGATAGATATTTACAATATTTTGATTTCTCCTCTTCAAATATTTCCTAAAGAGCCCATGATAACTGAAATCTAGAAGGTGGAACGTATCCTGGCCTTAGCATTTCAATTGCTTCTCGAACTTCTTTATGTTCAATTGACCTGAAGCTACAATTTGTTGCAAAAATAGCCCTAGGCTATCTGCTTGTCTAATTCTTTTTATAATACAGAGGTATTTTTAATAATATAAAATATTATTAAAAATCTGGTGTGAAGAACACAAATGCAGGTTCACTATTAATATTTTTTGTGAACGTATCCGAATATATCCTATCTCCAGAGACGTAGATACGTATTTCACCTTTCTACAGGCTCATCAGTACGAGAAAGGATATTTATTCCCAGACACATTCACAAAAAAGAACCACATCGCCCTATCACCGTAATTATCCAGACCGGGCGCAGAAGTAAATTCGGCGCTGGCTGTTGTCAGACAGCCTAAGTAACCCGCATACCGTCCACATAATTAATGTGAAGTAACGACGCCCTTCCAAAGGTGGCACAGCCAATCTCTCTAGAAAACTGCATTTTTTTTTGTGTCTTCACTCATACTACGGCTTAACCGCATGTGTAATGTATCAGAATAATTGAAACATACATGAGTAGGTAAACCCCACCAGTTTTGTATAATACAAATAATAATAATAATATAAAATATTATTAAAAATCTGGTGTGAAGAACACAAAAAATATTAATAGTGAACCTGCATTTGTGTTCTTCACACCAGATTTTTAATAATATTTTATATTATTAAAAATACCTTTGTATTATACAAAACTGGTGGGGTTTACCTACTCATGTATGTTTCAATTATTCTGATAATTCTTTTTTCTTGTAATGACTTGTTCTAACAAGAAATGAGTTTAAAACGTCATTATTACTACTGCAACCGGCACCTAAATCAAACTGCTACTGCCACTTAAACTTCCACTTTTGTTAATTTTTTTATATGCTGTATATACTCTACGATTTTTTATTTTTTCAAAGAAATCTTGATTTTTATCAACCCTGCTTATTATTGTTGATTTTAATACCTAAGATTATAATTGTTATATAATATGTTAATAATCCATATAACGAATTACGATTTAAATTAAATTCTAAATTTTAATTGATATTAGATTTAGAGATAAACTTTCTATAGCTAACCTGCAGCACAATAATTTTATCTATGAAATACTTTTAATAACCCTAACTTTCTACACAATTACATAACATCATCTAATTGATATTGCCAATGTACTTGGATATGTATTACTGTATTTTTGCAACTTCTAATGAGTAAGTTCAATAATGTATACATGCATAGTAGGTTCGCATAATACATACATACATACAAAATGTAAAATTCGTCACTATTAGTTTATTTCGTCCTATGAACTCACATAAGGTGTAATGACGTCTGTCCCGACGTAAAATTCGAATTTTACTGGAGAGAAAAACACAAATGCGTTCCTTATTTCTATTAGAATCATCATTCAATATTTGTTATGACGGTGAGCAAATAATACGAAATTTATACTAATATTATATCGATGATTGCTGAATTTCTAAACGGCATTTTTAATTTACGAAAACAAATGCAATATTAAACAGAAATAAGAAAAACACCCTAACCACAATATATAACAATAAATACTATATACTATTTCGGCAACTAAGTTGCCATCTTCAGTATAATAACCTTAAAAACTGAAAAAAAAGTGTTAAACGTAGCGCTTTTGGCTACGGTAAACTTTAGAAGATATGCTCTTCACCAAATCGCCAGTGGGATAACATTAAATTCCTAACATCGAAATAAACACTTATATACTACTTAAACCTAGCGTGAAGCTTAGGGAACCGTGAAGCGTGAATACATGAAGCGTAAAAATAATGCTATTGTCACAATAAGGCATACAAACTGGACTGAGGGATTGGTCCATTGTCAGAATTCATTAATTTATTCTTATTTCTATATATATAAATACTTTCATAACTATCTAATTCCCTATAATTATTAACATTTTTAATCAACTTAAGGTTATGTGACGGCACAGAATGACCTGTGTCCCAAATATGTCGGGCAACGCTAGACTTTTCGGGTCTGTTGAATCTAAAGTGGGAAATATGTTCCTTGTAAGGAGTTGAAATTGAACGTCTAGTTTGGCCGATATATTTTTGGCTGCAATCGTTACAATTAATTTCATATATACCAGATTTCTAAACTTAAACTAAACTTCACGCTAGGTTTAAGTAGTATATAAGTGTTTATATAAGTATAAGTATTTCGATGTTAGGAATTTAGTGTTATCCCAATGGCGATTTGGTGAAGATAGAGCATATCTTCTAAGGTTTACCTTAGCCAAAAACGCTACTTTCACACTTTTTTTCAGTTTTTAAGGTTATTTTACTATAGATGGCAACTTAGTTGCCGAAATACGTATATAGTATTTATTGTTATATATTGTGGTTAGGGTGTTTTTCTTATTTCTGTTTCAGATTACAAGCCACAGTCTCCACCAATTTCGGAAAATGCAATATTATTTCTTATTATTTTATTTCTGCCATATATTATTACTCTCTTCGTGTATTAAAAAATTAATAATAAATAAAATATTTACGATCAATTTATAACCTTAATAAAGTCGTTTATAGGTCCGCAAACAACCGTTTTTCTAACATTTTTAATTAGAAATGGACATGGGGGTAGTTACAAGAAAATTCCATTTTTAGGACTTAATTTTTGCTTCTATGTAATATTCTATTTCGTCTAATCTTTATTTATTCTTTGTCTATTATTGCACACTGCGCCTTTGGCCACTTAGAAAAATAATCACCTCTCAAGTCTACATTACGTATTGATTTGCTATTCGCAAAAATCGATATAAGGTATTTATCAGAAGAATTTATTTACTGTAATTTTCTTTTGGTTTTCTTCTTTTGTCATATGTATTTCACTATTTCTCAAAATTATTTCACATCTTGATTAAAGAGGGTGCTGTGTATTTCGAATTATTTCCTCGTTTCTCAAAACTATTTCCCTAATAGTCAAAACTATATCACGTTGTTATTACATGTATCTAAGAATGAATGCTGAAAGAAGGCAAAATAACAAAATCTCGAACGAGGGACGTGCTTTAATAATCAGAGGAGTGAACGGTGGTCGTTCGCCAGTCCAGATAAGACGACAATTTAATGTTTTACCGAACACTGTAAGGAAAATTTACAAGACTTACAAAATAACGAACGAAATGAAAAAAAGAATTGTTGGGTATCGTCCAAATAAATTTACTCAAGATGATCAAGCAAGAATCTGCAATTTAAGTGACGAGGATTGCACTTTAACACTAAAACAAATAAAAACCAAATTGTTAGAGGAAAATCCACAACTAGAGGTGAGCATATTGCACACAGCACACCGCATACAGCACACAGCACGCATTTACCAGCGTTTGCTTCAACCACCAGACGCATGCGTTTCTGTCTCACGACTTTGTCAATGATGGGTTTACGAAGACAAACAGCTGTAGGTACACTTCGCGGTCATGTAGCAAATTGGCGTGACAAAGTCGTGAGACAGAAATGCATGCGTCTGGTGGTTGAAGCAAACGCTGGTAAATGCGTGCTGTGTGTCCATGTATATACAGATACAAATTTGTTTTTATACAGATTTGTATTAGTTTGTATCAAAGCTTGATGTGAATTGTCGCATCGATATTGCCAATTTGTAATTTGCAATTTGGTTTTGCTATATTACGCCACCTGGCGACGAGTTAATGGACTCACAGTAATATGCGTATTTTTCTTTTCCTGTAATAGCGTAGCTATTCGAGAAGAAACACTTTGCATCGACGTGGTCGGTTTTGGCCGTCAGATGTCATGAGGTTATCTGGTGTCATCTCATAGGGCGAAATTTGCTACATGACCGCGAAGTGTACCTACAGCCGTTTGTCTTCGTAAACCCATCATTGACAAAGTCGTGAGACAGAAACGCATGCCTCTGGTGGTCGAAGAAAGCGCTGGTGAATGCGTGCTGTGCGTCCATGTATATACAGATACAAATTTGTTTTTATACAGATTTGTATTATTTTGTATCAAAGCTTGATGTGAATTGTCGCATCGATATTGCCAATTTGTAATTTGCAATTTGGTTTTGCTATATTACGCCACCTGGCGACGAGTTAATGGACTCACAGTAATATGCGTATTTTTCTTTTCCTGTAATAGCGTAGCTATTCGAGAAGAAACACTTTGCATCGACGTGGTCGGTTTTGTCCGTCAGATGTCATGAGGTTATCTGGTGTCATCTCATAGGGCGAAATTTGCTACATGACCGCGAAGTGTACCTACAGCCGTTTGTCTTCGTAAACCCATCATTGACAAAATCGTGAGACAGAAACGCATGCGTCTGGTGGTCGAAGCAAACGCTGGTAAATGCGTGCTGTGTGTCCATGTATATACAGATACAAATTTGTTTTTATACAGATTTGTATTATTTTGAATTATCTCTATATTTCGCAACAACTTTGTTGCTTCTTCCGGAGATAAAAATGTGAGTTCTAAAAAATAATAAAAGTGACGTACAACGGACAATTAATTTTATTGTCCGTTGTACGCAATTTCCAATTTCAAATTTCAGGCGAGATCCACTATTTTTACAAATTATAAGAATTGCGCATCCATAAAGAATCTTATTCACGCGTTTATCACAGAATGTGTTCATAAAATATAGATCTGAAGACTTTTAATCTGAATAGCTGTTTTACAGCTAAAGGAAATACTTTTTAGATAGAAGATAATTGCATCCACATTTCGAAATTGATACCTCTTCCAAACTCAGTAAAACCTGGGTCTTGCGCTATTTTTTCTATTTCGTTCATATAAAAAATTAATTGAGCAACGAGCTAAAAACAATGTGTTATTAAAGTTGTGCCATTATCGTCATGAAAATTAAAAACCTATTTTCACCGATCAATTTTTAAAAAAGAAAAATATATTCAAAATTATGGAATTATTTTGAAAACTCGTAGGGTCTTTTAATATGACACAAATCACAAGTCTTTCCTTGCCCTCTACGAATTTTGGATGCCTATCATGATTGTAGATCACTGCAAAAGGATTAATTTGCTTGTGGAATGAGGCAAGCAATAATATGCCACTTAATTTTCATAAATGCTATTCTTTCACCTTTTCAAAAATAAACAACACTTACTGCTTTAAGTATAAGCAACAAAATACTACATTTCAAGGAATCTCTAATCTATTGTTTAATTTTTATATATTTATCTCATTATAAATAAATCTGTACAATTATGTGCGGCTTTATCAAAAATATATGCAAAGACTTAACAAGCATTACTTTCACTATTCATATTTATAATATTATGGTAAGATCTATACTTGAATATTGTTATGAAGTTCGATCTCCTGATAATGCAATGTATATAAATCGAATCATTGTTATTCTAAAAAATATTCGTAAAATAGCTAATTTCATTCTTTTTAACCCTTAAATTCCGAACCATTTAAATTATACGTAGATTCCGAATGGGGGTATATTGTGGACCCCAGCCGTTTTTATATAAATAATAATAACTGCAATAGACTTAAACAAGTATTTATTTATTATTCATTAAAAACAAGCAAAGTAAAATATTTTTCTATCATTCATTACGAAAATAAGCAAAATAAAATATTTTTCTACTGAACTATTGCAAATAATAATTTTTAAATCTAGGGCTCTTCAACGCTGCAGTTAGTGAGGCAAGATACTGCTTTTGCTTCTTTTCTATGCTGTTCGCAAATAAATTGTTTACATTTGTCACATCTAATCCTGGACTTCTTATCTTGATTTCTGGGACATACATGGCACCTACCTCGTTTTCGTTCCAAATTCTGTTTTGTGAGCAATGTTTTAGGGATGTCAATTTCGCAATTTTTCAAAGGCCTCTAAAATGTGTTTTTTTTGTCTGGTTTTGCAGCACGAATTTTCATGTTGACGTTCGTAAGTTGATCTCCTAGTTGCAACATAAAACATTTTCTGCGATACAGTTTGTGTTTCATCCAATCGGGATTTCTTGAAATAAATAAAATAAAAGCATTTAGGGCACAAATGTCTAAAATATTCATAAAAATTCTATAAGGCCAACGAGCTGTTCGTCTAGCACACTTGTATTCACGAATAAGTTTGTCGGCATTATCAACACCTCCTTTGCTCTTATTATAATGTTCAATCATGATTGGCTTTTTGTGCTCGTTTTGAGAAATAGAGTTATCAGAATGTTGGGTGGATAGCACGTGTACTATTCGTCCTTTCTTAGGTACATAAGCTACCATTGTGACCTCGACAGTAAATGCAAATTTTGAAAACTTTTCTGGCATTCCTGGAACTTTCAGTTCGTATGGTGTATCAGGTTTAGATTTTCGAACAGTGCCGAGTAGTGTTAGATTCTTACTCAGTAAAAACTTCGCAAGCTGTACAGATTTGAAAAATTATCAGTAGTCACACCGCGCCCTTTGCCATAAATTGGTTTACACAAGTCTTTTACCACACGATACCCTTGATTTACCTCAGATTTACCTCCGGGCAATTTACCAGTATAAACTTGTAAATTATGTAAGTATGATGTTTCTACATCAGCAAGTGCCCATATCTTTATACCATACCGCGCTGGTTTTGATTTGATGTACTGCCTGAATGGGCACTTGCCTCGGGACGCGACAAGCTGTTCATCGACTGTGGTCTCTTCGTGAGGTTCTAATGACTTCTTGCAATTTTCAACAAAAAGATCCCATACCTCCCTTATTGCTGCTAGCTTATCATACGCCTTTCTTTCACTTCTAGATATTTTGTCGTCGAATCTCAAATAGCGCGAAATTTGCTGAAAACGGTCTCTAGACATGGCAGCGACAAAGAATGAACGTCTAATACTTTTATCAGATGTCCACAACTCGTGAACACTTTGCTTTCTACATTGTAGAGCTCCAGATTTCAGCAAGATTCCCACAAAACAATCAAATTCAGTTTTATCTAAGCTCTTCCACTGTCTTGGCGAATTTGGATGTGCACTATTCCATGTAGCAATATCTCGTTCCGCTTCTTCATTTGTATGAGTACAAATTTGTCCTTTTATGTCCTTTGTAATAAGTAAATCAAAATAGTCTTTTAGTGTTACAGCATTCTGCACATAATCTGTGGGACCAGGTTTCGCGGTAACTATATTACTTTGGTAGCGCCGTGTAGGTTTGATTTACTAAGCCATTTTAATCCCGACTTGGCCACAAATTCTTCGCTACTTTCTGCTACGTCAACTTCAAGTTCACCTACTTCTTCATCACTATCTTCTTCGACTTCTTCCTCCAATTCGTCTTCTGATTCGGATACATTTTCATTTGGAACAAAATCTGTATCTTCTTCATCTACATCACTGCACTCACTCAAATCACTAGAGTCATAGAAATTTTCAGCTAATCTCTGTATCTCTGCTTGTGTATATACTCTGGATGTTCTTTTACTGCTCATTTTTCTTGAATTTTCAAACCTTATCTGAAACAAAGTAAATAATGTTATAGTCACAGTGATTCCGAATGGGGGGACGTCGTGGCCCACTCACATTTCTATTACATATAAGTTTTTAGGTATAAGATCCTGAACTCGTATTTAAGTAAACATAACCTCACACTATAACTGACACATACCCAAAAGCAGGGTGACCAAAAGTTTTTATTTAAAAAAATATACCGAAAACATTGAAGTTTGGGTCAACAGTGTCCCCTCATTCGTAATTTAAGGGTTAAATTAATTATTGACAACCACTTCTGAATCGCTGAAGTTTTCAACTTCCGTATAATAATTTAGACTGCTCTGACAATCTTTCTTTCGTGGTCGTTCGCTCATTTCAAATTCGCTCAGGTGACACGTTCCGTATTCGCTTCTTGAACCAAATATGGTAAACCTAATCCAATAGATCGTGTGTTATCAGAGTTTACATTACATTGACCTTTTCAATACTTAAAATCGCTTATCGATATTTGCTTCGGGGTTTTCTTAAATTAATACTACCAGGTGATGCATATTTGTAATATATTTAAGTTTCAATTTATTTAATTTTACATTATATTTTAATTGCAAAATGAACATTTTAAAAAATGAACCACCATCAAATTCTGCCGCACGTGAACAACTTAATATTACACCTAAGATTCAAAAAGTAGTTTCTGAAGAAATCAAGAACATAAATTCAAGAAAAGTACCAGGGTACGACATTAAAATTGGAGAAGTATTAAAATAACTCCTCAAAAACGGGATAACCAAAATTACCGGCCTGATTAATGCCTCATCTTGGTTTTCCAATAAGGAGGATATGTTTTTAAAATAAAATAAAATATAAAATATTTGAGAAATCGGGTGTAATTTCATTAATGGCGCGTTTGATGTTCAATTTCAAAGCGTCTCGAGTTCTAGATTTGTTGGCGTAGACAGTAAAAATGTATGCTAAAGAAATGAAAGGAATAAGAAAGGAATAATGAAGGAAACGTAAAGGTTAGGGTTGACTAAATATGGAAGTGATCAGGAAAGTGAATATTCGCATTTTTAGACCCATGAGTCAGTGGCGCCTTGGTTAATATATTTGTTCTAGCTCTGGTCACTGATGACGTAACGGTGGAACATGTAGTGTATGTCGGTACTAGAAAGTCCACTGCCGAAAGAAGATATGCAGAGTCTATTCGGTTGTTCACTAGTTTCCTTAGAAATTCAGCGCTGGCTATCTCCCTTCGCAACGCTAAACGTAACTGGGGAACATGCAGTGTATGTCGGTACTAGAAAGTCCACTGCCGAAAGAAGATATGCAGAGTATATTCGGTTGTTCACTAGTTTCCTTAGAAATTCACCGCTGGCTATCTCCCTTCGCAAAGCTAAACTCTTAAATTCGTGCAGGTATAGTAGGTATTCATAGTCAGTTCCAAGCGGTGAATAAATACCACTGACTCTGTATGACATCTCTTCTGCACTCTTTCCAAAGCCAGCTGTTGATAGGTAAAGCATGGATACCAAGTAATAGATGCGTATTCCAGTTTTGATCGTAAAAATATATAAAACAATGTCTTAAAGGTTGACACATTACAAAAGTCTCTATAAGACCTTATGATAAAGCTTACCGAACATGATGCAGAGGCACAAACAGCGTTAATATGGTTGATGAATGGGTGAGAATCAAATAAAACACCCAGATCCCTAAAACTATCACCTCTTGGTATAGATACTACATTCAAAGAGTAGTCATATATTATCGGACTGCTAATTTTTTAGTAAGTCACTACTGCACTCTTGGCAATACTCAGCTCAATCATGTTGTCAGTACTCTTACTTCTGTAAGGCACGGCAATACTTTCGAGAATATTTTCAGGTCATCCGCGTAGGCAAGTGCTCTGTAATCCAGTCGAAGCAAAGGATCGTTGATGTAAACATTGAATAACAAGAGTCCCAAGTTTGGGCCTTGAGGAACTTCCAGGTGTAAAGGTGTTAGAACAGAATCCATTTTAATGCACATAACTGGATCGGTTCTCCAGATAAGAAGCTATCAAGTTAGTAGTTGAACAGGAAAAACCGATTGAGTCTAATTTGGAAAGTAATCTAGCATAATCGATGGTGTCGAATGCTTTGGCGAAATCTGGTTACAAGACATCCACTTGCTGTCTTCTGTCTAGAGATGTGCTGAGGTACTGAGTTATTTCAGCCAAATTTGTTACGGTCGATCTGCCCCTCACAAATCCATGTTGATTTGTAGAAATAAACAACCTGACACTGTTATATAGCAGTTGTTCATATGTTTTGGAGGACAAAATCTTAATAGGTCGGTAGTTAGAAATGTCATTCCTGTCACCCTTCTTGAATACAGGGTTTATCTTACTGATCTTCGAAATCTCTGGAAATGCCGACGTACGAAGTGATAAATTGAATAAAGCACATAACGGTTCACTAGTAACGACGAATATTTTCGTATAAAGAAATTTGGAAGCCCATCATGTCCAGCAACCTATTTCATCTTGATTTCACTCATCGCTGATAATACTTCATCAACAGAAATTGGATCAATATTTATACAGGTAGAAATTCCAGGAAGCATTAAGACAGGCGACAGCGAACGAGGCTGATAAATTTCGGAAAATCTCTTAGCGAATGCCTCAACTATTTGTTTAGGTTACCTAATATCCTCCTCCACCCGCTTGAAACAGCCAGGTAGTCTGGATCTGCCAGTTTTCCCACCGATATATCGGCAAAACAACTTGGCATCTCTAGCAATTCCGCATTTAAGAGAAGACAAATATCATTTATATGCGTTTCTACTATTGGATTTTGCTAGCATGCGTAATCTCTGAAACTCACGACGATCAGTCGCAGAGCGTGAATTCTTCCATTTTCTGACCTTCCTACCCACCTATAGAGTCATGTACGGATTCAGGAAGACGAGGACACTCCTACAATGACCAAGAAGCAGCTAGCCATGGAAAAGGTTTTGTAAACGGTATTCTTCCTAAATACGGGTTTAGTAAATTCAATTAAGCTAGATGGACAAAAAACAGTTACAGTTAAGTGGTACACTGAAAAATGTTTGCGTGAAGTGTTCAGTATAGTTCCAGAGTTCCAGGAAAAAATATATATAATATTATAGAACATCCGCTGTACTCACCTGATTTAGCAATGTATGACTTTTGGCTATTTTTGAGCTTAAATGCAATTTGCGGAGTAGAAGGTTTTTGTCTGAAGAAGAGATTGATACCGCAGTTCACGCTTATTCTGAAGGTATACCGAAAGAAGGTTGGTTGGGAGATTTTAAACAGTGGAAAGAAAGAATGGTCAAGTGTATCATTACTGAAAGAAATTACTTTGAGCATATTTAAAATAAAATTCCGGAAAATGTTAGGGGAGTTTCTTATTCTCAATAATTTCAACTTGCCCCCGTATTAGAGAAAAATATATATGGTAATTTTCTCTAATTGTGCCTAAATTATCCTGCTTGAAATTTCATTCTTGTGATGTACAAATAAATAAATAAATAATTAAATATTTGTTTGTTTCCATACTATGTAAATGCCTCTAATATTTCTTAACTCTTTTCTTTGCAAAAGAAGTTGCTAAATTCTTCTTAAGCAAACTATCTTACTATAAACACTTTTTGTGCGTAAAAAATATGTGCGATCCATGTGATAAACTTCTCTTGCTGCAAAACATGCGTGTATTTACAAGTTAATAAAAGTCATCTATCGATACTTTTGTTCAAAATACTTAGAGCCGGCTTTTTCTCTAATAATCTTCACTTTCTACATGGTAATTATACACCATTAAATAAATTAAATTGCAAACTACTTTATTCCTAACCTGAATCTCACGTCAAATACATACACTCACATAAACATCTTATAAGATGAAAAGTTGGTCAAATTTTTAAAACAGAATCCAAATTATTATCTATCCGTTCAAGCTGTTTAAAGATTGACAGCATTTTCAACGTAATAATTACTATCTTTATGGGGAGGATAAAATGTAAATGTAATTACATAATTACATAGTACGTATTAAGATGAACAAGTTAAGTAATTATGAATATTTAGCCTTATACACAAACGCAAGAATTATGAAGCTTGTGCATGCGTAAAGATATAAATACATTTTAGCATATACACATACATACAAACACGACATTGTGAGATCAGCAGTTCTTAGAGGATGGCTCCAAGGCAAGAACTGTTTGTACAAAATACCTACTAAGTAGATTGGCAATTTACATCATAACATTTGTACACTTAAAGAATGATTTAATAACAGTTATTTATTAAGTGCTTAATTAATCCAACGTATTTGTGTGAATTTTATTATAGCATATAAGAAAAAGATAATTATTGTTTTATTTACAAAACGTAGGTATATTACAAGTGGTGGTTTTTATTTTATCTAAGCTAAACTTTTAATATTTCATCATGTCAGACAAATTATAATATAAGTTTAAATTTAAAAATATAAGGGGGTCGCCGTGATTCTTTTTTCTTAATACGAGGGGTAAGCTACAATTATTGAGAATAGAGAGATTGATACAAGTTTTCAGAATTTTTATTTTAAAAATGTTCAACGACAATAGTACACTTAAACATTCTTTCCTTGCATAGTTCACAAACGTTCAGCCAGCTGTCTTTAGGGGTGCTATCAAAAAAACACTTAACGGCGATCGATATCAATCTCTTCTTCTAACTGGAACTTTTTCCCTCTCAAATGTTTTTTGAGCTCAAAAAATAGTCGGAAGTCACACATTGCGAAATCCGGCGAGAAAGGAGGATGTTCTATAACTTTAATTTTGTTTTCAGCTAAATACTGAACAGTTATCCCTGCTGAATGGGACGACGCGTTATCATGATGTAACACAGTTCCCTTTCTTGGCACTTTACTGATTCTGACTCTTTACTGACTCTTCTGATTGTCTAATTTAATTACGGCCACCAAACCCCTACTTCTATAAAATATTCCATACATTACTTTCTTCATTGCTTGCTGTTTTTTCACCATTGTAGGGATTTCCTCATCTTCATGTATCCAGATTCGGCTTTCTTGGCGAGTGGGAATATCAAAAAACGGTATTACGCTTCATCGCCATCTGCAATTTTAGAAATAATTTGATGTCCACCAGCATTCAACATATCTAAAGATTGTTGACAAATTCTAACACGTTCTGCTTTTTGTAAATCTGTCATATGATGGGGTAAAAACTGAGCTACAACCTTTTTCAAATGTAAATATTCGTGCAATATTGATCTCACTTGCGCGGATCCAATTTTCAGTTTGGACTCTATTATTGCATAGGTAATGCAGTTGTCTTCTTCCACTATCTTCTTCACTGCAGCAATATTTTTGGGATTAACAACAGTTGAAGGAGCTCCTTTTCTGTGTGCAACCGAGTTACAACCTCGTCAAATTCTTTATACCATCTATAAACAGTAGCCAATGATGGTACGAGATCCCCAATTGCCGATTTTAAACATTCCCCACAATCATACGCGCTCAAGCCTTTCTTGAAATTATAGTAAATCATTATCCGAAAGTTCTCTCGTGATGAGTCCATTTTTTCGATAAGAGAAGCGGTCTATAGGTTATTTCTTAGACACTATTCAACCGAATTGCACAAACTAAACTGCATTTGACAGATAAAATAAAGCACAATTTAATAAACAACAATTTGTTGTTCATTGGTAACTATATTTTTCTATTTTCAATAATTGTAGCTTATCTCTCGTATTAACACGAAAACAATGAATAATATACCAATAAAAGATTGTAAAAACTATCATCTATCTGACAGATTTGGGCCAAACTTTGACTTTAGTAAACAATATATATGGCGAAAATACTATAATAATAATAATAAACCGTTTATTAACCAAACAGAATACATCCTATTATGGGGTTATAAATATAAATACATGTATATAAGCATTAAACATAACGTGCGTATCAATGGAAAAATTATCCTAAACTAAATTAAATCTAAGAAGTAAAACAAATACATTTTTTCACAGAAACCAAATACCTGCAGTAATTATCGCCAAATACATCTAAATTATAATTACATGAATTATATAAATGGCACATTCTATAAAGTTGGGAGTTTTTATATGAATTAGTTGCAGCCTGTCTGTTTATGAAAGTAATTGAGTTTCTAGTGTTGAAACGAGGAATATAAAACCGAAGCCGTGACAAAAGTACCGGATCATCTATAATATTATGAACCAACTTATACAAATGTAGTAAAGCAATAATTTTCCTATTATTAGATAAACCATTAAAACCAAATTGTTCCAGCAAATTATCATATGATAAGGCAGAATATACACCATGCCTTTTGAAATACAAATATTTTAAAAATCTCTTCTGTAGTGACTCAAGCAGATTAACATATTTCAAGTACGCTGGTGACCAAACTACACAACAATACTCAAGCCTGCTACGAACCAAGGAATTATACAAAATAGTAATGGTGTCAATATTTACAAAGTTTTTGCAAGATCGCATTATAAAACCTAGCAATTTGCAGCAGTGAGAATAAATATGACAGATATGTTTATTAAAGGTTAATCTACTATCAAATACTACTCCCAAATCTGTAACCTCCGTATATCCCTGAAGATTTACACTGTTAATTTCATAGTTGAATTCAACATTGACAGCTTTTCGAGAAAATGTTATTACTTTACATTTTCCAACATTAAGATTTATACAATTTCTTTGACACCAAGCAGACAATTGATCCAAATCACTCTGCAGGGTATCACAGTCAGCAGAAGTATTTATTATCCGATAAATTTTTAAATCGTCAGCATAAAGTAAGCAGGTAGAATCAAATATTTCACACACATCATTTATAAATAGTATAAACAACAGTGGACCTAGATTCGAACCCTGTGCAACTCCACCCCGGGCAAGATAAGTTCGTGACCTGATTCCCTCATATTCAACGTATTGCCGCCTCCCAGTTAAATAACTTCTGAGTAAAAGCAGGTAGTCGGTATGGAGTCCAAACCGCTCCAATTTCCGCAGAAGTATATGATGTTGTACACAATCAAAAGCCTTACTAAAGTCTGTAAAAATGACATCAACCTGTTTTCGCTCATCAATGGCCTCAGATACTAGCTGGGCAAAGTTGCTTAAATTGATCGCAGTTGATCGGCCCTTCAAAAATCCATGCTGATTATTACAGATATACGGCTTTACATGATTATAGATTTCAGTGTACAGTATCATCTCAAAAATCTTAGCAAAGTTGGAGATCAAGGAAATGGGCCGATAACTTCTTATATCCGCACGCGATCCAGACTTAAGCACAGGTGTCACTCTCGCTCTTTTCCACTCATCCGGGAATACCCTCTGACAAATGATTGAATTGTAAATGAGTGTCAACGGCTTTAACAAACACTCAGCACAACCCTTCACGAAAAATGAAGGAATAGTATCTGTACCCGTAGTCATTGTACCCTTCAGTTTCCTAATGGCATTGCGAACATCACGATCAGAGACACTGGACAATGGCAATGTATCAATGCTGGTAATGGTAGTCTGCAACTGTAGCAAACTCGAATCCCGAGGACCACTTGCATCGTAAACTGAACTAAAGAAGGTGGCAAATTCCTGCACAATATCCAAAGGCTTCGATATCACTTGGTCATTGCTGATCATGTGGCCCGGTATACGTGACTGTCCCTTTTTTAAATTAATGAATGACCAGAGTTTTCGTGGTTAAGATTTGATTCCATTCTCAGTACTATGTATATAGCTGGAGTAACTAAGTCTAATGCTGGTTTTAATGGATGAACGGAGAGCACAAAATCGATGTTTATAATAATTCGCTTTTTACGCTTTATATCCTTAATAATAGCTCTATTAAACCACGGCGGAAAATGTTTGTTCCTAATTAGTTTAAGCTTGGGTACATATTTATCAATGGCCGCCTACAGTATCCTTCTTGAAGTTATATCGCCATATGACTTGACTATTAAAACCATACTCAGCAACGTTCCCAATTTGGAGTAAACACTCTAAAGGCGGATGATGTATAACTTCCTCAACAAGAACCTCCAGACTTCGCTCAACCTCGCAAATGTAGTCAGTACCAACCAAAACAAGATCCAGAAGTCTATTGTTATGATTCAAAACATTATTACATTGTTTTAAATTATGTACAGCAGCAAAACCAGCCAGTTGCACAGAAATATTATCGCCCATGCCAGTCAATGTGGAATTATAATATCCAGGTACATTGAAATCCCAATCACAAGAACCGTACCCATGGTAATCAGAGCCATATCAAGAAAAGCGAATAAAGTATTGAATTTCGCTAAGTCAATACCTGGTGGAACATAAATCGCAACAAACACAAGAGACACTGATCCAGACTTAACGCTAACTGCCACAATATCAATTTCTTCAAGAGACGACACAATAGTCATACCTGAAGAATAAAACTTATCAGACACTGAAATGACAACACCTCCTACCCTTGAATAGCTTCTATCTTTCCTGAACACATTGAAATTACCTGGAAATAACTCAGAATTCTTTATACTATCAGTAAGCCAAGACTCAGTTAACACAACAACATCAAAATCTGTAGAACATATATTATTAAAAAATTCGCGAGTTTTAGAACGTAAGCCTCTCGTGTTTTGGTAATATAAGTGAAGTGAATTCGCACTATTGCTTATCTGATGGGCAGTTATGCGTTTTTTGGCTTAACAATTTTCGGTATTCCCCGAAGATACTTGAGAATGATAGGTTCTCCTTGAGCTTTACGTTCCAAAAATTCCCTCTTGATTACTGCACTGTGCTCCCGCTGCTGAATGGTTAGGTCATGACGTATGTAAATATTCTTATAAGATTCAAGAGACTTCAATTTTTTAGAACTACGCATGATTGTAGAGACAGATTCTTCATCCTGTAAGACTACTTTAATTGGTCGTGTGGCATTTAAGGTTTGCTGACCAAGACGTATAACCTTAGTTACGGTGATAGGCTGTGCAGAAATAGTCTTGAATAAATCATCGACATACGTTGTACCAGATCTTTCACGAATGTCAGTACTGACATCAGGCTCATGAATATTGTATATGATAACATTTCTGGATCGCCTCTGCCTTCCCCCAATTTCTTGGACTAAGTCTTCTCTCTCAACACAAGACGGACTTACAGCCGAAGTATTTGAAATGCTCTTTATTGTAACCTTTAAATCCTTGATTTCATCTAATAATGCTGTAACAGTAGTTTTTAGAAAATTTATATTTGCTCCAAATTTACTATAAGCATTACAATTCCATCTGATATTTGAATTATGATCGCAATATTCGAGTTTCAGCAGACATAACATCAACACATTTATTACTGAATGTTCCATTACAAATGCATCAAGTAACTATTTGGTTTTCATTATTACTTTTATTGTTACAACATTTACACAAAGCCATAATGAAAAGTGATAAGGATTAAATAGGGACACACTTTTCACACCGAGGTGCCCTTCACGGTGTCTAACAAGAAGACAAGCCAAGGAAAATGTAGGCAGCGGTAAGGTATGAGTGGTGACAGAGGAAAATGAGGATATTATAAATAACCTAATGATCACTCCGCGTATAGACCAAAAAGTCAAAAACCGTCGCACTCAATCACATATGTAAAAATAAGTATCGTAAACAAGAAAAGGAAAAAAAAAAAGAAAAGAAAGAAAGAAAAACGGCAATACACACCGCATGAGTGACTCTTACTTAACGATTTCACAGCGAATACAAACTCAATCAAGGAGTAAGTAGGATAATCAGAAAGAGAATAATTTTCTCTTTAGAACGATGCAAAATTTGAAAAAAAAAACTACTAACGACAAACCAAGCAGAACAAATAAAAATCACCAGTCACCCAAACACACGACTAACACGCACGATGTTAAAAATAATGTTAATACGATGTTAACAATAATACTGCCAACTCTTGGAAGTTATTCTCCCATCAAATGCCCCTCGTATATACAGGTGTCCTTGAAATAATGAGACAACATTTGATAAATTGAAAAATGTAATTATATAGAATATAAATCCAAAATATTTAGAATATGCATAAATAATAAATATCTCTATTGAAGTTATACAATGTACGCTACAGAGTATGTTTACATACGTAACAGTTGCCGATTTTATAAAAATTATAACATTGGTGTATGCTAAGATCAATAGCCATTACAAAATCAGCTGTTTATAGATTCAAGTGAACTATTAAGCATTTAAAAAAATGTGTATTACGCGTATTTCGTGTATTATGTGAATGTTTCTTGTTGTTACAAGAAGTAACAAATATGATGGATTCAGAATGTCTATAAAAATATACCGCTATCGAATGCAGTGTTTATGTTTATCTGTAGACAGTTTCGTATGGTAAGGTTTCTGTAACCGGACATGAAAAGTCAGTGTTAAAAGTTTATCCTTGCATGTCAACTTGAAGTGAGAACGACGATAACAAAACTATTCTTTTTGTTATTGTCTGTCAGCTTTAATATATCGTATCTGATACTGTTTATAATATAGTCGGTCGTACAGTGGCGTAACAATTTTTTTTTAATATCTTCGTCATTTTTTTTCTTGCTTATGAAAGGAAATTTTGGGAGAATAATTTGGATTTATATTCTATATTGTTACATCTTTCCATTTTTCACACGTTCTCCTTTTATTTCAGAGACACCCGGTGTACTAAGCTGTACATTTTTGCAATAGTCTGAGTATGTAATCACATCTTCTTATATCTTCTACATTTTATTGACTGCGTTCATGAAGGCTATATTATGTAAATATTATGTTATTCGCCTTGGAGTAAATTAAAGCTTGTAAAATCTTTTACTGTTTACAAGGCTCTTATTTCTTAGCTTGCTATCGCTTTTTACAAAAAAATCTATGAAATTATTATGAATAGTAAACTAATAGATTATTTAGTTAAATTTAATTTATTATGTAACAATCTGCATTTTTTCTGTAAAAAAAAACTAGAGACATTGCATTGTTTACATTTTAAAATTTTGTATAAAAGAATATCTTTTCATAATATACAAAGAGCGTATAAAAAAGCATTAAAAACACGAAAAAAAGTGCTTAAAAAAGCACGAACATTTGCCCAAATAAGCATTAAAAAAGTCCGAACAATACAACAAATACTTTAATAGAAATCAATATTAATAACAATTTAATTTATTAAAATAAATTACTTGTCAAATAAACAATGACTAATGAAATCTCAAAAAAAACATCTTTAGGTGGGTAATACTACCTTAAACTTGGTTTATATTTTATTTTTAATAGAAATTTTAAATACAAGACGAAAATGAAAGATATATTTATTATCCTTACTCTACAAATTAAGAAACTATTCATGAAAACAGTTAATTATCAGATGTTTCTCTATGTGTTCTACAGTAAAATTCTGCTTTCTACCTCTTAGAATATTCTTGAAGGCGGAAAAGAACAAATGTTAAACAATAATAGAAAAGAATGTTAAACAATAATGTCAAAGTCTGCAATACCAAAAATAAAGCAACAAGAATCTACATAGGCCTTCAAGCCACAGAATTATTGAATAGAATTAAAAAAAACTATATATCATTGACCAATTCTATAATTACATTAACTTAGTTATATTCAATGACATTGACAGCAAAGTATTGACTGGACCTGAGTCTCTCCCCCAGTACTCACCCAGTATAGTTAAGTTAAATAAAAAAATACTAAATTGTATACAATAAATTGAATATGTAATACGTTAAATTGAAACATCTGCACAGAATATCACTGCGTTTTAGACAAATCCCAAAAATAGTTCATATGATTTAAATAAAAAAATACTAAGATCGCCGTATCGAAATGATTGAATAATTCTTATAAGTAAAACTAAATTAAATAGTAGGCTTAACTTAAAAATTGCATAAGTAATGTATCTAAGATCTTGGATAAAAATCACATTTTGGTACACCCAGTATATGCAGAAATTATTAAATATAATACAAAGTTAAATCATCAACAGTTAAAGTTTTTAATCAAGAAAAATGGACAAAGTAAATCTATAATTATTTTTGTGATCTATATCATTCTACTAAATGTTTCTGAACTTATATGTATATAAGAAAAAAACTGTAATAAATGAATTTATTAAAATGATAATTAAATGGCAATTACCAAATTTTAGCATGACCCTAATGTCACATGATGTGTTCAATCACCCTATATATCTGACTTAAAATGACTTAAAAATTATAAGTCTCGATATCATCAACTAACTAATTAATTAGGTAATTTAATACAAAAAAAATTAATGAACGAATCTACTTAGAATTTGTACACAAAATTGTACACTCGTCTTTCCCTTGTGAGACGTCGAATGAAACTATCTGCAGTCTTCAGTAATTACAAGCGGAATAGTTTCTACCTTAGGTGTCCAATCGGTGTGATAAAAAATTGCTACATGGAGCGTGATGGAGACAAAGCTACTACCTAGTACGGAATAATCTCCCACGTGATTGCTCAAACTTAACAAGCTCTGGCTACGTCCTCCGTAACCCTTTCTAAGCCCTTAATTAGTTCCTTTGCTAATTTCTAGACTAAGCCCTGCCATGCTTTCTCGTGTCGTAAATTCGGTTGAAACAATAATGAAGGTGTACATGTGCTTCAAAATTAATATTTTCGAATCCGTTACATCAAACGTTAAAAACAACTTTATGAACCATTTCCACTATTGTTTTACATTAACCAATATAACTATTGTCCGCGATTGCGAGGAATACCATACTTTAAAAAGTTATATCGGTAAAATTAATTAGCGATACATAAATCTGTTGAAATTCTTACTGCACCAACACTACTTCACTCTATATATTGGATTAGTTGCATAGTTCGTGTAGTAACTATAGATGGAACCTCCATCAAGAAAAAGATAAAAATTAATGTCTTAAGTAACAAAGTATTAAGCGACTGCCCCACGTAGATGGAAGAACCAAGGCAAAAATCTTTCCGAAACCACTGAAAGTCTAAATTAAATATTGTTAATCAAAGGAAAAATTGCTAATGAACCATTCAGCTATTGAACTAGACTATTTACTCAAAGATGGCTTTGTTATTCGGATGCAATAAAGAAAATTACAAGTAAAGAAATTTCCAGTTGTTAATTTTCCACAATCAGTAAGACCCAAATTACCAGTATAAAATTACATTAAACATGTCATTTTGAATTATCTAAAAAACCTATATCTGCGATAAATATAGAAGTTCGCCATTTTGTACTCATAAGATACACACAAATGTTCAATACGCCTGTGCATCTAAATATTGCTGACAGATTTACTAATGCTAATGCGCTACTGCTCTCAAACTTATCTAGCTTAAATTTTATTATAAAAAAATCAACATAACCGGAAAAATGGCCTAGCTAACTATAAAAACAGTACAAAATTACAAATTGAATCTATGATAAATTAGAAGACAATAGCCAGCCTATCTTTCTAATTAAAAATAGTTTTCAGATATCTAACGCAAGATATCAGAAGATGTTAAGAAAACATAAAACTTAACTTCAGAGCTATGCTGTGAAATACATTCGTAATCAGATATTTAAAAAAAAGGGAAGATATTTAAATAATATGCTTGACATACAACGTATGACGAATTTTCTATACTGAGTACGCATCAAAAATTAATTAGAAAAGAAACAATAGAGCTGTGAATGACGTTACATTTATTGCAGTTAACAAAAATCATAGAAAGCGTTATAGAGTAGGTCCTTAATAATTGCGTAGAATATGTTAATACAACCAGAATAATGCTAAACGTATGGAGAGCAAAATAATATAAATTGAAAATGCTTAGATGTCTACCTAGACAGTCAAAATTATTGGACAAGCAAAAATAATATTACAGATAGGATAATTTTGAAGACTTAAATAGAACGAACGATTTACAATAATTATATGCTATCCTGAAAATGGGCGGATGTAAACTGGGCACCAAGTATATGGATTTACCTGCCCTGCAAAAAGGATTGCTTAATCGTACAGGTAATTTAGGCACCAGTACCGTTCGGGTAATGATCGCTTTAAATCTTAAAGTAAGAAATTAGACGTTAATAAATTAAGGAATTTTCCAATGACCAAATAGATTATTTCAAATGTATTTTTATTTGTACATCTATTGTGGGCGGGCCTCTATTGTTTTATGCTATAATATATTCTATATATAAGGAAACATTTAGTTTGTGTATTTAGTTATTTCTATCTTGTTTGCGGCGTTTGCTTAAAGTAAGAAATTAGATCCGCTTCTCAGTCTCGAGTTTTGTTGCACACTGTTAAGAATTATGGAGGTCTCTTTCGTGGACAGTAACAACGGAAAATGTTTGCTAGTGATTAACAAGTACACCTTTTCAAACCAGAAAGTGTTGAAGAGTGGCGAAGTGTTTTGTCGTGTACAAAAAAATCCTTAAATTGTCCCGCAAAAGTGTTTACGCTTGGTGCAGAATATTTAGTGAGCAGAAGCCAGCTAGAACATAATCATGAACAGAATCAGAGTAAATTAAACCGAAAAGTGATTTCAAATGCGTGTAAACGTAAAGCCGTTGATGATATTTCCGAAAAACCAGCGAAAATTATTCGTCGCGAACTAGCTAAGGAACTGCCGGAAACAATTACGATAACAGATTTCACTTATATCCGAAGAAATTTGTACAATGCAAGGAGAAAATTTCTTCCTGGGCCGTTACCACAAAATAAGACAGAAGTCCATGATATAGTGGAAGCTGCTAATGTTAAAACAAGCAAGGACGAAAGTTTCGTTTTTATAAACTGTCCAGTGAACAATATCATAGTGTTTTCTTGTGAAACGAATGTTAGAAGTTTATGTGGAATGCGTAAAGTGTACATGGACGGTACATTTTCGTATTGTACAAAATGTTTTTTACAATTATTTACAATCCACGGACTTAATAATGGACATTATATTCCATTGATGTTTTGTTTGTTGCCTGATAAACGCAGTGAAACGTATGCAATATTATTTGAAATGCTAACAAAAGAAATCTTTCGACGTCACTCTACAATATTACGACCAGCTGAAGTTTTTGTAAATTTTGAGAAAAGCATTCACACAGCGGTTCGCGCTATATGGCCATCAGCACAAATCTATGGTTGTCGTTTCCATTTGCACCAATCGTGGTTCAGGAAAATCCAAAGTTTGGGTTTAACAGCAGAATTTAGGAACACAGATTCCGAAGTAGGAAAATGGCTGCGATATACATTTGGATTAACGTATTTGAATCCTGACGAAGTAGGCGATTGTTTCGCCTTAGATTTGTTTGCCGAAAAACCTGCTCATGCACAGGCTGTCGAATACGCTGATTATTTATTGGAGACATACATAGAAGACTATGCTCCTTTTCCTCCACATATGTGGGCTACCGCAACTCCATCGATCACTAACACTACAAACGCATGCGAAGCGTTTCATTCCAAACTAAATGAGTCATTTTATTCAACACATCCATCTATTTATATTTTTATCGAAAAGCTTAAGGAATTTCAAATAGACACTTATGTTAAAATTCAAAGTGTACACACACCAGCAAGAGTTAAAGACACACGCGCAAAACAAAAATTAAGAACTCTAAATGAACTGTGTGAACAACTAAATAATGGAACAATATCACGATTACACTTTGTGAAGTGTATATAATTGTATTCATCAGTATGACTTCAAATACACTATTTTTTATTATAGTTTTTATATAATTAAGTATTTGCTTTTATTATTGTTTTCATATGAGTACATATTTTTTATTTTCTATCTTTTTGCTGTACTTCAACTTGAAATACACTATTTCTATATTATTGTTTTTGTTTGCTTTATACGGTGCCCAGTTCACATAGACCCTCTGCAAGTACATTTTTAGCTAGTGCCCGAATTACCAACGAGATTAAAATTTCAGGTAGGTTAGTGCCCAATTTACATCCAGCCCCTGAAAATATATCAGCAATTGAAATCGACACATAACATTATATAGCACATTATCGATAAAATTTAAAAACTTTAGTAATTTTAAATAGTTTAAATCTCACGTAAAAGGATATCTATTTTCCCTAAATTATTATGATATTAATAACTTTTTGTTTCTTAAGTAGTTTACTTTATATACTTATATTTTTTGCTCGGTTTAGACATATTTCCAACATGTACATTTTATGTAATTTTCTTATTATTATTATTATTGTTATTAAACGTTACATTTTTGGTTACATACCTTAATTTCGAATTGTTTAGCAGATTATCTTTGCAGTAAGTTACGAAATGTTTACATCTAAAAATTTAGTACCTAAATTGCTAATGTTAATCTTATAATTTTAATTATACTTTATGTTATAATAATCCTAACAAAGGCATTGTTAATATATAATTAGAGTTCCTAATTTTGAATAACCTATTTAGGCTTTTATGGATAGTTAACTTTTCGTCTCCGATTTATATATATAAGCAGAATTATGTTAGAGTACGCGTTTAATCCGAACAATGTGCAGATTTACAGTAATTCTGACAGAAAAACGACTGCGACCTTTGATCCCCATAATCTTTAAATTGTATCTGAAATCCTAGAATAATGCATCGTGTTCGACAGATTTATAAATATATTGTGAGAAATAAATTTACGATGGAGCAACTTTAATGGATGTTTTGAACGTTTGCGCCCATAATCCACGTAAGGAAGTCAGGCCAATGCGTTCTCCAAATAGTGATTTTATCGATAGCACTCGCGTTTATTTGGCCTCCATTAAATTTCATTACACATAAACTAACATGATATGAAATCTATTATAGCTTTGAAGTGGACATATTTGTGTACAGTTCCAGTTATCTAAAACACGTTCGTGTAGTCTTGCACAAATTTGATTTCGTACTTTGTATATGACAATGCTATGAGCTTTCAAGGAATTATTATAACTGCTCATATATGCAAGAACACTACTATATACGGTCAAGACTGAATATCTCAGAAACAATGTATTTGCATATAACATATATAGATACATACTTCCAAAGTCGTCGACGTTCAGAATTGAAATTATTTATTTTGTAGAACCATGAATTTTATTCTACTTTTCCGTCTAGTTTTTAGTAAAGTAATCTCTAGATATCATCGCATGTAAAAACAATAATAATAATATTTATTGATAGAACAGATCAATACAGGGTAAAAAAATAAATAATAGATGCAATTAAAAACTAAAAAGTAATTAATTAATTGAGTACAGTTTTATAAAACAAAGGCAAATAAAGAAACTCTGTTAATAGAAACTGGACAGGCTAACATATACAATCCAGAGAAATCATTTTATTGCAGGGATATTAAAATTAAACTGGGAACATAAAGCCGAAAATAAAGTTAAATTCAAAATTAAGAAGATAACTGTTTACCCCAATGTATCAGGATATAACTTATTGGAATTATTGCACATATTGCTGTGTATATTATTATAGAATTAAATATATAAAATAGAACATGAACAGTACATGAACATGAGCATGAACATGAAACGTATTTGAAATGGACTGTATTATAAATGCAGCTAGTATAATAACTAGGGACCGGATGCATCAGGCCGAAATTACGATGGAACATATAAATAGACTAAAACATCGCTAACTACAGCATGCAGTTATTGAATAGAACTATTCATTCGGTTAACCGCACATCTATTTTTTGTCGTTAAATTTTGACACAATTACTTCAATATTACAGTTAAATTCCTTTTTTCACGGGCGTAGATGGAAATGTAAGGAATTTTTAAAATTTATTTTATTTATTAGTTCATATTTTGTAAGATAAATAAAGTAGAATGAGTTAGTTTCTCTTTTCATTGTTTTAACTGTTAATTACAAAATGACGTACTTCGTAATTTTTTTTTAATATCATTTCATCCAATCTACTTCTCCCACTTATTTGGAGGTAAGTGTCAGGTGAATTTCGCTAAGTTTCAATTACGCCTACATTTTTTATTTTCATTTATTTAGGTCTAGAATATTGTATAAGTAGCTTTTTCAGATATGGTATGGAACAACGTCGAGAATGGCATTGTGAAACAATGACGAGTTGGATTAAGGGTCAAACTGATTGTATGTCCATTGCCAGTGATTCGGAAATTTATTGCAAAGTCTGTAAAATATTATTTAAAGATTCCAAGAAATCGCACGTAAAACGTCACTTAGCATCGCAAACAAACACACAGAAATTAGACCCGTTGGTATCTGACAATTTTAACGGAGAACTCTGTGAAACTTTAATGGCGGGAAATATTCCATTAAATAAATTTAACAATCCCGCCTTCAAAACATTTCTCCAAAAATATACTGGTCGAGATGTTCCTGATGAACCATCTTACGCAAATATTATGTTCCTAAGTGCTACACAAAAGCAGTAGAAGCCATTTTTCAAATCAATACCTATGGATAAGTGTCGACGAAACTGTCGATATATTAGGACGCTGTCTGTTAAATGTTGTAGCTGGTGTACCACATCCAATTATTGCATATAACGCATATGTAATAGCACAAAAGTTATAAATACAGTTGACGCGGAAACAGTAGCTAAAACCATTTACGAGGTACATATTCTGTAAATGGTTTTAGCTACTGTTTCCGCATCAACTGTATTTATAACTTTTGTTGCTATTACATATGCGTTATATGAAAATGCTTCACTAGGACGACAGGTACATAGAAAAAATACTTTTATTTGTCAGTGACAGTGCTGCATATATGTTAAAAATAAACAGATTATTAATTATCATTTTTCGTTTTTGAGATTTTTAGGAAATAACAAATTTTCACATCTTTCTTTAATAACTTGGTTGTTATACATGGAATTGAAAAGGCAAAAGCGCTTCTCCATAGAAACATTTTCTGCGGCGTTCAACGATGCTCATCATTTTTCGGTACAACGTTTTCTCACGTTTCCTCCTTCGTCAACAGAAGAAATTTAAATACGGACCTGAATTTTGAAATCGTTTGTACGATTGCTACCTATCTTTATATCATTAGTGTGAGGGTATTTCTTGACATTGTTACTTATTTCTCATCAAAGTTCATAATAAATAAAAAGAAATATCACGGACCGGGAGATGGTTTAAAATGAAAATTGAAAAATTTATTTTTGAAAAAGAATTAAAGCAATTGATTAGAAAAGACTTAAAAGTAATTATTATTTTGTTAAAAATATCAGTTATGTCTTGGAAACAAAAATAAAATATCTTCGTTATATTGTTATCTGAGTTTATTGATCTATTATGCTGCATTGAGAGTAAAAATGAGTTACACAAATGAAGAAAAACGTGACATTTGAAATTTGAGACTATATTTCACACACCGCAGAAATCCTGTGGGTACCGGTGAAGCTTATCTTCACGAATTCCCGGAAAGGCGGCATTACTCACATTTTTGCAAATTAGAACGAAATTTGGTTGAATACGGTTCCTTTCAAAAACCACGATACAAATACGGAGACAGGATTAACAAAGAGGGTGCTAATCGAGTATTAGAACAGGTTTAATTACAAAATAGTATGTTTTTCTATGCGCAAGTCTATGCATTTTAAAAAATTACGGATTATTGCTTATCTGAAAAAATCAACAAATGAAATAGCAGTTGAATAGCATTTACTTCAGAGTAAGGTTTGGAAAATATTAAATTAAAATTACTACAAACCTTGGAAAATGCATATGCCTCAGGGGCTATTATCTGGAGATTTGTAACGGCGGTTAGCTTGGTGCAACTGGCTCAGACAACAAATTAATTTAAATGGCAATTTTCTGAACTCCATGATGTGGACAGATGAATGTAAATTTACCAATTGTGGTATGTTCAATTGAAATAATTAATATTTCTAGAGAACCCATACCAGAACAGACAAGTTAGAAACCAAATGCGTTTTGGTTTAAATGTGTGGACTGGGATTTTAAACGGTGAAGTAATATTCCCGTTTATTTATAAGAATAATTTAAATGGTGTTGCTTATTTAAATATTCTCCAAAATTAGTTGGCCAATTATTTAGAAAATTGCCACTCGGACGACTTCGTATTCTCTGGTTCCAACAAGATGAATTTTAATAATTGTTTTTCGACCTTTGTATATTATAGTAGATAGTAAGCGATTTAAGGTCTGCTTAACTTTAATATGTATATATTTAAATAATCTTACATGTTTCGGAAATTACACAAATTTGTCAAAAATTTTCAAAAAAATTTAAATTAGAAATGACAGTATATTAATGTCACTTACTCGTATAATTTAAAATTCTTTTTAAAATTAAAATTAAAATTAACCTTATTCTAGCTATGAAATATACCGGGTGCGGCAATAGTGTGTCGGCGGAGCTTAGCATGAAAACTAATAAAGTTGTAGCAATGAAATTTTACGTACACATGTAGTATGCCACAGTGCATTTTCTATTTTTACTTAAATATTTACAGGCTGTTCCAAGTTTCCGCAACCACTTTCAATTTCTTTTTTAAATAGATTGCTATACTTTCTTGTTGTCATGATGATAACCACCCAAATTATCTTTGCAATGATATATGACAATGTGCACTTACAACTGTTAGTTTTGGTTTTATTGCAAATTCTGTTAAAATCTGGACAGTTGTAGCGCCTAACATTTTAAGTCTTAGCCTGAAAATGGGTGCAGTGCCTCACGTAACACTTTTGTTACCAATTTATGGACTAACACGTTATATGTTTTGAGGGTGAACAACGCGACAACATATACAGGGTGTTAAATATGTCGTGCCAAAATTATCGAAGTTTAAAGGCTGTTTTCTCTTTTTTTTTAAATTGAACCTATAATTTTGTTTATTAGTCAGCAAATTCCCTGTAAAATTGCCGTTGAAATGGTACCAATAACATAGTACTTATTTCTAGTATTTTCGAAGTTATAACCCTTTAATGGGATATACCTATGTTTATAATATTCAATATGCGGTGCATCTAATAGTTGGTTGGCCATGAAATGATATCAAACAAAGTAACATTTACAAACACCTGTTTTTTAATTCTTTATTATTAGTTTTAGAATTACATTTTGTAATTTTTCCATAATAAAACAAAATTAATTTAAAATGTGTCCAAATATATGTCCATTCTGCTCTACACATGCTCTTAATCGCCTCTGCATCGACAGACTTACATCTTGAGCCATGTTGATTTCACTTAATTGTAGAAAAGCGTTTCTGTTTCGTGCATGTTCTGAGGTGTTTTGTATACTATATTTTTTACAGTAGGCCACAGAAAGAAATCACAAGCGGTGGCCAGCTTATAAAGCTTCCTCTCCTAATCCACCTATGGATGAATGCTCTATTTAAATGTGCTCTTGCACCGTAATGTACAGGTACACGATCATGTTGGTACCACAATCTCCCTATGACGTTATCTGGTAGGCCTTCTAACAGCAATGGTAAATTATTTTGTAGGAAATTTGTGTAGATTTCACAATTTAAAGTAGTATTAAAAAAGAATGGATCTATAATAGTGTTTCCTATGGTGCCTCCCCAGGTGTTAACACCCCATTTTTGTTGGTATAAAATGGGTTGCATAATAATGAGAATTTTTTCTGTTTGTTATTCCACAATTAGCAAGTGTTGCTTCATCTGTGAAAAGCACATGATCTAGAAAAGTTAGATCTAGTCGTAATTGGAAAAGTAGCCATTCACATTAAACAAGTCTCCTTTCAAAATCCGTTTGTAATAAGCCTTGATGATTTTGAATTTTGTAAGGGTGAAATTTATGTTTTTTTTTTAATCCTTCTTACAGCAGTTACTTCTATCCCGTGTTCTTTCGAAGTTGTCCTTATAGATACGCGCGGATTTTCCACAACGGATTGGACGACTGTCACTTCATTATCTTCTGTAACCATAGTCTTAGTTCTTTCATGTTTGACGTAATTCACTGAACCCGTCCGAAGAAATCTTGTCAACAAATTTTCAAACGTCTTAACATCTGGTGCTCTTCGGTGAGGATACTCCATAGCATATGTTCTGGATGCTAAAAGTGTATTTCTATTGCTAGCGCCAAGAACAAATACCATGTCTATTAGCTCCTCTTTCGAAAAACTCATTCTAAAGAAACACAACTATAAACTATTACGACATGTAAATCAAAAATAATGACAACAAAACGATATAACTGACAACAAGATAAGAACTAATAACGATCAAACGGAAATTGATAATTAACTAGCCGAACTTAAATTATAAAAGTTAAACGCGATTACAGCAAAGAGGAACTACTGAAAAACACTTTATACGGAAATTTTAAGTAGATATTTGACGTTTGGTTACACAGCAATTTTTGCTTAATATCATTTCATGGCCAACCAACCAACTATTAGATGCAGCACCGCATATTGAATATTATAAACATAGGTATATCCCATTAAATAGTTATAACTAGAGCTGAGGATGTTTGCGGTATAACCATGGTTATATCATGTAACCATAGTAAATTACTATGGTTACATTATATAACCATGGTTATACCGCAAACATCCTCAGCTCTAGTTATAACTTCGAAAATACTAGAAATAAGTACTATGTTATTGATACCATTTTAACGGCAAATTTACAAGGAATTTGCATAAAAAAATTGTAGGTTCAATTTAAAGGAAGAGAAAATAGCCTTTAAACTTCGATAACTTTGGCACCACATATTTAACACTCTCCATATGTTATCATGTTGTTTCCCTCAAAACATATAACGTGTTAGTCCATAACAAAAGAGTTACGTGAGGCACTGCACCCATTTCCAGGTTAAGACTTAAAATGTTAGACGCTGCAGCTGTCAAGATTTTAACAAAATTTGCAATAAAACCAAAACTAACAGTTGTAAGTGCACATTGTCATATATCATTGCAAAGATAATTTGGGTGGCTATCATCATAATAACAAGAAAGTATAGCAATCTATTTAAAAAAAAAAATTGAAAGTAGTTGCAGAAATTTGGAGCACCCTGTAAATATATAAATAAAAATAGAAAATGCACTGTAGCATGCTATATATTGCTATGGATTTTTAATTAAAAATAATTTAATTTAAAAATGTACAATTGTTTTAGATTAGTTTTGTATATTCAAAATGTGTATTTAAATTTAACGAGATAGAAAAACTGTTTTTTTCCCGGCGTGCATTGAAATGTGTTGTAGAGGCCGAGGTAAAAATTAAGGGAGACCAAAATTATAGCTTGAACTAGGAGGTTGCTTTGTGAGATAGAATTAAATATATTTAATTAATTCGGTTAATTGATTGATAAGTGATTTATAGTTGTATTAGAGAGTTATAGAGTTAAATTCTCGTATGTTATTTGTTGTGTAAATTGATTATGCACCGTCTTTGTTCTTCGTCTCCACATATTTTTTTGTAAGTAGAATTAAAATTATAATAGTTCCATTGTATGGAGGCTTGAAATTAAGAGATTTAATTATTAGAAATATAGATAATAAAGCTTACTATTAACATTTCGTTGTTAAAATTATAATTGAAAAGTTTGTTCGACCGGAATCAGGGTTGTTTTTTGTGCTTGGTGTTTGCACATTCGTAAATTTCGTTCGTATATCAGAATCTGTGTATACAGTGTGGTTCTCTGGGGAGATATTATTAGTAAACTTAATTATTTTTAGATAAGTTTGTTCGGATTCATAAAGAGGATGTTTTCCATTCATTTAGCTGTCAATTTACAATGAATGTTTTTATCTCATGTATTTTTGTATAATACAGCATCTTTATACTTTGTAAAGATAGATTTTTTTTAAATTTTTTTTTATTTTGTATTAAATATTCATTTTAATTTTATCCTGCGTTTGATTTATTGTACTGATGACTATATTGCTGTTTAAACTTAATTTATATAAGTAATTAAATTTTTGTGAACATTTCACTGGCGCTAAATTTACTCTGTAGACACGCTTTTCCTAAGTGGAGCCCGAGAAGTTAGAAGTCTTATATTTGAAAATCCACCGGCTGAGAAACCTAGTTGGGAAAACTAGTTGTGGATGGTGGTGTGCTAAATTTTCAAACCATTATTTATAGCAATATGTACGTAAAATTTAATTGCTGCAAGTTTATTAGTTTTCATGCTAAGTTCCGCCGACACACTATAGCCGCACCCGGTAAAATTTCCAAAATAAGCCACAAACAGTTCGCTATTGAGGACCGTCGGTATCTACCAAACATCCTAATTAAGGATGATTACCCAAAAAAACTCATTAATAGATTACTGTTTTTCACCTATAACCAATACAAACCTGGTATAAATAATATTCCACCATCCGTAAGTAACAAAATCAACAACAATGCAAACATGGAGCAATGCGTCTATAAATCTCTTCTATACATACCCAAGTTAACTGACAAAATTAACACCCTTTTCCGGAATCATCAGTCCAAAATAGTTTTTTACGTCTGCTATTCCAGGTAACAAATTTCTATCCAAATTGAAAGAGCTCGATACCTTCTCTTCAACAAAACCATATAGTATATGCAGTCAAATGCAATGAATTCTCTAAATATTATATAGGTCAGACAGACCAGAGATGGCGTGAAAGCAGTACCCAACATCGCAATGATACGAAGAAAAACCCCAAAAATGTGCATTGGGATCTCATGTCAACACTTTCAAACATAATGTGAATATTAACAGTGTACATTGCTTATTCAGCGAAAAGAACTGCTACGAAAGAATTACGTTAGAAAATTTAGCCATTCAAAAAATTACCAATAATCTCAATACTAAAAAACGTACATCCACGTTCGCCAATGCTTACAATGGTCTCATGAAATATATCAAAATCAAATTAACTTGATCCGTTTGTTTTGTTCTGGCCTGATTTTGTTTCCGATCCTCGTATAATTTTAACTTATTTCACTGTTACATATATATTTTTACGGCATCTGGTTTCTTTCTCCTCTCTTGTCGCGTTCACCGGTTTCTTTCGCATAGACTAAGTTTCGCCTTTACTCATATAACATCCTAGTCAATGTGTGCTAACTTGAAACCATTATATTTTTGTTATTGTTGTAAATTTCCTAGTTAGCATGTTTCATACTTTTTTCAATAAGTGTTTGCCATATCTAAAATATAACTACATATGAGTTTTAATTGATATCTTCCTTCTTTCTATTATAAAATCGCTTAAGAATCTTAAATTCTAGTGTAAGTAAATTATTAAGTCTGATGAAAAGACAAATATAGTTTCTAAACGTTACGTAGTAATAAATCGTGTTATTTGAAACATTTTCTCAAATTATGTTTTTATTAACAGTGAAATTATGTACATATTAGAGTAAATTAGATACAGTATTGTACACTCAAAGGAATTTTAACTATATATATATACATATTTAAAAGAAATTATGTACCGTAATATATTGAATAAAATAAATTAAAAGAGGGCAAGCGGTCTGTCAATTAAAATCTCATTTATTAATTATCCCTATATTTCGCAACAACTTTGTTGCTTCTTCGGAGATAAAAAGGACCATAAAGTTGTCCTTGTACGTCACTTTTATTATTTTCTTGAAGTCAACATTTTTATCTCCGGAAGAAGCAACAAAGTTGTTTCGAAATATAGGGATAATTAATAAATGAGTTTTTAATTGAGCTTGCCAGCTATTAATTTATTTTATTCTATATATATAATTAGACCAGGTGTCTTTGCCGTTAGAACATAAATGGAGGGTAATTTTGGGGAATCCATCAAAATTAAAGTCTATTCCTTAAGTTAGTTCTTTATTTTATCTCCCAATATTTCGCATACAGATTATAGGCTTCCTCAAGGGTCACTTTAAGGATAGATAGAAACAAAGTAACTCTATTGAACTATATAAAAGTCGTAAATACTTACAAATGTGAACTATTTTTCTATGGAGAAACTACCCGCCTTACTATACATAACGTCTACAATATATCACAAACAATCTGACTGATAACTAATGTGAACATAATTGATTGCGAAGTTACAAATTAAAATGCAGGACATCACACTTAAAAGAACGAACACGTGTAATTATGACGAATAAAGAAATCGTCGCACTGACAATCACATGCTGTCGGTCAAAACGTAAAACATGAAATGTTAGAGGTTGACAGTTGTAAGTGATATCTGGCAATACCTGTATTGAAATCCAGGCATGCAACATGAAAATGCAAAATCTCCACTTATGTCAAGGTCAGCTAGTTGTATACCCTGCTGTGCGAAAGTTAAGTTTTCATTTTTAAAAATGTGCTGCCTCACAAGAAATTTACATTTTAAGAACGTGTTATACAGTTACTAGATGAAACAAGAGATTAAGAGGCAAACAAATGTGTTAAATGACAATAGATGAACTCGTATTCGGTGTGGTTTGGTGTTTTGAATTTCTGTTAATTGGAATTGTTAGAAAGAAAGCATATATTGTTAAGTTGTTTGTATCGGATCTGAAATTCATCTAGTTCGCGTTGTTATTGATCTCCACCATTTCCAAAAACTCTCTCCACTTTAAATTGTTTGCTGTCTGAAGGACTTTAACACTATTAAAATTAGGTGTGTCATCATTGTTGATCATATGTAAATACAAGGCACATCTGCTCTTCCCAGTCCGAATGTCACTCTTGTGTGTAGTGAGTCTAGTTTTTAGCCAGGTGCAAGTATGACCTATGTACACCTGACTGCATCCATTGCAAGTAATGCAGTAAACAACGCCGGACTGGAAGGACAGAGGCGTCAAATCTTTAGTTTTGTTAAAAAAGTTTCGTACTGGGTTGTAATTGTAGAAGCCTAATTTAATTTCGTCTGTGGAGAGCACACGGGAGAGTTGCTCCGACGCACCAAAAATGTAGGGAAGTCTGTAATATTTGAACGCTTTGGGTTGTTCAACAATGGTATTATTCAAGATTGGATTGTAAGGAGAAGGTGTGGTGAAAATGAGTTTGTTAACTAAACTACGTGGATAACCGTTATTGGAGAATATTTTGCGTAATATGTTGAAGCTTCGTTGTTTGAAGGAAGGGTGGCTTATTCTAGAAATCCTATATTTCGTGCCTAAGATGAGATTTATTTTCTGGCTATTCGAGCGGTTAGGGTGGTAATTTAACATTCTATCTGAATTACTAGGTTTTCTATACCAGTCAATCAATAAACGCATTTATTGCATTTATACATAAATATGTTGATGACTTAATTTGAGCATTACCTGGTCCAGCAATAGATGACATTTTAGAAATATTTAATTCATTCCATCCTAATATTCAATTTACTATTGAACGCGAAAATGAGGGAAGTATGCGTTTCCTAGACACGAAGGTCATTAGAAATAACAACCGTTAATTGATTGATTGGTATAGAAAACCCAGTATATCGGACCTTTTGTTTATGTCTTTTGGTTGTTTTTGAATATGGTACAGGGTTATTCATTATAAATGTCCCAGCCCTTACCATAGTTATTATTGCATAAAAAAAATTTTTGAAATAAAAGTTGTATGGTTATAGACTAATTTTATTATAACGTTAACAAAAGTACAGTGGCGTGCGTAGTTTAGGGGACACAAAAAATAATTGTTTTTTTTTAAATGAGACAGCCTGTATATTATTAAATTTTTGAAAAGATCTTTTTCTTCTGATTTCAAAAATATACCATATCATACCCCTGTCTTACACCGTTCTTATGTTATTAAAGGATAAATATAGTAAATTAAACTAGTTACTATAAATATTGAAAAGTTAATATCATCAAAGAAAGCTATGAAAATCACAACTGTCATGTTTATTAAATGTCATTTCTTTATTGAAACATTCAAAATGGTTTACAGTGTAGCAGAAAAAATTCAAATATTTACTTGCTATATAGAAAATAACAAAGATAAACGTGCAGCGCAAAGAGCATACAGGGAGTTGTATCCAAATCGTCCAACACCCGCAGACAATACGTTCAGACGTATTTACCAACAGGTAAATAATACAGGTAGTTTTAATATAAAAAGGCGAGTAGTTCATGCAAACAATGAAGATCAATTAGATGTACTGCTTTATTTCGACGGTAAGCCCTCTTATAGGTATTCTTGAAATTTTTTTTTAAACACTATATTATTTTTTAAAAAATTCTGAATGTAGTATAAATAATGCAGCAGCTCATTTAAATATAAGTTACTCTAAAATTCAACGTACGTTGAAAACTAACAACTACAAACCATATAAAATTTTACCCGTACAACTTTTGAGAGAGGCTCATAAAAGGAAAAGGTTAGAGTTTTGCCGTCAAATGATCCAAAAGTTATATGAAGATCCTGATTATTTGACTAAAATATTATGGACCGATGAATCATGCTTTTCTACGGCTGGAGTTTTTAATAGGAAAAATCGTAGGTCATGGGAAAACAAGGAGAATAGGAAAAGATTGATAAAACCAATAAAAAAATCAGGAAGAAAAACTCTTAGTGTATGGTGTGGAATTTTCAGAAACAAAATTGTTGGACCCATATTTTATGATTTCAATTTAACTGGAGTTACCTATCTGGAAATGATTCTCCCTGAAGTTGAAAATATTCTTGTAGAGAATTTTCCGGACGTTCAACTTCAGGATATGATTTGGATGCAGGATGGGGCAACTCCGCATAATGTCCTACCTGTTAAAGAGCATTTGAACAATGTATTTCAAGTATGGATATGGAATAATGGAACCATATTATGGCCTCCTAACAGTCCGGATCTATCCCCTATGGACTCATATTTTTGGGGGTTTTTAAAAGACATAATATATAACAATAATGACTGTATTCAAGTCATGAAAGACCGAATTCAATTAGAAATAAATAATCAAAATGTAAACAATCAAGCCATTTCTGATGCAATTCAAAATATAATTAGACGTTCAGAATTATGTATTGAAAATAATGGTGGACACTTCGAACAACTTTTATAAGTTATTATTTATTTATAGTTGTAAAGTTATCTTTGTTATATTCGTTTTATAGGTATTATTTGTAATTTTAATTAAATGTTGACCAAAACTCTTTTGTAGATACAATACTTTTATTTAATAACTTAAGAACGGTATAAGACAGGGGTATGATATGGTATATTTTTGAAATCAGAAGAAAAAGATCTTTTCAAAAATTTAATAATAAACAGGGTGTCTCATTTAAAAAAACCAATTATTTTTTGTGTCCCCTAAACTACGCACGCCACTGTACTTTTGTTAACGTTATAATAAAATTAGTTTATAACCACACAACTTTTATTTCAAAAATGTTTTTGTTTATGCAATAATAACTATGGTAAGGGCTGGGACATTTATAGTGAATAACCCTGTACATTTCCAAAAAGAACCTTTTACTGTATATTCCGCATTGCCATAGTTGATGTTATGGCTGTTGGAGTTGACATGTATTGCCAGAGCCGACGATTTCTGTTTATTAATGTTCTATATATATATACTGAAATCTAGCAATAGTAATGCATTGACGGGTTCAGCTAGTATTATATAAATAAAAAAAAGAACATTATACGTAACAAGAAAACAAAAGAATTAAAGTAGAGACATTCTGATTCTTTTCCAGTTAATCATCAGAAATTTTTATTTTTATTTTGAATATAAAAAATAGCTTAGTAATTGCAGAATACGTAAATGACGGAAGCTTTACTTATACTAATTTTAAATTATACCAATTGTTTTATTAAATCAGTCTTCATCGAAACATAAATCATAATTTAGACTCCAGTTTTGTAATAAAACCGATTTATCGTATTTCAAGGATGTAATAAGCATTTCTCTTTCCTTGTTATACTGCCCACATAAATATGTTTTTTTGTGATTATATTTAATGCATAATTTACTTTTCACCGTGGCAGGTGCTGTGTCATAAATTATTTATTAATTAAAAATAAATTGCGTAGGACGTGATCCTTTTAAATTACATGGAAAACCTACTTAATGGTGTTTATTTTTTCTTGAGACAGAGATTGCATCTACGGCATCGTTAATAAAATTTTTTAAAGGCTTTTGTGCTTTTTCTTTGAAATTTGTGGGCGGTTTTTAAGGGCTCCAGCTCGGTTCGTTAAACTTGTTAATACTAATGACAGAAATTGGCCAATTACTTCCGTAGGTGTAAGTAGATTGGGATCGGTAAATTGAACTCCTTAATATCATACTCGGTATGTACTCGTTAAAAACACATACAATTTCAATTATTTAATTTTAGTATAAAATTACGTATAATACGCATATGTCAAAAGGCAATGTCCTTTTCATGTCCTTTTTGAAGCTACTAGAAACTATATTAACATATACTCGACAAAATATATTGCAGTTTACTTTAAAATATAGAATCTGAAGATATTAAAAAATTCGGGATGAACTGTATTACTACCTTACTATTAACCACAACCAACGCAAAATTAATCCTAAAGGACACGTATTTGAAACTCCCTCGTTATTTCCATACTTTCCATAAATTTATACAATATATTTACACGATCTCTTCCTTTTTGTTCTAGCATTCCAGCGTAATCGTAGATTAATAGAAAAGGCCTTGCCTAGGGTGTAGATTACAGGTAAAAATACACCCGATGGAGTTAAGAGACCGAATTTAATTTCGTCCTGTTTACTAAAGAAGCAAATGTAGGCGTACTGACTTGAAGCAATGCTAAATTCTTTTAATCACATATTTAAGAATAAGATGAAAGGGAAGTGAGTATATATATATATATATATCATCCCTAATAAAATATCCAAATACACAGACTGTACGGTACGTTCGCTTTAATACAATCAAATCCTGCACCCCACATGTTATTTGAGTGCGTGGGTGTTGACAATATTCGTAAGTACTCCTTTAAGGGTAGTAGTGATAAAAGATATTACACGATTTTTACCACAAAGATCTTTATATTTATAAAAATTAAATACACCAACCAGTGTAGTTCGAAGTATCTAGAGCAGAATTTCTTATTTTGAAAAGAACCGGGATGTAATATATTTCAGAAGAGATAGAGAAAGTAGTAAACTAATCTTAAAGCATCAACTTGTGTGATTGCTTATGATAAACGTCACGTCTGCCATTATATTGTTTATGTTTGTAAGTGTTGCTTTTGATCACTTCAAAAAAGTGTTGTGTTGTTAACTACTCATGGCGAAAACTTGTGATATCTTATGACTACAACATAAACGATCACATATAGGAGCGTAAGAAATCTTTAAAAGACCTAAGAGTTCTATTCGATTATTCGATAGTGCCTTTAGGTTTGCTGAAGACATTACTATATTAAAATCGCCCAACACATGCTGTAGCAAATTAAGGCAACGGTGTAGTGCTAATGCGTCATACGAGGGTGGTATGAAAACTAAAGTAAGTTGTACAAAAGAAGATACTTTATTTCAGTTTTTTACATTTATTTTTCGACATATAATTCGATGCACTTGTTTCAACGATGTTCAAGTCGTTTAAAGCCTTCACTATAATAGGTCGTATAATAGGTTTGTTGCTGCAATCACCTCCTCATTAGATGAAAATCTCTTTCCATCTGGCCATTTTTTCAAGTTAGGAAACAAGAAAAAGACAGATGGAGCTAAATCTGGACTATAAGGTGCATGACGAAGTATTTCGAATCGAATTCAAAAAAATTTGTCGCGACAATGTTCGATGTATGGGCCAGTGCGTTGTGATAATGAAACAAAATTTTCTTTCGTGCCAAATGCGGCCGTTTCTCCTTTAATTTTTCACTCAGCTGGTCCAATAATAACGAGTAGCACTCGCCTGTAATTGCTTTGACCTTTTGCGGATAATCTATAAAGACAACACCACGAGCATCCCAAAATACGGTAGCCGTAACTTTGTTAGCTGATGGAACCACTTTTGCCTTCTTCAATGCACTGCAGCCGACTTCTACCCATTGTTTGGATTCAACTTTTAGCTCGGGGTTATAGAGGTGTATCCACGTTTCGTTAGCGGAAATATGATTATGCTTAAAAACGGTCAAACAGTACTCAGATATTGTTACGCGCATTCGTTTCTGGTCCACACTTAGTAGACGCGGCACCCACCTTGCTGGGAGCTTCATCATACCCAAGTGTTCATGTAAGATATGACCAACACGTTATTTAGATAAACCTATAGTGTCTGCTATTTCACGCACCTTTAATCGACGATTATTTAAAACAAAATCATGAACTTTGGTGATCATTTCGTCAGTGGTGGCGTCTTTCAGACGTCCTGCTCATCCTGTTCATCTTCGGTGCTCCTACGGCCACATTTAAATTCATTCACCTAGAAACAAACTGTCTTAAATGATGGCGCAGATTTTCCGTGAACATTATCCAACTCTTCTTTAATTTCTTTGTGTTTTTTCCCTGCGATATGGAAGTGTTTAATCACAGAACGAAATTCTCTTTTATTCATATTTACATAACGATGTAACACGTTTACGGGGAAGAGACAACGGACGCTATCTTCTACCATATGAAGATGATACGCATACGTAGATTATCGCGCCACCTCTGTTAATTATCTAAATTATCAGAACCTCCTCGTACAAGTCTCCTAAATACAAAACTTTGTATTTGCATTGTTTACTGTTCAGAGTTATAGTGAAAAAATTATTTAATTGCTAGATACTGCTTTAAACAACTCCTTATACACCTTATACAACAACAACTTATACTCTTATTTATTTTATGTTATTTTTCTCATTAATCTTGTAGTATCCCCAGAAGAAGCAACAAATTTTGTTGCGAAATATAGGGTTATTTAATAAAGGAGCTTTTTAATTGACAGACCGCTTACCCGATTTTAATTTACTTTATTTAAATATATATCTATATACGAGAAAAAGTAAGTAATTCAATATTCTTATGTTAGTCAAGGCTTTAATATATTACATTATTATAAATATATGGTTTTTCCCTTTTAGAGATTTCTTTTAAAGTATCCTGTGCAACTTTTTTGTATGAATACTTAGTAAATATATAGCGTGTGTTTTGAGTAGTCTATATGCGCATGCGCTGAAGAACACGCAATCCCTTTTCTCAGTTTTCAGACTGAGCGTCTGTAAGCAAAACTGAGTGTCGCTACCTTCTATCTGTTATTATAGTCACCCACACCTATCTCCACTGACTAAGGGCATACACAGTAAATAGAAGCTCCAAGACATTGTACGATACGACTACGGTTTTGTTAGTTTTCGAAAATCTTCAGACGCCATCGCTGCGCCTGCTTCTCGCGTAGATAGCAACACCTCGTATTTTTCAACCAAAGACACATGTGTTTCTGTCTTGCAGACGTCATCAGCTTGGCTAATGAAGAGAAGTTTAATGCCTACGTCTGACTACGCCTAATAATAGTGAACGTTGGAAAATACGAGGTGTATGTCTATGTATACAGATACAGATATGTGTATACATATTTGTTTCATTTGTAACAAATGCTTAATGCGCTCTTACGTATTGATGTACTAAATTTCTTTGCTATCTTGAAACATTAATTTAAATGATAAAAACATAGTTTTTTACAATATATCCACTTTAATTTTTGAGCAATATATAGTGCACAAGTGCACAAGTAAAACAAAATAAAGTGTGTTTAATGCTCAGAAATTCCCGAAATTTGAATGTGGCGCGTGAAGAGATGGTAGTACAACTCTCCAGCTAGATGGTGTAAGCTAGTTACTAAGTCAGTCTGTTAAGCGGTACTTTGCTAGGTGGTAGCCAAACAATTTTTGTGTTTGTATTTGTTGAGTTGTGTTTGAGTTATTCCGCGACACTATAATGTCTGATGTGAAGGAGCAAAGAACGTGATATTATAAGTGATACAACCGGTTTAAAAATGGATGTGCGTCGCTTGATGAAGATGAGCGTTCCGGTCATCCATCGATGGAAAACACGTCACAAATTGTAGTAAAAGTACGTGATGCTATCTTGGAAAACCGAAGGAAAACAATCCATAACATACGAGGCACGTTTTTTAAGTAAGTACCGTTTTGAAATTAAAAAAAGACGTGCAAAGATATCTCAATAATTTTATTTTTACATGAAAGCCTGTACCTTAATCTACTTTTCTACATAATTTCCTTCAATATTGAGGCACTTGTCATAACGTTGTACCAGTTTATGAATACCCTCCTCATAGAAGTCTGCCGCCTGACTTGTTAACCACTGCATCACAACTGTTTTGACTTCGTCATCGTCTTGAAGGCCGCCCAGGTGATTCTTCAAGTGCAGGAACAGATGGTAGTCACTGGGCGCCAGATCAGGGCTGTACGGAGGATGATCTAGACTTTCCCATTTAAAAGATGTTATGAGATCTTTGCTCTGATTAGCCACATGCGGACGGGCATTGTCATGCAGCAATACGATGCCCTTGCTCAATTTGCCTCGTCTTTTGTTCTGCATTGAACCGCGCAGATTTTTCAAGGTCTCACAATAAGCTGCTGCATTGATTGTCTCATTACGAGGCAGAAATTCCACAAGCAATACTCCTTTTCTGTCCCAAAAAACTGTGCACATGATTTTCCGGGCAGAAATTGTTTGCTTAAACTTCACTTATCCGGGTGAATCTGAATGCCGCCATTCCATGGACTGTTGCTTTGATTCAGGTGTGACGTAGGCCACCCATGTTTCATCGCCCGTAACAATTTGGCTTAAGAAATCATCACCGTCGTTGCGGTACCGCTCAAGGAAAGTCAATGCACTGCCTAAACGTTTGGTTTTGTGCACATCCGTCAACATTTTCGGTACCCAACGTGAGCACAATTTTCGGTAATTCAAGCGCTCGCTCACAATGCCATACAAAACACTACGCCAAACATTAGGAAAGCCATCACACAAGGAGGACATCGTAAAGCGTCTGTTTTCTCTCACCTTATTGTCCACTTCCTGCACCAAACTTTCATTAACGATCGAAGGACGCCCACTCCGTTGTTCATCATGCACATTTGTGCGGCCATCTTTAAATGCTCTCACCCACTTTCTTACCATTCCATCACTCATAATGTTTTGTCTGTAAACTGCACAAATCTCACGATGGATATCGACCGGTTTTAGGTCTTTAGCACTAAGAAATCTTATAACAGCCCGTACTTCACAGTCGGCGGGACTCACGATTATCGGAGGCATCTTAAACACTCAGTAAACGACGTAGACAAGGTAGAATCATACGGTAATGACGCCAATGTGTAGGCAAGAGATGTAGGTCCCCGGTGCGCATACGCAGAACGCCGACCGCAGCGCTGCGGTCGCGGTGTGGAAAAACGGTACTTACTTAAAAAACATGCCTCGTATATAACATCGTCAGCTTGTCGTACGGCGTTTTTTGGTGTATTCCCGGCGAACTCAACATACGGCGTATTGCTGCAAAATTCGTGCCAAGGTTACTCAGCGTTGAGGAAAAACGGCACCGTGTTCATGTGTACATTGAGCAGAAATAAACTGCCGAAAGGGATGCGAACTTCAGTACCAGAATCATTACTGGCAACGAATCATAGGGTGTACAGGTTGTTTGGGCATATGTGGCTGGCTTTGACACTTCTGCGTAATCACGGGTCGTAAATCCGAAATGACTAATTTTTGTTGAATCGTCGTTGATTCAACTTGTAAATAGAAGGTCTTCTCTTGCTCAGTGGTTCGTAGAATAAAATGCACAACACTCTTTAATTATTAAATACAGAAAACTAATGTTACATAAGCCACAGCAAAATATATGATTACAAAAACTTGGTTACATTTCTAATTTTAGTAACGGTCGAAGCTGCTTAGTATGACACGTGTGATTCCGTTGATAGATCTTAGCAAACTTAACTTTTAATTCAAAAATATTAGGCAGGTAAAGAAACATGCAATCATAAGGCTCCACCCTATCTCTTATGATTGGTCGAAACAGGAAACTGGTTTTACCCAGACTCGACCTTAGATAAATCGTGGCTCCGAAATACTATTGTTTAAGACAAGAGAGCTTTGAAAATATAACCGTAAAGAAAATTTGTAAAGGGTTCTCTGGTTTAACGGGCAACAGCGTGACTATCACAATAGGTGCCAAGCTATTGATTTAAACATAACAAGGTTTAATTGACTTAACTACAACCGAAGAATGCTGAGAAAACTTACGACGCAAGCTGCCTGCCAAGTGTTACAACAATTCGTGGAATCTACACCACAACAATGCACCAAACCACACATCACTTACTGTGCATCAGTTTCTAGCCTCAACGAAGACGGCAGTACTGTCTCAGCCTCCCTACTTTCCAAAACTTGCCCCTTATGACTTTTTGCTGTTTCCGAAGTTGAAACTGAAGCTCAAGAGGTGCCGTTTTGAGACGATTGAGGAGAGCCAGATCGAATCGCAGGCAGTTTTGAACACGTTAACACGCGAAGACTTCCAATAGTGCTTTCAGTCAGAGACAATTCTCTTAGATCGGTGTATTCATGCGTCGAAGAGGAGTGTAGTGAATAAATTGTAAGAACAATTTATTGTATTTTTTTCGCATTTCACGAATTTCTGAGTAGCACCACGTATATACAGAAAACATTATCGTAACAATGTTTTTTTAATCTGGCTTAACTTCTGCGATAGTCTGGTTGGAACTACGTCCCAGTGCTTAATTATTTAGCGATATTTCGTCCACCCTTGCAAAGGAGAATCTTTAGGTTGCTACTGCTATTGACGTTGCCGCACAAAAGCTAAGAATGTGCGTTTCAGTCAGTGATTCAAGAAGCAGTCACATTTTTTAAAAAAATTTACCGAAATACTAGCAATACTAAAAATATTAATTGATAATTTCAAATAATGACTAAAATTAAATAACTGGTTCTAATACCAGAATAAAAATATGTGCAATTTCCACTTATTAATTACATATCACTCACCATCAAGTCTCTTTATTTACGGAATCTTTATAAATATAACGTAAGCTGCAGAAGGCCCACACATTTACGTGGGCGCCAATTTATTAAGTACACTCGCATTGGGGACGTTATCAGATAATTTTAATACTTTTTAAAGTATTCACATCAGCACTCTTGTAATCAAACAGAGGCATACTGGTGTAGAATTCTGCAAAAAAAAGTTATAAGTAATAACTTCCTTATTACATTACTGCTTTTGATATATTCATTGACTGAAATTAAAAGCAGTTATGTAAGCTTTCAAAGTCACTACGTCTGTAACAAAACAAAAACGTTATGTAAAAGGAAAATTCGCGTCATTGGCTTAAAAAAGTGACTATAAATAATTTATTTAAATAAAATTGTTTTTTCTTGTTTTTCCGTTACATAAAAACAAGTGAATGGAGAATTTTATAGGGATATATACGTCCTTATAATACGTTTTTCAATTAACGTAAACTTGAATTACACAAATATGCCAATGCGTTCATTTCGCTTGCCAGTTACGAAATATACAGTCCTATATTTATATTTTTATGGATATATTGCGTAATATAATGTCGCAATCGATAGTATAATGGTACTTAAACTAATTCATAATTAAAAATATTCTTTAAGCATCTAAAAGATAGAAATAGAAAATACTAGAGATTAGAAGGGGTTAAAGGGGGTAAAAAAAGTTAAATATGCAAGATAAACTATTAAATTATGCTCTTAAACATGTGCTTATGCTTTGAAAGATGCAATTATTGTATTAAACTTTATAGGTAATAAAATAATTATTATATTAATAATAATAATAATAATAATAATAATAATAATAATAATAATAATAATAATAATAATAATAATAATAATAATAATAATAATAATAATAATAATAATAATAATAATAATAATAATAATAATAATAATAATAATAATAATAATAATAATAATAATAATAATAATAATAATAATAATAATAATAATAATAATAATAATAATAATAATAATAACGTCATGCAGAGCATGTGGCGAGAAACCGGAAACCATAGAACATATACTCAGCGGATGCTCCATTTTAGCCCCAAAACAATACACTAGACGCCACAACAATGTTGCGAAATTGATCCACCAGGCAATATGCAGACTGTATGATGGAACCACTGGAATAACGCCATAGTACCAGTACCAGCCGAAAAATGTAGTGAGGCTATGATTTACTGGAATCGGACAATACAAACTGATAGAACTGTCCAACACAACAGACCAGACATTACGTTACGAGACCATAACAAGAACATTACATACCTCATAGACATCTCTGTGCCAACGCCAGCGAATATCCAGGCGAAGCACAGAGACAAGATCGACAAATATTTACCACTTGCCCAAGATGTTAAAGAAGTGTGGAGCCAAAACAAAATGATTGTAGTACCCAACATCATCGGTGCTACAGGAGAAATACCGCTGAAGTTACATGAGGCTCTAAAGACCCTAAATATACATCCTATGGCATATAAACAGCTTCAAAAAATTGTCATACTAGAGTCAACGAGCATTGTGCGGCAGGTGCTGAGCCAGAATACATGATAAAAACAACCACGAACACATCTCAAACCGAAACACCATATCTCCGAAAACAAGAACTAAACGACTCCTACGATCTATTGCGTCGATTAATGAGAAAAAAAAAATAAAAACAACCACGAACGCATCTCAAACCGAAACACCATATCTCCGAAAACACGAACTAAACGACTCCTACGATCTATTGCGTCGATTAATGAGGAAAAAAAAAAGAACAACGTTACAGTAGATCCATGAAGAACAGCAAAGACAAAAAGACTATACATGTATAATTCTACCAATTACCAATGTTTCCATCCATATCAAGCAATAATAATAATAATATTAATAATAATAATATGTAGGCGTAGGGAAGGTGGCGTTCCCAGCGCCCAATGACATAGATTCTTGCAATAGCCACGGCAGAGGCAGCCCATTAGGCTGAAAAGGGGACTATTTCCGACCGCCCCTTTCCGACCTCTGGTTGATCACTAACACCATCTATTTTATCCCTGAAAGTGTTACTGGGCATACCGGTCAGCCCACCGAAGGGACCAGTAAGAGTAAGCGCTTGAGATGGACAAATGAAATGAATGAATACCTCTACCGAGCTTACTTGCAAATGCAGGATAGATGTTGATATGCTTGCCTCGCGGCCGTGTATCAACTTTTTCCCTTTCTCCCGAAAGGAGCGCACGCATCAATAATAATAATAATAATAATAATAATAAATATAATAATAAACCAGCACAGGGTAGCCTAGAGCTAGGTTACTGGGGACTAGCGACCCCACGGTTTCCTGAGCTAACCGTTGGGTTGGGATAGCAGCCCCAATCAGGTACACTTGCTCCAAACACTGGAAGAAAGCGATACTGTGGTAGGTCGTAGGAGCAGAATGCAGGTAGGAACCGTCGTGATGATTAACAAGCAAGAACTGAAACAGCGAATTGGGCATGAAACACAAATATGGTATGATTCAGTAGAAACAAAAGACTCAGGCGAGGATATTGTTGAGATACATTCATTTCAACCAACTTCGTCAAAATAACAACTAAAGCGCCGGACCCTCTGGGCCGAGTAAATGTAACCCCCCCTACATTGGAGAGGTGTTATTATCTGCTTACTATGAATGAAGCATGCCATTTGTAGTAGAGCCGCATAGATAGATTACGGGAAAATACCTGGAAATAAGAAATAATAAACAATAATAATAATATTATGACAGTTATGCCAGCCATCTTGTTCTCACGAACCGATGGGTTAACACACTGGCAACAAAGGACAAATTGAATGTTCTTGTGAATGGAGGAAATAATAATAATAATAATCTTTATTTGTCCAACAGCGGTTGCTACTAACAAGACAATATAGGATTAAATCATTTGTGGTGTAGATTAATATTACATAAAAACATGTACAAAAATAGTACTTAAAAATATATAAAAAAACAAAACAAAATAAATTAAATGAATATTGATCAATCGTATACACATATGAGAAAAAAGAAAACAAATATAACCAATATGATAAATTAATCCAATTTATATGTACCTTAGCGCGGTGTTACTTTGCAACTCGTTGGTGACTTTACACAAGCGGGTAAGATTTTCTGAAACAATTTACCCCAACCCAAAAAACATTTCGTTAGAACTGGAGGGAGTAGTACACGTCAGTGCATATTTTGGTATACGTGCGTCTCGATTATAACATCTCAGATGTAGCAGGAGGAGGTTGTTCGTGCTTATGGGTTTTGTACGTCTCCATAATAGGTGATACTAATTTGATAGTTGGTATACACTTTTCTGGCTATGTACCAGTTAACTTGATGTATTTAGATATTGCATACAATGTTTTAAGCACAAATAAATTTTCTTAGCCTAGCTACACCCCTTTCTATGAAAACGGGTAACTTTACACCGGGTATGAAATAAGCCTGTTTTTGTTTCAGACTAAAAATGGGTCGTACTTGTAAAAGAAAGATTGGAAATAGGCATTATAAAAACTATGATAAAGACAAGTTACAAAATGCCGTATAAGCTCACCATGGAGGACAATTAAGTTATAGGGAAGCTGCGAAACGGTACAGCATCCTTTGGAAAACGTTGTGGAACATAGTCATGGGAAAACACACACAAACTGTGGGCGGCTAAACACTATTAACAGAAGTTGAAGAGAGACATCTACTTGACGTGGTATTGGCAGTAAGTAAGTTTGGCAGCCATTAACTTCGTTTGATCTCAGAATTGTAGTTAAAAAATATCTGGATGAGAGCGGAAAGACAATAAGAAAGTTCGCGAACAATTTGCCAGGTAATGACTGGGCCTTGAATTTTTATGCCGGCACAAACGTAGATTGTCTCAACGAACCAGTTAAAACATCAAAAAAGTTCGTGCAGAAAAGACAGAAAGAGAAATGGAAAACTATTCGCAGAATTTAGAAAGCGTCCCTCCAGGCATCATTCTAAATTTTGATGAAACGAATTTGTCAGACGACCCGGGATCTCACAAATGTATCTTCCACCGTGGTATGAAATATCCAGAGCGTGTTATGAACACTTCAAATGCTTCTATTTCAGTTATTTTTGGGATAACAGGAGCGGGTGATATCTTGGCGCCATATACAGTTTACAAGGCAGAAGGATTATACGACGATATTTTTCTTTTCCTCAACAGAATGATATATCTCAACAAAGTTTAGACGACCGTAGGGGGTCCGAAAAGGCCCGATACAATCGGTCTAAGTGGTTTGATTCCTGTAACTTTACAGATTGGTTCCTAACGATTATTATTCCTTGGGCAAAAAAAATGACAGGCACAAAAGTTATCATAGGCCCACTTGAATATCAACGTTATAGTAGAATGCAGCGAGCCCCTAGATGTGGGCTATTATGCGCCCCTTAAGAAGTCATGGAGAAAGATACTCCTGGATTATAAAATACATAACCCCCGAGATCAAACTGCGAATAAAACTTTTTTCCCACATTATTAAAGAAGCTGATGGAAAAATTGGATTTAACCAACAAAACGACAATCGCAGGCGCTTTTCGCGGAACAGGAATTATTCCGGTCAATCCACTTGAGGTGATAAAAAGATTGCCTTCAACGAGAGCAGAACAACACATCTCTGAAACTGTAAGCGTAACCTTGTTGAACTATCTACAAGAGATGCGATCTCCATCTACTCGAGACACGCCACGAAGAAAAAAAATGTTGAAAGTTACCGCAGGAAAGTCAGTTTCCTACGAAGATTTGTGGCCAGATACCGAAAAACTTGAACAAGAAACATCAAGCATGTTACCAGACTTGTCAGCAAACGAAGAGGATGGTGTTTTTTTGGAAAATGAGCAATTTCTGAAGACAGTGATGATGAAATTAAAATTCCATGAGTAGGAGAGTTGGTTGTCATAAAATTAGCTTCTAAGAAAACACTGAAATAATTTGTAGCCCAGGTTGAAGAAGTAAATTGGTCTGATCTGGTTATAAAATATTTAAGACACAAAAAAGATAATATTTTTGTTTTTCTCAACAGAATGATATATCTCAACAAAGTGTAGACGATATAGTTAAAAACTCCTGAAGTGAGAAGGGAAATCTACGCATTTCAATTTCATACCAAAGTGTTCAACTTTTAAGGCTGTTTCTAGTATTGTTCTAGTACATTATAAGTTGTTTTGGGTTACCTAGATAGTTTTTTAGGCTACTTAGTTACCTGTTTCATGTTTCTAGTTTTATTTTGTACCTACTAGGAAAGAGTTTATATTTAGTTCCTTTTAAAAATAAAAAGCATACGCTTTTAAAGAAATTTGTCGCTTTTTAATTTCTTTTTGACCGATTTATTAAGGAAATTCCTTGCCTACTAAAAGCTTTACAATATGTAAAGTAAACAAACGGTGCTCTTTGAAATTTAACCTATATTGTATGGATATGTAAAGCGACACTATAGCCGGGTCACTTTACACACTTACAAAAACAAAAGTGAAAGAGCTCTGCGGATATTTTTAAAGTAAAAAAATAAGATATATCGATAGCTAATAGTTAAAAATATCATATATGTTGAAGAGCATGTCTTCTAAGGTTTACCTTAGCCGAAAACGCTACGTTTAACACTTTTTTCAGTTTTTAAGGTTATTCTACTGAAGATGGAAACTTAGTTGCCGAACCACGTATATAGTATTTATTGTTATATGTGGTTAGGGTGTTTTTCTTATTTCTGTTTCAGATTACAAGCCACAGTCTCCACCAATTTTGGAGGTATAAATCGGTCAAAGATTACTATGGTTCCTATTGCGAAATGTAAAAAAAAATGTAGCAAAGTAACATCGCGCTACGGTATGTAAAAATAAAAATAAGCAAGAACTAATTTAAACATTATAAGTTTTGTCAAAAGTCTTACACATAATATACACCGGTGACTTTAAAAGTGCATTGGTTTTCGCTCTGGGTAACCTAAACGTTGAAGTTGATATAGGTTAATATCGTTGGACAATCAATTTCGTTTGATAAAATATTTAGTAAGGATTTAGCGCTATACCTCTCCCGATGACAAAATAGAGATTGTATATTATGGCGCTCCAAGAGACTATTGTAGTCCGTTCTTCGTTCAGGATAAGTGCCAATCATTCTGAAGGAGAGGTATTTCAGAAACCTCTTATGAATTCTCTCAACGGAAATTTGTTGGTAGGTGTAATAAGGAAACCACACTAAAGAGGCATACTTCAGGTGCATCGTACCAAGGTATAATATAAATTCTTAATTGAAGCAATGTTGTTAAAGTTTATACACGGCCTAATAAGAAATCCCAAAGATTTTGAAGCTGAGGCGCAGATCCAGGAAACATCTTGAGAAAATGTGAGTTGCGAGTCAAAAAGTATACCCAAATCATGAACCTCCGACTTTCTAGTCAACTCCGATTTAGAAGAATATAAAGTATACCCAAATCATGAACCTCAGTCTTTCTAGCCAACTCCGATTTAGAAGAATAACCAAATATTTTAGCACCAGTATGACGAATATAAGAAACAACACAATACTTTGAGATATTCAATAGAATTCGATTATGTTTGCGCCATTCTTCAATTATGGAAAGATTAATTTACAATTTGAAGCAATCGGAGTGTGTGCGGATGATATTGTAGATATCAATAATAACAACCACTAATGTAACAAGAAAAAGTATGTATTCATGTTCAAGCTACAGAGAGTGTTTTAGGGTATGAAAAATTATAAAACAACTGTTTTGTTTATAAAATTATTTATTTTAGGTAGCGTAAGAACAATACAAATTATCTACAGAAACTATGGTACTTTTCTATTAACAATATGTATATTTAAATTTCAAAAATTACAATTTTTTTAATCATGATTGATTAATTATTCCTTGAATAATAGCAGTAAGTAATCAAATGCTTTTCTAGATTGTCCATTGTAAAACTCTGTCGTCGTTCACTTAAAATTGATTTGTAACTGGAAAATGACCGTTCAACTTCACAGGAAGCACTTTGCATTTGGACTGAAATTGATACTTTATTCAAAATTCCCTTACACGATATCAATAATTTGTATAAGCTTTTTAAATCTTAGGTTTTTGTCTATAACCGAATTAAGTTTTTTACAAATATCATTATTTTTGCCTACTGAAGCTTCGAGACGGCTTTTTACAGAATTTACTAGAGGAATACTTTCGTCCAATGAAAATCGTCTGCCTTCTAGTTTTGTGATTGCGGTAGCAATACACAAAAAAAATACTTTTAATACACAATTGACTAGTAATTAAAGGGTTTTCAAATAAACTAATGCATTGTCTAATTGCTGCCGAGCAATCTGGATCAAAATCACAAGTAACATTCTTCATTTCTTCATAATTTTCATCAAGAAAATTTGCGGTGTTTAAACACGTCCCCCACTGAGTAAGAACTAGTTCTGTGGGTGGTAGCAATTCTGCATATTCTTTATATACCTGAACTCGAAGTGGAGCTTTAACAAAAACTTTTTTCACGTTACTTACTAAACTATTAACAAAAGGAAAATAGTTTCGGCTACTCTATTTAATCCATGGGCCACACACGTGTTCGTATTAAATTAGAGAATTTTCTTTTTAATTTTCTGCTGCTTTCACCATACACGAAGCAGAGTAAGTTACCATTAGTAATATGTTTTCTACTGGTAATTTTTACGGTAAAATCATTAACGAACCTAGCAATGTTTAAATTATTCTTTAAAGACCAATCAAATACCCTTTTCCTTGGCTATCCTCCTTGAAAGCTCCAATGATAAACTTTGCAATATACCTTACCTGAACATTTATACTTTCGTTGACAAAAAACCATACCTATTTATTTTTAATTTTATTTTGAACGGCCTCTATAACGTCGTCAAGATTACGGTTGAAATACTTCTTTCTCGAAGTAAATGATGAAACTACATTAATATTTTCCTTAGAGTAGTGCTTCTTTAAAAAATCTTGGAACAATTTCTTGTCCCGATTATCAAGCGGAATATTACACCCAATAAAAAGATTACAAAGACCTCTTGAATAAATTTCTTCCTTACTGTTGTCTCGATGTTGACCGGTTAATTGTTTTTGTATCATGTGATTTTGTCCACGTTTTTAAACTGATGCTTTCGGTTCTTAAATATTGATCTGCTTGTAATTTATTGTCACGTTTTATCTATAAAAATATGTACTACATTGTCTTAAAAACAATTCAAGGTAACAATAAAATAATTTAATAACTTGAAAAGAATTTAATTATAAAAATTAAATAACTAAGTAAGCATAAGAAAATACAAGTGGAAGCACATTTTATAAAAAATACATGCGTGGTTATGTATACATAGGTACTTACTCGTTTGTAACACAGCCCGAAAAAAAATGTAGTCGTTGTCGATGATCTGCAAATCCTTTTTATCTCATATCCACTTTCGCAATAAAGTCGATTTTTCAAATGTTGCTTTCGGCATTTTTACTTTCACACTGCACTATGACCAGTTGGGAAAAGTAAGTATTGCTGACAATGTCAGTGATTTAATAACTTTATATTTAACTTTTATTTACTCATATTAAGTTGAAGTAAGGTGAACGCGTGAAAACGCACTCCGCAGTTGCACACGCAGTGTAACTGCCCAATTTGTTAAGTCTGTGAATCTTCGCTTTCAAAACATTCATTCAATGGATCAAACAATAACCGACAAGGTATCTATTTGATCAAATTTATGTTAGCATTAGTCTAGTAAGTAAAGACAGTTGCATTGGCTATATGAAGAAATACTAACGTTTGGAAATTTACGTGGAAGAATTGCATTCAAATTTTGAACAGAAATTCAAATATACAATGGAGATTTACATCACAATATAATATTTACAGTGTGCCTTCACAGAACTATTAAAAAACTATTAAATACTCTCACTACAAAATTGTTAACACAGCGGGCGACAAATTAAAGATAAATGGGTCATCTTTGCAGGTAATGCTGCAGTCTAAAATAAATTATTTCCAATGTATAAAATTAAATTTTTAGACATTTGGATAGAAATCTCCATATATTCATTATAGAACTATGCATATGCATTTAAAAAAAAATACTCGCAATATGCCGTTATGCCCTTAACATTCATTTTGCATATTTTGCAAGGTCTAGTAATTATTCTAATTGCATCTTTGCTATAGCTCGAAGACGTTTAAAGTCATTGTAAGATTTAATATTTCTAGTTTTGATTCACTTTTTGATGAAAACCAAAGTGGGTGAAAATATTCGGTTTTGGACACGAGGTACATACAGATTCACGCTAAGAAATAAGTAATTAAACTTCTAGTTTCAAAAATTATTTTATTGTAAATACACTACAATATTGTTTCGCCATACAATGGCTTCATCAGTTGGATGAAATACTGTATTTCATCCACCTGATGAAGCCATTTTATGGCAAAGTTATATGGCATAGTTTTTTAATATGCGCTAGGCCCATAAAGAAGACATTGGGTTTTGTAAATGGGACGAGGAAAGAAGAAGTATGATAAAAATTCGATATTTTTTTAAAAATCATGCCCAACAACCATTGAATATTAACTTATTATAATACTTCGTTACTAACCAAATCGAATTAGTTACATGGTGCAACAAAACATTCAAAATTAATAAAAGTACACGGCTTTTTAGAATGCCGTCTCTGAACGATGTTTAAAAATTGAATCATTTGCATGTAATCGTTAATTTTGAAAACATTTTTAAGTTTAATTCGCTGTAAAGCAAATATATTATAATTTTATTTACAATAACCGTTGATTTTGTTACGAATATTTAATTTTCTTTTCATATTGTGACATCAAACAAAAATGTATCACGATGAGTTTGATAATTTATATAATGAAGAAAGGTCTGTATAGATCACGAAATACGGTAAATCTTGAAGTTCATAGATTAAATAATAGAAATTTTAAACGTATATCGATAAATTTGTAATAAATTTATCATAATTTCTGTTATACAACAGAGCAATAACGTAAGATATCTTGTTGAATACGTAGGAATTCTGTACCACAAATGATCTAATGATATCTGTTTTTGTTTGTAATAATGATTCATGGTAGGAATCAGATTTAAAATTATATAGTGTGGAGATAAATATTTTAGGCGGTAGGAATTATTATATAAATATCGAATAACACACTCTTTTAGTACAAATAGGTATATCAGTAAATGCAAAAATCCATAAAGCTTTTATGGAATGAATTCAGCAAAACACCTTAGTATTCGGAGGGTTTTACATCACATAAGCTAAGATAATTCGCAAGTGTGCTAATTGAAAGATTTGTAAAGTCTTGAAAAGGACTTCAAGGTTAATCGTGTATATTTTTAGACAATACTCATAGATTTATATGATTGTGATTTGATTTAGATTAATAAATAATTAATTATGCTTTATTGAGTTCATGATTTATAAATGTATATTGAAAGCATGAATGTATTTAATTTGACACGTTATCGTTTTATTTCTTTACCTGTTACATTGGATGCTAGGCCTAGTTACAAAGAATCTGAAAGCAAACCCTGAGAGCTATATTTATTATTATATGCATTATATGCATGTGCGTAACGATTTACCTTTTATATAATTGGAGCCCTACTTATTAGAGCAAAATTACACAACAATATGAATTATAAAAGTTACGTTAGTGTCTATAAAAGCATAGTTCGGCACTAGAGAAGTTTTAGCTTTAGTATTTCATATTTTGTATAACCTTCATGAAATACCTAACATAATAGGTTCCCTTAATCCACGGCAGTTATTTTATTTGCCGAATATCATATTTTAAATATTAATATTTATGTATTATTCACACATTAAACAAAATGCACAATATGTACTTTTGATATTAATAATTATTTAAAATTTAGAAAGTTTCGTTTCTATTTGTGTTGCTTTTGTTATATTTATTTGTTTATGAAAGAATCACTACATAATAAAGGTTATATGATAAGTAATAAATAAATCTAAATTTACACCAAATATGTTGTCAAATAATATTGCTTAATATAAATTTGACTGTGAATAATGTTTCGCTGAATCAGAAAACTAAATAGACAGTTTAAGCCATACATATTAGTCAAGTTTGTGTATATAAAATGTTTTTTGGAAATTTCAAGCCAATAATTAGTTTATCAAATAATATGAGATTGTTTATTATAGTATATCAAGTAAACAAAAGGTGACGTCTAATACAAAAAGAAAATAAATTGTTAAGTGCGAGAACAAAATTTTTTATGTTTTTGTTTATTTTCCTTAAAACTATGTATAGTTTAATAATTTAGCATTAAATAATGTTTGCTTTAAATTGACACCTTGTATATCGAAAGTTTAATTAATTTATTTAATGTATGTTGTATTTATAGGTTTATTACCCTTTTTATGAGACTATATCCCCTTTATTTATGATTTAATTTCAGAACGTATTCAATACTCCCACAATTAATTTAATCCCATAATCTATTCATAATTTCATGTTTCTCAAATAAAGTACAATGAACTTTATAAAGACGAATAAAATTTAATTTACGGCCGGTTTCATAAAATTTTCTTAATAGGGATTTTATCTAAAAGGCCATTTAGCTTAAAAGCTCTCTTATATGCTATATTAAAAGACGACCGTCTCATAATCATATTGCCAATTCTTCTTAACTAAAAGTACTTTTACCTTAAATTAGTAATGTTGGTCGTACTGAAAATTCGAATTTGACTGATATACGCGGGTCAGATCCAGAGCATTTTCTTTCGTCGTTTAACATTTTACTGGTGTTGTTGTATGTTTAGTGCTCTTTGAACAAATTTCTTAAAATATTTTAATAATTATTTCAGGTATGTACTAAAACAGTATTTTTAGTGAGAAAAATCATATATTGTAGTTTAATTTATTTTTATTTTAGAATGAATAATACGCCTAGCAAAAGAATGCGTTGCTCAAATTTCTCTAAAGAAGATCAACTTTTTTTAATTGAGGAAATTCGCAAATTTAAGAGTATAATAGAGAACAAAGTAACTAATAAAATTTCATGTAATGAAAAGGTAGATTTATGTTAATATCATGTTTTTATATATCTATATACCGGGTGGTACATTTATCGTGCCCCCCCCCAAAAAAATTTGGAAGCAGTCAGTTTTATAAAAAAAAGTTTCAAGTAAAAGTTTACTACAAGAAGTGTCCTATCTGATGGTTAAGCAGTCGTACACCAAGGAGAACGTATGAAGGTCATACGAAGGTCAGGTTCTTTTTTTAAATAGAACATGGCATTATTTTTTACAAATTCTGAAAAAGGTTGTAATTGTGAGTAGAAAAGTACGAAAACTCATGTGGCCTAAAATTAAGATTCAGCGAAATATTCAAGAAAAACAAAATATAAATTGGAAACAATACATGAAAAACATAGTATTTTCAAAGAAATAATGTGGACGTATTACAAAATAATTAATAACAGATTTACATAACAGATAAGTCATATTTGAAATAGCTGTTGTAGGTAATTAGAAAGTAATTACATACGTATAGGTTTGTTCTTAATAATTGGATATTAATAGGTCGTATGAATTAGTTGCTTGTTGTAATAATGGGTTATTTGTTGCCTCTTAATCCGGGAATACCATCGAAAAAGCCAATTAACTATCTATTTGTAATCCCTTGCAGCTGCATAAATATGGGTATAAGTTTGTTCTTTATAATTAGATATTAATAGGTCGTATGAATTAGTTGCTTGTTGTAATAATGGGTTATTTGTTGCCCCTTAATCCGGGAATACCATCGCAAAAGCCAATTAACTTTCTATTCGTAATCCCTTGAAGCTGCATAAATCCCTCACAAGCTAGGTAACTGACTTAATGTTACTTGTATCGTTGTGATAAAACTACCAGTGTTTGAATATCAAGAATGGATTCAGCAACACGTGCAAAAATTGATATGATTTTCATTTATGGTGAAGCGGGAAGAAATATTCGCGCAGCGTGTCGTTTGTATGCTGTAAGATACCCTGATAGACACCAGCCGAGTCATATGACCTTTCGTCGTGTTGTACAACAGTTCACTACCACAGGAAGTATTGTGAAGAAGAAAAAAATTCGAAAAAAGAGTGTTACCGATGAAAACGCGCAAATTGCTGTTCTAGCGGCAGTGGCTTATTATCCACACGTCAGTACTAGAGAAATTGCCGGCCAGTCTGGAATCTCACGAACTAGTATTGGTCGAATACTGAAATACAAAAAATTTCACCCATACCACATATCGATGCATCAAGACCTTCACGGAACTGATTTTGAACATCGTGTAAAATTTTGTGAATGGGCTCAGCAAAACATTCGCGACAACAATAACTTTTTTCTCAATGTGCTATTTTCCGACGAATCCACTTTTACGAATCATGGGCAGATAAATAGGCATAATATGCATTATTGAACAACGGAAAATATATATATATATATAAGGTAAACACAATTGGTCGGCGATTAAAGGTCTGGTTATTACTTCAAAGTGTATATATTTAAAATAATCCTACATGTTTCGGCAATGATGCCTTTGTCAAGGATATAAAAAATATAAATGTATATTTATATTTTTTAATTGAAAATTTTTAATTGACAACATTATTCAATTAAAAATTTCGTATGATTTGCTTTGTAATTTGTAGACAGCAATGTTTACATCCCCACTTACTCTGCAATTACATACATTCTAATTTGATATTTGTAAATATTTCATATAAAAGCCGAAAAACTCCAATAATTTATAATATATATATATATATATATATATATATATATATATATATATATATATATATATATATATATATATATTTAGTGTTTAAAGAATTTTGTTTTTCTTTTTTATTTTATTGGCCGTGCTTTAATATTAAAAATAATAGATTTTTATTGGTTTTAGCGACCTTTTATTGAATTTAGATGTTTGTTTGCGACGTTTCGACTTTTATCAATTCAGTCTTTTTCAAGCATCTGGAAACAAGAATCATTACAATGAACATGAGAACTGTGTTTGTTTTGTGTGATATAACAATTGAATTAACAATTTTAAATTTAGCATTATATTAAGAAATGAATTACGAATTAGGTTAGTGTTTTACGTTCAAAATTAAATAACATTAAATTAAAATAGCTTAGAATGGTAGGGGGACATTTATGTGATTAATATCTGTATGAATTAATTGGAGACTTAACAAATATTAACAATTTTTAAGTTTAAAATTAGGTTAAAGATGATTACAAATTGAGTTAACATTTAACGTTGAAACTTACATAAAATAAAAATAAGAATGAACAGGTAGGGAGACATTTAGGTGGTTAACAACTGTATGACTGATTGGAAAGTTGAATTACAATACAATACGTAAAGAGAACAAAGAAAAGTCAAATAAAACTCACATTTGTTGTTTGTTCTACACGGGTACGCATTCATGTGCCACATGTGTTTGGACATCCGGGACCAATTTTCTTAGAACGAACATGCTTGTGCGGATTTTGTAAGTGAACTAATGCTTTAGTTTGCGGGGGTTTAATTTCTGTTTTTTTGGAATGAGCATGGTAGTCAGGACCGTATTTAGGGGTATAAGTTAACATTGTTATTTCTAATGGGAGCTATTTTTTTCCCGTTTTTGTCTTGTGCCTGCAGGGGTTTTTTTTTATTTTTCTATTGTTTTATGAGAGGGTAATAAAGTTTTGAAAGCCCATCGATTTCGTTCCTGTCGTTGATTGTTTTGCTATTTTTGAAAATATGTATCATTTCTAAGACCTCTCTAGCTTTTGTGTTCTTTTTTTGTGTTATTACTTTGGTGTTTTCAAAATCAAAATTATGTTTTAGTGTCAATTGGTGTTTTTTAAAAGCAGTTTGATTTTTTGCGTATTTGTGACCTTTCAATCTTTCTTGTAGTAACTGTTTTGTTTGGCCTATGTATATTTTGTCACAGCCTTTGCCGGGTATGTTGTATATTGTGTGTGATTGTTTTAGTGTAGGTGTTGAGTCTTTAAGTTTGGTGTGTAGGAATTTTAGGTTTTTTCCGCTTTGGTGTGCTATTTTAAAATTAAATGGTTTGAATATGTTGTCTAATTTTTCGGATAATCCAGTTATATAGGGTGTGGGGATATATGTGAATTCATTGGTTTTTTTGTTATTGTTTTGGTTGTTTGTTTTGTTATAAATTTTATTGAGTCTAAGTTTTATAATTTTTTGTATGAATTGTGGTGGATAGTTGTTTTCTGACAAAATTGTTTTAACTTTATTTAGTACTGTTGGTCTGAAAATTGGGTTTGTGAGATTTAAGGCTCTGTCTACTAACGCTGTTACTACATTTTTTTTGTGGGCTAGGGGTTGGTTAGAAAAAAAGTTTACATATCTGCCGGAAGCGGTTGGTTTAGTCGCAAAGAAACATCTAAATTCAATAAAAGTCGCTAAAACCAATAAAAATCTATTATTTTTAATATATATATATATATATATATATATATATATATATATATATATATATATATATATATATAATTTGTGGTATAATTTATAGCAAAAAGCATGGAAAAAAATTGAGGATAGTTTTAATTCCAAAGTATCTGCTAGAAGATCAGTACAACAACTAGTATCTTAATATGAAAGCCTAAAAACAGAAGCTAGGAAGACAGCTGCTCAAAGGAGGCAGTATCTGATGAGAACTGGTGGTAGTCCCAGTTCTACATCGGAAATAGACCCAGTGTTATTGGCTGTTCTACAGTTAATAAATATGAAAATTGTTGTAGGGCTGCAATCAAACTTTGATGGTGATTTCACAATCAATGTTTCTAGGGTATTGCTGTTACACTCGTCTGCAATATAATATAATTAATCTCATCATATTACTTTGCAGGATATCAATACAGATATGGGATCAATATGTATCTGAGCCTATAAGTAACTAATTTGAATTTTTATTCAGCAACTTATGTCCAAATTTAGTAATATTTGTATATTATAAAATATATTTTAGATATCCATTACAATACACAATGAAGAAGTACTGAATACAGTTTATGTGCGTAAATCACTATCACTTGAATTTATGTTAATTCTTGGTTGCATTTTATAGGAAGATACATCCACTCAACCATTACAGTCCACTAAATATGATTCACCAATCACAAGGGAAATAACTGATCCTGGAGTAAAATCTGTTTCTGACAATGATGTATATTATATTCTGTTTTAGTTAATATATATTACAAATGAAACAGACATGCAATATACATATCTGTAACTGTACACATGGACAATACACCTCGTATTTTCAGCATTTACTTCTGCTTAAGACACGTGTTTCTGCCATTTACTATTAGGCGTCATCAGTTAAGCTAGTGAAGTAATTAAGGCTTAAATCGCCTATAAGCTATAGCAAATTTTGTCCTATCAGGTAGCACCATATAATATAGTGTCATCGGACGGACGAAAGAGACTATGCCGAAAATGGCAACCCTTCCCTTGACCGTCTATGCCGGTACAGAAGGGAAGAAAATACGTATATAGGTGTAAGTCCATTAACACCTATGCCTTATAGGCGATTTAAGCTTTAATTACTTCACTAGCTTAACTGATGACGCCTACTAGTAAATGGCAGAAACACGTGGCTTAAGCAGAAGTAAATGCTGAAAATACGAGGTGTATTGTCCATGTGTACGGTTACAGATATGTATATTGCGTGTCTGTTTCATTTGTAACAAATGCGTTATACGTGCTTAACGTATTGATATATTTAAACCTTTTTTTTAATATGTATGCTTATATAATTTTATTTTGACAGTGGGGTAGTTATGTTCCTCGAAAATTAAAAAAACCAGTGAGGAAGAGTTTGCGACCAAAGTTGACAAATCCAGTTATAGAAGTGAAAGCTGAATATTACAGAATGAAAAAGATACTAACAAATGCGTTATACGTGCTTAACGTATTGATATATTTAAACCTTTTTTTTAATATGTATGCTTATATAATTTTATTTTGACAGTGGGGTAGTTATGTTCCTCGAAAATTAAAAAAACCAGTGAGGAAGAGTTTGCGACCAAAGTTGACAAATCCAGTTATAGAAGTGAAAGCTGAATATTACAGAATGAAAAAGATACTATAGAAAAGCAGATAGACCAAACCAAAGGGAACATGAAAAGAGAATGATTTTGTTGGATATGTAAATTGAAGAAATAATATTATGATAAACCAGCAAAAAAAATAAGGAAAAAACGAAAAGGCCCGTATTTGCAATACAGGCTATTTGTATACAATGTGTATGTAAAGTTTTGGACAATCATTCTTGAATTAACTAATCGATACGCATTTAGCTAAAGCTTTTAACTTATTGATCACCCAAGACTTACAAAGAAAAAGTGGGACAATTTTGGATTCTCTCAGGGCTTGCTCAAAATGACGTCACCACATCTGAGTCCTCGATCTAGTTATATATGCTTCAATGGATTCCAACCTGGACACTTTACCCCGATTTCAGTATGACCTAGGGATCCAATCGGGAGTCCTTACTATTTAATATATTGGTTAATACCATTTTAAGCTATACCTAAGTGCCTTTGCTTGTACTACGTAATTGGGTTATGCAGATTATTTAAAGGTTTTTGAGGGAATTAAAAGTCTACAAGACTATCTTAAACTTCAAAAGAACTTGTATATGGTCCATCTGCAGACAACGAAATCACATTAAATATTAACAAATGTGATTCTAAAATTATCAACCCATATATTCTTCTTACCATATAAATCACGATATGTTAGACAGAAAATTTAATTTAAGTATCTGGAAGTTCTGTTTAACTGCTCTCTTCAGTTTACAGAACACCCTATCAATATGTAAAGCAACTACACATTCTTTGGGTTCTCTAAACAGCTACCGTAATTAAATTACAAATCTTCTAGATATGAAATATGTTTATTATGCGCTTATTAGAAGTAGATTGAAAAATGGTGCCGTTATATGGCGTCCTTATTACTTGAACTAAGAAATTGTAATAGAAAGAGTTAAGAAGCGTTTTTCAAACTACTTAAGAGTTAAATGCAATAGTTTCTAGTCCTGCAGAAATACTTATTATAGCACGCAGTTGAAAAAATGTTTCCTCCAATCGTTGTTCAATGTCGAGAAATGCGATTGGTGGATTGGTCTCCAGCGCTATAACTAATATCTTTACGAAAGGCCCCTATCGCATATAGTATCAAAGATTATGGATTTTCTAGATTCTTTCCTTTTTTGGACAACGTAGCATTGGGGAAAGCTTGCTTTTCACATAAGCCGATCGAATGGATGCTATCAGAAAGGGGAAAACAAAAAGACCATAATAATACCCGTCTCTCCCAAAATAAAAAATTCCTCCTGAAATGCTCATGAAATAAAAAAAAAAAAATAGACCAGTAGGAGCTACTCCACGGCACCATTTTAATTCGATAAATTTGTTAATAATATAATTTAAACATGAAATGAAAAACATTCTGGATATATACGGAGTGTAACATGACCATGGGACCTATTTTTATGTGATCGAATTCGAGGTTTACTATTCGCGAAACGTTTCGCCTGCCTATGACTAATTAGCGTTTAGCTGTTGTAGGATGCTAAGGCATGAATTATTATTATACAGGACTAGGCAAATGTATGTATCCATGCGAATATCCTTGATATGGCTACTTAGATAGACTAATAAGGCTCTCTGAAATGAATTAAATCAAAATCGGTGATTCGATGAGTATATTTATAACCGAATCAGACTTCCAGTTTAGCAGCTGTATATCTTTACAAATTTCAATAGAGATCTGCTCTGGGAGTTCAGCAATAATAAGTTTTTTCACACCAGATTTTTAATAATATTTTATATTATTAAAAATACCTTTGTATTATAATAAGTTTTGGCACCCTTTTACTCAACAACAACAGAGATATTTAATTAAATCTAATAATACAAATTTTATTGAGAACAAGAAAAGTAAACACAAAAAATTTAATAAAATCAATATCAGTTAAGAAAGTTTTCGAAATGGTGACCGTTCACTTCTTGACAATTTACAAGTCTGTGAACAAATTCTTCAATGACATTTGCCAAAGCATCCTCACGAATTAATTGCACTTCCTCAATTATTCTCTGCCATAACTCGTCTAGATTATGCAGTCGTCTAGCATAAACCACACATTTTAAATGATCCCAAAGGAAAACATGTGGGTGATTTAAATCTGAAGACCCTACAGACTAGACCATTCATTGAATCTTCTACGACCAATCCACAGATTTGGGAATGTTTCGTTTAAAAATATTCTAACATTAAGGGCATAGTGAGGGGATGCTCCTTCTTGTTGGAACCAAACACATACAGATAATTCCCCATCTTCCTCAATATTAGGAACAACCTGATCACGTAAAAGATGTAAATATTTCCGTCCAGTTAGTGTATCATGAATGAAAGAAAGGCCAATAATATGGTTCCTGAAATTACCAGCCCAAACGTTGGATTTCTGCAGATGTTGTGTATGCGTTTTTAGTATCCAATGAGGGTTATGTATTGGTCAATATATATATATATATATATTACAATTATGGCGATTAACGGTACCATTCAAACAAAACGTAGACTCGTCGGAAACAGCAACAACGTATGTAAAATATGGGTCATTTTTGCTAATCTCCACCACTCTTTAGCAATATTCAATTCTACGATCATAATCCCCGTCTAATAATTCTTGCACTAAATGTAGTTTATACTGATGATATTTTTAGTGCTTCAATATTCTGGCTATTGATCGACCACTTACACCATAGTTTAGTGCGAGAGATGTAGTATAAGTTTTTGGTAATTCTTGTAATGCTTGAGCAATATCATGAGCAAAAACTTTTTAGTTGCGGCCTTTTGGTCGTCCTCCTTTCGGTAAATTTCTAACATTTTCGGTCTAGTTATAAATTCTCAAAGTTTTACCAACGACAGTTCGTGATATTGGATGCCGATCTTGAAGCATATTGTTAAATAAATCGCATACTTCACCAAAAGCAATAATCATCAGAATTTCCATACATTCTTTTTCAGTTAATTAAACCATTATTATTACACGAGGGGAGAGTGTCGGATGAGTTTTAGTTGAGGACAGGAGCTAAACATAGTTGTATTCTCTCACCATTGCTGTTTTTAGTAGTGTTGGATGAAATTATGAACAGAGTGATTGAAAAGGGAAACTGGAATCTGACGGAATATCTAGAAGACCTGGATTTCGCTGACGACATTTGTTTGCTCTCTCATAGTGCAAGACATATGAAGGGAAAAATTAATATCTTAGTAGAAGAATCTAGTAAAGTAGGTTTAAAGATTAACAAAAAGAAAACGAAAATGCTAAGCACCAATAACCAAAATAGAAATGATATAGAATTGATGGGAGAAAAAATAGAGCGAGTAGATGAATTTTTATACTTGGGAAGTGCCGTGGCCGAATACGACAATGTAACGAAGGACATCAATTCAAGGATATCGAAAGCTCGTGGTGCATTTATAGGGATGATAAATGTTTGGAAATCGGGTAACATTACTAACAGAACCAAAATTAAAGTTTTTGATGCCACAGCTAAACCCATATTATTATACGGTTCTGAGTCATGGACACTAACTAATGCAAACAAGCAAAAACTACAAAGCTTTGTAAATAGATGTATTAGGAATATACTGAAAATATTGTGGCCCGTCCGAATTACAAATGAAGAATTATGAGATTGTGCAGGAGAAGAAAGTCTCGAAGTACAAATTAAAAGTAGAAAGTTTGAATGGCTTGGTCATACTTTAAGAAAATCGAGAACAAAAATTTGTAAGAAAGTATGAGAGTGGCTGCCCCAAGGAAGGAGGAAAGCAGGACGCCTAAAGATAACATGGAGAAGAACATTACATGAAGAGACTAATATTGGGATCTGTAGCTGGAAATAGACAAGAATGGATACAAACGATTTCTTCCCTAGGTCCCAAAAAGGATTAATAGGTCTAGTACTACTACTACTAAACCATTATTAATGTTTAGACGTCTACAAAGTTAATTCTGACAGTTTAAGTCAGGTATATACTGGACTTAAACAATTATCAAATCAAAAAATAAGCAACGAAAGAAAAAGAAATCACTGTACTTCGTAAAAATCGCATAAATGTTATAAAATGTTGCATGTATAAGCCAAGGATTTAAAGGATTAAATAAATACAAATAGGTTACGTGTCGAAAGGATTTAAAATATGCATTGGAAACTCTAAATTTACCAAAAATTGATTGTAGAAACGTTAGCGCGAGAACAAAACATTATTAAACAAATTTTGAATTATAATATCTAAATAAACAAAACCTTTAGCTGTAATATTTTCTTTCGAAAACATTTGTGTATAAATATTATGATATACAAATTTATGGCAATTTGTCAATATGATACACAAGTACATATGTTTAACTAAATAAATATTAAAAATAACATTAAGCTTAATCATTTTAGGATTTAGTAATATTTGCTTTTTGGTCAACGCGCTGTGAAGTCTGTAACTTATACCTATTTCTCAAACATTGAAATTGAGTGTGGTTTATATACAATGCTTATAATCACACTCATTAATTATTTCAAATGTAGGAGTTATAAGATACTTTCGCTGTTTTGCACATTGGTCTATTTTTAGCACCTGTAGGAGTATCGATTTAAGAATACAAATAAAAAGTCCATTACATACGAAGTCGTATAAAAATCTCCTAAACTATATCACACATCCAATAATGACGATAATAAAAAAATTCTTTTTATCTCTCGCGTAAGTTCTTCTTTAAAATGCAACTGCCGATCAAGTCGAAAATAACATAACTTTATAAACACACGTAGGCGAATCGATAAAATAAGGGAAGATACACTCGTGTGAAACTTGAAAATATTTATTCTTAGGAGCAAGTGTGGAAATCGTTTCTTCTTGGGATTTTATTACAAAATGACTACTAGTAAGACATAAATCAAAATATGTACGCACACATACACGTAAGGAATTAAGATAATATGCAATGAAGAAATAGGAAACTGCGGTAGATCTATTTAGAAATAAAAGTAATAAATATTAGTTATCTGACATAATTTATCTAAATGAATATATGCAAATGTAAAATATGCAAAATTTATGTAATTCTAATATTAGCTTAAACGCAAGAAGTATGAATAAGAATAAGAACAAAATAAAACTAATATACCCATACATACATAAATAACACAAAAGAATTACATAAATAAGTTAATAACTTGACTTCCCTCTAGGTAATATTGTTTTGTACGTATTTTTAACTACAGCATTCGGCAGTGAATTCAAACTCAATTGCCTGCGCCAATTGCATTAAAATAAAGTGAATTATTGGAGAGATTTGGATTAGAACTATCATTCGTTATTAGATGTGGGATATTTTGACTTATTTATGTTTGCTTCTAATGTCTATTCCAAATAAGAATAACCCGTTGGGAAAGATAGGGCTTAAAATAAGAGCTTGTGATTGGCTAAAATAGAGGCCGCTTTTATACAGGTAAAATTTATATTTATTTTGTTCTGTCAAATTAGCGTTTTGCTGTCAGTATTGACCGGTATTTATATTTGTTCTATATTAGTCAATTTACAATTACATGTTTTACTAGTTGTTTATTGTGCTATTTATTATTAATATTCGTTAAAGATAGTACTTTATAGAGATTATAAAGTGAAAACATCATTTTCTAAAAATATTTTATCACTCATTAATTTATTTCATTTATTTAATCGCAATCGTTTTAGAGCATGGATGACGCAGCTTTACCAGGTCCATCAAAAAATCGTAAAGGAAAATATGTAAAAAGTGGACAGAGGCAGATGGCTTATAGTGTGTATTTTAAGAACAAAGTTAATATGTCCAAAACAGCTGCTGTTCGTCAAACTTCAAGGGAAGTAGGGATTGGTAGAAACACTATGTTTGACATTATTAAGGAAATTGAAATGTCTGGAGTTACACAGTCTCCATTAAGAAAACGAAGTTGCCGAGATGCTTACAATAAATTAGATGAAGTATCAAAAAGTACGATTAGAAGGCACGTGCATTCATTTTTCTTTAAAAATGAGTTACCAACTTGCACAAAAATATGTGAACCTCCTTATGTTATATGTTACCTCCTTTAAAACGAACATAACTTTGGAGAATCCTAAAGAAACTAGGATTCAAGTGGGAAAAACGCACACGAAATAACATATTAAATGAACGAAATGATATTATCTTATGGAGACGTCGCTATTTGACAAGTATAAGAAAGTTTCGTGCAGAAGGGAGAAAAATCTATTATTTAGATGAAACATGGGTGAATGCAGGTTACACAAAAGCAAAAATATGGAAAGATACACCGGTACTTTATCCAAGGCAAGCATTTGTGAAGGTCTTTCTACTGGTTTAAAAGATCCATCTGGCAAAAGAAAGCAACTAATTGTGCTTCACACTGGCAGCGAAACTGGTTTTATGAATGGGGGTTTGTTATTATTTGAATTTAAGAAAACTGCAGATTACCATGAAGATATGAATAGTGAGGTGTTCATCGCATGGAAGCAAAATATATTACCTTCTCTTGAGCCCAATAGTATTATAGTAATGGATAATATGCCTTATCATTCTACTAAAACAAAAAAGTCACCTACTTTATCATGGAAAAAGAGGCACTCATTGAATGGCTTTTAACCAAAGGAATTTTAGCTGATAATTCCATGCTAAAGATTGAATTGTTTGAGCTTGTAAAAAATTACACATCTTGTCATCCAGTTTCATACGTGGTCGATGAAATAGCTAGAGAAAGTGGCCCTACAGTTTTACGTTTACCTCCATATCACTGTAATCTTAACCCCATTGAACTTATATGGGCTCAAGTCAAGCATCATGTTGCGGCCAATAATAAGACATTTAAATTGGACGAAGTAAGAAATTTATTATTAGAAGGATTAGACATGGGTGATGCTGACGCATGGAAAAATAGCATTCATCACGTTATAACAGAAGAAAACAAAATGTATGATTTAGATAATATTGTTGAAAATGTTTTAGAAAATTTGACTTTTACTGTAAATACTGGGTCATCAGAATTTTCATTAGATTCAGGTTCTGATCTTGAAGATGAGTAGTTTTCAATATATATATTCGTGAACAATATGTAACATAATGAACTGTGGTGTGTTAAATTTAGTTATGTGTGAGTGATGTTCTTGATTTAGATTCGTGTGTGTGTTAGATATAATTTTTTTATACTTAGAAATTGTATAGTTTGGTTAATATAGTGAATAAATTATAATCTAAATATAATTAATTTTATATTAATGTTTACCATATACATTCATGAGATTGTAAGTTCTTTCAGTTCCTCAGAAATTGTTCGACGTCCTAGGTCTCAAGTAACTACCAGATATTGTGATAATTGTGGAATATTAATGAAATTTCTAAGTAGGAAATGATTACATAATTTTTTTAATGTAATTATGTAAGTGTAGGTAAAAGATTTAATGTATATTATGCTAATAAAAGAGGGTTTTAAACTCATTGTGTTCAGACATTTACGAAAAAAATTGTTTTTACTGAACACATGTTCCCAAAAAAAACAATTTCTCTTTTTATTTATTCTTTTTTTTTCAATTACATTGAAATCTGAACTGTAATCAAACCATATTTCTGCTAAAAGCAAAAATAAATCATTGTACGATAGTAGCAATTTATCCCATACATAAGCAAAAAAGTAAGTATTAATCAGTCATAACTTGAAATAAAGGAACGAACACATGTTTAACCTAATACTGAAACTGAAAAAATGCTTACGTTTTACCTATCTTTTGGCGCAAAACTGCCGTTTTACCCTTTTTAATATGTACTTCCTTTTTTTGTTGTAAAATGAAAATATTTTTAAATACCTATTTTAAATGTATAAAAATTTTTATCCAAATTATGTGAAATGATGTGCAGGTAAATGAATTTCCTTATTGCTCTCTCATTATAGATACTATTAAAATAACTGTATTTTGTAAAATGCTATATTTTTTAAGCTAAACGATACACAAATATTATGATAATTATAATACACTGCCACCATCAATCCTTTAAATTTATTAGTTTCACATTTACACAAAAGTTTTGTTCTCTAATAAAATCAAAGAAAGATGTAAATATTTCTCCTGTCGTAATTTTAACACATTCTTGCTGTATTTACGCACAAATTTATTGTAGATGCAACACCTTCAAACAATAAATAACAGATTATAAGATATTGATTGAAATATTTTATATAAGTCTAATACCTTGCATTGGTATATATTTGCCGCTTCTTGCTTGAATAAAACTTTTAAAGTCTAAGCTTTCTTAATAATAAATATGTTAATAAACAAACGTCAAAAATAATCTTTTGTATAAGTTACTAGGTACATAACCTCACATACAAATTATCCTCAGATTGCCGCGCCATCTGGTCCTTTCTTAAATGGAATGCAATATATGTCTCTACTTCAGATATGTCTTTTAGACCTTATTTATTATAGAAATATAGGAATGTGTTGTTTTTCTTATGGCTATGAGCACGGATATTAAAAAAGACAAACTTTTCGCTGCTTAACAGGAACGTGTATGTTGTTTGATAGTTCGAAAGTTTATGTTTGAACATCTAACGATAAAATAGTTATTTATGCAACAAGTGAGTAAAGTAATAATATTTTTTTCCCTCGTAGGAAAATTTGACGGCAATTCCTACGAGTGAAAAAAAGTTGCTTTGCTCATGAGTAGAGATCGGACGCATCAGGCCGAAATTACGATGAACCATATAAATAGTCTATAACATCGCTAAGTACAACAGACAGTTATTGAATAGCACTATTCACTCGGTTAGCAGCACATCTGTTTTTGTCGTAGAATTGTGACGCAATTACTTCAATATTATACTTAAATTCCTTTCTTCATTGGCGTAGATAGAAGGGTGACGTGTTTTAATAATTTGTTTTATTTATTAGTTTATATTTCGTAAGATAAATAAAGTACGGTGAGTTAGTTTCTTTTTTTTCATTGTTTTAACAGTTAATTGGAAAACAAACGGGTGGTGATTTATAAAATACGAAATACATTTTTATTTGGTCATTTTGTAGTTCAATTTGAGTAAAAGAGTATTCATATTAACCAGAAATACTTTCTCAATGTTCTCTTCAATAAAATTTGTTCTCTTTGAATGAAATACATCCTCGTTTCCAGAAAACGCCTTTTCTACATCGCAACTGGTTATAGGTGCTTACTGGAAATATTTGTTTACTTCAGCGTATTTAGCAGTTAGATTTTGAGGCATTGTCTCCATACACAATTACCGCAATGTTATTAAATCTGGATTTCTATTAAAAACTGTGTCTAACTTTTGCAGAAGGCCGCATACGAAGTCACTTGGAATATTTTTCAAATTATTAATAGCCACATCTAATGTAGTTAATCCATCATTTAATTTGAGATTTAGATTTTCAAAATAAATTATTATTTTTGGCAAATTGGCAAATTTGAAATTTGTATTAGTTCCTTGCATTCAGAAGTACTTCGAAAAACGTCATTTAAATATGTAAAAAAATTTTGTAAACCATTGAAATTTTCTACATAGAAACTAGTAGCTTCCAACCGTGTTCCACATCTAGTTATTACTAGAGAGGCCGGCAGTGACAAAGATGGAAGTTTTTCCCTGTAAAGAGCTACTCTCAATGGTACTTTTCTGAAAACTTTTTTAAAAACGGTAACAAGTCTATCAACTTCCGGAAATGTGTCTTTGATATATTCAGAGATTCTGTGGAGAGCATGTGCTACACAAGTAATATGCAGAATATTAGGATATGTTTCCTGAAAGATACTTTTCCGGAAGTTGATAGACTTGTATCCGCTTTTAATAACTAATCGCTTATCTTGAAAATCAATATCCCAAATTAAACGATGGATTAGCCACATTAGATGTGGTTATTAATAATTTTAAAAATATTCCAAGTGACTTTGCATGTTGCCTTCGGGAAAAGTTAGATGCAGTTTTTAATAGAAATCCAGATTTAATAACATTGCGGCAATTGTGTATAGGGACAACGCCTCAAAATCTAACTCCTAAATGCGCTGAAATAAAAGAATATTTCCAGTATGCACCTATAACCAGTTGCGATGTAGAGAGGACATTTGCTATCTACGAGGATGTATTTTATTCAAAGAGAACAAATTTTACAGAAGAGAACCTTGAGAAAGTATCGCTAGTTAATATTAATACTTTTTTACTCAACCACAAAATGAACAAATAAAAATGTATTTCGTATTTTGTAGATCACCAGCCGTTTCTTTTCCAATTAACAGTTAAAACGATGAAAAAAAAAACTAACTCACCGTACTTTATTTATCTTACGAAATATATACTAATAAATAAAATAAATTATTAAAACTCCTCACCCTTCTATCTACGACCATGAGTAAAGGAATTTAACTATAATATTGAAGTCACAGTTCAACGACAAAGACATAGGTGCGATTAACAGAATGAGAATAGTGCTATTCAATAACTGTGTGTTATACTTAGAGATGTTATAGACTATTTATATGGTTCATCGTAATTTCGGCCTTATGCGTCCGGTCTCTACTTATGAGATTCATACAAAATTTTTTCTACGTCCGAAGATTTAAATAATTTCGATAAAACCTTTATTAATTTGTATTTTGTAATAGTAATAATAATATTAAAAGTACAATTGCGGGCATTATTAATTTGAAGTGAAGAAGGAGCTACATTAGTATTGGTATTTGAATTGGCAACATTTAATGAGTTTGAAGAAATAATTTTGTCTCTACTTGTTGCTTCGTGTTCGGGAAAAAATTATTTAATTTTGTATTTTTAGTTTCATTTAGATATAAACAAACAGATGTAGGTATATTTATGTTAATGTTTAATCCTAGTTTTAAATTATAAAATGTATATAGAAAGATTCTTGGAATTCGGACATATTTAATGTTGTCAATTACCTTAGTCCTGGTAAGGTATGACATTTCTTTATTCATTGTCTTATTTTCTACAGTCATAAAAACTATTTATTTTATTACATGCACAACCTTCTGGTTAATCCATCCATTTAGAAGTTGTAAATGTATTGTATAATAGAATAAGTTTTATTGACGTATTTCCTGTTATAGATAAAGTATTATATTATTATAATAGGTTAAATAGTTTTGGTTCAATGCGATTCTGCGAACTATTATTTTATCTCTAACGCACTTCCTATGTATTGTATATTTATTATTTTAAGAGTTATTTTATTTTCTATAATTAAGGGTTTCCGGCGTATATTGTTTATTTTAATACATTGATGACGTTGGAAACTACAGCATATGCTTTTCTTGGAAGGAAGGTAAAAATGGTTGTATAGAAATTTCTGTATAATCAATTTCATTGTTTTCTCCCTCTCTTGTGACTGGCGGGGACAAAATTTTCTTGTCGAAAAATAAGTAAATGAAGAAATAGTTCCGAACAAGATCTCTTAGAGTTCACTAGAGTTGCAAGTACGATCTCTTCGAGTTAACTACAGTTCTAGCTTAGGTCTCAGTGATCTAACTAACAGTTCCTACTAAGATCTCAGTGATCTAAATAGGAGCAAATATTATTTATTAGCCTGTTTTCTCGGTCTTCAGTATTAAGACCAGATACTGCATTTGTATTAAGTTAACGGAACTCCAAGACTAAATTTGTAAATATATTATTGTTATTCAAAAACTATTGCATTATTTCAACTCACACTTCGGTCGATACATACCGAACTTCCTTCAAACCAGGAGGAAGAAACACTTCGTTAGTAGGATTATGAACATTTAAACGTTGCTGGAAGCTGAACTAGTTCCCGCAAAAGTTTTTGCGGCAGACTCAATTTTGTTTTGCATTGAGTTGTCTACGTAACCCTCAGCAACTGTGCTGGATTTCCATCCACCGTGCTTCTTTAGTTGAATTATATCGTCACCGGAATCCACCAATAGACATGCCGAAGAGCGTGGAAATGCATGCGCGATGTAGTTTTTTGGATTAGGAATATTCAGATTTGCTGCTATAAGTGAGGGAATTTTGGAAAAGATATTTATACCTACAACCTGAGTTTTGGATTTTCCAATTCTATACTGCAAAAACAAGTGATCGGTTTTGACAATTGACCGGCAAATGTCAAAATGTTGGGTTAAGCAAAGGACAACGACCACGGAAGCGTACATATAATAATAATTAAAACAGCTGTTGACTCGCTTTCAAGATTGGTTTTGATGCCTTTGCATCCGGTAAGACCGGCTTTGAAATCGTCTATTTGAAGGAGCAGAGTCACAAAAAACTTCGGTCATTTTGTTATGAATTCTTTCAGACCTCAAACCCTTTTGGTAGAAATCCTTTGTGAAGAGCCAATCAATTTTTGAGTAATCGTAAACACCACTACAGATTAAAATTAATAAATATTGAAATAAACAAGATAAAATGATCTACAAAAACATATTCTTTATTTATCTATCAATGGTTACTGTGTTAGACATAATAAGACATACAAAGGTATTTTTAATAATATAAAATATTATTAAAAATCCTGTGTGAAGAACACAAATACAGGTTCACTATTATATTTTTGTGAACGTGTCCGAACATATTTAATAATATTTTATATTATTAAAAATACCTTTGTATTATACAAAACTGGTGGGGTTTACCTACTCATGTATGTTTCAATTATTCTGATATAATAAGACATAATAACTATTGTCATATTTGACTGTCTGAATCAGTTTCCTGTAATATGACATTCACATGTTCAATAAACTATCATATTTACGTTTTCTTATCTGTGTTAGAATATATCAAATTAGAGGTATGTATAATTTGTGTAAATAATATCGCGTAATTCCTTTAAACATAGAACGAAATTGTTCTGCATCTTTATCACGTATGCCGTAGTTGAATCCCATACGCCATCATCACAGAAGCACAAACGAAGTAAATGACTAACTACTCGGGGATTAAATATTTACCTAGCTATGTGCTACCTGCCTTACATTAAAGCAAATTAATCTATTTGACCATCAAACAGACTGTAAGTACACAATAAGCCGCTTAAATAGCAACAGCAGCTATACAAATATTTAGACTCTCGCGGTCAGTTCAGGAAGACAATTACGTATAGTACATTAATATAATTATTGATCATACATCACGCAGCAAGTCGTTTGTCCGTTAGAATCGTATCATATTGAAACTTGTAAGGATATAAAATATAAATGACAGTATACAAAATTTTGTATACTGTCATTTATATTTTATATCCTTGATAAAGGCATCATTGCCGAAACATGTAGGGTTGTCTTAAATATATATACTTTAAAGTAAAGCCAGACCTTAAATCGCCAACTGATTGAATTTACCATATATATATATATATATATATATATATATATATATATATATATAACATTTGATAAATTATTGGAGGTTTTCGGCTTTTATATGAAATATTTACAAATATCAAGTTAGTATGTAATTGCAAAGTAAGGGGGGATGCAAACATTGCTGTCTACAAATTACAAAGCAAATCATACGAAATTTTTAATTGAAAAGATGTCTATGTTGGAACTCGAACCCAAGTCTACAGCTTGCCGGGCCTTATATATATATATATATATATATATATATATATATATATATATATATAAGGTGTTTAAATTGGCGTATTAACTATAGGTGGCGACGATCTTCGTTAAATTCGGAGTCTAAAATCCTAAAATCAAAATGTTGTACAATGCCTCGTGCCTCTGCACGAGGTTTCTAAATTTCGGACACAAGAAGTAATCTAGTGGACTGAGATCGGGAGAAGGTGCGGGTCAGTCAATTTCGCCTCTCCTTTCAATCCATCTGTGGGTAAAAGTGGTGATGGAGAAAAATGCTGAAGGATATATTGACAGTCGAAACAGTCTAGAACATTTATTCTTTATAATAATATGTAAATTTGGTTGAATTTATATATATATATATATATATATATATATATATATATATATATATAGTAAACCTAATCAGTAGGCGATTAAAGGTCTGTATATTACTTCAAAATATATGTATTTAAAAAACTCTACATGTTTCGGCTGTATACGCCTTTTTCAAGAGAATACAAAATATATGTAGAGTTTTTTAAATACATATATTTTGAAGTAATATACAGACCTTTAATCGCCTACTGATTAGGTTTACCATATCATACCAAGGTCACGAAGTTATTATATATATATATATATATATATATATATATATATATATATATTATGAATTATTTTTTTTTTCATATACTTAAGTAAGTCGCAAATAAATCTGGAAAAGCTTGGAATATAACAAAGAGTGTGTAATTTCGAAACATGTGAAAATTTTATAAAAATTTTCACATGTTTCGAAATTACATACTCTAAATAAAATTAATATAGGAAAATATATATATAATATAATATTCAAATAGCGCGGCCTTGTTATTTAGTTCCAAGACACACCATAGGGGGAGCAAAATATTGTACAAAATTTTTTTATGAGAATTTGCAATCTATTTAGTATATTATCTATAGTGACCGATATGAACACTGTCTCCAGCGTAATGGCGCACATTTTGAACATGTATACTACAGAAATAAAAATGTATAAGTAATGTATGTACACTCAAACTCACCAAAGATGATCCCAGCATCACTTACGTATAATTCTATCAACTACATTCACAGAATAGTCTCCACATCCAAATAACATACAGTACCTACTGGTTTGACAAGGATAGCTTGAAGAAAAGTATGTATTTTAAAACTTCGTCTAGCGCAGACATGCAGCTCATGCAATTTACTTGAGTAAGACAAAGATGGGATTGTTACCTACTCCGTGATAACTACACATATTTCCGCTTAGTAATTGTCACTCGTTGACATTTGACAGTACATTTTCGTTGAGATATGATTGATTTTGAAATTATTTTTTTTAGAACAGTACATTCACAGTCGCGACAACTTGTTTTAAATTTGTTGCAATATTTTTAACGAGACAAAAACCATGATGGTGTCTTAATACCTGTTATATGTATACAAGAGTAGAAAATGAATCATTTCACATGTGTAGATTTTAATAAACCTTTTTTTATATCGATATAGAGATGATAAAGTTATAGCTATGCGGAAGGAATCACTGGAGCAGCATACGGAAGAAATTTAGGAAAATTGTGTTAAACACACTGAAAGTATTATAAAAAATTGTTGTGCTAGAGAAATACATTTAGATTGTGAAGTCGATGACTATAACTAATATTTATGATTGAATCAGAAGTGAAGATAGTGATTAAAAATACTTCTTAAATATTTAATATTGTACAAAAAGGTTGTGTTTATGTATAACAATGCACGTATAAAGCATTTGTTACAATATGAAACAGGCATGTAAAAAATATACATATCTGTAACTGTACACATGGACAATACACCTCGTATTTTCAGCATTTACTTCTGCTTAATACATATGTTTCTGACATCTAGGCGTCATCAGTCAAGCTAGTGAAGTAATGTGATACAAATGAAACAAATCTTTATGAATAGATTTGTATCTGTATATACATTTCATTGAAATCGCCTACAAGATAAAGCAAATTTCATCCTTTCGGCAAAGTCTCTTTCGTCCGTTAGATGTCACTTATGAAATAAGTGCCACCTTATAGGATGAAATTTGCTTTATCTTGTAGGCGATTTCAATGAAATGTATATACAGATACAAATCTATTCATAAAGATTTGTTACATTTGTATCACATTACTTCACTAGCTTGACTGATGACGCCTAGATGGCAGAAACATGTGTATTAAGCAGAAGTAAATGCTGAAAATACGAGGTGTATTGTCCATGTGTACAGTTACATATATGTATATTTTTTACATGTCTGTTTCATATTGTATTTAATATTGTCTCGAAATGTATTTGACGGAACAAAATTGTTTATTTAAAAAAAATTATACGACATTGTAGACGTCTTTCTTAATAAAGAGTGTTATAATTTAGACTGCGGAACAGACGCTATCCTCTAATGAGTCATGCTGGTGCAGAGACAGAGTCGGTTTCGCTTAATAATAAGATTGATGCAATATTCGCTCGTGGCCCTTATTTTAATGTCCTGAAAGACTTTTGTAGTAATGTTCAAAATATGGAAATCGGTAGATATATTAAATTTAAAAATTACTATTTTTAAATTATCTTGAATTAATTTCAATTCAAGTTAATTTAAATTCATTTAACTTCAGTATTTTATTTATTTTCGTAAAAATAAATTTCCGTATATACATTTCATTGGCTTTATTACGACTCTGACGATACATATTTCACAAGTCCGTCTGTTTGCATTGAAAGACGTACAAACAAATAACTTTTATCAATGCCATGGCGTTATAACATTCATATATACATGTTAAGTTGATCGATTATACATTGTCGGCACCGATAAATCACACCCAACACGGGATAGCGCCGGTTCCGCAGTTTAGTTATAATTAGTTATAATTGCTGTTTAGTTTTGCCATTCATTAATTCACTATGATAAATGATTACAGAATTACATAATCTTATACGTTGACATAAATGTTGTAAATTCTTCCTTCATTTTATTTTTCGTGTGGTTTGTTCAATTTATACTAATTTTAAAGCAATATGACTAATATGTAATTCATGATGATATATTCACATAACCTACAAATGCGACCGACTGTCAACAAGCTTATTTGACGCGGCAACGAAGTCATAGTTTCCATATTCATTATGCAATTTACAGTATTTAATATAACGCCGAAGTACTAATTTGAATCATACAATGTTATATTGATGACGCAGGGATTATCTTTCCTGACAAGCGTATTGCTCCAGTACTGTATATTTTTGGGCGTACTGTACGTTGTCAAAATTTTTGTTTATAAGATTGTAGTAAATATTTCTGTCATTTTTTAATGTATATGGTTAAAGTTAGGAGGTGGATATAATAAGTAAAATTGAAAACACATCAATTTAGCTAATCGTATTTAACTCATTTCCAATTTCCGCTTCTGCACTTCTTATGCAGGATTTTGGAAGCTTATATATTGGAAAATTATCTACCTTGCATCTATTACCTATGACAAAAACTATACTTTGTCTTGCTTGCAATTTTTTGAATGTACAGAGTGAGACGAAAATCTACAGTGTAATGTTAATAAAATTATTCGCTAAAAATAAAATTATAAATCCTGCACTTATTTCCATAAAGTTTAAATCGAATGTGGAGAATTAATGTAAATCACTGATATCTTTCTAAAATCATAAAATTAATATTTTATCGTGTTGGCAACTCATATCTAACTATTAATTAGTAAATTTGGGCACTGTAATAAAATTAAATTTTTTGTATTCATTGTACAATTATAAAATGATTTATTATACAAAATTTGAAATACGAATCTACGATTAAATTGAAATGAAACTGAAAAAGTAATTGAAAGTTGTAAGGAATTTGTTTTATTTTTGTTTTATTTAAAAAACTGCTAATAAGCGATGTGATATATAAAGTGCTTACGTAAGGCCTTTTGCTTACGTGAAACCTTCTTGAATGAAATGAACAAACCTTCTCCCAAACATCTTGGCGTCAGGTGGAAACGTTCAATACACGGTATGTATGAGATACGAAGATGACGTACAGCGTAGGCAGAAGTTCTGCAATCTGGGGTTGCCATGCCAAAGTGGCCGTAAGTGGGATGCCGAATTAGGAGTTAAATTTATTTCGAGGTGTTTTTTTCTTGTGATTTAAGAAGCGTAGAAACAGAGGAAATCGAAAGTGATCCAACTTTCTCCCACATGTCTTCCTGTCGAAGGGAAAATAGCATCAAATGTATTTTTACGTCAATAACGAAAATTGGACACTTCGCATTACGTGGCAATATAGCATGGGAAAATTATTCTTTTTACGCATTTATTCGAAAAGAAAATGTGTCCTCAAAAGAAGATATTTGTAATGGAAACATGCATTATTCATTTCACAATATGAATTTATATTTTATATTTATATTTTCTTGTTATTTAAAGTCAATTAATTATTTCAATTGCTTCACGTTCGAAAATAATAATATAATTTATTTCAAAATAATTTGAAACATACTTGAGTAGGGTAAAACCTCACCAATTTTGTATAATACAAAAGTATAAAAGTATTTTTAATAATATAAAGTACTTTTGTATTATCTATACAAAATTGTCATCAAGATGGTTAACTAACCGCCTAACCGAGAATATTGAAATAAATTATACTTAGTCCATTAGTATCAGATCTATAATTAACATTATTTGTGGCTATGTTGATGAGGACCATTTCTAAAAAGGTTCCTTTTTATGGTTATTTTCAACGTCTAAGATCCTAACGTCAACAAAATTAAATGTATGGTCAAAATCAAGTGCATAATCCATCAGTGCACAAGATCTCCGTCCAATATGTATATCACTTTTATGCTTTGTGATACGCTGTTTTTGCAATTGCGATGTCTGACCTATATAAACGCCACAACATTTGGAACATAGTATCCTGTAGACAATATGGTAAGTATATCCTAAGCATATACTTAATAAATTAATATTTCTGTTCGCAAACCCAATTGCCCATGGATGACTGATATGATCAGGCTTATGATTTCTTTAAGAAGTAAAGCTAAATCAAAATATATGAGAAGTAAATCTTTTGTTGATTGGGAACATTATACACAACTTAAAAAACAAGTTAAACAGGCAATTGTACGAGAAAAGCGAGCATGCTACAGTTTTCTGAGTAGAAATAAAAATGTGAGGGACATTTGCAAGGGTTTGCGCCTTCTCGGCGTTTCAAATAGCAGGGTTGCTGATTTACCTTCCCAATTACAGAATGTGAGATAAATAAACATTTCATTGATTCGGTTCCCAAAACATTCAAATATCCGGTATCTCTTCCTCGTCGTGAGGAAGTGATGGTTTACCATTAAGATGATAAGGCTTTCCAGTCCTTTTATTTTGAAGTATCTCGTACATCTTATGAATTGCCGTCTTGTGGAAAACATCATTCCTGAGGCATAGAAGCAGGCACTATTTGTGCCGCTACCCAAGAAATCTAATCCACAACCTCTGTTAGATTTAAGACCTATATGTTTACATTCAGTTCTGTCAAAAATATTTGAGAAATTGATATACATACAGTTAACTGAACACATTAATAACTTTAATATTTTACCTAGTTATCAATCAGGTTTCCGGTCGGGACATAGCTGTGAATCGGCATTACTAAAGGTCTACGACAACATATTATCTGCATGCGACAGAGGGTACACCTCGATGTTAGTACTTATGGATTTCACCAGGGCTTTTGATACTGTGAATCATAGATTGCTGGCTGACATTTTTCACTATATGTCTTTCTGACTATGCTATTGACTTGCTGAAAAGTTTCTTGCATAGAAGATCACAATGGGCAAAATTGAAGGACGTGCTTCTGATAAGGTTAAGTTGGACTCTAGAGTGGCTCAGGGATCATTTCTGGGCCCTCGTCTCTTTTCTATCTATACTTACGCCTTATACAAATCTGTTGAGAACCATACAATTCATTTATATGCGGATGATATGGAACTTCATTATTCGTTTCCGAGGGAAACTTACATTGACGCGTTAAACGCCATCCTAAATGATTTGGACGCCATTAATGATAGTTGTTTATAACACTCACTGCAAATAAGTGAGAGAGAATTATTGGTGTATCTGCTAATAAAGGAGAAGATTGGACTACGTTGGCTACAGCATTAGGAATAAAGTATAAAACAGCGTTTCACTGGGTTCGTTCGGGCCGAAAGGAGATGTTACCAAAAAGTGGTAAAAAAAAAGTGGTGATCAATTTGGTTTTCAGTTACCAACCTGGTTTGTTAACTGAAAACCAAATTGATCAACTTATTTCATGGTTAGAAAGAGATTGTACATTAACGCTGAAACAAACTCAAAACAAAGTATTAAGAGAATTTCGGGAAGATGTGTCGTACCGTCCAGCACTTTACTACATTTCATGCTGCTGCATTGATATTGGAAAATATGGCTGTTAATCAATAACTTTCTACGAACATATATATGTAACCATATAATTATTATAATTATGTTTTTGTTTTGTTATAACTTGTGTGTATATAAACAAAAATAATCCTTCTCTGAATTACAATTGATAATTTATTAATTTCAATTGACTCTTTCTGAAATTCAATTTATTAATTTCAATTACAATTGACACATTCTAATATAATTTACACTTGACGCTTTCTGAAATAAAACTCGTTAATCTGAATTACATCTGAAGGATTCTGAGTTACAGCTGAAAATGGTGTAGTGAAGTATATTCTTAAGGGTTTTAAAATAAATATTTTCTAGCTGTAGTATTTGTTTTACTGATTTTTATACCTTTGGAATAATATGGGTTAACGTACATATTTGCAACTTGGCAGCAGTTATCATTTGATAAGTAAAAGCATAGTAACATATCTGCTTTCTCTGCATTAGTAAATTTCATTTTTAAACGCCTAATATGGTAAATAACCCACGGAAACTAACAATAATGATTCACTAATCGCTAAACTGTGTCACCTCATCAAATGGTATACGAATTGACATTTAAATAATATTTTGTTTTTTATTCGCTCAGATTTCCAAAGCAAACAACTTTTCTTTTTTTGTTTTTTTTTTGTTATTATTGCATTATTCACTGCCTAACGAAGAAAAACTGTATTCTAAATTGAATAAGCTAGCTAAATATCGAATAATATATAGGGTGTTCAATTAAAAAAAAATTCATTAGATCACCGGTGGAGTCGAGTTGTCTCCCTGGATTAACAGGTAATTTTTGTAATGTATGAATTGTCTCCGGAGACAGCTCGAATTGTCTCCCGAGTTGTGTCCAGTTGTCTCCCAAGCTGGGTCGAGTTGTCTCCCTTTGATACGAATATACGAATCATATCTACTTAGGCCCGGTCTTTTCACCTCTGGTTAAAGTTCTGATTAACTAACCGTTGGTTAAATTAAAAATCTAATGATTAAGGAATATTTTCCTTAATCGTCTTTCCAATGAATTTTAATCACCGGTTTGTAAACCAGGAGAAACGTCAATTGTTTGGAAATTCGCTCTTTTTGGTGATAAGATACTCACCACATCTAAAAACTAACGCTTTTTATGTTGATAAAAAATAAAGTTCAACACTAGCTAATTCTTATGGAGAAAATATTTGTTTGGATTCACGACCTTCGCCTACCTCAACAAAAATAACGCTGTGACGTGAGCATTAAAGAGCGTATTGTCGTAGTTACAATAAACAAATTATATTATGGAATAAAATGGTAAAAAAAGCGAAAGATGTGTTAATTTTAGTAAAGCGGAAATAGCCTGATTAGTTTCACTTGCGATTGCAAAAAAAGATATTATTGAAAACAAAGAAAGTAATGCAATAAGTTGGAAGGAAAAGAAGTAGCATGGGAGGTTATTACAAATATATTTAATGCAAATTCAGGTTGGTATAGAATAAGATAGAGTAAGAAAGCTTTGATATTACGTTTGATATAATTTTTAGGCGTAACTCCTAAATGTTTGAAAGTACTACGACTAAAATATGAGAATATTATAAGAAATTTAAAAGAAAAATAGAAGTGATCAAAAGAAAGAATTATATATATAACTGGTGGGAGTCCTCTACTTCCAGTTCACTATAGCAATCCTGAGGAACAACTATATTTAATAATATATATACAAGTTGATGGCTTAAAAAGTAGAGGTGATAGTGATGGTATATTCCTTTGTGCATGTAAATTATCAGTAAAATTATTAATATATACTTCTGTAGTTATTTACGATGTCATAGGAGAGGAAATTAATCAACATATTGAATCATGTGTTAGGCATTACATGAGAAAACATCAAAATACATTTTATGTTCTTCGAAATGATATTTATAGTATAAGTTATTAGTTGATATACTTTTGGCATAAATGGTCTAATGAAAAAAAAAATAATATTTCAGATACTGGATTAAGTGATGCAACTACGATGGAAGGCATTGATTCCCCAGCAGAAGTAACTACTTATTTTACAGGACATTTGACAAATCAAAATCATGTTACTTCAACCCCCTCAAACAGTCATACCACAAGCCGTTCGAAATCGTAGAATTTAGAAGAAAGAATGTCTAATACTCTCTCTGTCAAAAAAATTGAAACGACTGAAAAAATAACAACATTAGCGGGAAAAAAAAACTTAATTGGTAGAGTTGCAAATTAATTTGGCCAAAACTGAAAGCCGAATTAAAGAATACGAGGTTAAAAAACAGAGGTCCTATTTCAAGAAGTTCAAAGAGATTCGGATCGCAAGAAAGAAGAGCACAAACTTCATATGAAAATTCTAGAACTAAAATTGAAACGAAAAGTAAATAGTTAAAATTATTATTTTATTTAACTTTAATAATAAAAATATATAACTGCCACATGGCTTTTATTTTCTAATGTCATATTATCCATTTGTTTAATATTTGTAAATTAAAACTATATAGCTGGGTACTATTTTAATTTTAATATGAATAATTGCATAAAGTATTTCTATTTAATAATATTCTAGGAGAAGCTTCTCTTGTTAAAAAGCTAAAAAATTCTAGATTAATAAAACGACAAAAACTGAATTCAATTAAATATATTAATGTATTATGTACAATTTGTGTAATTATATATCTACACCAATCTTGCAAAATAGGTTATTAATTACTTAATATTGATTATCACCGTTTTCAATAAATTCGACTTCATTTTGCATTCTGGCTATATTATGCAAAATATCTGTAGCTAATATTATTCCTGGTGCTAGTGGTAGTTTGCACCGTAATCTGACTGTTAAAATTGGTAACCCTCGCTTCTATATTCCAAAAATTCTTTCGATAATTTTCCGTGTTCGAATTTGTCTTTCACTATATAGCTGTTCCGCAGGAATTTCTGCAAGAGTTTGTGGTAGTTTTACAAAGTTGCCTCTTAAAGAAATTATAGCTCTAGTCACTCTTGGTATAATTTTTCCTGATGTGGTTTTAGAAACTCCTTCTAAATCTGCAACCGTTATGTAAAAGTTTCCTGTGGCATAAAAGCGAAGGGCCAAAAGTAATTGCTGCAGTGGTGTGACTACGTTGTTTCTGTACTATGATATTTTTAAAAAAGGAAAAATATAAATCCTATTTATTGTTTTTACCTGTTTGTTCTGTGCACTAACATGTGTTCTATATTTTGTAAAATTTGTTGATCAGAATTCTTCGTAAGTCGAAATTTACTTAAAAATTCTGCGTCACTCCACTTATGCATGTCTGTACGTTCTCGAACAATGTAAGGTCCTTAAATTATTTACATATTGAATTAATTCTTCGTCGCTGTCTTCGGATTCTACATCAAAATTAACATTAATATCCATTATACCGGATTTTTTTTTTGTTATTACACATAGGTATAATGCATTGACTGACTTATTTTCATTTCCAATTACACATAGGAATAAATATATGGTGGCGTAGGCAATCAGTTATACAAAAGTCACATTTTCAAACTGTCAATTGTTTATTTTTTTCGTTCATACTTAAATCTTAAATTAAATACATTTGATTGAAAAATACATAATTTAAAACAGTTAATTATCCCAACAGGCGTATAACTTGTGCGAAGACAATTTTAAATATTTTTAACAAATTCAAAGAAGATGGAGAGTATTTCTTTATGATTGAAATACCTATATCTAAGATAGTAAAATTAGTGTATCTAAAAAGGTAGGAAATATAACAAAAATTCTTGTAGGTAATAAATATGTTACTATTTCTTTAATAATCACAATAACATTTGGACTGTACAATTATTTGACAACATCACTACTGGAATTAAAGATTGAGGAAGGTAAGCAAGGCAATTTTCATATGAAGGAGGATCAGTTACTAGAGTAGCAACTGTTTGAGAACCTCGATTTATAGAGAAAGTTTTCGTAGTACTGAAAATGCTACCTTTCTAGCTTAAGAAATGTTTAATATTATGAGGAAAGTAGATCCTGAAAATAAAGAACAAATGCTTGTAATCGAAACAGACATCCCCATCTCCAATAAAAAGTCACTTTCATTATTTAGATTTTTGCAAGAAAGAATAAGAGAAAATAAAATCAATTACAACCGATGTAATAATAACTATAAGGAAATACCTCGAAAGGCCAAATTCAAATCAAGACGTAGATTCTCTTTTATTTTGGAAGGGAAGTTCTAAGAAAAAAGAGTAAATACATTTTTTATTTGGATTTTCTTTTAGGTAACAGGAATGGAGCTGAAACCCTTAAAACAATGTGCTAGGAAATACTTCTGTATTCGAGCGAGTTCAGCAGAAAGTGAGAGTGTATAGTACAGCTCGTTTAATAATAGAACAAAGGTGTGCAAGACTAAAACCGAAAAATCTGAATATAATATTGTTCCTAAATAAAAATATTAATAAGTAAACTAAGTATTTATTTTATTAAAATTACACCCAACCTTTTCCTATTAGCTAATGATATAACTCAATGAGTTTAATCTTACTATACTTTCTAACTATTAAAGATATGAATGTTTAAGCATTCAAAGGGAAATTATTTAGATTGTCATACAGATTGTATATGAAACTCTTTAAATCTATTTCAAAACATAAAATTTATCGCGAAAGTATTCTAGAATCTAGTTTGGCAATAATACTTATACTGGCAACAGTGGCTGATACTAAAGAAAGTAAAGCCACCAGGAACTAGGTTACGTTTCTAGAAAAGAAAGAAAATCTCAGTTTGAATGAAAAAATTTATTCTAACGATTAATTAAGATAACCAAAGCGTTTATAGCAATTTTTCGAAATGTCCTCCTTGTCTTTCAAGACAATAAGCAAGGCGATTTTGAAAGCAACGCAGGATATTCGGAATGAGTTCTGGATTTATTCCATCATGCGTTTTTTCAATTTATCCAAGTTATGAATTTTAAATTTATAAATTTTGCTTTTTGGGTAACCCCAAAGAAAGAAATCATTTGGAGATAAATCAGCTGATCTTGGGGGCCATGGTATGGGCCCAAACCTGCTAAGCCACCATCTTTGAAATGTATTACTTAAAAAATTCCTGACGGCGTGAGTAGAATGTGCCGGAGCCCCAACCATTGAGAATCAAAGTTGATTAATATTTAGTATCTCAATTGTTGGAATGATGGGGTTTCGTAAGAGATTTAAATATTTTTCTGCAGAGAGGTTACCGTCAATAAAAAATGGGCCAATAAGTCTATCGCTTATTATTCCAATCCAGACATTGATTTTTGATGGTACTGTGTTCGGGTTAGGTTTTGGGCATGAGGATTTGTACGGGACTCATACCTAATGGATTAATGGAAAGAAAATTTTGTATTTTTCAATGGATAAATGTAGGATACAAACCGGAATTTCTGAGAATTGACTTCACCATTTATGGTAAATATAGCTTCATCAGTAAAAATTATTTTATTTAAAATTGCTTCGTTTTCATTTAACATACTAAATATTTTTTCACAAAAATCAGTTCGTTTTACTTTATCTTCCTCGAAAAGGTCCTGATGGTTTGATACCTTGTATGGCTTATATTTAAATTCTTTCAGCGATCCTTCTACTTAACAGAGGATATTCAGCTTCATGTCCAACACATGATTGATTTTATTATTTTTTTGTGTGAATTTAGAAGACAACCATCTTCTTTGAATCTATTATAAATTTTTAAAATTGTCTTTGCACAAGGTATAGGCCTGCCAGGATAATTAACGGCAAACATGTCTCTGACCTTCCTTAAACTGTTATTCTTCTGATACCACATTACCATTGAAACTTTTTCGTCTTTGCTATACGTATCCATGATTTAAATAAATTATCTATTTTTCAATAAAATATATTTAATTTAAGAATTTTGTAATGAATAAAAATTGAGAAATATGTGACATCAAAAAAATTTTATTTACTCTCGATATTCTATTTAAGAATTAATGTATTGTTTGTACGTAGATGCTGGTTGCCTACGCCACCATATATTTATTCTTATGTGTAATTGGAAATGAAAATAAGTCAGTCAATGCATTATACCTATGTGTAATGACAAAAGAAAACCCGGTATCTATTATCTCTTTACATTCATTCAAATATCTGAAATATAATTCATTCGGGTGTGTTCGCTTACACTTCGAGTACTTTCAGGTACAGGTAATCATTTTATTAGAAACTATTTCCTACTGTTAACTTTAGTGCCGGTTAGAGGCACTTTAACTGGTAGTTATTGTTAATCGTAGGTGGAAAAACAAATCTTACTGTTAAAGTTAACGGTTGCTGATTAAGATTTAACCAGAGGTGGTAAGACCAGGCCTCATAGTACTACTGTATTAACAAAATAGATAGGAATAGCATAATACAAAATCCAGAATTCAATTTATTTATTTTTCAACTACAGTAGTACTAGTATACATAATATAAAAAAATATAGTAAGAAATAAAAAAATACAGTGCCAAAGTTATTATCACTAGAGAACGGACACGCTTACCACTCTGCAGTACTGGCGAAAGGCTGTATTTCTAAAATATTTAATTTTATTTATATAATTGGAAAACGAACGGGTGGTGATCTATAAAATTACGAAATACATATTTATTTGTTGAAAAGTTGTATTTATAAAGTTTTTAATTTTATTTATATAATTGGAAAACATACGGGTGGTGATCTATCTATCTAAAATTACGAAATACATATTTATTAATTAATTTTATTTATATAATTGGAAAACAAACGGGTGGTGATCTATAAAATTACGAAATACATATGTATTTGTTGAAAAGTTGTATTTTTAAAGTTTTTAATTTTATTTCTATAATTGCAACATTTTTATTTGTTCAATTTGTCGTTCAAGTTGAGTAAAGGAGTATTAATATTGACTAGCAATAGTTTCTCAAGGTTTTCTTCTGTCAATTTTGTTCTCTTTGAATTAAGTACATCCTTATAAATAGAAAACGTCCTTTCTACATCGCAACTGGTTATAGGTGCATACTGGAAATATTCTTTTACTTCTTCATATTTAGCCGTTAGATTTTGTGGAATAGTCTCCATACATAATTGCTGCAATGTAATTAAATCTGGATTTCTATTAAGAATTGCTTCACACTTTTGCCGAAGGCCACATCCGAAGTCACTTGGAATACTTTTCAAATTATTAACAGCCACATCTAATGTGGTTAATCCGTCATTTAATTTGAGATTTCGATTTTCAAAATAAGTGATTAGTTTTGGCAATTTTCCAAAGTGTTCGTGAAGAAAGTACAACTGATTTTTTAAATTTGGGATTTGTGTGAGCTCCTTGCACTCACCAATACTTCTAGCATCCTCCTTTAGCAGTGTTACGAAATGTTTTAGACTATAGAAATTCTCAGCATAATAACTAGTAGCTTCCAGCCATGTTCCCCACCTAGTTATTACTGGAGTGGGAGGCAGTGACAGAGATGGAAATTTTTCCCTGAAAAGAGCTACTCTCAATGGTGCTTTTCTGAAAACTTTTTTAAAAGCTGATACAAGTCTATCAACTTCCAGAAAAGTGTCTCTGATATATTCACAGATTCTGTGGAGAGCATGTGCTACACAAGTAATATGCAGCATATTAGGATATGTTTTCTTCAATAGTCTGCCTGTTTTTAACATATACGCAGCACTATCACTGACAAATAAAAGTATTTTTTCTTTGTACGTGGCGTCCGAATGAAGCATTTTTTGCATATTCTCCTTAATGGTTTCAGCAACTGTTTCCGCATCAACTCTATTTACAACACTTGTTGCTATTACATATGAGTTATAGGGAATAGTTGGATGTAGTACACCAGCTACAACATTTACCACAGAGCGTCCTAATATATCCACCGTTTCGCCGGCGCTTATCCATATGTATTGATTTAAAAAATGGCTTCTAATGCGTTCTACTGTTCTCGTATAGCACCTAGAAACATAATATTTGCGTAAAGTTGATTCATCAGGAACATTTCGACCAGTATATTTTTGAAGAAATATTTTTAAAGTGGGATTGCTAAGTTTATTTAATGGAATATTAGCCGCCATAAAAGTTTTACAGAGTTCAGATTCGTTTGCGATCCTAAGTGACGAATTTTTGACGATATTTTACGGATTTTGTAATAAATTTCGGAATCACTGACAATGGACATACAATCAGTATGACCGTCAATCCAACTCGCCGTTGTTTTACAATGCCGTTCTCGACATTCTTCCATATCATGTCTGAAAAAGTAACTTAAACAATGCTCTAGATCTAAATAAATGAAAACTAAAAATGTGTGCGTAAGTTATTGAAACAGAACGAAATTCAATGCACACTTACGTCGAAATAATATGGGAGAAGTAGATTCAATCAAACGATATTAAACAGGATCTATCACAAAAATTTCGATGTAAATAACAGTTAGAACTACGAAAACAAGAAACTAACTCACAGCACTTTATTTATCTTACGAAATATAAACTAATAAATAAAATACATTATAAAAACCCCGCTTCTATCTACGCTCATGAAAACACTATAAAAAGCACTATATTCTCGGAATACAATAGCTGGCTTGTCCATTGTTATCGCGGCGAGCCCAGGTGGCCGAGTAAGTCAAACAAATACTTCATTGAATTACGCCGGGATGTACTCAGCGACGTTATACACAATTCCAATTGCCGATTGCGTTTTATGGAAATTGCGTCCGTTCTCTAATTATCACAATATTGTAAACATTTTGAATAAAACTGAAAATCATAAAATAAAAAAAGTATACATAATATAAACAAACTATTTTATTTTAGATACTCTGAAATGACAAGAAATTGCTTTCACGAAGTTAAAACCTTTAAGACCGGCAATTTGCTTCTCTTTAATTTTTTTTCGAGAAAGGTTCTTCTTTTTAACACACGTCTATCATACACTTGCTTTGCCTTATTACAGGTCCGCATTTTAACATAAGTGACTGTTTGGAAATTTAATAATACATTCAAAAACTGGTATATTTGAATGAGTTGTCTACAAAGATGCCTTATATTTCGAATGAAATGTTTCAAGGATTCCCGTAATTAACATCTAATTAAATATAACTGTACCTGGTTTCGAGTGGCCCCCTACTATTGGGAGACAATCCGGCCATGGCATTTTGTAAGACCAGGTAATAATTTGCTTTTGGCAGACAACTCGACCTCACCCAGATCACCTTTTGTTGTGACAGCACTCTATTTCACAAGATCGTAAAGAGGGCAAAAAATAGTATCAGATTCATTTTGATTTCTTTAAAATATGATACCCTCAACGAAAATATTGAATGTACAATGAAAAACCAACGACTATGAATATGCTCGGGAAGGTACATTTGACAGGGAAAATACAGAAAATGTTAAATTAGAACCCGAAACCTGGAGAAATGAAGAAGTTTCAGAAAATTTGTTTCTATCGAAACAGCAAGGGGGTAATAATTCCTTAAGAAATACAAAAGACATTCAACAAGACTTTCGAGTATATTTCATCAGCCCTCAAGTCCCCTAGCAATACAAGTTTTTGCAAATATTTTATGTTTATTCTAAACGATAGTTTTCAAAGTAGATAATCCTTCTATTTAACACAATTGACACAAAGACAAATGTTGTCTTTGTTGTTTGTTACACATTTCGTCGCCGTCGTTAACATCCACATTCACAGGAACACCTTCTCTTAATGCAACTGTACTACTATTTTCCCAAGGTATGGACATTGTACACTTTTGAATTTATAAGAATATATTGTTCAAAGTAAACTAAATTGAAAATTTTATTTGACTATAATATAAAAGTAAGTATACAATATTAAAATATTTATATTAATTACTTTATTTTCTTAATAAACTTAAGTCGGTCTAGATAAATTCCAGGTGCTTAAAATTTATGTTTATCGTCGCCGGGTAATGGAGGGATTTTATGTCATGGCACTATAAACTTGAACCGAAGTTATACAAAATTGTCAAATATAGTGGCGATTACAGTTTCATTCGATTAGCAGATTTGCATAAATTTTAATATACTCTTTCGTTCGGCCAGTAAGACAGGTCTAAATTAGGGATATACAGTTTCGTCCGCCGGTAGGAGAGGATTAAAATTGTCATAAAGGTATTATATTCTAATCAATACTTTTCATGCAATTTTTTCCCAGTTGATACATATAATTTGTGAAGTCCAACAAATATCGTATTCTACTATTGCTACCACCACCCACTAATGGAAATTACTATGAATTATGTACTTACATAGAAACATTACATTTCAGTTAATTATTATATATATATATGTTAAAAAGCAACATGGAAAATTTAAATGTGAGAAAAAGTGTTAATAAGCGTGGTAAAGAAGTATTGTCTGTGAACAATTTCCTAAACTGTTTTGCGGAACAACTGTGGCGAAAAAAATGGAGATGTCGGACACCAAAATATAATGCTACTGTTTACACCATGGGTGAAAACAATTTAATATCCCGTTGTAAATTGAACCATGCCCATCCTGAATTAAGCGCTTCAGCAGTACAAAAGGAATTTCTTGTAGGGGCGGCAAAACGTAAAGCTACAGAAGAACTTAATGTGCAACCTAAACGAATTCTGCAATCAGTGTTAACAAAATGCGACAATAGTGAATTAACAATTGGCGACTTGAAATCGGTGAAACGAAGTATTTATGGTGAAAGAAGAAAGACATTTCCGAGTTTGCCCAAAAATATAAAAGAAGTGTTTGAAACTTTGGAAAATATGAAATCCGAAATTAATACGAACAGAGAAGAATTTTTGATTGTGAACGACAGCAACTATTGTATAGTAATATTCTCTTGTAAGTCAAACTTGGAACATTTGTAGATATTTATTGACGGAAAATTTAAATATTCCTCAAAATATTTTGTACAGTTATTTACCATCCATGGACAATATAACGGGAGCTGTATACTCCTAGTGTTGTCTTTACTCAAAGATAAAAGTTCAGAAACCTATAAACACTGTTTAAAATTTGTAGGTAAAAGATGTGAAGAATTTTCATTGCAATTTCGTCCTGCGGAGGTTGTCGATTTTGAAATGTCGATACGCAAAGCTGTCATTTCCATGTGGCAGAATATTGAAATAATTGGCGGCCGATTTAATATCTCTCAAGCTTGGTGGAGAAAAATACAAGAGTTAGGACTCACAAAACACTATAAAGAAAAAATAAATATTGGCAAATGGATTGAATACTGTTTCAGTCTGCATTTCTTAGAATCTGAGAACGTTGGCAACTGTTTCGTATTTGATCTGCTGCTGTACCAGAAAATGGTAAACTACACGCATTTATGGACTACCTAGTGGAAACAAATATAGAAGAGGGCTCAATATTTCCTCCCGCAATTTGGGCGGCTAAATGTACTAGCAACTCAAGGACGACCAACGTATGCGAATCGTTTCATTCACATCTAAATAAAAGTTTTAATTTCTACCATCCAAATATCTTTGTCTTCTTAGAAGTTTTACGCCAGTATCAAGCTGACATTTATATTAAAATACAACGTGTAAATAAAAAAAGGCAAGTGAACACACACACGAAAATTTTCTCAAGAAGAAAATCGTAAAATATGATAATAAAGAACTGACGACACTGCAATATGGACAATTAGTTTCACATTATTATTCTTTTTAAGTAAATACGTAATTTTAAATATGTTAGCTTGTAATTGTTCTACCATTTAAGTATTAATTTTCTTTTCTCATTTGTTATTTTTTGTTTTGTGTTTTTGTTTTATTCAACACATAACCTACTCTGCTAGTTTGTGTTCAATATATCGGAAGTATCATAACAAATATGTTATTTACACTAAAACTAATATTGAAGATACACGTCTAAATTAACATAAAAGGATTAAGTACTTAAAGATTATCGGACTAAACTGTGCCTATTCGTAAATACCCAAAAATTCGAGGCGGACGAAACTGTATCACAGTGAAGCGGTTATCATTATCAGAAAAGGATTAAACAAAGATTATCGGACGAAACTGTATCTGCCCAAATATAGCATTCAAACAAGGAAAATGAAAAGCGATAAAGGATCCATGGAAAATTCCAATGTGGCAAGTCGATATTATTCACCAACCAATTTATTAATATGTATAGCCAAAATTAAGTTCCTATAATAAAAATTTATACTTAAAACTTATCTGGTTTCTCTGTCGATATTATAATCACTGTTTGCATTTCTGTTAGGTTGCTTAATTAATGTATATACACATCAGCTTCCGTCGCATTATATCTTGAAACAGATTTTACTTGCATATTATTTGCTAGAAAATCTTTGAAAAGTTCGATATAGTAGCTATGGGTCGATAATTATTGTTATGTATTTTACTGTAACCTCTTTTCCATACTACATAATCTCATAATGCGTATGTCTCTTAAAACAAAGACTTTCCATTTACTCATAATAAATTAAATTGCTATTAAAAGCAGTTCCACTTCATCGAGTCACAGGAGGTAGGTGAGTAGTTTAAATAATAATATACTCATAGTATTTCCTCAAATTTAGTCGAGATAATCTGATTATAAATTCAGAAGGTCAAATTTAAAGTATATCGTAGGAATTATATCTTACATAATATAGGTGCTATTTGTATACCCAGAAGCATTCATATCCATACATATTAAAATCACATCCTAATGTGATTCATGCTAGACAAACTAACTCTCGTGCTTACTACCGATGTGTAAATATGCTTAACGAAATGTTGTCACTAGTATAACAAAACGTCATGAATAATACGTATTAAAAGAAAATACAATAGAGCGGTATGATTAATAACGTCAGCATTATATGAAACATTAAAAAAAAATACTTATGCAAAGTGACTGGACTCGACTATGTAATGTGAAATTCCGAAAAAATTTAATACACGATTTATTAGTTAAGCTTACGGATATGTATATGTGTTAGAGTTAGGATTTTGTACTTTTTGGTTAACTTAATTATCACCGCAAAATGTTACTGGAACTCATAATTTTTTGTAGAACGGTATATTCATATAATTTAATGAAATAGTAAATTCCGTAATTCTAAGTTAATGCCTTTATTTTACGATTCATTTAGAAATCGTAAATTATAAATTGTTATTTATTTATTACTTAATAAAACATGTACTGTATATGAAGTTGACCTAACGCGGATCTCCCGGTACACTTTCAGCACTAATTATGGTTTTATTCATATCAGTATTAATTAGTATCCGTATAATGGCCGTGCAAATGGTCGACTCGTCAGTTAACAGAATATTTTTAACAAGACCTCCGCTTCGATTGCATTTGTCTCTCAATATGTGGAAAAATTCCATACGTTTATAATGTCTTAGAAAAGCCATAAAATCCATTATTAATGACCTGATAATTAAAGACCTAGCTTCGAAAACAAAGTTTGTTTATTAACTGAAAATAGATTATTTCTATAAATCTTAATAAAACGAGACAAATATTATATTCCTAGGCTCAAGGAGGCGTATTGTCACCGCTACTATAGAGTCTAGTAGTGGATAATCTCCTCAGGACATTAAATGACCAGGGAATATGGACGCAGGGGTTCGCCGATGACATTGTCATAGTGTCCCAGGTTTATTTTAACTGAACTAATTTTAACTCAAAATATATTAAAAAATTAAGCTCGAAATTATCTAATAGCATATATTCCTTAAGCAAACTTACTTTAGTTACTTACTCAGCAGGGGTTGAGTCAGCCATTATAGCTTAACATTCGCTCTTCCATTCTCATACGTCCTAGTTGCCTATGCCGTTGTTGCGCTAGGGCAACTCAGTAGATGCCAATAATTTTTTTTTTGCTTTAAACGGAGCTATTCGTAAATTATTCTGGTTGAAATATAATGAACATTGTAAACAATATTTTATAAATAATAGAATCTGGTCTTTTTACTCTACATTTATATAGCATACTATCCTGCATATACATAAACACATAAATAATTTAAAAATCCGTGGTGAACAAGTGTGATCAATCAAAAATCTTACGGTGTTCGAGAAACCCACTTCCAGAGAAGATTTTCCGTAAACGTTTGGGCTGGAGTAATTAATAATGAAGATATCTTCGACAGAAATTTGAACAGCGAAATGTACCGCGCTTTTTTTGAAGAACAATCTACCTCTACTACTTAAGGACATTCTTCTTCTAATCAGAAAGACGATGTTGTTTTTACTTGATGGTGCCCGACCCATTATGGAAGAGGTGTCACTAATTTCCTCAATGAAGAGTATCCAAATCGATGGATAGGTCGTGGTGGTCCCATTGTTTGGTCACCGCGATCTCCGGATCTCAACCCATTAGATTTTTTCATGTGTGAACATGTGAAAATACTTACCTATTCAACGGGAAAGTCTAATAATAGGGATCAACTTATCCAGAAGATTCATGCACCATTTTATTAGCTGAAAAACAATATGGAGAGCTACACCTAGGAACGAGAGTTCCTACGGAGGATTGAGTTATACATTGCACAAGACGGTGGTCGCATTGAGCAGCTTCAATAATTGCCAAGACCCAACGTAGAAATTAGGAGAGATTTGTCTTCACGTACATATTATGTAGACATTATTGCTTAATAATGTAATGTTCATGTTTTATTTGTGAGTTGCTAGTGACAATTAAGTGTAAATTAATTAATAAGACTACCAACGCTTAACTCTAGCTACAAGTTTTCCTTTTGAATATATTAGTATAAAAGTAAAGTGTATATTGTAATTTTATAGCTTCTCCTGATGAAGCCGTTAATAAATTTACGAAATATAGAACATTTGACTTTTATATAATATGTATATATATATATATATATATATACAAGGTGTGTATAAATTGGCGGACCCACTACACGCGGCGATGTTCTTCGTTAAATTCGGAGTCCAAAATCCTAGTACGAAAATGTTGTACCATGCTCCATATCTTTGCACGAGGTTCCTAAAGTTCGAAATTTCAGTCTTGAAATAAGCATTATTACTCGATATTTGTTGACAGAAAGAGCTACAATTTAGAAGAAAGAAGAATTGTTGTTATTATCCTTTCGTTAAAGTTTTCTTTTTGATTTTAAAGTTTGTTTTTAATATTTGTTTATTAACTTATTTTGACGAAAAACACATCTGACAACGTTGTAAAACAATAAGTAGGCAGTCTAATGTTGTTCTAGTCAAATACATTACTACTGTCAAATTTTGACACTTATGTAATCTAGCCTGATACATCGTTTTAGGATTAGGACTTTTATCTCAAAATTTGACCAAGAATGTCGCCACGTGCAGTGGGTCCGCCAATTTATACACACCTTGTATAAATTCACTAATGTTTGGGTTATCGATCTGTTTACATTAAAACTCAAATGTTCTATATTTCGCAAATTTATTAGCGACTTCATCAGGAGAAGCTATAAAATTACAATATACACTTTACTCTTACTTTTACTTTACTTACTTTACTCTTTGTCTCATATATATATATATATGTTTAAACTGGATTCCGGGTTTTCTTCCGCGTTTCCACTGTTTGGTCTGTAAAGACAGGTGCTGGTTTCTGGACGACGTTTCGGCAAAATCTGAAAAAAAAGGCCAGAACACAACATACGAACAGACGTAACGATGTGCAAACTACATCAAGACTTTATTTTAATCTGTTCGTGCTACGTCTGTTCGTATGTTGTGTTTTGGCCTCGTGCTCAAAAAAGAACTAAGAACTATACTCGTGGCGCAACCATCTTTACATTCTTACATGTCAGTCTGCAAGTTTCTACTAGAATTAAAGTTCAAATTGTAAGTTATTTTTTGGAATATCCTTAACATATATTTCTTTAACGCTTGCCATCTCAATTCAGTCAGAAACCGTGAAGAAGCATACCGAAATAGCATAAGAAATATCGGTTGAATTAAATAAAGAACTACTCACAATAATATTGTTTTGTTGGAATCCCCAAAAACTTCTCCCTTTTATATACTCGTATATATCGTAAGGATAACCCCTTTATTGCTGTGTTAAAAATGCAATAATACATTGTTGTAATAAAAGATGTAATGGTAATAATTAGAGACTGGACACATCGGGCTGAAATGGACGTCATTACGACGGACGATATAAATAGTCTACAACATCTGTAAGTACATCTATTTTTTGTGTGCGGTTAACCGAACGAATTATGATATTCAATAACTGCGTAATGTACTTACAGATGTTGTAGACTATTTATATCGTCCGTCGTAATGACGTCATTTCAGCCCGATGTGTCCGGTCTCTAGTAATAATATGTCAAAATTTAATTTTTAAATATTGCGCCTATCTATCCTATATGTGATATCGCTTCAAATACAATAGAATACAATGTAATATTAATATATGTGTGAATGTTGTATTATGAATAAAAATGTAATCAATCAATAACAATGATCTTATAACCTATGTTTACAATTTATGCAAAAATAAATTTATATAAGCTACGGTTCTAACAGTTGTAGAGCATAGAATGTAATTTTAATCCACAGGGCGTGTTTCTAATAAATTACTGGTAAGTACCTTATTTGTTTCTATTATTGATTTTAGGTAAAGGAAATAAATCTTTCATTGGTCTAGATTATAGTTTTTATTCTGTTGAAAACAAGTTTTATGTTTAGTAAATCGATTGGTAATATTTAGGCATGATTAACTTAAAATTTGTAAAGGATTTATACGTTATTTATTTATATATATATATATATATATATATATATATATATATATATATAATTATTTCGTGACCTTGGTAGGATATGGTAAATTCAATCAGTTGGCGATTTAAGGTCTGGCTTTACTTTAAAGTATATATATTTAAAACAACCCTACACGTTTCGGCAATGATGCCTTTATCAAGGATATAAAATATAAATGACGGTATACAAATACAGTATACATTTGTATACTGTCATTTATACTTTATATCCTTGATAAAGGCATCATTGCCGAAACGTGTAGGGTTGTTTTAAATATATATACTTTAAAGTAAAGCCAAACCTTAAATCGCCAACTGATTGAATTTACTATATATATATATATATATATATATATATATATATATATATATAAATATAATATTTTCGTGACCTTGGTATGATATGGTAAATTCAATCAGTTGGTGATTAAAGGTCTGGCTTTACTTTAAAGTATATATATTTAAATCAACCCTACATGTTTCGGCAATGATGCCTTCATCAAGGATATAAAATATAAATGACAGTATACAAATGTCATATAATTGAGTTGCTATGGATAAAATTATTCAAAGATACATTCCAATTGAATAATAATAAATCATGTCTTAGTATTCCAAGAACAGATAAGCAACAAAAACAGGGAAAAGCAAGACATGAGTTATTATTATGTATGCGCCCGTGGAGCGTCTTAAGATGCAAAGTTGTCGGCATTCGCCTTAAACGAGAAGGAAAACCACGAAAACCTACTCGGACAACTAGACAGGAATCAAAACACGGAACAGTCAGCATTATAAGCAAATGTATATGATATTTAATTGTTATTTAAATATCAATTACATTTAAATATCATATACATTTGCTTATCATGCTGACTGTTCCGTGTTTTGATTCCTATCTAGTTGTCCGAGTAGGTTTTCGTGGTTTTCCTTCTCGTTTAAGGCGAATGCCGACAACTTTGCATCTTAAGACGCTCCACGGGCGCATACATAATAATAACTCATGTCTTGCTTTTCCCTGTTTTTGTTGTTTATCTGTTTTTGGAATACTAAGACATGATTTATTATTATTCAATTGGAATGTATCTTTGAATAATTTTATCCAAAGCAACTCAATTATATGACATTTGTATACTGTCATTTATATCTTATATCCTTGATAAAGGCATCATTGCCGAAACATGTAGGGTTGATTTAAATATATATACTATAAAGTAAAGCCAGACCTTTAATCGCCAACTGATTGAATTTACTATATACTCGTATATATATATATATATATATATATGTTTTCTTTCAGGTTTCCGCGGGTAGTAGTATGTGTTGTAACTGGATTCCGGGTTTTCTTCCGCGTTTCCATAGTTTGGTCTTTGTAAAGACCAGCACCGGTCTTTACAAAGTCCAAACTATGGAAACGCGGAAGAAAACCCGGAATCCAGTTACAACACACATATATATATATATATATATATATATATATATATATATATATATATATATATTTACGGAAGTACCATTTGGATATTAAGTTTTGAATTTTTAATGTTAAATATTGATGATATGTATTTGGAAATTATAGTTCTATTTTTAATATTTTATGATTTCTAAGGTATTTGTATTTTTCAATAACTATTAACAATTTTGAATTGATTCGGCTTTTACTTGATGAAGATCTATAATTTAAAATAGAAATAAAACTAATGGTTAAAGTTTCATTTTTAATACGTAATAGTAAAACGACAATTTTTTAGTCAGCACAGTGGCTTTATGGAACAAGAAGTAAACAATAGCATTAATTTTTTGGATCTAACTATTAAAAAAGTCAAGAATAAATTAGAGTTTAACATTTACCATAAAGAATCTCATACCGACATAACTATACATAATTCGTCAACACATCTCATACAACACAAATTAGCAGGTTTGTATAGTTTCTTACATAGATTAATTAATTATCCACTATCCAAAGAAAATTATGAAAAAGAACTAAATTTAGTCAAAACGACTACACAAATCCTCTAATTGAAAATATGCTGACAAAAAAACTTTTCAAAAAAACTATCTCTATGGTATATCCTGTAATAAAGGATTTCAAAATTTAGATTACAAACGTACGCTGGGAAACCTAATGAACATATTTCATAAACTCAAATTACTGGATTACATATATAAAAAAATATATATTTTCCACACCAAATTTAAATAAAGAGCTACAAGTCCCAAATCATTTTATTTTAACGCATTACAATTGTTGCGCCAAATAATGACTTCATTAGGTGGTTAACTAATACATATTGCCAATTACACCTAAATTAGAAAGTCGATACCGTTTGAAGGGGGATTTATCTTTCCAACTTGTAAACCAGTTACAAAGATAAATTAATTAGAGGGGAGTTGTTCAAGTCCAATCAGTCGTTTAATACAGAAACTCATTGCTTATATCAGTTGGTTTTACCCTTATTTTCTATGCGTAAAATTTTGAAATCGATTAATATATTCTAGACAATGATTGACGAATGCTGAATTCAATTTCTTGTACTTTTCTTATTCTTTGATTCTTAATTCGAAAGTCTTTCGATTTGGCACACAAATACTATCACATTTTCACAAATTGGTCTATAAACTCATGAGTTAAACATAATTCCTTTCATCCTAACAAGGATACATTAGGAAGTTATGAACTTTCCATACGTATCGTATCCTCTTTGTCAATGACATAGTTGAAACTAAATTTATTATAGAAAAAAGATTCTTCTTATCAATCCTTTTTTAATTAAATTAGTAGGTAGCCTTGCTTTTCAAAATTTGTTTTCAAATTAAGAATATTTCAACTTTCTTACATAACTTTCCTTTCTCCAATTAGAGATTTGATTTTCTTGCATTCGTGTGATTATATTTTAATAATGCCTCTCTCGTCTATTTGTTGAAACAAAATCATTATCTATTCTTTTTTAAAAAAACAATAATATAAATCTATATCGTCCAATTCCACCATATAATTAGGTCGATATTTGATTATGTAGGTATATTGTTATGAAATTTTAATTGGAAAGTGTATTAAGTTGCATTTAATCTTAAATTTGTTGTTAGTTTTGGATATGAATTGTGAATAATGTATATATGCCAAATATAATATATGACATAAAATTGTCATTGTAAAAGGTAGTATTATTATAAAATTTATGTTATTTATCTTATAAATGACACAAATATATATATATATATATTTTTGTGTCATTTATAAGATCTATGTAGGCCTGTAACTTTTGCAGTTTGATAATGACATTGTATGTCGAAACCGCGGTCACTATTACATGTGAATAAAATGGTATAACAAAGTTATTGTTTTATTTTATTTTATTATATGTATTTAGCTTGTGAGTAATTATGTCTAATATAATTTATGAATTATTCTAAGGCAGTTCATTCTTTTCTCTTTTCATTTGGTTAATAATAAATTTGTTAAACTTAAACGAAAGTTGGAACTATTTTCGTTTTACATAAGTTAAGAAATTCAATTTCTAAAAGGTACAACTGCAGACCACGAGCTTAATATATATTTAATTGAATGAAGTTTATATTTTATAATCATAATATTTTTGACGCCACAACGTGGTGAGACTTCACTTCGTATTAATATATATATAATTTAATTTTTAGTTACATTAATGTTTTAAATTTAATCAATTTTAATGTCTTTGTACGTCCTTTTTATGTTTTGAACTCTACATTTTTATCTCCAGAAGAAGCAACAAACTCGTTACGAAATATAGATATAATTAATAAATGAGTTTTAATTGTTAGACCGCTTGCCCGTTTTTTAATTGACTTTAACCTATATATGTATATATAAATATATATATATATATATATATATAAATATATATATATATATATATATATATATATAAATTGATATATTTAATGAACGGCTAAGAAATTATCTAAACGTATTTATATATATATAGTAGATTCAATTAGTTGGCGATTTAAGGTCCGGTTTTACTTAAAAGTATATATAATACTATTTAAAACAATTTTACATGTTTCGGCATATGATGTGTTTTTCAAAGAATATAAAACATAAACGACAATATATTAATGTCATACTCATACATCTGTAGTTGTCATGGATAAAATTATTCAAAGATACATTCCAGTTTAATAATAATAAATCATGCCTTAGCATTTTAAAGACAGTTAGACAACAAAAACGGGGAATGGCAAGCCATATATAATGAGTAATTAATTAATCGGGTAAACGGTCTGTCAACTAAAAAACTCATTTATTTTAACGACGAATTTTTTTAATTGAAAAATATTGTCTTTGTTGGGACTCGAACCCAAGTCTACAGTTTGCCGGACTGTCGCTTTTACCACTTAGCCACAATAGACCTAGGTTCAAGCTATTTAGAAATGAATTATAAAGTAATAGTGTTAATGAATCAGATGTCAGTTATTGAATGTAGATGTCAAGTTGAAAGCAGAAGTCAGTTTTGAAAGCTGATGTCAGTTTTGATAGCAGATGTCAGTTAGTGAAAGCAAATGTCAGTTATTGAAGGTAGATGTCTGTTTTGAAAGCAGGTGTCAGTTATGAAAGCAGATGTCAGATTTGAATGTTTGAAAATGCTAATTATTACTCCATAGCTATATGAGTGTTTAGATAAATATATATATATATATATATATATATTTCTTGGCCGTTCTCTTAAATAAAAAACTTATTTTCACGTTTTGACATGTATTGTCTTCTCTGGAAATATATTGGTTTGGGTAATTGGATTTATGCACCTAGTATTCAAATCAAACCTATTCAATATTTTTTTGGCATGTATTTTTTGTATTAAGTAAGCACATACTGCTGCTCTTATTTTAGACTTTCTTATAATGATTATTACAAGAATAAATTGCTATAACTACGACTATGGGATCTAAGTTTTACAACATAACACATTTCGGATTCAGTAATTTACTTTATATTGCTTTTAAGTGGTGCTTAACGAAAATGTGACCGCAACTCACTCAAGGTATACGGTATATCCTAATGGTAACGCACACTTACTGCTAATGACTTTTGGATTATTTTATACAGGCCAAAAAAAAATTAATTTAAATTAACAGGTATAAAGTTATTAACAACACGACTGAGTTATATTTAACATCCGGAGGCCATAAAATAAAAAAAAAATGCGGTTTAATGAGAAGGTAGGCGAAAGTAATTCATATTTTTTCTAAAATAAACATAAGAGATTTTAGTGATAAATACCGAAAACTAGATTTATTTAAATATAGAACATATCTACAGGTAGTGCGACAATTATTGGTAAAATGTATCTGCACTGAAATGTCATTTTGTCTAGATCAAACACTTGTTCTCGCTTTTCAATGATGACAATTGCATGAAAAGTACAATATATTTTCTATTCTGTGCTCGGAATGAACTTATTATGAAACCCAAAACAGTATCGAAATGTATTTCGAGACGTTTGTTACATTTTTAAATGTCGGTGTCGTCCAAAAACTGAAATAAATATCTTATGCTGTCATTAGATTTTAAGAATTTAAGTACAGTTGACAGAAATGATGTGTATATAGTAAAGAAAAATGTTACACAAACATATATATTATATAGTGTTACAAGATATAGGAGTTTCTATGTCATTCATGTTATATATATATATATATATATTTATATATATATATATATATATATATATATATATATATATATATATATATTTAAATAAAATATCGAGTAATGTTAACGAAAATTAAGAAATAATATTTCTCTGATAGCAACATTTAAATTTGAAAATGTGAAGTATCAATATGACCAACTGCATACTTTACATAAAAATAAAACTCTGAACCTTCAAATTAAATAATTTTAATTTATTAATGTAAAAAAATTCAAAATAGAAAAAATAATATAAAAAAACTCGTTTTATAAGGCCTCTCGTTCGACAAAATGGTGCTTTATAAAACGTGTGTTCATATTTCGGACGTTCAGCTACCAAAACTCCTTGATATGTTCCAAACAGCATCACAGCCCACAACCTAAAAATGAAGACAGTACAGCACAAAATGAAAACTTTTCCAAACATATGCTGAAAGGCTAAGTAATCATCGCTTCTGACAACCACTCTAATGGCTCGACCCAAGGCGTAGACTCAATCGGTTCAATCCAACTAACCTGGGTACGAGATTTTAATCTTCTACGAGGGATATTTGAAATGTTTCTGGCTTTAACGACATAAAGTAATTGTAGAAAAAAAATTCTTTCGCCGTTCGGCAGATGACCTCGACATATGTAAACTGTCAAAATTGTAAGTCATAGTGATAATTAATTTGGCTATGGTACGCTTCTAAATGTGTCAGTTCACATTATCGTTTAACAATGGAGAAACTTGAGTATCGCGCTGTGATAAAATTCCTTCATTTGAAAGGGACAAAGGCTCATGAAATAAAATATGAGTTAGGCTCTGTATATGGTGAAGCCTATCCTTCATTTACAACGATAAAACATTGGGTGGTCAAGTACAAGCGCATTTTAGGCGAACTGACGAAATGGTCGATATAGTGCACCAAACTGTGATGGAAAATCGTCAATTGACTATTATAGATATAGCTAAGGCTTATGGGATATCATCTGAACCGGGGCAGATGATTTTACATTAAGATTTAGATATGGGAAAATTATCCGCACGATAGGTGCCGCGTTTGTTGACGATCGACCAAAAGCGCATATGGACGGACATGTCAGGCGAGTGTCTTAGCCTGTTTCAAAAAAATCTTGCGGAATTTTTGCGGCGATTGATAACCCTCAGTGAAACCTGGGTACACCACCATACGCCCGAGACCAAACAGCAATCAATGCAGTAGATTGGGGTGGGAGAACCAACTCTGAAGAAGACAAAGTTCGTTCTCTATGCAGGGTGATAGTGATGGCGATAAGTTTTCGAGATAGCCGAGGAATAATTCTTGTTGACTATCTTGCAAAGGGTTCAACAATCAACAGACAGTACTACGCTGTATTGCTAGATAAATTGAAGGACACAATTATGAAGAAACGTCCACATTTGCAAAAAAATAAAAACTCCTGTTTCACCAAAATATCGCTCGGGTCCACACGACCCACACGTGCATGATTAGAATGACAAAATTGAACGAATCAAAGTTAAATTGCTTCCGCACCCACCCTATTCGCCAGACCTAGCTCCCAGCGACGTTTTCCTGTTTCTTAATTTAAAAAATATCTCGACGGAAAAAATATCTTGGTGGGAAAAATATGGATCCAGTACATAATAACACAATAAGGTTGAAGGCGCTGCAATTAGTATTTTTCAGGTTTGGACATTCGATTTTTCTGGTGGTTTGAAGGGATGGGTTGAGTCGAGTTGCAAGGAGATTACCTCGAAAAATAAATTTTGTTTTGCTTCGAAGTATGTGTTTTTGTTAAAAAGGCCGGAAACATTTCAAATATACATCGTTGTATTACCTATACTGCACAGAAATATGTCCATGGGCGGTTTCGTACAGGGTAATGTATTTCAAACACACAATTTACTTATTGTACTGTCTTTGTACAGTTTGTTAATAAAATAATACATTAAAAAATAACATAAAAATAATAGACTAATGTCGATGGATAGATAAGAGTGTTAAATAAAATTTTAAAAAAAATGAAGGAAACTGAAAAATAGGTTTACAAATACCCATTAGATGAAGATACATTGAATAGATATAAAGTAAAAGAAAATTGGGAACCAACAAATATCTAAGCTAAGCTAAAAAAAGAATATTCTATAAAACCGAAATGCTGATCATACCCAGATAAAAGGTGAAACATAATAAGCAAAAAATCAGAAAGAAACACAAGAAACCGCAAAAGAAGCACCAAAAATCAAAAAAAGGAGACGAAACCGTAACTAGGGATTCCAAAACAGTTTCAAATAAAAATAATAATAAGAGACTTTATTTGGTGAAGCCCAGCTAAGCTGCTCTACTCAACTACTATTCCCTTTCAACTTCAAATTGAGAATAATCAACTTCAAATTGGGAATTAATAAATTTGCAGAGCGCATTGATGTAACAAAAAAATACCAGACTTCAGTGTTACTGAGTATCACTCAGCGTCAGTGGTAAGACATTTAATAACATTTACCATGCCTTACATTAAAAAAAACACGAAGTTGACAAAGTTAAGAAGCAAATTTGTGCTGTATATAACTGTCAAGGTGATTGGAGAGGGCTCCCGATTATTTTTGGGCGTTAAAAAACCATGGGTAAAAAACAAGAAAATGTGGAAAAGCCACGTGGCGGACAAAAATTTGTGAAAATCACGGAGGAACTTTGTCGATTTATCGTTCAATACATCGAAGAAAACCCAAAATTAACATTAAAAGAACTTAAACTAAAAAATGCAAGTGCAACATCAAATAACAGTATCTAAAGAAACACTACGAAAACATTTGGACAAATTGTTTTTCAAAGACATACGAAAAGAACTTGAAAGAGCAAATAGTAATGAAAATAAGATAAAACATCGTGAGTATATTCAGCAACTTTAATTTATCAAGCGGATAATGTGCCAATTATATGCATGGACGAAACAAATTTTAATTTATTCATATCAAGAAGACAAGGACGATCAAGAAAGGGATCCCGCTGCAGCAATATAATGGCTGGTTGCCACGGAGCCAATATACACGTTATAGGTTGTATTGATAATAGGCTGTATTGGGAATATGATTCACAACGAGATCAAAAGAGGCTTTCAGAATAAAAGACGAAAATCAATTTGTCTGTCAGTGTTTGCGTGCAGCCTACAATATTTGTCAAACCCATGTGGTGTTGGTAATTAACAATGCTCCGTGCCATGCCGTTATAGAAACTGTATTTACTGAAAATAAATTCAGCAACCATAAATTGCTAAGACTTACAACTTAATGTTAAATCCAACTGAAATCACTTGGTCCAACTTAATAGCTGCTGTTAAACGGGATTTGCATTTGCTACATATTTTAGCTGGCGAGGGCAGAGCAAATTTAAACCAGAGTTTCGTCTACAACAATTACAGGAGATAATACATATGCAATAATGCAATAAATGCGGTAAACTATCCAAGATAAGTAGCGCATATTCAACGATTTATACCAGACGTATAAAATTTAAACGATTTAATCATGTAATTTACAAAAAAACACTATTAATAAATGAATAGTGTTTTTTTTACATATTACAATATAATAAAATCAGTTTTCATTTGTAATTGTTTGTTCTCATTTTGAATGTGTTTATTCTCAATTCGAACTTCATTAATCCCAAATTGAAGTTGAAAAGGTAAAATTACATAAACTTGACACAAATCAGCTAACTAATAAATAATACTAACTTAAACTAACATATATGTTTCATATAACAAATACAGGGTGGCCCAAAATGACCGAAGGGGTTTGAGTTCATTCTAACTTCTTATTTAAGACATAATTATTAATTTTTTTAAATTTTAAATACAGTATATTAATGGAGAATATTTTAAATTTAATTATGAAAAATTATATCTCGTTAGTGGTGGCCATTTTCTGCTTCGCATATTCGTCATATTTCCAAAACATTTTCCATAACCTTTCGCAAAACTTCAGGTGTTATGCTGTTGATTTCGTCGCGTATATTATTTTTTAATTGCTGTATGGTTCTAGGCTTATTAATATAGACTTTTTCTTTCAAATAACCCCAAAGGAAACAGTCTGAAGCGGTTAAATCCGGTGAACGCGAAGGCCAATTAAAATCGCTTGTACGGGAAATAATTCGTTCACCAAAGATGTCGCGTAAAAGAGCCATTGTGTCCCTCGCAGTGTGCGCTGTAGCTCCATCCTGTTGGAACCATACTTGCGGATGGTTTCCAACGGCTGGCCTTAAAAAATTTTCCAACATTGTCCGATATCTAACACCAGTAATGGAAACGGCGACACAGTGTTCATTTTCAAAAAATATGGGCCAATTATCCTTTCCGACGAAACACCGCACCAAAAGGTACACTTAAGTGGGTGTAATTCTCGCTGTTGAACTACTCATGGATTTTCCGTAGCCCATATCCTGCAGTTTTGCCTATTAACGAACCCATCTAATTGGAAATGGGCTTCGTCGCTCATAATTAAATTATGAATAAAATCATGATTTTCTTCTGCATTTTGACGAAAATAAATTGCATAATCAAGTCGTTGCTGATAATCCTCGGTTTCAATTATTGGACAAGCTGAATTTTGTATGGAAACATTTTTATTGTATGCAAAATTCTCTGCAGCGACCCTCTTGAGAGGCCAAGTTGTGTCGAACGTCTCCTGGTTGATGTTTCTTCATCTTCCCGAATACTCTCCCGTACCCGTTCAATATTGTCATCCGTGTGCAACGTTCGTCGTCTGCCGGCACCAGGAAGGTTCCTTACTGCCCCTTGTTCTCGAAAATTTGCAACCAAATGGTTTATTGTTGACTTTGAGGGTCCAACCCACACATTAAAATAACGACGATATGCACGCTGAGTCAAAACAATGGATCGTTGATTTCAGAAATAAAGTTCAACGATTTTGGCACGTTGTTCAATTGTGTACTGTTCCATTTTAAATTCCCCAAGTCTTCTTTACAAAATACTGAAAACAAAAAAAAAAAAATTATAATAAAAAAGTTATAAGGAATTAAAACCCCTTCGGTCATTTTGGGCCACCCTGTATAATAACACATGCTTAAAAAAAAGAAGGAAAAAGAGGTAACAGAATCTATATTAGTATTTACAAATATATGGAACCAATCACTATGTATTATGTCAGGCTCTCTGTTCTAGCAATAATTGGTTTTCCAGTTTACTTTTAAAAACATACATGCTGAGACAGGACTTGAGGTCCTTCGCAAAGGCATTATAATTATTCGGAGCTGCATACGAAAAAGATGTCTCAAACAATTAAATTTTTAGTAAATCGAAGCTGTCTAGAATGAATTGCCACTCCTCCTGGTTAGAATGTTCGCAATGTAACTTGGTGCATTTGATAATAGCGTTTTATGGACAAGGGAACAAAAATGCAGATATCTTCGTCTATGCATATTAAGCCACCCCAATTGATCTAACAAATGAGACACGTAATCATATCTTCATAACACGTACTTCCGTACGGCTCATATATGACACCTTGTTAGGCACGATAGAACTCCGTCTCATAGGTGAGTCGCGGGTCTAGGTTTAGACAATGCGATCTTTTTCTGTAGATTCTGCATATTAGATTTTAATATTTTCAGGAGGTCTATAGGAATGTGATACCCATATGTGAGACACGTGGTCTCTGGATTTTTTGAAGTTATGTTGTATTTGTGGTCACACAATCTTTATCGATAATTATTGCGCCAGTGTTAACCTAGCTGAATTAATGTTGAAACAGGAAACACACATTGTGGGAACACTAAGAAAGAACAAAAAAGGAAATCCAAAAGAAGTCACAGACAAAAAACTAAAGAAGAGTGAAACAAATTGGAAGAGGAAAGGTCAAGGCGACAAATAAGCGAGGTAGAACATACTAAACCGAACATAATTTTCATCTATCACAATTTTATGTCCGGTATAGACAGAAAAGATCAAGTATTATCTTATTATACACCCCGAAAGAAAATAAGATGGTATTTGAAATTATTTTTTCAATTACTGGACCTTTGTTTTTGTAACAGGAATTGGATTTTTCAAAAAGTAAACGAAAAAAAATCAACTTACTTAGACTTCCGGAATGCTGCCGTGAAAGGTCTTATCCAGTCAACAAACAGTGATTAGTTGGTCAAGGTAAGTTGGTGTTAGGAATATAAATTGACTCATTGAATTTTTTTTCTTTTTGAGGAGGCTTCAGGATCACATTTTCCAAAAAATTAGCGAAAGGAGTAAGGTGTCGAATCTGTTCGCAGGACAATCGAAGGATACAAACTCGGTATGTTTGTGATTTATATTGCTACGATAAAGGACATCCAATAAAACCCAGATGTGCCCAGATAAGTGGTTTTCAAAATACTATACTTAAAAGTTCTGAACTAATTTTTATCTATTTTCCAGAATTATAAGTTTTTGTTATATGTACAAAATGTGTATAAAGTGTGTGTATGGGTTATTTTCTGTAGACCAGTGTCTCACAAGTAAGCTGGAACTAGAAAACCGGAAAATATGGTTCTTCTTGATAATGTACATAATGTACATGCAGCATGTTCCATGTCATCAACTAAAAGTATTTTGTCAGCTATTAGTTGGTGGTCTATTGTAAGGTCTTTTTTTTCTTATTGCGATAGCGAACGTGTTAAGCAGAAAATAAATAGAATACATGCATTTTGCATTCTTTGTCTAAGTATACGAAGTATTTATTATTTATATAAATATAATTAACAAATACATTGCTTATATCGGACAGAAATTATTTGAAGCATAACTTCCTTAATAAAAATAAGACCATTATTAAAACTATTAAGAAAAGAATTATACCCGATTTCAAATTTAAAAAGTGGACATTTAAGAAATATCACAAGTAGAACATAACGAACCGAATTGATGGAGACTGTGGCTAGGCATCTAAAATAGACAGAAACAAGAAAAATCCCTAACCACAATATAAAACAATAAATCCCTAAATACGTATTTCGGCAAGAAAGTTACCATCTTCCGTACTACTGAGAGTTCTACTGAACTTAGTTGCCAAAATACGTTTTTAGAATTTATTGATTTATATTGTGGTTAGGGAGTTTTCGGTGTCCGTCTGTCTGAAACATAACGAAGCAGTTGGAGTTGGCCGAATATCTTCAAATGTAATCAAACAAAATAAAACTATTCACAATTGACTCCAAATTGGCACAAAAACAAAACATAGAAGAAACAATTATAATCCCCATATATCCAAAATGAAATAAATTGGATCGAAGACTATCAACCAGTCCCACTACTGTCAACAATAAACAAAATACTATAAAAATGCTTACAAATGCAAATCTCGGATTATCTACGACAGTAATAATAATAATGTAATATACAAAAACTGACATACCTTTCAGAAAAGCTCCGAAGCAGCTACACCAACCATCGTCCTAATTAACATCATAAAAAAAATTAGAAAAACAGAATTGTTGTAACATACAGAAATGAAAAAGATTTCTAATCTTTTTTAAAGATTTCAATAACTAAAACCAAACTAAAGAAAAATCCGCAAAAATAGGAACTAAATGCAAACTTAATGAACTAATGAAAACCTACCTCACGAACAGACCTTAAAAAATCACAGTAAGTAAAACCTAAAAGGGTAAACTGTGTGCTTAATACGAAATACCACAGGGAGAAAATCCACCACCCATTTTATACATAGATAATATATACAAAATGCACTAAATAAATATCAATGGGAAAATATTGTGATAACGCAATATGCATGTATATGCAAATACTCTCGGACGAGGTTATATCCTCGTTCCCTTTAATACAAAACAAGTGTTTAATAAACACGACCTCAAGCATGTATATATTATGTATACATACTGCGGTAGGCCAGGGTTTGTTATGGCCTAATTAACTCTCCGAGGACTTCTCTATTATATATATAGACTGTAGGATAAGTAAAAGGAATTCAGAATGATTCAGTATCTGATAGAGAACTAGACAGACAATATCTGTAATAGTAATAAGTCAGAATTGTATCTATTTATAATGTACATAGTTTGTTAACCAATTTCTAAGTGTTGATTAAATTATAAGATGTTACCCGAACTTCGAGTGTATCATTTACAACGATAAGTCGCCCTACCTGCTAATCTGTGTGGCTGCCCAACGGCCCACGTTACATGGCGATCTCTGCCTACCTACGGTTCAGGACCATTCTGCCAGTCGTGTAAGACTGCAAGGAACATGTAGGAAGCTGGAACGAACCAGGGAAGAAAGGAAACCTACAGTTTGGCAGTTCGAAGCAAGAAATGGGCAACTACGCGACAAAGGAAGAGGTAATCATCGCAGGCAATGACGCTAACATAAGGAACAACGTGGACACCATCGACATTCTCGGCATAGTGGCGTTTGTAGGAGTTATGATTATATTAACGTCCTGCTGCTGCTACGGTGCATACCGGCACGTGAATAAGAGGATGACGAAGGCCCTATCCGCTCAGGTCCAAATGGAGTTCCACCGGAGTCAGGAGAAGGTCTAGGCTAACACCCATGTCCGCACCAGACCAATTCGTACAGATACATGACGAAGTAAAGGTATTTTTTAGTAATTTAAGGAAAGACAATGTTAGCAATAAGAGTGATATAAATGTAATTAAGCGCAAACAAGCGCTAATAGACAATTTTAATCTTAGATTGTGTGAAATAAGGGACAATTTTAATAAGATAGCTCATAGTTTAAGTACCCGGGAGGCAACTAAGAATTGTATAAAAACATTACCGCGACATTAGATGAGGCTACCGAAATTCTAAGTAATAGGTTAAGTAATTTAAATGTAACAATTGGCAACATGGCTGAAAATTTCGATTTACGAACGGCCTCAAGTTTATTACCTGTTATGAACGGTAAAGAAGAAGTCACCTTGCAATTAATAGATTCAATTGAATTATATGACGCATTGTTAAATAACGCAGGAAAGGAGAGTCTAACGAAATATGTTCTGAAAACACGGTTATCCCCCAAAGCAAAATTAAGATTACTCAAAACATACCCTAACAATGCCGCTTTAATTACAGACTTAAAACGCTATTTCATTGCGAAAAAATCGGTCACAGCTCTAACTTCACAATTACACAACGTTAAACAGGGCGCGAAATCAATAAACGAGTACGGCGAGACGGTAGAACTGCTAGCACAACTGTCCATCACGCAAGCTGGCGACGACGACACGCTTATAGATAAGTTCCGCATGGCTAATGAACAGGTTGCTGTAAATGCATTCACTAACGGACTTCGCGATCCACATATAAAGCTTCTAATAAAAGCACGCAACCCTAGCACACTAAGCGACGCGATTCAAGAGGCTTCGAACGAGCACATACTCAACCCCGCAAGCAATAACAATACGATTTATCATTTCTCAAGAAAAGCTACGTTTAACAATTCAAAAGCCGCGTTTAATCATTCGCAAGCTAAAGACAATCGGTACCGGAAATATAGGCATACAGATAACGGGAATAAAAGAAGAAATTTCCAACATGATTACACGCCTAGCAATTATAATCATGGTTATAGGAAAAAATATTTTAGACGCGACAAACGCGATAACCGCGAAAGAGTGTTCACTGTATCAGCAAACGCGACCCAGTCCGACGATAATAAAGACAATCAATTTTTTCGAAGAGTAGTCAACTAAAAACAGATTCCAGGCATTATTTTTTTAACCTCGACGGTTTAACATATATTAATGCATATTTCAATAATAACGACAATCTATTTCTGGTTGACACAGGTGCTTCGATAAGTGTTATATTTTTAAATGGTAATTACACAAACAAAATTGTTGATAAAACAAGAAAGGTAAACATAGTCGGCATAAACGGCGAAACGAAAACACGCGGATCAGCTTTCATTACATTAAGGTTAGGTGAGGCCAAGATTAAGCACGAGTTTGCAGTACTAGACAACGTAAATAATAACAAATTTATAGGCATCATCGGTTCTGACATACTCGCTAAATACAACGCGATAATAGACTACGAGAAATATAGTATTACGTTTTCGATTGAAGGTCAGCAAATTACATTACCTTTGCATTCCAATGAGAACACGGTTGTTGACATTCCGCCGCGTTGCGAAGTAATCAAATATTTTAAAATAAATGCATCTGGCGACTGCGTGGTTTCCCAAAAGGAAGCCGCCCCAGGTATATTCATAGGGGGATCTATTGTTAGCCCAAAGAATGGGTTAGTGCCCGTCCGTATACTTAATACAAGAGATAGCGACGCGACATTGAAAAATTTTGTTCCTACGGTGACCGACCTCGGTAAATACGACGTTCGCACTTTCAAGTATAGTGGCCCCAAATCAGTCAACCGCGTCGACAAGGTTTTACAAACAGTAAATACGTCACATCTCAATAAAGAAGAAAACATTACGATGCAGAAAATTATCGCTAAGTATTGCGACGTTTTTTTCCTCGATTCAGACAAGCTTACGCACACAAGCATATACAGGGGAGACATACAGGTTAACCCGCAGATAAATCCAATATATTCTAAACCCTATCGATTGCCACATTCGCAGAAACATGAGATCGACAGGCAAGTAGAGAAACTATTGTCCGATGGCATTGTAGAAAAGGCAAAATCACCATGGTCATCTCCATTACTATTAGTTCCCAAGAAGAAGGATAAGGACGGAAACCAAAAGTGGAGGATAGTGATCGACTACCGGCTGTTAAATAAGCAGATAGTCGACGACAAATTCCCACTGCCATCAATCAACGAGATATTAGACTCGCTTTCAGGCGCAGTCTATTTTTCTCATTTAGATTTGCACAAGGCTATCACCAGATAGAATTAGAACCCAAAAGCCGTCCCTACACAGCATTTACGACCGGAAAAGATCAATATCAAATGTGTCGGCTTCCCATGGGACTAAAAACGAGTAGTAGCGCTTTTTCCAGAGCCATGACAATAGCTATGTCAGGCCTTAATTACGAACAATGTTTTATATATTTAGACGATCTCATAGTTTTCGGCAGCAATCTCCGACAACACAATCTGAATTTAGTTAGAGTACTAGAACGGCTAAGAAAAGTTAATCTTAAACTAAACCCAGGCAAATGCGACTTTTTAAGAAAAGAAATTTTATATTTGGGACACGTCATTTCGGCTGAAGGAGTCTCACCAGACCCTTCCAACGTAAAAGCCTTAATGGAATATACAGTTCCTAAGAACGCAAAAGACGTAAAACGATTTGTCGCATTCGCCAATTATTATAGGCGTTTCATTCCAAATTTTGCCAACATCGTGAATCCTTTGAACAACCTTACAAGGAAAAATGTTATTTTTACATGGTCCGATGTGGAACAAAAGGCATTTGAAAAGCTCAAGCTAGCCCTTCAGACACCACCAGTTCTACAATATCCAAATTTCGATGCAGATAACATGTTCACTTTAAAAACAGATGCATCCGGCTACTCTATTGGTGCAGTGCTATCCAACGGCAACGACAGGCCAATCGCTTATGCCAGTCGATCCTTAAACAAAGCTGAAAGGAACTACTGCACAATCGAGAAAGAGTTATTAGCCGTGGTTTGGGCAGTGAAGCATTTCAGGCCTTACCTATACGGCCGGAAATTTAAGATCTTTACAGATCATAGGCCGTTAGTATATTTGTTTGGAATGACCAACCCGTCTAGCCGTCTTACGAAATTCAGGTTAGTGTTAGAAGAATATGACTTCATCATTAACTATGTTAAGGGTTCAGAAAATGTAGTTGCAGACGCTTTATCACGCATAGAGATAGTTTCCAACGACTTGAAGGAGGTTAGTAATGGGATTAATGACAGCATTTTTGTTACGACTAGAGCTCAGTCAAGACAGGTAGCTGCCGATCATACCATTACGAACCCAGCAATCACGGAATCCACCGGCTCCAGGGTAGGCCACCCCGGGGTTGTGGAACTGTTGAAAAGGCCAACGGGATCTATCGAACTTCGAGTGATAGACACGGCGAGCTTCAATTCCCTCCAACGTCGTAACGGAACAAGCATGCGTTCCAAGGAAGTATTCCTATACGACGAAGATGCTCTCACAATTTTTATGAAGGAGACTGTAGTTACAATGAGTCCTCAGCAGCACATGCGCTTATTGACTACACTCCAGGAGTTCTGCGCAGGACACGACATACAGGAAATATGTATAGTCAAAGACAATTCCAGGAACAGCGACTTCCTGAGAAATTTTATTCCATGGAAGAAAAGAGAGCCAAGCGATTTAAAAATAAATGTAATAGGAGGAGTAGTAAGAATTGAAGACTACGAAACGCAACAACTAATCATAAACGATCATCATATGCTACGTACAGGAGGACACGGAGGAATAAACCGAACATTTAACCAGATCAAAAGGTTTTATTATTGGCCAAAACTAAAGCACGACATCGTATCATTCGTGAAACGATGTAGTGATTGCCAGAAACACAAGCACTCAATACCCAGCAAGGAACCAATCAAGGTAACGACCACATCGTCATACGCTTTCCAAAAGATTTTTGTAGATCTAGTAGGTCCATTAAACCAAGACCACGAGGAAAATAAGTACATCTTGACACTCCAATGCGAACTAACGAAATTCGTGGAGGCATATCCTATCCAGAGCAAAGAAGCTGCCACAGTAGCCAGAGCCCTGGTCGAGAATTTTATATTAAGATACGCTATTCCCGAACAGATAGCTTCCGACCAAGGAACAGAGTTTATGGCTGCAGTTTTTAAGGAAACTTGCTCACTGCTAGGAATACAGCAATTGAGATCAACGGCTTACCACCACGAAACGTTAGGCGCATTAGAGAATACACATAAGAATCTCGGAGCGTATCTACGAATCCAGTTAAATAACCATAAAGACAATTGGTCTACCTGGATACCTTACTGGTGTTTTGCATTTAATAACACAGTGCATACTGAAACCAAATATACACCTCACGAGTTAGTTTTCGGTAAACACAATCCGCTACCTTCATCGATAACGAACGCGATAGAACCGCTATTCAATTTTGAAAATTACGCCGCAGAAATGAAATACAGACTCCAGACAGCCCTGCACGATGCGAAACATAATTTAATTCTATCTAAAGTTAAGAGACAAGAAAAGTTAAATAGGAATCGCAGGCCCACACACTTCTGTGTCGGCGATCAGGTTTTATTAAAAAACGAAGCAGGGAATAAACTTGAGTCACTGTACAACGGCCCCTTTGTAATAACCGAAACCAACAAGCCGCCAAACATAACAATTTTCATAGACGGTAAAAGTACTGAAGTACACAAAAACCGCCTTAAACATTATCATTCCTAGAAATAAGTACAGATAGGTTAGTTAATACTATTGTTAGATTAAGTGTAAATACGTTAGTAAGAAATAATAAACTTGTACGCATATAATGAGTGAACAACTAATTTTAAGGATAATAATACATAGCACATTTATATATTTTTTTTAATGATTCACCATATTTTAGAATAGGAATAGGGAAGGTAACCGGAGAGAAAGGTTTTAAAGAAAAGCAAACACCTTAGTGTTGGTTTTCTTTAAACCCTAAGGAGGGTGGTGTGATAACGCAATATGCATGTATATGCAAATACTCTCGGACGAGGTTATATCCTCGTTCCCTTTAATACAAAACAAGTGTTTAATAAACACGACCTCAAGCATGTATATATTATGTATACATACTGCGGTAGGCCAGGGTTTGTTATGGCCTAATTAACTCTCCGAGGACTTCTCTATTATATATATAGACTGTAGGATAAGTAAAAGGAATTCAGAATGATTCAGTATCTGATAGAGAACTAGACAGACAATATCTGTAATAGTAATAAGTCAGAATTGTATCTATTTATAATGTACATAGTTTGTTAACCAATTTCTAAGTGTTGATTAAATTATAAGATGTTACCCGAACTTCGAATGTATCATTTACAACGATAAGTCGCCCTACCTGCTAATCTGTGTGGCTGCCCAACGGCCCACGTTACAATATTCTTATACAGGCGCCATCTGCACAACATATTCAGATATAATCTAGTACTAAATACAACAAAAAATTAATAATCATATTAAAATGATAAACCATTAGTGCCCGAATAATTTAATTATTCTAAACGAAACTAAAACGAAAAATATGTTGTTTTTTTTTGTAATAAAAAATTAAAACCATACAATAAAGGAAGTAGCCAGTAGTCAAAGTAAAATATCACAATAACAGGATTGAAGAAAATAAGAAAACAACAATTTCAATAATATTTTCACATCACCCGATCAACAACGGGGGCGAAACTACAGAAACAAATTGAAACAAACTACAAAGACAGGGGAATAATATCTTAAAGTAAATACACATATTACAGAGAGGAACGTCAACGTATTAATTACAACAAATAACACTAACATGAATATTACGCAGCTGACAAAATTAAACAACCTGCAATTGATGTATAAAATTGATAAAAGTATGACTAAATCTAATATAGAACTAATAATCGGCAAAAAGGTATACAAACACGAAATTATGCACAATTCAAAAATAAAAATAATGTAACATCAAATTAATAAGTGCATCTAAATTTCAACAGTTGAAATAATATGGAGCTATAATAAATTATAAAAGAATAATGAAATAATAATAAATTAGAAATAATTACCAAATTAATTAGGAAAACTAATTTAAAAAGGACAATCCACGGTTTCGCTTGTCTGTTACCTCAATCAAATAGCGAGAAGTTCATGTATTTACCATATTATCAAATAGCTAAACCTAAATAACGTTGCTACAGAACTAGGTATTCAAATTGCTTTTTGGTCCGGAAGCTCAATCAAATCTAGTCTAGGAAACAACAAAGACCAAACAAAGGTGAATCAAAAATCCGGCCTAATTATAAAATTAACTGAGATTAAGATTTTAAATTGAAAGATATTAATCAAACAAAATGGATAATAACAACCTGTTATCAAGAACATGTATCGCTAAAGACCGTCATTTTTTCAATTGAATTTTTCCTATTGAAGATGACAACCTAGTTATTGAAAGGCGTATTTAATATACGAATACTAATGTGGTATTAGGTTTTATACTTTTTCAATTTTATACAATAACATACAAAAGGATATAAAAAAGGATAAAAAGAACGACATGGGCAAAATACAGGAAAAATATACAAAAACTAAGACTGGGAGAAATTTGAGGACCAGAGGAACAGCACGGAAGAAAAGGGAGAAGTCCACAATACCGGTGGAACTTGGGAAGATATTTTCAACGTCCTCGTCTCTACGATATGTGGCTACAACAGGGGGCAATGCAATACATTTCTGCATGATATGTGAATGTATTGTATGTAGTCTTGATGTACTGCACCCTTGCTAAATTAAAAGAGTTAAAAAAATACAGTATTTTGGTTTAAATTTTCTGTTTGATTGAATTTTGTTGCATGCATGGTACTTCCATATTACTTCTTATTTTTGGGCTTTATCTTGAATATTTTTTTCATCAATCTATTTAATAAGTAAAGACCGGATGCATCGGGCCGAAATTACGATGGACCATATAAGTAGTCTATAACATCGCTAAGTACAACACACAGTTATTAAATAGCACTATTCATTCGGTTAACCGCACATCTGGTTTTGTTCGATGAATTGTGACGCAATTACTTCAATATTACAGCAAATTTCTTCATGGCGTAGATAAAAGTGTGAGGAGATGTAATGATTTATTTTATTTATTAGTTTATATTTCGTAAGAAAAATAAAGTAGGGTGAGTTTGTTTCTTTTTTCATTGTTTTAACTGTTAATTATATACTTCGTAATTTTTGTAATAGATCCTGTTTAATATCGTTTCATCGAATCTACTTCTCCCAATTATTTTGACGTAAGTGTTCAGTAAATCTCGTTAACTTTCAATATCTTACATATTCATTTTTCATTTTCATTTATTAAATCTAGAACATTGTTTAAATTACTTTTTCAGATATTATATGGAACAACGTCGAGAATGGCATCGTGAAACAATGACGAGTTGAATTAAGGGTCATACTGATTGTACGTCAATTGCTAGTGATTCCGAAATTAATAACAAAGTCTGTCAAATATCGTTAAAAAATTCCAAGAAATCGCACGTAAAACGTTACTTAGCATCGCAAACATATACACAGAAATAAAGCCCATTGGAATCTAACTAATTTAACGAAGAATTCAGTGAAACTTTAATGGGGGCAAATATTCCATTAAATAAACTTAACAAACCCACCTTCAAAACATTACTCCAAAAATATACTGGTCGAAATATTCCTGATAAATTCACACAAATATTATGTTTCTAAGTGCTACACGAAAGCAGCAGAACGCATTAGAAGCTATCTTTCAAATCATTACCTATGGATAATTGCCGACGCAACTATCGATATATTAGAACGCTGTGTAATAAATGTTGTAGATGTGTAGAAAAGCATCATTAAGAGTAGCTCTTTAGAGGGAAAAACTTCCATCTTTGTCACTGCCTCCTTCTCCAGTAATAACTAGATAGGGAACATGGTTGGAAGCTACTAGTTTATGCAGAGAATTACGATAGCTTATAAAATTTCGTTACATGTTTAAATGACGATGCTCAAAGTATTTCTGAGTGCAAGGAACTAATGCAAATTCTAAATTTAAAAAAATATATTGTACTTTCTTCAGGAACACTTAGGAAATTTGCCAAAACTAATCATTTATTTTGAAAATCGAAATCTCAAATTAAATGATAGATTAACCACATTAAATATGGCTATTAATAATTTGTAAAATATTCCAAGTGACTTTGGAATTGGCCTTCGGCAAAAGTTTGACGCTGTTTTGAATAAAAATCCGGATTTAATAAGATTGCGGCAATTGTGTGTTGGGACACTGCCTCAAAATCTAACTGCTAAATACGCTGAAATAAAGGAATATTTCCAGTATGCGTCTATAATCAGTTGCGATCTAGAATGGTCTTTTTTTTATCTACGACGATGTATTTAATTGAAAGAGAACAAATTTTACAGAAGAGAACCTTGAGAAGGTATTGCTAACTAATATTAATACTCCTTTACTCAACTTGAACTACAAAGTGAACAAATAAAAATATATTTCGTATTTTATAGATCACCACCCGTTTGTTTTCCAATTATCTAAATAAAATTAAAAACTCTTTAAAAATATAAATTTTTAATAGTACGCGGTCATTGGCCTCTCGTGTCCGGTCCCTATTAATAAGTAAACACGGAAAGAGCTTCCTAGAAAGGGCTTTAATACATTTTCTTTTAATTGGAGGCCTAGATTCCTTAAAGAGTATTACTCTTCAGCTGATTAGTTCTTGTAATCGATACACTATGCTAGCTATAATTTAATAATAAATTTCACCAGCGTAAAGAAAAAATTTTGTGATAGCAATTAAAACATTAGTTTTAATAATAATAGGTAAGATGCAGTTTCCTTTATTTTTATTAAATAAATATTTTTTTTATTTTCTTGTAAATTAACTCTAGTTATCAATAAATTAATTTTATATTAGCATTTAAGAACAAAAAAAAGTAGAAATTAAACTAATAGTTAAAATGTTAACTTCATCAATATTTGTTCATAAAACAATTATTTCACCAGTACTGTTGGTTAGTCAAGTACTTGCTAGAGCCCGTTACAAACTTCGATTAGTTTTATTTCTATTTTAAATGGTGGATGTTCATTAAGTAGAAGCCGATTGAATTCAATAATTCCAATAAAAATACTACGTGATCATTTAAATTCTAAATTAGAGCAGTTTGTGAAATTTAAATTAAGTTGATATATAAGTACTAATTTATAATTTGAATTGTCAAAGTGAAGTTTCAAAATATTTGATTTAGAACATAAGATTTTTCTTACAGAATGTTATTTTAAAAACGCCGAACGACAAGAGAATGGTGAATGGACATATTCAGTACAGCACTGCATCAATGATTTTCAAAATGCCTTCCCTAATTTTCCTGCGGATTATCAAAAATTAGTCAAGAAATTTACACATGTGTGGCGAAATTTCGTAATGTTGGAACTGTAGGTAGGAAAGTTGGTAGTGGCGCGCCCAAAAAAAGAAATCCTGAGATTGTGGCAGATGTTGCAGTAATAATGGAACAGTCTCCCAAAAAATCTCTTCGCAGATTAGTCCAAGAAATAAACCTATCATATGGAACTTGTCAAAAAATATTAAAACAAAATTTAAATCTTTATCCCTATGAGATTAACGTTGTTCAAGAACTATTCCCTCGAGATTTTCCTGTCCGAATAGAATACTATCAGTGGTTTTTGAATAATTTAAATAACAACAACACTTTGCATTTAACATATTTTTCGGACGAAGCATGGTTTCACCTATCCGGCTATATAAACAAACAAAATATGCGTATTTGGTCTTCGGAGAATCCTCATGAGTTTATTCAATCGCCTCTCCATCCGCAGAAAATTGGTGTTTGGCTAGCGGTTTCTCGAAGGCGTATATTTGGACCTGTGTTTTTTGAAGGAACGATAAATGCTGAGAGATATCGAAATAATTTACTTGAACCGTTTTTCCAAAATCTTCATGATGACGAACTTTTACATGGGTATTTCCAACAGGACAATGCAACAGCTCACAAAACAAGGGAAATCTGAAAAACACAGTTTACAAAAATAACCCACATAATCTTGAAGAACTACAAGAGGCAATTTCTAATGCATGCAACGCTATAACCGTTCAGATTTTGGAAAATGCTTTTGAAAATATGAAACGGAGGATTAACAGTTGCATTGCAACAGGGGGAAAACACTTTGAACACCTTTTGTAATTCACAATAAAACTAATTTATCTTGTAATGCTTTCATTTCCATTAAAATTATATCGATTACACATAAGATTGACAAATGTCGCAAAGTATAACATAACCGCAAATTTCAATTAATCAATAATTGACATTCTGGACAACCTAATAAAAAGAAACCAGCCTGCTATAAGTTAGAATTTAAATGATCGTATGGTATATTTCATTCAAGGTTGGCATTTAAAATAAACAAATAAATTTTTGTTCACAAATAGTGATCCTTTTGAGTAGGACAAAACCACCTACATCCTCTCCTTTACAAAGCACGAACTAGTCATATAAATATATACCCTAAAAGAATATATTTTTGGCGTAAAAAGTGGAGATATTCTGCTCATTAGTCACAGTCAAGTGACCGATATTCCTAACTACAAAGAGAAAAAAAGCGAAATAAACCCGCATTATTATTGTCCATCGGGATTCACCGGAACCCACGCGCTCGCTTCTCCACCGTCGAAGTTCCTTTTGAAATAGCCACCGGCTAACCGTACATACTTAACAAACTGTATAACCTGAACACGTCCGGAGCGAAAAATCAATGCGGGGGATCTGCACCACATAAAGTCCGTACCGGATATGATGTCACAACCACAACGTCATAACGGTGACGTCATTGTTAACGGAGCGGCGTGCAGGGATGATCGCGATGTTCGCTCGAACGGTAGCTTTAGCGGATCGATATTATATGACGTCGCTGCGGTTGTGACGTCTAGAAAATCGCGAGCGGCGGTTTATAATGGGCCGGTTAAGAGTGGCAGGGATATAGAGTGACGGCGTCGACTAGAACGTGCAGTCGCGTGCAAATCTCAGAGTGCTCTGGACCGCATCGCCGATGTCCATAACATACACACATACACATCTTCAGTCAAGTTACCGACAATCAGAGCTTTAGGGACCATCGATAATAATTGTTCCGTGAACGTTATCTTCTACAATTACAATAATTAAGGCGACCTTATTTTACCAAAAAGTGTTTCATTGTTATTAAAACAAAAAGAACTTGTTCCTGTTTTTAAAAAAAAATTAAAGTTACCAGTGCTCTTTGGCTTTACGCTTCGCTGAATTAGTTTAAGTAAAGAGTTCGCACAAAAATTTCGCCCGAATCAACCCTAAAGGAGTGAACTTTCCATTTCGTTACGAGTAATAATTAAAGTGATTTTTGATAAAAGCGAGAAGATACTTTATGTTAAAATGTTCAAATAATGTGTGATGTATGAGATTCGCAAGGGATTCAAGCGTGGATTCGCCCGTAGGTGGCCAGGAAGGGTTGCGCTCACCCGCTTCGCCGGAGTCGCAATTGCAAGATTCGCCATCAGGTGATTTTTGTGTCTTAGACTGAATGTTTTAAATGTTTACTTAGTTCTTTTCACGATTTTTACATTACCTCATACTACATATACACACGCATTCATTGATGACTTAAAATGTATGAAAAATACATACCACCGGACTATATCGTTCCGTTGTCTAAGTTTATGATTATTTAATGGGATTTCGCGACGATCTCAAGAGGATTCGTTGGATAACAAATCGAAACTTTGTGTTGCATGCCGATATAACGTCTTATTAGTTTTACATTTAGTGCCTGTAACTTAAATCGAAAAGCTACATATTAAAAAAAAGATTGACTGTCGTTAACTATTGCGATTAATACCGAAAACAAAAATTATTCTGAAGTGGGCACAGTGTCCAATAACGAAGAACTGGCACGCTTTGGTGGATGTTTCAGAGTAATAAAGACTTTCAAGAGGACTCGTGTGTTGTACCATGACATCCTCGCGACATGCGATCCGGTTCGCCGCCGCAAAAGCACCGGCTGCAATCCTATAACTCGCGCCACACTGACACCAACAACAATTCTCCTAGTTACAACTACCTGCGAAATAAGTGTATGTAAATTTATCCTGCCAAATCTAACGCTTCTTTATTACTAACACTATTTTACGAATTTTATGAAAAAAAATTATATACACACAATGTATGATTAAGAAAATTAAACAATTAACATACCATTACTTTGTCGGGAATTAATATACTAGGTTTAACGGCATTTATTTAACGAATTTTAAAAATAATTTTGCTTTAAAAAGTAGAATTAATTAATTTATACTTTAATGTTTGCGAAAAATAGTTCCATAAATATAAATAAATTTATTTAATTGTATTTTGCATTATTACGAATTTTACTCATTTACCAGGAAAACATAAGCCAATAACGTGTTTCTATAATTCCTAAAGTTTGGATAATTTTTAATTTTTTGACTTTTGCATATTAATCGTAATTTGTAGTAGTACCTTAAGTCATTTTAAATAAAAAATTAATAACATTTTTAACCCGTTATTAACTTACTACATCGAAAACATAAAATTGAGCTAGTTTTTATTAAAACCTAACTAAAAATAGATTAGTGTAAAAATGGAATGATTTTCATCTATAATTTAGTTAAAAACTCTCTTTTTTAGACCGACTTGATAAACGTTGCTAAACGTAACATTTGATTTATTTTGTCTTTAGAAATTCAACATAAGATAAATATCACAGAATTCATTATATGTAACAGATAAAAAAAATTTCCCTTCATTTAATATAATTTTTCGTAATTGGGAATATAATATTTAATGTACTTTATTTCCACCTATAATATTTTAATCTGCTTCCGTAATATTGCAACTGAAGTTGTAACTGAAGATTTAGCCGAAACCACTTGTGTAGCACATCTCTTATTTTGCAAGGTTCTCTGTACTTACTTATTATCATTGTATATTATATTTATTTAATCATTATGTTTGTATATTTCTGTAATTTAATAGTTAAATATTCCAATAATAAAACATTCAATTATTAATTACTTACAAAATGAATATATATATTTTTATTTGAAAACGAGCAATTTTAAAATTACCACAAATTAGCCTAGATTTATAGTTTTATTGTAAAAACTAATTAAAATGACAGAAATTAGTTCTAGTAATATTTTTATTTTTAACATAAGTAGTCAGTATCTGTAAAATTTTAGCAACTTAAAAAAATCCAGCTAGAAAAATTCTTATGGAAAAATACATAGAATCATCCAATTTATTTTTTCTTATCTATTGTTCTATATATTTGTACTATTTTTTAATTATATATTCGGCAGAATACTAAAAATGGACAATTAATCTATATATATATATATATATATATATATATATATATATATATATATATATATATATATATATATATGTATATATAAAACTAAAAAACATTTCATTTGTTCTCTATAGACTCACAAACTATATAATCAATTTTGATAAAATTTGGTGTGTATATTACTTATGTTGTGTGGAAGGACGTTTTCATAATTTTTTTTTCCAAATTTTAAAGAATTAACAATAAGTGAAACATGAATTTCTATAAGAAAATATCGTAATGCAATTTTAAATCATTATATAAAAACCATGACAACGTGACATATAAAATATGACAGTACAAAATATAATACGAGTATATTGTCCCTTTTTATAAATATATGGAATTGAATGTTTATATTAAAAAAAACTCTGAAAAATTCTATAAGTGCTGAAGCATGTACTTGAGAGTTAAAGTATTTTAAATAAATAAATATTAAATTAAAACAGACCTTAAATCGCCAAACAAGGAAAATCTCCTATGCTTATATAACGGTAGCGGCTCTTGAAACATTCGATTTTGACGTGAATGTCAAAAATTTAAAATTTTGTAATGTGTGTAAATCAAATTTTCATCAGTCATTTTGATGACAATGTCACATTTAACAAATCCATAGTCAGTTTATTTTTTAAAATGCCGCAATTATAAGAATTACAAAAATCTGTTATCAAAATTAAATACTAATATTGAAGTAAAGTTTTGTATTCTGATATTCGAAATAATATTTTTGAAATTTAAGTAAAGTAGGACACTATCTGCGGTTTTGTTAATAATTTTTTTTAATTTACTATTTTGCAATACATTTTGCATTCTACGCCAATAATTGATTTGTGAGTAGCGTTAAAAAAAGTTTACACCGCTTAAAATATTTTTGTATATAAGTGTCTGGGTTTTTAAGGGCCGCAACTGCACATATGTATACTGTTTCCAAGTTAGCTCTTAGCAATTGTCTCGACAGAATAGTAACTACCTCGACTTTACGGTGAGCAATGCATTTTTGTCCGTGAGCACAGTTATCGAATTGCTATGTGTGATTACAACAGCTGGAAATTATCAAACCTCATGTTTGCAAATTGGGAGACCATCTGCTCTGTTTGTTTATGCACCAAATGGAATAACGAAGAATATTGTGTATCCAAATGCTTTGGAGTAATAGATTGATTATAATAAAATATCATTGATTATTGATTCGTTGTTTAGCTAGAGAATAAACAAAAATTTTATATCGGTCAATGGCGGCAGTTAACACAAGGGAGTTTTTCATTTTTCTATAAAATGTGGCCGAGCAACGTCGGCCTACGGGCAGCTAGTTATTAATAATATTAAACGAATCATTTAAATACACCGCAAATTTAGCATACACTTATCTTATTGTAAAAATCAGTGTTGCTTATGAGTAGGGACCGGACACACTATTCATTCGGTTAACCGCATACAAAAAATAGATTTGCAGTTAACCGAATGAATAGTGCTATTTAACAACTGCGTGATGTACTTACAGATGTTGTAGACTATTTATATCGTCTGTCGTAATAAGGTACATTTCAACCCGATGTGTCCGGTCTCTACTTATGAGTAACTTTTAGTAGATATTATAGTAGCAGAAATTATTTCAAATAATATATTATTGTGACAACGTTTGTAAATTTAAGAAAACCCTACTAAAAAAATATAACCGGAGTAATAGTAATAATGTGTATATTGTATATGCAGTTAATATATTTACTGTATCTAGAAATCCTCTCAAATACAAAACTGATAAATAGTTCAAATATACCGCAAATGTAGTCCAAACTTGGACATTATTTCATGGACAAATTTATATTGTTTTATTTCTATGTAAATATTACTGGTGATATTTCTAGTATTATAATAATAATATAAGTAATTTTAACTAACCAAAGTAAGTAATATTTGAAAAAACCGTAAAATAGTATATTAAAAAACAAGTTTCATAAGGCACCATTTTGCCGCACGAGATCAGTTTAGAAAACGTGCCGCGATAGCGGCGAGTTTTCTAAAGAGCGAGTGCGGCAAAAGGCCTTATGAAACGAGTTTTTATACTATTTTTTCTATTTTGCATTTTTTACATTAATAAATTGGAATTATTTAATTTGGAAGTTCAGAGTTTAATTTTTATATAAAGCATGCAGTTGGTCACATTGATACTTGACAATGTCTAATTTAAATCTTGCTATCCGCGAAGTATATTATATTACATATTATTTATTAATTTTCGTTAATATTACTTGATATTTTATTTAAAAATATAAACATGAGTGACTTAGATACTAATATATCTTGTCGTCAATTGTATACAATATACGTTGTTTGTGTAGAGTACGAACATATATCATATGTGTCAAATGTACTTAAATTATTAAAATTAAATGACAGCAATGATATTTATTTCTGTGTTCGAACAACGCCAACATTGAAAAATGAAAAAAAGCGTATCGAAATGAAGCTCAATTTACTAAATTTACTCTGATTTATAAAAATTAATGTTATCCTATTTTTGAGTAATTATGCAAGGGTGGTGTTTGAGATATTATAAAAATCCCAGTCGTTTATTTTAAATAAAATAAAAAACGCTTTAAAGAAAATCTAAATGAATTTCTCACTATTTTGTAGGAGAGTTTTCCATCTTTTAGGCGGCCGATTAATATCATGTACTAAAAATTTAGCTAGAACTTCGCGAAATAATTTTGGAGCGTACTTAAAGAGGATACCGAATTCACTAATTCCTTTGTTTTTGTTAATATGACTTACAATTTCAATTATTTCCAAATAATTATTTCTACTGAAGAACTTTATAATATATACCTAATTCACATGTTCTAAAGAGGATAAGAATACATTTTAAAATTGATTTATTCTATGCTTTCTGTGAAGCAAAAAATCCCAAGAACTTTTTCACGGACCTAGTAGGATTATAATGTAATACTGTAAGAAATTACTGGAAATTCCTGCACTTTTCAGTGTCGAAATATGTTGGAGTTGAGCCTTCAGGTATTTTCTCCCATATTTTCTTCCACTTTTTCCTATCACAAGCTAACCCTTTTACATCTTCCCACTTTACTCCTCGTTTTTTAGCTGCTCTACGAATCTTTTCTCTCCACGTTCTTCTTGGTCCGTTTCTCTTCTTTTTTCCTCTTTCTTTCGCGTCTAATATTTGTTTGATCAGTTGGTTTTTATTTAATCTCATATATGGCTTAACCACCTTAATTGACCTTGTTCTATTATTTTTTTTAACAGGAGCTATGTTAAATTTTTTTCTCTGATTATAAGTAAATATTTGAAGAGATTGGAGGAAAGGATGGCGTTACATACTAATAATTTTGAAATTAATATTATATCGTACTCTTAAAAGTACAAACTGAATTTATGTGTCCACTTTGAACGAAAATTCGTCAAACAGTATTATGAAACTATAACATCCAACATAATTGAGTAGGACATACTTTGATGTGAATTTTGACTTTAAATTTATTTTTATTTTCTAGAAGAATGAATAGCGTAGAAGCTTTCTTATAATTTGGATACTATAATTCATCTATCTTACTGTAAAGTATATTTAATTATTTTCACTATCTACAATGAATGAATAATAATATGAATATCTATTTTTTACACAAAAGAAAGACTTAGATTTACGAAGAAACTAGTTCATACTTATGATTGCAATTTCATTAAAATTGATTCTAGTTACCGTTTTCTAAAGATTTTGGTCATACCTAGTAATTGATTTAAATATTCAACAAACTTTTATTAATAATCATAATCGTTAAGGGTTCAGTACATTTCGTTCTAGAAAAATACATGGAATTTGATATTTCTTTAAAACCTTTTGTGTGATTGTAGCATAATATAAGAGGATCTTTTTATAAAAATCGATTTGGATGTTTCTCAATACTCCCCTTGCTTTAGGCTTCAGCTGAGATTTTCCTGAACTTTTATATTACCTGAATATATGAGTTTTATGTTTGAATAATTGCAAGCCATGTCAAAATCTGTATGGCGTATATAATGTACTTCTGCATCAACTTGGTTCTTAAATTATTTCTAGCCTTTTATTACAATAATAATTCTTACAAGCCCAATAGTCCAATTGTCCGCACAATGTAAATATTATTTTACCACTTTGCAACACCATCACAAACTGATAAGTTTATCTATTAGTTTTTAAATACTTCTTGGTATAATATGTTGTAGATACTACCTTTTCAAAGGGAATATTGCCTAAGATATTTTACATTTGATTGCCCATTTTGTCACTACTGTATAACCGAGTTCCAAGTTATTGATCTGCCTTCAATTTTAGTGGTTCTTTCAGAAATTCTTACTTTAGCGTATTGTTTTAAGGCTTGCTTTTATCAACTTTAGAATTCATTTGGAATAACAAATAAATTGTTTGATTATAAATAAGACAGTCAGTACTACCTTATAATATACACCAAGGATAAAATAAGCAGAAATGCCATTTAGGCCTTCATTTTTCCGTAATAATAATAAGTTTGATATTTGGGTCAAATTATTTCCTTCTTTGCCTGTTCCTGTTGTGTTTTTCTTCAAATAATCGAGTTAAATATTCATTGAGTTAATCCTTATTATTAATAATTGTTTCATAGCGTTTCTTCCAAACTCTTACAGTCGCACCAATAATTAATGTTGTATGCTCCATTGAACCCTGAATTGAATGGGTACCACTTTTTCAAAAATAATTCCCGAAACAGAGCGCTTTGTTTAAATTCTATTATAGAATGAATCGGTATAACTTTTAAATTAAAATTTATGAGTTAAAAATTATAATTTATAAGTTATTATGTTTTTTAATGGTTATTATAAAATCATTTTTATAACCAAAACATGTATTGAAAAAAACAAATCAACTTCATAAACATGAAAAACAAAAAGCGAACAGACGACATTTAGATAACAATTTATTATATGAAATGTTAATTGCTTAAAATGACTAGGTATTAATACCATAAAAATTGATGGAATACATTAAAATTAATATTTTTTAAGAAAATTATATAGTGGCGTTCCCTACATGTTCCTCTATGCTTCATATGACAACCATGACAACTTCACATATAACGTGTGTTCATTTGAAAAGTCAATCTATGTTACTTTGAAATTTTAATAGAATAAGACGCATATATATTAGTATGTGTTTGTTGTTCCGTAAACGTAAATCCAAATGACATTTGATAATGTCAATCACATTTGTTATTTATTTGTATGTATGAAACTGTAAAATATACGACTTCGTAGGTTAAGTAGTAAATTTTAATTTACAACATACTTCAAAATGTTCTCAGTAAATAACATGCTACTAGATTGACTTTTCAAATAAACACCCGTTATAAATAAGACAGTAATATACTGTAATTTTTTATAATTTAAAACTCTTTGGAAAAGATAGTAATTTCCGAAACATGTAAGATTATTTTAAATATATGCATATTAAAGTAAAACGGGACCTTAAATCGCCGACTAATTAAATCTGCTATATATATACTATAGTCTTTCCAATTTCCTTATTTCAAACAAATCATTTGTATACAATATTTATAAATGTGACATTTGGTTTTTGCGGTAAGCCATACTCTATTTATGATTAATTTTTAATAACATTTGCTAATATGTTACGGTCCGCCCAATTTTATTTGAATGTGGCTTTCCTTTTATCACACACAAATATATATACATATATATATATATATATATATATATATATATATATATATATATATATATATATATAGTATAAAACTTAATAAGTCGGCGATTAAAGGTCTGGTTTATTACTTCAAAGTATATATATTCAAAACAACCCTACATGTTTCGGCAATGATGCCTTTGTCAAGGATATAAAAAATATAAATAATTATATTTATATTTTTTATATCCTTGACAAAGGCATCATTGCCGAAACATGTGGGGTTGTTTTGAATATATATACTTTGAAGTAATAAACCAGACCATTAATCGCCGACTTGTTAAGTTTTATACAATATCATACCAAGGTCACGAAAATATTATATATATATATATATATATATATATATACCTTGGTATGATATGGTAAACTTAATAAGTCGGCGATTAAAGGTCTGGTTTATTACTTCAAAGTATATATATTTAAAACAACCCTACATGTTTCGGCAATGATGCCTTTGTATATATATATATATATATATATATATATAAGAGAATACAAAATATGAATGACAGGATATAAAATATTTTATATCCTGTCATTCATATTTTGTATTCTCTTGAAAAAGGCGTATACAGCCGAAACATGTAGAGTTTTTTAAATACATATATTTTGAAGTAATATACAGACCTTTAATCGCCTACTGATTAGGTTTACTATATATATATATATATATATATATATATATATATATATACATATATGGTAAACCTAATCAGTAGGCGATTAAAGGTCTGTATATTACTTCAAAATATATGTATTTAAAAAACTCTACATGTTTCGGCAGTTCGCCTTTATCAAGAGAATACAAAATATAAATGACAGGATATAAAATAAATGAGAGGATATTTTATATCCTGTCATTTATATTTTGTATTCTCTTGATAAAGGCGAACTGCCGAAACATGTAGAGTTTTTTAAATACATATATTTTGAAGTAATATACAGACCTTTAATCGCCTACTGATTAGGTTTACCATATCATACCTAGGTCACGAAGTTATTATATTTATATACATATATATATATATATATATATATATATATATATATAGTATATCAATTGATAAATTCTTGGAGTTTTTCAGGTTTTATATGAAATATTTTATAAATATTAGCAAAATAGTATGTAATTGCGAAATAAATGTGAATGTAAACATTGCTGGCTACAAGTAACAACGCAAGTCATACAAAATTTAATTAAAAATTTTTTTCTGCGTTGGGACTTGAACCCAAGTCTACGGTTTACCGGACCGTCGCTTTAACCAATTAAGCCACGATAGACCTTGGTTCAAGCTAATTATAAACGCATTATAAGTTGACAATGTTAATGGTTCAGATGTCAGTTATTAAAAGTAGATGTCAAGTTTGAAAGCAGAGGTCAGTTTTTAAAGCGGATGTCAGTTTTGAAAGCAGATGTCAGTTTTGAAAGCAGAAGTCAGTTATTGAAAGCAGATGTCAATATTTGAAAGCAGATATCAGTTTTCAAAGCATATGCCAGTTTTGAAGGTTTGAAATTGCTAATTATTACTCCATAGCTGTATGTATATTTAGATAATTTCTTAGTCATTCATTCAATAACTTTTAATAACTGACATCTGCTTTCAAAACTGACATCTGCTTTCAAAACTGACTCCTGCTTTAAAAACTGAAATCTGCTTTCAAAACTGACATCTGCTTTCAAACTTGGCATCTACTTTCAATAACTGACATATGAATCATTAAGATTGTCACCTTATAATGCGATTCTAATTAACTTGAACCAAGGTTTATCGTGGCTTAATTGGTTAAAGCGACGGTCCGGCAAACCGTAGACTTGGGTTCAAGTCCCAACGTAGACAAAATTTTTCAATTATATTTCGTATGACTTGCGTTCTAATTTGTAGACAGCAATGCATACATTCACGTTTACTTCGCAATTACACAGTAATTTGATAATATTTATAAATATTTCATACAATACCCGAAAAACACGAAGAATTTACCAATTGATATATTGAATGGCTAAGAAATTATCTAAATATATATATATATATATATATATATAGTGTTAGCGCTGAATAGCTCCTGAGTTGGTGCTTAAAATATCAAAGTTGGCTATGACTTTCGGTATAGACGAAAGTGGTTAATGAGTGTAAATAATTTATTTTAACACACCAAGTATCAATGTTACGTACCACAAATTTTCAAAAGTGTCCAAGGCGTTAACATAGAAAACTTCTAACAAACGGCTTACGTGAAAAATCCTGTATATGCACTTCCGAAAGAAGCCTAATTTTCGACCTGAGCTGTATCATAATAAAAACAGTATAATAAAGTACATGAAGAAAAATATGATATATAAAGCAATATAATACATTTAAAATAATAACGCACACAAGATAAATAAAACATAACTATAAACAATAAAATATTTTTAAATGTCTGGAATTGCGTTGTTAACAAAATCGTGGACAACCATTTTGATTTAGGAGACCGCAAACTACATGTAATGCATTTAAAACTACTAGGCGGAAGTTCTCACCAATTGATAATAAATTACAACATGGCTGAAGTTCTTGGAAAGAATTACCATATATGTTTGTCTAAAGAAAGATAGCAAATATATTTTTACTTTAGTTAGTTTACTTGGGGAAAAAATCATTTCGAAATAGTTGATCGAAATTCTTATGTGTAAGCGTTTAAATGCATAGTTCTTAAATATAAATTAGCAACTTTTGCAATACCGTTTTCTTTTTTACAGTCATGTTAAGTAGCTGTATCAAATTAAGAATCTTATTTGTTTAAGAGAAAACACACTTGACTCATTAATTTGGTATATTTTAATCCTCTCCCTAGCTTTCTAACTGCAAGAACATACATTTCATTCTATATATCTACACTTACATTAAATACATTTGATTTTGAGTACTCGTGAAGATGCTACAGTAGAAAGGGAATGTAAATAACATTAATAGTAGTAATTAATATCTTTTATTTGCCTCCAAAGTCTTGTGTACGAAAGCGTACATTCGAAATTAATAGAAATAATTAAGTAACATCATCAGTGAAGTATTGACCAATTCAATTAGCATTATTGTGCTAAGTTATGCATGGGAAAATGGGATATGTAGAATAACATTGGCTACAGTATACTATTTTTTAATGTATTTCTTGATGAAATAGAATTGTTTTGGTTAGAGAAATAAGAGAAAAATTATTTCAGTCGTTTTATAATAGCCACTACTCTAATTTAGAATCTACGTATGTTTTTCCTTAACAATAAAGTCATGCGATAATAGTTTGTATAGTAAAATAGTATATTGGGTGCTTCACTGTTACAATAAAATTTAATTTTGCCACCAATGTATGTATACCCATAGTAAAAGCTTTATTTTCAAGTTGCAAGTACTCTTTGAAATCGAGCAAATTGAACGATATTGGAGGTGTCGATACCCCACCTACTTCAATTTTGCCTCCTTTCACAGGTATAACATTGGTTTAAGTTGGGCCATAAGCGACAGTCTAACTTTATCCATAGTGGAGTATAGTTTGACCCGTCAAGCAAAATTATTTATTTTGAAATGCCACGATACAGAAAAATGGCAAAAATGCAATTGATAATCTTAATCTATCATGAAAAGCGTTTCAAAGACTCAGTAATTTGTTTACTCTAAAGTATCCTAGCATATCAATTCCATCCAAAACAACGAGTTTTAATTTAATTAACGAATGGAACCAAAACGGATCTATCGAAAATGTAAAAAAAATCGTATCCTAGAAGTATCTACATTAATAACGCGCCATAAAAAAATTTGCCTCTTTATAGTAGGCTGCTTTTTAAGTAATCAAAGATTGGTGCTCATGCGAAGCTGTAGAAAACTTCAAATTCTGATAGTAAATAAATTCAAATTATAAACGCTTGCGTTTTTTAAATATTTTATTATTATGTTAGTTACAACATAAAATATTTATTATTCAAAGTTCCCATAGAACTGGTCAAAAATTAGGAAATGGAGATTGGGTTTATTCGACCAATCAGTGCTCACAGGATTTCCGGCAATAGTATCCTAATTTGCGAGTTACTTACGCACGACTGCAAAAGCATATTCAAGTTTATGTTATTAAATTTGGTGAAACAGGGGCAATATAACCGATAAACCTGGCGGTGTGGCACCTAGAAAGCGAACAGCAAATTGCATAGAGAATATTCGACGTCGAATGCATAACCCAAAAAATAATTCGCAAAACTATAACAAGTTCATTTGTTAGTGGAAATATGTCAAACTATTTTTAAAAAGGACTTAAAGTTGTTTCCACATAAAATTCAAGTAGTTACGGAACTCAAACAGGTAGATTTTGTTACGAGAACATAAGTAATAACGACATTCTCGACAAATGTTTCTTTTCGGACGAGACTTGAGTCCATTCTCTAGGATATTTAAACAAGCAAATTATGAGAATTTGGTCTGCAGAAAAGCCTCATGAATTTGTGGAAACTACGTTACATCCACCAAAAATAGGCGTCTGGCTAACAGTTTCAAGAAGACGAATTATTGAGTCTATATTTTTTAATCAAACCATAACTGCTGAAAGATATCGAAATTAATTATTAAAGCCTTTTATGGATGAACTTCATGATGGTCAACTTACGGAAGGGTATTTGCAGCAAGATAATGCACCAGCGCAAAAATTTTGAGAAAATATAGTTTTTTTTGCAAGAATTTTTCCATACAAGAATTATTAATTTTCCTGCAAGATCTCCAAGATTTGACAAATTTATTTTTCCATATTTAAAGAATGCCATTTTCAAGATCAGACAACACAAAATCGAAGAGCTTCGTTATGCTATTGTGAATTCTTGTGCTGACAAAACCAAAGTAATCCTAATAAATGGCTTTGAAAGCATGAAGCGTAGAGTTCAACTTTGTCTTTAACATAACAGTCAACATTTCCAACATCTGCTTTAGTATTATTTTCTTTTAATTTTGACTGTCGTAATAAACATTTTTCAAAAACTAAATTACTAATTATTACACACATTTACATGACATAACCAAAGTATCAAAATTATACGTGTGTGACAGATTACGTAAACTGTCACCAACCATTAAAAAAAAGCACGGCCGTCTCTCATGAGGAAAGTTTTTGAAGGCACGTTATGTGCTTCTATAGAAAATGGTACCATCGGCCATTCCTACAGTTTTAGGGCTATCTCATTATTCTATATTAAAAACTCTAAAAAATAATGCTTACATTAATTAGAAGTTGTCGAAACATCAAGAATTATTTCATGAATACGTTCAGATGAATGCCCTTTTGTGAATCTATGATAGAACATTTTCAGAATAATGATAACTTCGTTAAAAACATTTTACAAATGAATCGTCATTTCGTTTAAATAAGCAACACAACTCTTTCATAGTTATTGGGCAAATCAAAATAAACACCGAAGTTTATCGTCACACCCAATAACGTCAAAAGTGAAATGTGTGGCGTGACGTACTGAATACCCCATATAATAGATTTTTTTTATTAATAGCACTCTAACGGAGATTTCTACCGACGCACATTGCGAAATTTCTTGAGTTTACCGGAACTTAATTATTCAAAACAGTAAAACAGTTCTATTTGTTGGTTTTTAAAATTTTTAATAAAAATTAATATGTTTTATTTAATGTTTTTGAGTTTATTTGTGTTCTTTATTATAGAACAATTAAAAAAACATACATATTATAACAACATTTTCAACACCTATTCAGAACTAGACTCATTGCAATCGTCTGAAGACTCGCAATCATTACACGGGCCTGCAAATCTTTCTAACAACACTAAAACTTCTGGCGTAACTTCAATATGCTTGGTTTTGGGTGCTTTACGAAGATTAGCGATGTACGGATCCGACGAAATAAGCAGTCGATAAAATAAATCCGTATTTGTGTCAATTCTTGACGTTTTTCTAGTAAAAAGTTCGCGATATTTTCTGCAATCTTTGTTTCTTGCCTCCTGAGCTTCTTCAGAAAATTGTCCGATTGGAAGAATGCAAGAGGCTATAATATCCTTTCCATGACAAAGGACTTTATGCACACTTACGGGCATTGAGTGCCAGAATATACTTTTGTCGATAGTTAACTTGTTCCGCCCCATCACAACCCCACTTTACGATAATATTTAGTGCTTTAACGTTTGACAAAGTTCTAAGAGTCTCGTCTAGCCCTGTACAAAGTCTTGCTATGGTATGATTTATAAGCGACTGAACTGATACTTCAGCTGAAACTTCAGTTATTATTATGTCCTTTGGATAGCATAACCTCTTTGCCTCCTTTACAACATAATAAGGTGGATACAAAGTGCAACCGTGATGTTTTGCTTGATCCCGAACAATGTTGTATTGATTTAACGATAAGTTTGCATCAATAAGTAGCGCCAGAGCCTGGTCCGGAGTTAATTTTCGTGGGCTGTTTGAAGAAGACATGCGAGCCATTTTGATTTTGCTTCCCCTTTCTGGAGAAGCAGATGCCAGTTCCTTGACAATCGCTGCAGAGTTTCGTTTTCCAGATTGGTATAGCTTTGTTACGGTTGCTTTGGCTAACTCGTCTTGACTACCGGACTTCAAAAGATGATGCACTTTTCTGTTTTGCACTTTAGGATGACAATACCTAAATTCTTTTTTAGGTCTGCCTGCATTGGTCCTCGATCCACTGGGCAATGCATCCCTTACAGCATTTGAAAACTTTACATTATTTTCAAGCCAGACAGCATTTTTATTCAGAAATTATGCTAAATTTCGACTGGATTCCCTCCACCTTTTTCGTATTTTACAAACCAGTGCGCGAAGAGTTGCCTTTAAACTGCAAAGAGCACCAGATCTTAACATTGGTGAGCCTATTTTTTCCAAAACAAAACCAATGATGTCATCCGATGTCGGTTCTTCCTTCCACTTTTGGAATATACAGTTATATGAAACTTGCAAAGTCATTCTGGAAAATATTTCATTTAAAAGAAGATCGCAAAATATCGCGGAAGATCTTTTGAGTTTTCAACAGAGGGAAAAAAAACTTTAAAATGTTGTGCGTTTCAAGCTGGTATTATGTGGTATCACTTTTTAAAATCTCCACTAAAGTTAAAAATGTAAATTTAACTTACTTCTTAAAACTCACTTTTTCCACGAACAAATCACACACGAGCAAGGAAAGATTTTGCAATTAATTAAATGCCAATAATTGACATTTTTCTAATAAAATACATGAAGAAAAAATCATGGCCTACTGATTTGCCATTTGTATGTACCACTCTATTAACTTCAACAAATCGAATAGCTTTCTATAGGCAAAAAGTATGATTGAATAAGTAATGCGAATTTCAGGTGCATTTTGCGGTTCTTTCGCAGGGTAAATCCCCAAACTGAGTATGAGGTTTTAGAGGCAGGGTATTTACCTAACAAAATAATAAATAATCTTATGCATTTTACGTATTTCAAAAATTGAATAAAGTTCCGCTAAACTTCCTAAATTTCGCACTGTGCGACGCGACGGTTCGAAGATTTGTCGGTATTGATATATAGGCAATACAGTTTTAATGCGATGCAACAAGATGGATGTACTGCTCCTAATACCCTGTTTACACAAAATTATGTAAAAGAACAGTTTCTTAATAGACTGAGAGATACTTAATATCTAATCCAATTTTATGGCCATCCCGCTTTCCGGATTTATCCCCTTTGTATGTTTTTATTGGAGTCACTTAAAACAAAAAAAAATAATTACCGTCTCGAAAAGCCAACTGAAGGCTGTCCCAACAAGAGCGCCGGATTTAATTTTAAAGATTTTGAATTAAACAAACATTTTTTTTTCAACATAAAGAAAAATAGTTCTGATTAAACGTGAAATACAACATCAGGCAAATGGCCACCACGAAACCTCTGGCACAGAGTAATTCTTTTGTTTAAATTTTGAATAACGTTTTCGCATAAATGTGGCTGTGTTTCACCAATAAAGCGCCGCATTTCCTCTTTAAGATGTTCAACTGTTTCAGGCCTATTCGCATACACCTTTTCCTTCACTTAGCCCCAAAGAAAAAAGTCCTTCGGTGTTAGATCGAACGATCTTGGTAGCCAATGTTGATCGCCAAATCGAGAAATGACACGGCCTGGAAACTTGGGCTGCAGTAACACCATTGTTTCACGTGCTGTGTGGCAGGTCGCACCGTCTTGTTAGAAATGTCCTCCACATCAATTACATCCAATTCGGGCCACAAAAACTCCGTTAACATTTCGCAATACCGCACACCATTAACAGTTAGCGAATTTCCAGCCGCATTTTCAAAGAAATACGGCCCAATCACTCCACCAGCCCAAAATGCACACCAAACAGTTACTCGCGGTGGATGGCATTGGTTGTTTGAGTATAACACGAGGATTTTCAGCACCCCAAATTCGACAGTTTTGCTTATTTACGTATCCGTCGAGTTGAAAATGTGCCTCATCTGAAAAAATGATTTTATTCGAAAAATCCGCATTAATTTGAAGATGTTCCGACACTCAATCAGCAAATCCATGGCGCTGCGCATGGTCCCTTGGCTTGATTTCTTGCACCAATTGAACCTTGTACGCGTGCAAATGCAGATCTTTTAACAAAATTCGTTGCATAGTGCTTCTGGAAATGTTTAATTCTTTACCACGATGCCGAATGGAAGTTCCTGGATTCTCGGCCACAGATTCCCTTGCTGTGGCTATATTTTCGAGTGACCGACAAGGACGACGACGAACAATGATCTTCTCATCCATCAGCGTAAATTTGGTGTCAAATTTTGTACTTCTTTCTATGCCAACGTTTCGTCCACCATTGCAAACATCCTCAGAGATGCTACTGCTATTGACGTTCCTGAATTGAAAGTGAATATATATTAGTTCATGACATGGTTATATAGGAGGTATTCCAGGTCGCAGCTTCCGTGCAACACCACCAGCAGTCGCAGACCTCACAAAATGTCGTTTGTAAAAATTGACAAAACATCGGTAAATTATTGAAAACTTTGAACTTGTTTTTAATAACTTCAGCGTCAACAAGGTTCATCTACTAGTTTAATATCGCCAAAATAAAAATTCTAATTTGATTAGGTCTTTATCATTGCTTCTTCTTTTACCGTTTCATGTATTCTTGCAAGGGATATCCTCAGGTGTGCTACTACCATTGCCATTTTTGCACTGAAATAAACTATTTTTTAATTCTGAATAGGGTTATATGAAAGTTTTTCGAGGTCACAGTTTTGGTGATAGAATATCAAGCAGAAGCATACCTGAGAATGTCTGTAAAGCAATAAGCTCTGCCAAAGACGCGGTTTCAGTACTGAAACCGAGAAGGAACTATGAAAATTATACAAACCAGTTCTGACATCAGACATTTATACTCTTTAAGGATGAACATTTTTACTGGAACATTTTAACTATTTCTTCCTTGGATTCGTTTATCATATTTTTGCTTAAAATCATTAGCTATAATTCGATTGTTATCACAGTTCGATAAGTTACATTTCAAATTTTAATAAATTAATTTGATGTGGAACTTTATACATATTGCTATGGCTTTTTCCCCAATAAATATTAAAAATTTATTTATAAATCTTTGTACCATTATTTTGAACTTGTATGTATATTTCATGTGGACTGACAGACACAGTTTACCAGTAAGACGAGAACGTTCATTTTATTTTTTTGAAAATAGATAATTATCTATTGAAAGTAACTTCGGCTTGATTGAGTTAATTAGTTTATGGTGGTTGTATTTCATTCCCGTATATTCTTCGAGTTTGTAGTCTCGTAATATTGATTTATATATTTAAAACAACGTTGCATTTTTAATAAGTAACTCAGAAAATATAAAGATACATTGTAGTGAACTCTTTTACTGGCGCATTAAAAATTTTAAACCAACTGAATATCCTAGTTGGGTAGATTTGTTGTGAACGGTGGTACAGTAAATATAAAAACCACAGTTCATAGCATATTTTTGGCGATGCCAAGCGTGGGGCGAACAGAAATAGCATATATAAATTGGTTGGAACAATAGCAGTACTGGTTGAAAGTGTATAACAGAGCACAAAGATGGAAGCAATAATGAAAGCAGGAGGAGAATGGAGGCAGCAAAGTCAAGAAGCTGGAAGTCAACAATCTTTTATGGAAGTGAGGGCAGTATTAGGTCAATTAAAAACAATTACCATAAATGAAGAGGAGCACGAAGGAGTAAACAGGGATAAGATTATGCTGGACATGCTAATGAAAATGCAGGCTACGATGGAAACAATGATGGAAAGAGAAAGAAAAATGGAGGAGAAAATGGATGTAGTGATGGGAAAAATAATAGCGTTAAGTAATACAAGCCAAGAAGAAATAGCAAGGGGCATGGATTCGTTGAAAATATCAAATGAACAAGATATGGAAGAGAGTATAATGGTTTTAAATAGGAAATTGTCAGAAGAAGTGGAAAAAAGAGAATTTGCAGAACTACAAATGAAGCACATGGAAAAACAATTAATAAAGAAAATAGAAGAGGTAACAAAAAAGAAAAATGAAGATAATGTGCCCACTTATATTCCAGTACCTGTACAAAATGAGGTGTTACCTAAATTTTATGGGATGTCAAACACAAATCCCATGTGTTTCTTAAAGAAAGTCAAAGCCAGTTTGGAAGATGTGCCAGGGGACGAAAAAAAGTTGCAAAAGATTGGAACCCTGAGAAGAAAGCAGTCCCATTTTTGGAAATAAACTGACTGAGTATCCTAGTTGGGTAGATTTGTTGTGAACGGTGGCACAGTAAATATAAAAACCACAGTTCATAGCAATATGTTGAAGCAGAAGTATTTTTATCACATTGTACAACGAAACTTTCTTAATATATTATGTATAATACCCTAATACGTACACTGAATTTGAGTGTATGTATTATTTTATAGTAAAATCAATACTTGAGCGTTTATATATATATATCGAAATGCGAAACTAAATATTTAACAATGTTAAGTTAATATCGAATTTTTTTTTTGAGGAAAAACAAAAGTTTCATTCCTATTAAACTTTTCTAATGAGAATTATCACAAATGAATTACATTTTATTGCAAACCTAATGAAGCGAAAAATTTTCCCAGTATTTGAAACAATATACCGAAAAGATTGGTGTCCAAACGTAGTAAAATTCCTGCTTAATTAATTTCATTCTAAATTCTTTAAAGTATGTCAAAACTAAAGGTGATGGACATAGAAAAGAGGAAAGAAACTAAATACAAAATTAGCAGTTCGAAAAATTATCTCTGTTTTAAGGTTAATGAGCATACATTGTAGGAGAAAGTCCGAAATCGAGAAAAGGGTAGCAGCTTAACTAAACCTTCTCGCAGAGTTAGATCTATTGCAAAAGTGACAGTCAACATATTAAGATGATGTCTTTACGAAAGGAGCAATAAAAACTAGCTATATTCAATCTAGACAGTAGAAAAATAGTTTGCATTTTATCAATGAAACGGTGTTTAGTTAAAGCCAGCTCCGCAAGTTGTATAACGATAAAACAACTTTGTCTAGCGTAACGTTAGATTGGTCTCTGACATTCAAGCAGCACCTCTATAAAACTAATCAACAGGTATAATATACATTACATAAACTTGACAGCAATTCATGCAGAGCGAATGGTGAGACCTTGCGAACGGCAGCCATTGCACTGGCTTACTCTCCAGCTGAATGCTGTGGTTCAGTATGGTATTGAAGCTGTCACACCAAGCTAGTAAATATTCAATTTAACGATACAATGAGGATTGTCACCGGTACTGTTATATCCACTCCTAGTCTCTGATTACTGATTCTTTCTAACATTGCCCCGCCGGATATCAGGCGTCTCGCTGCAGCATAGAATTAATGGGCTAAGACTTCCGACAACATTGATCTTCCCATAAACGGTGATTCGGAGAGCGACGTCAGGACCCGACTGAAACCTAAAAGACAAATTTAGCTGGATACGGAAGTTCTGCGTCCCATCAATGTAAATGATTGCTGGACAGCCCTTCTCGAACAACATCCTGAATTGAAGAATAGAGATTTAATTTCTAATTCTTCAGAACATCTGTCGGACGTAACCCTCTGCCACGCAGGCAATGGTCTCAATTAAATACGTCCGCATAAGCCACGGAAGGTGAAACTCCATGTTATATTAATAGAAACTAACAGATACTATTTTCTGCGACTGCGGAAATGTGTAACAAGCTATGGCCCACATAGTAAACGACTACACCAGAAGAAGTTTCCTTGGTGGCATCCACGAGCTGAGCGAGGCAACTACTGCAGCTCTGCACTGGTTAAAAGATGTACGTATTAGTGTATAAATAATTGGTTTTATGACCTTTTTTTTACCATTAAAGTGATTTATGAGCTAATACCTAATTTTCGATTTCGCTTCTCATTATATAAGGTGTCCCAACAGGAACTTGGCGATTTAAATTCCAAATATCATGCGTAGTATTTAGAAATTCAACGATTTATTAACGTAAACATAAAATAGAAACCCTAAAATTATATGTGGAACAAGATATCGGATAAATGTCCACCGTGACTTCTATTGCACACAGCGATTCTTTTTTTTAAATTTTCAATGACTTTATCACACATATGCAAGTTAATCTCGCCAATAGCCGCACGAATGTTATTTTTTAATTCATCAATTGTCTGTGAATTATTTGTGTAGACTTGATCCTTAAGGAAACCCCAAAGGAAAAAGTCCAGCGGTGTTATGTCGCAGGATCATGCAGGCCAATCCACGTCACCATTACGAGAAATCACACGGCGAGGGAATTTCTCCTGCAGTAAATTTAGAGTTTCCCTAGCAGTGTGACAAGTGGCCCCATCTTGTTGAAAGTAAAGATTGTTGAGGTCCATATCTTCCAAACGAGGCCATAGAAAGTTATTCAACATCTGTCGATACCGCTCCCCATTTACAGTTTCTGCTTCTACATTCTCATTTTCAAAAAAGTAAGGTCCAAGAACACCATTGGCCGAGAAACCGCGCCATACAGTGACACGTAGTGGGTGCATGGGTTTTTCAATAATCTCTCGAGGATTTTCACGCCCCCAAATGCGGCAGTTTTGTTTATTTACGTAACCCCCTATGTGAAAATGGGCTTCGTCACTGAATATGATTCGCTTACAGAATTCGTCATCAAAATCAGTTTGCTCCAAAATCCAATTGGCAAAGATACGGCGGTGGTGATGGTCCCTTGGCTTCAATTCTTGTGTTAACTGGATCTTGTATGCGTGTAGCCGAAGGTCTTTTGTTAAAATTCGTTGCAGAGATGATCTTGAGATGGCCAATTGCTGTGACCGATGACGAATTGAAGTTTTTGGACTTTCGGTAACACTTTCATTCACCATAGCGATATTTTCAACTGACCGAACGTTACGAGGACGTAGCGGTGTCTTTACATCGAGAACAGAACCAGTTCGCTCAAATTTTGCACTTAAATTTCTAATTGCCGTATTGCTGGGAATATGATTCTGATGAAAAACAACGCGTAGTCGACGAATTGTGTTCGTAATGGAACGACCATTTTCATAATAAATTTGAACAATTTGGATACGTTCTTCTGTCGTGAAACGTTGCATGATGACTTTTACAAGTTTATAGATGACATATACAAAATATTAGGTTGCTAAGTTACCTTATTTGAAAATAATGTGAAATTTAAATCCCCAAGTTCCTGCTGGGACACCTTTTATATATAAAAACATTTTATTTGGTCTCTATAGACTCACAAACTATATAATCGATTTTGATAAAATTTGGTGTGTATGTTCCATATTATATTTTAGGACAAAATTCACTACTGGGCCAGAAAGCGAACTTCAGTCGTAGCTTCGTAAACCTGCATTGATAAAGTCGTTAGACTGAAACGCATGCGTCTGTGGTTGAAGTTAACGCTGGTAAATACGTACTGTAAGTCCATGTGTACAGATACAGATTTGTTTTATGCAAATTTGTATTATATGTAACAATGCTTGTTGCGAGCTATCGCATTGATATGCTAATTTGTTTTTGGTAATCTGATAATTATTAACACCTATAATATTTATAAAATAGTTAATTAAAAACACAAATGTAGGTTATCAATAGTTATTATTATTCATATAAATCTTAAGTTGTGAGGTTGTCATGGAACGTCATAAATACATAATTGCTTACGTGCATTAACTGTCTCGCCGGTTTCAGTATACCAACAATGCACCCCCTTTCGGTTTTGAATGATTGTAATTGTTCCGTAAATGGCGCCTAGGCATAATGACGTAATGACAATAAATTGAGAATAAATCGCTAGAGATATTGCTTCAATCTAAAGGAAACGAAAATTTAAAACCATAATTTTTTGATAAAACAAAATTAAAAAAATTTTCGTCCATATTTTTATCACTTCTTGTCAGAGACAAAACAGAGCATTATAAAAAGTTTAATTGTAACTGGTCGACTCTTTCTGGATATTCCGATTATTTTGAGAATCATTATATTAACGAGGAAAATTTGTAAACTGTTGCTTGAATTTTGCGTAAGAATTTGTTTTTCCTGAGCATTGTGTTTCTCGACCATTAATAATGCTCGCTTACCAGCTGTACGTCTTGAAGTAGTAACCCAAATAATATACGCAAAACAAGTACTATCGGACGCCTTAAATTACGAATAATTGACGGTGCAACTTACACACTTTCGCTTTCGTCTGTTAATATTTCGCACTTGCCGTGTACACGTCGGCCACATTAATAATAAATAATTATTTCTATTTGGCAATAACGCAGATTTTGTGTACTTCACATTTAACACAATGATAGTATAATGAATTGCTTACTTTCCCACTGAGCTCTTAAATTATCTGCGATGGACGTTCTAAATTTATACAACGCAGCTTTGCGCGCGTATGATACCGAAGGAATTAATGTGAACATTGAAATTATAAAGTAAATTCGATAAAAACAAATACAAAAAAGCCTTATTTTGGCATTAATGTTCAGCCATTAATTGTAGATGTGAATTATTTAAGTCTAATTACTGCATTTAATAAATACGTAATTATTCGTGAAGATAATTAACGTGTTTTACGGAATGCAATAAAGAGACTCGGCAGATATTTAACTAAATATTTAATACCTAAAGTAACGCAACTTTTAATACAGCGAAACCTGTCTATAACGGACCTATATACAGGCTGATTCATTTTCTCGTTTGTTATTGGAGTTAGAGGGTAGATTTAAATTTGACAAAGTTGCTAAATTTTGTGTTTGTTATGAACCCGAAGAGAAAATGGACCTGTGTCAAATGACGTTCGAGATTTTTTTTTTTAAACAAAAGAAGCTCATTTCCTTCTTTTACCTCTAGCACGTTTATTTGGGTTTGCAGAGGAAAACTAAACAAACATTCTCGAGGCCACTTTTAATCTACTATCTAATGGTAAACTCTAAATTTACATATGACGTTTCAGTTCTATCTGGCCATCATCAACTTTCTTATTTGTTATAGGCACTATGTTGAATTTTGACACCGCTAGAAAGAGCTTTTTCTCCATGTGTCAGAATGGACATGAACACTAACGCTTTTTTTTGTTTCATCTTTTGTTTCTACTTTTAGTTTTTGAATCGCACTAGAAACGCCAATTTCCATAACCTTAATTACTCTCGAACGCAAATGGGTTCAAGAAGAAGGCATCAGTTGGAACACCAAATCGACTCTGATTCTGATTATCCGTCAAGCTCGAAGATAGAAATTTTATCCTTTCTGGTATCCAAATTTTACTCCTAATTGTTTTTGTGGAACTGAATCTTCTTTCTTATCTATTACACTGGTTTACAGCGTAGCGTATTTTGAGTTTAAATAGAAATATGTGCCAATGTTTTATATATGTTTACTAATTACTAAACCGAAGTCCGTTTGTTTCTCAAGTTCAGTAGCCTGTGCACGTATAAGCTAATCTGAGCGTACGCTGACTTGTTTATAAAGTTCACTTAACTACAAAGTATGGAGTCACAGTACTCGTGCACACACCATCATGAGCTCTTATTGCGTGTTATTTTTCTTTTAGTATGGCAACCAAAAGTGTATAAACAGTAAATTTCCCGGTTCTTCTTACGCAAAACTTAAGGAAGGTACCTAAATTGGTGCCCCAAATTATAAAACTGGTTCCGGACAGGGACTTTAAAAATACTATAACTGCCGTTGAAAGTGAAATGGAAAACTTTATAGGAAATCATAAATATCAGAAATATGAGAAAGTTCAAAGTTCAAAACTTAATGTAAAAGCTTCATGATTTAGGTTGCAATATGAGTACCGAAATTAGCTATTTGCATGCTAAACTTGATTTTCTCCCGAAAATCTTAGACAAATGAGCGAAGAACAAGGAGAGAGGTTACATCAGTACATAAAAGAAATGGAACAGAGATACCTACCATATAATGTTGGTACACATTACAGATAAAGATAACTTAGTTGGATTAGCCGAAATTAAAACGCAATGAAAAATAACTGTTTCCCCAAACAGTTATACCCCCTCGGCCATCGGAAGGTTAATATGACCTCAAATACAAAAATCAACAGTCATATCTGGTGACCGTGCAAGCCAATAAATCGGCCGTCCTTTTCTGATCCATTCATTTGGAAATTGTGCATTTAGATAATTTCAGCAATTTAATCCAAAGTGCATCATCATGCTGGAAAACAATATTTCTTCGTAAATTAAGTGGGACGTTATCAAATATCTGGTAAAGTACGTTTCGGAAAAATCCTATGCAGATGATCATCTAACGGTGCAGGCAGTAAATATGGTCCCACTGCATAATACTCAACAATGGCAGCCCAAATATTAACAGAACACTTCCATTGATAATGTAACCTATCAACGGCGTGAAGACTTTCTTCGCTAGAAATGTGACTATTGTGTGTATTAAAATAGACATCTCTTGTAAAACATGCCTCGTCTGTCCAGAATACACTCCTAGGAAATCTCGGTTCGTCATTAATTTTATTCCAGTACCATTCGACAAATTTAACTCTGTTGGGATAACCAGCTGGAATTAACGTTCATACTTTGTGAATGTGAAACAAATGCTTCTGGTATTCCTTTAGTACCCTCCATACAGATATGTGACTTATATGCATCGCATGGGCAACGGCACGAGTGCTTGTTTTCAGGTTGTTTTCAAATTGACGCAGAACTTTGCCCTCAAAACCAGCATTTCGGACAGTACGATTGACTCCCGAATCTATTTTCTTTACTTGGAATTCACCAGTATTTCGAATACGCTGATCCAATCTTGAAAATTATATATGACAGGGAATGTGACGCTGAGTATGCTGCTACGCATAAATTCGCCTTGCTTTCTTAGCATTACTGTAAACAGCTCCGTAGGCAAGATGTATGTTATACTCCAAATCACCAAAGATGATCCCTGCGTCATTGATCTATAATTCTATCATCGACATTCAAAGAATAATCTCCACATCCGAATAACAAACAGTACCTACTTGTATGACAAGGATAGCTTGAACGAAAGTATGTGTTTTCTAGCAAAGACATACGGCTCAAGCAATTTATTTGAGTAAGACGAAGACGGGATTATTACCTACTCCGTGATAAATACACACATTTCCGCTCAGTTGTCAATCGTTACACGTTGACGTTTGACACTAAATTTTCGTTGATATTTGATCCAATTGTTATTTAGTTTCTTTTTATAAATACATATTTTTTGAAATTTATTTTTTCAAAAGTACAATGGCAGCACATGGGAAAACATTACATTCACAGTCGCGACAGCTTGTTTTAAATTTGTTGCAATATTTTTAACGAGAGAAAGATCATGGTGGTGCTTTATTACCGATTACATGCGTACAAGAAGTAGATAATGAATCATTTCACATAATATATGTAAACTGTAATAAACCTTATTTTTAGCGTGTGGCAGATGCATTGGGCTTGGGAATAGCTACAATTAAACGCATCAAAGCTCAGACATTAGACAGCTTTGTTCAATTTATAGTAATTTTAATATAACTTCAGATGTAATTCGATTATATTTGTTCATATAACCTACAAATTAGACCGACTGTGTCAAATATATTTCGCCCGGAAACGAAGTTAAGTTCCATATTCATTTTTCAATTTACAGTATTTAATATGACGCCGAAGTACTGATTTGAATCATATAATGTTTATTGATGACGCAGGGATCATCTTTCCTGACGAGGAGTATAGCTAATTCAATATTTATAAACTGATGCATTTTCAATCAAGCACTAATTTATCCAATAAATATTAATTTGTGACAGACGTAAAATGACAACTACTTAAATGGTTGTTGTTTTACAAAGATTGCTATGATTCAATTTTACTTTGTATACCGCCAGGAAAGTCATGGAGTGACAACCGATTTTTTTCATTTTAACTCGATACTGAAAAATTTCCGCACTCTAGTTTATTTATAAAAAATATTTATTTAAGTGCTCTATCATTCCTGAAAATTGGGAATAGTTATTCTGTGACACACTGTATAGCATAATCACAATACGGTGACCATATACTCCAAGGCACCCCGAAAGTAGCTCTGATAATCAGTTTCAATGGAACAGTAAATTTAAATATCTTTGTATTACGAATCAGGAACCCCAGATACTTACAGCTTTTGTTGTGTATTAATAAAAAATGTTTATTTAAGTGCCCTCTATCATTCCTGAAAATTAGGAATAGTTATTCTGTGACACACTGTATAGCATAATCATAATACGGCGACCAGATACTCCAAGGCACCTCGAAAGTAACTCTGATAAATCAGTTTCAATGGAACAGTAAATTTAAATAGCTTTGTTTTACGAATCAGGAACCCCAGATACTTACAGCTTTTGTTACAGATCTCACGGATATATTCCTTAAATGTCAATGAGCTATCAACCCAAGTAACAAGATCTTTAAATCAGTCTCTCCAATCGATATTCCGCTTATATTATAGTTAAAATGGATAGTAACTTTCTTGCTAAAAGAAGATAAGTCTTCTTTTAATAAATTTGTTAATGTTTAATTCCAAGTCATTTCTGTCACACCAGTTACTTAGAGTACGCAAATCCTCCTGCAGCTGTTGCAGTTGTTCACCATCTCGAAACGTTCAAATTTTCTAGTGGATTTTTAAATGATCCGCGTATAACAAACATCTTGATTTAAGTATAGATACTAAATTATTTATGTACAGGGCAACGAAAACTCAATTCTGAAAAAGAAAATAATTACAGTTAAAAAATTAAATGTCACTGAAATAAAATTTTGGATCAAAGTAAAAATAAAAATAATTGATGAAATAGTAATAAAGATCGAAGTAATTGAAGACAAAATATAGAGATATTATTCTGAAGAAGATTACCTAAGGCAATATATGAATCAAAGTGCAGAAAATAAAAAAAGAACAGACCAACAAAAAAAGAGCAAGAAAAAAGGAAAAACAACAATGTGGGAAGAATGTTATACGAAAAACAAAAAAAAATGGAAATATGAAACAAATCCCGCCGAAGGCAACTCAATTTCAAAAATAATTTTTTTACAACCACAAAGGTATATACATAGCCTAGCCATAAATACTGTCAATGTTTCACGATTGTACGAAAGTATGAGCCTGAGAATTACATCAGGCTGGGCACATTAGTGTGTACCATAATACACTTGGCGTAACCAAAAGTTTGCATCATTCTGAATCTTAGCAACCAATAAAGCTTTCCTGATGTGAAGTTATTTAGAATAATCCTCACGTATACACTATAACTGACATCTCCCAGTTCTTTTCGCAAAAATTCTGCCATGTGATATAAGACTCCGAGTTTCGAAACCTCCTAAATCAGTCGTTTCTGAAGCTAAAACGTCACTGATAGTACCAATCAATTCCTTTCGACGATATACATTTACGAGGGGGTATTGATATCTAGTTAGCATAGGACATTTTCCTTGAACAAAACAAAATCTTGTTATAACAGCAAGAATCTGTTACTGAAAAATCTTACGTCAAGAAACTGAAGTATTAGTGTGCAGTAAATTTCGAAAGAAAGCATATCTAATGCAAATGTGAACATCGATAAATTGGAATATCGGGGCATCACCAAATACTTGTATTTGAAGAGGATAAGTGATAAGGAAACTTACGAAGATATGCTTAACACACTTGGCGATCAATGCCCATCATATGCGACTGGATTACAAAATTACAAAAATTGGATTACGTCATTCAGATGATGAAAGCTTTCCGTTGAAGATGAGAAGCGACCAGGGAGACCAATTTCGGCGTCCACCCCGAAAATATTGACGCTGTTTATCACATGATATTATCAGACAATGGAATTGAGCTGAAACATATAGCTGAGGCACTATATATTTCATATGAACGCGTCCATCATATAGTTCACATCGATCTAGACATGAAAAAAAATTCTGCAAAATGGATTCCTAAATGCTTGAACGATGAATTCAAACGAGCAAGAGTGAAAGCATCACGGTCAATCTATACCCGTCTTGAAGAATATCCAGTTTTTATAAACCGTCTTGTGACTATGAATGAAACATGAGTCCATTTCTACGACCCAGAAAGAAAACAGCAATCGATGGAGTGGAAGCATTATGATTCTCTAAGGTCTCAGAAATTTCAAGTTCAAAAATCTGCTGAAGAAGTTCTTGCTTCGGTTTTTTTTGGGATATCCGTGGAATAATTATTATCGATTACCTAAAAAAGGGTCAGACCATCTTATTATTATTATTATTCTTATTCTAAATTACTAACCACCCCGAGAGAGAAAATTAAGGAAACAATACATAGCATGTTATCGGAAAATTTGTTGATTTTGCAAGAGAATGCCCCTGCACACAAATCGCGACTACCATGAATACAATTCGGGATCTAGTGTTCGAATTACTGGAATACTGGCCCTATTCCCCAGACTTAGCTCCCTCAGACTATTATCTGTTCCCTCGATTCAAAAAAGTTTAAAAGGATGTCAATTTTTGTGAACGAAGAGGGCTGGTTTGCAGAACAAGAATTCTTTTTTTTTTAGAAGAGTTAATGGCGTTACAGGATGGCTGTATTAAGTGTATAAATTTAAACGGAGACTATGTAGAATAATAAAATATTCTAAGTCCCAACTTTAAATTGTTTCAATAGTAGGTTAAGAATATATCAATATCCCCTCGTAGGTATGTCTTGCCTATGGATAATTACAAATCCGTAAAGAAGATATTTCAAAAGAAGCGCAGAAACGGACTTTTGCCGCGACTTTCTTCCAGATAAATGGATATTGCTCGACGACAGTATGATTTTCAGAATCTCCATGGTCGATAGCGTCAGACATATTTTTTTCGTATCGAAAAAACATATGCGTAAAGAGATATATGCAAATTTGGAAGGTAAAATTCACCCGCATTAAATAAATGTCTGAAAATTTGTGAAAGTAATCTACACTATGTGCTGCAGGTGTACCTTTTTGTCCTGTTTAAAAATCTTTATTAAAAACTGAGCTATTAATTTTCTGGAACTACCCCTAGAAAAATTTTCAAATAGTGCGCGGTCTAATGGTTAGCATGTTTTGCTGTGGACTACATAATTCGGGTTCAAGTCCATCGAACCGCAAATTTTATTTATTTTCATGTTTCATTATGTAAAGTGAGTCAAAGATTACGAATTTTAGTTTTATTTTGTAGTACTTAATAGTAGTGCTAGTAATATATAACTAATTTGGTCAATCCGTTTATTTCGGAAAGTCTAAGTAGCTTAATTCACTCAATCTTATTTAAAGTCGCTTGAACTAGTGTTTATTTATTTTTTATATATGTTTCAATCGGATTTTAAGCTTCAAGCGACTGAACATATCGAAATAAACACACTCCAATCATAATAAATTCGTATGTTTAGCAAACAGCTTATCAGATGGTGTATATGACTATGAAAATCTATTTTATTTATGGTTATATTGTGTTTAATATCGGTTAGTACGTACGATAGTGAGAACATTTCAGTACTTGGGAGTAAGAATTGATGGAAAAGGGACCCAGGACGCTGAGATTAATCAAAGAATAGAAAAAGCAATAAAGCTGTACCACAGCATGAGGATTAATTTAATTAATTAATTAATTAATTAATTAACAAAAAAGAGATATCCCGAGAAACAAAACTAAAAGTATATAAGGCAATTAACCGACCGATATTAACATATGGCTGTGAATCCTGGATATTAAATAGAAAACAAAAGAATAAATTACAGGCAGTAGAAATGAAGTATTTAAGAAGAGTTAGAGGAGTTACAAGGATGGACAGAATAAGTAACTCGGAAATAGGAAAAGATTTAAAAATGCAGTCAGTGCTAGAATACATTGAACAAAGACAGTTAGGATGGTGGGGACATTTATATAGAATGGACAAGACAAACAAGAAGGATATGGGAAGCAAAGATATTGAAAAATAAAAGAAGAGGAAGGCCAAGGACAACATGGAATGATGTCATAGCTGAAATACTGGGAAGGAAAGGCAAAGCATGGACAGAAGCGAAGAACATGACAAGGAATAGAAGTGAATGGAAAACGTTTATAAAAGGCTAGAAGAAGATAAACGCCCTACACCATTGTTATGGTAGAAGGGATTATTAGATTATATATATAGCGAGGTTCAAACTCGATTAAGCAATGTTTTTTGTCGGTAAATAAAAAAATACGCAATAAATTTAAGTATGACCGGTTTTATTATAAAGTTGGGCTCAATACAATTTGTTTACATCATCAGTGGAATATGATATCGCGCAAATGTTTGCCTTTTTCTTTGATGCAAAGTTGGGCTCGTTTTTTGGAATTTTCCATGACTTTTTTCAATGTGTCGGTCAATATGGCAGCGATTTCTCGTCGAATATTACGTTTGAGCGCTTCGAGAGTCTTTGGCTGGTCAGCATACACCTTTCCCTTCAAATATCCCCACAAAAAAAAAGTCCAGTGGCGTCAGGTCAGGTGAACACGGCGGCCAGAAGAAATCACCATTTTTTGACACTAAACGGCCTGGGAACATTTCGTTCAACAATTCGATGGTTAGACGAGATGTATGTGCCGTAGCACCATCCTGCTGGAACCAGTGGTCTTCCAGGCCGTTGTTCTCGATCTCTGGACGCAACAAATCGTTCACCATAGCCCGATAACGGGCACCATTCACCGAAATTGCTTCGCCATCGTCATCTTCGAAAAAGAACGGCCCAATGATGCAATCCGAGCACATTCCGCACCAAACTGTCACTCGTTTGTCATGGAAAGGCTGCTCACGATATTGTTCTGGATTTGTGTCGCCCCAAATACGACAATTCTGTTTGTTTACGTTGCCATTCAAGTCAAAATGTGCTTCGTCGCTCATGATGATTTTGTTCCAAAAATCATCTTCACTTCTCTCCAAATTTCGCATCGTTTTAGCGTATTCCAATCGTCTGGGGTAGTCTCCCGGCTTCAGTTCGTGCACCATTTGTATTTTGTACGGGAAAAACTTTAAATCATAAGATGCGTCGCATTGACGATTTACTGATGCCCAAAGTCTGAGCATGGCGCGAAGTCGACACATTTCGGCTCTCAGCTAAAAGATCCTGTGCGATGGCGATGTTTGTGTTCGACCGTGCTCTGCGCTGTATAGTGCCACGCAACACATTACTTAGCACACCACTGGACTTGAATTTTGAATATAATGCTCGAATTGTATTCGGATTAGGTGCTTTTTTCCAGGAAATTTTACACGAAATTTACGTTGAGTCAAAATAATTGACTTCTGATTTTCAATGTATAATTCTGCGATATCAGAACGCTCGGTTAGTGTGTACTGAGACATGGTGAAAATTCTAATGAAGTCTAGTTTCTAAAATGCCATACATTTCGGTGCTGTCACTAAACCTGTCAAAATTAAGACCGGTTCACATAGCTTAATCGAGTTTGAACCTCACATAGTACGTACGATAATTTGGAATGAAAAGTTCACCAGAAAGAAGAATCCTGGAATTTTTAAATAAATGGCTGAAAATTTGTGAAAGTAATCCAAATTACGTGCTGCAGATGACACTCTTTTTTCCGTTTTTTAAAATCTTTATTAGAAGGTGAGCTAGTAATAATTTTCGAGAACTACCGCCAGAAAAATTTTCATATTGTGCGCTGTTTGGCTGTGGATTGAATCATACGAGTTCATAGTTCATGGTTACACAAACAGTGATACGAAAATGCGTCTATATCGGTCGAACACCTGAATCAGACTGAACGATCTTGCACTCGATAGCTGCATAAACATTCCATCACTTATCATCTCTAGCCAATAGCATTGCCTATAAGTTCTGCGTCATTTAATTAAAGCAAAATTCTCAGTACTTTGGAAACATCCCTCGTACATAAAACGTGGTAAAAGAAATGTTTAATATCAATAAATAACATTTTTCCAAAATTGGTCGTAGTCTTTATGGAAAATTCCTCGTATTTCAGAACAGTTGTACTAGTTTTTAGGTATATTTTTAACATGTTTCCTAGGCGGAAACACGACTTTGATGGTCAATTATAAGAATTAATATATCAGTAGTGTATTTCATAAACGAAGTATTCGATATCATATTCTAGTTAAACTGGTTTTACTTATTTTGATGTTAGCCGAAAATATTGATGAATTAGTTTTGAACTAGAATGCATTAGCAAACAGTATTATATCATGTTAATTAATGTTGACCTCAAAAATATTTGAGTAATTTACAGTCAACTTTCGATTTTATCCATGAAAAAGTCTTTAAAATTTGCCAGTGTTTCAAAATCATTATCTACATTTATCTTGTCGAAGCATGTAGCTGCTATCGCCGTTAAATATTGTGACATACCACATCTTTACACACGAATTTTCCATATTTATCACATCATGACACCTATTAATAAATTGTACTATGCAACATACATTTTAGGTGACATTATTTCATTTATGTTGCACTGCAAATATATGAATGTCACCATAAAATAATATGTAAATTAATTTGACCGTCAACCTAATCGTCCGTTTTCATTCTCTTGTAATTTATTTGGAAGGCGACAATTTTAAACATTTTCGTTTCACAGACGATTTCCTTATACAATCGTGAGCACTAATAATTCCGTAGCGCGTAGTCGGTTCTACTGGCCTAGTAGTTGAAAATTCGTATATAATGTTTTTTTCATAATACAATTCTTTAATATAATCTAACAACGGAAGTCTGGACTACATAACCTAGTATAAGCTGCAATATTGTTAATCTTTTACGATGAACCGTTTTTACTTTTTCGGACTAGGCGGATTTAAATTTTAGTGTTTTGTAAATTGGCACAAAACACTTGCAACATTATTAATTTTATTATCTGTCAGTTTCTGTTTTCGTGCATTGATTTTATATCATAATAAACAAAGTTGAATATACAGCCGCTATAAAATCCCTTACAAGGAAAAGCACCAAAAATTAATTTTGAAGAAATGGTGGTTATTTACGAGAATTATTGTCCTTCCAAATCAATTATTTGCGAGTGGTCAAAATCGTTTATTACCAAGAATTGATTTCATCTCAATTTTTTATTTCAGTTCGTATTAAACCTTTCAAACAGAATATTTAATTACCGCCCAATATTCAATTTTTTTCCAGTTTAACAAATATACAAAAGTTTCTTACCTCAAACTTGTATGAACACTTATTGAATGGCAGTCAATCTCAAATCATGTAACGGGTGTTCAGAAACATTCGAAGTCAAGTGGGTTCTGAACAAGAAATCGTAAATCTTTTACTTGAGTATCTGATTTGTAATAATTATTAAATGTCAACTGTTGTCTGTCAAAAATTGTCAGAATCTAATATCGAAGATACTAATTTGATAACCTATAAAATTGTATTAAGTAAATGTATCAATCTATCTCAGACATGACTTCATATTTTCAAGGACTACTTTTACTTCGAATGTTTCTGAACACCCGTTAGTAAGAGACTGTAGCTCTAAAAAATAAACTCTATTTCATACCCTAGCCGCCATCTATATGTCAAACTGAGACTTTCCACACACTTACTAGACAACATACTAAATACCATTTCAAGTGAAGTGTGGTGGGACTACAAAAAAGTCCTAGATCAGTAAAATTTCGTTTGAAACAGATTTCTTTAATGAATAATATTTTGTTGTTATTTGATACTTTTATTACTTATTTATTACTATCCCACGATCGAACTTTATAGGGACACTATTATCAGTAATATAATAATAATAATAACTTCACTGCTTCAGATCAGAGCTTCTCAAACTCTGATATACGTACCGCTGGTGGTACACAAAGTTTTCCGTGGTTGTATACAAATTTGTATACAAATGCGATACCATACCAAAGTCACGACAAGATATTACGTCGAACATTAAAGGCTTTGCGCAAGTGTTCACATATGTTCGAAATATTTCAAGTCTATTCTAGTACCACCGATCATCTTATAAATTGTCAGCGGTGTGATAAGCGAGTCAAGTTGGTTATTGTTATCACAATGATGCGCGCAATTTGTTATGCTGTTAATCAACTGTTGTATTCAAACTAAATTATTACATATTTATTTGTTAAAAGTTGTGTAATTGGCGTAATAAATACAAACATGGAAAAGTTGCTTATTAGACAAACAATAAACATAAAATTGTCTACTGAAAATTCTATACCTGTACGAATAAGCTCTTCTACATAATTAAAATGTGCAGCGAGTCAAGATGATAAGAAAATATGACTCTGAGTATATTAGTTTTGGATTTACGGTCACATATCTAAGTAGTGGGCCACGCCCTCAATGTATAATCTGCTTTAAATTTTTTTATGAAATTTTCACTGTTAATACATCTGTGTGTGTGCGAAACATTCAATGTTAGAAAACAAGCGTATGGTTTATTCGTTCAAAATTTGACAGATATAAAACGCACAAAAGTTATCTATGCACCAAGGGCGCTGTGGGTATTATATTGCTCTGAGGTCGACGTTAATTTAGCCCGAGGGTTTAACGAAAAATAAGTTTTTTAAGCGGAAAATTTAAATTATATGGGAAAAGTTCCGAGATTTATGTCGACTGTCATGTCGTTGACAGTAAAAATAAATGGGAAATGAACAAATGCATCTGTAGCAGAAGGATACATAGAGGAAAGTATTTCTTCTAAGAATGGAGTATCCAGCATTATATGAAATTCTGTTACAATATGATATTAAATTCTATTACAGCATCAGATAAATCAACGTTGGTTTGTCAAAGTACTGGTGGATATGTTTTCCTTCCAAGAACTTTAACAAACTTGGAAAGCTTCAGATTACAAAAATTTGGAACTTGTATTTTAATTTTGTTAAATAATGTTAAAAATGTGATTCTTTCTTTAAAAATTGTTGAAAATAAACAACTATTAAGTTTTACATATTTTAAATGACACTTGCTGACATTTTGATGTTTTCAAGTTGTCAATGTTTAGATACTCTTAATTTTATTAAAGAATGCTAAAGTTTTGCTTCTTTCTTTAGACTTTGTTAAAAACTAAAATTATTAGTTCTGCAAAATGTATATCCTTTCTTCTTGGGCCTTATTTATACTCACACAACATTAAAAATTGTAAATAAATTACCGGGCGCTATGGGTCACAATGCCCGGTTATTACGACCACGGGCGTTATGACCGCGTTTATAATAACCATATTCAACGTCAAATGAATAAATAATACTCAAGTGAAAAATAAAGAAAATTATGTCGTTCATCACTGACAGTACTGCAAAACTAGTAGAGGCATCTCTCTTAGTAAAGTTAATAATAATAAAATGCGGAAAAACATGGTCGCGAATTATTGAATGATTCACGACCCCTGTCCGTGATGTGATCATTTCAGATGTCGTTGAAAAAAAACAGGTGTTTGGTACTGAAAGCTGCAAAATTGAAGAAATGACAATTAGTAGGTTCACTAGATGTTTCAGAAACAACGGTCTTTAGAATTATACACGAGTAGAATAACAAAAGTTAGTGTAAAACGGGTTCCCCGAATGCTTCCGCCGCCATTGCAAATGCGTCTCTGTATGTGTCTGTGTGTGTCTGTATGACACATGTGAACAATTCTCAGCGCTTTGCGAGAAGGAACCAGTTTTAATTGCACTGATCAACACAGTTTGATTTTCTGATACACCAATACGTGTAGGTTATGTTTCTTTGTCATGCTGATTCAGAATCTGATTTAACATTTGCTTCATCACCTCAGAATTTTGAGATATTTTCTCAAATAGTTTTATCAAAAAACGCCTTAAATTTTACAAAATTTCAAAGTTACTTTTATACAGGGTCCGTCAACGAAGCGGGGACGGAAGATTACACGCGTATTTGAAAATTAGTCAAATACTTAGTCATCGGATATCCTTCCGTACCATCAAGCGCACGTTTTAAAAATATTTTGCTTTATACAGGTTGTTCCAGATGGAAATGACAGACTAAATTTGCATTTTTTTAAATGGAACAGCCTGTATATTAATAGATAAAATGATCCGCGCTTGAAAGCTGGTTACATCTATATAATGTTGTATGGGTCTATAGTTGATAGTTTCTGTGCAAATAATTATTTTACTTGGTAAATTTATACATTTCAGTTGGCTATTCTGCATAAGGAAAATCAAAAGATCCGAAACCAATAGAATAGAATATGTTCTACTAGTATGCACTTTCGTTGCTACGTGAAATAAATTCTGCAACTGCTCGAGTTATGCAGGGTGTTCACAATTTCGCAAAATCGAAGAAATCTCGTAATTTTTAAATGGAACAGCCTGTATATTTTGAGCTTATTGAAAAGTCCTTTTACTACGCTTTCTATTGATACCTCATTTGATGCACCTAGGATGGATCATTTGTTAATTATTTCTTTTTAGATTTGAATTAATGAAATATGCTTGTATTTTTAGTAGCTAATTTGCGGTTTTAAACCTTCTGAAAGATCGGATATTCAACAAATTATCCATAAATGGTCTATAACAAGAAGAAACCCCACTAAGTACGAGAAACAGTTGATTTTCACTCAGCGGTGCAAGCAAACATTAAATGAATATAAAGTAATATAGCATTTTCAATAGATTCACTGCTGATCAAGTTATCTGGTGTCAGTTTTAAGCTTGTATACTTAATAACCAAGTTGTCAAAAATTTCGTTCCATCTTAGATAGTATTTCGTTCAATCTTTTAAAAGAAATTGCTATAATGACTAATTTTAGTATTCAAGAAATGGTGAATATGATATTTATTCTTGGGGAGTGTACAAGAAATTGTCTCCTAGCAAGTAGAGCATATGCAGAGAGATTTCCAAACCTTGAAAGAAAGCCAAGAGCGGAAGCATTTGAAAGGTTATTAGAGAGATTTACAGAAACTGGTAGTGTAACCTACAAGAAGAGAGAAATAAATAAGCCGGCAATAAATGAAAAAAGCAAATTGGCCGTATTTTTAACAATACAGGAAAATCCACGTATAAGTATAGACGGTATTTCAAATGTAACAGCTATTGAAGATAGGAGCGTACGAAGAATTTTAAGAAGTCATAAGTATCATCCGTACCATATGGAATTAAATCAGGAATTGCATGGTGATGATTTCATTAAAAGATCAGACTTTTGTGGTTGGCTGTTAAATAAAATGCGAGAAATGCCAAATATTTTAACAAAGATTTTGTTTAGCGATGAGGCTACTTTCAAAATTAATGGGGCGGTAAATAAACATAACATGTCTTATTATGCAATAGAAAACCCGCATTGGATACGTCATGTAGACAATCAGAATAGATGGTCTCTTAACGTCTGGGGAGGTATACTTGGTCCATATATCATTGGGCCGTACTTTTTCGATGGAACCGTTACAGGCGATACCTATTTGGCATTTTTGCCGAACGAACTGCCTAATTTACTTGAGTATGTGGATGCTGACACCCGACAAATTTTCTGGTTGCAACACGATGGTGCACCTGCTCATTACAGCCTTAACGTTAGGGAGCTTTTAGGCGATGGAAGGAAGACAAATGGATAGGACGAGATGGTCCAATCGCTTGGCCTCCACGAAGTCCAGATCTTACAGTTTTGGACTTCTACTTTTGGGGATATGTCAAGGCTTTAGTTTATGTGGAAGTTCCTACAACAAGGGAAAATATGATGGAACGCTTAAGAGAGGCATTTAGAAATGTTCACCAAGAAACATTACAGCATGTTCAACAGAATTTCACCAGGCGGCTTCATTTATGTATTGAGAGACATGGAAGGACATTTGGAAGCTTTCTTTGATTTATTTGCATTTACTATTTACATTTACTTTATTTTTATATACTGTGCTACTACTTTTGTTAATTAAATTTGATGTTGTGGTTAATAAATTAGTATTTATTTAAAATAGTGCAAACTTTTAATGCTACTCGTACTTGATTCTTTCCTACATGCAAATTATGTTAAGCTAATTAGGTATGTATTGTCTCATATTAGGTATTCGTAAAATAGTTGGTTTTACAAAATTCTTTAAAATACAAATTAATTAGTGCAAATTTTTCATGAAACTAACACCAGATAACTAATCGGCAGTGAATCTATTGAAAATGCTATATTACTTTATATTCATTTAATGTTTGCTTTCACCGCTGAGTGAAAATCAACTGTTTCTCGTACTTAATGGGGTTTCTTCTTGTTATAGATCGTTTATGGATAATTTGTTGAATATCCGATCTTACAAAAGGTTTAAAAGCGCAAATTAGCTACTAGAAATACAAGCATTTTTCATTAATTTAACTCTAAAAAGAAATAATTAGCAAATGATCCATCCTAGGTGCATCAAATGAGGTATCAATAGAAAGCGTAGTAAAAGGGCTTTTCAATGAGCTCAAAATATACAGGGTGTTCCATTTAAAAATTACGAGATTTCTTCGATTTTGCGAAATTGTGAACACCCTGTATAACGCGAGCAGTTGCAGAATTTATTTCACGTAGCAACGAAAGTGCATACTAGTAGAAAATATTCTACTCTACTGGTTTCGGATCTTTTGATTTTCGTTATGCAGAATAGCCAACTGAAATGTATCAATTTATCAAGTAAAATAATTATTTACACAGAAACTATCAACTTTAGACCCATACAACATTACATCGATGTAACCAGCTTTCAAGCGCGGATTATTTTATGTATTAATATACAGAGTGTTCTATTTAAAAAATGCAACTTTAGTCTGTAATTTCCATCTGGAACACCCTGTATAAAACAAAATATTTTTAAAACGTGCGCTTGATGGTACGGAACGGTATCTGATGACTAAGTATTTGATTAACTTTCAAATATGCGTGTAATCTTCCGTCCCCACTTCGTTGCCGGACCCTGTATAAGAAAGATACTATTAAAAATATTGTTCTGCCTAACATAGAGTGGAGGAGTCTGGACATGTTCTTGCATGTTTTCTACGTCAGAGCACTTAAACTGCGCTCATTTTTGCTCTGCAAATAATAAAATTAAGAATTGGTGGATACCTGGCCATGTGGGTATATAAAAACCTCTTTATATACCCATAACACGACTCTTTAGATACAGTGTAAGTCGCTTTATGAAAACTGAACGTCTGTTTATTTCATAATGTTGCGGACGTGTATAAATAATCCATGTATATGTGGAGAATTCACTACCAACCAGCGTAAGCGGAATGTTACATACTTTAATAGAAAAGTTGTATTTTTACTATTTTGACTTAACCATTGAACATCAAGACAATCCATAGGCACCCGGCATTTGTGCACACGCTGTGCTATTACTTTGAGAGCTGGTCAAACGGTAAGAAAATTGTTGCATTTGCAAGACCTATGATTTGGCGTGAACAAACGGACCATTCCGACTGATGGCCACTTTTGCTGCACGAAAACTTTTGGATTTTGCAATAAATATAAAAAAAATATATGTGTTTAAAGAAGGGCCTTGCGTTTTGTGTATCTTTACCTCCCTCTGGCTAATAGGAATTACATATTTTTAAAATTATGTTTCCATAAATTTGAAAAGGGAGGAGTGGAATATTTCTTTCGCGCGGTTCTAAATCTAGCCAAATTTTGAATAAAATTAAAATAAAAGAAAAACCAGATGATCTAAAATACGACTCTTAATTAAACGAAAATTAAATACGGACTTTCTAAATAGATTTACGTTTTATTACGCCATATAATATACATACATAATTAGAATTATTTAATTTAATTTTCAATATTTTTTCCAAAACCTGGCGTGCCAGAATTTTTTTTTTGTTATTACTATTGTTAGAACTGTAAAATAAACGAAAATGCCAATCGCTTTTAAAGAAAAATAAGAAGAATGAAAATTTTCTGACCAATGATTATCGACGGACTCGTAAAAGGAAATAAAACTGGATTCTAGATCATTATGATGGACCATTATGATGCAGAATCCAAAGAAGCTGGATGCATTGGCATGTTAAAGACTCGAGTCACTCCAAGAAATTTAAACTCACCCCTTCTGCAGGAAAAATAATGACAACTTTTCGGGATTGTCAATGAATTTTGTTGACTGATTATCTAAATAAGGGTTGTACGGTAAATGGGTAAATTCTGTTAAAATGAGAAGTTGCGAAGAACTTATGCAAGATGTCGTGTTGCTCCAGCCCATAAGTCAAGACTTTCAAAAGCTGCTCTTGCTAATTGTGGCTTTGAAGAAATTTAGCACCCACCTTATAGTCTAGATATAGCATCCAATGAGTACTTTTTATTTCTGAATCTAAAAAAAAAGCCTTAAGAAGACAAAGTATAGGAACGATGACGAACTTATAGCAGCTGTAGAAAACCACTTAGCAGAGAAACAAAAAAAATTCTTTACGGTAGATTAAAGATCTTGTTAAAACCGTGTAAAACCTGTATTCAAAAGCAAAGAGACTATAATGAAAATACATTTTTAATGATGCTCTAGTCTTTTGGTTTCTTACCTAGTCCAAATAGATAAAAACGTCCCCTCGTACGTATATACAGGAAAAAGAGATATTTAAGACATTGTTAAGAATGAATATGGACACACATGTACTAATTCAAAAGTATTTACCTATATAAGACCTAATTACACACCCCGTATAGTATAGCAGGATTGTGGCATCTCTCTACTAACTCTAAATTTAATTTAGAGAAAGTGTATAAAGCAAATATATATAAAGGGATTTACAGGTGACTTGCTTGTAACAAACACATTGATTTTAAATTTAGAAATTAGGGCTTTTATCTCTTTGTTCCATTTCAAATGAGTGTAAAAAATTAAACACAACCAAATTCTCTTATAGAAAACAATACAATTTAAAATCGACTTGATTAAATTTAAATTTATAAGTTTAGCACTGGTTGTATTTATATTGATTTATTTCCTTTGTATTTAGAAGATTTCACCTGCCAAGTTTCAATCGTACTAGAAAGGCAAACATTATTCTCGCGTTTAGACAACTAACACGTTGAAGTCATAAAATATTCCACGAACATATTTTTGTACGAATTGTAGTAAACGAAATAGTAGGTGAAGTCTTGTGATCTGAAAGTGGAGCCAATTTTCGGTGACACTGTGCGCTAGGAGAATCTCGTGAATTGTTTTTAGAGTAGGCACGTGATGAAAATGTATAGTAGATTCACCGAGAAAACGTGTCTAAATTTACCAACTGCATTCGATCTACAAAACAGAGGTATATTTATTTTGCCAAAATCAATAAGTGTTTTCGACAAAATGCGACACAAATAATAATGAATAAAAGATATTTTAATCGTGTCCTCCTAGTCATGACCACACATTTGGCAATTTATATCATTACTGTTTGGCAAACGTTCTCGGATTGCCACAAGTGCACTAAAAGGTGTACTAAAGGAATTCTTTTTAACTTCCTAATTAATTTATTAGATATTTATTCCGGGGATAAGCGAACATCTGATTAAATTTAATGTAAAATACGATATACCACTTGTGAACTTAGATTCTTATAAAAATAGAAATATTATCCTAATGCAGACTGTGCATTTAGAGTTAAGATTTCATTCACAAATAGAATACTACACTGGGAAAAATATAATTGTACAGAGAACAAAATCTGCAGTGAATGTATTGTAAAAGTATACACTAAAACTATAGTTCAGCATGTATAATATAATATGAGTTCCACAGGGTTTTAATTTAGAACCACTGCTCTTCTTGTTATTTATCAACGACCTATCAGAAGCCATTAGCCATTATGTTTACTGATGACGTAAAAATATAGCTTCGCCGATCGATTGTATGAATCTCCAAGGAAGCCTAGAATCAATATCTAATTAGTGTTCTATAAATTAGCTGAATTTAAATGTGTTCAAGCGCAAAGCGGTTAGCTTTACTAAAGTGAAGCATCATGTTGCATTTTATTACATTATCGGTAGTGATATATTGGCACGTTGTAATAATTTCAAGGACTTTGGGCTAACCTTCGACTCGCAGCTCTCGTTTGCAACTCATTTCAGTGACATCGTTTCTTCTGTCACCAGGATGACAGGCTTTAAAATTTTAGTTTCTCTCATTAGTGCGTAGTAAACTTGAATATGCTGCGATCATATGGTATCCTCACTATAGAACACATAGAAAGACAATTAAAAGTATACAAAGACTTTTTCCGTATCTATGGCTTAAAGTATATAATACTAATCCTTGCAGCGAATTTCCACGTAATGTACTATTGAACACGCTTTTGATGATCTCTCTGAGACATAGAGGTGTATATATTACATTATAAATTACTTCTTATTATTTATTTTATGGTATGTACCTACAATGAAGTGCACGCTTATGACGCGCTGCTCAATTTCACTTCTTTAATTGTAACATTCTATACATCGGTAGCACGTTCAAATCTGATGTTTAAGTCATCCATTACTCTTATGTCTAATGCATACTGATGGGACTCCCAATTATGTTGGGAATGTTCGGCTCGTGTAACCAAATGTTTGCGACGAATCCAAAGGGCGGTGATGCTTCAATCCTAGTTACTAGAATCACTACCCCGATGCTTGCTTCACCGTGCACTGGTTATAAAGCTGTATACACTTTACTTTTTAAATCCTTGCCGACTGTTTGTTGAATAAATAAAAGTACTTTCATCTAAATATATTTATCTACACTATACAAATATTTTTTTTTGAATCTGCAACGGCTTATACTAACATAAAACTGTTGTTGAGATTGGTGTTCCTTGCTAAAGTATGATTGTTATGTTTATGTAATACTGTGTTCCTTGTTGTTGAATTGATACTGTTTTGTGTTGTGTTGTTACTTGTTATAATGTTACGAATGGGACTATTATGTTAAGACTGTGTTACATGTAACTAGGAATATACTACTACTCCTAAAAACTATTACATAATTAAATGCGTGTATTCGTTGAATATTGTATTGTTTGACGAATAACGGTGTCATTGTTTAATATACGTATTTTGTACATCACCAGCCCATGTTCTTCTTCTTATTCTTAAATTTTTAAGGTAGACATGAAAAGTCTAAGCACTTGAACTTAATGTCGTTGCCGAAATCTTTCTACATTTAAGCAAGAATCTCCTTGTAAGGAGTTAAAAGCACCTATTCAGTATCCCCTTACCATAATTAATACTCGTATCCTAAATACGTATTTCGACAGCTAAGTTGTGATCCTCAATAGTTAAATTAGTAATCACTAGACTCGGCAAAGAGGAGCAATTACCAGTGTAGTGTCGAGACCAACGAAGAGGGGAAGAGCGCGTGGCAGGAAAACTCAAGCGTCCATATCAAAGCACATTTGTTCAGTATTATTCCACTGGTCGTTGTGAGTGCATCTCAGTACACATATACTTAGAAAATGTCGCATTTAGAAACGGGGTATTTCGAAGAAACTAGAAAACGTACGAAGGCTATAGAATTAAATGTGTAAGGTGCGACGAATATTTGACGTGTACTAGCAGGTGGAAGTGTGCCACCTAAAAAGTATAAAACACTGTTCTGCAATCCGTGTCAAACGATACAGCGAACAATTAACATTTGATATAGGTATATGTAATCTACCGTTCACTTTGCTACACCAAAAAGCATTTGTCTCCTTCTGGAGCAAGTATTCGGATTATACATTACCAAGTCGGACATCGATAAGAAACGTTATGCCATCTGCTTGTGACTATGTCGAATGAAGAATTAAAGCAGAATTGAAAGATAAAAAATTGTGGTTATGTGTGGACGAAACAACCGATCAGCAAATAAATTCTGCGGTGAATGTGATAGTACGTAAAATGGAAGAATTTGAACCGTCATCCTCTCTATCTTACTTGCTTCCAAAAGAGTTGCAAAATGTATTAGCGATGAAATTTTAAAAGTGGTGTTGAGCGCATTGAACAAATTTCAAGTTTCAACAAACCAACTTTTAATGTTTGTAAGTGACGGTGCCGCTAACATGCTTTCATTAGGCCGATCTCTTAAAGAAGAGAGTGGCAATCTATTACATGTAAAATCCCTGCTTTAAACCTTGTGGCGCAATTGATACCTAAATTTTATCCACGAGTAAATGCTTTAACAACGTATCAAAAAATTTCACGAACTGTGTCCCAAAGTGCCTGAACCACCACAGCCGATTACTACGCTTTGGAGAACATGGTTAGAGGCTGCATTTTAATACCGCGAATATTTTGATGATGTAAAGAAGGTAGTTTTACAATTCGATCTGAGACATGCCGAAGCTGTCAAGAAAATGTTTCAAGATAGTCAGGTAAAAAGTGATTTGGAAACTATTCGCACGAACTACTCTGGTCTAGCGGAGGGAATTGAAAAATTACAAAATGATTCGATGTTGTTTGTGGATCCTGTTCAAATTGTGGATGATGTTCACTCACACTTATGTGCGGCAGAAGGCGAAAAAAATGAGTGTATAATACGAAAATTTGAAAGTGTTATTGACAAGAATTCAGATTTTCTCATACTAAGAAAAAATCGTGAAGGTACGTCGAAAGATCCATCAAGTTGTCACAAGGATTACTTTAAATTTGCAAATATAACATCACTCGATGTGGAACGGTCGTTTTCATAATTGAAAAATATATATTTCGCACGCAGTACTCATTTAACTGAAACAAGTGTGGAAACATATTTAGTGATTCAAATATTTAATAGATGCCACCCAGTTTGTGATTTCTTTGAAGCTTTATAAAACAGTAAGTGTTTCAACACGTTGTATAATATATTTTCTATCATTATTTTATGTGTAAACATGCATGCGTCCGCATCGCCTATTCTCACTCACGAAAGTCACGAACATAAATGATGCGAGTACATAAACGTTACTGAACGCTCGCCTTGATACGGCCGCTAGGCCCCTCCACGTTGTTCTCCGCACTGCACTGAAACTTGTCCCTCTTTGCCGACTCTAGTAAATACTGTGTTAAACATGAAGATCATTAAAGCTAACACAAATAATCACGAAACACTTTACTCACATCTTCGTCTCCTATCTCTTATTTATTCTTAGAAATCGAACAAGCAGGTAGCGGGAACCGTACCTTTGTCGACATTATTTTTAATAATTTGGATTTTTCGTATATATCCAGCTTCCTCAGATTACTTACATTTTTTTTTGCACGAAAGTATTCATAATATTAAAAAATATCTAATTGTAGTTTCTTAGTTTAGATTCTTTCTTTTTTTAGCTTCGCGATACTTTGTGTTAGCTCTACTGTACCCTATGTTCAACACTGTAATTAATAATGTTACCTACAGAGGATGACAACTTATTTTTCGAAATAGGTATTTAAGATACGAATATTAATTTTGGTAAGGGGTTTTCCAGTTTTTACTTAAGCGCAGTCTCTAAAAAAGGACTTTTCACTCATTCAGAAGCTTGAGTCCTTTTGATTCCTTTAAGTGTAGGTACAATTTGTATACGAACTGTTTACTTGTGTATTTCTCATCTTTTCCACAAAGATACCCTGGTAAAGCTCACGTTGTGTTAGTGTATGCAATGTGTGCTTACCAAACGCATGATGATCTTAGTTTATTTTTTTTTAATTCTAATTATTGGATGAGAATTTAGAATTGACACTCACATTGCAGCCTTAGTATAACATTTAATTTACTTAATTAAATAATTGAGTAGTTGTTTGTAATTTCAGATCAGGTTTGAATGTCACACGAGTACATTTCGCAAAATAAAAAAAATTGGGAAGACACGCACACACACACATATATATATATATATATATATATATATATATATATATATATACAGGGTGTTCAGGGAGTCGTTTTGGAAGAAGCTATACGTCAAATTAAAAGACTTAAAAAGTACTACAAACTGAAGCTTAAATCTAATTTTTACCTGTTTATCCTTTCCAAGGTCAAATGTCAATTTTTTTTTCAAATTGTAACCTTTTTTTTTTGATAATTTGATAGAGTCTTTTTTCTAAATTCAGTGACGTATCACAATATTTCTTTTTTCTAAATTCAGTGATGTATCACAATATTTCTGATTTACTTTAGAGTAATAAAAAAAATAATATCTAAAATTAACACAGCCTGGGTTTATTCGCAATAGGCTTTGAAAAACTACTGGGACATAGAGCTGGCTATGAAAACTAAGTGTCAAAAATGATATACGTCAGTTTTAATTTGTTTAACTATTTTTTGCAACAAAATTGAATAATAGTGAACTTGTTGACATGCTGCAAGTTTATTTTGAGAGTAATAAAAACAGTGGACAAACATTGCGTCGGTACTAAGAACGTTTTCCCAATTGACGGATTCCAAGTCGCCGCAAGCTTGCTCATTTGGAATCCAACTTATGTCAATATGGAAGTTTCAAAAAGCCAAAATCAAACATATGAAGACGAAAATCTTGAGATGAGTGTTTTACTGAGCCTTGAAGAAAATCGTTGGACGTCAGTGAGACAAATTTCTGAGAGTTTGAATGTCTCAATCGGAAGCGTACATGCCATTTTAAAGAAGAATAATTGCAAGTCATTCATTCGTATTGCGAAAAATTCATACAATCCACGAAAACGATCCACAGCGTCGGATAAATTTTTGTAATTTCTTTTTAAACGAATTAAGGCCAGATTCGTTGTTTTACACAAAAATCTTGTGGACTGACGAATGTAAATTTACAAACAAAAGACATTTTAATAGTTTTAATCACCGGTACTAGAGTGTAGAAAACCCACATATTGCCATCGAACAAAATCCTCAAATAGGATTTTCTGTGAACGTTCGGTGTGGGATACTAGGCGGCAGGATAATAGGACCAATTTTCATTGACGGTAATCTCAACAATATCTCCAAATGTTGACAGAAGATATACATGAAATATTATATAACTTGCTATTAATTGAAAGGAATGAACTATTCTTTTAACAAGATGGAGCTACACCGCATAACGCTCTTATGATTAGAGGTTATTTAAATACAGAATTTGAAGATAAATGGATAGGAACTGACGGACCTGTGCCATGGCCCGCCCGGTCTTGTGATATAACAACCTTGAATTTTTTCTTTTGGGGATACATTCAAGATACTGTTTATGTTACTCGCCCAGAAACGGCCGAAATTTTGAGAGATAGAATAGCCAACGCTTGTCGGGAAACGCCAGCATAAATTATAATTATTCTACACAAAGTGTGGTATCTAGATGTCGAAAATGTCTTGAAAGAAACGGCGTCGAATTTGAACATTTTCGTTAATTTGTCATGTCTTTATTTAGTTGTTCAGTAATTAAACGTTATCTGTTGTTTAGAAGAATTAGTAATTGAAAAGATTTTGTTTTCATACTGAAATATTGTTTTCAAAAACCACGGCTGTATCAATCTTGTTTTTTTTTTTTTTTTATTACCCTAAAGTAAATAAGAAATATCGGTTGTGGTACATCACTGAATTCCGAAAAAAAATTTCTATTAAATTATCCAAAAAAAGTAAGGTTACAATTTGAAAAAAAATTGACATTTGGTCTTGAAAAGGATAAACAGATAAAAATTAGATTTAAGCTTCAGTTCGTAGTATTTTTAAACCTTTTAATTTGACGTATCGCTTCTTACAATCCGACTCCAAATAAGTGCGCTAGGAGCTGGGGCGTTTTTGTGTGAACACCGTGTATATTTGTGTGTTTGTCAGGTGTGAGTTTGGCAAGAACTAGCCCTTCTCAGAGCTACCCTGAAGGCGACGGTTGATTAACTGCCGAAATGTTGAATTATTCCAATCATACAAACGATGGAAATAGCCCAAACTCTTCAAAATTCAATAATTTCGTACAAAAGCCTTTGTTGAGGACTAAATCAGCAGTGTTTACTTTACACAAAAATGGCCCAAATGCACTTCATCGAAGCACGCTAGAGATGATTTTTCTCAAATATGTTATTTCAGTGCAATACTTTGATATGTTGCGATTACATAGACGTATCTACCTGTAATATATGATTTTAGAATTTAGAAATTTTAGAAAGATAGTAATTGCTTGATTTAATACAAAAGCCCTATCCACCAAACCATATCGAATACTTGCTAGAGAAATACTTCCTTCAATTGTGCATACATAGGTCAAAAGTTGTTATATTAGAGGCATGAACTCCTCTTGTAAATAACAGAAATACGTTGTTCTCAAATAACGCTTTCACTCACGATAGATCGATTCATGCTTTAAAAAAAATAATATCTAAATTCACTTCTAGAAACGAAACATTTAACCTTAATATTTACAATATTATTCATATTGTAATAGTACATTAGCAACGAAAAGGTCCTACTTTGCTGGATTATTATTGTATAAGGAAATAAGTACCTATTTTTACCCATCTATTACGTATTATTAACATTAATCTGTGACATTCGATTTTACCTTTAAAGTTACCAATAATAATGACGTAGCTCTTATGAATATTACAATTGCCAGTCCTAAAAATAAGATTATAATTCATAAATAATGCAATAACGTAATTATTGCAATTTCCAAATAACTCATAATAAAATTATGAACGTGTGAAGAAAATCAGTAGTAGTTTTTTCGTAGTATCTTCATTAATTATTCACAATAACAATATAACATTACGACTGATGACGTAGAAGCGATACAAGTCCTGGATAACAGCTGATTTAAATGCGACAAGTTTCATCTGAATAATTCACACGAAAATCGATCTTTAATTTTCTCTGTTTTCTTTCGTAATTACAATCCGCGTGTAAACTCATGTATATCGTAAATTGACGGCGATTTCGTTTATGTGCGGAAATCCTTCATTAAAGCAAGTGTTGAAATTCCGTTAACTGAGGTTTCAAAATTTCCATGTATTAATTTATTAATACTGCAGTCTCCGCTATTACATTCTCTTTCTTTAGTTTTAGTTTAAGTTTCTACACGGGAAACTGTGCTATATTAAAATTGCCAACGATTTTTCTAAAACACCATCGTAGTTAGAGTAAATATAAAAAAAGTTAATTGAAATAACCAGAAGGCTGTAATTTTTGCAGTTTTCAATTTTGGGTACATTAATTTTTTTTTCAAAGAACATTATTTTCTATTACTATTAGTTCTTGAGTATTTTTAAGCAATTAAAAGCCATTATTAGGTCAGCTAAATACTTTTTTCAAGCGTTTAATAATTTCGATATTATAATGTACGTTCAAATAAATTTTACCTCTAGTATGCCATGACAGTAAAAATGTTTATTCTAACTTATACTATTGACATTTGCATCAGTTGTCAATTTGACATACTATTTATTCTTATGTATACTTAGTTGGAACTTTTCTAAATTGCTTTGTAATTTAAAAATGATTTAAAATTGTTTTCACTATTCAACACAAATCATTTATGGTTGAATCTTATTTTCGGAACGGACGTAAGATTAACAACGGTCAATGGCACTATATTCTTGAAGAATGCTTAGAGGAATTTAGAAATATGTTTCCAAACTTCGTCTTTGATTTTGATATTTTTCGGTACACAGTTAAATATTGCACTAAGTTTTTCTGAGAAACAGGGAGTGCTATACGGAAAGAAGGCAAAAAAAACGTAGGGAAGAACTAATTGACGATGTATCGAAAATTATGAATGATACACCAGGAACTTCCATAGGAGCATTATCTCAACGAGTGGGTGTATCTATTGCCACTTGTCATACAATTCCAATATCGCATGACCTGTTATCAAGAAATCAAAGAAATTGACTTTCCTAGAAGAACAACATTTAGTCAGTGGTTCTTAAATAATTTTGATAATGACCTTCTTGACAAAACTTTTTTTTCTGATGAATCATGGTTTTATCTGAATGGATATGTTAACTTACAAAATATAAGGATGTGATACTGAGAAACCACATAATTTTTATCTTGAAACCTCACTTCATCCACAGAAAATTGGTGTATGGTGTGCGATTAGTCGAAGGAAAATCATTGGCCCTATTTTCCCTAACGGTACCTTAACAGGAGAAAGGTATCGATAAGAAATTATTGTGCCATTTATTGAACAGCTTAATGAAGAAGAAATAAATCAGGGCTACTTTCAACAAGACGGTGCTAAAGCGCACACAGCTAGTGAAACAATTAATATGATACAGCAAATTTATCAAAATCGGTTGATAAGTTTAAACACCGAACATGAATTCCCACCAAGAGCTTGTGATCTTACCACCTGTGATTTTTTCTGTGGCCATTTTTAAAGAACTCAATTTTTCGGACACAGATACCTCATCTTGCAGACCTTCAAATCAGAATTGCTGAAAGAATTAACGAAATCGGCGATATGATACTACAAAACGTTTTCTCCTCTATTAGAAGAAGATGTGAGAAATGTCTCGAACAAGGTGGTGGCCACTTTCAACAATTTTTATAAAATGTTACTTGTTTGTTGCAAATAAACGTATCTCAATCAGTTAAAAATTTTAATTTTATTATTTTGACATTTGTCATGTCAATCAAATAGTTTATAACTAACAAAATTCGTATTAAGAACTTAAGTAAAAAGCTAGGACATACATATAATTTCCATGTGCAACTTCGATGTAAAATTTATTTGAACGCTCTTTACTATCCACAACCTTCTATTGAAAGTGTTCATTTTTATCTGGCGACAGTTTTGTTGTTATTGTACAGCGGAGCTGAAATAATCTTTTTTGCAATTCCGAGATTGAAGTCGATACTATAGTACCTGTTTGCAAAGACTAAAGTGGGTCATTTAATCTCTAGAGAACAAATATTAATTTCAGTCCCTAGAGAATTTATTGACAGATTCAAAAAAACAATGTCAAACTTGACAAATTTTTATTACAATTTTTGAGACATATTGATAGTAATGTTAGTGAATTAACAAATAATGGTATATTGCTTTCATCAACGATGTTTGATGCAATTCCACAAGATGATGTAAGTCGTTGAGGTTAATAGGAAGGTCCTGAGGCTGACGTAGAAGGGCCTGTTATTTGATCAACTCAAAAAAATTTGTTGGGAATAATTTTCGTAACTATGATGAATATCATAGCAAACTTGCATATTTAAAAGTTGCAATAACGTTTATAATTTTGAATCATCAATTTTGGTGCAGAAAATTGCGTATACACCACGGGACTAAAGTGCTAGAATCCCTTGAATGATCTCCACTCGCAGAATTAAATACTGCACTTTAGTCTCTGGGTATATAGTACTAACGGGTGTTCAGAAACATTCGAAGTCAAAGTAGTCCTTGAAAATATGAAGTCATGTCTGAGATAGATTGATTTTTGACAGACAGCAGTTGACATTTAATAATTATTACAAATCAGATACTTAAGTAAAGATATACGATTTTTTGTGCAGAGCCCACTTGACTTCGAATGTTTCTGAACACCCGTTATAAATAACATGGGAATAGTGTCTCCCTCTATGTATTCTCTATTATTTTATCGTTATTATTGTACGGCGCAAGGTTAGTAAATGTATAAGGTTGCCTCGTAACTCTCCACCAATAATATTCTCACGCGGGAAAGCATCACTCAGCGTGCCCATTCAAATTAAAATGATTTTGACTTTAGTTTTATCATTAGTTAAATAGGTATAAATCGAGTAAGGTAAATCACTGTTTTCTAAAGCCAAACCGATTGGTTTATGTACGATCTAATCACATACATTTACACAAAGCATGTCGTCCTTTATTTCAAAATATTGCTTTAAGTAATGGTTAATGACTGCTAGTTATCGGTGTATTCATGGGAGTAAAAAGTACTTAATGTAAACATATTTGCCGAAAAATGCGCTTATAAATTATAAAGGAAATGAAGGTAGACTCAGTGAAACTTTCTTGAGTTAATACATTACTTTAATTCACAATTTTTTTAAATTAATAAATACATTAATGTTTTGCTCTCACTATAATGAAACACAATTGTAAATAGTCAAATAAAGTTTATATACAAGCACATAAAACACTATGAAATTAGAAAACAACGCTACGAACACTACAAACATCAATTTAGACCGGAAATTTGACAACTAGTCAACTAGACAGGAAACGCATGGACACTCCCGATGACGTGCAATATGGCGATCGCCATTAGTTACGAGGCAACCTTATACATTTACTAACCTTGTGTATGACGTAACTGAAAAAATACATCTAAATAACATGGGAAGAATATCTCCCTCTATGTATTTTCCCTGGTATCTATCGTAAATTGATTCTGACAACTAACCCAAAACGTCAATTACCAACACTATCATTAGTAAAGGGAATTAAATTTAAAAGAATTAAATTAGTCATTAGAGCCTAACCTAAAAATCATTTGCAAAATCTCAAAGAAATATTCTAATTAAGCGAAGTTACTTTTTCAGATATGATATGAAACAACGTCGAGAATGGCATCGTGAAATAATGCCGAGTTGGATTAAGGGTCATATTGATTGCATGTCCATTGCCAATGATTCCGAAATTTATTGCAAAGTTTGTAAAATATCATTAAAAAATTACAAGAAATCGCACGTAAAACGTCACTTAGCATCGCAAACACATACACAGATCTTAGACCCGTTGGAATCTGACAATTTTAACGAAGAGCAAAGAAAAAATACTTTTATTTGTCAGAGATAGTGCCGCATTTATGTTAAAAATAGGCAAACTATTAAAGGAAACATATCCTAACATGCTGCAAATTACTTGTGTAATGCTCTCCAAAGAATCTGTGAATATATCAGAGACACCTTTACGGAAGTTAATAGACTTGTATCCGCTTTTAAAAAAGCTTTCAGAAAAGCACCATTGAGAGTAGCTCTTTACAGGGAAAAACTCCATCTTTGCCACTGCTTCCCTCTCCAGTAATAACTAGATGGGGAACATGGTTGGAAGCTACTAGTTTTAAATCCAGAGAATTTCGATAGTTTACAACATTTCGTTACATGTTTAAATAACGATGCTCGAAGTATTTCTGAGTGCAGGGAACTAATGCAAATGCCAAGTTAAAAAAATCAGTTGTACTTTCTTCAGGAACACTTGGAGATTTACCAAAACTAATCATTTATTTTGAAAATCAAAATCTCAAATTAAATGATGGATTAACCACATTAAATGTGGCTATTAATAATTTGAAAAATATTCCAAGTGACTTCGTATGTGGCCTTCGGCAAAAGTTAGACGCAGTTTTTAATTTATTTCCAAATTTAATAGCATTGCGGCAATTGTGTATGGGGACAATGCCTCAAAATCTAACTGCTAAATATGCTGAAATAAAAGAATATTTCCAGTATGCACCTATAACAAGTTGCAATGTAGAAAGGACGTTTTCTATTCACAAGGACGTATTTCATCCAAAGAGAACAAATTTTACAGAAGAGAACCTTGAGAAGGTATCACTAGTTAATATTAATACTCCTTTACTCAACTTGAACTATATAATGAACAGATAAAAATATATTTCGTATTTTATAGATCAGCACCCTTTTGTTTTCCAATTATACACCGTGTGTATAAAATGTCGCAAAAGTTACACGCAGCAACATTCTTCATTCGGTTGTGAATCTAAATCTGAATGTTAAAATGTCGTAGCATGCTTCGTATGTGTTCAGGAACCATTTGAAAGAAACATACATTTGGCAACACTGTAGCCGCATACTATTGTAATTGTAGATACCGTAAAATTTGACAGTAATAATTTTAATTGAAATTACTTTGAAATATAAACTCATTGTTCTACAACGTTGTCAAATGTGTTTTTCGTGAAAGTATGTTAATGAAGAAATGTTAAAAACAAATTTTTAAATCAAAAAGAAAACGTTTACGAAATAATACTAGCAAAAATTGTTCTTTAAACTAAATTGCAGCTATCTTTATTAACAGATATCGAACAGAAAGGCTTAGTTACGCACTAAAAGCTTAAACTTCAAGAACCCCTTGAAAACAAACGAAGCATGATACAACATGTTAACATTAAGATTTCATATTCAGAACCGAACGAATAATGTCGCTACGTGTAGCTTCTGCAACAATTTATACACACGTTATATAAATAAAATTAGAAACTCTTTAAAAATACAAATTTTCTCTCGTGTCCGGTCCCTAGTCATTACAGATACTTTGCTGTCCACTGAAAACCGTACAATGAAGAAGTATAAACGTTCTATATAAGTCTACAAATTTTTAGAATATGCATCAATAACAACCCTATCAAACTCTAGCATATGATGTTTTTATTATATGCGCCTTTTATGAGCAAATGTGCAACTTTGTCAGATCGTTGATTCGCCAGGTAGGTACATGTAAATATTATTTTACTACAAATAAGGAATGGTTGATTGATCGAATATTCCTTTTTTTATTTACTCGTTGTAGTATATATTTCTACAATACATTTACTTGATTGTTCTCTGTACACTTGCATTTTTCTCAGTGCATTTTGTAAAACAACTTAGCTGAACTCCCATAAATAGATTCCTATATTATTACTATTATTATTATTAATATGATAATAATAAACCTAAAATTAATTACTTTTCCTTGGGATGTTGTTCTGAAAATGGCAATTTATTTATACTAGTAAATGTTTCTTACTATTAGTAATAATTAAAGACCGGTACTTAGATAGGCAAACAGCGGCGTCAGTGTGTTGGGTTTACTCAAATAAAAGTGCGTGTTATTTAGAAAAATGCTTTCAGTTCGAATTACACTTAGGCGTATCGTAAATACGTCTATAAACATCTTCATACTATGATAGCTGTTCACGTATTCATGTACTACATACATAGCACATGAAGCACTGGTAAAGTGAGTCTCCCGAACCTATCGCTGGTCCACGCCTCTTTGAGCCGACTGAGAATGCCGGTCTTTAGTAATAAGTAGTTCTTTTATAATTAAAATATAATATTCGAAATATTCACAAAATATTCATTCCAAAAATATTCCGTTTACTCTAATGATCAATAATAGAGTACATAAAAGAGTAATTTGGCATCTTATTGAGAGATATATAGCTGCCATAGTCATAAATTTTCGTTAAGCGATGACATAGCGGTTTAAATTTTCGTATTCAGCACTAATTTCGTAACAGTATCTGTAACATTGGCAGCGCAATTTTTATTATTTCACCGTTTTCAGTGATAAACAATAATATCATAACCACGTTTAACGTACGGGATTCGCGAAAAATGATCAAATTGTTTACGTGCGAATCCCGTTAAATCCGTCCAAAACACACATCATACACTTCTCGAACGAAAAAAAAAAATTGCAAATACTCAGATACGAAAATACACATAAAACGGCGTCATCTGTGTACATACGCATAAATCGTAACATGTGTTAAAACTTCGCAATAAACGCGCTTAGCGGGCGAAAATACGGAAGCGTTTTCATAGAGAGCGAACGTTCTATGACGTCAAACCGTCGATATTTATATCCACGTCTCGACGCTAGGCTACATAATGACCCGTGACGTCAAAGTGACGTCATTCCGCACACCCATTCGATTCGTGACGTTACAACGTCGACATCGATCTATGACGTCACGTACTTTCTGTCCCGTTTACTCTTGAGTTTCGCCAGACACTCGTCTACTTTGTCTATTCGACGCCGACGTTGAGCGTCGAGGTCATAGCGAAAGTTTGTGGTAGTACGAAACTCGTCCTACTTTCGAACGGTTCAGCTTTCAGTTACAGCTGATCAATTCTCTGTAATATAAAGTAAATATAAAGACATTTTAACCCTTAATTTTAATAAAATAAATTAAAAAAAGTCAGGTGAAATTAAGTGTTTTTCACGACTGATTATTTCAGGTGAGTTTTTCGCTTTTATTTTTTTTTATAAATCGATTTTTTCTAATTTCTCTATGCGCCTTCTAATTGTAAAAAATATTTCTTTTATTCAATATATTTTTATTCCAAATTCAAACTATCTTCCACACGCAATATTTATATAACTCGGTTTAACAAATAGCAGGAATAAACTAAAGCAACAATTGTACCAGTACTAATATAATAATAATTGATCTTGTAAAATTAAATAAAATTTAAATTTATTTAGATTTTAATTAATAAGAATTTACCCTAGTAATTTTAATATTCACAATCTTCGTATAAAAGTTTTTTCTACAATGCCATGTGTTCATAATTTTTTTTTAATCATATTATATAAAATTTACTTTTCTTAAATTAATATCAAACAGGAGAAAACGTATTTATAAAACGCGAAAAAATCGCTGCATTCAAGGTCATCATAATAGGCCTTGGCAACACTCTTGTAGCGTCGACATTTTTATATCTTTCGTCAGAATTCCTTTGCATTCAAAAAACTTTTTAATTGAACATAATTTAAGTTTTATTGACAAAGATATAATAAATAATAATAAAAAAGTGCATTTAATAAATAGAAACCAAAGTTATTTTAAGATTATATTATACGCGCTCCATATAACTAGTAAAATTTAATTTAGATTCGGAGATTTTGTTGTAATAGTGATAGAATAGTGATGGAATAGTAATATAACTATATTTTGTAAGAATTTCTTTTAGTCAAATTTCGAAAAATGTTTATTACCTATCTTGTATTCTGTTTAGTGATATTTAAAACATTAATATGTCAAAGTAATAATAATATTCAATAAATAATAAATTTTCTAAATACCTGATTCTTTCGTACTAAAATCTTTACTTTTTTTAAAGGTACCTTACGCGAGTTTAAACTCAGATCATGTAAAATTTTAAAGGTCGAACAGACCTAAAATTCTAGCTCCTACACTAGAAATTAATTTGTTTTTCACAGCTATTTAAAAAAATACTGTTAGTTCTTCATGATCTAGGAAGAAGTATATCCTCTTCAAATTAACATTTTAATATTACTAATTTGTTTTCTATAACTTACTGCTACGTTTTGCTTTCTTTTCTCTAGACTAAAATACATAGTATTAACAACAGAATTAATATGTTTTATTGAATATTAGCTACACCCGGCCACGCTTCGCTATGACTTAGGAAATGAATGGGAAACGAAATAAAAGTATTGTAGTGAACATACATTAACCGAGAAAACACATTATTCAATTCAATACCCTGCCTTACGTTGCTGTGGCTATGTGGAATGAAAGGAAAGGAAGAACAGTATTTTAAAAAAATTATTGTTGAACTAGTGGATTATCTACATTTTTGTTTGTCAGTTTTCTGCAAAAAAAGATCAGACGGTCTACCGACTCTGTAGCATGCGACATAGCCCATAAGGAAGTAATCGTTTTCTAAATTCAAACCGCACATTTGCAAAGATTGTCCTTGCGCTTATTGGAAATTGAAATCGTTTGAAATCGAACGCCACGACGGTCGGAATGAGCGGTATTCGTGGAAGTAGTACGTCTTCGCCTTTATGAGGCCCAATCAGAATTGTTGCTTCAATTAGATTGTTCGTAAATTTTTTTAACTACTAATCGTGTGCCATTGTATTAATTTGACTGATTGATGTTTCTGAGTAATATAATTGGCTACAAATAAAACAGACATGTAATATACATATCTGTAACTGTACACATGGACAATACACCTCGTATTTTCAGCATTTACTTCTGCTTAAGACACGTGTTTCTGCCATCTATAGGCGTCATCAGTCAAGCTAGTGAAGCAATGTAATACAATTGATACAAATCTTTTTAAGAACAGATTTGTATCTGTATATACATTTACGCTGAAATCGCCTACTGATCGCCGCTGATATCGCTTCACTAGCTTGACTGATGGCGCCTATAGATGGCAGAAACACGTGTCTTAAGCAGAAGTAAATGCTGAAAATACGAGTCCATGTGTACAGTTACAGATATGTATATTATATGTCTGTTTAATTTGTAACAAATGCGTAATACGTGCATAACGTCTTGATATACTAAACCTGTTTGTATATTTACCGCCATCTGGCTCGTGTTAATGGACTACACTTATACGTATTTTTTCGCTTATGTACCAGCATAGCGGGTCAAGCGAAAGGTCGCCTTTTTCGGCATTGTATCTTTCGTCCGTCAGATGTCACTTATTAAATAGTGCCACCTTACAGGACGAAATTTGCTATATCTTGTAGGCGATTTCAGCGTAAATGTATATACAGATACAAATCTGTCCTTAAAAAGATTTGTATCATTTATATTACATTGCTTCACTAGCTTGACTGATGACATCTATAGATGGCAGAAAGACGTGTCTTAAGCAGAAGTAAATGCTGAAAATACGAGGTGTATTGTCCATTGTACAGTTACAGATATGTATATTACATGTCTGTTTCATTTGTAACAAATGCGTAATACGTGCATAACGTATTGATATACTTAACCTTTTTGCAAATATAATTGGCATTCCAATTTTCAAATTCAGAATATATGACGGTAATCCGGGAACATCGAGAGAATTCCGTTGGAAAATTCACTGCTTCACTTTGGTTCACCATCGAATCAATGAATTTGTCTGTTATTGTTTCGCCTGCGATTCTGTTTAGAATGATTTTGTTCATATCGTATACCTCGACAATCAGTAATCATTTCTCCTTTTTTTCTTAATTTCAAAAATGAATTCTATATTAGTTTTAATCATGCTTTTGCATCAACTGCAGGTTGTTTAATTTTATCAGTTATATAATATTTAATAGTGGAGTTACGTAATATACACGAGGGCGATTGATAAAATAAGTTTCGTTATTAAAAGAAACGTCAATATATGAAGAGGTTCTTGCTATATACAAATTAAATCTATTATTATTAGCTATTTTTCTACATAGTTGCCATTAAGATTGAGACATTCGACATAGCGATAAATCAGCTTTTTAATGCCCTCTTCATAGAACTCTGCCGCCTCCATAAAGTTTAGAAGAAGGATGTCTTTCTTGGTCCACAAGAAAGTGACGATGACTTTTCTCGCAGAAATAGTTTCACGACACTTTATAGGTTTCCTCGTAGGCGAGTTAGAGCGACTTCACTGCATCGACTGTCTTTTCGTCTCAACGTTGACGTAGGCGACCCAAGTCACGTCACCTATTACGCTATGCCTGAGAAAATCTTCACCTTCAACATCGTAATATGTCAGAAAAGTGCCGATCCCATTCTATTTCTTTTATGATCTTCGGTAAGAAGTTTTGGAACACATCGTGGTAACCTAAATGTTCAATAACAATGTCGTACAAAACTGTACATGAAATTTGAGGGAAATAGGCCCCCAGTTCAGTGATTGTGAATCGCCGATTTTGACGAATTTTTTCTTTGACATTACACACAAGTTTGTTCGTCACAACAGTTAGTCTTCTACTCTTTTCTTCATCATGGACACTAGTTCGTCCTTCTCGACAGATACGACACCATCGTCTAACCATACTAGCACTCATGACATTTTCACCGTAAACAGAACAAAGTTCACGATGACTCCCAGCAGCATTAATGTTCTTTGCACACAAAAATCGGATAACAGTACGCAATTCACAGTCTGCGGAATTTTCAATTACATCAGCGATTTTAAACGACCAAAATAGCACGAAAGAATATCCGAGCGATTCTCTCACTTACACTGCCAGATTCACACTGAACCAAACTACAGCGCAGCGCTGTGATCGCACTAATATCCCCACTCCTCTATTCACTAAGCGGAAACAGAACTTACTTTACGAATCGCCCTCGTAAATCGTATACGTTACCTCCATATATTCCTTATGATTAGATTCTGTTAAATTGGGCTATTCCAGTAGCGGGACGCTTCATACTCGTCAGTATGAGTAATATTAAGTACAATTAATTACAAAAGCTTACTTTCCATTCTTGCCCAAGAAGTTAAGTAGTAAGAATTTGTAATTAGTTGTACTTAATATTGGCTATAAGTTATTATAACTTATAATTTATAAGTCGTATTCAATGACCATATTAAAGCGCTCCTAAACTCAGAATTCACTAATTTAACCGACTTTAATTACGATATTACAAAATTTGTTCTTGAAATAAATTCAAGATTCCAAATATATTTCTTTAATTAAAAGTCTTAATAACAATTAATTTTCTGCCTTAATTTCTTAAATAGTGTAATAATCCAAAAATACATTGCAAACGTTTTTTTCCACTCGCTCTTGTTTCACAACTTTGCTCGGCCATGATAATGTATAATATACTTCAATGATTTCGAAACGGCAATTAGCTTTGTACGATATTACCAGATTAAATTTGTTAACCCAAAACCATTAATTCAGATGACAATGAGTATATAAAACATATATATGTATTTTCTAATAATTTTAAAGGTATTATACAAATTGCTTCCCACTGCAATTATTGATATTTGATTGCCAATTAGAATTCTGATAGTTACAATTAAGGCGAACAAAAAAGAGATTATGAAAGATTATTTCATTTAAAAATCAATTTCTTTTTACATATCATGATACACAATTACCATCCATGTTCAGGAGTTGAAGGACTGCTCTCGCCAGATCAATTATTTAATCAATTCCTTTATTTGCCTTTAAAATATTCCACAGTTTACAATACACGTAGATATGTATTTGTATGTTTAACTGTACGCGTACATAGGTATAGATTGCGATGACATTTCTCTATTATTATGAAATTATAAACCTATTTATTATATACCCGCCTTACGCCTGAGGGACATCGAACAGTCAAATGCAATTTAAATATTCCTTTATGTATAACCTGTGTAAACTTCTGCAAGATGACAAATAAGGTGGGCTTGGCTACCACACGTATAGAATTTACGTAGGTGGAACAGCCGAAGAACTACGTGAATCCGACGGTTAGGATCGAAGAACTATTTGTATCTATTTTAGGTACAAATCAATACAGACATGGGGGATATATGCTCGTTATTTAGCACTTGCTATTTTGTTACCGGTGAAGTGTGAAATTCAAATCAAAGGCATTTACATATCGGCCTTGTTATTCGTCTATATTTGATGTGTATTCATTTAATACTTGAGACTGAAAAATGATTCCAAACTAAAAAATATACGCATGATATTTTTTCGCAAAAATACTCAAAAATATTGTTATAATGAACATCTATTTCAAAATTCATAAATGTATATTCAAGAAAAGAAAAGAAAAGAAATGCCTTTCTTTAACTAGGAATAACCTTCAGCGCAGATGACATCCTGTTAATGGCAATAAATAACAAAGAGCTACAGTCCACGACATTTTATTCAAGCAGCAAGCAATATGGGCCTTCAGATAAATAGAACCAAATTCAAATATATGGCAATTAAAGGCGGTCTGAAGACGTTAAGAGAGACATTCAATGTATAGAACACTGGTAGAGAGGTCCTGACGTCTGAAGAGGTAGAAAACTGTATGTAACGTGCCTTCAAAAACGTTCCTCATTAGAAACGACCATACTCATTCAATACGTTTGTGACAGATTATATGCACTGTCACCAACTATTATCAAAGAGCTTGGCCGTCTCTAATGAGGAAAGATTTTGAAGGCACGTTACTTTGATAGACAACAAATGTAGCGAGGCCAAAGAGATACATTTATAACTGGCAAGGAGCAATACATGTGCAGGAGGGTTAAATAAAATACTTAAATCAAAAGAAGTGTTAAAAAACTAACATAGAATTATGTAAATCGGTACTGAGATCAAATCTGACATTCGGCTGTGAATTATGGATAATGACTAATAACGTACAAAATAAATTGAAGGACTACGAGAGAGCGATACTTAGGAGGATAGTAGGAGGCAAGAGGACGGAAGATATATGCGACGAACGAATAAAGATATTTGCAATTTATACAGAGAAGCTCTCATTGCACACTTCATAAAAATGCTCCTACTCCAGTGGCTCGGCCATTTTGAAAGACTAAAAGAAGAGAGATTAATTTAAGATATAGGATGGAGCGTACCTGATGGAAAGAGAAGGAGTTGCAGTCCAAGAAGAAAAGGAAGGGATGCTGTTATAGAGGATGTGGAAGGGAAGGAACTCACTCAGGAATTGGGGTTTGCTGGCAAGGGATAGGAAGAAATGGAATAACACTACTAAGCAATGGGCCTAAAAAGTCCTGTATATATGATATATATGGTTAATAGGTTAATTACATTTTACTAAGTTTACAAAATGGGTGATACAATGATCTAGCTTCCTATTCTTGCTAAAATTGGATCAATATATATATCTGTGAAAACAAGAGAAAAAGTTTAGAAACGAGGAAGAACAGACAATCTTGGTTTTTTATCGCTTATCTATTCATAACGCTGAACAATGTACTTCCTTTTAGATTAAAATCCTGGAGATCAATAGAGGATAGTTTCTCATTTCTTTGACTTGGAAGAGTGTGGGATTCGATAGATCTCGTACGTAGTCCGTGAGACAGGACCGTGAGTTTCGATACCAGCGTTAGAGTCATCAACATTAATTAATATGTTCTTGACATTTTATTGCTCTAAAAAGGTTACATATAAAATTTAATTAGATATATCAAATAGTTACTGTGAATATGAAAGTAAGGAGTTTCTAGTCTTGATAAAATATTAAAAACATTAAAAAAATTAAAAGACGTATTCCGGTGATTTCTGCCCCTTCGTATTGTATTCATATTGTATGAATAATTCAATAATAGTTTCCTGGATTTCGTTTATCATATAGGTGCGAATAACGCTGAACGAAAGATATGGAACTTTTACAGCGACTATCAAAGGAAAGGCTAATAAAATTCATAATGCGATAATGAAAAACCGATTGATGGTTCGTCAAATAACTGAGTTTATAAACATTTCTACTGAACGTATATTCAATATGTTTTCACGAATGTTTCGGAACGAAAAAGTCATCAGTAAGATGAGTGCAACGTTTACTCAGGCGAACAAAAACGAAATTACGTAATATTTTCAACGCAATATTTGAATATGTACAAGTGTTGTCTGAATGAGTTTTGGTGATGTTATAATAGGTTTGTTTTGGTTTCTAAAAATGAAAATGTTTTAGAACTGCGTAGGACAAGATGCGCAAGCACAAAAAGTCCTGTATTATTTAGGATTTATAAATTAACCAGAACACAAAATAGTATATTAAGATACAAGTTTCATAAGACATGATTTTTGCGCATGAGCTCAAGCCTTTTATATATTAAAAAATGTTTAAAATGGTAGTCAGGTTCAATACCAATATTTTAGATATATTATTTTTTTTTACATTGGTTACACTGTCTTATAATTTGAACATTTCAAATATTTGAAATATTGTTATGTGTTTTGAAATTTAAATCTTAGACTAATTTATGTAACTGTCTAAATCAAAATGGACGAAATAAGTAATTGCACGCCGCCAAAGCTTCGGAAAATTACAGAAAACAATATGAAAAATCTTCTGCCAAAAAAATCTCGACACATTTATAAAAAGGAATATAACGAATTTATAACTTTGTGTAATTAAAATAACATCGTGACTGTTACAGAAAACATTATGATTGCCTATTTTGACAAAGAAAGTAAAATAAAAAAGGCATCTTCCTTATGGTCCAAATACTCGATGTTAAAATGTTGTTTGAATATTTATAAAAATACAGATATCTCAAAATTTTCTAAACTAATAGCATGTTTAAAAAGATTGTCTGAAGGCTATGAGCCTAAGAAATCGAAGATTTTAGAAATGGAGCACATTAGAGAAGCCGATGGTAAAACATTTAGCAATGAAAGTAGGTAATAAAAACAAAATTATAGTAGTATTTTACTAATTTTGTACATTATTTTGTTATAATAGTCATATTAAAATTATGTTAGGTCATTCTTATAATGGTCTTTAATGATGCTTGTCGTCGTGAAGAAATAACAGACATGATTATAGATGATATACAGTTTAAGAATGGTGTCATAATGGTTGACGTGCTAAAAACTAAAACTTATGTTCTAGACAATTTATTATAACTCAAAGGTTATGGATTGATTTGGTGAAAAAATATTATCTTCTTCGTCCTAGTTATGTTACACATAGGCCTTTTTTTTCTGCAATATAGAAATGGCTTGTATGCAAATATTCCAATAGGTATTATTAATACAATAGGAAAAGTACCAAAAAGTATTGCTACTTACTTGAAATTACCTAATCTTGAACTCTTCACTGGGCATTGCTTTAGATGATCCAGTATATCACATTTGGCTAATAGTGGAGGAGATTTAATTACAATTAAGCGCCATGGAGAATGGAAATCTTCCGCTATGGCTGAAGGTTACATTGATAATTCTATCAAGAAAAAATTAGACGTTGTTTAAATACTATCTAACACTGCACCTAATACATCTACTGAAATCACAGAGAATCCATCAATTTCTAATTCAATGGACAGTGATTTATTACTTAATGTGAATATCAGCAGGGAGTCAAACAAAATATAGTGTGTTCCCAGAATCTGCCTGGAATATCTATTAATGCCCACGAATCTTCTAGTGTTACAGTAAAAGTATATAACAATTGCAGTATTCACAATGATAAGAAATCTCAATAGAAGTATTTATGGCGTCTAGCTTTGTTAACGAATTTATAGATACACTCCTTTAGGAAGAGTCTATCGAACGCCTTTTATTATGTATAATTAGTACTAAGAAAGTTTTCCCAAATGTCTCTACTATTCTCTCTATAATTTTTATTTACATTTTTATTACTATCAAGCATTCATATCTAATCATATCTAACTTCTAAAAAGATTTAGTTCTATGATTTAGTTAGTTATTACACTAGTGAACAACTTCGAAAAAAAAAAATTAGATTGCGGTAAAGTTACGATACTGTGTAACCAAGCAACGGGGTATCGTTATTAGCACTTTACGACACCGGAATAGAAAATAGTATATTAAAAAACAAGTTTCATAAGACACTATTTTCAGTTTAGAAAACGAGCAGCGAGTTTTCTAAAGAGCGAGTGCGGCAAAAGGCCGTATGAAATGAGTTTTTTATGCTATTTTTTCTATTTTGCATTTTTTCCTTTTTTACATTCATAAATTGGAATTATTTAATTTGACAGTTCAGAGTTTTGTTTTTATATAAAGCATTCAAATTTAAATCGTGCTATCCGCGAAGTATATTATATTACATATAATTTATTAATTTTGGTTAACATTACTTGATATTTTATTTAAAAATATAAACATGAGTGACATAGAAACTAATATATCTTGTTGTCAATTGTATACAATATACGTTGTTTGTGTAGAGTACATACATATATCATATCTGCCAAATGTACTTAAATTCTTAAAATCAAATGACATCAGTGATATTTATTTCTGTGTTCGACCAACGCCAACATTGAAAAATAAAAAGAAGTTCATTTCGATACTGTTTTGAGTGTCATAATGAGTTCATTTCGATCACAAAATAGAAAAAACTTATTTTACCGCCATCTTTAGTTAAATATTTAAAATCAGTCTAGAGAACAGTAACCTTACTTCTGTTATTTGTTTACTACACCTTGATATTTATGTTTTATTCGAATTTGATAGTTTTTTTAATTTTTCATTTTTGTTGTATATACCCCAAGTAATACTATACAATGTCAATACAATACACAATTCGTTTTTAGGGTGCTGCTTTAAAGACTCAGCTGCATATATTGTTTGTAACGCTATTTCATCAAAAAATAAATATAATTTATCCATATCGAACAGTATGCAATTCAATTTAACTTTGAAGTATTCAGAAGTGTTAAGTTAAGAGTTTATAAAATATAGAAAACAGACCGTGGTAACATGCGTATGCAAAACTGTTCGTATTAGTCCAAGAAAGTTCCAGCTTCGAAATAGGGACACTAACGGACGATTTTTAATAATTCAGGATTATTTTCAAGTGAAACCACAACACAAATTCATATAGAAAACAGACCGTGGTAACTAAAACGCATGTGTATGCAAAACTGTTCGTATTAGTCCAAGAAAGTTCCAGCTTCGAAATAGGGACACTAACGGACGATTTTTAATAATCCAGGATTAATTTCAAATGAAATCAGAACACATATTCATTTCGTCAGAAGTTGTACTCGTCAAAACAAGAACGCTTTTAAAGAACCGCGTATGAGTCGGACGTCCCAGGATGTTTTTTTTTGAGAACCTGAACAAACCTAATAACTGTGGACGAAACATAGATCCATCCACGCCGAACAGTCGAAAGAATATGCTTTCATTGACAAATAAGCACAAAAATAAGGGAAAAGTAGTTCTGTCTGCCGAAAACTTTTTATGGGTACCGCGTGTTGGGATTCGCACGCCATAATTTATATCAATTATGTGGCAAAAGGAATAGTGATCACTAGGCCGTATTATAACTATTTCAATGCTGAATTAAAGACAAAACGATCGCATTTGGCAAAGAAACACGTTGTTTCATCATGATTCTTCTTTATTATGCGGTCTCATCCCCCCATATTCGCCTGAACAGGCGCCTGTGGTTTTTTAAATTTTCAAACCTGTAGAAATGGCTCTGCGAGCGAAGCACACGCGAATACGGCGAGCATAAGCTTGTATTCAAGCAGGAGGCGATAACTTCGAACATTTGCTCTAGGAGGTATTCCTGTGTTGCTCGCACAAATATGAATATCTCCGTTACTTTCCAACTTTTATCACAATTTCTTTTTCATTTGTCATTATTTTGTGTGTACTATTTTCAGTTAAAAATAAATCTCCAATTTTTTTATCACTCGGTACAGCAAATAACTAATTTAAAATTAATTCTTCAACAGAGTTAATATAGCAACATTAATCTTAATTACATGACGAATATATTTCTATGTTGTATACCTCAGCAAACTTATAATAAACTGTCCTTAAAATTTTTACATAATGAACTTTTTGTTCTTAATTAATATTAAAGACGTCAATGCAAATGCATTGAACCTGATATGTCCATATTTGGCGAAACTAATTAAAAATTTACATTAATTACAACTGCGTTGTTGCTGCTCGATATCAAGGCACATGCAATTACGGTAAAATATGCGAAACAGAAACAATTAAATAAATTTTGTGCTCAAGGGGTTACATTTTTGGGACCACATCACGTATTCTTAGTTGTGGATATGGTGCTTTCGTTACTCAACTGGAAGATAAATAAACTTTCCTATTAGTACTCTTAGAAGGTATTAAGTAACGAATAGAATTACTTGTTTCATTGCCGGAAAAGAAGAGCTCAAATATTGACACTTACGTAATGCTCCTTGTTTATAAATGTAAATATTGATTCAAGCAAAAGTCTTCCTAATAAAATTCTGTGAAAGTAGATAGACCTAACCCAAGTGTTATTAATTATTAAAAATTAATAATGTATCTTGGCAAATGCGAATAAATTATAAAGAATAAATTTATTAAGAAATATATTCATTCGTGTATAGTTACTAATTAAACAAAATCAGGGAAAAATGTGAGGATTTTATGAACTCTTAACCGTTAAAACAGTTTCATAAAACTGTGTAGTTTATGTATATTTTTATGTATCTGCATTTAACTTATTATGACAAACCTGGACAAATGAAAAGATATACGACACGACATTGTTTTATCTAACTTGCCCACATGTAGCAATTTGAGTAAATGTGTTTTCTCACACAAATGGAATTTCTGTAAAATAGTGCTCTATTGTATTGTTATGTATTAATATTCCGACTCATAATCTAGAAGACAGTAGAATCGTTAAATTCTGATTACGTGTCCGAGTATTCATATGTCACAACACAATAGAATCATTTAATTTAAAAGTGATATTTTCCAGAAATTTTGCTTTGTCCAAGTTTACAGTTAGAACATGATTTATAAAAATGAACTATAAATACTTAAAGTAATGATTATTTATTAAAGAAAGTGGTATAATTAATATTTTCTTTACGAGATTTTTGTCAATATTATTTTAAGCAATTCTTTTATTAGATCATCACAAAAGTGAATAAGAACTAATAACTTATTTAAGGAAACAATTTGAAAAATACTTTGATGGGAAAAGGCTCGCCATTTTCTGTATAACATCATTCATAATATGAACATATTATTAAAAATCGCATGTGGTAAACACAACACAAGTTCATATTTGTGTGAAAATTGCCATCCAGACACGAAGACACGTGTTTGTCAAATTATAGACTCGTCAGTGAATTATGCTGGGATAGACAATGTTCTACTCACTGACTAATGTCAACATCACAAACACCCTACCAACCGTCAACGTCTTCATGACAAGTGTATGTAGTACTGTAGTTGTTGTGCATTATGTCTCTCCTAGCATCATGTACTGACGAGTCTGTAGTAAGACGAAACACGTCTGTGCATGTCTGCATAGTAATTTTCACAAAGATATAAATTTGGATTGTGTTCTCTACACCTGATACAGTGAAAGCTCCCTTAACGGGCAGCTCTAATAAGCGACCATCTCCCTTAAACGACCAAATTGTTCGGAACCGATTTTCGCCCAATCTTTTAATACATAAGACACCTTCCCATAAGCGAGCGCTGCTATAAACAGGCACGGGCAACATTTTTTTAGCCAAAGCCAGAAAATATCTCCCATAAGCGACCTCGAAGCTCCAACAACCGGGCGAATTAAGATTTTAACACGCATTACACATTTCTAGACTCGGTCATTCCCTTAGGGGATTTACCGTTTAAGAAACAGCTGGTCGTTGATTCTTTGTGCTTTAGTTGTGATAGAGAATCGGGTGTGTTCATTTTTTAACAATGCCTCCACAAAAAAGAATGTTAACACTAAAATAAAAAATGGAAATAGTGAATATAATTGATAAAGAAAAACTATCTACTCGGGCTATAGCAGCGCGATTTTCGATAGGAAAGACGCAAGCAAAAAATTAAGAGGACATTAGACGTTTATGGCAGTCTGGTGTAAATGTGCATCAAAAAAAAAGTTTTTTCAGAACTGAAGGTTCCAACATCGATAAAGAATGTTATCAGTGGTTCGTAAATGCTAGAAATCGGAAGATACACATTTCTGGAGGGCTTCTAAAAGAAAAAGAAAAACAAATTGCAGAAAAATTTGGCTACACCAGTTTCAGTGCATCTGATGGGTGGCTACAAAAGTGGCGTAAAAGACATAATGTAAGCTTTAAATGCATTTCTGGTGAAGCAGCTGATGTAAACCAAGAGACAGTTGATGCATTCATAGAAAAACTTCGTTCACTATTACTCGGATACCAATGCGAAGACATTTACAACGCCGACGAAAGCGGCCCTTTTTTTCGCGCGCTTCCCAATAAGACCCTTTCCTTAAAATCTGAAAAGTGTGTAGGTGGGAAGTTGGCCAAAGAAAGACTTACAGTGTTGTTTTGTGCAAGTATGACAGGGCAGAAAGAAAAACTACTAGTAATTGGAAAATCGGCTCGTCCTAGAGCACTGAAAAACATAAGCATTAAGGATTTACCTGTCAAGTGGATGTCAAATCGGAAAGCCTGGATGACAGGCGATATAATGGGTGAATGGTTAATCGAGCTTGATCGAAAAATGGGAATTGAAAAGAGAAAAATTTTACTGTTTTTAGATAACGCTGCTTCACATCCTCGAGAATTACACCTCAAAAATGTGAAATTAATTTTTTTGCCTCCCAATACAACCTCTGTTTGCCAGCCACTAGACCAAGGCATCATTCAGAATTTCAAGCTTTATTACCGCAACCAGATTATACAACATATTTTATCAAACATAGATTCTTCTAAACCATCATCTGAATTATCAAAAAAAATTAATATTTTAGAGGCATTATATTTTATCAAAACGGCATGGGAAAAGGTCACTCCATGAACAATATAAAATTGTTTCAGAAAGGCTGGGTTCAGAAAAACGGATGCGACGGTTCCTCAGTTTGACTCTGAGGATGAGGATGACTTACCGTTGTCTGTTTTTGCGACATGGAGATGATGAGGAGAGCTGCAGAAGATTTAAATATTACCAGTGACCAGAACCTAGACGAATTTATAAAAATTGATGATAAAACACCAACAGAAGATGATGATTTTGAAAACCATGTGTTTTCACGCCAGTGTTGCCAGCCAGCGGTAACGTTACATGGTAGATTTGCCGTTAAATTTCGGTAGATTCCGTAAAAAATCGGTAGATTTAAAGTTTTTATAATAATATGTTACCTATGCAGGCTGCTGACTATTGCCAATGAGTAAAATGGAGGTAGATGTATCTATATAACCTTAATTAAATAATAATAAATAATTACATATAGTTACTTATATTGAGAATAAAACACTTCGCTATATTTCACTGGTTTTATTATAATTATTTTAAGATACTTTTCGGCTGTTATGCCATTATCAAAGAGATATCTCTAAATATCTGACTTAATATTAGATGAGTGGTTAATTGACATTTACAATAGCGTCTATGAAGCGGGTATTCGCAAAATCTACTGTGTATTAGTAACTAACAAATTATTTTTCTGTGCTTTTTTAATTTCAAGAATTTCTAACAGATCCAATTTTTTGCTTTTTACTACATTATGTGTTATATTACAGCTATTAATATCTGGCACGTGGTTATGGTCTATATAATGTTTGACACTACATATATTGAATAGATCTTACGTGCTTTGTCATACGTTTTTTAATATTTCTGCCACTTTGTCCTATATATACCGAGATATCAAAAATTATCTTGGTCAACGATGGCCATGGGGTGAAAAACGTCTTAATTTATATCATCCTTTTGAGAAAATTCGGATGAAATTTTCAGGTTAAGTGTCATGCTGACGTTAAAATTTGTCAATATATTAATCTTAATGTCAGTATGACACATAACCTGAAAATTTTATCAGATTTTTCTCAAAAGGATGATATAAATTAAGACAGACGTTTTTCACCCATGGCCACCGTTGACCAAGATAATTTTTTATATCTCGGTATAACTTCACAATCTTTACGTTAATAGTACTCGTATATGCCTGACTTATTTAATTTGTTTATTTTATCTTTGTTATTTTTGAACATTGTATCTAATTATGTTTTATAAACCTTCCTTATTATTTAATTTATCTGAGATGTAGGCAACATAGGTAATCGAATGCCATATAGTTTTGTCTATTTCTTTTATTTCTAGGTATAAACATTTTTTGATATTATATTTGTAAATTATTGTATTTGTAAATGTTGGTTTTTTAATAATTTTTAATGACAACTTAGTATTTTTGTATATCATAATATCCAGAAAGTTTAATTTGTTAGTATCTTCCTTTTCTATTGTAAACTGTAACATATGATTTAGAGAATTTAGTTTTAAGAGTTCTAATTGCTGTTCTGTACCTGTCCAAACGCACAATATATCATCAACGTATCTCGTCAAAAATATGCCTGTTTTGTTAGAATATTGTTAATCTGGAATACGTTAATAATATTTTTGCTTTGAGAAACTTTTGTAGTGCCCGGTAACATGCCGACAAAGAACTGAGTACTCTAAAACAATTTTAACTTGAATTGAATATTCACGGAGTTTTACAGTTCTGATTTTTTCAGTAGAATTGTGTTGAAAATCGGTAATTCGGTAGAAGTCATCCGAAATCGGTAGATCTACCGAAAAATCGGTAGGACTGGCACCACTGCTCTACGCTGAAGGCGGACCTTTCGAATATTTCATCTGAACTGTCCACCTGTTTCACGTATTTACAAATCGATTCTTTCAGTAACAATCAACAGTTGTTATATTAAACATAAAGTAAGAGTTTACAGCTGATATGTTCGTGCGTAATAGTGATGAAGTCATTGAACCCTAAGTAAACAAAACTGCTCCATTGTCGAGGTTCTATAACATCGACAGTCGTTTAAACAATGTTATCCTTTAGAATTTTTATAAACACAAACATTTCAGCATTATGCTTGCGTGGAAATTCCATTGAGGATTTTTTTTGTAGATATCCACATCCATAGGCGGCACATTATTTTATTTTCAGGGGGTTTTTAATTTTGGGGTTGGCGTCGTAATTGACGTCGTAATATTTTGGATTTATATTCTATAAATGTAATTACATCTTTTCAATTTTCATGGCAGCCTCTATATCTAGTAGAACTTCTATAAAATGTTAGTTGATCATATTTAGTAGTTCAGTGTTTAGTGTTCAAGAAATATTAAGAACTTTTTTTATCATTATTATTGTCATTATTAATATTTTTATCAAAGTAAATACGGATTATTTCATTGACTAAATCATAAATTTTACATACAAACTTAAGTAGTTAAAAAACTATTAAAACAGCAAAAGGAGTTCATGCTTTAAAATAATCATTCTACAAAATATATTCAAAGTTCAATGCAATTATTACAAGCAGGCAGAGCAAATATTCAGTAATTCGATACATTTATAATTTCAAGATTTTTTTCACCGTTTTTTAATACAACAATAAGTACAAAGAAATATATATAAATAATGAATTACATTAAAAGTTGATGACTATCTAGATATTACTCGCAAACGAATATTATATTATAACACGAACTTTTCTTTTGTTTATTATCGTTTCTTTAAAACATATTTCACACTGTTTAAAAACGTCTATTATTTGTGTATACAGTAACAAAAGCGCATGATCCTTTCTATGTTGTCGTCATACTAGCACCAAAACTAAACGGTATGATGGCAGATTTTATTGACCAATGACGTCACTGTTTTAATTACGCGATATGTGGGTGTCCGCTCCTGAATGCATCCGTTCGCGTTGGTCTCTCTAATACCCGTCAGCTGACTCTGATCGATTCGGTACGGGATTGCGTGATTCAAGGGTTCCGTTGAATTCCGTTCTCTCTCTATAGAGATATATATATATATATATATATATATATATATATATATATATATATAGTACATACATACATATTATACATATACGATGATATGTATCGGCAGGCAATACCATGTACTTACGCATGAAATATGGATCGTGGAACAGGTTTGGGTTTTTTATTATATCTTCCATGCTATCTGCTAGATGTGTAATCACAAGACGTACATCTAACCTTTCTTTAATTTTTCACTAGGACACGTTGTTCCTGTCCATAATTGGTCATGAATATGCAAAATTAATATCTAGATGAGTGGACAGACACGTGTTAGAAGTAACGGGACTTGATACATTGTCGGTTTGTTTCTTTTTTTATGTGGCTATTTCTGCATTATTAATAAACCTGTTACGTTTATGGAAGATGTCGTTTCTAACACAGAAATCTTGTTTTATTTCCAGTTATAACACCACGCTATAAAATATTCATTATAAGATATGTATAGTTGTAACATTCCTGTACGGACATAAATTTGTAATGCACCTTCAGTACGAAAAATTAATAAAAGATATCAGAAATTTGTAAACTTATTCTGAATATATACACCTTGTCAAAAGCATCGTATAATTGGTCCCCAACCTGGTTTTGCTAAATTCAGATTTTCCCCAAGACGCCGATGTCAAATACGAATAATTAATCTTTCTTTGTAGGAACTCTATGTCGTTATCATGGAATCAGTCTAGGGATTTTCTCAAGTAGTGGTATTTTATCAGCTCTAGCGAAAATAATACTTGTTTTTGACAATTTCTCATGAAACAAAAAATTTTCTTTATAAGTACGAGGGCTATTCGTAAAGTAAATTCCGTTTTGGTTATTAAAAAAAAACGATACATGAAGAGGATTTTATTACAAACAACTTAAACCCACTACTTTCAGTTATTTTTCTACACAGTTGTCATTAAGATTGAGACATTCGTCATAGTGATTAACTAGCGTTTCAATGCCCTCTTTATGGAACTCTGCAGAATTACAAAATGGGTTTTTCCAACAAGATAGTGCAACAATACATACGACCATAGAAACACTTCAATATCTTAGAGAATTTTATGAAGACAGAATAATAAGTAAAAACACTGAAATCCAACTAGGTCTTGCGATTTAAACATATGCGATTTCTTTTGTATGGACATACATCAAAAATTCCATTTATTCAACGCCAATACATAATCTGGAAGAACTAAAAAATCGTATAACAGAAAAGTGTGAAGAGATTAATAATTCACCGCAAATGTTGCATAAAGTTTTTGATAGTTTGCGGAGAAGAGTTGGCTTATGTTTAGACGTAAATTGACAACGTTTTCAACAATTTATATAGTTTTATATAAATTTTGGTTATCTTTTTAATATTAAATGAATTATTTATTTTTTTATTGCAGTATAATTTCGGGGTTATAAACTTTGTTTACGATAAAATGTCAAGTAATAAATATCATTATGCCAAAGTGGCTAAATTACCAATCCAAAAGATATACATAGTCTACTCTAATTATGATTTTTGTCGATGGCACGTTATGTATACATATATAAAACTTAGTATTGTTAGCTATATCACACAATATTCAAACCGGTGCGGTGTAGGTATATTGGGACCCGGAAGGTCATAAATAAAATATGTAAATTTAAAGCCTCTTTATCGATAGGTAAATTCGGTCCCGACATTTCAATGATTCCTTTTATAAAGCTCACTCCATCATATTAATTTTTTTACAAAAATTTAAAGAATTTCAAATGGAGACCTATATAAAATTACAAAATGTACATTTAATTTCTAAAATGCATAACAGTAAAGTTAAAAACCGTCAAAAGTTTATCACGAAAATGATTGAAGCGTACAGAAAACAGAAATAAACCGTTCGCATTTCACTAAATATATATCCTTTCATTGTGGCGTTAAAAATTAAGGTAATTGTCAATTTTTAGATTTAATTTTAGTATTTTTGTAATTTACTTTGCATTTCATTAAATGTATATTCTTTCACTGTTTGTGTTTACCCAAGGGTAGCCGGGACCGAATTTACACATCCACTATCAGGCAAAGAAAAATTACGGGACCGAATTTACATGTTATTTTTGAACGTCCATTTGCTCGGGACCCAATTTACATGTACCCATTCAAACACTGTTCAACTTCCGGATACAAAATTTATATCTGCAATTGTCCATAATTTCTCTATACTAATTTCAATATCTACCGATGAAATAGGGGTGAATTTAAACTACATAAAGGTTTTAGTTCGAAAAAATATTCTTTTTTTACTATCAAACAAGTCAACAAATCGGCGTACAGTACGAAACCCTGAATTGTTATTTAGAACTGCTTCAAATTTTCATTTTACATTATCAGTAGAAGATCTTTAGTTATAGAATATTATGGGTTGGTTGGAGTAACTTCTAGATGTCGGATGGCTTCAGGTATTCTGGAATAATGTCCATGAATATTGGATAAATCTACCTGAATATTGGGTCTCTGTAAAATTGTCCTGAAGTTCTTCATCGCTCAAAAACTGTTGGCTCCCAAGTCTTTCTTGTCCCAAAAGACAGTGACCATGAATTTTCTCGCAGAAAAAGTTTTGACGGCACTTTAAAGGTTTCCTCTTAGGCGAGTTAGAGCAACCCCACTGCATTGACATTTTCGTTTCAACGTTGACATAGGCGACCCAAGCCTTATCACGTGTTCCGATATGTCAAAGGAAATCTTCACTTTCAACATCGTAACGTGTCAGAAAAGTTAGTTCCAATCCAATTTTCTTTGTTTTATGGTCTTCGGTAAGAAGTTTTGTTAAGCCAACAAACCCAACACCAACAAAGTTTGTGTTAAGCTAAATGTGCAGTAACAACCTCGTACAAAACTGTACATGAAATTTGAGGGAAAAAGTACTCAGTTCTATGATTGTAAATCGCCGATTTTCGCGAATTTTTTATTCAATATTGCCCACAAGTTCGTTTGTCACAACAGTTCGTTCTTCAGTATGGTCAATCATTTAATGTTTTCAATTTCATTATCGTTATCGAATACGAAATTTTTCATGTGTCCCCATACAAAAAGTCCATGGGGTTCAAGTCGGGTGATCTAGGTGGCCATGCAATAGGCTCACCTCTACCTATCCATCCATCACCAAACGTATTATTTAAATGCTCACGCACTTCGTAATTGTTATGAGGTGGTGCATCGTCGCCTCTTCTAAAAGTTCTGGTAAATTGTTTCGTAAAAACATTAAATAATTTCCGTCATGTAAACGATGTGGTAAAATAAATGGTCTGATGAGAGTACCATAAACAATTCCTGTCCATAGGGCAGGTGCGGCTTGTGATGACGTATTTGGGAGTGCAAGTACAATTATGCGAGTGCCTCGTGTGTTTTCGGTGTTTACTAAGAAAACGTTACAGTTAGTACACGAGAATACACGAAGCACTCGCATCATTGTACTTGCACTCCCAAATACGTCATCATGAGCCGCGCCTGCCATAGGGTAATAGAAGTGTCCTTGAGTCTCTGAAACTGTAACTGTCAATATCTCCGTTACTTTACAATTTTTATCTGATTTTTTTTTATTTGTCATAATTTTGTGTGTATTATTTTCAGTTAAACATAAAGCCACAATTTTTTTATCACACTGTATTGTGCTGATATATCGAACTGTGCTTGGAAGAGTTGATTTCGTGTATCATCTAGTGGCAATAGGACATTTGCTCATGTAGTAGTTTATTATTGAATGGATTGTATCGCTTTATTTAAATTAGTTCATTAAAAAGTTAACAAATTATAATTAATGTTATTACAGTTAATTTCTAATGAATTAGAGATGCAATTAAAAGGATATTAAAATAATGGTCGATTAAGATTTCGCTGTTTTTTTTTAATTATAGTAACTCTAAGGTATTTTGAAATATATTTAAAAAATGAATGGTTACGAGTAGAGTTTTTGCTATTTATATATTTATTTCTTGCGTAATCCTATAGATGTACGTATGTAATACATAGACAAAAACTAGGACACATAAAAAAGAATACTGTAACACTCATGTGTCAAGGCACATTGACAGACAGATACTTATTACTGCGTCGTGTCAATCTACATTTTACGATTATTTATTGTGATTGAATTAGGTATTTCAAAGAACACCGGTTGATGTATCTGCTAATGTATGCGAGGAACTTTTTTTCATCTCCGAGTTATAATTAATCTATTGTCTATGCAACGTATTACATTAAGAACTAATACATTTCAACATGCGCAATAAATAACTTCGTATTTCTTCATATTAAAATTATTGCCGATGTAAATTATCTGTGTATCTGGGCTGTAGTGGGTGTGCGAACAATAATGTTCGTACATTTTTATGACGGCTCGAAATGAAGATATGCATGCCATTACATAAATTCTAGATCGGATCAGAGCATCGGCAACCACGAATAATCGTAATACCCTATAAGCAAGCGGTGCATATTTATTAATGTATTATCCTTTTTTTCTGGTTCGATACCCTGTTATTGTTTTCAGAGTTATTACTATTGATTCACCGACGGATAACTCAGGAAAGTACAACGCTATTATTTCATGGCTCGTTGACTTCTTGGACTCGGTATTTTGAATAATTAAATAAAAAGTGGGTGGGATTACGAAAAGTACAAAAACGAAATGTGATAATAGATTGTTATTTCGATACTATCTAGCGTTCTTATTGGGGTTTTATTTTATAATGAGGTTCTTAACGACCACATGGTTCTGACGCAACTCCCTGAAGAAATGTGCTAGCAAAATTTTTGCAATATTTTCATTTTCTCAATTTTGTCAATTTTGTGTATGTGCTCGTATTAAATAGTTTCGAAAGAAAGGCTGTGATGAATATCAATTACACAAATAAATATTTGTGTATTTAAAATAAGTTGAGGCACTTTCAAGGTACTTTCAAATCGGACACTTAATTTGTTTGATTTGAATATGGCTTTTTAAGAGTAGGTATTATTATGTACTATTGCGGCATTTAAAATCCGGACGATTAGATATTTATTTTCGATATAATTAAGCATTGTAATTCGGTTTTTGTATAATTGAATTGTTGTGTAGATGACAGCATACTGATATTTATCTGTATCCTCTCACGCAAAATTATATTATACATTTTGTTATAAAATTATGTTACTGAGTGAATAAACGAAAGACAAGAATTTATTAATCAGAATACTAGGATTATTTGGTTTTAATTTTTAATACTTTATTTCAGCACCATTTCTGTCTAACACCTCTTGTAAACGTCTAGGAATAGATGTTATAACATTATGTATAAATTCTAGTGACAGATAATTCCAAATATCATGTTTTTTTCGCAGACGCCCAATTTCTCAAGTCTGAAATTTGTCTCAGCCGTTTTCTTGCTATGTGGACACACCCGGGGAAATGTGTTGCGGTTATTGCAGTTACTATTGTTTCGAAAAGATCGTTTCTTATACAATTAATAAAATTTTCATCCTGTTCGGGAGTTGACACAAGGATACCACCGTAGCCTCGTTTTCTATTAATAGCTGACAATTCTTCTTCTAGTAACGTAATTATTTGAATTTTAGTTTGAATATTCAAATGTGGCACATTAACTTTATATTTTGACAAACCTGAATATGACACTGACAAATCTGTAAACAGAAACAAATAGATATAAAAAAAGCCATATTCAAACAAAACAAATTAAGTGTCCGATTTTTAAATGCTGCAATAGTACCTCTATTTGCATCTGTTTACAGATCTGTCAGCGTCATATTCAAGTTTGTTAAAATATAGAACTAATATGCCTTCGGCATCAATTATATATCCGGAAAGAAATTTCATCTTTCAACATGACAATTGTCCAGTCGACAAGGCAAGAGTCGTTTCTCAACGGTTTGGAGAAAATAATATACAGTGTTTTCTAGACGCCCATCGAGAACGTGTGGGGATATATTATTAAAACGATGAGCAGGAGTAATTTTAGGTCAGCAAATGTCCAAGAATTATCTAACAAGATCGAGGATATTTGGAATGATCTGTCACCAGAATTTATATCTAATGTTACTGTCCGCGTCAAAAAAAAACGGGACATGTCTTATAACGATTTTGACATTAATCTAGTATTGTAAGTAAGTCTTTTATCAATATTAGTAGCTATGAATGTAAGGTTTATGCATCTGTCGTTATTAAGTTGGTATAATGCAACAAAATACTGTCACAATAGGTTTTATGTCGCGAACCGTATAACATTGATTCCTAGACGTTTACAAGAGGTGCTAGACAGAAATGGTGCTGCAATAAAGTATTAAAAATTAAAACCAAATATTTGTGGTTCGTTGATTAATAAATTCTTGTCTTTTGTTTATTCACTCAGCAACCTAATTTTGCGTGAGATGCTACAGATAAATGTTACTATGCTGTCATCTACACAACTCAATTATGCAAAAACCGAACTACAATGCTTAATTGTAGTGAAAATAAATATATAATCGTCCGGATTTCAAATGCCGCGGTAATACGTCTACCTCAAAATTTACTGTTCTATTAGATTTAACTTGCGATAATGATTTGACGGGAGATGGTATTTTCAATTAATTAATAATAATTCATCCAACAGCAAATTGCAGGGGGCATTTGCAAGCCATGAGCTATTATTACTTACAAGGGTCAGCCAAGTTTAAACCGAACTTTGTTTTTAATAATATATTAGGTCAAAATAAAATTACAAAACAAGTTTATTGTTTGTAAATATTCTTTCTACACTTTACGACGCAATTTTATTCGAATTTTTCATAGAAAAATTTTGCCCTCAAGTAGGAGTCGAACCCACGACCTCTGGCTTGCCAGACCATTGCTCGACCACTGAGCTGTTGAGGCGTGAATTAGAAACTTTTATGGGGATGCTTTGAATTACATCAAAGGAAACAGATGAATATATCTTCCCCGTAGTACGGCTGTTGTGCAAATTAATTGCGTTTTCGCGAAGTAATGTAATTGTGTCTATGTTTTTAGATTCTACAGTACACAAATTTTGTCATGCTCGCTTTTTCCCAAATGTTTTCGAAATGAAAGCAAATCTGCGGCAGAGTACGAAATGCGATCGCTCTTGTTTTGCGATGGAATGACGTCAGGTGATTGCATTCCAAACTGGCAGAGTATTACTGCTGACCTGTAGGGAGGATTTTCTAGAATTTCCCACTGGATTTAGTTCATTTTAGTTAGAGTCAGTGCGGCTGTGTGAGGTCTTGCAAAATCACATACATATTGGTTAGTTGCGCCTTTTGTTTCTGTAGGCGGTTTTTGCCCTCTCCACGAGCTGACAGTAATAGGCAGCGTTCACAGTTCACCATTTATATAAGGAATCAATTAGCAATACACCTTTTCGATCGAAAAGAGAGTTGGAAGAACTTTTCGTTTCCACCGGGGGAGGTTCTCCACTCCGTCGCCTCTCCAAACTCGCCATTTAGGATTAGAGTATATAGTGATGGACCCATGCTTCATCACACGTCAATATTCTATGCAGAAAATTGTTTATTTCTCGTTGAAATCGATTCAGAAGTCTTTGGCAAGTATCTCTTCGGATTTGTTTTTGATCGTTTGTCAAAAGCCTTGGAACGCATCTTGAATAAATTTTGCGGAAACACAGATGTTCGGTAATAATGGAGTACGCACTACTGTAACTTATTTCATCAATCGTAAGGTGTATCAGCATAATCATCACGGCTAGTTATTGTACTTTCCTTGTGTAAATAGTAAATAAATAATCCCAAAAAAGTCGTTTTCATAATCTTATTGGCCAAAAAGCAACTTTTGCCTTCTCTTTAGGAGCACGTCCATCAGACGAAATTCATTGTGTTTGTCTCAGGAATATTGTGATGTACTCAAGTTTCATCTAGGGTGGATGCGAATAGGTGGAGACTGTGAGTCGAAATCTAAAACAGACAGAAACAAAATCACATTATAAATCAATTAAACTCTAAATACTTATTTCGACAACTAGGTTGCCGTCTTCAGTACAAAACCCTGAAATTAGTGTTAAACGTGCGTCGCTATGTATATCACTATTTTGGTAACAGGTGTATCACCTGTTTTTAGTTACTCCGCTGTGTCATCACAGCCTAAATATCCTTGATTTGCAAAATGAAGCTCCATAAGAAAATATATCAGATATGGCACCAGAAGCCTCAGAAACTGAATAAAAGATTGAACGATTACAAGAGTTGCACGTAACCAATCGTTTAGTTAGTACTTTGACTTTCCTCCAGAGGTACAGTGTCTAAGGAGATATGTTTTAAGCCAAATTATCACTGCTGACAAAACTGAGTTGCTTACGTTGTGCCAGCATAAAAAAAAGAGTCAATCAAATGAAGATATTCAACATCGCTCAAGAAAGTCAAGTTCAAGGAAACAATTTCAACCCGAAAAGTCATGTGTATTGTATTTAATGTATTCCATGAGATGGTTGCTTGTGGATTTATTTGCCTTGAAGCGACACAGTAAATGCTGAGACATATTTAAAAATCTTCAATAAACTGTTGAGCAATCCAAAACAAAAAACCTGGTATTCTCAGTAGGGTTTTGTTTTGTTTCAATGTTTGTTCACACGCGGGTCATCGAACCAAAGATCTCATCACGTCATATGACCGGGAACAATTTAATCCTCTTCTGTATAGCACTAACATAACACCTAGTGATTACCATTTGTTTCTGCACTTATAGACGCACTTTGACGGTCATCGATAGCATGACAATGAGAATGTCAAACCGGCAGTGGATAAGACGGGATTGGTAATTATGTTGAAAAGCAAATTAAAGCCCGGATTTTCCTGTAAAAATAAAATTGTTAAAAAAATATCGCTTGGTGTACCTCGTATAATGTGTCACCATTATAAATATTTCAATGAATTTATTGTTGTACGTATTTGGTGAAAAAATAACCTACACAAATGTTAATCTGTAACATGTATCAAGAAAGATCTGATTTTTTTAAATTCCAATACGACTTAAAAGAAGTTCTGAATTCTTGTTTTGTGCGTCTTTGAGTTTTTCGGTATTAATATTTTTATTCAATTATTCATTAAAAGCTAATAAGAAAAGCTGTCTTACACAAACTTTGACAGTTTATTCACTACATTTTCGAGTGCATAAAATTATTTTACCATTTTTATGAATTGATAAACAATAATATATTAGAGAACTAATGTCATAAGACGATGTTTTGTTGTACGAGGCCAAGTTTGGAAAACGAGCCGAAGGCGAGTTTTCCAAAGGACGAGGACAACAAAACGTCTTATGAAACGAGTTTTCTATACTATTTTTTCTATTTCGCATTTCCATAACTTTTAAAATTTGTATTTTTCATAGTATGCAATTTGTATAAAATAAGTGACATTTACTTTTTTGAAATGTAAACGTTGGTCAAACTGACATTCCCTATTTTTAAATAGCGAATGTCATTTAAAATTTATTATTATTCTAATTCAAACAGAAACTATAAAGAAATGATCGATAATTCTAATTACCTAAGCGGGACACCACCGAATCTCCGTGAAATAGCAGAAAATACATCAAACCAACCAATATTATTCCATTATTATCTTTTGTATTCTGGTAGGTACATAACCTATATTAAGCAGCGTGTCAAATATTATTCCAAACTGAACAGGAAACCAACACTGAATAATGAAAGGTGGCGTCTCGAAATAAGCTTCATTTCGAGCCGCGAATGCGTATCAAAATGAGATCATTGTGTGTGCGAAATAGAAAAAACTTTTTTCAGAAAGTAAATGATCTAGGAAATAGTATACGTATGTAGTATTAATAAATAGTTTTTGGTTTCTACAAAATCCAAGACCTGCATTTCTTCAATACCTATTCTTAATTGTAAATTAAACAAACGATATCATTTACTTTTAACATTAAGCCTGTCAATACTTGAATTATAAGAGCAGCAGTTTCACTGGGTGAATTCGTGAAACAATTCATTCATTTGTAAAATTAGTTAAATATAGTTAAATATAATATGTTAAGTTATATTTCTTACATATTAAAAATATATACCTCTATGATATGTATTACATAATAGAGAAGCTGTTAAAATTACGCCTATACTTAGAAATTTGATTGGTATATTGTAAGTCATATACAATTTTAATTCTCATTTCATGTTACACATGTCCAAGATATTATCATCTGCATAGCACCTTCTATTATTTTTGTTTCTTATTAAAAAAAACATATATTCGGATCTAATTAAGTTGTCAGATTATTTACGGGACCTATTCAATAACTAGACAAGAACAGATACGAGCTCGTTTCTATCGTTGAAGGACAAAAAAAACACAATTAAGTCATATTAAGTCGAAATAAAATTTCAGTCGTTCGTTGATAACGATCAAGCATGTGTGATAATTATACCAGCATCCCTTTCTATAAGTAATAGTTACTCTCTCTTTTTAAATATATACACGGTAGGAAGAAATTACTTTTGCTGAACTATGCAAATTAAATTAACACATAGAGAAATTACTTACATAATGCAAATTGAAGTAATATTATATTAGCACCTATCACTTTTGTTTTTTCTAATTATCAGGTATTCTGATTTAGTATTAGTATGCATTTTCCACACAATATATCCAAGTAATTATGACATCTTATACTGGAGATTATACGGTAACTTATGTCGCAATTCTTCAAGTTTAACTAAATAAAATGCGGCACATGAGTTAGGGATATCTGCAGTAAACAGTAAAAAAAAAATTGGGAATTACATGAAGTTCTACTGGTTTAAATTTTATTTGTATATTGTTCGAAGCAAACACACCGGGAAAGTTACATCATATAACCATTTGTTCATGGATTTTTACAAAAATTATAACAAATAGTAACGAGATGCGTCTTAAGTCATCTAAAGTTTCTGGAGCAGGTTGAAACTGATCTAATCTTCTTTGAAAGATATCCCATTCATGTTCAATAGAGTTCAGATCAGGAAATCGTAGAGGTAGTTGTAAATGTTGAGTGGCAATCTTCTCAGTGGCAGCTAGGACTATAGCAGCGCGGTGAGGTCTAGCATTATCGTCAAAGAAACGAGAAGCTTTCACCGATAGCACCTTGAAAATTCGGTATAACGTTATTAATGATGTTGTCCCTGTATTGCAATCCATTCATGTTTCCATGACAAAGGTAGAGGTCTGTACCCCCATTAAAACATATGTCACCCCAAACTGTCATAGAGCCTCCTCGAGGATGAACTTCTCGAACAAAGCGAAGATTTCTAGGAATTCCTGACTGAGTCCACACGCGAACTCTTCGAGTACCTGAAAATCTGGCCTATCTGGATTCATATGTGAAAAGTATAGTGCACTATTGTTCATTCCATTTAACATATTTTCTTGCCCACTCAAATCCTAGTCGCTTATGTTCTCGAGTCAAAGGAATGCCTCCCAATGGACGCCTAGATACAATATTAGCTTCGTAAAGACGTCGTCAGATAGTTTCTTTAGAAACATGAACATCGTTGCTGTTTGAAACCTCCCTTGCAGTATTCTGCAATTTTCGTGAGGATGTATTCTTGCAGATAGTGTAATGTAACGGTATTGCATTGGTGTTGTTTTCCGAGTTCCGTTTGTTCTCCGTTGTTCTGACACAGAACCAGTTTCGATAAATCTATTCCAAAGGCGAGATATGACACATTGTGTTGCCCCAAAACGTCCAGCTACAGTAAACTGAATATCACCACTTTGCAGCATTCCTATAGCTCTGTTTGCTTCAGCAGTGATTAATTTTCGTCTAGACATACTTGAAAACCATCTCTAAAAAAACAGAAAAATTAAACTACATTTTAGGTGCTCAAATGTGAGTGATCAACTTAATACTTAACAAAACTGTCAAGAAATACACAACCACATTTGAAAACCAACCTCAAAACGCAGAAAAATTAGACTAAATTTGAGGTTATCAAATGTGATCAACTTGATACTTCACAGAACTGTCAAGAAATACACAACCCGTAACTAGGCAACAGTCGTATTTGTGTCATTTTACACTATATCCCTATCTCATGTGACGCAGTTTATATTATAATGACAGGATCCCGTCTCCTGCATAATACGAAGGCGATTTGACGAGACTTTTAAATTATATATTTATTTTAGAGTAAAAAATATATCCATGTAATCCGAAATATGCTTGAGTAGCTAAAACCTCGCCAAATTTTGTATAAAACAAAAACATTTTTAATAATAAAAGAGTGAGACACGTTAACACAGTTTCCGTAAGTTGCGGTTGTGTCCATCAGATGGAAGCACTTGACTAAGTCTTACACTGGTTATGAAGACAGCGGTAGTTGTTTTGCTGAATGTTCTTCTACACTGTGTTTTAATAACTCTTCATGAGTATTATTTCTGTATCTCTCAAGCAACATGTAGTGATAATTCTATAGTACTATTAAACACACGTCTGCTTGTTTGGAAAGATACTTTTACATAAATATGAATTTTTATTGTGTTCTCCACACAAGATTTTTAATAATGTTTTTATTATTTTATTTAGGCATTCGTTGCGGTTATCACATTATTATTTTCCCGAATCTTTTTCCTTCACCTTTCCACTTCTGGTGAATATGGCGGATAAGGCAGCAATTCATATTATAATTGTATAAATTTAGTGATTTATAAATTTATCGAATTATAATATGAATCAGGATAGCGTGCTTCCATCAGGATAGCACGCTATCCTGATGGAACATATTTTTTCTCTGAATAAATGCGATTGTTTCTTCTTCAATTCGTCATCGAAACGCATCAGGACACCAGCATAGTATTGATTAGTTATGTGGAATGTGGAATCTAAAAAAAATCGTGGCCATAATCTTATTGGCAAAAAAGCGGCTTTTGGGTTCTTTGGATAACTCACATTCATATGAACAAATACATGGTTTTAACTATACTTTTGTCTCTGGAGTATAGTTATGTATCTACCAACTAGGATAACATATTGATGAAAAAAATCAATTAAATTTTGCAACAAATGTTTTGAAAAAGAATGAATTTGACTGTATTTAAGTAAGATAGAGAGCGAAATAGAAATATTTGAAGAAGAATTAATACCTTTACCCTTATTGTTGATGAAGTGATGGTTAAAGAAGTATTGGTAACGAGGAATGCTTCAATCAGGAAATTCGGGGCAAATCATTCTCATGTCTCATGTTTATTCCCATTTTAGTGTGTCCAAACATGTGTAAAGAATGTTAAATGATTTAAATACAGATCTGTAAGAGAGCTTTGCTTCGGCTAGAGTCTGAAAAAGTTGCTTCTGAAGTGAAAAGACCGTTGTAGCCGCAGATCAAGGATCCTAAGAATCCTGGTGTGTTCCCATTTTAGTGTGTACAGACATGGGCTGTAATGTATTGTGATGTGACACACCATTAGACGCCGGAAGCTTCGAGAAGCGAAGCGAAGAGCCCGGATTATTCGAAACTTTTCCCCTTAGGTATACAGTGTGTATAAGCCAAATGGACTAAATTCATTATTTAGGTTACTGTACATATTTATAAAAAATCCCGAAACATGTCATATTTAATTTATAAATTAACATTTTTCAACGTGAAAATGTGATCCCTACCTTCAACCCCCTTCGAATGACAGGTACAACCCCCATTTTTTTAAATGGGAAGTATAGGCTTGTGATATATCGTTGTAAAGGCCTCTTTATTCTCTATTCAAAAATGTTATAATTTTCATGTTTGTTGCAACAATTAAGATAGAATAAAATAAAATCATGTTGTTATCAAAATTCGCTACAATATACTCAAAAAATAAAATTTAATGCAAAATGTAAAGAAAAATTTAAAACGCCAGAAAAAAATATGAATGTCAATGAAGTAGATGCTCATTTGCGCTTATAAAGAGTTAATACATACATCAAAGGCATCATTGCATTACTTACTTCCCGTTTAGGTCTTCATAATAAGAAAGTGAGTAAAAACCACACCAATGTGCTTTTTAGATGGTATCCATTAAAAATACTTTAAAAAGTTTCCGTGGCTACATTAGTTTGTTTAAAACGCCTTAGGAAATTGTTTTGTATTTAAAAGTTGTCATTTAAATTGACAGTTTGATAATTTTAGTTTGAATTTCGTAAAATACAATTCTGGGAAATAGTTAGATTAACGGAAATGCATAAAATAACAGTCATACAAATGATTGGTTACGGAGATAGAACCCGAACACAACAAGAAGTAACCCGCCTATTTCATGAGAAATTTCCTGATTTACAGCCTATAGCTCAAGGAACAATAAGTAAGATAGAGAAGCAGTTTCGAGAGTTTGGTCATGTAAGGCAGATAAAAAAACCAGCTGCCAATGCACTGAGTGATGAAATCAAAGTAGATGTGATGCTTGAGTTTATGGAAAACCCACATACATCGAGTAGACATGCATCCACTACATTAAATGTTAGCCATACATCGATAGTAAACATGTTAAAAGAAAATAAAATGCATCCCTATAAAATGATATCTACTCAGGAGCTTATGGAAGACGATTTTGATAGAAGAACTTATTTTTGTGAGCGAATGATGGACATGCTGGATAACAATATTATCAATTTAGAAGACGTTATGTTTTCTGATGAGTGCACTTTTTCTCTTAGCGGTCATGCTAATCGGCAAAATTGCCGCTACTGGTCTACGGAAAATCCTCACTGGATGAGGGAAGAACACACACACTACCCAGTAAAAGTTAATGTTTGGGCAGGTATTGTTGGAAACCCTTTTTCATTGAGGGCAATTTGAATGGCGATCGTTATTTGGCACTACTTCAAAATGATGTCATTCCAACTTTGGCAAATTTATATCCTGATCCAGAAAACCCTCAAGTTCCAATGAATACGATATGGTTTCAGCAGGATGGAGCACCACCACATTACCAACGCAATGTCCGGCAGTACCACGATGCAATATTTCCCAATCGGTGGATAGGAAGGCGAGGATCGATAGAATGGCCAGCGCGATCAACTGATCTGACCTTACTTGATTTTTTTTTATAGGGATATTTGAAGAGCATTGTGTACAAAACTAAACTTTTGGATTTAAATGACTTAAGAGAACGAATAACGCTTGCGATTAGGTCGATCACGCCTGATATGTTAAATAATGTTAGAAGACAGTTTTATTTAAGATTAGGATGTTGCCAAGACGTTCATGGTGAACATTTTGAACATCTACTTCATTGACATTCATATTTTTTTTTGGCGTTTTAAATTTTTCTTTACATTTTGCATTAAATTTTATTTTTTGAGTATATTGTAGCAAATTTCGATAACAACATGATTTTATTTTATTCTATCTTAATTGTTACAACAAACATGAAAATTATAACATTTTTGAATAGAGAATAAAGAGACCTTTACAACGATATATCACAAGCCTATATTTCCCATTTAAAAAAATGGGGGTTGTACCTGTCATTCGAAGGGGGTTGAGGGTAGGGATCGCATTTTCACGTTGAAGAATGTTAATTTATAAATTAAATATAACATGTTTCGGGATTTTTTATAAATATGTACAGTAACCGAAATAATGAATTTATTCCATTTGGCTTATACACACTGTATATAGGGCTCGAACGCAAGAAACAGATTATTCAACCAGCGGCCGGCGACGAAATACTGTTATATATAAATATGAAATAAATACTGTTATTAGTTCTTAATTATTTTTAGTGTATATTTATTATTAATATAGTGTTTTTAATTACCATTAGTTTTATTTAAACGAACCCAGAGACAAGTATTTTACAGTACGTTAAATGATTTAAATAAAGATCTGCACAAATAAGAAGGCTTTGCTTCGACAAGGGAGAAAAAACAGTTGTCGCCGCATATCGAGGATCTTAAAGAATAAATGCATAATTAGTCAAGAGTTTATGTGCGATTTTACATTTAACAGACCTTCTTAGATAAAGATTTTTTCAATCTTCCGAATCTTCAGTAGCTAATCCAAGAAGTTTCCTATATTGTGTAGTTATTAAACTAGAAATTACTTACTGATAGTGATCGAATATCATATAATTATAATAGTTTTTATACAAACATAGCTCACGAACGAAAAGAAAAATTCTTTAATAACATAATAGCGTTTAGCACTGTATTACTTAATAGAACGGTTATTGTAGTAACATCAGTGTATTATAAGAATTATAATGCACTTCATCTAAGCAGCATCTTTACAATTGATTAGTTTAATTGGTCTAAGTTTTTGAATGTACTTTGAATCTTAAAATGTCACCTACAAATGCAATTATAAATATTAAATCTATATTATTGACTTGTCATGTTCGTATATGATTGGTTAAGTATTATCTACATCTTACATGCAAGGTCGTATTTCGAAATGGGGTTGATATAATAATTCGCCCATTGTGGCACAGTTTACTTTGAACTTGGTGACTAACTTAATTAATATCTCCGCAGTGACATTGATGACTAGTAAAATTCATCGAGTTACACCCATGTATCTCACTACGCAACTCGTTGCTGAAGAAAAAAAGTATTAGACGTATATGTGTATGCATGCATGTTATATATGTATGTATGGTATAAGTATGTTGTGTCCATAAGCCCACATAATAAACGGCCGATAATAAAGTAGCCTCGCTTATAAATCATAGCATAAAATGGACAGTTCGTGAAGTCGTAAAATAAACAATAAGGCATGAAATACATGCGACAACTAAAGAAATCGTATAATTGCCGGCCATAACTGTCCGAAGTGGTGTAAGTACTCGCGAATGATGGAGATATGTAACCATAAAGAAGTCCGGACAGATCTAATGGGAACACCTAATGCTGAACTGCTGTGCGGTCCACACTTTACAACACTGTGCACTCGTAAACAACGCAGGGCAATTGTGTCAGTACCAACTAGTAAGTACACAATCGTAACGCACGCACGCACGCATTCAAACAGGCCAACAAGCAAGTTCAACAACGTGTACATAACCGGCCAAGTACATACTTTTTGGAAAATAATGTCAGTTAGTATTTCCAATAAAAATGAAAGGGACTATTGTCTTTTTACAGAGAATTAAAGGTCATAACCTGTTTAAATATGCTAAAGGTAAAGGTATTTTAATAATAAGAAAACATTTACCAATGTTTTTGATACTTATGCGACCTAAACATCGATTCAGTTAAAGGAAAAGTTCAAATGTTGTACTAGAAACTGATTGAATATTTTACAAGTCTCTTGTAAATTCAATAGCTATTTCAACCTCTACAAATCTTTAACCTATTAGTGAAGTTGAAATATCTTAAGCTTAGAAGTACCATGGATCTTGAATTTGGTGCCCCTTTTCTGCAGTACTTGTATAAATGACATATTGGAATTTAGTATGACAAAATTACTAAAGCCGTACCTACTAAGTACATAACGACAAAGCACGTGAACACGTAAGAGGAATTATGTCCACTACATATTTTAAAGACTCAAATAGCAGAAGTGTATTGATTTAATTTTTGTTATGCAAAATTCTGTAATACTTTATCATCGCCCGGACAACAAATAGGCAGCAAAACCGCAAAGAAAAACTGAAAAAATGTTTCTGATTTTAAATGTTTTACTGAATATTTCGAATATTATAAATCCGTGCTGGCGACTTCTACTTCAGTAATTTTTCTTATTTTAGGAACATCTTCTTTGTCATTGGTTTGTCATCGGATCATAAGCCTCTATTAAAGTATATTTGTGTGTTAGTTTAATGTTGGAACGACTCTATTTTTGCCATTCTGTTTCCCCATATTGCCCTTACTAAATTTTTATTATTCATTCGCATTGGGTAACTCAATCGAAGTACCCCTAACATTTTTTGTAATTGTCACTAGTCCTCCTCTTCAGGTGACCAAAACAAACTAACAATAAGTTGTATTTATTTAATTTGTTTTTGGTTACAGCCCCTGCACTGTCATTCCCTTCTTTCCATTATTACTTTGTCACGCCTTGTGTTCCTTTTATACCTTATAGAATGCTCATTTCTAATGCTACTTTTATCTTTAATTTTTCCTGCATTATTATTTATTTAGCGTATTCCTTACATTTACGTATACATCTACCCGGAACCGAGTTAAATTTTAAAATCAAGGCTGTTGATCCAGTCCAATTTTCCTGCAAATACTGATAAACTCACTTACATATATTAAAACCTTTACCTGTCCATGCATATATTTTAATTCTACTCGGATTATTTACTTTCTCTTGTTAAGGAAAACTGATGGTGGTAGTGTATAAATGAATTTATTTATTTCATATGAAAAGCGAACCCAAAAATTAGATATTAGTGTATAAATCATTTTTATGACAAAAGAACGGTCTTAATAGTATTTCATTTATCAAGAACAAAAAGTGACATTTTAAAGGACAAGAAATTTGTTTACGGGCGAGGCGTCAGCCGAGGACCGAATTATTTGTAAGGACCTTTAAAAACACTTTTCGTTCGTGGTGAATACCACGGTTTATTTCATATTGCAAGTTTAATGAATTTTAAATAAAAAAAAATGAATTTATTTCGCACTAATGTCAAAAATGACATTTATATCTCAAAGAAATTATTCGTAAAATTAAGTAAGCAGTAATGAAATAACCGAAGAAAACACGATAATTATGTCCCCTTTTTCTAACGCAAGTCTAATTTTAAAATTAAAACAAGAGACTGCACTTTTAATGTTTGCTGTATTAGCAAGCAGTTAATGAGGTAATGTTATTACTATACTGCGTTATCCTCTAATGAGTCATGCAGGCGCAGAGACAGAGTCGGTTTCGCTTAATAATAAGATTGATGCAATATTCGCTCGTAGCCCTGATTTTAATGTCCTGAAAGGCTTTTGTAGTAATGTTCAAAATACGGAAATCGGTAGATATCGTATATTAAATAAGATTATTATTTCTATACGCCACTCTGATGTTGAGCGAAATTTTTTTATATTTAAAGACATACTATACAATAAAAGAACGCACTTTACGGAACGAAGTTTAGAATATATTGTAATAATTAATGTGAGTAAAAAATGTTTACTGTGGTGTGACAAAGTATTCACTTTAATTATAGGTGATATAATTCATTTCAAGTTTATACTTTTTCGATATTTTGAATTTTTTCACTGTATAAAGTAAATGCATTGTATATATATATATATATATATATATATATATACACACACATTTTTTGTATTCTGTCATTTATATTTTATATCCTCGATAAAGGCATCATTGCCGAAACATGTAGGGTTGTTTTAAATATATATATTTGAAGTAAACCAGACCTTTAATCGCCGACTGACTGAATTTACCATATCATACCAAGGTCACGAAAATATTATATTTATAGGTATATAGTATATATATATATATATATATATATATATATATATATATCTTGAATTAATTTCAATTCAAGTTAATTTAAATTCATTTAACTTAAGTGTTTTATTTATTTCCCTAAAAATAAATTTTCGTATATATATTTCATTGGCTTTATTACGACTCTGGCGAAAAATATATCTCACTCCGTCTGTTTGCATTGAAATACGTACAAACAGACAACTTTTATTATCATATACCATCGCCCTATAACATTCATATACACTGTTAAGTTGGTTGATTGTACATTGTCGGCACCGATGAATCACACTCGATACGGGATAGCGCCGGTCCAACAGTCTTGTTATTACTGTTCCTAAATTAAATTATTTCTTAAATTTGAATAAATTTGAATTATTCCTGTCAACAACCGACGTATAATTTTAAAGTAATTGAACTTTAATATTCTACCTTAAAGTGCTAAGACATTAATGTTCCATTTTTTTGTACATAAATTATCCGATAAATGTCATTTCTGCAGAAATAGAACTAATTTATACACTAATATCTAAATTCTTCAGCCAGTCCAGTGCTGCAGAAGTTACCTTGCTCAGCCCGTGGATAAATCTTCTTACTATGTGGGCCATAGGTTGTTCCACATTTCCGCAGTCGCATAGGCTAGTATCTGCTAGTTTCCATTAGTATAGCATTGAGTTGCACCTTTCGTGCCCTGTACGGAACCTATTTAATTGAGACCATTGCCTGCGTGGGAAGGTTACGTCCAGCATAGGTTCCGAAGATTTAGAAATTAAATCTCTGTTCCTCAATCCAGGATATTGATCGAGAAGAGCTATCCAACAATCATGTATATTTATGGGTGTTGAACTTCCGTATCCAGTCAAATCGGTCTTCTAGATTTCATTCCTAGGGACGCTCTCCAAATTAACGTGTGTGGGAAGATCAATGTTGTTGATTATCTAGCTCATTCATTCTGTGCCGCAGCGAGACGCCTGATACACACGAGGGGTCGTTTATATATTCCCGGATTAGATATTTTTCAATTTTAATATAATTTTTCATTATAGTGTTTTATTATCATACATGCCTTGGTAACGACAATTGGCAATTTACAAACCAATTGCAGCAGTATTAGTTCTAATATCTGTCAGTTTATTGTCGTCACGTAACAAAATGCACAAACTTGAATATCGAGAAACTCACTGAATGATGATCCCCGTCCAGGTCGACCTGTTGACATGATCACCTCCGATGTTATTGAATTGTTATTGTGTGGTACTGGAGAATGCAAGATTAAAGAAGCGTCAATTAATAGTTTCATTAGGAGTTTCAGAATGACAAAAGTTAGTGCCAGATGGGTTTCCCGAATGCTTTCGCCATTCCAAATGTGTGTGCGGATGGAGAATTTGAACAAATTTGGCGCTTTCTGGAGACGAACCAGGTTTAATTATCAATCGACTTGTCACCGCAGATGAGACCTGGGTCCATAATTTTGACCCTGAGTCAAAACAAGAATCAATGCAGTGGCATATTAAAGGTTCTAGCCGTCCTAAGAAGTTTAAAGTCACCCTTTGCACAGGAAAAATAATTGCAACGATTTTTTGGGATTGTCAGGGAATATTAATGATTGATTATCTACGCAAGGGTAGTACGGTAACAGGAGAGTATTACGCAAGATTAATACATCGCCTAAGAGATTCAATTAAAACGAAAAGGCACGAAAAACTGACGCAAAGTGTCTTGTTGCTTCACGATAATGCACCAATCCGTAAATCAAGCCTTGCCAAAGCTGCCGTTACCGAATGTGGCTTCACAGAAATAGATCATCCACCTTATAGTCCAGATCTCGCTCCGTGCGACTATATTTTGTTTCCTAATGTCAAAAGACCTCTAAGGGGAACAAAATTTATGGACGATTACGAACTTGTAGCGGCCGTTGAAATGTATTTTGCAAACAAACCAAAGGAATTATTTTATAATGGATTAGAGATGTTATTAAAATGATGTAATGCTTGTATACAAAAGCAAGGGGCTATATTGAAAAATAAATTTTTATTGCTGTTCGAAACTTTTTTTTCCGTGTCTAGTCCGGGAATATAAAAACTGCCGCTCGTACATCGGGGCAATATTGGGGCAAAATTAAAAGTAAAATGTGTGGATAAAGATTTTTATCACCTGAAGAGGCCCAAACTGCGTATGAAACAGACACTTTAAACATACCATCTTCTGAGTGGGATAAAAGCTTTACTAATTGCTTTTTTACGAATGGAAACGTATATAGAAATTAAGAGTGATAATTTCGAAAAACATTAAAGTATTTCAATCTGTTAACATTTTATTTTATTTATGATTTTCCCGAAATTTTCAGTGTGCCCCTCGTACCACGCTTAGTTAAACTGTGTTAAAACTATATTATTATTGGACAATATCTTACGGCAGTCATCATTTCGAAGTTTTATCTAACAGGTGATATGTACGTCAATAAGATATTATCTAGGCACTCACCTATAACGATCACGGAATTTCTTTAGAAGAGATTTTACGCGTTTTGATATAAATTGTGCTTTTTTACATATGCGCAAAATTCAACACTCATTTAATGGCCATTTTAAACCTTGATTTATATAGGATAAGGATACACATATGTGAATGATTGCTGCAGGCAATTGCATAGTAATTTATAGGATTATACGCCTTTGTCCTCAATTAAATCGCGTTTAAATCTAAAATAAAAGACTGCGGAAACTTCATCTATAATTATTTCACACATAATTATAACCATTGACAAATATTATTAATTATTTAATAGAAAAGCAATTAAATGAATCTAATCACCACATATATTTATGAGTCCATGTCTTTTGTAATAACAAATAATATTTTACAGTTATTTATTTCATTTATTTAATATTTTCACTTAGTAATACGAACGAGATTATCTAAATTATATTTAGCACAACTTTTAAAAATATATTTTTTTATATCCCATTATTTATTTTATGACGGCTATCCTTGTTTTGAAATAGCCTTCTTGAATAATTACTGATATCAACAAGATTTTATCTTATGAAGTTCTTAACTTGTAACTGACATTAACAAATTATGAATTGTCTATTTTATATATTACATTTCCCGTTAACCATGTGTCATTTCTGATCACGTTCATTGCTTACAAACTTCATGCAGTTTACTGCATTTATTTGATTCCAAAACATTAATTTAAAATTTATTTATTTTTATCACTTCATAGATCTAAAATTATTCCATGTTGTTTGTCAAATATTGTTCTCTTTTAATAGATATCTTATCGAGTAAACTCGTTTTATTGCTTCTTCCTTATAAAGGCAATTTTCATTAATTTTATTGTGTACCTTTCATGTATGGTAATCAAACATAATTAAATTAATTTAAGTGTTTGCAGCAAAGCTGATTATTTTAGTTGGGAAGCGATTATATAAAAATAACTTACTATTTACTAAAACCTATATTTAAGTTGTACGAAAACTACATGGGGTAATTGTAATTGTATATTATGTGAAACGTGGCACAATCTGAATTTAATCTCGATACTTTAGTGTCATCTTTTATTAATAAGTCACACGCTTATCTATTAATAAATGTGTTTCGTTTATACTCAATATCTATTATTTATTATATATATATTATCTATTATTAAGTTTGTGTAAAGCTTAATCTCTTATTGATGGTTTTATGAAATACCATGCAATTTATATCTAACCACTTCCTTTATATCATGTTAATATTTTAATCTCCACATTGTAACGTCTTCTTTTATCAACGAACTACAATTTTATTTATTAAAAAATAATCCGTTAAAACATCATTGTAACGCAAACAAAAGTCAATCAAATATAAATGCAATAAATTTTTAATTCAATTAGCAACTTTTAAGAAGCATATTTGTTAACATTGTTCCGGTTGAAAGTTTTTGATAATTTAATATTGATTGCTTTACAATTTTTTTTAGTGGAGCATTTGGTGGGTAAACTAAGGAAAGATAAGAAAAGGTTAGTGATTTTCAATTAGAACGATAATGAATACGCCGAACAGAAAAGGGTCTCCTATCCTTCAAGTGTTTTATTTTTGAAGAAACGCAAATGAAGCATACGAGAGTAGCATCGATAATTTCTGCAAACTAATAAAACAAAATGTTGTAGTAAAAAATTATTTTTATTATTGTGTTCAAAATATTCGCACTTAAACTCAATGCATTTAGACATTCGCTAAAACTAGTTATCATATCATAAATTCCACTCTTCTTGAGTCACTTCAAATATAAAGTTTTTAAAGCTCTCCGCTGCATCTCCTGGGCTTGCAAATCGTACACCACGCATTTTATCCTTTAATCTTGGAAATAGAAAGAAATCTGAAGATGTCAGGTCCGGACTACATGGCAGATGATCTAGTAATTTTAATCCGGAAGCTTTCAAAAATTCGTTTGTTTGACGCGCAGTGTGACTTGAAGCATTGTTGCAATGAAGGACAATCTTCGATCTAGGGCGTCGTAAACGAGCGTTTTGAACAACATCTACCAGACATGCTGTCGTGTGCCATTCTGCGATAACCGTACGTTTATTTTCAAGCACAACTGTTGTGATAGGTCCTGATTATGAGAAGAAACTGGCATTTTCTTTCCAATACTTCGAGATTTTTTCACTTTGACTGGATTAAGTTCTGTTGGAAACACCCATTGAGCCGACTGCCGTTCTGATTCCGGTTCAAATGCATATATCCAGCTTTAATCACAAGTAATAACGTTGTAAACTGCTTTAAATCTACCTCCATCATATTTCTTAAGCGCTTTTTTACACTATTCCACTCGGTATTGTTTTTATTCCTGTGTTAAATTATGATGTATCCAACCAACAAACTTTCGTCACACCCAAATTATTATGTAAAATCTTGTTTATTGCAATCATGCCAATACCCAAGATTCTTCTAATAATCCTATATGTGACTCGATTGTCGTCTTGTATCATTCTACGTACGGCGACTACATTTGTTTCAGTAACAGCTGAGATTGGCCTACCTTCGTGAAAATCGTCACTAAATGAAACCCTTTGAAATTTAAATTCGTTATACCAGTTGTAGACACTCCTCTGAGAAGGAGCTTGATCACAAAATGCAGCACGAAGTCTTGAAACACTTTGTTTTGGGGTTAAATAACTTTTAAAATCATAGTAAATCAGGGCTCTAAAATTTTCCCTCGTTAAATGCATTTTTACAGCAGACCATTCTGTTTGAAATTAGCTTTCCAAAATAACTGTTGCAGTTGTCAAAACTAAATTCGAACTGTCAAAATATAAAACAATAAACATTTGCTTCATAGCATGTTTGATTCCTTTGATTCAATAGAAACATTAGTTTGCAGAAATATTCGGTGCTACTCTCGTATATGTATCTACTATTACTCAAAGTACGCTTATCATTAAGGAAAAATGTATATCCTTACACAATAAAAAAACATTGCAGTCATTGTCGCACAACATACTTGATGGTCTGATTATCTTCAAAAATTTATTCAATCGAAACTTATTTTTGTAACTAAACAGCAAACCAACACAATTTGAAATATACTAGAATAAGAAAAACCACAGTTATTCGTATAATATTATTAATAATCACCATAACTAGTGTCAAATGGCTAAGCCTTGCGCTTGTTACAAAGATGGCTCTGGTTGGGTAGGCGTTCGTGATGTAAATATTAATCAATAGGTGGCGCTGAATTTTTGTATGCCGTCTTCTATGCCTTGATTGTACACGGTAATGTAGTCACGTTGCCAAATTTTCCTATTTGGTATTATTCACAGATGAGAACACAGTAAGACAAAACACATGTCTACATGTCTTGCTAACAATTTTCTTAAAATATTGCATTCTCAAAAACAATCTACGCACTCAAAAAAATTCATGACATAGGTTGCCTTACAATAGTGCCTTTCAAAATTTATTCTATCTCTCTAACATTAACGGATGTTGATTAATTTGTCCTGTCTATGAAGTGAGTTTGAAGAAGTGTGTCATAATATTCAATACTAAATGAAAAGTGTACTGTTTCGTGAAAACGCAAGATTTGAAGGCTATTCTTTTCCTTATTGTGTTTCTTATTTCTATAATAGGAATAGCTCTAAATGCGATAAAAGTCAAAAATCATGTGTCATTGATCTCAAATAACTCGAACTGCAAGTTATCCTTTCGCGAATTTCTTTTATTGTTGTTATGTAAGCTCTTATTCTCATTTCTTAATTTCTGAGTCATAGTTCTTCGCCATATTTCTGTTAGGTCAGATAAACTTGCGTGTTTCTTATACTGGTCTTTTCTATTAATTGCTTAATTGCAAAAATGTGGTCTTGAGTTCTTCTTCTCCTGAAACCACTTTGGATCTCTGACAGCCGTTTCTCTGTGACAACTTTTAGCCTTTTTTCCAGAACAAATTCGTACAATTTTGAGACAATGCTTAATAATGTAATGCCTCTATAATTTTCACAATTTCTAATATCGGTATAATTCTCCCAATTTTTCAATCCTCTGGTACTTCTCCTGTATCCTACACTTTATTAGACATATATGTGGGCAATTCTGTTCCTTGGCTTCCTAGGGATTTTATCATTTCTGCTGTTATCCTATCATGTCCAGCAGATTTGCCTTTTTTTGGGGTTTTGATTGGTTCTATAACTTCTATCAATTGTATCGTTGTCCTTAGTCTGGATCACATATGCTCTCTCTTCAGGTGGAACATTGTCTTTTCCTTCTGTGTTTAAAAGTTCTGCAAAATATTCTTTCCATCTTTGGACAACTTCATCGTCATTAGCTACAACTTTATTGTCTTTTTTTATTAATTTTTTATTACCTTGAAGAATAGTTTCTGGTTTGATCGGCTGTCTTCCTCCATTTTTCTCCCAAATTCTTCCCATGATTGTTTAACCATATCTGTAACTTTATTTCGTTGTTGCTTACTCTGTTTTGTGTTTAAGGTAATTTTTCTACAGGTTTTTCTTAGCTTTTACTTCTTTCTTTATGACCTTGTTCCTGTTTCTTGTTATTATCTGTGACCATTATTCCGCATGTTCTCTAGCTGTTTTTAAAATAGTCTCTTCAAACTTATACCACTATTGTTCCAAATTCATACCCTTCCACTCGGTCTTGGTTTCGTATATCATTTCTTCCACTTTTTGCTGCTTTTTCTTGGCTGCATCTTTCGCTTGCAATTTGTATGATCTGATAACTTCATTTGATTTCCTAGACTGGTCTGTTGGAATTCGATTTTCTTGCCTTTCTATGTTAAGTCGAGTTTTTGCCACTAATAAGTAACGATCCCTGTATATTTTTGGGCCTCTGTTCACTTCACATCCAAAATTTATTTCCTGAATGCTCTATTTATAAGTATATTGTCATTTATTGACTTGTCTGCTTTTTACTTCCCTGGTGTATTTATGGATGTCTTTGTGATCGAAAAATTAATTCATTATTATCAAGTTGTTTTCTACACAGAACGGTATCTTTCTGTCGCCACTATTATTTATAATATTCTCCAAACTCGACTATTAAATAAAATTATTCCAATGATAATACCTTGAAAAGGTTTTACTCGAATCAATAACAGCAAACCATAATTAATCGACAATAATTTTCTTCAAAACCCAATTACACTGGTTTCGGGTCGGTCTGCATTTGTTTCTCCTTGTATACAATTCATTATGATCTCGTTAGCAATACATGCATGTGGTAAATTCGTAACACTTATTCAAAACATTAAAGGAAATGTGAAAGAACAAGAATACTGCTCTGCACACATATATAATTGCTATACATGTTATAAGTACTATTATTTAATACCACTTAAATATTATTTAATGAAGGATATAGCTATTGATGTTATCATTACATGTGTACTTCTAAAATTACAGTTGCTTATTGAATAAGTTGGTTGTTAATAGCACGAATACAACAACGACCCAATTCCCAATTTAACGCAATAGATTTACAATCCAATTGTGATTTACAATACAGCTTCATTAAACATAATGTAATTAAAAATCTATTACCATATTAAGGTACACAGAAGTTCAGTGGACTGTAAACAGTTAAATTTCCAAATGTGTAATTATGTTTTTTTATAATAAATAATTCATGCTATATCTATTCTGTTATGGTATAGTACTCTTGTAGGTAAGCCGGGAACAAATTTATATCCTTCTTTATATTCTTTTACTTTATCGATAAAGCATATGGTACATATATGGTTTAAATTTCTAATTAAATTTCAAACGACGTTGCGTTCCGCGCATTAATTGAAAATACCACCACTAAAATATTCCCGATTTGAAAATTTAATGTTTTTTTTCAACATAATGTATAGTTTTTATTTAAAATAGTACATCAGAAAACCCGCATATTAAAAGGCATGTTTCGCATCTTCAACACGCAATAATTGGTAAGTGTAATCGTATTCTATTACATTGCTTAATCGATGGCGTTTTCTAAAAAGATCTGAACTCCTGCTTTTGAATAGTTGGTGCAAGATCAGAATTGTTTAAATGTTCTGAAATGTATTTAAAATACAATAAGAGGAGAAATGAGTTGTAATATTTATAACCAAGTTAATATTATCGTTATTTACCGCGTCAAAATAAGTATACAGGGCTACCGCCGAATAGCGACCAAAGTATCGGAAACTTAAGAATATGTAGAAATATCTAACTGGAAATCAAAGAAGAAATTGATTTGTAATTAGGGCCAAAATATAGCTAAAGTCTGTTCATATCTTTGCTTATTCTATATTTACCGAAATACAGCTGTAATTCAAGTTCATTGAACTGAAAAAAAATCTATAGAGTTCCTAGACATTGTTGTACGTAACAGTTCCTATTCATATCCTGCACATACGGCGATGTTTTTTTTTTGTGGATATCAATAATAGTCTTTACGTCGAATATGTTGACAAACCTATTCCGATTTTATTAATGTGTGGACGTTAAACTTCTTTTAAAAGTAAAATTATTATGTTTATAATAAAACAAAAATCGCCATAAAACAAAAAGCTTTATGTAGCGTGTCCATGGCGCCCCCAATGAAAAAGATAACTGGATTTTAATTATTTACATGGGATTATTTACATGGGATTATTTACGTATAATTCTTTTTCTTGAAATTAGTGGTAGTACTAACAAATACCGAGTGGGGAGAGAATTATTGTTAAATTAGTGGTGTAAGCCCGACTCGAATAAACTCGAATAAAGAAAAATAATTTTCTCGTTACTACGTGAATATTGGACCGGAATTTTTTGTATGAGAGCATTATTCACATATAGTGTAGATATATGTCAGATATGAGTTTGGCAACGACTGGCCCTCCTCAGGGCAAACCCTGAAGACAGCTGATTGACTGCCGAAACGTCGGATTATTAAAATCCCACAAACGATGGAAATAATAATAATAATAATAATATATGGGGCAACTAAATTGAAATTAAAAGTGATACATATTGCTAACATGAAGAAAAAGAAAGTACATTCCGTGTGTTTATAAATAGAAAATCAAAAAACTTCATATAATAGGCAAGTATTTAACAAATTACTCGTTAAAAAAATATGTGATTATATAGTTTATCGGCATTCACTAAAGCATGCGTAAGGGGCGCTTTCATTATGATATTAGTTGTAGCACTAGGCACAGAGAATGTGGAAACGTTTTTTGATGAAAGACGCGGCACATTGAAACGGGGCCAATCAATTTCGTTGCTGATAATTTTCTTCATAAATGAAACACTTATTTGCTCTCTACGTGCACTCAACGATTTCATGTTGTGTTGGTGCAAGAGAAGATGTAGTCCATATTATACTCGGGAACAGCTGCATCCAATTTATAAGATATAAACTTTAAAAATCTTCTCTGCACTTACACAACCATCTGCCGTTGGATTGTATAATGAAGATACCACACAACCGATCCATATTCAAGCTTAGAGTGCACATATGCGTAATACAAAGTTGTTAATGTTCTGGGGTCATCAAAATCCGTGGTGACACGTATAATTAAGCCAAGTGACTTGACAGCTGATGAGGTAACGTTAATCAGGTGCTGCGAAAAATTAAACTGATTATGAAACGTGATACCCAAATCCACTATCGGAGCACGCAACAGGATCCCCATGGATGAAATAAGTAGCCGTCAAGGCATTATGTTTCCTCGTGTAAGATACAGAACTGCATTTGCTAATATTAAGATTGAACTTGGTTTTCATGCACCAATCAACTACAACGTTCAGTGCGTTCTGCAGATAAGGGATGTCTAGTCATTTAATATTGTACGATAAATCTTTAAGGTCATCTGCATAGGCCAACACTGCACAAAGTATGGAAGTTATCAGGTCATTGAACATAACACGACATGAACATAATGAAAAGCAGTGGTCCCAAGTTAGAGCCCTGCGGCACACCAGAGGCGGAAATGTAAGGCTCTGATCTAAAGCCATACGCGTAATTGTGCCTATCCTGAAGATAACTATGAAGTAACCTAATCCATGCATTAGACAAACGAAATGCACTCAATTTCTGCAGCAATATCACATGGTCAATAGTATCAAAGGCTCGTGTAAGATTAGCTCTTCAGCTATCTCCTGTGTAATAATAGCAAGATTTGTTGTAGTAGCCCAAGCAACTACTCAATCATATTTATTATCCTACATTTTTATATCTTTTTATCTAGCAAACATCTAGTTAGCAACATTATACCATTTACGAGCGGAACATTGAAACTTTTTAGAAAATTAAACAAGGATTAGATTTTTAAAAAAATTAAATGATTTTATTGTTTTTAAAAATATGCAACTGTAGCTATTGCCATTACCTTATTTCTTTCTCTTTTATATGTATTTTAATTTAAATTACTACAATGTTGTTCTAATATTTAATTAGTTTCTCTAAAGGTCATTCTAACATCCGCTATATCTCCTATATGTTCATTCATTGAGCTTTAAACCCCTCTTATACAGTTATATTATAACAATACATATATGTATGTTTAAAGACATTATATTCTTAAGTTTACTTATCTAACTTCTCATTTCAAATGAATAGGCACGTCCACAATGGCTTTCGGTACACGCAAATTAATAAATTATCTTATCTTTGACGTTTATGGTTTTCAATAAAATATTAAAAGTATATGTAAATACCGAGCGACGTCGTAAACAGCATCTTCAACGATAAATCTCCCAAGCGGATGACAAAATCAACCATTTCCATATAAAATGGAGAAAGTGTCTGATATTAGCATTTAGTTTCACCAAATTTGTGAGGAGGAGAGTTATCTAATTCTGGTTCTTGTAGTTGTCCTTACGTAAAATTTTTAGATTCTAATGCAGTTTATCTAGTTTATCGAAAGTTTTTTAATTGACCTTTATGACTAACAATAGGTTAATTGAAATAAGAAGATCGAACCGGGCGCTAATTTGTTTCAGAGAACTTTTTTTTTTTAAAAGGTCTTTATTTATGTTACAGTAACTCGTAACATATTCAACAAACCTATATTTACGCAGCAAGCATAGCAATTTTAAATTAAATATATAAAATGAAGAAACGTAAGGAACTAATATTGAAGCAGGTACATTAACCAAGCCCAAAGACAAAATACTTGTGTAAAACAACATACATTGGCGATTTGACAGGAGAATGACCTTTCAATGAAATACTTAATTTAGTGCAAAAAACATATTCTATATTTGAAATTTCTCAAAAGGTCCTCAAAGTAGGCATTTGTTGGGGCTATCATCTCATCATTCGTCCCAAATCTCTTTCCGCCAAACTATTTTTTCAAGTTTGGGGACAAGAAAAACTCACTTGGAGTCAGATTTAATGAATATGGTGGATGAGGCAGCAATTCATATCCTAATTCAACAAATTTAGCAATTGCCGCATAGAGCACGTTATCCCGATGAAATAATCTTTTTTTCTGAATAAATGCGGTCGCTACTTGTTCAATTCGTTATCGGAACGTGTAAGAATATCAACAAAGTATTGGTCGGCCAGTTATTGAACTTTCCTTCTGTAAGTAGTGACCTTTGGAATCTGCAAAAATCTTACCCATAATCTAATTGGCCGAAGAAACATTTTTTTCCGTCATCGAAGCAGATTCGTGCGAATAGATCTATTACAAATTCATGTAGAAATCCCTAACCGCAATAAGTTAATAAACTTAATTGTATTTTGGCAACTAACTTGAAAAATTGCTTTAATTTTATCCATGGGTTGTTAAGTTTTTACCTTACAAAAAATAGATATAAGAAAGAACTCGCTTTAATCAAAATCATCACATTATACAATGGTTTCGACTCGAAAATGGTAACTAACCTAATTAAGAAACACAGGTTTAAAAAAACTAACTCATGATGTCACGAGTTTACTGCCTCAAAAAGATCAAGGTGATAAGTTTCTTTGTTTACCGTATCACTCAACTTCTAGAAATCTGCACGTTATCTTCAGAAACCATTCTCTTCAAATCGCGTTAGTTCATCCAACTCATTATATAAAATTACTTTTAGGTTACATCAAGGATAAAATTGGAGTACGACAAAAGTCTGGTGTATATGAAATAAATTGTAATGATTGTAACTAAAAATATAACGAACAAGCTAAACGTTCAATTTCAACTCATTACAAAGAACATATTTCTCATTTTAGTTTTAATAGATCCGAGAAATCTAGCGTTGCCCGACATATTTGAGAACTAGATTCCTCCAAATAATCTTAGATTAATGAAAACTACATAATTGTAGAGAATTATATAGCTCGGAATGTATAGGGTTATTATAAATATGTTAGATTTTGAAACTTCCGTAATTTACTTATAAAGTAAAGTATACACAAATTAATAACATGTTTTTATTGGTAGAATAATAGGGTTTATTACAAAGAAAATCACTTCAGCGCAAATTTTGAATATGTCCGCCATCTTGTTCTTCAACAAAAAGCAGGCTTTCTTCTATACTGTAGATCGTGGAGTAAATTAATTGGAATAGCTGCCACTTGTTGTGAAATTTATTCTTTGAGCTATTGGATAGTCGTAGGATGACTTAAAAAAACTTTTACTTTAAGATAGCACTATAGCCAATAATCTGCCGGATTAATATCTGGAGAAGGCGCTGGCCAGGGAACAGTTTCTGCTTATGATACGATTGCCAAAAGTGTTAATTAACAGATTTTTTATTGGAGTGTAAATATGAGGGGGGGGGTGTGCGCCATCTTGCATGAAAATGATATTTTCAATATCGTAACTGTGCAATCTTGGGATAGCATAATTTCGCAGCATGGTAAAATATCGTTCTCCAGTAATTGAAACTGTTTTTAATTGCCTATTTTGGTTTATGGTTCTAAAATGGTTGGTAGTATGGTTCTAAAATGAATCGGGATGTGAACTCAACCCACGCGGTTACATTCAAATCATGAATCATGAAAAGTTAATTTTTAATATAAAGGAAGACGTAATGATGGCAACTTAGTTGCCGAAATACGTAATTAGAAGTTTATTAACTTATTGCGATTAGGTTTCTATCTATTAATAAATCTATTGTTTTGAAGGTGTTTCTTTTCCTCTGGAATACAGTGATGTATTCAGGTTTCATATACGGTGACATTCGACCAAAAAAATCCCCTTGGATTTTGTTTAAACTTAGCCCTATACTTATTTGAAATTGTTACACCGAATTCTCATTTGCTCAACAGTAAGTAAATGCGATATTCCTCTTGCGTTTAGCTTTTCATAATCTACTGTCGATAAAATATTGTGTACCCGTTCGATTAAGGTGTTTACCGCATTAGCTATGTCACACACATTTATTCGGTGACGCTCTTGACAATGGTGTGGTGTTCATTAATAATTTTTGGAGAAGATACTGTAAGGGAGGTCTCGGACGTTCAACATCTTCTTTGGGCATATGAATACTTTAGGAAGCTCTGATCCATTTACAAATCATTTTACGAGAAGGAACAAGTTCATCACAATGTTTATGTGAATTTTCTTTAGTTTTATATTAACCCAAAAATAACAAATATTGTAACTTAATAAAGGCTGAGATACATTACACGTTCTTCGTCTAGAAACTTTGACAAGTTTTCAAACTAGATGTAATTGTCGAAACTTTGATAATGTAAATTAGAAGAAACACATCAAAGTTTCTATAAGCTTCATGCTAGACTTGCGCATTAAACACCATTTCGTTTATACCAACTGGGCTTCCTGCATTTACACAAATCATATAGTCGTAATATTTTGAATAAACGTTTTAGTTTATATTCTCAGGTTTTCAACATAATTTTTCTAATATTTATCTATGTATTTATAAAAGCAACCCGTGTAAACATTAAATATGTGATAATAAACAAACAGAAACTTTATTTATTATGTTGGTAACTCACTCAAGGTTTGGTGCCCTCTATTCGGCATAGCATACATTAAAACTTGTATGAAATCTAGTACCAGAACTTGTTCAAGTTTCTAGTACAATATAAAATGTAATGTAACTCAACCTTTAGCTTTGTAACAAATTTGGGCAAAATTTTGACAGGACACTTCTAAAACATGTCTAAAGTCTGAAGAATATACTCATAATGGCGAAAGTGTTGCCAACTTTTAAATAGCCACTCTCGCGCGTTATATAACACTTGTTTTAGGTCTTTTAGATCATTTAAAAATGTGGCAATGAACATTTGCTTATTAATTTATTAGGAAAGAATGACAATTTTGTGAAAAATATAATCGATATACTAAATTTAGTACAATAGCGAACTCTTTGGTATTATATTTGATGTTGGAGGCGTATTAACTTTCAAGTTTCACAATCTTATCATTTCAAAATTAACTGGAAAAAAAACGTGGATGTATAATTAAAATTTTCATATCACTACATCAATCTCAAATTTACAAACACCATAATGCATGACTAACACGATAATAGAGAGGATTAGTTGATATTAATACACCGAAATTTATTTAACTAGGGCAATTTTACTGATTGGACAGATTTCGTACTGAAGAATGTAACAGGACGACCTCGAACGGATACATTTTGGTAATAAAGCGCTAAACTTCGGCTTCAACTAGGCGTTTACATATGCAGTTATAATAAATGCTTAAATAATGTCGCAATGTCATAAAAGATATGTATATGTATTAATATAATACAGGTTCCTCCAATAGATAGTTATAGCTTTTAATAGACCTGGTATTAAGAAAATAGTAAGTAAGTAAGTAAGTAAGTAAGTAAGTAAGTAAGTAAGTATTTTATTAGCAAAGCTATTGTACAACCATAACGTTTCATTACATTATTAACTATTTTACACTGCTACAACCTAGAAATTACATGGATCACTCAAATTTTTTTAACATATTTCTAACAGATTTCTCTTAAAGATTTAAAGTAATTATAATGCATTAAACAACCATCTCAACCAATGAGATATTTTTCTTTCCTAATATTTAACTCAAATTCAACAGTCCACACATATTCCAACTTTAAGTTCAATGTTTCCTTGAATTTAATACACCCCATTAGATAAACCAATATACCACCAGTTCTACGGTTATTTGTATTACACCCAATGGTGTTGTATCCAGCGATCTTCAATTCCAAATCCTCAACAGTATCGTCTACATGTGCTTCCACCAGACATAGAATTTGTGGTTGCCAATTCTTGATTAAATCTGTTATTAGATCTTTATTGTGTAAAAACCCTTGGCAATTTAAACAGACAACAGATTTGTAATACTTCCTATAATCTTTTATTAATTGCTATTCATATTTCACCTTTGTTCTAATTTTATCAATTATTCTTTTGAGACATGGACAGTTTTTATCATAAGCTGTATGATTGGAATCCAAATCAATTTTTAATTTTTGAGTCGTTCTTACGCAGTTTATACATTTCTCTGTAAGATTATTACAGCTTGCGCTTACATGATTACCACCACATTTGCTGCACGCTACTTCATTTCTGCAATCTTTGGCAAAATGGTTAAATCCCGCGCATTTAAAACATCTGATTACATCATCATATTCGTATAAAGAGCATTTTCTCCATCCTATGTTTATTTTTCTTATATCTATCAACTTCTTATATAAATTAGTCTCTACCTCCATAACAATGTTACCGTCGATATAATATCGATATATAGTCGATATAATATCGATAAAATTTGATTTGCTTTCTAAGAAGGTTTCGCTAATATGAAAATCTTCGGGTTACTAGCTTCCACAGGATCTGCTGTCAGTCTAAGTTCATCGATAGTTCAACACGTGCGTTGTCTATCGACTAACTATCTTCAGCGTTGAACGTTCTTTGTACAATTTTCGAATTTTGTAAAATTTTAAATTATTTTATAAACTTGAAATTAATTGGTAATTATATTTTCAGCTACAAAATTATCCTACATTATCTTTCAGTTTTTATTTTCGCGACAGGTAGAATGCTTGCTAATTATTCTTTTTTTAATCTTTATAAAGGTCCTCCTTTATATTCAAAAAGAATATCCGTGCTATATGGTGAAATGTCAAAATTGACTGCATTACTTCAGTGATAAGAAGATTTCATGCTTGTAAGCGACATGTATTTTTTTCAATCTTCCCAGCCACATTCGTCAGAATCTTCATTTAGATTTATTATCAATTCTGTTTCATCTCTCTTACTCTTCTTTTTGAAGGGTCTGTGAGTAGTCGGTCTGTTTTGATACATTTTGCTATGCTACTGACTGTGGATAAACCAATATTTAAAGCAGTAGCAACGCTATGTAATATTAAAAACTTGTGTTACTACGTAAAATATTATGACATCTATTTTCTGCGATAGACGCCTAAGAGCTGTTTGCTGTTTTAATTATTTCTGTTACTAATTCAATAGTTTTCTCAATAGTATTTTTACGAAAACTTACCTTTCGCCTTTAAGAAATTTCAGCAAACTACTGACGTTCAAAAATAATAATTGAAAAATGAACGAAACAATCCTCCACTGAACATGTCCAAATTCCATAAATTTCTTGCCACAGCTAAAAAAACGGCATGAGTTGATAAATATATAAATTTAAAACGCTTAATTAACTTAATTAACTGGACGTGATAAATAACAGGATATATATTGAACTATGTGCAGCCGACAAAAAACTTTACTTTTTTGAGAGAATATTATTTAAAGTCCGTAACTTGCTTGACTTTGCTATTCCGTTTATCTGTAATAACTATCACCGCTTCTCTTTTGTTACATTACAAGCAGATAGAGAGGCCAATAACTTTGTAATTAAATTGAAAATGTTTAAGTAACAACTTATTAGCAAAAACTATTGAAACATACTTGAGTGGGTAAAACCTAACCATCTGTATAAAACAAAAATATTTTTAATAAGATCAAGAATGTTAAAATCGGATGTGGAGAACACCATAAAAGTACATATTTGTGCGAAAATAGTTATGCAGACATGCAAACACGTGTTTCGTCCTGCTATAGGTTCTCGTCCGATGGAAACCACTTACTAAGTCCTATAATTATCATTAGGATAGTTTGGTTGGTTTGGAGTTCGTGATGTTGATGTTAGTCAATGAGTGGAGCTAAGTTTTCATCGATGGTGTCTTTTTTGACTTGACGGTAGCAGCAAGGTAGTTATGAATTTTGTCTCTCCAAATATCATACGCTAACGAGTCTAAGGCAGGACGAAACACGTGTCTGCGTGTTTGGCTAGCTCTTTTCACGGAAACTTGAATTTATATTGTACTCTCCGTACGCGATTTTAATAATACCACTTTTCGAATGATCGACAGTTTTTTGCGATTAACACTTAAACACAATATTGTGACATAAGGGCCGAAATCATCGGAAATGTACTTCAAAATTGTGTTGAATGAGCTACTGCAGGGCCAGCCGAGGCAGCCATTTGAATGAAGTTATATTGAATTGGACTTTCTCAGGGTGCCTGTTGATGTCGATATTTTTGACGTTGTGGATCGTAAATAGGGACCGGACACGAGAGGCCAATAACTCATCGCCCACGGGCGTCCTATTGAAAATTTGTATTTAGGAGTTTTTAATTTTATTTATATAATTGGAAAACAAACGGGTGGTGATCTATAAAATACGAAATACATTTTTATTTGTTCATTTTGTTGTTCAAGTTGAGTAAAGGAGTATTAATATTAACTAGCAATACTTTCTCAAGGTTCTCTTCTGTAAAATTTGTTCTCTTTGAATGAAATTGATCCTTGTAGACAGAAAACGTCCTTTATGCATCGCAATTGGTTATAGGTGCATACTGGAAATATTCTTTTATTTCAGCGTATTTAGCAGTTAGAGTTTGAGGCACTGTCCCCTTACACAATTGCCGCAATGTTATTAAATCTGGATTTCTATTAAAAACTGCGACTAACTTTTGCCAAAAGCCATATTCGAAGTCACTTGGAATATTTTTAGAATTATTAATAGCCACAACTAATGTGGTTAATCTATAGTTTAATTAGAGATTTTGATTTTCAAAATAAGTGATTAGTCTTGGCAAATTTCCAAAGTGTTCCTGAAGTAAGTACAACTGATTTTTTTGAAGTTTGGAATTTATATTTGTTCCTTGCAATCAGAAATACATCGAGCACTGTCATTTAATATGTAACGAAATTTTGTAACCTATTGAAATTCTCTGTATAAAAACTAGTAGCTTCCAACCATGTTCCCTATCTATTAATTACTGGAGAGGGAGGCAGTGCAGAGATGGAAGTCTTTTCCTGTAAAGAGCCTTCTGGCAATGGTGCTTTTCTGAAAACTTTTTTAATAGCGGATACAAGTCTATCAACTTCTGGAAAGGTGTCTCTGATATATTCAGTGGGTATTCAGTGGAGAGCATGCGCTACACAAGTAATATGCAGCATATTAGGATATTTTTCCTTTAATAGTTTGCCTGTTTTTAACATATATGCAGCACTATCACTGACAAGTAAAAGTACTTTTTCTTTGTACCTGTCATCCGAATGAAGCATTTGGTGCATATTCTCGTAAATGGTTTTAGCTAGTATTTCCGCATCAACTGTATTTATAACTTTTGTTACTATTACATATGCGTTATATGGGATAATTGGATGTAGTACACCAGCTAAAGCATTTGCCACACAGCGTCCTAATATATCGACATTTTCGACGGCATTTATCCATAGGTAGTGATTTGAAAGAAGGCTTCTAATGCGTTCTACTGCTTTCGCGTAGCACTTAGAAAGATAATATTTGCGTAAGATGGATTCATCAGAAACATTTCGACCAGGATATATTTGGAGAAATGTTTTGAGGTGGGATTTTTAAGTTTATATAATGGAATATTTACTGCCATTGAAGTTTCACTGAGTTCTTTGCTAAAGTTGTCAGATTCCTACTGTGTTTGCGATGCTACGTGACGTTTTACCTGCGATTTTTTAGAATTTTTTGACGATATTTTACAGACTTAATAAATTTCGAAATAACTGGCAATGGACATACAATCAGTTGACACTTAATCCAACTCGCCATTGTTTCACGATGGTATCATGAAACATATCCATATCACAAAATAATTTGAAACATACATGAGTGGGTAAAAACCACACTAATTTGTATAATACAAAAGTATTTTTAATAATATAAAATATTATTAAAAATGGGGTGTGACGAACACAATACAAGTTATATATTTGTGAATGTATCTCCTCTCCAGAGACGCAGATACGTATTTCGCCTTTCTACAGGATCGTCGGTACGCCCCTGCTGGAGAAGAGGTACATTCAACCAAACATAACTACCTTGCTATCAACCAGAAAATAACTTTATTTATCTTACGAAATATAAACTAATAAATAAAATAATTTTTAAAAACTCCTCACGCTACGCCAATTGAGAAAGGAATTTAAGTGTTATCTGGAGGTAATTGAGTCACAATTCAACGACAAAAACCGGATGTGCGTGTGTGTAACTGAATCAATAGTGCTATTCAATAACTGCGTGTTGTACTTAGCGATGTTCTAAGCTATTTATATGGTCCATCGTAATTTCGGCTCGATGCGTCTGGTTTCTAGTGATGAACAGTGCATAAAATTTGATGGAAGAAAATGTTTTATGTTCAATAGTGTTTATGAAATAATTATTTATTTTACAACTCTTTAAACGAATGTTTAATAAGCGATCACAGTCATTAATTCATTGATGTTTAATTGAAAGATAGTTACGACTGAGGAAGAAGCATAAACTTAAATGTTTATTGATATGTATGAGTTGCAAGTGCATTTCAATCTTATCTAGTTAATATATCATTAGTAATTAGCGACTACATAAATTTTAAAAATATTGCCTGTGGTTTATGACAATTGCAGTAAACAGATAATGTTAATTTGTTCATAATAAAGTACCGTAATTTTTATGAAGAAAGTTGAATTGATATGTCCTAATCAACATAAGCTAATCGTTTATTGTTTTATAAAATGCGCTCATATTTTATATCAATTGCTTTAATTGAATAAACCAAACCCTCTAGTGTTGATATTGCGAAATACTCAGTGCTTACTAAGTTAAATACTAACGGATTTTTTTAATTGGTCGACGTCAGTCAGTGGGAGTTCCAATCTTATCAGTAACGTATGAGAAATTACGTTATTGTCTAAGTAGGTACGTTCATTTGCCTCGGTTCGTTAAACCGGCAATAGTAGAACTGAATATAAGAAAAATTACTCAAATCAGATACAAATGTGCAGGCATTTTGTAATTGCATTGAATAGATAAAATTATTCAAGCGATTTCCGAATATCCACTCTTTCATTGGAAATATCATTAATAAAGTTTCTCAACGATTTAGCACATAATTTACAGATTACAAAAACATCTTCTGACTAATAATTTTGCTGTACTTGACATATATACATTCTTTTTTTTTATATAATATATTTACTTCTGTCGTAGATGTATAAAATGCTATTAAATTATCATTTTGCTTGGTAGCACTTTGTAATTAAACTTTCAAATGCGATCTCATTGGCGTAAGCTTCTCTTCCTGTAATTAATTTCCTTATTTTGCTATAACTATAGAGTTATAAATAGGTAAACTCTGTACAAATAATTTAACTGATTGTGTGCGTGTAAGAAATTGCAAAACATCTTAGTTTAATCTGAGGTTTCTTGTTGTTAATACTCAAATGATTTTTTTAGTGTATAGAATTGACTAACGCTATATTATTCTATAAATGATATATTAATAATTAAAAATAAAAAACATATTATTTTGAATTATTAATAAAAGGACGGTTTGCAAAACTAACTTTGCAAAAAAGTAATTTCTTTGATTTATTTAGCAAAGTTTTCTACCGATTTCTACCGATACTGTACTAAAATCGAACAAAATTGATGTACTGAGATAAAACAAACAATTTTTACCAAACCGTATAATAAACTGAGGGTAAAAAGATGATAAGTTGGTTCATATAAATTGTCCGATTTTATTGTATGAAGAGTTAAAAAAAATTTAGGCTCATTGCTTTTACTAATCAAAATTTGCGCAGTTTGCCAAAGAAATTTAAGTTCATCAACACGTTAAGCACGTATTACGCATCAAACTTTACCTCACTAGCAAAACTTACGAAGTCTACAAATACGACTAAAAATACGAGGTGTATGTCCATGTGTACAGATACACATGTGTATAATGCATGTCTGTTTCATTTGTAACAAATGCGTAATACGTGCTTAATGTATTGAAGTACTTAAATTTTTTTGGTATATTTGCTGCCATCTGGCACCCTCCACGTGTAAACATATTTTTTTCACTTCTGTACCGGCATAGCTGGACGAGAGAAAATAGCTATTTTCGGCGTAGTCTCTTTTGTCCGTCAGATGTCACTAGACTATCTGGTGCCACCTGATAGGACAAAATTTGCTGTAGCTGTGAGGCGATCTATCAAACTTTACTTCACTAGCCAAACTGATGAAGTCTATTGAGGCAGAAACACGTGTGTTTGGTTGAAGTAAACGTTGGAAAGTACGAGGTGTATGTCTATATGTACAGATATAGATGTGTGTAATGCTGTCTGTTTCACTTGTTAGAAATGTTTGTAAATCAAGATTAGAGCGGGAGATAAATAGGTCAGGTCGGTCTACAGTGACTTTATTTAATACAGTGACGACAATTGCATGTTAAGTCCCGCCCAGCCGCCATCTTGAGGCAAATTCAAATCTGCGAGTATAGCAACTATGGAACATTTTCTAGTTATATTATTCAATTTCGCATTTAATTTGTGAAATATATGTCAAAACAAGGAATTGAATTCAAAATCAATAGAAAATAATTAATTTTAAGATTGTTTCTACGTAGTACGTACATTAATAATTTATTTTTAAATCAATTACAAAACTGTAATCTTCACAAAATATACTTACAAATACACAAAAAAAATTAAATAAAATAAATTTAAAATCTGTTCAATATTTGATAATGTTCTTATTTATTATGAATAAAATGTTTTTATAAATTAAAAGCCTTGGTCTCGTTCGAAAGTCTGTATTGCTTGTAATCAGTTTCTATTTCAAAATATTTTTGAGAGTAGTCTCATCAACGAATATTTCGTTTTGCTCATGTCTATTGAGGAAGCAGTAAAGCAGAGAATACCTTCTCCTTTTTTTTGCGATTGTTAAAATTTAAACATATAGGAGACATGGTATGTGGATGGTGGATGGGAAATAAAAACGAATATATAGAAAATGAAATTCATTGTAGTAAATTACATGTATAAATCATCATAACTTTCATCTATTGATGATCCTGATATAGCCACTTCCCTTTCTGATGTTGATGCTTTGATGTTCACTAATTGCAACAGTCAAAGAACTTACTGATTGTGATGGTTGAATATCAACTTCCGGGATAAAAGCTGATTGTCGTGGTTGAACGATTAATTCAATATTTGAAAGAGATTATTTCCAATTTTACTTTATAATTACTGAAAGTAAACATATCCAATATACATAAATATAAACTATATAATATCTTTCTACTGGATTCTACAAAATGTAATTACATATTAAATTATTTTCTAAATTGAACTTATTTGAGCTAGTATCCATCTTGCATGGTAGCAAATGTGTTCCTTGCATTTGAGATTTTCGTTTCTTCTCTTCCTTAGTAAAGGAGAAGAGTGTTGGTACAAAGTAAAGTAATTAGTGTACAGACTGTTGTTTTATGAACATTGCCAGCAGAAATTCTGAGTAATTTTTATCCTAATAAAGTAATATTAAATCGGCTATATGTCAGAAACAGTTGAGTAAATAAAAACCGACAACCCTGTTTTAACACCCAGTATATTAATACAGTACTTAAATAACATTGATAAAATGAAACACTATGTACTAAAAATTTAATTTATATACACAAATTTAATTGATTATAATTTCAGAAACTGGTTTTCTATATAAGTATCTAAACAGTATCTACATTTGTGTAATAAGAAAAAAATGAATTATTTCTTAAGGAAACACATGTGCAAAAACAAGAAACATCGTCACCGTCATAGCAAAAAGAACACATTATTGACATGAAATATTATTATATAAAATTGAAAGTCATTTAAAATCAATGAAATGGAAAACGATTAAGAAGTATAGATTATCAAAATATATTAATGTATGAAGCAGTATTTGGAGGTTGTGTTTAGTTTAGCTGAGCAAAAAAGACATATTATTAAACGTCATTATTATATTATTAATTTCATTATTTATTAAATGACTTTAAAGTTAGTAAACATTAGAATATTATGTCAACTCCAAAATACGAGCATTGTGCTATAATTTCTTTTTTCATTTCATTATAACGTTTATTTAACTGTATTCATTTGTCCTAGCGCGGAACTCGTTCTTTTGCCTTCTTCGAAAACCTTTAAAGAAATCTCTTACAAATCATCTTGTTTTTAAGTTCTGAAATCCCAAAATCACCACGATAATGCACCACCCCACACATCACTTGTTGTGCCTCAGTTTATAACCTCAACAAATACGGCAGTAGTACCCCACCCTTCCTACTCTCCAAATCTTGCCCCTTGAGACTTCTTCCTGTTTCCGAAAGTTGAAACTGAAGTTCAAGGGGCGCCGTTTTGAGACAATTATATATAATAATAATAATAATAATAATAATAATAATAACACACTGGCAACCAAGGACAAATTGAATGTTCTTGTGAGTGGAGGAAATAATAATAATAATAATAATAATAATAATAATAATAATCTCTCAAAATTAGTGCGACCGGACACTAAACACATGCACGAGCGCGCTAAAATACAACACTCCTACACTTGCGTGCTCGCACAAACACAAAACCACACACCCAGAGAGAGAAGCAAGCAGCCAGCAGCGGACAACACATAAGTTCACACCCTGAAAGTACTGGTAAGTATCTACTGTAATCAATATTCATATAAAAATAAATGAATGATAGATAACTATGCTACCCATCTTGTACGAACGAACCGATGGGGTAAGATAATGGCAACCAAGAACGAATGGTTCTTGTGAATGGAAGAGATAATAATAATAATAATAATAATAATAATAATAATAATAATAATAATAATAATAATAATAATAATAACATTACGTACCTTATAGACATCTCTGTGCCAGCGCCAGCGAATATCCAGGCGAAGCACAGAGACAAGATCGACAAATATTTACCATTTGCCCAAGATGTTAAAGAAGTGTGGTGCCAAAACAAAGTGATTGTAGTACCCATCATCATCGGTGCTACAGGAGAAATACCACTGAAGTTACATGAGGCTCTAAAGACCCTAAATATACATCCTATGACATATAAACAGCTTCAAAAAATTGTCATACTAGAGTCAACGAGCATTGTGCGGCAGGTGCTGAGCCAGCATACATGATAAAAACAACCACGAACATATCTCAAACCGAAACACCATATCTCCGAAAACACGAACTAAACGACTCCTACGATCTAATGCGTCGATTATGAGAAAAAAAACAAAAAAAAAAACAAGCTAAAATAACAACGTTACAGTAGATCCATGAAAAAAAAAGCCAAAAGAACAACGTTACAGAAGATCCATGAAAAAAGAAATCCAAAAGAACAACGTTACAGTAGATCCATGAAAAAAAATAAAAAAAAATTATGTTTTATTATATTTAATATACATGTATAATTCTACCAATGTTTCCATCCATATCAAGCAGGATAGATGTTGATATGCTTGCCTCGCGGCCGTGTATCAACTTTTTCCCTTTCTCCCGAAAGGAGCGCATACATCAATAATAATAATAATAATAATAATAATTTATTTTCATCCCTTTAACTACTACTGCTACAGTTTCACTACATTGTAACTAACATTATACATCATATACAATCATGTTTTATAACTTACTCTTACACTGATTTTGTTCATTAATCTAATCGCTCTCTTTTGAAGTCTAAAAATTCTTAGTACTTCTTTTGAACCGCCCCAAACAAGTATTCTATATATAAGTTGGGAATGGAAACGAGCAAAATAGTACATTCTCACGACACACGTATCTACCCTGTTACGCAATTGACTTATTGCGTAACATACACCAGTCAATTTCTTTGCCAATCAACCAATGTGCCAGCATACACGACCTAACACAATACAATGAACCTGCTTATCTTCAAATTGCCAATCTTTCTTTTGTAACTGGGTGCGTTTCGTAAAAAAGAAACCAAACTTTTCACAAACATCTCTTACAATAAGTAATTTCTTTGTTAACACTTAAATCTTATCGGACAGTAAATATTAACAAAAATGCTGAGTTGTTATTTCATACGAACTAAATCTAACAACTCTGTTTATGAACTATACTTTTTCCGACACCTGTTACGTTAGAAGTCTAAAGTCCATTAAATGTTGTAACATTAGAAGAAAAAAAAAACAGAAATTTTAGAACTACAAATTATAATGATCGAAAATTTAAAGAAAATCATAACTAGATAATAAAAAAAACGAATATTTATCGTACAATTATATAGCTTCATACTTAATAAAAGAGTTATACAGAATGACTCTAGATACTCTAGTAGAGAATTATATCAATAATTAAAATATAATTATAATACTCTCTGCTCCAGCAGTAATATTGTATTTCATACATATAAGATGTAATTAATGAAATTATAAATACTCCATTACATTTTCTATTTGTAAATTTAGTAGATGAACATACAAGATATCAAATATACTCCAAGAATATTTATATTATTCTGATATAATAAACATATAATTAAAAACCTAATATTAAATACGTAGGTATTTCGTTCTTTTATTATGAACCTATATCAAGTTTATCTTAAACGAATGTCTCTATCCACCGCATATATCATTAATAAGTACATAACTAGTGATTTTTTTATAAAATTACAAATGATACACCTTGATTTTGCCGCTCTACTAGCAATTAAATTTATTAGCAACAAATTCCAAGTTCCGTGTAAAAATCATGAATACTTAGCAATTATACACATCAATTTCTCACATATGATACTATGTAAAATGATTAATGTTTCCTCTTTTTTTTTAACTTGGTGAGCGTTAGATCGTATATAGAATATTACTTCACAATTATCTTTAGAGATAAGTTGTTGGAGCGGAACCGTTGGCTAAGTTAAGACCAAGTGCAGATATTCTTTTTCAAATTTAATAAATGCTTTTATATTATAAAGAACACGTGTTTGTATTAGTTACACTGATGATAAATTATATTTTTTTACTTTGTCTGGCAGCGAGTTATTTACAGAATTATGTAAATCAAAGATGGACTGGAAAACCTATGATAGCAAACCATATCTAATTGTACACATTGTGCAGACATTTTCTTATAGTTTTCAAAACAAGAAGTAAGAATATTGAAAGCTATTCCAATGTTTTTCGTTTAATATGTTTTCTTGAAGCTTTTAGTGACATTTTCTCATACTATTACTTAATAATTAAATTTATAAACATCTATTTTGAAGAGGTATTAGAACGGGTGTTTTTTATAGAGGTATAAAACTTTAACTTGGCAACACTTTTTTAGCTGGCGGCTATTTTGTCAGTCGTCAAGTGATTTATGTTTAGTTTGGTTTGGCATTTCAACATGAATAGACTGACGCCTGAACAACGGTTCCAAATTGTGCAAATTTATTTTGAATGTCATGGTTCTGTTCGAAATACGTATCGCGCATTACGTCCATTTTACGGTGAACATAATCGTCCATCAGAGCAATTAATTCGATTGACTACGGAACGTTTTCGCACCACGTTTACTCTAAATGATAATACGCATCCACAGAGACGTCGTACAGTGCGTACAGAAGAAGTCATTGCTGCTGTAGAGCGTAGCGTAGAGGAAGACCCGAATCAGTCTATCCGCCATCGTGCACAGGAATTGGATATGTGTCCATCCACTTTATGGAAGATTTTGCGGAAAGATCTTGGTTTGCGTCGTGCTTACAAAATCTAACTCGTGCAAGAATTGAAGCCACACGATCACCTAGCAAGGCGTGGATTGGGGGAATGGGCCGAAAACAAGATTGCCGTTGATCCCGATTTTCATAAGCGAATTTTGTTTAGCGATGAAGCTCACTTTTGTTTGAATGGATACGTTAATAAGTAAAACTGCCGTATTTGGAGTGATGGTAATCCTCAAGTGTATGTTGAGACACCGTTACATCCAGAAAACCTGACTGTTTGGTGTGCTTTATGGGCTGGTGGAATCATTGGTCCGTACTTCTTTAAAAACGATGCTGTCAGAACGTTACAGTCAATGGTGACCGCTATAGAGCCATGATTACTGACTTTTTCGTTCATCACTTGAACAACCATGATGTGCAGGAGCTGTGGTTTCAACAAGACGGTGCAACATCTCACACAGCTCGTGCCACAATTGGTTTATTGAAGGAAATGTTTGGTAGCCGCATAGTTTCACGTTTCGGACGCGTGAATTGGCCTCCAAGATCGTGCGATTTAACGCCGCTAGACTATTTTCTGTGGGGATATGTGAAGTCGCTAGTCTACGCCGATAAGCCCGAAACGATTGACCACTTGGAGGACAACATTCGCCGGGTTATTGCCGATATACGGCCACAAATGCTGGAAAAAGTCATCGAAAATTGGACCTCCAGATTAGACTACGTCTGAGCCAGCCTTGGCGGTCATATGCCAGAAGTCATATTTAAATTATAATGCCAGAAGATTATCTTTCGAATAAAGTAAATTTCATGTCAATTTAAAAAATTCATCTTTGTTTTATTCCATTTCAAAGTTCTATACCTCTATAAAAAACACACTTTATATACTTCCTTTTTAAAACGTATTAGGCATGACAGAAGATGATTTCTTTAATAACAAAAGTATGCTTTTTTTAGTTTACTACTAGCATAGATTCGAGACAATAAACATTAAGTATATATGACATATTAATATCTCCAGCAGGGGAGTACCGATGAGCCTGTAGAAAGGCGAAATCCGTATCTACGTCTCTGGGGAAGGATATGTTCGGACACGTTCACAAAAATATTAATAGTGAACCTGTATTTGTGTTCTTCACACCAGATTTTTAATAATATTTTATATTATTAAAAATATCTTTGTATTGTAACATATTAATAAATTTACAAATACACATTCTCAATTGTAAGAACTGCCTATTGCTTCAAACTAATATTTAAGTGAATAATTTTTAAATCTAGTAGTGTACAAAAATTACATATATTTCTACATGTATTTATTGACCAATGTCCCTTGAACGTGTATTATAGCAAATTTTACCTAAAAATTTTACATAGGTATAGCAAATGCCAATTAAGTTGGCGCGAGGAGGGGTAAGTTCGCGCAGGATTAAAAGTTGTGTGGAGATTTGTATTTGGTTTTATAGCAAATGTCAGATAATTCTAACCTCTGAGCGTGTATCACTTTATGATCCCCTAGCAAAGACATTATGTTCCGTCAAACGTCAATGACAAATGTATCTGACAATTACTTGAGTAGTGGGGGTGGACGTTTTTAAAAACGGCTTGTGCCCACCCCCTCCTCGCGCCAACTTAATTGGCGTTTGCTATATATGTATTTATACATGTAAAAATTCGACGAAATAGATCCTGTCCTATCTTTCAGGACCATTCGCGTGTATTTCTAGTGAATTCTAAGATTACAGTTTTTGAAATTAGTTGAAGACGTAGGTGTTAGCATTATGAAGCATATATCACATGGTTTTAGTTTTTGTATTTATCACGAGTTTTTTTGGAAAGAACTATTTATCGTTTATTATTATTTATAACTAATTAAATATGGGGGAGATGAACTGCACCAAAAGATCTATGTATTTATAGTGCGGATATGGCAGGAAGAAGACATACCAAAGGAATGGAGTAGAGGTATTATGATACCAATGCCAAAAAATGTGACCGGACACAATGTAAGAACTACAGAGGCATCAACAAACATACTGGGAGATAGGCCGGAGAAGCACACAGAAAAAAGAAAGTCACTAGTGTAGTTTCAGGAAAGGATGGTCAACGGTAGATGCCATATACATTTTAAAGCAAATTATTGAAAAGACATATGAATATAACCTGGTAATACACATAGTTTTCATAGATTTCAAACACGCTTTTGATAAAATAAACAGAGAACAAATTATGGAAGACTCAAAGGACATCGAAGTATAAACAAAGATTAGAACATTGATAGTAATGACAATGAAGGATTATAAAGGCAATGTAAGAACGGAACAAGGAATGACGAAAGATATATATAAAAAGAATAGGAGTAAGACAGGGAGATGCTTTATCGGCACTACTTTTTATAATCGCACTGGATGCCATAATAAGGAAAAATTGACAACTTTGGCAGTTTAAATAAACATCTTGTGCAAATAGTTGCATATGCGAACGATCTGGCAATAAGAGACAGAATGAGGGAAGAATTGCAATGGGTAGTAGGAATAATCCTGAACGAGGCGAGGAAAAGGGCCTGGATATAAATGAGAAAAAATTCAGAAAGAATATAGAGCCTACTATTGTAATAAAAAGGTGCTGAAAAACAAGAAATTAAATATAAAGAACAAACTGAGATTATACGTTAAGATAGGCGAATATATATTTAGAATTCTACTAATTACCGACACAGATTGGACTACATCTTATAACGCTAGGTGAAATCGAATCTTCACCTTCTGAACTCGCAGAAACTTCGGAATCGGTGTTATCTACTTGGACCTCAACTTCTTCAGTTTCACTTACATCACTATCATCTAAAACATCTAGATATTGATTTCCCTCCTTTTCCTCTTCTTCAAACCACTGAAGTAATTGTTTTCAAACCACTGAAGTAATTGTCTTTCTTGACGCGGATCCATTTCGATAAAAATCGAATTTCTAAATCAATGAAGTACAATTTTGTTATAGTATACAGGAGATATATACAAAAAGGGTTTTAAATATATCTATACGTTAATGCACGTATAACGCTTTTGTTTCATTATGAAACAGACATGTAAATAATTTACATATCTGTAACTGTATACTTGGACAATACTTCGTATTTTCAGCATTTACTTCTGTTTAAGACATATGTTTGTGCCATCTATAGGCGTCGTCAGTTAAGCTAGTGAAACAATGTATACAAATGATACAAATCTTAATAAATAGTTCTGTATCTATATATGACATTAAGCCGAAATCACTTACTAGATAAAGCAAATTTCATCCTATAAGGTGGCACTTATTTAATAAGTGACATCTGACGGACGAAAGAGACTTTGCCGACAAAAGCGATCTTTCGTTTGACCAGCTATGCTGATACGGAAAACGAAACAATACGGGTAGTCCATCAAAAACTAGCCAGATGGCGGTAAATATACGAAAAGGGTTTTAAATATATCTATACGTTAATGCACGTATAACGCGTTTATTTCATTATGAAACAGACATGTAAATAATTTACATATCTGTAACTGTATACTTGGACAATACCTCGTATTTTCAGCATTTACTTCTGCTTAAGACATATGTTTCTGCCATCTATAGGCGTCGTCAGTTAAGCTAGTGAAGCAATGTATACAAATGATACAAATCTTTATAAACAGATCTGTATCTGTATATGACATTAAGCCGAAATCATTTACTAGATAAAGCAAATTTCATCCTATAAGGTGGCACTTATTTAATAAGTGACATCTGACGGACGAAAGAGACTTTGCCGAAAAAGGCGATCTTTCGTTTGACCAACTATGCTGATACGGAAAACGAAACAATACGGGTAGTCCATCAAAAATGAGCCAGATGGCGGTAAATATACAAAAAGGGTTTTAAATATATCTATACGTTAATGCACGTATAACGCTTTTGTTTCATTATGAAACAGACATGTAAATAATTTACATATCTGTAACTGTATACTTGGACAATACCTCGTATTTTCAGCATTTACTTCTGCTTAAGACATATGTTTCTGCCATCTATAGGCGTCGTCAGTTAAGCTAGTGAAGCAATGTATACAAATGATACAAATCTTTATAAATAGATCTGTATCTGTATATGACATTAAGCCGAAGTCACTTACTAGATAAAGCAAATTTCATCCTATAAGGTGGCACTTATTTAATAAGTGACATCTGACGGACGAAAGAGACTTTGCCGAAAAAAGCGAGCTTTCGTTTGACCAGCTATGCTGATACAGAAAACAAAACAATGCGGGTAGTCCATCAAAAACGAGCCAGATGGCGGTAAATATATAATATAATAAGTGACATCTGTTTCGGGAAAAACAGTTTCGTATATGTGGATTTCTTTCGATTAGGGAGTAATACATATAACGCTGGCCTAACTCTGGTTTCTCGGTCTGTACTACCCAAGTCTACATGCAATGAATATAACTGGTGAAACAGTTTATTGCAACTTTTAAAAGTGCCATCTGCAAAAACGATTTTTGCTCTTGAAAGCGATTCTATAGCGAGTTGGCTTCCAAAGCATATAATTCTTTCATCAGTTAAAGTATCAAATAACACAAAGTTATGTCCATCCTCAAATAATACCAAGTTTTCTGGAATTAAAAGTTCAGTTTGTGTTTTAGGTAAAACTGGTACCCCTAGAGCTTTATTTCGTTGACGATATAAAGTAGCTTTCATTGATGTATAATCGGGCATTTCGGTGGCAAATTGAAACCCGGAATTGTTGGATTGATGGAACTCTTCTTCAAAACTTTTTGGTATTGATGTCAGTTCTTCCCTAGCGCGCTTTTTACAGTTGGATTTGCATTTTTCCACATCTGTGTAGGCTGCATTCGGAGCTTTGGAACAGTTGTGTTTACCTTCATACATAACTGCTTTATCTTCCGTATCAGTAGTTATACTGCCACTGCTTTATCTTCCGTATCAGTAGTTATACTGCCACTGCATTCCTTGTTATTGTTGGAATTCACGCATCTCCAGTTCTTCGTACCATTTTTGTTTGTCCTTTTTAGACAATATTTATATCCCTTATAGAGGGCTTGCCATCTTCCTTTGCCACTTTCGATAAATTCAAGAATATCCATGTTGCACTTATAACTCACACTCACAAAATCGGCTGTGTACTTGTTTAGAACTTAATAACGACTACACCTTAATAACAACTACAGCTTCAACCAGCCATTAGCCGGGGCGGGGGGAGGGGGGGGGGGGGGGGGGAGATAAGAAGAATAGGTATGCTAGTAACATATCCAAAAATGTGTTTCTAATGGGTAATTTGCTTTATTAAATGAATTTTTAATTATATCATGGGTCAATTCATCTTACGGTCAGTAATGAGACTATTACCTAAATAGATTGGGTTCGTTTCGCAAAATAAAATGATCGCGGTCAGTTATGGCACCGAAACATGTAAAATTTTGTTGCGGTCGGTAATAAGACGGTCAGTTATGGGACTACCCCAAAAATTTATCCCGGAATTATATCAAAGCTACATGTGTATGTACTTATAAGTATAAAAGAAATTATATCAACACCGATTGTCTTCCATAAGTGTGAGCCGTGTCCGCGTAGGTTTGTAAATTATTATCTGTCAGCGCAATGATTGTTTTCTAATTTATTCACTGTTTATTCCAGTTTCTTCTCGAAAAATGGTAATTGGAAACGCTCATATTATTTACAAATGATATAACTGGTACACAAGCACTATTTTTTCTTAATTTTTTTCGTCAAAACCAATTATACGATTAAGTCGGTAGCCCAAAACTGGTAACAATGCATATTCAATTTGCGGAATATATTAAAAGCTCAACAATAATTGCAGATGTAAGCAGATAGGAGGCATTGTAATCCTCTTACTGGTCTCGCACACCGTCTTTCAGATAATAATCTTAATACTTTAATATGTGTAATTACGGTTAAATTGTGTTCCGCGTGTAAAGGAAATATGACATTGGTTTTGCGAGAAAACCTTGCTGGTGTGATCTACTTATTTCAACATATGGTACACTCATCATACACATTAAATCAAGGAACAAAGCAAGGTCACATTTCGGTGGGCCTATTTCGCGATTAACATATTCATCGCCTACTTTATCATAAATATATTTAATTTGTGTAACGAAGAAATTGCATATTATTAGTAGAAAGTGAACCTTAACTTAAATAATTGATTTATTCTTTTTCGATTGAAATACGTGAATATAACAAAAAATATCTCTTTATTTATCTACAGGGTGTGGCAGAATTGAATAGACGATTTAAAATTGTAAAATAAGTAATTCATTGTTAGATTTAAACAATAATGCGTACGTAAATATTGCTTTTTTAATTGAAAAAATTCGCGCTTAAGCAAGATTTGAACCCAGGTTCATGGTTTGCTGGACCATTGCTCTGCCACTTGAGCTATTAAAAACTGTGATTCCAAATACATCGGGAAGCCCTAAGTTACATTAAGGAAACAGATGTGAATATAAATATTGCTTTCCACATTTTATGACGCTAATTCTTCGGATTTTTTAATTAAAAAAATTCGCACTTAAGTATAATTAAGAATAATTAGCGTCATAAAATCTAGAAAGCAATATTTACATTCACATTACTTCGCGAAAATGCAATTCATTTGCAATGCGTACATAATTGGAGAGTCCATAGAAAAGTATTTTATGTGAGCGTCTTAAAAATAACATCACTAAGATGGGCAACGAATTTCTGCACGTCGCATGACAGAGTCCATAGTCGTTCCTAGAATTTTTAATGGAATCTGTCAAATAAGATTCTTTCAAATTGTCTATGCCGTGAGGTGATTCTCGTAGACAATATCTATTAAATAGCCCCATAAGAAGTAATCACATGCTGATAAATCAGATGAGCCTAAAAGCTAGATGACTTTTTCTGGAAACAGAGAGTCTTGTCATATGAGATGACCCTTAATTTACTTTAACAAATGAAGGAGAAAATTTGTGAGACCAGAAGTTTTACAATATCAGAACTGCCCACTCACTTTTCATAAATTTCACGTTATTTGTAGCAGAAAAAAATGCATTATCGCAAATTGTGCCCAAGATGGGTACCGAAATTGGAACCAAATATAAAGAATTTTTCTGCATTAGCACAATGTTGTAGAAACTACCGGTATAATCTACTGTTTGCCTTATTAAATATATGCTAGGCACTTTAGAATTTAAAATTTCCTAACTTTTATAACATAACTAAATATCACCTTGTCAAAATGAAATATTTAACCATAAGAATTTTCAGAATTCCATATTTTACAGCCCATTGAAATTTTACTGTACCGCTCTTTTAACTTATCTCCTACCATAGTCAGAACTTATTTTTTATAACGAGATACATACAACTCATTTTTCGAATCTTATTCTCCACAGATCTTTATTTTTCCAGTCATTCTCCTGAAGACCTCTCCTGTCTATATCTTCGCACTTACTCCATTCTTTATTGACCCTTCTACTCTTTCATATTTCTATATGATTACGTTCCTAAGTTCGTCTTTCCCACTTATCGATGCCCATTCGTCTAACATGACCAAACCATTTCAGTTTTCTGCTCTCTAATTATTCCGTGATGATTTTCCCCATGTTCGTTTTTACATCTGATTTCTTCACTCGTCACATATTGCGGTTTTTAAATACCATGGCTCCTTCTTAAAAAATCTATTTGTTGGGCCGCTAGTCCTTGTCTGCTACTTTGTCTAATCTTCCTAGTTACGCTGACTTGTATGCTTTCGGATTGATACCGTGTCTTTGGCACTGCTTCCGAAATTCAAGAAGCAGTCATTCCTAGTTATAGTTCCACACGACGAATATCTATTGAATATTGATATAATTCTGAGTTTCATCTTGTGGTCGTGGTAATAATGGACATTTCAGTTGACGTCATACTGTCAGCTTCTCTAGCATAAAACTAGCAAACGTGCTTTTCGATTTTTTTAAGTTCACCTAAGCTTTCTTAAGTAAACTATTAGTTTTTATGTTTGTTTTGCCTGTGTTACTCTGGCTGTTTTTTTTTTCGAACTAGAGAATTTCTATGTATAACTGGGTTTTCATAGTCCTCTTCTGACACTTTTGTTAATGTTTCTGGGTCGGGTTCTACTTTGATTATACTCTGTTTTTTAATAAGAGGGACAAACCGCCTCAACCTGCGCATCTCATTGGGCATACTTTACTGACAGCAATTTTGGCACTAAATTTATATGATTTCACAAGCAAATAGTTTTAAAAAAATTATTTTGTTATCTAAACACTATAGAAAAACAGAAAAAAAAATAATCGGAAAATACTTTCAAAAATATTTACTCGATTAGCAAAATATGGGCAGAGTAAACATGACCGGCAATTAGGCCAATCGTAAGTCTATATTTTGGCCGCCGATTTTCAATTTTATCTCTCTTATTAAAAAAACTATAGCACTTAATCTCTTTCCATCATTACTACAATTTATTTTTTTCGAAAGAATGACCTCAAACCAGGTCTGCAAACATGGGCTACAAACATTTCTCAACTATTTTGTCTATGTTCTTTATTTTTTACAGTTACATTTGTTTTGTTATACAATTTAATCGAGTTATTATTACATCGATCTTCAAATCATATTTTCCACTTTCTGATTAATTTTCAATCACCATTTTCGGTACAATATCCAATTTCTAAAACCACACAAAACTTACTGTGTTATACAATTTCACCTTAGCAGAAATTTTTGTTTGGCAATATTTCATTTAATACTCCTGTATTAAGGTTTCCTTTAACAAAAATAATGAGAAAAGCACAAAAACAAATTTAACGTAAAAATATATAAATCGGTTAAGTTACAAATTCAGATCTCTATATTGAAGGTAAATTTACGTATTTTAGTTTTTGTAATAAGGACACTATTTGCTTTATTGATTCCATTATGCATCGACAACTTCATACAGCTATAATAACCTCATCTTTTTAACACGAATTGCCTATCTATATCGAAGAGACTGAATATTTGTTCATATGCTATAATTAGATTTGAAAGGGTATTATTAAAAAAGTTATATGACTAGAAGTAAAAATTTTACGTGGCGCTGCGATTTTTAATTTTAATGACATGATTCTTAGGTTTTAGTGTACAAAATTTAAAAATTATTTTCTGATGTTATTATGATTTGAATAACTATTGACGAATTAACTTGTTACAATCTATAGGGTACAAAAAAATTGATTGATCACTCATGTTTACTATATATGCATGTACAATTTATAATTTTAATTTATCTGCGATGTTTCTTAGATTTTATTGTACGAAATTTAAAAATTATTTTCTAATATTATTATGATTTGACTAATTATCGATCAATTAACCTATTGCGATCTACGGTGGACAGAAAAAAAATTGATGGAATACTAACATTATTTTTAGATAATATCAGGGGGTCAGCATGTCTTTCCACTTTCATGTTTATTATTCACTTCGGTTTCTTAAAAGCATCTATAAAATATTGGCAATCAATCTTCTTAAATGCAACCATACAATCATTATAAACCTTGGTTATTTTATATGTGAATCATCCAAGTATTCAAATCTGTAGTAAGTGAATTGTTTGATATGTCTAACTTCACTAAATCAACTACTCCTAAATACCATAGTTTATTTTTAAACAAGAAATTAGTGAATTTGTTAATTTCGCATGTTTATTATCATATTCAATCAAAATTATTGTTATTGAATAGTGAAAAATTTTAAAAACTCGCATAAGTCAAAATTGTTGTTAATGAACAATATTTTCTAACCAAACTTTTTTTTATTATTTTTTAGACCAAAATGGCACATGTCCATTGAAATTCAAATTATTATCAAACATAATACCAGAAAGTTTATGTTATTAGCCAATGTATGTTAAATATCATTGAAAATGATGCCTTTAACCTACAAATAATATCCTTCTTGTAATGTTATTAATCATTGTAAGGATGCAGCAGAATAGATTAAGCAGTTTTGAGGGGTAATAAAAAAGTAGCTTGAAATAATTCTAGTGCGGATGAATTTAAAAGAAATTAAATGAATAAGTTGCTAAATACAGATCAGATTATAAAATCAATAAAATACAATAATTAAGTTCAGTTATAGATTAGTAAAATGTGTTGGTTATAACTATTATCAGGATAAAATAAAATAAATTTTAATGAATTTCACTTTTTAATTAATACTGTAACGGTCGTTTCGCTCCAACCTGAGCTTCATCAGACATATAACTAACTGATTTACAAATTTTTTTAACACAAGTATACGGTAACAAACACATGTTTTATTTTAAATAGTTGAAGGAATGGGTACTTTTTATTACTAAAATGTCTATGCACAAAACTTTCACTACGGTTTATACAATACTGTTCTTAAGTAATAAAACTAGGGGTTTACTCTATTACAGGGAGGTAAAGAAATTCTATGGAAAAATACAATATGTGACTGTCTGAATATCAAATAAATAAATTGAGTAAGGGTGAATTATTTGTTTCTAATTGATCATTTAGGATCTTGTCGGTTTTCTTTAATTTATTAATTTCAAGTGACTCTAATAAATTAAGTTTTTTGCCCTTATTTTCTACGTGTAATATTTTAAATTCTTTGTTAAAATTGTGGTTCGTTGAATTAATATGAGACGCATATGAAGAGTCACTTTTATTATTTCTAAATGAAGAAAAATGTTCTTTGATGCGTATTTACAACAATCTGCCTGTCTGTCCGATATACGTCATAGGGCAGCTACCGCAGGTTAACTCATAGACTCCTGACTTTTTATTGTTGTTTATTAAATCTTTATTGTTTTTTATAAATTTGGATAAATTGTTGTTAGTTCTATACGCTGTATTAATGTCAGACTTTCTTAAATATTTACAGGCTCTTCAAGCACAAAAATTTGTAAATATTTAAGAACGTTTGACTTTAATACAGCGTATAGAACTAACAACAATTTATCCAAATTTATAAAAAACAATAAAGATTTAACAAACAACAATAAAAAGTCAGGAGTCTGTGAGTTAACCTGCGGTAGTTGCCCTATGACGTATATCGGACACAGTAATCCGCTGGGTTAAGATCAGGTGATCTTGATGGCCATGAATTTGCGAAATGTCTACTTAACACACGATCTTGAGAAACGTTGGTTAACAATTCTTTAACTGGTCGGAAAATGTGCGGGGGTGATCCATCCTAAAATCATCATAAAAATGATGTTTTCAATTCTGTGGTGCTTCTTTTGCAGCTGTGGAATAACATAGCTTCCCCATTCTGCATTTCCTCGTAGAAGTATGGACCAATGAAAAAATCAGCTATAAAACCGCCCTAAACGGAGACTTTCTTGTCACGTAGACTTTGTTGAACGATTTCTTGTGGATTTTATGCAGACCAGATTCTACAGTTTTGAGTATTGACTCCACCATTCAGAGTAAAATGCGCCTCGGATTCAATTTCCATCTTAGCCATTACTCGCAAAGAGAAATCGTACCTAGTAGCCAAATCTGCCTCCTTTAATTCAAACAGCATTTTCAGCTTATATGGATGTATTTTTAGAATTTTGCGTAAAATTTTCCAAACCGTGATATACGGCACCTGCAATCGCCTGGATATCGCATTTCCAGCCAAATCTGCCTCCTTTAATTCAAACAGCATTTTCAGCTTATATGGATGTATTTTTAGAATTTTGCGTAAAATTTTCCAAACCGTGATATACGGCACCTGCAATCGCCTGGATATCGCATTTCCACTGCTGATTGCTAGTGGATTACCTCTGGCTATGTCCTGATTTTCATGAAGAACCTCTGCAACTTGGACATTACTAATTCTAGGTCTTCCTGATCTTGATAGGTCGGTTACAGACCCTGTTCTTTTAAATTTTTGTATGAAATTGCGTTACCCTTTCATTTGAGAGGGCCCCGCTCTCAAACCCATTCACGTGCAAAATCTTCGTAATCCAGCGGTGTAATTTCTGCCGCATTCATAATAACACTGAACTAAGCCAATTTCTTGTTTGTAAATCCATTCTATTACAATTTGAATCGTTTGAACTCTGCGTCTACTTGAGTTTTAATTTCAAAATAAAATTCCAAATTGAATGATTTCGGTTTGACACTCATGTCAACAATTATAATGACAACTTTTTTGTTTTTCATAGAGACAGTAAAATCCAAATCCAAAAGCAACTAGATTTCATTTGCTTTTTGCTACCAGCTTAATTTTTTTAATTATAAAATACTTTAAAGTATACCCCTTACTTTATGATTGCCCTATACTTAGACACAGTGTAAAATGCCGTTTTATATGGAATACACTGGCAATGAAAAACCTGCCAGGCGCGTTATAGATTTAATAAGTGTTGGTACGTGCAAAGTATTTGAATCCATTACAGAGATGGTTGGAATAACTAATAGGCAAGCATGAGATGCAAATGCGATGAAAAATGCCGTAACTGCTATTAAAAATAGGGAAATAGTATGTTTGAAAACGTCTAAAACATTTAAAGTGCCTTTTACCACGTTGCGGGTATTACAAACGGGGGCTTTTGCTGGATATCGGGATGCGGATGTGCCGCGCCAATAATAATGAAATTATTCTAAGATAAATAAAATAATTAGTGGTGCTGGTGAAGTTTCTTCAAAGGTCCAGGACGCGCGTGATGACTGCTAATTAAAATATATATATAACTTACTTCTAAATAAATAAAACACATAAGCGTTGTCCTTAAAGTTTGTATTTATATTTACATAAGAAAGAAATCAAATTGGTATATTTAAAAGTAATTAAACAAAGTAATATACACACGAGGAGCGGTAATTAAGTAACTGAAAATTAACACAAAAATACTGTGAAACGAACGTTTAATTGAGCAGTAAATTAAGGGTTAAATGAATACGATTAATATAAAATAATCTCTGTATCGAACAATACAGAGTTACCTTTGATTTGCGGCGACGTGGTGCGTCGTATACCTGGGCAGATATGCAGAGCGATGTTTGGCCGGAGGAACAAGAAATTAATTAGTTTAATTAATATGGATTAGCTTAAAAGAATAATATATATAGAACAATACAGGATTACCTTTTAATTGCGGTGAGATGCAGGGGCACGTGAATCATGCCACCGGTACTTGACCAGTACGGCGGGTGATGTTGCACTTTCGAGCGTTCTAACGAGAAGATTCGGACTGATAGCTTTTTATCGAAAAGAACACTGGTTTTGAAAACGGTCTGTTTTATGACCTGTCGAAGAGAGGGGTCGATATCTTGAATTCTAATTAATTAAGAAGCGGGACCTGAAGAGGTGTTCTATTGATGGCATAAATATTATTAAAATAACCCTGGTGACATAAGCTTTCAATGATATGAAACACAACATATAAAAGAAGATATATATAATTCAATTAAAACAATTTAAAACGAAATGTATATAGAAAGAAATTCTACAGTAACGTTAGGGTTGCTGACGGTCAGGTAGAAAACGATGGGTCTCGATCAGGATATACAAAAGAAATGCTTTCTCTTTGCAAACGGATATGTACAGAAAAATGTCTTAAGTTAAATATTATTTTAAATCGAGATATTCAAAGAAGAAATATGATTTAAAAATCAATTAAAATATTTTTATATGCGTAGCGTAACACGGGGAAGTTGTAAATGCAAATAAGAGAATTCAAAATCATTCTAAAAGACTAGGAAATTTTTTCGCTACATTTACGTCGAAACAAGAACTATTATTGGTTGAGCATATTAGACTGTTAGAAGAACGTCTATTTGGTATTATCATATACTCCATAGATTTAGTATAAATGAAAAGCGAGCCGGTTGGGATTGGATTAGAGGTTTTCGTAGGCGGCATCCAGAAATTGCTCTGCGAAAACCTGATAGCACATCAATAGCTAGAGCTATGGCTTTTAATAAACCCAATATAGCAAAATTTTTCCAAACATATCAGCAAATCGTCGAATCCTACCAGTTTACTTAAGAAAAATTTATAATATTGATGAGACTGGAGTGTTGGTATCCTAGCAGGACGATCAAATACTCATCGTAACCTGCTCACATGCGTTTGTTACAGAGCCTCTATAAAGTATTCTGTCTAACTAGAATGTCCATCTTACTTCTTAATCATTACTAAAATTAAATGTACAAACGAATATAAATTAAAAACCATATTTTTTTAGCAAATAAAACAATTTTCTTTGACACAAAAAATATCGTACCTTGTAAAACTATATGCAATAATATGCAAAATTCATGAGAAATTAATATAGAAACCTTGCAATGACGTAAATATATTGCAGGTTTCATCACTAGTCCGTTATAAACTTAGTAAGCAGTGAAATTTTCGATAGCCACCGCCTTTACATAGATCATGTACATATTATTTGAAAACGGGGTCAATTCACTTATTTGCACGACCTTCTAGCCACCTCAAAATATATGTACATAGAAATTCGCTAATAGTTTAGATAAATATAAACAATCTTATGCGAAATATATTTTTTAATCATGATACCTATGCAACGAATTTCTACACTTTCGATATAGTGTGGTTGCCGTTTTAAAACATAGCTGTTCACTATTGTGTACTTGTTGTTTACTTACGTCAGTACTGTTACATTGTGTGTTTGTCTTTATGACAACATAATAATATTGACTTTCTCATGAATGGTATCGTAGAATTTATGAGCCCGCTCAATGACTCTTGTTCGTTCCCCTTTAAAGTAAACATTAAAGTTATTAATGGAGTTAACGCAAAATGATTTTGCGTAAGAAAACGAGTAGGAAATTTACACGTTCTTTTAAAATTTTAAAGCAGACTGTTTGAGAGTAAATGCAAATTGTTCTTTGCTAAAAAGTTTAAATGTGTTAAACATAAAAAAATATCGAGAACACAGTATTATTTATAGCAGTAACAAATGAAATAACGGGCAAAATTAAAGCTAAAGTAAATCACTCAAACATCGCATAATTTAGTCCTTTTTTATCAATAACACAAATTAACATCAAAGCAAGTTAGAAATACATTTCAGTCAGTGAAGCCGAAGAGTTCATTAATTTCAGTGATTAGGCACATACCTTCAAATATATAAATAAATAAAAATAAAGAAGTAATCTCCAAGAAACAAAATCTGACGAACATACTAATACTTAACTAATGCGCCCATAATAGAGACCACCATAAAATGATTAAAGTAACTCCAACACGCAAACAAACACATAATTGATAATAGTATATATATAGTAATATATACTATAAATTATATTTCGTATGGCGAGCAGATACCGCCAAATGAACAAATAACTGGGACAGACAAACACGTAAAGTGTAGATAAAAGTGAAACAAAACAAGACATATAGTTCAATACATTAAAACTATAGTCAACAGGTGTCTGGATAAGCATCAGAGCTATATTTGTAGTTCCAACATGGCCATCCATGCTATTACGTCTTCTCTGGTGTCACTGAGCCGTTAACCTTTCGTTGGACCAGATGTTGCAATATGATGGATCCTTTATATAGGGTAACCTCAGTTACAATCGGGTCTGTGCGAGGCTCCACACGTGTGCTTCCAGTACTGAAATTTTCCATGGTTAGTACGCATACCATTTAGGATACACCATAATCTTCATGGAAGATCGAAGCCAACAGCATGGTATCCCCGACAAACTTTAAATTGTCTGAGTCGGGGGTTATCAATCGGCTTCATCAAGAGGTCTTAATTTGAAAATCATTTTGTATTAGCTCCCAGTCTACATGTAGGACATAGGCAGTTGAGGAATATTGCCGTATTTAAGCCATTCCTTTTTAAGCAACCTGTTTTCGTAGGTCAGAAGGCCGGGAGATATTTCATAGGACCAGGGCCACTGTAGATGAGTGGATGATCATACCAGAGACTGTCCTCATCGTGTTATTCAATTGAAAGTCAATTTTGCTGGTGTGTGCACTAGTGATCCAGACAAAGCTGCAGTACTCAGCCATTGAATATGACAGGGGAAAGGACCGATGTTCGGAGGACAAGCTTATGCAGCACGTTATTCCGGGTCTTCAGTTTGGCTGCTGTTCTAGTAAGATGTTCCATATAGGTTAGGGACCGATTTAGGACCACCCCTAGATATCTTTGGTAAGGGCTGTTCTTAGCTGTTGTTGTTTAAACTCCACTTTAGGAATGTGTTATGATAATGATATAATATACTGAAGCAATATTGTTAGAGAAGTTTAATAAAATGAAATGAAAGGAATAAAATGCTATACTATTTATGTTAAGTGTATACGTACAATGTTTCATCATGTGCCGCTACATCCATTAACAAAACAAAAACAATACTAACTGATCACTGAATAAATGACTCTATAAATCGATAGTTTTTACAATACGCGCACTTCGACTAATTCGCGATAAGAGATCGTATGGATTTAAAATAGTATGGCCACTCGAGGACACTAACCTAGTCGACTAACAGCGTATGTATGTATGTAGTAGATAAAAATAACGTGCGAGATGATTAAAACTGTATTTGTGGGAAATTGCTATTTTACGTTGAAAATAATTAACTGTAGCATATTATTTTGGTTGGCATACTTCAAAAATGATTGTTAGGTCATTGCCTAAATGACCTCTTTAGTTGAGAAATTTCGATGGACGCCCAACCTTCCAGTGCTGCAATTCTATCACGGATCATTGCTTGGTACGCATCTGAGAAATCGCACTCGTGATAAATGACAATGTTACTCAACAACCGTACACTGAAAAATGAAATTTTGCACGCTAACGCGAGATACTTGAAATTTTCGCCTGCAGATTGGAACTTGTTTCTAAATCTAGGATATAGAATTCTAACATAGCATTTCCAATTTTAGAAATTTTTAACGTTTATTTTCTAATTTAAACCGCTTTATTAACAGAATTAACAGAATGACATTCAAATTGTAAAACTCTCTATAAATTCTAAGAAGCGGCATCGTTTATATTTGCAAATTTATTTATTACTTTATGATATAGACTGATATAGATTGTTTATTACTTAGTGAAGAAAGTGTTTAATCTGGATATCCATTCTTAAGATCACGCTTCCTAAATATGTGTAATAAGGTCCATTACTAAACAATGGAATTTTATCCGGAACTACGTACTTAGATGTACAACACCAAACTAATACTTAATTTAGTAATGTTTTTATTATTTATTTATTAGCAAGATCAAATTTTTAAGACCCTATTATAAGCCTTGGTATTGTTGCCCGTAGGCACCGTTTCGACCGATTTATCTTAGTAAGTTTCTCCGTTATGATGTCAACCAATATGCGTATTTAATTATATAATAGTTTGTAGGAGTAGTGGTATATTTTATCTACTAACATAGTATCAAGCCAACACCAACACAAAACATTACAGAACAGAACAGTCGTACGTTAACATTAAGACACATGTCTAACAATAACATCAACATAACAATCAGACCTTAACAAGAGACACCAGTCTCAACAACAGTTTTATAAGATTATAAGTCGTAAGTTCAAGAATAAATGTATATAGTGTGAATAATCAGGGTTGTGATTCTAGTAACCGGGGTTGAAGCATGGCCGCCAGAAACTGGAATCATCGCGAACATGTGGTTCCACGAGCCGAACGACCCCCAATCAGTTATAATTTTTTAATAAGGGACACCGCAAGAAGCTCCGAATATTTGACTAAGACAAACAAGTCTTGTAATGAAAAAAGCACAGAAACTATAGAGATCAAACCCAGATGAAAATATATGTTGAACTGTTATTGAAAATCGTATGTTCGCATCTCATCCAATACCAGAATTTGTAATTAAAAAATGTGTCCAATATTTAGTAACTGATCTTACATTAAATCCTGAATAAACCAAAAGCAGCATACACATAAATGTAAGTTAATTCCCAGAACTAGTGTACTACCTGTAATAGCAATTATAACTTCAATTTTATAGCGTGTTTGATAGCAATAAAAATATAAGTTCTATTCAAACGGTGGGTGTAGTTGTCTTTTTATGAATCGATTTGTTTGCGTGTAAAAGTTGTATCTTATTATAAGAATATGTTTAGAAATAAATCAGATGCGGAGGTTTAATAAATTCTATTGAGTCAATGTCACCTTTTTCTATATGTTTCACACGTAAGTGCATATCTGACTTTTAATCTTACAATTTGTTTAGAATAAATACTATGTATTTTTAAATATTAATTTTCCCTAGCCAAGCAAAATTTTTAGAATAAAAATTCCTATTCTAAGCTCTACTAGGTTAATCTTTATATACAAATAGTACTGAATTATATTGTAACATACAGCAGATTAACAAGAATTTAAATATTTATAATAAAACTTTATCGAATAAAAAGTAACCGATTTAAATAGTGATTAGGTGCTTTTAATTCAGTATTTAAAGAATTTGTTTTTATTGATATTATTAGCATAACATCAAGGTTTTTCGTTAGCATACAACATTTCTCTATTTTAAATTTAATAAAACCAGAGTGAGGAATTGCAATGATTCATTTGAGATTTATATAACGTTTGTCTACACTCACGCAGTGCACAAGAAATAAACCAGTTAATTATTGACCAGCGATCATGTCAATATAATATGTCCTTATTAATTAACTGGGTGTAATGTTTAATTTATTAGCCAATGTATAATTTAAAATTGCAAATAGACTATAGTTAATTTGTAATTTGTTACGTCTTTCATTGCCATTGTTCAATATTATTGTATTAACGCATAAACATCAGAAAAAGATAATTTAATTATTTGGAATTAATTACTTCTCAACAAATTCTAAAAACATACATACTCGTATACACTAGAAATGCTTCTCTTTATATTATAATATTGTAACCTCTACTCCTAATACAATTGAAACAGACATGTAATATACATATCTGTAACTGTACACATGGACAATACACCTCGTATTTTCAGCATTTACTTCTGCTTAAGACACGTGTTCCTGCCATTACTATTAGGCGTCATCAGTTAAGCTAGTGAAGCAATGTAAATACAAATGATACAAATCTTTATGAATAGATTTGTATCTGTATATAACATTAAGCCGAAATCGCCTACAAGATAAAGCAAATTTCATCCTGTAAGGTGGCACTTATTTAATAAGTGACATCTGACGGACGAAAGAGACTTTGCCGAAAAAGGCGACCTTTTCGTTCGACCAGCTATGCTGATACGAAGAACGAAAAAAATACGGGTAGTCCATTAACAACGAGCCAGATGTCTGTTTCAATGTCTGTTTCAATTGTAACAAAAGCGTTATACGTGCATAAACGTATAGATATACTTAAAACCTTTTTGTAAACTCTACTCCTACATTATCTATCACCATTTGGTAATAGGTTCAGAAGTTTTTTTGAAAAAATATGTTGAAACAATTCGACATGCTCCTATTCACAATAAAATGAACAATATTAATGGCCAACATAGGAAAATCAAAAGACTCCTTCTTCCTGGTGTTCACCAGCTTCTAGTTGCTATGGTGGACAAAAATTCTTGACAATAATTTTGATTAAATAAGTTCAAAGTTAGTCGATTACAGAGTTTATTGTTCCAGTTATAGACATAGGTAATATCGTGCGTTCAAAAATAAACTGCCTCTAGTGAGCCATGATTTCTAAGTAACATCAAAAAAGCAAGTCGTAACTTTGCTAATATGAATTACTTAAGTGACAGTTACATCTAAATGACAGACCGTTTTAGAAAATTGCAAGATTATAAAATTGTAAAGTTAATTGCTAAGTTATAATCTTCCTGTCATGAATAAATAAAATTTCGTGTTATCGATAACACTAATGACATTAACATTTGACAATTCAGAACGGTGAGGTTAAGTTACGACATACCTAAAAATTTCATGGCCACTGTGAGGCTATTTTTTTTGAACGCACGATATATGCGTGTAACGGCAAAATAACTTGATCCTTCTTGCGCAAGTTATGCAGTACTACCAGTTCTTCTATTATATTGAGGTAAGTATACAGAAATTTTACGCATTTAATAACTTACCACTGGCATTTATCTTTTACGCATCGAATTTGTTTACATGTTTTTTGCGAAGGTATCTTTGATCTGGGTATTTAAATTAGTATTATTGGTATTTACGAGGAGTTTTGAATTATGTTACCACATTTCAGATGCTTCTAATACAAGCACAGTAATATCTGCACCGGTCGAAAACTTTCGCCAAGAGCTAGTTTGCGACATGCGTCTCATCTTTAAGAATGGGTTAATCAAATTAAGTTTTAGAATTTAAATTGCACGCCATTTGCATTCTGTGAACGCTGGGAGTTTACATATTTATAGGTCATATCTACACACATGGCAAATTCATCATGCACTAACGTATAAATGCCATACAAGTTTATTATGAGAACAAACGATCCATAACTCTTAAGCGAAGCAAACTTGGACCACTTTGTGAGCACAGAAATATGCCAAATGAGTGTGCATTCGTGATCTAGTACAAGAGCTTGAAACAAGTGATTAGGATATTGACGCACCAAGGGTTCGTTATCAATGCAGAAGTGATTGAAGTAATAATATTACTCGAGTAATTAGTAGTGTGTCAATTCGTCGCTGTTCGCAACAATTTAATCTTTTATACGATAAATCAACAAACTTTAAGAAAACATCTGCACTTAGAAGCGTATAACATTCAAATGACTCAAGAAATTAAGAAAACAAAGAACTTAAAACGCATTAGATTTGTGAATTTGATTTTAGGAAACACACAGACATTTAATTGATATATAGTTTTGAACAACAGGCGAAAGTTTTCATCTATATAGGATATTATTCCATTTCTCAATTACAAAATTTATGAAAATTCGCTAATGAACAAATACAATTTTTAGATATTTTAGTAATTAGGAAAATAAGAACGTAGAAATAGATATTTTTTGAAAAAACACCAATGTTAACAAGTTTATAACCGCAGATTCAAATATAGTTTCCAACAAAAGATGGCAGCCTTTAATTTTCTTATCTATCGGTTGTTAAGTTTTCCCGTTACAAAAGATAGATATGAAAGAGAATTCAGTTTAATCAGAAAACATCGCAGTATACAATGATTTCTTCTCGAAAATAGTCACCAACCTAATTAGGAAACATAGGCATCGAAAAAACTAATTCATGATACCACGAGTTTCGTACCTCAAAAGATCAAGGTGATAAATTTGTTTGTTACCGCTTCTAGAAATCTACACACTATCTTCAAAAACCATTCTCTTCAAATCGCGTTTAAATCATTAAACTCATTAAAATCACTTTTAAGTAACACCAAAGATAAAATTGAAGGAGAACACAAATCTGTTATCTACGAAATAAACTGGAACGATTGTAACCAAAAATATAGCTGACAAACTAAACGTTCAATTTAAACGCCTTATAAAGAACATGTATTCCGTTTAGATTTAATAGACCTAATCTAGCGTTGCTTGATATATTTGGGGCACAGGCCACTCTATGCCATCAAATAATATTAGATTAATTAAAATTGGACTAATTTTAGAGAATTAGGTAGCTACGAAAGTATTTATGTACATAGAAATAAGAGTAAATTAAAGAATTTTGACAATGAATCAATTCATCAGACCAATTTGTTTGCTTTATTGTGACTGTAGTAATTATTTTTACGCATTATGTTTTTAAGGGTTGTAAGGGTTTGTTTTAATATTAGGAATTTACTGTTACCCCATTGAGGATTTGGTGAAGAGCATATCTTCAAAGGTTATAGCTTAGTGAAAGACATTACATTTAACACTATCTTTTTCTCATATTGTTCTACTGAAGATGGCAACTTAGTTGCTGAAATGCATATTTAAAGTTTATTAGTTTATATTGTTGTTAGGGATTTTTCTTGTTCCTGTCTGTTTAAAATCCATCAGTTTAGAATAATTAGTTTTTGGATTTGAAATACGATGCAGTTACCAAAACTCTATACGCATTCTTCCAAGTATAATCGCTTGGCAAAGATAATTGTAGAATATTTAAAAGATAATTTTGAATAAAATGAAAGATATCATACATTCTAAATAAAATTATATTTAATATTATTTTTATTTACAGTGCTTTTCATTTGCCTTTCCGCTTTTGTCAATTGTGTTTCACTATTTTTCAAATAATTTCCTCATATGTCAAATATATATCATTTTTTGTCAATTCAGTTGCACATGTTTAGCTGCAAATAACATGAATGTTGAAAGACGAAGGAAAGGTGTAATAAATTATTAGGTGCGTTCTCTTATTATTAGAGGTATTAATAGTAGACATCCGTCAACCATCATAGGGCAACAGTTTAGTGTAGGACCCAAAATTGTAAGAAAAAATTATGCCAATTATCGAAAAACAAATCAAATTAAAAATAAAAGTTATCGGCCAAAAAAATTACTATAGAGCAAAAGGAACTAGCTCTTTGCAATTGAATTGATGGAGATTGTTCCCTAATACGTCAAAAGTTAAGAACTAAATTATTAGAAGAAAATCCTCAATGGCAAATTTGCATAGCCATCATAAGTAGGGCTTAGGAATATCTGGCCTGAAATACACTTGAATCATGTATTTATGACTAATTAATTATTAAGATAATAATCCACATTCACCTTTCTAATCTAATTAACTCTATATACCCCAATTTTATCATGTATAAAGTTTTACTTATTCAAAGTTAATTCATGCATACTCTTGGTATATTATAAAACTTTTTTAATAATGATGAGAATAATAATGATAACAATATTAATTAAAATAAAATTAAACCATTATTTATTCTTAACTAAATAGAATGCCAACAGGCTTAAAATTTTTATAAATTATTGACTATATCAAAATTAAAATTTTCTAAAGTGAATGTAGCGCAGTGTCAGTGAACCTTAGTGAACGTCGAAGTTATATTGATGAATCTCCTCATTTTGCAGTGATTTTCGCTTTTATACCCAGCATTTCTTTCTTTTTAGAGTTTTGTTACTACTCCAAGTCATTTATTTTATTTTGTTAACTTTAAGTCTCGTCCTTCCTGGAACAGCCTCAATTTCGCGTTCAGTCTTGCTAGCTTTACTTGGAATCCATGCCTACGTAGGAACTTCGCTTTGCCGGAGTATTTTCTTTCTCATTCTTCCCTTCGGTTTGTTCATGTGGTGTCGTCCTGTCCTTTGCTTTCATTTGTCCTTTCTTTCGATGCATCCATTGAGCATGCGTCTCTGATATGCTTTTGTTTACGTCGTTTTGTTTACATTGTAATATTACTGCAGTAATTGCTTTATCTGTATTTTACAATGTTTGTTTATTTCTTGTTACTGATATTCTTGTTGTTTTAGATTTTACTGGTTCAGATTTTCCGTTTGCATGGCTTTTATAATGATTTTTCTTATTTTAAAATTACATTGGACGTCTTATGTTAATGCATCCATTTGGACAATATTATATTTACAAAAATTTAATGAATTGAAATTAAATATGGTTACCAACGTTATTACTTTACAAAGAAAATATTCTTTTATATCATTTTTTATAATCTTACTGGTGCGTATAGCATGTTTTATTAATTTACTTACATTCTAAGCGTTTAATAAGCAAATTAACCTAAAATGTATTGACATAACGTTACTTGTTTACATATCAATTCTTGAAAATATACATCTAAATTTTCAATACTACATTAAGCGAGGTGCATTTGAAATACACAACCTCGGTTGATTTATTTTTAATTTGTTTTTGCTTATCCAGTTACGTTTAATTTATTTATACGTTAATTAAGAATTGCTGAAAAAAACAAATCAATCAACGGGAAACGTACAGACGCGTTTCGTTCTTGTTGGAACTTTTCAATGCACGGCATTCCTCGAAGACGGACATTGCTTTTCATTTCTATACTTTCTGTATATATAGTTAACATTTGGAACTTACTGCAAGTGAGAATTAATGAATATTAAATCTCATTCTTACATGTAAATGTCGACTTATGTGATGCGTTCATAACTATAATCCGACAAACTAAGTTTGTACCAGTATGCAGAACATACCCTTTCGCGACAACGAACTTCCTGGTAATTAGGTTAATTAAGAATTGCTGAAAAAACAAGTCAATCAACGGGAAACGTACAGACGCGTTTCGTTCTGGTTGGAACTTTTCAATGCACGGCATTCCTCGAAGACGGACATTGCTTTTCATTTCTATACTTTCTGTATATATAGTTAACATTTGGAACTTACTGCAAGTGAGAATTAATGAATATTAAATCTCATTCTTACATGTAAATGTCGACTTATGTGATGCGTTCATAACTGCAATCCGACAAACTAAGTTTGTACCAGTATGCAGAACACACCCTTTCGCGACAACGAACTTCCTGGTAATTAGGTTAATTAAGAATTGCTGAAAAAAACAAGTCAATCAACGGGAAACGTACAGACGCGTTTCGTTCTGGTTGGAACTTTTCAATGCACGGCATTCCTCGAAGACGGACATTGCTTTTCATTTCTATACTTTCTGTATATATAGTTAACATTTGGAACTTACTGCAAGTGAGAATTAATGAATATTAAATCTCATTCTTACATGTAAATGTCGACTTATGTGATGCGTTCATAACTACAATCCGACAAACTAAGTTTGTACCAGTATGTAGTTGTAGTTATGAACGCATGACATAAGTCGACATTTACATGTAAGAATGAGATTTAATATTCATTAATTCTCACTTGCAGTAAGTTCCAAATATTTATACGTTATTAAATCTAATTTTTATTTTCTTTCCAAAGAGGGTTACAGCATCATGTATTGGTATTCTGGACTGTTCAATAAATGTGAAAAGCACTTGATATAAAGTGAGTCTGTTTTGGTAAAAGGGGAATCTCATTTAACTTATAATGTCAATGTGACAAGATAGAGGAAATTCATTTGAAAAATAGAGAAATACAATAGACAAAAGGGAAAAAGCAAATGTAAGGCACTATATTATTTTAAGATGCTGATAAATTACAAGTGGAGGATAAAATTTAACTTGTTTTTGTAAAAGGACATAACTTATATTGTATTATGCATGATCTTGTTTATTTACTTATTAGCGTTTATTTAACGTTCCTATTGGAGATATAATGAGTATGTACATTTACAGTGAAAACCAATAATCTCAAGACTTTGCATAATACTAAATATTTATTTATTATTGTTAGACGTTGACATGCATATTTATTATATATTGTTGAAATCCGTACTTAGTTAAGAAGCGCACACAGAAGTAACAATTATTGACTATTCAGGAAATGTGTGTCATATTACACATATTTACTATACTATCTTTTAGTACGGAATAATATAACTCAACGTATAGGTGTATAATTAAAAGGTAGTTAATCACATATGGAATGTTTGCTAAATTGTAGTAGAAGTTTATATGACTTCCAACAATCACGGGGACAATAACTCAATGCTTATTTTTTCCATTCACCAGTAATGAAACCGTCATTTCGAACAACAGCTGAGAAAAGCAAATTACACTGGTCAACAAAGCTTGAGTTTTATTATACACCAATACGTCTAGTTTCTTTTCTAATGCTGATTCTGAATCCGATTTAAAATTTGCTCCAACACGTCAGGATTATGAGATATTTTCTGAAATATCTTTTTTTAAAATAGCATTAAATTTTACAAAATTTCAAAGTTACTTTTATATAAGAAATATACTACCAAAAATATTGTTCTGTTGAACATTAAGCGGACATGTCTGAACATGTGCTTACATGTCCTACGTCAGAGCAATTAAACCACGCCCATTTTTGCTCTGGAACCAATCAAATTAGGAATTGATAGATATCCTGGCTATGTGGGTATATAAAAAGCTACACACGGCTCTTTCGATTCAATGTAAATCGGTTTCTGATAGTAAAGTGTCTTTTTATTTCATAATGTCGCGAACATGTATAAATAATTCAAAGGGTTTCTGTTATGTGTGGGGAGGATTACGCACCATAAGCGGAGTATTACACATTTAATAGAAAAGTTATATTTTCTCTATTTTGGCTTATTCATTGAACATCAAGACTAGCTATGTTGTAGCACACGCTGTGCTGTTAGTCTAAGGGGCCAGTCAAATAGTAAGAAAAGCGCTGTACCATTTGAAAGACCTATGATTTGGCGTGAACAGACAGACCATTCGAATGAATGCTACTTTTACTGCACAAAAACTTTCGAGTTTTTCAATCCAAAAAAAAATAAGAAATATTAGTTATGCTAGTCTGCTCTCTGCTACTCGTTAGGAAGCCTTGCTAACACCAAGAGCCATAGGTGTTTCTAGTAAAGAATAGGATGTTACAGAACCAGATGAAGCAAGTGTTAAGTTATCGACAAACGATGACGAATATTTGACATCTGAAGAGGACGGACCACACCTAATAAATCAGTTACAGTTAAATGATCTTATTCGAGACCTGAATTTGTCAACAACTAAAGCAGAAATAATAAGATTTAGACTCCAAGAATGGAAACTGTTAGCTCCAGGCATAGATATTTCTGTGTATCGTAATCGTCAGAAAGAACTATCAATGAAAGCTATATTTGTTTCTCTGGTTCGCTTTTCTAGTGAAAAGTTGTCCGTCCTAGATCTTCCCGTCCGGAATCTCGCTTGGTTGCTGATTTTCAATGTCTTCTTCAATTATGTTTCTGAGAATCCGGGAATATATTATTTCTATTGTCAGAATGACTGCTATACTTCGGTAAATCTCTGGATCGTCTTTTGAACCTTTTTTATGAATGGTTGATATATAGTTCTCCATTCAGTCGGTGTTTCTTCGTCGTTTAATAATGTTTCAAACAAAGATTTATTTGGTGCATCCTTCAAGGTCCAGGAGATCACATGATTTTTCAACCGACAAGGGTCTTTCATAATGCAATAATCTCGACGATTTGATGTTTAAGTATTGTTCTGTTTCAGATTGTTACGTAAGTTCGTCACAATTTTTCGATTAGCTAATAGATCGTAACTTAAATCCCCGTAAAGCACACATCTTGCATGTTCCTTTAAAATATCAGCTTTAAAAATTTACAAGTATAAAGTTTTAACAGCTGTCTCAGGTTATCGAACACTTACCATAACAAAACTTATCGGTTCTATAAATATAAACATTACCGCTTTTGAATACAATCGGGCATTCTGAATCCGGTATTCATATTTTATATTTCTTACGCTGTAAAAAACATTCTCGTAATACACATGGAATTTTAGTATGATTTTTTGAATAGGTTTGTAAATGAATCTAATACACAGCTTAACTTTTAATTATTCACTTGAATGTATAAAGAGCTGATTGTATACGAGGTATTGACCTTAGCATACAGGATATTATAGATTTTTTAACATCGACAGCTGTTACGTATGTAACGGTGTATGTGTAACTTCAATACAGGTACATTTACACTCTGAATATTTCCAATTCATAGACGACATATATTCGAATTTTCAGGGGGTGCCTAATTTTGGAATTCGTGTCGTATAATGTATTTTTTGTGACCTTATATTTTATATAATTTCTGTGAAGTTTTTTTCGGCGTTTTGTAGGTCAAATATAAACGATTGGTTATTTTAAAATGATTTTATTTCTCATACATGTTTCCGAGTCAAGCTCCTTTTTCAAAGTTCCTGAGTTATGTTACTTTTGTTTTATGTCAAATTTCCTTTTGTAGACGTCACGTGTGTGTACGCAATTATATATTTCCATTGTTAAAATATAAAAATGGTTGTTTAAAAACATATAAATAAATAAAATGTGGTAAAACTAAAATAGAGGAGACAACATATTCAAAAATTATCGTTAGATCACTGTTATGCAAATGTCACGCCGAAAAAAACTTCACAGAATTTATATATATATATATATATATATATATATATAAATATAATAACTTCGTGACCTTGGTATGATATGGTAAACCTAATCTGTAGGCGATTAAAGGTCTGTATATTACTTCAAAATATATGTATTTAAAAAACTCTACATGTTTCGGCTGTGTACGCCTTCATCAAGAGAATACAAAATATGAATTCATTCATTAGGTTTACTATATATATATATATATATACATAGTAAAGTGAAATAAACTTCCATTACTCATCATCAAATTCCTTTGGTGTAACATGTACATGTTTAACATCATCTTAATATCTACATCTTATAGTTGTTTCATTCCAATTGCAGATTTCAAGAAAAGTTAACTATATACATTACTGAATCACAGTAAACGGAAGACATAACATAAAACGTGGATGTTAAACGTAATGATAATATATCTTCGGAACGATACTGTATTGCGAAATCTATTTAAATAAACTTGTATAAATTTGAGACAAGTTATACGGGGACATTCATTATTATCATGTTAACCATAAATGGTCTCAAATAGATTTTATTCAATGAGCTCTTTGTCTACATACCGTATTTGATCTTTCCGCTATGCGCAGTGCTGTGTAAAGTACGAATAATTTTACGTTTAAAAGTATCGAGAAAATCATATAAATTAATTGCGGAACAGTGTAGCTATAAGTCATATTTATGATAATGTATGCATGTAATTCTTAGCCTTTTCAGATTGAAATACTGTATTTTTCGCTTTGTTTTGCATAACGATGTGACATTGCTATTATTACAATCGTATCGTGCACTTATAATTTTACTATTTAAAAGGTATTTATAGTATATTGAGTAAATATACAGAAAACTCAATTTCACAAAGAAAAATCGAATTTGCGAACTAAAATTAACACTTACTACTTCCGCCAATAGAAGAGAATGATTTTCTAGAAAATTATCAAACTTTGTGAAGTATGTGGATCTAAATTAAAGAAAATATGCATAAAATATACACATGAATATGCACCACGTATTCAACCAGTTATCACTTCAACCGCAGACACATACGTTTCTATCTTAATTGGTCACGTCAATGCAGATTTCCGAAGGGACGTCTAAAGTTTCGCTCTTCGCAAGTAAGAACAATTTTATCCTGTCAGGTGACAAGAGATATCTTGTAACATCTAACGAACGAAGGAGATTCGCCGATAAATGTAGTTTGCTCTCGAATAGCTGTGCCATTACAACAGAGGAAAATGTACGTGTGATAGTGTAGTCTAATATATATAAAACAATATCTGCACACATAGACACACATACCACATATTTAACCAGTGATCACTTTATATGCGTTTCAATCTTAATAATTGATCTCGTCAGTGAGGATTTGCGAAGTGAAGTCTAAAGGTTTGCTTTTCATAAGCAATAACAATTTTATACGGATCTATTTTATCCGGTGAATACGAATGCTACCCAGAAAAACACTCTGAAATGCAATACGAATGATTTTATAGGAAGAGAGACACAAAATGAAGTAAATGGGTATTAAGTTTTTTATAACTTTTCAACAAATTCCTCTTCAACTTTAACACACTTGAGCCAACGATGCTGAAGTACAGTTAAGCTCTTTTTGTAATGATTTTTCTGGAGATTCTCAAAATACTATTTCGTTACTGCAATAAGTTATTCATCCGACTAGAACTTCATTCTACCAATAATAGTTTGAAAAGATAGCCCCTCAATGGATATGTGGCGACCTGAAATCTAAATCGATCCAATTTTTGGTGAATATATTGGCTGATCTGAGAAGGCATATTGGGCCATTCCAGTACATTTGTCAGAAATTGCCTTCTTCAATTTATCTAGGATATATGAAACGTTAACAGTTTGTTATATGTTGACGGTTTGGCTTTGTGTGAAATAGGTTACAAAATATTTCTTTTAGAGAGGCTTATGATTAAAGCTGGGAATTATATGCACACAGTAACTGTATTATATACGCACATATGTTTCCAAAATTCGATGAAAATATGCAGAACATTTATTATTAAAATATGCAAAAATATGTAAAGTTAAGTGATAGTTATACAACTAAATTATTGTCAAAATATTAAATAATGTCTATGTAACTTTTTGTATTTATATTTGCCTTTTATAGTATTGTAAACATTTACGATTAAATGCTTTTCTAAATTCTCAACTAGGCGATCCGTCAATAATAGCTTGTATGTGAAATGCTTCGCTCAACGTCTGATGTAATTAGCGCACACTTATATTTGCAGATAATTAATGTACTCATCTCAATAATTTTATCGTAGTTTCCTTGCAATACACTGGATATTCTAAGCTGATTAAAGCACTCGTTTTTCTCTAGAACTTATGTTAATTTAATTTTGAACCGCTCTCCTATATTATAAATTTTATTTTTGAAGCTTTGAGTTAATTCTATCGATTCACTGAGTTCAACACTTTGAGTTTCAAGTTTTCGTAGTGTTTCACTAATAAAACCATAGTTTGCTTTGATAAAAGCTAACTCTTGGCGCATTTGCGGTTTATTTAGTATTTCTTTGCAATCTGTAATTGCTATCGAGTCTATTGAAAAAGAGAAAATGAATTCTCTTATCTGTTCAAAGGTATCTGCATAAAATACAGCGGCACCAAAATAACTCGTTCTTATATATATATATATATATATATATATATATATATATATATATATATATATATATCTCAGAAGCATACAAAATATATCTCTAGATTCAGTTGAGCCACCATTACAGCATGATCCTAGAATGACATTTCGATACCTACATAATAGGAAGGGTTCTACAAGAATACTCAATACCCTAATTTACCTAATTTATAATGATTATAGCATTAGATAATCCGCGTAGCATTGTTAACACTTTTACCGATCGTTTGGCTTCCATTTATGGTATTAGCTCACATTTCCCTCCAGATTTTTGTCAGAATGATTGTATTCCCTTTTCCTTATCGTGCGTCTCAGAAGATGATTAGATCCCATTAATGTCTAAGTTTTCAAACAATAATACATCGGGTGGGGTGATTTAATTCCATCGTTCATAGTACGTGATGCAAGACCTCTTATGATCATAATTAATCTATCTATAAAAACGACTGTATTTTCTTTGTTATGGCAGCGTGCTAGGGTTGTTCCTGTGTTAAAAAAGAAGACCAAGAATTGTGTTGAAAATTATCAGCCTATAGCAATACATGCAAAATTGTACGAAAATCTAATATATTCATGAGTTAAACTATCGATCTTCCAATATTAATACGGCTTTGTTCGAGGTAGATCAACGGTAACTAACCTTGTAAGTCTCACACAATACATTTGCCAGGAATTGGACCAGCAGGGTCAAGTGGTTGTATGATTTTAGTAGCGTATTCGATAGTATTGATCACGGTGTACTTTTAGATAAACTATCTGCATTTGGATTTAGTCGTAAACTGTTGCAACCACTACGTATTTTATAATGGGTTTAGATTTTCTAATTCTATTCCAACTTCTGGTGTGCCACAGGGGTCTAATCTGTGGCCACTGCTTTTTGTACTGTATATTAATGACCTACTTGCTTCCATGTCGTACTAACTTTTGGCTTATGCAGATGATTTAAAAATCTACACTAGTGTCCATTCTCTGTATGAGGTACTTCGACTACAGCACGATTTGGTCACAGTAAGTGCATGATGTTCGAAATTTAGTTTAAATCTAAATTTAAGCAAATATTGCCATGTTATATATTGTGGAAAAGTTAATCCGGTTGGGTTGGCGTATACATTACGTAGAATAAATTTGCAGAAGGGGGAAATAATAAAAGATCTTGGAGTTTATTTTGATTGTCGCTGCTCTTTTTCTTGTCATATTCTCAAGTTGTTCATGACTGCTTCTCGTAGTTTGGGTTTTGTTCTGCGTTCCTCTAAATTCTTCAACGATGTCTGTTTTTTTAAGAGTCTTTTCTATAGTCTGGTCATAAGTAAATTGAAGTACGCGTCATAAGTATGGCCGCTACACTATATGTTTATTTCCTGGTTTCGATAGAGGAGATTCAGCGACGCTTGCTCAAGTTTTTATTCTTTATCAATTATGGCATGTATCTTCGCGGCATTGATTATACGACCCTTCTAACCGAGCATGACATGGATGCCTTAAGTTAGCGCCGGGTAAGACATGGAGCCCGTTTTGTATGGAAAATAGTGTCAATGATTGTCCTTTTCTCCTGTTTTCCCTTAATTTCATCGTTCCTAGATAATGTTTCCGTCATTCATGTACTTTTGCCATTCCATTTTCGAGAACCAAAATGTTGCAATCATCACCACTAACTACGATGTGTCGAGCCGCTAATTTTCATTACAATGATATATTTGTCGACTCTATTAATCAATTCATATAACTTGCTTCTTTTTCTCTTTTATGTATGTATGTATTTAACTTACAATTTTGTCATGTAATTAGTGAATAATAAAATTAAAAAACCCTTACCACAATAGAACCACAATAGAATGTAATTAGTCTTTGCTGTTGGACAATAAGTGCCGATTATTAATATTATATTGTTAATAAAGAGAATAAATAAATAGATGCGATACTTAAACGAGATAATGGGCATATTTGTTACAATTTAAACATTGTGACTGTAATAAAAAAGTTACAATAAAATAGCAATTAATACATAAATACCGCTTTTACTCTGTTATTGAAACTATAAATAAGTTATTTGATATTTGTGACAGTCATAAAATTCACTGGAAATAAACATTAAAACTACTAAATATAAATTAAATACTTTAAAAAATGTAATGTTTATATTGCATATTATGTTTTCCTTTCAAAGTATTATTGTTAATATTAGTTAAACAAATATATTTCCACGCGAGATTCTACTCTGGGTTTTTTACGACCATCGATCGCGTCATAGTACTCGTACATTTATCTTCGATGAGGAGAATAAGAAGAATGTTTTACGATATCCGAGAGAGCATCAAGGTTACCCAGTTAATAACACCTGACTTATTTTTTTCTGGTATCATCGCTAATTAAGCCGACGTTGGTTTTGTGCAGAACTGCACATAATCTTTCGCATTTTTCGGTAAATTTCCGCGAAAACTCAACATTAGCTGTACAATTAACGAGAATAAGAATTCATTTCAGATTCGTGCAAATGCACACATTGCGAAACCGAAAGTTTATTAAATTGTGAGCAGTTATCTACATTGTGGAGGTGTATATTTTATAGCCTGAAGCTAAACAGGCGCGTCTGCCAAATAGGACCGGTTTTTAAATGTATTACAATCAATCTCTAGCAATTCTAGTCTATCCTCAGGCATCGTACGATTTGAAATACGTTTCTTTAATATGCTGAAGGACAATCGACTCATTTATGCAAATCGATGGTAACATATCATTTTTGCTTTTAGTTTTAACGGCATAACCATCATAACGTATTAGAAGAGTTTTAATTATTACATTCGCTCTTGTGGAAAAAAATATTGGTTATTGAGATTTATAATAACAAAATTTATGTTCAGATTATATTGTATTATTTAATATTTAGATGTATTTTAATTTATTAATATTGCATTATATAATAACTAAATTATTAACCATTTCTTGGACGTCTGCTTAATTTTTTTAATTTATGTTTTATTTATTCAATTTGTATTCAGATTAAACCTTCGAAAAAACATAATTCGCATGGTAATAGAACTATAAATTTTCCTGCAAGTCGACGATTGCCTTTTCGAGGACACATCATATGCATTTTTAAAACATTTTTAATACAGTAATAGACACAAACCGTAACATTAGCAATCATAATTATCATAATGGATCTTAATAGAATCTACATCACACGTCATAGGAATATGAACATTTAAGTTTTTCTCTTTTTCGTTTTAAATTAGTTTTCATAACTAACTTTATAAATTCGTTATAAAAATCATTCTAATTCAAACGTGTAAGTAGTACAGGAGAGGACATTATGTGTATTAAATTCTAAGATATTTTTCACGAAGGAGGAGCTACCTAGAAATTCCAGGAATGTGAAAAAAACATAATAAATGGATCTTACAACTTATTCACTACTACCTCCTTCAAAGTATTGGGTTCACGTGCTTAACACGGGCGGCGCTAAACTCGTCCCCGAGGTACTATCTAATGTCTGCTACATTAATTCGCCCCCATGCTAATTACCCTTACCTTAAATTGTCTCCGGGCAAGAGATTAAGAAATTTATACTTTCTTGGAAATACAAATACTAAGTTGTCCTGCCTATTATATACAAATTAAATTCAAATTTATTTAAATTTTAAAATTTACCCAAATCTAGCATATATACTATATACTTATAATTCGTCTGAAATAACATTCCTGGCTAAAAAGTGCTTTTTATTTGTGAAAAAGCATGGAAAGCTTAATCAGTTTGAGTGAACGTGGAAATCAAGTGCTATTTGTAGACTCTATAAAATTTACTAAACACAAATCCTTAAAAAGTGGCGAAATATGTTAGCGATGTTCGAATCGCTCTTGTAAGGTAAAAGTTTATTCTGCCGGTGCAGAAAATTTAATTGTGCGCAATGAAACAGAACATAATCATGAAAAGAATCTGAAGAAACTAAACTGACGGATAGTAAGTGCTAGTGTTAAACGTAAAGCAACCGATTACATTTTTGAGAAGCCTTCAAAAATAATACATTAAGCGCTAAAAAAAATACTAGTTATTTCAGTACAATCACCATTCAAGACTTCATTACATCCGCAACAGTCTATATAATAACAGGAGAAAATAGGGCAGAAGTTATTAAATGTGTTACAACATTGAATATTACGACACTGAAAAAAGAGAATTTTGTCTTTATCATCGACGAAGTTGAAGAAATTGTCGTTTCAGGTGCCTAACAAATGCGACTGTTTTATGCAATAGTGAGAAAGAGTATGTCGACGGTACATTCAGTTACTGTTCCGATCATTTTCTGCAGTTATTTACACTGCATATATTACAAAATGGGTATTATATCCCACTAGCATTTTGCTTACTGCTGAATAAAAATGAGTATTTTTACAAAACACTTTTTAACCTGTTGCGAAAAAAGTGTCATAGTTTGGATTTAAATCTGAACCGAGAAGTCATCGTAGCGGATTTTGAAATTGCAATCTACAATGCCATAAAAGCGGAGTTTCAAGATTCCAAAGTTATAGGCTGCAGATTCCATATAACACAATCATGGTTCCGCAAAATTCAAAATCTAGGCTTTGTTCCTTATTATAAGAACGAAACCAGTGAAAGTGGCTGCGCTACATATTTGGTTTACCATTTTTAAATCCATCGGAAGTAGGTGATTGTTATGCTTTTGATTCTTCGGAAATACAATCTCAAGATGCATGTCTAGCATGCTTTTCCGATTATTTGATTGACAATTATATTTCAGAAGAAGCCGTTTTTCCACCTAGTTTGTGCGATAGCACAGATAGAAGCACAAACACTTGCGAAACTTTCCACGCTAAATTTAGCGCCAGTTTTTATTCTACGCATGCACCAATTTTTCATTTTATTGAAATGTTGAAGCTGTTTCAAACAGAGACTTATATAAAATTCAAGTTTTTCTGAATGTGCAAGAATATGAGATCCAGTCATGCGTAGACGTAAGCAGTGCGTTACTAGAAAAATGGATCTGTTTCGAGATTTGATTTTGCTAAATGTATAGCTTATTTTTATAAACATTCAAAGTAAATGTTAATATGTATTAGTGCTAGTAAAAAACACAAGTAGGCATTTCTACTCCAGTCTTAATTAATAAAATATATTTTGTGGCGCTTACAGAGTTTTTTATTTCTTGCATAAATAAATATGTTATCTATAGATTTTAAATAAGTATATGTGTGATTCATACTGAGATAAACACGGGGACGAATTCATGAAGCTATTCTTCTCGGGGACAAGTTTATGTATATTTTTTCAGGTACTAGTTTAACTAGTTACTTAATTTTATTTCTGGGGACGAGTTTAGGTACGTCCGTTTAAAACCGCCTGCGATTCGGCCTCAATCTCCTCATCAAAACGGCATCCCTTGCCCTTCAGTTTTAACTTCGGAAAAAGGAAGACGCCACAAAAGACAAGATCTGGGAATTGGGGAGGTGGAGTAACACTGTCGTCTTCGTTGCGGTTGGAGACTGGCGCACAACAATTGACGTGTGGGTTGGTTTATTGTCGCGGTGCAGGATCCACAAATTATTGTGCCACTTCACATCCCGCTTGCGTCGAATATTTTCTTTTAGTAGCCAAAGAACATCGCAACAATTTCGTCCATTATCTGCTTCACCTGATGGGAGAAATTCTTTGTGCATCATGCCATTAGCGCCAAAGAAGCAAATCAATATCGACTTGACGTTGCTTCGAACTTTCTTTGGTGGCGGTGACTATGGCGTCTTCCACTGCGATAACTGCTGGTTAATGCAGTAAAGATTCTGGTACTGAAGTTCGTATCTCTTTCGGCAGTTTCTTTCAGCTCAGTGCACACATGAACACGGTGCTGTTTTTGTTCGATGCGAAGTAACCTTGGCACAAACAGTAGTCCCAGCAGTAAGCTGCATGTTGAGTTCGCTGGACAGAATACGCTGATAAAGCCATACGACAAACCGATAATATTACAAATGTCATAGGTTGTTCTCCTTAGGTTTTGCAGGATAGCATCATGAACTTTTATCACATTTTGTGACGCTCATCATCATCACCCGATACGCGTCCATTTTTGAAACTGCTGCACCACTCGTAAATTGGCGTCTGACCTAAGGCATCCTCACCAAACAATTATTTAAACTTTTTCAGAATTTCCTCTGGCCAAGCTCGCTTCTTATGTCTGCATTTTTCATTCTACCTTTCTTTGTCACTCCTCAAACTCTTTTAAAGTATCTCATTTCCACTGCTTGCATTTCACTCTTTTATTGTTCTGTTAGGATCCATGATTCAAAACCAAAAGTCAGCACTTGTCTATATATATAATTTTGGAAACTTTAAATAACATAATCAATTTATGAAACAATGTCAAATATATTTCGAGTGAATATAATGCTATTAGATGCTAAATAACTATCCTTAGTCATATTTCCTTCATTCCCAACTCATTGCTCTTTTGCATTATTTCTTTCCTTGATTTTTTATGGAGATAGGTTCAGTTCTTTCTATAAACGACTTCATGAAGAACTTCCTCTTCTCTTTTTGTATAGATGATTATGAAGTTTAGAGAGCAGCAGGAAACTCCGCAGGGACTCCTAAACAACGAGGGGTCGTGAAAGTATTGATGCTAATCCGTATACAAAATTCCGCACAGGTAAAATGCAGGTATCATGTAATGATGTGCAAATTCTTGTTAATTCTCTTAGTACATGCGATTATATTTTGCAATTATATCCCTTAATTGGGAATGGGCCACGTCTTATACACCAATAATACCAATGATATTTCATAGTTCTGAGTGTTGTTTACGGCTGCATTATTTAGAAACCAACGTGTAATTATCTCTCCTTAAATTTTATTTAGTATCAAAGATTGAATTCAAAGTTTAGTTTTGTAACGACAAGTGCTAAATATACTTCTGAGCTAAACATTATTTATCCGATAAGTGAAACTGTTAGTAAACGGGATAAAAGGCAGATTGTTTGTGAAAACTACAAACTTATCCTTCATTGTGTGTTGTCGCTTGGTGAAACCCGATGGAGATGTATTTCAAAAACTTGTAAAACTTTTGTTCTTAACTGTTGGCGAGGGAGATGGAAGAACGCTGTCTTCTGTAAATCTTTGTCGTAATCATGAAAAAATAAGTAAGTGTATTCTTCAAGGACAACATGTTTCTGCGATCTCTAAGCGTAAAGCTGTGGACAAACCATGTGAGCGATCATAAACAATTTTGAACTCTATTTTACGTAATAATAGTGAACATATATGAGTTAATGATTAATGTATTAAAGAAAGCATGATAATGCAAAAAGAAAATTAATGCCAGTATTACCAAGAAATATAGAAGAAGCATAAAAAGCGTTAGAAATTTTGCAAACTGATACCAATAGGAACAAGAACTTTCTGTTAGAAAACAGCCTTGACAACATCGTCATTTTTACTACTCAAACAAATTTGCAGTGTTAGTGTAAAGCTGAAATGATCTACATGGACGGAACGTTTAATTACTGCACTAAATATTTCACACAACTTTTTACCGTCCATGGTTTTTTCAACGGACATTACATCCCACTGGTTTTTTGTTTACTAAAAGATAAGCATGAACGTACTTATAAATGCTGTTTCGAACTCCTTGTACATCATACGATAAAGCACGGGTTAGAATTAAAACCAAATAGTGTAGTTGCAGATTTCGAGAAAGCGATACATAATGTAGTACGGCATGTATGGCCTGAAACCAGAATTGTGGGATGTAGGTTTCATTTAACGCAAGCCTGGTGGCTGAAAATTTAACAGCTGGGCTTAACTGCAGATTACGGAGACAGAAGCTCAGAAATTCGACAGTGGTTGGGTTATTGTTTCTAGAACCAGAAAATGTGAGTGATGTGTTTGTTTTCGAAATATGTGCATTACAATCTCAATATGAGGAACTTAAAAAATTTCCAGACTATTTAATCGATCAGAAGAAGCGAAGATTCCTCTCGAGATGGGCGGGCATGGATTGGGTACTAACCACCTGCTGTATAATTTCTACACATGAATTGGGCACCGAGCTCCGAAAAGGTAATTTTAAAATACATGAATTTGGCACCGGACTTCTAATTACTGTTTATTAATTAATCTGTAATATTCTTTTAGTAGATTTTCGGGGTTAAATAAATATGTACCCGATTACACATAAAACAAATTTTATTTAACTAGGTACACATTTTAAAAAAATAAGTCAAATATAAAAATATATGGAAAAAGTTTATAAATACATATATACATACAGGTATTATAAAATAATATAAAATATAAATTTTATCTCTTATAAAAATATCCTACGCATTTTACATATTGCAGCCTATCAATTTCCTCCAGGGAATACTGAGAAATTTTATTTTGTAAAAAATTGTGCATTTCATTAAGGCTTTGTAATTTAATGTAAGTTTCCGTTTGAACGTTATACAGAACCCTTAAGAAATTATTCACAGAAGGCTGCGACTTATAAAAGCATTCACTAAATTTAGAATGGAATGATTTACAGCAGTTTGTTGTTCTCTCCATGCTTGGTGTAAAACTGGCCCATATATCGGGTGGAAACACAGCATTTTCTCCAATGTACGTGGAAATCATATAATCGGAAAAACAAACAATTCTATGATCCAGGTTGAATAGACATAAGGTCAAAAACAAAACAATTGGAAACTTCGCAAGGATTCAATAATGGTAGTCCGAAAATATAATTCAGCCATTTTCCTGTTTCACTGCTGCTTTTCTTATATTCGGCAGCTAAACCAATTTCCTGGATTTTCCGGAACCAGCTTTGTGCTAAATGAAAGCGACATCTTACTAAACGTGTTTTCGGCCAAACTGTTTGAAGAGCGTTGTGAATGCTTTATTCAAAAGTCGACAACAAAATGGAGGACTGAAATCTAAATTTTCTTCCAAACATTTTCATTTAATTATTTCAAATGCCTCTTTGTATGTTTTGGCTCGTTTGTCTGGTAAAACTCAGAATACAAGGGGAACGTAGTGGCTATTTACCATTACATGTATACTAAATAATTGAAGAATATAATTTAAACAATACTCGAAAGTCCCGTCCACATAAACAGTTTGAGAATCACACAAAGCACGGAGGTTTGTTTTACACGAAAACACATTTATTTTGTGTTGTTCACTGGTTGCTGTCACAAAATGTTCTCCTCTTATAGTGTTGCACTCTCTTGTTTTCAAGTTTTCTATAGTTTCTGCAGCATTCTTTGATAGAGCTGACTGCACCTTTGATCTTTCTTTAAATATGTTGTTTCTTACATATTGCTATAGACTTTTCCCCGCAAATACTTTGAAAAGTTTTATTATTTATGAATGCACATTTATCTTGAACTTATATATATTTTGGCTAGGGCAGTTGAAGCACGCCGTTTTGCATTGCTGTGGACAATTTTTATAACTGTATTTTTTATACGGAGCCGATGGCTTTGCTGTATCCGTATCAGACATAAATGTAATCTGAGTGTAGAAAGACGTGTGCATGAGAAGATAAATCTTTATCTTTGTTCAGTAACTTCGTGATTTTTGATTTAATTGTGGTTGGTGTTTGAATTCATTACCGAGATTTATTTACGAGTTTGTTGTTCTCGTAATTGTTAATGTTATAAGCTTTCTAACTCATATGTCTCGAGAAAATATATATTTTTTTTTATTTTACGTAAGTAAATTATATTATTCTTATTATTATTATTATTATTATTATTATTATTATTATTATTTTGAATGTATTGATTTGTGTATCTTTCCATTGTGTTAATTTTGATATATATTGTATTCTTAGTTATTGGGAATAAAAGACAAACAACATTTTTAAAATTTCTGATATAAAAAAATTTTCTATAACTTTAAAATTTAGCTCGCTTGGGATATCAAGGGCATATTTTTTTCATGTGGTTTGCACATGCGTTAAAGTTTGTTTTGGGCTGTCATATCAGTTTGTTTATTTTTATTTCTTGTGGGAGAAATTAAAAAGCTTCTTTGTAATTTATTAGTTTTAATTTTGATCGGTTGTCATTAAGGAAGTTTTTTATCGTGCGCTGCGGTCATTTCGGCACGATATTTTTACCTTTATAATATTGTTTAATGAAGCAATATTTATCTTTATACTTCATAAAGATATTTTTTTTTGTATTAAAGTTTCATTTAAAGTTAACTGTGTGTATTTTTTAAATTCAACCTTTTTTGTTTGTGCTCATACGTAACTTAAAGACATAATTATTATTTCTCAAACAAGTTTTGAGTGGCGTCCAATAAAAAACTATTGTACTAAATCAATTGTGTTTTCCACTTTTCCGATTGGAACCCTGAGGGAAAAGCAGTCTCATCTTGAAAATTAACCGACTGAATATCCAAGCTGGACAGATTGGTTGTGAATAGTGGTATTATCAAATTCAAAACCACTATTCATAGCAATATGTTATGTCATTTACGGTTAAAGTGTTCATAACAGCAACATTTTTCTTTATAGCACTGTGTATAACTTTTGCTGGTTTCTCAGTCAATTCTTCGACAGCCTTTCTTTTGGATGTAGTACTAACTGGAATAGAACAGCAAAACTTAGCAACAATTACAATTCAGTCCAATAAATTACCTTACCTATTTGTCGGTTTACTTTCTTCAAATCGGCTTCGTGAGTGTGATTTACCTCACTTTTTGATATAATATTTTCATCACAATGTGACCACACTTTCGCTTTACATGTTCTAACACTGCACCGCCAAAACTTTTCATTCGTACTTTTTAAAATTTTGTAAAGTAAATTTGAAGTTCTCAACCACCAACAGTTTTTTCCACGTTCACTCTCTATTATTCTAGATTCCATGTTGTATGACACAACCAACGTTAACCACATGAAATATCGTATTGAACTAAAATTAATAACAGGAAGGTATTTATAAGGGATAGTGCGCTAATGGTTTTGTAATCCTCTAATTTTATAATCCTCTAATGACCCATTTAATTGTAGTGCCCAATTCATGTGTTACCCCAGATAGGGAAATGGTATCCGTAATTAGAGATTAGGATAGTGCCCAATTCATGCACGCCCCCCGAGATATGGGCCGAAAACAGTGCAGCTTTAAATCGTACGACCACTGCCTGCGTGTCGTTTCACTCCCATTTCTATAATTCTTTATATCAAGCTCATCCGTCACTATTTGTATTTGCTGATACGTTATTAAAAAGTCAGATGCAGTTAAAATAAACAGTATCAATGTATCAGTATCAGAATGCTGTTTTGAAAAAACGTGAAATGTATTTAAAACAGCACATTTTGAATTACCAGAGTGGCAGTATTAGCAGTCTAGAATTTGTTAAACTAGGCTTCCCATTATTATTCTTCCAAAATTGAATAAGGTCATAATGAATGTACCTATGTCAATGTAAATACCTATTTGTGTATAAATAAAGATTTTTATTTCAATAATTTACTTTTATTAAAATTAAATAAAACACTTATTTGTGGGGAGTTTCGTACACCACTTTCTAAGCAAAATTTTGGAATGTGGGGGATTCGTATACATTTAATACTTTTACCTGAGTCCGTGCGGAGCTTCGAATCGCCCGTTTCAGAGTCATGTGTAAACTTTATTCGAAATTAAAGAAGGGTTTTAGTCAATGTTCGCATTTCCCTCAATTTTTTATCACTTGCAGCAAGTTATTATAAATGTAACATGAAAGAAAAGATGCTTCATTTCATATTCATTACACAGACTTTTACGAGTACTTCAATTCATTATATTAATGCGATAAAAATGCATGGAAATTTTAAAGAAACATACAAAATTCCTAGTGGATTTTTATCATTTGTCGTGAATTATTCATTAGTTTTTCAAAAGAAATTCGAAGTTACGGCGTTAAAAATTAACCGACAGATAATTCTATGAATCATTTTTAATAATATAGCAATTAACATTGACTAATATAAAGGAAATAAGTAAAGTACAGTAAGAGATAGTATTATATGTAAAGTACACAAGTTTATTGTTGTTTGTACGTAGCTTGTAATAAGTAATTACAAACCGGTTAGAGCAATTATCCCGTTATATTAACGAATTGTCAGACGTATATAGAAAAGTTGATGAAATCCCATAGATCTGAATAGTAGAATTATTAATTTTATGGCGTAATAACTCCAAGCTTAAGTACAAGAAAATTGCATCTTTTCCGATTTCCTCAAGACCTCTTTTCGTAATTCAATATATGTATTTACTACCTCCTATTGACACCATTATTTTAGAGCGTATAAACAATCGAATTAACCTTATTTTCGACGTTAAGATTGCTAACCATAAACAGTTCTGAAGTGCTTATTAGGAACAAATGAAAATATTATTACAATAAAAAAATGTTACAAGATTATTATGTAATTTGCAGTATATTTTGTGATGGATGATTTCACTTGTGTGGGTTACATTGCCAGAAACCTCTTTTCACAAATTAGCATTAAATGAAAGTGATTGTTAGAATAGATTTAAACTGAGGTTTTGTGCCCGAGTATAAGATATTTATAAAAGTAGGATGACGTTATTAAAATAAAACAGTAGTTAGTAGTTATTTATGTCACAAGGGATGTAAGTGCAATTTTGCGGTCGAGAATATAAGTTTCCAGACCGAGGCGCAAACCGAGGTCTACAATATATCCGAGACTGTAAAAGCATTTACATCTCGAGTTTCATACAATATTTTTCCTACCACGGGCTCGAGATGCTAGAAAATAAGTATAATCTGCAAAAATGTTTGAAGTTTGCTTATGTAATTTAATAATTGTCAAACTAGTAGGTGCGTAAGATGTTATGCACATGTGTACTTATATATAGCCAGAGTCGTGTAACTACCACTATCTCAGCAAAATAAATAAATATAAATAAATTGATAACCAAATCACATGTTAAATATTAAAATTAATATTCATCGACGTCAACAGCCAACCATGTGTGAATATGCAAGTAGCTGCCAAATCAAAGAGGCAGCTGATATTGATTGTAGGCCTTTGTTGCCAGTTATATTGAAATTATCGCATGCATAAAAATTTCAAGCGTTTTTTATTCTGTCATCTGTCACTGCCGAGTCAACGTCAAATTACTTACCTCCCTAGGGAGGTAAGTGAAATATTACATCCTGCTGTTAAGGGTTACAAACGTACACAAATAGTAAGTAGCTGTTACTTCCCTCAAAACAGAGCAATAGGAGCCAACTTACGAAGTTGGTCGTAGGAAAAATATATTGAAAAAAATTTCTATTCCTTACCGGTTCTAGCAATTTGGCTAAAGTTTCCGTTGTTAGTTATCACAACCCTTTCTGCAGAGTTAGAGAGTTTTCTTAGTGTAGATATTCGAACTGACTGGTATATAGCTTAATCAAATTATCTTCATGAGTTTGAATGTCGCCATTGTATCATAAAAATTACGTTTTTTTCTTTTAGTGTTTTCAAATAGTTCGCCCTTTCTCTGTATGCTTAGGATCAAGTAGAAGAACAAGGCTTTTTCAAAAAAAAAAATGCGTTCCAAAATTAGATTACTTGTGATAGTCACATTCCACGGCAACCTTTACTTGGCTTGATTTACACGTAGATACATCTACATTCTTCAGCATTATTTCTTTAACTAGACCTAGCAGCTGGTACATGCTCTTTTGTTTTGTTTTGATTTTAACAAAATATATTTATAGTTTAAGTTTGGAAAGTTTTGTTAAACAAATGGTAGTCACAGGGTGACAAGTCTGAACTGTAAGCAGGATGTTCCAAGATTTCCCAGCCGAATTGTTCCACTTTTTGCCTCGTAATATTTGCCGAATGTGGTCTGGCGTTGTCGTGAAGAAGAATGACATTTTTAACGGATTGCGTCTTTCTTTTTCGTCGTAAAGACAATTTTGCGGCATCCAAAACGTCGCAATAATATTGGGCATTAATTGTGCGGCGATCATGAAGAAAATCAAGCCTCAATGTTGGCTTCGCTAACGCTCGTCCGTGGGCGTCGAACGTGGCTCTGGTTTTCAACTTTCTTCCAGCCTCCAGAAAATTGTTTATGCCATGCAAACACGCGGGGTCGCGAAAGGGTGTTCTCCCCGAACTGTGCGTGCAATCTGCGTAAAATGTCTGTTGGATTCACCCCCTCATTGGTCAAAAACTTAATAATTATCCGCTGCTCCACGGAAACGTGCACTGCTTGCTCACTCATGGTCACTGCACTACTGAACGGTCTCGACGGAATTTCAGACGATGCTCTCCCCACCCTAAGTGCTTTGTCTACATAGCCACCTACTTCGCCGATTCAAAAAACTTTTGTACGAGTTATTAAAAAATCAGTCTCGTTTATATCTGATATACCCTCGTATTTTTGTCTGACGAATGCTTCCCTGCTTTGTTTCCATTGCGCACTGCCGTAGCATTCGCAGAATGGCCAGACTATTTAAATCGACTTCGTTTTCTTCCGTCCATTGTATGCAGGTACTGAAACTCCTAATTGCCTCCTCATGCTTTAAGCTTATTTCATCTCTGCACGGTCCTGACACTTTTTCGTCCGAACTACTGTCGTCACTTTCCAATTGCAAATGGTCTTCATCGCCATCAATCCATACATAAATTTCAGTGGCGTTAGATTGTTTATTGTCAGTGCTAATTTGCTGCAACATATTTCCAATTTCGGTATATAATTCTTGTTGAACGCCATTCGTCGACTGTAATTATTTAACACTCGACAATGGAGTATCATCCTCCGAATTCCATTCATATTCTGAATTTTCACAAACGTTTATTGAATCGTTATTAGCTGAATTCCATCCGGCGAGTGATCCATATTAGAAGGTTAATTGTCGATCCGGATTTCAAGACACCGAACGTCACATCTGCTTATTCTGATTTTGTCCGAATTATAAGACCATCCGGAATACAAGGCATTCGGATTTGCGGGCCTTCACTGTATTTATCCTTAAGATAAAATTGTATTGGTTTCTAAAATAGACATACCATTACACAGCTTCCAGAGAAAAATATTTATCAATTTTTGATCTAGAGCTTCTTTGTATATGCTTGGCCTTGATGACGACTCTTTTAACCTAACCCTGTTTCACCAGCCTCTGTATTTTAGACTTCGAAATTACAACTAGTTTAGGCGATCAGATCTCCCTATTGGACTTCAGATCCGCTACGCACGACTGAGAGATTTTGTGAGAGATTTTGCTTTCTATGTGAAAAACATGATTACTTTGATCATTTAAAATTAAAGATTTTCCTTTTGACAATACTTCTTTTGTTTATCGATACATTTTTAATACCATATGATCACATATTTCTACCCTCTAGAAGGCAATGACATTTTTCTTTTTTAAACTTAAGTTGGTACCATAATTTAACTTAACTTATTTTGCAGCGTGTGTGTGATATAGGTTATTTTATACTGATGACAGATTAGGTTTTGTCATTTTGACAAATAATTACATACAAACGTTTCAGTTGAAAAAATAAAAAGTTTAATAATAAAAACAGCTACAATAAATGTTCAAAGTGAGCTCCTTCATTTTCTATGCATAGCGCAACTCTTCGTCTCATATTATTGAAGGCATTCCTTAAATTATGTGGTGTAATTTCCTCACAGACATTTCGGATAGCATTAGTAAGTTCTTCAATTGTATGTGGACGATTCGTAAATACTCTATTTTTTAGATGTGGATAAATGAAATAGTCCATAATTGTTAAATCCAGAGATCGTGGTGGAAAGTCTACTATTCGATTATCAAAGAATGCATGCAATAATTCCATAGTTTTTCTTGTCTTATGGGCTGTTACTTGCTGGAAATATCCCTCGCGGAGCTCATCATCATATAATTGATTTACAAATGGTAGCAATAAATTATTACGATATCGTTCTGCATTTATCGTATTATTAAAGAATATTGGACCAATAATCCGTCTACGAGAAACAGCAAGCCAAACGCCTATTTTTTGTGAATGCAAGGGTGTTTCAAGAATTTCATGTGGATTTTCACTAGACCAGATGCGCATTGTTTGTTTATTTATATATCCTGATAAATGAAACCATGCTTCATCGGACCAGAAGGATTTGTCAAGAACGTCATCGTTATTAATCGTACCTAAGAACCACTGACAGTAATTAACTCTGGTTACATGATCGATTGGTAAAAGCTCTTGCATCCAATGAAATTTGTATGGAAATTTTTGTAAGTCTTTTTTAAGGATTCTCTGGCAGGTCCCATATGACAGTTGTGTTTGTTGTGAAAGCTTACGAATCGATTTCTTAGGTGATTGATTTATTCGTCCCTCAACATCTGCTATATTTTCAACTGTCCGCTTTAGTGGTCTACCAGCACCTGGTTTTCGAGACACAGACCCTCTTTCACGGAATTTAACCACTGACTTTTGAATTAATTGCCGCAAACTGTCGTATCTTGTTGGAAAATTTGGAAATTCTGCCCGAAATTCTTCTATACAATGCTGCAAGGAGTACGACCATTCTCCATTTTCTAATTTTACACCATTCCTAAAGTATGATTCGATCAGAAAAACTATGATAAACTATGATTTATTGTAAACATTTTTAAGTGTCAATTAATAAATACATTAATGACAGATGAGTTTTATTTATCAGAACATACACATAATGACAGATGTATTTTATTTGTCACTACCAACACGATATTTTCAAAAAATAATTTCATGGCTTGCTAGAGGGTAAATATAAATGATCATATTGTATAATTCACTGCAGTAAATAACATTAATATATAAAATAACAATAACACATGTAGCTATAATGTTTTATTTATTTTAAGAGAAACAATAAATTTATTGTAGCCTTCAACTTACAACTTTGTCGTACTACCACGTATATTGTTTATGATCAACATAACTTAATATCGTACCATTATAATAGAGATGGAAATCTATCAATAAAGATTCCGTTACTTTCCATATAAAACTGCAGCGTTCACGTAATAAGTGTGTAAAGTCATGAATATTTATGAGTATACCGACGATTATATAAGTGAACAGACTCAGAGATATATGTATATACACTTAACGTTCAATTGTAGGATGATACACGTAAAACCATAAGAATAATAAATAAGAAGAATGTGTTATTCAAATAATTCACTGTTAAAACCGGATTGTAAAGACATTAAACAAGAACATTATTTTATTTTTGCGCTTAAATAATTTGTATGTCTCGATATTCAAATGAACAGAAAAGAGATAAAATGAAATTAATTATAATTTGTAGATTTATTTGCTAAGAATCTATTGGTAAACCATTTTTACGTTCATTTAAAATTATGGTTATGCTTTTATAAGAATATATAGTAATATGCTGCAATGATATAAATATATTGAAAATTTCATTAATATTATATTCAGATTTAACTTTTTTAACAACCTATATATTGTTGAAGAACTTAAACCTAATAAATACTATTTACTGGAGGTCAAGAAATATGGTGAAGCGGCTGAGCGACTGCAGCGCAGAGCACTATTAAGGGTCACAAGTGGATATAGAACTGTAGCTATCGAGACAGTTCAGGTGATAGCTGGAGTCCCCCCGATACGTCTACTAGCGGAGGAGCAGCACACTCTGTTTAGGGCGAAAAAGGAGGATATAGCGTGAAAGAAATCTAGAGAACTCACATGGGGAAAGTGGCAAGCTATGTGGAGCCGCTGCGATGCAACTTCTGTCTGGACGAAGACCCTGATCCCGGATCTCATCCCGTGGTTGAAATGTGTGCACAGGAGAACTGACTATCACCTTACTCAGTTCATATCGGGGCACGGCCATTTTCCTGCATACCTGAAGAGGTTCGGGCTGTCGGAACATGACACATGTCGGAGCTGTGGGCATTTCGATTCTCTGGAGCATGCTGTCTTGCTCTGTGGTAGTTGGGCTGCGATGAGGCATGAGCTATCGATGAGACTGAACAGAGAAATAAATACCAATACCATCGTTAATGTCATGATAGAAGACAAAGTGAAATGGGATGCCGTGACGACTTTCATTGCGCGGGTAATGGCAGTAAGAGAATCGGAGGAAAGAAACGCAAAGAAACAGATGTAGATCGTAGACATGCACACCCCAATGGTCTTGAGAGTATAATATAGAGGCAGAAGGAGATGAAGAGAAAGACCGCTGGCATCCTGACGTTATGTCCCAACGACGATTTCGGGATGCCAGAGAAGGCCAACAGAGAGGTTTTAGTCGGAGTAGCGCCCGACACTACCGGGGCACCTGGAACCTGTGCCCTGGTACCAAGCGGTTTCCTCTCACAAAAAAAAAAATAAATAAATACTATTTAAACTGGAATGTCACACATTTAGCAAACTCGACGCGAATTAAATTGGTCGTGGGGATTATTTAAGGCTAAAAGGCATTTAAATCAAAACTGGTATTTTAAAACCCATTGTACGAGTAGTAATTACTAATGCGAAAAATAGTAAATCCAATCAGTTTGTGAATGAGACACATTTCCAAACGTATGCGTGTTTATTGGACATCCTTAATAATAATAATAATAATAATAATTTTTGTTGTTGATCTTTACGTTAACAAAAGAGAAATACGAAAAAGAATTAGATTTCATTAATTTCATGAAAAATATTTCGAGATCAAGTGGTTTTGACAACGAAATAATTAATAAATTAATCCGAAAAACTAATTTAAAAAAGACAATCAGCGACTCTACTTGTTTTTTACCTCAATAAGATCGTGACATGTATTTCCCGTGTCATAAAATTACGAAAAATCTAAACAGGATTGTGAAAGAGCGGGATCGCCAAGTTGATTTTCGGTCCAGAACCTCAATCAAATCTCTTCTTGGAAACACAAAAGATAAATTAGATATGAAACAGAAATTAGGTTTGTATGAAGTTAATTGCCGCGGTTGTAAATTGCGGCATGTCTCTCCAGTATTTTTCTTATTTCACTCTGTCATGTATTCTTAGGCCACCTTTGCTTCTCTTCGATGTTACCCTCATTTCATATACTTTCCGCATTAGTCTTTAGTCAAAACCATCTCAGCTCGTTTTCTCCAATTATATGTTCTGTTCTGTGGATTTTGTTCTGAGTTTTTGGCTATATGTTTCGTTCCTTATCCTATGTATTATTGTCTATTTTGTTTAGAAAACTGATTTTAGTTACATTTATTCTTCTTCTCTGATTCTTAGTCGTTGTCCATGGCCCCAACCCATGGTTATCACGCGAACACCCGCTTTTCTAAGTATTTCTACGTTAGTTTCTTGTGTAATTACTTTTTTTTCTAGGAAGCTTTCCTTTATGGTGTTGAAGAACCACGGTACTGTCACTTATTTCATTTATTTCGCCGTCAAGTCTTTCATTTTGCCATATTATTTTGCTTGACTTGTCGCAAGACTTCCTCAAATTCTAATCTATATTCTTCTGTCTTATTTGTTACCAACCGTTTCTGTTGATACTTATATCTTATTCGTTCAGTGCTGTTTTGTATATGTTTAAGTTATCAAAAACAACACTATTGTGCTCAACAATGAAACTGTTTACAACTTTGCTTAAGAACAAATTAGAGGAGGATTCAAAAAAAAAAATTGATCGACAACTGATTGCCAAACAAATTAAAGAAAAAGCTGTAGAGTTTAATACACCGGCATTCGTCTACTTTGTTGACTTCACTAAAGCATTCGACAGAGTACACCTAGCAGATATCATCAAAATCCAAAAAAGAAAAGGAGGTCCCTGCGAACATAGTACCAGCCATACACTACCTCAATACGGCAACAGAACAGAGATCCTAGGTGGAGAGAACACTACAGCTAGCAGACAAATACCAGGAGCAATTAGACAAGGGGGTAGCCTCAGTCCATTTCTCTTCAACCTTATAATGGACAAAATAACTTTCACTTGGGATATATAATGCTGATTCTTTATATCAGCATGGTATGTCACGTCTACGATGCAGAGATACTCGCAGGAAATGAAAACGACTTGCGGAGACAGCTATTTCGACTCCACTAAATCAGTCAACAACTCGATATGGTCATATCAATTTAAAAAGCGGAAAGCATTACCATAGCAAGGGAACCACTCAGATGCAAGCTGGTAATAGAAAACAAATCGGAAGAGCAAGTTATGCAATTTAAATACTTCGGCATGTACTTGTCTAGTGCTCGTGACCCTGCAAAGAACTTAAGGAGCTAGATTAATAAATCTGCTACAATTTAGGGTTGCCTGAAAGAAACTGTCTGGAAAGTAAGATTAAAATATACAATACATGCGTAAGGCCGATAATGATGTATAGGATAAGGAGATGGCAACCCATATTCCAGGAAATTTTACAGAGGCAAGCTCGGAATTTACAAATCAACCAGATCTCAATAAGCAGCAACAGAAAAAGAAGAATACGAAGAAGAAGAAGAAGAGTTGTTCTTTAAATAAATGAATAAAAATAATTGTTCCAAGATACTGCACTGGGGTACATATGATTTTATTAAAAATCTATCTAAAAGTCTATTGAAAAAATATGTTTCTAATTTATTTTCACTAAATTATTACTTTTTAATTATTATATTGTTATTACCCACTTATTTATACGATTCAGATGTGCGTCAGTAAATAAATAAAACCCTGTATACAGGATGTTGGAAGATAATTTTTCTATCACCTATATATGTACATATAAATCACTGTAGAAAATCACAACTCTTCGAGCTTGACGATATGATCTCTAATCTAAATGGAACACTTCGGTACCGAGCAATTATTATTCGAGTTAAAACAGCGTAGGCGAGACACGCGATCCACCGACAAGTTCTCGTGGTCCGCTCCTATAGCGCCGCGTTACTGCAAATATGGTAAATGTATCGTTTACGGACTTATATTCCAGTTGTGCCAACATTATTTTTCAATTCTAGGGCACGACGATTAATTTCGTGTCCCAGTACGTTCCGTCCATTTCGTCTTGTCATACACCGGCGACGATAATTGAGATCATTTTTTTACCGTCGACATTGTACAAAACTTGAATATAAATTGCTGCTACCGGAATTATTTTTGAACGCTACCTTTTGTTCGAGTTTATATAATCTGTTAATCAAATTACCTTTTAAATTATACGAATACCTGTAGAACAATAGTTGTCAAATGGGCACGAATAAAGACACTGATAGAATGACATTTTGTCTAATTCATACCAATCGTGATATTTGTAACCGCATATTTTTGAAGACTAGGATGTAAAATTATGAATTACGAAATTGTTACGGTTAATGTTAAGAACATTCCTGTCCTATTACAATTTATTTTATCGCTTACACGTATGTATCAATTGGTATAGAAGTTTCTATCAGAGCAAATACATCTTTTCAACTATTGTATTTATTAGAATAAATCTTTAAATCTACGGGTGTATCTATATACAGGGTGTTACAAAAATTTAGGGCTGGCTATACATAGACGGTTTCTACAACTAAAAATAAGCAAAAAAGTTTATATAAGTTTATGTCCTATAATGTTTCGTTACTGAGTTACGGCCACTTGAAGTTTTTCGTATTGCATGTCCGACGCGTGTGTATCTCGTCACAAATTATCGCGCAGACGCGAAGCGTTCGTATTGCATGTTTGAACAAGTCGCCGACAAGTGAGTAACTTATGTTAATCATATTCAGTAGGCAGTCCGTGTTTTTTGCTGTCAGTCGTGAAAGTTGATTAAGTCATTTGTGATTAGTACTGTTTTCTAATTAATAGTATAAAATGGCAGATTATTCTTTCGAAGAGATGTCCGACATGCATTTAATGTATGGTTTGGCATATTGCAACAGAGCAGAAGCAAGAAGACTTTACGCAGAATATTTCCCAAACCGACGTTTACCAAATGAAAAAACTTTCGAAAGGCTTCATATTAGATTAAGAGAAACAGGATCATTCAAACCAGTAGTCCGAGATCGCGACAGACCACGAACCACAAGAAATTTGGAATTGGAAGAACGTTTGTTGGATCGTGTTGAAGAAAATGCAGGTGCTAGTACTCGAAGAATGGCATTGGCGGAAGATGTCGATCATGTGAGTGTATGGCGTATTTTAAGAACTAATCAACTTTTTTCTTACCACCTGCAAAGAGTACAGGGACTTAGTGAGAATTATTTTCCATCACGAGAAGCTTACTGTGTATAGTTGTTACGGACATACGCCGCCGATCATCTCTTTCTGTCGTGTGTGCTCTTTAGTGATGAAGCTGGCTTTACAAGAGATGGTATCGTCAATTTTCATAATTTACACCAGTGGCAACAAGAAAACCCTCATGCTATTATTAAGTCCAGACATCAAGCGCAGTTTTCATTTAGTGTGTGGGCCGGAATTATTAACGAATTTGTGATTGGTCCTTTTGTACTTCCACCACGACTTTCTGGGCAGAATTATCGTTATTTTTTAGAAAACGACTTACCAGGTTTGCTGGACGATGTTCCACTAAATGTTAGAGGACGCATGTGGTTCATGCACGACGGTGCACCGGCTCACTTCAGTCACACAGCACGCGAATTTTTAAATGCCGTATATCCTGGAAGATGGATTGGTCGCGGTGGACCTGTAGCATGGCCTGCACGGTCTCCAGATTTAAATCCAATAGATTCTTACGTATGGGGATATTTAAAGTCTATGGTATATTCTACTCCAATTCAAAATATTGAAGATCTTCAACGTAGAGTGGAAGATGGATGCCACCAAATTCGAAATACACCAGGAATTTTTCAGCGCGTGAGGCAGTCCATGATACGACGAGCTGAAGCTTGTGTTGCTTCCCGTGGTGGTCATTTTGAACATTTACTATAAGAAACATAAGAAACTCCCGTTTTCTGTAACCTTTTCTAAAATAAAAAGAAAAAAACCTCAAGTGGCCGTAACTCAGTAACGAACCATTTTAGGACATAAATTTATATAAACTTTTTTGCTTATTTTTAGTTGTAGAAACCGTCTATGTATAGCCAGCCCTACATTACATACATTTTTGTAACACCCTGTATATTTACTTTATGTATATAGACAGCCAACAGATTACAATATCCCAAAGAAATTACCTTTGCTAAATAATTACGTTACAGGAGTATTGTCTATATGTTTAAATTCATCCGGAAATATATCATTCACTTTTAAGTAAAGTTTAAATTTTATTAATTGCATCGCTATTAACGCAGCATAAGGTCTAACCCTAACATTAGTGTACCAGGGTCGGTTTTAGTTTAAATTTGTATGTATTAAAATGTCATTAAGTAATTCTTTCAATTAATAAAATTCTAAACTAAAACTTTATCAGCAAATTTAGCATTTTGCTTGTATTTTATACTGTCTGGACATTCTTCTAGATTGCAGGTGTATAAACCGTCTTTTCCTTTAATTACTTAGAGTAAAGTATTTTTCATCATCTATGACGATGACTTTGTTATTTGCAAAAAGAGTGCGCTTTAAAGCAAGGCAACATCTCGGTATTCTAGCTAACTGATTTGGCGTATATTTAGAATACTTCTTTCTTTTGCGATATTCTCGTCAGTTCTCTGGAGAAATTGTAACCTTAGAAGCGCCGTAACGTCGTGAAAGTTTTCTTAATTACTGTCTAATTTTATTCTTTGCACTCTCGACTAAGTGGTTTGCTCTGTGTCAGTCTTAACAGTCTTGGTCTTCCACTTTTCAGAAGATTTAGGCCTGGCAAGCCTTGCTCGCATTCTGCTATCGCACGACATATGGTTCTCCGCGACACATTTTGATTTTCAAAAAGTTGGACTATTTAAACTTTACGAGGTATGACAATTATATATCGGGATTACGCACCTCATATAACGCAGTAGTAGTGGGGGAAGTTGGTATCGGAACGTAGTTGACCTTAAACGTTCTGGAGCATCCACCATTCGTTCCGTATCTGTCTGCCTTAGTTTGCTTTTGAGTTTTGGTTGAAGCGGACGTTGATCCGTAGTAGTGTCGCGATCATGGTGAACTTACAAATCGAGCAGTGCATTAATCTCAAATTCCTTATGAAATTAAAAAAATTACCAACGGAATATTATCAGTTGTTAAAGGAGGTGTTTGGTGATAATGCTATGTCACGTATGCGAGTTTTTGATTGGCATAAACGGTTCTCAGAAGGTCGGGAAGAGGTTGAATTTGAAGAACGTCCCGGTCGATCTGTAAGTGCAAGAAGTGGATGAATCGTGCAGAAAATTAATGAAATTGTGCGAAAAGACCGACGTTTGAGCACTCAGATGATCGGAGACATAATAAACATCATGGAATGCCTCACAGAAGAACCAGACCTGCTCACTCGTATCATCATGTGATGAAACATGGATCTTCCAGTACGACCCTGAAACAAAGCGTCAATCGATGCACTGGAAGACCCCACATCGCCCAGAATGAAAAATGCGCGAATGAGCAAGTCAAAATTGAGGGCAATGTTGATCGTTTCCTCCAATATCAGGGGTGTTATCGTGACAGAATGGGTGCCTGAGGGTCAAACCGTTAATCAAGAACATTACAAAAAATCCTAATCAAGCTGAGAGAAAGAGTAAGGAAGAAATGATCAGATTTGTGAAAGAACAACGCATGGATTCTGCATCAGGACAACGCGCCAGCACACAATGCGGTACCTGTGAAGCAGGTTTTAGAGGACCAGCCCATTCTTGTGCTTGATCATCCTCCGTATTCCCCAGATTAGGCTCCCTGTGACTTCTACCTCTTCCCAAAAGTGAAAAGTGCATTGAAGGGAATACTTTTTCAATCTGTACTTTGAACAATGGAAGGCACGAATGCAGCAGTGGGATGGAGCAGTGGGATGAAGCAGTGGAATGAAGCAGATATTGGAGGGGAGTACGTTGAAGGGGATAAAAGTTTGTTGTGACTTTCTTTACATTAAATCACATTTCTGATACCAGTCCCGTTATTTAATTGCCACACCTTGTAGACATCTGCCCAACTAAATTATAAACGCTTTCTCTAAGCTCTAATTATAAGCTATTACAACGCGATCGATTGCGGTAACTGAAGTGTCATTAAAATGACAAATCATTAAATTATTTTCGTTGTAGAGTTGTATTTTATGCCAAAACTTTTGGGACATACATTACTTTTCATCTGATGCACTTAAATATTCAAAGAAACAGTATAAGGTGCTTTAAATAGATTGTTGCCACCAAAACCCTGAAACAATCAACGTCTTTACTAATTTTATGTTATTATCTGTTTTCGTCTTTATCAAGAAATTTGTGAGCTAAGATACCCCTGCTGCTAATTCTTGTAGTGCGAATCGGGGTTCGAATGTATTGTTAGTTATTTTGTTCGCATCTGAGATCCAATAAAAATGTTTTTTTTTGTTGCTTTTTGTTATTTTGTCTAAACTTTTGTCTAAAGTTCTGAAAATTACAGCTTTTATATAAACATACCGTCCTAAATTGTAATTGTTTTTCAATTATTAATTTTAATTTTGAATCACTCTAAATACAATTCTGAAAATTAATTATTTAATAGATTCTAGCGAGATTTTTTTGATTAAATATAGTTACCTGGAGAAGATATACTAAAAATTAAGGATATACCAAAAACGAAATGGAAAGAAATATAAGCTAGATCCGGAAATAGAATAATGATATTTTCATTGAATTGATTTATGATATTTTATTAAAAGTGTATAAACCCAAACTGCTATTAAAACTTGAAAAGCTTTTAATTTCGATGAATCATCCAGCTATTAATTATACGTTATACAACGTAACAATTAATCAAACACATAAAATAACATACCTTGGATCAGTAATGTACATATCGGTAATGAATGCGTTATAAAATAGCAAACGCTCTTCAGATTTTATAATCTAGATAGTAAAAATTTGGAGAGTATTAGTGAAAACAAAGTTGTTTAATGTTTTCGAAAAACTAACTACAGTGAGCCGTCCGTCGAAAGTGAAGTAGTTAATTCTTTCACGAAAGAAGTTCATAGATCTTTGGTATCTACTGCAAAGGTAATTTTTTAAGTTAATTGTTTGTTAAGATTATATTCGCGATTATTCTAGGCAGATTCATTCCTTTTTCGTAACAAGTTCTCGATTACTTTACAGTATGTAATTGTGTATTTTTTTCACTCGCAACGATTAAGAGCAACCCATCTCCCCTATATTCATTTTATCTTTCTTCGTTGTGAATTTTTGACTTCTTCATTGTTTCATTTGCTACAGGATTTGCCTCTTTTCTTATTTCTACTTTGTTATATAACTAACATTTCAATTTTTCGCATAACAAGAATTCAAAACTTTACATATTGTCGCATTTAAATTGCTTCAGGATTAGCATTTACTGGTTGATGCAATTGTTAAGTATTGTTGATTCAATATTTACATCTGCTACATCTATCGTTGCCCCTATATACGAGAGGTGGATTCCTTTGCACCTCCCTGACCCACTCACAATAAAATATTGGCAAAATTTTGCTTTTATTTCTCAGCAGAGTACCTCGACTAAGATTAATACACTTTTCCAATCGATGTTCTAGCATTTCTAATGCTTCTCGAAAAAAGATTGTTTAACCTCTGCAAATCATTGATCTTCCGCACATGTCACATTATTATCTGACGTAAATCGTTTACTACACAAGTATTCTTTCAGTTTTGGAAACAGTCGGTAATCGCTGTGGACCAAATCTGGCGAATATGGGACATGCTCAACTAATTAGAAGCCTGATTGAGCTATTGCAGCTGTTTCAATGGCGGACTTATGAGTGGGTGCGTTATTCTGATGTAAGGGAACACCCTTGGACAACTTCCCCGACGTTTTTCTTTTATCACGTCACGTCATTTGGGAATTAAATTGGCATAATAAGCACCTGTAATCCTGTCCCCTTTCGCAGGAAATCTACCAAAATTACGCCTTCAGCATCCTAAAATACGGATAGCATGACCTTCCCCGCTGAAGGTTGCATCTTGAATTTTTTCAGCATTGGTGAAGCAATGCTTACTCTTTATTTTGGTCTCTACAACATAACGATGGATCCAGGACTCATCCATTGTCACTAATCTTGCATGAAAATTTTCGTTGTCGTGTCTATACCGCATTAAAAGACGATTGCAAATATCTTTTCGAATTTGCTTGTGTGCATCTGCTAACATTCGTGGTACCCATCTTGCAGATAATATTTTCATGTTCAATTCGGCTGTAATTATATTATATATCGCATGATATAAAGAAACCAGTATCTTCAACTATTTGTCTAATAGTCACGCAGCACGAGATCATGGACTTTTTTAACAGCTTCTTGGGTAGTGACGATTGTGAGCGCTCCACCTGCATGTTCGCCTGTACATGCCTGTCTACCACATTTAAACTTACGACAACATCTTTTGACTATGTCATATAGATTCCCCTAATATATCAACAAGACAGACCATGCATAGGAACAGCAATCCTATCGCGATGCCGAGTAAAATATTGATGATAATTACCATTTCTGACAAATCTATTCAAATTGTCCCTAACATACAGCACAGCCTTATAGATAAAAATGCTAGGGAATGTAAGAATTCTTTCACTTTTAAAGATATTTCTACATGAATTCCTGTGCGGTACATCAAAGATTAACCTAATAATTCTTTTTTGTGCTAAAAATACTCTCTTCCACTCCGTTGCACCGCCCCAGACAATGACGTTATAAGACATAGCGGAATACACTAATGCATAATAAACATCAAGCAACCTATAACCACTAAGCGATGACTTTAACTGTCTTATCACATAATATGAACTACTCATTTTCTTACAAACGCTGTCAAGGTGCAGGTTCCACCCAGTGACAATACACTGTCTTCAAAATTTTTTGTTGACACATTATCCGGAACAGTTTTGCGTTTATGAAAATAAATTAATTTTGTTTTATCACGATTCAACAGCAAACGATTAGACTCACACTTCACTAACTGTTTCGTCCAACCGCCGCTCAAGCTCATCAATCGTCGACCCAGTCACCATCACAGAGGTATCGTCTGCGAAAAGTACCGGATATCCATGCGAGAAGACATGCGGCAGGTCATTCACCATCAGCAAGAACTCCAACTGCCCAAGAACCGAACCCTGCGGAACACCCAGATCAAGTTCCGTCTCAGACGACACACAATGGCCCACCCGAACAATCATCCTTCTGCCACTCAAATAGGAGGAAATCCAATCCAATGCAACTCCCCGAACTCCTAGATTGTACAATATATCAGTTACAATACCGACGTCAACACAATCAAAAGCACGCGATAGATAAAAAAATATCCCCCGCTACGTACTTGTTATCATCAATAGATCTGTGGACAAACTCAGAATAGTCAAAAATGGCACTTTCAGTAGACCAATGCTTCCTAAATCCATGTTGGCTGCGACTAAAGAGCCCATACTTATCCACAAAATCCACCACTTGATCATGAGCCACTCTCTCAATAAGTTTGGATATCGAACTTAACACCGATACAGGTCTATAATTTTCAATTTTCGTAGGATCCATTTTTTTATATAAAGGTGTAACAGTTGCAATTTTTAGACATGATGGAAACCTTCCTTCACCAAAAGATATATTTATTATTTGTGACAGCACCTCTGACACTTCATCCTTCACTGATTTCAAGATAAAGTTACTTATCCCATCAGCTCCATATGACTTATTACTCCTCATTTCTCCAATATATCGCTTCACAATCGCCGCATCCACCGATCGAAAACAGAAGGTCTTATGAAATATTGTTCCGCAAACGGGCAACTGTCCAGGACCACCATATGCAGCCAACACCTGGTGTACAGCAACAGTAGAGAAATGCCTCGCAAAACTATCAGCAACAGTTCTTGGATCTGAAATAAGTTCATTGTCAATTTCCAAAGTAATATCTTTTCTGTTATCTTTACACTTTCCTCTCTGTCTATTTACAAGATCCCAAGCTGTTTTCGATTTGTTCGAAGAATTATAAAATTTCGCATCGTGATAGCCCATTTTGGTTTTTTCAATTAAAATTTTATGCATATTCTTACGCTCAGCGTACAGTCTATCCACTCCACCGTCACCAACCCTAGTCCTCAACCAATGTAGGTCCTTCAAATTCCTGGAACTCGCAAGAACCTCGGGTGTAGATACACCATTCATTCTATTTTTTCTATTCTCTCTGTTTTTTTCCATGATATGTCTCATCTCATTATAAAGATCACGTCCTGTATTCCTCGATTTAGTGGGAACCTCAATTGTGTTTCCTCAAGTATTCCTTCCAAATGCGCTCACAGTCTCTTCGATTAATTTAGCGTACACTTTTGCTTCAATTTTGCTCAGCAATGCCTACCCCTTTGTAATTTAGTATAGTCGACTGTTCCTTTTGTTAAAGTTTGGTAGTATTATACCTATTCGCCATTTTGCAGGTGATTTCCCTTCCTGTATTACTATATTCAAGATTTCTCTTAACATTTGCAGATTTGTGTCTGTAAATGCTTTTACCATTTACAATGGCCACATTACCATCCCCTTGTGCTTTCCCAATATTCGCTTTCCACGTCCCTTTATGAATTTCTTAAATTGTTATTTGGTCTCCGTGGCTTGTCTTTTCTACCAATTTTTGCAGTTTTCCCTACTTTATACTTTCTATATTTGATCTCTAGACCCGATAGCCTAGTCATAACGTACTGACTTAGCATGCCGGAAACTCCGGGACCGATCGGGTGCTCGGGTGTCCGAGTAGGTTCCCCTCGTTTTCCTTTTCGTTTAAGGTCAGCTAAGCATCTTAAGTCTCCCCACGGGTGTGGACATACTTAGACAGCATGCATTAGCGGTGAGCGAAGCAAAACAACTATAATAACATAAAATATATTGCTTATTACTATTTATTCACACTGTACTGCGGTATTTATTGTACAGCTTTCGTATATCTCATAATGTATGCGTTTTTTAATACCGCAACACTTGATATACTCGTACATAGGTGACGGCGTAGACTGGTGGAGACATCAGTACTAGCTTCGCTCGCCACCCATGCAAGCTGTTTAAATATCCCCACTTTGGTAATAACTCATGGCCTTCCAATGTTTCCTGTAATTGGCGTTAAGATATTGGGAGATGTTAAGGGATAGACTATTATTTTTATTATTATTATAAGGTCTAAAACATGCCTCTGCATACTGTAGTAAATACGCCTTTACGTATATTGGGTTTCGCAACTATGCTTACAACTTCTTTTTAAATAAATTATTCAATGTCAATTAGGATTTTGTTATTGATTTTCTCATTCATATTTCCCCTACAACATTCCTGAACATAGACATTTAAACTTATCGACGTGCTTCGTGGAGAAGTCATCTTCGTATGTTGACACGATTTCTGTTTTATTGCTTGGAATACCTACATTATTTTTCTTTAATTCATCAGTTCATCAATTATAATAGAATAACTAATAAATAATTTGAATTAGTCATGCCACAACTGATAGCAGTAGCTAGAATTTAAAAATTTTAGATAAACTTAACACACTATTATTCTGGAACTATACAAATTTATCTTATTGTAATGTCAGGTAATCCATTAATCAAATAGATATATGCATATAGTTTTCGCAAGGTATTGAATTTATTATATTTATAACACAACTGTGATATGTAAATAAAGATGTTTACAAATACACACACATGTTAAATATCCATAAATCGTATTTTAACAGATTTTCATTGTATTTTTTTTTATTATTTATTTCCTATAGTATACGGTGAAAGCTTTACTCGCGTATAAACTAAAAACTTTCTTGACTAACAAACGTAGGTGTTATTGTTATTTTATACATACAAACTATTACTCAATCAAGTCGACAAAAACTTACAACACATTGCTTGTATTATTTTAATATATTTTAATAAATTTTGGATCATTACCATAACCACGTAAATGTACAATACTACATGATAAATGATAAATTTAGGCAAACATTTCCTTAGATCTTTTTTTAGAAGAATTATTGTGATATTATTCCAACTAAACCGATTGCGTTTGGTGGTAGCATTATATCCTGTTAGCATAACATTTTTATCGCAATAATTATGCTAATTCTCCTAATTCTGTAATCACCTTGAATACATATTTCGGTTATAAATATCTTTTGTTACGATATGAGGATGACTAAAAGAGACACGTTCTACATATGAAATAAGATTTATTTAAGAGTTTTGAATTACAGGATGAACATAAACATATTGCTATGATGCTTCACTTTAGCACAATATAAATATTATATAGGCTGCCACTCACTTATATATCTTTCTAGATTCTTTGATCTTGTGTGTTTTTCGCAGAGGTATAACTTAGCTTCTTTTAACTAGGCCTTTAATTCAATATGTGAACTTTAAAAGAAATGATATAAGTCGTTCATTGTTTAAAAATTATTTTATTGATTAGTAAATTCTTAGTCCTTAAAATGTTGACATTCTAACTTAATCCTAATTGCTGTCATAGCTTTGAACATAGAAATTCTATATAAACTTATATAACTTTGAAGATATTCTGATTCTACATAGAATCCTTTAAAATATAGTACACTTGAATATCTCGTTTAGCTTAGGGGATCGTGACCCTCCACATGCTAAATAATGGTTTTAGATGTTTTTGTTTGATCCTTGTATATCAAATTTTATATATGGATTTTCTGAACTCTACTGATATATTCTTTTACCTAAGGAAAGTATATAAGTGACCATACATATACGTTGTGGGAACTAACCATACGCAGCATAAAGTTTATCTCCACCCTCTATTATAATGAACTTACTGTAAATGAGAACTAACGAGTATTAAATCTCACATTACATGTAAATATCATGTGTTGCGTTAATTTCCACATTTCGACAAACAAAAGTTTGTACCAGTATGCAGAAACGCTACACGTCGCGACGCCATCTTTCTGGTTCGGCGGAGCCGAGTTCGTTCCCAAATCCGCAGGTAATAAAATGATATAGACCGAATTCGTTCCGGAGTCTTAGCCGAATTCATTCCCAAAGGTGCCGGTGTATACATTAAGAGGATTAAGAGATAATGAGGTATTTTAAGTGTAACACATTTATAATAAAACTATAAGATAGAGTAAATGCTATGTATATATACTGAGAATTTCATTACCCGATCAGAAACCAATATGCATACATTGCGTGCTATTATCCCTTCCTCTAATTACTCCTAAATTTGTCAAAGTTTACCTGGTAAGATATTTTGCAATAACAATCAGTTTTACTTTTGACGTTGTAAGTTGAAGTAATAATAACTAATAAGCCGTGAGTGTTGTACAGTTTGAACAAAGTGAAAAAGGAAAACAATGCTGGTGTTGGATGGTTATAAATTTACATTTCATAAAGAGTTGGCCAATGGTATTAAAAGATGGACTTGTACGTCGCGTTGTAAAACAAATTTGTTCAAAGCATTTGTAAAAACCGAAGGTGCCGACAACAGTGTAGTGCAAATGTCGGCAATACATAGTCATGATAAAATTACAACTGAAATAATTAATAGAAATATATTAGGTAACGGTCTGAAACGTAAAGCAGTTGATGATTTGTGCGAACGTCCTATGAAACTTGTACATAAAGAACTGCAAAATAGGCACATTGAGACACTTACTGTTAATGACGTGAACTGTATTAGGAAGAATATATACCAAGCGAGAAAATCAGTTTTACCAAAATTACCAAAAAATGTTTACGACATACATCAACAGTTAAAGCAACTGCCAATAGAAACAAATAAACAGGAAACATTTTTATATGTGAACGATGAAGAAAATCACATCATAATGTTTTCATGTAAAACAAATTTAGAATTTATGTGCGAAAATATAACAACATTATATGCAGATGGAACATTTGAATATTGTCCTAGATTCTTTCTACAACTATTCACTATCCATGGAATCAAGAATAACCACTATATACCTCTCGCGTATCTTTTACTCCCAAATAAGAGATTTGAAACTTATCAATCGGCGTTTCGTTATTTGGTGCAAGAATGCCAAAAACTTGGTTATAATTTTTTTCCCAAACTATTTACGGTAGATTTTGAAATTGCGATTCATAAAGCTATTTCTGCTGTTTTTCCAACAACTGTCATTAAAGGATACCGTTTTCATTTAGGTCAGTCTTGGTAAGTAATTATTGTGGTTTCTTAAAATAATTAATTTTAATATTTATGTTTTCCAATTATTGACAGGTGGCGCAAAATTCAAGAATTGGATCTCTCCACTGAATTTCGGAATAAAGACTCAGAAACATCACATTTTTTAACCTACGTATTTGGTCTTCCCTTTTTAAACCCCAAGGACGTTGAAGAATGTTCATTGAAAATATCAAGTGTAATATAATTTTTAGACTATTTAGTTGATACATATATTTCTGAGGATGCTACTTTTCCACCACAAATTTGGGCAGAAATAAATGTCGACGTCGACACAAAAAACCACAAATGCGTGCGAATCTTTTCACGCTAAATACAACTCATGCTTCTACACACCACATCCTAACATTCACCAATTTCTTAGTGTATTAAAAAATGTTCAAATTGATTCGTATATAAAACAAAAAAGTAGCGCCGCTGTGAAACCAGTGTATGATCATTCACTAATAAAAAGAACGGAGTTTGTAGATACGAAAATTAAAGATTTTATAAATGGAAAAATTAATAGGTTTCAATTTGTGCAGTCTATTTCACACAGATTTAAAATACATGCAAATGTGCATAATATTAACGAAAAGTGAATAAAGGTAATAAATATTTTGACATAATTTTGCACGTTGTATATATTTGCTGTATAATATGTACATATAATGTATTTGAATGTTTGACTATTTTAAAAAGTGCCATGCACTTAAAATATGTGTAACCGACAATAACCACGAGATTGCACGTGTGAATATATTTGTTATAATATGTATATTTGTAAATATTTTTGTATATTGTATTTGAATACATACATGTTTGCTATGGTTTGAGTATTTTTGAAAACGCCTTCGTCCTTATCTTTTAATCCTCTAATGTATTCACCTACAACTTTGGGAACGAATTAGGCTAAGACCCCGGAACGAATTCGGTCTATATCATTTTGTTACCTGCGGATTTGGGAACGAACTCGGTGCCGTCCTTCTGGTTGTTAGGGTAATAAAAACTTCGTGAATACACAGCATCCCGGATGTGACTTCACAAATTTTTCATTCTCCTTTCAACCAAAAAGGTGGCGTCGCGACGTGCAGCGTTTCTGCATACTGAAACAAACTTAGTTTATCTAAATGTAGAAATTAACGCAGCACATTAGGCGACATTTACAAGCAATGTGAGATTTAATACTCATTAGTTTTCACTTATGGTAAGTTCATTATACTAACCATATATACGCGTATAGAAGTATAAAAGTCAAAAGGCATGTCTGTTCGGGATACTATGTGTTGAAAAGCTCCAATAAGAGCGAAATGCATCCACACATTCCAGGATAGGTGCGACTTTTCACAAATTTTTCATTAACCACACTCTATATTATTTTATTTAGCCCCTAAGTTTGATTTTGAACGTTAATTTCAATTATGACTTATTTCCAGCTTGTTTTGTGGGAACTAATCCTACGTTTCAATCCAAATATCCTTCATAAATGTCTACTGCAATATCGAATTTACAATTAATTAATTCAAACTTATTATCCATATACCTTTTAGAAATTTATAAGTGAGTTTTATAGACTTCAAATTATTGCATGCGTTTGTAACTTACCCTGACTTTTGTTCTTCGTATATATTGTCGAATTTCTGTTTATACGTTTTCTCCGTATCTCGTTTTTTTTCGCAAAAATAACTTTATTTCCCTAGTATAAAATTTGTTATTTTAATATTAATTTCAATTAAGTGCAAATTTAAAATTAATTTTAAATTTTAGCACCGTAAAAGTTTGTTAAGTTTAATTCGAAGTGACTACAAAATTAGAAGTTCGTTAAATATTTGGGGCGTCTGAACAAGTTCAAAAGTTCGTACCAAATCCTTCTCAAGTTGCTCTCTTCACATATTCCTTTGTCCCATGAGTCTTCTAGTTCCTCATAAAGCTCCACATCACCTATTTTACTTTATTTTCAATTTTCTCGTACAGGCTTATTTTTTTTTAATTCTGTCCCTTGTATTTTATTTACTAATAGGTACATAAAATGCATTTTCTTTACGAATAAAATTTGTTTTAATAAACTAAATGTACATTTCTATTATCGTCTAAATAGTTTTTAAATAAATAAATTTAACAAAGGCGAGTTATTTAAATCTAATTGATCATTAAGTAAAAATTCTGATTATTTAATTTATAGTAAATTTAATTTATTGCCTTTATTTTCTAAATGTAGAATTTGAAAATTCTTATTAAAACTGTTGTTTTCTTCTAATAAATGATTAGCAAAAGTGGAATCTTGTTCATTATTTCTAAACGAAGAACAGCGTACTTTTCAAACGATCTTCCTGTTTGACCAACATATATCTTACCGCATGATATTCTGAAATTAAAATCTCTGATTATTCAAATTCTTTTCGTATAATCAGGTTTCTTCCTTGTTTGAATTTTAATTTGCGTCTTTCATTGACTCTTTTCGCATCTCGCGTTTGAGTTTTAAATTTCCGTTTCGTGATTGGCCTTTCTCATTTTTGGTTTACGTATTCCCATTGGTTCACTTTTGATTTCAATTGGTGTTTGCCATTAACCTCACTTTTCGTGTATGTTTGACATTATCTTGTTTAGTTTTATTTACTTTTTTTCTTTCTTCAGCTTCTACTTGCTGTGAATATATCGACAATTATTTTGATGTGCTTTGGAATTACTTTTACCGTAATTGATTTGTTTTTGATATTTATTGAATTCACTTTGTATCGATATGTGGCTTGTTCAACTTGGTTTTTCTTTAGTTGTGTGATTTATGACTCATGAACTAAAATATCTACATGCTATTTTACAAATACTGGATTTTAAACACTAAAACAATCTTAATATACCTTTCCATACCATTACTTGGTACGTAGTTTCAAAATTTTATTAATTATAATTAGTGAATCATAACCCAAGATATATTGAATTTACAGATAGAATTTGTTGTTATGTTGCGTATTATACAGATACCATCCATTTTAACTATGTTTTGTTCTCATTTATTCTCATTTTTATTTATTTAATTTGTATCGTGGTAAAATATCACAGCAATATGTACGCATTCAATACTGTGTACGGCTATTAAAAGTTATTACGAACTCTTTCAATTGCCGTACTATGAAGACATTTGCAGAATCACAATTGGTAAAAATATAGATATTAGCATCTTTCAATATCCACCTACAAGTAATTATTGTCTTTTCCTAAATATGAAATATTTTAATTTTTTTAATTTATGTCACATAATTGCATATATTATGCCGTTACTTTTAAAGTTGTAGGAATGGATAGAGTTGTTATTAAATATTTTTTTAATTTTTTCTTGCTTCTGAAGTGTGAAATGAAGAGTCGTGACAGGTAATACCGTCATTAAGAATATCATTTAGTGTTTTTTCGACTGATTTAAAAGTAAATAAGCACCATTTTACCCATACATATTGTTGATAATTACAGGCTCTAATTTACTGTAATGGCCATTACTAGTAAATTCATTTCAATAGTAAATTAAGTTGAGGTCAGCATGTCCACCCACAAGTAAATAGTGTTTTGTTCTTAATATGAAATACCTGAAATTTTCATAACGACTATTTTATGTCACATAATTGCATATACAATGAACTTACTTTAATAACTGCATAAATAATAGATCTAAAGCTATTATTAAAGATTTTTAAGAATTTTTCCTGCTTCTGAATTGTGAAATAACATAGCTAAGGATATCATTTAATGATTTTTTCATTGATTTATTTGCAAGTAAATACCATTTTACTTATAGATATTGTTGTTAATTATAAGCTCTCTTAAAAAACACTTTGCTGCATTTATAACTAGTAGTAAATCTATTGCAAATAATAAGTCGAATTGAGATAAATGTAGCTTCTTAAATATTGTGCCACAATGATGTATAACACAAGAAAAATCTTTTAGAAAGTGTGTGTGTTTGCACTACAAAGTAAGCATGTGAGCATGATGACAATAATCACAAAGCTCTAAATTATTCGATTTTTAAATTTTTGAAATACCTTATAAAATCCTTAAGACTGCTTTAATATTTATATGTTTTTAGTAAATATTTTGGCTTGCGCCAAACAGTTTACATGTTAATTCTTTTCCTGAACTGCGGTACGACAAGTCCGGGTAGATTCGCTTGTTATAATCCCTGGTTTCAATTGCGGTAAATTTGCGGATTAAGACTTCTAAATGTAAATCAATACATAGTCTTTACTTCAAAAATAGACGGTTAACCCTTAAACAGAAGCATCGGTCTGCGAGACCTTTGATTCTACATAATGCTCCTGTGTGGCAGCACGGTTCGGGTTACGTCTCCCCGCTTCATAGTACCTCCTTAACAATCACTGTTCTACACCACCCATGTGTTTCTCCTCAGTTTGTGACTGTTTCTTGAGAGAAGAGTGTCGTTGTTTGCAAACGTACAGGTCTCACTGACCGGGTGTTTTGTATTAGACATTTAATGCCAAGGTATGTAAGACCGCATGTTTCGTATTGTGTATTTTAGTAGATTTCAGTATGGATAACCCGTCAACAAGTAGTGGTAAATCCATGAGTAAATCATCACGATGGAGTGAGAGGGTATATTTTAATGATAAAAATTTTGAAAAAAAACTTACTGAGTGGATGTTGGAGAGCGATGACGAATTTGAGGAGGAAATTGATGACTCAGATGAGGATCCTGACTTTATTTTGCATGATGAAGATTTGGAACGAGATGAAGAAAAGGTGGATGGAAAGAATGGAAACGACAGTGATGATGACGACCTTGTTGATCTTTTGGAAGCCGAACAAGAAATTGCAGTGGACACCTCATATGATGTACAAAATGCAACTCTCCAGTTTTTCGTTGGAAAAAAGAACCAAATTGATTTCAAATGGCAAAAACAGGAGCCACCGACAAACAGGAGAACTCCAAGTCATAAAGTAATGCGACAATTACCTGGACTGACTAGAAAAGCCTCTCAATTGGGAAACCCAAACATTAGAGAAATTTGGGAGCGTTTGTTTGATGAACAAATGATTGATGACATTGTCTCGTACACAAACGTGAAACTGCTGCAGGGTAAAAACAAACTCAAATCAACAACACATTCGTCAAACTACCGAAATACAGACTTAGTCGAGATATATGCCTTGATCGGTTTACTAATATATACATCAATCTTTAAATCCGGTCACGAAAATATGCTCTCTCTTTTTGCAAAAGACTTGACAGGAAGACCCATATTTAGAGCAACGATGTCCGTGAAACGTTTCGAAATACTGATAACCTGCCTACATTTTGATGATTCCACAACTCGTGAAGAGAGAGAAAAAAATAACCGTGCTGCTCCGATCTCCCAAATATTTGACTCCTTCATACGTAAATCACAAGAGATGTATAGCCTCTCTGAAAATGTAACAGTGGATGAAAAGCTCGTTTCCTTTAGAGGAAGATGCGGGTTTCGCATGTATATGCCGAAGAAACCCGCCAAATATGGGATAAAGATTCAATGCATGGCTGACTCACGCAGTTCATATCTTTTTAATGCCTACATTTACACTGAAAAGGACAGTGTTGGCATTGGACTTTCTGAAGAAGAGAATAAACTTTTGAAACCAACTCAATCAGTTTTGCGCTTGTGCAAACCAATTGAAAAATCAAACAGGAATGTCACTGCAGACAACTGGTTTGCATCCTTAGAGCTGGTGGAAGAATTAAAAAAGAGATCACTAACATTTGTTGGTACTATGAAGAAAAATAAAAGTATTCTACCACCAGAGTTCAAGTCTGATAAATCGAGACCAGTTGGTTTCAGCCCTCTATGGGTTTGAAAATGATATTCCGGCAACACTCTTGTCATTTGTTCCCAAGAAGAATAAAGCAGTTGTACTTATCTCGTCTATGCACCATAATATTGGAACAGATCCCGATAAGAACAAACCAGAAATCATCTGCTATTATAATAAGACCAAAGTGGTGTTGACCTTCTTGACTTGAAGTGTGCTCTGTACTCGTCCAACAGGAGAACGAAGAGATGGCCATTAGTTGTTTTTTTACTCCCTTCTTAACATAAGCTGTGTCAACAGTTTCATACTTTACTTGTGCTATCGTCAAAATCCAGAAATAAAACGATTGCCTTTTATTAAAAGCCTGGCTTATTCTCTGGTGGAGCCACACCTCAGAAGACGCCTCAGTATTCCTAATCTTCCCCGAGATATTAGAGCATTGATACAGGAAATAATACCGAAAGATGAAAATGCAGCTGCAGGACATGATGAAGTTCCAAGGGACAAGCTTGAGAAAAGGAAGACCTGCTCCAAGTGTCCATCTTCAAAGGACAGAAAAACTTCCTACAAATGTATAAAATGCAGTAATCCAATTTGCCTGCAGTGCAGTAGAAAAGTGTGTATCACCTGTGTAGTACCAAATAAATAAAAATTGTTTTGTTCTTATTTAGTTTTCAATAAATTTGTGTTATTAATCATAATTTTGTATGTTTTTGCCCAAAAGACTTTAAAACAAATATGTATTAGCATATATTCAAAAATATCAAGTTCGCAAAAATATAAGGTCTCCCAGACCGGATGTTTCCAATTATGTAGTACAGATCGATGTTTCTGTTTAAGGGTTAAGAAGAAGAAAAAAAATAATAAATTTCAATTATTTGAATTGATTCGGCTTTTACTTGATGAAGATCAGCAATTTAATATAGAAATAAAACTAATCGTTAAAAATCTTCACGTTTTTAATACGTAATCGTAAAACGACGACAATTGTTTCGCCAGGAGAGTGGCTTCATCAGGTACTTACAGCTAAAGAGCACGTTAAACTTATTTATTTTCCAGCACGTTGTGCTTATATGAGACACATTTAACAAACACTTTTTTGCATGTTTAAATTCTTCGTGCGAATAATTAACCGACAGTCAGATTGGATAAGATTGCCGATTTTTTCAATATTTTCAGCGTGGAAGGGTGTCCCTCACGTGCGTCATCTTTAACGTCTTCTCAGCAATTTAAGCAACGTTCAAACCACTCCAATATATACGCGTCTGACATTCATTGTCATATGCTTTTATATACTTTATAAAAGTTAAGTCTCAGTAGTGGTTTTTCCAAGTTTCATACGAAATTTCACGACAATTCTTTGCCCTATTAAAACATTCATCATTTTTCCTTCGATGCATGTTTAGTTCCTCTGTAGTAGCATCTGTTTAATTATTTTTATGCCACACCTTGTATGTAGCTACGCCTTGATTGGCTTACAAACATAACTTATAAGTCAGTATTTTCAACACACTATTGCACGATATTGGTCAAAAGATAATCAACAACCTCATAATGCCAGAAGGATATACTAAAGTGAGGCGTGGTTTATTTAGAAGGTTTTTTTATATTTTATATTTTATAGTTCAACTGTTTGGATATATCTCCACCTTTTTTCAATACATTTTAAATCAGAAGGTATAGTAAGTCACATGATTATAATGCTATTATATAAATCAGTATACAAGAAAAGCGTTAAGTCCGATTGTACGTCATTGATGACGTTTAAATGTTGTCATAACGTATTAGAGAAACTAAAAAAGTTAATTTGTTAAACTATATTTGAAAGCTTTTATTTCATTAATTTAATTTAAATACAAAATGTTATAAATTTATGATGAATATAGACATTTATGCAAATAAACACATAATTTCCGTTTCAATACTAAATGTTTCTTGTATATATTTTTAACAGGGTAATAGTTACTTGCGGTGTTGAAAGACAACATATCTATCAAATAAGTCTACTTTTCTGAACATTTTTCCCGTTTATTTTGATTGTTTAAAAATAGTTCCTTTTAGAACTACATTATATTTATTATCTCGTTAAGCTGAAAGGTTTCTATAAACAGTCGAAGCAATTAATTGCTTCATAATCGACCTTTTTATAGTTGACATCTTATAATCTTATAATTGAAATCTTGACGCCAACATATATAGGACGTGCCGTGATGGATCTGGTATGACGTAGAATTGGATATAAAGCGTTTTCTCATATGTAAAACCCTATCGATTATTTAATTAACTTGTTATTTTCAAAAGGGTTTCAATATAATTACAATTAAATAAATGATTGTTTATATTTGGGAAAAGTATGTAAAGCAATATTTTAAGAAATATCTTTCTTTATGCGAATATTTAACATATACGTCCTTCAACATTCCTTATATAATGCTTGTTCATTTAAATTATATGCATAAATACAAAAATAGATTTGATATAAATGTATTTTTTATCTCCCGTATAAGGTTGCCAATTTCGAGATGTAATTTCGCTGCTAACGTTGTTCATTAATTTTTTACTAAAGATTGATAGCTTTAATTATCTCTCCACAAACACAGACACACACAGCGTTTTCGTAAAGTCTACTGTAATAAAACCTTACAACCTGTCAAGAAAGTAACGCCTATAAGGCGGGCTAGATCAACAAATTGTTACAGTCGTGTACATATAACGACTGAAACATGCATCTATTAGTATTAATTAACAATGCATTCAGTATTTCGGTCTAGAGATGTTCTATATACATATATATTAACTTCCTGGAAAAATTTAATCAAATAAATCTTATGTAGCTATATTTTTATAAACCACAACTAAGAATTAGCGGTTTTAAGACATTTTTCCCATCATACACGTTCATAGAGTAGTGTCAATTTGGGAAGACACTGACGCAGAAACCAATTTGGAACTTATAAAGAAAAGTGTACCCCAAACGAGAGAGAAAGACATAGTTCTTGCATGTATAGACAGGCCGAATAACATTGACTGTAATATTCTCCAGTTGTCTTCTAGCGTCCGTAAGGCGTCGATCGTGTTCTTTGAGTTAATTTTATTACAAAATCAGTTGTTTGTGTTTATTTTATTACAAAATCAGTTGTTTGAGTTTATTTTATTACAAAATCAGTTGTTTTCACAACTATTTGGAATAGAAGGCCTTTATATCTGTAGATATTACATTATTTTTCATGAATTTTTAATAGGATTTGTTGAAACATGTACTTTATTTGTTATAGATTATTATGTCTAGTTTACCGTCCACATCTGGATGTCGTGATCCAGCAGATGTTGAAATACCAGTGAAAAAAAGACAAATAATAGCAGAACAATCACGGGAAATCATTCATAACGTGTACAATTTTATCAAAAAGAGAAATATGAATGGTAAATTATGTTTTACTCTTTAAACTGTCATAATGTAATTTTTGTCGTATATTGCAAGCAATGATAAACGATAGCAAGAAATAAATATTGTTTGTAGGGAATATTTTGGACATGGTTGCAGAGGCAACTGGAATTAGTAAAAGCACTATATGTCGTATTATCCGCAAAGGAAAAGCCAGCGACGAAGAAGAGAACTGTTTAAATTATACTGAAAATAAATAATTGAACCAGAAATTGTTGGTTGTATCTCTGTTAAAAATCCCACTTGAAAATAAATAAAATAATAACGCTTTATTATTCATTCAGACAATAGAATGTGTTTATGAAATTATGTTTCATAGCAAACGAACATAATAAATGAAATATGTTGTTTCCGCTGCACACGAAATAAAAATACAAAACGTTTTACGTAAAATTCGAATTTTAAATTGCGCGCTAATTTAACCCAGCCCGACCTATGTTTTTGAGGGCGTTAATAGTCAGGTTGCGCGATTCGCTCGCGCAGATTGGTGTCTTCCCAAAGCGATTTTACTCTATTATATACCTTTATATATATATATATATATATATATATATATATATGTAGACATTTATTCTTTCCAAGAAGTTTATGTATTGGATATTAATGAACCCGTAAAGTTTTCTGAGTAACGCAGAATAATGGAGAATCTGTGTATTAAATATTTTTAGTGTATATATTATTAGTTGCTGGTATCTTCCCGCTTCGTGCATTCCCCTTTGGGGCTTCGAAAAATGTTACCTGAAATATTCTCGTTTCGTGCGTCCAAACTATATTTCTTTTTCTTGAATTCTATTTTGTGCCTAAAATTTGCACATAACCGTAAACAAATGAAACATCTTCATACCATTAAGCCCCTATTAAGAGATAATTATTGAACTCGACAAGGGATTAAAAATTAATTTATTGATAAATTTATAATTATTTTTACATTAAACTTGACTACGAATTAAGGTACAGTGGTTTGAATTTATATTTATTTATTGTAAAGGGATTAAAGCGGTTTAGCTAATTATCATTTACAGATTAAGAATCAATTTGTGGTGAATTTATAATTAGTTAGTTTTAATTGCATTGTTTTAACTAATAATAGTTTTAATTGCTTAGATTTAATTGCATAAGGAATTAATGTTGTTTGCAATAAACCCGCCCAGGAGTTAACTATCAATTTATTATTATTTGTTTCTATTGCTTATTTGCTTAGCATTCCACCAATATAGGGATTATATAAAATATTGCACTATTACTAAAATAAATTAGTTCTTCGGAAATCTTGTAAGTGCAGTTAATTTTCAAAAGCTTTCGTGAATCTTTGGTTGTGATGGAATTAATAGAATCAAAACGAGTTCTGTGTTCTGCATACAAGTTCAACTTAAAAGAAATAAAACAAAAACTTAACTCTTCGATGGAGTTGCATAAACAGGAACAGCAGCGATTGTTACTAATGAAGTAAAATCACAAGTTATAAGTGAGAAAAGCCGTAACTGTGTTCCAGATATTGAAAAAAATGAAGTGGATAAGTGTTTATATAAAGCTAAAAAGAGAGCAAGAAGTGACACTAATATCGCAATTATATCGACAAGAGATGATGACTGCTAACGACACAGGTTTTGATTTCGTTACAATTTACATCAGTGAAACGTGCATTGTATAATGAGCGACACAAATCGCTAGACATTAGCTTGCTTCCGAAAACACAAGAAGATATAGAGGTTATAAAAGAGTATGTCATAATTGACGATGGTATGGAAGACAGGATTCTTGTATTTGCAATGGGCGGAAGCAATTTATTAGCTTCCTATTCGATGGGTCTTTTAAAAGCTGTAGTTCACTTTTTCGCCAAGTATATACAATTCACGTGGATATTGGTAGTACAGAAGAAAGGTCAAACATTATTCCTGATTCATATGCTCTGCTACCCGACAAAAAAGAGGCAACGTATAAACGATTTTTCTTCTTATTAAAAAACAAAATCAAGAATTTTTTACCAAAAATTGTATTTTTGATTTTGAAGTTAACACAATTAATGCTTTAGAAGAAGTTTTTCCGACTACAGTTATCAAAGGGTGTAACTTTCATTTTAATCAAGCTCTTTGGCGTAAAGTACAAGATTTAGGTCTAACAAACTTGTATAAGGAAAACGAGGAAGTAAGAATCCACATAAGGAAATGTGCTGCATTAGCTCATCTACCAGAAAATAAAGTTACAGATGGTTGGCTCTATACACTGGAAAATTTTCCTACCGTTCAAGCCATTGTTAAATTTAACGATTATTTTGTTAATTGCAGTCATACAGTGTACTGGTCATTAAATTTCTTAATTCAGGCTCCACTTTTAAGTTAAAACATGTGCTAAATCTTTCATCCAACCGCTTACTATGAACAATACCTTCTATATTTTTTGTACTTAAAGATTTTTTTTGTTTGAAGAAAATTTATTGTGGAAAAAATCCTTTCTACATTTGTACTAGAATGGGGCAAAATAATAATATTCAGAACAAACTCTGACAATATCGGAAACATAAGTTGATATCATCTCCAAACCTTTTCTTTTTAACATAAGACCAAAATTCAACAATGTTATAGGTTTCTGGTAAATCATTGCAGTTTCTTAAAAGTCTCCATTCATTATTCAGTTCCTGTAATATATTGGGCTGGTTAGCTGGTAGAAATTTACTGAAATACGAGCAATACTCTGTACATCTCGGCGCTGTAGTGTTTCAGCGTTAAAAGGGTTTACATCTTCCAATATATTATTTCTTAAAGGGAAATGTAAAACTATTTGTTTAATCCCTTCTATATCAAATTCTAGACATTCTAATTTTACAGTGTGCAGAATAAATGTACTTATCCATATACCGCCTCATTCTGAGCAAACGCAACGATCCGAATGTATGAATATTTCTCCCGCCCCGAATACAAATCCCCTGAACGCGTTTAGCCAATCACAAAACAGTCTGTCGCGCAACCATTTGACAATTAATGTCACAAATTAGTATCACCACTGCCACCCCATCCGGAGTGATCATGCCGCGTTATACACTGGAAGAGAAAGCCGAAATGATGAAATGGTACCACGCTGGTAATTCTTATCAAAGAGTATGTGAGTTATTTGCCGGAAGGTATCTCGACAGGCCCGTCCCGAACAAAGCTACAATTAGTAGACTTAAAAAGAAAATAGACATTACTGGTTCTGTACAAAATTTAAAACCATTATTCCCAAATCGCAGATTCCATTTTAGTATGCGCTACAATAGAACTAAATTCAAATTTGACGATATTTCCAATGATTTAGGCATATGCTGCTCTTCCGTTAACCGCGTACTAAAATTAAATGGTTGTAAAATAAATTATCTTTACATTACTAGAATTTAATTTAGTTTTTATTTATTTCTGAAGTTTATGTAGTTTACAATGAATAGTTTTTGTGACCTTTATTATTAAAATTTAATTTATTAAATCTCTTGATGCGTTATTTGCAATTTTCTTAACCGCTTATTAATAATTTCATTCCTCTTTGTGTGATCATCGTCAGTATAACGTATTGCAATTTACTCATTGCCATAACACAGGACTAAACAATTTATAGTCCTTTAATAGTAATTTCCTAATCAGGTACTTTTTCTTATGCGGCTCCATAATATGTAAGTATGTATGACATATGACATCGATCTTGACGCGCCTACAGCATTCAGGGGATTTGTATTCGGAGCGGGAGAAATATTCATACATTCGGATCGTTGCGTTTGCTCGGAATGAGGCGGTATAGATATGTATTTTTTAAAATAATATTGCAATAATGGAATATACCTGATTGCCCTACGGCACCGCTGCTTTATAGAGAAGATAGAGACTGAAAAGTAGTCATCGGTGCGTTCTTTGTTTGATAAAAGGAAGAGTCTATGTGCGACTTGCCAGAAAATGACGTATTGGGAATGTGTTTATTTGGGCATATAGTAAGATTCTAGAGATCGGCCTCACAATTTTACTATTGCGAAAGTATTCTTAACGTGTACTTTTCATTTGCCGCTCCTTAATAGAAAAATAAAACGCCCAAGCCCTGCTTATATGCACATATTGGACTTTATAGTAAAATAGCGGTAGATTTCGATAGCAAAGCGGTAGGTCGGTAGAAAGCGGTTGATCTACCGCTCAGGAAAAGTGAATAGAATCATTTTTGTTTAAAATTAGTCATTGAATTCATATACGAAGTATCTCGGATACCTCGGTAGCAGCGGTATATACAGGGTGTCCAGAAACTCTCCTGACAAACGAAGACCGGAGATTCCTCTGATAATTTTAAGACAATTAAACCCAAATTCACCTAGTCCGAAAATGCTTCCTAAGGGAGCTAGAGTTCTTTGAAGATGGCGCCTTGTATTTATTTTTTTCTAAATTCCTCCAGAACGCTTCTATTTAGAAAAACAAAAACTGGTATGCTTATTTATCCTCCAGAGATGAATCGATTCCATCAATTGCGAATTTCTAGTACCGGTCATAGGCGTCCGTTTTGGGTAGGTCAACGGTTATTTCAAGGCATAACTTTTTTGTCATTAACTTTTAAGCATTTGTGACACTAGATTATTAAATTTTCAGGTATTCCAGTACTAAAATGTACTCTTACTTTAAGTCGGTAGGATACACCGTTTTCTAGAAAAATCGATTTGTAAATTTTTCGTTTTTTCTTCATTAAAGTTCAATTTATTATGTACCTACTTATTTTTAGCGACGATGTTGGCTTGGACTATCAAGGCATGGATTAAAATTAATTTAATAAATTAAAAACAAATTATTTATTACAATGGAACGAAACTAACAAAAAAGGAACAAGTATCAAAGGTAGATTGTTACAAAAGTTGCTCGATGTGATGACCATTAGTCTCTATACATAAGTTTACCCTTTTGCTTAGAGAACGCCGAATTCTTGCAAAAATTCCAAAGTTATTTCTAAATTCGTTGCTAAATTGTATCCTTAGCTAGAGTTGTGCGCGATTTTGTATCGGAACGGAATAAACAAATGCTTTTATGTATCCCCAAACACAATAATCGCAAGGATTCAAATCCGGCGACCTTGCTGGCCAAGCAACTGGACCGCCTCTTCCAATCCAATGGTCTTCGTAGTTATTATCTAGAAAATCTCGTACATTCCTGCTAAAGTGGGCCGGACAGCCGTCCTGTAGAAACCATAAGTTTTGCCGAATATTTAGACGCACCTCATCTAACAAATCAGGTAAAATATTTTGCAGGAAATGTAAGTAATCAACACCATTTAAACGAGCAGGTAATTCCACAGGTCCAAGTAGATAATCGTCAACTACTCCTATCCAGACGTTTATGCTAAACCTATGCTGATGCTTAAATTCTTGAACAACATGGGGATTGTCACCAACGTACGAATAATAATGTGCATTATGTACATTAAAAATTCCATTTTTTGAGAATGTAGCTTCGTCACCAAACAAAATGTTCCTGAAGAAATCTTCATCTTGATTTTTCTGATTTTGTAACCATCTAGCGAATTCTACGCGAGCAAGAAAATCTCCTTCTAGCAGTGCTTGCACCTTTGTAAAATGAAAAGGATATAAATTTTCTTTGTGTAAGATATTTCCTACGGAAGATTTTGAAATTGTGGGGTACATGGCAGATAGTCTTCGAACGCTAATTTCTGGATTTTCCTCAACTTCCATTAAAATAACATCATCATGTTCTGCTGTTACATCATTATGTCTCCCTGTTTCATTATTTTTTGGGACCACTGAACCTGTTTCTCTTAATCGTTGATGAAGAGCTGTAAATGTTGAGTGAGTGGGATCCTGACGATTGGGAAATTTTTCAGCGTATCTACGTTGCGCCGCTCGAGTGTTACACCTCATTTCGCCATAAACTAAATGCATATCGGCGTATTCCTCATTAGTAAAAACCGTTTTTTTTTAAATTGAAATCGTTGTGTTTGAATAACACAAAGTAAAAAATGAAAAGATAAACTTCGCGAACTGACAACAATTTGACAATGAAAAACGTAGGTTTTACTTCTGTTGGCAGTTCAGAGCTAACTATTGCAAAAAATAAAAAATTGAAATTTAATGAAGAAAAAACGAAAAATTTACAAATCGATTTTTCTAGAAAACGGTATCCTACCGACTTAAAGTAAGAGTACCTTTTAGTACTGGAATACCCGAAAATTTAATAATCTAGTGTCACAAATGCTTAAAAGTTAAAGACAAAAAAGTTATGCCTTAAAATAACCGTTGACCTACCCAAAACGGACGCCTATGACCGGTACTAGAAATTCGCAATTGATGGAATCGATTCATCTCTGGAGGATAAATAAGCAGTTTTTGTTTTTCTAAATAGGAGCGTTCTGGAGGAATTTAAAAAAAAAATAAATACAAGGCGCCATCTTCAAAGAACTCTAGCTCCCTTAGGAAGCATTTTCGGACTAGGTGAATTTGGGTTTAATTGTCTTAAAATTATCTGAGGAAACTCCGGTCTTCGTTTGTCAGGAGAGTTTCTGGACACCCTGTATAGATATCAATGTCAATTTGACATTGTCAGTCACGATGTGTTTTCTATTTACATGAATAATTTTAGTAGAAAGTGGAAATGCAAGGTGTGAATGTTAGGTAAGAAAAATAAGACAGTGTAATATGTATTCGAAGTAAAGTCATTTTAGGGTTATTCTTTGGATTATTAGACATCATACTCATGCCAATCACAATGATTTATGAGTTATGTTTATTAACAGCATATTGTATGGTAATTCAAGCAGCTTTGTTTACATATATTTTATGGAGAGATTATGGAAATTTTACATTATTGTGGTATAAATAAAGTATTATGAAGAAAGGAGTGTTTCTGTAAAATTATCTATAATTAAGAGTATGAAACTAAAAGCAACGAAGAAGAATGTAGTTCCACATCCAAATAGTTTAAGGTTCGCGCGGAAATTTATAACTTCGCTATTTTGATATTACGATTGGATCAAACAGAAATTTTAACGTGGTCTATATCAGAGCAATATTGAATTCATTAGTTTAATGGAAATAAATTATATTAGTCTTGAGAAAAATTCGGAATTTCTACAATTAAATTATAATTTATTTAATAGATTGCAGTTTTTCATATTTTGCTTTAACTTTAGAGAATGATAATTTATATGTTTCGAAAATTTTATTTGTTTTGTTTTTGTGATTATATGGTATAGTAAAGAAGTAGGCTTTTTGCTTTAATGTCGTTAAGATATATTGTAAGCTCTGTAACGGTTCAATCTCATCCATTCGTATATATGCTAACCAGGTGGCATTCGATTTCAATGCTTGCTAGCTTCAATGTAAAAATATAATATAAGAATATTGGTTAAGTAAGAGTGTATTAACAAGTTACTAATTTGAAAAACTGTACAGCAATAACTTCTTAACGAAAGTTAGTTCAAGTAAATAGTCTCATTATCTATCATCTATCTCATTATCACTGTGAGAGGTTAGAACAGGGTTCGGCGACTCAGGATTTCAGAAGAGCCAAAAAGTCGGAAATTGCAGATTCATTACTTTTAGAAAAGTCATAAAACTTTTACCATAGAAATTTGAAACATATTGAATAAAATGGTAATAAAAAAAGTACATATAAAGTAACATAAAATTTAGTCAATATTTATTTATATAACACAACAAAAAATGCAAAATATAAAATAAAATAGTGAAACATAAAAAAATTTCCACAGTTCTCTCAAATTTACTACTACTGTTAGTCTGTACCCTCTCTCGTGAGCTAAGTTCGTTATTTTCATCTTCAGACAAGCATCGAGACTCTTATCTGTGAGCAAACTTCTCAATTTGCTTTTTATCACGTTCATACTGGAAAAAGTTTGCTCACGGCAACAAGTTGAACCAAAAATCGTCAGTACTCCATATCCGTATTTTTTAAAGAAGAATAAGATTTCAGGAAGACTGTTCCATGTCTTGAAAATAATTTTTTCAAGAGGAGTTACGTTTTTAAGTTTAGTCCACTTGTGATTTGCAATTAGTTTACTCCTTTCTTGATCATGTTCTTCCAATTTGCTTGCTAAGTCAATGAATCCCATATTTATTTAGATTTCAGATAGATAAATTGTCAGGAGCAAGCAAAAGCAATTTTTGCTCGAAACTAGAAATTTCTTCCAGCGTAAAGAGGACTACATTTCCCTTCCCTTGAAGTTTCAAATTTAAACTATGTAAATGCGTTGTTAGTCTACTAAAAAATAGAACTTGGACAGCAAATTTCTTCAGATAATTTATGATGATTAATGTTCTTGACCGCCAAGAAACTCTTTACATACATAGCGAAAATCGTTTCAGAACGTCGGCTCGGGACAGCCATCTTACTTTATTATCAATTAGAAGATCGGAATACTCATTATCTACTTTACATTATAATTCTTGAAATTGTCGGTGATGCAAGCTTCTTGCCGTTATTGTGTTTATTACTTTAGTAATGATTACTTGACAAATTTAATTAGACAAGGATTGTGCTACAATGCTTTTTGGTAGATAATGCAATGAAATGACAAAATGTTGTGATGTATTTCTTTGCGAACTAAAGCCACAAAACCTTTACTTATTCCTACCATGTACGGTGCACCATCAGTGACGATATAAATTATGTTCTTGATGTTTATTTCCTTATTTTTTAGAAAGTTTAATACATCTTTTATTATATTCTAGCCAGTCGTCTGCTCTATGAGTGGCAGAAGGGCAAGTAATTCTTCTCTGGCGCCAATATTTGTTACATATCTTGCAAAGAATGTCATTTATCAATTACGTCCCACAATTAATCCAATGCCAGCGAAAAAGCGGTAGTTTCTTGTACATCATTGAGTTGTTGATTCGATATTTGTTCTGCCATTCTAGTTGTCCGGTCCTTAGTCGTTTTTGTAGGTAGGGGCACGTCACGTATTTTCTTTATAATGTCATAATTTTTAAAATTACTAAACAGATAATTTGAAAAATTTTAAAAACTCTTTCACATATTCGCATCATGGAAAAGCTTACCTTGTTTTGTAATCTCTTGAGCGACTACGAAACCTGCGTATGTAACGTGATTGGAGGTCTTTACCCAGTTAGTTAGCATCGACGTACTTTGTTGATTTTTCTTTTGTAGTTCCTCAACAGTTTTCTTTCTGGATCTCCCCGCTGGGTAGTCATTTGCAATCTTTGCATGTTTTATATTAAAATATCTTTCCAAATTTGATTTTTTGTTTTTAGAAAGTTTGTCTTTACAAATTAAATAAAATGGCATACCATCAGAGTTTTTGGCAAAAGCAAACAATGGCGTCCACTTTTCTTTAAATTCTCGCTTTAGCGGTAGACCTGGCAACACTGACCATAATAGCCTATAATCATGCTAGCTGTGGTCGGAAGGTATCAGTGGTGGGGAATTTGCGTATTTCCTCTGTAAAAAATTAGGTGCCAAATTTGAACGCGTCGGTCTGTACGACCAAATGCGACTACTGAAGAGTTAATATGTTAACGTTCCTCTGCGACTAAAATGTGGTATTTAATTACCTATATATTAAATAAGTATGACACAATACAAAAAAAAAAGAATAAATACTTCAAACATATCAACCTCTGTGAGTTCTCTACACTGACTTGTCAGCTGCCTTCGATTCTATCGACCACGGAATATTATTGACGAAGCTTGGTAACCTTAGGAATGGGTTCCACTTTCCTTAATTGAATTGCATCTTATCTGAGTAATCGATCAAACGATGTTCATTATAATGGATTCTGCTCTTATGAGTTCGTCTCTACATCTGACGTTCTACACGGATCTAATCTGGGCCCTCTGCTCTTCTTGATGTACATTAATGACCTTCTTGATTGTATTGAGTGTCATGTAATGCATACGCTGACGATGTTAAAATTTATACTTCCGTCACGTCTGAACATGACTCTGTATTTCTTCAACAAAATCTTGATCGTTTGAGTAGTTGGTGCTTTTCTAACAAATTAGAAATTAATGTTGCTAAATGTTGCTCTATTTCATTCACGCGAAAGTAAAATTCAACTCCTTCTTTCTATGTAATACATAATATTGATAACACAATCCGATACGTTCAGGGATCTTGGTGTATATTTTGATAGCGAACCTAGATTATCTTTCCACATCGAACAACTTTGCAGGCCCACCTACAGAAAATTAGGATTTATTATGCCTACTGCTAAGTACTTCACTAATCTTGAAATACTTAAATCGCTCTTCTTTGCATTCGTTGCTAGTAGTTTGTAATATGCTTCTCCCGTCTGGTCACCTTACTGCGTTTCTCGTCAGCTTTCTATTGAACTCCTGCAGCAGAATCCTCCAAGGGTAATCGATTATGATTTACTACTTAAAAGGCACAACATGTAATGTTTCACTATACGCCGTAACAAGCATGGTGCGCGGTTTGTTTGAAAGATTCTTCATGGGGTTATTGATTGTGCACCATTGTTATCGCAATTAAAAGTTCTATGTCCCGCGCCAATCCTCAAGATTTGTCAATACTCTTATCCATCCGACTCACAGAACTAAGAGAACGTATGTGAGAAAGTATGGATAATTGTTTAATAATTTTATTCTGAAAACAAATAGATAAAATAAAGCAGAGTGGTGGATAAAATAAAAATTAACTAAAACATTAACTCATGTCTTAGCATCCCCAAGCAGCTTAACACAAATTACAGGAGGCATTGAATGATCTATTATTAGGACCGTGGAGCGATTTAAAATGTTTAGCTGTCGGCGTTCACCTTAAGTGAGAAAGGAAACCATGAAAACCTACTCGGATATCCGAGCTACGGAACCTCCGGCATTATAAGTCAGTGCACTGCCACTGCACTATCGGCCGGTATAAATTAAAGAAAAAATGCTCTTTTATATACAATACAATATAATACGGCATCAAAATATCAACTAAATTCATCAAATCTACACATACAAAGTGATTCGGATGTTATAAATTTTATCGAATTCCGCAAGCATCCGCGCCTAATGTAAAAATTTATTAGAAAAATTTATTAGCCTAGAACAAAAAAAAATATTTTCTTGTCCAACAAATGCATTTATCAATCTACCGTCTTAAGAAGACGTGCAATTTTTTAAAAATTAGATGCTTTCTTACCAATAAAAATTTAAAAAAATATAACTGGACAGTTGAATTCAGGGTATCAGTAATTAATGTTTTATAATAACCTAATCGATAAATTAATAAAATCAAACACAACACATTTTACTATTAAATATGTGTTCCGTTGCTGCTCCCACGGCCTCATTCAAATCCTTCTATAAACTTGTAGCTACTTATTGAACAATAAATCGCATAATGCGAAAGATAAATAATTTATCTCTACTTAATTGCAGTTATATCTCTGTCGCTAATATGTGATGATCAATAAATTAAGCAACACTGTGTTGTATAATGGTGGTAATAAAATTTAAATAATGAAAGTTTCACACTTTTTGGTTATAAATGTTTCTATTTATAATCAAACCTTTCTAACCAGTGTAGATATATTTGCTGTAAAAGAGTTTATTATATTCATTTCTTTGGTATACTTTACACATTTTACATAATCTCTGGCATTTGCGTCTTTTCTTTATTGAGCAATCCTGCAATTTCTTGAAATAAATTCTAATATTCGTAAAACTTCCATTGTCATCTACTATATATTAACGCAATACAAACTTTAAAAAATAACGACTTCCAAAGATTCTGAAGCTTACAAATATATATGAATCAACTTTTAAATATAACTAAATTTTATAGCGCCGATTACACTGGCCTACAACCATTTTGGTGCTGGAGATTTTAGACCCGATTTTAAGTATGTCTTACATGGCGATATCAAAAATGTAACCCGTTTTCTTCTGTCAGCTCTAGTTCCCGAGAAAAAAAACACAATTCACGAAAAAATATATATTTTATTGACATTAAACATCAAGAAATTGTCTTTTGAGTGATTTTCTAGAATGAAACTGACTCGGGCAATCTCGCATGATTCCCCAGCAATAGTCAGCCATTATATGACTGTCCCACCTTCCTTGGTATCTATTCTCCATTGTTTTTAGATCTAGGTGGAAACGTTCCCCTTGTTCTTCGCTTAGATCTCCTAATTGTGTTGGAAATGATGTAGATGACTATTGAGATAGTGTAATTTTATACTCATATTACAGCCTAAATCTTTGAATCGCACCAGCATTTCCTCTACTAGTTCTACATACTTGTCAGCCTTATGATTTCCGAGGAAATTTTGTGCAACTGCTGCAAAAGATTGCCAGCCTCTCCACATCATTAATACAAGTCTCAAAATTAGTTGTGTCTTTCATCAATTTACGTATTTGAGGTGCATCAAAGGTATCTTATTTTAGTTTTTCAGTACTTAAACCAGGAAATTTGTGAGAAATAAACTGGAAACATTGACCATTTCTATCCTTAACAAATTGAGAGACGCCATTCATTGGGCTGATACGCATTTATTGGGCTGGTCGCAAATGTTCAACGCATATTTTACAAACACTATGAGGCACCCACACTTTATCTTGGTGTAGAATTTCAATACCGAAGTAAGCAAAATACAAACGACGCACTGTGTTTGTAATCGATTTACGCTGATTTTTCAGTATGTATTCACCACAAACATAACAAAATATATCAGGATCGTTACCACAACGTCTGAACGTACTAGCTATAATGAAATAGTAACACAAACTTTATCGATGATATTGTAATAATGACTAGTTACGAACAAGACCATAACAAGACCGACAACAATTCACAATGAGGGTAGTAGGTAAACTAGAGCTGATGAGTTAAAATGACGTATGTCAATATACTGTACATTACCTACTTTATCGACTATTCAAACAAGCAAAGATGCACCAAAAAAACTACTGCAGGTGAAGGTAAATTATAAATTAGGTACTACAGTTTTAAGGGCCAAAATATTTAAATTATCCATAACAAGTGAATCACTTATGGATATATCAATTTATAAAAATTATATATCCACCTTTAGTAGTACGTAGAAAATTGCATCTTTCTCCATTAGAAATCTTTGACTGAAGATATTAAAACATAACATGTTTGATAAAATTAATATATTAATCTAGATTCCAACATCTATTTAATTGCTAGTTAATCTTTGAAGCTATGCCTTTGAGGTTTGCAGAAACAAGGAGAATTTAACTTGTAGTTATGCTTTCTGCTGCTATATTCAGCACCATTACATGCCAATAATGAAAACCTAATATTAAAATAACACTAAATTTCATCAAATTTTGAAAATATCCTGTGGAATATTAACTTATAGTAGAAACCGCCAAATTTTATTAATAATGTTGAGCGCATTCTTATGTAAAAGTATGTATACTTAAGTATGTACGTGCAAGCAAGGTTTTCATTCAAAATAAGAAAAAAACATTTCTCTTCCCATTACCGCCTGATTCGTAATCAGAAGATAATTATTCCGCTTGATCCATTTCTTCATTGTTCTCTTATGTTATGTTTTCTTTTAACCCCATTAACTACGCGAAAATCAATTCTGATTTCTGATTTATTTGGGGCGTAATTCAGGTGACGAACACACATCGAATTGCACCCCAACAAATTACAAATTCAGACGAAAATAATTATTTTATTAAAACATATCTGTGTATATGCATATAAACATTCTATTCACAATTTGCAAAAATGTGCGAAGGATATTCATAAAAATAAGAATTAAACGCATAGGTCCTTAAAAATATTAAACATAATATATTTACAAAATATGTATAAGGAGCGCAAGATATAAATAATTTTCGAGCTATTTTCCTGGATTAATAATCATTAATTTTGCTTTGAATAAAATTTTGTCTTTGCAGTACTTCCTATTTTTTTTTCGTTATTCTGTATTGATTGTAACTTTGTATACACATCATTCTGTATATTCCGTACATTATCTATAAAATAGTTGAGGTTAGAATGCGGTGAGCTATAATAAGGTTTCAACTTGCCATGTAGTGTTTCACAATAATTGGTTATTCTCCATAGACAGTTTCTGTCCAAATCTCTGGTGGAAACTTAAAAGTTTCACAGAGATATGTATCGAAAAAATAGTCCGAAAATTCAGTAACCCTTCAGAAATTGGGATTAAATATAATAAAACAAATGTTCTTTTCGGGCGAAACAAACGTAATTTCCTTAGCAGACGTCATTATCTCTCTTCTTAGCGCTATTGATGCAATGTACTGGAGGCCATTATTTTTTTGGGACTAATGGATTTTTGGAGTGATTCAGGTATAACGCTTTTACTTATTTACTTACTCACTTGCTTATTGATTCCTGAAATCTTTGTTACATTTCGGTCCAGACAATTTTTTAATTTTTTGATGCCTATCTTGAATATTATTTAAAAATTAGATAAATGTTAATGCATTCTGTTATTTCAAAAACTACGTAAATATGTAATGTTCTCTTATAATTGTAGTTATTCTCAGATAATATGGAATCAATTTTGATTGTTAAAGTCAAATAAACAATTTTAAAGTGCAAGTTTCAATTGTAACACTTTACAACGAAACGACATCATAGCTATTGCGAACAGTTTTTGTCTTAAGATAGATATCAGGATATTGCTACGCGAATCCTTTTCAAAATTTATATTTTGCCTGTTTTCAGTCCCTCTTTAAGTACGGCATATGTCTTTGGAGTAATTCAGTTGATCTACAAAATAATTTTGTTATTACAATAATACGAGGTGCATTCAAGTTCTAAGGCCTCCGATTTTTTTTCTCCAGACTGGAAAGAGATAGAAGCATGTGCATTGTTTTAAAATGAGCGTGCGTTCGTTGTCAATACGTCACAGAGATGGCAGCACTGTACGGCAGATGGAATTGTAGCGGCAGCGTCGATTATGAGAACTGTTTTAGATACTTAAAATGGCTACGTTTCCCTTACTTGAACAGCGTGCAATCATTCGTTTTCTGAATTTGCGTGGTGTGACATCAATTGAAATTCATCGACAGTTGAAGGAGACATGTGGTGGAAAGTGGAGAGACTTCTTTTGGGGGATCGCCGAATGACAGTTGAACAGATCGCCTCCAGTGTTAGCATTTCCGTGGGTTCTGAGCACACAATCCTGCATGACGACCTGAAAATGCGAAAAGCGTCCTCCAGGTGGGTGCCACGAATGCTGACGGACGACCACAAGGCTGCTCGTATGGCATGTTGCCAAGCAATCAATGTTGACGCGCAACCAAGGCATGAATGGGACATTCTTTTCGTCGATTGTGACAATGGATGAGACGTGGATGCCATTTTTCAATCCAGAAACAAAGCGCCAGTCAGCTCAATGGAAGCACACAGATTCACCGCCACCAAAAAAATTTCGGATAACCGCCAGTGCTGAAAAAATGATGGTGTCCATGTTCTGGGACAGTGAGGGCGTTATCCTACCCATTGTGTTCCAAAGGGCACTACGGTGACAGGTGCATCCTACGAAAATGTTTTGAAGAACAAGTTCCTTCCTGCACTGCAACAAAAACGTCCGGGAAAGGCTGCGCGTGTGCTGTTTCACCAAGACAACGCACCCGCACATCGGGCTAACGTTACGCAACAGTTTCTTAGTGAAAACAACTTTGAAGTGATTTCTCCTGCTCCCTACTCACCTGACCTGGCTCCTAGTGACTTTTGGCTGTTTCCAACAATGAAAGACACTGTCCGTGGCCGCACATTCACCAGCCGTGCTGCTATTGCTTCAGCGATTTTCCAGTGGTCGAAACAGACTCCTAAAGAAGCCTTCGCCGCGGCCATGGAATCATGGCGTCGACGTTGTGAAAAATGTGTACGTCTGCAGGGAGATTACGTCGAGAAGTAACACCAGTTTCATAGTTTTCGGGTGGGTACTTAGTTAGAAAAAAAAATCGGAGGCCTTAGAACTTGAATGCACCTCGCGTATATAGACGGCGCTACGAGACAGTACTTCTAACATAGAAAATTATACGTTGCATGCTCCCGTGTAGGAAACCCAACAGATTTTTTTATATGTATGCCAAATCGAATCTCCAAAAACATTGTATATTAATGAGCATTGCAATGAATAGAACAAGAATTACAATTTATGTAAAAAATGTAAAAAACACAAAAATAGTAAATATATAATTTTTTACTAAACACAATAATTAATCTCAAACTTTCAATTGTGTTTATTTAGTCTATATATATATATATATATATATATATATATATATATATATATATATATATGTGTGCATATATATACATATATATATATATATATATATACGAGTGTACTCGAAATAAAAAGACAACGTATGAAAAATGGAAAGACTAAATTATATAGGATATTTTTCCAAAATTTCTTGTTATAAGCAAGAAAAAAAATGACAAAGGTATTTAAAAAAATTGTGTTGCACTACCGAATATTTCATATATACTATCGGAGACGTAATCTTAAAGGTGATCCGCAATAACAAAATTAATAGTCTTGTTATTGTATACCTCTCTTTAAGTTCGTTCTGTTGTCGATCTACGATTTTTCGATTAAAGGTAATAGATTGTGAATTAAATGCACGTAAAGCACACGCCTTACATGTTCTTTCAATATATCAGCCTTAAGAATTTACAAGTATAAATTTATATAAATAAACAGCTGACTCAAATTATCGAACCTTTACCATAACAAAAATTATCGTTTGTGTTTATAAGCATTGCCGCCTTTGAATACAATGGGGCGTTCTGATTCCGACATTCGTATTTAAATTTCTCTAACAAAAAAAAACATTCTCGTAATACACATGAAATTTTAGTATGATTTTTAAAATGGGTTTGTAAATAAATCTTACATATTTACTTGAATGGATTAAAAAACTGATTTTGTACGAGGTATTGACCTTAGCATAAAGGATATTACACCTTTTACAATATCGACAGCTATTAGTAGGTAAACATACAGTGTGTGTGTGTAACTTGAATATAGGTAAATATTGACATTCTGAATATCTCGAATTCATTCACAGCACATATTAGAATTCTCAGGGGGTTCTAAATTTTAAGATTCGCGTCGTAATATCTTTCTATTTTCCATACGTTGTTTTTTTATTTCAAGGACACTCTGTATATGTAGATATAGTAGTACTTTAAGTATTAAAGCATAGCCTGCTTCAGCTAATATAGGTACTGTAAAACTCGACATGAGAAAATTGATAGACTTTTGTTTGACTAATATAGCACTTATAAATATCGAAGGCAAATCTACTATAATTGCTGGTGGCTCTTCATTAGCGACCAAAGGCCTTCATTTGCTAATTTTAAAAATAAATTAGAAACATTTAATAAACCCGGTTTCATATGATCGGAAACCATTTTTGAACGCTGACTTCTGATACAATGATTTCATAGAGTCTTTTTATAATAATTTGATATTTTTATAGTAGGTATATATGTGTATGTGGTACTAACATTTTATTTTATTTGTACACCATTTCATCTGTCTATTTGTGACGTAATTATTTTTAATTAGTTCTTCCCTAGTGTCCAGATTAAGATTTCAGTAAAAATCTCCATCAGGCTTATAATAATAGAATAATTAAAAGACATTTTTCCATTCTGTTATTTCACTGCTAATTCCAGTAAGTAATTGTAAACTAGATATACGGTTTTGTTTTGAGTCAATATTTATAATACAGGCCCAAAACGACCGAAGGGGTTTGAGTCCATTATAACTTCTTATTTAAGACATAATTATTAATTTTTTTTAATTTTAAATAAAGTATATTAATGGAGAATATTTTTAATTTAATTATGAAAAATTATATCTCGCAAGTGGTGGCCATTTTCTGCTTCGCATATTCGTGCTCTTTCCAAAACATTTTGCATAACCTTTCGCAAAACTTCAGATGTTATGTTGTTGATTTCGTCGCGTATATTATTTTTTAATTGCTGTATGGTTCGAGGCTTATTAATATAGACTTTTCCTTTCAAATAACCCCAAAGGAAACAGGCTGAAGCGGTTAAATCCGGTGAACCCGGAGCCCAATTAAAATCGCTTGTACGGGAAATAATTCGTTCAGCAAAGATGTCGCGTAAAAGAGCCACTGTGTCCCTCGCAGTGTGCGTTTTGGCTCCATCCTGTTGGAACCATACTTGCGGATGGTTTTCCACGGCTGGCCTTAAAAAATTTTCCAATATTGTCCGATATCTAACACCAGTGATGGAAACGGCGACACCGTGTTCATTTTCAAAAAAATATGAACCAATTATCCTTTCCGACGAAACACCGCACCAAACGGTACACTTAAGTGGGTGTAATTCTCGCTGTTGAACTACTCTTGGATTTTCCGTAGCCCATATCCTGCAGTTTTGCCTATTAACTAACACATTTAATTGGAAATGGGCTTCGTCGCTCATAATTAAATTATGAATAAAATCATGATGTTCTTCTGCTTTTTGACGAAAATAAATTGCATAATCAAGTCGTTGCTGGTAATCTGTCGGTTTCAATTGTTGGACAAGCTGAATTTTGTATGGAAACATTCTTATTGTATGCAAAATTCTCTGCAGCGACCCTCTTGAGAGGCCAAGTTGTGTCGAACGTCTCCTGATTGATGTTTCTCCATCTTCCCGAATACTCTCCTGTACCCGTTCAATATTATCATCCGTGTGCACCGTTCGTCGTCTGCCGGTACCAGGAAGGTTCCTTACTGCCCCTTGTTCCCGAAAATTTGCAACCAGGCGGTTTATTGTTGACTCTGAGGATACAACCCGCACATTCAAATAACGACGATATGCACGCTGAGTCAAAACAATGGATCGTTGATTTGAGAAATAATGTTCAACGATTTTGGCACGTTGCTCAATAGTGTACTGTTCCATTTTAAATTCCCCAAGTCTTCTTTACAAAATACTGAAAACAAAAAAAAAAATTATAATAAAAAGTTATAAGGAATTAAAACCCCTTCGGTCACTTTGGGCCACCCTGTATGACTTCAGCATCAACTGTATAAAAATTTTAAAACTATAACAGGTTTGCGCTAGTTATTTCAAAGCGTTCTATTTACAAATCATTATGAAAAGATTAATAAATTCCGCTTAATCGGTACGTTTTTCTTTAATTACGTCAACCCGATAACCAAGGAAAGTCTGTTGTTATTTATTCAGTACTTTCCTTGAATTTGAATAACTGAAATTATTTTGGCTATCTTACAGAATTGCCGTGTATTTGCCGTAATCGTGCCTTTTCCGTACATCTGATTACGTACTTTTAATAACCTTGATATAAATTCTTTACTCTTGCATAAATACTATTTATGCAAGCAGCATTTGCGAGACAATTGAAATAAAAAATGTAATTATTTGCAGAATTTAAAAGTATACTGATGTAAATTAGCATTAATGGCTTCTGATAAATTACTGAAGTATTAATTACATATTATTATTGAATATAAAATTGAACGCATTATAATTACTATATCTGACATATTTGGAAAAAAACAAAAGTAGTGGTGTCAAGGAAGGAGTACTTTATTATGAATATTAACATTCGAAACAGCAATAACTAAAAGTAAGAAAACAATACATTCAATAAATGCAAAAGTCTTTCTTTGGAGACTGTGGTTAAATAAAAACTTATTATTAAGAAAGGTATAAAACCCCTAATCACAATTAATGCTCGTATCCTAAATAGGTATTTCGACAACTACGTTATCATTCTCAGTAGATAAAATTCATAATTACAGTGTTGAACATGGAATACAGTAAAGCTAACACAAAAAATCGCGAAACACTTTGCAAGCCCTCCACGTATACACTAAGTATTAAGAAACTAAAATTACGACAACTTACCCGTCTTCAGAAATGGCACAAATGTGTTTGTTCTCACGCCCCCCCGTTTTCTACTTCTTTTGTAAGAATTCGAATAGATTTGTGGATATATTTAACGGCATGAATACATTTGTATATATCCAACTACCTCGGATTCCTTATATTTTTAATAAGTTTTAAACAATCTACCGTGATGTTATGATCGGCTCCTAATACATCACGTGCGACACTCGATTTTTCCAGTTTATTTAATTTAAAATGCGATTCTTTATAACGGGTTATTATTGAGCGTTTCGTTAGACCTACATATTTCAAATTACAATCGCGGCAATAAATTCCATACATACCCAATTTCTGGTTCAAATCTACTTTATATTTGGTATTACCAAGGAGAGTTTTAATTTTGTTTTCGGACAGAAAAGCAACATGGAGACCTGGTTCTTTAACAATTCTATTTAGATTTTTCATAGTTCGATGGTATGGCAAACATATATACTTGTTCTCATCGTTTCATTGAGTTGCCAAACATGTGGAATTGCGGTTTGTCTTCTTTAAATTTGTTATCTAATTAATTTATTAATTAGTTCTGTGTCGAAATCATGAAATTTTGAGAGTGCCTTGAAAAAAGTATTAGGCGTATGTGAAAATTATTTTAATGTCATATCATTATTTAATTGAATAGGTTGTAACGAGCCATCGAAAAAATTCATAATTGGAGTAGACTGTGAAATTGGGTTGGTACTTTAGCCACTTCCACAAAATGACATTTATTATTTGACATTGAAACTATAAGTTTGTGTCAAATTTTTCAAAACACTTATTAAGAAAATTAAATTTATTTAAAAATGGTATTCAACATAGAACAAAAAGCAAAAATTATCGAATGTTACTTCCGTACAGGTGTGAAAGTAAATGGCGTGTGGCAGTATTCAATTACGAAATGCATGGCTGATTTTAGTGAAGAACATCCTGAATTAGTGTTTGACTACAATGATTTTTACAATGTTTTGACAAATTGTGTAAAGTTATTCAGAAAGACTGGTAGCGTCGGTCGAGAAACTGGAAGTGGACGGCCATCTAAACGTACAGCTGATAATATTGAAGCCCTTCAGCATATTATTGATGAAAATCCAAAAACATTCATTTCAGTAGTGACGCAACAAACAAATTTATCTTATGGTACGTGCCATTCTTAAAAAAGTCTTACATTGTCATCCATACAATCTGCAATGTTTTCATGAACTTTATCCAGTGGATTATTTAAGACGAATGGAATTTTGTCAATGGTTTCAAAATAATTTACACAATCAGGATATCCTTAACACAGTTTTTTTAACGAATGAGGCCTGGTTTTATCTCTGGATATGTTAATTCACAGAATATGAGGTGTTGGTCCTCCGAAAATCCTCATTTTTTTCATTATCCCAAAAAAGTTGGTGTTTGGGTTGGAATATGTCGAAGAAGATTGATGGGTCCCATTTTTTTTTTGAAGGTACACTTACTGCTGCACGATACCGCAATGAGATACTCGGCTCATTCATAAATCAACTGGATGATGAGGAATTACAAAATGGGTATTTCCAACAAGATGGTGCAACAGCACATACGGCCAGAGAAATACTTCAATATCTCAGAGAATTTTTTGATAACAGAATAATAAGCAGGAACACTGAAATCCCATATCCAGCTAGGTCTTGCGATTTAAACATATGTGATTTTTTGTATGGCCATAGATCAGAAATTCATTTTATTCAACGCCAATTCATAATCTGGAACAACTGAGAATTCGCATAACAGAAAATTGTGAAGAGATCAATAACTCACCGCAAATGCTGCATAAAATTTTTTGCTGGATTGCGGAGAAGAGTTGGTTTGTGTTTAGATGTAAATGGACAACATTTTCAACAACTTCTGTAGCTATATGTAAATTTTAATTATGATTTCGATATTAAGTAAATTATTTGTTTTCTTTTTTGTTGTAGTATCATTTCAATGCCATAACCTTCTTTTACAATGAAACCAAATGAAACTGTCAAGCATCAAGTAATGTATCATTATGTGGAAGTGGCTAAAGTACCAACCCAATTTCACAGTCTACTCCAATTATGAATTTTTTCGATGGCTCGTTATTACTTATTGACAAAAAGAAACGTCAAATAGAAAAAAAAGTCATTTTTGTTCGAGTTCAACAAAGGATTTAGTGCAACAGAAACCGCTAGAACCATTTATGTTTTTTATAAACATAATTGGGAAGAATACAGCACGGAAATGATTTTCTGGAGTTAGAGACGATTAGCAAGTTATAACGAACTTAACTTCAACAACAAAACGTTAAATGACAGATAAGAGTTGCTTTAAATAAACACTGTATGACTGTTTTTCATAGTCTTCTAGATTTTCTTATTCTCAATAAATTCAGCGTATTCCTCGTACCAGTACTAGTTTTGCCCGTCTTAATAATTTACGTCTGAGAAAACAAAAAGATATAAAACCCGGAAAACATTCTTTGAGCTGCTTCACTTCTATTTAAATAATTATATTTTCAAAGACAAATTAATAAGTGGCTAGGGGAATTCCTCAAGGTTACATTCTTAGTCCTACACTCTTTGCATTTGCCGGATAATGGTTTTGCATTATTATATTGAACGGATTTTATTTACGCGTAGTGTAAATGAATTAGTAATTTGCCAGATACTATCAGAAAGCACGTCAAAAATTAAAATATTCCCAGAAAGATTGTGTAGATAATTATTAAACTAAAAGATCCTGTATAACCTTGTTTATACCATTAAGTTGTTAAAACAAATAAATATATGCAATCATGCCAAAATAAATTCAAAATATTTGCATAACATATTTTCAATACAAAGTTGCTATTGATTAATATAATATATGTTAATGGTTATAGCCTGGACAAATCCTGTTTAATTTGGCTCGGTCACCAATGGATACCGGCTCGGTATAATTTATACTCGTTTATGAATAACTAAGTTGACTAATTACCTGAATATATTTGTACGATAATGAAATTTTCCTGTATATACATTCGTTTGAAGTTAGAAATGTACAAAATAGCCCAACTCAAATCGCAGGAATATCTGTTTAGTCAGTATTTATGATAGAATTTATCTTGTCATGGAAACATACATTTTCAAAATACACTAATCATAAAACAATTGTAAATATAAACAATGGAAAAACAGTGATATTATAATGCCCGTTGACAAATTCAACACAAGCGTTTATATCTGATAATATCGCATATTTTTATCGTTTCCATCTATATTATTTACACTAATTGGCATTAAATGGTTGTATGTCTAGATGTAGATATTAAACATGCACGGCAATTACGGAAGATTTACGAACAATATATTTAAATATGGTACGACTACTTGCACGCCTTATTGAAATAAAGCGAGTAAATTATTTAATTGACAATTCTGCAAGACAGGAAAAATTCAATCGGCGAAATAAACATTGTATTACACATGAAATAATAAGAATTTTACATTAAAAATTTACATACATTAGCGACTACACCTGGTAAGTCTATATAAACTGTTCGATTGTGAAATAAGATATGTTAATTTTACGTGTTCGAGTATATTTTAGAGAGGAAAAATTTTAAACTTTCACCTCAAATTCTCATATACACCGAACCATAAAGTGATTTCGTCTGCATCATTGATGCTTAGGCAAGAAGTTCCACGCAGGCTTACATCACACGTACGAAAAAAAAAACCTGTTCATGAATGTAGGTTATCTTGTTGAATTGGGTTAATTTAATATAAAATTACTCTAAAGCATGTTAGAACGTAATTAGTAAAATCATTCAACCACAGACACTAACGCTCATATGCACATTTAGCTTTAGATGAAAAGATTATTTATAAATTTCGAAAATTTGTTCCAAAGACTATTTTTGATAAGTAAATAATACCAATATATTTAATAAATTTTATTATTATATGAGAATATTATTAGAAGAGATTGAAGACTTAATATTCATTTAATACTTTTATGTTACAGTTAGACATATTAGAGTTAGATTAATATTATTTTTATTTCGCTATTTCCCATTAAAAAAGTTTTATTCTTCATCTATAATCTGTTTTATAATTGACAAGCTCTTCATGTGAAACGTTTGAAATTACGCAATTATTCATAATCATAATCATAATCATAATCTTTATTGTTGTAAATTTACAAAAGTCAATTTAAGTTGTCAATACAGTATATACAAAAAAAATAAAAAACAATATAGACAAACAATATATATCTCAAGAACTCGGAATACATATCTAATATCACACAGCAGCTTAAGGCAACAGTATACAGGAACTAGTCCACAAGCCATTTCTTCATTACAGCATGGAATTTTCAGCAATGCAGGTCTTTTATTTCCCTTTGCAGCTTGTTATTTATATAACAAGTTGCTAAAGCCCAAATGTTTAGTTTTAGTTTAATTCCGATTTATTTATCCTATGAAAAGGGAAGGTGATATTTCTTCAATTTTTGGTGTTATAATGGTGCAAGCCTTTATTTTTAATAAAATTTGTTTGGTTTTCATAGATATACTCAAGACAGGAATGTATGAATAGAAATGGTACAGTCAGTATGTTGTGCTATTTGAACAGGTTCCTGCAGTTGGTTCTTGCACAAACTCCACTTAAGGCTCTGATATTATAATTCTGTATTATAAACACTGTTTCGATTTTGCATGAAACCTCCCACAACAAAATGCCGTATAATGCTGACCCTGAAAATTAAGGATAGGTTTTGGGTTACTTTTCACTTTTCGAGTTGTTACTAAAACCATTTGTGTTTTGTCTTCATTTTGCTTCAAATAATTGCTGTTACACCATTGCTTGGCTTCCGCCAAACTATCTTCCACTACATGTGTAGCTCCATCTCCTCGACTCACTCTAGCCAGTATCGTTGTGTCATCGGCAAATTGAATGACTTTACGTGCAGAAACGCTGCGAGGTAAGTCATTTATATAAATGAGGAAAAGAACAGGACAAAAAATCCTCTCCCTGAGGAACACTAAACTTGATGGGCATAGGTCATGAACAATGGCGATTGCTCCATTATACAACTTGGAATCTATTTTCAAGACTTTTCGTAAATTTTTAAAATATAATTTTCATTGCTATTGCTTACAACGTCAGAGATACACAAGTATTTCAAGTGGCCGCATTGCATCATTTCGTTGGGGAAATTATCAGACAGGGTGGAATATATCGCACTATGGTCATCTTCTCCGACATAGAAGCAATGTTAAAGGTACTGGTTTCAATACAAGTTAAATGCAAGCTAGTATAGAATCATGTGCGTGCTCTAAGCGAGCTCACTTATCCATAAGGAAATCGGCCTGGATTCTAGAGTATGAAGGCCAGATATGAGAAGGCGACGAATTGACACGACAGGTCTTGTCTACAGCCTTCATAGGTCCAGAGCCTTCCCTTGGCATTGTAAAAATAATTATTAACACAGACATGAAAAAGTGGGTTTAAAATACATTTAGGTAAAGGTGGAAGAACTTCTCAGGTCAAAACAGTTCTTTAAAGAATATTCGCCTAATCTATTGAACCTACTGAATAGAGACAAAAAGTCTGTAAAGATAATAGTAGGCTTGTTAACGGGACATTATAAGTTCAACAAATATATGAATAATATGTTTGATAGAAGAAAGGACATGTAGATTCCACCAAGAGGAAGAGGAAACGGCAATTCATGTAATATTCCAATGTAAAGACTTAACAAGAACGCGGTTCTACAAATGTGAGACCAATATCCTAAAGCGGAACTATATTTAAAGGAATCGCTCTCGAAGCTGCTGCAGTTAATTAAGAGAGTAGGGCTGGAGGAAGTATCCTAATGAGGTATGACGACTACAGTAAATCTAGAAAGGTCGCAATGGAACAGGCTTTACGGCCACCTCAAGTAATCTAATCTAATCTAGAATGTCCATTGACTAAACTGTAATTTCTAATAATAATATTCTAATAAAGACTATATCGACTACTTGTTCGCGCCAATGAAGCATCTAACTATCCATCTATCTGATTCTTTGGGTTGGACGTCAGTAAGTCCAGGCACTTGAGCACAGTGCTCTTTGTAGCACCCCCAATAAATCTCTCAGTTCCACTCTGTTATTCTTGTTTCCTCAATGAAAGCCACTATCCTCATCAGCGGAAATTTGAGTACCATCGTAGGATCCAATAGATCTCTTCCGAAATGTTTCTGCCTTTTCAGCTCCTCATAGGTGCATAATACATTAAGGCTGGTTTGCTACTGTTTTTCACATCTCCTACACTAGGACACGCTAACCAAGCCCATACCGCACTAGTGTCTTAGTATGGAGATGGCCTTCCATTAACCTCCTATTATTTTTATGTTTTCTTTCTAGTCACAGCCAGATCTCCCTTCTAGCGGAATCCTTGGCGATTCCACATACAGGTTCTAGTCCTATGAAATTCTTCTTAAAACCTTCCTTGACCAGTTCGTCTTATTGCCTTTAATCGCCTCATATCTTGGCACCCATATCAATGACACAGTATTGTCTTGTGCTAGTCTATTTAGAACTTGTTTACAATATTTCACCAGTTGTTTACAATGTTTCACCAGTTCAGATCTGGTTGATGGATTCATAGTGGCTTTAATAGCCTCCTAGCTATCAGTCATTATGCTGATTTTTCTGTTTACACAGCCGACTTCCCGAATCTCCTCGTCGCAGGCTGCAACTGCAAAGAATTTTGCATAGAAAACTGTCATATGTTACCCCAGACTTAATGATATCTTCCTTTTAGGACACACTTCATATATACCTGCACCTGTACCCTGATTGAATTGCGATTCATCCATGTACCATATGTCAGCACCTCAATCGTTGGAACGACATTTTGCCTGTTTCCTGGTTAGTATAGAACACATAATCTCAGGGGCCACACTGTCCGCCGGCATTAGTAATATCGTCTCTCCCAGTATAGAAATATGCCAATGAAACATATTTACAATGCTATAAAGCAAAAGACTTTTCCGATTATCTGAAAAGTCTGAAAATTACACCAATATTTAAATCTGGTACAGGAGATTCCATTCAAAATTATAATCTTTGCAAAAGTATTTAAGATGGTATTTCAAGGTTGTATGTCGATGAATGATACACTTTATTTATGGCAATCAACATGGTTTTATGAAGGGGAAGTAATTTCACGCAGATGGTTTCTGAGACGATAGATTGAAGAAAAAAAATGAGTGTGATACACACTGACGTTAGTAATGTATTTGAGTAACTTCAACTTTCCCGATTTAATGACGCTGCTTGAAAATTATTTGAGAAATCGTCATTAATCCGTTGAATATAATAGCTTTTTTGACTAAATACAAGTGAAAAGTCTTCCTTTCGAAACAGTGGCTAATAAGAACTTAAAAAATAGTATAAACCGTATTTGTGTCCTAAATATGTAGATCAACAAGCAAGTTGTCATCTTCAGTAGGTAATAATAATCACAGTGTTGAACATGGGGCGCCATATATCCTTGGACATCTTGTAAAGTGATTTGCGATTTTTTGTCTTAGCTTTACAGTGCACCATGTTCAACATTATTATTTTTACCTACTAAGGATGACAACTTAGTTGCCGAAATTGTATTTAGGATACAAATATTAATGTAGTAAGAATTTTATACCTTATTTTCTGTTTAAAGAAAAATAAAGGTGCTTCTTTTACAGCTGCATCTAGCTTTGGGATTTAAAGGTAAAGAATTCCTTGTTAAAATATTCTTGCAATATTGTTCCTGCATAGGTGAGAGTGCATCGGTTCTTCAGGAAATTATCTATTAGACAACTCAATATATATGGTCCTAAGAGTTCGTGTAATTTTTTCACTTGACCTTCAGAAAAAAAAACATACAAGTTATTACTATGTAAGAAGTGTGAGGCATGGAAAATTATTTTGAGTGGAGTACCCGTAAATAGCGATTTATAGGCAATATTATTACCATTTAATAACCTGAAAAATTTAGATTGACTGGTCTACAGCCTATGATCTTCATCAACAACTAAAACAGCCCAATCAATAGATTCTCGACACGCCGAGTCAATGGATATAACTGGTAAGCAGTACATTAAATTTAAATGAACAAGAACGAATTCTTGAAGCTTTTACGCATGTAAAAGCGCCTACTTCAAAACTTAATGGTATTTCATCAAATGTAGTGGCGTAGGGGAAGTTTCTAGCTTTGTTCTGTTATTCGCAATGTCTATCAATGATGTGTGTGAAGACATTGGAATGTTTATTGTATGCGGATGACCTGGAGATATCTCGAGCGATTGGGCATATCGGCAATTGTGTTGTTTGCGGTGCGATATCAATGATTTGATAAATTGGTGCTGATACAATGAATTTCTTCTAAATTCTAATAAATGTAGGGTGATGACATACATTCATAGATCCGATAATATTATATATAACTACACCATGAACGACATTCCTTTGGAACGGTGTTCAGTGATCAAAGACATGGGTGAAACGTTTGATACTAAATTGACTTTCAACCACCATATCTATCGTGTATACTCTGATTTCTGCAAATTATTAAGTTTTATGGTTGAAACTTCAAAATATTTTGAGAATAAAGAAACAATAACTTTCTTGTATAATCCTTGTTGAACTATGATATGGTCGCCAATATATATTAGGTGCGAACACTTGGCCAGAGTCAACTCAGAAACGATTTTTAAAGTACCTATATTTTCGTAGGCTTAGTTAGCATCCGCACTTTGATATATTATATAATCACTTATGAAACGAATGTGATTTTTGCTCATCTTCTAATCATAAACCAACATCGCCACTATGTTTTTCATATTCTCCTTTATCACAGCAAGGTCTCCACATCTTGAATAGTTTTAAACACAAAATAGAATACTTGTGCAAAAAAAATATTTTCAGCTGGATATAAATTACACAACTTGCAACGAATGATATTAAAGAAGAGTAATTAAATAGGTATTAGTATTATTCACATGAACATATTTCTGAATTTTCACAAAAGCAAATTGAATTTCTCGGTACATAAGTATATACGTATACTTAGTAATAGCCCCTAATAGTTTCTGTTACGGTTCATTTAATTAATTTAATTAATTACTGTGTGAACAAATCGCACTTAAGTTATTACCTAAACCCTTACGCATTTCTTGCAATTAAAAAAAAAACTGTACATATTGTAGTCTCTTGCAATGATTAATATCGGGAAATTTTACTAAATAATCAAGAACTATTTTGTTGTTTGACTTTATGCATTCACCTGTTTCAGTATTTACATGTTGGTATGCATATTTAGCTTCGTTCTTTCTACTACATATTTTTGAATTTTCTCAATATTACTTATAACCATAAATTAATTACAGTAATGGTGGTAACGTTGATAGTATTACAGAATCATCGCGTATTATTAGCATAATAATAATTAACAGATTAGCATACTTCTTGTTCATTATAAAATATTATTTTGCAGAATTTATATTTTATTTTTTCGTATTACTGCCAAGAAACAACACTCCTACAGCTATTTACATAAATTAAATACATAGTAATGCCAGATCTTAATTTATATCAATACTTGTCAGTGTTTTTATTAATAATTGCAATTTAGTTTGCATGCATACAGAATTGCGGAATATTTTGACAAGTGTTACTGTAATCATCATTAAATTTCAATTACTAACACCCACTCTTGAAAACTGTATTGTTATGGACTTTTAAATGTGAATTATGTTTATTGTATATTCTATCACTCCGTTCTTAACTTGCAGTCATTTATTTCGTAGAATAACCGGGATAAAATTGAATATGGAAATCTGTAATAATGAAAAGCCTACGTTAGTGATAAAATTCTATAATTCCTTCATTTATATCATAATTAAGTTAAGTATATGTAAGTATATTCGTGAATATGCATAATCTGACTAAATTGGCAACTCTATTAGACTTTATAAATCCTAATTAAATAAACAGAATGTATCATTATGAAACAGACATGTAAATAATTTGCACATCTGTAACTGTATCATGGACAATACACCTCGTATTTTCGGCATTAACTTCTGCTTAAGACATATGTTTCTGCCATCTACGATAGGCGTCGTCAGTTAAGCTAGTGAAGCAATATATACAAATGATACAAATCTTTATAAATAGATCTGTATCTGTATATAACATTAAGCCGAAATCCCTACTAGATAAAGCAAATTTCATCCTGTACGGTGGCACTTATTTAATAAGTGACATCAGACGGACGAAAGAGACTTTGCCGAAAAAGGGACCTTTCCTTTTGGCCAGCTATGCTGATACAGGAAACGAAACAATGCAGGTAGTCCATTAACAACTAGCCAGATGGCGGTAAATATACAAAAAGGTTTTAAATATAACGTTAATATATATAATGTTTCTGCCATCTATAATAGGCGTCGTCAGTTAAGCTAGTGAAGCAATGTATACAAATGATACAAATCTTTATAAATAGATCTGTATCTGTATATAACATTAAGCCGAAATCCCTACTAGATAAAGCAAATTTCAACCTGTAAGGTGGCATTTATTTAATAAGTGACATCCCTTTTCCGGCAAAGTCTCTTTCGTCCGTCAGATGTCACTTAATAAATAAGTGCCACCTTACAGGATGAAATTTGCTTTATCTAGTAGGGATTTCGGCTTAATGTTATATACAGATACAGATCTATTTATAAAGATTTGTATCATTTGTATACATTGCTTCACTAGCTTAACTGACGACGCCTATTATAGATGGCAGAAACAAATGTCTTAAGCAGAAGTTAATGCCGAAAATACGAGGTGTATTGTCCATGATACAGTTACAGATGTGTAAATTATTTACATGTCTGTTTCATAATGAAACAAAAGCGTTATACGTGCAATTAACGTATAGATATATTTAAAACCTTTTTGTATAGAAACGGAATGTAGTTTTAATCCTCAATACGTATGTTGACAACTACTAATGATGAGAACTTGATTCTCGAAACAAGTATCCAACACTACAACGACGTCGTGGTAAGGATTTTTTTATATTTTAATTACTTTTTAAATGTATAATGTGAAATAGTATGCAATACCACACTTATCAACATTTCTCATAATTATGAACTAATACGGTAATAAACATGAATCGATTAGTAGTGATTACAAGGGCAAATCTGCAGCTAATTGATTATTTGGCCAAAGAAGATACAAAGATTACTATCCGAAAGTGCAAACGGTTAATTATAAAACCTGACTTCGTCATAAGTTAGATACTAAATTAACAATTTTTTGTCGACATACACAAAATAATCTTAACAGTAAGAATTATAGTAGAAAGATACTGAAATGATTGATTGGTATTTGAGAAAATAATTTAACGAATGAATTATAATGGTTATAATTAGGTAACTACAATTGAATATTCTTCTAAATGTCAATTTCTGCCTCCGTATTATTTTAATATAGCTATCTTCTTAAATAAATATTATGAGAACAGAAAAAACAGAGCAAAAAATATTTCGAATTTAAAATACCTTTATTAAGGCACAAAGTCTCTAATTGACAAACGTAGCTTATAAACAGAGTTTTAAATACATACTTTAAAATTACTTCATTAACCTGATATGTATGCTAACTAAACTTACTACATGAACTCTTTAGAATACCTTTTTTTCATAGAATTCTGTAGAATTTTAATAATAATATAATATCTTTATTGTCCAACACTTTGCACTATTTGCAGGATAAAATAAATACAGTACAGTAATCCCTTAACATTCGCGAGGGTTACGTTCCAGAAAAACTTCGCGAATGTCGAATTCGCGAATGTTGAATCCATCTTTCTGTGTAAATGGGAGGGGAGTTGCGTTCTATAATGGTAAATAAAGGTAGAGAACATATGTGATTTGTTTTACGGTTTAATAAGAATATGTATGTATTTTTTTTAAATTTATTACACATCGTTTTAAAGGGTAAGCTCGAATTGCGGTCGCGGTCATCATATCCTTTAATATCACACCTGAATTGCGGTTGAAAATTGACAGATAGTACTAGTCTAGGTAATCCTGTCCTCAATTGCGGTTAAAGCATTTCAACAAATAGTTAGAAATTATCTATACTTCAATAATTGAAAGATGGTGTGGAGTTCGATAAAATTTATTTTATTTACCCATAACAGTAGGTATTTATACACAATATTTTTTAAACGACATCACAACCATTATAATGATATGAAACACATTTCACCAAATCTATTCTACTTATTATTTTTTTTTTATACTTAAATTTTAATCTCCATGTGTATGTAATTATAGTTTAGTTAATTGTTGCTTGTTGAGGACAGAAAATAACGAGAAGTCTGGGATTGCTTGGTCGATTGCGTTTGTAACTTTTCAAGTTCGACGTAAGGGGCCATGGCGGCCTCGATTTCTCTCTTAAGCTTCAAACTTCCAACAAGGAATGGATCAAATTCACGAGCTCTTTCAACAACTGTTGTTGCAAGGTTAAAATTTCTCAGAATAATTGAAACATACATGAGTAGGTAAAACCCCTCAAGTTTTGTATAATACAAAGGTATTTTTAATAATATAAAATATTATTAAGAATCTGGTGTGAAGAACACAAATACAGGTTCACTATTAATATTTTTTGTAAACGTGTCCGAACATATCCCTCCCCAGAGATGTAGATACGTATTTCGCCTTTCTACAAGCTCATCGGTACGCCCCTGCTGGAGAAAGGATATTCTCAGACACATTCACAAAAAAGAACCACATCTCCACCTCACCGAAATTATCCAGACCGGGCGTAGAAGTAAATTCAGCGCTGCCTGTTGTCAGACAGCCGAAGTACCTCGCCCCGTCCACATAACCAATGTGAAGTAACGACGCCCTTCCATAGGTGGCTAATTTCGGTGATGTGGCGATGTGGTTCTTTTTTGTGAATATGTCTGAGAATATCTTTTCCCCAGCAGGGGCGTACCGATGAGCCTGTAGAAAGGCGAAATACGTATCTACGTCTCTGGGGAGGGATATGTTCGGACACGTTCACAAAAAATATTAATAGTGAACTTGTATTTGTGTTCTTCACACCAGATTTTTAATAATATTGTAACGTTTGTCTTTCGGGTTCTTAAATAAAACTAACAATAACTTTAGACACACACACTATATTAATATTTAAAACGTATAACAATATAAAACTAACTATTAACAACAATAAGTACATTTATGTATTCTATATTTATGTAACTATATTTATGTGTACTTCGCGAGACTGTAGGATTCAATGAATGTTCATCCCTTCTTCGACGCGGCTTTTATATCGGTGAATACTCCTTCTAGAGCCTTCACGTAGGCCTCGCGAAAACATCCAGAGGGATGACGCATCTCGCGTCAGCGGATGAGTCATTACATTGCCCCCTTCTTAAAAATGAAGTTTCGTCCCGAAACATGTCATGCTTTGGTCTCCTCAAACGATGACGAAATCGACAGGTAGGGCCTTTGTTACATTGCGACGCCATATCGAAATAACAGTCCACGGTCTTATCTTGCCTGGATGGACAGGAATATTCAAGCTGGTAACTGCATACCAGAATATGTCGGAAGATTACTTCCAACATGCTCCTTACAATTCTCCAGTCCAGGCGGTCCAATCCACAACCCAATTTTGGAACTGCTAATTTCAGAATGTCTTGCTGTAACATTTGTTCGCGTAAGTGGGTCAGGGCCTCCCATAAGGCTCGATAGGTTGGCTTTAGGCTCGACAGTTCTTTCGTGACCAAATAAAATATGGGCTGTCCTTCATTTATTATTTGGAGACTCTTCCCAATTGCTGGTCCCTGCTGCCTTAGCCTTTCGATTCTGCCAAATCTCTCTTTAAATTCCCAGGCAATTCCTTTGGCCATTCGTAGATCTCGGGCTACGCAATGAGCAAGCGCGTAGTCTGGCGGCACCGTGAACAAATCCTGCTGTTTCTCGATGGTTACCCCAAATCGAGCTTTTCTCGAACCAGAATACTCTTGCATAAAGTCTTCGAAGGTTAGTTCATGGTATTGGCTATCCAATCGACGCAAGTCAACGGTTTCGTCATTGTCTCCAGAGTATGGGGCTAATCGATTAAAATGTACGACTCTTGGCTTAGTGTGAGGTGTTCGCCTGATGCGGTATATTACATCGTTGATCCGCTTCAACACCTCGTATGGCCCCTCCCAATTCTTTTGAAGTTTTGGAGATAGGCCCCGTCGACGTTGTGGATTATACAACCAAACCCGATCGCCTTCATGGTAACCACTCTTCTCGGCGTTGATGTCATAGCTCTCTTTCATTCTGTCACTAGCATCTTGGATATTATGTCTGACTTGTTCATGGATATTATCTAGTCGTCGTCTGAGCGTGCTGACATAATCTTCTCCGGCAAGATCATCACCAGGCTTGCTCCCAAACTTTAAATCACAGGGCAATCGGAGTTCCCTCCCGAATAGCACGTTGGCTGGTGATTGGCCTGTTGTCTCTTGAACGGAGGCTCGATACGCCATTAGAAATAATGGTAAATGTTCGTCCCAATCTCTCTGGTGTTCGGAGACCACTTTGGATAAGTGTCTGATCATGGTCTTGTTCATTCGCTCTACCATCCCATCTGATTGTGGATGCAAGGGAGTTGTTCTCGTCTTCCGTATACCCAAAAGTCCACACATCTTTTCGAATAGACTGGACTCAAAATTTCGCCCTTGATCGGAATGAAGTTCGAAGGGTACACCAAAACGGCTGACGAACTCCTTCACAATCACGTCTGCTACAGTTCCAGCTTCTTGATTTGGTAGAGCATATGCTTCAACCCATTTGGTAAAGTAATCCATGACCACTATTATGTATTTATTTCCTTTGCTGCTTTCTGGAAAAGGACCGGCGGCGTCTATGGCGATCCTTTCAAATGGGCTTCCTACATTGTATTGGCGCATGGGTGCACGTCGACGCCTCTGGGGACCATTGCTTCCGGCGCAATTAGCACACTTTCGGCACCATTCTTTCACATCTCGTGAACAATTCACCCAGTAAAATCTCTGGCGCACCTTCTCCAGTGTTTTATGGACTCCAAAATGTCCCCCAGAAGCACCATTATGGAGTTCTCGCAATACCTCTGGTATTCTTTTCTTGGGAACCACCATTTGCATCTTCCGCTCGCTTCCATCGTGATTTTCGACCTCACGTCTCAGGAGATCGTCTTCTATGGTTAAAGAATCCCATTGTGCCCAGTATGACTTCAATTCTCGTGAATGGGGAGCAATTTCTTGCCAGGTCGGTCTTTGCCCATTTCTTTTCCAAGCCCTGAGGACTGCAAGATCCGGATCAGCTTCTTGATCCGCGCGCAAATTGTCAGGTTGCCATTGGTCATCAACAACGGTGGTTCGAAGAGCGTTGGCCGATTTGTCTTCGATTCTGTTGCAATGTCGACAGTCTTCTGGACAGGGCCTTCTGGAAAGGGCATCTGCATTTTGATGTTTAAGGCCTGCTCTGTGTTCAATGACAAAGTCGTACTCCTGTAGCCTCTCAATCCATCTAGCTACTTGACCCTCTGGATTCTTAAATTGCAAGAGCCACTTTAAGGCGGCATGATCAGTGCGGATCAGGAACTTCTGCCCATACAGGTACTTGTAAAAGTGCTCAATGGTCTTAACTACTGCCAATAGTTCTCTCCGGGTTACGCAGTAGTTCCTCTCTGGTTTGGACAGGGTCTTGCTGAAGTATCCAATGACCTTTTCTTGTCCATCTTGGATTTGAGAGAGCACGCCACCAATCCCGACCGACGTTACTGGCATCCGTATCCAAAACAAACCTCCCAGATGGCAGCGGATAGTTCAAAACGGGTGCACTGATCAACGTACCTTTTAACAACTCAAAGGCCGCTTGGCATTCGTTGTTCCAAATGAATGCTCGATTTTCTGTTAGGCGAGTAAGTGGTTTTGCAATGTTGGAGAATCCAGGAACGTAGCGTCGATAATATGTGCATAATCCCAAAAAGCTTCTTAGCTGATGTTTGTCTTTGGGTACCGGCCATTTTTCCACAGTTTTTACTTTTTCTGGATCCACAGCAATTCCTTTTCCGGAAACCACATGTCCATGGTAATTTACCTCCTTGCGGAAAAGGTGACACTTCTTTGGACTTAATCTCAGGTTGGCATCTCGCAACCTCTGGAATACTACTTCCAAATTTTTCATGTGATCTTCAAAGGTCTTCCCTACCACAATCACATCATCGAGATATACCAGGCAGGTATTCCAAGACAATCCCCTCAGTACAATGTCCATGAGTCGCTCAAAAGTAGCTGGGGCGTTACACAGTCCAAATGGCATGACTGTAAATTGCCAGAGTCCTGTACCTAAACTGAAGGCAGTCTTCTCTTTGTCATTGGGATCCATTCCCACTTGCCAATAACCGCTCTTTAAGTCGAGAGTGGAGAACCATTTTGCTCCTGCCAAGGTGTCTAGCGTATCGTCTATTCTTGGGAGAGGATAGCTGTCCTTTTTGGTCACACTATTCAAACGACGATAGTCCACACAGAATCTGGTAGATCCATCCTTCTTCCTGACAAGGACCACCGGTGAAGCCCATGGACTATTCGATGGTTCAATTACTCCTTGGCCTTCCATATCTTGTATAATTTGCTTGGCTTCCTCACGTTTTGCCAGTGGTAACCTTCTTGGTCCTTGTCGAATTGGACTTGCATCGCCGGTATTTATTTTGTGCATTACAATATTGGTTTTACCTTTCGTACCAGTCTCAGTTTCGAAGACGTCTTCATAATGTTTGATTAGGTCCTTAACTTGATTTTGTTCCTTCTTGCTCAATCCTTGACAGGCGGAGTCGATTATCTTGGACAATTTCTCAGGAACCTGCACGAATCCATTCTTCTTCGCCTCTATGCGATGAACGACGGCCGACACTGGCGAACACCACCCCAGAATAGTACCCTTCTTCAATGAAACAGGGTAATGGTTCACATTCATTACCCTTATCGGTACAGTCTTCTGAGTCTTAACCAGCATTTTGGCAACTACTATTCCTCGGCCCACCTCGTCATCATCAGCCTTTGGTTCCAACATTGTAACATTTCCGTCCAAATAATCACCTTCCATACACGCCGTCAAAAATGTCTCACTTCTTGCATCCAGAACAACATTCTCTGCAGTAATTACTTGTACATTCCCACAATTTTTCCCATGAAGAAACAATTCCTCATTATTTATTTTTAAAGTGCCTTCTTTCATGTTTAACTGGAAGCCGTAGGTGTTCATGATGTCTAATCCCAAGATTATTTGTTCTTCTATGTCGGCTACGAGAACACGATGTCGGACTGATGTTGGTCCTATGATAAAGTTGATATCCACTTCACCTGCCACAGAAGCTGCTCCTCCAGTTGCTGTCCTAAGTCTCCATTTGCTAGAAAATAACTTTTTATTTCTGGGAATTAAATCGGGTCGCACGATGGTTTTCGTCGATCCAGTATCTAGCAAGCAAGCATAGGTCTTTCTTTCCATAACTGCGTCCACATACAGGCCCTTGGTTTGATGTTGCAGGGATGCGACTTGGCCAGGCGTCTTTGGGGCTTCCTGATGCTGGATCGATGATTGCCCTTGCTCATCGACCCGCTTTAGTTTTCCTGCTGCTCAGACGATGCTTTCTTGGCCACCTTACCACATTTACTCCGAACGTGACCAATCTCTCCACAATTCCAGCATCGCAGTACTCTTTTATTTGATTTGATCTGGTTTAGAACTCTACTAACCACCTGCTCCATGAACTCCTCATTTTCCTGCTTGTCAACAGTGCAGACACGAGCATGGTTCCGAGAGGCTTGCTTTGCAATCTCAAACTCAAGCGCGTGCGCCAAAGCATCGATCAAGGTTTTCGGTCTTGCCAACCTTAATGCTTGCTGCGTATCAATATCCCGGAGACCATCTATGAATGTCTGGACCGCTAGGTGTTCCATGAAATTATCTGGCGCCATCGGATATGCAAGTCGAACTAGACGAGCAATATCTGCCTCAAATTCCTGAAGATTCTCGCCTTTCTTCTGTGATCGATTCTTCAGTTGGGTATGGTATACTTGCTCCAAATGTGCATGGCCATATCTCATCTCCAAGCGTTTAATGAGTTGAGAATAATCTTTACGTTCCTCAGGAGGCAATGTCTGCAAAATATCACTAGCATCACCCCTCAATGCTATGACTAAAGCAGTCGCCTTCTCGGCAGAAGACCATGCGTTTGCTTCTGCGGCCGCTTCGAATTGCGTCAGGTAAGTTGCCCATGACGTCTTTCCATCAAAAGTTGGTGGCTTGATTCTGGTCTTTGAAATAGTCACAAATTCTTCTTTTATTTCGATGGGCCGCGGTATGACTTCTTCGTTGACCTGCTTGGGATCAGAATGACTCGTGGTGGCGGGTAATTTCATCTCAATCATTATTGCCTCTAAAAGTCCAGAATGTTCTCCAATTTTCTCTTCTACAGCTATGAAAACCTCTTCTTTTAACGCTTCTGATTTTTCCGCTAATCGCTGTTCTAGAACTTTCTGCACTTGTTCCAGACTTTTTTCGAAGTTTCTAGAATTTTCTAGTAATTTCTTTTCCAGATTTTTCTCGAGGATTCTAGCGGTTTCTAGGTTTCTTTGTTCCATTTGTTGCATTTGTACTTGCGAATCTATTAGACGCTGTTCCATATTTTTCGCACTATCCAGATTCTTCTGTTCCATTTGTTCTAGAGTTTTCGCTAAGTTTCCAGAAGTTTCCAGGTTCTTCTGCTCCATTTGTTGCATTTGAGTTTGTGAATCTATTAGACGCTGTTCCAAGGTTTGCGAATTATCTATTAGTCTTTGTTCTAGAGTTTCCGCTAAGTTTCCAGAAGTTTCCAGGTTCTTCTGCTCCATTTGTTCTAGTTTCATAAACAGCGAATTCACGTCAGCATCTCCGCCTGGAACTTGAAAGACATAATTCTCTGGATCCTCGCCTTCTTGGATCAACACATTGCGAAGCCGTTGCTGGAGGATCGACTTTTTGCCAGTTGTATCCTCATCCCTCTCTTCTAATTCTCGTTTTAACTCGGACACTTTTAATTCTGCCAGTTTGATTCTGTTGGCCATCACGATATTTAAAATAACGTCTTTCCGCACTGTATATTTATTTAAACGAATACTTAACACTTAATTGTCTACTTAGTTTATTATTTATTACTTAGTCCACACCTGAATACCACTGTAACGTTTGTCTTTCGGGTTCTTAAATAAAACTAACAATAACTTTAGACACACACACTATATTAATATTTAAAACGTATAACAATATAAAACTAACTATTAACAACAATAAGTACATTTATGTATTCTATATTTATGTAACTATATTTATGTGTACTTCGCGAGACTGTAGGATTCAATGAATGTTCATCCCTTCTTCGACGCGCTTTTATATCGGTGAATACTCCTTCTAGAGCCTTCACGTAGGCCTCGCGAAAACATCCAGAGGGATGACGCATCTCGCGTCAGCGGATGAGTCATTACAATATTTTATATTATTAAAAATACCTTTGTATTATAAAAAACTGGTGGTGTTTTACCTACTCAGGTATGTTTCAATTATTCTGATACATTACACATGCGGTTAGTCCGTAGTATGAGTGAAGACACAAACAAAATGCAGTTTCTAGAGAGATTGGCTGTGCCACGGTCTGGATAATTTCGGTGATGTGGCGATGTGGTTCCTTTTTGTGAATGTGTCTGAGAATATCCTTTCTCCAGCAGGGGCGCACCGATGAACCTGTAGAAAGGCGAAATACGTATCTACGTCTCTGGGGAAGGATATGTTCGGACACGCTCACAAAAAATATTAATAGTGAACCTGTATTTGTGTTCTTCACACCAGATTTTTAATAATATTTTATATTATTAAAAATACCTTTGTGTTAAAATTTCTCTTAGGTGTTTCGACGAGAACTACTTGCCTGGGGTAAAAACATTTTAAAGAAAAAGATAAAAAATTAAATGCCGTAACGCTTGCCTGAGATTTCATCCTCCTTCTTTTTGTCTTCACCTTCTTCGAAGTCCGTCCTGTTTGTTGTCTTCTATCATCTCTAATAGCTATTCTTCGGTTAGCCCGTTTCCGTGAGATTATATTAAATCATGAATTTCATCGTGACTGATAACCTCAAATCCATCACCCCCTATTTGATGGGCAAATTCCATGATCTCTTCTTTACAACCTTCCTTTAACAACCACATCCGGCCAAAGATACTTCCAATATGCACTGATAGAGCTTGTCTTAAATTTTCTCAATGAGGCGTCGATATCTGCGATGCAATCCGCTACGTTAAACTTTTTCCAACTGAAAATCACTGTTTCTTCCAAATTAAGTTCAATCGAATCCAAAATTCGTCTGAAACATCGCTTGGTGTAATAGGCTTTGAAAGCTGCAATTATTCCCTGATCCAGGGGTTGAATTAAAGACGTCGTATTTTGGGCGAAATATCACATTAAGATTAGGATTAGCTCCCACCAGAGTAGAGTACGTTATCGATTAATAAAAGGACTTTGAAGTCAAGATTTTGATGCGCAAGGTAGTTCTTTATAAAACAATCATTAAACCACTCCTGGAATAAAACACCGGTGACCAAGGACTTTTTATTAGCTCGTCAAAAGAAACGGGTAACTGATTTTTATTTTTTCCTTTCAGTGCTCGCAGATTTAAGGACCGAGATATCATCATCGGCTTTATCTGAATATTATCTGACGCATTTGCAGAGAAGAGAAGAGAAACTTAATCTTTTTCACCTTGAAGCCTGCAGCTAACCGTTCTGTTTTGGAAAGGAAAGTCATATTCGGCATTCTCTTTCAAAACAGTCCCGTCTCATCCGCGTTACACCTGTTGTGGTAGATTTCTCCTTCTTGAATTAATTTCTTGCTATCTCACGGTTGGCAGACGCCGATTCGCTGGTCGATTTTATATTAAGCAAATTATGCCTTTTCTTTAAATTTTCAGACCAACCTTTGCAGGCTAGGAAGTCCAACAATGAATCAGAATCTTGTTTATACTGTATATACTGTATATACTGTAAAGTTTGTCTTTTCGGGTTCTTAAATAAAACTGACGGTAACTTTAGACACACACTATATTAATAATAAAAACGAATGACAACTTAAAAACTAACTACTAACAATAAGCACATTTATGTGTTTATATTTATGTACGTTCGCTCGGGGATAACTTGGTTCCAATGGCCAATCCCTTCTTCGAGGGCTTATATATATCGGCCGATGATCCTCTCGATTTTTCTTACTCTCGGTCTTTCCGTTTCTAGATCTGCCGAGAACGCGTGAGAAGTATTATGCGTGATTGGTCGCGAATGTGGAATTCATCCGCATTTTAATTATCGCGAATGATGAAAACTCGCGAATGTCAACTCCGCGAATGTTGAGAGATTACTGTATATTATAGGTACAAAGAAAAAAAAATTATATAAAGTGTCAGTAAAAGATCTTCGCAAAACTACTGCACCAAAATAAGCCGATTTAAGAAAACTTACCTTAGTAGAGTAAAATTACTTTCGGATGAGACTGGCGCAGAAACACATTTTAGTAATTAGAAAGAGAGCCACCTCATAAATGAGAGAAACAGCTAGTAGTATAAATCCGTGTACTATACGAGCTACAAACATTTATCGATTATTTGTCAGTCGATACCAGGCATTTGATCTGTGTGTTTCGTAGTGGTTTTGTACGTACATTGCTCCCGCTGCCGACTGCTGCGACTGCTCAATGTTTTTAAGGTGTTCAGTATTTTTGTAATGTCATCGCTCGCGCATCTTCAGTCTCATCCGACTGATTTTCGACTGCATAAACATGTTCATTATGGAAATTAGTCACCCTTCTTCTTTTGAAACACGCTTCGTCAGTAAACAAAATATTGTTGCCAACATTTAAATCTCTTTCTCTTTGTCTATTAACTAACCGACAAAAACCTAGCTGCATTTCAGGGTCATATTGTAAGAGATCTGTCATCTTATTGTTTAAAAGTAGCCACTGTTCTGTAATTACTTCATGAACGACATCTTTACATTATCCTAGTTCACTACCTATTCCTCTGGTCCTTAGTTTTGAATCTTTTCATTACGTTCTAAAATTTCTTCCTCAACTTCAGGAACACTTGCAAAACGCTGCCCGGTTTAAGGAGCAAAGCGTCCGGTCTCACGAAGATGTTTCTCAACAGTAACAAACGTTGGATGGCTTAATATACAACGATTTGAAAACCTTTCGGAGGACACCCTGACACACTTTCGACCATTTCTCTGATAATATCCGTATACCAATAACATATCGGTATATTGTACGGCTGTATTAAATTTACAAAATTTAAGTTTTTTATAGTGATTTCCAAATCTCTAATCGATTCTACACTCTCAAGAAGAGCATTATTCAAAAAGTTCTACTAAAGACCAATTCTTCTTCCTACCAAGTGATATGACTTTACATTTATTACTATTGACTGGCATACGGTTCTTAATATATGAGTGAAAAGCATTTAAATCTGATTGAAATGTAGCAGAGTCGTTAGGGGAACAAATGCGTAAGAAAATTTCAATTCATCAGCAAATAAAATAAAACAACAGGAATTAAGACAAAATTTTATATAGTTTATAAATAATAAGAATACAATAGGGCCAAAGTGACTCCCCTAAGGTACATCGGATGTAATAACAACATCTCGAGACATGGTATTACTTATGATAACATTTTAAACACGATCCGTTGAGTGTGACCGAAACCATGCCAGAACATTTCCAATTATACCGTATCTTTCCAATCTCAGTGGAAGTAAGTAATGCTTAAACAAAAAAGGGATATTTATCAATACGTTTTGCACGTATTACGCAGTTGTTATATAAGGTCGCCTTTTCTGGCCTAGTCGCTTTCTTCCGTCAGATGTCACTGATTAAATTGGTGTCGCCTGATAGAACGAAACTGGTTACGGCTTGGAGACGATTTTAGCGTAAATGTAGATACAGATACAGATCCGTTGTTTAACAGATCTGTATTAATTTGTATATACATTGCTTCACTAGTTCAACCGATGAGGCCTAGATGGCTGAAACATATGTATTGAACAGAAGTAAATGCTAAAAATACGAGGTGTTTGTCCATGTTTACAGTTACGGATATATAAGTAATACTTAACTTAATCGAACGCTTTTTTAAAGTAAGTGTATATAGAATCCACCTGATATCCCTCTGCGACGTTCTCAAAAATATAATTACAATATTTAATAGGCTGGTTTTACATACTGAAATTACTAGTTGGCTGTAAAATTAATTATGATGGATGTTTTTCATGTTTTGCCTACTGGGACATAGAAGGCGCCACTAATCAAATGTCGGTACTAAAAATTAACCTATATCTTCAGTTAGCCTAAATCCAAAATACCAAGAAACGAGTGGAATAACTGCTTCGAAAGTTGGTTCGAGCGCATGCAAAAGTGCATAAATCTTCGTGAAGCATACTTCGGAAAACAATAAAGTCTTTAAAATATATCTACTGTTTTATTCCAGCTCTATATGCAAAATATAAAAGACAACACTACCATCGTATTAAGAAAAGTATTTAATTACTACTTGTTATATGTTTTGTAATTCGAGTAAATAAATTTGTTTTTATTTATGCCTTTTATAATTCTGTAAGCACATACTGAACTCATACATTTGTATTATGTACCGTAAGTATTTAATTAGACCAGTTTTGTTTGCTAAATTACGAAAAAACTTCAGAGATATGTTAACGAGCCTTACATACCTTAAAAGCTCTGCAGATTGTAAAGTGTGTACTTAAAAATACTTCATTCGTTAAAAAAAAGACCGCGAACTGAAACTTTTATAACGGAATTGTAGTCAGCAAGTTTCAACAAGAAAGACACACACAAAAACAACCTTCATCGTGGATCCTAAATAATCATCTTTACGGCCGTGGACTGCTGCAGCATTATTCGAAGACTTTCACTATTTATCGCCTCGGGTCGAACGATAACTCACCATTTTCAAACCTGCATCAATAATTTTAACGTGAAATCTTACACTTCAACCTTAAAATTTATGCACACGATTCTCGTATTACGTCTTTTGTGAAATATTAGCGGGAATTATTTATTCCATACTCTTTGCGGAATGAACAATCTTTATAAGGCCTATATTTTGCTGCTCATTTCCCATTTACATAACTACCTTACGATATTTTAATAACTTTGTGCTCCTTTCTTGATTCGAAAACAAGGATATTTTTAGTTTATACAACCATTCATTGAAGGTTATTTAAGAGTTTATCGTAAATATAACAGTTGTTTAACGATTGAGAATATAACGCGTGAAGATTCTAGTTATTTTCATCCATTCAGACTTAATTTCGGTAATGATATTTACGTTGGAAGTAATAGGTGGGAAGACGCTGTTAGATCTAGTTTCTTGCTTGTAACGAAGCTACCGTGTGGTTTAATTTTATATTAAAGACTAATAATAAGTTGGATAAATAATGATACACTAAGTAAGTAACACGATAATGGTGAATACGATCATCTCGTTGTGGACTGCGTGGAGATTGATGTTTCGTAATTCATTTCGATCTAGAATTTCGTAATTATTTCTATTTCATAATCGAATTTTCTAAGATTGCCGTGTAATCAAAATCAATTTTTTCAACTACGCGTTGTGATAATTACATATTGCATTGACATTAATTGGAAACGAAATGGAAACTGTCTCAAAAGCCTGTGATTACGCCTGTTTTTTTCCTTCGATTATTGAATGTTATTTTAATTTGAAGCGACTTGTATTAAAAAAAGCGTCATTTATGCAGGAAAAATATACTGGTGTACAATTTAATAGAATATTATGTTTTAATTATTACATATGAACATTTGAAATGTGATTGACGTGAATAAAACTCTGGAGAAGGAAGGATAACTCGACCAAAGAAATCGTACATGGTCTAAGATCCGAAACGTTTGGTATATACGTAGCTTAATGTTTCATGTTCCAAATCTGACACTTTCTAAAAAAAAACAATATTCTTCTATTAATTACAAATACCTTTTTGATGACTGTCATTAAAAGTAAAGGTTTCGAACATGATGTTAATGACAGAAAGTGGCAATACGCCGCCGAACTTGTGTCACTTTGCCGCTTTAAAGAATTCTGATGTACTCTGTCGCTCGCCAAGCCTTCTATGTTTACTGCACGGACAACATAACACATATAAATTAAAATTCGATTCAGAATAATATTATGTTCCTTGCAGCTTCTTTAATGTGAGATGGAGTGCAACTAATATCACCCTAGTTGCTAGTATCCAACATTTCTCAAATTATTTCTGTTTTTTTAGCGAAAAACTAAAATAATTCTCGTATCTGACATATGATGCTATGTATTGTGGAGTTGATAAATTATTTAAATTGGCCCACACTACACAATAGCTTGCCCAGTTTCACTCAAATCGGCACAGCTTTCCAGGAGCTCTTGTATCTTCAGGGTTACCCTCAAAGGGTATGTGTTAAATGAAACAATAGGTATTAGCCAAGAAAACAAACATTAACAATACAAACGAGTAATAAAAAAAAATTTAAAAAAATCGACTTTATAGAGTATAAAGACGTGCTGAAGCATCAATTGTGCAACAGCGTGAGGAAAACTTTTATACAAATGACTAATAAAAGATAAAAAACCTCACTATGACCGCGAACAAAATTAAACTAATTAAATATTTAGGAAAACTATCAGACTTCAAACATTACGTTATTCCCAACTTCAAACGTCAAAACAGAAAAATAACTGTAAGCGCGCGCATCAAAACTAACCCATGCGCACATTCAACATGGTAAAAATGTAATTTTCCCACCAATTCCTACTTTCTAAAATATATTACTGATAAAAAATACAACATAAAAAGTATGAAAATTTTCCTTGATATTTATATGACTATAAATATATTCTATAAACTAATAATTTACTGAATTTACAAGCTCAATCAATATACAAATCATATAACTAAATTAATATATATATATATATATATATATATATAAATGATTATACTTGCAAATATACACGTACATTAATTAATTAATGTAGTCGTCACACTTCACAAAAAATACTAAAAGAGAGATTACAGATAGGTCGCATAAATCAAAAATTACAAGTATCAGAATATAATTAATCGTGAATTACTTTAAACACAACAGCGATCACACAACTAAAAACATAAACCGAAATTATTATAATATCCTGAATAAAAAGGAAGTCTTTATTCAGCAAAAATTAACTAGACCTATCTGTCTAATAGATGGAAAATCTCTGACTCCTTCCTCTCGGAAATGCAAATATCCCCATGCCTAAAACAAAATCAAAAGACCGGCTACGACGAAATACTTCCGCTGTACCGGGACTGCGTACATCAAGACCACGCTCAAATAACCTACAGACGCGGACCAAAATACACGTTATAAACGAATTTTAAATAAAATATAAGATATTTCTAAATATTTTCCTGGAGTAAAATGTACATAAATATATAGTCTTTAACTGTTACAATAATTTTTCCTTTTGGGGAAAAATTCATGACAATATGATTTATCTTATGACGTAAATGTTGCCATGGAAAAGAACATTCAGACATGATAATTAAGTATACGCCGTTCACGATTCGAAGACGTGCACGTCATCAACTGTATTTTCGGAATCATAATCACAAAAACAATAAACGAAGTATAATATTTATATATCAACATCAATACGAATGCATATTTATGTTGGTGCGAATGTCCAGTGTTGACACAAATTATTGTCATATTTTACGTATATTTGTTTACTATTGGTTTGAAATGCGGAAAGCGTTTTGCAGCCAATCTAAGCCACTTGTTGCATCCGAGATTGCAAACTGTGAAGCAGAACGCGATAATGATGGACTGTTGTTTGATTTATCACAGAGAGTAGTAAAATTGTATTTGTATTTTACTATAATTCCATATTACATACTGCACTTTTTTTGTAGCGTGCAGCAAAAGTTTTAGGAGTAAGCGTGACAGCTGTCAGCAGAACTTCCTCGGAAATACAAAAAGGACATGCAATGTGCCGCCCCGAACAAAACATGATAAAAAGAAAGAAAGAAGATGTACAGAAACAGTAAGATATTTGAAGAAATTGACTGTATTATAATGTAATTGTGGTATAATTATAGAACAACATATTACCCTAATATCTTTAAATACTATACTTGTTGAAAGGGAACATGGATGGTAAAACATCTTTATGGAAAGTGTTGCCGAACAGTGGGTTACATTATAAAAAGCAGTATCCAAGAAGAGCGCTAGTAGTATTACCACATATTGCTCTAAAACGAGTACCTTATTTTTAAGTTAAATAATAAATACCTGATATATTTCATTTTCTTTCAACATATATACTGATGTAATACAAATGTCTTTTTAGTATTCTATTTATTATTAAATACGTATACAGTTTTCACCTGTTTTTATTGTTTGATTACTTTGTAAGAGAATTAATAAATTCGGCTGTTTATAAATTATAATCTAAATATTGCAAGCTTGGTATAAGCGTTTAAGACCTTATCCTAAAATGTATGTAAACAAATCGATTTTGCCAATGGATTTTGCAAATGATTTCGAAACATTGTTTTGGAATCATTGATGACGGCACGTCTTCGAATCGTAAACGCCTTATATTTATTATTAGGACTATTCCACTCATTCTAGAATTTTCTGTTATTCTAACTAATCATAACACAAAGACAGCTTGTATTATCCCGAAAACACCAGCTGTATTTAAAAATGTGATTGGAGTATTATCAGCTTCTTTGTTTTCAACGACTTGACCATAGCAATTGACAATTAAATTGTATTTTAAACGTCAAAATAAATCTCTTCGTTGTAAATTCAAATGAAATTATCAACCAGAAAATCAACGAGAATGTACCATTAAATACGAAAAACTCGAAATCTAATATGTGGCGACAATTTAAGACGTTTTGAGTAGAACCCAACTAAAAATTATACAAAGAAAATAGTACTGAAAGACTATCATTCAATATGCGAAAAATTGATGGAACTGATTACAAGAAAAGTCTTGTTAAAACTATATATATTAATAAATTGTTCATTGGTACTTATAATAAATGTTTAATGGTTATAATAAATACTTATTCGTTATAATAAATATTTATTATTCGTTAAATGGGCTAACAAAATTCAACTTTAGATTGAATTTTTACGAGATAAGTCTGTCTCTAATTTTTAAACGCAACTGTGTTGCTTAAAGGAACCGCCACTCTTCCTGCGGACTCGTGGTGTTTACAAGCAACACAGTTTCGTTTAAAAACCAACCAATCGATAGACTTATCGCGAAAATTCAATCACTTGGTATTACTGCTGAAAAGTATTGCTTTAAAACTTTTATTTTCATTTTTACCTCACTAGGGTGCTTAGTCGTCATAAAATAGTATGTATATTTCGAGCTAAAAGTGCACTTACAGCTTTGCAGGATTGCTGGTTTGAGATGCGGCGCAGCCAGCTAACTTCATGGGCAAGTGGCAAGCATTTATTTTCACCTATTATCATACAATATACTATTACTCTAGCAATGAATCAAATTTTCAACAACTGCAACCCGGAAAAAGGAATTATTCCCGTTTCGCCTGATGATGATTCGCCTTACGGATTAAAAGTTCTTGTATGGCCTGATGAGAAAAACCGTTGTTGCATTTTGCCTGACGACCCAATTTACCTACCTGAATTTACCTTTATCTACGGGCATATATCTTTTTTATGTTTACTAAAAATTACTAAATTCCGATTGCAAGAAAATACAACATTATGTTCGCAGTTGTTTTGAAGGAGAAATTATTCTCCCTTATTAGTCTCCACAGTTACAGCGTCTAAGGCAGAAGTCTAAGGAACTTCCAAAATATTTGGTAAAGGTGTCAGTACACGCCTACTTGACCTATATACCTGGCGTTCTTGAAATAAAGAGACAACGTATGAAGAATGGTAAGATGTAATTATATAGAATATATGTCCAAAATATTTTCTCAAAATTCCCTTTCCTAAGCGAGAAAAAAATTGACAAAAGTGTTTAAAAAAATTTTTGTCACGCCACTGTGCGACCAACTATATCATAAATACTATCGGAGACGATACCTTAAAGCTGACGGACAATAACAAAAATAGTAGTTTCGTTATTGCCGGTGTCGTTTTAAATTTTTAGCAACAGACTTTTCTCGCTTACAAAGCAGTTTAAACAATGTTATCTTGAGCAGATTTTATAAATATAAACATTAAAGCGCGTGTTTGCTTGGATATATTTTTTTATTGACATTCTGAATCTACATTATTATTTTATATTTTCCACAAATTCCTTCGCAAACGATATAAAAAAATGACAAAGATATTTAAGAAATATTTGTCGCCTTTAGAGTGTTTCAAGGTTGAAGGCACACACCTAGAATATTTCCTTTAAGCTTTCCACCTGTTTCATCTATTTATAAATCGGTTCTTTTCAAAACCAATAGTTGTTACATTTAAACATAAAGGAAGAGTTTATAAATTATTCACAGCTGATATATTCGTACGTATTGAGGTTACTGAACCCTAAGTAAACAAAGCTTATCCGTTGAAGAGTTTTATAAATTGACAGTGGCCTAAACATTGTTATCCTTAGGACTTTTTATTAAACATTTCAGCGTAGTTTACGTGTAAATTTCATTGAGGTTTTTTTATAAACACTTTTCTCCATAGTCGGCACATAATTTTATTTGTTATTTGCAAGGAGGTTTTAATTTTGGGAATCGCGTCGTAATTTACTCACAATATTTTGGATTATATTCTATATAATTTCATCTTTCCTTTTTTAATCCGTTGTCTCTTTACTTCAACGACACCTGTATACTCCTTCAGATATTTGTCATATTTTGTGAATTAATGCGTTCACAGGCATTAGAAATAGCCGAAAAAATAAGTTCTTTTGCTGGTTGAAAAAAATATTCAGTAGCTTTCCGCTTGTTCCGTTTTGTATTTTCTAAAAGAGAAGACAGAGTTATGGATTTAGGAGTAATTTTAGGAGCAATATAATTTACTCACCTTAACAAGTAAATGTTCATCTTTTTCATGAATGTGTGTACCTTTTGATGACAACACAGATAACTCACTGTGATCTGTAGAAATTGTAGCACTGCAATTTCTTTTTGTGCACCGGTAACTTACATCTATAAATGTTATTTTATCTTTTCTTAAAAGCAAATGACTAAAGTAATATTATTTAAGCTTAGAGCTTGTAAAATCGAATATATTTTTACACTTTATTCATCTATAAGTAAGATTATATTAGAAGAACTCAATTAAATCCTCTAATTAAGTTCCTTTAGTATTATCTTTAGCGTATGCAATTTGTGATGCAAATGACAGTTAATATGGTTGTTTTAAGGGTACCCCAAAGTTATATTTTAATCATTTACATTATACAATTTCATTAATAGCATATATTTCTTTTTTTTATTACCAAAATACCAGCAGTAATAGTATATTTTTGAAGATGACAACTTAGTTATCGAATCTGAATATAAAAAAATGTCTTTTCCAAAAGGAATAATATTTTGTTTCATAACAAATACTACTATTATGTGTACCTCTGATTTATTGAAAATATAATTCTCTTGTGAAGAAATTCGTGTTACATATGTATATTCTGCGCTGGATGAATTTACATTAATTTCGATGAAACAAAACAAGGACACCATATGTGTAATGCACTCTTGTTTGCAGTGCGACTTGCACCGTAAACAATAATTAATAGAAGAAATAACTTTCTTGCGCAATTACAGCAATAGTGGTAACTAAATAAGATATATTACGTCATGCGTAAACTATATATATTTTTTATTCACGGACAAGAGAGTGTCGTATGAATAATGCGAAATAAACGCGGTAAGATACGTGAAATGAAGTGCGTTTTTCCTTTTCAAGACGTAAAGTCGTGTTTTCTATACAGATGACAATAAATTAAGTTGATTAATTCGCAGCAATAAATTGTAAGAACAACGACTACTGGCGGTGTACCAAACGCGCAATTAAAGTTTGAATTTTCGAAAATAAAATCGATGTTTTTCTAGGATGAGACTATGTCTCTGATTGATTTATCTTCGAAAGGAACATCGAAAGTCTGTCTATTTTAAAAATAATATTGCTTAACTTACATTGAATGATATAGGATGGTTATTTAATATCTTCTATATACAGTGATGGGCAAATGTGTGGAACCACGTAAATATCTATTAAATTGTAAAATATATTGCAACAAAACCTTATACACGAAAATTAGAGATGAAGAGCCATCATTTGAAGTATTTTCTAAATATACAGGGTTTTAAATAAAGTGAAACGTACTAACGTCATACTTTCTTAAATTGAACGCCCTATATAATTCTCATCAATAACACGATTTCAACAAACTGTAACACTTACGATCTAAAGTATTTTCAATTTATTAATTATTAAGGAAAAGAAAATAAACTGGTCATACAAACAAAGTTAAACTTAATTTATGAGATTTTCAAAATTTGCTCAGATGCTTACAGATGTTCATTATTGATTCATAAAACACTTGCCTCCTGTCTTCTTGAATAAGGCGAATTTTATAATGAATTATTCCTACTGAACGACGACTAATATCTGCCTTTGCGCCAGCTCGTTTGTAAATAAATGGGGATTTTTCCTCTACAGGTATTCATTTGTAGCAAATTTCTTCAATCCTTTATAGTCACTCATATACTAACTTTAGTATATTTTGAACCTCACCCGAGTAGATGAATATCTATGTCTTATTGTTTCTCCGCAAGATTAGTCGTTCAAATGAATAAAGTACCCAGGCTGTTCTTGAAAATAAGACGTGTTTGATTTATTTATAAACCCATTTCAAAAAGCATACTAGAATTTCATGTGTATTACGAGAATGTTTTTTTGTTGGAAATTTTTAAATAGGAATGTCGGAATCAGAATACCCCATTGTATTCAAAGGCGGCAATGTTTATAAACACAGGCGATAAGTTTTCTTATGGCAAGGGCTCAATAATCTGAGTTAGCTGTTTATTTATATAAATGTATACTTGTAAATTCTTAAAGCTAATATATTGAAAGAACATGAAAGATGTGTGCTTTTCGCGCAGTTAATTTACAATCTATTACCTTTAATCTAAAAATTGAACATTGACAACAGAACGAATCTAAAGCGATATATACATTAACAAAATTATTCATTTTGATATTGTGGGTCACCTTTAAGATTTTGTCTCCGATAATACTTGTGAAATATTCAGTGTCGTAACTTATTTTTTTGAAATATTTTTGTAATTTTTTTCTCGCTTATGAGAGGGAATTTTGGGTATATATTCTATATACTTTAGTACTTTAATACGTAATAATAACTCATGTCTTGTGTTTCCCTGTTTTTGTTGTCTATCTATTTTAGAATACTAAGGCATGATTTATTATTATTATATTGGAATGTATCTTTGAATAATTTTATCAATAGCAACTACAAATGTATACGTATAACATTAATATACTTTCATTTATATTTTATTTTCCTTGAAAAAGGCATCATTTGCCGAAACATGTAGGATTGTTTTAAATATATACATTTTGAAGTAAAACCAGACCTTAAATCGCCAACAAATTGAATTTACCGTAACATACAAAGGTCACGAAATAATTATCTATATATATATATCTATATATATATATATATATATATATATATATATATATATATATATATATTGTAATAATACTGACGTGGTATAAGAAAATAAGAAAATTTATTAATGATATTAAAAAAAAAATTAAGAAAGAATAGCCTGTATTATGCTAGCTCAAATATTATGTATATAAAAGATAATCTGAGATGAAAACTGCTTTTCTCAGGGTCAAAGGTAGGTTCCGGACGTGCAGACAGCTACACAAGAATACATAAAATAAAACGATTATGTATAATGATAATAATATATTTTAGAAATTAACTGATGTCCTTTTCCAATTATAAAACAAGATATAATATATAAAAGTTGTATAGATACTTTGAAATGTCGTGAGTAAAATTAGAAATTTGGTATCTGATCTCGAGAAAAGTTATATCTTTAATATAATTAAGGTAAACAATCTTTACAAAATACCTGTCACTTTAAGTACAAATGGAAATGTCAAATCACGTGTCTTCTAACATGTAAAATGTTCCGTAGAAAACCAACAGATACAGCAATGGCAGGTTAATATCATATCATTATTTCGAACGTCTGGTAGATAATTTAGTTGTAGAATCGCACATGGTCCACTTGCACGATGTAAACAGCAAGGTTATGTGTATATACGATTTCCAGATGAGTGTATCTTGTCCAAAATTTCCAAAAGATAAATCCAGTAGCTTCCTTAATAAAACTGCATAAACGAAGATAGATTCATATATAAAAGGAATCAAAATAGTGAAGATTATTTGGTTTCCTTGATCTCCACACACGAAGAAAATCTTCTCGCAAGGTAAATATGTCAAATAATTATAAATTATCCATTTTCTGGTGATTAGATCGTTGTTATAAGTTATTATAAGAATAATTTCGTAGAGGAATTCAAAAATAACACTTAATTAACCAACTGCATGCAAAAAAAAAAACTTCTCAATCAATAATATTGTTTTTCGTTGCCCCGGCTCCCATAAGACAAATTTGTATTTCCATAAATCAGATTTTCTTAGGAATTTGTACAATGATCTCGAAAATTATATTAAAGAAAACTATGACAAATTCAAATAAATAATAATTTTGAATGTTACTTTTGTAAATAAAATATATAATTTAGTAATGGAAATAATTCTGACAGCTAAACGTCATGCTGATAAAATCTACTCACGTATTTCAAATTACAAATTTAGAAATGATAATATCCAAGGAACAATAAAAGATATTACAATATTAAAAGAAATATATGTATAACAAAGAATATAACTATAATCAAATTTAGAAAACCTAGATCTTCGCGGAAAAATGTAAAGATATTTAAATAAAGAGCGAGAAATAAAAATGAATTGAATATAATTTACAATGTTTATCGATATCAATATTTCTAAATCCAACTATGGTTTTACATTAATATACAAAAATTTAGCTATTCAATAATCTCACAATACATTATCTTTCAGATATAACATTCCCGGATCTGTTATCTTATCAGAAGAAGAATTTGATATGTGGGTTAATTGCCCTACAACAATATATATATATATATATATATATATATATATGTACATGTATATTTAGTGTTAATAAGAATTAAAATTTATTTCTTATTTATTTTATTGGCCGTGTGCATAATATTAAAATAATAAGTTTTTTTTGGTTTAGCGACCTTTATTGAAATTCAATTTACTTATCTAACGACGTTTCGACTTTTTTGTATATAATTAAGTCTTTTTCAAGTGATTTAGAACAATTTATTTCGTGTTAAAACACATGCCCAGTGCAATATGCATGGTCGGAAACATGTCGACTCTTCACTACAGGGTCCGACAGCGTATCTCCTCGATATGCTGTCGGATACGCTGTCGGACACTGTAGTGAAGGGTCGACATGTTTCCGACCATGCATATTGCACTGGGCATGTATTTTAACACGAAATAAATTGTTCTAAATCACTTGAAAAAGACTTAATTATATACAAAAAAGTCGAAACGTCGTTAGATAAATAAATTGGATTTCAATAAAGGTCGCTAAACCAAAAAAAAAGCTTATATGTGTGTGTGTATATATAGTTGTACCTAATTATCTGTCATTAGCCTAATATATTCATCTATTATAAGTATATTTATAACGTCTGTGTCTGTATTTATCACATTTTTATTTTCGCGAAAAGATATACTTAAGATATAAAGAATTATATTTTGCAAAGAAAAAAAACATGAACGTGTCCAGTTTCACTATGATTGCCATCCAACACTAGGAAATAACTCTATAATTAAGTAAACGATTTCGGTGTGTTCTTAAATTGCAGGTTGTTGCAGTTCGATGTTTTAACTCTTCATTAAAATTCTTGAAATAGGTTGGTGTGTAATAGTTGGCACTTCAATAATTACTAAGTATCATCACCCTTTAATTAACAACACTGTAATATCAACAGATTTTATAAGTAATATTTTGCGTAATATAAGCCATATATCTAACACTTGCATTCATTTATACAACAAACACAAGAACAAAAATGTTTTTTGTGATTTTGTTTCTCAAAAGGACTCTTATATTCGGAACTAATTTGGTCGTTGCTAGTTAAGATTTTATTAGTCTAATGCAACCATTTATCATGTAAGACTATTTACTTAGTTGTCGGTAGTTTACAGTTTTTAACTCAAACTCTTTACTTAGGATTTGTCACAAATATCAGAGAAAAACTAAGCACAACAAGACAAATAAAAAAATTATGAAAACTGCAAGATGCATCAGCGACAAAAAACAAGAAATTTATTAGACGGACGCGAAATAATTTTTGGCGCATATTATAGAGATGTTGACGTCTAAGTAATAGCTCTGTAAAGAAATTAAATTTATTTATTTATCGATATTCGCTCCACTTAAAATATTTATACTTTAATATTTTATTTTCCTATTAAGGGTTAACATGGTACATCTTTTTGCATACATTGTAATCTTTGTGATATGTACTTATTTAAAGAAATTAATTGAATTTTTTTTTTATTAATTATTCTACTCTATTTATATTTCCATTGTTTTCGGCGTCATAATGTTGACCCAAGATTTGTCTCCGGTGGTGGTGTTCATAGGAAAACCATCTCTTCCACGTTGATACTGGTTAAGAAGTTCTTGACAAACATTTTTTATTTTTCGTATATGGTATCTCTTAATTGTCGCGAGACCCATCTGACATAAATCCTTCTATAATTCTGCGTCTCAAGAATGTACTGTACTCTTCCTTGACTAATGCCTAATTAGCGGGTAATTTATTTGTGGGTAAACCAGCGATTTCCTTAAATCATTGCATTCACTTGTCTTTGTTTCTTCTCATGCGTCACTCATACTGAGGTGAACAGTATGAGCTTTTCATCAAACACCTTCATTTCGCTTCTGTGACAGAATATTGGACGTCGACCCCACAGGCGCACATTCTATTACGGATCGTTGCTTGGTATGCACCTTAAAAATTGTACTCGTGATAAATGGCTCTGTTACTCAACGACGGTACAGAGGAAATGAAACTTTGCATGCTATAACGAGGTACTCGAAATTACCGTTTGCAAGCTCTAGAACCTGTTTCTATTCCCACTAGTCACACAGTGGCATTGTTGGACACCTTATATATTAAGCCGCGCTCGTCATTAAAAGCGCGATTTAATGAAAAGGGTTGGAACCACATTAAAGAAAATATTATTAAAAGATTGCAAGCTAAATCTTCTTCAAAATATGTCACGCGACTCGCTTCAGATAAGCTTTACAATAGCAGGTAAAACTGCAATTTTTTAAAAATTAAATTAAGGAAAAAAATTGCTTCTGTTGTTTTATTTACACCACATATTCAAAATTGATTTAGAAAGTAATATTAACTACGGTAAATGAAGTCTACAAGAAAGACGCCTTTCTTGTTCCAAAAGACAGGGACCAATGACTTTTCTCGCAGAAACAGTTTGAAGGTATTTTAAAGGTTTCCTCGTAGACGAGCTAGAGCGACCCCACTGCATTGACTGTCTTTTCGTCTCAACATTCAATAGACGACCCATGTCTCATCACTTGTTGCGATATGCCTGAGGAACTCTTCACCTTCAACATCGCTGTGTGTCAAAAACGTTAGTGCCGATCCCATTCTCCTTGTTTTATGATCTTCGGTAACAAGTTTTGACACTCATCGTGAACAAAATTTGTAGTAACCTAAATGTCCAGTAACAGTCTCGTACAAAATTGTAGGTGACATTTTAGGGGAAAATGCACTCAGTTTTGCGATTGTGAAGCGCCGATTTTCACAAATTTTTCCTCGACATTACCCACCAATTCATTCAACACAACAGTTGGTATTTCACTCCGTTCTTCATCATGGACATTAGTTCATCCCTCCCAAAAGATACGGCACCATCTTCTAACCATCCTGTCACTCATTATATTTTCACTATAAACGCGTCCGTGCGATTCTCTCACTGGCACTGTAAGATTCATACTGAACCTAAATACACCGCAACGCCACGATCGTGTCAGTACCCCCACTTTTCACTATGGTCTGTTCACCGAACAGATAGAGTGAGCACGACACAAGCACGTATCAAACAGGTTTTAAACGAGCGAATGGAAATACTCACTAATTTCGTAGGCGATATATGTCTCTATACCAGTGTTATTTTTTGACAATTGAGAAAACAAATTATTAAAATATTTTTCAGAAGTATTTAAGTATTACAAAATGGTAAAATTTCTGTAGGCCTAAGAAATATTTTTGTAATTCTCTGCTCAAGTAGTACTAAAAATGATATGTTACAGTTTAAAATTATGTATATGTATATGAACGTAACCTTTTCATATACATGAAGAATTGAAATAATTATGTTCTGCAATTGTTGCAAATCAAGTGCCCAACTATACATAGGTACTTTACTGGCATATGATCACACACTTTTTCCATATGTATCGATATTTAGAAAATATTGGTGGTAGAATACAGCTAAAGCACCATTATGAGCAAATTTTGTTATCTTTGGATTTATTTAATTTAAAAAGTGAATTTAGCATTTACTTAACTAATATTTTGCATATACAATGTGAAAATAAAATCTTTAGCTTAATTTTGTTTATTATTCAATGAAAATAGGCAATAAATTAAAGGAAAACAAATAAGTACATCTACTGAAGTACCTACTATAAACACTTGATTGTTATATTCCTGCTGCTTCGACTGTGTATTCATCAATTTTGTTTTCTGTTCATCATCTGACTGTTATAATAGGGATTGTTTTGCATTTGCAGAAAAATGCTTTCTTTCACGGTTTTTCGGTGGTAATTCTGCCATTTCTAATTAAAAGAATTTAAACTAAGCACCGATTATCGATGGCACACTATGTGCTACCCAAAGCAAGACTAATTCTACAATAAAAAATAAAATTCAACAAGATTCAAAATCACGGAAATATTCTAACTAAACAACGTAGCTGACAAAGTTAGGTTATGTCGCTAAATCGCTGAAATTTCAATGGTTTGTAACTGACTTTTCTTTCATTTTAGCCAGCTAATCAAAGAACTAGTTTTTGTGATTGCACTTTTTCTGTTGGCCGGATAGAGTATAAGCGGAAACGGAACTTACTTTACGAATCGCCCTCGTATATTAGTTTCAACAAATAAGAAACAATAATAATAAATAGCTGAAAACTAAATAAATTTCCGAAGTAAAAAAGGTATCACGGCAATTGAACCCTCGTTTTGGTAGTATAGGTATTTAAAGACACATATATAAGAAGTTTAATGAGATGAGTGCGCCTAATAAGCACTCATTTACTTTGGTATTTAGCTTATAATGAGCTAATAATGAATTAATGAGTTTAATAATATAGCAGCCTTAAGTAATATTATCGTTGCAGGTTATTAGTTCGTGTCAGAGTGCATAGAATATCATGCATTATTATGCTTAATCATACATCTTGAACTGTTGAAAATAAATATGCATCTACTCTGACACAGTTACAACACGTTGTGAATATTACGCAATGAATTGCATCCTGTATGGGATAACCTCAATATATATCGTATATATCGTTCCGCGTTCTTTATTCAATACGTTATATTCGACGAGAAGCGAAAAACATCGATACACCTTTGAGACCGACTAGTCACGTTGAAGTCAGTTGTGTATCTAATTATCTCCATGAATTTGCACACTCACACACACAGATATATGTGTACGCACACATATGCAAACATCCCGCCACATATTTGCGCATGATCCAGTTATATGCTAGTATCGTGATGCACTTCAATAAATAAGATATCCACTTGAAGCTAATTGCTCATACAACGCTAATAAATAATCCTATGGGATATTTGTATTAACGTTAGAACGAAAGCGGGTTCGTCGCTTACTCGAGCATTGATGTTACCGCGTTCGTCGTCTCACCAATAGTCGCTATTTCCGGTGTCGTTTCAGATATTCATGCTGTACCAATAGCTTTAACCTCGACGTTTGTCATAATTAATTCCAAAGATCGTTAAACGCAATAGTAACTGTTTTAATAATATACATTAATTACATATTTCATGTGTTATTAATTCTGCGTGGTAAGAAAACTGCGTAGAATTTTATATTAAGACCAAGTAAAATTTTTATGGTTTTCTTTTGTACAGTAGAGCTTCGGTTATCCGGGTCGGCCGGGACTGGGAGTTTGCCGGATAATTGAAAACACGAATAATCGAAGCATCGTTATTTACATTTTAATGTTTTTTATTTGGATAGATACATATATAAAAATCATTAAAAATTAATTTTTATGGTGAAAACATAAGAACTTTTGCTCGTAATAATAGAAAAAGTGTTGTAGATATTAAATACACATTATGCAAATAAATAAAAAATTAGGGAACATACAATTTACTACTTGAAAAATTCAGTAATTTGTTTTGGCTTTTGTGATTCATATATAAATTCCTTCCTTTTTCTAAGATGAAGAACATCAATACCATTAGGTTCAGGTTGCTTGTCAAAACATTCGAGTAGAACATTCACTGCATTTCTTGCTTCTTGATGACTTCTTTTGATGGTACAGTCACCGTTATCAACATCACTGCCAGGAGCAGACCTTATTTCTGCAGAAGTATTCTTTAGATCAGCAACATCACTCATTATGCTATTTGCCTATTGCCCTTTGCCTATTCCTTTCCAAACCGTTGATTTCTGACAATATGGAGGTTATGATTTCAATTGATAATAGGTCTTGATAATTCAAATCATATTCCTTCTCAATTTCAGTATTTTCTAATGTCATTATTTTATCAAATGCTTTTCTAATATTACTTTCCTTCACATTATTCCAGGCACGAGCGACGGCATAAATTGTTTCTTTTAAATTCAGACATTTTCAAAACCTCATGAAATCGTGTCCCCTCAACAATTGGAACATATGGCCTTTCCTATAAAGTCTCCTTGGTAAATCCTTGGCTTTTATATTCTTAAATGCCCAGGGATTTTTGGATTTCCCAACAACAGCTAACCTTACTTTATGCGTTCATGATGCACTGGTACAGCATAATACTGTTATACGATCCTTGCTGATTTCTAAACCTTAAGTAAACAAAAGTTTTAGTCTAAAGTTGTTTAAAAATGAAGACAAATAAGAATTCCCTGGAGCACTACTTTCTCTCCCGGCAGCGAGTATTTTTTTAGGCATTGCTTTAAAATATAGCCCAGTTTCGTCTGCGTTCGTCGCGTCTTAAATCGTGTTCATATATTAAATTTTCCAAATAATAGCAAAATTCTACCATAGCTACATCATCAGCACTTAATTTCTCCCCTTGAATGGCTAATTCTCATATTCCATGGCGCTTTTCAAACCTGTGCAGTCAACTAGAAGTTTCCTTTAATTTTCAACTGTTTATGAAACTTTTGGGCTGGATTATCACACATAGGTCCTGATATCGGAACTCCTTGGGCTGTTTTCTCTAAGAACCAATTGTATATTGTTTCATCAAGTTCTTGAAAAATAGATTTAGAAGTTTTCTGTCAGAAAAAGCTTTAGCACTGTCTGCTTTAGCTACAAAGCTGTGTAATTCGGCTTTTTTCTTTACAATATCACGCACCGTTTGCTTGCCTACATTATATTCTTTAGCCAGTTGTGCAACACTTTCTTAAATTTTTGAAAAATATTGATTTTTTTTTGTTCTATAGTCAAAACATTTCGCTTATATCTTGATTCGCACCGGTACCTTGCATTTTGTCAACTAAACTAGACTCTACACCACATATGTTTTCAGTTCGTAACGCGACTATTTCCCGAAACGCTTGCATTTCCCCGAAAACCGACCGTCAAAACAGTAACGCGGCTGCTATAAATCTGCTGTTGCCTGCCACGGATAATCCACGCACGGTTGACCGATCATCAATTTATGAACGGATAATCCGCTGCCCGGATTAACCGCGCACAGTTAATCGAGATTCCACTGTAATAATCTTAAAATTGTTATCTATTTGTAAATATTCTTTCTACACTTTACGACGCTATTTTATTCGAATTTTTCATAGAAAAAAAATTCGCCCTCAAGTGGGAATCGAACCCACGACCTCTGGCTTGCCGGACCATTGCTCGACCACTGAGCTGTTGAGGCGTGATTTAGAATCTTTTGTGGGGATGCCTTGAATTACATCAAAGGAAACAGATGAAATATATCTTGCCCGTAGTACGGCAGTTGTGCTAATTTATTGCATTTATTTAAATGTATTATATTTGTGGCGTTGAACTTTCGTTATATTAACGTATTTTCAAATATTTTCAATTGCATAAATTGAATTTGAAGATTTACTTACATACTCTTTTCTACTTTATAAACAATATTTACATTATGAATACCAAATATTCTAAAAAAAATGTTTACTAATTTTACATATTTGTGCAAAAAATAACATTTTCAAGAAAGATCATTAGGACGTAGCTCTCATGTTATTTGAGTTGTTGTTTGGTCTATTTCCATTCGTTTCCATTCGTTTGCATATATTTATATTGTATGAAAAGACCATGAAGTATGAAGAAGTTGACATTCTCGTCATGAGTTAATAATTCGGTACGGGCCTGAAATAATCTTGTGCAATCTTGTCAGATTATAGAATCAATTGCACAAATTTAGCGACAAATACATGTGAGAGGAGATTTGAATAATTGCTATTTCTCACTCCAATTAAATTCAATATAATTCGTATATATACACGAAAGTATAAACATAAAATCATGTCCATGTTAGAATATCGTGTACTGATGATCTGTAACGACAGTGAAATATCGATATATGCACGTTTCTGGACGGATGTGGTTTTTTTCATACAATTTTCATTATCCGCATAGGTGGATGGCTAACGTCGCGACGTGTTTGCGTCTACATTCTTCGGCAGGAGTAATCTTGTCAGATTGTAGAATCAATTGCACAAATTTAGCGACAATTACATGTCAGAGGAGATTTGAATAATTGCTATTTCTCACTCCAATTAAATTCAATATAATTCGTATATATATATATATATATATATATATATATATATATATATAGTATTTTCGTGACCTTGGTATGATAAGGTAAACTTAATTAGTCGGCGATTAAAGGTCTGGTTATTACTTCAAAGTGTATATATTTAAAATAATCCTACATGTTTCGGCAATGATGACTTTGTCAAGGATATAAAAAATATAAATGATTTATATTTCTTATATCCTTGACAAAGGCATCATTGCCGAAACATGCGATTAAAGGTCTGGTTATTACTTCAAAGTGTATATATTTAAAATAATCCTACATGTTTCGGCAATGATGACTTTGTCAAGGATATAAAAAATATAAATGATTTATATTTCTTATATCCTTGACAAAGGCATCATTGCCGAAACATGTAGGATTATTTTAAATATATACACTTTGAAGTAATAACCAGACCTTTAATCGCCGACTAATTAAGTTTACCTTATATATATATATATATATATATATATATATATATATATATATATATATGGTGAATGGTCTTGCCATTTTAATACTTTTCTTAAGCATTCTTCCGAATTTAAATTTTACATTTAATTTAATTATTAATTACCTACATGTCTTTTGGGATTACATCTTGGTCATTAATTTACTTAATATTGAACAATTCCTTCTACATTTGAAAATTATACCGACCGTGTATCAATTGACATCATTTATTAGCCGCGCCTTTGAATAGATCAATTTTATTGTCGACACTCTCCTCTGTACTGGGTTTTTCAGGCTAATCTTAATTTTTTTAGCAGCACGTGCTGGTAATGTCGCTGGTCAAATTCTAAGTTTAATAGCAGAATAGTAAAGCGCAGTTGGACCTTTTTTTACATCTGTATTGTAGGTACTGCGACACCTCCTATCCCGCCCAGATATACACAAGCAAGTAAACAGTTTCATTTCCAAACTAAATTATTTAATTACGATTACGAATTCGTTAATTTCTTTTAGCCAGTCTGTTACTAATTATTTATTGTTTGTATACATATATTCCCATTCACTAGTTTTAATTTATTAAGGATAATGTCGTGACGTTTCTTTTTTTCTAATTTAATTAATATCTTTAGTTCAGACTACTACATGTTCTGGACATTTTGACGCTCATCTTACATACGATAATTAATCATTTTCATTAATGTTAGGATGCTACAACTAGCCCGGAGCAACAAATATACAAAAACCAACACAATTAACTAGTGTCTTATTAACAAAAGGATATGTTTAGACTACATCGTTAGACTTACGGTGTTAACTTGATATAATTTGCTTAATCCTGGATGTATAATCGTATGTCAATTCATATTTAAATATGAAGTAGTACTGTTTAGCTGTTTTATGATCATTATTAACCTAACTTGACTTACAATTACATTGTTTTGCTTTTTCTCTATTTAGAAGTATGTAAATTATTGTTTCTTTTTCAAAGTTGTGAAATTAAATCACACTTAATGTAAGTGCATTTTAGCACCACCCATCAGAATCAATCACTATTTAATTGCAATTTAGTGTACGGAACTAGAGCAATTGAGCAACAGATTAAATAAATCCAATTACAGGGCAAATATTAAATAATAGAGAAATCTAAACATTAATAATTAATAGTTCAGTTTCATAAGAAGCAAGTAATGATACTTATATTGTTTATAGTAATACAATATACCAAACAATTGTTAAGAGCAAAGCAACTTAGAGCTCTGAAGTCTGGTCACTTAGAGATAAAACAGTAAAAGCTGGTAGCAGAAGTGGAATCCTGGAGAAGAGCTACAGAGCCCGAAATGAGAGGATAGTGGACGATATCAGAACAAAACAACTTTAATGGTATGAACATGTGCAACGGAGGCAGCTGAGGGGCTGCCTCCGTTGCAGATGGAATGAACCCCGCTGCGGGAGGGGGCAAGAGTCGTGCGAGCCCAGAACCAAACAAATTTAACACGTGCCAAAAGTATTACTTTAGTAATATTAGACCGGTTAAATGAAATGGGGCTAGATATTCATAATTGCAGAGGGCAGGGATATGATGGGGTACATATTATTGGCGGTGTTCAAAAAAACAACGATATTTAACCAACTGCAATATACGAGGAAATATCAGAAAATAACGAGACTGGTGTTGTAGTAGAAAAATTGGGCATTTATTTAGAAAAGTTCAACATCTATCCTTTAAAATACTCTCCATGTTGTACAATACACGTATCCCATCGTTTTGTCCACTTGTCATAAACATCTGTGAAACCATTTTTTGAGAGTCTATTTAGTATACCCATCACCGCGTTGTTAAGCTCTAAATTAGACTCAAATTTTCCACATCCCAATTTTTCTTGACTTCAGAAGGCAAATAGAAGTCACATGAAGAAAGGTCAGGTGAGTAGGGAGGGTGAACCATAATTTCCACGTCTAATTCTTCAAGTGTTCGTTTACAAATAGCTATTCTGTGGGCCGGAGCATTGTCGTGATGCAGGATCCAACCGATGTCTTGATAAAGCGACCGTTTTTTGTTCAATTTTGCCTTTAGGGTTCCTGCGGTCTTGGACTGTCTTTGTGCTTCCATTGCATACTTTGAGACTTTAGGTCAGGGTCGTAATAATAAAACCAACTCTCGTCACATGTAACCACATTGTTTAAAAACTGTGGATTATGTTGCAGTTGCCTTTTCCACTGCCGACAAATTGTCACCCAATTGGCTTTTGTTCTTCGGTCATCACTTTTGGAATCCATTTTGCCGCGGCCTTTCGATACCCTAAGTCTTCATTAATATTTTTTTAAGTGGAACCATAAGACAATATACCAATTCGTTGATCATTTCGCATCAAGTCGTTAATTTCTGCAATTTTTGACTGGGAACATAACACTAGCAAGGCCGTTAAAGCATATTGTAACAATTTGCTACCTAATGTATCGCGGGAAAGATATGGAAAAGTTTTCCGGGAATTCGGAGCATAGCTTAACAGGAAAAAAGTAAGAGAAATAACTGAAGAAGTAGTGCTAGTGTACATCGGAGGAAAAAGTAAAATCTGTAACAAACTATCAACCTTGTAGAGCTACCATTCAATGTTGAAAGCCACACTTAAATTGAAAAGAGATATTGCCAAATATAACAAAGTAAACTCGTTCATGAAGAGAAACAACACAGGATACAAATCAAAAAAGTTTGGAGTTTTTACTAAGGAAGATGTAAGCAGATTCTTGATGGAAGCTCCTGATGAGAATTTCTTACATATGACGATACGAACCACTAGTATTTTCATTAGAAACTAATATATGTAAATTGTCAAATGGTGGTGCTGATAATGGGAATCGCATGAGCATGCTTACGTGTGAAATTAGCAAAAATTACGCTCAATCTCATAAACAATAAGGATTAATGCTAGTTAAGAACGTTGGTGACATAAAAAATTATGTAGATAGAACATTGTCGTAGTGGAGGAAAAGAAAATGTTCATTTACAACTTTATCAAAAATGCGTAGCCATACGATCAGCCCATACCTCCCACAATCGCCTCTTCATTTTTTGCAAGAAGGGACATTGTAAAACCCAACCAATTGGAATTCATACTTTTGCTAAAATTCCAAGCAAAATAGGAAATTATGGTTGAAATTACAAAATCCCAAAGAATACACTGATCATTGCTGTCGGCGCAGTTCCACAAAATTTTTAGCAGACGCTGGTTCAATCTAACATCTAAAGACACGGAGGGTGAAAGCCTACATCAGTTCCGAAGATATATACAGAAAATTCCATTCAGAATCAAATTAACATCTCGAAGGAAATACAGGACCGAGAAGAGAATACTACTATGTCCGAAAATGGCAAACTCGTTCGTCTAGAAGAAGCATCTAATATAATTAATGTTGAAAATACGCAATACCTAATTGTTCATTTATAACAGGGCATAATTGTACGCTTAATGTATACTATAAATAAATTCTAAAAGTCCAAATTTAATTCCTTGTTTTGACAGGACTAGCCCGGTAAATGATATTTTCTAGGTTGAATGTTATTTAAGTAAAGTGTTCATTACAGTTAAATTACAAAAAAATATATCTTCCGAGCAAAAATCCAGGAAAAAATGTTCTAATACAAAATGTGTTCGCTTTTCTTTACTTTGTAACATTGTTATTTGAATAGCTTTTTATTTTTATATATTTAGGTTGTTTTAAACTTAAAACTTTATAAGTAAGATTCAATTTGCATCAGATTTAAATATTTTTACTTTATGTGTTTATTATTTGGCATTATAAAAATGTGTGTTACAGCCAAATTAATGTGTTTATCTGCTAATACTTATTATTATAATCACATTTTAATAGAAATATCTACATATTTTCGTAACTCTACATAGTTGCATAACAACTGCATTCGAAAAAATTATATGATTGTGGCGACCTTCAGATTATTATCTAATTCCAACCAATTTGCCCCCATTTTTCGGAAATTTCGAAAGGAATCATATCTAACATCGTTTGAGAGTTAATTGATTTTTACTATTACATATATGATAGACTATTATAAATTATCTCTCAATTATAAAGGCTAATATATCTTTTTTATGGCTTCGATAAATAATGAAATGAAACATACGGATTTATTGTTTATTAATTTCTTGAAAGGAGCAAACTTTTATTGGGTAGGAAAAAGCATTTAAAGTCACGATTTTAAGTTAGAGCGCTAGAAATGATCACACCTTTCGTATAAATTAGCTGCGAATAAAAACATTATATATGTGCCCGCTTTTGTATCTACCGCCTCGTAAATTTAAATTAGCTATTTTAGTTTCCATTTTATACATCTCGCCTTGTACCAAAGATTTAATGTATATACGATTTCTTTAGAGTATTTTATTTAATTTTAAAAAAGATTTATTTAAGTAATATCACTTATATTTGAATGTGCCTTTCCTTTTTTCAAGTTAATATCTGGTAGTATATCCAGGCACATATATAAGAATAATGCTTTTAAATATAATTGTGGTGTATGCTAAGAATTAAATGCACGTAAAATTACAAAATCGCCTTGATATAACTACCGCAACTTTAAAAGTTTCAGAAGATATTAACTTGGTATAAGAACACAATTTATTTCGCATCCGAAGGTAAGCTTCTATAATATGACATCTGATATACACGATTTTATCTGCATCTTGTGTTTGAACGGGTATAAAAGCAGTCTCTGAAACACCAATAATCGTATAGATTGGTTCAGATTATAATCAGCTTCTTAATCGACATGGTCTTGTTCCTTTAAGATAACGTAGAGAAATTTATAACGTTAGACCTCTATATAATATTATACTTACTAGTATTGGTTCCCCATATTTGGTCTTACAGGTTTACATATACGCACGTGTATTTATCCTTCCTGTTTTTCTATCCTTAGGCGTTGTTGAGTATCCTTTTGTAATATTTTAATTTCAAACATTTTTCATTGTTAAATATAAGTAAATCTAGGATGTAGAGGTCGGGGATAACATTTCCGGTTTTATGAATATCCAGCTTGCGTTTCAAGGTTTGGGCCGTAGTGTAGCATAATTTTATAATGCATTTAGGTTCCAGGACTTTCGTTGGACAAGAATCGGTATCCTTTAGGTACATTCGCAATTTTATTTCTTACCTACTTTATAGTTTAGACCACTCGTTTTGTTGCCTGAGGTTATTAATAATCGACATTTTTTTCCAAATTTATTTGTTGCTTTATACATTGGACCACTTGTTTTATAACCTTGCGTTGTAGTGAGCAAAGGGCTTGATCTGTATGTCCATTCTTGGAATCACGGTTTCTGGATATGTGTAATCGGTTTTATTGGTTTGATAAGGGACGATCCGGAACTGCATGCTTGAGTTTCTAGCACCAATACTTGATTAGTGATGATATTTTGTTATTTGTTGGTTAAGATTAGATTTTTAGGTCCCTGTCATGTCCCTTGGATATTATTGCTTGCGTGCGCGGTTTCCTAAGAGTGGTGGCACCGAAACGTTCCCCGTTGTGACATTACACGATACCATGTTTAGCGAATACGCACATTTTAATAATGTAATAGTTAGTGGTAGTGGTATATTTTTACATATGTGTAAAACAGTACAGAATAGATCAGTACGAACCAGACGCGGCTCGTTATGACGTACTGTTGGGGCACTTAAAACAACGCGAGTACTTCGTGTATTCTCGTGTACTAATTGTAGCGTTTTCTTAGTAAACACCGAAAACACACGAGGCGCTCGCATCATTGTACGTGCCACTACAATACGTCATCACGAGCCGCGCCTGATACGAACCCATAACAAGCAACACTGTCTTACTTTGAACATCAACATAACAATTATATTTTAACAAGAGAGACCAGACTCAACAGCAGTTTAATGTTAGCATAAGTCGTTGTAGATCCAAAAATAGATGTATATAGAGTAAACAAATATATTTAAGTGACAGTATATATGTTACAATGACATTAATATTCTGTCATTTATATTTTAAAATTCTTTGGAAAAGGCATTACTTGCCGAAACCTGTAAGATTGTTTTAAATATATACATTTTAAAATAAAACAGACCTTAAATCGCCGACCTATAACATATAAAGGTCAAGAAATAATTATATATATATATTTATATAATTTCTTAGCCGTTAATCTAAACACTCATATAGCTATGGAGTAATAATTAGCAATTTCAAACATTCAAAACTGCCATCTGCTTTCAAAATACTGACATCTGCTTTCAATAACTGACGTCTGCTTTCGAAACAGACATCTGCTTTCAAAACTGACATTTGCTTTAATCACAGACATCTGCTTTCAAAACAGACATCTGTTTTCAATAACTGACATTTGCTTTTAATAACTGACATCTTCTATCAAAACTGACTTCTGCTTTCAAATCTGACATCTACATTCAATAACTGACATCTGAATCATTAACACTGTTACTTTATAATGCATTTCTAAATAGCTTGAACCAAGGTCTGTCGTAGCTTAAGTGGTAAAGCAACGGTCCGGTAAACCGTAGACTTGGGTTTAAGCCGTAACGTAGACAAAATTTTTCAATTAAAAATTTCGTATGATTTGCTTTGTAATTTGTAGACAGCAATGCTTACATCCTCATTTACTTTGCAATTACATACTAATTTGATATTTGTAAATATTTCATAATTTTCAAATAGAATACCGCATTCAAATTTCCTGGTACCACTTCATAACTGTAATACATTAAGACAAATTAACACAAGGAAGTGGAATTAATAAACATAAAATTTAACCTGCCTATATTATGGTGAGATAATGTCTGGATTGGAATCTTGCGATAAATATCGATTTTTGATCTTAATAGCTTAATAATATTATTTTAATTTTACTTATTATATACTTTAAATTTTAGCACTTCTGCACAATTTATCCACTGTCTGAAAAAATAACAAGTTACACTTGGTGACTTGTATTTCAGGTATAACTTTGTTGTATAAAACTGATGAAAAGAATAACAACAAATTATTTGAAGAAAAATATATATTTGTTAAATTCTTTTTGTTTTAATTAAAAACAAATAACAGAAATAAAACCAACACTCCGAAATCCCTTTGTATTAGTATTGCACATCTTTTGTGATAATCATAATGCTTAATTAAAACAATTTCTACTTAAAAGTACCCAAAACATTGTACACTAGTTACAAATATTGTGTAACATTAATTTTGATTTGTTTGCATGTAAAATATATCAGCGTTCCAGATTATACAGTTGCCAAAAGGTGGTTATGAAAATTAAAAAAAAAAAGTTAAGCAAACAATTACACAAGCGCAACCCTTTCGAATTTTATATGTCACATGACAAACAACTTCAAAAATTTCTGCCCAGACACATCGGTTGTACATGACGTGTATATATATATATATAGGGTGATTCTAAATATATGCGACAAATTTTATGGGCTGGTTCCTATGGTTATTATGATCATAAAAGGTCATAGGAATGTATGTCTTAGATGCCTTAGTTTTAAAATTACAGGATGTTTTATAGTAAATTAAAAGTTCATTCAACAAAACCTACTAATACAACAAAATTAACTTAACACGACCGCCTTCACCTACAATTCAAGCTTCTATCCTCCGTTGCATTAATTGGTGAGTGCGTTTAATAATACCGACTGCAACAATACAATTTCTCAGTTCATCTGAATTTTCAATGGGAATCGTATAAACTAGTGATTTAAGGTGAAAAAATCTAGAGGATTTAAGTCTGGAGATCGCAGAAGCTACGGTTGTGGACCTCCTTGCTCTATCCACCGATTTGGATACGCACCGTCCAAAAACTCACGAGCAACTAATATGAAATATGCTGGAGCACCATCATGCAGAAAATTGCATTTGTAATCTTAATTGCAACAGGACTTCTTCCAACGGTAGTGGTAGCTCCTCTTCAAGAAAGTGGCAGTATACTTCTCCATTAATTTCATCGGCAAAAAAGATGGACCTATCAAGTGATCTCCAATAATTCCGGCCCACACACTAGCAGATAATTATAATCGATGTTGATGACGGGTTTTCAATGTTTCGTGTGAGTTTTCTTCGGCCCATGTGTTATTATTATGAAAATTAATAATAATAATGTCTGGAGAAATTAGCCTTGTCGATGTAGAATACTAGAGCCAAAAACTGAGGATTTAGTGCGATTTTCTGTTGTATCCATTAACAAAAACCAATCTTTGCGGGAAATCTGCTTGTATCCGTTGTATGTGATATAGATACAACAGTTGATTGTCCAATATCCTCGAATCTGTGGGCTGACTTACGTTTAAGACAGAAGCAATTATTCTGGTGCCCGTAGTAGTATGTTCCTCAATTCCATTTAACACCATTTCTTTCACTTGTGGAGTTCTAACTGTAAGTGAGTGCCTGTTATCAGCCCTATGTTTCTTAAAACTTCCCACTAAGGCGTTAGTGAAGACAGGCAAATATCAAATAAGGCGAGACGACACGGGCATCAGGTATCGTTCTTCGTAAAGACGTCTAACTGCACGTGAATTACCATTGGTAAGACCGTAAACAAAATGCATATCGCACAACTCAGCATGTGTAATTCATTTTAGAAAACTTTCACACAGTAATATGGCAATGACTAATAAATATTTTCCCTTCAAAACGAATGGTTTTTTGCAGAGACAGGTGTGGTATTAAATCATGTTAGTTTAACTTTAAAACTAAGCCGTCTGAAACATAGATTCATATGAACTTTTATGATCATAATAACCCTAGGAATGAACTCATAAAATTTGTCGCATATATTTAGAATCATTCTGTATATAAAACCACGTGGCCCAAAAGTCGCGCAACGTCAAAATGAAATACACATGCGCCATTCTCCCCCTAATGCAAGGTTGACGGCTGGTCTGTCGGCAGTACAGCGGTTGTCTGTGTGTGAAGCAATATCTTGTCTGAGTTTGTAAGTGTGTGAACGCGTTATCATGGCAACAAGCCCACATTATCGGTATACCGTAGCGCAACGGGTATTCTTGGTGTCTTCGTACTATCATTACCATGCTGATTATGAACACATTTTTTCTGATTTCGCGGTAGAATTTCCTGACTGTCATGTTCCGAGGCGTGAGACTGTTTATCGCTTGATAAAAAGATTTTAAAAAAGCGGTTCTGTGGATGATTCCAAGCGTATAGGCCGGCCACGTAGTCTGAGGACAGTTTATAACTTACAAACTGTAGCTCAGAGTTTTATTGAATCGCCTGCGGATCTGTCCGAAAAACCGCAAATGAACTGGATATTTCTCGTTCTACCCTACAGCGAATAATGAAGGAACTAGGTTTGAAGGTTTACAGACCACGCCTCTTACAAGCATTGACAGAAGATGATCCGGATCGTCGGCTACAGTTCGCAGAATGGCATGTCATTCAATGTGAAGCCTTTCAAAATTTCTTCAAAACAATTTTGTGGTCGGACGAAGCTCAATTTAAATTAAATGGGCGCATCAATAGACACAATTGTGTGTACTGGTCCACTGAAAATCCGTATATCACCATTCAAGAAGAATTAAACGTGCCTGGAGTAACGGTGTGGCTTGGTGTTTGCTCCTTCGGAATCGTCGGCCCCTATTTCTTCGACAATACTGTAACAGGTGTTGCATACCTCGATTTGTTGATGGAACTACGTGGAGAACTTGCCAATAACCCAGTGTTTGCTGGTCAATGTTTAACTCTTCAACAAGATGGTGCTCCAGCACATTACGCTTTAATTGTTCGCGAATTTCTCGATGAATTTTTCCCCGGATGGATTGGAAGAAGAGGTCAAGTCGAATGGCCTCCGAGATCTCCGAACGTAACCCCACTGCACTAGATTTCGCTGTGTGTGGTATTTTAAAGGATAAGGTATTCCATCATCAGTTGCCGGATACTGAGACCATGAAAAATGTTATAACCGAAGAAGTCGCCAAACTCAATGATGACAAACAATTACTTCGGCGCATTTGTAACGCGGTTAAAAAGCGATGTCTGAGATGCATTGAAGAAGGTGGAGGACACTTCGAACATAAGCTGTAATCCCAAAGAGTCAGCTTTTGTTCAAACATATTTGTATTATTTTTATTATAGAAGAATAAATTTTGTATTTGTACTACACAATTTCATTTCTTTTTTTTTCATTCCGTTGCGCGACTTTTGGGCCACACTGTATAATAAACCTATTGTAATTATATACGATATATTTGACAAAATTAACACTTAAGTAAAATGTATACCTACTTATTCAAAAAGTTCTGTTGTAACCTATAATTTCATACCACCTTAACAAAAAGAGACGCATATTAACTTTAAAATATAATTTGAGCATTTAACATTGAATTTTACGAGCATGTTGAAAAACGTAATTGTCCTGTAAATAACCCCTATACACTTTTCTGTATGCACTAAATTGAATGAAGCAATTAGTAGTCTTGTAAATTTGGCAAATTAATATTATTCATTATTGCTAACCTTGTTTTATTTTAACAGAAATCTCATTGTGATTACCGACTAAGAAAATGTCAAGGATTGCTATAGAAATTAGGTTTGGTACGAAACGTTCATCATAATATATTGATATCATACACTTTAGTTATATTAATACATATATATATATATATATATATATATATATATATATATATATATATATATAGTAAACCTAATCAGTAGGCGATTAAAGGTCTGTATATTACTTCAAAATATATGTATTTAGAAAACTCTACATGTTTCGGCGGTACGCCTTTATCAAGAGGATACAAAATATAAATTTATATTTTGTATCCTCTTGATAAAGGCGTACCGCCGAAACATGTAGAGTTTTTTAAATACATATATTTTGAAGTAATATACAGACCTTTAATCGCCTACTGATTAGGTTTACCATATCATACCAAGGTCACGAAGTTATTATATATATATATATAATATATATATATATATAATATATATATATATATATATATATATATATATATATATGTATATTTACATATATATACACCAAAGATATATGACACATTTAATTCACAAGATAATTAAACGTGCAAACCTTTATTCTATGGGTATATAACGCAATTTTCAGTATTTGTTTATTGTCTAGCATCATATTAAAAATACAAGAAACAATAGAATCTTTCTTAAAGAATACTACCTGCATCTTCTAATTAAACCATTTTGTTGAAGTGTTAATAACATTTTGATGGGAATCATTTCTCTAAAGATGCTTTTTGCTGTAAGGACTCTTCGTCATAATAAATATGTAATGAGTGACATGAGATGTTTGTATTGTAAGTTCTTGATTAAAGCTGTCTTCACTTTCTAATATAAAATTCTCTACAAATCATTTTGGGTACCTTGTCTAACGTAACCAGTAAAATTATATAGCTGTTATTCTAATTTAAACGTGTTTGTTGACTTCTAACTTGGGATAATTATACAAATCTAGAATTTCCGGTTTTGGAGGTACCGCTACAATTTGAAAAGTATATCACCGTTGACTCATAAAATACCTATTATTGCAGGAATTTATTAATTCGTTTGTCTTTGACAAGAGTATTTATAGTGTTTCTGTAAAAAGAATTGACCTCTCATTCCTTTTAATTGTCGACATTTGCTATTCGTTTTGATTTTGTCAAGTTATGATTTACTGAAAAGCATAAAATGCATGTTTTAAGAATTTATCTTATGTATCCCACGATGATCAGGCATCTTTAAAAATTACTATTAATGTTATAGGGAGACATTAAAACACTAAGGCTGTATTGAGATTCGTTGGTAGGTTACTTGATCATGGATGCGGTGCACCAGGTTAAATTACAGCTTCGAATATCGTTGACATTTTTTCGCCTTCACTTTGACATAAATTGAAAAGAGTGGGCATTGAGAGGTAAAATTTTGGGATAACAATAGCTTGTGGTCGTGTAATATTCTTCACGTTTTCATTATAGTGATGTAACAGTCCTCTTTACCCTTAACATTGGCGTTATATCAATAATGTCCTGGGCTTCGAGGGATTCGAGAGTGCTGTACAAAAGATAACTTTGGCGCCGAAAATTCTTAAATGCCGCAGTTATCCTAAATATTGAGATATAGATTAATTAGATTATTAAGTAATTGACTTATTCAATTACCGTTTGTTGGGCGCCAAGAGGATTACCCCCTCTAAGGTATAATTGAATTTATAATAATTGCCGGTTAGCTAAAATTAGCGGAGAGATATAGGAGAAAACTCTAAATAAAAGCGGGTAAGTCGAAATGCGACTTACGCCTTTCTCTCTCAAAACGTGTATGAAACTTAAGGTGAAAAATAATGAATCCCTCTTTTTGTTTTAAAATATTTCAATCAATTCCTTTTGATTTATATGCTTTTCCAATGAAGTTTATATTACATGATTTGAAAAGAAACAAAATGAAAACAAAATATACTTATATATTGATAAAAAAAAAACTTATTAATTTACATATAATTACTACAAATTTCCTTATGGTTACTACGAAGTGATAAACACTTCGTAGTAACCATATACTAACATACATATGGGGCGAGATACAGTAAATTTGACATAGATTTGAACTGTTTCGTCTGATCAGATTGATAAACAGTATTAATAAAGACTAACCTTTATATCGCTGTACTAATGGCCATGTCACTTTATAGTTTATTCGCTGCTTCTGGAGTAATGCACTTATTCACTGTATTTGCACTCTTTCTTTACGCCTCAGGGTGCCTGTAATTTCAGACAAAAACCCTGATGTATTGAGCGTGAGGATTCACTTTTAAACCAATAACTCCACTTGTGGACAATTGATACTTTTTCTTACACTCTTACTTTTTGTACTTAAGTACACAGAATGCGGTAAATACTTTCTTTACTTGTAATTTTACGGGTCCACACGTTTGACCGCTTCGTGACTTAGGAGCAAGTACTTTTATTACCGTATTCCATCACTTTATTATCACGTTAAGGGGTATCACGTTTGACTCGTTTGACTGACTTGAGTCGAGTGTTTTTATTGCAGTATTCCCTCACTTTATTATCACGTTAAGGGTAGCACATCTGACTCGTTTCACTGACTTGAGTCGAGTGTCCTACTTTCGTTTTCCTTGGTTCGTTCTAACTACTCTTTTCTTTCGGTGAATCCCAGCTTACTTATAAAATTCTGGATCGTTCTGGTTGCGTGAATGATGTAATGTAGTGACCCTGACGATTCGCATATGTGACACTAGGATATTTTAATAGAGTTTATGTATGGCTAACTATACACATTGAACTATATAAAATGATGATTTGGCATAAAACGAACCGAGTGAACTACGCATTTGATATTATTGCGAAATGTTTTGCAATAATACTTAATGGCGGGAAAAGCATTAAAATTTGACTTTTTATTTCAAATAAATTAAATTTTAATATTCTTTAAAATTTTACCGATTGATAGAAATGTCTTTAAATAAGATGAGCGTAATGTGTCCCATTACAGTGACCAGTACAACTTTAACCGCAATTGCACTACCTCGCCGTCAATCTTCGGATTTTCAAAACATTTTCAGGAATCTGCAGTTATTGTAATTCCATACTCCAAAGCAATATTCTAAGAAAATGTTGTAAACAACACAAAATCTAATTCTTAACAAAATACAACTCAAGAACAACATTGCGATATCGAAATCCTCGCTAAACAAATACATCCTCTTTAATGCCTTGCAAATATCTCTTTCCATTTTTCTTTAATTTTATTTTTACTTACCTTTTGTTTTCCATTTGGACTCGTGTTAAAGTTTTTTATCACAATACTAGAGGTATACTAAATTATCTGCTTTCACCGAAAACACGCTTATCTAAAGTAGATGTCCTTCCTCAATGTCAATATTATATCAGGAATATTGTTAGGAACTGTTTTATCTCTTATTATTTGACGGTTCCAATATAATTCGGAGTTTCCGTCCTCGCAAACTGACGGTGGTTCATTCATAATACGGCACTAGTATTTTAGAAACCCTGTACCGTCTCTCATGATATTGTTTAGGGAAGTACAGAGTATCCTGCCATCAAGTGACCAATTGTTTCTTCGTTATCAATATTTAATGTCAGATTGGAATGGTTTGATCCTACATGGCGGCTATAGATCCCTCTATTTCTGCAAACAGGTTATCTGTAGACCGCCATGCCTGCGACGATAAGGTGTCCAAATTTTCAGATTCGATTATAACTTATTATTATATATTATTATTATAATTATTACTTATTATAATATTAATAATTAATATAATTATTATAATTATTAATATAATTATAACGAAATCGTATAAACTTTATGATAAGAGACCTGAAAAGAGAGTATTGGACACGGTTTACCAAAGAAATGGAACATGACCTCTATGGAGCACAACGTAAGGTGTGGAAAATACTTAAAGGGAGAAAAAAACCCATTAATGAATATAAAAGTCTTAGCAAAATAGAAGGAGGAAAATGGATGGCATATATCGAAGAGCTTTATATGGAAGGGAGTAACACACATACGGAGGAAGAAGAAGGAGACAGCGATAATGAACAAAGAATAGAAATTGCAAAAGAAGAACTCAGGATTACCATAGAGAAATTAAAAAACAGAAAATCCCCAGGGCCCGATGGCATACACAATGAATTGCTAAAATACGGCGGTGAAACAATAATTGACAATATCGCATTACTCTTTCAGAAAATTTTAGATACCAAGCGTGTACCAGACGAATGGAAAACGAGCATTACAATACCAATACATAAGAAAGGAAATAAGAACAATCCTAGTAACTACCGTACCATCACCCTACTTAATACAACACTCAAGTTATTAACGAAGATATTCGCAAACAGGATCACTAAACAATACACAATAAGTGAAAAACAACAAGGCTTCCGGCAAAACAGATCAACAATAGATGCTATTTTTATACTAAGACAGATAGTTGAGAAATCAATTGAATACAACCACCCTGCCTATATGTGCTTTGTAGACTTGACAAAGGCCTTCGATCGTGTCAGACTGGAAGATGTGCTGAAGTTATTTAAAGAAGAAAACCAGCCCAGTGGATTGGTAGATATAATTAAAGACATAAACACAAACAACAAAACTAAAATTAAGATCGAGAACGAACTAGCATCGGCAGTAGACATCAAATCTGAAATACGCCATGGGGATAGTCTAAGCCCACTACTGTTTAATCTAATAATGGATAAAATTATAGGAGCAGTAAAAAATGTGGGACAAGGATACGGGCTTGGAAGAAAACAGATAATGATTCTGTGTTATGCAGACGACGCAGTTCTGATCTCAGATACGGAAGACAATTTACAGCGTATGGCATACACTTTTAAAACAGTGGCGGAAACCTATAACATATCAACCTCTAAGACAAAAACTGTAGTAGTGGCAAGGGAGCCCAGACGATATAAAATCGTAATTGGGGATGAGATAATCTAACAAGTTTCTAAGTTCGAATATCTAGGAATAGAAATATCCAGCTGCGGAGACCTAAGAGACAGTATTCGAAGACAAGCTAATAAGGCGGCTTATGCTTCGGAATCTCTGAGGGATGTTATTTGGCGGAATAAAGATATGAGACTGGACGGGAAAGTACGCATATATAAGGCGTGCATAAGACCAATACTTGCATATTCAATAGAAACGAGAGCCGACACAGCAGAAACAAAAAGGATGCTTAGAACAACGGAAATGAAAACATTGAAGTCAATAGCGGGGAAAACACTGAGAGACAGATTAAATTTGAATTCACATTAATCACCCTATTGTATACTATACATAACTAGAGCTGAGGATGTTTGCGGTATAACCATGGTTATATCATGTAACCATAGTAAATTACTATGGTTACATGATATAACCATGGTTATACCGCAAACATCCTCAGTAACATAACTATTGAATATGCTTAATATAATTAATACGTGACTGTCAATTCTCTGACATTTAATGCATCGGACTGGGGGAACTCTTCGCCACTTTTTTTTTCTTTCTTAAATGTATATTAATATATTTTACATAATATCTTTGATAATTATACAGATTCAAATATAGCTTTTAACGTGACACCTAACACTATAGGACATTTAGTATTTTTATAGCTAAACATAATAGCGCCCGACATTTCTTTATCTAAATTCACAGTATTCATTTGAAATGCAGACATTTCACTACAGGTACCATACTTAACACACTGTGTTACCGTAGACATACGTAATGAGCTAGTAGAATGTTACTTCGATGGTTGTTCGCGTTTAAATATTCTTCACATTTACTTTTTATAATCGCCTTGTGTGCTATTGTCTATACACTATTAAAACAAACATCCAGAGGGTGTGAGATTATGTACTGTCCAAACATTAATTTCATTGTTTCAATTGCTTCGATTATTGCTTTTTTTCTTACACGGTACCTTAAATAGAACAATGGCGCTTGATTTATATTGTCTTTCTCTTGTACGTGGGCGCCGACCAACTTAAATAAGAAACAATATATTATGCAACTTCCATATATAATTTCGGCGTATCAACGACGAAATTAAAGGCATTAATCAATCCAGTTCAAATTGCTACTGTTTATAGTAAATATAAACGCGTATATTACAAATATATGTATGTATATATATATATATATATATATATATATATATATATATATATATATACGTAATAAATGTAATTAGTGGTTGACGTTACAGTAGCACAATGAAATTGAAACGTGATTTCAAATTAGATAATTACTTCGCGATTGCATACATCACAAAGTGACTTTCCATACGCTTGATTATAACTTTCATGAATAAGATAAATTTGTGCTTAACAGAAATACGCAGGTAAATATATATCTTAGCACCATATAACAAAAGTAGCTCACAAATGTTCCAATAATCTTAACAACTTATATTCAAAATTAAAAGACAAATTCAAACATCAAAGAAAACACACCTTATATATGATATTCCATATAACTACAGAAAGGGATATACATCAGACAAACAACACAATGCTTAACACAAGGCGAACGACTAAATACACTTTTTTAAGCAATACTACAGCCCTAAAAAACACACGAATAAACCAAACACCCTTTCAATTTCGAAAAAACTCTGTAACGATATCTTAGAAAAATAACAAAGCAAAATATATATTAGAAAGTATCCACATTCCAAAAAAAGACAAATTCCAGAAATAGCAGAACGACCATAAATAATCTCTCAACAATATATCTGCCCATCATCTAACATCACCCGGGGCCCTCGTATTGTGACACAACAAACATATCTACCCGTCATAAATATAGTAAGTGTTCCAGAACAATCAAAATATTAGATTTAACCGTAAAACGCACATTCATTTTGTTTAGAAATGCAAACCGAGAACAAAATACAGAAAAACATGTTTACAGAATAAATTTAATGTAAGTACGAGGTTATGTCAAATTTAAACGCGACTGATTTTTTTTAAAGACAGAGCTTTAGTATACACAATTTACAAGAACATACTATTTTTCAACATAATGTCTCACCCTGGCAAGGTATTTTTCTCACAGGGTTGGGAGTTTTTCAATTTCTTTGTCGTAGAAAGTTTTCGCTTGCGCACGTAGCCATTGGAGCACACTTTCTCTACTGTTTGGTTATTGTTGAAACGCCGACCTCCAAATGCTTCTTTTAAAGGTCCAAAGAGATGAAAGTCACAAAGCGACAAGTCTGGACTATAAGGAGAATGCTCCAATACTTCCCAGTCTAGGCTGTCTAACTTTTGCCTTGTGAAGTATGCTAAATGAAGTCTGTCATTGTCATGAAGAAGAATCACATTTTTTACAGATTTCGTCTTTGTCGTTGCAAGGACAGCTATGCGGCATCCAGAAGCTGGCAATAATATTCCGCATTAATTGTACGTCAATCATGGAGAAAATCCACGTGAGCAGCGCCAAGCCGATAAAAAAAACAGTTGCCAAAACTTTTCTAGCTGATAACCTAGTCTTCGCTTTCACCGGAGTCCTTTCACCGCTCTTTCTCCACTTCATACTCACCTGCTTTAAGTGTGATGATTCACCCAAGTTTCGCCGCACGTTACGATTTGATTCAAAGACGAATCGCCCTCTTGCCGGAATCAATGTCCAACAGCCGCGGAACTCATTTTGCAGTTATCTTGTGGAATCCCAAGTCCAGTGTCACGGTGTGCTGAGCAGTCCCACAACTAATAGTAAGTTCCTCGGCAATATTATAGAGCATTATGCGCTTGTCGTCCTCCATGAGTTGTCGAACCGCCCCGATATTGCCTTCGGTCGCGCTTGGCCTCGGGCGGCCATTGTGGCTCTGGTTTTCAACCTTTTTACGCCCTTCAGAAAATTCTTTGTCATGCAAAAGCATGGGTTCGTGATAAGGTGTTGTTGCCAAACTGTGCTTATAATCTCAGTTGGTTTCGCACCCTCCTTGGCAAAAAACTTGGTAATTATCCATTACTCCACAGAAACATTCACATGTCTCTCATTCATGAATTCTATAGTACTAAGGTGACCTGATAGAATTCGAGTCGTTACTACCCCTCTCTAAACTTCCACCTTAGCTGAAAATACATGGAATTAAAGAAAAATCAGTCCCGTTTAAATTTGATATACCCTTGTAGTTTTAAATTCAACTTTGTACTTTTGCAAATTTGATTAAATATTATAGTTTTGAAAAGGTACTATACATAAGATCGAAACGTGACTATAAATTAAATATTGTTTTAATTACCTGGCCGCTGCTCCCAAAGTAACCCTTTTACGTTTTATCTTGCATATATACACACATATCATATATATATTACGTGAGAGACGCGATTGCACACATCGCATCTTTCCGTCTTCGGCAGTGGTAAGTTATGATCGCCGTTCGTTTTCTGTAACCGCGTATTTCAAAAACCATGATTTCAATAAAAATTATCGGATTTCATAACATCAAGCCACTACTACATAGCGAATCAATGTATCACAAGGCATTAACATTTTATTTGATTCCGTTCCTTCAGCATGTGTATTGTATTGAATCACGATGATGGCAAGAATGTTACGCGATAGGATCTTTATTATTACCGATTTACGATCGAATTGTTTAAGATAATAATTGCTGTCTGCAATGCACTTCCAGGAGATTAGCGTGAAATGTAGAAGTAATAAACTTTGCATCTCCACTTTTTGCAATGCTTTGAACAATGCACTTATTTCCATTTGTACATAGATTCGTTCGTTTTATTTTCAGATCAAATAAAATTTTATTTCTTTAACCATTAAAGGTTAAACTTCCAACCCAGTTCTTCCTGGATGTCTTACATACTTCCTTTCACTAAAATTCGTATTTTACTGAGAGATCTTATTCATAAATTAAGTTATTTTATTTTAGGAAATATTACTTAATTTTTATTTGGAAAGATATTAGTAGTTTTTAGAGTACTGATAATTGCGTTTCAAAATGTTGAGTTATTTAATAATTCTCATTGTAGTTTTCCTTCTGTTTTCTAAGATACTCGCTTTCGGGATTTAGTGGTATGATAGCTGTTCTCGTTAGCTTAGATTTAACATAATCGATTGCTGTTATAATTCTTTCATTATTCAAAGAAAACAATAAAGTATAATATCTATTTCTGTCACAAAGTTCTTTTATAGGCGCCACTTCGGTTTGGTGTAAAATTATCTCTACCTCTACATATTATCTCAAAGAGACTAAGAATCGATATATATATATATATATATATATATATATATATATATATATAAGGAATGTCTCAGAAAAATCAGAATGAATTTTTTACTCTCAATGTGGCAACAGCGAACAGTAAACAGTGATAGATATTCTTCAAGTAACATGTTTACCACTTGTGAACCACCGTAAACTACAGAGGCATGATTATATTCAAGAGAATCTGAGCAACCTATTCCCTTGATATTAGTTGTATTGTGGGTATGTCCTCGCTTTAGTTTGTTTTCATATTTCGCCTCGAGACCTGCTAATACGGCACAGCTTCAAAGATTATTTTCTAAATACAGTTGGTTTCTATGGCCTGTGTAGTCGAAGTGAGTAAAGCGATTGTTGTTTAGATGTAATACCTCTGCGCCATCGTGTTTTGATAAATAAGTGAGATTATTGAAACTCTAGTTCATTGAATTCGAGAAAGTACGTGAACATTCCAAATGGTACTTGCTTTAGTGAAGTGGATAAGCCTAGGTAACGTAAGAATATTGTATTTTCAGACCGACCTGAGTATCGCAAGTTTTGAACAATATCTTTTGACTGAGGTTGTTACGCCTTAATTTTCCTTTCTTTAATATCGATAAATAATCTTCATTTATTTATTGACGAGTTCCGGTATCTTTATTAACTTCGTTAAATTTAAATACATTCATTCGGATTCTTCTCCCGCTCCCTGTGGTCAAATTTGGAACTATGTCACCCCTTCCACTGGACCGCGGTTGAGATTCAAGGAGAAGCAGACGGACTTTGACAGTAGAAAGTCGCTTAAAAATTACGATCATAGATCTCCGCACTGTTAAACTCACACATCTCTGACTTAAGTTATTTTATCGTATATTACGAATTATGTCAGAGGGTGAGATATAATTGTGGAAATAGGCAATTTGCGTTTACGACAGTGTAAGTTGAGGAAAGTTATCCCAACTTTGGTTTTGCTCTCGTTTCCGAAAAGGGAAACTAAAACTGGCTTCCGGTTGAAGAGGTTTCGAATACTGTAGCCTGAAAATCTAGGGCGATTGATGGTTGACTAATTCCCCGAACACTCTGAGGAATTAATTACTACCTTCGAGGACGGAATCAATATCAAGGAATCAAGTAACTCGTTGTTTTTCAATTATTGTGTAATTTAGATTTCTACTTATAATCTTATATATATATATATATATATATTGCTTTCATAGTTTGCCGTAACCGCTTTAACTTCTTTGAATGTAACGTAAAATTCCTTTTTGTAATATTAATTTTGTACTCAGTCAATCTTTTACTATCATAATTTATATATCATTTTTGGACATACTAGATATCTAATTAGTCTTGTTAATGCCAAATTATTAATACACCTACTTGATATTAAAATCTAAATTTTTAAAACACATATAGTTATCGATAAATTTTATAGATATATCGACTGCAGTTCCAATCTTTTTTTTTTGTTCCACCAGATGCACTGGTTTTTCTCAGGCACATAAGCAGGTATTTGATAGACGCCTTTTTGTAAAATAATAATTTTTGTTTTTAAGACATAAATAATTAACATTTTGTATAAGATATTTTTACTACCGCTTTATCGTTATAAAATTTTTGTAAGTTTGAATCTATGATACCGTAGAAACAAATCTGCTGGATTTAACTTGTAATTAACTTAATAAATTAATTATTTTCCTTCTATCTATCATTACATTCAGCTTTCGAAATATTTAGTATACTGTACTGTTTGCACATTTGGCGATATTTACATTTTGTATGAGCATGCGCCTAAGATTGCGCAATCTCTTTTCTCAGTTTTCAGACTGAGCTTCTGTAAGCAAAACTGAGTGACGCTACCTTCCATCTTTTATTTTAGTCACCCACACCCCTCTCCACTGACTAAGGGCATACATAATAAATAGAAGCTCCGATACATTGTGCGATACAACTGCGGGTATTGTTTTGAATTTTATCCATCGTCAGACGTCATTGCTGCGCCAGCTTCGCGGTAAGGTAGCAAGGTTCAGGAATATTAATGATGTGAAATATTTTAATCTCTCAGCATCTATAAAATTTATTGTTCTATCAGTCCAAATGCAAGGTTTCAAATGTTGTTATTGGAAAAATTCAAGTGTGATAATGTCTTGCAATTGCATTTTATGGGTGTAGAAATATATTAATTCCGCTGATTTTTATAACCTTTCTATATTCATGAAATTTTATGTTGAGTAATTTTGATGTTATTTATTCATTAACAATTCAGAATGCGAGTTGGACGGCCACACCTCAAACAATCGAGGCACAAAAGCGAAACAAATGTCAGTTGATAGAGAAGTACGTAATTCTTGAAAAGCGTAATATGTCTGTAGAATAGAAAATATTTAAAACACAAAGAATAATTGAAAAATTATGAAATTTAAGAGTATCTTTAACTCTACTCAAGGTAGTGATTATTTGCTATGGAAAGCAACACGAAATCTTCACTATCAAACACCGCCCATAAAATATAACTAGAAATTATGCCAAATTATAAACAAAATGCAAAAGCTGTCTGTACAGTATCTTTCCGAGGTCTTCAAACAATATGCTACAATCAATAAAGAAATAGAAGAGGAAGTAAAAGTTTGTTGAAACATCAGACCATATGAATCTTTTCATTTGCAAATTCAAACTAGTCCAAATTAGAAAGGTTGTTATCTGTAGTAATACCATAAGACCTATGAATTTATCGATAATTTCACGAAAACTTGTTGCATAGCGACGAAGACGAGTGTCCGTTTGACAAATATTTAAATCACGACAGCCTTACGCGTTGTCGTGATTTAATTGTCGAACTGACACAAGTCGATGTCGCTATGCAGGAAGTATGAAATTCTACCTAATACAAAATGAATTTTAGCTGAACTTTTTATTTACTAATTCATACATAAATTATTGCGTGTCAAAAACACGTTTGTGACATGGTTTTTGACAAAATTTTATAAATGTCTACCTTTGTTATACATTTCCTTGACGACGTGCTATGATTCTACTATGAAAGTTATCAAAATCCTACTATGAAAATTATCGCTGTAATTTCGAGTTCCTTAAGTAATACGTTAATATGATTGGTTCATATACGTATGCGTCAAATAATCAAGGAAATTAATCTCTTCACTTGGCTATGATCTCTTAACTGGATTGGTCTTACGAAAAAAGGTTCCTATACGTGTCTAAAATTTATTATACAAACTTTCAAGGTACCATAGAACCTTCCATATTTTCTTAACAACTGAAAATTATCATGATACATCAACCAGTATGTCCTGCCAGTATTATCTAAAGTTTTTCAAATGCTCTTTTTAACATGTATTGCGTCATTTTAGAAAAAAAGAAATTAATACATTGTCATCAGTTTGAATTCAGGACTCAATACGGTACAATAGACCAGATACATAAAATTGTGAAATCGCTACAATTTTCATTTTATGCCCTTTACGGTTCTTACACACAAACCTTGCTTAAAACATTTTATTTCAACAAAAACTATTACCTACGTCACGTACAAGAGATAAGTGAACAAATCTAACTAAGCGTATTAGAGGGAAGATATTTCTATCTGTTCTGTATCCACCCTTCCATTAACTTTTCCTTCATGGGATATCGAATGTCGAATTTTATTAATATAACAGGTGTTTTTAAAATTCATACTCTAAGTAAGTCATCAATTGTACATTGTGAACAGTACCTACCACACAACAAATTCTCATGTGACCAATGACAACTCAAATATGTTTTGGCATTATGTGTAAATATAGTGTGGTTGGTTTAATCCAAAGCTTTCTTTGAGCAAAACAAATAGTTAAAATTTTCACTTGATTAATATTTGTTCGAGAAAGTAGGTACAATCGTTTCACCAGCACAGTGGAAAGTATATATGGTACATCAGGTACCGGATGAAGCCACTGTGTTGGTGAAACATTTTTTGAACCCTCTGTATATTTCACATCTAATTTCCGTTTCTAAAATTTATTACAATATCTTTTTTAATTTAACGGATATTTACATGGCTCCACACATTCGTCCATTACTGTATAAACATAGTTACTACCGAAAGCATGTGAAGTGAATTTGTCTTGTTTAAAAACTAAATCATTAATAAAAACTTTGATGCCGCTTAGATTTATGTTTCGCAAAATAGACATTAAACCGTCATTACTTTTTGTGGATTCAATTTAAAATTAAGAAACAAGTCTTTTAGCTACGCAAGAAAAGTCGTTCAAACAAGAATAATTGTGTTTATTTGACACCTTGATTTGATAATAGTATTAAATTTATGCGCTGTCTCAAATTCGACCAATGGTATTACACTATTCTTCTGCCTTTTCAAACAAATTGGAGTCACTTTCAGTAAGACAAAGACGAATTGTAAGTAATATCTGTTCGTAAGCGACTAACAAACTTATTTTGTTCTCCTGATAATAGCAGAAGTCGATTCATACACGTATCGATTCGATTCTTGTTGGAACAACGATGGCACGTTAGGTAATTAAATTTTTTTTTGCCGATCGCAGAGTTAAATAACAGGCGATCAGAGAAGGTAATTACTGAAATAATTAAGCTTGTGAAACACATCGTGATGATAATAATGCACTTGTGATTAAGTGGTGTGTAAAAATGTGAAGGATGACTCGGAAATTAATATTTCGCTTACCCTCAAGCGACACGTATCCCTGACTCTCTACGTATTATAAATTATAAAGATAGAAATCGTTTTGATTAATATTTAGAAATAAATCAATTTACCGTAACGCCTATGTATCATATTTATACGTGTACCGTTCTGGTCTGTAACAAGTATTCAATTTTTACTATGGGCTAAAAGGAATGATGGTCGTTTAACGGTGAGAGTCCCTTCAAACCGTTTACTATGATAATATTACACCCGTTACACTTACCATATATAATATGAACTTGTAGTTTCAATGTATTATCTAGATACTTATTGTGTTTGACTGGTTACTTCTTCAAACATTCAATTCCAACACAATACGTCCAGGAAGAAACGAATACAATTTGTATGTTGTATGTTAATACTAATAAAATAAAGTAACTATGTTTCATATTTGTATATACTGGGCGCTATAAATAAATGAACATCCAGTAAACATTGATATATTTGAGTGAAATTTTGGTACTAACAAGCAATGAAAGCTGTACCCAATGGAGAAGTACAAATAAGTTAAAGCTGTTATTAAATGGAGGAATTTAATAAAATTATTGGAATTTTAAGTAACTTATATGTGAGCATACTGTATATGGAAATTTATGTATTATTTTAACAGTAAAATTTTCGCAATACAACAAAGAGATTGCAAGAATAAAATTTATTTATGAAATATCCTACCTATTTTGCGCTTATACTAAACCACTAATATCTCCGGCTAGCTTAGCTCAAAGGTGATTTTCTCAGAAGCGCCACTGATTTTTGTGTTAGGCACATACTTGGTGGACAAAATAAAACCGACCGGGAAAATGTTTATAAAATTTATTTTGATTTATAAGATTTTATATATGATATTTACGCGGAATTGAGCCTTGTTAGTGAACAGGAGAACTTTCCATTACAGAAAATGTTAAATAAATGGTCACGTCGATGTAAAGATCGGTTGCTGTCACATGTCTGCACATGATCATTCCTCATTCTCTCGTTCTTTGCTGTGTCATTAGTAATAACTCATTACATTTGAGTGAATGACAGGTGCAGACGTGTTTAGCGACCGGCTGAATGCAAGACAAAATGGTGCTTACGATAAAACAGCGCATGTTCATTGTCGAGTATTATGCAAAGCACAATTCGTGAAAAACTTGTGCGGAACTGTTTTCGCAAGAGTTTAAGAATGGAAATGTTTTGGCAAAACCTCCAGCAAAGTCTTCAATGCAAGACTTAGTGGAAACGAAACGGATTCTGTATCGAATAAAAACCGTAGCTATCCGCAAAGGGTTCGGATAGTTACACCAGAAAATATTGATATAGTGAAGTAAAGTCTGAAACAAAGTCCAACAACTTCGCAACGCCGTTTATCTGCGCAGTAGGAGATACTATAATTTTATAGTATCTCCTGACGAAGTTATTAATAGTAATGAAATATTGAGAGAATGAGCATTTGAGTTTTAAATGTATTCAGTAACCCAAATATTAAATGAATTTATATTAGTACAGTCAATAAATTTTCTATAATTATATATATATATATATATATATATATATATATATAATATTTTCGTGACCTTGGTATGATATGGTAAACTTAATAAGTCGGCGATTATATTTATATTTTTTATATCCTTGACAAAGGCATCATTGCCGAAACATGTAGGGTTGTTTTAAATATATGTACTTTGAAGTAATAAACCAGACCTTTAATCGCCGACTTATTAAGTTTACTATATATATATATATATATATATATATATATGTATATTGTAATGTACAAGCTTCATGAGATGTTACATAAAGTAACAAAAATACCACAGTGATTGCATGTATATTAAGAATTATATTATTTATCTACACTTTTGTAATGTAATTTTAAGTTATTGTTTGAATCTACGAGTTATGTTAATTTACTTAGGTTCTTTAAACTGTTATCAATATAATGTTTAAAAATTATAATTAAAACAGAAACGAGGCCATGTAAAGGATAATAATTGACATGGAGACGAGAGATAAAATAGTTTAGAAAAAAAATCATTATAAAAATTGGTGTCAATTATAAAAAATTAAAAATAACATCGACAAAAGTTGGTTGAAGTGGTGGAGTAATCTTGGAAGAGGAGACCATTGCTGAGGCAGTGTTTTTGGTTTGAGTGTCCGGATCATGCCACTTGACTTTTTCCATCAAATTGTTTACTTTAACTACCAATAATAAAGTTGTTGAGTCCTGTATACTCAAGCTGAGAATACATGTAGAACAAGAAGTAATAATACAATACTGGAAAGTCACAGTGTGTTCCTTTTTCGAAATGATGTTCTCAATCAAACAAAATTAATTGTTATAGCGGGAAATCTATGCTTGCTTGAATTGATTTAGTTATAACAATTAATAACGTCAATTGAAACTTCAAAGTGACAAACCTATATTAACTTTCTTTCGTTTAGTATCACCAATTTCTTGACTATATGTACAAAAAACAATCTTGTAAAGTATTATCGTATTGTTTAGTCACTGTTATTGCAATTAAATTTATATTTTCTATTTAAAAACTCGTTGATGATTTATTTAGTTAATCAAGTATTTGTACAGAACCGACACCAATCAATTATGTAACTAACTGAGCTAATACATTTTCATTTACAAACTAAAGTGGTTGGGTGTTATATATCAGTATATATTATATTATATATTATATATTATATATTATATATTATATATTATATATTATATATTATATATTATATATTAGAAGGAACTTCTTATTTTCTTGGACGTAATTATAATATAGAGCAAAAAGTAACTGTTTCTTGAGAGTAACGGCCAGGTAATTAAAATATTTAATTTTTTTTGACGTTTCGGTGCTATATATAGTGCCTTTTTCAAAAAACTGTAACATTTATTGAAAAGTTAATAATAACACAATGTTAAAATAAAAACTACTTACATTAAAATTATGCTGTTAATATGTAATGTATTCGTTTTTGGTTACCGTTTCTGAATCTGATGTTTTTGATATCGTTTCGTATACATATATATATATATATATATATATATATATATATATAATTTCTTAGCCGTTTATTAAATATATAATTGATAAATTATTGGAGTTTTTCGGCTTTTATATGAAATATTTACAAATATCAAATTAGTATGTATGTAATTGCAAAGTAAGTGGGGATGTAAACACTTCTGTCTACAAATTATCGTGGCTTAAATAGTAAAAGCGACAGTCCGGCAAACTGTAGACTTGGGTTCAAGTCCCAACGTAGACAATATTTTTCAATTAAAAAAAATCCGTATGATTTACTTTGTAATTTGTAGACAGCAATGTTCACATCACCACTTAATTTGCAATTACATACATACTAATTTGATATTTATAAATATTTTATATAAAAGCCAATAATTTATCAATTGAGATATATATATATATATATACATATACAGGGTTACCCCTGAATAGCGCCCTAGCTATGCGAATCTGAAGAATACGTATAAATATCTAACTGAAAATCAAGAAAGAAATTTTTTTGTAATTAATGAAAAATTTCCAAATTTTTAGGGCCAAAATGTCAGTCCGTCAGTCAGTCCATATCTTTATTTATTCTATATTCATAGACATACAGCTGTAATCAAGTTCATTGACCTGCAAAAAAGTTCGATAACATTCTGGACAATACCTACTTTCAACAATAAGGTCCTATTCATAGATAGTGACCGTTATTGTTTACTACCAAAACTTTTTTTGTGGATATCAATAATAAGTTAATAAGCCTTTACGTCGAATATGTCGACAAACCTATTTCGCATTAATTAAAATGTGATTAAAAGTAAATAGTTTGAACGTTAGACTTCTTTTAAAAGTAAAATTATTGTCTTTATAATAAAACAAGAATCGCCGTAAAATAAAAACTTTATGTAGCGTACCTGGTTTTTAATTATTTGTATGGAATTAAATATTTACATATAATTTTTTTTGTCTTTAAATTTGTAGTGGTACTGAAAAATACCAATAAAACAATACAATTAATGGATGAAAAGAATTACTGATGAATTAGCGATGGAAATCTGTGTAACCGCCTGTCTCGAATAAAGAAAAATCACTTTCTCGCTACTACGAGAACATTGTAGCTCTTTTTCTTGGTCACTATACACAACTAGCATTAAATAAATTTTAAATTTTTACAATAAAATTTATTTAGGACAGTATCATAGGTAATACTTTTTTAATTCTGTAAATCCCATTACATACTTAATAGGACAGTTGAATTTCTCGCTAAATTATAAACGCACGCGTATATAATTCAGCAATTTTCACGCATTCTAATATACCCATAAAGTATACCCGAACACCGCTAATAATTTCGCTAGGACTGCACATAATGACAGGTTTGCAAACTTAACCATCAATTACGATACGCACACGGCCTTATATAATACAAGGAATGACAAACGGCCATTAACTAGGTAAAAGTTTTATTGTTATGGCTGTTTAACATGTTGCACTTTTGTCAAACCCAACCTTCTCTCTGTATGCATACGATGAGGAAAGATCGGACGAATGCGTGGAACGAATGCCGTAATGTTCATTTGAATGAATTACAACCGAAGACAGAATGCGGGTAAGGTGTATTTCGATATTTGAATTTATAATTTGGTGAATCCTGAATGCGTTATTTACATAATATATTCATCGGTGGAGAATATCTCTGCTTATTTGCTCTAATTCGTCAATATCATTTATTAATACTATAAGAACTAAAATTTGAAAGGAAGCGATATCCTGGCGTCGATTCTTATTATTCGTCCTACACCACTTTAAAATAAGATGATTTGCTACGATCACTACGTGTCGAGCTTAAAATATAAATTAAAAAAAACCAAAGAAAACGCTCCCCGGAGCAGACCCAGTCTCAGTCCACTAAAACTGCCCCTGTCCGTTCTCGCCAACGTCCAACGGCCCACCCGGCCGAGGTGGATATAGGACGCCACCGAATTTCTGCCGCTGGACGTCGCAAACTCGGAAACTTGATAACAATATATGATAAAAAAAAAATAACAAGGCAAGTAGCGTGGGGCAGAAGGCCAGCTCCGCGACCGAGACTTGTTCCACTCTCGAGGATCGAGAGACGAGGAAAAAGAAAGAAAATATGGTGTTTCCAACCAAACAACCTATTTATTATTCACACAGTATATATTTAAAGACACCAAAAAAAAAGCAAATAATAAAAAAAAATTGAAATTCATGATTAGATCTTGCGGCTGAAGGCCAGACAAAAGTAACGAAAAAGATTAATTAATTAGGAATAAAATTATATGATTTGAATAAAACGTTGGGTATAATAATTTACAGAACGGCTGAGGGCCTTAGTACGCCCTAAAAAGAAACAATACATATTCTTTCTTATTGGTTCACAATATATTACAAGTTCAACAATTCGTTGTAATAAAACGATCTTTAGCTAGAACGTTTTTAAATTCAAAAGATTCCGCAAAATGTGTAATTGCGTATAATGAAAGTATACTAATTAAATAGCCAAAAATATGAAATACAAACAATTAAAGTGTTAAAAAAAGTATTCCAATTAATTGGCAAAAATATGAAATACAAACAATTAAAGTGTTAAAAAAGTAATCTAATTAATTGGCAAAAATATGAAATACAAATAATTAAAGTGTTGGAATAAATTAATGTTTAAAACGCAATGTCATATAGAAACGGCAACAAAAAAAGTTCGTGAAGCGAACGTAAAAGATATAAAGAAAATGACCTACAAAAAGGAAGGTCAGACGACACAAGTTTTTCCGTTTGGAAAACACCTGGGCGTAATTGACGACGATCTATTAAATTAATAATGACAAATAATTTATATGAATAATAAACCAAGAAATTTACAAATGACAAGAGGAAAAAAAAAGTTCGAATTAAATTCTTATCTGGTGGTTAGATCGGCGTTCGTGTCACTTCTCCCTCCAGACAAAAAAAACGTCACTTGCGGGAATAATCGGGTGATGTTAAGTTATTTCCCGCCCGTCGGATACACCATCTAAATAAAGGAATATAACGAAAATAAGAGAAAAGAAAGTTACAGAGATAGCTCTATACATACCAAATATTGCGTTCGATGGTTAAAATAAAGCGATGATTGTTTAACGTGTTACAAGTGTATTTCTTCCTTTCCCAACACTTTAAATCCTCCCAGGGAGATATCGCATTTAGCGAATAATTTTTAGATATGTTTGATCGATTAAAAACCCTCACGGGGCCGTAATTACAACAAGTACCATACGGCTACATCGATCGATATCCGTGTTGGGTAAAGAACGTAACTTCGTTCAGAGATCGATAGCTAACAACCTCGAGAGCCAGTCTCGTACTTTTCTTAACAACGAAAAAAACGAGCACTTAAGGTCAAGGAAAAAAGAAAGAAACTTGAAAGAAATTAGATATATATTTAAATAACGAATAACGATACCTATACAGGTAGGTTCGTTGGAAATGGAACGAAATATATTGAAGAGATTATTAATTAAAACGACTAAATAAAGTAATACAACGTTGAGCGTTACGGACACGTAACAGATTCCTTAAAGAAAAATTGAGTTTTCTCTTTTATCTCCTTTCAATGTAATGGGTTTGTAGGGAAAAAATTGCCTAAACTTTGTAAATCATCCTTTATAGTTGATTTATGCATTGAATTTCATAAATTGCCGCCTTGAATAGCAAAAAGTTGAATAAAACATCATGTTCTTAGAACAAGCAGTGTACGAAATATATAAATAAAATTTATAGGGGATTTTTATAATTTTTATAAATTATTATTTGTTATCTTCGCACTACTTAGCCCATCTGACGACAGTTTGACTCCTAAGTTGTTGAAGAAAGAGTTATACTTTATTTTATGTGTGTTTACCTCTAAATCTTCTTTAATATTATCCCAACTACCATGTATTCGATTTTCTTTATGTTTATTATACCCCCAATTTTGAATATTCCCCTACTAACTTTCTTAACATATATAGGTAAATATATATAGATAGATTCGAGTAGTAGGAAATTTAAAGCAGTGACGGGGCAAAAAGGCTTATACCCCCAACAATACTGCAGTAGACGTTTAGCGGTGACAGTGACTGTCACCGCTAAACGTCTACTGTCACATATCAGCTATGCGAATATTGTCAAAATTAAAAAAAAAACGTTAAAGTAAAATTCGTTCTACCTTGACATTATTTTTTTAATAAAATTAAATTCTCAATTAAATTAAATGTTCAAACAAACTCCTTGCAACAAACCATAAACATCAAATTCAAATATCCTATTCTATCGTAAAATGCTCTTCTAACGTAAAATAATATATCTGGAATAATAGTATCACAAATTTCAACAAGTTTTTGTTGCAGCTTTGGTAAAGTTGTTGATCTGTGATGGTTATAAATTTGACTTTTAATATATCCCCAAAGGAAGAAGTCAAGAGGTGACAAATCCGGAGACCTCGCAGGCCATCGAATATTGCCACACAGGAAATTAATTTATGTGAAATACATTTTACAAATACTGTCCGATATTTCTGTGTTCGTGCGCACTCTGTATGAGTTGAATGAATTCTTTTGACAATACCAAGATACAATGTCAGTTTTTGTATTTACTAAAAACCGATCCATTTTAAATTAAACGCGTTTGTATTTCTTCGCATGATGATATGCGGCTGTCTGACAGTAGAAGTTTAGCGGTGACAGTCACTGTATATATATATATATATATATATATATATATATATATATGTATATATAGCAAAAATTAATTGCACGGGTAAGCGGTCTGTCAAATTCCGCAAATTCAATTATTTCACTCTATATTTCATAACGATTTGCTACTTCTTCAGGAGTTCAATTACAGAGTTAAAATTTAGCAAAGACGCCACTAAACATGTTAAAATTAATCGTCTACATCCATTGTTCATTAATGTAGTAATAATTATTTATTTAAATCCACTTATATTAAATTTTTGTGGTGTTAACATATTGTGATGTATTTGTTACGCATTTCTAACTAAAACGCAACTTTCGCATCTGCGTATTTTAATGGGTGGAAGGAATGTTGGTTGTGTCAACACTATGTTAGAGGGGTTGGTTTACCTATTAACACACATCTGAGAACTGGTATACTAAATAGACTCTCAAAAAATGGTTTCTCAGATGTTTATGACAAGTGAACAAAATGATGGGACAAGTTATTTTCTGATATTTTCGTACAGTTCATAAAACTTATCATCCTATTCAACTTTAATTAACCCCATTCCCGTATTATTCCTAACCACGCAATAGCAGGTTTTTTTATGAAAGAAATAAGATTCCATGAACAAATTTAAAACAAAAAAGCTCTGTAGTATTATTTTTAATTAATTTTAGACAGAAAATTGCAACTTTCGATCGTTTGTTTTTGTTACACATGTAAAATTATATTTCAGAGAACGAGCTAACGCCTTAATTGAAAATTATAATCAGAATCACTCATTAATAAGAACTCTTTTCCTTGTTGAGGATCCATTAGCATTTTAAACACTAATAGTGGACATAAGTAATAAAATGAATACCAAATAAATTTGAGTACATTAATATGTTAAGCACGCATTACGCATTTCTTACAAATGAAACAGATATGCATTACACACATCTGTATCTGTACGCATAGATATACAACTCGTATTTTCCAATATTTACTTCTGTCAAAGACACGTGTTTCTATCACACAATAGACTTCCTCAGTTTGGCTAGTGAAGTAAAGTTTGATGAGTTTACTTCACTAGCCAAACTGACGAAGCCTATTGTGTGACAGAAACACGTGTCTTTGGCAGAAGTAAATGTTGGAAAATACAAGATGTATGTCCATGTGTACAGATACAGATGTGTGTAATGCATAAATATCTGCTTCATTTATAACAAAATGAATACTTTAGTTGTTTATAAATGTCGACATCCTCAACGATTTACGTATTACGTATTGGAATACCTTGCAGTATCAGTTGTTACCATATCAGATAAATTTTCAATATCTTAGCCTCTTCGAAAATTCTTGCATACTTGAGTTCATAATACTAGCGCAAGGCACCACAGACTAAATAATGGGTGATTCATTTGGAGGTACTTTTTTAGGTGGGGATCTAATGGCTGAGCGCGCATGCGACGCGTCAGCGGACTGCGCATTCTGGTTCAGTACTATTTGACATTACGTAATGGAAAGACTTAGCCCGGCACAGCGTCTACAAATAGTACAGATTTATTACGAAAATGGGCGTTCTGCAAGGAATGTGTATCATGCGCTTAGAGCAACATATGGGCCACATAATCGGCCTACCGAACGCACAATTCGCTATACCATCAATATGTTTGAAACTCAATTTACAATAATGAATAATACGCGACCACATAGACCTCATCCAGCACGTAGTGAAGGAAATATAGCGGCGGTAGCAGCGAGTGTACGCGAAGACCGGGAAGAATCAATTCGTAACCGTTCTCAACAGATTGGTTTGTCGTATGCAACAATTTGGCGTATTTTACGAAAGGATCTTGGTTTAAAAGCATACAAAATTCAACTAGTGCAAGAACTAAAGGCGACCGACCTTCCGATTCGTTTCAGTTTCAGCCGTTGGACTCTTGATAAACTTGCAGAAGATCCACTGTTTTCGACAAAAATTTTGTTCTCCGATGAGGCCCATTTCTGGCTTAATGGGTACGTGAATAAGCAAAATGCCCGTATTTGGGGTGATGAGCAACCTGAAGAGATTGAAGTGCTACCATTACATCCAGACAAAACAACTGTTTGGTGCGGATTATGGGCCGGTGGAATAATTGGTCCATATTTCTTCAAAACAGAAGCCGGCCGGAATGTGACTGTGAATGGCGACCGTTATCGCGCCTTGATAAGGGACTATTTGCTGCCTGAACTTGACACCCGTGGTCTACAAGACATTTACTTCCAACAAGATGGCGCCACTAGCCATACAGCTCGTGAAACTATGGCTTTACTGCGAGAACGATTCGGTGAACATTTAATTTCACGCTTCGGACCAGTAAATTGGCCGCCTAGATCTTGTGACATCACACCATTAGACTTTTTTCTGTGGGGCTACGTGAAGTCTAAAGTCTACATGGATAAACCGGCTGCAATTGAGGCATTGGAGGCCAATATTACTCGGGTCATTGGACAAATACCACTCGAAATGCTAGAACGCGTCATTGAAAATTGGAACAGTAGAATAGACTACGTTAACCGCAGTCGCGGCCAACATTTGAGAGAAATAATCTTTATTTCTCTATAATTATCACAGTGTCTTAATGAATTTGTTGTAATATATTATAATGAAAATATCATCAAAACTATCAACTAATAATATAAGTTGCAATTATATATTAAGCAGTTGTATTAAACATATATTTCATAAACGTATGTATGCAAATCACTAGATTCAATTTAAAAAAAAAATTAAACCAGAGGCCGAGCACAGGGATCAATTTTCTCATTTAGTTCCTTAAAGTATGTAAATTAAAACAAATAAATACTTTGCAACTATCAACGCGCTAAATTAATTATAATATTTCAATGGTTATTATAATGAATCTCTATTATATAACACCAGCCAACCACAATAAAATAAAATTATAATTAAAAAAAGTCAATATATATGCAAAACAAACATAACAACTTTATTTGCTCTTTCTGGATACATACACACTTACACACAAATATGTATATATAGCAAGATGCTGATGCAAATCATTCTATTATTTTGATTGACATTAAATTTCAAATTGCCTTATTATTTTCAGATTTGAATTTAAAATTTATATAAGAAATTACGCCAAGAATTGATTGACTAACACGTGTAGACAGCGTGATTTCTTTATAACAGTTTATAAATTTTAAAACAATTAAGCGCCCATTAAATAAGTATTTAATAGATATCGGATTGGCGGATGTGCTTCGTTATAAAACTATTTTTGGACAAGATTTGTTTTCTTTTTTTTTAAATAGCAAGTTTTGGAATAATCTGCTAGCCAATTGAAGTAGTCCACTCTAATGTTTCCATATTACTATACAACAACCGACAGGTTACAGTTTATATGTATTTAATAAAAGACAGTAAGACAGTTCTTAAGTCAATTTTATTATAAACTTTTAAAACGCAATTGATTTCAATAATATTTTTACTAAAAATCGAAATTAAAGAAGAAATAAAAAAATTAATTAATAACAAACTACTCAAATTTATAAAGCCAACTCAATTTTAATATTGTGATGAATCATCCGACGATGCGGCAGGTCTGGCATCATCTCGAAAAATGTCGATGCATCGGGCAAAATCTAGACAGAGGTTCCCGAATATTCGAGATGTTTTTTCGGGAATATAAATAACACTCAAGAGGGATTTAAGTCATACAACGGGTAGTCACTGCGTCGAGTTGATATTGTAAGAAATAAACATTGATTAAATTCTGTGTAAATAAATATTGTTATAGTTAGTTGTAGTTTTAAGTTGTTTATTTAATGTATACCGTTTTTATTGTTAATATAGTTTGTTTAAATTACCGTTAGTTTTATTTAGAACCCACAGAAAGACAAAAACATTGCAATATCTTGTCGGACCACCTCTTGCACGTAGTACCAAACATCTTCTTGGCCTGCTACCAATTAGAGGATTTATAAAGTTTTGAGGAATTCTATTCCATTCCACGTGTAATGGATCGCTTAGTTACTCTATTGTCGCCGGTTGGTGAAGACGTGCTCGCAGCTGTTGTTTCAGTTTACTCCATACCTTTTCTATGCAATTACAATCGGGTGATTGTACTGACCATACCATTCTCTCAATACGTTGATTTTTTAAAAAAATGTTGACTGTCGCTGCATGATGTGGTCTTGCATTATCGTCCACTAATATGAAACATGAAAAGACGTCCAAAATTCTAAGCAAGTGGAATAACAACTGGTATTATGCAAATATCTCTATATATTTCGGCACTCATTGTTTGATCTCTCAAGATAGCAAGGTTGGTGTGCGTATTTAATGAAATGCCACTCCATACAGTAACACCGTCACCTCCAAACGATACACGTAGTGACATATTATATTTAATATAGCGTTCTCTTGGCCTTCTCCATACTAAAACTCAACCATCATAATGATGCAAAAAATCAAGATTCATTCATTTAGTGAACAAGCACCCGCTCCAATCTTCTTCATTCCAATACTGATGATATTGAGCCCACTGTCTTCTGGTAATGCGATGTTTCTTAGTTAGTAGAGGGCAAGTAGCTCTTCTCCGGGCTCGTAAATTAAACCTATTTAATCTCCTTCTAACTGTCTATAAGATACCACCACATTTGCAGGGTAATGTAAGGTATTATTAAGTGCTTTAGAAGATTGCACAGTATTACGGCACACAAGTAAACGCAGATATTTTTGCGCTGGAGTTGTACTGCGTTGCAACTACCTCCGTGTGTAAATTCCACACTGCCAGTTCTATTATATATCTCAATAGCTCTATTGATCATCACACTATGTGATACATTAAAAAAATCTAGCGACTTCTCTATTAGACCATTCATTTTGTACCATTCGAAACACTGTATTGAAATTATCGTTACTAAGACGTGGCACTTTCTAGAAGTACGTAACTAAAAATGAAGCTTGTACTAAACGTCATACACAATACAGCTGACATATGGCATTCGCTCAACGCCAACGTTGATTTGTCCAAAATGGCAAAAGTAAACATTAACATATCAAATTAAATATTCAAATAAAAACGGTAATTTCTGTCTAAAATTACTGAAAAATAAATTTTTGTAATAACAAATTATTAGAAAGCTTATATTAAAGCCTATATAATGTAAAGATGCATTAATAATTTGCTGGTTATTTAAAATACACTAAAAAAGGCAAGTTTGCTTAAATGGACCACTTCAATTGGTGAGCAGTGTAAACAGAATGTTTCTTTAATCTTTTAGTTAGGCAAGGATAATTTTAAAATAAATCCTGACACTTAAATTAAAACTATTTTGTGAGAATCGTTATTACTCACTACAACAGAAATTCCAGTGATGGGTTAGCAGGGTAGCCTAAAGTAATACCATAGTATAAGTAATATAAAGCAGGAACACTATTGGATTTCTGTAATTTCTAGTAGATTAAACCTGTTGTGAAAAGGCGTGAAATATATGCGCGAAATATATTCTCATTCATTTTTGGTAGTCATAGTAATATAATGCGTACGCAGCTATCGACAAACTACGAGTATATGAAAATTATGTTTCAATATATCCTTGTCACTGCTTAGCAGCGTTGCCAACTTAACGGTTTTACCGCTAAATCCAGCGGTTTTTAACTCGCAATTTCGGAAAAGTATTCAATTTGGCGGCTAGCGGATTTTCTAGTGGTTTTAATCCGAAATTTTAGCGACTTTTCAAAGTGCAGACCGCTATACAACACAGACTTTCAAATACTGTACATATTATTTTTGTATATTAAAAATACATACAGAAAAAATATTGAAATATTACAGAAACAATAATTTATTAGTTTGTATACAACTAAATGTATTAAAATATTATATTACTAAAATATTATTTTACAAATTCCTATCATTGCAAACATCAGTAGGCAAAAAACATATTAATTTAGTCTTAGTTATCGAATTTATTAAATAAAATATGAATTACAGATTTATATATTGTATTGTATTGTATTTTTTAAAAATTCTAATAAATATTTAAAAAATTTATTAAATGTTTCTTTAGGGATAAATTTCTAGCGGTTTCTAGCGGTTTTAAAAATGCAATCTGGCGGGAAGCAATGATCAACTGTTAGCAACACTGCTGGTTTGTACTTTCCAGTGTTGATATAAGTAAAGTAGTAATGATATTACAATAGTAAACTGCATATTTTTAAGTGTAAACACTTCAAAAGCGTAAGCGCTTATTATCAAATCAAATAATAGTCACATAAATCTGTCTACAATTTTCATTAATAAAAAGGGGAAATGTCCCTACTTTATATTACTAATACTATGGTAATATTGTAAGAAAGTCACTTTGCACAATGTGCAATATAAAAAGACATACAAAATGACTTTAAAGAACAAAATTACAGGCGGTACAAGTGTGTGGGTATTAATAATTAGATTGAATTAGATTGCGTGTTTAGTTGATGATAAAATAATAGTAATAATAATAAATTAAATACTAAAATGTATATATAGAATTACAATGCATAGTATATATTGTAAATTATATAAGCTAGTAATATATTCTGAATACATCACTCATTAATTATGTTTCCTCAAGGGTGGCAAGATGTTTCCAGGCGTTTTCAAATTCCAAACATTTTATTAAAAATCTTTAAAAAAGTAAAATGTCTAGGTATAATTAAAAATATTGCAATTAAATTGGTACAATCTACAAGTCACATGTTCGCCTTTGACGAATTATCATTAAAGACAGAATTGTTTTAAAGCAACTAATTCAAGAGTCAAAGAAGAATTTTAAACACCTCATTTACATACATTTACGAGGGTCGTCTTTTATATTTTGCATATAGAGCTGGAACGAAGCAGTAAAAAGACAGCCAAAATTGAGTTTTTGGAGGCATCGACTGCTCCTTCTGGCGATTGCAACGTTTGACCATGCTGTCCGTCCTTGATTTTCGAAAAGGTGAGCTGTGTGCGAATTTGCATTGTCTTGGTGGAGGATGATTTGTCGTTGTAGGTTGGTTTCTCGGAGATCAGCGATGACTTGAGGCAAATAAATGGTTGTATACCAATCGGCAGTAACAGTTCTTTGATCTTGTAGAGAAATTGATGCTACATGACCTGCTTTCGATACAAATATCGCAACCATCTTTTTGGAAACACTTCAAAAAGGGATTACTTTTGTCGGCTTTTCTTCACCTTGGAACACTCAAACAGACGACTGGCGTCTATTTTCTGGCTCGTTTGAGTAAATCCAAGATTCATCACCACTCACGATGTTGTACATGTTTTTAGAGTTCCCTGCGTTGAAGCGCTATAGAGTTTTTTGACACCAATTCACCCTAGCTGTTTTCTGTTCTTCGACCAGCACGTGCGGTAGCCAACGGGAAATTATTTTTTTACACACAATTCTTCATGCGAAATTTTTTGAATTGATGTCTTTGAAATCCCCAGTGATGCCTCGATTTCGCAATATGTCACATGTCGATTTCCGTTGATGAGCTTGCGCACAGCATCGACGTTTTCCTGAGTGACGTGAGCATTTTTGGTGCACATGCTCTTGGATCGTCGCTAAGACTAATCCGTCCACGCTTGAACACCCCGTACTAACAAGAAATTGTTGTCTGATGTGGTGCTTCATTACACCGAAAATAGAAACCAACTCGGCGAAGCATTCTTGTTAAAATAATTGTCTTCGAAAGTTATTAAAAATTATCGCGCGAAAATTTTCAACGTTTAATTTCCTTTTTCAACTAACTTATCAACTTTGAGAGTTACTTGTACCTACAACACTACAAGTATCGCACTGAAACTTTGAATTTAGGCTAACTAGAGATGGAGATTAATTTTTAGTACTAACATTTGATTAGTGTCCCAGTACGCAAAGTATAGTAGACATCCCTCGTGTAACTCACAAGGTTTTAATGAACAACGTTTAAAAGTCTTAAGGCCATGAAATACAGACGAAAATAATATTAAGTGTTTTAACACACATTGATCTACAAATTATTATTATTATTGTAGAATAAACTTTCTTTCGTAGTGTTTACGAGGTTTTTGCATTTAACAATAAAAATAATTACATAGAAATGATATGTTCAAAATGCCGTCCTTCCATATCGATACAGGATCTACATCTTCTTTCAAAGGAAGACCGCAATCGTTCAAAAAACCTAGGTTTTTCTCGAATTATCTAGCAAAATTGCCGTTTAAATAACTAATGCTATAAAAGTCCAACGCAGTTAAATCGAGAAGCAAGGCAATGTGCCGTGAAACTTCTTGTATGAATCAAAAATAGCGTCTCTGATTTAAAGGTAAGTCTTCCAAAAGTTCTGGTGAAGTACTGCTTGAGTAATTGAGGTACGTTGATCCTGATAAGCATTGTGGTAAAACTACCGGTTCTAACAACTGGTTACATATCATGCCAAACCAGATATTTAACCTGAAACGCTGCTGATGTCTGGATTCAACTCTAGCTTGAGGATTCTCGTCAGACCAAATGTGATTATTGGAGAAATTAAATATTTATTTTTTTGTAAAACTAGCTATCTAAAAAAGATGCTTGCAACGACGTCTGGCCGTTCAGCAGTTTCTCGTAAAAAACACTAACAAAATCAAATCAAATCAACGCAGTCACTTTCCTGTATTAACTTACATCTGAAACAATTTTAGACAGGCCTTTTTTTCTTCGTGATCCAATTTGCTCATTGTTGCAGCCCAGTTGCACGACATTTTCCCACTATTATTTATCGGTGCTGATATTTGAAAAGGGTTGAAGGTTTCAATCTTGATGGTGGAATTCATAGCTGTATAAAGATACACTGATTTTCAAAAAAGTTCGAAAATTTATAAATGTTGAGTTGACCAATTGTAATGAAATTTCTTATACTACTTTGTTTTGTCTCTGATAAGAAATAATACAAGAAATAATAACCAAAAAAAAAAATAGCAGGTGTACATTTTTTTATTTTGTTTTATCAAACAATTATGTTCTTAAATTTGAGCTTCCTTCAGATTGAAGCAATATTTCGTATCGATTTGATCTCAATTTATTAAGTCATTATGCCTAGGCACCGTTTATGCAACAATTACAATCATTTAAGTTAATTCAAAAGGAGGCGCATTGTTGGTATGTGAGAAGCCGGTTCTTCAATAAGATAAATTTTTGACCGCATGGGACGCAGTGTGTCAAAAGTGTTACAGTGTTGGTCCATGTGGTCTCAAGAAGGAATCCATAACAGTCGTCACGAGAAGATCGTCATTTGAGGATCGTAACTTTACAAGCAGTTTTACAACAGTTTCTATAGCAACGATATATCACAGAATACGCGCCTTTGACCTTCGTTCGTATAGACCATTAATATGTCTCCCACTGACACCTCGACATCAAGCTAGTCGGATTGAGTGGTATAACGCCAGATCAAATTGGGATTGTGAATGGAATCGTGTTATTTTCTCTGACCAGTCCAGATTCTGTCTGTGGGTCCACAATGGTCGCAGAAGGGTAAGACGTTTTCGTGAAGGAGGTCACCTCGAGTTTTGATTGACAAAAATTTGAATACAAAAGATTACATAGGAAACATACTGCATCCTGTTGAACTGCCGTACCTACGAAGGTTAATTCAACCCCTTTTCCAACAAGACAACGCACGTCCTCATACAGAAAGTGATAGTACACAGTTCTTACAAGAAAATAAGGTGACCCTGCTACCATGGTCTTCTCGCTCCCCAGACTTATCACCAATGTAACATGTATGGGATATGATTGGTACTGGACTGGATAATTTACCCTAACCACAAAATATCCCACTTAACCTTCGTCACCGAATTAAAGAAGCTTGGAATGACAGTTCCCAGGATACCATAAATCAATTAATTTCAATCGTGCCTGGAATTGTTATTGAATGCTTAAGAAACTGCAGCGGACTCACTCATTATTAAATAACATTCTTATTTTTCCATATTTTAGTTTGAAAATATAATCATATCTTAAGTTTGATTAAGTAAAAATTATGTATAAATTTTATTAAAATTGATCAACTCCTACTAGGAGTTCGGATTTTTTTGAAAGTTAGTCTAGTATTAGAGTTAACTTTCTTACATGTTCACTTGATGTATGCACTCTTCAATTATGTATTCAAAAAGTCGCCCTAAGATTACTCAATGATTAATTATTTTTTGTTAAAGTAACAAGAGATATTTTTAAGGAAAAATTTCAGAAACAATTTACTATAAATACAGGCATCAATTTTAATTCCTATGAAATTTAACTAGACGATTTTCTTAAGAAAAAAGCTTTCAAAAAATACCTGCTAATAACTTTCTTGAAAAAGTCATTACAGTTTTCAGAAGATATTATCGCTTAATAAATATTATCGAAACATTTCAAGAAAAACAACAGAATGACAATTGCACCGATAATTGAGTTTAAATAATCCAGTAATATGGATAATATGCGTCGTTAATGCAGAGCGATTTCGTAATATAACTCTGCATATATGTATGGTAAAATAAGATTTATGTAAAATACAAAATCACGAGGTCATCTGAAGCTGAGCCGATAATATGGGCGGTACCAAGGAACCTGAATTAATTTGTTCTCCGACTTCCGTATGCCTGTCCTTAATTTCTACAAACCTATTTGCATCTCGTATTTGTTGTAAGAAACACAGCCAAACATACACGCTTACACCGCTCTAGGATGAGTTGGTCAAAATTAATTTAAATCAGCGACGACGTAAAATTAATTTGAAAACTACTGTTAATTACGATTGATAAACACACAAAAACATTCTTATATTATGTCATTGAATTTTAATTCGGTCATAAATCCTGTGTAAGTTTATAAAAAATCGTTCTTTTTTTCTATCGGATCAGCTCACGTACAAAAACTCTAAAAATTTATAAATAAAAGACACTTTATTACTTGACCTTGTATTTTTTCTTTTCCGATTTTAAAGCGTAAATTTTAGGAGCTATTTTGCTATATAGCACAATACATATGCACATATTTACACAAAGTAAACCAAAAAAATTTGCCAGTTTATAAAAAAATCCAATGTCATGGGTAGCTAGCGTCAGATTAGGAGACAGGAGTAATTAATACAAATTTTAAACGGCTGGGATTATAGTCGAAATTAATCAAATATATTTCTAACGTATAGATGTAATTTGTATATATATATATATATATATATATATATATATATATATATATATATATATATATATAATATTTTCGTGACCTTGGTATGATATGGTAAATTCAATCAGTTGGCGATTAAAGGTCTGGCTTTACTTCAAAGTATATATATTTAAAACAACCCTACATGTTTCGGCAATGATGCCTTTATCAAGGATATAAAATATAAATCTTCATAATTTTTTGAAATTTAGTTTTTAGTTTTGAAATAGTGAAATGAAATCTGTCAAGTTTTTTCATTTTTATAAATGTAGGTGTTATTTGTAACGATCTGCATCTTACCAAAAGATTTCTTCTGTTGATTTGGTTTGCCAGTTTTTTTCTAATTTTTATGTATTCTTTGAGGATTTTCTGGATTTCTTCGTTTACATAATTGTATATTTCATGATGTAATTGTTCCATTTGGTTAGCACTACACGCCTTGTGCTAAGTATAAATATAATATTTTCGTGACCTTGGTATGATATGGTAAATTCAATCAGTTGGCGATTAAAGGTCTGGCTTTACTTCAAAGTATATATATTTAAAACAACCCTACATGTTTCGGCAATGATGCCTTTATATTTTATATCCTTGATAAAGACATCATTGCCGAAACAAGTAGGGTTGTTTTAAATATATATACTTTGAAGTAAAGCCAGACCTTTAATCGCCAACTGATTGAATTATATATATATATATATATATATATATATATATATATATATATATTATAAATTGTGTATGCATATTATTAACTGTAAAAATAAACTGCACGAAGTAAATACAAATATATTGTTTTATGTAAAAAGGTCTCATAAATTAGTATTATAAAAATTTTAAGGGTTAACGTGAAATTAAAAAAGCAAGTAAATTATTGTATACTTCAATTACAATTTTATATTTAAAAACCAAATTACACATCTAGCATATAATAATACGTATTTGTGTGGTAAGTTATCCCATAAATTGCCGTCTTATTCGAGGGAACAGATGTTTGTACGATCTCACTATTTAAAGTCCGAAAGTAGAAGCAGTACAAAAAACGAGGTAATCAATTGAGAAAGAATGTATTACTAATATGTTCAATAACGCGAGTGGATCAGTAGTAAAGCTTTTGATAAAAGAAGAACAAATTCTATTATTACTAACTACCGCTTTGGTTCGGCTGTGGTTGCTAATAATAATATGAATTATTTAAAATAAAGTAATTACTGGTAGTGAAGTTTCATCAAAGGTCCAGGACGTGTATGATAATGGTTAAATTAAATAAATATATTACAACTTACTAACTAAATAAAACACAGGAGCGTTGTCCTTAAAGTTTGTATTTATTATTTACATAAGAAGTTGAGATTAATATATTTAAAAGTAGTTAAATAAAAGTAATATATACAAGGAGCGTTGAATAAGTAATTAAAGAATTAACACGAAAATAAACTGAAACGAATGTTAAATTGGGCAGTAAATTAAATGTAAATTAATTATGAGTAATATGAAATAACCTCTGTATCGAACAATACAGAGTTACCTTTGAGTTGCGAAGATGGTCGGCCACGTGCTGCGTTATATACTTGAACAAATATGTAGAGCGATGTTTGGCCGGAGGTATAAGAAATTAATTAGGTAAATTAATGTGAATTAGATTAAAAGAATAATATATATTGAACAATACAGATTACCTTCTAGTTGCGGAGATGCAAGGGCACGTGCATCATTGCCGGTACTTGAACAGCACGGCGCGTAAGATGTGTATCTTACGAGGGTTCTATGCAGAAGACTGAGAATTTGTGTTGATAGAACACTGTTCTAGACAAAGGTCTAAGCGGGGAGAGGGCAAATCGAAGTTGTCGATGTCTTGAATAATAATTAATCAAAATCGCGATCTGAAGAGTTGTGATATCTTTTGTGAGACAAGCTTTAAAAGGATACTCAACACAACATATTAGTAAGAGATGAGTACGTAATTAAATTAAAACAATTTAATTTAAAATGAAATATGTAAAGACATTCCAAAGTGACCGTTATTGTTCTAAGCAGGTAGAAGACCAAGGATCTAGCGGCTTGAGCGAGCACAAATGAAAGACTAGAAACTTGCAAACGAATATACATATAATATTTAAAGAAATATTATTTCAAAATAAATTAACATCCTATATCCCCTCAAAAAAGGTATAAAACCCCTTACCACAATTAATAATCGTATCCTAAATACGTATTTCGACAACTAAGTTTTCATCATCAGTAGGTAAAACCACTAATCAAAGTGTCGCACATGGGTCACAGTAAAGCTAATACATAAACGCGCAACTACTTTACGCGGCGTCCACGTATACACTGTATACAGGCTGATTAATTTTCGGCCCTCACCATGACGACCTCTCTAATTATTGGAGATAGAGTATAGGTTTAAATTTGGCAAAGTTGTTAAATTTTGTGTTTGTTATAAATCCGTAAAGAAAATAGACCTGTGACAAATGACCTTCGTTATTTAAAAAAAAACGCGAAAACCCCATTTTCTTTTTTTACCTGTAGCACCGACATTTGGCCTTGTAGAGAAAATATAAAAACACATCCTCGTGGCCATTTCTAAACCTCTATCCAGTGGTGTACTCTAAATTTTTATAGGACGTTTCGTTTCTTTCTGGCCATCATCAAATATCTAATTTCTTATAGGCGCCATATTGGATTTAGACATCTTCAGAAAGAGTTTTTTTTCTGATTTCAACCATGTACCACGTGCTGATTATAGTTTTTGACATTAGGTTTTATTTGAAAGAATAAATTATAAGATTAAATAAGGTAGCCTTTGGAATTTCAATCTGTCAAACATTTCATTTATTGTTCTTTAATAATACAAAAATGTCATACACTAACGAAGAGAAACGAGATATTATAAGTATTTTTTATTCTTCGAAACGAAATTCAACAGTAGCGAGTACAAGATAACAAAAACATTAATAATAATAATACATAGAAAAGTAAACAATAAACAATTACAGTAAATGTTCAATTATCTGGCCATATTCGGTAATGCACAATTGGGCACGCCTTCTGGCATTTTATTTTGTACTGCCCTTTGTATAGTTCTTCTAGGAACTGCATCGAAGGCATTCTGAAGTCTGTCTCGTAATTCTCCAATGTTTTGTGGCGCATCTACTTTATAAATATTATTTTTAACATATCCCCATAAAAAAAAAATCTAGCGGACTTAAATCAGGTGATCTCGCAGGCCATTCAACAACTCCCCTATTTCCAATCCAACGGTTTGCAAACTCTTGATTTAAGAAATTTCTAACAACAGCTGCATTGTGTGCTGGTGCGCCATCTTGTTGCCACCATAAATATTGTAATTGATTTAATGGGATATTGTCGTCAAGATAGTCAGATACGTATGTACGCAAAATGTTTAAATATCTTTCTCCATTTAAATGTTCTTCATACATAACTGGTCCTAAGAGACAATTTGCCAAAATACCCATCCAAACGTTTATTCCAAAACGATGGTCTTCTAGCCCTGTTTTGTCGGGGATTTTGTACTGCCCAATAGCGCTCCGTATTTCTGTTGAACATTCCAGAATTTGTAAATTTTGTTTCACCTGACCAGATGATTTTGCTTAAAAAATTTTCGTCATTTTCTATCCTTCCCATTAACCAATTACAATATTCTAGCCTTCTCAAATTATCTCCAGGCAGTAAAGAGTGACTAACATGGATACTGTATGGTTTAAACCTACTTTTATGTAAAGTTCTCCAAACTCTGTACTGGCACAAATTTAATTCTGACGCTACTTCGCGTGTAGAAATTGATGGATTATTATTTATCTATAAAAATACAAGATTAACATGAAATTTGAAAGCACGCTTTTAATTTACCATTTGTAAAATATGTTGTTGATTTTCATTTAAATTCCTGTTGTCTTGACCATTGCGTGGCTTAGTAAACGATCCATTCTCGACCAAATTTCTGTCGAGATCTAGAAAAATGGTACGATGAGGCTGTTGTCGTTCTGGATATAATTGTAGATATCTTGAACTCGCTACTGTTGAATTTCGGTTCGAAAAATAAAAAATACTTATCATATCTCGTTTCCTTCGTTAGTGTATGACATTTTTGTATTATTAATGAACAATAAATGAAATGTTTGACAGATTGAAATTCCATGGCTACCTTATTTAATCTTATAATTTATTCTTCCAAACCTAATGTCAAAAACTATAGTCAGCATGTGGTACATAGTTGAAATCAGAAAATAACTCTTTCTGAAGATGTCTAAATTCAATATGGCGCCTATAAGAAATTAGATAGTTGATGATGGCCAGAAAGAAACAAAACGTCGTATAAAAATTCAGAGTACACCATTGGATAGAGGTTTAGAAATGGCCACCAGGATGTGTTTTTATATTTTCTCTACAAGGCCAAATATCGGTGCTACAGGTAAAAGAAGAAAACGGGGTTTTCGCGTTTTTTTTTTTAAATAACGAAGGTCATTTGTCACAGGTCTATTTTCTTTGCGTATTTATAACAAACACAAAATTTAACAACTTTGCCAAATTTAAACCTATACTCTATCTCCAATAATAAGCGAGATCCCCATGGTGAGGGCCGAAAATGAATCAGCCTGTATAGTGTATACGTGTATAATACTACATGATCGTATACGTGTATACTGCTGGACCGCCATCGAATTAAGCGTTTAGTACTCAAAAAGAGTTTCATCTTCCAAAAAAAGAACATTAGATACAAAACATATTGAAGTATACATATACAGTGTGCTATTCTAAGATTACAAAAAGATGTGTTACTTTTTTGTGGTATGTTTGGCAAGAAATTACATATAAAGGTTTGTTGAAGTCTTTAATCTTATTTCTAAAGATTAAGGCGGTTTATACATCCAAAATATGTGTTTAAATAGTTCTGATTGTAATCCGAAAAGGAGAAAAAAACGTTTGAATTTAAACTAACAAATTATTATTCAATTCCATATAAATTTCCATTTAAAAATATCATTAGAAAAAGCGAGTTGGAAATACTGCAGACACCATACATTTACATTTTATTATTGAGTCATTCATACGATCAAAGCGGAATAATTATTTCGAATTGAAAGTGTTAAAAGTAGGTTCACAGAGATCAGAGATAGGTTCTATTGGCGGCCCGAGAGTGTATATAATTAAATATTGTATTACCTATCGATATACAAAATAGAGAAGTTCAGTACTATAATTGAATCATTTTTGAAAAGCTAACAATAAGAGCCACCCAGACAACAGGGAAGTGCAACGTCATCCGCAGGCTATTACGATCTTAGCAAACGTTAAGATCTCTTGTGGGCGTAAGTAAATTGCAGAGCGGTTAGAATACTAGAAACGTGCAGCAATTGTATTCTAATGCTGCTTAAAAAATTTCGCGTTATATAACCATTTTCTATTACCTATTATTTTGTTGCAGTTAAAAATCTTTCCACGCAGTGGTAAAAGCTAGTTCTTATAATTCTTCATCTTCCTTGAAATATAAACATTACCGTTTATACTGCCAATTAGTTACTATAATTGTTTGTTTCTTTTATCTTTATAGATACAATGCAGATATAATCGAGTATGTTAATTTATTACTTAATTGAAACATCGTTCTAACACTTTTTGCGCTGATTTAAGATACCTTATGGTTTTATAATTTTGTCACCTTTGTCCTTAAAACTTTTTCGTCTCTTTCGATGTAGAAAGCTATAGATGTTATGTAAAATGTAAAATTGAATTCACGAATTTTATGCAAAGTTATTAAGAAGGAGGAAGCATCTTGCTTTTTAAGTTTTATGTGTTTTATTATTGTGATTACGTGAGGTGATTAATTTTTTATATTTTTATTGCCTTTAAATATTAAATAATTAAAACTGGATTTAAATTTTTGAGTAGTTATAATTTATAACTACTCAAAAATTAAAATTTACTATACAGTAATTACAGTAATAACTAGAGCTGAGGATGTTTGCGGTACGGCAGGACCGTATGTAGTGCATCCCCACATTTAACTATTTATCTAAATATTCTCTGAAATGATTTGCCGGATCTCATAAATTAATAGAGTGATATTTTAGTATGCACTGGATATTGTTATTATACAAAATCATAATAGCCATTTGTATTTATGGATCATAAATAATAATACGCATGTATTTGTATTTGGTTGTGAATTTAATTTAAACTTAAAACGAATCGTAATATTTTAACGACAAGCCGTCCTTACAATACATGCATTCGAGACAAAGTGTGCAACTCTACGAATAACTTCCATAATTGATCGAAAATGGACATTTTGGAGCTGAAGTAAAGCCCCTATTCTTAGAAAATTTTATTACTGTCGTTAAGAACTATTATTATAAACAACAAAGGCCTTTTATTAGTGTTGAAGTTTTAGTTTCATTGAATTTCCATGTTGTAAGTAGTCAATTGTAAAGTGTTCATTCACAATATTCTAAAACAAGGTGTAAATTTAACTAAAATCCAGAAAAACACCTTCTGATAATATATTACTAGATTAGAAGCTGTGTTTATTACTATTTACTATATTATTTTTATAACCAAATGCAATAAAAGCTACGAAAACAAAAGAAACCTCGATTTATTAAAATCTTGTCACACAGCCTTTCAAAGCCTGGCAGCACATATTTTGCATATATTTTATATATACTACCTACTTGAACTAGGTGAATGAAGTTAGAAGTTATAACTTATTACTTCTAACTTCATTCACCTAGTTCAAGATTTTAATAAATCGAGGTTTCTTTTGTTTTCGTAGCTTTTATTGCATTTGGTTATAAAAATAATATAATAAATAGTAATAAACACAGCTTCTAATCTAGTAATATATTATCAGAATGTGTTTTTCTGGATTTTAGTTAAATTTACACCTTGTTTTAGAATATTGTGAATGAACACTTTACAATTGACTACTTACAACATGGAAATTCAATGAAACTAAAACTTGAACACTAATAAAAGGCCTTTGTTGTTTATAATAATAGTTCTTAACGACAGTAATAAAATTTTCTAAGAATAGGGGCTTTACTTCAGCTCCAAAATGTCCATTTTCGATCAATTATGGAAGTTATTCGTAGAGTTGCACACTTTGTCTCGAATGCATGTATTGTAAGGACGGCTTGTCGTTAAAATATTACGATTCGTTTTAAGTTTAAATTGAATTCACAACCAAATACAAATACATGCGTATTATTATTTATGATCCATAAATACAAATGGCTATTATGATTTTGTATAATAACAATATCCAGTGCATACTAAAATATCACTCTATTAATTTATGAGATCCGGCAAATCATTTCAGAGAATATTTAGATAAATAGTTAAATGTGGGGATGCACTACATACGGTCCTGCCGTACCGCAAACATCCTCAGCTCTAGTAATAACTTATTACTGTAATTTGCGGGGTTGTATCTAGTAGCCATACAATAGTTTATGTGGCATTCGAGAAATTAAGTTGGCAGTGCTGAATTAGATATGCGAATCTCAACTTAATGTCTAATTTTTGACAAGTACAATTATGTTTTAAAATTTGATAAGCCATCGATAGGTAGTATAAGTCGGTATTTTAATTGTCAATTACTAGCTTTGCGATATTAATCCTTAATAGTGCGGTTTGAATTCTGAATTGTTTAGTTATGTTTAACTTAAATTATAAAATAAATACTGGGATCCAGTGTCTTTCGGTGTCAGTGAAGATAAAAAAGTAAGTACTCTTGGTTTATTATTTATTATTTGAATAAAAGAAAGCACGTAATGTCTTTCTTATACACTGTTTTAATACACCGAAGTAAAATATTAATTTGAAACAAAATTTTATTAATTTCATATAAATGTGTATATGTGAGTCAACGTCGTTTTTATTTAAGCAAAAGAAAACACATAATAACTTATTTATACACAGTTTTAATACATCGTAAGTAAAGTATCAATTCAAAACACAAAATTTTATTAATTTCAAATACAGTAAATGCAAAAAAAGAACATGAGAAAATAAAAATACATCCTAAGTTTTTTTTTAATAATCTAATTACATACATTTTAGATTTTATTTTTTATACGTATCATCGAGAACGTTTCACAATCTAGAAAAACCGTCTTACATTTTTTTTGTATCTAACATAATAACAGCACCGTTCGTGATAGTATATCTCTAGATATTAATAATGTTTCGCATGCGGGAACCAATTCGTTAGTCGCGCCTCTGCTTTCGCTCCGAATTAGTCCACTCTAGTTATAAATGTAAGGAGATTATCTATTATTTAAATAAGTAAATTTTAGTTCCTAATTATTCGAACAAGATATATCAGTTATTATATCCGGATTTGCAAAGTTTTATTAAATCATTGCAAAGTCTTAATACTAACGAGTGTAAAAAAAGTCCTTACATTCTGGACAACCATGGACTGCAAAATGTGTTTCAATACTCTATTCAATGTAATCTTAAATAAAACACCATTTAAAATCACGCAGAATATTGACATTTATCATAAAACTCCGTAGGCTTTCACGGCCGGTGTCACTTGTAGTATAATCTTCTAACATGGTTCGCCGTGTCTTCATAATTTCAGTCATTTCACTGTCCATACTGCTAGCTTCTTCAGGATTTGGTATTAGACTAATTCGCTTAGTTGTCGTTTTTCCTTACATATGGCCTCAGTTCATTGGTGTGTGACCGTCTTGCTCCATTGGTCGTGACGGTTTCTCGTAGTAGGATTTTTCAGGTGTTGATAAGTTTATAGCCGTCCTCAAGATTGAAGTTAGGATATTTTTCTATTTCGATAGCTTTTCTAATAACTCTTCGATGGAAATTCGTCGTTCTAGCTAATACTTATACTTCTTCAAAATACTCTGTGTCCGTTTTCGTGTACATATTCTGCAACCGCTGATTGCCCAATTATTTTTCTTCGTGTGTCGCTCCAATATTCCTTAACTCTTTGTTCAATCGATCCTCCTGTTTGTCCGACGTAGCTCTTCTCACACTCTGGGACCAAGGAAGAATTACCATGAACTAAGAGAGAAGGTGTCTTTAAAGTTAATATGTGAGTGTGGGAAGGGCTGCATTTATAATAGTACAGCTAACCACTTAATTAAACAATAAATGCATCTATGAATATTAAATATACAAGAACAATATGTTCTATTAAATTTATAACAGCAGATATTGAAAATGTTAACCATTTAAACATAAATTAATATGACGCTTTATATTTTGGAAAACATAATCAGCATATCTTCATGAATTCGCTGATATTGCCCCTTAATATTGTTCCATATTAATGGAACATATGTTGCTAACTGGAGTTTTAGAAATCTTAATAATACACATTTGAGGTGACTTGTAATAACAGCGAAAGCATTGGTATTTTTTATTTGATTATTTGATTATTTTTCTTTTAAAATGCAATCAAATTAGGGTTTCTAAAAGGCTCATCGAATTATAGAAAAAATTAGTGACGGCAGCGGTCGCAGTGTAACAATTTGATATATACTCCAAATATGACCCACATGAAGTCCGAAGTGTCTTTTTGGTTGCTGTTTATTGCATTTTTCTTTCATATTTATTTTTAGAATACGTACATAATAACTAATACTAATCAAATTCTACTTGGGTAAGATTTGGTTCTTCGTCATCAAAAATAAACTTCTACGTCTTTAGGATCATTTAAATTATTATAATTTCACTTCAGATCCATTATACAAGGTGGGGCAAAAGTCCCGCTACCATTTTGATTGCCTATAAATTTGTTGAAAGAAAAGATAAGTAAGTTTGGTTTTCATAAAAAGTTTATTTGCTCTTTACATTTTTTTTCGTTATGATTGGAAAATTATATCGGCTAAATGGTGACCGCGATTCGCTATGCAACTTTCGGCTCTTTTTAAGGCATTTTTCATGACATCCTGCAACATCTCAGGCTGAATTTCTTCAATTTCTTGACGAATATTCTCTTTAAGATGTTGAATCGTTTGGAGCTTATTCACATAAACTTTTGATTTTAAAGAACCCCATAAGACCCCAGGTGCAGCTAAATCCGGAGATCTGGCTGGCCATGCTAAATCGCCATTTCGCGAAATTAGTCTTCGTAGGAAAAACTTCATTCAATAATTAAATTGTTGAACGAGCTGTGTGCTGTGGTCCCATCCTGCTGAAACCACATTTCCTCTAGTCCTTTCTCTTCCATTTCAGACACAAGAAAATTTCGAATCATATCTTGGTACCGTTCAGCAGTAACAGTAACTCCAACACCTTCGTCAGTTTCAAAAAAATAAGGACCAATGATGTTACCAGCATGAATACCACACCATACAGTTGTTTTTTGTGGATGCAATGACGTTTCATGAATTAATTGAGGATTCTGTGTCCCCCAAAACCGACTGTTCTGTTTATTGACGTGGCCATTGAGAAGATAATGGGCTTCATCGCTCATTATCAATTTAGACGAAAAATCTTCAATTTCATGAGACAGCCTTAGGATTACATTACTGTACTCAACTCGTTGATCATGATCTCCCGGTAGCAATTTATGGACTAATTGAATTTTGTACGGGAACATTTTCAAATCAGTTTTCAAAATTCGCCTTAAACTGCGTGCAGACATGTGTAACTGGGAACCACGTCTCCGAATTGATGTTTCTGGAGACTCTGCAACACTATCGCGCACCAGAGCCACATGTTCAGCGTTACGAGACGTCCGTTGTCTTCCAGAACGAGGCCTGTCTGCTGTCGTACCGTACTGTATAAAATTCGCATGTAAACGATAAATTGTGGTTTGTGAGGCACTGGACGATTAGAATATTTTTGACGCAATTTCCGCTGAGTGGCAATAATGGAACAATTATTTTCAATAAATATTGTCACTATTTCTGCTCGTTCTTGTGGCGTATATTTATCCATAATAAAATTTGGACGTCTACACAACACAATGGTTAAAGCTAAACTGAACTAAACGTCACATAACCAAGATGGCGCGCAATCAAAATGGTAACGGGACTTTTGCCCCACCCGTTACTACATAGGAGAAAAGAAATAATGTACATTATAAGGTAATAAGATACATAAAAAGATAATCTCAATAAAATACAATAATTGCAAATATACTTACACTTTCGGTTGCAAGGTATCAATTTGATACAAGATGTTCACTGCTTAACACACCGTAACAATAACGAAAACTAACAATCACTGGAACGTAGCTAGAATGAAGTCAGAAAGATCCTGTGTAAGCGGAATCTCCCAACTTTTGCGCTAAACGACAACGACTAAAATGTCGGTACTCATGCGACCGACGGAAGGTCATGTCTTCCCTTTTCTTCATTCTCTTCCGTTCTTAATTCTTCCGAATTGGTGGAGACTCTGGCTTGAAATCTGAAACAGACAGAAACAAGAAAAATCCTAGCCACAATATAAATCAATAAACTCTAATAATGTATTTCGGCAAATAAGTTGTCATCTTCAGTAGAACAATCTGAAAAATAATACCTGAAAGTGATTTTATTGTATTGGATAGCGACAAGGATAAAAATGAAGTAGGACAAGGTACCTATGCTATAAATTGTAATAATCGTAACCAAAAATATATCGCCCAAGCTAAACGTTCAATTTCAACTCGTTCCAAACAACATATTTCTTATTTTATATTTAATAAACCTGACACAGGCCACTCTATGCTTCCAAATAATCTTAGATTGATCAAAACAATAAATATTTATAGAGAATTAGTTACGAAAGTTGATATACATAGAAATAAGAGTAATTTAATGAATTCTGATAATATACCAAGTCCAGTTTGTATGCTTTACTGTAACCATAGTAATTATTTTTGCGTTTCATGTTTTTTCACACTTCTCGGTTCTTGAATTTGTACGCTAGGATTAAGTAGTATTGTTCTAATATTGATATTAATGGTTTGCTTTAATGTTAAGAATTTAGTTTATCCCACTGGCGATTTGGAAATGAGCATATTTCCAAAGGTTGTACCTTAACCAAAAACGCTAAGTTTAACACTATCTTCTTTTTTTCAGATTATTCTACTGAATTCGGCAACTTAGTTGCCGAAATACATATTTAGAGTTTATTTATTTATATTGTGGTTAGGGATTTTCCTGTTTTTTTCGTTCTTAAACTTAGTTTCATAGTATTCACTCCAAGCTTTTAGGGTTTCCTCTGTTGCAGATATTAGATAGCTATTTTGGTATTCTATATTCAAAACTCCTTCGCTCTAATTAATCTTTAGTCTCTCTTTTGTATACCAGAACTTGTTATTTGTTCAATATTGTTTATTATACTCAAGCAGTACTATCGAAATACGTCGTACTAAATTAGGAAGCTAATGGAGGTTGAATCTAAAAACTCTGAATTTATAATAGCACATTACTATTTACACGTATTAAAATCAGTTAAACGTCTGTTTAAATATATGGGATATGTTCGTTTTCCATAACATGAATCAACAATTTCCTGCCTCAATTTCGAATTGAAATTTAAGTAACACTTATTTTGTCGATACGCACGGTTAATAGAATTAGAACCGACAGAGAACTAAAGATGCAATCATGGATTTCATTTATTTCTCGCAATCATCATTAATGAAACTAATGGGACAGAAACATTAAACATTGTATGTACAGTGTAAACTGCAAACGCAATAGTTTTTACATTTCCAATTCAAAATAGGCTCGTATTCTAATAAATTATTTCGATCGGTGATTAAGCGGTTTTAGAAAGTGTAGAACACACATACAGGAATTACACAACAACATCTTGTTCATCGTCTCTCGCTCATCATTTCAATAATCACACATTTCCTAACACGGACGAGAGCTCGTATATATAATCAGAATTGAATTTTCAATTTAATATACAACCCTGCAATATGTTTTTTTTTATAAACACAATATAAAGCTTCACATAATCAAGTAGGTAGTGTAAGCTATACAAAGCGTTCGTTACGGGCCATAACTTTGCGTTCATATCGTCCTGATTATTACGGGGGCTTCAAATATCAGCGACTTTGCATCCCCTGGGACAGGCTATATCATATCTAATATACACCCCGGCTATTTATTACGACAGCGGCACAGTCTATATAAAGAAGGTGTTGTGTGAAATCCGTTATTGATATCGCGAATCGCGTGAAGTTAACTGTTGTAAGAATAATAAAAATGAACCAAACGTAATTAGCGCGAACCATTTTTTTTCTTATTAATAAAACGTTTAAGACTACAGTGAAAATATGAAGGTGATTTAGGATCAGTGAATATTTACTTAATAACCAAATGTTAAAGACTACAAAATAATGTAAATCAAAAACATTAAGTAATTTAAAGACATAAAAGCAAAGAATGGAATTGAAGTGATTTGGAATTATTTAAACTAAACCAAAGTTTCCAAACGATTACTTCCAAAAATGAAATTGCATCTAAAAATGTTGAAAATGTAGAAAATAATGCTAACAACTAATATTAATGGTTAGTTCGATTATGTAGGTGCTTATAATATTTGTATATTGTAAATGTATGTTGTATTACGGTAACACAATTCCTTTATTATTCGGCCTCGTATTTAAATAAATTGAAATAGATTTAAATAATATCTTAAAAAATATTGTATTTAAATAAAAAAGAATATTTCAATTTAAAAAAACTATTTTATTTATTCACTATAATTAAAATACAAAAGATTTATTTAAAATAAGAAATTTCGCTAATCTTCTATTATTCGAATTTTGTTTATTTAATATCCCAGACCTTGTATGCTGAAGGCTATTAATCTTATTTTTATTAATGCTTTTCTGCTTAAGTGTTATCATAGAAAAAGAGTATGTTGATTTGTTTATTAAATTTAATGTTTGAAAATTTTAAATTTTAAATTCCATAAAAATTATAATAGTATTTAATTATATATGTTTATATCGCAGTTATTTGTCTCTCCACGGTTTAAAATGTTTTTATTAAAATCAGCTTTTTATGATATTTTTTTATATTAATTTGTATCTAAAGATATGATGCTTTATGAGAATTATTCATTATCATTCTGTTATTGATATATTAGGTATATATCATACAACTGTACACTTATTACAACTGAAACAAGCGATTTTATGAAACTATTACTGTACTTATTTACATGTTATTTTTATTCAAACTAGTATCTTTATAGCACACATATTAATATTAATTAATCTAGAAATGCATTCCATTATATGTATCTTTTAGTCAATTCGACGCCATAATAGTATTGTTTGGCTATAATTTTAAAAGATTTCTGACAAGTTATGAATGTACACTTGTGCACATAAAAATTGTATACAATACTTATAGCCGATTTTTGTAATATTTTAGTTATGTAATACCGGTTGTTTGAAAGAAACATCATTGATAAGTTAAGTTAGGTTTCCTATATTAATTGTTTGTTGTAATCAATTACAATATAAAATATAAAGATGTAATAACAAAGAAAAACATTAATACCTAATCATACTGCCGTCTTGCGTTATTACACCATTTAAACGACTAGGCATTGAATTAATTAAGTGTTGCGCTAGATTTCCTTCTGCCAGTTCTTCCCAGGTATTGTTAATTGCTTCCCATAATTCTGAATTGTGTGGTCGAAAATTTGTTTTATACAATAATTTTGAAATAGTACCCCAAACAATCTCAATAGGATTTAAATCTGCACTATTTGTAGGCCACGGTAAAATTTCGATATTATTTTCTCGAAACCAATTTCTAACATTATTAGAGGTATAGACTAAACAGTTGTCTTGTTGATAGATGTAATTGTTATGCGGATATAACTGTTACATTACATTTTCTAAAATTCTGATATAATTTTGCGAATTAAACTGCCCATGAATTTTCCAACAGGTTCCCATTCCATTACAACTAATCCAGCCCCAAACGTTAATGCTGAATCTTCCAGAATATTGACTTCCTGTTACATTTCCTTCATAAAATCTTAAATTTTGTGGTCTGTATACCCGAATATATCCATCACTGTAAGATTTAATTATTTTGTCGTCCGTAAATATTACACGTTGAAAAAATTCCAAATCTCTGTGAATATAATTTAACGCGAATAAAATTCTTGATTGTTTGTTTTCCTCCATCAAGAGTGGTTTTCTAGCTGCGGCCCTGTTCTTCAATTCTGAGGCATTAAGTCTTCTGGAAGCTGTTTGCCGGGAACAGGGAAAGTTTCATTCTAATTTAGCAGTTCTTATATTTACAAAAGGGGTTGCCCTTAAATATTGCACAAGAGCTTGATCTTCTTCTTGGTTAGAGATTTTAGGTCGGGAAGATCCTGGTCTTCTACTGAGAGTTTGGTCTTACTGCCAGCGCTTCTTAATTCCGAATACCGTGTACTATTAACATTTAGAAGACGAGCAACTCGCCTTATTGACTAATGATCTTCTAATTTGATGATGATGCTCATTTTTTCGATTTGACTATTTGACTATGACTATTTGATTTTGACACATGTCATGCCAACTTTACCGAAAGTCGTCAAATATCAACGTGATATTAGTGTACGGTCTAAAACCGCATTTACACAGTCTAATAGTAAATGATGCAATTTTTATGAGCACAAGTTTATCTAGCATATTAAAATATATTATCAATTTTGTAAACAAAAGTGCATATATTATTTTTAAGCTCTCTTAATTATTTTTCCAAATTTATAAATTTTTATAATGTGCTACAGATGTAACAAAAAGAAAAAAACAAATATCGTTAACCAGCATGGATTTATATGTAACAGATCAACAATTATGAGACTTTGGTTCAAAACAATTGATAATGGAAAGCAAGTTGATGTTAATTGTTCTGACTTCTCACATACTTTTGACAATATTGAGTATGTTTTATATACATGATACATCTGATGTTCACGCGGGAATAATTTGTGATGCTTCTCAGTTCGTCCACGCTGGATTTTCGTCCTGTTGACGGATGTTCTCTTGACGTTTCGATAACATGCCAGCTAGCTCAATCTTAAGTTTCTCATGACGATGGTTTCTCTCGTTTGTCGAAAAACTCAAGATTAAGATATTTAAGAAAATTAATACTGGTAGCCGTAACTTTGTGGTAATTCATTTTGAAAATAATAAAATAAAATAAAACAATAACTTTGTTATATGTGCCAGTTTATTAAATAACTATATTAAATAAAGTGGTACATATAACAAAGTTATTGTTTTATTTTATTTTATTATTTTCATTAAGATATTTGTCCTTTCTTTCTGTTACATCTGTAGCACATAAAAATTTAGACAATTAAGAGTGTTTAGCAATAATTTATGCACATTTGTTTACAAAGTTTATAATTTATTTCAATAAGTTAGATACATTCATACTCCTACTCGTCAGAAGAAGTCTTTTAAAATTATAGCCAAAGAACACCATTATGCCGTCGAATTGACTAAAAGATACATATAATGGAATGCACTTCTAGATTAATTAATATTAATATATGTGCTACAAAGAGACTAGTTTGAATAAAAATAACATATATAATATAATTAAATTAAAAATTTTATATAAATTATAATTAAATAAATTTAATTACAATGTTATTAGTTATTACATATTTAAAAATTGTACAGTTACAGAAATGTAAGCTGGTATTATTTATACTGATAAATCAGCCTACAATATAAATACTTTTTTTCTGAAGAAGACAATAAAATGACAAAGCGTTAAATGGTAGTATATTTTTCTAAATATCTAATTAAATCCAAAAAAGGAAAACATATTAACCACACACACAACAAACACACGCACACACGCACACACACACACACACACACACACATATAAATATATATATATATATAGGCTGTCCTTGAAATAAAGAGACAATATATGATAAATGGAAAGATTTAATTATATAGAACGTATAGAAAAAACATTGTTAGTCAATTACAACGCGCACCCCGAAATTAAAAACACTTTGGAAATTATATTACGTGACACCTACAAATTCAAAATATTTAGAATGTGTATAAACAACAAATACCTCACACACACACCACATGCGCTATAGCGTATATTTACATACGTAACAGCTGGATGAGGTGGACAATAACAAAACTATTCTTTTTGTTATTATCGGTCCCATAGTTTTTATAACGACAGTGGCGTGACAAATTTTTTTTTAATATTTTTGTAATTATGTTCTCGCTTATGAGAGGGAATTTTGGGAAAATATTTTGGATTTATATTTTATGTAATTACATCTTTACATTTTTGATACGTTGTCCTTTTATTTCAAGGACACCCAGTATATATATATATATATATATATATATATATATATATATATATAAGTAAGAATTAATTAACTGGTGAGCAGTCTGTAAAATTAAAAAAAAACCTTTATTTCACTCTATATATTTCATAACGAATTTGATGCTTCTTTAGGAGTGCCTACATATTTAGTAAAACCACAATGTATTAAACGATATGACAATAATAAAATACTTACAATTGAGAATTAAAACTTAGCAAAGAACGACACTAAACATGTTAAAATCAATTAAATTTAAAACATTAAATTAATACGATGTTGGTTTTTCGTCAACCTTTTAAAAACAAATATCCATAAATGTTAAAATATGAAACTAAACATATAAAACACACAGCAAAAAACTGATGTCATAAAAAATCGAAACCAACAACAACTATAAATCAATTGATACGTGGACTAGTTAATAAAACTTACCAGGTCAATTAACCGCCAACATCGAGTATATTGCAATAGTTTGTACTTAGTCCATTAGTATCCGACTTATAATTTACGCTATTAGTGTCGTTCTTTGCTAAATTTTAACTCTGAATTGTAAGTATTTTATTATTGTCATATTTTAATACATTGAGGTTTTATTAAACATGTAGGCACTCCTGAAGAAGTAACAAATTCGTTATGAAATATGTAGAGTGAAATAAATGAGTTTTTTTTTATTTGACAGACCGCTCACCCGTTAATTAATTTTTACTTATACAGTACGGTCGATAATACTTAATTGTCTATATATATATATATATATATATATATATATATATATATATATATATACATATATATATATAACAATTGATAAATTATTGGAGTTTTTCGGCTTTTATATGAAATATTTACAAATATCAAGTTAGTATTGTAACGTTTGTCTTTTCGGGTCCTTTAATAAAACTAACAATAACTTTAGACACACACACTATATTAATATTTAAAACGTATAACAATATAAAACTAACTATTAACAACAATAAGTACATTTATGTATTCTATATTTATGTAACTATATTTATGTGTACTTCGCGAGACTGTAGGATTCAATGAATGTTCATCCCTTCTTCGACGCGGCTTTTATATCGGTGAATACTCCTTCTAGAGCCTTCACGTAGGCCTCGCGAAAACATCCAGAGGGATGACGCATCTCGCGTCAGCGGATGAGTCATTACATTGCCCCCTTCTTAAAAATGAAGTTTCGTCCCGAAACATGTCATGCTTTGGTCTCCTCAAACGATGACGAAATCGACAGGTAGGGCCTTTGTTACATTGCGACGTCATATCGAAATAACAGTCCACGGTCTTATCTTGCCTGGATGGACAAGAATATTGAAGCTGGTAACTGCATACCAGAATTTCCATACCAGTATGTCGGAAGATTACTTCCAACATGCTCCTTACAATTCTCCAGTCCAGGCGGTCCAATCCACAACCCAATTTTGGAACTGCTAATTTCAGAATGTCTTGCTGTAACATTTGTTCGCGTAAGTGGGTCAGGGCCTCCCATAAGGCTCGATAGGTTGGCTTTAGGCTCGACAGTTCTTTCGTGACCAAATAAAATATGGGCTGTCCTTCATTTATTATTTGGAGACTCTTCCCAATTGCTGGTCCCTGCTGCCTTAGCCTTTCGATTCTGCCAAATCTCTCTTTAAATTCCCAGGCAATTCCTTTGGCCATTCGTAGATCTCGGGCTACGCAATGAGCAAGCGCGTAGTCTGGCGGCACCGTGAACAAATCCTGCTGTTTCTCGATGGTTACCCCAAATCGAGCTTTTCTCGAACCAGAATACTCTTGCATAAAGTCTTCGAAGGTTAGTTCATGGTATTGGCTATCCAATCGGCGCAAGTCAACGGTTTCGTCATTGTCTCCAGAGTATGGGGCTAATCGATTAAAATGTACGACTCTTGGCTTAGTGTGAGGTGTTCGCCTGATGCGGTATATTACATCGTTGATCCGCTTCAACACCTCGTATGGCCCCTCCCAATTCTTTTGAAGTTTTGGAGATAGGCCCCGTCGACGTTGTGGATTATACAACCAAACTCGATCGCCTTCATGGTAACCACTCTTCTCGGCGTTGATGTCATAGCTCTCTTTCATTCTGTCACTAGCATCTTGGATATTATGTCTGACTTGTTCATGGATATTATCTAGTCGTCGTCTGAGCGTGCTGACATAATCTTCTCCGGCAAGATCTTCACCAGGCTTGCTCCCAAACTTTAAATCACAGGGCAATCGGAGTTCCCTCCCGAATAGCACGTTTGCTGGTGATTGGCCTGTTGTCTCTTGAACGGAGGCCCGATACGCCATTAGAAATAATGGTAAATGTTCGTCCCAATCTCTCTGGTGTTCGGAGACCACTTTGGATAAGTGTCTGATCATGGTCTTGTTCATTCGCTCTACCATCCCATCTGATTGTGGATGCAAGGGAGTTGTTCTCGTCTTCCGTATGCCCAAAAGTCCACACATCTTTTCGAATAGACTGGACTCAAAATTTCGCCCTTGATCGGAATGAAGTTCCAAGGGTACACCAAAACGGCTGACGAACTCCTTCACAATCACGTCTGCTACAGTTCCAGCTTCTTGATTTGGTAGAGCATATGCTTCAACCCATTTGGTAAAGTAATCCATGACAACTATTATGTATTTATTTCCTTTGCTGCTTTCTGGAAAAGGACCGGCGGCGTCTATGGCGATCCTTTCAAATGGGCTTCCTACATTGTATTGCCGCATGGGTGCACGTCGACGCCTCTGGGGACCATTGCTTCCGGCGCAATTTGCACACTTTCGGCACCATTCTTTCACATCTCGTGAACAATTCACCCAGTAAAATCTCTGGCGCACCTTCTCCAGTGTTTTATGGACTCCAAAATGTCCCCCAGAAGCACCATTATGGAGTTCTCGCAATACCTCTGGTATTCTTTTCTTGGGAACCACCATTTGCATCTTGCGCTCACTTCCATCGTGATTTTCGACCTCACGTCCCAGGAGATCGTCATCCATGGTTAAGGAATCCCATTGTGCCCAGTATGACTTCAATTCTCGTGAATGGGAAGCAATTTCTTGCCAGGTCGGTCTTTGCCCATTTCTTTTCCAAGCCCTGAGGACTGCAAGATCCGGATCAGCTTCTTGATCTGCGCGCAAATTGTCAGGTTGCCATTGGTCATCAACAACGGTGGTTCGAAGAGCGTTGGCCGATTTGTCTTCGATTCTGTTGCAATGTCGACAGTCTTCTGGACAGGGCCTTCTGGAAAGGGCGTCTGCATTTTGATGTTTGAGGCCTGCTCTGTGTTCAATGACAAAGTCGTACTCCTGTAGCCTCTCAATCCATCTAGCTACTTGACCCTCTGGATTCTTAAATTGCAAGAGCCACTTTAAGGCGGCATGATCAGTGCGGATCAGGAACTTCTGCCCATACAGGTACTTGTAAAAGTGCTCAATGGTCTTAACTACTGCCAATAGTTCTCTCCTGGTTACGCAGTAGTTCCTCTCTGGTTTGGACAGGGTCTTGCTGAAGTATCCAATGACCTTTTCTTGGCCATCTTGGATTTGAGAGAGCACGCCACCAATCCCGACGTTACTGGCATCCGTATCCAAAACAAACCTCCCAGATGGCAGCGTATAGTTCAAAACGGGTGCACTGATCAACGTACCTTTTAACAACTCAAAGGCCGCTTGGCATTCGTTGTTCCAATTGAATGCTCGATTTTCTGTTAGGCGAGTAAGTGGTTTTGCAATGTTGGAGAATCCAGGAACGTAGCGTCGATAATATGTGCATAATCCCAAAAAGCTTCTTAGCTGATGTTTGTCTTTGGGTACCGGCCATTTTTCCACAGCTTTTACTTTTTCTGGATCCACAGCAATTCCTTTTCCGGAAACCACATGTCCAAGGTAATTTACCTCCTTGCGGAAAAGGTGACACTTCTTTGGACTTAATCTCAGGTTGGCATCTCGCAACCTCTGGAATACTACTTCCAAATTTTTCATGTTATCTTCAAAGGTCTTCCCTACCACAATCACATCATCGAGATATACCAGGCAGGTATTCCAAGACAATCCCCTCAGTACAGTGTCCATGAGTCGCTCAAAAGTAGCTGGGGCGTTACACAGTCCAAATGGCATGACTGTAAATTGCCAGAGTCCTGTACCTAAACTGAAGGCAGTCTTCTCTTTGTCATTGGGATCCATTCCCACTTGCCAATAACCGCTCTTTAAGTCGAGAGTGGAGAACCATTTTGCTCCTGCCAAGGTGTCTAGCGTATCGTCTATTCTTGGGAGAGGATAGCTGTCCTTTTTGGTCACACTATTCAAACGACGATAGTCCACACAGAATCTGGTAGATCCATCCTTCTTCCTGACAAGGACCACTGGTGAAGCCCATGGACTATTCGATGGTTCAATTACTCCTTGGCCTTCCATATCTTGTATAATTTGCTTGGCTTCCTCACGTTTTGCCAGTGGTAACCTTCTTGGTCCTTGTCGAATTGGACTTGCATCGCCGGTATTTATTTTGTGCATTACAATATTGGTTTTACCTTTCGTACCAGTCTCGGTTTCGAAGACGTCTTCATAATGTTTGATTAAATCCTTAACTTGGCTTTGTTCCTTCTTGTTCAATCCTTGACAGGCGGAGTCGATTATCTTGGACAATTTCTCAGGAACCTGCACGAATCCATTCTTCTTCGCCTCTATGCGATGAACGACGGCCGACACTGGCGAACACCACCCCAGAATAGTACCCTTCTTCAAGGAAACAGGGTAATGGTTCACATTCATTACCCTTATCGGTACAGTCTTCTGAGTCTTAACCAGCATTTTGGCAACTACTATTCCTCGGCCCACCTCGTCATCATCAGCCTTTGGTTCCAACATTGTAACATTTCCGTCCAAATAATCACCTTCCATACACGCCGTCAAAAATGTCTCACTTCTTGCATCCAGGACAACATTCTCTGCAGTAATTACTTGTACACTCCCACAATTTTTCCCATGAAGAAACAATTCCTCATTATTTATTTTTAAAGTGCCTTCTTTCATGTTTAACTGGAAGCCGTAGGTGTTCATGATGTCTAATCCCAAGATTATCTGTTCTTCTATGTCGGCTACGAGAACACGATGTCGGATTGATGTTGGTCCTATGACAAAATTGACATCTACTTCACCTTCCACAGAAGCTGCTTCTCCAGTAGCTGTCCTTAGTCTCCATTTGCTAGAAAGTAATTCTTTATTCCTGGATATTAAATCGGGTCGTACAATGGTTTTCGTCGATCCAGTATCTAGCAAGCAAGCATAGGTTCTTCTTTCCATAATAGCATCCACATACAGGCCATTGGTTTGATTTTGCAAGGATGCGATTTGGGCAGTCCTTGGGACTTTCGGATTCTCAGCAGATTCTTTCTTGGTCCTTTTATCACATTTATTCTGGATATGACCGTTTCTTCTACAATTCCCGCATGGCCGCGCACTTTTATTTGATTTGATCTGATTTAGGACTTGACTAACCACCTGCTCCATGAACTCCTCATTTTCCTGTTCGTCGACAGAACAGCCACGAGCATTGTTCCGAGAGGCTTGTTTAGCAGTCTCAAACTCAAGTGCGTGCGCCAATGCATCGATCAAGGTTTTCGGTCTTGCCAACCTTAATGCTTGCTGCGTATCAATATCCCGGAGACCATCTATGAATGTCTGGACCGCTAGGTGTTCCATGAAATTATCTGGCGCCATCGGATATGCAAGTCGAACTAGACGAGCAATATCTGCCTCAAATTCCTGAAGATTCTCGCCTTTCTTCTGTGATCGATTCTTCAGTTGGGTATGGTATACTTGCTCCAAATGTGCATGGCCATATCTCATCTCCAAGCGTTTAATGAGTTGAGAATAATCTTTACGTTCCTCAGGAGGTAATGTCTGTAAAATATCACTAGCATCACCCCTTAATGCTATGACTAAAGCAGTCGCCTTCTCGGCAGAAGACCATGCGTTTGCTTCTGCGGCCGCTTCGAATTGCGTCAGGTAAGTTGCCCATGACGTCTTTCCATCAAAAGTTGGCGGCTTGATTCTGGTCCTTGAAATAGCGACAAGTTCTTCTTTTATTTCGATGGGCCGCGGTATGACTTCTTCGTTGACCTGCCTGGGATCAGAATGACTCGTGGTAGCGGGTAATTTCATTTCAATCATTATTGCCTCTAAAAGCCTAGAATGTTCTCCAATTTTCTCTTCTACAGCTATGAAAACCTCTTCTTTTAACGCTTCTGATTTTTCCGCTAATCGCTGTTCTAGAACTTTCTCCACTTGTTCCAGACTTTTTTCGAAGTTTCTAGAATTTTCTAGTAATTTCTTTTCCAGATTTTTCTCGAGAATTCTAGCGGTTTCTAGGTTTCTTTCTTCCATCTGTGCTTATGAATCTATTAGACGCTGTTCCAAAGTTTGCGAATTGTCTATCAATCGTTGTTCCAAACTTTTCACACTATCCAGATTCTTCTGTTCCATTTGTTCTAGAGTTTTTGCTAAGTTTCCAGAAGTTTCCAGGTTCTTCTGCTCCATTTGTTGCATTTGAGTTTGTGCATTCTCTATTAATCGTTGTTCCATATTTTTCGCACTATCCAGATTCTTCTGTTCCATTTGCTCTAGAGTTTTCGCTAAGTTTCCAGAAGTTTCCAGGCTTTTCTGCTCCATTTGTTCCATTTTCATCAACAGCGAATTCACGTCAGCATCTCCGCCTTGAAAGACATAATTCTCTGGATCCTCGCCTTCTTGGATCAACACATTGCGAAGCCGTTGCTGGAGGATCGACTTTTTGCCAGTTGTATCCTCATCCCTCTCTTCTAATTCTCGTTTTAACTCGGACACTTTCAATTCCGTGAGTTTCATTCTATTAGCCATCACGATATTTAAAATAACGTCTTTCCGCACTGTATATTTATTTAAACGAATACTTAATTAACACTTAATTGTCTACTTAGTTTATTATTTATTAATTAGTCCACACCTGAATACCACTGTAACGTTTGTCTTTTCGGGTCCTTAAATAAAACTAACAATAACTTTAGACACACACACTATATTAATATTTAAAACGTATAACAATATAAAACTAACTATTAACAACAATAAGTACATTTATGTATTCTATATTTATGTAACTATATTTATGTGTACTTCGCGAGACTGTAGGATTCAATGAATGTTCATCCCTTCTTCGACGCGGCTTTTATATCGGTGAATACTCCTTCTAGAGCCTTCACGTAGGCCTCGCGAAAACATCCAGAGGGATGACGCATCTCGCGTCAGCGGATGAGTCATTACAGTATGTATGTAATTGCAAAGTAAGGGGGGATGTAAACATTGCTGTCTACAAATTACAAAGCAATTACAAAGCATACGAAATTTTTAATTGAAAAATATTGCAATTACATACATACTAACTTGATATTTGTAAATATTTCATATAAACGCCGAAAAACTCCAATAATTTATCAATTGTTATATTTAATAAACGGCTAAGAAATTATCTAAACACTCATATAGCTATGGAGTAATAATTAGCATTTTCAAACATTCAAATCTGACATCTGCTCTCAAAATACTGACATCTGCTTTCAATAACTGATTTCTAATTTCAAAATAGGCATCCGCTTTCGAATCTGACATTTGCTTTCATAACTGACACCTGCTTTCAAAACTGATATCTGCTATCAAAACTGACATGAGCTTTCAAAACTGACTTCTGCTTTCAACTTGACATCTACATTCAATAACTGACATCTGATTCATTAACACTGTTACTTTATAATGCATTTCTAAATAGTTTGAACCTAGGTCTATTGTGGGTGAGTGGTAAAACCGACAGTCCGGCAAACTGTAGACTTGGGTTCGAGTCCCAACATAGACAATATGTTTCAATTAAAAATTTCGTATGATTTGCTTTGTAATTTGTAGACAGCAATGTTTACATCCCTCCTTACTTTGCAATTACATACTTACTAACTTGATATTTGTAAATATTTCATATAAAAGCCGAAGAACTCCAATAATTTATCAATTGTTATATTTAATAAACGGCTAAGAAATTATCTAAACACTTATATATATATATATAATATTTTCGTGACCTTGGTATGATATGGTAAACTTAATGAGTCGGCGATTAAAGGTCTGGTTTATTACTTCAAAGTATATATATTTAAAACAACCCTACATGTTTCGGCAATGATGCCTTTGTCAAGGATATAAAAAATATAAATGACAGAATATTCTGTCATTTATATTTTTTATATCCTTGACAAAGGCATCATTGCCGAAACATGTAGGGTTGTTTTAAATATATATACTTTGAAATAATAAACCAGACCTTTAATCGCCGACTTATTAAGTTTACTATATATATATATATATATATATATATATATATATATATATATATATATGTATATATATGGTGGAGCCCCTTGTCAACATTATGGCAACCAAGAACAAATTGAAAATTCTTGTATGAATATGAAATAGTAATAATCCTTCTTATCCAACAGACTTAAAATAAAATTACAGGACAAATACAAACTAACTGAATAATTAGTAGTTGTTGCAAAAAGAATATAAAAATTCTACGAGTATATGTATACATGTCTAAATTGTTCATTCATGGAAAAATAAATCAGCGCAAACGGCAATTTTTTTAAGCGAGGAAGAAACAGCATGAAAAACGTAAATATTAATAAAAGAAAGATGATAAATATTATCTCTTTAATGAACACTCCTCACTTCGAGAATAAATACCTATGTAGTATCAATACCGGAAGAATATTGTTAACATGGATAATACTCCAATAAGAAAATAAAAAATAATAAAAAATAAAGTAGTACGATCAGTCTAGTCCATCTTACGTCTCATGTTACTGTTATATTTCTTATTTTTAAACTTATTCCATCAATAACGGAGTCAAGTGTGGGTGCATGTTAATTCCATGTGGAAATGATCTAATAATCTCTAATACATTCTATAGGTACTCTTGTAACCTTCTTCTTATATATACGATACACTTATAATTCGTTATTGCTTGAGGCAAAAGCCTAGATGAGAAAAATGATTAAAGAAAATCAATAGTCATTACACTATTTTACAATTAGCATCTAATAATTTCCATCACTAACAAGATATACTAAAGTTAGTTCAACAGATGTTTAACATCGATATATCGTTACTAAGTCTAATTTACATTTGCACATAAATATAACGCATTAAGGTATATAGTATGTACGTAAATCATATGGCGTTTGTTTAATTCATCGCGTATCCTGTTACCGTGTTACTTAATGCACTACACAATCTCATGTCTCCAAGATAATAGTTTATAATGGCACTTTTACATGTATGTAGATTAATATCGCATTATGATCGCTTAATGCACGAAATATTTTATGGCTCGACAACGTCCACAAGTCGAAATTATTCTTTATGAACGTGCGTAACGCAATAACTTTCGCCTGACAATAACAAAAAAGGACATTTTATCGCTTTTATTAGCATAGTGTTTCATGGCACTTAGGTACTTATTTATAAGTATTGCATATATAAATGAAATATTAAATTATTAACAACATAAATGTATTATTGTTTTAGGTGCGGTTCTTGTACAAGGCGAAGTATCAAGTGCCACCTTTGTGGCGGCGAGCGCGCAGCCTTCCGCCCCAAACAGCCCCCAGTCAAGTATGCTTTTGCTCCAAACTCAAGTAAGTTTTTATAAATGAATATATTACATTTTAATCTAACTTTTCTATACATTTTCGCTGAAAGATGAATTTAAATTTAACAAATACTTTTCGAATATTAATAACCAAAGCATCTAATCGCGCATAGTAAATTTAGTGCTATTAAAAAGTATTATTGGTCAATAGCTTGCAGACACTTTAATTGCATTCATGGTACGGTCAAAATCAAAAAGCTTCATACTGTATCTGATAAACCTTGTCAAACTTACTTGAACAGAGGATTATTTAAATGGTCAAACCATGGAATTAACAGGTCATTTATCATATCGTTCTGACTTACTACTCACGCTTCTTGAAGATAGGTGGTGAGCAATGCGTTTTACTTCGGTCAACGAAATTGGCGGTGTTATCAATAAAAAGATAAATAACGTAGCTTCAAATACATTAAAATATTGCAGATAAGCGTGGTTTCATATTATATTTTGAATATTTTGGGAAAATGTTATATGATTTTCAGAATAAAATATTGGATTTAACTGCATTAGCCTCAATATAGAGGAAACATTTCTCGTATTAAACAGGATGTAATTTTACTATAACCGTTATAGTTTTAATAAGCATTAATAAGCATCTAATTGCACGTTTTATTTAAGAGCCATCTAGTAGTCATTCGAAAATACCCTATTCAGAAAAACAACAATTAATTAAACACAATAAATAATTTTTTTTGTAAAGACAATTTAAAATTAAAAATATTCAAACCACTCCTAAAACAGTGCATTTTCTATATAAAAACTTGTTCCGTCTTTAAATTGTTGAATACATTTTTACATAATATTATTTCAGTATTAAAATATTTCAAAAAACAAGTTTATTTTACGATTTAAAAAATTGAAATATTCCATTAATTGATTATCTGCTAAAAATGCATTAAACAATATTATATAATTCGTATCCACTATTGCATAATACCTATTATAAAAAGTAAACTAAGTAAAATTAACTCTTAACTATTTTCTAATTTCAGTTTTTTTTTTTTTGCAAATTAATTAAAACAGTAAAGATAATTTTGACGCTATATTAGTAACGCTGCAAAAAAAACGAGTTTTTCATATTATCTTTAATTGAGGCAGACGGATTGAAACTACATTAAAAAAAGCAAACAGAATATTTGAAATGGAAATAAAACTTTAATAGTTCAATCTTCACTTTATAGTCTATCCAGAAATATACTGTTGACTTTTAAGTAAAATTTAAACCCTATTTATTACAGCGTAATTAACGCAACATGAAGTCTAACCCTAACAGGGCTGTAGGTAGTCGACAAATCAAATAACCACACACAGAACCGTTATCAAACATACATATTACGACTATTTTATAAAATTTAAGGCTACAAAAATAGAGATATTGAATATATAATTTAATATTCACTAATCATTTCATAAATATTCTTGGAATTTTATTATGTGCAGATACACTTTGCATTAGAATTTTATTAATTGAAGCTATAACTTAATAACTTTTTAATACATACGAATTTTAACTAAAACCGACCCTGGTACACTAATGTATCTCTTTCTGTTAGGGTTAGTCTCCATGAGCTAGACTGCGTTATTTACAGTGCAACGATAGAATTTAAATTTTACTTCAAAGTAAACGGTATATTTCTGGACACACTATACTAAAATAATATAATCGTAATGCGACAATTGTTTCGCCTACATACTGGCTTGCTCAGGTATGTACTGAAGTAAGTTACCCACAAACAACGGTTAGCTAAATGGAAAAAAGGTCAATATTATTTTATGATGTTCTTAAAATGAGAGAAGTTACACAAAATTCGCGTAAATATGTAATCCAAGTGGTCAGTCCTTTCTGTTATACTATTGAACTTATAGCAAATCGAAATTGCATTTTCGCGACGTAACGTGAATAAAATAAATGCTTTCTACATTTTACGACGCTAATTATTCGAATTTTTTACCGAAAAAAATTCGCCCTTGCAGGATTCGAACCTACGCCATTGGTTTGCCGGACCACGCTTTTACCATTAAGCTAGGAGTGAAATTCGAATCGTCGGGAAGTCTTGAATCGCATTAAGAAACAGATATTAATTTTGTTGTCAGTAGTCGCAAAACAATTGCATTTCCGCGAAGAAATATGAATGAATAAATGATTTCTACATTTTACGAAGCTAATTATTCGAATTATTTACCGCCAAAAATTCTAATAATTAGCGTCCTAAAATGTAGAAAACATTTATTTCTTGTATTGAATTTATGTTTTGAATCGACTAAACGTGAATTTGATTATAATGATTATCTAAACTGTCGCTTTAAATAAATAAATTTAACAAAGGTGAGTTATCTAAATCTAACTGCTCATTATGTAAAATTTGTGATTGCTTGATTTATTTATTTCCGAACTTTCCAGTAAATTTCCTTTTTTGCTTAATATTCTAAATATAAAATTTAAAAATTATTATACAATGAACATTGAATAATTATTTAATAAATTATAATTCAACCTAATTTATTTTTTGATAGCTTCTTTCATGGCCACACTACGACTACTTCTTTTGTGTCCAGTGCTTTTAAGATCCATATTATTAGATGTACATGAGCATAATTTCTCTTTTAATAGGTCTGGCACAGAATCACTCCGCAGTAACTTTCTACCGTCCACTTGCTTCATTTCAAAACGATTTTGCGAAAAATGTGCCTAAAATTCGGTTTAAATTATTACTTATGTGTTAATTTATGACTCAAACTTACTTCACATATCCTGAAATTTTCGTTCAACACGTCTACTTATAACATCCATTAAAATATTCATTCTTTAAACATTTACAGCACATAGTAGTAATTTAATAATAAAAATAAATACATATTGCTATGAATTGTGATTTTATATATTGCTTATTCAGAATTCACAACGAATCTGCCCAGCTTAGATATTCAGTCGGTTTATGTTCCAGATGAGACTGCTTTTCCCTCAGGGTTCCAAATGGAAAACGTGGTTTTTCTCTTCTACAAATTTATAATGCGCCAGTAATTTAGCCAGTAAGAGTTTTAACAAATGTTTTAATTAAATTGCTTTAAGTTACTTGTAAACTTCTTGAAGTAATGTTAAATAAAAACACAATAAACTTAAAATGAAACTTTAATACAAGAATTAAAAAAAATCAAAAAAAAATATATCTTTATGAAGTATAAAGATTAATATTGCATCATTAAACAATATTATTAAGGTAAAAATATTATATGAAAATGATCGTAGCATACAATAAAAAACTTCCTTAGTGACAACCGAGCAAAATTAAAACTAATAAATTCCAAAGATGCTTTTCAATTTCTCCCTCAATAAACAAAGTAAACAACGTGATATGACGCCCGAAACAAACTTAAAACGCATGTGCAATCCACATGAAAAAATGCCCTTGATATACCAACGTATAAAATTTTACAGTTAACAGATTTTTTTAACTAGAAACTTTAAAAACCTTCTTTGTCATTTATTTCAAATAACTAAGATTAAATATCAATACGAAAATAAATATACATAAGAAAATACAGTATTACACTCTTTTAAATTATAATAATCTTTTAAATAATTTACTTACGTAAATGAAAAAAAGTATATATATTTTTTCTCGACACACCTGAGTTAGAAAGCCCACATAATAAACTACGAGATCAACAAACTCGTACAAATAAATCGGTAATGAAATTAAACACCAACACAATTAAATCAAAATCACGAAGTTAATTAACAAAGATAAAAAATTTATCTTCTTAACACGACCTTCTAACCTCAGACTACATTAGTGTCTGTGGATACAGCAATGCAAACGGCGTGCTTCAACTACACTAGTCAAAAATATTCAAGTTCAAGATAAAAATACATTCATAAATAATAAAACTTTTCAAAATATTTACTGGGAAAAAGTCTATAGCAATATGTTGAAAGTTTAATAACTCAAATATTTCATTAACTGTACGAACGAATAATAAATAATAATTTTATCTCCTCTTCTAGTGCAATTTCTTACACAACAGCGAGGAATTGCGAATTGTGTTTCTCGCTACCTCAACAATTAAAATAACAAGAGGAAAAACAACAAACAAAAAGCTAAAGTTGGCTAAATAGAGTTACCAGATATAGTGACTTTTGTAGCCACCCGACTACACCTGAGTCAGCTGGACCCTGATCCGCCATATTGTGTCCAAATACGTTATTTTCTCTCTAACACATCGGCACAAAGAATTGCGGTACTTTATATATCTAATGACTTTAGTTTCATCCCTTATCTAGGAAGATTACTTCCTAGATATGTGTGATTGAATTTGTTTATGATCACACTACACTACGCTACGCTACACTACGCTACACTAAACTGAGTAGATTATACCTTTATTTGTTGCGTACCTACCCCTGCCACTCCCACGTAGTCGTCTGTAGCCTGCAGTGCCATCCATTCTCATTACTTCTGAGACATTCCTCATATCTCCCACCGTGTCCAAACGTTACCTTATAGACTCCAGATTTTTTATTTTTATTAATTCTATTATTAGTTACTGTATTTGGATAGATTGTTATTTGACTTCAAAGCCGTGTTTATATTAATTTTTTGCAAATATTTTGAAATAGCTTCATTAGGTTTGCCAATCTATGTTAGTGTTCTAAGTTTTGAATTTTGTTTGCCTTTTATTACAACATAAACCTTAAATATTTTCTTTAAATACTTTTGTAGCAACATATAGTCAATTAGAGTATCTGTGTATCCGTAAATGACTGCTATTTGGTAGATTAGACTTAGTTCTTTTTCGAAAGTTTCTACAGATCGTGCATAATAATTAATCTATGTAAGAAGCTATGAAAACCTGCTAATTTATGTTGTATAGGACGTATTGACGAATTATGTCTAGTTATGTCTTTATGGAATTCATTATAGTGAATGTCACACTCTAATTTGTTACTAATTTTTTTAATAGTTAGATCAAAAGAATAAATGGTATTGTTTACTTCGAGTTCCATGGGGAATTTAATATTTTTGTGAATAAAATTGACTAATAGCAAGTTTAATTGTTTTCGTCACTGTTCCAGTGAAAGAAACATTTCAATATGCAAAAAATATACTTTTTTATATCAAACTGTTCCAAGTTTTATTTGCATTTGGAATTATAAACCTTCACTAAGTAAAAGCAGAATCGATACAGTTATTTAAAGATTATTTCACTTAATTATCATATAATTTATTTAGATTAACTCCTTAAATATTCCCAAATACATTAACAAAACCTGTTGCATATTCTATTTATTTACTTTCCTGCACATATTTTCTCGCATTCTATTCTGGCATTGAAATCTCCAATAATTTTAGAAGTTCGATGTTGTATTAGCAAGGACATTGTATATAATTCTTGTTGGAAATAATGTGTTTCTTTCCTTCGTTTCAATATATCAAGTTATGTACGTTGATCAGATATAGAACTGTTTAACTTTGATTGAGACCGATTTTTACGGTGATTCCCAAATCGGCACATGAAGTAGGTATACGAAATAAAAACAACCTAAATCGGCACAGTTCAGACACGCCCTCGATGTTAATGTCCAATTTCGGCAAACAGAAACTTTGTTGGTACTAACTGAATATTTTTGGGGATAATAGATAATAGATAGATAGATAACAGGTCAATCCGTTCTGTAATGCCTTTATTATTTTTCTAAATTAAAATATTATATCTATTAATTTATATAATATACATCTTTACATATATGCGAATAATCTTCACTTATGTAGGTACAAATAATATTAATTGTTATGTGCATAATAATGTGATACAATTTTTATATATTCCAGATTTGATAGGGTGTTATCTTTATACTCAGTAATTTTGTTAGCAATAAGTAAATTCGTGTTTTTTCTTTGTTGCAATATTTTTAAATCTACGCGGTTTATTAATACTATTTAACTTTACATACACTTCAGCTTGGGAATTGATAAATTCAAAAATAAAAATAAATGGAAGTGTTTGGTACATTGAATTATCGAAATGAGAATGAAAAGATTCCCAACTGTTGGTAGTTTTATTGGAGTCTGCAGATGCACTTGCCAAAACATACTGTGGAAACATCGAGTCGTTTGTTAAATAGGTTTCTAAAAGATATAGTGTATCCGGAAATATACCGTCGACTATAGCTATAAGCGGCGAATAGTCTAAGGCAACTCAAGTACCTGCCATTTCAGCTGTAGGTAGTCGACATACAGATAACCATACACGAAACCGCATTCAAACATACATATTACCACTATTTTATAAAATTTAGGGCTACAAAAATAGGGATATTGAATATATAATTTGATATTCACTAATCATTTCAAAAATATTGGTAGAATTTTATTTTGTGCAGGTCCACTCTGTAATAGAATTTTATTAATTGTAGCTATTACTTAATGATTTTTGAATACATACAAATTTAAACTAAGACACACCCGGTACACTAATTGTCTCTTTCTCTTTCTGTTAGGGTTGGATCTCATGCTGCGTTAGTTACGGTGCAATAAATAGGATTTAACTGTATATTTCCGGATGAACTGTAATCCGAATATAAAAATATTTCCTCTTCGGCTAATCAGTTCAGATAACTTTTTAGGATCTTCACTTGCCATCGCCATTTTCGCAATTAATATTTACATACGTTAGATGTAGGGTACACCTCTCAGCACACTTCCAACTTCGTTATTAAACTGAATTCAAATATTTAGTATACAAAGTAGGTACTCAAAGGTCTCTAACCATGAAGACAATCAGTCATTACGGTAATTAGCTGTTTATCTGTCCGGGTAACTTTGTACCGAAATGTAAATAAATATCATTAAGAAAGGGTTTACCGATTTCATACTTACAGATTTTGAGCCGATTTTTTAAATTTTGCAATTTATATGTTGCAATTTATGTACATCTTCAGTTGCGCTTACGTACTGTAACAGTAGTATAGTCCATCCGGAATTATACCGTTGACTATATAACCAGCGAATAGTTTGAGCCAACCCAAGTTCCTTGAATTTCGGCTGTAGATAGTCGAAATACAGATAACCACACGCAGAACACCGTATTCACAAATTATGAATGCCTTAACACTAGCACAAAAATATGCGTATTGAATATATAATTTGATATTCACTAATTATTTCGAAAATATTCGTGAAATTTTTATTATGTGCCTATTCACTCTGCATTAGAATTTCATTAATTGATGCTATTACTTAAGGAATTTAATACATCCAAATTTAAACTAAGACCGATCCGGGTACACTAGTGTCTCCTTTTCTGTTACGGTTAGACTTCATAAACTAGACAGCGTTAATTACGGTGCAACAAATAGGATTTAAATTTTACTTAAAAGTGAACGGTATATTTCCAGATGAACTGTAACCGCATTATTTATTGAAGATTTGGAATGCAAAAGTGGTCGATATCTGCTGAATGACAATGCGTCAAACCATAATTAATGAAACTTTTCATATGGAATCGTTTACAGTTTTCTTCTAGTTTTCCATCACACGTTTTTTCCTTTTTCAAATCTTTTAGTGTACCTATTTAAAAGATTTTAGTCGATGCCAGAAATATTGAATCTAAAGGGAATTGCTTCGAAAGAATTGCAAACAAAGAAACGAAAAATGTCAATGTATTTATCAACATTTTATTTATTCTTTTCAGAAGATTAATTTGCTTAACTCTAAATGCTCTCTCTCTGTTCTATAACCTGTTTTTTTTTTTATTTCCGTGGACCATCAAGTAGAGCCATATGTAAACTATGCAATATACGATATTTATTTTTGACAAATTTATGTTATAGGTTATATACATTATGTTATGTGTATACGCACTGACATGCATACAACTGTGCAATATCTTTACATCAAGATTTATGAATTCAAATATTTTCAGTAAATTTATGCAGCTAGTTTGGAATATATAATATTAAAATATGGCAATGATATTTGCATTTTGGTCGAGTAAGTTAGTTATGTATATGATACGTAAAAATAATACAAGAGATTTAATACAAAGGTATTTTTAATAATATAAAACATTATTAAAAATCTGGTGTGAAGAACACAAATACAGGTTTACTATTAATATTTTTGTGAACGTGTCCGAACATATCCCTCCCCAGAGACGTAGATACGTATTTCGCCTTTCTACAGGCTCATCGGTACGCCCCTGCTGGAGAAAGGATATTCCCAGACACATTCACAAAAAAGAACCACATCGCCACATCACAGAAATTATCCAGACCGGGCGTAGAAGTAAATTCAGCGCTACCTGTTGTCAGACAGCCGAAGTACCTCGCCCCGTCCACATAACCAATGTGAAGTAATGACGTCCTTCCTTTTCTGTGATGTGGCGATGTAGTTCTTTTTTGTGAATGTGTCTGAGAATATCCTTTCTCCAGCAGGGGCGTACCGATGAGCCTGTAGAAAGGCGAAATACGTATCTACGTCTCTGGGGAGGGATATGTTCGGACACGTTCACAAAAATATTAATAGTGAACCTGTATTTGTGTTCTTCACACCAGATTTTTAATAATATTTTATATTATTAAAAATACCTTTGTATTATACAAAACTGGTGGGGTTTACCTACTCATGTATGTTTCAATTATTCTGATACAAGAGATTTACTTAATATTTTAGTAGATTTTCACGTTTGCAGACTGAACTGAAGAATATATTGATAAAAAGTCAAGTATATTTTCAAATGTATGACAACGTACACATTCCTTAATCAATATTTTAACTAACACAACTTTAAAATATCATTTACATGGGTACACGTCTAGAAATGACTGTCAATTTAATTACGTGTTCTTAATTTGGGCATGAAAAGAACCAAACGAATTGTCAACTTTTAGCGCGAAATTTTAAAGGTGTTCGACGAAATAAAAAATAGACTATCGAACTACTGTATTTTATCATATTAGATTTTTAGTATTGACTATTCTTGTTCAAAACTATTCTCCATACTTTTTATCCGTCATAATAAGGCTTTCAATGTATTATATAATTAGGCTTTCACTCATTAAACTTCGACATAATTGTCAAATACAATACAAAGTTTGAGCGCTAAAGGCGAAATCTACACCTACATTACAATCAAATAAAAGATACAATAGAAAGACGAAACACAATTCATCAACAACTTCAATACATCTCAACCGTCATCTTAATGCTATTGAAATCAAGTAGTATGTTTCCGCAAAATATGTTTGAGAACTGATATGAACAAAAGCTAAACATGCTTTCACTTTAGATATTTTTACTTAATACTGTTATCTCGGTCTGTACGACAGAAAAAAAACAAATTTCACCATGGCATATACAAGAATATATTGTGAATAATGAAAAACAAGTATAGTACCTGGTAATTGAATAATTTCGTTTTATAATTCATTAGCTTGCAGAATATTTTAGCGAAGTAGAACGTCGACTTAAATAGTTTTTCAAAATATATAGTTAATTAATAAAGTTTAAGCTGTTGGGAGATACTAATGCATAAATTATTATTATTATTTATGGACCCACCCTCTTGCCCTTTTTTAAAATTTTGTCATAAATAATAATAGCAACCGCAACAATAACATCAAGAAACAAACAGTTATAATTTAACAGTAACAACTATGTATAATTAAAAATTCGTGAAGAAGCCGCACCCATCCCTGCAACGTATAAATGGATTTCGCTCTTATTGAAGCTTGTCAATATACGGTATCCTGGAGGCAGACATGACTTTTCGCTTCTATAGTTGACGTATATATAGTCTCAATCTCATTTTGCAAGTTCAGAATGTTAACTATATATACATCAATATAGAAGTGAAAAGTCCTATCTGTCTTCAGGATACCGTATATTAACAAACTCCAAGAGCAAAATGCATCTATATGTTGCAGGGATGGTTGTTTTTTCACGAATTTTTAATTATCCCGGCGACATTTGCATGTAGCAATGAGATTTAATAATTATTAATTCTCATTTTGTAGTAAGTTCAACAACTATGTAATTAATTAAACTAATGCAATAATTGGTGGGTGATAGTACCGGGCAGATAGAAGATGGGGTTGTTGTTTTTACGCAGCTTGCGAATACGCAGGAGCAATTATTGACACACTAACAGCTTATTCTCCAGAAAATCAACTATCTGCGTGGTCCAACATTATGGTGGTGCGCAGCTGGCTTCATGAGTCCTTAAAGAACTAATATTTCTGTGTGATAGTTTTTATTTTTTGCATTCAAGTAAATTTTTGGTTATGTTCTCGCTGAATCCCCCTGAGAACGCCAATCATCAAAGATGTAATAGTATATTAAAACACATGTTTCATAAGGCACCATTTTGCCGCATGAGTTCAGTTTAGAAAACGAGCCTACTAGTTTTCTAAAGAACGAGTGCGGCAAAAGGTCTTATGAAACGAGTTTTTTATACTATTTTTTATATTTTGCATTTTTTACATTAATAAATTGAAATTATTTAATTTGAAAGTTCGGTTTTATTTTTATATAATGTATGCAGTTGGTCGCATTGATAATTGAAATTTTCAAATTTAAATCTCGCTATCCGCGAAGTATATTTATTATATTACATATTATTTATTAATTTTCGTTAACATTACTTGATATTTTTTTTTTAAATATTAACGTGAGTGACATAGAAACTAATATATCTTATTGTCAATTGTATACAATATACGTTATTTATATAGTCTACGTACATATACCATATCTGTCGAATGTACTTAACTCCTTAGAATCAAATGACAGCAACGATATTTATTTCTGCGTTCGAACAACGCCAACATTGAAAAATGGAAAAAGTGTATCGAAATTAAGCTCATTTCGATACTGTTTTGGGTTTCATAATGAATTCATTACGAACGCAAAATAGAAAAGCAATATTTTCTAATCTGCATAGGTTTTTCGCAGCACAAATGATAGGTTACGGTATTTAGATGTTTTTTTCCTTCATTTTCTGCGATATTGTCCTCATTGGGGCATAACATTTCTAACACGTACATATATCTGTATGTGTAATCCAACAGGGCCATACCCAGTTTACTAGTGGTACTAAACGCAAAATTCACAAAAAAATTGAAGGGTTTTTTACAAAAACAGCCATAGTCCCAAAATGCCAGTTTTGAGGTTTACACAGTCTCGTATAACTCATGGTAGATTCGAATAGTTGATGATTCGGTATCCTTAAAAACAATAATAGCCCGGAGATAAAAGTATGTGAAATATAGGGGTTTCTGCAAAAAAGACCACAGTCCAATGGTATTTCCAGCAAAAATGGTTAAATATAAAAATTGGACTAAGGCTGTTTTTGTAAAAAAAAACCCTTCAATTATTATTATCATTATTACCTTTTATTTAAAATGATCGTTTATTCAATACTTCCTTGGGTTTAATGACTTGATGTGTTACTTTCCGTAATGTTCTTACTGTAAAAAACTAATGCCTAATTACCTAACATTGCTTTATAATAGATCTTTCTGTTTCTATTACGTCAAGATGTAGTGAACTACCGAGCCTAGGTAATATTGATACGCTTAAACTAGGAACAAATTTAGCTATGTGGCAAGATACATCAACCTGCATAAAGTTCTAAAAAATAATTTTTTAACTTTAAAGAATTTGAAATTTTATCAGAATTTTCTCAAAAGGATGATATAAATTAAGAAGTTTTTCACTCCGTAGGCACAGTTGACCAGATATCTCAGTATAATACTCTTTGTAAAGAAATTTTACTTGCATGCATTACTTATGTCCACGTTCTGCTACAATTAAGGTACTGTATATAAAGAGTGGTAGTTTCTCAGAGTATAATTACATATTCATCTTAATAGTTTAAGTACAATATAAAACGATAACACATATACTAAGAATATAAGCTAATTAGTATGAAAATGTAATGTTCTGGAGATATTGCAGTTATTTATAACACTACTAAACAATATATGTTTACTTAATATTCGGACCTTACTTAATGTTCGAACGATATCAATTTTTAGAAGTATATTCTCATTCTCTATTTGAAAGTTTGTAATTTGATATAATATTCAAATATTTAGCTTTGGCATACAATGAAAGATTATATTTATCAAAAGAATAGATTTTACTCAAACTCAAACTACATAGAAGCTTAACTAATTAATAAATGAACAAATTACGTTGACAACATAATGTTCGGACGATCATTTATTAGATGACTTAAAACGAAGTCACATCACCTCTGGCCATTATATCAGCTTTTACTCTGGCTGGTATGGATTCCACAAGCTACTTGCAATCATCTGGGGTAAAGGATTCCCAAATTTCTGAGAGTTTTGTCTTTAATTCACTTACTGTTCGTTCAGGATTATTCCTTAAGTAACTTTTCATGCGGTGCCACAAGGTCTCAATAACATTGAGGTCTGGATTGCTTGAAGGTCATGCTAAAACTTTCATATCATGTTCCTCAAACTATTTTTGATTGATTTTGCCGTATGGGATGATGGCCTATCCTGTTGATAAATGTAGTCTCTGTCGGGATAGTCGACCCGTTTTTAATAGCACAAATTAAGTACAATCATAAATCAACGCTTACGAGAGTTATAAATGCCAAATCTGTGATAGCAATCGTTGCCATTTTGTTAAAAACAACGTCGTCCGAATATTAAGTTGTCATTGTCACTTACTAGGATTTTCATTTTTTCATTTTAAAAATTATACTTTTTAAAAGAAAACAGTTATTTTTTGTCAGAACTGATTTGAAATTGTGTATTTACCAAATCAGAAATAAAAATGAATAATTAACAATTTTCATTATTTACAAAAAATATTAACTATAAAAATTAGTATCGTCCGAACATTAATAAGTTGTTAGGGCTCGTATCTTTTAGCATATTATTTTCTGTCGTCTAAAAACATGCAAATGAATTTCTATCTCTCGAATCTGTCGAACTGGATGGATTTACTTTTGTACTGAATTTGTTAAGCAAATATATACATACAATTACGCGATATTAAAACGTCGAAGCCTGCGAAAACTTACTGCATAGCACACCATCACCTCGAACAATAAATATCCATATAGACTATCTAAATAGGAACATCTGTAATGTTTACATTTAAAATATACGGCCCATGTGTTTGGATATCGAGTTACGTTTATCTGAATCGAAGATCGTGGCGATATTGTCCTCGTGACAGTCGTCGTGACTTATTGTAGCCAGCTTTGCGCACCGTTTTGTGTCTAGACACAATATAAATTATAATCGGCCATTAATACATTACAGTTCATAACATCTACGACATACTGCATTCAATTAAATCATATATTTTTTATTGTTGGTGAGGTATTTTAACAATAAAAAAAAATTATTACTTCATCAAGAAACCAATAGTAACGCTTATTTCTATATATCCGTTTGAATCGCTAGAGAGTCGTAAAATTATTTAAGAAAACAAAAGTGCTTTATTCAACACCAAAAAATGTCAATATCGATACATGTGGGTCTTTACGTCCTGTTTATAATAGAATAAGGATATTTGAAAAGTATACCATTTATTCACATTTAGGAATCACAACTAAATATTATTTTTTCAGCATACATTTACATGAAATTTGTAGTTTCATTATGAAACAGACATGTAAATAAATTTACATATCTGTAACTGTATACTTGGACAACACTTCGTATTTTCGGCATTTACTTCTGCTTAAGACATATGTTTCTGCCATTTATAAGCGTCGTCAGCTAAGCTAATGAAGCAATGTATACAAATGATACAAATCTTTATAAATAAAATCTGTATCTGTATATGACATTAAGCCGGACCGCTCATTAGATATAGCAAGTTTCATTCTATAAGGTGGCACTTATTTACGAGTGACATCTTACGGACGAAAGAGACTATACCAAAGAAAGCGATCTTTCGATTGACAAGCTATGCTCATACGAACCGAAAGGAATACGGGTAGTCCTTCTAAAACGAGCCAGGTGGCGGTAGATATACAAAAATGTTTTAAATATGTCTATACGTTATATGCACGTATAAAGCTCTTGTTTCATTATTATACGTGCATATAACGTATAGACATATTTAAAACATTTTTGTATATCTACCGCCACCTGGCTCGTTTTAGAAGGACTACCCGTATTCCTTTCGGTTCGTATGAGCATAGCTTGTCAATCGAAAGATCGCTTTCTTTGGTATAGTCTCTTTCGTCCGTAAGATGTCACTCGTAAATAAGTGCCACCTTATAGAATGAAACTTGCTATATCTAATGAGCGGTTCGGCTTAATGTCATATACAGATACAGATTTTATTTATAAATATTTGTATCATTTGTATACATTGCTTCATTAGCTTAGCTGACGACGCCTATAAATGGCAGAAACATATGTCTTAAGTAGAAGTAAATGCCGAAAATACGAGGTATTGTCCAAGTATACAGTTACAGATATGTAAATTTATTTACATGTCTGTTTCATAATGAAACAAAAGCTTTATACGTGCATATAACGTATAGACATATTTAAAACATTTTTGTAAATTTGTAGGTGTTTATTTCTTTTGTAATAATTTGTAAATACTATTTTAGTTTTCGAACACTGATCACCACTTTTGTTAACAAATGCAATGCAAATTATTGACTTTTTTTTCATATTGGAATTCCTTAACTTCTGACATATTGATGCTTCTTATAATTTGCCCCATAAACTTTTAGTACTCAATGTACTAAACTGCATAATTTATAGTCAAACAATTTCATCCCAAATAAACTATAAAGGGAGAACTCCACATATTCTATTTAATAAGTGGAGTGGTTAAGTGGTAAGGAAATTTACAAAGATATGCTTAACATACTTGGTGATCAATGCCCATCATATGCGGCTGTCAAAAATTTGACTGCATCATTCAAAAGAGGAAAACTTTCCGTTGAAGATGAGAAACGACCAGTAAGACCGATTTCGGTACCCACTTCCGAAAATATTGATGGAGTTCAGTGACATGATATTATCAGACCATCGGATTGAGCTGAAACATATAGCTAAGGCACTAAAGATTTCATCTGAACGCGTTCATCAAACGAGCAAGAGTGAAAGCATCACAGTCAATATGTGCCAGTTTTAAAGGAAATCCAGATTATTGAACGGTCTTTTGACTATGGATGAAACATGGGTCCATTTTTATGATTCAGAAACAAAACAGCAATTGATGGAGTGGAAGCATCATGGTTCTCCGAAACCTAAGAAGTTTCGAGTTCAAAAATCCGCTGGAAAAGTTCTTGCTTCATTTTTTTGGATTTCCGTGGAATAATTATGATTGACTACCTAAAAAGGGGTCAGACCATAACTGGAGATTCTAAATTACTAACCACCCTGAGAGAGAAAATTAGCAACAAGACGTGGCATGTCAGCGAAAGGTGTAATGTTTTTGCAAGACAGTGCTCTGCACACAAATCGCGCATTACCGTGAATACAGTTCGTGATCTAGGGTTAGAATTACTGGAACACCTATCTGACTATTATCTCTTCCCTCGATTGAAAAAAGTTTAAAAGGACGCCAATTTTTGTGAACGAAGAGGTAATAGAAGTTGGGAGGTCTGGTTTGTAGACCAAGAAGAATCTTTTTTTTAGAAGGATTAAAGACGTTGCAAGATCAATGAATTAAATTCCCTCGATTGAAAAGAAAGTTCCCTTGTACGTCCTAAGAAGATGGTGCCACTACCTTACCAGTTGACTTCGTGATCATGACTTTCTTTGGCCCCTAACAACCAAGTTCTGGACCAATAATGGACCCATGTTTTATCGGCGGTAATACGTCATCGCATAAAATAACAGGAATCTTCCTGAAAACAGTCCAGGCATTCTTGTGACATTTGCACTCTCACACGTTCTGCGCCATTGTAATATTGATATTGCATAGCCCCTCTTTTGCCCATAGAATTCGCTATTTCACTTAATTTGAGCCGACGATCTCTTACCATTAGATTCTGTATTTTAATGACCATTTCTGGAATTGTGACACTTTTAGGGCGTCCCGATCAGTGTTCATCCTTGACAATCGGTCGATTGCGTTTGAACTAAGCCACCCAGCTTTTATCATAGTGTACGAAGAAGCACAATCATCTAAAACACTTTTCATCTCTTCCAAAATGTCTTTATTACTTAAACCTTTCCTATAAAGAAATTTAATGACTACGCGTTTTTCAGCGATATTCATTTCAATGCAAGCTTAAAATACATTTTATTCGAAGAACCGCTCACAACCAAGTATTATAACTTTCAAATTTTCAGCATTGCCAACTAAAATATGAAGCTTGAAAATATAACCAAATTATTTTCCTAATAGCACCATCTACGTAGAGGCTACCTAATTATCATCTCGTCCGCGTAGTTATTTAAGAATGTAGATAAATTGCTTCTGATATGAGTAATAAATCTGAATTCCAACAGATGATAACTGGCTTGTAGTAATTTAATTTAATTTCTAAAAAGAATGTTAACTAATTAGAAATGGTGTATAACTTACCGAACATTTCACTACACTTAATACTTTATTCACATCTTTTTTCCTATAATCAAGACCAATACAAACAGGAATCTTAAGTCGGTACTACTTCGTGACATAGTATCAAATGTAAAGGTGGATAAACTGAGAAACACAAGGTAAAAGTTCGTAAAAATAATACAATTAATTTTATTGGAAACTGTGATATATGTGCTTGTATATATTACTGTATTGTTGCAAGACGTTACAAATGGAAGTGTAAAATGATATTGTTGTCGATGGTGGTTTGCATGAGCAATTCCACACCACGACAGTGGTAGCCAGATCAATTCTTTACGCGTTTGTTTATATATGTATATTCATTTATTGTTTTATTGTTTGACTTTGTCGAGCTTTTATTCTTTAAACGTTCATTTATGTACCTCGTTCTATTACATCACTTAATTTATTAAACGCAATTTAAATATTTCACTATCTAAAGCCGCCATGTGCTATTTATTCCTCGCATATCTAATTTATTGATCTCAAGTTGTCGTTCAGACATTCCACGAACATGGATTTCATTATTTTACCTAATAGAAATACCTTCTCCTATGCGATGTATGCTACACGTTCCATGTATTAGTTTCAAGTAATCTACATTTATTGAATGAATTCTTCAAGATTAGATAGTTTGAAGTTAATAATAATCACACCGGAATTATTTTGCATTGAAACGCAAATAAATAGTAACAAGTATTGATCTGCCGTTCATATTGAACATAAAAATAACACAACGGAATATTAATATTTTATTTGAAAGTTACAGTATCTAAATGCAATTCATTATTTATTTTTTAATGACAAAACACATTTGAAACTTTTGTTGATATACAGCAAACTTTGGGTAACAATGCTCCATCGTAAAGCCACTTGGTGATATGAACATCCATGTTGATGTGCGACCAGGAGCGTCAAACATTGTAGCAATAAAAGAAATTACATCAAGGAGACAGTATTATGTTCATAGCGTAGCGATTAAATGCTTATTAGGGAAACACAGAAAATATAGAATGGAGACGTTTCTAAAAAAACGAAATTTGTTTCTATTTGATAGCTGCTTTTTAATGTTTTGTGCCATTGCTAATTGCCGTGAAGTTTCTTCGATTTGCTCTAATAGTTTTTTAATTATTTCTAATTAGAGACGGGACGCATCAGGCCGAAATTACGATTAACCATATAAATAGTCTATAACAAAACTAATTACAACACGCAGTTATTGAACAGCACTATTCATTCGGTTAACCGCACATCTGTTTTTGTCGTTGAATTGTGACGCAATTACTTCAATTTTACAGTTGCATTCCTTTTTTCATGGGCGTAGATAGAAGAGGGGTTTTTAGAATTTATTCTATTTATTAGTTTATATTTCGTAAGATAAATAAAGTACGGTGAGTTAGTTTCCATTTTTCATTGTTTTAACTGTTAATTACATACTTCGTAATTTTCGTAATAGATCCTGTTTAATATCGTGTCATCGAATCTACTTCTCCCAATTATTTTGACGTAAGTGTCTAGTGAATTTCGTTAAGTTTCAATAACTTACGCATACATTCTTAATTCTCATTTATTTAGACCTAGAACATTGTTTAAGTTACTTTTTCAGATATGATATGGAACAACGTCGAAAATGGCGTCGTGAAACAATGACGAGTTGGATTAAGGGTCATAGTGATTGTATGTCCATTGGCAGTGATTCCGAAATTTATTGTAAAGCCTATAAATATCGTTTAAAATTTCCAAAAGATCGCACGTAAAACGTCACTTAGCATCGCAAACACATACACAGAAATTAGACCCGTTGGAATCTGACAATTTTAACGAAGAAGTCCATGAAACTTAATGGCGACAAATATTCCATTAAATAGACCTAACAATCCCTCCTTTAAAATATTTCTCCAAAAATATACTGGTCGAAATGTTCCTGATGAATCCACCTTACGAAAATATTATGTTCCTAAATGCTATACGAAAGCAGTAGAACGCATTAGAAGCCATCTTTCAAATCAGTACCTATGGATAAGTGTCGACGAAACTGTCGATATATTAGGACGCTGTGTGGTAAATGTTGTAGCTGGTGTACTACATCCAACTTTTCCATATAGCGCATGTATAATAGCAACAAAAATTATAAATACAGTTGATGCGAAAACAGTAGCTAAAACCATTTACGAGAATATGCACTAAATGATTCATTCGGACGACAGGTACAAAGACAGGTCAGTGACAAAACTGAAAAATATGTTAAAAACAGGCAGACTATTAAAGGAAACATATCCTAATATGCTGCATATTACTGTGTAGCACATGTTCTCCACAGAATCTGTGAATATATCAGAGACACCTTTTCGGAAGTTCGGAAGTAGACTCGTTTCCGCTTTTAAAATGTTTTGAGAAGAGCACCATTGAGAGTATCTCTTTACGGGGAAAAACTACCATCTTTGTCACTGCCTCCCTCGCCAGTATTAACTAGATGGTGGACATTGTTGCAAGCTACCACTTTTTATGCAGAGAATTTCGATAGTTTACAAAATTTCGTTACAAGTTTAAAGGACGATTCTTGAAGTGCAGGGAACTAATAAAAATACCAAAATTCAAAAATCACTTGTACTTTCTTCGGGAACACTTTGGAAATTTGCCAAAACTTGGAAAACTTTGAAAATAAAAATCTCAAATTAAATGATGCAAGATATTCCAAGTGATTTCAGATGTGGCCTTCGGCAAAAGTTAGACGCAGTTTTTAATAGAAATCCAGATTTAATAACACTGCGGGAATTGTGTATGTGGACAATGCCTCAAAATCTAATTGCTAAATACGCTGAGATAAAAGAATATTTCCAGTATGCATATATACCCAATTGCGATGTAGAAAGATCGTTTTCGATCTACAAGGATGTATTCCATTCAAAGAGAACAAATTTGACAGAAGAGAACCTTAAGAAAGTATTGCTAGTTAATACTAATACTCCTTTACTCAATTTAAACTACAAAATGAACAAATAAAAATGTATTTCGTATTTTATAGATCAGCACCCGATTGTTTTCCAATTATATAAAATTAGATATTTACATATTACGGAACCTCATAAAATTTAACATTCACTTTACAAAATTAAGAATGTAAATAAATCCAATTGTTGAAACAACACTCGAGCTTGCTTCTACGCATGCGCGACAGCATTTCTGACCTTATGAACTCCAATGTGAGAAATACAGTCTCGTGGCGCTATCGGCTACTTTTACTAATGATATCACATTATTATGCCCCTAAGCTTCTTCTACTGATCAGATACAGGATTTCAATAGCATTAAACATCCGGACAACGCGGATTATTTTGCGAAAAACCGCCCATAAATCAGTCCAGGCAATGTCCACATATGAACGTTACCTTTTACACAGATAGATTTCATTATGTATTTTATAGTTACACATTAAGGATATTCACTTCACATTTTTGAGGTTGCACAATAAAGCCATGATTGCACTAGCATGGGCAAACGGATTCTCTCAGTTTTCAGAAAGGTTTATATGCTAACTCAAGTAAAAAATTACAGGGAAAACTATTCCAGTAAATTTTTGAGCACGAAATTGTGTGACAAGTAGCGTACATGCTGGTACCGCTACTTCCACGATTTGTTTTTGACATAGTCAACTAAACCATAAGGATTTCTTAATTGCTTGGTGAGGTAAAATCTAATAATAACTTCACGGTAAAAATTTAAGAAAACTAATACTTCACATTCTACGACATATCATTATCCATCATAGATAAGATTGCTCATAACGACATTTCTAAAAAAACAGAGAAATTTCAGTTGAAAGAGCATCATAATATCAAAGGTGCCATCGTTGAAAAACTGAATGACGATTTACAAAACAGTTATCGAACTCGTGATGTTAAATTTAGAATAGTAAAAAAGTTTGAGTTTAAAGACTGATATATCTCAAAGCATTAAGAAAATATTAGAGTGTGAACCGAAAGGACAAGGAACTAGACTAAAGACTGAAGAGATCTAGTAACGCTAGCACTTAGCGGTGAAACGAAAAAATTAAAAACCATCGTTAGTGAAAAGGTAAAATAAACTAACAAGTTCGATAAAGAGAACAAAATTCCCCTCCCTTCCAGATGATGTACCAGAAGAATAAAGCGCAAATGACGACTGCGACTCGAAAGCAGAATGTGTAAGCCCAAAGTGTGATCTAGAGTACTCTGAACCTGTTACGCGTAGAGTAAGTAGGTAAATATAATTGCAAAAGCATAGATTGTACAGGTGCGAAGCCAATTCATGACTGCTTGGAGCAGAACATAATCAATTTGCTCAAGGCTCTTTAAATCTGATTAATTATATAAAATTTAATTAAAAATAACCCTTGCCACAATGTAATAGTTATGTTCTGTTAATTAATTTAATTAATTTATCATGTACATATATAATCAATAACCGTTTACCCTGAGGTGTAAGGTGTAATTTATCATGTAATTTAGTTAAATGTTACAAAACTCTTTAGAAAATTAGTATAGATCACATGCTAATCCAACACAAACTCCAAACACTTTTGTAAAATATGTATCTTATTCATACTATATATAGACAATATTAAGGGCATAAGAGTACTTAAACAACTTTAATTCTTTATTAGAAAAACTTTTTTTAAAAAGTATTGATTAAAATTAGTTTAAATGAAATGAATCCATTCTCTTAAAACTCTTATTAAGTTTGCAAATATTTATTACAGTAAATGTTTATGTTGAAAATAATTGACAATCATAATTAATTACAATGCGTTCACATTAAAGTTATTAAGAAAATATAAAGATATTAATAACTTAAAAATTAACCGTGAGAAATAATTGGCGGTAAACTTATAAACGCATACCTTCCAGATTGCTTAATATAATAGTTCTTGTCGCATACGTGATTGATATATGTGCCAGTATATGCATATATACATGCATGTGTACATTTTTAATATTGATCGCGAATAAAATTATAGTATTGATTTTAGAATTTATAATTAATAAATACTTTTACCCAGCGGTATTGTATTATCAAGCACACAAGCTTTATTTCTTGTACAATAATATTCCATAAAATAAATCGAAGAACATCTAGTGAAGAATTTTGGAATTTTCGGAAATTTAATCAATGTGCGAAGTTTAGATTATGAACACAAAATGCTAGTTACATAACAGTCAAGCTATTAGGGACACTATGCGACCACACCACCATAATACGAGAGTGATGCGTAAAGTAAGTTCCGTTTGGTTGTTAAAAAAACACCGATGTATGAGGATGTTTTTATTACCTACAACCTAAAGCTACTACTTTCTGCTTTTTTCTACATAGTTGTCTTTAAGATTGGGACATTTGTCGCAGCAACGAATCAGCTGTTTAATGCCATGTTCATAGTACTCTGCCACCTGTGAATTAAGCCATGCTGTAACACTAGCTCATTCCATAAAGTCTACAAGAAGGATGCCTTTCGTGCCCCAGAAGGCAGTGATCGTAATTTTTCTCGCAAAAAAAGTTTGACGCCACTTTAAACGTTTCCTCGTAGGCGAGTTAGAATGATCCCATTGCATTGACTACCTTAAACGTTGACATAGGCGACCCAAGTCCCATCACTTGTTACGATATACAGTCGAATGTAAAAAAAAGTAGATAAAAACAGTTTCCTGTAATTCTTTTCCTCAAAAATTGTGTGACTTTTTATTGTATTCATTTGACAATCCTTCAAAGTTAACATTTGCCTTAAAACTTTTATAAAATATTTATTTAAATGCCTGTTATAGGTAACGAGACTAAACTAAGAATTATTGCAGATTACAACAACGATTATACAATAAGGCATTACTTAACCAATTCAGTTTTTGTAGCTTGCATTTGTAGCAGTTTCTTTTTACATTGTCAAAATTTCAAGTTCGTTCATACAGATGAAAATTTTGTGCCTACTTTTTATTGCATTCGACTCCTGCCTGACGAAACCTTCACCTTCAACATCGTAACGTATCAGAAAGGTTAGTGCCGATTCCGTTCGATTTCGGTCTTCGGTAAAAAGTTTTGGCATCCATCTTGAACAAAATTTGTGGTAATCTAAATGTTCAGTAACCACCTCGTACAAAACTGTACGCGAAATTTGAATGGAAAAGGCACTCAGTTCTATGATTGTGAATCGCCGGTTATCACGAATTTTTTCTTCTGCATTACCCACAAGTTTGTTCGTGACAACAGTTGGTCTTCCACTCCGTTCTTCGCCATGGAAATTAGTTCATCCTTCTCGAAAAATACGGCATCATCTTCTAATCATACTGTCTCTCATGACATATGCATAGTAAACAGAACAAAAAAGTTCGCGATGAATCTTACCAGAGTAACAGCACGTAATTCACAGTCGGCGGGATTTTCAATAGCAGCAGCCATTTTAAACGACCAAAATAGCATCAAAGAATGTCTGAGCGATTCTCTCGCTAACACTACCAGACTCACACTCTGAGAAAGTAATAATGTTCTCTCGCTTACAAACGCATTTTTATATTGTTTCAAGTACACTTACGGTCGATACAATACCATAGGAGAATCGTAAATTTAATATTTAGTCTTTGAAAGTGTTGACTATGATACAATCAAGTAAAAATGGGACACTATAAGCTATTTGAAAAATTGGAAGGATCATTTGAACATATTATCTCAAAAAGTAACTGCGATAACCATTACTCGCACCTCCTGCCTTGCAATATAATAAAGTTCAACTCTGTTTCATAAAATTCAGTCTCGATTTAGTAGAACGCATCATATTCTCAGTAGAGATGATATAACCTACTCCTTGAGCGGAGTAGGTGCACCTACCCGAATTTCAGTTCCGAACTAGGTGCGGCAAACTAGGTGCACAAATCAGTTCCGACACCGACCGATTATGAGTCATATTTTGCCCGATCAGTCAGGGTAATCTTTATGTTTACTTAGGCACACAGCTTGGATATACAAATAGCAGTTAACTTATTTTATTATTACAGTTATTACATTTTAAATGAGGTGTCAGATTGCAATTTATAGATTTTTTTTTAAATTAAAGTGCATACGATATACACAAAAAAATAATCACAAAAATAATACCATAAATATAGTATTATCGCCTATTTCTAATACAAAAAATATAATGTCTAGTCGAGAGACATAATGTTACTGTTACAAAAAAGTGAAGACTATAAATGTATGATGTATTAAAATAAACACATCACTTGGTTTATTTGTATTTTCTCTACCTTCCTTTACTAAATAGGATATATTTCGATTAGTTGCATAATAAGTATTGTCGTTGTCGGTTGTAGTTTTGTGGTATTTAATTTAAATTTTATAAATATTTAAGAATGAGTTCTAATAGGCAAACCAGTATTGTATGGAATTTTTTTTCTGTAGTTGATAAAGACTTTGCTAAATGTAATTTATGTGGCCAAAGAATGTGTTACAAAAGTTGTGTGAAATGGCTGATCGAAATCAGGATCCATTTAAGTGGTGGGTGGAAGGACAGTGAATATTTATTCCCGAATCTAAGTATCCTTGTAAAGGAAATTTGTTGTGCAATGGCTACTTCAGTTCCATGCGAGAGACTTTTTTCTAAAGCGGGGTATATTTTAAATGAAAGAAGAACACGGTTAAGTGCGAGTAAAGTAGAAAAACTAGTTTTCCTGAATATGAACGATGACTTCATTTAGATTTAAATACAAAAATTAAAACTATTTTTTATGTATTAGTTCTTATTATTTTTACTTTTTATTATATATTTTTTTGTGTAGCTAAAAATTTAGTTTTTCATATGACTAGAAATCATACTAATTATTAAAAAATAAATATATTTGGTTGCACAATTGCTATATACAATTATTCGGAATCGCAGCAACTACAATTGCCAGTTGTATTTATTTATTCATATAGGAGTAGTTGCGTCGTTTATTTCTCATATTTCGCTTCGCTTAGTCGGACTCGTTCCAGGCGGACCTACTCTTTTACATAATACGATGCGAATGTGTAGGTGCAACTGCGAGATCAACTCTCGGACGCTCCGACTTGAACGATCGGAATCAGAATTGTACGACTTGGAATCGTTTCAATCGGATCTACTCTTTTGGAAAATGCGAACTAGGTGCACCTGCTCCGGCACGCGAACTAGGTTCAAAGGAACAGGTTCGGTTCAGAGCAACCATCTCTAATTCTCAGTATCTGGTTTCCAGTAACTTCACCCTCTTTCACAATTAATGCAATATTTATATGGAATGAAATTTTCAAGTCACAAGGAAGCCGTTTATAAATGAATAGTTTGCTTATGTTCGTTAATCTTTCCCGCATAAAGAACTTCAACACAATTTTTCTTAAATGAATTTTCTTATTGGAAACCTGTCAGCTTTTTTTTAGAAAATATTTTAGTCTTTATTAAATAAATAATTGTTTCTTTATCATTACAATAATAAATATTCTTAAATAACTGTTTCTTCGTTAAACTTTATTAGAATTCCATTAACCTTAAGAATTACAAACAACTTGAAAGGATGTATATTTCTTAATGAATAAAGAACCTTCAAATCCGCAATACAAAATTGTAGGACATACAAACAAGAGCATAAATATATTTAGAGATGACTGTTATGCATGTATGCTTCGTTCAATACAACATCTACACAGTTTTCAAACATTACAGTATGACTAATCCCATACATAATGTCTAACAGGTGCGTATAAACTCATGCATTTAGTTGAAGTGAAGTTTAAAATCTAAGGTGTTGCTTAAATTCATTACCAGACCGTTATGTAATGAATCAAACTTATACTTATACGCATACAACGCTCGGCTAACGTCAAGATAATACCGCCACAATAGTTTTTAATCGAACAAGCGAGACCACCCGATATAAGAACTACATGCTTACATAGATGATTTAAAAGCTTGTTAATGCCACTTACTAACTGACTACCGCTGTTTTAACTGCATCCGAGACTGTTTCAGGAAAACAAAATAAAATAAAGATAAAAGCTCATTCGATCGTTCGGAAAATGATAGATTAAGTTATTTTGTAGACAACATGGTGTTCTCTTTGCAAACCTATACTTAATAACTTATAAATATAATTGTGATCATTGATTTTCTCTGTGATTAATGTCTCAATAGTGAATAATAAATAGGGTATATTTTATATAGTATTATTAACATTTTTAAAAATAGTTCCAATCTATTTACGCATTATCTCAGAAAATTTAGGCTAGCAAGGGAGATTTTTTTTCAAAAAATGTTCCTTCAACACTTATTCTAACGTTTCTGTAATAACGAGATTCTTTTTTTTGGTAAAACTTCAAAATAATCATTAATAACAGTTTTCAAGTCGTTATCAAAAGAAAATCTTTGCCCTCGTAATGGTTTTTTCAACCTAGAGAAAAATAATATTCGCTGAGTTCAAAATATTGATTGGGTGGATATCTCAACTCCTGAAAGACACATTTCTCGATAAGTTTTTTGGTAGCATAAACTGTTGGAGATGACTCCGGTTTCTAGTGGTGATGCATCAACCCCAGTTACTAGAATCACGACCCAGATGTTTTCCACCGTGCACAGGCCGTGCTGCCGTTTCAGTACAATTGTATCGAATTCAGTACACTATTCACAAATTCAGTAAAGTAAAAAATTCAAAAAGAGTTAATTTCAGTACACTGCGCGATATATAAAACCCGTACACTAACATATTATCAATGTAAGTCAGGCTTATCAAATTTGAGATATCTTGATTGTCTTGTCAAATTTGACTTAAGTTATAAGTATTAGCAATGTATGTATAAATTATGGAGTCTATAAGTGACAGTTTGTCCCGTTTGCGCAACTTAAAAACTCTGATTTTATGTTCATAAGAGTTGTACGGGAATTATATGTCGCGCAGTGTACAAACTTGAAAGTTTCAGTACTAAATTAAATACAAGTACTAAAAAATGCGTTACAGACTTGAAAGTTTCAGTAGTAAATTAAATCCAAGTACTATAAAATTTCTTTTTTTTAAATTATCTGCTATGAAGCACAGAAGCTGCTATATATTGAAAAGGTAACTATAATTCACATTATTTGCTCTGCTCTCTGTTAACAAATAGGTGACAAACATTTTGGAAATCCATACAATATGTATTCAAGGATGGTTTACATACGAGTAGTACGACATTGGGTTTTTTTTAATGCTAATACTGGACTTCTTTGAATTCGTTTTGACTGAAAATATATTATTTCCCTGAAGATAACTATGAAGATATAAAATGTAAATACATTACACTTATTAGTGGTGTATTTTATTGGCCCTTGAGACTAAAAGAAGGTCATCGATAAATTTTTCTCGATTCAGATCGGTTTTTGTAAATTCAGTACGTTTTTAGAGCTGGTGCCGGCGGCACTGTAGTGCACATGTTGTAAGGCTGTATACACTTCACTTTTTTAATCTTCGGTGATTGTGAATGAATAAATGAACTTTCATATAAGTATATTTCGTTACGTTAATAATATATTTAGTTTTGGACCTACAGCGACTTACACTGACATAAAACTGCTCTAAAATAGGCGTAGAAAATAATATAAAATAGATCATTCTCATTACTTCTGAGACACGCCTCGTATTTCAGTATACCGATAGGTCCAACTCGCAACGGGCCATAGGCAACAATATACGTATGGAACGTAATGCGATGCCTATATTGGGTGACTTCTTTGTTATAGGAATGTATAATATCCATTTCTTCCTGCATATTGATTATGCAGCTGATGCTTTCGTAATATGCTCATATTTGTATTTCTACTATTATCGTGATGTTATTATAATACAGATACCAAAATCTCACGTAATATTTCCATCAGCCTTTTATTAACAATAAACAAGTAAAGTACAACTTCGTAGGCCGACAAACGCTCCAGTCTTCATTATCACTGTATTATACATGAACTGTAGGCTTAGTTTTTCGTAGAAATTGAAGTACGTGTCTATTCCTTTGTAAAATTATAATAAGGGCAGGGGTTAATTTTATTCTGGCATTTTTAAAAATGTAGAGATCAGTTTTGCGACAGCATTCAGCTAATTACAATCTAAAATAAGCAACATTGTAACGTATTTTGGAATTGTGAATATCCGTAGGTAATAAAAAAAAAGGAAGTATTGTTTAATTACAACTGTAGCTTCCTCCTGGTTTGAAGGAAGTCGGTATGTATCGACCGAAGTATAAGTTGAAATAATACAAATATGAGCATATTACGAAAGCATCAGCTGCATAATCAATATGCAGGAAGAAACGGATATTATACATTCCTATAACAAAACACTACACCTTATTTGTTTGCTTTAAGTATTAGTATTTTCCGATAAATATAAATATCTATTCATTCTAACAAATTTAACAACGATTGACAAATTCAATTTCATGACAATACAATTGAATGAATATTCGTTTCAATGTATACTGTCTTTGTTTACACTTTTATGGTATACTATTTTTCATATAAAGTAATTTTAAGTAATAAAAAAAACAATAATGTTTTCTAAAAGGTAAAAGTAAAAAAATCAATAATTCTGCAAAATAAATTTAAATTTTAAGAAAGTCACACAATATAGGCATCGTACACACGTTGCCAAATCGCAATACGTTCCATACGTATATTGTTGCCTATGGCCCGTTGCGAGTTGGACCTATCGGTATATATTTGCTGACATTTTAAAAATATTTTATTAATAGCTGAGAGCAAGGATATTTAATTAGTAATGTCTATTTAGCCATATTAAAGTTATAACAGAAACTGCAAGGAAATAAGGTCTAGATTAGATGAGTAGAAAGATTTACAAGAATACAAAGAAGAAGGCGGAAGATAAATGTTTTAATTTATATTTAAATTACAAATAAATAACGCATTCAATTCGTAAAGTATTTATGTAAATTGTAATAAATTACATATGTTTATTCGTATTATAGCAGAAGAGGTATAACGTTAAAACTCGTTTAAAGCCCGTTAAGATTTGAATGGTTATTATAAAAAATAATTATATCAAAATTTATTGTCGTACAATATCTCGATAATTTTGCTTTGGTCATTGCGTTTTTAATAAAAAAATAAGTTCTTAAATATACAAAGTTCACGCAGAAGACCCATCAGTTCAATAGTCCACGCAGATGAGAAATAAACAGAGCACAGCCTCTGATACATGCTCCAAACATCCGAAGGCTGTTTCGCATGTTATACATTCCGATTCAGTCTCTCTACACAGGAGTAATTATGATATATTGGACAGGCGATTAATTCACACGTCCTTTCTTATATGCGTGTATTTTGTATGCATTATCCTGTTACCGGGCAAAGTTGCAGGCAACAATTAAATATCCAACCTGTGATTATGATAATTACATTATTTATACATTTTGCTCGCATTTAAATTGTTAGATTCTTAACAAACTATATCGACCCTCGAGATTTTTCAATTTCCATTCGTTTAATTTTTTTGCAGTTTTCCTGTAATTGGCGAAACCTATCCAATTACAAAACTGGCATTGAATATTTAATGACGGCGCAACGGGCGGGAAATCAATAACTTAGTCACTGTAAAAGTCGATATTTTCACTGAGAGAAAAGAAATTGAATGTTTTATTATTCCATTGTAGTAACGAAAAAATATTGTACATTTTGACGTAACCTAATAAAGTTGTGTAATAGAAGAAATAATTACTTAGTTAACTTGGCAAAAAAGTTAACATTGGATTGTGTTGTTTCAAGAGACAATATCCTTCTTCTAAATTTAGAACTAGGTTATTATTGAAACATAAATTCCTATAGTAAAGTTTGGTGGAGTTCAATGAACTCCTACCTGCAAAATATCGTCATGAAGATACAGTTAAAAAAAAGTTGATAAAATCAATAATAAATAAAATTCACTCTTTATTTGATCGCAAAAATCTGACTCTTAAGATTGAAATCAAGATGAATTTCCTTGAAAATGGGCGCTAAACTGTGGTCGACAGTAAAGGGATGTGAGCAAGTGTCATTCAACTGTCCTCGACCAGCGAATAAACTGGCATTAAGTTTCAAGAAGAAATTGTCGGCTTGGTTGGAAATTTAATAGATTACACACAGGCATTGTAAAGATAAAATAAGGAACTGTTTTCGTTTGTCAATAATTATTTTATATAAAATTTTCGCTCTTATTGAAGCTTGTCAACACACGGTTCCAGGATAGATGTGACTTTTCACGAATTTATCATTATCCTAACAACCAGGAAGGTGTCGTCACGACGTGTAGCGTTCTACATACTGGTACAAACTTAGTTTGTCGAATTGTAGAAATTAACGCAACACATTAGGCGACATTTATATGTAAAATGAGATTTGATACTCATTAGTTCTCATTTGCAGTAAGTTAAATATATTAACTATATATACGCGAAGTATAGAAGTGGAAGTTATGTCTGTCTCCGGGATACCGTGTGTTAACAAGCTCCAATAAGTGCGAAATGCATCTACATGTTCCGGGATAGATGTGACTTTTCATGAATTTTTCAATATCCTAACAACCAAGAAGGTGGTGTCGCGATGCATACTGGTACACTTAGTTTGTCGAATTATAGAAATTAACGCAACACATTAGGCGACATTTACAAGTAAAATAAGATTTTATACTCATCGGTTCTCATTTGCAGTAAGTTCAAGATGCCTTGTTTGTTCGACCAGATGCACAATATCAACTTGCGCGAATAAGTATGCTTTTGCTCGGGAAGTTGCTTTTTTATTAGGGCTAAGCATTCTTGATGTTAAAAAGAAGGCACAAGAAGGCACAATGTGGAAAGAAACGGTCAATGTTGTCTACAAGCTCAACGATGATGAGCTGGCACTCTGAATCTTATTGTTTTCTTTGCCCACTAAATGCAAACATCATGTTATATACTCGATTGGTTACAACCCATTGTAATCGTCAATTAGTGAATTGATTGGCGTGGGTCATCGTGAATTAAAGCGTTTGTACAATCTTTTTAACGAACGAAAGAAGAGGGACAAACCAAAAAAGAGATGTATTGATGCGATGTAAAAGCACCTAAATTAAATTATAAATTGAAAACGCAAGACAGACGACTATAGAAAGAAATTGTTAAAACAAGCCTTTGGTCTACATGCCTGGTAGCGCTGATGTATAGAACATTATATATTATATTGTGTTTCTATTATACTAGCTGAACCCAGCAATGCGTTGCTAATGTTAGATTTGCGTATATATATTTGTGTGTGTGTGAATAGATAATTTCTTAGCCGTTCATTAAATATATCAATTAATAAATTCTTGGAGTTTTTCGGCTTTTATATGGATTATTTACAAATATTGTCAAATTAGTATGTAATTGCGAAGTAACTGTGGATGTAAACATTGCTGCCTACAAATTACAAAGCAAATCATACGAAATTTTTAATTGAAAAATTTTGCCTACGTTGGGACTTGAACCCAAGTCTACGGTTTGCCGGACCATTGTTTTACCACTTAAGCCACGATAGACCTTCATATAAAAGCCGAACAACCCATTTCATCAATTGATATATATATATATATATATATATATATATATATATATATATATACAGTGTGTTCTCGGATTGAGTTCGCAGTAGGTATAATGGACCAAGAATTTCAGAATAGGAACTTCATATTTGATTCCTCCCTGCTTAGTCTGAAACTTATTTTTAGTTTACTTTCGATTTTTTTTTAAATCAAGCAGGCCTTTACAGTTGAACAAAAATTATTGTCATTCCAGGTTCCTTTTCTGTTCGCATTACGCCAAAGTATTACTTAGAAAAGTTGTTCAGAATGAAAAGTTATGGCGTTATGCAAATTTTTAGAATGATCGGCCTACTTTGATAAAAGAAGTTGAAAATAGGAAATAAATCTTTATTATTATTTACGATTACATGATTAAAAATTTTCAAATTAAAATTAAAATTTTTACAGGTTATCAAAAAAAAAAGAAATTAAACTACAATTATTTTATTTGACTTCCACCAAGAGCTGCACATTTTTCTATCCTAACTATAAAATCATCGTTACTTACGCTGTAGTGTTTGGGTTAATTTCATTTACAGCATCCCTAATTATTTGTTTTAATAAATCGATGTTATCATGAAGACCATATGAATAAACTTTTTATTTTCAATAACCCCATAAGTAAAAATCCATAGGGGTCAAATCCGGTGCAGCGATATCGCCAATGTATTGAACCATGTCATCCAATCCACCTTTCAGGAAAGTGCTGATTCAAAAAATTCGTAATTAAACGAGTTGAATGGGTTGGACATGCATCTTGTTGGAAATGATAATCTTCTAAATTCATATCTTCCATGGCAGGTAAAATAAAGTTTTCAAACACATCCAAATAGGAATGTTGGTTTAAATTAGTGTCAAAAAAGTATGGGCCAATAATATTATCGTACCTTATTGCACCATACATTTGCTTTCTTCTACCGTTGACTGTTTAATACTATAAAAAGATGTGGATTCTCATGAGACCAACACTTACAATTTTGTGAAGACACGATGCCATCCGTTGTAAAATTTGACTCATCTGAAACAATTACTTTTTTTTTAATATCTGTAGTCAAATTTTTTTCTCCAGCCCATAAACAAAACAGCAATTGATGACCATAGACCATAGACCAACTTTTAATTTAGAAATGAACGTGAATTTAAATGATATAATTTATGAGAATTATTTGTATGTGCGATTTACTTATTGATAATCCAGTAGATCGTTTTCTCAATGATAATTTATTATTATTGTTCATGGATTCTCTCCCGAAGAGTGTAGCACCATCTCATGATCATGAACTAACTTTTTTGTCTTCAAATTTTGCCCGCTTCCAGTTTTTGTAAACTTTTTTACGAATTTTTTTTACTCCATTGACAGAAATTGTCACCATTGGAAATTGCTCGTGAAACTTATTAATAATATGAGCATAAGATGCTTTCCCAAGTCCGTAACATTGTATTAGATAAATGCGCTGTTCGGGAGCCAACATTTTTAATACAAAAAACTATGAAGAACAAGTAAATTACAAATTACTGAGTAAGTAATTAATTAGAACAAATACTTCGAAGTTTTGACGTTTATCTAAGATAGTGACAGATAATTGTTTGCTTTACTACGACGCGATTGTCCGTTCATACAATATAAAAAAAAACGCGAATTTAATGAAAGTGAGCTGATCGTTCTGAAAATTTGCGATATTATTTTGTGAAAGCATAGTTGCTAGTACCATAGTAAGGAATGTTTTTCCTATGCCTCCTAGCGCGTACAAGAAGTACAGTCCACCACTCTCATCATTTGTTACTCCCATTATGTCATTATAAACGTGTTTTTGTGCTTGAAATAATTTTTGAATATTTGATTATACACATATATTTAATTAATTGATGTCGAAATTACTTTCGCGTTGTAATTTAATATAAATATGTCATTAGCTAGTCGATTAGGTAATGTCATTCCCTAATGTCATTGTGACAATACTTAAGTACTGTCTCGTGGCGCCATCTACATTTAGATAATGACACTGCTACTATTGATATTGTCTTATTAGGCCCTTATGTTTCTTTCTACTGGTCAGATTGAGGATGTCAACAGCTTTAAATCTGCTCCTAATGACGCGGATTATTTTGCAAAAAGCCGCACGTAAATCGGTCCAGTAGTTTTTTAGTTTATACTGGACACACATACGAACATTGCATTTTATTTATAGAGAGAAGAATAACGATCATAACATGCATAACTAATAATAAATTTTGATTATATCTTTTCTTGTATCTGGGATATGTGGGGTGTGTGAATGGTGTAAAATTATATTGATGGTACCAATGTTCTTTTATAAATTTTAAGTAATAAAGTGATAATATTGTTTAAACAGTTATTCACTCTCTTCTTTATTGCAATTTGTGAACCATAAAATCTCCATGTACTCGTATAATACTGCCTATATCATAAATTCTTGTATTTCTTCAGTTCTTTAATAAAACATATGTGTCTCATGTTTCTCTTTGCCAGTGATTTCGTATTCTTTATTGAAGGTCAGTATATTAATTACTCTAAGAAGGCCTCATGTACTTGCCATCTGGACATATTAAAATACTGCCACCGTAAAGGTGAAAAGCAATATACATATATACGTATGTAATTGGCCAATTAAAAAAAAAATTTTAAAAATATTTGCAGTTTTGTGATAATTTAACATTGATTTTTGACTTTTTTATTGCAATTTTACAAAAAAAAAAAGCAATAATTAAGTACCACTTGAGAATCGTTTAAAATATAAATTTTTTGGTTTATTCTAGTAATTTAATTTTCACGTACCACATGCTTGGTAATTAATTCCGTGAGTTTACTGTTACTTAGTCCCGGCTTAATTAATTGCGTCCTTTTCAATCAAACTACGTATTATAAGGTGCTAAATTAAAAAACTACTAATGCGTTTTTTTTTTCCTAATTCTTCTGATATATGTGAACCGTAGTACTAATACTGTTTAAATAATTGAATAAATGTTTTTTTTTACTTTTCTAATTTAAAAAGTGATCTGATAGCACAAGGATATGTGATAATTAAAAATATAATTTCAATTAAATAGTTTATGTATTGATTTTTATATAAAATATGTATGAAAGGGTATTTCCGTGTAATATTCTCTCAATACCATGTGTGATTTATTATTTTACGTAATTTTGACGATCTAATGTTTTACAACAGGGATCGGCGACCTTTTTCGGACGGCGGGCCATTTTCAAAATAAAATTTTTTATGCGGGCCGCACATTCAAATGTAACTTAAATAGTGCTTTTATATCATATACGAGTATAAATATTATTAAAAATAAATATAGAAAAAAATTATTTTTTATTGACATGCTATAATAACAATAATGTCAGAGAACAAAAATTTTACAATTCTTAAAAGGGAAAAAATGAAAATACAATTCCAATTACATATGTATAAATATGTAAATATAAAATATATAAAATATTAAGGAAAATAGTGTATCTTTTATTTTATTCATTCATTAAAATTCAATGCGCTTTTTCTTCTTGAATATTGTTTGATAATAATTCATTTAAGTCCGGTTGTGTTTGGGATACTGAGATCCTCAACAAGTTTTGTAAATTTTCATCCGTCAACCTCGTTCTATATTTTGATTTTATGAAATTGATTCTTGGAACCGTTTGTTCGCATAAATAGGTGCTTGAAAAAATACAAATCATTGATTTTGCAAAATTTCTTCAATTGGGAAATTTATTTTCTGGTAGATTTGAATAAAATGCAATTAAATTATTTTCATCAAAATTATATTTATATACATTGTTAGATTGCAAATCAATTAACTCTAGTTGTAAATTGTCTGGTGCTTTTACAATATCAAATTTTAAAGGATTTTCAAATATTAATATGTCCATTTCTTTTGCATAAAAATCTTAAAACCGATGACGAAAATTTTCATCTAGTACTTTTAGTGACTCAATAAAAATATTCGAAGGACACTGTTTGTCGTTTTTGGTTAAAAACGATTGCAAAGTAGGAAAATGACAATAATGATTCTTTTCAAGTTGAGAAATAAACAATTTTATTTTAAGCTGGAAACTTTTGATTTCTGTAAATAGCTCGTTGATTAACTTTCCTTTGCCTTGTAGTGTTATATTTAATTTATTGAGGTAAGTTGTAATGTCAACAAGAAAAGCTAACTCGCTTATCCATTTAAAATTCGATAATTCTGGTATATTATTTTCTTTTTCTGTCAAAAACATTTCCATCTCGTCTATCAACTCGAAAAATCTTTTTAAAACTTTCCCACGGCTGAGCCATCTTACTTCAGAAAAATAAATGATATCTTCATATTCTGCGTCAATTTCATTTAAGAAATTCCGGAATGTTCGATGGTTAATACCGTTTTTGCGAATATAATTGATGGACTTTACTACAATATTCATAACATTTTTCAAATTTACAACTTTTGCGCAAAGTGCATGTTGCTGGATAATACAATGAAGTTGTAGAGGAGGCTGTGTAATATTTAATTTTTTCAATTTTTTATTAATCATGCCTATCAAACCAGTATTGTGACCCGTCATATTCTTTGCACCGTCAGTTGTCACATTTTTTAATTTTTCCCACTTGAGATCGTACATATTGAAAACATCTAATAGTTGCAAAAATATATCTTCACCTCTTGTATTCCCATGGAGGCTTTTTAATGCAGCAAGTTCTTCTGTTACACAAAATTGTTTATCAATTCCACGGATAAAAATCAACAATTGAGCGGTGCTAGTTATATCGTTGCTTTCATCAAGTGCTAGTGAAAAATAATCAAATTGTGAAGAATTTTCTTTTAATTTATTAAACATATTAGTTGATATATTTTCAATACGTCGAACGACTGTACGTGCAGACAAACTAATATCTTCAAATTTTTTAATTTTTTCCGGACAAATTTCGTTAACAGCAGCCAAAATACATTTTTTAATGAACTCTCCATCCGTAAATGGTTTGTTATGTTCAGCAATTAATTTTGAAATATGTAAGGACGTTTTGACCAATGCTGAACTTTGTCCCTTACATTTTTTAAAAACGTTTTGTTGTGCTTCTAATGATTTTTGTAAAGAATCAATTTTATTTTGTCTAAATTGAGATTCAAATTTATCATATTCACTTTTGTGTTTCGTGTCGTAGTGGCGACGCAAATTAAATTCTTTTAATACGCTTATAGATTCTTGCAAATTAAGCATAGTGCTTTATTGTAATTATTAATAAAGAAATAATCAAAAGTCCACTTTTCATTAAATTCGCGGTTTTCCTCATTAATTTTTCTTTTCTTTGGTATTTTATTCATTTTTCCTACGATAAAATATGAATTATTTTACCAATAAATAAAAAATAACATGTATTTCTCATTACCTATTGTAGTGAAACGTCATACGGTTGTCAATATGAACGTGTTTATGTGCAAAATGCACATATGAACATACAGTAGCAAACTGGCGAAATGAAAAAATGCTACACTTGCTAAGCGAGCCATCGTATTCGCTGGGGAGTGGGGATTAAACTTACGCAGTAAAATAGGTTTGTCACTATGCTTCTGTTAGCGCGCATTTTTGTCACCGGCCACATTTCGGCACGCTCACACTCTAAGTTTATTGATTTTTCCTAAAATTATATTGGTGCTTTGGCGGGCCGCGCAAAAAGTTGCAAAGGGCCGCATAGGGCCGCATGCCCGCGGGCCGCAGGTTGCCGACCCCTGTTTTACAACAATGTTTTACAGAGATTGATCTTCTTTTTAATACGTAATTATAGAAACAAATAGCTTTAGTGTGTTATACAAGAAAGACAGAGCTACGTAAAGACAAGATTAATGCTTAAGTTCATAGGGTTTTTGGTTTCTAAGATGACCGATAAGAAAAAAGTACTAAACTCCTAGTTTCAGAAATTTTTTATTATAAATCCACTACAATATTGCTTCGCCATAAAATGGCTTCATTTGGTGGATGAAAAACGGAATATTTAAAATACAAGACTGAATATTTATGTACAAATTATTGAGAAAAAATTGTGGTTGATATTTTTTTTTGGAATTTTAAATTTAGTGGAGGGGAGTTGTTTAAATCTAATTGGTCATTTAAAGCTAATCCTAAATTATTACATCTATTAAAATCATTACAATCACCTTCCTAAAACGTGTTTAATAATACATACTCTCAAGTTAGAAAGAGAAATTCCTTTTTCTAAAGTAAAGTTAATCGAATACGATAATATTGATCAATGGATTCTTCAAAGTAAAGAATGATATAAAATCATAGCCAACAGTGTAGGGTTTAATTGGTTTACTGCATCCAGAACATCATATTCTATTACAGGAGTAATAAAGAAAGAAGTAGAACTCAGATATTGGTCTGTTTCTTTGTATAAAATCGAACAACTACGAAAATCAGAATAGCTGAAGACTTTGATTTGAAATCTGAAACAGACAGAAATAAGAATAATTCCTAATCACATTATAAATTAATAAACTCTAAATACGTATTTCGGCAACTAAGTTGTCATCTTCAGGAGAACAACCTAAAAACAGTGTTAAACGTAGCGTCTTTAGCTAAGATACCACCTTTGAAGATATGCTCTTCACCAAATCACAACATTAGACGCTGGAAGCTTCGAGAAGCGAAGCGAAGAACCCGGATTATTCTGATATAAATATAGCGCACGGAAGTGATTGAAGACATTTAAACTGAAGTCACGGCCGAGTTATGTGTGATATAAATACTCTGAAATAAATACTGTTATTAGTTATTAAATGTTATTTAGTGTGTTTTATTATTATTATAATGTTTTTAATTACAGCTAGTTTTATTTAAACGAACCAGAAAGACAAGTTCTTAACAGTATACTTTAGTAGCTTTCTAATTCTCTATAAATATTTATTGTGATTTATCTAGATTTTTCAGGTCTATTAAATTTAAAATAGGAAATATGTCCCTTGTAGCGCGTTGAAATTGAACGATTAGTTTGTCCGAAATATTTTTGGTTACAATTATTACAATTTATTTCATAGATACCAGACTTTTATCCTACTTCAATTTTGTCTTTGGTCCTACATAAAAGTGATTTTAATGAGTCAGTTGATTTAAGCGCGATTTGAAGGGAATGGTTTTTGACGATAGCGTCCAAATTTCTGGAAGCTGAACTACCTTAAAAAGATCACTTCGATCTTTTTGAGGTAGTATACTCGTAGTATTATGAGCTAGTTTTTTTTTTTGCCTATGTTTCTTAATTAGGTTAGTTACTAATGGGTTACCGAACAGGAACGATTTGTTTTTAAAATGTCGTGATAGTCATATTTAAAATGGTAGAAATGTCAATAGCTGACTTTAGTGTTTAGTATTGTTTGACAATTTATTATGGCAAAATACACGTTTCAACAACGTTTGGTTTTTATCCAAAAATTTTATAAAAATAATCTTTTGTTTCCGTATAAGATTGTGTTGACTCAAGAACTGAAGCCATTTGACCATCATAAACGCAGCGTGTTTGTTGATTGGGCTTTAGAGCCACTTGAAATTGAATCTGATTTTTTCAAAAAAATCAACTTTTCAAATGAAGCTCATTTCTGCTGGTTAAACGGGTTTATTAACAAATAAAATTGTCGTTTTTGTGTGTCAAAATAATCCACAACAGATTCACGAGAAGTCTTTGCATCCAGAAAAAGTTACTGTTTGAAGTGGTTTATGGCACGGTGCCATCATCGGATCTTAGTTTTTTGAAAATGCAAATGAAGATGCAATAACAGCTTTATCGATCAATGTTGACAGCCTTTTTGTCGCCAAAATTGGATGAAATTGATTTCCAAGACATGTTTTTCCAACAAGATGGTGCAACATTACATTTTGCCAATGCCATCAGGAGTTACTTGGAGAAAAGTTTGGTGAGTCTGTAATCTCCAGAAATTGAACTGTCAATTGACTTCCAAGAAGTTTTGATTTAAACACCTTTGGATTTCTTTTCGTGGGGATATTTGAAGTTGTTGGTCAATGCCAACAAACCTCAAACTAGACCCCTTTGAAATTGAATACCAAACGCTGCATTAATGAAATTACACCTGATTTATTGCAAAAGTCATTGCAAATTTGGTTCATCGAATTCGATCCTGCAAGCGAAGTCTAGGTGAACATCTGATTGATTATTATTCAAAACATAATTGCCATAAGTTGTACTATAAAATAAAGAAAAAGTTTTGCTTTTATCTCAAATATTTTGTATTTTATTTAATTTTAAAAACATGTCGTCCTTTTGTTTTCAAGTCGAAACCATTATATACTGGGATGTTTTTAATTAAACTGAGTTCTTTTTCATAACTGTCTTTTGTAAGCGGAAAATTTAACCAATGGATAAGAAAATTAAAGAATGCCATCTTATGTTGAAAACTATGATTTGAATCTGCGGTTATAAGATACGGGAATGTTACAAATTTTAAGGAAATTTTATATAAAATTCACTAAAATGCGCTTAATATCTTTTTCGACACAATTTTTGCATTCGGAATAAAAGTATTGGAAAATTCAGCATGAGTTTTAGAATATTCTTAATTTTTTTTAATTTAAAACCACATTAATTTTTCTCTAGTAACTAATCCATCTTAATTGACAGCTCAGAAACTTTTTGTGCAAAGCTTGTTAAAAATGGTTTTGTATCATGTCTTATTTAAATTACGCTTCTTGATTTATATATATATAGTTGTTAAACCTGTTGGAAGTCATACTTCATTAAATGTTATTAAATAATTATAAAATATACGTTTTAAAACATTTCTTGAGATGTAGCATGGAAGAAACTATATTTACAAATAAATTTGTTTTTAAATCACGGTTTAATTTAACAGACTCTCATATTAAACCAGTAATGAAGTCTCCATTGCAGGTAACTATGTTATAAATCTGAACTAATTTAGAATTCTATTTCATATAATTGCACAGAACAAGTTAATAAGCCCACCCGATAGAACTCACAGAACGAATCAAAAATTTATTTAATTTATACTTAATTAATTTAGATGTTATTAAGTGGTATTAAAATTCATTATAATTCACTGATGAATGCCATCCTCTGCAATTAAATTGGGAACCTCTTATGGGTTTCACATTTTCTTGTAGGTAGCGCATAGTAAGCTCAATACTTTAATTATAATACTCGCGTAGAGAGTGTTAGGCGTACGTGTATTTAGCTAAATGCGGTACGCATATAGGCAGCAGTCTAGTTTAATCGCTTCGAAACATGGATTCCTTTTTTAATTACATGCAGTTTCACGGTTGATTTTTCATAATTGCTATATTGTGTTTGGAAATTTCCATTAGTATGAATATCCTCATTTTAGGACGTATTGTTGGGCTTAATGAGTTGACGATAAGAAGAAATATTAAATTTATTATAGTTTATTAATTCATTCACTTTTTTAAAACAAATTATCCATTGCGCATATTGGTACTATATATGCTAATATGCACTGAAAAAGTGGATTATGTGAATAATGCTTTGCTATATTAGACATTAATATATTCGTTTTGAACCTAACAACTGCTCAAAAGAATTAGCGGATATTTATTATTTGAAATTGATTGAAAATGGTTGTTCATATTAAAATAAATAGCGTTTTAATTATAAGAATACTTAAATGGCCTATAGGCAAAAATAAACGTTGTCTAAAATACTAAAACTAAAAATAATATAAGTAAATAAAAAAAATAAGTAAACTACTCAAAAATGAATAAGGAATTTTTACTATTTTGTATTTTTTAGATAGTATTGGTAAATATTTGTAGTGTATTATATTAGATACATAATTGTACACAACAATTTAAAATTTTCAAGTATATTTATTCAGAAAAATCGTTAGATTACTAAGAAATGATCAAAAATGAAATAAGCAACATTTTTAACAATAGCTAAAATAAACATTTTTCTGTAACAATTAATTCTAAAATCGTGTATAATGGCCACGGACATCTCTCACAGCTGTACATCTTCAGGGCATACTCATAATGCAATTATTAATGTGTTCTTGTGACACTCTTCTCCAACACAGCGGTAAAATTTCCCGCAAGTGTTGCACGTTAACTGGGGGTGGTTTATGTTCTTTGAGCTATTCTTGAAGTCTGTCCCAAATGTGCTCAATTGGGTTCAAGTCGGGAGACGTTGGTGGTAAAGGTAGATGGTTAATATGGAGGTCATTTATTGCTTGCATTACAATTTGTGCACGATGAGGTCTTGCATTATCATCAATAAAAACCATGTTTTCATCCACAGCCTCACGAAAGTGCCCGCCCACACCATGATACCACCGCCGCCAAAAGGCACCACAGCTTTTGTAAACTCGCGTCTATAACGGTCTCCTCGAGTTCTCCAGACCCTTACTCTACGATGATCACTAAATAAGCAGAATCTGGATTCATCGGTGTATAAACCATGCTCCCATTGAAAATTTTCTGCTAGTCGTTGGTTAACCCAAGTTCTTCTAGCCATTCTATTGGCATTAGTTAATTTTGGGCGTCTCACAGGCCTGCAGCTATGAAGATCCACTTCCCTCAGACGGTTTCTGATGGTTTGATCCGAAACTCTAACTCCAGTGGCGGCACGTAACTGTGTTTGCAACCATACAGCACTTCTAAACGGATTCATCATTGTCTGAATTCGTATGTAGCGGTCTTGTCTCTGATTTGTTTTCCTCTCAAATCCACTACCGGGTCTTCTCCTTTCAGATCCTATCTGTTGGAATCTTGTTAGAGCCCTACTAACAACACTTGGAGACACATTAAAAATTGCGGCAATTTCTGCTCCAGATTGCCCTCGCTGATGCAATAACGCAATTAATTAAAAATTTCTTTATTTAAATGACGTCTTGGCATCGTGAAAATGTGAAATGACGTTTAAAATGAATAATACTTGTCAAAAAATGCGATTTTTATAATTTTGTATTCTAAATTAATTTAAGGTTAAAATACAAGATTCAATATTTTATCACACAGAAAAGACATTTACCAAATAAAATGTCCACAAACGACTGTGGGCCTTCTAATTTATCTATAGTTTGAGAAAATACGTTAAATTTAATCGAATTAATTATATCTGTTAAAAAAAGATCTAATTCCCTATTCATTTTTGAGTAGTTTATAAACCAAGTTTTTACACAAAATAGTATATAAATTCACATAGTTCTTACAAAACCGCAATAACAAAACAAAAAAAACTTAACTTTGTCACATGTACACAAAACAGGATATGGAGTTAGGCTAAACCGGTTATAAAATGGTGATGGCGGGTAAAGTTGGGCGCACGCGCAGTAACAAGATAACGGGTGTTCAGAAACATTCGAAGTCAAAGTAGTCCTTGAAAATATGAAGTCATGTCTGAGATAGATTGATTTTTGACAGACAACAGTTGACATTTAATAATTATTACAAATCAGATACTTAAGTAAAGATATACGATTTTTTGTTCAGAGCCCACTTGACTTCGAATGTTTCTGAACACCGGTTATATTTGTGGCGTCAGGATATACACTAGCGCCATCTGAGTCATTTTCAAAAAAAGAAAGAGGAAGATGATGTAATTTATATTTTAAATAAAAGACAAAGATAGAAAATTCAATCAAAATAGAACCCTTTTTGCTATGTAGTTAACCATCCTGACTTATCTCTGGTGCAAGTACGTGCTAAATTTGAATCCCGAATACTGAATTGGTCAAATGGAATGAAGGCCGAAAGTAGATGGCGCAATAGTATTGAACGCGGAAAATTTCAATCTCCTCTTCTGGATATTTTAAAAATTTGTTAATAATAATTAAATTTATACAAATAAACTTTAACAATGTTATTGAACCAATAATGGCAGATTTTTATCTTATTATAAAATTGAATTTAGAATGGAACATAGCTAATTCCTATTTTTATCAGAAATTTAATATTTTAATTAGTATAATCTATCTTAATAAATACATGTTCTATTGTATTTAGTTTACATAGTAATTACCTTGTCACTTTAATTATAGTCAGTAAAGAAAGGAAGAATTGCTTTTAAAAAACATGCAGTTTTAAAAGGTTATATCGAGATATAAAAAACAAGTAAATAAAACATACAAAATAATTCCTATTATTTTGTTTAATATTGTGTATATATATATTCTGAGACAATCATGAGCACAATATCTTGCTAAAGAATAAAGTATATTTGTTAAAAGAGAATAATTTAAAATCCTAACTAAAAATACGTATTTACTAGAATAATAGGTACTCTAGAAATAAAGTCTAAATGAATGAATGATCATGGGCACAAGTGAAGTTCAGTTCAGGGCGAGGTTGCAATGAATGGCAACGAAAAAATGAAGTGTCAACATTCAAGCGGAGCCTATAATACAGATGATGCACATAATAATCAGCTATAAAATGACTGCTGCATATTCTGTAATTTCTGAAAGAATCTCCAGAATATTTAATTCGCATCACCACTTACAATTTTTGGAATCTGTAAATATTATATTTAACAATAATTCATTATTGTTTTATATTTACTTACTCTTCCGATCCTTTAGAAAAATATTGCATTTTCTGAACTTCGTCGTCTTACATACACGAACGAAACAAAACAGTGGCGACATTTTAATGTTCTACAATCAAATTATATTATAATAGAACAAAGCAAAAACACATACCAATCTATGTGTGTAAACAGATCGTTATAAATAAACATCAGATGTACTGCAGGACCTGAATTTTTATCCATAGCTTGCTTGAGTTTACAGATGACCTAAAGAAATTTTTAACAAAATAAATTAATAATATTTATGGGTGGGATAGATTGAATTAAATTTCTCAGTATCCAGAAACGGTTTGTTATATTTATTTTATTGATAACAATAAATTAGTTATTTCTTTCTATTTTAAGAAATGAATGATTTACATTTAATAAAACTAATAAACTCGTACGTAAAATTTAATTTGAGACTCTAGAAAACATAGTGGAAATATGTATTTTCTCAAGTATAATATTCTAAGTACTAAGTATAATAGGTATATACATTTTTATTCACATTTAAATGTGGCATAATGCTTTGGTTAAAATTTATATTGAATCAGATTTACTGTTTCATTTTCGTACAGGTTAAAAAACGAAAATTTGAAATTCCAATATTCGTAGATATAATTATTTAGTTTATATTTAGAAGCAAATAAGATAAATTTATATCAAATATTTTCTTATTAGCACTTATATTTATGGAGAAAATTATAAGAACAACTTTTAAATTACTTAAAATATGTAATTGTCGTAAATAAGTCAAAGTCAATAATTCAGAAACTAAATATTAGATAATTGTAACGGTAAACCAAATAGTTATTATCGTATTCACTAGCACGAAACAAATTAAATACAAAAATAAACATTAATAGAGCCATGCACCGCACTATTATATGGCTTATAACTAACGGTTTGTTGTGTTAATTGTTATTTATTTTTAGTCCGCCTAGTGCAACTAACGCGTGGGCATGTATGATATGTAAATAATACACGTCTGCACTCCTAGTATTTAATAGTTGCGGATTACGCAGCCGTGTACGCATAAAATATAAATTAGAGGCCATGTTAGGCGTCGAGACGTCACCAGAGTAACGACGCATGGAAAGTATCCGGCCAATGATAGTGAATAGAGGCCACGCCTCTCATATTTTACCCCCCTACTTAAAACTAGGTGAAACAGATCAAGGCAATAAATCACCTCCTGTCGCAAACCAATGTTGGACAATCACCGCGGTAGTATAATTGTTGAACTCGTGATATAAGCATACGATCGGTCCCGTCAAGAAATGCTGTCCGCGATTAGATTTCGTCTCGATAATTATAGTTTAAGTGGGTCCGGCACTAATTATAATCAGCTCTGAGTGTTGTTATTTAAAGTATTGAGATCACTCAATGACAATGTCTCATCGTGTGTTGTTTGGTTACAGACCCCGTTTGGCTCGAGCAGTTTCGCCGATCTGCTGAATGCCCCATTTCCGGACGATGCCAGTGCCGTTTTACCGCCAGAAGAATTAGATCCGTTTCCGGAAGTGGCTCTACACTCGCAACCTTCTTCGCCCGCACCCCTACCAAGTTTCCAAGAGACGTATTCGGTCCGTTATAGTGCGCCGTTCAAAATGGAGGAAGAATACGTTTCATATCATCACCACCCCACGCATGTGGCCGCTCCATCTGCACACCACTACGAATATCAGCCACACCAGTATACAAGCACGCCATACTATCCACCTCCGCAATGTAGCCCCGGATTTGAATCGCTTATGTCACAAGAGTCGTACTCTCTGCCGTCTTACCAGTCTTCTCCCACTACTGAATTACATATCACGACCGCACTCAGCCCGAGGCAGCGACGTACGTCTTTGCCACTCCAAAGGTCAGAATCTACTAGCAGCAGTGAAAGTCCGAAATTGAGGCTTGCTGGACCAACGCCTTCTATATGTTCATCCGCAGCTAGTTCACCAGGTGGTAATGTTACTGAACAATCACAAAAAGGACCTGCACCACCTTCCCCGTCTCAGTTATGTGCTGTATGCGGCGACACCGCGGCCTGTCAACATTACGGTGTGCGTACTTGTGAAGGATGCAAGGGATTCTTTAAGAGGACCGTTCAAAAGGGTTCCAAATATGTTTGTTTAGCGGATAAAGCTTGTCCAGTTGATAAACGGAGAAGAAACAGGTGCCAGTTTTGCCGATTTCAAAAATGTCTTGTCGTGGGTATGGTAAAAGAAGTTGTGCGAACTGATTCGCTTAAAGGTAGAAGGGGAAGATTACCGTCCAAGCCTAAATCACCCCAGGAATCGCCGCCAAGCCCACCTGTGTCACTTATAACAGCTTTAGTTCGCGCACACGTTGATACCACGCCAGATCTCGCTAACTTAGACTATTCTCAATTCTGTGAACCTATTCCTATAGAACCTATCATTTCCGAAGCTGAAAAAATCCAACAGTTCTACACTTTACTTACGACGTCCGTCGATGTGATTAGAAATTTTGCGGAAAAAATTCCCGGTTTCCAAGATTTGTGTCAAGAAGACAAAGAACTTCTCTTTCAATCTGCTTCGCTTGAGTTGTTTGTGCTACGACTAGCCTATCGCACACATCCAAACGATACTAAACTTACTTTCTGCAATGGAGTGGTGTTGGATAAACAGCAGTGCCAGAGATCATTCGGTGATTGGCTTCACGCAATTATGGAATTTTGTACGAGTTTGCATTCGATGGAAATTGATATTTCCGCTTTCGCCTGTTTGTGTGCTCTTACATTGGTAACAGGTAAGCATTTTGTAAATTAATTTCTTCTGATTTTTTAAAAAAATTGTTTTCATATAAAAAATAGTGAAATATTCAGCAGCATGCTTCTTATTTATAATAATTATATTACATTCGACGATAATCCTACAGGGGTCAACTTATTTTACATCTTACTTTAGATGCTTTGCGTAGTATTCAAACACAACAATATTATAAATTCACAAGTACAATACTAAATTAGCAATAAGACAGACATATTTAGGAAGTTATGTAATATAATGTGTGAGCCAAAAAAAAGTTTTTCAGGGTGTGCCATGAATAAAATCACTTTGGTCTTAATTTGATTCGACTTAGAGCTATCTATCACTTTATTTAATTTAATGATTGTTCAAAATAAATAATCTGTTCCAAAAATATTTTTTAATTTAATTATAATATCAGCAGATGTAATATTTCTTATAATAAAACAAATAATAAACATTTTTAAAGCTAAATGTAATTAATTATTATGTCGAACAAGAAAATATAGAATTACAACTTAAATGGGATGTGCTGTATGACCACTACCCATATCTCTGCAGAGAGTAATTTTTTTAAGCGAACTAAAAACGTTTTGAAGAATTTCTGGTGTATTATTGATTTCTTCAATCTTGTTAGTGATCCTTTGTTTTAAATCGTCAAGATCAGCAACGGGTGTTTCAAAACTGGAATTCTTTAAATGTGGCCATAAAAATAAATCGCGTGTTAAGTCACAAGATCGTAGTGGCCAGATAGTATCTGTATTCAGCCTAACCATGCAATTTCTTAAAAATTTCTTTATGAAAAGAATGTTTGCAATAGTAGTATAGACTTCATAAAGTATAAGTTTTCAGTTCAAGGCCCAAATTCAAAGCATGTGATTCAAATCAATACTGCAGAGTCAAATGAAGTCAATATTCAATCGCAGAATATTGCAAAATTGTCAAAATTTTAGTATGTTACTTACAATATAACCAAAGAAAGCATATACATGACCTACATGTCAAAATAACAATAATGAGTAAAGTAGGAACATGAATAGTTCAAAAGTATTGTTTTCTTTTCTAGTTTTGTATCAATATATTCCATCCAAGAAAACAATGCTGAAATTATTACTTTAGTATTCGAACAAATTACCAGGCATCGAAGAAATATTCTGTAAAGTCTATAGATTATAAATGTAAAAGTGATAATCAAACAATTTCGTACTTATTGCCACTAATTGCTATTACTATTTATTATCAGTATTGTTCTCAAAAGAACACATTTTGTAATTTTTGATGACAAACTAAATATTCAAATTAGAAGAATGCTTAACCTAGAAGTCAGAATACCGGAAACAAAGTCAATAAACATTCAAATAATTTGACAGCAAGCCGAATATCATAAGACTATCTCCTGGACAACTTATCTTTTTTATTTAATATAATATTTCAAAGACGTACGTCTTAACTTAAAATGACAAACGTGTGTAGTATTACAGCGCGTATTCATGTGTGTTAGAGATAGAGTACAATTTGCGGTTCACACTTGGGCAGTACGAACAGAAACCTTATACTTTATGAACTGTATGTGCATGAGCTCCATCTTGCTGACAATAGCCTTCCTGTAACTCATCGCTGTTTAACTAAAATTTCTAACTGGTACCGTTCAGCATTTATTGTACCTAAAAGTTTATAAGAATGACATTATTGTTCCAACATAGTGTTTTGGAAATCTAATAAAATGTTTATAAAAACTATTTTCAAAATACCTTCAAAAAATATTGGTCCAATAATCCTTCTCTGCCAAACTCCAATTTTTTGCAAATGTAATGGAATCTCTATAAAAAGGGTGGATTACCTGTACTCCACATCCTCAAATTTTGAGAGTTGACATACGCAAAGATATGGAACTACGATTCGTCTGTAAACATAACGTTCGACAATGCTTCATCGTTATTATTGAATTGTTCAATAAATCGTTGGCAAAATTATTGTCTTTGTGGTCTATCAACAGGAAGTATATCATGTGTTACTTGTATATCGTAAGCATGCATATGTAGATCATTTTTAAGGATACGTTGACAGGTATCGTAAGAAGCATTTGAATCTTGCTGTAAATGTCGTACAGAAGTTTGCGGACGTTCTTCGACTACTTACCTTACCGCTTCGACAGTAATTTCATTTCTGACAATTCCCATTTTACGAATCACGCTTCTTGTTTTTCTGAATATATTCACAAAACGACGAATGGAAACACAGCAATTGTCAAACGGGACAGTGTCATTTAAAAATTCGTTTAAAAAATCTTCGTAGGCATCTCTCAGAGAATAAGTTCATTCACCATCGATTTTTCTGACATTTCTTAAATAAATCTCAACCATTGCATCTCTCCTCTTTGCTGCTCATTAAATATATAAGCCATAGTTTAATAATAAATTTGTAAGAATAATTGAAGATATTCGCAGATTTTCAATTTAATCAATGAGTGACAGAGACATTTCACAAACTAAGTATGAATTATACTCCGACATGACTACTATAATTATCTTTCTCGTTCATAGCCAACTTCAAAACTTTTTTTGGCTCACATATTATAATGAAAGAGGTTTTGTTGTTATATTTTTAAACAATTCATTTTAAAAACAATATAAACGAAACATCTCACATGATCTTTTGAAGAATATTTGAAGGTCTGCACATATATTATGGTTTCGATTTAAAAAATTGATCAGTTTTAAAAACTTCAAAATTTTTCAAGTAATTCACAATAAAGTAGGTATTATATTAGTGATTATTAGTTAATAATGGGACTAATAAATCCCGCAGGGAATAATGAAATGCGACCGTTCTTATTGGCGCAATGCAGGGAATAATAATAACGTTATAGCTTATTATTCCCTGCGTTCCGCTAATAAAACATAGTCTTACCAGCGTTACCATAGTAACGATAAACAAGCCCGCCGCTTCGCGGCTCGGTTCGTAAATTCAGCTCTCGAGAATAAGAACCGTCATTATTGACTCGTTGTATAAACTACGATTATGTACGTCAACTATAATAAAGGAACAATTTTCTCTTGTATCAATACTAAGAACTATTTGTCATCAAATATTGAAGATTTTAATCCTTCTTTATGTGTGAAATAAAATCACTGCATTTAATACAAGTTACTCTTAAAATTTTGTATATATCTTAAAATTTGAAATTAATAAACTCAAGTTTACTTCCGTTATAATCGGAAATTGCAAATATTTTAATTAAACTGGCTTTAATGTCATATTATAGATATATGAATTTAGCCTTACAAGATTACAATGTCACAAAAACGAAGTGTTTAATTTTAAATATTTGAATTTGGCACTCCGAGAAAAAACTAAATTACTTTTCAAAACATTTAATCAAATTCAGCGATACTACGCAGCGCTAGTACCGCCAGCAGGATGGCGCCTCTTAAATTCATATTTAGTTAATCAATCGCCCATTAAAGTTAGTTAAAAGTTAAAATTAGTTGGATACTAAAAAGTTACCTAATAAAGAGTTTACGAATTTTTAACAACATTGTGTACGTTAGGGTTCCCATTAACATTTATAATATACATAGACGATCTCGCTCGCAAGAAAATGTCAACGTTTTCTCTGTTGTGTTGAAATAATAGCTTGAAATTAAACATGCGTAAATTTTAGAGTAAATTGAGACGTTGAAATTTGATCAGCCACGAATTGCATATACTATTTTTTCTACGAATTTTTAAAATAAGCGTTAGTAAACCATGTTTTATTATTTTTTATATACCTCAACTATAATTGGACAATTTGTGGAAATAACGCCAGTTGTATTTATACATTTATCGAAAAATTTGTATTAATTTGACAGGATCCATTAGGAATAACTTAACTTGAGCTTGGGCTTGTTGACTGTTTATCTGTAAATAACTTGGCCGCTATATCTTTTCTTGCATTCATCGATGTAACTTTCAGTTATAGCCGACGATTTCTATCCGCCGTGTTTTTCAAGATAGTTATATTGCCTCCTGCGTTAACTAACATAGTGGCAGAAGTTCTTCGCATTGCATGTCCTTGTTAGTCTTGCGGATTGCTTAATTTTTAATAAGTAGCTGTATTTTCTGGCACTGTGCTAATTTTATTTATGCCAGCAAATTGCATTCTACTCTTTCCAGCTTGATAATTGCAAAACAATCTTAAATTTTCTAAATTTTGACGAGAGAGTGATAGATACTTTTTGGACGCTTCAGCGTATTCCTGAGGAATAACAAACTTTCTTGTGCTATTGTTTCTGGTGTCTAGAATTGTTATAATTTTGTCTTCAGTGGTTTCAATATCTATCAATTTTAACTTATAAAGTTCGTCGCACCGACAAGCTCCTGAAATTCCTATTTAAGTACGATTTATAACGAATAGAAAGTTAAAAGAATTGTTTTTTTTGGACATACTTTTGTAGACATCAGGAGCTTCAATTATAATAATATAATTTTGCTCTCTTCTTTCGTAAAGGGTTTCGATTTTTTTGGATAATATCCATCTGATTTTCGTTTTAAAAATGACCGTAACTTAAATACTTTGAAATATCGACGTAATTTTTGATCAAAGCAATAGTTCTCAGTATCGAGTACTGAGCCCAAAGTGTTAAGGGTTTCTTCTCTTCAACCTATTCTGCGAAATAAGCACCAAAAACTTCTTCAGAAAATGATTTGCTAGTTCCCCAGTCCATAAACTTCCTATAAGTGAACACGTAAATGTGTTTCAACTTGGGAGGAATTAAATTAGTAAATGCATTATTAGCCGATTTTATCATTTCTTCTGGTTCTACATCACTATTATCACTCATTTTAATAAATTAATGCACTTCAGAAAAAAATTATACGTAAAGTGACATTTCTCTTGTACGCAATTTAATGTACCAAACAATTTGAAATCCGAAATTCCGGTAGTCCTATAATTTCACACTCTAGTGGTTGAAATGCATTTCAACAATCGCAATGAATTCTAAAATAAGTGAGTTCAACGCCATGAGTAGAAAAAATTTATTTTCTTGTTTGCCTATATTTTTTTGATATTTTATTACACGTTATATACGCTGTTTTACAATAAATATATTATAATACAATGTGATTAAATTTATGCAGGTTGTTTTAATATTTCCTCAAATTCAGTAAAAAACAGCTACATATACCTACCATTATCAATTATAATATATATAATAAATCTAAATATAATAAATCCAATAAGAACTTTAAACTCGTACATATTTAAAACGAATATTGTATGTACATGAATCAAACTAATCAAAATAATCAAAATAACCAAAGTAATCAAAGTAATGAATAGGAGAAAGTTGTCTAAATTGTACCGCCTCCTAAATCGTAACACTTTTATTACTCGTAAATAGTGTACATGTCGCTCCATCTGAGGATAGTTTTACGTACCACTAATGCCGACTGCTTTTATAGTATTAAATCCACAGATTGGCGCCAATCCGTTCGGACAAAATTTAGTGAAAAGTGTTTCCTAGTTTCGAGATGTAAGTTTTTTACATTTTATCGTAAGGAATCTTGTTGAAATCAATATAAGTAATGCTTTAAGTGCTGGTTATAATAAAAGATCGTTCAATTTAGCACTTTTAACGCCCCAAACTAAATACATAACCTCAACTGAATTTTGTTTAAAGTTTCTCCAATCATACCAGTACAATTTAGGCATGTAGGGCACCGTCTCTAGTTTATAGCAGTCATACCTTATGTTTACAGAATGAATTCTGCCATCAAAAAAAGAAACGAAAATGCTATGAATGGTCTACTGATAATATGAGAGAAGCCATAGAGAAATACCGAACTGGTAAATATGGAGTTAATAAAATTTCTCAAACGTATGAAATTCCACAACTAACATTTCTAAGACACTTAAAAGGTAGCAACGTCAGGGTAAATGAAGATAGAAAACTATTAGGTCGTGTTACAAGTTTTGATGAAAATACAGAGAAGGAATTGAAAGATTATTTGTTACATTTGGAAGAAATTTTTTTGGGGGTAACCATAAGATGTTAGAAGAGCTGCGTACGATTTGGCTGAAACAAATGGTATTAAACATAACTACAATAGAATGAGGTGAATGGCAGGAAGGAAATGGTATTATAACTTTATACACCGTCATTCTAATATCTCGCTTAGAACTTGTTAGAAATAAAGGATTTAATGGAGAAAACGTGTGCGGATTCTATGATATCTAATAATTTCACTGCCACAAAGTTATTCAATGTAGACGACTCTGGGTTTTCAACAGTCCAGAAGAGAAATAAAAATATATTAGCAAGAAAGGGAAAACCCAGATGGGAGAATATAGCCAGTGGTGAGCGAGGAGTAAATACTACAATGATGGTATGCACTAGCGCTGCAGGTCAATATGTAGCACCAATGATCATTTTTAAGAGAAAAAGGATGGTTACAGAATTAGATATAGGAGCCTTACCCGGGTATATCGTTCAAATTTCAGATCCGGATATAGAAATTCCGAACATTTTCTTACATGGTTGAAGGAGTTCATCAAAGCAGTGAAACCATGTAAAGAAGACAAAGTACTTTTACTAGACAGCCACACATCGCATTAAAAGAACTTAGCAGCAATAGAGCTAGTTCGTGTAAGCGGTGTCGTAACGTTACAGCTGCTAGGACAGACAACTCACCGGCTTCAGCCGTTAGATGTTACAATATTTGGCCCTTTAGAATATTATAATCAGGCAGTGGAAAAATAGATCCTGGTTTGGCTGTAACCCAGTTTCAAGTAGCTGAACTTCTTTCAGAGGCTTATGGAAAATGAGCAACCGTGTCAATCGAATAATTACGGCCTCTTAATTGGGCCTTAACTTTGTTGGCCCTACTATTTTTCTGTGATCTTCCATAAGATCTTCTAGAATTCACTTGAATCGCAAAATCATCAATAAAATATATTTTTTCTCTATGAACTATTATTCTTGTATACAGAACATCATAATCAAACCTACTTTGGAAACTATCTGGCCCATTACGCCTTTCTGTCGCAAAGGAAACGTGTTTTACAGAATAGTGAAATGCCTTTATCGCTTTGTCAATGGCCGAAATACTCGCCTTTAGTTGTGGATTTTCCTCTAACAATTTTGTGTTTATTTGTTTTGGTGTTAAAGTGCAATTCTCATCAACTAAATTGCAGATTTTTTCTTGCTCATCTTGAGTAAATTTATTTGGACGATACCCAACAATTCTTTTTTTCATTTCGTTCGTTATTTTGTAAGTCTTGTAAATTTTTCTTACAGTGTTCGGTAAAACATTAAATTGTCGTCTTTTCAGCATTCATTCTTATACTGTATGTGTTAAATATCATTAGGCATAGAGAATCAACGTATGAGTACATACAACGTATACGTACATGAGAAAGCCAGTCCAATGCCAGCGAAGACCGCGACGACTGACGATTGTCTCCGATACCGATTGACTGGAAATTTTGCATTCAGTCTAGCTGCGGCCGTTACAGTTTGAAAGCGTACAATAAAAGTAATGTATAATGGCTATTTATACACCCACTGAAAAGCTTCAGTTAGTAAAATGGTTTTATGCTGGCAAGTCTGCAATGGAATGCATGAATTTGTTTGCGCTGACTTTTGCAGACCGTTCTGTACCTTGCAGACAAACAATTTATAATATTATAAATAAATTTGAAACTTGTTTCTGTCTCAATAACTGTACGAAATGCAAACCAAGAGAGGTATCACCACAAAAAATAGAGGAAGGAGAACGGCGGGATGTATTAATTTGTAGTATTGTGGAAATTGATAACACGAGAAGTGCTGCCGAGGAATTGGGTACAAATAACACAACTATTTCACGTATTTGGAAACGTAATGGTTTAAAATGTTTCAAATATTCGAAAACTTAAGAAATATTTCCCGAGGACAATTTCCGGAGAATGGAGTTTTGTCAAGACGTTATGGAAAAGATACATCGAGATGAAAATTTCGTTAAAAATATTCTCTTCGCCGATGAATCAACTTTTCCATTACACGGAAATCACAATCCCTCTGTTCTTCGATATTGGGCTTCGGAAAATCAACACCGGCATTTTGCAAATCGCACTCAGTATCCTCAAAAACTAAACGTTTGGGCAGGTATTTTAGGTGACCATTCTATAGGCCCCTATTTTATTGATGGTATATTAAATGTCGACAAGTATCTCGAATTACTGAAAAATCAAATACTTCCCGTCATTCAAAACATTGGAATAAATCAGGAAATCGTTTGGTTTCAACATGATGGCTGTCCCAGCACATAATGCAGTGAGGGTAAAGAGATTTCTAGGAAATACTTTTCCTGACCGTCTTATTACTGGAACTTCTTCTTCTTTAGGTGCCGTCTCCGCTTCGAAGGTTGGCAATTATCATAGCAATTCTTACTTTTGAAACCGCAGCTCTAAACAGTTCATTATTATTGCATCCAAACCAGTCCCTAAGGTTCTTCAGCCATGAATTCCGTCTTCTTCCTATAGATCTCTTGCCCGGGATTTTTCCCTGCATAATTATTTGTAGTATTTGATATTTTTCTCCCCTCATGACATGTCCCATGTACAGCAGTTTTCTTCTCTTAATTGTCGGAATCACTTCTCTCTCCTTATGCATACGTCTCATCACTTCTACGTTGGTTTTTCTCTCTACCCATGAGATCTTCAATATTCTCCGGTATACCCACATCTCAAATGCCTCCAGTCTCCTCATGTCGGTTACCTTCAGCGTCCAGGCCTCCATCCCATAGTATAGTATAGACAGCACATAGCATCTCATCAGTCGTATTTTTAAGTCAAGGTTACTGGAACAGGAAACATTAAATGGCCCCCGCGATCTCCTGATCTATCTCCAAATGATTTCTTTTTGTGGGGATATATAAAAAATATTGTTTATGCTCATGAAGCTGGTAGAGCAGAAAATGTAGTTGCCTTGAGAGAAAAAATAACTGAGGCTGCGAATTCATTAACTGCCGACATGTTAGCAAATGTAAGAGCTAATCTCTACGACCGCCTAGGACAATGTCTTGCTGTGCAAGGAGGAATTTTTGAACCTCTTGTATAATTTATTATAATTTTTAGAATCCTTTTTTATTTATTTTATTAGGATTATTCTTTAATTTTATTAGAATTACGCTTTTGTTTATGCGACGCACCGCAGCTTAAAAATTTCCTGCATCTACAGAAAGAAATAAGAAAAGCAAATCCCTTGCAATTCGTAAATGTTATTTTAGAACGCATTACAAGTACCTATGTCGATGGTCAAATGATTACTGGTAACTTGTATTTGCGAAACAATCGGAGACAATTGTTGCCGGCCGTCGCTGTCTTCGCCGGCATTGGATCGGCTTTTCCATATACATGTATAGCAAACGCCAATTAAGTTGGCGCGAGGAGGGGTAAGTTCGCGCAGGATTAAAGGTAGTGGGGAGATTTGTATTTGGTTTTACATCAAATGTCAGATAATTCTAACCTCTGAGCGTGTATCACTTTTTGATCCCCTAGCAAAGATATTATGTTCCGTCAAACATCAATGACAAATGTATTCTGACAATTACTTGAGTAGTGGGGATGGACGTTTTTAAAAACGGCTTCTGCGCACCCCCTCCTCGCGCCAACTTAATTGGCGCTTGCTATACATCGTATGTACTCATACGTATTCCCTATACCTAATGATATTTGACACATGCGATATACATGTTATAACAATGTGATATAGTTTTGACAATTAGGGAAATTGTTTTGACAAAAGGGGAAATAATTTGACATACACGGCACCCTTTTTAATTAAGATGTGAAATAGTTTTGAGAAATAGTGAAATATATTTGACAAAAGAGGAAGCCCAAAAGAAAATTACTGTATTATTATTATTAATCACTTTTAAGAAACCAATATTAATCAATAGACATGAATTTGCATACCCTTTTCTATAATCACCCATTTTCGATATAAACTATTTCTACTTTGAAAAAAAAACATTTTCAATTCCTTTCAGATTCCTTTTTAGCAAAAAAAAAATAGTGGTTTTAAAAACTAACCTTTAATCGAAACTATAATCGAACCTTTTGATTTTCATATTAATACAGTAAATATAAATAACTTCCGTTTTTTTAAATTTTTAAATCATTTAATTTTTTACGCTGGTTTTTATACATGCTATATTTGGATTTACTGCCTTCTCATAACTCACATTCAGATTGTTTTATGTGTTTTATGATCGTACGTACAGCATACATACACATGTTGCATAGTAAAAAAAGAAAACAAGTATATTCCATGTAAAACCGCAAAAGTAACCTTGAGATTTTGAAAAGCGGCATACACCCGGAAAAAACCGACGCATTTTTGTTTGTAGTCCTTAGATAATAAAATATTACGCACCGGCAATTATAATTGAGGAAAAATGCCTTGATATAAAGATTGGCATTGAATCTATATCAGATGTCATACTTGAACATAAAAGGTAAATAATATATCATGTTCAATTTTTTTATTGTAAGAATGTTGTTATTTATTTCAAGTAATAAAACGCAAGTACTGAAATAGATAAATATAAAACATATATACATTAGTTCTTAAACTCGTTTCTACATTCTATCGGCTTTATATAAAGGCAAAGTTTGTATATAATCGTTTATTGTGAAATATTCTTTTATTTTAACCGGTATTTAGATATTTATTATACAGAATAAATAGATCTATACGTATTCAAGTTAAAAGTACAGCAAACTCTCAGTCAATTCAAATTCCCTCTGAACATAACTATAGAAACGGAAATGTATTTTATTATCGAAGAGATTTTTATAGAAAATTTATTTTATAATTGCTTATTCTTTCAATTTTTGATAATATTTAATATTACAGCTCCATCAATTAAATTAAGCACAAGTAGAGGAACTAAGTTCTATTTTTTACGCTGAATTATAGGATCACAGACCGCCTTTAACTCGCAAATTTGAATCAAACCGCTTAAAATTAGACCAACAATTTATCTAAACTTACCATTACACTTTGAAGTTAATTCATTTGATTATCGGCTTGTCGATCATATCGCTATTATATCGAGTGTTCAGAAAATTTCGGCGTCAAAGCGATCCATAGAAATTTGTGGTCATGTCTGATATAGAGTATGTACATCTGATGTCAAGCGATCAAGATAATTTGTAATCGAGTCATTCATGAAACCGAAATTGTATGTCGTTACTTGAACTATACTTACATTACAAACGTTAAGTAAAATGTCAGTAAAATATATAACTATGCAACTGTTACAATCGGAAAAGACATACGGACTCAAACTCATGACTGACTCGGTTACAAATTATCTTGATCTCTCGTTATGTAGAACGATTACCTTCTATTTACCTACCACAATTTTATTTTTCACTGAAGTATTATTTGTTCATTTCACCTTGGATATGGTTACCATAAACACGGTCATAACGCACGTGAGCGTAATAACCGGGCATTATGGGCATGGCCCATAAAGCCCGGTAATTTATTTACAGTTGTTAATGTTGTGTGAGTATAATAAGGTCCGAAAAGAAAGGATATACATTTTACAGAACTAATAATCTATTAAACATTGACAATTTGAAAACATCAAAATGTCAACAACTGTCATTTAAAATACGTAAAGCTTAATAGTTGTTTATTATCAACAATTTCTAAAGAAAAAATCAAATTTTTAACATTATTTAACAAAATTAAAAATACAGTTTTCGAAATGTCCTGAAAAAAAAAATGAAGGCATTCCAAATTCGTTAAAGTTCTCCACTAGTACTTTGACAAGCCAACGAGGATTTATCTTATGCTGTAACAGAATTAATATCTTGCTGGATACTCTATTCTTAGAAAAAATGCTTTCCTATGTATCCTTCTGCTACAAATGCACTTTTCCATTTCCCTTGCACTTTTACTGTCAACGACATAACAGTTGACAGAAATATCGGAACTTTTCCAATGTAATTTGAATTTTCCACTTAAGAAATTTATTTTTCATGAAAAATAAAATCCTGTATGAACGACTGGTATTATGGCCCTCGGTTGACATTAATCCCTCGGGCCAGAGGCCCTCGGGCTGAATTAACGTCGACCTCAGAGCAATATAATACCTATGACGCCCTTAGTGCATAAATAACCATTGTAAATTATCGTATACGCAAATGTCTGTTTATCTCAAATGATATTTTCGTAAAAACAATATTTTCGTTTGCAAGTAATTGTAACATCGCTTAAAGTTTCATTAAAATGCCATACTAATTAATACATATTAGACGAGTAATGATCTCGGATTGAAAGAATAATTAATTTACTCCCCGTTTGTCGAAAAACTGAAACAACTCTAATGAGTGTCTTCTGAAAGATAATATAATCAAAAGCAAAGCTGAGAAATTCATCTTGAAATTCTTCCATACAATCTTGAATGTAAGTACTTCCATTATCCATCGAACTTTTGATCGTTTCGGAAATACGATACAAACACGAATGCTTTGCATACGTTATTAAATACAATTTTTAAATGCAAAAATGCCCAATACTATTTTTGTTATCAGATTTTGACAATTTTTCACAGACAATATTTAATACTTGAAATTTAATATAAGTCAATAGATTTTGAGTTAGGACATACGATTTTTTTATTCAAAATTTCTTGACGCTGGATTATTCTGAACATCCGTTTTCTTCATTTTATCGCTTTTATATTTTATAGGTTATGTCTATTCTATTGATGAAGCAATTGGACGCTAATCTTAAAGATTTCATAACGTGTAATTAATTTGGTCGAACCGTTTATGTCGCAAATTGTAGGCGGCTTGAAATTAATATTTCAAGCCTCTTGAATTAATGTTTATTTCGAAAATTTCATTCGAGTTTTAAGTTTCAAGCAGATTGAACACATTGAGGTAAACGTAGTCACATTAATTTTTCTCAGGCACCGACAGAAAATGTCGGAATTTATATATATATATATATATATTGAGAAGGTTCACGTAAAAGACATGACAAAATTTTTTTTTGGCAAAGAGTTGGTAGTAATATGCTTAATTTTTATCTAGAATTTTGGTGCTCGACGGTTTGTGGTGCGAGGTCTGCCTGATCCTGGCCTTTTTGTGTATTCTTCAGTTTGACGATGTCGCTGTATTGTGGCTTGGACGGTACTCTTGGGAATATCCAAGACAGCAGCGATGTATCGAATACTGCTTCCATTTTCTTTCAAAGCCACTGCCTGGACTACATTTTCAAGTTGTATTTTGTGAACCAATAAGTCTCAGTACTGACAGTTCAAATGACCTTTCAACACAACAGATAAAAGCTGAATAAAGAGCACACCAAGATTTTTTGGGTTCGATTGGGTTTTTTGGGTTCATCATTATTTTTATTTTAGCTGTTTTGATAAATTAAATCTTTTTTATCTTCCATAATTTCCAGTTCTTATTTCATAGATAATATTTCATGTCTTGTGAAGAAAAATAACTATGAAAGCAGACATTTACTTCAGTGTCCGGGATTTTTTGTCTACGAGTGTATATAAAAGGCAATGTTCAACGAAGATGCATTCGTTCTAGACTAGGAAACTTACACCGATTTACGCATGTTTTTCATTTTTTTGCAAAATGAGTTACGGTCCTAATAATATAATATCAATAGTAGCAGTACTATTATTTCAATGTAGATAGCGTCACGAAACAGTACTTCTGACATTGAGGTTTATGAGGTAAGAAATACTGTCGCGCATGCGTAGAAATAAACTCGAGTACTGTTGTTTCGACAATTGAATTCATTTACATTCTTACTTTTATAAAGTGAAAGTTAAATTTTGTAAAGTTCCGTAATATGTAAGTATTTAAACTAATACAATAATTGATATCAAACTTTCAATGGTATTTATTTAATCTATATACTCGTATACTCAAATCTACCAATAGTAAAGCACTTCCGGGTTCATATTAATAAAATATGCAATCTAAACCGTTGCTTCTATAGTTAATATGACGTCGCAGTCACACCGTCATGGAAAAATAAGGTTTACAGTGGTACGCCTCGATAAATTCGTTTGTTTACAATAACGATCAAATACCCTTAAGTTAAGAATTTGATAACACAAAAGCGAAAAATGGTCTCGTTTTATATATGAATTCATTTTTACATTTTGCAGATATAATAATAATAATAAACATTGTAATCTGTTTCTCTTATTCCTCTGATAATACTTGTTTATTAGAAATAAACAACCTTCTTTCAAAGTTAATAATGAATTTAGAATTATTAAAGAAACCCTTTATAAAATTAACGTAAAACAATAAAGTTAAGATTCCAAAAACCAGAACGAAATAAACACATTAAACAAAGAAAAAGGTGTAATTCAAACTAAATAATATAGACTTCTACCGGATGTATTAGAATTACCTTGGCGTTCTTGATCATGTTTTACTTACATACTAAATTATCAATTAATTCTCTCAATTAAAAATTATACGTATAAAGAGTTTAATAATTGATATAAATCTTAAAGGTATCGACAAAGACGAAAAAACAATGTCACAACTGCGAACCTTTACACGCCTTGAAGCAGACTAACGTCGGTTAGTTCGTTTACCGCCGCCACTCCAATGCACTTACCGTCCTATTCTCTTCCTCTCCACCTTTTTCACGATCTCACGCTAAATATAGAAAGTCGATTTATCGCGATGTTTTATAATTTTCAATCTGGCAGATTGATCAAAATAATTTTACACATCGGACTTATATAATGAATTAATTATATGCATAAGAAATTCATTACACAACCGGCGATTTCAAGATGAAAGATGACGATGGTATTGGCGGTGGTTTTCTTGTTTCAGCGCTTGTAATAAACTGAAATATAACACTAGTCAACTTGTAAGTTGCCAAATATACTAACTGGAATTAAATTTATAGTTTCGATATGTAATAATTATGCAACGTTGTTCCTATTGCATGGATATAGTGATTTTGAAATGATTTCGTAAGCCGATTGCTGTAACATATTTACGAATTATGTTTTCCTAAATTCTGTATGTGAGCATGTATGCAAATAATATTGCTAATAAAACTGTTCCAAATAGTTTAATTCTTCTGAAAAATGGTTGAGTAATTTATAATTTTGTGGTAGATACGAGAAATATTTGAAGAAAACGTGACTTTCGAATGTTGGAACAAAAAATAGTTTATTCTTCTAAAAATCGTCTTTTGACTCGTATATGTAATTAGACTACCGATATTTTAACTTTCTTTGCCTTTTAAAAAGAAGGATATTTGAAACTCTGCAAAATAGGTCCTCTTATTCAGCGATTACCTCCGCCTACTGAGCCATTTCTTTAATGCGATTATAATCGCAGATGAATGAACTCTTTGTATTATTATGATGAAACAATACCTTTTTCTTCGCTAAATACGAGGGCGATTTGTAAAGCAAATTCAGTTTCCGCCCAGTGAGCTGAAGAGTAGGGATATATGCGCGATTACAGCGCGGCGGTGTAGTCTGGTTCAGTGTGAGTCTAGCAGTTCTAGTGAGAGAATTGTTCGGTCATTCTTTTGTGCTATTTTGGTCGTTTAAAATGGCTGCTGCAATTGAAAATAGCGCCGACTATGAAATGCGTGCCATTATCCGATGTCTGTGTGCAAAAAATATGAAGGCTGCTAAGATTCATCGTGAACTTTGTTCAGTTTATGGTAAAAATGTTATGAGTGACAGTATGATTAGAAGATGGTGCCGTATCTTTCAAGAAGGACGAATGAAGTGAAGACCATCTGTTGTGATGAACGAACTTGTGGGTAATGTCGAACAAAAAATTTGTGAAAATCGGCGGTTCATAATCACAGAACTGAACGCCTCTTTCCCTCAAATTTCACGTATAGTTGTATACGAGGTTGTTACTGAACATTTAGGTTACCACAAATTTTGTTTACGATGGATGCCAAAACTTTTTACTGAAGACCGAAAACAAGGAGATTCGAATCGGCAGTAACTTTTCTGTCACGTTGCGATGTTGAAAGTGAAGATTTTCTCAGGCATAACTTAACAAGTGATGAGAGTTGGATCGTCTATGTCATCGTTGAGACGAAAAGACAGTGAATGAGTGGGGTTGCTCTAATTTGCTTACGAGGAAACCTTTAAAGTGCAGTTAAACTTTTTCTGCGAGAAAAGTCATGGTCACTGTCTTTTGGAACAAGAAAGTCGTCCTTCTTGTAGACTTTATGAAACGAGGGCCCTGCAGGACTGCGTTACAGCGTGGCTTAATTCACAGGCGGCAGAGTTCTATGAAGAGGACATTAAAAAGCTGGTTCGCCACTATGACCTATGTCTCAATCTTAATGGCAACTATGTATATAGAGAAATAGATGAAAGTAGTAACTAAACATCTTCATCTATTGGTGTTTTTTTTTTTAATAACCAAACAAAACTTACTTTACGTATTGCCCTCGTATTTTCTATAATAATGATCTAGTAAATTAGCATAATACTATTCTGTGATCGTTCATCTCTTCTCCAAATAGTCCAAGTAGTATTTACAATAAAAGAATTTTTGAAACTAGAAGTTTAATTACTTATTTCTTAGCGTTATAATGAAGTTTCCACAAGTATCTCCTTCGTCAATTAACTAAGTAGATTATACCTCGCGAATTTCAAACCCATATCCTTTCCGGCAGATGGAACTACTTGCTCGTTCGCCAAAGTTAATTGTTTCAACTGTTATTTTTAAGTTATTTTCATGTTTCCTCCATAGTTCATAGAAAAACACACTTGGATTGGGCTTGTATATATTCAAACAGTGCGTTATCGTTTTCAGTCGTCTGACAGAAAGCGCATGAACATGAAAATATTCGTTCAGTTTACATGAGCTACTTCACGCACCTTTAATAGGCGATCTTTCAACACCATGTCTCGGACTTTTATTAATGATTTTGTTAATAGTAATTTTAAATGATGGACCTGGCTCGTTCAGCGTTATCCCTACTCACAAGTATATGTCCACAACTAAATGCAGCGCATTTTTCGCATTAACAAGAAACTGCGAATTTATTCGCTTTTAAAGTCCGTGAAACAAGAAATTTTACTTGTAACTCTGTTAGAATTACAAAATGTCAGAAACGTATTAATTTCGATCATTCTAGCGCCCTCTATCGAAAAGTCGCCGTACCGTCAAAGGGACCTCATATGCATATATGATTTACAAGTTTCTTTTATGTCTTAGGTATTCTGACGGTTTATCTCAAGAAGAACTGTAATAAATATGTGGTTTGTTCTAATATTTTTTATTTAAATTAAAATTATTCCCTCTTTTCACAAAATGCGTTTTTCTTTTTTTAAAGTATTTCCTATTAGCTAACACACTTCATCTGCTGAATACACCTTTCAAAACGGGCAGGATCTCTTCCTAGATACAAATTCTATTGAATTTATGTTAGGAAAATATTTCTTTGCAAGCTTTTTCTTCACCGTAGAAATTCAGGAAAAGTCCCTGAAGTTGTTTGGGATGTATGCAGAATGGATAACCAATTGGATACTCGGTTTATGTAAAAAATTAAATTCGTGATGTAACAGGAGCAGTAAAATGTACAATTACTAGACACTTTTTCAATTTTTTTAAAAGGAACACACTTTAGTGATGAAATTCCGAAAATTGGATATTTTACTTTGTCTTATAAATAGTTCAAATAGTTGAGGTAATATACACTAATTAACAATAAATAAATTGAAAATAATGAAATAATAATTAATTTTGTGAAAAAATTAATAGTTTTAATTGAAAATTCTTGGAACAATTCCTTTATTTTAAGTTTTAATTCCTATTTTGTTTGCTAACTTCTGTAGGTTCTGTCAACATCTCAACATAATAATTATAAGTAGAGTTGTCCGATTTTCCCAAAATTCCAGAATCCTACTCAGTAAAAGTAATATATATACGTACGAACGTTTTCAAAACACATTGGGTTTTATTAAGAACGCGTGTTCGTATAAAATTACAACTCAGCTTTTTTGTTAATATATACAGCCTGATAAGATTTAAATATTAACAAAGACATGATTTATTGTAAGGGATGTTTACGAAAAGTTTTATTTTTTTTTATGAAACGCATCCAGCTACAAAACAAAGATTGCAAATTTAAAGATAAGCATCTTCATTGTATGCATTGTGTTAGGTCGTGTATGCCGGCCAGACGTTTATATTTTAGTTAAGCGTAGATCTCCATGCGAGGCGGTTGTACTTGTCGATATATATCGGTACGCGATGTATATTTAAAACATTTGTACATATTAACTTATACTGAGTAGGACTCTGGAATATGGGGGAAAATAACAACTTTAATTATAAGTGAATCGAATACCATAAAAACTAATGTGAGACCAACATTTTTTCTTGTATAAATGAAATATTAATCATGTTTCTTCTTTTTTCAGAACGTCACGGATTGAAAGAACCACATCGAGTTGAGCAACTACAAATGAAGATCATATCTTCACTCAGAGATCATGTCACTTACAACGCCGAAGCTCAACGTAAGGCCCATTACTTCAGCCGTCTTCTAGGAAAACTGCCTGAACTCCGTTCATTAAGCGTGCAAGGTTTGCAGAGGATTTTTTATCTAAAACTTGAAGATCTCGTCCCCGCCCCACCTCTAATAGAGAAAATGTTCGTGGCCAGTTTACCATTTTAAAAATGGATTATAAAATGGCGAAGCTTCTGAAACTACATCGTGATAAAATGTTTATGTGATTGTTATATTAATATGATAGATTTGATACGTACTTAGCAATGGAACTTTTTTGATTTACACTATTTTTTTAAGGGATTCAGAGAGGAAAAGAAGTTATCCAATCTAATTATACGTGATTTACTTTAATTTATAATTTAATGAAATTAATTTATCTATAATTACGTTAATATTTACAATGTATGCGTAGAGACGTATGAGTAATTTGTTAAAAAAAAAAACACGTCCACATATTTATTAATGTGAACGTCATTCCCGGTGTTAAAATATTTAAAATGTCACACACTAATTACTTATAATGCACTTCTGAATGTATCCTTTACTGTATATCTTAGATGTTAAGTTTAACCTTTAAATGATGAAAGATAAAAACGTAATTGCTAGATAGTATTACTGCAATATGTATTTTACGCCATCTACATGCTCCAGCACGATTTAGTTTAATCTATTTATTAGTGGGCATTAAAATATTCATTTACCAGTACATTTAATAATAAAATAATTATATTCATAAAATTGTGTAAACAGCAATGCCCAAAATCGTCAATTTTATATTAGTAATCGAATTTCTTTCAGAGCTTTTATAAGATACCTTTATAAGTCACAAATTAGTTTATTTAATTCATATACATGTATTTTTCCCATGTTAATATATACAATAGAGTAATATAATAATAGATTGTTACATGCTGAATTGTACAATTTATGCTAGGTATGCCGAAATATCATTAAGAATCTCTGTCTAAAAGAAAAAAAAATTCGGAAAAGCATTTAATAGATTCTTTTATTAAGGGAAGAAATGGTAAAATATTTTTGCTGTTTACTTAAATTTAATTAATTTAATTACAAGTGGAAATAACACAAATAATTATTATAATATCGCGTTTATTAAGTTGGTTCATACTTAATTCTGTTTCTTTATCTCTGAAGATATTAAATATTTAATGTTCAATATGTCCTTTTTATAAATTCCTAGGTTCTGTACTTCTATTTATTTCTAAATTTGTAGAAGATATAGAAAAATGTTCATATTATTCTGACGTTTACAGACCAACTTGGTTATAAATACAAATTAGTTACCAGTTGTACTTAAAAAAGACGACCAACTACTTGTTATATACATATATACATAATATAAAACAAGAATATAATTAAAATATAAGTTTATAACAAAAAAATAGGTTTAAACTTGAATGTTACCACTACACAAAAGTTTGTGTAGAAACCAATAATATGCGATAGTACTAGTCATGGCACTTTGTATAATACAACAAAACTAAAGTGAATTATTTTATTTACAAAGTTTAAAAAGAGAGTTATATATCTATATACATATATATTTTTAATACATTTTTTTTTAATTATAAATTACCTATTTTAAGTTACCTAAAGGAATGTGTGTATATATAAATACATAAATATTTTAGTTGCTTTTCGTTTATGAATTTAAATTTTACAAGTCAAACTAATTGACAAAGTTAAGATGTGCCATTTCATATCTTTGCGCCTATTTATGTGGTGTGGTTTTCTGTCAGTATCTCTTAAAATATTCGTAAATAATGCTAGCAAGTGCTTAGAGTCATAATTTTGTACTTAAAATAATATTTACGTAATGACAAACAGGTATTATTAATATATCACTTTAAAAGACATACAGATGTAGATGACTAATTAAATATATACATGCTTACCGTTGAATAGCCACAAAGCTATGCGAATCTGAAGAATACATATAAATGTCTAACTAGATATCAAAAAAGAAATTTATATGTAATTCATCAAAAATTTCTAAATTTTTAAGGTCAAAATGTAGTTAAAGACTGTATTTATCAAAATACAAATGTAATTCAACTTTATTGATCTGCAAAAAAATCGATAAAATTCCGGGCCATACTTTTAACAATAAGTTCCTATTCCTAAGATAGTGAATGTTGTTGTTTTGTTACTAAAACATACTCGGCCACGCATATGGCGATGTTTCTTTTGTGGATATCATTAATAGCTTTTACGTCGAATATGTCGACAAACCTTTCCCGCATTTTAATTAATTTGATTAAAGTTAAATAGTTTCAATGTTAACCTTCTTTTAAAATAAAATTATTATGTTTATAATAAAACAAAAATCGTCATAAAACAAACAGCTTTATGTAGCGTGTCCATGGCGTCTCCAATGGGATAGATATCTGGTTTTTCATTATTTGTACCTATGTATTAGTCATATATCTTTTTTCTTTAAATTTGTGGTGGTACTGACAAATACCGATAGAACAATATAATCGTCAGAGAATTACTGATGAATTAGAGGTGGAAGCCTACATTGCCACCCGCATATTTACCTGTTAAATAAAGAAAAATAATTTTCTCGTTACTACGTGAACATAGGACCATGATTTTTTGTATGAAGGCCAGGCGCGGCTCGTGATGACGTATTGTTGGGCCGCGTACAATCATGTGAGTGCTTCGTGTATTCTCGTGTACTAACTGTAGCGATTTCTTAGTAAACACCGAAAACACACGAGGTACCACGCGCCCTCCCAAAACGTCATCACGAGCCGCGCCTGATGAAGGCATTATTCATATGAATCTTTAACCTCTTTTTTCTCCATCGCTATAAACAACTAATATTGTATAATATATTTCCTCAACCTTTTTTAACAATGGTTGAAAATGTACATAAATTATTTACAATTACCCGACAAACATATTCCAACCCATCAGGTTGCTTCTAATACCGATCCTACATTTCCACAAGGAACAAGGAAATTAAAACTAGCACAATCAAATGATGAATAAAATTTATGGCATATAATTCTTTATAAAACCACCTTGGCACGCTACCTGAAAAAAAACAAGAAAAACGTTCCCCAGCTCAAAAAAACTTAGTTTTAATACTGTTGAAATACTTTTATTTAGGTCATGTAAATAAACTATAGTATACCAAGTCATAATGAAGACAATTTGGCCGTAAGTCATACAACTAAGGTGAAATAACATCTAATTACAACATGAAGATATTGCAAAATTCCAAAACAACATACAGCGAATGATACCAAGTTCTATATTATGTTCCAAATTCGCTCATACAGCGAGTCATCCTAGTTCCTACTGTTGAGAGAGATGATTAGTGCCTACACTCTTGGATCTTATTGCACTTCGCCTTTATGTGCTAGCCCGATATGTATTTCTACAATAAGACAAAGTACACAGATTTAAGAGGTTCAAAGCCTCAGACTTACCAATTCGTTTCAACAAAACTTAACTGCACTCATTTCATGTTACATTTTAAATTAATAGTGCTCAAACAACTTGGTTATATTAATCTAAGTTTATTATAGAGTATGCTGATTGGAGCACTTTTGTACATAATATACCAGATGCTTAGACAGATTGCCAATCATAAATAAAGTTATAAAAAAATTGGAGACTTGAAATTGAAGATTATTTTCCATAATCTCTCCCTAGTTCTGGATTTATAAGAAAGTTCTATATTCCACCTTAGTTTACATATTTTCTATTTGATTCATTTTCAAAAATGAAAATTCGTTGATAGTATCTAGACTGATCATAGATCAATCAATATATTCTTCAAAAAATGTTTGATCGTTTCGGCTCTATTAAGTTTTCTCCAATTTCATTGCTTGCAGTATAACATATGCCAACAACTTCACTGATCTAAATTTCTTTGAGAAAAAATTGAACTTGTAAATTTATCGGGCAATATATGACAGCAAATCTCTAAATTCCTAAATTATGTTAAAACCGAAATGATACACTACATGTTAATTATGAACATAGCTCCAATTACAAAAAATGATCTGTAAATTTGTCTTTTGAAGAGACTATTATTCATTTGACATAATTGACCTGTTTAAAACTTATGTAAAACTACAAAAGTTAGCATCAAATTATAAAAATTTACCATTAATTTGTATTGCTCTTGAAATTTCGTCCGTACTTAACAATATACATATATCAGGTGCTAATAGTTTTTAGATCAAATCTATCTTAATGATGTTGAAATATGTATACATATATACACTCTAAGCACTGAGAATAGCATAAATATCATTGAAATTTTTTACATTTGCTGATAAAAAACTTCATCGCAGTAAATACAGCTTTTCCTTATAATTTCATATCAATAAACTGCCTTGAATGGAAACGATGGACTGAAAGATAGTTACCTGATTGGAATGGTATAAGAATTCGGTTTTTGTCAGCACTTTTTCTAGAAAATTCCTCACCGTCCGCTTTATATATATTAGCGTCAGGATTTACCTGTAGGAAGAGATCCTTTCTTTTAAATTAAAATGTTACAATGGCAGAAATTATAGACGAGACAATAAAGCTTTCAAACTAAATATAAGAATCATTTTAACTTACCCGAGAAAACAAAAGCGAACTCTGATGAAGTTCCAACTCATGTAAATCAAGATTGAAGGTTTTATTTTAGAAATGTCGCAGTTAAAAATAATATACACTGCCTACCATACGTTTAATTACACCACACAAAGCACTCTTAGTCTGAAAACAATAGGTGGGTTAATAATAAAAACAAAAACTTTATATGCTAGTAAATAATTTTACGTAATATTTCTGAGTAATAAAACAATTTCACCTTAAATTCGATTTTTGTTATCACTGCCACCTTTCGCAGTACATAGTACGATGAATATATGTAATTGCATTATATGTATTCATCGTACAGCTGTGTTATTCTATACACTATGCATTCCAAGAAATTCTTTAAAAATTCTCAGTTCGGAATATGAAATAATCACAACATTTAATTAGCAATTGGAAACTCTTACCATTTTGTTAGTAAGTTTTGGATTATTACCTAGTTAGTAAACGAAACTCTTACAAATTATTTCCAATTCTATTGGATTCTATATTCCCGCAATATTTGTGAATAAAGATATTATCCGTTATTCGAATTAGTTTGATGCAGCTGCTAACGAACCATTTTTTTCACCGCCATCTTTGCCACATGTTAATTCAATGTTCTTGGCTCATACGACGACGTTTATTACTACAAATTTTAATTAGAATTGTCTGCCCGTACCACTTGTTCCCATTGCTAAGCCGTCCTATTTCTTTGAATTTTGCTCTCAGGAAAGTATCTCTTATTTATTTTGTGTGACAAACTTAACGAACAATTCTGCCTTTTAATTTGTCTTCTTTAAAACGCCGTTAAATTGCTACAAATTAAATCATCCTGTGATATATAAAGACGTAAGCAGACGATTTCATAAACATCTCTTTTTTCCGCTTATATTCCCTTGCAAATAGAATATCCAAGTTTCCAATATTCTACGTCTTTCGTTGAAGCCAATATTCTGAAATCTTAAATAGTCCTGTAATATCTTTGTTGAATGTAAAGGATTAATTTTTGATAACATTTCAAAAATTATAGGCTACCTATCTGTTATTATTAATAATACAAAAGAAATTTGTCTCAGTCAACACTACAAAAAGATATTAAATTCGCTTAAATACTGAATTTAATTAAATAAATTTGAAGGAATGTACATACGAGGGTGGTTCAATTATTCCTTAGAAAAATATAGAAACAATTTGTTTTGGTAGATTCTTTTCAAATTTTTTAACATAGTCTCTTTTTAGCTGAATACACTTTTCCAAGCGTTTCTCTAACTTTTTTAAGCCATCCAAAAAGTAGGATTTCAGAAGGTCCTCAAAATAGGTATCTGTTTAGGTGATCACCTCCTCGTTCGACGTGAATAGTTTTCCCCCGAGCCATTTTTTCAAGTTTTCAATAAGAAAAAGCCACTGGGGGCCAAATCTTGCGAATTCGGTGGATGGTTTGAACTTTCATTCGATGATTTTCGCCAACTGCGCAAGTGTGCACACGTGCATTGTCTTGGTGGAGGAGAGTTTTTCTTTGCCAAATAAGGACATCTCTCGTTGATTTCTTCGCCCAACTGGTGCTAAAACTTTGCTTAATACTTTCCCATTTATCGTTTGTCCATTTGCTAAGTAATCGATGTAGAGGATTTTGCATGCATCCCAAAACACACTGGCCATCACCTTCCGATTTCACCGTCTTTGCCTTCTTCGGAGCCGGATCGTCTTTAAAAATCCACTTTTTCGACTGTTTTTCTGTTTCTGGAGTAGCAATATATCCCTATTTCGTCCAAACTAATGTAGCAACGCAGGAACTCGTTAGGACTGCGACGGAAACGTGCCAAACTAATCTCCGATTCGATAACACGATTGCATTTATTCTCCACTGAGAGCAAACGCGGCACCCATCTTGCCGAGATTTTTTTCAAACCCAATTTTTATAAAATTTAAAACACTGTGCCTTTTGATATGCCTGTGGCCTCAACTATTTCGCGCAGTTTGATTCGTCGACCACTCAAAACCATATTATGGAATCCCACTGGCGTTTCCACTGGACGTGCCGAACGATGTTCATCTTTTGTGGATGTACGGCCACGTTTAAACTCATTTACCCAACCGTAAACAGTAGCAAACATAGGAGTAGATGTGCCATAAAGTTCATTCAACTCGGCTTTGATCTCTTTCGGTGATAAACCTTTTAAATAAAAATGTTTAATCACCGTGCGAAGCTCATGTTGCAAAGTTTGTTGCTTCAATCAAGTATAAAAATGAACTCGGGCGATGGATTTAGCTGAAACTTTGACAGCAGTCTATTGACAAATGACGCTTACTAAATGCATATTTTTGGTCGTACTACTAGCGCCATCTCTCAGATTTTCTGAAGAGTTATTAAACCACCCTCGTATATAGGTAATAGCCTTAGTTTACAGACGTCCTAAGCATTATTTTCTGCAGTAGTTACTTCCGAGGTAATGTACTTTGTATCCATTAATTTTACCCTAAGTTCTGTATTTGCATATAAAATATGTGATGTCAACTTCGAATTATAAAAAGTAAGCGTCTTTATTGTTTTTGTTACATACCCTATTGCGATAAGTACATTGTCTAAAATGCATATCACATTTTTCAGAAAGATACGCTGTCTGGATTTTATATCACTAACTATAGACGTGAAAAGCTGAAACAGCTCATAGCTGTTTTATATCAGAATAAAATTAAACTTATGATGGTTGGTGTATATTAATACTTCCGTTACCATAAAATGTTACTCTTAGTTTTATACATAAAAATATTAAGAACCTGTTAAAATGGTTGTTATTGATCCTCTTAAGATTTTCCTCACAGAAAATCTTTCTATAGACGTAACGTAGTAGTGATAGGATGTTTCTCATAAAAATCAGAATATGCCCAGAAAATATATTACTCCTAATAGATAGTTTAACATTTAAATTTTTGAGTTAAAATGTTGAGAATGTTGAGTAAATTCTAATATTAAAAGAAAAGTAAATGTAAATAAAATTTTCGACATAGATATATATATATGTTGTAATCAGATGGTTCAGGCAATCGGGAGCCATGCAATATTATTATATTATATACTTGTCATCTATATGAAAATCTCGTATTTGTACCTGCTTTTCTATTTTTAATATACCTAACTGCTATATTTTACTAGAACTTTGAATATTTTGATTACGTAAATATATAGAAAATAAGAAAAGAAGTATTTTCGAAATCATTTTTTTTTAGAAATACCTACACTTATAGAAAATTTTTAGAATGCTCTTTTTCAAATTTACAACGTCCAGTTGTGAACAAAAATGATTTAGGAAATGCCTTGTAAATGCATAAATTCGTAGGAGTAACAGTTACCACTCCTAGCTTTTAAAATAATTATTATAACTTGTACTTAAGTACAACTTTTGTTAACTATGTTTAATTAATATATATATATGGAGAAAAAGGAATACTTGCCATTACTTGTAATGCCAGTTTGTATTATATCGCTATGTTATTATACAACATTATAAAATTATGAGAACCTTATTATAGTTTAAGTTAAATTATGATATAGTTTATAGTTACCTTCTATAAATCCGTGTATTTTGCATTAAAAACAGTAGAGAAACAAACATAACCATATTAGATAACATTCAATTGTTACTGCAGATTAATAATTTTTTTTCGTAAATGAGATAATACGAATTAGTTTTATATACATGATTTTACGTGCTAAGGCGGTTCTTAAGATTTTAAGTAATTTAAGCAACATCCTGCTTTAATATATGTTATTATTTTTGACTCATTTTTTTAATAAAGTGTGTAAACTTATTGTAACAATATTATTTGGATAAATAAAATGTTTAAGAAATAATATTTTTTATTCCCCTTTCCCATGAAAACAACTTTTACAATATTTTTCTCCCGACCGAGAATAAAGTGTCATCATATACATCTGACAATAAAATATTCGATTTTCCCTAGGGAATAAAGTGAATACTGTAGTGAATGACTTTTGGTTCATTTATTTAAGTCAAAATTAATTTAACTGTCAGATTGACGAAGCATTTAAATATATTAATCAATTTTATTTTGTAATCGTAATAGTTGTTACTATTACGTGAGTTTACAATATTTATATATGGACAATCATCTGATATCTTAACTTGGCGGTTGCTTACAGTAGTGCTTGTGCAAAAATTATCTCCTTCACTGCCATTAATATTCATTTTTGCACAATAACTTAAACGGACTGCGTTTTTTTGGAAAAAAATAAGACACAAACAAACTAGTTTTACCTTAGTAACCAGAAACTATGCACATTTTCATGACAAACCAACTTAATTGAATGACATCAGATCAATCTATCAATCAACTGTCAAACTAATAATGAAATAAATTATTACATTTAAGGTCGGGAGAAAAGTTTTGTATGTAATTCGGGAATAATCGTCTATAATCCCTCAACAGAAAATGCCCTCGCTCCCTTCGGTCGCTCAGGCATTACTTACTGTCTCGGGATTAAAACTGTCGTTTATTCCCTTAATACATAAATATCTATTTTTCTCAAACTTGAAATGAGAAGGTAGATTTCTACTATCATTGTTATCCTGTAGACAAAATATATCGGACAAAAACTCTTACATATCTAGATATTATTGTAAAATATAACAACTTTAAGAAATCAAAATAAATAATATTTGTCAATAACGAGGCGAAACTGTGCTGCGTGCCATAGTTGCGAGCTTAATAGTAGGTAAAGTTAACCCAAATAGAGAAGTACATATTACATCACATGTGGAGATTATTTATTTTCGCTGATCGAGCTTTATTTCCACTACAAGGTGAGCCAATAAGAATGAGGACAAGTTGAATTCCCCGCCAGTTTTTAATTCTTTTAAATTGGCCAACCTGTCGTAAATTCATAAGCGTTTCAATGAACATTTCTAAAGGGGTGCTAAAGGTAGAATATTAAGAAAATATTTAATCTGCTAACATGTTATAACACAACTGAAAAAATCCGATGATCTAGCATACTTTTTATTGATAAAAAACATAAATAAATAAATAACACTTAGTACAATAAAAATACATTAAACATGAAAAATAGGGAACTAGTATAAAGCCAAATAACAAGTGTCTTTTATTCTTGAATAAACCGGATAATCTTATGTCAAAACAATATAATACATGTTCAAAATGACCACCATCACTTGCTAAACACAAATTTACACATCTTTAAATATTTTTAAATAACTCTGTCAAAGTATTTTCGCATTGATATTTCTTATTTCTCTATAGCATCTTGCAATTCTTCCAAATTATGTAGGCGATTTTCAAAATAGTATATTAGAGAACTAGTGTCATAAGACGATGTTTTGTTGTACGAGGCCAAGTTTGGAAAACGAGCCGAAGGCGAGTTTTCCAAAGGACGAGGACAACAAAACGTCTTATGAAACGAGTTTTCTATACTATTTTTTCTATTTCGCATTTCCATAACTTTTAAAATTTGTATTTTTCATAGTATGCAATTTGTATAAAATAAGTGACATTTACTTTTTTGAAATGTAAACGTTGGTCAAACTGACATTCCCTATTTTTAAATAGCGAATGTCATTTAAAATTTATTATTATTCTAATTCAAACAGAAACTATAAAGAAATGATCGATAATTCTAATTACCTAAGCGGGACACCACCGAATCTCCGTGAAATAGCAGAAAATACATCAAACCAACCAATATTATTCCATTATTATCTTTTGTATTCTGGTAGGTACATAACTTATATTAAGCAGCGTGTCAAATATTATTCCAAGTTGATCAGGAAACCAACACTGAATAATGAAAGGTTGCGTCTCGAAATAAGGTTCATTTCGAGCCGCAAATGCGTATCAAAATGAGATCATTGTGTGTGCGAAATAGAAAAAATTTATTTTTTAAATGTCCAAACAGAAAGAAATCTAATGGTGTCAAATCAGGTGATCGGGGTGGCCAGATTCCTCTACTGATTAGTCTTTCATCCTAAAATTGTTGCAAAAACTCCATAGTCGAATTAGCTATATTTGGTGGTACGCTATTTTGCTGAAAATATCCATTCCTAAGTTCGTCATCATGTAATCCTTCTATAAATGGCTGTAATATGTTTGTTCGGTACCGTTCAGCATTTGTTGTGTCATTGAAAAAATATGGTCTAATTATTCTGCGCCGTGACAATTCAACCCATACGCCTATCTTCAATGGATGCAGACTATGTTCGATATAGGTGCGTGGATTATCTGTTGCCCTTGTTCCGATAATTCTGACTATTTATGTAGCCTGACAAATGAAACCATGCTTCATCAGACATAAATGTTAGATTTAAAGTATCGTCATTATTCAGGTGATTGTTAAACCATTCACAATATTGAATACGCAGTCCATGATCAAAGGGTAATAACTGCTGCACAGCTGTCACTTTGTAGGGGTGCATGTTTAGATTCATTATCAAAGCTCTACGACAAGTTGAATAAGCCACACCTATAGAACAAATTTGGTATACAGTAAAATATAATTAAAGATGTTAGTGATATTGTAAGACACACCATCAACTTTACTAAAATTAACTTTAATGTAGTACCTAATATTAAATGAAAGTTTAGTGAAGGTTACCTGATTGAGCACTAAATTTTCTTAATTATTTAGGTGGACGCAGAAACAGACACTGTTTCTGCGTGGGTTTAAATTGTGACTACTTAAGTGACTATCTTTTCTCGTAATAGTAAGTCAGGAATTGTCAAAAATGTGTGTTTCATTGACATTTATTAAACATTTTTAGAACATAAAATTTACTAAAAACGATAGAGAAAGAATATAATTAAAATATTTAGTATTCCGTCATTTCACAGTTATTATTTATAACTGCATCTAATCTTGTAGACGTTGAAGCGACGATATTTTGTGCAACATTTATAGGAATTTGATGCCAAGCATTTTGAACAATCTCCCAAAATTCTTCCTGGGTAGCAGCTCTATTTCATTAACCCCCATACATATTCAATGGGATTTAGGCCGGTAAATCTCAAGTTTAAATTTCATTCTCTTGTAACCATTGTGTTACAAGATGAGACAGGAAATTGTGTTGTTCTTATAGCTTTCTTTAATGTTCTGAAAGGGCTGTGCCCAATCTCAGTAACTAATGTTTAGTATTCCTGTGGATTCGAAATTTTGTTACGTACCTACGGAACATATTTTCCGATTTAAATTATCCTCTTCACTACATTTTGTATATATTCTTGCGGCTGAACTTTTACCAATATTAAATTGAAACAATACTGTTTTTCCCATTTTCCAAACTAGCTTTATCAGTTTTCGAAGGATGCGGCATTTTCAATTGTGAGTTAGCAACTATGATAGATAATTTGACGTACAGTTTGAAACTTAATCAAATATCGTCAAAATTACAACACTAAAAAATAAAGAAAATTGACATAACGATTTTGACTTTGTCCCGATTTTTTTTGCTCACGACAGTATTTTCTTTCGTAAATCATTTGCTTCTAATATACGCAGGTTTACAGGTTTTTGCAATTTAAAATAACGGGTGTTCAGAAACATTCGAAGTCAAAGTAGTCCTTGAATATATGAAGTCATGTCTGAGATAGATTGATTTTTGACAGACAACAGTTGACATTTAATAATTATTACAAATCAGATATAGCAAACGCCAATTAAGTTGGCGCGAGGAGGGGTAAGTTCGCGCAGGATTAGAAGCAGTGGGGAGATTTGTATTTGGATTTACATCAAATGTCAGATAATTCTAACCTCTCAGCGTGTATCACTTTATGATCCCCTAGCAAAGATATTATGTTCCGTCAAACGTCAATGACAAATGTATTCTGACAATTACTTGAGTAGTGGGGGAGGACGTTTTTAAAAACGGCTTCTGCGCACCCCCTCCTCGCGCCAACTTAATTGGCGTTTGCTACACTTAAGTAAAGATATACGATTTTTTGTTCAGAGCCCACTTGACTTCGAATGTTTCTGAACACCCGTTATAAAGTACTGTATCTATACCTTTATTTACTTTTAACAAAAAATATATGGAACCTAATCAAAAATAGAATATCTAGTTAAAATTGCCGATAATTATTAAATTACGTAATAAATATGAAGATAAATAATAATATAATTTTGCTGATTTTGTTTAAGCCAATAGTAATATTAAGAATTATATGTGGTATAAATTTCAAATGCCGCCCTCAAATTTATGTCCTATTCATGAATTTTCGCATCCTTTTCTAAATAGAATCGACTCTATTGCTAATAAATTTCTACAGTTTTAATCTAATTATCTAATCAAATTAACATTTAGTTAAAATGAGCTTTTAAAAATATGTAAATTACTGTCTATCACGCATGCCCAAAATGTACTAAAAAATCTATTGGTTGAACAAGTCAGAGAAAAATGTTGATTGTCACTTTTAACAATAACAATAAGTCTGTGAATAGTGTTTAAGACTGTAGTTTAGATTAAAGTATTATATAAAAAAATGTTAACAGATAACATTAACACAGTAGCAGAGGAATTAGAGAAACAAGAATTAGAAGTAAGTAAAATAAATTTTGAGGTTAGGGTTGTTTTGGTAATATTTATTTTTCAGGCATTAAATGGAATACCTTCACCTCAAATTTATGAGCAATTACTAGCTATATATTTATACCAAAATGATTTGTAAGTACATAAATACTTTAAGGAATATTTATATAAGTATGTAAATTTGCCTAGATGTAATGCCAAATATTTATGGAAAAGGATACCAGCATCCGTAAAAGCCTCAACTGCTGAGTTAGGGCAAATATGGACTGTTGCACAACACATGTGGCAGAGAGACTTTCCAGCAGTGTATAGAGCACTGAATGCAGTAAAATGGTCGGACACAATAGCTGAAATAATGATGCTAGTGCAAGGTTTGTTTTATTTCTCATTAATGTTTAATCAAATGTTGCAAGAAAAATTCAATGGAATTATTTATATGTAATGACAAATTATTTTATATACTGAATAAATTGAAACTTTAAGTCATGTATATATACATATTTATGTTTTAGAAAAGGTTCGCACTAGTGCTGTAGATCTAATATCACAAGCATATTCTTCTATTACATTAGATACTGTAGCATCTATGACAGGTCTCACAATTGAAGTAGCTGGTGCAGCTTGTGTAGAAAAAGGATGGCACGTAGAAGCAGATACTCATATGGTACATCCAATTAGGCCTAAAATAGAAAGTAGTGGACATATATCAAGTGAAGACCAGTTGTTTAAACTTACAGACTTTGTATCATTTCTTGAAAATTGAGTATATGCATAAAGTAATTACTAAGTGTTATGTGAAATTAAATACTAAAGTACTGTATATAAAATTGCATATTGTAAGCAATTGCATATTGTCATTTTATCGTTATTATAAATTTGTAGCTTTTTGCACAATTAAAATAAACAAAAAGCGCGTTTTCTTAAAATAAATTTATAAGTAAACGTATAAAAAACAAATTTGAATTTTCTTTAATACTTTAGGTTAATAAAATTAAAAATTTCTTAAAATTTTGAATTGATTTTTCAAATACTTAATAAATTCTGTAAATAACGAAAGATTCCTTTTCATTGTATTAGGAATCGTTTTTACCAATGACGGAACTAATGCCCAGTAATCGAAAAATATTTGTATAGACGAAAGTATTAAATTAAAGAATTCGACTGCGCAAAACCTATATTATGAAATAATTTTATCCCGCAAAAGAAATGTTTTTTTCGCACGTTGTGTATTATTTATTTCGCAGGACCTTAAAAGGTAATTACTTGCTACTTGTCGATTCAATCATTTTATGAGAAATGAAATAATCTAAAAAGATAATAATTATTGACAATATTATCAGTTATAATAATTCCATGGCCCATGGTAATTTAAAAATATTACTTTTTAAGCATAAATTGTCTGGCTCGTTTTAACTTTGACTAGTAGTCCTAGGATGGCACCACACTTGTCTTTTCAAAATCATTTCTAAATTTTTGTCATATTTATAAGTTCAAAAATTATGAAAAAATTCGAGACTGGATAGATGCAATCCCAGAAAAAAGTACCAAATAAGAGTAATAACTAATTTATAGATAGTTTGTTAAAAATTAAGTTTAATTTTTATTAATGTTCTTGTATAAAATTTAGGATGATTTTTAATGTGAAAAATTTTTATTTATAATTTAAATACAGAAATTATACGATTATATGCCTTCAATTACTACAAAACAATTTTTTATATGTTTAAATATGTTACATGTGCAAATTATAGTTTACTTTTTGCGGGAAGATAACGGTAAAAGAATATCAATCTCTAAATTCAGCTTCTTACTACTTGATGTTAGGTGTCAGTCCAGGATGTTACGGTTTAAAACTAACCTGATTGCGTTTGTATACACAAATCAAAAGTTAGAAAAATGTTATAATGTATAGTGATAGTGTTTTAATGCATGTCTTTGATTCAAGATGGCGATAAATATAGGTAGAAACTCTTGCCGGTAAATTAATTAATTTGAGCAAAACCGGTTCATTCTGTTTTAATTTATACATGACACAATCCAGAAAAAATCGAACTTTGTAGATAAAGTGAAAGCGAGGTTGAACTTGATAAAAGTTGAAGATTTGAACCTATTTTAAGGTAACCAAACGATTATTGCTATTTTTTATATTAATGCGCAGCCTATGTGAATATTGTTAAATAGTAAAAAATTGGTTGTATACATGCATATAATATATATATTTTATATTTTTAGAATTATTCAACATGTCATAATGTTACGTGGTAAATTGAAAAAAAATTAAAATAAAAGTTAAGATAGGTCATACCGTTCTTTGAATATACAAATTAGTCAACCTTATGGGAAATAGAGTTACCAGATTTTGCAACATTTTGGGCTAGACCGCCAGGTGGCACCACTCCCATTGCGCCCATTTCGAATGAAATTGATTTTAAATAGTTCTCGTATCATATTCTAGATGGCCCTAGTAAAAATTGAAACTATTGAAAGTTGAAACTATTTTCCAACATTGCCAAATATAATGTTTTTTGTTTTATTCTCTATTTTATTTTGTTTTTGATTTTAATACTGCCCGAATTTTATAAATTGAAATATTAGTTTTTGAATATTATTTAACTATTCATTTTGATTAAATTTTGCTAAGTATATGGTTTTTAAATTAATGCCCAACAAATTAAATTATTTCATTTTGATAATTTTAAATAAAATTTAATAATAATTCTTTTTCAACATTTGTAAAGTTTAATAATAATATGTTTTTTGAAGTTTTTATTAATTGCGTGGTTAGTGAATAGGTCGCGATGTTAGCGTTAGAGTTAGAATCAGGATTAGTGTTAGATGCAGGGATTTACAGGTGTGCAGAAGGAAGAGATAATTGGAGGAAGTATTAGCACCGAATCTACAAAAAGTAGGCTCGATGTGCTAGAAAAGGACCCGTTAGTTTGATTAGCTAGTCAATTTTTAGTTTACAGCTATCGATTCACCATTAGAATGTGTTTTCTGTATTATTTTAAATTTATATCAATATAAAGTAGACCTAAATGTATTTAGATTCTATTGTCTCGTAAATCTTAAAATTCTCATTTTATTATTTTTTTAAATATGGCATTGTTCAATATTTAAACAAGCTCTTATATATGAACAACAGACGTGTTTTTTTTTTAATTATTTTTATTATTATTATTATTATTATTATTATTATTAATTGGTGACTTATGCGCATGTTACGATGACTAATTGAACTATATTACGTACTGTCGCAGACTACAGTCAACTGATAATTAAATTTCATTATGAAACAGACATGTAAATAATTTTCATATCTGTGACTGTATACTTGGATAATACCTCGTATTTTCAGCATTTACTTCTGCTTAAGACATATGTTTCTGCCATCTATAGGCGTCGTCAGTTAAGCTAGTGAAGCAATGTATACAAATGATACAAATCTTTATAAATAGATCTGTCTCTGTATATGCCATTAAGCCGAAATCATTTACTAGATAAAGCAAATTTCATCCTATAAGGTGGCACTTATTTAATAAGTGACATCTGATAATTAAATATACGTCCTGTCAAATATGGTTTCTGATACAAAATCTTAAAATTCATGTTTCATTATTAATTCAAATATGGCATTGGTCAATATTTAATTTTAATGCTTTCAACAGACGGGTCTCTTTCTGAAACTTTGAAATTTCAATTACTGAAGTTTTCTGTTTATGCAGTCTCTTCGGGAAGGTCGTATTTAAATTCTAGGACCCAATTGGGAACCCACTTGTGTATGTACATTTTGTGTATGTACAAATTCCAAACTATGCAATAACAGTTAAATAAAGTAAATTTCCGTGTTGACATTTTTTCTTACTGTGAAGTACGTTAAAATAGTTATTTTTATATTAACTGTGCAAGGCATAGTTTTTTTGAGTTTGAGAATGTTGAGTTGAAAAAATACATTCGAAAACTCAAAAACTGCTTTGCACACGTAATATAAACAACATTTTTTTCTCCAATTGTAGTAATTTAAAATTGTAGATTAATATAAATAAAATGAAATGTCACATACATAATTACGGCGACTACGACAATTGCACTGAGTTGCCTTAGTTACGAGTGTAAAGTACACATTAATATTTCACAGTGAAAAAAAATCTCTTTTTAACGGTTAATAGTTATTTACGAACCAAGTGCGTGAAATCATATTTCGCGAATGAGTGACCAGTTTAAAGCGCGAGCCGTAGGCGAGCGCTTTATGGACACGAATTCGCGAAATGTTTCACGCACGAAGTTTGATTTTAAAATGTCACTAAATTAATCAAGTTCCAGGAAGTACCAACTTTACTTTTACGCACTCGTGTTTAAAGTGACTTTTTACGCACGCAAATCGAATCGTGAAATGACAGGTTTTGATAAGCGACTACAAAAAAAACTTTGCATACTGAGATTAATGAAAAAAACGTCACTTTTTTTGACAATTAGAGAAAAAATCCTTTTTTGCAAAAGTTTAAAAACAAATAAAATGATACTAAATGCATTTTGGTTGTTTAAATAATAAAGACAGTTTATGTAATTATAGCTCGGTAATTAAAGCATCAACTTTTGTATCGAATGTGTTCTTTTTTAAGACATAGGTACTTCACCGAAATGGTTATTGACAAGTATTAATTTATTGTTTAACATCTCAAAAATTATTTTAACGAATCATATTGGCATATTAGCCAATGATAGCAGAATTTTCTTTTTCTACATAAACAAATGAGATCCACGAATATATATTTTTATGCTAGTGGAAAAAGGGGCAAGCGGTGAGGGGATAAGGAAGCAATTATAAATAAAGTGAAACATAGTCTTTAGTTTTTTATTCTTTGGTGGATGTTACCGATTTGTGGTATGTATTATGATATATTATTATTAGAGAACGGACACGCTTACCACTCAGTGCAGTACTGGCGAAAGGCTGTATTTCTAAAATATTTAATTTTATTTATATAATTGGAAAACGAACGGGTGGTGATCTATAAAATTACGAAGTACATATTTATTTGTTGAAAAGTTGTATTTATAAAGTTTTTAATTTTATTTATATAATTGGAAAACAAACGGGTGGTGATCTATAAAATTACGAAATACATATGTATTTGTTGAAAAGTTGTATTTTCAATGTTTTTAATTTTATTTCTATAATTGGAACATTTTTATTTGTTCATTTTGTCGTTCATGTTGAGTAAAGGAGTATTAATATTGACTAGCAATAGTTTCTCAAGGTTTTCTTCTGTCAATTTTGTCCTCTTTGAATTAAGTACATCCTTATAAATAGAAAACGTCCTTTCTACATCGCAACTGGTTATAGGTGCATACTGGAAATATTCTTTTATTTCTTCATATTTAGCTAGATTTAGTTAGATTTTGTGGAATTGTCTCCATACATAATTGCTGCAATGTAATTAAATCTGGATTTCTATTAAGAATTGCTTCAAACTTTTGCCGAAGGCCACATCCGAAGTCACTTGGAATACTTTTCAAATTATTAACAGCCACATCTAATGTGGTTAATCCGTCATTTAATTTGAGATTTCGATTTTCAAAATAAGTGATTAGTTTTGGCAATTTTCCAAAGTGTTCGTGAAGAAAGTACAACTGATTTTTTAAATTTGGGATTTGTGTGAGCTCCTTGCACTCACCAATACTTCTAGCATCCTCCTTTAGCAGTGTTACGAAATGTTTTAGACTATCGAAATTCTCAGCATAATAACTAGTAGCTTCCAGCCATGTTCCTCATCTAGTTATTACTGGAGTGGGAGGCAGTGACAGAGATGGAAATTTTTCCCTGAAAAGAGCTACTCTCAATGGTGCTTTTCTGAAAACTTTTTTAAAAGCTGATACAAGTCTATCAACTTCCGGAAAAGTGTCTCTGATATATTCCCAGATTCTGTGGAGAGTATGTGCTACACAAGTAATATGCAGCATATTAGGATATGTTTTCTTCAATAGTCTGCCTGTTTTTAGCATATACGCAGCACTATCACTGACAAATAAAAGTATTTTTTCTTTGTAGGTGGCGTCCGAATTAAGCATTTTTTTGCATATTCTCCTTAATGGTTTCAGCAACTGTTTCCGCATCAACTCTATTTATAACACTTGTTGCTATTACATATGAGTTATAGGGAATAGTTGGATGTAGTACACCAGCTACAACATTTACCACACAGCGTCCTAACATATCCACCGTTTCGTCGGCGCTTATCCATATGTATTGATTTAAAAGATGGCTTCTAATGCGTTCTACTGTTCTCGTATAGCACCCAGAAACATAATATTTGCGTAAGTTGATTCATCAGGAACATTTTGACTAGTATATTTTTGAAGAAATATTTTTAAAGTGGGATTGCTAAGTTTATTTAATGGAATATTAGCCGCCATAAAAGTTTTACAGAGTTCAGATGTGTTTGCGATCCTAAGTGACGAATTTTTGACGGAATCACTGACAATGGATACAATCAGTATGACCGTCAATCCAACTCGCCATTGTTTTACAATGCCGTTCTCGACATTCTTCCATATCATGTCTGAAAAAGTAACTTAAACAATGCTCTAGATCTAAATAAATGAAAACTAAAAATGTATGCGTAAGTTATTGAAACTGAACGAAATTCAATGCACACTCTTACGTAGAAATAATTGGTAGAAATAGATTCAATCAAACGATATTAAACAGGATCTATCACAAAAATTACGATGTAATTAACAGTTAAAACTATGAAAACAAGAAACTTACTCACAGCACTTTATTTATCTTACGAAATATAAACTAATAAATAAAATACATACATTATAAAAACCCCACTTCTATCTACGCTCATGAAAACACTTTAAAAAGCACTATATTCTCGGAATACAATGGCTGGCTTGTCCATTGTTATCGCGGCGAGACCAGGTGTCCGAGTAAGCCAAACAAATACTTCATTGAATTACGCCGAAATGTACTGAGCGACGTTATACACAGTTCCAATTGCCGATTGCGTTTTATGGAAATTGCATCCGTTCTCTAGTGATAACAGTGAGTGTGAAGTAAAAAACATTATAAAAAACTTTAAATGTGAGAAATACGATACAAACACAACTGCAGAAACATTTGTAGATTTTTTCGAAGCACAATGTAGAAGAATGTGGTGTCTCGAAAACAAAACAGGTAATATAAATTACTTAAACGCTAAACGTGAATTCTTTTTATCGTGCTTGAAACCGGATACGTACAAAGAATTAAAAATTGCTTTTGCTAACAGTGGAATCAGTTTTGAACAACAAACGTATAAAGACATCTCTAAGAAATTTCTAAATTTATTTCAAATAAAAACAACAAGATTTAAAGCTTTAACGAACTTTTGGAACTGTACGCGATTAAAAAACCAAACATTCGAAAATTATGCAAATAAATTAAAAGAAATAGCTCAATATTGTGGTTATGAAGGTGAAATAATGGACAGATAATTACGCGATCGATTTGCAACGGGATTAAATCATAAACGACTCGAAATAGAACTTAAACAAAAGTGGCCCGATTTAAAAACAATAATAGACAATAAAGATTGTGAAGTAACATTCACACAAGTGTTTGAAGTAGCTCAGGCACGCGAAGCCGCGGAAAAAGACTACAACGATGAAAACAATTATGGTGTTAACAAAATTAAAACAAGAAACGTTTACGGAAATAATAAAAAACCAAAATTTGCAAACAACAATAAATTTATTATAAGTAGTAAACAATGCATGCGATGCGGAAAATTTGAACATTTAAATAACAAGTGTACAGCATACAATCACATTTGCAAAGAATGCAATTTAAAAGGACATTTTGAAAAATTGTGTATAAAAACAGGTAAAGCTCAAATAAAACAATTTAACAAAGGTAATCGATTTCAATCAAAAAACAAAACAACAAATCGTAAAATTCATAAAATGAAGAGCGATGATTCAGATATTGATAGTGAATACGAAGATATATTCAAAACATCCGCTACGTCACGAAGTAAGAAAATTAAAGTAATAATTAATAACATTAAATGCACAATGGATTGGGATTCAGGAGCATCTCATTCTATAATTAACAACGAAATGTGGGAAAAGATAGGTAAACCAAAACTAACAAAACCTCCAAAACTAAAAGCATATGGTGATTTTAAACTTAACCCAAGGAGGAACACAGAAGTCAACGTCACGATAGGAAAAGTTACCAAACGGCTTTCTGTAGTTATCATAGAGGAAGCAGATCCAATGTTATTCGGATTAAGTTGGAGCGAGGCTTTTAACATGCCTTTTCCAGAACACGTATATTCAATACAGTCAACAGCTCAAGTACATAATAAACCACAGACGTCAAATAAAAACCAACTGGAACAAATCATTAAGGATAATGCGGAATTATTTGACAAGTCGCTGGGAAAAGTCAAGAATTACAAAGTAAAGTTACATATTAAAGAAAATTCAAAACCAGTTCACATCTCAGCAAGACCTATCAAGTTTGGAATTCAAAAGAACGTCGAACTAACAGAACAAGCAGAACTAGATCGTTTAGTTAAAGAAGAAATTCTATCTACAGTCGATCCTAATGAAACACCAATAGAATGGGCAACGCCTACAGTTAATGTACCGAAGAAAAACGGAGGCATACGAATTTGTGGTGATTTTCGTACAACATTAAACCCTGCTTTAATTACTGAGAAACATCCAGTACCTCTTTTTGATCAGTTATGAAGACAACTGGCCAATGGATTAAGTTACTCGAAGATTGATCTGAAGGACGCATATCTACAGTTTGAAATAGATGAAGCATCACGCAAGTATCTAGTAATTTCAACGCACAAAGGTTACTTTAGATATAATCGCCTACCTTTTGGTATCGCCATCGATTTTCTGTCGATACATAGAAAAGCTTCTAAACGGATCGACAACGTCGCAGTGTATTTCGATGACATTGCTATAACAGGCACAACAGATGAAAAACATTTAGAAAGTCTTAAGGAAGTATTTAAAAGGTTACGCGAAGCTGGAATGCGCATACAATTAGACAAATGCACATTTATGAAGCCTACGATTGAATACTTAGGACATGAGATTAGTAAAGATGGAATCACACCGTCGCATACAAAACTGGAAGCCATTGAAAATGCACCAACACCTACAAACATTACAGAACTTAAATCGTTTTTAGGACTAGTAAATTTTTACGAACGATGCATTCCTAATTTACATAGCATGTGTGCAGACCTACACAAATTATCTAGAAAAAACACTAGATGGAGTTGGAAACGCAAAGAAAACAGCATATTCAAACAAGTTAAAGAAACCATAATTAATGCAAACGCTCTTGTACCGTACGATGAGAACAAGCATTATACCTCGCTTGTGACGCTAGTGAAAAAGGAGTAGGAGCAGTGCTCTTCCACGTAAATGAAAATGGTGAAGAACAGCCAATAGCTTTTGCGTCTAGAAAATTAAATGATGCGGAAGAACAATATTCTGTAATTGACAGAGAAGCACTTGCCATATTTTTTGCAGTTAAGAAATTTGATCAGTACTTACGAGGAAACGAGTTTACGTTATTAACAGACCATAAACCATTAGAACATTTATTTGGACCTAAACACACGTTACCAAAATTAGTCAATAATCGCTTGACCAGATAGGCACTCTACATAGGTGAGTACAATTATAACATAATGTATCGACCTGGAAAAACAAATATCATTGCTGATTTTCTATCACGTTTTCCTAACCGAAAAGAAATTTTAAGCCATGCAGAACAACATATATTAAAGGTTTATGACGATTGCTACAACACGAAACTGGACGACATGGATTTAACAGAACAACTATTACGTAGACGAACAATCACTGACAAACTGTTGAACAACGTGAAACAATTAGTACAGTCACGTTCTTGGAATCATACCATTACAAAAGAACTTCAACCTTTCTATGAGAAACGTGACGAAATCTCTATTGAAAATGGTATATTGATGCGGCAAGGAAGAATCATCATTCCAATTACATTAAGAAAACATATACTGAGACTATTACATGATGGACACCCAGGCATTGTGGCCATGCGCGCCTTAGCACGATTTTATATTTGGTGGCCATGTATGGATACTGATATTGAGAATTATATCAAGGATTGCAGAAACTGTCAAAACTATCGACAGCAACAATCTGAATTACCAACCTATTCGTGGTCTATACCTGAAAACATATGGGAGAGATTACACATAGATTTCGCAGGACCATTTGAGGGAAAATACTGGTTAGTTGTGGTGGATGCACTATCGAAGTGGGCTGATGTGAAACCAATGACGACAATTACTACACAAACCTTGTGTAACGGCTTGGACGAACTATTCGTGAATTTTGGACTGCCACGAATTATAGTTTCTGACAATGGACGACAATTTACATCAGAAGAGTTCAGACGATATTGTACAAAGAAAAATATTAAACATATTACATCGTCACCGTACCATCCTAAAACAAATGGACTAGCTGAACGTTTTGTACGAACATTTAAACTTCGAATGAAGGCGAGTAGAAACGACAATCAAACAGCAATTCAACGCTTAAAAAACTTTTTATTCAACTATCGTAATACACCCCATAGCACAACTCACAAATGTCCCAATGAAATGATTTTTGGACATCGATTGCGATCAGTATTGGATAATCTGAAACCAAATATGAGAGAAACATTTAAATACAAAAATCTAAAATATGAAATAGAACATGAAGGATATCGTAATAGACAATTTCAACAAAATGATAATGTGTATGTTCGGACCAACCTAGAAAAAAAATGGTCTCCCGCAAAAATTACCGAACGAACAAACAAATATTCATACAAACTTATTACGAATGATGGAGTAGAAAGAAGGCGTCATGCTGACCACATTCGCAGTCGTAACGATGACTTACCGTTTATTGAACAACCAATTGAAATTAGCACACCAGAAGTGACAACACCTAATCATGAATCAAAAAAGAGTGATATTCCTAACACCCAAAACCATCCATCAGAAGAAGAAACGTTAGTTCCTATACCTAACCCAAATCCTATTACACAATATCATAATGTAGACATCAACATTCCTTCCACAAGTCATACTTTCCACAATACAACATCCGAACCAGAGGCGATTCAACTTCGTCGAAGCACCCGCAACCGGAAAATTCCAAGCCGTTATTTAGAAGAGTGAAATTTATCTTAAGGTCGGAGGAAATGAAGAATATGGTAAATATTTCATATGTGAATAACACACATACAGCGACACACACACATACACCGACACACACAGTTACAATAAGAGACGCTAACATAGAACACACATGATTTGTACTTACTTCATATTCATTAAAGATTACTGTGTTAATTATCAATTGTGTTTAGTAAGTTATGACTAAGTAGTAAATAGCCATCCATCTCGTAAACATAACAAACATCTTTTCAGATTATAAAATATGAAGAATTTTCAAATCGAATATGAAAATTTTAATATTCTCTTCTGAATTGAGAAAGTCTACAGGTTTATAGTCTACAGGTTGTAATATTTTTCGCGTATTTCTTTCAGGTGGTATAAATAGTTGTTTTCGTTCTTTAAAATTTGTGCTACTAATTTGAACTACTTTTATTTCAGGTGGTTTTTGTCTTCTTATATTCAATTTTTATCTAAATTTTCTATGTAATATATCTTTTCAGCCGATACATCATCTTTTTAAAACAAATGTTTTGAATGTCTTGAAAATATTTTCTACATTGAAGATTATGAAGGTAATGTTTTGAAAATCAATCGAGTGATTTCCGAAATCGAATTTTTGGAATTTTGTATTTTTGCTCGAAGATCTAGAAGTAATATTATTTTATTTATTTTTTTAAATTTGTACATGCTTTGCCATTTTGTGTATGCACTTCTTCTCAGAAACCAAATACAAAATTACTAATGTGTTACTTTTGTTTTTGAAATTTATTTGCAACTTTTATTTCAGCATTTTTAGGATATGGAAAGTTGAGGAAATATTGTATTAAGCCATTTATTTGAGAAGCTTTTTAGTGTAACTGAAAATTTTAATTACATATACCCACTTTTGCATTGAATATATAGTAAGTAACGTTATACAATTGTTTTTTATAGAAACTTTTATTTTTTGTATTTGTTTGTGTCTATATATTTCTGGTGGTAAATTTATTTAAAAAGTTTTCTTTCAGCATCTTTTCAGATTATAAAATATTAACAATTTTCAAATCGATATTCTCTTCTGAACTGAGAAAATCTACAGGTTTGTAGTCTACAGGTTGTTCTAATATTTTTTTGTGTACTCCATTTAGGTGGTAAAAATAGTTTTGTGTTCGTCCTTTAAAATTTGTGCTACTAATTTTAAATATTTTTATTTCAGGTAGCTTTTTATTTCCTTCTTTTCAATTTTTACCTTGATTTTTTTTAGAATATATTTCTTCAGACAATACATCGTCTTTTGAAAACAAATGTTTTGGATATTGTGAAAATATATTTTTTTCATTGAAGGTTGTGAAGGCTACGTTCTTAAAATTAATCGATTGATTTTCAAAATTGAATTTTTGGAATATTTTTATTTTCGCTGAATATCTAGAGGCAATATTGTTTTATTTGTATTTACGAAAATTTGTACACGTTTCGCCATTTTGTGTATGCACTTCTTTTGTTTTTTGAAATTTATTTTCAACTTTTATTTCAGTATTTTTAGGATATGGAACGTTAAGGTAATATTGTTTTGAGTCATTTCATTGTAATTGAAAAATGTAATTTTTGTACAGAAAATATACAGTGTGTTTAAAAAAGATGCGGCAATATTAAAGGGGGTGATTGCCCAGGTCATTTTATAGAAAAAGTTCCTATAAACATAGCATACGCTTCGTTACCGATCTACAGCGTGTTGAAGTTTAATTTTAAGAAACAGTAAAAACTTTATTTTTCCAAAGCGGCTTGAGATATCATAATGAAATTTTAGGCGTGTTAATAGCTGTGGGAGACACATACTTTGCAATACAACACGATGTTTCAGTCGTACGTGTGGCGCGCATATTGGCACGTCACAGGCAATGTTTCAAGAAAAAATAGGACGCCTCTGATTTCTCTAAAAATACAAATATGCTTTTATTTATTGTTCAATTATGAAGAAAAAAGCTCTCTTAACTTTTTATCGTACGAGGTACCGTTTTTTATTAAAAAAAAAACATTTTAGTGCATGTCCATTTATTACAGAAAAAAATATTAAAGAATAGGGCAAAAACAAATATTTTACCAAACCAACAATTTTATCAACCAAAAATTACAAAAACTGTGTAAAGTGACCACCTCTAGCTCGGATGCAAGAATCCAATCTTCTCCTCATTAACTGGCGAACTCTCTGAAAAACACCAAGATCGGTTTTAATTGAGTTGCACCCAGCAATGATTCGGTTTCTTAAGTCTTCTACGTTTTCCAATGGAGTAGCGTACACCAAGGACTTCAAATGGCCCCACATAAAGTGGGCTGGTGCGCCATCGTGCATATACCACATTGCATCTCTAATTGCTAATGGTACGTCCTCCAGAAATCCAGGAAGCGTATTTTCCAAAAAGTTGCGATACACCTCTCCGGTAAGTCTCCTTGGTAAAAATACCGGTCCAATTATGCAGTCACCCACAATCCCAAGCCAAACGTTCAAAGAAAACTGATGTTGAAAACGATCTTCAACAATTTCATGTGGATTTTCGTCACACCATACATGGTTATTATAGAAATTCCGTATTGCATTTCTTGAAAAATTCGCTTCATGGGTGAACAGAATCAACATCAGGAGTTGAGGGATTTGAACCAATTTGTACAAAAGCCATTGACAGAATGCAATGCGAGGAGGAAAATCAGCAGGAAGAAGTGCTTGAACGCGTTGTATATGGAATGGATACTACAAATTTTCCTTCAGAATGTGCCAAATAGTCCCATTATTTACATCCAAAGTGTCAGCAATTTTTCGAGTAGAAGTACCTCGATCTTCTTCAATCATGTCTAGCACATCCTCTTCCAGCTCTACCGTTCTTGCTGTCCTTGGCCTTCCTGCTCCTCCATTTCGTCTTAATGTGCCTGTTTCATAAAGGCGCCGATGAATACTTTCGAAAGTTTTTCTATCAGGTACAATACGGCCAGGAAATCTTTCAGTATACAACCGCCTAGCTTCTAATGCATTGCCATCAGCACGCCCATAAATGTAGTGCATGTCGGTCATCTCGGCATTCGTATAGCGATTCATGATAAGGAACTTCAACAAATTCGACACATACAAAATTATTAATAACGAGACTCATTCAATATGTCATTCAATATGTCAGTGAATAAAACAGGACTGTGGTTTGGTAAAATATTTGTTTTTGCCCTTGAATAAAACCTTGTTTTTTTATTTGTTTTTCTGTAATAAATGGACATGCACTAAAATGTTTTTTTTTTACTAAAAAAAGGTAAGTCGTACGATAAAAAGTTAAGAGCGCTTTTTTCTTCATAATTGAACAATAAATAAAAGCATATTTGTATTTTTAGAGAAATCAGAGGCGTCCTATTTTTTCTTGAAAAATAGCCTGTGACGTGCCAATACGCGCGCCACAGGTACGACTGAAACATCGTGTTGTATTGCAAAGTATATGTCTCCCACAGCTATTAACACGCCTAAAAGTTCATTATGATATCTCAAGCCGCTTTGGAAAAATCAAGTTCTTACTGTTTTTTAAAATTAAACTTCAACACGCTGTAGATCGGTAACGAAGCGTATGCGGACCTATGTTTATAGGAATTTTTTGTATAAAATGCAATCACCCCCTTTAATATTGCTGCATCTTTTTTAAACACACTGTATACAGGTAACGTTATACAATTGTTTCTTATATATCTTTTCAGATTATTTGATATGAAGAATTTTCAAATCTAAATTTCAAATTCTAAACTGAGAAAATCTACAGGTTTATAGTCTACTAGGTTGTTCTAAAATGTTTTGTGTATTCCTTTCAGGTGGTAAAAACGGTTTTATGTGTCCACCATTTAAAATTTGTGGTACTAATTTGAAATATTTTTATTTCAGGTGGGTGCTTATCTTCTTCTTTCAATTTTTAAATTATTTCTTTCAGAATATATTTTTTCAGCTGATATATCGTCTTTTCAAAACAAATGTTTCGAATATTTTGAGAATATGTTTTTTACATTGAAGGTTATGAAGATAACCGTTTAAAGATATACCGTTAAAAAGATAACGTTTTAAAAATAAATGGGTTAAAATCCAAAATCGAATTTTTGAATTTCTTTTATTTTAACTGAAGATCTAGAGGTAATACATATTGTTTAATTTGTATTTACGAAAATTTCTACATGTTTGTCCATTTTGTGTAGGTATGTACTTCTATTCAGGAACAAAATACGAAATTGCCAATGTGTTACTTTTGGTTTTCAAATTTACTGCAACTTTTATTTCAGTAATTTTAAGGTAATGGTACGTTGAGGTAATATTGTTTAAGTCATTTCACATAAGGAGCTTTTTATTGTAACTGAAAATTATAATGTTTACTTTTGTACTGAAAATATCTACACAATTGTTTTTTGTAAAATGTTTTATTCGTTTTATTTCGGAAAATATGTTAAAAAAAATTTCTTTCATCATCTATATTTAGATTATGGAGAATTTCCAGACCCAATATGAAAATTTCGAACATTTTCTCTTGAACTAAGAAAGTCTACAAGTAAAATTTATATCCGTTTATTTCTTTATGTATTTTTTCAAGTGTTGAAAAATTGACATGCTTTAAAATTTATTAATTTTTTGAAAAACATTTCAGCACTTTTAAAGTTGGAAATTATGGACATTATTTTAATGTTATCAATCAGCATTTCGTGATTTCAAAGTTATTTCAAAAATTCTGTAGAAACATTGTGTTCTTAGATATTTCATATTTATTATTTTTTAATAATCAACCGAGACTCTTCATAAATACCGCGATATCATAAAGTTTCTGGGTCAACGGTGGCCATGGGGTGAAAAACGTCTGTCTTAATTTATATCATCCTTTTGAGAAAAATCTGATAAAATTTTCAGGTTAAGTGTCATGCTGACGTTAAAATTTGTCAATATATTAATCTTAATGTCAGTATGACACATAACCTGAAAATTTTATCAGATTTTTCTCAAAAGGATGATATAAATTAAGACAGACGTTTTTCACCCCATGGCCACCGTTGACCCAGAAACTTTATGATATCGCGGTATATTTACTGCAATGTTTTAAATAGTTTGTTTTAGCCTATAAAAGAATTACAGATAGATGTACTTTTTCATATATTGTTATTAGTTCCATTTTCTGATCGCTGGAGAATTTACAACATCTTCAAAAAAGATTTACACATATACTGTTTAACTATTTTTATAAATTTTATTTTTGATAGTATAGCATTATTATGCTATTATATATGCAGCTGGAGCTCTTTGGGAACCTTATTTCTGGATCCACCCTAGTAATATAAACACTCATTTTACATTTTAGCAATTTAATTTTTTATTAAGTTTAACAAGCGACTGCAGTTTCGACATACAGTCTACAAGTTTGATATGTCGAAACTGCAGCCGCTGGCTAAATCTAATAAAGTGATATTGTTACAAAGTATAGTGTTCGTTTTTATTATTTATAAAAATACGAACTCAAATTATAAATTAAGCAAATAAAAATTGTTTTAATCAGTACAACTATGATTGATTGTATCCGGAATTAAAATTCTTCATTCCCTATTCTTATGAAGATAATATTTTTGAGTCGATTAATTTGGCGAGTGGACTTACTTGAATACATCTGGTATATTTATATTTATTATGTATCAATTTTAATAAATTACACAGGTCAAAAAATTTTCATTTTTTAAATTTTTGTTTAGAAACTATGTACAATTTTGGTTTCTTTTATACTTCTAACAATAATAATAACCAATTTATTCTGGCACGTCAGGTTTTGGAGAAAAAAATATTGAAAACTAAATGAAATAATAATGTACAATTGCGGCATTAAAAAACGCATACACTTGAAATTTTTCTGTGTAATTGTGATTTTTTTTTCAAAAGCCAAGGGTATTTTATATTGTAATTTAATCGCCATATAAAAATCATATTAACATGCCGCAATTAAGTGTTGTTCAAAAAACCCAAATCATTACTTTAATAGGAGAAGGATGGTCAGTCAGAAGATTAGGTATAAGGTGTTTTAAAATATTAGGTTTTTAAAATTATATATGCTAAATACTTTTACTAGAAATATGGATTACGGTAATTTATATGAATTTTGTTTATAGGTAACAGAAACTGTTAGGATTATTTATACATACCATGTGCACAACGTCGAGCGATCGATGGATATATAAGTAATGACTGGCCAACTGCAAGTGGGAGGGGCTACATACATTAAACTCCTACAGCGCGTATTTAATTGTGGTGAACTAAGAAAGCGTTATGGTTGTTTATTAAGAAATGATGTATAAAAATAAATATTCCAAATTAATAACTAATTGTTTAACAAACTACAAAATAATTTGTAGTACATATATTATTTATGGTTAATGTACGAATTTGGATATTTTATCCGACTACACCGTTGCTTTTCGCACTATTAGTCATATGCCGGCTGTCAACGTCCCTACAATAACGGATACTTTTGTTTATGTCTCTTCGGCCATAATACTTTAAATTTAACATTTAAATTTAAATAAAATGATATAATATAGTTGAAAGTATCATAAAATACAATTCGCCGTAAAGTGCAGAGTTTTTGTTTACTGCATAATAATAATTCTTACCGGCGAAGCATCAGATATTTTCATCGCTAAATATTCAATGATAAGTTTCATCATAGCTTCGTGGCTTGAACTTAAAAAATTCTTATTCAAATGAAAACACATAAATAATATAAAATTATGAAACAAAACCGTAACTCTTATTGAAAAAAATTAAAATAAAAAGTATTCCGTAATAGCATAAAATTTCAAAACAATAACGATTCTTGCAAGAATATAAATAAAGTGTTTACCAGTATAAATAAATGGTTTCCTTAAATAAACTACCTATAAAATATTAAATTTAACTAAAATACCTTTATTGGTAACAAATATTAATTATTAAATAAAAGAACATTCTAAAAAGAAAAACTAATTATTTAGTAAATGCTCAAATAAACCAGCCTCTTGAGCCGAGCAGTAACCCAATCGGTTATAAAAATTACGACGAACATTTGTTAGTATTTCTATACGTACTCTACCTACGGATGACAAGGAGCAACTGAATGCAACTGAATGACCAGTCGCAAGCTTGTTTTCCGATTAAATATATTCCGCCTTGCTTGAACACTTTGAGCGACTGATAGGAATATTCAATGTGTTAGAGAGAGATTATTTGATTCGTACTTAGATCGTATGTAGAATGTGTTGGATAAAGAAAGGGAACGCCCGTACAGATAGACAGTAGAACAGACTGAATATAATCTCTCAACCCTAACCACATAAACTCGCTATTCGTCTTCGTCTTACTACATTGTGGTAGATCAATCACTCCCGGGCGTTCATACGGTATACGCGACATTATGAAATAAAAAGACGTACAACTATCACAAACCAACTTACATTCTATTGAAACATGATACTAGGATTACTATAGATATGATATTGCGCATATAGATATCCTTTTCTAGCGAGTGTGTGACGTCACTGAGTGACAACACGTTCGAATGTTAGATTCTAATGGATTCTTATCTGCAACTGTTTTCGAATGTGCTTGTGTTTAAGGATCATTTGAGATTTATATTTGAAAATTATTGTAGAGTGAGCTGCAAAACTTGTATAACAAGAAACAAATAAAGTGCTTGTTACCTATTGCGTATCTGTACCGTGTGTTGGTTAAATACGCTTATTAGGATTTTATCGATAGTGGTTTTTTATAAATGGTTCAATATGCCGTTTTTGGTTGTAACAGCAATAACAATAAGAACCTAAAATCAAATTGTGTACACAAACCTACTTAATTTCGTTTCGTTTCCTTCAAACAAAAAATTCCAAATTATGAATTAAGACTTGTGATAAATACAATATAGTGATAAATACAATATAAAGAATATGAGAATTTTCTCAAGACATTTTAAAGAAGAAGATTATGAAATGAAATATAGAAGTGACATTTTGGGTTATATCTTATCACAGATTAATGTCAACAGCTGTCCCATCACTTTTTTTGCCGCATGAGCAAGATGAAAATATTTCAAATAAAAGCAGTGATCGTTTGAAAAAAAGAAACTTGAAGAAAAGTCTATCAAACATTAACTAAGGCAATTATGTTCAGTACGAATATTTAGTTTAAATTATCACCATTTTAATTTTATTCTTTGCAGAACATCAGAACAAAGTACTACAACATGTATAAATAGTAACGATTTAGATAATTCTATTGATTTAAAATTAACAAATACAAAAAAGTGTGTTTGTAAATATTTATGTTAGACTACAATACATTTTCAGAAACCAGGAAACTCAAACAGATAATTCAGAAATTTCTGATCTTAAACAGAAATAAATACCTAAATACAAAAATGATATCGAAAAACTAAAAGCTGAATTAAACATAGAAAGCTTTTCAATGAAAAAATTATTTTCGAGCCAGGTATCAGAAATAGAAAAATATCAAATGTGAAACTTAAAATTTATAAAAATAACTAACTATACAAAATGAGTCGTTAATATACTTGTACTTTTTTTCTGTAATGTATTCCTGTAAAACTAATTTGCCGACATTCAATTTTTATAAGGTAGGTATAGTAACAAAATTTATATGTATATTAATACATTCTTTTAACATAATTCATTACCTCTGAAATAGCATTTTTTACTTAAAAATTGCAAACTTTTGTGAGGGTACTTATAAAGAAATGTCTACAAAAAGCAATAATTATACACATTTCATTAATAAATATTTTTTATATATTGCATTTTTTACAAATACAAATAGGTCTTACTTGTATTGATGTTTGTAAATAAATTTGGCAATTTTAATTTATAACGTGTTTTCTTATCCATAGAGCCTGCAATGTTTTATAAATCGGTTTTCGTGTATACATTATATTGACTAAATATGCATTTGTGGATACATATGTGGAGTAATAAATAAATTAATATTAAGGAAAAAGTGTTAATTAACCAAATATTACGTGAAAGATTATCATTCTGATGTTATCAAGTCTCGCAAGGAATATGTTTGACCAAAAATATATAATTGCAAATCTGTATAACCAGAATATTAAAGTATAACTCGTTTTTAAATTTTTGTCACGGAGTGACGTCATGCGCGAAACGAACGAGTTTTCGCATTAATGTATCATATCTTTTTATCATAGACATAGTATCATGGTATTGAAAGAGCCCTGTGTCTGTGTAGTTCTTTATGTACCCACTTAGCCAGATATGATTAGATTGGTTCCAGGCAAAAATGGGCGTGATTTAAGTGCTCTGGCGAACATCGACCGAACAATATTTTTAGTAGTATGTATCTTACTATCTTTCTTGTATAAAAAATAACTTTTGTAAAATTTAATGCGTTTTTTTAAAAAAATCTAAGAAAATATCTCAAAATCCTGGCGTGATGAAGTGAATTTTCAACCAAATTCAGAATCAGCATGATAAAAGACAAATTACACGTATTGATGAATAAAAGAAACAAACTGTGCTGACCAGTGTTATTGTTATTATTGTTATTAATTACACGTGCATTCAAAACCAAACTAATTCACATAGCTCTAAATACATTTTATTAATAATAATAATATTAATAATGTTGGGTAACTTGTGTGAATACCGGCCATGCGGTTAATATCGGCCACCGGATTGTTTCGCCGGTGTAACGGATCGGCCAATGCGACCGCGTCAGTTTTTATAAGCTATGCCTATAACACATTTACTTGTTTCAGTCTTACACCACGCGCTAGAGTGTATGTTTGTGATTTTATGCACAAAATACAAAAATACACTTATTGATGTAAAAATTCGACGACTTCAAAGGTAAATAAAACATATCACGAATATAGTAAATTAGATTATTTTGATTCATTTGGTAGTTATGAGTGTCTATTAATTAATATGCAACAGAAAAATATGACATTATTACCTAGTTGAATGTTGTCTGCTTCTGCTTATTGCATTACAAATGGAGGTAAAACCGGGCACGATTTTGAGGGTAATGCCAACCGGCCGGCATTACCCCCAACCTTACAAATATGATTTGGGTAAAGTACCTACATAACAAATATTTAGGCAAGTATGATGGAGAATAAAGCAGTTCTTTTAATATAGGTTGTACTATTTATTGTAGATGCCAAAGCAGTATAAACGTATTTCAAATAGAGCTTCTTGGACCGAAGAAAATCTGAACGCAGCATTAGCTGCAATTGCTGAAGGAGGAAGCATACGCCAAGTTAGTTTGAGATTTTCTATTGCTAGGGGAACACTTCAGGATCGTCTTAAAAATAAAAACACTGCATGAGCTATACTGGGAAGAAAAGCTGTATTTTCAGTAGAGCAAGAAAAAGAGCTTGTTGCAGAAATAATAAATTTGTCGAAAGTATTTTATGGTTTATCTAGCAATGAAATTAAGGAATGTGCATTTACCTATGCAGAAAAAAATCATATAAAAAACCCATTGGCAGAGATTGGTTTGAAAGATTTCTAAAACGAAACCCCGAAATCTCTATTAGAAAACCACAACCCACAAGCATTAATAGGCTTACAGCGTTTAACAGGGAAGAGGTTTCGCTATTTTTTTCAAAACTCGATTATGTCATGGAAAGATACAAATTATCCTCGACCCGAATTTTTAACGCTGACGAAACGGGACTAACAAATGTACAAACATCTGGTAAAATACTAGCTCAAAAAGGTCAACGTCGAGTTGGGTTTATAACGAGTACCGAAAGAGGACGAACCACTACAGTAATGTGTTCCTTTGTGGCTTCAGGGACCTACGTGCCTCCTTTCTTCATATTTGCACGTTAAAGAATGGATCCTCAATTGAAAAGAAATGGACCGCCTGGTGCGGCGTATGCGTGTTCCTCTAATGGCTGGATATACGATTCTCTATTTGTAGACTGGCTGTCACATTTTCAGCATAATGTTAAGTCCTCAAAAGACGATCCTGTTTTAGTAGTCGTTGATAATCACGTTAGTCATTGCACATTAAAGCCATATAATTTCTGTCGCGAGAATGCCATTATTATTTTGACGATTCCACCCCATAGTTCACACAGAATTCAGCCACTGGATGTAACATTTTATAAACCTCTCAAAACGGCATACAACGTGGAATGCGATAAATACTTAAAGAGTCATCCTGGTGAAAAAATCACAACAAAAGAAATAGCAGAAATTTTCAACAAGGCCTACAGTTGAATAGCCACTCCAGAAAAAGCTATCAAATGATTTGAAACTACGGGCATTTATCCCATAAACCCAGACGTATTTTTGGAAGATGACTTCGTTGCCGCAGAAAATATAAGAAATCTTCAAAATACGATACCTACACAAAAAGAAAACCAAATCCACGTAAATTCTACAATTGAAAGGACCGAAGAAAAAAACACGATTTCTTTTCGTGATATTTTAAATATGCCTAGTTGTAGCAAGCCTCAGTTATCTGGGGTGGAGAGTGCTAATAGAAAACACCACGCTCAAATTTTTACCTCAACTCCAAATAAAGAACAACTTGAAGAAAAACAAAATAGGAAACGAGAAAAGCGAGGCAAGGAAAATATAAGAAACCATGAGAAAGCAAAGCAAACTAAACGAGTTTTATATGACCAAAAGCATTATTTGCAATGATAACCAGAAATATAAGGTTGACATGCGCCGTCCAAATATCAGTAGAGCATGTAAATCTCTTTCCAAGATAAAAAACGTCATGGACGGCGATGACAGCGAATCTCCAGATGAATCCGGTTCTGATGTTGGTGCAAATGAAGAAGTGTGTCTTGTTTGTGGTGAATTCGGCAAAAATAAGATTTGGGTGTACTTTCTGTGGTCAATGGGCTCACAAAGCTTGCACAAATGCAGAAAAGAAAGACTATGTTTGTGATTTTTGTGAATAGGGGGTAATACCGGCATGTGTCCGCAATTACCTCCAATGTGTGGGTAATTTCGGCCAATGCTGAACTTTTTTCCTTTGCCAAGAGATGCCTCTTACCTCACTGTAAGTCACATTTCGATCGTGTTCTATCATTTTCCGCAAAGCATCGAGGTTTTTTGGAATCACTACAGTTTGTGGTCGACCTTTACGCGATTCATTACTCACTGAGGCACGACCATGACGAAATTCTGCAAGCCAATTGTAAACTGTCTTCTCTGATGGTGCTTCATTACCAAAAGTTGACTGAAGCGATATAATGCATTCTTGTGGAGTTAGGCCTTTTTTATAATCGTAAAAAATCATTCAACGAAAACCTTCACGAGTAATCTCCATTATTTTACAAACAAACTCACTGGTCTTAAAACTGTCACTGTCAACAAACTACTGACTCAATTTCTAAGCTATCGCGGATTTCTCATTGACAAATGTCAAACTTTAAGAATATAGTGATTACATATGTCAAAAGCACCATCTAGTGATCGATTGTAAAAATACAAAAGGTGTCCCTCTTACAATATAATTATAATAATTATTTATTATTCAAAGCATTGAGTAAGGCAGAGAGATTAGTGTGGCTCACAGAAAATTTACTGTACGTCGTCGCAAAACTATTAAATGTGATATATTGGAAACTTTGTTAAAATACTAGTTCTTGCCATAGGACAATAGATGTGCAATTGTTGAACTAGAACCCAACATTGTTTGGCAACGTTGGGGCTATGCCATCATGAAGCAGACTGGATTAGACTATAAATATATTGTATATTGTACTAAAACTCGAACAAATGCAATAATGCAACTTCTAGCCATGTCTTATAACTAGAGCTGAGGATGTTTGCGGTACGGCAGGACCGTATGTAGTGCATCTCCACATTTAACTATTTATCTAAATATTCTCTGAAATGATTTGCCGGATCTCATAAATTAATAGAGTGATATTTTAGTATGCACTGGATATTGTTATTATACAAAATCATAATAGCCATTTGTATTTATGGATCATAAATAATAATACGCATGTATTTGTATTTGGTTGTGAATTCAATTTAAACTTAAAACGAATCGTAATATTTTAACGACAAGCCGTCCTTACAATACATGCATTCGAGACAAAGTGTGCAACTCTACGAATAACTTCCATAATTGATCGAAAATGGACATTTTGGAGCTGAAGTAAAGCCCCTATTCTTAGAAAATTTTATTACTGTCGTTAAGAACTATTATTATAAACAACAAAGGCCTTTTATTAGTGTTGAAGTTTTAGTTTCATTGAATTTCCATGTTGTAAGTAGTCACTTGTAAAGTGTTCATTCACAATATTCTAAAACAAGGTGTAAATTTAACTAAAATCCAGAAAAACACATTCTGATAATATATTACTAGATTAGAAGCTGTGTTTATTACTATTTATTATATTATTTTTATAACCAAATGCAATAAAAGCTACGAAAACAAAAGAAACCTCGATTTATTAAAATCTTGTCACACAGCCTTTCAAAGCCTGGTAGCACATATTTTGCATATATTTTATATATACTACCTACTTGAACTAGGTGAATGAAGTTAGAAGTTATAAGTTATAACTTCTTTACTTCTTTACTTCTTTACTTCAGCTCCAAAATGTCCATTTTCGATCAATTATGGAAGTTATTCGTAGAGTTGCACACTTTGTCTCGAATGGATGTAATGTAAGGACGGCTTGTCGTTAAAATATTACGATTCGTTTTAAGTTTAAATTGAATTCACAACCAAATACAAATACATGCGTATTATTATTTATGATCCATAAATACAAATGGCTATTATGATTTTGTATAATAACAATATCCAGTGCATACTAAAATATCACTCTATTAATTTATGAGATCCGGCAACTCATTTCAGAGAATATTTAGATAAATAGTTAAATGTGGGGATGCACTACATACGGTCCTGCCGTACCGCAAACATCCTCAGCTCTACTTATAACATAACTATAACTTACAAGTTATTTATAAGATAAATATATCTTAAAGGATCTCATAATATCACTATTAAACATTATCAGATTCTGCCGATTTCTTATATCGCCTTATAGAGATGCTATTTTTAGATTATATATACAATTGATATGATTGAATTTTGTACTACATGCTATAGCAGTGATTCTCACATTAGGGGTCGCGGCCCATAAATTGGAAATCACTGTTTTGTGGAATCGTAAAAATGTATATCATTATAATAATGTTAAAAATAAATCTACATTAAAGTTTTAGTTTTCATAATTTTTTGTTTAATTACCTAAAAGTTTCAACTTCCACTATATAATAAAAATTTAGATAATATCAATACTAAATGAAAGTTATTTTGATGCAATAATTTGACGTTGTTTCTTCCTCCTGGTTTGAAGGAAGTTCGGTATGTATCGACCGAAGTATGAGTTGAAATAATGCAATAGTTTTTGAATAACAATAATATATTTACAAATTTAATCTTGGAGTTCCGTTAACTCAATACAAATGCAGTATCTGGTCTTAATACTAAAGACCGAGAAAACTGGCTAATAAATAATATTTGCTCCTATTTAGATCACTGAGATCTTAGTAGGAACTGTTAGTTAGATCACTGAGACCTAAGCTAGAACTGTAGTTAACTCGAAGAGGTCGTACTTGGAACTGTAGTGAGCTCTAAGAGATCTTGTTTGAAACTGTTTCTTCATTTACTTATTTTTCGACAAGAAAGTTTTGTCCCCGCCAGTTACAAGAGAGGGAGAAAACAATGAAATTGAGTATACGGAAATTTCCATACAATAATTTTTACCTTTCCAAGAAAAGTATATGCTATAGTTTCCAACGTCATCAATGTATTAAAATAAACAATATACGCCAGAAACCCTTAATTATAGAAAATAAAATAATTCTTAAAATAATAAATATACAATACACAGGAAGTGCGTTAGAGATAACATAATAGTTCGCAGAATCGCATCGAACCAAAACTATTTAACCTATTATAATATAATACTTTATCTATAACAGGAAATATGTCAATAGAACTTATTCTATTATACAAATACATTTACAACTACTAAATGGATAGGTTAACCAGAGGGTTGTGTCTGTAATAAAATAAATAGTTTTTATGAATGTAGAAAACAAGACAATGAATAAAGAAATGTAATACCTGACCACGCCTAAGGTAATTAACAACATTAAATATATCTGAACTCCAAGAACCTTTTCTATCTACAATATTTACAATTTAAAACTAGGATTAAATACATTAACATAAATATACATCTAAATGAAACAAAAAATACAAAATTAAGTCTATTTTGCCCGGACAGACGTCTTCCTCTAATAATTGTTTCATATTTTTTATTATTCATTTACATAGTATTTTCAGATTAATATTAAGGAATTACATAATTTTATGTTTATACGTGGGCATGTTTATGTTAATAATTTTAAATCATTTCTAAACCATAACTTTCACAAAAGAATATAATTGAATTTCTACTGAAAGTATGATTATTTGGGTATATTTTCTACAATCTCATCAAATTCTATTTGTAATTGTTTAATTATATCATGAAACAATTAAAATTAACCAATGAAATTTTTTTTTCCATTAATTCAATGAGAAGTATAAATTGGATTCTGCATTTTAGGTGAACTTAAGCTCTTTCCAAGAATAGTAATGCTGGGGCGTGTATTAGAATTATAAAATATGTGGATCAAATGCCGTGCAAATATACTACTTGTGGAAATTCTGTTATTATTATTATCAATACCGGAATAAAATTTTATATCGGGCGAACAAAATATGAGGGGGTACATTATTAGGTGTACCTACTAAATTTGGCAACACAATAAACTATGTGATCGGAAATTATTTCAGTTTTATTAAATTTGTAATTTTGTATCAAGAGAACAGAAATGTGAGAAAGTATTAGGAGCAAAAGGTATACAAAAAATTAATCAACCCAAACGCGCTTCACGTGTGGAATTTATTCAAGTTTTACCTTTAAGTTTGTAATTTTGGGTAAGGAAAGCAGAAGTGCAGAGAGTTACATGAGGTCTAATGCACAGAAATTAAAAATAAACAACAAACCAGTGAGTAAAGGCAGTGAGCTCAGTTTATAAATTCCGTAATACCATTGATTGAAGGAATATATTCCCTCAATCAACGATTTAACAGTTATAAAATAAAATTACAGGAACCTGGAATCAAAATATGTTCAAGAATGTAATCATGCGTTTCAACTAGTTGACACTCACTTCTTTAATTCATTTGAAATTAACTTAATTCGTAATTTCATAGGGTAAAAATTCACACTTGTCTTTATCATCTGAAGAAACAGTATAAAACCTTTTACTACAATTAATACTCGTATCTTAAATACGTATTTCGACAATTAAGTTGTTATTCTCAATAGGCAACAATAATAATCAGTGTTCAACATGGGGCACAGTGTGATTATTTTTATCCACTGAGGATGACAACTTAGTTGTCAAAATACGTAGGTATTTAGGATACGAGCATTAATTGTGGTTTTATACCTTTTTTTTTAAGTTTTTACTTAACCACAATCTCCAAAGAAAGGCTGTTATCATCATTAAGCTTTAGCTTTCTGTAACCAATTTATAATTTTGTACGGTCCTTGAAAACTAACACTCGATTTTGATGTGAATGTCAAAAATTTGAAATTTTGTTATGTGTAAATCAAATTTTCATCGGTCATTTTGATGACAATGTATCAGAATTACAATTAGTTTTTTTTATAAATAGGTACTAATTTTGAAGTAAAGTTTTGTATTCTGATATTCGAAATGGTATTTTTGAAATTAAATAGAGCAGGAAAGACACTATCTGCAGTTTTATTAATAATTTTTTTAAATTTTAAATTTTTGCAATACATTTTGCATTCGACGATGACTGGTTTGAGTAACGTTTAAAAAAGCTTGCACCATTTAAAATGCTTTTGTATTCAGGTGTCTTGAGTTTTAGGGAGCCGCGATTGTACCAAGCGAGAAAATGGTATTAGAAATTAGACAATATAATCTATTCTACCGGTATCTTCAATCAGATGCAAATAATTATCAACACATAACATATAACAGAATCCTGTAATTGGCATAACTAACGGGGGTTCAGAAACATTCGAAGTCAAAGTAGTCCTTGAAAATATGAAGTCATGTCTTAGATGGATTGATACATTTACTTAATACAATTTTATAGGTTATCAAATTAGTATCTTCGATTACTTAAATCGCTGACCAGATTCAGTAATCACGTTGGGTTTACGTAATCACGCCAAAACCGTATGCACACAGCCACATGGATTCATTCAAGGATCAATGTCGGTAAAATAGTTATCGCCGTAGTATTTAAGAAATTGTGCAATTGTGCATATTCAAATGTTTTCTATCAAAACGTTTTACAATTTTATTGTCTCTATAAATTAACACGTAGTAATCCCCAATATGAACGAATAAACTATTTTGCAGATTAAAAAACTGTGTTATTTTAAATAATTTTTCTCAGTTGTTTAAAAACGATAAAAACATATGAACACTCAAAGTGGCTATAATCATAAAACAAATTCAAGTACGTTAAATAAATGAAATATTTTTATTATTGATGAGAACTTTTACACAATTGTATTGTCTCTATAAATTAACACGTAGTAATCCTCAATATGAACGAATAAACTATTTTGCACATGAAAAAACTGTTATTTTAAATAATTTTCTGTTGTTTAAAAACGATAAAAACATATGAACTCTCAAAGTGACTATAATCATCAAACAAATTCAAGTACGTTAAATAAATGAAATATTTTTATTATTGATGAGAACTTTTACACAATTGTATTGTCTCTATAAATTAACTCGTAGTAATCCTCAATATGAACGAATAAACTATTTTGCACATGAAAAAACTGTTATTTGAAATAATTTTCTCAGTTGTTTAAAAACGATAAAAACATATGAATACTCAAAGTGGCTATAATCATAAAACAAATTCAAGTACGTTAAATAAATGAAATATTTTTATTATTGATGAGAACTTTTACATTTTATAAGTATAAATATAATAATATCAGTAAAATTAGGTATCATCACTTCCAGTGATTATTATGGCTTCTATATGCTTATCGATTATATTATCCAGTTCCCATATTTCTTTTTCTACTCCAAGGACATGCTTCACTGCAGTTTTTCAATTTTCTGGTGAAGTATTATCGATAGCCTGTTGGAATAAGCTTTTCACATCTAATAACTTAAATTTCGTATTGTTTCTAGCGACATATCCCTTTACTTGTGCCCATATTAACTCAACAGGATTCATTTCACAGTGATGTGGTGGAAGTCTGAGAACCTTTTTGTTGCTATTGAGTATTAACTCATCTACAGCATATCTTTCAGCTCCAGTTGATTTTCTTTAACTAGTACTAAAAGTTCTGCTTTAACGATATCTTCCTCATATGGGATATTGTTTTTCTTGAGCCACTCTTGTATTTCCTTTTTTTTAGTACTACCTGTAGGTCGTTTGTTTAGTTTCCGACTATGGTAGGGAGCATTGTCTAAAACAATTACTGATTCTTCTCTTAAATTATGGACTATTTGTTGCAACCACTCCTCAAATTTTGCCGCATTCATATCCTCGTGATAATCGCCAGTCCTTTTTGATTCAAAGAGTAGTAATCCGTTATTTACAAACCCTTTGTCTGATCCTATATGGCCAATAATAAGTCGTTTTCCTTTTCCGGAGGGGTTTTTAAGGCCTGTAGACAACTCTTCTATGAATGCTTGCCTTGCAGTCAGAACAGATTTATCAGTCCATACTTTGCTTACAGTATGCCCAGCATTCACCCATGTTTCATCTAAATAATATATAGGCCTTCCTTCTATACGAAATTGAATAATTTGACGTAGGTATCTTCTTCTCCAAGCAATAATTTCTTCTTTTTCTTTCAAGATGCTATTGCGCTTTCTCTTTTCATACCTAGAAATATAACATCAACTACTATGAAACACGTAATACCTAATATAAATAATATTTATGTAGTAAAGTTCAGGTTACAGAACTTAGATAGTTTACCAAAAATTTAGTTCCTTTAAGATCATCCTGAATGTGGTTATTTTAAAATTAGGCAGATCTGTTTCATTTACAGCTGCGAGAATTTTTTGCACACTTGGTGGTTTGTTTTTAAAATAGAATGAATGAACAATTCTACGAATTCTGTTTTTCGTTTCTTCATCAACAGTACCCAAAACACCCCTTTTCCTCTGATATCTTTTGGGTGGATTAAATTGTTGCTCAGTGTTATGTTTTTTAAATATATTATAAACACTGCGAGTGGTAATTCCTATAAATATGATAAAAATAATATCAGTTTGTTATCATTTCTTATAACAAAAATAATGGCTACCTGCCGCTTTTGCAGTCGTTTCAACACTATCAACTTTTGATGTACCTGGCCAGTCAAGACTGGTTTTAAATATATTCAAAACCACGTTTTTTTCTTCCACTGAGAAGTGTTTTGCTGGCCTCTTTCTTGGAGGTGAATATTCCATAGCCTAACACGTATAACTTAGCTCGAAACAAAGCAATTGAAGTAATATTTGAATTCCTGTCGAATTCTAACCTAGAAGATAGAATTACTTATAATTCGTTACATTTCGGTTTACTAGTTAAAGCCGTTTTTAAAAACGTCCACCTCCACTACTCAAGTATAGCAAGCGCCAATTAAGTTGGCGCGAGAAGGGGATGCGCAGAAGTCGTTTTTAAAAACGTCCACCCTCACTACACAAGTAATTGTCGGAATACATTTGTCATTGACGTTTGACAGAACTTAATGTCTTTGCTAGGGGATAATAAAGTGATACACGCTCAGAGGTTAGAATTATCTGACATATGATATGATATGATGTAAAACCAAATACAAATCTCCCCACTACTTTTAATCCTGCGCGAACTTACCCCTCCTCGCGCCAACTTAATTGGCGTTTGCTATAATTGTCAGAATTCAATTATCATTAACGTTTGACAGAACGTAATGTCTTTGCTAGGGGATCATTAAGTGATACACGCTCAGGGGTTAGAATTATGTGACATTTGATGTAAAACCAAATACAAATCTCCTCACAACTTTGAATCCTGCGCGAACTTACCCCTCCTCGCGCCAACTTAATTGGCGTTTGCTTATACGTGCGTATTTAAAAATACAGATCAAAATATCCAAAAGAAAGCAGAATAAATGCAAACAAAACAGAATTAACGCCAACAGAAACGTAAAAATAAATAAAAATCTGCTATCTGTGATACTGTGACAAACAATTTAGTTTGCCGAATCGCCTAATGTAAACGGTCGTGACCGCCGACCAATAGAATGCATTTTTGTCTTGCTCACGAGGTGATCACGCACTTTTATTACTGAATCCGTTCAGCGATTCTAGTATAGATTCTGACAATTTTTGACAGACAACAGTTGACGTTTAATAATTATTACAAATCAGATATAGCAAACGCCAATTATGTTGGCGCGAGGAGGGGTAAGTTCGCGCAGGATTAGAAGTAGTGGGGAGATTTGTATTTGGTTTTACATCAAATGTCAGATAATTCTAACCTCTGAGCGTATATCACTTTATGATCCCCTAGCAAATACATTATGTTCCGTCAAACGTCAATGACAAATGTATTCTGACAATTACTTGAGTAGTGGGGGTAGACGTTTTTAAAAACGTTTTCTGCGCACCCCCTCCTCGCGTCAAATAATTGGCGTTTGCTATACTTAAGTAAAGATATACGATTTTTTGTTCAGAGCCCACTTGACTTCGAATGTTTCTGAACACCCCTTAGTATTAACCTTGTGTTGGTTATTTTAATTATTGTATTTTATTACTTTTAGTTTCAGTGAAGTTCCATTTGCTATTTTTATTTAATAAATAAATATAAACATACATGGGGTAATAGTAATAGTTGATTAACCTCATTTCTATTTTAGTTTATGTCTTCCGATCCGAGATGGTGGTCAAAGCGGTCTCAATTATTTATCATTAAGATGTAGGTTTTGCGGATTTGTGTATGAGAGTCATAATAATGACAGTTTCTTAATTGTCATTTTTGGGGTTATATGGTTGATGTATATGTGGTCATAAATTAAATACGTAGATTAATATTTAAATAGTATTATCTTATTCAAAGGTTTAGTCATATTTTGTGATACGATACATTAAAACAATAAAGTACTAACATTTATGAATTTAAGTTAGTATATTGAATTTCTTTATTTCTAGCGTGTACATGATAGAATAATTAGATTTAAATATGGTAAGATTGAATTAATCTTTACACCCTAGGGGCAGGCAGGGATCTGATTATGCACACATGAATTAAATTATGAAATTTGAAAATAATCATTCTATTTATTTCATTAGCATGGAAGACTAAAAGTTCGTACCACAGAAGAACAAAAATTAATAAAGCAAAAGGAACAGAAAGCTAAGCTGGCAAAATATAAATATGTTATGAATCAAGTCCATACTACTAGAAACTCTGTGCCTTATGATAATGATACTTTTGCATTATGTGCACTAGTTTTAGTCGTTAATCCAGATGTTTATACACTGTGGAATTACAGAAAAGAAGTTGTTCTTCAACAGATTGAGAAGAGGTAAGGGCTTAAATATCTTATTGTGATTTAAAATTTTTATATCTAAGTATATTAAATTCTAAGTTTGTCATTATTTTACAAATACAGAATTCATTATAACACCATGCTACATGCTATTCTAGCATTTATCATATTTTCATTAATTTATTTATTTGTTGTAAGTGGCTTTAAAATTTATTTTACATAATACATGTTCAATTTAAATAAGAAATTCATAAAAATTACATCTGTTCTTGAAGGAAAATATCATAGTGATACAATTACATATTAATTTTCTCAAGCTAGATATATGGTAGAAAATGTTTACTAAAATTTCTACTATATTTTCAAAGTGAAATAATTTTTTGTCCATTTTATGCAATATATTGTGATAACTAAACCAGGTCATGTATTCAAAACATCCATTTCATCAATATGACCTCGTTCAGTTATGATCTTACACCATATTGTTTCCATCTTGTAACCAGGTCACTAGGCTAAGAGAACACACTAATATATAACGAGACACTCATTATCGTTATTGAAATATATGTTATTATTTAATCGTTGTCCTGCATATTATTTATCACACTGATAAACCTGCTGTATAAACGGAACTACCTCAGCAACAATGTTACCTCCAGGACCAGGGGACATTACATGGCGATCCTGTCCACGTCTGATATTACATGGCGATCCTACCTTTACTTAGATGATCAGATATTACATTGTGATCCTGCTATCCCATCATCTGACATTGCAATATAACAAAATTGTAAGAATATTTCACTACAAAAAGGGATTCAATTTTAAATAAATTATGCAAGAACAAAATATACTATATAATATATAATTGTTTCAGCCTTTACTTGATGAAATTCCATTATTACTATTTTAATAGACAAAATATACTTATATTGACATTCTATTCTACATCTTAAATATAATAATTTTGTATTCATAGAAAAATAATATTGATATTTATTAATATTTGATCAAATCAATGAAATAGTTTTTATTTTTAGTAAGGAAGATACAGAAAATGGAGGAGAACTTGTATTATTCTTAGAAAATGAAATTAAATTAACAGAACAATGTTTGTTGGATAATCCAAAGTCATATAGTTCATGGCATCACCGCTATTGGGTTTTAAAACACCATCCAGATCCTAATTGGCAACAAGAATTTAATTTAATTACAAAATATTTGGCAATGGATGATAGAAATTGTATTTATAGTTGACATTTTACAGTTTCAAAATAATTTTTGGTCAATAATTCTAGTTCATTGTTGGGACTACAGAAGACTTATAATTAACAAAATAGGAATACTACTTCAAGATGAACTAAATTTTTCAACAGAGAGGTTAAACATAAATTTTTCTAATTATTCATCTTGGCACTATAGAAGCACATTACGGAAATTAGATAATGAATGTTTGAATAAGGAAATAGACTTGGTACAAAATGCTGTATTTACTGACCCATGTGATAGTAGTGCTTGGTTTTATTTCCGCTGGGTTTTAAGTAATCCTGAGGTAACAAAGGAGAAACGTGAAGAGTTATTAGTGGCTCTTAATCAATTATTGGAAATGGATCCTGACTGTAAATGTAAGTATGTCTTTGACATCAGTAGAATATACAGGCTGATCCAAATTAAGTGTTCACCATTGCTATTTTCATTATTATAGGAGCTACATAGTCAGTTAAATTAGGAAAGTTGTATTGTTTTTTTCCACTCATTACGATACTGTAAACAGAAAAACAATTGCATGAGTAGTGTAGTAGTAGTGTTCTTTGATGAACATAATTTATTTATAAAGTAAAATTGTAGTATAATAAAAAAATTAAATTGAATTTTCAAAAATATCACCTTTGACCACTTTGACACATTTTTGGGCTTTTTTAAATCACTTCGTGTTGCATTAAAAACTCTCCCATCAACAGAATTAATAAGATTGTGTATAGCGTTTTGGAGTTCATTTTCGGTGTTATATCTCGTTCGTATGTCTCGTTTTTTACTACATATCCCCAAAAATAAAAGTCTAGAGGTGTTATGTCAGGCACATGAGGGGGAAGACAAAGTGGACCATGTGGCTGTCCACTTATCTCCAAAGAGTGTCTGCAGAAGGATTGGAACGGCTTGATAATTATGGGCAGGTGTCCCATCCTGTTGAAAATAAACATTTGACCGAGTCGCTAAATCCAAATTGTCTAGAAATTCTTCTAATGACGGTCATACAATTTCTATATATCGTTCTCCTGTTAAGGTACCGTGATAAAAATATGGACCTACAATCAAGCCACACCAAACATTAATATTAAAACGTGTCTGCGAATGACGCTGTTGAACTAATAGAGGATTTACTCTATTCCAATAATGATTATTCTTTCTATTATATTAAACGCTCTTTGAAAAATTTGCCTCATCACGCCACAATTTTGTCGGGAAAAGTTTCGGTTTTTAGTACATTTACGAATAAACCACAGACAAATCTCTAATCTTCTACCGCCGTCAACGTCTTCTAACATCTGAACTGGTTGAAATTTATACTACGAAAAGTTTTCTTCAAAATTCTTTGAATATTTGAAGAAATGCCGGTTTTTCTAGATAACTGTCTTATTGAATTTCTAGGATGCACTTCAAAAGACTGTCAACACGGTAATTTTGTTTCTTCTGAAACGATATTTGTCTTCTTTGTCCTTTTCTTCTCAAAAACATTTTCGTTACTTCGAAATTGTCGATAAAAATAATTCACTGTATTGTTGAACCACTCTCACAATTTTTTTGACACACTAAATATGTTCCACTCATCGGTAAATAACACCATTGAGGCAAAGTGCGGCTGTTGTGTAAGTTTTCGACTGAACCATCTATAAAAGTTTATTCGTGGTAGGCGATCGGCTTCCGTAAATTCTTGGCCACGTTGCACGTGGTAGGGCTGTAACCAGTGGCGGCGCGTGAGCATTGATCCAGTGTTGTTCCGTAACCTGTTGAGATAATCGGTAGAATGGTTCGTGAAAATTTGGTAGAATTCGGTAGATTTCTTTATCCTTAGTTTAAAATCAAACAATTATATGAAAACAATTTTAATTTCTAAAATACATATAATAATAGTTATTAATAGTATCATATAACTAGTAAATATAATAAAAATGTAAATATATATGAAGCACACTAACAATAACTTATATTATTATATACATGATGTTTTATAAAACTAATGACGTTAATAATAATAATAGTTAATAAACTCTACTCGTCATCAGGTATATTTTTTAATGTTTCTTCATTTATTTTCAATATCAATTTTTTGTCTATTTTAAAATCGAAACAGATATTTTTATTTATATGTCTTACTATGAAGAAGTCCTGTGACTGTTTCCGTGCTTAATTTAGTACGTTGTTTAGTTTTCATTAAATTGATGGAGGAAAAAATTCGTTCCACATTTGCGGAACGGAAGAGTGGCAAAACATAATCTAGAAATAATAGAAAGACTTTGGTTAGCGGATTATTTAAATGATCGAGTATGTTTTCAGCTGTTGAGACATCGCCATCTGCAATAGCAGTTGTAAAATATAATCTGAGCGGATTGTATTATTCTAGAATTCGTTTAATAGCTGAATCAACCGATAACCACCTGGTTTGGGACGGGTGTAAAATTTTGTGGATTTTAACATTGCAAAATAATTGATACTCTTGGAATTCACTGATTCTTTTTGGACTAGAGTTGAAGTAATCAAAAATATTTCTTGTTAAGTTTTCAAGGAAATTTGGCAATTTTTCGCATGCGTATGAAGCAACTAAGTGAAATGAGTGGCAGATGCACTTCATGACAAATAAATTCGGTATATCTTTTTTTAGCAATGTTGTAACGGAATGATGTCTTCCCATCATTACATTTGCTCCATCAGAAGCAAAGCCAATCATATTATCTTTATAAGGAACATAATTTGAGACAAATGTATTTATAACATGATTATATAAAGTTTCCGCATTCGCACTATCTAATTTCACAAGAACAAAAAAACAGTCTCTGATTAAATTGTCTTTTGCATACCTGACGACGAGACAAAGATGTTTTATCGTTAAGCGATTTGTAGACTCGTCTATAATAAAGGAAAATTTATTATATTTAATATCCTCACATATATTTTCGAAACATTCAGCACCTATGACATTTCGAACAATAGCTGTGGTTTTCTTTCTGGCGCACGATATGCCTTGAGCAATCTTTGAATCGGGACAAATGTTAGCTATTGGCAAATGATCCATTACCAAAAATGACAAATTATGTTCTGCAATAAATGCAGACAAGCGGATCTCGGCTAAAACCAAGATAATTAAAATTATTGTAAACATGAAATAATTTAAATAATCATACCTTCGGCAATATTATTCTTTATTTGCGCCGATTCTGCCATACCTTCTGAAAATTCGGTTAAACGTGGCTGTTTGCGTATCATCCTTGCTGTATGTTTATGAATTATCGAAAGACTGTGTTTCATAAGAGAATCTTTTCCGCTAGAAATATTAATGTCTTTACTGCAGATCATACATCTTGCAAAATTTTTTCCCTTTTTACTTCTAGAAAGCCATCTCTCAAAGTCTTCCAGCTTTTCCCAATCTTCCTTATAATTTTGGGAATATTTTATTTTTTTTTGCTATATTACTTGGGCCAGCTTGTTCACAGTCACTGTCACTACTCATATTTTAACACTAGGTATATTCATTTAAAAAAAAATCAAGTGACACCAATGTATGTGTTCTTCTATACCTTATTTTTAAAGTAGAGAGACGAATTTCTGAACAGACCACTTTGACAGTGAAATCTCATTGGTTGAAAGCAATTTGGCCTTGCTTTCAACCAATGAGATTTCACTGTCAAAGTGGTCTGTTCAGAAATTCGTCTCTCTTCTTTAAAAATAGAGTATAGAACCGATATAGGATACTGATTTCAAATTTTAAATGCAAAACAGAAACAAACCCTTCACTCAAGATGCCCCACTGTTTTAAACTCATAGAAATAAGCAAATAACCAAATAGATATAGCTTTTATTCATTATTGAATGATATGTTGTATTTATTTCATTCATTCATTTGTTCGAATGAAAAGGATTATTTCATTGTTGTAGTATTTTGAAATAATTATTTTCGGGGGAATAAGTATTTTTATTTGAAAAACAATGTTTCTTTAAGATAATTTTTAACCAGAATAGTCCCTTTATTTAGAATAAAGAGCACTTGAGAAGCGTGCAATAAATACCTACCGACATACATAATTGTTGCCTATGAATTCAAGCATTATATCGACTACAATCCATAGTAGCTTTTATTACTGTCCCTACTCATAAAATTGCTTGCCTGTTTTAATTTTCTATTTATAATAGTCATAGATTAAAGATGAATGCCATTATAGTAGTAATTTATTATATTGTATTTTTATTCTTTATTATACATTAAAAAAAATACCCCTATAAATATTTACATTTACACGTATTATTTACATGAATATAAACAGTTTTAGCACAATTTTATTTTTTTTTCTCATTCGTTTAAAAATCGGTAGATATGATGGCTTCATCGGTAGAAGTGTAGAAAAATCGGTAGATCTACCGAAAAATCGGTAGACGGAACAACACTGCATTGATCACATGTGTTCTGCCAATCGCATGATCAGAAGAAAAATAATAATAAATACCAACTTACCATAATAACAAACAAATGCTGTTAGAATTCAAAATTCCAAGTGTATTTTGACTTACAAAAGTACTACAAAAAACCTCAGTCAGTGAATAATAGGCTTTTTTTCGCGACGTAACTTCTGGTAACAGCTGTTATAAACTAATAACCTTACTGTTATTAAGTTATCTTTTTTTTATTTCGGATTTCCTTTGTAACTTTAATCCCATCACAATATTATTTCAAGAATTACAGACATCGGGAAAATGGTGCTGTTATGTTATAAATTTGTTTGGTTGTGGTAAAAGTAAACCTCAGCCAAGCTAATCACTAAAAATTTCAATTTTTGTTAGCAAAACACCTGCCCATATACGTATATGCAGAATGGAAAAGAATTTAATGTGTTTTGTTTTAAATGATTTTGCTAATAATGATTTATTCCTTATAAAGATAATGTGGTCCGTTCATCAAGGAAGATTAAAAATTGGGAGACATGTCCTATTACCTATTACATTCGCTAAGATCCCAAAATATTCGACATGAATTGACCATCATTTGTGGATAACGTCCTACAATGAGCAAATATTTTTTCAACTTTTCAGAATAGAAAAATCCAAATTTAGGAAACTTCGGAAGTCTTAATAGCTAATGATAAATATAAGATTAACCACTAAACCGCATTAAACACAAAAATATATCCTAAAATCATCAAATGTGTAACAGGTCAATAAACGCCGTTCACGATTCGAAGGCGTGCACGTCATCAATGACGTGGAAACAATGTTGCCAAATCATTTGCAAAATCGATTTGTTTACATTTCAGGTTAGGGTATTAAACGTTTGTCAAACTTGCAATATTTGGGTTATAATTTATAAATAGTCGAATTTATTAATTTTTTTTACAAAGTAATCAAACAATAAAAACAGGTGAAAACTTTATACGTATTCAATAATAAATAGAGTACTAAAAAGACATTTGTGTTACATCAGTATATATGTTGAAAGTAAATGAAAGATACCAGGTATTATAAATCAACATAAAAATAAGTTACTCGTTTTACAATATGTGATAATTCCACTAGCGCTCTTCTTGGATCATCCTTTTTATACTGGAACCTAATGTTCCGCAACACTTTCCATAAAGATACTATTTATTTACATCTTATTTCTTTCTTTTTATCACGTATCTGTTTGGGGCTGCAAATTGTGTGTCCTTTTTGTATTTCGGAGAAAATTCTGCTGACAGATGTCTCGTTTATTCCTAAAACTTTTACTGCACGCTACAAAAAAAGTGCAATATGTAATATGAAAATATAGCAAAATACAAATACGATACTTGTCTCACTAATAAAGGCAGCAATGGTCCATCATTATCGCGTTCTGCTTCACAGTTTGCAATCGCGGATGCAACAAGTCGCTTACATTGGCTGCAAAACACTTTCTGCATTTCAAACCAAGAGTAAACAAACACGTAAAATATTGCAACACGATATGTGTCAACACTGGACATTCGCACCAACATAAATATGCATTCGCAATGATGTTGATATATAAATATTATACTTAGTTTATTGTTTTTGTCATGGCGATTCCGAAAAAACTGTTGATGACGTGCACGTCTTCGAATCGTGAACGGCAACCGCCTTTTTAAAAAGGTTACAAGGGTTATAACAGGTGACATGACGTATTACGGCGTCACTTCCATATGCCCCCGCATTACCTCTAATGAAAACTCTGGCGAAAATACAAAGTTTCTAAACCTTTCATAACAGGGTAATAGATGTTACGTCGCGAAAAAGAGCCTAATGTTATTTTGTATAAATTAAATCCACACGCCGTTGTTTTACATCAGCAAGTATTTCAATTACTTTTTGGCTGAAATTGATGTTACTTTTAATAAAACAGTTTTCGATGGACATCATACAAAACAAAAACTGCACTTTGTATATCACATTTACATATCCACTCTGTTTTAGTGTATAAATTATTATTAAATTGCGTTTTGTTTTATTTCGATTGGATAAGCTGACTTTTATATATTTAATTGCGGTGTTGGCCGTTCTAGCTCTTTTACTTTAATTTTATCTTCGCAACTTTATCCATACCGTGTCACAGCAGTACAAGAATTGTTAGAAATTGATTACCCACGTAGACTACAGTTTTGTAATTGGTTTGTAAATATGAATAATAATGGAGAACTTTCGCAAAGAGTCATCTTTACTGATGAAACATGGTTTTATAAAACGTGATACCTAAATTCACAAAATACAAGAATTTGGAGTAGTGAAAATCGACATGTAATTAATGAAGAATCGCTACATCCAGAGAAAATTGGTGTTTGGGCAGCGATAAGCCAAAAGCGAATCATTGGACCAATATTTTTTCAGGGAACGTTAAATGCTCAAAGGTACCGTACGAAAATTTTACAACTATTTGTCAATCAGTTGCATGATGATGAACTTCAAAATGCATATTTCCAACAAGACGGAGCACCTTGTCACTGTACTGCAGAATCTTTGGATTATTTAAGAGAATTTCTTGATGAGCGTATAATTAGTCGAAATACTGAAATTGCCTGGCGTGCACTTTCATGCGATTTAACACCTTGCGACTTCTGTTTGTGGCCTTATCTAAAAAATAACATATTTCGAACACCTATATTGAATTTGAATGATATGCTACAGAGAATCGAACAGAAATGCATGGAAATTAATAACAATCCAGTAATGTTGCAGAATATCATCAGAAATTTTTAACAGAGGATTTTAAAGTGATCTTGAAGGACAACATTTTCAACATTTGTTATAGTTTTCAATAAATACCTATTATTTGTTATTTATTTGTATGTATGAAACTGTCAAAATATACGACTTCGTAGGTTAAGTAGTAAATTTTAATTTACGACATACTTCAAAATGTTCTCAGTAAATCACATGCTACTAGATTGACCTTTCAAATGAACACTTGTTATATAAAAGTCATATAGTCATATGCTTAAGTAGCTAATGACAATGAAATATATTTATAATCGTGCGCTGTGCACACATTTTGTATTCAATGTTGCACATGCAATCGTTGGCTAAAATACGCTTTATAATTTCTAATATGGTCAAGTAATTTAAAATATTCTAATAAGCAGTCAATATAATTAATTTAAATAACTTTATTGCTTTACAAAGTTTAATTAATATGTTTTACAGCTCTTATACAAAAACCGCCACTGGTTGTAAAACAAATTCCTTCGAAGTATGTTATCAATTGTTGTGTGTGAAACACCTATCCTCTCATACTTATGTTTGGTTCATTTACAATATCCAAAACTTGTTCCTCCGCATCTATTACCCCATGTGGTCTTTCAAGGCCGCGGCCTTCATAACTTGGTTGCAATATACCGCGATCTCTCAATCTGTACGCCATTTGGAAAATTAAATCATTCGATGGACATCTTCAGTTTGAACACTGCCCTTAATAAATACGCCTAGTAGTTCTAATATTTCCACTTGTTTCATTTCATATTTCGTGACTCTTAAAAGAACAGTCGTGGAAATTCGGTTATATTATGGTTTTCATAAGAATTAGGTGATCTAAAAATACGAAGGATACTGCTAGAATTTGCGGAATCAAGAACTCCTTGAATTGCTAGCATTCCACAATTATCATATTCGTAAAATTTGACATTTTTGACCTATGATTCAGTAGACGGTAACAAAGTAATAGTTGTGTCAAAAATGGAAATTTTGAATCGTGATTTTAGAGTGATGATTTTTGCGACTTTCGATACGGTTTGATACCAAAGCAATGTGTGGAAAAGCTTAGTTCGGTATTTGGTAAAGAAGCACCATCCAAAACTATGGTTTACAAATGGTTCGCAGAATTCAAGCGTTGAAGACCAACGTTTGGCGACGATCTTCGCGAAGGGCGCCCATGCACCTCTGTTGTGAAAAATATCGATGCTGTGCGTGAAATGATTTTATCAGATCGACATGTGACATACAGTGAGATAGAGGCGTCCTTAGGCATTGCGGCAAAACAAATACGTACGGATTTTGCACGATCATTTACATGTCAGGAAGCTTTCCAGTCGTTGGATCCCTCAAAATTTAAAAGACGAGCAAAAACAGGCATTGACACGTGCCTGTTCGACGAATCATTGTTCATCATGACAATGCTCACACAGCATGACAAACTGTCGAGTTTTTGACCAACAGGAACATCGAATTAATGACTCATTGTCCATATTCGCCTGATTTAGCGCCCAATGACTTCTTATTCCTCCGAAACATCAAAAATAAAATGCGTAGAAAGTGGTTTTCATCGCCTGAAGAGGCTGTTGAAGAATTTAAATCACTAGTTTTAGAGATACTTCGCTCAGAATGGAAGAAAGTGTTTTGAAGATTAGTTTTATAGGATGCAAAAGTGTATACATCTTAAAGGGGTGTATTTTGAGAAACAGCAAAGCGATTTACATAGCGTAATTTGTTTTATTTCACAATTTTCCGCGAATTTTAGCAGTGGCCCTCGTAAACTTGCAACAATCTACGCAACTGTTTTAGCTAGTAATACAAGGGAGTTTAGAAATATGGCTAATACTCTTTAAATAACATGAAAAAAACTAAAATGCTTCTATTTGGTTAAGCCAGAGAAGAGAGTGCTCAAATTGCTCAAAAATATTACAAAATAATTAGGTTCCTAATTTTAGGCCAAAATTATATTATTACATTAATAATACACATTCTTTGATTTTATCTTTTAATTTTCTTATTTCATGCGTTATTACAGGGATTTTAATGGCAAAATGCTGGCTGACTGGTAGCTTACATCTAAGTGATAGAAATTATGCTGACAAGCGGATCCTATACTATGAAAAGTTAAAGGAATTGGATCCATTACGCAAGGGTCAATATCAGGATTATCTGAAAGCAGCTGTTAGCTGTGCTGGTGATAAAGAAGAGTAATAAAACTATAAACACTTCATCTATATAATATTGCATTTATAATTATATTTGTACATTCACAAAATAAATGCATAGTACTTATATAAATATTCGAACTGTAATTTTAATGCTTGACGCTTTTGTTTGAATCATTTTCGATTTTTTGCTTAATTTTCTCTTCATCAATCATCACCTACAAACCAAGAAATTATCAGGAACTTACAATATACAGTACATTTTTGATCATTGATTTAAATGTTTTTAGGTGTTTGAGGAATTCCCTTGCAACTGTAGCATTTTCGCGCGTATTATAGACATCATCACAATGTTTATGTTCCTTGTCATCTGTTTATGATGTTTGTGTTTCTTATTACCTGTTTATAATGATCTGTTCTTTTATTAATAATTAAGTGTAATTAAAAATAGTGTTGTCTATGAACAACAACGCTTTTTGAGTGCTTCTAATAAATGAATTTGATTAGTGTTTTTCACTTATACGGATTAAGGTCTACATTAATTAATCCCGGATAATCCAAAATGTATTGTATTATAATTAAACTTACAGTATCCTTTAAGTCTATGAACCTCTTATTGCTTTCTTTTTTACCCAATTGCTCTAAATATTTATGTCGCATATATAATACAGTATCTATATGTGTTTTATGTTTCAATGCTATATCCAAAGCTCTAAAATATAACAATTGTAAACATTTATAATTAAACTTCATGAAATATACCTGTTCCAGTTAAATAGTTGCAGATTTGTAATAATTGCTTGGAAAAGCATACCATTATGAATCAAAATAGATTCTGCAGTTTGTAAAGCACCCCCTAAAAGAGCTGCTCCGGCTAATTGTTGTGCTTTAGTTGGCAATTCCTGTAAAAATGCAAAAATATATTTGAGCTTAGTGAAAAAGCTTAAATATCAAGCACAACTGAAATATAAATATAGACTGAAAAAAAACAAATGGTAAATACAAGGCTAGTGAAAGAATAAGCAAGAAAATATATTATTTACCTTTAAATGTTGTATGTAGAATACTTTATCATACTGATTAATTGCAGCAAATGATTCTTCTGCAATATCAAGTGTATCGGCATTAGATTGTGTTGCTAACACTGCTAAACATGTCCACAGAGCAATATCATTTGTTGTTCTGCACAAATTCAGCACATCAGTCCATTTACTATCTTGTATATATCTAGAATGGTATTTTTTGTATCAGTGAATGTGTTATAATTGCTTCGATATACAAGTTTTTATAATGTTAATATTTGAGAATTTATTACAGAAGAAGCTATTTAAATATATTAAGAAATGTAAGTTACTTCAGATTTTGTAGTTTCTATATCAATTCATTGTATATGTATTTCTGGATATGTTTCATGTAGTTATTACATTATATACTTTCATTTCTGCTGTAAGAACTTTTTACCTATAGTATATTACAAATTTTATATGTTTATGCTATTTTGAATCGCAAACACACCTTAACAAAGCCGTTTCCGTAGAAGTAAAATATAATTTTACGATCAGAGCTCATAAAAAATAGCGTGTTTGTTATTTCATTTGGGTGTTTATACGTCAAAAAATATTTATTCAATGCATCAACGCATCAACACAACAAATCAAGCTACATTATAGAAATATGTTACTGTTAGAAGGTACTTATCAAACCAGAATTTTTTGACTACAAAACACTGCCCGCCATGCTCGTCATTTCCTGCACTGTGTGAACTTGACATTGAGCCAGTTGGACAATTGTTGAAGTTCGTTGTGAGAACCATTTTGGCAACTTCTACCTTTCCTTTGATCGCTTGTTCAACATATTCTTCTGCTCCAAACAATTTCGTCATCAATCTGCATATCTGGCAAAAGATTTTCGCAGCTCTCCGCAACCTTGCTTACGCTACTACGTCTAAAACAGTGTCCGGTGTAATTCTCAGGATGGTCCAGTCCAAGGAATGTCGCTACTTTTTTTTAGCACGACACCAATAGTATGCATACCAGCTGGCTGCGCGAAACTTTCCTTCTCTATACATCTCAAAACAGCGCCTGGTTCCAACATTAGGAGAACGTAAGCCAACATATCTGCGGTAAATTGCGTTAGAGATTGTAAGATGAACTTGCGCAGGTAAGGATCTTGAGGTGTATTTCTCAGTTTTACCAGTAGATATTTTCCATGGTCTTCTATGTCGTCAAGGGTTAATTTGATTTTATTCCGGCGACATGCACCTTATAACCCAAATACAAGCACTATTTTTCACAGGAACAGGCCATCTGGCCCTTCCATGAAGTTTTCTACACTCCTCTGCCGATCGAATTCTAGATTTCTTTGGCATGTAATGAATTTTTTGGTTTTTCATAAAAGCCATCACTTTTCCGGACCTAGATATATCTACATTGTCATTGATCTGCAAAGTTTTCTTAAGCCTGGAAAATTTACTCCATAAAAAGGACGCTTTAAAGGTCTTTTGCTAGTCCAGATATATAAACTAAAACTACATTTTATTTAATACCTTGCGGATAGCGTGCCTTTTTCTCCACTGATCGAATGCGATCAACTCATTTTCATAGCGATTACGGGATTTTTCTGATATTAGTTTCCTACTTGCCTCTTCAGCTGCTGCACAAAGTCCATCAGAGATGTAGTAATAATATTAATTTATTTACCCAACAGATTAATAAAATCACAAGATAACAATTATATGATATATAAAAACTATAAATTAACGCAGTACAGCCTCCGAAACAGTAAATAAAAACTTTAAATTTAAAACTAAACAGACTAATTAAGAAAAAAGAAATCACTGAATTAATTAAATGAAACCAAAGATTCAAAAAAAATAACTGTACTCTCTAAAATGGATCAGGATACAGCCGATGAGCACTATTACAGCACATATGTAACAATGGCGATCTGTGGAGGACATTGGTACACGCGTTAGTGCATAAATAGTCCAGTCATTCTTTCCGAAAATAGGCCGTGAATTAAAACGAGATCCCATCAAGCCAAATTTTTCTATATTGTAATGACTCATCCGATGACGCGTAGAGCGTCATCCCTCTAGACGTTTTCTCGACGCATTTGGAGCAATCGAGAAAAAACGTTCCCATTCATATATGTATAAGCCGTCGAAGAAGGGATGGGACATTGAATCCTAGAGCCTCGCGCAGTAAACATAAATATAGATACATAAATATAAATACATAAATGTGCTTATTGTTAATAGTTAGTTTTATATTGTTATTCATTTTATTATTAATATAGGTGTGTCTAAAGTTATTGTTAGTTTTATTTAAGAACCCGAAAAGACAAACTTTTACAATATGTTGTTGGGGAGGGGGGCTCAGGAGTGCCTAATTTGAAGTTCTCGAACGAAACCCTTGTGACTATTTTCCGCTATTTAGAAAATAAGGGTAGATTTTTGTTTCCGTTGTAACTCGGCTCCTCGTCGTTCTACGGGGAAGTTGTATGGTTACTTGTTGTTCCTTTTTTTATTCTCTACAATTTGTGTCATATGACTTTTTTATCTAATATCGTCCGTTCTCGAGATATCGCCGAAAATAGGACAAAATTTGGGGTACGAACTCGGTTTTCATTTTTTTCTATTTTATCGTCAGCACAGCGAAAAAATGTTTATCGTCAAACGTGTAGAGCAAGCTCGTACCTACAATTCGATATTTTTGTTGCACTACTGACCCCCCCCCCCCCCAACAACATATAAAAAAATTAGCTTTATGGATCTCCTTCCAATTCAAATGTACAAAATGACTGGACTAAAAACGTATCCGATGATCTAATGTTGTACTTTGGCACTAGAAAATTAATTTGTCTGAGCAAAGAAGGTGAATCCACATCATAGTCGACGAGTTTAATCAAAAACTTGCCGCTTACGTCATCTCTTCTTTGGCTTAGGGAAGTGATATCGTGTCTGTTTAATAAACTGTCGTAGTCAGTACCACCAGGTGGATATATGCCATCCACTTTAAAAGACAAGTACTTCAAGAATCGTTTTTGGACACGTTCCAGTAACAGTTGCTGATATATATATATATATATCGAGGGTACCAAACTACAGACTAGGTTCTAACAAAGGAATAGAACAAAATTGTGTAATTGCCAAATGAACGACAAGATCGAATGAGGAAACTTAGAGACTTAGATGCGGATGAACAAGTGCTAGTAATATGTGGACTGAAAGACAAATGTAAATCAAAATGCACGCCAAGATCTCGAAATTGTGAAACCCTAGAAATCATGTTATTGGAAACTGTATAATTAAAGGAAATAATACTTGAACGTCTAGAGAAGGAAAGAATAGCACATTTCTCAACATTTAAGCGCACTCGATTATTTGTACACCATTCGTAAATAAGTGTAAGATTTCTCTGCAGAAGTAGGCAGTCTGGTGCAGAAGTGACAATTATTAAAGATTTTGAAGTCATCTGTATACGCGAGACTTTACAATCTAGCAGCATCAAAAGATAATTAATATATACATTGAAAAACAGTGGGCCCAAATTCGAGCCTTGGGGAACAGTGGTAGCGGTAAAAGGATTGTAAGGAAGTTTCATGCAGAAAGAAAGAAAATATATTATTTAGATGAAACCTGGGTAAACGCAGGTCATACCAAACAAACTGTATGGAGAGATACATCGATTCTACATTCAAGACAAGCTGCCATTGAAGGCGTTACCACTGGCTTAAAACATCCCACTTGATAAGGAAACCGTTTAATTGTTGTGTATATTGACAGTGAATATGGATTTGTCAAGAACGGCGTCTTGTTTTTCCAATAAAAAACAAACTGGAGTATCATGAAGATATGAATGAGGTGAAAAGTATTTACGAAATAGATGGAAACTGTTTTACCTTCTCTTGAACCAGATTCAGTTATTTTAATGGATAACAACCCATATCATTCAGTTAAAAGTGAAAAGTTCGCTACGGCATCTTGGAAAAAGGTAGCATTAGTTGAATGGCTTAATTCGAAAGAAATTGTTGCTGATAATTATTTATTAAAAGATGAATTGCTTGAACTGACAAAAAAATATATTAATGACAATCTTGTAACATATTGCTATGGTTTTTCCCCAATAAATATTAAAAATATATATATATATATATATATATATATATATATATATATATTGTCCCATTATTTTGAAATTGTATGTATATTTCATGTATAGCAAAAAACTTGGATGTATGAAGGACGGCTTTTTGTGCAAGCCGGAGGGGGGGTGTAGACAGACACAAGTTAACAGTTAGATGAGAAAGTTCAGTTTATTTAAAATAGATATTATCTATTGTAATGTAACTTCGGTTTGATTTTGAGTTTAATTGGTTGTTTGGTGTTGTAATTTCAATTACCGATATTTCTCGAGTTTTTAATCTCGTAATTTTTGATTTATTACGCTTTCTTGTCTACGTGTCTCATATATTTTTTACGTAAGTAATAGATTTGAATATTGTATTTTCAATTGTATTTATATTGTAATATTGAGTTTTAGTCTTAATTTAATTGATATAGATAACAAAGAGGATTTTTAACATTTCTAAGTAAAAAACTGTAACTGTAAAATTTAGCACGTTGGGATTTCAAGGGCATTTTTTCTTGGACATGTGAGTGCGCATGTTTTTAGAGTTTTATTCGAGCTGTCAAGTTTGTTTATTTTTATATTGTTCTCTGGGGAGAAATTAAAAATATTCTTTGTGATTTAGTTTATTTTTAATTTGTTCGGTATTCATTGAGGGTTTTTGAATGCATGTAGCGGTCATTTCCGTGTGTTATTTTTACCTCAGATGTAATAAGTATATTATTACGCAATCTTTATACTCTATAAAGATTGTTTTTTTTTTCTTTTTTTTTTGATTTTGTATTAATTTTCATTTTAAATTTATATTGTGATTATCATTTAATTAACCTTTCACCAAGAACTTTACAAGTAACTTAAAGAAATATTATTTTAACATTTCCCAAAAAAATTTTGAGTGGCGCCCAACATTTGTTTTTTATTCCACGTTTCCGATTGGAACCCTGAGAGCAAAGCAGTCCCATTTTTTGGAAATAAACCGACTGAATATCCTTGTTGGATAGATTTGTCGTGAACGGTGGTACAGTAAATATAAAACCCACAGTTCATAGCAATATGTTATTGATCAAATAGAATTAGAAAGTAGTCGCAAAGTATCCCAGTTACCACCATATCATTGTAATCTGAACCCCCTCGAAGTAATTTGGGCTAAAATAAAGCATCATGTTGCAGCTAATAATAACTTTTAAGTCAGCAGAAGTGAAAACACTATTATTGGAAGGACTAAACAATGTCACTGCTGAAGCCTGGGATAACTGCATTAAGCATTGTATCACAGAAGAGAATAAAATGTATGATTTGGATAACATAGTTGAAAAATTGGTAGAAGAATTTATTATCAATGTTAATACAGGATATATTCAATATTTTCCTATTTTTGCTATAATTATTGTACATTTAGCAATAATTACCTTTGTATTAATAAGAAATTTGTACCTATGTAATATTGCAGGAAACGGCGAAATTGGTATATTTAACAGCGACCCATCTGTTCTTCGTACTGAAACAGAACTTCCAACAAAATCGTTAATCCTTGGACTCCTGCTTAATTCCAATGAATCGTATACAAGCGAACACATCCGCAACAGTGTAGTGTCGAAACAGGCTGATGGACAATACCAAACAACCAAGTGTGTGTCTTGTACTGCTGCAATCATATTCTCTTCAGTATTCCATTGAAAGGATTGTATCTGACCACCTAAAAGAATTATCCAATCATAGAACGGGTTTAAACCATATACCATCTAAATTAGATACTTGATGTAGTAGTATAAATTACTTGATTTTTTTTCTTTTTACGGTTACGGTTTATTCGATAGTTAAATCCTTATAAATAAAAAGAAATGTTAGAAAAAAGTTAACACAACCAAAATAAACTCACCCAATTTGGAGAAAACTTTGTGTGGAGATTTTATAGATATGATATATAGGTCTCTATTTTTGTCTAGGACAGCTAATGTTCGGTGACTAACGTCTCCAGCTTGATCAAGTGCGATTTGTAAAATAGGAGTGGTGTGTTCAACAATTGCAGAATTTTCTATCATATTACGGTTGGAACTCAAGTCAATTATGTGAACGACTAAAAGCATTATACATATAAAGGGATTTATTGGACATTTTATGTAATCACTTACTTTTTGCATCCGATATGTCTCTTACAACTAGTGTGTCAGGTGATAAACTTATATGAGTGCTTCTGAGATTATCCAGTCTCATATTAGGCCATCGTGGTGATGCAACTAATCTACCTTGGTAGTTGTATAAGCCGACAGTGCTCTTTTCAATAAGTAAAAGATGCCTACACGAATAACAAATCATATTTATTTAAAGTAATAACAAAATACATATAATTAAATAAGTCCTGTAACATTGATGATAATAATAATAATTTATTTACTCAAAACCTACATTTTATACAATCCATATATTAATTTCAATGGTTTGGTAAATAACGTGCCATCGAGAAGAATCATAATTAGAGTAGACTATGTAAATGTTTTGGATTGGTACTTTAGCCACTTCCACATAATGACATCCTTTACTTGACATTTTACTGTAAACAGTCATTTATTCTGGAATTTAATATTGTTACTCGCCATTTACTTTCACACCTGTAGGGAAGTAGAGTAGTGTCAATTTGGGAAGACACTGACGCAGAAACCAATTTGGAACTTATAAAGAAAAGTGTACCCCAAACGAGAGAGAAAGACATAGTTCTTGCATGTATAGACAGGCCGAATAACATTGACTGTAATATTCTCCAGTTGTCTTCTAGCGTCCGTAAGGTGTCGATCGTGTTCTTTGAGTTAATTTTATTTCAAAATCAGTTGTTTGAGTTTATTTTATTACAAAATCAGTTGTTTGAGTTTATTTTATTACAAAATCAGTTGTTTTCACAACTATTTGGAATAGAAGGCCTTTATATCTGTAGGTATTACATTATTTTTCATGAATTTTTAATAGGATTTGTTGAAACATGTACTTTATTTGTTATAGATTATTATGTCTAGTTTACCGTCCACATCTGGATGTCGTGATCCAGCAGATGTTTAAATATCAGTGAAATATAACTTATTTATATGTGTAGTTATCTTTGTATTTATGTCATTAGTAACTAAGGGTATTTATGTATAATTATGTAGTAATAAAAGACGACGTGTAAACAACAAATTATTTTTACTCCGAATGGATATTCATAAATTTACAAATATAATGAATAAAATCTTGGTAAAAGAAGAAAAACTGTGATATATGTAAATGTTTAAATTATAATGAAAATAAATAATTGAACTAGAAATTGTTGGTTGTATCTCTGTTAAAAATCCCACTTGAAAATAAATAAAATAATAACGCTTTATTATTCATTCAGACAATAGAATGTGTTTATGAAATTATGTTTCATGGCAAACGAACATAATAAGTGAAATATGTTGTTTCTGCTGCACACGAAATAAAAATACAAAACGTTTTACGTAAAATTCGAATTTTAAATTGCGCGCTAATTTAGACCCAGCCCGACCTATGTTTTTGAGGGCGTTAATACTCAGGTTGCGCGATTCGCTCGCGCAGATTGGTGTCTTCCCAAAGCGATTTTACTCTAGCATTCGGTCATTTTTGTTTTCTGCTCTGTGTTGAATACAATTTTTTCAATTTAATGTAATTTAATAAAAGTTTTGAAAAGTTTGACATAAACGTTCAGATTGAACGTCAAGTAATGAATGTCATTATGTGAAAGTGACTAAAGTAACAATCCATTCACATAGTCTACTCTAATTATGATTTTTCTCTATGGCACGTTAAATACATAGAACTCGCAAAAAGAACAGCCTTCTTTGTGCCGAACAAATAATCCAGAAATTTGTACTGTGATATCGTACAGTATATGTTATATTTACATATTATTGATAAATTTATTAGTTGATTTCCACAGAAAGCGAGCAACAGGTATATAAAAATATAGAAACTTCGAAAGACCAGAAAGCATGTATTTTATTCCTGGTAATTATTTTACTAGTGTCATGAGTTATTAATGTGAAAACTTTATAGTTAAAAGTGTTCGGAATTAATATCTTTATGTATTTTGAAACGAGAAGTTCGTTGTATTAATAACTTAAGTTTATTTTTTTTTTAAAGTCCAACATTGTTGCTGTGTTTTATTTCCTTCAGAATATGGTTATACAATCTGAGAGGAAACACCTCTCTAAAACACTTTTTATGTGGTTTAGGAATTTCATAATTGTTAATTTTATTTCAGGTGCTATATTCATGGTCTATATTAGTCAGTTAATGGTTATATTTGTATGGATTAACAAACATTGAATAAGAGAACAGCTGTCGAATATCTAAAAGTGCTGATTCCCGATACAAACCTTCAGAGGGATATCTACAAAGTTTATGATATATAATTTTAGTATTCCACTTCTGAAGCATCTCTAATCTCCCCACATACGTGTCTTCAGCGCATGTGAAGTGTTTCTCTCAAAGTATGATATAGTACCTTCAGATGAGTTGCATCCAAAACATTAGACAAATACTTAAATCGATAAATGATTGATAGGATTTTATTTACTATGTTCTCAATGTATAAATGCCATATAAGAGGTCCATCAAGTATTATAGCCAAATATTTAACACAGTCTACACTAGCTATATTTATAGTTTCTTTACTAGAGTTAATGATTAAGGCATTAAATACGTTTTATATCCAGATTGATAATAAGCAATCGTCCATTAAAGCATTTAATCACGTTTTAATCGAATTCAGCTGTTCATTTTAACGCACACTAATCTGTGTTCTTGACACCTTGCAAACCTAGTGAAAAGAGAACGTATGTCAAAAAGTAGAGGTCCCAAAACTGTGCCTCGGGAAACACTATATGCTATCACTGATCTTGTTATTTATTTCGATATACTGAGTTCTATCTAACAAATGTCCTTACAGATTTTCTGTACAGAAATATTTATTGCTTAAAATCTTTATGTGATTTATTGATATTTAACATAGCGGTTTTATACCAAATTTATGCAATATTAATAATTCTATTGTAATAAAATACTTAGTATTGTGTAGTGATATAAGAATATAAACAAATTACCTTTCTTCGGTGATGATAATCTAAAGCATATTTTTTGGCAACGTGCTAAAGAATTTTATTAATCAAAAGTACAGAATGGTTACTAATTTACTGCAGTAAACCTAATAATAATAAAAACGATTGAAAATTATGTCAGCGTTTAATACATGATCTATCATAAATATCCTTTATCGTATTTATTGTACAGTTCTAATCATATGTCATAAAAATATGATTATTGAATGTTCGGTACCGCATTGGTGATCGTATCTTTTATCTGCTGCACTATGAATAGAGAGCAGCTTTCTTAAAGTAGCTACAGTATGATTATGTTAGATTCGAGAAGGATGAAACATGAAACCAAATTGTCTCATATGTTTCGTGTTTCATCTCTTTGAAAGAATTAGCCCTAAAAGGTCAGAAATAAAATCTATTAGAACGTAATTATTCTAAAGTTTGGACGTTCATGAAATAAGGTTCAATAATCCTGAAAGGTTATACTTTATACTATACTTTATACTATATCTTTTTGTACCTCTGATACCAGACTGGAAAACTAGGGATCTAATGGAAACTATGTTTTAATAAAGGAAAGTGGGATTCGTTGCTAAACCTTCATCAATAACGTATGTAGTTTCGTATAACTAAGCTAGGGCTTCGTGGGTCGCAATGTATTTGTGTTTCGCAATATACAAACACCAATTTGCAATGGTTGGGTAATGTGAATCAAATATGATTAGTAAAGACTACCACTTAGGTAGGGTAGCAGCGGCGTCACTATGTTGGCTTTATTGAAATAAATGTGCGTTATTTAGAAAAATGCTTTCCGTTCGAATTTAACCTTCGCGCATACGTAAATGTCTATAAACAACTTCACACAATGATAGCTGTTCATGTATTCATGTACTACATACATATAGCACGCGAAGTGTTGGTTAGGTGAGTCTCCCTAACCTCTCGCTTGTTCATGCCTCTGTGAGCCGACCGAGAATGGCGGTCTTTAATGATTAGGTATGTACCAATTGTAAACTTAGACTATTATGTTCACATATTACACATAAGTGAAAACAATTCCTAACGAAAGGCTTATTACTCATTGGATTATATTAAAATGTGAACCGCTGTTCAAAACGTCTGCAAACAATGTCAAAATGCGTATAAATCACGTAATCATGATAAGGAGATTTATCGATATTTTAAATAGGACCAAACTCTTCGATATTCTCTTCCTGCTAAACAGATGGCAAAGTACTGAACCTCTTTAAGAGGGGCCATTTTAAAAATAAAATTAAAAAAAGCATTTGACTCACTGGACAGAGACTGTATGTGGTTAGCGCTTAAAAATATTGGAATGCCTAAGAAAATGCTCAACCTAATAAAGGAAGGATATAATGGATACAAGTGCAAAATATTACATGAAGGGAGAGTGTCGGATGAGTTTCAGTTGAAGACAGGCGTTAAACAAGGTTGTATTCTCTCACCATTGCTGTTTTTAATAGTGTTGGATGAAATTATGAACAAAGTAATTGAAAAAGGGAACAGAGGTATAAAATGGGATCTGACGGAATATCTAGAAGACCTGGATGTCGCTGACGACATTTGTTTGCTCTCTCATAGTGCAACGCATATGCAGGAGAAAATTGATGTCTTAGTAAAGGAATCTAGTAAAGTAGGTTTAAAGATTAACAAAAAGAAAACGAAAATGATACGCATCAATAACCAAAATAGAAAAGATATAGAATTGATGGGAGAAAAAATAGAGCGAGTAGACCAATTTTTATACCTGGGGAGTGTGATGGCCGAATACGACGGTGTAAGGAAGGACATCAATTCAAGGATATCGAAGGCTCGTAGTGCATTTACAGGGATGATGAATGTTTGGAAATCGGGTTAATATCACTAACAGGACCAAAATTAAAGTTTTTAATGCCACAGTTAAACCCTTATTATTGTACGGTTCTGAGTCGTGGACACTAACTAATGCAAACAAGCAAATAGATGTATTCGGAATATACTGAAAATAAGGTGGCCCGTTCGAATTACAAATGAGGAATTATGGGATCGTGCAGGACAAGAAAGGATCGAAGTACAAATTAAAAGGAGAAAGTTTGGATGGCTTGGTCATACTTTAAGAAAACCGAGAAAAGAAATTTGTAGGAGAGCATTGGAATGGCAGCCCCAAGGAAGGAGGAAAGTAGGACGCCCGAAGGTAACATGGAGAAGAACATTGCAAGAAGAGACTAATATGTTAGTGGCAAGATTGGGATCTATAGCTGGAAATAGACAAGAATGGAGACAAATGATTTCTTCCCTAAGTCCCAAAAGGGACTAATGGGTTTTACTACTACTATTAATCAGGTGAGAATATATCTTCTGTAAATTACCTCAGAAATGTGTAATAATGCTTTGAGAAAAGCTATTATTGTCAATTTTGCGCTCACTTAAATAGAAAATAATTTTTTTAAAGCATAGCTTCAGATATAATAAGCCGTTATAATAGAAAAAAAAAACTTCCAATGCATATGATTTAATACTTATATGTATATATATATATTTTTTAGTTATACATATTTAATATAAGTAAATAAATAAAAATCTTATTTAGTAGCGTGTTTTTCTTATTCCGGGGAAAATAATAAAAATGCTATTTTACTAACTAAAATTGTTGTAATAGCAAATGAGGGAAAATTTTAAGTAGAAGTGCAAACAAACCTTTTTATTTTATATCTATTGGGTTTGTTTTTAAGAATAAAAATGAATTGGTGTTTGCCAATATCTAAATATCAAGAAGGCATTTTAAAATTTAATGTTCAAAGATATATTTTCATGAGATTTCGAAACGAGTAGAATTACATCTAACTGAAATACTTATGTTAACTTTATAGATAGTTATGCAATCAATATAGAACATTTACAAGCTGGATAGTCAATCCTCCAGGAAATATGTAAAAATGGCAGCTCCCATGTTTCCGCGTGTCTGACGTCTCTTTTGTGCGGTATATCTATCTAAGTATGCAATCCATGTACGCATATTCTCTTATTCAAACTATACAATGCGATATTGATGAAAATCAGTTATAAAATAATTATGCAAGAAGGCAATAAGAGATAATAATTTTCAAGTAGGTTTTTGTGCAATGAAAACGATAGTTAATTTTGTTCGAACATATGTGTGATGGATTTATAGTTATGCCTATTAAATAAATTTTCGTGGATTATCGAGGTAACGTTTTTTGAAATCAATGACAGCAAACTGGATAACACCTTCGTCTAATATGCGAGAGATTATGAGTTCAAATCTCATTCAGGATAAATTTTTGCAATAAAATTCAGCATGACTGGAGACATAAATAAAATAAATTAATCTTGTACAAAATGCATTATTATCACTATTATTGTTACTCACTCACTTTTCGCATAAAAGTAATAGTATAATGGATCCGTCTTTCAAATCGAATATTGTTGGAGTATTCCAATTACTTGTGTTGTAGATATAGCACTGAGTCGGTGTAGTCAATACTAGATGTGAATATCTTAAAGACAACTGGATCACTCTTTCTGGTAATTCTAATACTTCCAACGAGTCGTTTAGTGCATCTCTAACAGTAACTGTCTTTCTCTCTGTGACCGTCGCCGAATAATTCATGTAGTAGACCTGTCTTTCTACTATGTGAGCGAATATTACGTGTCCGTTTGCGCATGCGCCTGCCAGTTGCGTACCATCGCTTGACCATGCTATTTTATATATGCATCCAGTATTAGGCTTTTCTAATGATTGGGACCACTAGAAGAAAAACAAATTATTATTATTATCTTGCATTGGCAAGTTATTTTAATATTAGATATGGATATATGTTACGAGAGGCGTTTATATCTGCCCGAACTAGGGATGAAAACGAAAGACTAGAGCACCAAAAAAAATATTTTTCAATATACATAGTTTCCTTGCTTTTGAATATAGATATTACACAGCTTCAATAACATCTTTAACCCATCGTAAATATATGCTTTTTGTATCTCTGCAAAATGGTTCTCTACAGCTGCTAGAAGTTCGTCATTGTCCCTAAATTTTGTTCCCTTAAGTGTTTTTTCGGAAACAAAAAGTAGACACTGGGTGCTAAATCTGGACTATAGGGTGAGTATTCAATTTTTTCAAAGCTACAATCAGCAAGAGCAGCTTTTGAAAATTTTGACTTGTGTACTGGTGCATTGTCGTGGAGCAAAAAAACACACACACAGAGTTCCGCTTCTTTTTAATAGGATCTCTGAGGCAGTGCATCAAGCTTGCATAATACTTTCCATTTACCGTACTGCCCTTATTTAGATAATCAAACAGCAAAGCACTAAGCATTGTTTACATGTTTCTATCCGGACACGCATTTACAATGGCGAAAGCATTTGTGCCCCCCTTCCGTACTAACTTTTGACATTCCAGGGTGTTTATGCAGAATTTTAAAGGAAGTTGTTTCTGAAATATCTAGTAAATCTATTAATTGTCACTTCTTTAATTCTTCACCTTCCAGGATCAAGCACTTGGCTTTTTCAACAATATCTGAAGTGAACACATCAATAGGACGACATGAACAGGAATAATCATTCAATGATTCTCGACCATGTTTAAATAATTTTGACCACTTGCAAGTAGTTGACTTGGAAGGACAATCATATCCATATACAGCCAACATTTCTTCAGGAATAATTTTTGGAACTTTTCCTTGTTTTACAAGGAACTTTATAACGGCTCAATATTCGATTTTGTTCATTTTGATATAAAATGTAATGCACGACAACACAAACTAACACAAAATAAAATTAATAACGTTGCAAACGTTTTACAAATTGGCACAAGTTACCAAGGCATACGTGATTTTAAAAAAGCATAATGGGAAATTGCATTAAAACTTAAACCTGCCTTGTTCGGAAAGATGTGTTGTCATGTACAGTCGCCGCCGTTAAATTTGGCACAGTTCACTTTTCCTGTATTGATATGACTTTATCCAGTTTATCAATGTTTACAATTTGTCATGACTGTCAGTGCAATATCTGTATCGTAATATTTGCATTTCAACTAAATAATGCCCAACTATGTTCTTACGGACGCTGAAAAGGGTTTTGCTGTTGCAAAACTGGAAGAATGGTAGTCATTGCAACGCGTAGCAAAAGAAATAGATTGCGGCAAAAGCACTATTTTCAATTTAAAACGTAAATGGCTGCAAACACACAACTTACGTAGGAGCCGAAAAGAAGTCAACTCGAGAAATTGACAACAATTTGATAGAATATGTAAATGAACATCCTTTTACTACTGCGAAGAAAGAAGCTGAAGAAACAATTTCTTCTGCACAGTAAGGACGGCCAGGAAACGCTTAAGAGGTACAGGTCTTCTGAACAGTGTAGCAGCAATGGAACCACGGTTATGTGATGAACATAAAAGAAGAAGTCAGTTTGCCAACCAATATCTAAATCAGGCACCGAATATTTAGAAAAGTCTAGTGCTGTCAGACGAAAAGATGTTCCAGTTCACATCCAATGGAAAACTTAGTTTACCGTCCGAAAGGTTATAATTTCGAGGAGAAATTTATACAGAAAACAAATAGTAGCGAAAGGTTTTCCACCTATGTGTGGGGTTGGATATCATTGCATATTATTGATGTAAATGCTCAACGATAAGTTGATGTACTTTAGAATCTGATGTTTCCCTCTGTGCAATATAGGTTTCAACATAATTTCATCTTCCAACATATAATATTATACAACTTCATTTTGTTGTTACTAAATAATAATAATCCTTTTTGTTTTTAGGATAATTCACCTATTCATACAGCACATATTGTACAGAATTGGTTGAATGAAGATAATATTAATGACCTTCCAGCTAAAATCGTCGATTTAAATCCAATAGAAAATATTTGGGATATATGACTGCAAATATAGACAATTATGAATATCGACCACAAAACAGAAACGAATTAATAAATGCAATCAAAACAAATGCCGTCACTTACAACATGCGAAATTTAATCGCTCCTATGCCCAAAAGATTACGAAATGTTCTAAATAACTATGATGTCTCCACAAAATATTAAAACAGTGACTTTGTAATCGTTTTTCTATTTACAACAAGTTTGTATTAAGTTTTTTTAGTGATACGCCAAAGATATTCTGTCAGAATATTATGAATGTCAAGATTGACAAAAAGTTAGATTTGCTGTAGGTTAAATATTCAAAAAGTAAAGCAACTTGATAGCAAGTCGTGCGAAATTGAACGGCCGCAATAGTACATACCGTATGGTATTGTCAGATACACTGTAATATAACGAGTGATCATTAAAGTTTTCATTCAAGTAAGCCATGTATAGTAAAAGCATGTCGTAACTTAAGATACTAGAGATCAGTCAATGTGTTTTCAAACATCATGATTCTCATAAAATAAATTAAAATGTTGGAGTTTATATTAAATATATTTATAATTTTTATAAAAGACGTGAGGAAGTAACATTCTACCATAAACGTTTTATGCATATCGTTAAAAGCCAGTATTTTTTCTTTTGATCAAACTATATGATATGTAACTGACATTGATAGACGTTTGAATTAGCATCTTACTGACTTAAGTTACGACATTCTTTTTATATACACGGCCTGCTACAAGTGAGAATTTTAATGATCACTTGGTAACAGAATTACTAACAACACGGTTTTAATTTAACAGCAAAGAAGTTGCTATAAACTTCTCCAAACTTAAGTTGTTTATGTTTCATGTTGTAACTATTATTTCTTCTATTTTGAAAGAAAATTGAAGACAAAATTAAAATATATAATGCATATAGAGTTTAAATATAGATATAAGGAGCACTTTTCACAAATCCATTATCGAAAATAAAGATAGTTCAATTAAATGAAGTCGTAAGACATCTTATTTGAAAGGAAGAAATATGATAAGCCAAAATCTACGTTTTCCAATACATTACTTGTTTGAAGTGCGTTGCGTTACAAGGAAGCGACAAACAATGATAATAGTGAACAAGAGTGTCCGCAAAGATTTAAATACATGACGTAAGAGCCAAAATTAGAACTAAGTGACATTAGCTGGCTCTACATAGATTTGAATGAAAAAATGTGGGGAGTGACAGGAGTAGACGCAAAAAAGTTACTGAAGAAGAAAAATAATAAGATGAAAAGGCCTATTTTTTAAAACAAAGCTGCTGAAGCTGTTCTTGGAGTAAAGGATAACCAAAATATAATTTCATTGATTCTTATTGTAATTGTGGTGCACTTGATTGATAGCTGCCAATTTTATAATTGTAATTTGTAGTTATCGCAACAGGTGTCCACTTACTAAAAATTTGATGTGATTTTCTTGTAATTCCCACAAAGGCGTTAAAAGAGCATTAATTTATATTATTTGCTAAATACTTTTTTAGCTTTGGATAATTTAGAAAATTTATAATTCGCTAAATAATTAATAAAGAAAAATCATAAGATGTAAGTGAAACTGCCAAAGCATTTTTAGGTGCAACAACAGAAACAATAGCACCATTAATGCAATCAAGAATTTGCGAAAAAGTTATTTAAACTGATTCAAAGTAGATAACGTGATGAATGAATATCTTTATATAAAAAAGATATGCTTTATGAATATACCGAGTTTTTCTTTTATCATTAGTAATGCCAACATACATTTATCTAATTGGGATAAATGTATGTTGGCATAGTAGGCAACCAGTTATACACCAGTGAAATTTTTCCAATTGTCAAATATTTCTAAATTTTTCATTCATTCTTACATCTTAAATTAAATACATTTAAAGAAAAATACATAATTTATTTAAAATAGTTAATTATTCCAACAGGCGTATACTTTGTGCGAAGACAATTTTAATTATTTTTAACAAATTCAAAGATGGATAGTATTTCTTCACCACCTCGTGGTATCTTACGAATAAGTGGTTTTAAAAAATGGAAAAATTTATCTTAAAAAGCAGTAGTGGGAAATTCTTATAGGTTATAAATATGTTACTATTTCTTTAACAATTCCCAGTAACTTTTGGACTGTACAATTATCTAACAGCATCACTACTGGAATCAAAGATTGAGGAAGGGAAGACACTATGTAACAAACGTTTGGAATCTGTTAAAGCAAGACTATTTTCATATGAAGGACAATCAGTTACTAGAGTAGCAATTGTTTGAGACCCTAGATTTATTAGAGAAGGTTTTCGTAGTACTGCAAATGCTACTGGCATTACTTCTTTTCTAGAACAAGAAATGTTTAATATTAAGACGAAAATAGATCCTGAAAATAAAGAACAAATGCCTGTAATCAAAACATACATTAGTCCACATCAAAACCCACTTCATTTTTTGGATTTTTGCAAGAAAGAATAAGAGAAAGTAAAATCAATTACAGCCGATGTAATAATAACTAAAAGGCAATAGGTACCTCGAAAGTCCAAATTCAAATCAGGACCTAAATTCTTTTTTATTTTGGAAGGTCAGTTAAAAAAGAGGGGGTAATTGCATTTTTTATTTTGATTTTCTCTTAGGTAACAGGAATGGAGCTGAAACACTTAGAACAATGTGCTAGGAAATACATCTGTATTCCAGCGAGTTCAGCAGAAAGTGAGAGTGCGTAGTACAGCTCGTTTAACAATAGAATTACACCAAACTTTTCTTATTAGCTAAAGAAATAACTCTATGAAATTGATCTTACTATGCTTTCTAACTGTTAAAGATATGCATGTTTAAGCATTCAAAGGCAAATTATTTAGGTTGCCATACAGAATGTACATAAACACTTTAAATCTATTACGGAACTGTTTCCTTTATCAGTAAAAATTATTTTATTTAAAATTTCGCTTTCATTTAACAAATTAAACATTATATTACAAAAATTAGTTCATTTTACTTTATCTTTCCCAAAAAGCTCTTGATGGTTTGATATCTTGTATGGCTTATATTTTAATTCTTTCAGCATTTTGAACACCAAACTGTTCGATACTCCAAAATGGCCCGGCTACACATAAAAGCGATCATACACACTTTTCCTACATAACACAGGATATTCAGCTTCATGTATTCTTTTAATACATGATTGGTGTTATTTTATTTTTTTGTGGGAATTTAGAAAACAACCATCTTCTTTGAATCTGTTAAAATATTTAAAATTGTCTTCGTACAAGGTATACACCTGTTGGGATAATTAACTGTTTTAAATAAATTATGTATTTTTCAATAAAATGTATTTAAGATTGAAGCATGAATGAAAAACAGAAATATTTGACAATTGGAAAATGTCACTGGTGTATAACTAGTTGCCTACTATGCCACCATATATTTATCCCTATGTGTAAAGGTAAAATAATAAAAATCAATGCATTATACCTATGTGTAATGAGAAAAGAAAAACCCGGTATAATCAGTAATTTAAGTTGTCGTAAACAAGCTTAGATAAAAGTATTTCCTGAATATAAATCAGAAATTCTTACCAATCATAAGTCTATGTGAAAAATAAGTAGTTCTTACTGGATTACAAGATACTGTGAAGGTAATAATTATAATTAATACAACATGCTAAAAACATATTTGATTTAAGGAAACTTGAAAAATTGATCGTAACTTAATTTAAAACAATATCAATCAATAAATGAAGAACTATTTTTACTGCATTCAATTTGTTATGGTAAAGTATTATATTTTATTAATTAATCAATAGGATATAAGCATAAGTTTAATTTCATATTTTGTACTAATTCGTTGACCAAAAATAAAAAGAATAAATTTGGTCTATGTAATATAAAATAAGGTAATAACAGGTGACCACGAGGAATAGGTTTTTTGAAATAATGGTACTCAGTTAATTTTGAAGAGAAAAATTATTTGAGATAAAAATGTATGCCATTGAAGTTATGCTAGAAAAATAATGTTTGAGAAATGATGACCGTTTTCGTCTCGATGCACTGTCACTCTGCCTTTGAAGTTCTCCCACATTCTTTCAATGTTTGCTGATCAATCGGTTGGATCTCACAACGAATCGCATCTTTAGGTTCCTTTAACTTACAGAGTTTATCCAATAAAAACGCGAGATTTTAAGTAACCTCAGAGGAAGAAATCACGCATGCTGAGGTATGGAGTACGCAAGTCCATGGATATTCTAGCAGTATGGGGTGTAGTTCCATCTTGTTGGAACCAAATTTCGTTTGTGTTTAGTCTCCTCCTACGCAACTCTCTTAGGAAAAAGTTTGATCATTTCAGTGAACCGTTCAGCGTCAAGTGTCATCGTATGCCACCGTCTTCCAACAAATAGGGACCCATCGCACAACATTCTGTGACTCGTGAGTACAGCGGGGAGCTGTCTAGACAAATGAAAATGGCCCTCATCTGACATGGAAATTAGAACATCCTTATTTTTTTCAAATTGCAGTATTTGTTTAGCGAACTCTTCACGTTTATTACAATTCGTTTCATTCAATTGCTGCACAAACATGATTTTGTATGAGTTAAATTTTAAATCAGTTTTAAAATTTTCCTGATCGATTCTCGTACCTTCCGCAAAGCAGTCGAGGGCCACCGAGCAGATCGACCTGGATTCTTTAACGGCGCTGTTCTTACCCATTCCACATTTTCTGGCATCGTTACCGTCCGAGCAGACCTAGGTGGTTTTCTTTTCATCAACGATCCTATAGTTCTCAGTTGTCGACTCATTTCACAATCGTTTCTCGATGGGAAATGGCATCGTGTGGCTCAAAATTAAAATGACGCCGGAAAAGACGTTGGGTTACTGTCAGTGACAGATTTTCACACGCAAACACGCGATGTTGTAACGTCCACTGCTCCATTGTGACTGAACTGGCATATCTTCACAAGCTCAAGGCCATCAACCTCGTCTCCCTCCAGCCTCCCATTATAGAGTACACTACCAACCAAAAACGCCCTGCCCTGTTCCTCATGGTCACTTGTATTTCCCTTATATGATTTCATTAATTTATCTGCGAAGCACAACACCAAATGAAATTAAACAGAAGTCAAGGAAAGTAAGAACAATCGTGTTTTCTTACACCAGAATAATCGCATAATCTAATGGTATTATAAGAACCCATAGCGAATAAGTCACCATTCGGAGACCATGCAAGCGACGTAATTGGATAGTCGTGTAAATTACTAGAGAATAATTGTCGTCCTTGACTGTCCCACACTCTGTAACGACAATCTTCACCACCAGAAACAATAAGTTCCGATGCTGAACTCCAGGCCAAACATAGTGCTATTCCTTCATGAGCTTTCCACTAAAAACACATTTATTTAAACCGTTAAAATTGAGAACTTTATATTTACTTTATTAGGTTTTGTATTAGGAGCAAGTTGCTTGATGACTACTAATGTTCCATTTGTATAAACTATAGATTGATTGTCTGGTGACCAACAAGCACCATAAATTGAACAGTCACTGGATACTACTGTAGATCTTAACATTCCACCTCTTGACCATATTTTAATGTATCCATCTTCTCCAGCTATAAAAATATATAAACTTAAATATTTATTTTGTAAATGCTGATTACATAAAATAGTTATGTAAAAAGAGTTTGAAAGTTTCAATGTTTCACTGTAGTTAAGGAACATAAACAAAAAAAAAACAATTCATAATAATGTTAGACTTATTTTAATGTAAGAACTTATATTTTAATATTCACATATGAATGCATATATTTTCTGTAAGAGTATGTGATGTTTATATCTTGAGCATGAGTTAAATTTTGCTGCTTGGCAGAATGAAGTTTATTTCTTCGGAAACTTTTGAGCACTAATAAAAACACTTTTAAAAACTAACAGATGGAGTGATTCAGAATATCTCATTTCAATCAAGTATTAATTAATATTAATCGCTTTCTGCATTTTGCCATGTTATAATGAAACATACATTATATGCATCCAGTTACATCTGTTAGCATCAAGTATGTATTGAATTAATGAAGTTCTTAATTTAGCGATTTAACGTTTGTCTCATAAATTTTTATGAATGAATGCAACATAATGTCAAAATTTCATTCATTCATAATAGTTAATCAAACCTAAGCGATAACTCACCATGCTTCTGTTACTTTCAGATGAAAAAAATTGTTGACATTTATGTATATATATATTTCATTATTAAAATTAAAAGTAGTAAGTACCTGTTAATAAACTTGAACCATCATTACTCCATTGACCAACTAATATAGCACCTTTATGAGCTTCAACAGATCTTTCAATCCTACCAGATCTGTTGACAATGTGAAACTTTCCATCAGTCGATGTTATTAAAATTAAATCGCCATGTTTTCCAAAAGCTCCACCTAATCGTGGTAAGAAATGTATGTCTGTTGGAAGTAATTCTGGATTGAATTCGGTGACCTTAGTAGCTTCATTGTTTGAAACATTCCAACATAATAGTTGATTGTCATCTCTGTTAATAATTGAATTATTAGATATGCATAAATATAATTATACCTAAGTAAATAAATTATTTACCCAGCAGAGTAGACTTCTTCAGTACTGCTCCAACTTAAACATGTAACAGCTGCCTTATGAAAAATATGTTTTGCTAATGTAATTTTAAGTTTCATCTCGAAACTTGAAAATTAATATTTGTAACGTGTGGTTAAGAAGAATGTATACATACATATTGCTATAGCAACACAGAAGTGCCAGTCTTTAAAAAAAGTCGTTAGTCTAAAAGAAACTCAACAGTAATATGAATGAATATGTATTGTGATTGGTATGGTAATTGATTTAAAAAAAAACTTTATTAAATTACATTTATCCAATTTTTTTAGGAACTTTTTAATGTATTCAATTGTATTTGTACTTACTTCAGAAATGGAACAAAAGGAACATAGGAATATAACTAAAAACAGTATTCCCAATAGTTTTTTACATGTTTGTTACTTTACTTATTGATCGCTACTTCAATTTTTTTGGAAAGTTTAAGAAACTCATTTTATATAAAATAGGTTATTCCTAGTGTGAAAAATTCAAGTAATTAACCAAGAGATTGATGACCTTAAGAATGACACAATTCGTCCTTAACATACGATTGGATCACAATGTGCGCGGTGCACGCTTGGATAGGAATTATGGTTCCTAAAATTTTATAGTTCCTGATAAAAACATACGTGGCGCTCGTATCGAGAAATTCATAAAGTCACTAGTTAATATAACGAGTGTTCAGAAACATTCGAAGTTATTTGGTGTCTTTAGAAATTCAGAAATGTGTATGTTACGTGCCTTAATTCCAAATGTTATTACTAGTGTTATTAACCTGTTCTCTATTGCAATTGTTTTGGTGTATTGCAACGTTCCAGATATAGCATTTTGTGTGAAAAACATAACATTTTTATATAACAAGTGTTCATTTGAAAAGTCAATCCAGTAGCATGTGATTTACTGAGAACATTTTGAAGTATGCCGTAAATTAAAATTTACTATTTAACCTACGAAGTCGTATATTTTGACAGTTTCATACTTACAAATAAATAATAAATAATAGGTATTTATTGTAAACTATAACAAATGTTGAAAATGTTGTCCTTCAAGATCAATGCACTTTAAAATCCTCCGATCAAAATTTCTGATGATATTCTGCAACATTACTGGATTGTTATTAATTTCCATGCATTTCTGTTCGATTGTCTGTATACTCTATTTTTAAAGTAGAGAGACGAATTTCTGAACAGACCACTTTGACAGTGAAATCTCATTGGTTGAAAGCAAGGCCAAATTACTTTCAACCAATGAGATTTCACTGTCAAAGTGGTCTGTTCAGAAATTCGTCTCTCTACTTTAAAAATAGAGTATAGCATATCATTCAAATTCAATATAGGTGTTCGAAATATGTTATTTTTTAAGATAAGGCCACAAAAAGAAGTCGCAAGGTGTTAAATCGCATGAACGTGGAGGCCAGGCAATTTCAGTATTTCGACTAATTATACGCTCATCAAAAAATTCTCTTGAATAATCCAAAGATTCTGCAGTACAGTGACAAGGTGTTCCGTCTTGTTGGAAATATGCATTTTGAAGTTCATCATCATGGAACTGATTGACAAATGGTTGTAAAATTTCCGTACGGTACCTTTGAGCAGTTAACGTTCCCTGAAAAAATATTGGTCCAATGATTCGCCTTTGGCTTATCGCTGCCCAAACACCAATATTCTCTGGATGTAGCGATTCTTCATTAATTACATGTGGATTTTCACTACTCCAAATTCTTGTATTTTGTGAATTTAGGTATCCCGTTTCATAAAACCATGCTTCATCAGTAAAGATGACTCTTTGCGAAAGTTCTCCAATATTGTTCATATTTACAAACCAGTTACAAAACTGTAGTCTACGTGGGTAATCAATTTCTAACAATTCTTGTACTGCTGTGACACGGTATGGATAAAGTTGCATATCTTTTTTTAATAACTTGTGAGTTGTACCAACAGAAAGGTTTATTTGTTGACTCAAATGTCGAAAAGATGTTTGTGGTTCATTTTCCATTAGTTCTTCAACACGATTGACAACTTGAGGTGTACGTTTCTTAACTGCTCCGCTGCCTGATTTTCTTAAGAGACTACCAGTTTCAGAAAAAAGTTTTAAAGGTCTATCCAAAGTATTCTTAAATTGTATATAATATATTACATAATGTGGAAACTCAACATGAAATTCGACCATGCAATCTTGAACTGAATAAACTCATAAACCATCAATTTTATTACCACTTCGAAAATAAGCCTGGACTAACAAAATTTTATGTTCTAAAGTGAAAGCCATTTTAAAACTGAGAAGCAATTTATTTAAACCAGAATCGACACGATTATTTTATGCACTAACTGATATTTGTGATTGACATTATCAAATGTCATTTGGATTTACGTTTACGGAACAACAAACACATATTAATATATATGCGTCTTATTCTATCAAAATTTCAAAGTAACCTAGATTGACTTTTCAAATGAACACCCGTTATATAGGGTGCTTTATATTTAGAATATTTTATTTAGCATACTTTTGTTTTTATATGTATATGTACAGGAAAAGTACATATAGGTTAAAGCATTGTTTTCAGACAATTTGAAGAACGCCACAGTTTTACAGAATTACTAGAATTTTCAAAACAAAGAAAGCTACAATATTCCAATTATGAGTTTTTTTTTACAGTATGGAATTATTGTACAATTTGTGTATGATATTGTTACCAGAAATTTGTTTTAAAAAGGACATTTGCAAAATATTGTATGCAACATTTCAAATGAAATTCGTTTTGAATATTTAATAAAGTGCGATAGCCATAAGGAGCAACTTTATGCCTCTATAAGAAAAGAGTTTCTTAAATTAATTATCTTCAATTATTTGAAGGGAGAGCTTTCTGTTTTTTAAATTTTTTCAAAAGTGTAAGAATAAATATTTAAAATCAAAAAAGAAATAATTTCATAATCATGTTTGATAATTTCTTATAAAATTGGTCGTTAATGTAATAAATATTTGTACAATTCACTAGTCAATTGAAAACTACCTGTTTTCAATCTATGTATTTATATAATACAGTATTTTTAATAATATAAAAAATATTATTAAAAATGGGGTGTGAAGAACACAATACAAGTTCATTTATGTATTTTTGAATGTATCTTCTCCAAAGACGTAGATACGTATTTCACATTTCTACATGTTCGTCGGTACGCCCCTATGTATTTATGTATTCAGATGTGTGATGAGTGATCGATTAGATTTTAAATTTGCTAAGGGCTGACAAGCCCTTGAAAAATTCATTTACAACAGTAATGTAGGATTTTCTCAGTTCTTGTTAGCTTAAGCAATCTGTTAATAAAATTATAACTCATATTGTACAGAAAATTACTTAAGAAAATTATTTTTATTTGTGATATATAATTTGTGACAATGCCTGAATTTTTAAATTTTAATTTAAGGGAATATTGTTTTTTTAATTACAATTATATATTTTATCATTATAAAAACTTTTAATACATTATATATGAGTATTTTGTAATACCTATCTGTACTAAAATCTCTTCAAATGTCTTAATTTTGCTAATCAAAGTTTAATCCATGTATTTATCAAAATATAAATAAAACTATAAACGTATTTTATTGAATTTTAAGAAATTCAACGAAAGACAAAAGTGCTATATACTTTCCATTAAACTTATTTTCTGAATTATCTTACAGCTGATGTAATTTGCAAAGTATAAAAATTAATTTCGGCTGTATGTGTCTTTATTTCCAAGCTTTGCTTTTTTGTTCTTTTTTTAAGGTATACATGAATTAAAAGTGGTAAAAACTTGTTTAAAGGTTTCTACATTATTCTACACCGGTGTAGTATGTGTTCCATCAAACTTATGCTATACATATTACAACGGTGTAGACTGTAGAGGCTACGAACAAGCCTTTAAAGTACTATAATTAATATATTACTAAATTTAAAAACCGCGCTTTTTTTTTAATCGACTGTGGCTCCAACTACAGTTTTAGCAGGAACTATACGTAAACAGGGTACCACTTTTTAACGTTAAGTTTCCCTTTTACTCCTTTTCTCTGGAATGGATATCGTATTTGCCTGAAATCCTGTTTTGAATAAAATTACTATAATTTTACTATAGAAAATAGTAAATCATTTAGAACACTACTATACTTATTCAATTAAAATTGAATAATTCGTTATTAATTTTTCTTATTGTTTTCTCAGATAATTTTAATTCCTTTAAATGTGGATTAATTTATACTTTAAACAAATAATTGTAACTGTAATATTCACTTAAAAACGGCATATAACCCCTTACCACAATTATTAATCGTATCCTAAATACAACTAAGTTGTCATCATCGGTAGGTAAAACCACTAATAAAAGTATCGCACATGGGGCACAGTAAAACTAGCTCATCTGATCACACAACAACTTTACACGGCTGCCACGTATACCCTGCCACTGTATACGTGCCAGTCTTAAAACAACATTCTGGCATTAACCTCATAACAAGCAACACAGTCTCACAACAGTCTTCTTCGTAACAATCATACTTTATAAGAGGCACCAATCTCAACAACATAAGTCGTAGATCTAAAATAAATGTATATTGTGTAAATAAATGTATTTACATGAAAGGACGTTTATTCATTTAACAAATACCCCAACACTTAAACCCCAACATTTAAATAGTAAAGTGTATACAGCCTTGCAACCTGTGCACGGCGAAGCAACATTATGGTTGAAATTCTAGTAACTGACGTTGAAGCATCACCGCCAGAAACCGGAGTCATTGCAAACATTTGGTCTGCGAGCCAACATCAACCATAAACATTGGTCCTTCACGAATCCGCAACAAACTCCTTCATTGGGTCTAAACCCAAATTGTGTGCCCTCTAGGGTTCTATCTAATTTTGTTCTTAACCTCTTTTCCAATATTCTTTCCTTTCCTTAAACCTTATTTAGATATCGTACTTGTTAATGTAATTCCACTTAAAAATATGTATTTTTATTAGTTATTTAAATAATCAAAACGCTAAATTTTAATTTATATTTACTTTTGAATTTCAAGTGCTATATCGTAATAGAAATAATTTAAACTTGGCGGAAATTAGATTTGTAGTTTCCACTTTATTTGATTTATAGGCAAAATTGGGAACTGGGAAATCATATTATTAATATACATTGAAAACGTCAAAATATATTTGCTCGTATGTAATCTATGCTCCAATTGTGCCTTCATTATACGTGTATACAGTTGCCTTTTTGGATATGTGGGTGTGAGTGAATAAATTTCCTCTCGAAACAGATAAATCTAATTACAACTGGCATAAGCAAAAGAGTCCCTTTCCTATCACAATCACTTTAATATAGTATTTGCCACCCTTGACAAGTGATATTCAATACAATTCCAGATTCAATATTGCCTGATGTATGAATGTGGTAAATGTGTGTACGGTGAGATATTAGCATAATATTTTTGGACGTCAATATTCTATGGTGATAGTAGAATTGACAGACATACTTCACCCCAAAACTTAATCCTGATAGACGTGCAGCTTAACAAGGGTGCCTCGGGCTGTATTACACTGCGAGCAAATGGGAACTCAAGTGCGCTGTGTTGATGTACTACTACGAGGATATTGGATTTTATACAGCTATCACAGATAAAGTGAATCTGAAAGTTCACGTGGGCAAAGTTATACAACGTGTTAAAATTGAAACATATTTATTTATTAATGCTTATATGTAAGGCTTGTTTTCATAAATGATCGCTTTTTAATCAAAATACGTTGTGCATATATAGTTTTAATGTAATAGATTCGTTTAAAAATGAGTGATTAACTTTACCTAAATTCTGGCTCAAGGGTGTTGTTTAATAGTAAAGACAGGGGTTAGTAGTGTTATTGCAGTATAAGAGTCAATTATTATTATTATTATATAAATTAAAAAAAGAAAATTGTTGTTAGCTTCTTTACATATGAGGGCGGAATTATGTACCGGATGTCCTTGAAATAAAAAGACAACGTATGAAAAACGGAAAAATTAAATTATATTTAAACATATAAAATTAAATTTAGAATATATTTTCCCAAAATTCCCTCTAATAAGCGAGAAAAAAGAATGACAAAGATATTTAAAAACCACTGTGCGACGGACTACATTATAAAAGATGATATCTTAAAGTTAAACGATAACAACAAACAGAAGAGTTTCGTTAGTGTCCATCTCGCTTTAAGTTTCGTTCAGTTGTCGATTGTTACGTACGTTCGATACAATTTTTCGAATAAAGATAGATGTTACCAAATAGGACCTTAAGTGCCCGTAGAGCACATATTTTCTTTTAGTACACCTACTTCAAAAAATTCACTGGCAAGGATACATTCGCAGCGCTGACTTTTCATATCAGGTTGTCAAGCCCTTACCAGACTCATACACAACGGTATCTTATAATAGTTATAATTAGAGGCCGAATGCATCGGGCCGAATGAACCATATAAATCGCTAAGTACAACAGGCAGTTATTGAATAGCACTATTCATTCGGTTAACCGCACATCTATTTTTTGTCGTTGAATTGCGATGCAATAACTTAAAATTTACGGTAAAATTCCTTTCTTCAAGGGCGTAGATAGAAGGGTGAGGAGTTTTAATAATTTGTTTTATTTATTAATTTATATTTAGTAAAATAAATAAAGTACGGTGAGTTAGTTTCTTTTTTCACTGTTTTAACTGTTAATTGGAAAACAAACAGGTGGTGATCTATAAAATACGAAATACATTTTTATTTGTTCATTCTGTTGTTCAAGTTGAATAAAGGAGTATTAATATTAATTAGCAATAGTATCTCAAGGTTCTATTCTGTAAAATTTGTTTTCTTTGAATGAAATACATCCTTGTAGATAGAAAACGTCCTTTCTACATCGCAACTGGTTATAGGTGCATACTGGATATATTCTTTTATTTCAGCGTATTTAGCTGTTAGGTTTTGAGGCATTGCCCCCATACACAATTGCCGCAATGTTATTAAATCTGCATTTCTATTAAAAACTGCGTCTAACTTTTGCCGAAGGCTACATTCGAAGTTACTTGGAATATTTTTCAAATTATTAATAGCCACATCTAATGTGTTTAATCCATCATTTAATTTGAGATTTTGATTTTAAAAATATGTGATTAGTTTTGGTAAATTTTCAAAGTGTTCCGAAAGAAAGTACAACTGGAATTTGTATTAGTTCCCTGCACTCAGAAATACTTAGAGCATTGTCATTTAAACATGCAACAAAAGTTTGTAAACTATCGAAATTCTCTGCATAAAAACTAATAGCTTCCAACCATGTTCCTGACCTAGTTATTACTGGAGATGGAGGCAGTTACAAAGATGGAAGTTTTTCCCTGTAAAGAGCTGCTCTCAATGGTGCTTTTCTGAAAACTTTTTTAAAAGCAGGTACAATTCTATCAATTTCCGGAAAGGTGTCTTTGATATATTCACAGATTCTGTGAAGAGCATGTGCTACACAAGTAATTTGCAGTATATTCGGATATCTTTCCTCAGTTTTTTTTCATCTTTATTTATAAATTTTCGAGTGTGCCATTAAATAACAAAAATGCGGTAAACGTCAATAAGTGTCAGTGTGAGTTTATTAAATCTTCTTTATTGTTCTGTTTGAATGTTTTGCCACAACAAAAAAGGTATTTTTGTAAAAATGGATAACAATCAGTTAACGGACATGTGTTCCTTGAATGTAATAAAAATCCTTCAAGCGGTTCGTCGTTACAGTATTCATTTTCCGGACAGAGGAACACAACATTTAATTATTTAGATGATTATATTTTCATTTTTTAATGTTTACGATAATATTACTTAAAAATTTCCTTATGTAAACATCATCCAAAATTACTTTGTCGTATGTAAAAATCTGCTTTTTCTAATTCTGTAATAAAAAATGGATGTTCATATTAAAAAAAAAATATGACGTCATATCGGTTTATGTAGATTTATATTTGAGTTTCACGTAAGAAAACTCGAAACTAAAAATAAAAATCGACAGGTTCCAAAGTTTATTTGAAAAACTTCCCTTTTCATTTTTATTGAATTTATCCGCTACTTTGCGAATGCACTGTATATAGTTCACACTGTAATATATTATACAGTGTTTCCCGAAAGTAACGGATAAATTCTATAAAATGATTGAAAAAAATGTTTTAAGAAAAATGCGATATTTATTTTAAAAATATTCATTTATAGATGTAATTTTGTACCCCCCTCTATTCCTAAGGGTTAAAGAGTCGCTTCAAATCTTAATACATCAATAAATACAGTGTTCAACTGTTTTGTGGTGTAAATTTTCATCCCTGCAAAGTGCACTTGACGCAAGAGCTGTCAAATGATGATTTTGATCTACGAACGCAATTTTGTGAGACAATGATGGAACTCTCGAATGCAAATCTTGCATTGATTAGAAATATTCTCTTTTCTGATGAGGCAACATTTTGGTTAAATGGTACCGTCAATAAGCAAAATTTCTGTTATTGGGCGGTTAAAAATCTGAAATAGATTATGAAAGCGAATACACAACATCCCCAAAAGGTTAACATGTAGGCTGGGATAGAAGGTAATCGATTCTTGGACCGTACATTTTGACGAAACGCTGACTGGTGAATAGTATCTCGACTTCCTCCAATTTGAATTAATTACGGCCTTATTGGTACTATTCCCTAATGCAGAAGATCCTGATTTACCTGATCCCAGAATTTGGTTATAGCAAGATGGTGCCTCCTCATTATACACGGCCAGTACGAGAATATCTCGACCTAATATTTCCTAATCGATGGATTAGTAGACGCGGATATATTGAATGGCCGGCAAGATCTCCGGATTTAACTCCTTTGGATTATTCCCTCTGGGGTTATTTAAAATCTAAAATTTATTTTAATAGACCTAGAAACATCGACGAGTTAAAAGAGAAAATTTGACAAGAAATGCGCGCAATCACCCCGGAAATGGTAGATAATATTCAACAAGCGTTTGTCTCTAGATTAGGATATTGCCTCGCCGTTAACGGACAGTAATTTGAGCATTTAATTTGATTTCGTTTTATCTTTTTTTAATTTTTTTAAATTTGATGTCTTGTTTCATTTAAATAGACTTTTGAATATGTCAGTTATTTATCAACCGATTTAAAAAAACTTTTTTTTATTGTTTTAAGCATAACAATGCTATCAAATGAGGTATCACAAGGAGTACTTTGCTATTTGAATGTTTAAAATTGGGGTTGCTAGCGCCTAGAGATTGAGGGGGGGGGGGGTGGTGGAAAATTGCATCTTCACATGAAGACTTTAAACTAAAAATCAACGTGTCCGAGTATTTGTCTAAAACATTTTTTTCAACCATTTTATAGAATTTATCCGTTACTTTCGGAAAACACGTAATAGAAATGTTTTTTAGCATTTCTTCTTCTTATTATTATTATATAGGTTGTTCGGGCAAAATAGATTTAATTTTGTATTTTTAGTCTTATTTAGATGTAGGTATATTTATGTTAATATATTTAATCCTAGTTTTAAATTGTAAATATTATATATTGTATATAGAAAAGGTCTTGAGAGTTCAGATATATTTAATATTGTTAATTACCTTAGGCCTGGTCAGGTATTACATTTCTTCATCGTCTTATTTTCTACAGTCATAAAAACTATTTATTTTATTACAGGCACAACCCTCTGGTTAATCCATCCATTATGTAAATGTATTTGAATAAGCATAATTATAATAGAATAAGTGTACATATTTCCTGTTATATATTATTATAATAGGTTAAATAATTTGGTTCGATGCAATTCTGCGAAGTATTAGGTTGTCTCTGTGCATTGTATATTTATTACTTTAAGAGGTATTTTATTTTCTATAATTAAGGGTTTCCGGCGTATATTGTTTATTTTAATACATTTATGACGTTGGAAACTACAGCATATACTTTTCTTGGAAAGGTAAAAATGGTTATATGGAAATTTCCGTATACTCAATTTCATTGTTTTCTCCCTCTCTTGTAACTGGCGGGGACAAAACTTTCTTGCCGAAAAATAAAGGAATTGTCTTTATTCCTTCATAATGATTTACATGAAAAGTAGCAGCCTCCAACCATGTTCCACATCATGTGATTACTGGTTGAGGAGGAAGTGGAACACTGGATAGATGTTGTTTGTAAAACTGAGCTCGTAATGTGGCCTCTAAAAATACTTTCCTAACACTACTAATTAAAGCATTTACTAAGGGAAAATGGTTTCTGACTTCTTCTGCAACACGATTTAGTCCTTGCGCAAGCAAGCTGTGTGAATTAAATTTGGGTAAAAGATTTTGAAGTTGAAAGCTGCCTTCAGCATCCGTCAAAAACAATAGAATTTTCTCTGTTGGAATCGATTCCGATAAGAAGAAAGTTGTCAGTTCTTCCTGTATAAACCTTGTTATTGTCAAATTATTTGCCTTTTCCAACTGTTTGGATGAAATTAAAGAAGATTTTGCTTGAACCGATACGTTAAGGATACCAATCATTAAATGAACTGTGTATAGGCCCACACTATCAGTAGTTTCATCTACGCATATATAAAGATAATTGTTTGCAACAACCTTTTAATGCTATTCAATGTTTCTGGATAGATACAGCGAATATAATTTTTTCTTAACGTGCTCTCGTCGGAATGTTATATTTGCTGGTACTTGACATAACTTGACATTTAAATTGTTTTATTTATTAAGTGGAATATCTGCCGACACAAACATTTGACACAAATCTTCATTAAATTGTTCTTGTTCCGAATTTTGGAAGTTGATGGCAAACATTGCGTTAATGTTTGCTGACTCTTCTTCGCCAATTTCATTTTTGTTAGTTTAGCAGCATGAGATGGAGTTTTCATATGTTGGTTGACCTGCAAAAAGATATCACATCATCGGTTGTTTTCTTATAAAATAAATGTTAATAAAAGATAAAGGAATAATTAAAAACTTAATTAATATATAATTAATATAATTAATAAGAGGAAATAAACGTAAAATTTTACTCACAATCTTGCAGCATGCTACGCAAAACACTTTTCCTCCATCCATACGCAATTCCGAATTAGGTGCAATCCATCCAGGCACAGTCGCTATTTTCAGCATTTTTGCTTTTAGATATCACAACTCACAAGTTTACACTTTGAAAAGCCAACGTAAAATGACGTTTAAAATAAAATTACTTTCGAATATGGGAATAAATTTTTCCGAATAGCAAAGAAGCACATATACTCCTAATTTTCAGGTAAAATGTATTTTTGTATTTATTTAGAAGTTTTAAGGTATTAGCGTTTCCTGGAATTTTGTCTCGGCCTGGATATATGGGAAGAGCATTAATAAATTCTTGGAGACGCTTATCGGAAAAGTAACGTGAAAAGGCTTAATAAAATGTTGTTTTCAATTTAAAGAGGGCTGTTCAATTTTTGTTTGTTTGTTAGATCCACGACATATTTTTAGTAATGCCTATAATACATTTGATTTAGTAAATAAATAAAACTCGGATACTTAAAATATGCAAAAATGTTGAATTACTACCAAAATATGCAAATAATATACAAAATGCAAATGCAAATATGCAAATTTATGCAAACTGCATATAATCCGACCTTTATTAATTAGTATTATATTTTATTACTTATTAGTAAGGTTTAAGACCCTATCGTAAACCTGGTATTGTTCCTCATTATGACATCAAACAATACAATTTACAACGAATACACGCTTTTAATTATTTAATATTTTGTAGGGATAGTGGTGTATTCTTACCTATTTGTAACGCAGTCTTAACACAATAACAGAACAGATCAGTCGTACATCAAGACACACAGTCTTACTTTAAATATCAACATAACTATCATACTTTAACAAGAGACACCAGTCTCAACAGCAGTTTTATGCTACTGTAAAATCTTTGTTTTTCTGTGTTCTTAAATAAAACTAACGGTAATTTAAACACACACTATATTAACAATAAAAACGAAGTACACTAAAACAATTTAAAAACTATTAACTAATAATAAGATTTCTTTTAAAATGTATACCAGGTGTAGAATGGATTGTCGTACATAGGGATTTTACATGCAGAACTAATAATTTGCGAATATTCCCTCCCCTAATTATTTTATAGGAAAATGTTTAACACAAAAGTTGTGGACAAAAAAAAATGTATCTAAATTCTTTGTTATTTATTTTCTAACACCTTCTGGACCTGCTAGACTTGAAGAAAAAGTATTAGGAATGGAACCGATACTAGCCATGAATCCTGACAGCAATAAATGTCACGCTTTGACAAACAAAATAAGTTTGCTGATTCTTAAAATGAATTCCTATAGCCAAGAAGTCAACTTTATTAAATGGTACTACTCTGGATTGTCATTTAGGGATATACAAGCTACTTTTGTTGGATTCTACCCGGAGCGACCAATTCTAAATTTGAACACCCTGAATAGAATTGTTAGGCACTTTGAGACCAACGGCACTGTTAATAAGAAATGTAAGTGCCAGAAAGTAACAGCTGGTGCAAGTAGAGAGAAGGTAGATGCCGTTCTCTTAAGCGTTGCAGAGAACAAAAATGTCTCCTTAAGACAAATAGGTAATAATTTGGGGATTCATTTTGCTACTGCTCAGAAAATTTTAAAGAGTCAAGATCCGCGGTTTCGGTCTTATAAATACGAAAAGCACCAAAAAATATTCGAGGAGGATAAAGAAAAAAGAATGCAGTTTTGTGAAATAATGATGGATATGACCAATGATGACCGAAACTTTTTATCTAGGATTTTATTCAGCGATGAGTGTCGATTTCAGTTAACTGGTGAACCAAATCAACAAAATTATCGCTACTGGAGCACACAAAATGAACATTTAACGTTGCAGACTCATACGCAATACCGGGGTAGTGTCAATGTTTGGGCTGACATACTAGGTCCTCACATAATTGGACCGTTCTTTATTGCAGACCGCTTAACTGGTGCTGCGTATTTATATTTTTTGCAAGAAGAAGTCGGGCCAGCTATCGACGAATTGGGAATTAATTACGAATTTTGGTACCAACATGATGGATGTCCGGCGCATTACCAGCGCGATGTTGTAGACTACTTAAATCATGTATTCCCAAATCGCTGAATAGGTCGAAGTGGAGAAATTCATTGGCCTCCAAGATCTCCGGATCTTTCGCCAAATGATTTTTTTCTGTGGGGCACATTGCATGATCGGCTATACAATGGAAGGACGTATCAAAATGTGGACGCTTTAAGAGCTGCAATACTTGCAGAATGTCGTCAAATATCATACTATCAACTGGCCGCAACTAGAAGAAATTTTTAAAACAGATTGGGGTACTGCTCAGCTGTCAACGGAGACTTGTTTGAGCATTTAATTTAGTTATTACTACAACTACCTTTATTACCACGTTCAATAAAATTTTAAAATCTCTTCAGCACGTTTTTTCTTTTCTGCAAACAACTTAAAACCTATGCTTAAAACAAATTTAAACGCCTCTACTAAAATTGTCACATTCTTTTGTTAAATGAAAGAATTTTGTTACTTTGGTTGTCACACGTCACGGCTTTTGCTATTTTGTATCATTTCTTCAATTCTTTTTGCTTTAATTGTGAAGTCCCGGAGGCTGTTAATAAGCAAAGAAGAAAAAAAATGGGAACTATTTTTAATGCTCTACAACTTTTGTGTTTAACATTTTCCTATAAAATAATCAGGGGAGGGAATATTCGCAAATTATTAGTTCTGCATGTAAAATCCCTATGTACGAAAATCCATTCTACACCCGGTATGTACATAGTTGCATTTATAACGAGCCATCGAAAAAATTCATAATTGGAGTAGACTGTGAAATTGGGTTGGTACTTTAACCACTTCCACATAATGACATTTATTATTTGACATTGAAACTATAAGTTTGTGTTAAATTTTTCAAACTCTTATTAAGAAAATTGTTTGTGTTTAGATGTAAATGTAAACATTTTCAACAACTTCTGTAGCTATATGTAAATTTTGATTATGATTTCGATATTAAATAAATTATTTGTTTTCTTTTTTGTTGTGGTATCATTTCAATGCCATAACCATTTTTTACAATGAAACCAAATGAAGCTGTCAAGTATCAAGTAATGTGTCATTATGTGGAAGTGGTTAAAGTATCAACCCAATTTCACAGTCTACTCCAATTATGAATTTTTTCGATGGCTCGTTATAATATCAATCAACGACGATTTAGTGTGAAATGAATTAATTCCCTCTTGAGTGCTATTTATATTCAACGGAAAACTCTCGCATGTTCGATTTTCTCGATCCATCTGCATCGATATTTTTCTAGGCCGTGTGATAGCTGACGAATCGTCGGAAGACTCATATCACCCTATTATAAGTCGTTGTAGGTCCAAAAATAAGTGTATATATTTTAAATAAATATATTTAGATGGAAGTACATTTATTAATTTAACAGTCACCGAAGATTTAAATAGCAAAGTGTATACAGCCTTACAACCTGTGCACGGTAAAGCAACATCGGGGTCGTGATTTTAGTAACTGGAGTTGAAGCATCACCGTCAGAAACCGGATTCATCGCAAACAGTTTGGTTTTCGACCCGCATTGTTTTGGTTTTCGAGCCGCAACACATTTGGTTCCACGAGCCGAACATCCTCGTCAACAGTAATAAATATTAAATATTTTAGAAAGAAAATTCTTGATAATAATTTAATTATAATCAAATATTGAATGTTCACTAATAATAAAAAATATTCATGAAAATATAGGATATGCAATTAACGTACACGTGATGTGAGATATTCCGTCTCAATTGTATGGTCGCCAGTTCAAGATGTACCTATATTATCTGGTTTAATGTGAACGGTTAATTTATAAAGGAAATAAACTTTTATAATTTAGCCTATCCACTAAAACCTATCTTCTAAAAATTATTAATTTCTAAAATTTTGACCGTTAAATATGCATTGGCACGACATATATTTCAAATATTTGCGGGTGCTTCCTCCAGTAGCTACAAAGCAAGGTAAAATACGACACAATATATTGACAGTGAGTGGTGACCGTAAATATAACGTCGCTTTTATTCTCGTTCCACAGTAGACATCCTACATACAATAATGGCAAGCAATTCATTAGATTTGGCGAACAATGGAGAAGTGTGCGCTCCCTTGCACTTGAGGGTCTCACACCCCTAAGTATAGATAAAATACATAAAAACCCCAGTGCGTCAATTTAATAATGCTTCCGTTCGCACAAGAACTGCGAGGACTGTTTGCTTAGATTAAATTTTTTATTTCGATTCGTGAGGGAAATATTTAGACTCCGATGGAAAGGAAAACAATTGATTTAAAAGTGTACAGCGTTATCCTCTTACCGTTGGAACTTTTCAAAAATAAAAGAAACGTAAAAAGGGCGTTTCTGACGAGTGAAGTTTGGAAAATGCTTTATATTAAATAAGTATTTCTAATTTCCTGCACTTCTCAAAAAATGTCGCTTGGGTAGAAAATTTCATTCATACTTAAATCTTAAATTAAATACATTTTATTGAAAAATAGATAATTTAAAACAGTTAATTACTCCAACAGGCGTTGTGCGAAGACAATTTTAAATATTATTAACAAATTCAAAGATGATGGTTGTTTTCTAAATACCTACAAAAAAATAAAACCAATCACGTGTTAACAGAACATATGAAGCTGAATATCCCGTGTTATGTAGAAGAACGGTCTGTAGGATCGCTTTTAAATGTAGCCAGGCATCTTGGAGTATCGTATAGTTCGGTGCTCAAAACCCTGCAAGAATTCAAATATAAGCCATAAAGATATCAAACCAGTAAATACTTTTCGAGGAAGATAAAGTAAAACGATCTGATTTTTGTGATATAATGTTTAGTTTGTTAAATGAAATCGAAGAGATTTTAAATAAAATATTTTTTACTGATAAAGCAAACAGTTCCGTAATAGATTTAAAGAGTTTCATGTACTTTCTGTATGGCAATCTAAATAATTTCCCTTTGAATGCTTAATAGTATATTACGTAACAAGAGTTGTAACTTACCCATTACGCACGAAATGAAAAAGTTTACGCACGAAGCCGTGCAGTGCCTAGATTTCACGAGTGCGTAATGGGCTTACAACTCGTGTAACGTACTATACTTTTTCTACGCCCACTCATTTTCTTCTATTAAATAAAAGACATCGCAATTATTTAAAATTTATTAAAATAGTTGTTAATAACAATTGAACAATTATTGTAAATCGATTGTGCCTTATTACTTAATGGTGATGAACGGTTATTTATAATTGTATTACTGCATGGTACACCAGAAGACGAAGATTGATAATTGGTAATCGCCTCCAATATTCGTAATGCGTTGTCATTTTTATTTTAAGAGATTGATTCACATAGCCTTCCGCCACTGTAGAAGATTGCCAGCCACCAAGTCGCTTTAATGATAGCATATCACCTCCTGCATCAACTAACATAGTGGCTGATGATCTCCTAAAACAATGGCCAGTATATCGCTTTGGTTCCGGCAGTTCAAGATATTCAGGAATTTTACGTGGTGTACTACCGATTGTGTTTATCCCCACAACCTGTTTCATGCATTTTCCATTTCTGTAATTAAGAAATAAAGGAAGTTCCATTTCAGCAGGACGCAAATTCATGTATTTTTGACATGTGATATAAAACGTTTCTGGTACTACAAATGAAAGTCTCGTTTTAGTTTTAGAATCTGGAATATCAATTATCAAGGATTTTCCCGTGTCCTGAATGTGTTCCATTTTTATATTTTTAAGTTCTTGTTTACGGCAAGCCCCGCTTAATCCAATAATGAGGATAACCTGAAAACAAAAAAAAAAAACTCATTTTTATGTGATGATAACTATACAACATTTTAATTCTTTACCTTCGACAACAAATGTTTATCGTCTGGGGCATCTTTCAGAAACTTATTAATTTGTTCTGTAGAAATAATTTTCGATTTTTTACTTCTAAATCCATTCGACTTTCGCTTAAGTAGGGCGATTAGTTTTGGATAATCTGCTACGTTAATGTTATTATTAATGTTTAGTGTAGTTCTTAGCATCGAATAAATGGCCCATAGAGAAGATGGCTTCATAGTTTTTTATAATTCTTCAAAATACGCAAGTAAAACATTCTCCGAAAAGGATTTAACGATATACTTGTGTCGCCAATCCGTAAATTTTTTATAGGTAATTTCGTACCTTTCTTTGGATTTTAGCGGTAACAAATTATGTGTGTCAGCTTGAGCTTTTTCTAAAATCTCCGGTGGAGTGCTCATAATTTCATAACTTTCTCCACTATCAGATATATTCGTAGATAAAGTTGAGAAAATGTTCGGATACAATAATATTTTGTTAAAGATATAATATTGACAATATAAATGACATGACATTTATTTCCATAGCATGTTATTTAAGAAAACGTGTCCTATTTTTAAAGAAATTGCATAATGTGCTGCCTACATTTAGGGGTATCACTCTTTTAATCCAAAATATATCTCGCTAATGCTAAAAGTTTTTTGTTTTTCAATTGACTAAATTTGTGTAAATAGACCAAATAAAGTTTTACGTAGATAAAAATTTGATTGCAATTTGATTAAACCAAGAAGTTAAAGTTTTCTTCTCAAAACGCACGTATATGTTATGAGATCTCATTACGTGCATGTTATTGTTAAATGTCATTTACAAGGAATGTTGACAGTGCGATTTTTGATGTTTACAGACATGGGCATAGAAAAATATTCATATCTATAATAGTGAGAAAGCATTGTAAGATGAAACCCATTGAGTTATTTCTTTAGTTAATAGGAAAAGTTGGGTATAATTTTAATAAAATAAATACTTATGTTAGTTATTAATATCTTTAAAATTTTTATTTAGGCACATTATTATATTAACATTCTTCGGTTTTAGTCTTGCATGCCTTTGTCCTATTATTAAACGAGCTGCACTATACACTCCTGAACTTGCTAGAATACAAAAGTATTTCCTATCACATTATTTTAAGGGTTTCAGCTCCGTTCTTGTTACCTAAAAGAAAATCCAAATAAAAAATCCAATTACCTTTCTTTTTTAAACTTACCTTCCAAAATAAAAAAAAAAGGATCTACGTCCTGATTTGAATTTAGCCTTTCGAAGTATTGCCTTTTAGTTATTATTACATCATTTCTCTTATTCTTTTTTGCAAAAATCCAAATAATGAACGTGATTTTTGATGTGGACTAATATCTATTTCGATTACAGGCATTTGTTCTTTATTTTCAGGATCTATTTTCTGCATAATATTAAACATTTCTTATTCTAGAAAAGAAGCAGCCCCAGTAGCATTTTTAGTACTACAAAAACCTCTTTTAAATCGAGGGTAAAAAACAGTTGCTACTCTAATAACTGATCGTCCTTCATATAAAAATAGATTTGCTTTAACAGATTCCTAAAGTTTTTTGCATAATGTCTTCCTTTCTTCAATCTTTAATTCCAGTAGTGATGCTGTCAGATAATTGTACAGTCCAAAAGTTATTGTGATTATTAAAGAAATAGTAACATATTTATTACCTGCAAGAATTTCCCACTACTGCTTTTTAAGATAAATTTCTCCATTTTATAAATCCACTTATTCCTAAGATACCACAAGGTGTTATTTGTTTTCATCATGTTACTGAAATGCCCCCAATACGTGGGTTATGTTCGATAATTCATTAGAAGTAATGTGAGGACGTTCTACAATCTCATAGAATGGAAAAATCTATTTCTACTTTTTTGTTATCAACGCTTTCATATTTTCTACCTTTTTTTGATACACTAATTTTACTATCTTAGATATATTTAATTTAAAAAAAAATACTATCCATTTTCTTTGAATTTGTTAAAAATATCTAAAATTGTCTTCGCACAAGGTATATGCCTGTTGGGATAATTAACTGTTTTAAATTATCTATTTTTCAATAAAATGTATTTAATTTAAGATTTAAGTATGAATGAAAAATCAGGAATATTTGACAATTGGAAAAATACGTCACTGGTGTATCACTGGTTGCCTACTATGCCACCAATGCATTGACTTTTATTTTTTTAGCTTAACACATAGGGCGATGTATGTGTAATGAATGTAATGATAAAAGAGAACCCGGTATATGTGATTTGTGTTCAACGATACTTAATAGTAAACTGACGGGTGCCAAAATAAATTAAGTAATGCGCGGCCTCTAGATGTGTAGTCCAGTTTTGAGGAAGAAGTATTTTTATTGGTGATGAAAAGCTAAGCATGTACTGTCGCGAGCAATAAATTCTGGTTGTCAATGCCACTTCAAAATTTGATTAGATTGTCAGAAATTGTAAATTTCCCCCGGCTGATAATGTCTATGTCAATGAATTGTCAATATGAATGAAAATTGACAAGAAAAAATGGCAATTATTGTTTTTCAAAATGTTTATAAGTTATGACATTTGCGACGGCTATACAATGAAGTATTTGCCATTATGTTAAAGCATGACTTTGACGGCCAGAATTTATTGCTCGCGACAGTAGCTTTTTATCGCTGTCAAAGTGACAAAAATATCATCACCAAATGGGCATTTTTATATAGGAGTTAATTTATCATAAGTAAAAACACAAGAGCTTTTTTTTTATCGGATAAATTTCTCTTTGTAACGAAATTATTTTGCCAATCAGTAATTTGACGAGAAAAACTTACATGAAAAAATCGCGAGACGATAGTCGAGCGATTTTTTCTAATGTAAGTTTTTCGAGCGAAATTACTGATTGGAAAAATATTGAGTTAAAAAGAAATTTATCCGAGAAAGAAAAGCTCGAGTGTTTTTTGGCAAGATAAATTAACGATATAAATAAACAGAAACAAAAATTATTTTTATTTGAAAGCAAGAGAACAGTTATTAAATGTACAATTATTATAAATAGTTTGGTTTGGTGTACTAATTTTAATATTATTTTCTTTGTTGTTTTCTACACATGTTGAATAATTGTTTTGTCCTATTTTATCGGATTCGCGTAAATTACTGACAAGATTTTCGTGATGTTCAGGGTCAATTTGGAGATAAGGTTTAATTGATGATGAAGAAGAGTGTCCTGTTATCTTTATTAATTGTTGGTCACTTACTTCTGCTTTGGCTAAGTGGGAAACAGTACTAGCACGGTTTGAATGATTGGTAATTTTAATATTGGTGATATCCAGTCCAATTTTAGATGCAGAATTTTTGGTCCAAGTAGATATCAAATTTATTCCTATTGGAACATTTTTATACCAATTATTAGAATGTGCCTTGTTCCAAAAGGGATTTGGAGTTAAAAAAAGTCGTTCAGATGTTATATTTTCTTTTCTTTTTTCTAAGAGTAATTTTAATAATTTAACCGGACAAATACTTTCATCCATATCATTTTTTGTCAACCATTTACTGTCCGTCAATTTTTTCGACCCACCTTGTGCGGTCTTCGAAAATATAGAATTATATTCAATTCTTCCTGTTGGAGTTCCATTTTGATATTTTTCTTCTTTAAAATGGTAAATTTTACATTTTACGGCTTCTCCTCCTCTCCACGCTAATTCATATGAAGCTATATGAAAGAATCTTTTTTGTAATCCCTCTGGTTCATCTATATTCCACAATTTTGCCATTTTTACTATATATTTCTTGTCTATTGGCATAGAACTTACTTTTCTTTTCTCGGGAAGAGTTTGTAATTCCCTTCGTTTACAATTTTTCGCATCGCGGGATTCTTTAAAAATTATGTCGGCAAAAGGATCAATTTTAATATTGTACTCACTGAAATATTTTTCTTGAATCATCTTCGCAGTTGAATTCCAGATTGTTTTAACCGTATATTCTTTATAATCTTCTCCGTTTTTCTTTTTCATATTATAAGCCCAATCTTTTAATATATTTGCTATTTCGTGTAAAGGAGTTGTTTCTGAAAGTTTGTAATTTCGAACTTGACAAAACTCGTTAAATTGTCTCCATATAGATGATCTTGTATTTTTGGTTGATTGCGGTATTGATTTTCTTATATTTGTTGTAATTTCTTTAGATGAAATTTCCCCAAACCGACTCATAATTATACGTTTTACGTTTAACGGTATTTAATAGTTATTACCTGTCAGCTGCCAAAATAAATTAAGTGATGCAGGGCTACTAGATATGTAACAGGAAGAAGCATTTTTATCGGAGGAAGAAGCATTTTTATCGGTGATAAAAAGCTATGTAGGTTTTTATCGCTGTCAAAGTGACAAAAATGTCACCCGCATATGGACATTTTTATATAGGAGTTAATTTATCATAAGTAAAAACACAAGAGCTTTCTTTTATCGGATAAATTTCTCTTTGTAACGAAATTATTTTGCCAATCAGTAATTTGACGAGAAAAACTTACATGAAAAAATCGCGAGACCGAGAGGTCGAGCGATTTTGTCTAATGTAAGTTTTTCGAGCAAAATTACTGATTGGAAAAATTTTGAGTTAAAAAGAAATATATCCGTGAAAGAAAAGCTCGAGTGTTTTTTGGCAAGATAAATTAACGACATGAATAAAACTTTCTAAATTGTCTCCATATTGACGATCTTGTATTTCTTGTGTATCGCGGTATTGATCTTTTGATATTTGTTGAAATTTCCCCAAACCGACTCATACATTTTACGTTAAACGATACTTAATAGTTATTACCTGTCAGCTGCCAAAATAAATTAAGTGATGCAGGGCTACTAGATATGTAATTAAATTTTGAGGAAGAAGCATTTTTATCGGTGATAAAAAGCTATGTAGCTTTTTATCGCTGTCAAAGTGACAAAAATGTCACCATCAAATGGGCATTTTTATATAGGAGTTAATTATCATAAGTAAAAACACAAGAGCTTTCTTTTATCGGATAAATTTCTCTTTGTAACGAAATTATTTTGCCAATCAGTAATTTGACGAGAAAAACTTACATGAAAAAATCGCGAGACCGAAAGTCGTGCGATTTTTTCTAATGTAAGTTTTTCGAGCAAAATTACTGAATGGAAAAATTTTGACTTAAAAAGAAATTTATCCGTGAAAGAAAAGCTCGAGTGTTTTTTGGCAAGATAAATTAACGATATGAATCAAATTCTTTAAATTGTCTCCATATTGACGATCTTGTATTTCTTGTGGATTGTGGTATTTTCTCTAGTTGAAATTTCCCCAAACCGACTCATATAATACATTTTACGTTCAACGATACTTAATAGTTATTATAACTGACAGCTGCCAAAATAAATTAAGTGATGCGGGGCTACTAGATAAGTAATACAATTTTGAGGAAGAAGCATTTTTATCAGTGATAAAAAGCTATGTAGCTTTTTATCGCTGTCAAAGTGACAAAAATGTCACCATCAAATGGGTATTTTTATATAGGAGTTAATGTATCTTAAATAAAACACTGATTCAACGACTAACAACTAATTAAGCAATCTGAATACACTAAAATTGTTCAACGCACCAAAATAACAAATATAAACAATTATTGAAATAATAGAAATATCATAATCAAGCTTTACTACTCTATCATATACTCTACTCACACAAAAGAATTATTTTATGTGCCATCTATAGGTTCACAATTGAATAAAAGTAGTACAGTTCCTGAAGTACGATCCAGGGGGCGCGCATAAACGTAGGTTTAATTTGATATTCCGATGAGTTAGCCATTTCGGTGTTTCGCTTACAATTATATAAATTCCTAAAATCTCATTTGCACACAAGCATGCGCCGAAATTATCACGTTGTATCGTTTTTAGTCTTCTGACAGTAAATGCTGCACTAATCTCGGCGATAATTTCTTCGTACAAATTAATACAAGTATGTTAAAACATACCTGTATTCGTACACGATATATTTAGCAGGTGCGGCTCGTGATGACGTACTGTTGGGGCACGTACAATGATGCGAGTACTTCGTGTATTCTCGTGTACTAACTGTAGCGTTTTCTTAGTAAACACCGAGAACACACGAAGCACTCGCATCATTGTACGTGGCCCTACAGTACGTCATCACGAGCCGCGCCTGATATTTAGCCAATGGTCACTTCAGCCACAGACACAATCGTTTCGATCGAGCTATCTCATCAGTGCGGGTTAACGAAGTGACGTCTCAGTAGACACCGGACACATCGGGCTGAAATGACGTCATTACGACGGACGATATAAATAGTCTACAACAACTGCGTGATGTACTTACCTACAGATGTTGTAGACTATTTATATCGTCCGTCGTAATGACGTCCATTTCAGCCCGATGTGTCCGGTCTCTACGTCTCAGATTCACTCCAGCAAGAAGAACACAAAGTTATCCTGTCAGTTGATAACAGATATCTCGTGACATCCGTCGGACAAGAGATGAGCGCTTTCTCTCGAATAACTACGGCATTACAGGAGAGAAGCAAACACATATAATTGTGTAGTGCATTAACTTGTAGCCAGATGACTCAATATATGTATAAAAAAAACAGCATATTGATGTATAAGTACATCACCATTGGCTAAATACGTTGTGTATATCCGTCTGTACAGTTACAGATATGTTTTACCATATTTGTATGCACTTGATGTGATTACACATCGACATGCTTTTAGTTTGTGTAACTTCTTCGTATCCCAAAGTGATACTTACAATCTTATCTATCTCACACACCTTAAATATATCTAATGAAAAAAGAATTAAAAAGAACGATAGCAGATCCTTAAGATGTTAATTTTGGAAGAGCAGCGAAACATTGATTATTCCAATGACCACATGTTAATATGCGATTGGAAAATCGTTTACGTGTAATATTAGATGTAGTCCTAAACTATTTTTTAAGAAATACGTTAGAATTAAATGTTATTAGCACTTTAAAAGTAAACAAAAATTTAATGTAGATAATAATGCAAGAAATTGAGAGTTTATTGGACAGAATGATTGTTTCAGTAATGAATATTCCTAGTTATGTCGCATTAGCATATTCGTTAATTTACGAAAACAATGATTACGTATCTAGCAGTCCGCATTGTCTAAAATTCGGCAGGTACTAATTTATTCATTATCCCAAATTAATTTTAACTCATTATTATATACTTTACATAAATAAACATTACATTGTCAGGCTTTGATAGCCATCAACTACGTAAACAATGGTGCATACCATCCATATCCATTTTCCACACTGTGTTCGGGAAGCAACGAAAATTCCGAAAATATACACTGACGGGGAAATTATTAACAGAAATTATTCAATTAAAACATCAATCCGGATATTGTGTTTACCCGTCTGAACTGAAATTGTTCACACGAAGAACTTTGGGCGAGAGAAAATTAGTTGCTCAATTGTTATCTTATAGGTCCGTATGCTTCTCAACGTGTCCAAATAAATTACGTTCCGTTGCGAAACCGAACACTCTAATTAACTTTTTTAATTAAACCGTGCCAGTGTGGTTACGTATTATTGCAGGTGTTTCATCGACTACGCGAATTTTAGTATTAAGATATAACAGAATGTGTCTTAAACACCTGACGACTTCCTTTGCTTAGACCGCTTTGTTGTTTTTTCTATATCTGTATTCTTGCTAAAAAATTATCTGAAATATTTCAATCTTCTGTAGTAAAACAAAATAATTTTGGGTGAGAATTAATAATAATTTTAACCAGTTTACACATAATATTTAATAGTTATTTTCCCACTCCCCTTATAGTAAGCATACCATTAATACATTGTTTCTATAGACGTAAGTTGGTTTTACTGAAATGACTGTGATTGTTATGATATGACAACGGGGCGTAAGTAATTTACTTACGTCTTTTAGGGAAAAAAGTGCATCAAAACACGTGTTCTATTAATTTATATTTATGGTAATATTACAGTTTGTACAATTAGTAACATTATTAACAAAATTGGGATATTTATTTATATTTCTTGATAATTCAATGTTATTATCACCTACTTTATCAGCAACACTTAATTCCGTGGTTTCATTTGACACTATCATCGCCGAAGATGCTTCAGTATAATTTGTAACCTGATTATCATATAAAACCTTATTAGCAATCGCTTTTTCGTTAGCAATAGAATCGGCTACGTAGGTTTCCGTAATACTACTAGACTTCCAACCCCGTGCCTCTTTAGTGTGAGAACTTCTACTCCAGTATTCGCTAATAATGTTGTTGACGTTCTTCTGAACGAATGACCTGTATAGAGTTTGGGGTTGTCTAAATTCAGATATTTTGCTATCTTGCAAGGTACGAGGCATGTTTTTTAAGTAAGTACCGTTTTGAAATTAAAAAAAGACGTGCAAAGATATCTCAATAATTTTATTTTTACATGAAAGCCTGTACCTTAATCTACTTTTCTACATAATTTCCTTCAATATTGAGGCACTTGTCATAACGTTGTTCCAGTTTATGAACACCCTCCTCATAGAAGTCTGCCGCCTGACTTGTTAACCACTGCATCACAACTGTTTTGACTTCGTCATCGTCTTGAAGACGCTGGCAGCCCAGGTGATTCTTCAAGTGCAGGAACAGATGGTAGTCACTGGGCGCCAGATCAGGGCTGTACGGAGGATGATCTAGAGTTTCCCATTTAAAAGATGTGATGAGATCTTTGCTTTGATTAGCTACATGCGGACGGGCATTGTCATGCAGCAAAACGATGCCCTTGCTCAACTTGCCTCGTCTTTTGTTCTGGATTGAACGGCGCAGATTTTTCAAGGTCTCACAATAAGCTGCTGCATTGATTGTCTCATTACGAGGCAGAAATTCCACAAGCAATACTCCTTTTCTGTCCCAAAAAACTGTGCATATGATTTTCCGGCCAGAAATTGTTTCCTTAAACTTCACTTTTCCGGGTGAATCTGAATGCCGCCATTCCATGTACTGTTGCTTGGACTCAGGTGTGATGTAGGCCACCCATGTTTCATCGCCCGTAACAATTTGGCTTAAGAAATCATCACCGTCGTTGCGGTACCGCTCAAGGAAAGTCAATGCACTGCCTAAACGTTTGGTTTTGTGCACATCCGTCAACATTTTCGGTACCCAACGTGAGCACAATTTTCTGTAATTCAAGCGCTCGCTCACAATGCCATACAAAACACTATGCGAAATATTAGGAAAGCCATCACACATGGAGGACATCGTAAACAGTCTGTTATCTCTCGCCTTATTGTCCACTTCCTGCACCAAACTTTCATTAACGACCGAAGTACGCCCACTCCGTTGTTCATCATGCACATTTGTGCGGCCATCTTTAAATGCTCTCACCCACTTCCTTACCATTCCATCACTCATAATGTTTTGTCCGTAAACTGCACAAATCTCACGATGGATATCGATCGGTTTTAGGTCTTTAGCACTAAGAAATCTTATAACAGCCCGTACTTCACAGTCGGCGTGACTCACGATTATCGGAGGCATCTTAAACACTCAGTAAACAACGTAAACAAGGTAGAATCAGACTGTAATGGCATCAGTGCGTAGGCAAGAGATGTAGGCCCCGGTGCGCATACGCAGAACGCCGACCGCAACGCTGCGGTCGCGGTGTGGAAAAACGGTACTTACTTAAAAAACATGCCTCGTATTTCCGCGATTGTATTTTTACCGACAGGTTGATTATAACATCTCCCTCCATGATAACGCATGAAAAAACGTACATTTGCAATTTTGGATCTAACGTTGGTATATTTTTTGACAATTTGCAAATAGCAATAGTTATTTCCTTTAGAGGCTGTAATTGTAAATGTACGCGACATTCCATTTTTCGAATCTGGTATTGTAACAATAATTATTTCATTTATTTCTTTCACATCCATCAATTTCATTTCGCATAACTCCTGGCCGCGACATGCTCCAGCAATTCCCCATTAATATCACTACCTGAAATGTTCAATTTAGAAGAGATTACAATTAAAAGTTTAGCATACCTTCATTACGCTCGTACATATCATCCGGAGCGCTTTCAAGAAATAAATTTATCTCTTCCCTTGTGAACACACATGACTTTTTAGGCCTGTATCCATCATTTTTTCTTTTCAACAACGCACGTAATTTGGGATACTTTGATATGTCAATATTTTCATTTATAAATAATGTACTCTTGAGCATCAAGTATTCACACCACAAACTGGATGGAGCCTTGAATTTTTTACATTTCTCCAGAAAATACGCTAACAGCAGGGACTCCGAAACGATGGTGGTATCCTTAACTTGACACCATTTCTTGAACAATTTGTATGTTAACTCGTAGCGTTTCATCGACTTCTCCGGAAGCAAATCCAAACAAGCCTCTTTCGCTTCGTCTTCTACATTAGGAACACTAATTTTTAAACCACAATTAACACAACTGAATTGTCAAATTTATTTTTATTTGTGTTTGTAAACAATTGTATATAGGAACTGCCTATTAACGTTTCAGATGTGTCTAATTTATTAAATTCCGCGATTGTTCACCTTTACTGTTTATCATGATTACATTTAATTTTTGAGGATTTTATTGTCTGGGGAGTGGGAAAAATGTTATAAGCAATTCGGGAGGTAACATTTACCAGTCTCGAACTCTATTGCAAGTCCTCGGGCAAGCCCTCGGACGCAAACTAGTCCTCGACTAGTAAATGTTACTTACCTCCCTTATTACTTAAATAACTATTAAGTAATAAGGGAGGTAAGTAACATTTACTAGTCGAGGACTAGTTTGCGTCCGAGGGCTTGCCCTAGGACTTGCAATAGAGTTCGAGACTGGTAAATGTTACCTCCCGAATTGCTTATAACATTTTTCCCACTCCCCAGACAATAAAATATTCAAGAAGAAGAACGTCAACAACATTATTAGCGAAAACTGGAGTAGAAGTTCTGACACTAAAGAGGCACGGGGGTTGGAAGTCTAGTAGTATTGCGGAAACCTACGTAGCCGATTCTATTGCTAACAAAAAAGCGATTGCTAATAAGGTTTTATATGATAATCAGGGTACAAATTATACTGAAGCATCTTCGGCGATGATAGTGTCAAATGAAACCACGGAATTAAGTGTTGCTGATAAAGTAGGTGATAATAACATTGAATTATCAAGAAATATAAATAAATATCCCAATTTTGTTAATAATGTTATTAATTGTACAAACTGTAATATTACCATAAATATAAATTAATAGAACACGTGTTTTGATGCACCTTTTTCCCTAAAGGACGTAAGTAAATTACTTACGCCCCGTTGTCATAACAATCACAGTCATTTCAGTAAAACCAACTTACGTCTATAGAAACAATGTATTAATGGTATGCTTACTATAAGGGGAGTGGGAAAAATATATTTTCTATTTTGCGTTCGTAATGAACTCATTATGAAACCCAAAACAGCATCGAAATGATTAATTTTCACACGCTCTTTTTCATTTGTCGATATTGCCATTATTCGAATTCAGAAATAAATATATTGTTGCTGTCATTTGATTTTAATAATTTACATATCGAAATGAAATACTTACAGTCCCGAGCAATAAATTCTGGTCGCCAATGTCATAAGAAAATAAGAAACAGAACACAGTTTATTAAACGAGAAATAAACAAACAAGATCTTAGTACTTGATCGTCCCACCGTTCACTTGAATAACTTTATCTAAGCTGTTGGGCATAGACAAACATAAATTTCCGAAATAGCCTTGTGGAAGATGATTCCAAGCTGTACGTATAGCGGCCAAAAGTTTCTCTTTGCTTTGAAAATACGTACAACATTACCCACATGTTTTCTATAGGGTTCAAATCAGGACTCAAACTCGGCCTCTCAAGCATACTTATATTGTGGTTTTGGAACCATTCTGTTACCCTATGAGGAGTATGGACTGGACAATTGTCCTGTTGAAATACAAAGTCGCCTTCTGGAAATACTTGCAGTACTGAGGGCAACATCATACCTTCCAAAACCCTAATGTAAACGTCACTTGTGAAACGTTTTTCTAGATGCAATAACATCCCAGCGCTATTTGCAGAAATCCTTGCCCATATATTCACTGAAAATCAGCGGCTGGTTTCAACCTTTTGTGAATTTTTTCATACCGCCGATTTCTTGGTCAAAGGGGGAATGACTGGAAGGTCTTTCCATCATCAAAAATTACGTGCTCCCGAAAGTTATTGTCCTTCGCAAGGTACTGTAATGTAACGACCAATCTAGTTTCTTTGTGTCTAACTGTGAGTTGAATCTTTCTAGCGACAATGTAACTTTTTTAATGTAATACGACGTCGTGCTGTGAAAACAGATGCGGGGAAGTTAGGATGAATGATTGCTTCTGTTGCTTTTAGAAAAGGGTTCCTTTTAATATTTTGAACCAACTTGTCCTTCCAGAAATCCTCTCTCTTTCCATCGCCTTACAATTAAATTTACCGAACTCTTTGCCATTTCTAAGTGACCTGCTGCATCAGCTTCTGATAACTTTGTTTCTGCTAGGGATATGACCCTAAACTTGATTAACGTAAGAAATTGGTGCCGCATATAAAAAATTTCTTGACAACTCAAAATAAAATTTATATTTGACAGCTTGTTAGTAATTATAGACATTAAATAGATAAAATCAACTAAAATTTCTAGTTTGTCAACATTTGACAGAATTTTGTATGACATTGTCGACCAGAATTTATTACTCGCGATTGTAACGAGCCATCGAAAAAATTCATAATTGGAGTAGACTGTGAAATTGTGTTGGTACTTTAGCCACTTCCACATAATGACATTTATTATTTTTCAAAACTCTTATTAAGAAAATTAAATTTATTTAAAAAATGGTATTCAACATAGAACAAAAAGCAAAAATTATCGAATGTTACTTCCGTACAGATGTGAAAGTAAATGGCGAGTGGCAGTATTCAATTACGGAATGCATGGCTGATTTTAGTGAAGAACATCCTGAATTAGTGTTTGACTACAAAGATTTTTACAATGTTTTGACAAATTGTGTAAAGTTATTCAGGGAGACTGGTAGCGTCGGTCGAAAAACTGGAAGTGGACGGCCATCTAAACGTACAGCTGATAACATTGAAGCCCTTCAGCATATTATTGATGAAAATCCAAAAACATCCATTTCAGTAGTGACCCAACAAACAAATTTATCTTATGGTACGTGCCAATTCATTCTAAAAAAAGTCTTACATTGTCATCCATACAAGCTGAAATGTTTTCATGAACTTTGTCCAGTGAATTATTTAAGACGAGTGGAATTTTGTCAATGGTTTCAAAATAATCTACACAATCAGGATATCCTTAATACAGTTTTTTTTTCACGGATGAGGCTTGATTTTATCTTTCTGGATATGTTAATTCACAGAATATGAGGTGTTGGTCCTCCGAAAATCCTCATTTTTTTTGTTGAAAAAACATTGCATCCCCGAAAAGTTGGTGTTTGGGATGGAATATGTCGAAGAAGATTGGTGGGTCCCATTTTTTTTGAAGGTACACTTACTGCTGCACGATATCGCAATGAGATAATCGGCTCATTCATAAATCAACTGGATGATGAGGAAGTACAAAATGGATATTTCCAACAAGATGATGCAACAGCACATACGACCAAAGAAACACTTCAATATCTCAGAGAATTTTTGATAACAGAATAATAAGCAGGAACACTGAAATCCCATATCCAACTAGGTTTTGCGATTTAAACATATGTGATTTTTTCGTATGGCCACACATCAAAAATTCGATTTATTCAACGCCAATTCATAATCTGGAACAACTCAGAATTCGGATAACAGAAAAGTGTGAAGAGATCAACAACTCACTGCAAATGCTGCATAAGGTTTTTGCTGGATTGCGGAGAAGAGTTGGTTTATGTTTAGATGTAAATGGACAACATTTTCAACAACTTCTGTAGCTATATGTAATTTTTGATTATGATTTCGATATTAAATAAATTATTTGTCTTCTTTTTTGTTGTAATATCATTTCAATGCCATAATCTTTTTTTACAATGAAACCAAATGAAACTGTCAAGCATCAAGTAATGTGTCATTATGTGGAAGTGGCTAAAGTCCCAACCCAATTTCACAGTCTACTCCAATTATGAATTTTTTCGATGGCTCGTTACATAGAAAAGAAAATGCTACACAAACAACATTTATTATATAAAATGAACATCAAGATATACTAGTTTCTATGTCACTCACGTTTATATTTTTAAATAAGTAACGTTAACGAAATATAATAAATAAAGGTGCCTGTTTCTTAACGAACTTATTTGCATAGCTCGTTTAGCTCAACTCGACTATGAAATAAACAATTAAGCTAATCGTATCGCGCGAAATAATCACATGTTCAACGTAGCACAGCACACAAAACTTGGCTAATTCCAATTTTTATAGCCGAAGAGACGAGCAATCACTTCAACTATCAAACTAAATTTGTCAAAGTTAACCTGACATTTAAGATTGTGAACCAAAGAGATTGCAATATTGCATATTTCTGTGAACCGTTGTTCTGGTTGTTGTTTATTCATAGATGAAGTAGAAAATTTTATTAATTTAGTACAAGCCAAAGAGGAATTGTATAATGTTGCGGCTAGTCAATTACAAAAATTTATATATAAGGCAAAAACTGGTAAATCGTTGTAAACGTACTTAATAATTTATCAAATAAACCGGGTGTCTATAAGAATTAAAAAATAATTCCTTGTCTACAAGGAATTTGCTGACTAATAAAAAAATTATAGGTTCAATTAAAAAAAAAAAAGAGAAAATAGCCTTTAAATTTCGATAACTTTGGTACAACATATTTAATACCCTGTACATGCTGTCACGTTGTTCATCCTCAAAACATATAACGTGTTAGTCCATAAATTGGTAACAAAAGAGTTACGTGAGGCACTGCATCCATTTTCAGGCTAAGACTTAAAATGTTAGACGCTGCAACTGTCAAGATTTTAACAAAATTTGCAATAAAACCAAAATTAAAAGTTGTAAGAGCACATTGTCATATATCATTGCGGAGATAATTTGGGTGGCTATCATCGTAATAACAAGAAAGTATAGCAATCTATTTAAAAAAAAAATTGAAAGTGGTTGCGAAAATTTGGAACAGCCTGTAAATATATAAATAAAAATAGAAAATTCACTGTAGCATGCTACATGTGTGCGTAAAATTTCATTCCTAAAACTTTATTAGTTTTCATGCTAAGCTCCGTCGACGCACGTCGACTTTTTGAGTAGCTTCAATATCAGTATTTTTTCTATATGTATGTTATAACTAGAGAACGGACGCAATTTCCATAAAACGCAATCGGCAATTGGAATTGTGTATAACGTCGCTCAGTACATCTCGGCGTAATTCAATGAAGTATTTGTTTAACTTACTCGGACACCTGGTCTCGCCGCGATAACAATGGACAAGCCAGCTATTGTATTCCGAGAATATAGTGCTTTTTAAAGTGTTTTCATGAGCGTAGATAGGGGTTTTTATAATGTATGTATTTTATTTATTAGTTTATATTTCGTAAGATAAATAAAGTGCTGTGAGTAAGTTTCTTGTTTTCATAGTTTTAACTGTTAATTACATCGTATTTTTTGTGATAGATCCTGTTTAATATCGTTTGATTGAATCTATTTCTATCAATTATTTCGACGTAAGAGTGTGCATTGAATTTCGTTCAGTTTCAATAACTTACGCACACATTTTTAGTTTTCATTTATTTAGATCTAGAGCATTGTTTAAGTTACTTTTTCAGACATGATATTGAAGAATGTCGAGAACGGCATTGTAAAACAATGGCGAGTTGGATTGACGGTCATACTGATTGTATGTCCATTGTCAGTGATTCCGAAATTTATTACAAAATCCGTAAAATATCGTCAAAAATTCGTCACTTAGGATCGCAAACACATCTGAACTCTGTAAAACTTTTATGGCGGCTAATATTCCATTAAATAAACTTAGCAACCCCACTTTAAAAATATTTCTTCAAAAATATATTGGTCGAAATGTTCCTGATGAATCAACTTACGCAAATATTATGTTTCTAGGTGCTATACGAGAACAGTAGAACGCATTAGAAGCCATCTTTTAAATAAATACATATGGATAAGCGCCGACGAAACGGTGGATATGTTAGGACGCTGTGTGGTAAATGTTGTAGCTGGTGTACTACATCCAACTATTCTCTATAACTCATATGTAATAGCAACAAGTGTTATAAATAGAGTTGATGCGGAAACAGTTGCTGAAACCATTAAGGAGAATATGTAAAAAATGCTTCATTCGGACGCCACGTACAAAGAAAAAATACTTTTATTTGTCAGTGATAGTGCTGCGTATATGTTAAAAACAGGCAGACTATTGAAGAAAACATATTCTAATATGCTGCATATTACTTGTGCGGCACATGCTCTCCATAGAATCTGTGAATATATCAGAGACACTTTTCCCGAGGTTGATAGACTTGTATCAGCTTTTAAAAAAGTTTTCAGAAAAGCACCATTGAGAGTAGCTCTTTTCAGCGAAAAATTTCCATCTCTGTCACTGCCTCCCACTCCAGTAATAACTAGATGGGGAACATAGCTGGAAGCTACTAGTTATTATGCTGAGAATTTCGATAGTCTAAAACATTTCGTAACACTGCTAAAGGAGGATGCTAGAAGTGTTGGTGAGTGCAAGGAGCTCACACAAATCCCAAATTTAAAAAATCAGTTGTACTTTCTTCACGAACATTTTGGAAAATTGCCAAAACTAATCACTTATTTTGAAAATCGAAATCTCAAATTAAATGACGGATTATCCACATTAGATGTGGCTGTTAATAATTTGAAAAGTATTCCAAGTGACTTCGGATGTGGCCTTCGGCAAAAGTTTGAAGCAGTTCTTAATAGAAATCCAGATTTAATTACATTGCAGCAATTATGTATGGAGACAATTCCACAAAATCTAACGGCTAAATATGAAGAAATAAAAGAATATTTCCAGTATGCACCTATAACCAGTTGCGATGTAGAAAGGACGTTTTCTATTTATAAGGATGTACTTAATTCAAAGAGAACAAAATTGACAGAAGAAAACCTTGAGAAACTATTGCTAGTCAACTATTGCTAGTCAATATTAATACTCCTTTACTCAACTTGAACGACAAAATGAACAAATAAAAATGTTCCAATTATAGAAATAAAATTAAAAACATTAAAAATACAATTTTTCAACAAATACATATGTATTTCGTAATTTTATAGATCACCACCCGTTTGTTTTCCAATTATATAAATAAAATTAATTAATAAATATGTATTTCGTAATTTTAGATAAATAGATCACCACCCGTATGTTTTCCAATTATATAAATAAAATTAAAAACTTTATAAATACAACTTTTCAACAAATAAATATGTATTTCGTAATTTTATAGATCACCACCCGTTCGTTTTCCAATTATATAAATAAAATTAAATATTTTAGAAATACAGCCTTTCGCCAGTACTGCACTGAGTGGTAAGCGTGTCCGTTCTCTAGTTATAACAATTAACTTCTCTTTTGTTGATTTTGTTTAGTTTTTTTGAAGACGGGTTTATAGATATATGTATGCACATATAATATATAGAAGTAAGTTATATGTTATCTTAAAAAAACTGCTTTTTACAAATGCAAATTGAACACACTAGATTAGAATTAATAAAATTAAAGGCCAAACAGAATCCATCGTAGCATGCGAAAACAGTTGGACTGGTAATCCTGTTTAACACTTTCTGCGCTGTATTTCTCTGTAAGGTCTCCGATAGGGTCACATCTGTGCCTTATTTATACGTCCACAAACTACCCCTTCGATTACTTAGGATCTGTTTGGCTTAGAAACGTAGATGTATTCGAACGATTTCCTTTATTTAAATTGGACACGGGTTAAGTATCAATTTATCAGAATCTGGACATCTTACTGATTCTCCTGTTTACATTTTAATTGGTATTCAAAGTAAGAGAAACTCCCCTAAAAGATCACGTTTAATTTACATAAATAATAATATGCTATTAAGCTATTACAGAGCCCAATTTAGTCGATTAATTGGTTGAGTAAAACAATGAACTTCGTAAAGCAAATACATATTATGCATTCGTTAAATTGAATATGCTAATGGGAGTTCGTGTGGGAATTGTTTTAGTTGCTTTTCATGTAATTTCAAATAAATACGATATTATATTTCGACAAACATTTTATATTAATGTTACATCTGTTTTCTGTCACTGTATTGTGCACATTCAATTATTAATGAAATTATTAATTAAGTATTCAGTATTTTTTCTTCATTTATAATATTCTGAAGAACTTGTCTTTCTGAGTTCGTTTAAATAAAACTAACGGTAATTAAAAAGACACTATATTAATAATAAAATACACTAAATAACACTTAATAACTAGAGATCTGACGCATCGGACCGAAATTACGATAAACCATATAACTAGTCTATAACATCGTTAAGTACAACACGCAGTTATTCAATAGCACTATTCATTCGACTAACCGTACATCTATTTTTTGTCGTTGAATTGCGACGCAATAACTTCAATTTTACGTAAAATTCCTTTCTTCAAGGGCGTAGATAGAAGGGTGAATACTTTTTATAATTTATTTTATTTATTAGTTTATATTTCGTAAGATAAATAAAGTACTGAGAGCTAGTTTATTTTCTTCATTGTTTTAACTGTTAATTGGAAAAAAACGGGTGGCGATGTATAAAATACGAAATACATTTTTATTTGTTCATTTTGTAGTTCAAGTTGAATAAAGGAGTATTAATATTAACTAGTAATACTTTCTCAAAGTTCTCTTGTGTAAAATTTGTTCTCTTTGAATGAAATACATCCTTGTAGATAGAAAACGTCCTTTCTACATCACAACTGGTTATAGGTGCATACTGGAAATATTCTTTTATTTCAGCGTATTTAGCAGCTAGATTTTGAGGCATTATCCCATATTGCCGCAATGTTATTAAATCTGGATTTCTATTAAAAAGTGCGTCTAACTTTTGCCGAAGGCCACATCTGAAGTCACTTGAAATATTTTTCAAATTATTAATGCCCACATCTAATTTGCTTAATCCATCATTTAATTTGAGATTTTGATTTTCAAAATAAGTGATTAGTTTTGGCAAATTTACAAAGTGTTCCTGAAGAAAGTGCAACTGATTATTTTTAATTGGAAATTGTATTAGTTCCTTGCACTCAGAAATATTTTGAGCATCGTCATTTGAACATATAACGAAATTTTGTAAACTTTCGAAATTCTCTGCATAAAAACTAGTAGCTCCCAACCATGTTCTCCATCTAGTTATTACTGGAGAGGGAGGCAGTGACAAAGATGGAAGTTTTTTCCTGTAAAGAGCTTCTCTCAATGGCGCTTTTCTGAAAACTTTATATAAAAATAAAACTCTGAACTTTAAAATTAAATAATTTAATTTTATTAATGTAAAAACACAAAATAGAAAAAATAGTATAAAAAACTCGTTTTATAAGGCCTTTTGCCGCACTTTTTCTTTAGAAAACTCGTGTAGCAAAACTATTGTCCTATGAAACTTGGGTTTTAATATACTATTGTATTATATAAAATTGGTGAGGATATACGCATGCAGTTGATCCGTAAAAGTAGTCACGATAATACAGTTTCCAGAGATAAGGCGGCGCCATCTAATGGAAACACTTTGTTAGTTCCACAGTTGTTATGTAGACAGAGCTAGTTGTTTCGGCTGTTTGGTAATATGCAGCGCTGAATGTTCTTCTACGCTGTGAGATAGCGAAGTTGTTCTCTTGCAGATGTGTCCTTCTCCAGCAGGGACGTACTGACGAATCTGTAGAAAGATGAAATACGTATCTGCGTCTTTGGAGAAGTATACCTTCACAAAAATATTAATAATGAACTTGTATTGTGTTCTTCACACCATATTTTTAATAAGTGTTTGATTTTATGTGGATAAGTACCCAAACCGAATAACTGTAGTTGACTAATTCTATTCGAATAAATTATCCGATTTCGTATAAATATGTTTTACCAGAATCCGGATAATTTCGAAAGGGCTATCCGGATTATTCGATTCAGCGACCGGCACTAATAATAACATTAGAATATATTGGACTTCACCCGAGTAGATTAATATCTATATTTTATTGCTTCTCCGCCAGATTAGTCGTTGGTATCAAACAAATACGATTCTTAGACATTAAGTTAGGTTAGAATCATTAACATCGATTTCTATTAGCTAAAAGGTTTGGCACGATATTTAAAATAAATATATTTGATATATTCTCTAATTTTTAACACAATAACAACTACATAGTTCATTGGAACATAACAAGTGTTCATTTGAAAAGTCAATCTAGGTTACTTTGAAATTTTGATAGAATGAGACGCAAATATATTAATATGTGTTTGTTGTTCCGTAAACGTAAATCCAAATGACATTTAATAATGTAAATCACATTTGTTATTTATTTGTATGTATGAAACTGTCAAAATATACGACTTCGTAGGTTAAGTAGTAAATTTTAATTTACGACACACTTCAAAATGTTCTCAGTAAATCACATGCTACTAGATTGACTTTTCAAATGAACACTTGTTATATATATATATATATATATATATATATATATATATATATATATATATATATATATGAAAAATTTTTGTGAAAAACTTATCTGCGCGGAATGTGCATATATCGATATTTCACTGTTTTTTACAGATCATCAGTGCACCTTACCGAAGACAGACATGATATTCACTTCTATACTACGTGTACATATACGAACTGTAATGAACTTCATGTGTATGAGAATTAATAATTATTAAATCTCATTTTACATGCGATTGTCGCTATAATTTTTTTTTTTTTTTTTTTTTTTTTTTTGCAACAAATGCAACAAATTATAGCGACAATCGCATGTAAAATGAGATTTAATAATTATTAATTCTCATACACATGAAGTTCATATATATATATATATATATATATACATATATAGATAATTATTTCATGACCTTAGTATGTTATGGTAGATTCATCTAGTTGGCGATTTAAGGTCTGGTTTTACTTCAAAATGTATATATTTAAAACAATCTTACATGTTTCGGCATATAATTCCTTTTTAAAAGAAATTTAATTTAAGTCTTTTAATTTTTAATGCAAGTTGTTGAGATTATTTGAGGTTTTGTGAGCTACTCTTATGTTATATAATACAGGGTTGGCCATTTAAGGTTGCGGTTTTTGAAGTCATATTAAACATACAAAACATTAATTTAAAAAAATGATTTATTTGTGCAATTAAACAACAAGATCTGCGGTTTAATAAATCAGGTTTTCGAAGTGAGAGCCTCGAGCAACGATAACATTTCGCAGCCTCTTCTCAAATTCTCCACAAACTGCCTGAAGTGTGGCGTACGCTTTCGCTTCTATTCGCTGCCATATTGCCATTTCAAGGTCATCCAGGGTGTCTATACCATCGCGATATACCGTATCTTTCAATGATCCCCACAGGTAGAAATCGCAAGGATTGAGGTCTGGACTATATGGTGGCCATGTTATCCCTCCGTCTGTAAACTGTTGAGCGTCAAGACCAATGATTCTGTTACCGAAATGTTCTTCAAGAATGTTGAAAACTTCTTCCGTACGATGCGGACGAGCCCCGTCTTGCATAAACCATGCATTCTCCACCATATTTAATCCATGCGCCACGGAATAAAACACTCATTAAGCATTTCACACTATTTTTGCGAAATAACGGTTCCATTGACAATCACGGGACCGATAATTCCTGCCGACGAGATAGCACACCATACAGTCAACCGTCGAGGGTGAAGAGGACGAACAATTGCTAGATGTGGATTTTCTGTCCTACAATGTCTCCAATTTTGCTTATTCACATAACCGGATACATCGAAATGTGACTCATCCGACCACCACACTCGTTCCAATGACATGCTGCCATTTTCAATGCGTTCGATGACTTCGTTCGCAAACGGTCTCAACGGCTGATCGATCTGGATTTTGTATGCTTTCATCTTTAGATCTTGCTTTAGGATCCGCCTTAGTGTTGTACGGGGTATTTCAATTTCCTGAGATGCGCTTGAGGTCGATGTTGAAGGTTGAGCTGTAAAGTGCTCCCGTACTCGTTCTATGGTTTTCGGTATCCGGATGGTCTTTTGACGTTCTCTAACAGTTGATCTTTCGTCTGCCGCAGATGCTATTGCTTCAAATTTCACTACAATCCTAAGATATTGTCGGATTAGTAGACATGGAAACACGATAACGAATACTTTGTTACCTTTCTAAATTTATCTTTTTTCCTTACCTTTTTATAGTGTTTTCCGTTGGTGCGTTATTTCTCCCGAATAGAGTACGCAAGTGTCTTGCCGTAGCTGCAAAAGATTCCCATTTCTATAATAATATTTTATTAATTCCACACGCACTTCCGTTGGATACGACGCCATCTTGAAAACCGACAAGGCAAATTTTTCATATATTTATTGTAAACCGCGCTTGGCCCTCTAGTGTAAAAAACATATATTATATTAATTTCTATATATACAAGGGAATAGCGCGATTTTTAAAACCGCAACATTAAATGGCCAACCGTTATTAAGATTTATTTTTTCTGATAGGTTGTTTACATGAGGTATTGGGATATATTTATAAGTAGTTTGAGAGTTGTTTTCTGGTATTTGTCTTATACAAAAACAGGGAAACACAAGACATGTGTTATCACTACGTATGCGCCCGTGGAGCGACTCAAGATGTTAAGCCGTCGGCATTCGCCTTAAACGAGAAGGAAAACCACGAAAAGCATGATAAGCAAATGTATAGGTATTTAAATAACATAAGATATATAATTATATAACAGCAACATATATTATGATGGTACATTGCAGATCGTTACATAATTAAGTTATAATATATACTGCTTAAATTTTTTGTATCACTTCTGAATTAATTGAACTTTTTTCCTGTTCACTACTAATCATTTCTTTAATTTCCCTTTTCATTGTGTGTTGTTCTTTTATCAATTATCTGTGTGTTTTCAAAATCGAAATGGTGATCGCGTTGTAGTTTGTGTGTAGATAAAGTAGTTTTGTCTGTTTTAGAGTATTTGTGGGCTTGTATTCTTTTGTATAAATATTGTTTAGTTTGGCCTATGTAGTAACTATCGCAATGGCGACATGGTATTTTATAGATGACATGTGTTTCTCGATTTTTTTTCTATTTTAGGTTTAAGTTTTGAAAATAAATGTTGATTAGTATTACTAGTTGAATTTATTGAAAAGATAGTTTATTTTATTAGCCGGAATACATGCTATGATATCATCAACATATCTTTTGAAGAAAATGGGGTGGAACTCTAATGAATTGATAACGTTTTGTTCCAAATGTTCCATTACCAGATTTGCAATAGTAGAAGCTAAAGAGAGCCCATGGCAATACCAAATGTTTGACTATAAAAATAATTTTTGTACTGAAAATATGTGTTGTCGAGACAGAAGTGTATACCTCTAATAAATTCGTTTTTATTTAGTGGTGTGTGTGGACTAATTTCATCCCATTTGGATTCTATTATGTAACATACAAGTATCTAACATTCAAGCCCCTACTTATAATTAGAGAACGGATATTCTTACCACATGACTAAGTTCTCCGAATACAATAGCCGTTGTCCATTGTTAACGCTGCGAAAATCAGGTGGCCGAGAAAGTCAAACAAAAATACTTCATTGTATTACGCCGGGATGTACTCAGCGAAGTTTATAAACATTTCCAATTGCCGATTGCGTTTAATGGAATATATCCTCCGAATACAATAGCTGTGTTGTTCATTGTAATCGCAACGGACCAGATGGCCGGGTAAGACTAACAAATACTTCATTGAATTACGCCGAGTCATGTGGTAAGAATGTCCGTTCTCTACTTATAATATAGCAAAATTCCTAGGTGATAGCATATTTAAGATGTTAGGAAAAACTGAATATCATACCAAAGACTCATGGCAATTTCAAAATTTCATCAAGGAACAAAAAATACCAACTAATGACAAAATTAGATCACTTGATGTAGAATATTTATACACTAACATTCATACAGATCTAGCTATAAAAATATTTATTTATTATTTAAATATCTATACATTTGCTTATCATGTTGACAGTTCCGTATTTTGAACCCTGTCTGGCTGTCCGAGTAGGTTTTCGTGGTTTTCCTTCTCGTTTAAGGCGATTGCCGACAGCTTAACATCATGAGTCGCTCCACGGGCGCATACGTAATGATAACTTATGTCTTGTGTTTCCCTGTTTTTGTTGTCTATCTATTTTAGAATACTAAGGCATGATTTATTATTATTGTGTTGGAATGTATCTTTGAATAATTTTATCCATAGCAACTGCAAATGTATACGTATGACATTAATATACTGTCATTTATATTTTATATTGCTTGAAAAAAGTATCATTTGCCGAAACATGTAGGATTGTTTTAAATATATACATTTTAAGTAAAACCAGATCTTAAATCGCCAACAAATTGCATTTACTATATATATATATATATATATATATATATATATATATATATATATATATATATATATATATATATATATATATATATATATATATATCGAAGCTTCTTTCGTGTTTTGGCGTGTCCAAATTTGACAAAAATAACTCTCTTACTACGTATAATCAAGTTACAAAAGACAGCATAGAAGAACATTCAGCGCTGCTCATTGACCAATGTCAGCATCGCGAACACCAAACCATCGCAAACCAAGTGTTAGGCTTGGCCAGTGGTTTCCATCGGATGATTATAGCCGTCATCGACGGAAACTATATTAAAAACAAATTGCATGTCGATGCGACAATTCACATCAAGCTTTGATACAAAATAATACAAATCTGTATAAAAACAAATTTGTATCTGTATATGCATGGACACAGTACACAGTACGTTTTGTTTTTATACAGATTTGTATTATTTTGTATCAAAGCTTGATGTGAATTGTCGCATCGACATGCAATTTGTTTTTGCTATACTACGCCACCTGGCGACGAGTTAATGGACTCACAGTAATATGCGTATTTTTTCTTTTCCTGTAAACAGTTTGCACCGGCGTGGTCGGTTTTGTCCGTCAGATGGCATGAGGTTATCTGATGTCTTCGGATAGGACAAAACTTGCTACATGACCGCAAGTGAACCTACAGTCGTTTGTCTTCGTAAACCTATCATTGACAAAGTGGTTACACAGAAACGCATGCGTCTGGTAGTTGAAGCAAACGGTGGTAAATACGTACTGTGTGTCCATGCATATACAGATACAAATTTGTTTTTATACAGATTTGTATTATTTTGTAGGAAACTATATTATTGCGTTCTCCACATCCAATTTTTAATAATATTTCGATATTATAAAAAATACTTTTTTTATACAAAAAATGGTGAGGTTTTAAATGTTTTAAATTGTTTGTGAGTACGTATTTTTACGAAGAAATACAAAATTACCAATTAAATGGTTAAAAAAAGGATGCAAGTGTAATTTTGTGTAATAATTAATTTTAGGTTATCTGAAAAAACGAGTCATATATTGATTGCAATTTTTCGTTAATTATTATTATTGTTACTACTATTTAATTATATCCAAAAAAATACTACACATTTCTATTGCAAAAATGTTTGCAATTTATTCCTTTAATTTTCAATATTCCTTTAATTAATAGCTATGATCAAAGGATCGCTTTGTAAACTTTATGTACATTGAAATTTGTAATATTCATTGGTCGTTGAATTTTGATTGGTTCTGGAAATACGACCATATATATTCGGAGTTATTAGTGTAAATTAAAACTTCTGCTAAATATTTGATAGTTTATTAAAAGGGTTTTAATTAAATTTGCTCTCATTGAAGCCCATAGTATACATCCATATATAGATGTATATACGTTTAATTTGCAATTTCGTAATAATCATATTACCGTGTTCAAAACAAATTGTCGAATAAATCATCCGTTTAATTTCAACTACATACACGTTTGTATGTATGTGTGCAGTATAAATTATATTTTCTGTGAAGGTTGATTTATTATAGAAAATTAAATTTAAAAAACGCCAAAATAAATTCGTTGCTAAACCAAAGGTGGTGAATACATAAAAGGACGCTTTCATAATTTAAGTTTCAATGCTGTCTCGGTGACTTAAAACGTTTTGAATTCAACATTGAAAATATAAATAAATTAAATGCAATGAAATATTTTCTTCTGCATTTGGCAATTCCATTTTGTTTTATTAAACACTATTTTATTATATTAAATAAATCGTTTCCGCATTTGTGACGAGATATTGTTCATTCATTTTCGCTATACGAGGAAATACTTTTATCTTCTCGGAACAGGCATTTTTCATGCTAAGTTTTCACCGCCCTGTCGATAAAATTTGGTTCTTTATATTGGTTATTCGGCTGCGGCATCTAATGAGATTGTGTGCATTTGTGTTTGACCTCGGACCTTGACCTTGGGCGGTGTGAATTTTATGGAAAGTCTTCTGGCAAACGTGCAAGTAAAGAGTTGTGTCTTCCTGTTGAAAGAATCTGTGAGGAAAATTATCAGAAAGCTTACTGTCGTTAGTGAATTTTGGGGTATCTTACTTGCGAAGCAAATAGACGTAATTGGGCATAGGCTTTCTTTCTCCGACATACGGGATATGTATATATCTCGGCCACAGAGCAACCAACAGAGATAGAGAATCAAGCTAGACCGCTTTGAACATCTGGACTCCAGAAACATATCGGCTGTCCGTATACCTTCGTGGTACACTGCCGAACCAAGTTACTCTTGCAAAAACCCAACTTTTAATAATATGTAATATCTTCGTCGTAAGTATTTTTTTATATCTGCCTTTATTACGATTTCAATTATTGATGCCAATTAAAACAGCATAAAATAGTCTTAGTTAATTTCGTATATAAGTATTTCTTGAACTTATTAATTTCACGTAATTTACGTATTCATTAAAAGAATTTATTTGATTATTACACGATTTTAAAATTAATTATCGCACATAAATTGATATAGAACTTAATGTTAAAATAATTTTGTATTTAAGTAAATGGTTATTTTAGTAGATCTTACACTCATGTAATTTTAACAACTAAGAAAATTTTGCGTAACCATCTTGAAATATTTTGCATTGATTTTTTTCACCACGCAATCCATTGGCGGGCTAGTAATTTAAATAAATTGTAATTCTTGTTAAATTCATAACTTTTCTTGATACTATTTTACTAAAGCTTTTACTAAAGGTAATATACTGTGTGTAATTCTATTGTAAGGTTCCGCTACAGATCTGAGGTAGAACTAGATTTCTGATCCTAGGTATAAGTTGACTTGATATCGCTCGAATATTTAATTAGTCAGTATTTAATTAGTCACATTTTTAGTGCATTTTGCAGTTTGATTCAATTTAATTATATTTTTGGAGCATTTTGCCCATACGATACAATATTATGTAAAATTTTTGAAATTTATTGTTATTTCAATGTTATAATATATTGAGTGTTTATTTCATTTGTCATTGTATTACTATGTGAATTCGTTTGCGGATTGAAAGCCACTCTGTTAATATTGTTTCTATTATCTGTCAATATACGAATTTATTATTTGCGATTTCTTGTTTTGAATTTAGGTACCTCTTTCTCCGTTAGTTTAGTTCGTCGTTTTGTTTCAGTTTTAGTAGTCTCTAAGCGCATACGCCCATGAACGTTCAACACTTTCCTTAGTTTTTAGTCTCAAGCCTCCTTACGTAAAACTAAGTAGCGCTACCTACCATCTGTTTAGTCAATCCACGACCGTCTCCACTGATTAATGGCATACACAATATATGGAGACATTTTTGCAAGCATCTTCATTACACCAAGAGTACATCTGCGCGCGCACGGTAGCAGCATGTAAACAAAAAACTAAAGCATCAATAAAAATTTATTTTTCAATATACAAGCTGAATTTTTTATGTTATCTACATAACTATGAAAGAAGCAAGACAGGTAATTAAAAAAAAAATAATTTTCCAACGTAAAAACGATTAACACATTAATTCCAACATTTTCTTAATAACGCTGTCTTCGAAAAAAAATTCTTTTAGTAATTCCGCAAAATATTACTCCACAGCGTTTTTCACATCATCATTCGATAAAAACTAACCCTCACCTTAAGTGCATTTTAGGTTTTTGAAAGAGACATTAGTCACAGGGGTTGAAGTCGCGACTGTGGGATGGATGTTGTAATTCGTTAAAGTCGCATTCATTGATTACTGCTTGAGCAATTTGTGCTTTTTGCATCCTACAGTTGTGCAGAAGCAGAGTTTTCTGAGAAAAATTGTGGGGTCTTTTTTCGCGTATAGCCGTGTTCGAGTTCTTAATTGTGACTTTGTAGACATTTCCCGTTATTTTAGTTTGGCATATACTCAATTAGGAGAATCCTCTTAGCATTCTAGAAAATTGCGTTTTTGCCTTCTTGATCGGTGGAGAGCCCTTATGAACCCATTGCATAAACTCTTGTTTCGTGGGAGGGTCCCAGTAGTGTACCTAAACTTAATCTCCATTCACAATTCTATTTAAGACGCCTTCATCTTGAGATAAAACAATCAAATTCTCTTCACAAATTTGTCGTCTAAACAATTTTTGTTCGGGACTGAGTAGCCTGAGAATCCATCGGCCCGACACTTTGCTCATTCTCAAATCTTCGTTTAGAATTTTAAAAACATTCGTTTCAGATATTCCTATTTCTCTAGAAATAACTGAAGCTTTTACTCGGCGGCCAGTCAAAACCAAATCTTCAACTTTGTTCATGATTTCTTCAGTACGTGCCTTCAGAGGTCTTTCACACTTTCGGTTATCATGAATGGATTTTCTGCCCCATTTGAACTGCTTGCACCAAAATTTGACGAACTATTTTCTCCATATACTGCCACCATTCTCTCATGAATACTCTTCGGGCTACTGCCTTCTTTTGATAAAAATTTCATGACGCTTTTGTGTTTAAGTTTCAAATCACTCATTTTTCTTCTTTAATTTCTAATGGTATACTGAACAAATATCTCGAAGATTCTCGCAAAATTTCACAAGCATATCAGAGAATCCGCACAATATACATACGTTTAATAAACAGTTTTAGCAAAAGCTAAATTACAACTTGATAGAATTTTAGAGGAACTGCCTTGAAACACCAAAAATTGAAATGTTTCTAAAATTATCATTTTATAGTTTTGAAATGTTGATAGCTGATTAGGGTTTTATGACTCGGTTGTTTTGGATTCGATGTGTTCGATGCGAATGTGTGTTGCGAATCGTGTGATGTTGTAGCAATAAAGGCATTGAAAAAGTGTGTATACAAATGAGTGCAATGATACACTTTCAGACGAAAGTGACATTTCAGAAGCAGAAAACGACATAATGCTTAGTGATTTCGAAGCAAATTGTGATGACTTCTCTGGATCCAATAGTGATGGCGATGGTGACAACACTAATGTAGAAAATATTAGTGATTAGTAGTTGATAGTTTTGTTATTTCTCCAAGGAGCCTGGAGTGAAGAATAGAACCACCAGTAAAGTTCAACCACATAATATTATTTAGCATGCATCTGCCTTGGTACCAAAGCACATGGCTGTTGCACCAAAGGAAGCTTTTCAGTTATTTGTGACTAAAGTTATTATGTAGGAAATAGTGAAATGTACCACTTTAGAAGTAAAAAGTGTTTATAATGGGAAATCTAAAATGTGAACTGATGTAGATGTTCACGAACTTTATGCATTTTGTGGATTACTTTTTTATGCTGGAGTTGACAGAAACTGGGATGTTCCTGCAAGGGAACTTTTTTCTGATGAATTTTCGAATCTTATATATCGAACCACTGTGACCATATTTCGAATGAAGAAATATGAAGATTTATTAGATTTGACGACAAACACGTTTAGAATCCGACAAATTAGCACTAGTATCTTCTGACATCTGGAATCTGTTTATTCAACAATGCAAAACCTGCATCATACTAGATACTAATGTAACAATTGATGAACAACTTGTTGGCTTCAGAGGCAGATGCTGATTCGTTCAGTATATGGTAAGCAAGCCGGCAAAATATGACATGAAAATTTTTTAGATGTGCGAACCTAAATCTGGCTTTGCTCTTGATTGTTTAGTTCATGTTGGTCGCAAACCTGGAGAACCTACACATAAGAATCGTGGGTTTGAAATAGTGCAAACTTTAGTACGTAGTATTCCAACTTCTGGTCTGAATCTGACAATTGACAATTTTATAATGAGTGTTCCATCGGCAGAGTACCATTTGGGAAAAAATATTACTCTTGTTGGTATGCTTCGTCAAAATAAGTGAGATATTCCAAAGGAAACGAAATCATTGAAAAATTGTTTAGTTATTACATCTTCATCTCGCTTCAAAAACAACGAAAGCATTTTAAGTTACGCACCTAAACAGGACAAATGCGTAATTTTACTAAGCACTATGCATCGCGACAACGCTGTTAATAACGACGCTAAAAATAAGGTCGAAATTATGTCCTATTAAAATAGAACAAAAGGCGGTGTCGACGTTATGGTTCAAACGATATCCACATACACATGTACAACGCAAAGTAAGCAATTTTCTTCGATATAATTGGCGTGCCAATACTAAATGCGGTTATTGTTTGTTATATATGTATATAAATCCGTAGCGATACCGCGGTGTTATGAGTCTGCGCGACTTAGCGGAACTTATAGAAATTGGGTGTGGTTTACCTCGATGACTTTCATCTAGACTTACAGACAGTATAGTTGATTTTTGTGTCTGTGTCGCTAGTTGAATTTCTTATCAAGAAAATTCTACCTTTAATTAGGGGCTCTTAGAACGACATACAGCGTTCGTGACATTTTATTTGATTGGGTTGACGTTATTGTCTATGCCGAAGGACTAATTAACCCCATTGACAAGCTGTGGGGTTTTTCTGATACGAGTTTTATATCTAATTGTCTGCTGAGATTCGCTGTTTGAGTTGTTAAAAACAACAGAAGTGGAGAACCTTTTTGGAAATCACTTCAAAGTGCACGTGTTCCGGAAATAACTTCGAGAACCACGTGTATCGGAAACACCTCTAATGCAGCAGGTGATCCTTGTGCGATAAAGAAAAAAAGCAAGCTGTAAAGTAGTTTTGATCTTAATTACGCCGTATATCTGATTTATCATCACTCGAAAACTTGTATCGTGCCTTAAGAAGATTTAGTTACAAGAAGTATTAAGAATACTAAATGCCGTTACGCATTTAGTATTAAGAATCATTAAGTCATTTTGTTTTTTATCATACACGTTCAGTAACCTCTTTGAGTACATGTTATATTACGTTGGTTTGCATTAAATTATATTTTCTTTGTTTTAGACATTCATTAATTTCGTTGTCGTAATTACAGTAAAAATGTTTGCGGTAACTCTCATGTTTTTATTAGTCCTGAACGACCAATAGTTTCGTTGAACATTTTAAAAATAAATTTAGTATGGTTTTTTCCAATTTATTAAAAAAGAATTAATATTTTTAATATTTACGATGAAGCAATTTAGTTTAATCAGGAATTTGTTGTTTCAAGTTATATAAGAATTTTCGTATTTTTAATATCGTCATAGAATATGAAACCTCAAGTTTACGTGTATAAGACTTCGCTTGTGAACGAATACTCATGATCTTGCGTATGCGTATGATATTTGCCTGTATTCTTTCCTTACGTTTTGCATTTTTTAATTTATAGTTAAATTATGTTGATTGATAATTATATGTTTATTTAACTTACTATAATATACTTTAATTTACTACTACTATATAGGGTTTCACCTTTTTAATTTTGATTGAAACGTTCTACGGTTTTCTGAACTATTTCTTTAATTTTGTCAATTTGATTAGCGACGAAGACGTTTATAATAAACTTTTTCCTTTTCTTTAATGTGAAATGTTTTCGTTTACTTGAAACTACTTCCTGATTTCTGTAATTACGCTAGTCTTTCCGTGGTAGGATTCGTTAGCACAAGCATGTCGTATAACCTCCACGACAAGCAGCTCTTAAAATCGCGGTGACGCCCTTATTAATTTTAGTCAGTTTATTAACGTTTCGACAAGAAACGCACGATCATCTTCACTGAGTTTTACACCGTTGGCACTGGCTGCCTGCTTTGTCAATTTAAGATCATCCCACCTACGCAAGTTCGAGGAGTGTGTTTGGATTGGCCAACATTATACCGAAGCCAGATTTCGTGGACTTTTATTGTTGCACGTTGCGTATAGCATGTTTCTTCCAAAGAACATCCAAATTATGAAGCTGGTGTCATAGACAAACGCAAAATGGAAATACAGGCTGGTTAAGAAGTACTGTATATCGTTTGTAACTTTTGAATGAGCAATTTAATTAAAAAATTTCTTATACAAGAGATGGTTTATATTATATTTGGCATCAATTGGTAGCATTAGTTTTTTTTTGAGGTCTAAGGCCAACTAATTTTTTGTTCTTAAATGGCTTCATGCATTTTTTTTACATATTTAAAAGAAATTCTTCTCGTGAATATAATGGTATGCAATGTGTAGGGCGTTATATTAGAAAATTTTCAAGGAAATTGTCAAAAACCTTCATGATTCCTAGTGACAGTTCAGTTGTCTTGATTTAATAAATTATTTTGTTTTTAAATGTCAACATGACATAATATGAAAAAACTTGACAATCACGTGTCTTTCGATAAAATGTTGACATTTATTCGGTTGTAAAACGTTAATGTATATACAAAAATGGAAAAATTATCACAAAAGGAACGAATTGAAGTTCTGATTATGGTTGGTTACGGTAGTAGGAAACGTACGCAAGTTGATGTACGTAATTTATTTAATAATAAGTATCCTGAGCGGATTTCGATTAACCAAACAACTGTAAGTCGTATTGCAAAACGGTTTAATGAGACGGGTACCGTTAAACACGTTCCAAAAACTGGCCGACCAAGAACAGTAACTGACAGATAAGACTCTGAACGTATTATTAGATGTTGCGGAGAATCCCAAAATTTCAACCCCCACTCTAGTTTCAAATAATGGTATGTGCTCCACCTAATTTTGGAGCAGTAGTAAGAGAGTACTTAAATGAGGTGTTTCTTGGCAGGTGGATTAGTAGAAGACGTCCAATCGAATAGCCTGTTAGGTTTCCAGATTTAAATTCTTTGCTTTTTTATGTGGGGCCATTTAAAGACTGAAGTCTATTGAACTCGACCCAATAATCTCGAGGATTTACAGCTTAGAATTCAGACTAAAGTTAATAGGCTTGCACCAATTGCAAAATGTTTTGCAGGGGTTTAGAGACCGACTAGGTCATTGTTTTTCAGTAAATGGTGCCCATTTTGATCACTGAAACAATTAATTTTCTCTAGTTTCTTTTTTTTTTAGTTTTAAAATAACTCATCGTTTTTGTTTGTCCATGACAATAATACTACATTTTAACAATGTTTTTTGTTCATTTCATTAAATTCATAATTTGACAATAATGAAGGTTTTTGACCACATTCTTGAAAGTTTTCTTATACAATCCCCTATAAATTACATATCATTACGTCCACAAAAAAATGTCTTTTAACTACGCTATTTAAGAACAAAAAGTTAGTTGGCCTTGCATTAAAATAGTGAACTCAAAAAAAACGAATGCTGGCAAGTGATGCCAAATATTATATGAATCATCTTTTGTATAAGTAATTTTTTAATTAAATTGCTCATTCAAAAGTTGCAAGTGATATACAGTATTTTTTCCCCACCCCGTATATATTGGAAAAACTTTAATAAGACGTAGCATTATGGAGTGTATGAAAAAATGTATTGATATCTCTGATTCAAACAAATGAAACGATCAAGAGAAAAAGATGCTCAGTGTGTCCCAAATGGTATGCGCTCATTGCAAAAGTAATATATGTAATGAACACAGTGTAAGAATATACACTACTTGTTATTTTAATCTATAAATAATCTTTGTTTTTTATGAAATGATCTCTTGAATATAGTTGTATTTCAATAAATTAGTGTTTTCCCGGTTTATGTAAAAGCAGATATTGTACCAGATATACATCCTAGGGTTAAAACATACACGTCACCTGAGTCACCCGGTATAATCTCCATTACTCTAAAAATACAGTAAAACTACTTGTTTTGAAAGTTGCAGAAATCTTCAATAAATTGTCTATCAATAAAATATCTATGACCATTCAGTTACAAATAGCATTTAATGAATCGACGTTTACGAGAAAAGAGAGGTCCGTCCTTTTTGTAGTTCCAATTATTCGACACGCTACCTCCCCTCGATTTGCAATTAAAACTTTATTGAAAGTTGCTTCATTTACGCTCATTGTGTTACAGCTACGGACTCTTTTGAAAGGACCACCTTAATTTTAACGAGTGCTTTCCGATTTTTTCTTCTCGAGAAGAAATTAAATCATTAACATTTTATTCACAATTTCGAAATTAATCGAGAACTCGAGCAAAGATTGTTTCGACACGACCGAAACGTATTTGAATAATTTCGTTTTATTAAAAATGTTCACCTCGTTTCAATTATTCTCAAGTAAAGTTTCCAATTTATCTAATTAAAAGTGTTCTGATCAGGTCACTAAATTAGAACTTTTTACTAAACTTTCGTTTTATAAAGTTCTCCTAACGGAAAGCTTGTGACTAACACTGTCAAAAAAAGCGCACCATAGGCGTACGCATCGTAACAATTGTAATAAAAATAATATGCAGTAGTTGGCGCCACAATTTTCAAGATTTCAAAAATACTGCATAATTCAAAATCCATGACGACACGTTCTGTACATATTGCCAACAAGATGTCAGCTATGTTATAAAATAAACAACAAATAAAATTAATCAAACTTTGGGTGTATTTCTACAGAAATTACAATCATATTTGAGTTTAATAATGTTTGTATCGTATTATCAATAAATACACTCCGATTCTAATGAGTTTTATTAAGCTTTGTTACAACTTCCTACATACTGTTTATTTCAAGGCAATTTAGACAATAGTTTCATATTAAAGCAAAATAGTAAATAACCAGCACAAATTGGATATAAAAAAATAATATACGTACTGTAAGTTAAATAAATATATGAGGAGATGCTATTATATATCAGGTGAATCAGAGTCCGAAAAGGTATCTGTCGAAGATCCTGTATTCACATTGATAATAAATTCTTCTAGCAGTTCTTCGACTGTTATCCAAATCATACATTTTATTCTCTTCTGCGATACAATGCTTAATGTAATTAGCCCAGGCTTCACCAGTGACATTGTTTACTCCTTCCAATAATAGTGTTTTCATTTCTACCAGTTATGTTATTAGCTGCAACATGATGCTTTATTTGAGCCCAGATTAGTTCGATGGGGTTAAGATTACAATAATATGGTGGTAATCGTAATACTGTGCGATCACTTTCTGATACTATATGATCAATAATATATGTTACAGGATTGTCATTAATATATTTTTTTGTCAGTTCAAGCAATTTAACTTTTAATAAAGAATTAGCAGCAACAACTCCTTTCGAATTAAGACATTCAACTAATGCTACCTTTTTCCAAGATGCAGTAGGTAACAAATGCGAACTAGATTTGGAAATATTTAGAATAGCAATTGTAATTTATTACGTTTGAAAATATGTCAACAAAATAACTGTCATTTCGATAAAAGTTAAAAATTCATCAGAATGCGCATGCCTACTAAAATATTAGAGATGCATACGTCTCAAATACGTAACAAGCACGGAAAGGACAAAGAAAACAAAATACGGAGGACATCTAGGAAAAGCCGGTGGATTTCTGCAGGTCCAAACACGCGAACTACGTGAAAGTAGAAAAAGTCGTAGAAATCACAAAGGGAAAAATAAATTTAATATTAAAATAAAAATGTGAAACACATAAATTACCACAAATGAGAATTTATGTAAACAAAATAACTTCAGATAACGAAAAAAAGAACAAATTTGCATATAGTAGGTGGATTGATACGAGGGTCGAAATGGAAATAAAACACGAAATAAATAAAAATCGAAAATTAATACGAGAAGCTTGAATAAACTTAGAATTGTATCAAGCAAGTTTATGAATATTTTATTAGATGTCTACGTCTACAAGTAGTGGTTTGGATTCATAGTGGTTAATGTAGTGTTAAATATTTTCTTTATATAATTAGTTTAATTTAAAATTGTATTGAAACTCTATTCATGTAAAATATTACGAAGAATAGAAGCAAAATGTGAGGAACATCAGCATAATTTTATTCGAAGTCTGTAAACTTAAATAAAATATTTGAAAACATATATCGATTATTAATTTGAACAAATTAACGATAAATGCATCGCTGTGAGTGTAAATTTATGCAAGATATCTGAACAAACAAGTAGGAAGTTATATTTCTACGAGTGATCTCATTATGTTTGTGTAATTGAATTTTGCAATCAAATATTAATTATGTATAAAATAAAACCTGTATACAGTGTGGAGATAGATGTGCTCTTCTGTAGGACCTAGACTTCCACTTAAGCAACCGCCGAATAAAACATTTATTTAGAAAAAAAATATCGATAGCATCAAGATATCCATATTTAAAAGAATCAGATAGACACCTTGAGTACTAACTTAACGTTCGGAGGGAAAATACCCCCTTGGTTAAGTGAAATAGTTGAGCGTGATTTATGAAAGATTCTATCGAATCGAAATAAAGACTTCAAAAATATGTGTTTTTAATAAACAATTTACGTAAAACTCTCTGATGATAAATAGGTTTTTAGTTTCGGTAATGGAATATCTTAAGTTTTAAATAAATTACTTGTAAAAATACAAATAGACAATAAAATAACTTTAACAATTTATATCTTGTTGTATTATTTCTTTACATTTACATTGGATGCTAGGCCTAGTTAATTAGAACCCAATAGAATCTATAGAAATATATGTTTGAGTAACTGCATACACAACAACCATTTATCTCATGTGTTAACCAAGCAAAACTCGCAGCAATATCTATTATATGTATATAGTATAAATTTACGGGTACAAGATATTATATTCATTGATTATCTATATTCTATAGCATAGTTCTTAAATATAGGCATGTCAAATATAAACAAATAATTTTGCAATCCAATTTAATTGCGTAATTATAAAATTCAGGTTCACAGAATGTGCAGCCAATTTAATTTATTATAAATAAATAAATTTCAAATAAGCTGATCATGCTTACCAGTGACTATATTGAAATTAATTATATATTTGCAAATAAATTCAAAACTGTAACATAGATAAATACAATACACAATTGGGACTCAAAATATAATTTAATTTGATAAGTTCAGGAGTCTCGATTATAAATTTGGTTGGGGAAAGTTAGAAACACTATTTTTTATTTGTCTATTTTCAACCAATATTTCACAACTTAATTGGTGTGGTTCATCAGGCTAAAGTAACGGTAATTAATTTATACCTATTGCAACATATTATATAATATTTATAAAATAAAAATATATTTACAAATTGAACTAATGTGAGGAAAGGTTTTACGACAGCATACCTATAATAACTAAAGTACCAACAAATACAATGATGTTAAAAGATGAAAAGGTAAAATATGTTCTTTTATCTGTGAACAGTCAACATCATTTTATTAGTTTACACTTTACTTGTTGCTGTTGTTGTGGTTGCAAAACGTTTATATGTAATATATTAAATTTTATTTTATTGTTTGTCAATATTTTCTTAATATTTCGTCACGCGTCATAAACGTTACTTTACTATAAATATATAATACAATTGTATAAAATTTATTCAGTTTGTTTTAATATTTCTGAAAATTCGGTGAAAAGCAGCTACATATACTATTACGAATTTCGCGAGGCAAATAATACCGATTACTGATATAATAAGGTTAATGAGCTGAATACCGGTACCGAACGTTAAACCCGTTCTTATGTAAAATGAATATAAATACATATGAATCAAAGAATCAAAGTAATCAAAATAATAATAATCCAATTTCAAAGTAATCAAAACAATCAAAATAATCAAAGTCATAAAAGTGATACATTTAAGGATTACTCAAGGTTTAAGGAACGAACAGCAAGTACCAAAAATCGACATCTCTATCGGTGGCTCTTTAAAAGGAATCGGTTTCTGGTATACTCTTATAACAATGGTTAATACAGTGTCATAGCATCTTTAAGCTAAGGGGTCAATATAGAACTTAGATATTTCTTAATTGACTTTGGTCCGAAACTGTCAATCACATACACAAGTTTCTAATAGATTGTGATAAGACGAAGGATCTTATTTAAGTCAAAATGAAATACCGTAATTTTTCGGGTTAGTATTTATACAACTGTCATTGAATATTAGCAAATTACGTAAATTCTGAGAATTAACTACCAACTTTAAAGGCACGGAAAACTATTCTATTATTCCTGTAGATAGAATAATGTTATTAAAAAAAGTTGGGAATCAAAGATAAAAGATAATCAAAATAAATTCAAACATAATCACCGTAATATGTTAAACATACCTTTAAAGGATTTTCTCTTTTAGAAGGAAAGTTGAAATTGATAATACAAGTTAAAATCGGAAACTTTAACGATGCGAGGGTAAAATGCAAAACTAGAAGTTGCAGCAGGATTTATAAGATAAACGATAGAAACAATGGGGGAAGAAACTAAGTGATTTCTAAAGTACAATAAAGAGGGATAAAAATGTTTAATGTAAGTGCAAAACTCCAGAAAACTATTGATTGAATTGCAAAAGGGGGGAAAGAGAAATAATGACTGAAAACAAATTCCATTAAGACTAAGATAAAGTAAGATTATTTAAGGTGCAATAAGAAAGGTATTTATAGAAATAGCACAATTTATTAACAGCTTGAAGATAAAAGGCCTTATAATCTTAAAGTATATAGCTGTTGTTATAAATTTTAGGAAGCTAAATGTAAAGAGAGAGAGGGAGAATTTAATGACATAATGTTTGGATCAACAGTAACTTCCCAAGGTGATTTATTGCAGTGATTTACATTGTATCTGTGATTTAATTGAAGTATATGCCAGTATTTTAAACATGTTTACTGATTACTAAACTAAAGTCCGTTTGTTTCGATAACGTAAAGATTTTTTTACAATTTACTAACAAAGCATTACCAAGTTATGCGCAAATCTGTACATAACAGTAGTATAGTACCACCTCCTACGATACTCCTTATTTGTACTTTTTATACTTACAGATAAACGTCTAAACTTTTTATCTTTTTATTCTCAACAGTTTGTTCGTAGTTACTGAAAGTCGCTCTTCGGTTGATATAATTTATTAATATTTCGCTAATGGTTCAGGGAAAAGAGGCGCATTACCAATTTAATTCACAAACTATCTCAAGATATAGTTGGTGTACTCGCCTGAACATTCGCTTATCCTTACAAAATATAAGGAAGTTGAAGATGCTATGGTAGAGTCAACTGGAGAAAAATATATTGGCGCAGTTTTGACTCATACAATTTTTCTTTCTTGAAAAATAAGCGTTATTTGGCAGCAATATCAAACTGTCAAAATATAGCAATTCATTTTGATATAGATTTAAACATGTCAAATGCGAGAATGTAAGTTTCAAGAAAACTGTAAGACTGGTGATAAACTATTCTCAGAGAAGTAGGATATACAAATACTTAAACTTAAATAAGAATATACGTTCGATACGACGTTGGCCGAAAGCGGATCTCCCGCTTTTATTATAAGTGCGAGTGTAACTTGATTTAGATCAGAATATGATCAGTAGAGACCGGACACGATAGGTTGATGACTCATCGCCCACGAGCGTACTATTGAACATTTGTATTTTTAAAGTTTTTAATTTTATTTATATAATTATATTTATAATAATAAAACCGGTATTCGGCTACAAAATACGAAATACATTTTTTTTTGTTCATTTTGTAGTTCAAGTTGAGTAAAGGAGTATTAATATTTACTAGCAATACTTTCTAAAGGTTCTCTTCTGTAAAATTTGTTCTCTTTGAATGAAATACATCCTTGTAAATAGAAAACATCGTAACTGGTTATAGGTGCATACTGGAAATATTCTTTTATTTCAACGTATTTAGCAGTTAGATTTTGAGGCATTGCCCCCATACACAATTGCCGCAATATTATTAAATCTGGATTTCTATTAAACACTGCGTCTAACTTTTGCCGAAGGCCACATCCGAAGTCACTTGGAATATTTTCAAATTATTAATAGCTACATCTAGTGTCGTTAAACCATAATTTAATTTGAGATTTCGATTTTCAAAATAAGTGATTAGTTTTGGCAAATTTCGAAAGTAGTCCTGAAGAAAGTACAACTGATTTTTTAAATGTGGAATATGTGTTAGTTCCTTGCACTCAGAAATACTCCGAGCATTGTCATTTAAACATGCAACGAAATTTTGTAAACTATCGAAATTCTCTGCATAAAAACTAGTAGCTTCCAACCATGCCTCCCATCTAGTTATTACTAGAGAGGGGGGCAGTGACAAAGATTACAGTTTTTCCCTGTAAAGAGCTACTCTCAATAGTGCTTCTCTAAAAGTTTTTTTAAAAGCGGATACAAGTCTATCAACTTCTGGAAAGGTGTCTCTGATATATTCACAGATTCTGTGGAGAGCATGTGCTACACAAGTAATATGCAGCATATTAGGATATGTTTCCTTTAATAGTCTGCCTGTTTTTAACATATATGCAACACTGTCACTTACTAATAAAAGTACGTTTTATTTGTACCTGTTGTCCAAATGAAGTATGTTTTGAATATTCTCGTTAATGGTTTTAGCAACTGTTTCTGCATCAACTGTATTTATAACTTTTGTTGCTATTACATAAACGTTATATGGAATAGTTGAATGTACTATACCAGCTACAACATTTACCACACAGCTTCCTAATACATCAACAGTTTCGTCGGCACTTATCCAGAGGTACTGATTTGAAACATGGCTTCTAATGCGTTCTACTGCTTTCGTGTAGAACTTAGAAACATAATTTTGCGTAAGGTGGATTCATCAGGAACATTTCGACTAGTATATTTTTGGAGAAATATTTTTAAATTGGGATTGTTAAGTTTACTTAATCGAATATTAGCCGCCATAAAAGTTTCACAGAGTTCTCGTTAAAATTGCAATAAATTTCGGAATCACTAACAATGGACATACAATCAGTATGACCGTCATTCCAACTCGCCATTGTTTTACGATGTCGTTTTCGACGTTCTTCCATATCATATCTGAAAAAGTAACTTAAACAATGCTCTAGATCTAAATAAATGAAAACTAAAAATGTATGCATAAGTTATTGAACTGAACGAAATTCAATGCACACTTACGTCGAAATAATTTGGAGAAGTAGATTCAATCAAACGATATTAAACAGGATCTATCACAAAAATTATGATGTAATTAACAGTAAAAACTATGAAAACAAGAAGCTAACTCACAGCACTTTATTTATCTGAGGAAATATAATCTAAATAGACTAAATTATTAAAACTCCACACGCTTCTATCTACGCCCATGAAAACAGATATTTAACTGTAAATATCTAACAAAAAAACGTTGCAATTCTCGATGAAAACAGATATGTGCGCTATCCAGATCAATAGTGCATTCAGTAACTGCGTGATGTACTTACAGTACAGTATCGATCAGCAAACAGTATTTGTATATGCAAAGAAAACGTCGATTCATCAGCAGATAGAATATTTCTAATAAGACTTTCATTCGATCACATTTTTCTCTAATTACATGACAAAATTCCATACAATTATAATAGTCTTAAGGAAATATTTTCTGCGCTTTTTAAATTTCGTGTGAACGATACTTGTTACTTTTCAAAACTTTACGTGCAATTTGTCGTAAATATCAAATTGATTTGCGATTTGTTTGTCGGTTTGACTCGGATTTTCATCTACAGAAGTACAAATAAGCTAATTCAAATATATAAAATATAAAATTTTATATTTTATATCCTTGATAAAGGCATCATTGCCGAAACATGTAGGGTTTTAAATATATATGCTTTAAAGTAAAGCCAGACCTTAAATCGCCAACTGATTGAATTTACTATATATATATATATATATATATATATATATATATATATATATATATATTGATATAGTTCGTCTTGTTACCAGAAACTGGAAGAAAAAAATATCAATGTTAGAAATAAGCGTTAGATTAAGAATTACGAATGAAGACGATACATTTACAGAGTAAGATATTAAACAAGTTATTACCGCTTATTTAATTAAAAAAATTATTTGGAATAATTTTTATTATTTTTATAGATCATTTTTCATTATCAAAATTCATTAATTTATTTGTAAATTCGGAAATAATTAACTTGATTATTAATATTAATATTATATGGAAATCTATTTTATCGACCCTAATAGTTTTGATTTGAGTTAATTTACTGCAGGAATAATCTATTTTATCTTACACACAAATGAAATTAATAGACATCTAAAAGGACATAATTCATATTTTATAATTAATATTATTTATTATAACGGCAATATTAATGATTATTTTTTAATAATTTTATTAATCAATCGGTTAGCAGTATTTGCGGACACGTGTTTAATTCTGTGCAATCACAATATTATTAAAGTGAGAATAATCTTAGTACATTATTCTCCCGAGAATATTTTCTAGTATTTTGTTTCTGTTTGTTGACAACGTATTTTCTAATTTTGACACCTGTCACCAGTATTATTGCAAATTGGAAGCAATGAACCATAAGCAATTTAATTCATCATCAGTGGAAGACATAAACGCACAGATTAAAGAAAATTCGTGCAAAAATACTATGGTTAGTAATAATTCAATATGGAAACAATTCCAATCATTTTGCAATGGACAGGGTAACAAATTAGAAGAAAATACACCAATCACAAAACTGGCAAACATTTTGAAAGACTGGGGATTTAATATGAAAAGGTACCATGGAGAAGATTACAAAGAAGCCGTTATTAAAACAATGTGGAATAAAACCGCCAAATTAATGCAAGAGTTGTACTACAACGAATTTAGTAGAAAATTAGACCCCTTTAAAGATATCGAATTTAAATCTGCGAGAGAAGCCAGAAATACAAAACGTAAGATATTACAACAGGTGCCAGAAAAAAGGAAGCAAAGTTCTGCAATTCTAACTAATGAACAAATCATGGAAATAATAAAACGCTACGACGAGGAGACACCCTTCGGTTTGCAAAAATGCTTTTATCACATTGATTCATATGAGCTAGCATGGCGTGGGGGAGAAGGTTGTCAATGTTTAGTGCATTATTTTCAAGAAGAAACAGACAATGCTGGTTTGGCCACTGGAAGAGTAGAGTATAATCCGGTTTTCTCTAAAACAGCGCAAGGTAGGGCACAAAAGTTGACTGTTAGTAAATGGTTAATACCAAATACTGAAAAGCCTGATGCGTGTCCTGTCCGATTGCTCAAAAAATTGCTAAGCAAGAGGAACGAACATATAAAAACTGACAGACTTTTTTTAACAGTAAACATTGCTTGGGATAAATCGTCTTCTTCGGGATGGTACAAAAATATGCCGTTGGGGGTGAACATAATGTCGAAGTGGATGAAAGAATCGGCGGACATGATTGGGATGGACACTAAAAAAATAAAAATTACGAACCATTCTTCAAGGTCAAGTGCAGTATCTCATCTAGCGAAAGCAGGTGTTAACGAGCAGGAAATAAGAAAAATTACGGGCCACAGCTCATCTAGTTCATTGAAGCCGTATCTGCAGTTGAATAATGAACATCATTCAAGTTTGATTAATAACCTAAGAGACTAGGAAGAAGTTATAACTTTTAACACAACAGAACAGAAGAATATTGCAAAATCCACTATTCACGGACAAAACATTTACAATAATTGTGTATTCCACATACAAACTTTTAACACTAATTAATTTTGTAAATGTACAGAAATAATATTAAAAAGTTGTATTTTTATGCTGTATTTTATATTTAAACATTAAAAAATAATCTTTCGAATACCACTCGAGAGTGAGAAATAATTAGAAAATAATTCTCCAGTCTTTCTCAAACTTGTTGCCATTCGGGAATAGAGAGATGCTTGTTGTGTATAATAATAATAATCTGAGTGGATAAATAAATGGAGAATTTTTGAATTTGTTTAATATATTTATTATTATAATATGTAAAGTATAATGATACCTACCTTCATACGATTTATTTTGGCTTAATACAAGTGTTTAATTTTGTATTTGTTCTTCTTAACTTATTTTATATCTCATGTTCAATAGTAATATCACAAGAGAGTGAGAATATATTGAAAATAATTCGACAGATTTTCGAAAACTTGTTGCTAGGGAATAGACACGAGAGCCCGTAGGGCTCGAGTGGATATAACAATATATATATACAGTATAAGAACTTGAACTACGAAAGCCTATTGATAGGAGAGGGTGGTGGGAGGTAAAATTAAATGTATTCATTTAGCTTATTTAGCTACTTATAATATGTTTTTTAATATAAACGTGTAGAGTTTGTTAAATTAAGTTTATATTATGGGAAAACTGAAATTGTATTGCATACTAATTGCAACTAAAGAACCGTCAAATAAAAAAAATTTAAAAGTTGACAATACTAAAATGGATACATTTAATTTTACCTCCCACTACCTTCCCCTATCAATAGGCTTTCGTAGTTCAAGTTGTTTCACTGTATATATATATTTAAGGAATTTCATATTGTCTTGGCCGTGGTTATAATGCCAGATAAAGAATAAGTATTTCTTGGGAATGGCGGCCGGGTAATTAAAACAATATTTAATTTTGTTTACGCTTCGGTTCTATATATAGAGCCTGTAGTGTAAACAATACAATATAATTTGTGAAAAAGGCTCTATATATAGAACCGAAGCGTAAACAAAATTAAATTTTATTTTAATTACCCGGCCGCCATTCCCAAGAAACACTTATTCTTTATCTAGTATATATATATATATATATATATATATATATATATATATATATATATATATATATATATATATATATATATATATATATATATATAAGTGTTTATATATATATATATATATATATAGTAAACCTAATCAGTAGGCGATTAAAGGTCTGTATATTACTTCAAAATATATGTATTTAAAAAACTCTACATGTTTCGGCTGTATACGCCTTTTTCAAGAGAATATAAAATATGAATGACAGGATATAAATGTCAAGTAATTAAGTTGCTATGGTTTAAATTATTCAAAGATACATTCTAGTAATAATAATAAATCATGCCTTAGTATTCCAAAAAATAGATAACAAGGTGTGAAAATATGTGTTGTTCGCTGCTAGCAATTTGTGTCTCCTTCTGGGTATGAACTTGTGTGTTGGTTGCTGCTGGCAGCTTGCGTCTCTCTATGGGTGTGTGGTTTTGTGTGAGAGCGTAAGTGTAGAGTTTTGTATGTCGGTGCGTTCGTGCGTGTGTTTAGTGTTCGGTCGCATGAATTTAGAGAGGTCGGATAACCAGCCGTTGCGTAGGGCCGCCAACCCTTTCCCGACAACTTCTTTACAATTCCGTGCAGTACTTCGACGGTCTGACCCCCGCCCCAACGAGGCAAGGCGCAGACAGGCGAAGCGCACCCTGTACGGGGTTGCTCATCGCAACTAAGGGAACACTCTTAGTGGCTACCTCGGTCGACGATGGTCACACTTATGCCATCTTAACGTTTTCCGCCGAAGCGGGGGCATAGCACACACGTCGAACGTGTGTGTGCTGTTAACGGCAGCCTAGCCAGGTTGTCGCCCAGGACCGGTCCTAGTGGTGTGTGCATTGCGCGGCGACGAGATAGCGCCGTTGGGCAGTCAGGTGCCATTCCGCCTTTCCAGCAAGAGTGAGGAACCATGCTACGCGGCGCTATCTCGTCGCCGCGCAATGCACACACCACTAGGACCGGTCCTGGGCGGCAACCTGGCTAGGCTGCCGTTAACAGCACACACGTTCGACGTGTGTGCTATGCCCCCGCTTCGGCGGAAAACGTTAAGTTGGCACAAGTGTGACCATCGTCGACCGAGGTAGCCACTAAGAGTGTTCCCTTAGTTGCGATGAGCAACCCCGTACAGGGTGCGCTTCGCCTGTCTGCGCCTTGCCTCGTTGGGGCGGGGGTCAGACCGTCGAAGTACTGCACGGAATTGTAAAGAAGTTGTCGGGAAAGGGTTGGCGGCCCTACGCAACGGCTGGTTATCCGACCTCTCTAAATTCATGCGACCGAACACTAAACACACGCACGAACGCACCGACATACAAACCCTACACTTACGCTCTCACACAAAACCACACACCCATAGAGAGACGCAAGCTGCCAGCAGCAACCAACACACAAGTTCATACCCAGAAGGAGACACAAATTGCTAGCAGCGAACAACACATATTTTCACACCTTGTTATCTATTTTTTGGAATACTAAGGCATGATTTATTATTATTACTAGAATGTATCTTTGAATAATTTAAACCATAGCAACTTAATTACTTGACATTTATATCCTGTCATTCATATTTTATATTCTCTTGAAAAAGGCGTATACAGCCGAAACATTTAGAGTTTTTTAAATACATATATTTTGAAGTAATATATTGACCTTTAATCGCCTACTGATTAGGTTTACCATATCATACCAAGGTCACGAAGTTATTATATATATATATATATATATATATAATAACTTCGTGACCTTGGTATGATAATATACTGACCTTTAATCGCCTACTGATTAGGTTTACCATATCATACCAAGGTCACGAAGTTATTATATATATATATATAGAGATTAGGTTTACCATATCATACCAAGGTCACGAAGTTATTATATATATATATATATATATAATAACTTCGTGACCTTGGTATGATATGGTAAACCTAATCAGTAGGCGATTAAAGGTCTGTATATTACTTCAAAATATATGTATATAAAAAACTCTACATGTTTCGGCTATATACGCCTTTTTCAAGAGAATACAAAATATGAATGACAGGATATAAATGTCAAGTAATTAAGTTGCTATGGTTTAAATTATTCAAAGATACATTCTAGTAATAATAATAAATCATGCCTTAGTATTCCAAAAAATAGATAACAAGGTGTGAAAATATGTGTTGTTCGCTGCTAGCAATTTGTGTCTCCTTCTGGGTATGAACTTGTGTGTTGGTTGCTGCTGGCAGCTTGCGTCTCTCTATGGGTGTGTGGTTTTGTGTGAGAGCGTAAGTGTAGGGTTTTGTATGTCGGTGCGTTCGTGCGTGTGTTTAGTGATCGGTCGCATGAATTTAGAGAGATCGGATAACCAGCCGTTGCGTAGGGCCGCCAACCCTTTCCCGACAACTTCTTTACAATTCCGTGCAGTACTTCGACGGTCTGACCCCCGCCCCAACGAGGCAAGGCGCAGACAGGCGAAGCGCACCCTGTACGGGGTTGCTCATCGCAACTAAGGGAACACTCTTAGTGGCTACCTCGGTCGACGATGGTCACACTTATGCCATCTTAACGTTTTCCGCCGAAGCGGGGGCATAGCACACACGTCGAACGTGTGTGTGCTGTTAACGGCAGCCTAGCCAGGTTGTCGCCCAGGACCGGTCCTAGTGGTGTGTGCATTGCGCGGCGACGAGATAGCGCCGTTGGGCAGTCAGGTGCCATTCCGCCTTTCCAGCAAGAGTGAGGAACCATGCTACGCAGCGCTATCTCGTCGCCGCGCAATGCACACACCACTAGGACCGGTCCTGGGCGGCAACCTGGCTAGGCTGCCGTTAACAGCACACACGTTCGACGTGTGTGCTATGCCCCCGCTTCGGCGGAAAACGTTAAGTTGGCACAAGTGTGACCATCGTCGACCGAGGTAGCCACTAAGAGTGTTCCCTTAGTTGCGATGAGCAACCCCGTACAGGGTGCGCTTCGCCTGTCTGCGCCTTGCCTCGTTGGGGCGGGGGTCAGACCGTCGAAGTACTGCACGGAATTGTAAAGAAGTTGTCGGGAAAGGGTTGGCGGCCCTACGCAACGGCTGGTTATCCGACCTCTCTAAATTCATGCGACCGAACACTAAACACACGCACGAACGCACCGACATACAAACCCTACACTTACGCTCTCACACAAAACCACACACCCATAGAGAGACGCAAGCTGCCAGCAGCAACCAACACACAAGTTCATACCCAGAAGGAGACACAAATTGCTAGCAGCGAACAACACATATTTTCACACCTTGTTATCTATTTTTTGGAATACTAAGGCATGATTTATTATTATTACTAGAATGTATCTTTGAATAATTTAAACCATAGCAACTTAATTACTTGACATTTATATCCTGTCATTCATATTTTATATTCTCTTGAAAAAGGCGTATACAGCCGAAACATTTAGAGTTTTTTAAATACATATATTTTGAAGTAATATATTGACCTTTAATCGCCTACTGATTAGGTTTACCATATCATACCAAGGTCACGAAGTTATTATATATATATATATATATATATATAATAACTTCGTGACCTTGGTATGATAATATACTGACCTTTAATCGCCTACTGATTAGGTTTACCATATCATACCAAGGTCACGAAGTTATTATATATATATATATAGAGATTAGGTTTACCATATCATACCAAGGTCACGAAGTTATTATATATATATATATATATATATAATAACTTCGTGACCTTGGTATGATATGGTAAACCTAATCAGTAGGCGATTAAAGGTCTGTATATTACTTCAAAATATATGTATATAAAAAACTCTACATGTTTCGGCTATATACGCCTTTTTCAAGAGAATACAAAATATGAATGACAGGATATAAATGTCAAGTAATTAAGTTGCTATGGTTTAAATTATTCAAAGATACATTCTAGTAATAATAATAAATCATGCCTTAGTATTCCAAAAAATAGATAACAAGGTGTGAAAATATGTGTTGTTCGCTGCTAGCAATTTGTGTCTCCTTCTGGGTATGAACTTGTGTGTTGGTTGCTGCTGGCAGCTTGCGTCTCTCTATGGGTGTGTGGTTTTGTGTGAGAGCGTAAGTGTAGGGTTTTGTATGTCGGTGCGTTCGTGCGTGTGTTTAGTGATCGGTCGCATGAATTTAGAGAGGTCGGATAACCAGCCGTTGCGTAGGGCCGCCAACCCTTTCCCGACAACTTCTTTACAATTCCGTGCAGTACTTCGACGGTCTGACCCCCGCCCCAACGAGGCAAGGCGCAGACAGGCGAAGCGCACCCTGTACGGGGTTGCTCATCGCAACTAAGGGAACACTCTTAGTGGCTACCTCGGTCGACGATGGTCACACTTATGCCATCTTAACGTTTTCCGCCGAAGCGGGGGCATAGCACACACGTCGAACGTGTGTGTGCTGTTAACGGCAGCCTAGCCAGGTTGTCGCCCAGGACCGGTCCTAGTGGTGTGTGCATTGCGCGGCGACGAGATAGCGCCGCGTAGCATGGTTCCTCACTCTTGCTGGAAAGGCGGAATGGCACCTGACTGCCCAACGGGCAGACCCCCCTAGAGTTTTGTAGCGCATATGCTAGGCTGCAACCCAGTAGAGGACCACATCAGCAAAAAACAGAAAACAGGGATAGGCGGGGAAAAGCAAGACATGAGTTATTATTACGTATGCGCCCGTGGAGCGACTTAAGATACAAAGTTGTCGGCATTCGCTCAAAACGAGAAGGAAAACCACGAAAACCTGCTCGGACAACTAGACAGGAATCAAAACACGGAACAGTCATCATGATAAGCAAAAGTATATGATATTTAAATGATATTTAAATAACATAAGGTATATAACAAAAAAAAAATATAATATGATGGTAAATTGTAGATCGTTACAAAATTAAATTATAGTATATACTGCTTAGATTTTTTATATCATTTCTGTTGTTAATTGAATTTTTTTCCTGTTTAATACTGATCATTTCTTTAATTTGTCTTTTCACTGTGTGTTGTTCTTTATCAATTATCTGTGTGTTTTCAAAATCGAAATGGTGATCGCGTTGTAGTTTGTGTGTAGATAATGCAGTTTTGTCTGTTCTAGAGTATTTGTGGGCTTGTATTCTTTTGTATAAATATTGTTTCGTTTGGCCTATGTAGTAACTATCGCAATCGCGACATGGTATTTTATATACGACATGTGTTTCTCGATTTTTTTCTATTTTAGGTTTAAGTTTTGAAAATAAATGTTTATTAGTATTACTAAGTTTATATGTTGTAGCTATATCATATTTTTTTAAAGTGTGTTTAATTTTTTCCGATAGTTGTGGAACATATGGAATTGTGATATATGTTGTGTCATTGTTCAAATTTTTATTGGTGTCTGCAGTGTTGTATATTTGGTGTACTCTTTTTTTAATAGTTTGGTCTATAAGTTGTGGTGGATAATTATTATCAGTTAGGATTGTTTTAATTTTTTTGATGTATACATATATTTTGAAGTAATATACAGACCTTTAATCGCCTACTGATTAGGTTTACCATATATATATATATATATATATATATATATATAAGTGGTTAATTATTTCTTAGAATTCGGCTTGATAACTATTCATTAAATAAAATTTCTTATTTTAAAGTTTCGACTTTTATTATGTCGTCATCAGATACACTGGCAATCATAAGCAAGTTTGTTATTGGTAATAATATCTTCTGAGTTCACATTGACCATTTATTCTATTTCTTCTTGTGAGAATGAATTTATTATATGTATTTAAAAATTAGCACAGCGTAATAATATCATTACAAAATATATATCTCTTAAAATACGATCGAAAAATCGAATCGAAGCACGGATATAAAGCACTGAATAAATCAGCACGTTAATTGCACAAACAGCGAAGCGTGTCCTACAAACACCCATAATTGTAACCGCATTTCTTTATTGACTCAATTACTGACACCGTACAACTTTGGCGACATGCAGTTTCAAACAATTCAAACTACGAATCTCCCTTTACACTAACTACACTTACTGCTCCCGTTAGTTGCAGCACATATTTTACACTGTGGGTTAGTTTACAATACGTACACAACTGTCCATGAAACAATAAGAGGGGCGGCATACTCTCTACGCCAATCCGTATCAAATCAGGATTACAGGACACAAAAGCGATTTTATAGTTTACAGTTTCGATATTTAAAGCAGATGTGTGTAAGTTGTGGAAAATAAATGTGAAGCTCATAAATTTAAACAATTACGTCTGTTGAACCATGTACTTAGGGAAATGGTTCGGTTCCAAGTTGAATAATATTGATTCACTTTTGCTACTTCTTCTTGAGTAATAACTTATATTTTTAAATTCTGAATCAGACGTATTCTTGGACAAGAGTATACATACAAACATACACTAATATATTTAAGTGGAATTTTATAAAAGATAAATTTATTTCATATAAAGGGTTTTCCACGTAACCCGTACGTTAGAAGTTTTCTGATACTTGGTGTGTTAAAATATAATATTTACAATAAAGAACCACTTTCGGTTATATCGGAAGTCATAGCCAACTTTTATATTTTAAATGCAATATCGCATTTTTTTTATTTCTTTTTTAGATTCTTTGTGTAGTGCTATAACATATTTAGGTTTCTTTTATTAAAAACTAGCTGACCCGGCGAACTTCGTACACCCTAACAGTCAATAAATGTCGTGTTAACTTTTAGATAAACTTAATTTAGGATTTTATTAACGTAATAAAATGAATACAAAAAAATTATTAAGTTCAATAGTTTATTAGGATAATATATATAAAGAAAATAAAAATTCAAAAATCAAGTATTTCAATTCCGTGTCAGCAAGACATTTGCTTTATTGAAGCTATGTATTTTGCTGCATGGGTTGCACTCGGTTTGATTCTCTTCAGTGAAGGATTTTGTGATATACGACATTTTTCGTTTTGTTATCAGGCGCAAGAACAAATAAAAACACACGTGAACATGCCACGTACAATTGACCATGAGAAAAACATGCATTTTCTAGATTCAAACCACAAATACTCAAGGATTGGCCTTGTGATTTGTTAATCGTCATGGCGAATGCAAGACGAATCGGAATATGAAGTCGTTTAACCTCAAAGGACATATCGGTTAGGATCATCGGAATCCTCGAAATGAGAACTTCCTCATTTTTGAATTTTCCTTTGAGTATCGTCGCGTGAATAACATTGATCATCAGTTTTCTTATCACCAAACGCGTTCCATTGCATAGTTTTGGATGGTTTAGATTTCAAAGTATGATGACTACCGAGCCAACCTTCCGTTGTAAATTGAATTGTGCGGTGGTAAGCCAGGCACATCCAAGGAGTTTAACAATTCAGTTGGATAGTTGGTAGCTTCGTCTTCGTTTGTTACACAGTCATTATATGCTTTTTTTCAAAATAAACCAGACAACATGAAACAAAAAAAAATTACACTTTTATGTCGCTGATTTGCAATGGACATCAAATAAGCTATAAGCGTGCGTGACGTAAGCTGTCAATTGCGGAAGATGGCGGAGTTCCTAACCTAATTTATTTAAAAATTAATTTTCTGAACAATTTTTTTTTCGTGAATTTTTCCGATATTTTAATAGTTATTCTGCTTTTCGGGACGGAGACAAATCCAATAAATCAGAGATCATTAAAATCAGCAGCCGTTTTTGAGTTATAAATAGTGTAGGTAACTAACCCGATTTTGTTTTATGTATTAAGATTAAGCGTTTTTGAATTATTTTGATTCTTGTGAAATTTATGGTTTTTTTCAATGCACTTTTTAAAACCACATATCTAAGGTGTATTTAAACTGAACTACGTCATATTTCTACTGGAGACAGCGAAAGGTATAAGATTCTGAGTAATGTCTAGGCATTTAATTCTTACAGGGTATTCGAAATTTATTCATTATTTAAGTAATCTTTAATTAAAGAAAATCGTTTTTTTTAAATAGAACAGCCCCTGTAGATAAGCACGCCATAGTAAGTAGATGAACATTTTACATCGTGCAGGTATAGATTTCCTTATGCCTATCTCTCATAGTTTTAGAGTTATTAATGATTATTTTCTAAATTGAGCATCATCAAGAAAAATTGTAGTAGTAAGCCTTGAAGAGTAAATCTATATCAAAATTGTCACAAAGTTTGTTTCGTGCCTAACTGAACGAATTAAATATTTATTCTAATAGTGATATTTTAAGTTTATTATACATTCATGTTGAATCTTTTCAAATTATTGAAAGAACATGTCGACTTTTTAATGAAAGATACTTACATTTACCAGCAAGGAATAAAACTAAATTCAAGCGAATAGAGTTAAATTTCTTTCGTTTCGGTATTCAAGCCAAGAAAACAGTTCCAAAACCGATTCCGGGCGATGATGGTAATGAAATTGTTGTTTTGGGATGTTTTCATATGCTTCTAATCAGTTCTATACCAGTGGCGTCTGCAGATATAGGAATTGCATGTACATCAACACATAGGATTTTAAAGAAAAATAAAATGCATCATTATTCTTTTCAGTCCGTTCAGGCCTTTCATCTAGGAGATCAATATAGAAGAATTCAGTTTTGCGAGTTTATTATAACTAAAACACAAAAAGATCAAAAATTTCTTATCTAAAATTATCTGGATAGATGAATCGAAATTTAACCATGAAGGGATTTTTAATAAAAGAAATTGGGCCCAAAAAAATCCACATGCCATTAGAGAAGAAAATTTTCAAGACACTTTTAGCTTCAATGTCTTTGCAATGATTATACATAATCACGTTGAATACGAAATTTATAACGAGAATTTAACAAGTGTCAGGTATTTACAGTTGTTAAAGGAAGTAGTACCTTCTGCCATTTTTGAATAATCTACCATACAATATGATACGGCAATGATGGTGTCAAATGGATGGAGCACCCGTTTACTCTTCACATGAGTTATATCGGGAATTAACCAATATTTTGAGGATAAGTGGATTGACCGCAATGGACCTTGGTTCAGGTCACCTAGATCCCCCGATCTGACTTCCCTTGATTTTCATTTATGGGGTTGAATAAAAAAATGTGGTTTATACGTCTCCCGTGAAAAACAGAGAACAGCTTATAACTAGAGTAAGAGACGATTTTCGAAACATGAACGCTGAACAAGCAAGAAAAGCAACTATAACATAATTAAGAGGAAGAATTATGCTTTGTTTAGATCGGAACGGAGATCATTTTGAATATTTGTAAATATCATTCTTAACGCATTATTTGTCTTTAATATGTTGATTTTATTCACTTTCTTACTTGTTAATATATGGTTATCTTTGTTATCTCATATGACATAAAATCTATTCTCAGTTTTGCAATTTATTTTCTTATATAACCTTTTCGCAAAAAGTTTGATGAATTTAAATACAATTGGTATAATTCCAAAACTATTTAGATTTTTTTTCTAAAGTTTACTACTAATAATGCTCGATTTAGAAAATAATCATTAATAACTCTAAAACTATGAGAGGATAGACATAGAGAAATCTATAGCTGTACGATGGCAAATGTTTATCTACTTACTATGGCGTGCTCATCTACAGGTTGTTTCATTAAAAAAAAAACGATTTTTCTTTAATTAAAGATTACTTTAATAAATTTCGAACACCCTGTAAGAGATTTATTAAATATCTAGACATTACTCAAAATCTTATACCTATCGCTGTCTCCAGTAGAAATATGTGACGTAGTTCAGTTCAAATACGTCTTAGATATGTGGTTTTAAAAAGTGCATTGAAAAACAAAAAATGTCACAAAAATCAAAATAATTCAAAAACGGCTAATTTTTAACAAAAGAAACTTTAATATAAAATGTTATAGCACTTTACAAGGAATCTAAAAAAGCAATAAAAAATAAACAATTTCAATTAAAATATCAAAGTTGGCTATGACTACTGGTATAACCGAAAGTCGTTCTTGAGTGTAAATACTTTATTTTAACACACCAAGTATCAAGATCACGTGCCACAAATTTTCAAAAGTGTGCTAAGGTGTTAACATAGAAGATTTCTAACGAACGGGTTACGCGAAAAATCCTGTATATACAGGGTTAGTAAAAAGTAACCCCCTAAGTATCTCTGCAATGGCTTATTCTTATTAAATAAAATTGGATATATCTTGGGTAAAAAGATTCAAGGATTCTAAAAATGTCAGATTTGCTGTGTCACTTTCAGTTAAACCGGAAATAGACCTCAAATTTGTTATTTTAAATGGAACTTAAATCGTATCGGGAGTTTCTGCATTGTCAGTAGACGTAAATCCAAAATTTAAATAACCATCATCATATAAAAAAGGTATATAACCCCTTACCACAATTATTAATCGTATCCTAAATACGTATTTCGACAACTAAGTTGTCATCATCAGTAGGTAATCAGTGTATACGTGGACGCCGTGTAAAGTTGTTGCGTGATTAGTTGTGTTAGCTTTACTGTGCCCCATGTACGACACCTTGATTAATGGTTTTACCTGCTAATGATGACAACTTAGTCGTCGAAATACGTATTTAGGATACGATTAATAATTGTGGTAAGGGGTTATATACCTTTTTTAAGTTTTTACTTACTTTACCTGTTTTGTTAAAGTTACTGCTTTTAACCAAATATCCATAATTAGTTTTACAATATTTATATTCTGAAAAAAAACAATTACAAATTTTTTACGTAAATTTACAATAAATATTTCTTTTATAATTTTTACAAAATTAAAATTTTTTGAATTTACTATATTTGTGGAATATAAAATAAACACAACTCTAATATACAGAGTGTTTGATAACTCGTTTCCTAATTTGGAGGGCATAATGTTTCCAATTTTTCTAATGTTTTACCAAAAAATCGCTAAGAAAAAGTTTTCATATAAGCGCTGAAAAAAAAGAAGAAAATACGGGAAAATGTTTTTAAGACGGTCTGCATGCATAGTGTAAATGTGTGTCTGTGTGTGTGTGCCTTCTACGTAAATTTTATGCTATCGACTGCTTTTCCAACGAAAAATGCTGACCTGTAAACAATAAACCCACTTGTTGAACATATGACGCCATTTTGCTTACGGTATCATATCAAGATATTTATCGCCGAAACTTTAATGTTAGTATTTGTACCGGCCAATGATGTTCCGGCCAATATTAGACAATCTGTGACTAATATTGTATCATTTTTTTATTATTATTTTGGTGTTGTCTCCTTACACCAATACGGCTTACAATAATAATAAATTAGTAGATATGGTATTGATGTATGTTTAATGCAAACAGAATACTATAATAGCTCGATTACGATATACGGAACAACTTTCTAATAGACAATTGCCAGCGAGACCTAATTTTGTACAATTACTTCAACGATTAAGAGATACTGGACGAAGAAAAACTATTTAAATTTAATATTTTGTAATCGGATATCTGAAGAAGTAGGTGAGTAAGTATTTTATTTATCATTGATGAATGTGTTTTCATAAAGCGAATATGTGTAGATAGAAATAATATTATGAATGACCGGTCTGATAATAAAAAGCAAACGAAGGCATATTTATTTTCTACGTTTCCTTTTTTGTAAAGGTTACTTGGACTGTACGTTTGAGCCAACTAAACAGCGACTTATTCTACTTGATCACTAACCTACCTCAACACAATGTGTATTGTCTAACATAAAAACGTTGAGTTTTCTTAAAAATTAACACAATTAAAAAAAAATTCTTTTTGCGTATAATGAAATGCTTGACGTACATAATATTATATCAATGAATTAACGAACATTCTGTATATATATATATATATATATATATATATATATATATATATACATATATGTACAGCTCATAAATTATTTCTTTGCAGTTGAAGGCCAAATTTAAGGCATGAGAATACTTTAAAATGACTAACGTATGTAGTATTACAGCTCGTATTTATGTGTGTTAGAAAGAGATACATTAAATTTGGGGTTCGCACTTCTAGCAGTACGATCTGCCAAGAAATACTTTTATATGTATCAACACTAACATTCGTCACTGTTTTCAAAATATTTAATGTTTCAAGCGAAACACAAAGGGCATGGAATCATAGGCTGTGCATTTGAACGTGTTTATACATCTATGCACTCCCCGTTCTAACAGAAGAGAGGTTGCTATACTCGCTGTTGAATTTCATAGTGAAAACAAAACGCAGTCGTTTGTCAATGCGTTTGGCGGCTAAATATTTGTAATATTACATATCATATAAAATGCGTATTATATTTGCGAAAAAATGTGAAATTTGCACTGCACTAATTGGGTTTTCAATTTTTTTTGCGGAACATCTACTAACTTTCCACGGAACACTGGTGTTCCGCGAACATAGTTTGAGAAACCCTGTTGTAGATAATTTCATAAATATCGAAAAACAGATCAGTATAAACTTGATGTTTTTTATTTGACTTGACAAGTTATAAGTTTGTGTGTGATGCATCGTCCCCAAATGCTTCCTTTAACATGAGCTTCGTGAGTGCAAAACAGAATTTGATGCAGATAGGTACGTTATTTCCTCTAATCAAAGAACGTTTGCATTTACAATGACGCCTCCTGGCATACTGACTGACTCAGCGTATTGAAAACTACATGTATCAGTGTTCACTGCGTTCATCTAAGTGCGTGATTTAAATTTAGGGATTTTTTGGGTATCATCTCGTACTTTCCAATAATAAGTAAGTCTAGTCTACTGATTGAAAATCTTCTTTAATAATTTTATCGCAATGTTAAATTTAAAATTTCTCACCATAATGTTTCTCTAGAGATGCGTTGTTGTTTGCATTGAAACATCTAAAAAAAAATAGGGATTTATGTGTCACAGATAACAAGGGTTTTATCTCTTATAAAACAAAACAAAATAGTTTCGCCGATCCATGACCTGGTGCATATATCTTTCAAGATTAAATTTATTCCTCGTTGCATGTGCATGCATACATACGTGAAAACGTGCTTCGCGTCACATGAAAGATAATTAAATTTATTACAAAAACTTATTTCTTTGTGTGCATATGTTTAATTTAGTTTACTCGACTACCTCTGATATTCATTTGAAAAAGAAGTGAGTGGTAATGTAAAATATACGTTCGGGTTTAAATCACGCATACCAAAAATTTATATCAAAAACATAAAATGTTTTTTTAATTAAAAACAAGAAAACTTAACCCATTTTGTTTTTGTAAAATTGCCCTTTCTATGAGAGCATGATACTTTTTAATGGGAATTTTTAATGGAACACATGTAAATGGGGAATAAATATGTTTTTAATGATGGAAATGTGAACGACTGCTAAACTATGCTATCCATTTGTTGATTGCCTTTTAAATATAAAATCGCCGTGCTTTTATCGTGGAAATAGTGCAGCGCTACGGATAGCTGCAGTTTTGATATTTTTTTTTCATTAATGTAAATCCATGTTAATATGGTAATTTCATTTTAGAATTGCACCGAACGTTTACATGAGAACGTTTTGTTCATATCGTTAGTAAAATGTGAAATAACGTTTCAACGTGTTCGACCTACATTCCTTGATTATGGAGGGTTCAAAATAAAAGGTATTATGTTATTGCTTCTTGCAAATGCACAGTCGAAATTAGATTTCGCAAACAGACAGTTTTTTAGATTATTATGTAAAAACTCTCATAAATTAACTGTGTAAAATAATAATATATATAATATTTATTGCCTAATAATAAATAACTTATAATAAATATATATCAGAATAATTGAAACATACATGAGTAGGTAAACCCCACCAGTTTTGTATAATACAAAGGTATATTTAATAATATAAAATATTATTAAAAATCTGGTGTGAAGAACACAAATGTAGGTTCACCATTAATATTTTTCGGTGATAGGGCGATGTGGTTCTTTTTTGTGAATGTGTCTGGGAATATCCTTTCTCCAGCAGGGGCGTACCGATGAGCCTGTAGAAAGGTGAAATACGTATCTACGTCTCTGGCGATAGGATATATTCGGACACGTTCACAAAAAATATTAATAGTGAACCTGCATTTGTGTTCTTCACACCAGATTTTTAATAATATTTTATATTATTAAAAATACCTTTGAATAAATATATATTTAATTTAAAATTAAAACTTCAAGTAACACATAAAAAATACAATAGCGTGACTTTAAATGATTGGGGATAGTCAATATCCCTAACAGGATACTAGCCATCAGCTTTAAACGAGATATATTTCAAAAATCGTCGATGAACCTTTTCAATTCTTAATTGGTGACAGGCGCAATATGGTGACCAGACAGTGGAATAATATTCCAAACAGCTCATAATAAACTCGACACATGAGTACAGTAAAGGCCCGAAAATCCGGATCAATTAAAGTTGGCTCGATCTAGATTAGGGAAATTAGGGATTACTGGAGACCATTTGCAGTCTTCATCGCCATCAATCCATTCATAAATTTCAGTGGCGTTAGGTTGTTTATTGTTAGTTCTAATTTGCTGCAACATATTTCCAATTTTGGTATACCGTAAGTTTTTCTTATCTCAATACATAGCCTATGTTCAGTTTCAAAATGAACGCTTCAATACTTGGGAATGTTATGCAACCAACATCGCTCGATTATGTGTTTCGACAATTGTCAAAATCCATCTCAGTAATGTGCATAAACGAAATAATATTTTAAATATTTTAGCATTTGACATTTGTATTCACCTAATTTAAAAAAATATATATACAGGGTTGGGCGAAAGTAACGCATCAGTCGAATAATTCCGTAAATATAAACTTTAGAACAAAATGTTGTTTACAAAAGTTTGTTGACAAGTTATTTTGTATTGGCTTCAATCATTTGTTTTTTTTTATTATGATTACATATGACAGCCAAAATTTTTTTTTTTTTTAAATGGAAATAATATTTTTTAGACAATTCGGAATCTTTATTAAGTTCTGAATATGAATGCGTACTATTTTCATGGGGCTAGATAATAAAATATTGAGAAAAAAATAAAATTTAATAAAAGTAAACAAACTACAAAATTAAATTAAATGCTCAAAGTGACGTCCTTCTACGACCTGACAGTGTCCTAAACGTTCCCAAAAATGACGAATTGTATTTTGTAAACTATTAGGTGGTATGGCTTGTATCTCACGAGTAATTTTTGCTATCAAAACCTCTAGGTTTCTAGGCTTCTCCTTGTATATTTGCGACTTCAAGTGTCCCCAAAGAAAGAAATCCAATGTATTTAAATCGGGAGACCTAGCGGGCCAATCAATAAAACCCCGACGTCCAATCTAACGACCGGGAAAAATTGTGTCTAAATACTGTCGAACATTAATAGCATAATGTGGTGGTGCTCCATCTTGTTGAAACCATAGATTACGGTTTGGCATGCTTGTTTGATTGTCGTTAGGAAATAAAATCAACAGATCTGGTACAATATGGTTACGCAATAAATGTAAGTAACCATCACCATTTAGGTTGTGTTCCAAGAAGTACGGACCTATGATTCGTTGCCCAACATTGCCAGCCCACACATTAAGTTTGTGGCGATGCTGTGTATGATTTTCTCGCATCCAATGTGGATTCTCAGTCACCTAATAACGGCAATTATGCCTATTTACAAATACATTTAGACAAAATGTAGCTTCGTCAGAAAATACGATGTTGTTTAAAAAATTTGGATCGTTATTGGACAATTCCATTATTGTTTCACAAAACTGTAATCTTCTGTCCGGGTGATCTTCGTTAAGTTCGTGCAGTAAGTGTATCTTATAGGGCTTATATTTGTTCGCTTTTAATATTCGTCTAGTAGATCTGCTACTCATATCATTTTCTAATCCTAGTTGAGTGATTGACGTAGTGGGATTTTCCGTTAAAGCAAGTAAAACATGAAGAGATCGGTCTTCATTAGTGATTTCTTTTGGTCGGCCAGCTTTAGGTATATCTCTAACATCGCTCGTTTCTCTAAATTTAGTAACCAATCTCGAAACTGTTGATTGAGCTATAGGATCTCGATCCAAATAAACATTATTGAATAAAGTGCAAACTTCGTGATGTGAACGTTGCCTGTCACCATATCCGACCATCATAAGAATTTCTATTCTTTCTTTAGTAGTTAATTTGACCATTTTCACACAAAACACGTATTAAAAAAAGCAAGTTTTACGATGGAAACTATTTTATTGTGAAACGTCAATAATTCAATAACAGTCAAAAAATCTACAATTTCCAAAGCAATCTACAAAACACTGCACTAGTCCAAATGTACGTTTATTAAATTTTATTTTTTACTCAATATTTTTATTATCTAACCCCATGAAAAAAGTACATATTCATATTCAGAAATTAATAAAGATTCCGAATTTTCTAAAAGAAAATATTATTTCCATTAAAAAAAAAATTTTTTTTTTTGCTGGCACATGTAATCATCATGAAAAAAAAACGCAAATGATTGAAGCCAATACAAAATAACTTGTCAAAAAACTTTTGTTGACAACATTTTGTTCTAAAGTTTCTATTTACGGAATTATTAGACTGATGCGTTACTTCTGCCCAACCCCGTATATAAAAGATGAAAAAATAGAAATTTCGAACTAGTATGAAGCTGGAAGCAGTTTAAGGAAAGTGGCGAATCTGTTTTCTATCTTTACGGGCCCATACCATCTATTGGAAAAATTCAGGCGATTACTAGGAAATTTGATTCTGATGGCTGCATAATAGATACACACAGAAAGAAAATTAAAACTCCCCACATTCTTTCAAGACACCTAAACTTAAATGTGTTATGTTACATTGAAGAATGCCTCATAAGTACTCATAGCACCATTAAGTAAAATAGCACAACAATTTATTATTTTGAAGACGTCTGTATTTAAAATTCTCAAACAGTACAAATACAAACGTTATAAGTTTTCTAATTACCAACAATTATTTCATGAAGATAGAATGTGTTCATTTTTGCGAAACACTATTTAATATATTAAATTAAAATCATAATATGTTGAAGAAAATACTTTTCACTGATGAAGCGTCTTTTTCTTCGAACACTTTTTGTTCCTCGATCTGAAAATTTAACCATTGAAGTTTCCTGGTTTCAAATGGGTTGAGCCCCAATTCATTTAACTGCAGCAATTACAAAATTTCTAAATTCAAGTCTTCCTGATCGATGGATAGGGAGGTTTGGTCCGATAGTTTCGCCGGCCCGTTCGCCAGATTGATCGCAAAATGACTTTTCTTTGGAGATACCTTAAATCAAAAATTTATGATAATGTAATTTTCACTAACATTGAAGATTTAAAAGCACGCATAAGTACAGCCTGCGACGAATTACGAACAAAACCGGACACACTCTTTGCAGGAATTCCATAATCGACTCGCATATAGTATTGAATGTGAAAGTTAAAGAATTATAAATAAAAACAAACTTTTTTTCAATTTACCATAATATTCATTTTAATATTGTTTGTGTAAGTTAAATGTTAAACACTTTGTTAACACTGACAACTAAAATGCCTTAATACGACAAGTAATGACACTCGCATTGTTGGTTGCATAATGTTCCCATGCATTCAAGTGTTTATTTTAAAACCGAACATAGGTGTATTCATGTGTTATGTTCAGTGATATAGTATAATTCTTGTTGAACGTCATTCGTCGACTGTAATTGTTCTCTAAGAATCGACAATAGAATATCATCATCTGAATTCCATTCATATTCTGAATTTTCAGCAACGTTTATTGAATAATTATCAGCTGAATGACAAAATATTTTTCTTCAACACTTCTCTATTGTGTCAGCTGACGATTTGTCTCAAGCACTGGCAAGCAAAAACACGGCATCTCAAGAGCCCTTGAAATATCTTTCTCCTCCGAAGATAAAACCTGGAGCAAAAAGCTTTTTCGATAATGCATCTTGATCAAACGGAAGCCGTTTTGGTCCATGGGTAGTATAAGAGGGGTACAGTTAGGGGACAGGAACATGGTTATGATTTGTCCATTATCACTGGTTAATTGCGTCTCCGATGCGTGGCTTAGAGCATTGTCGATTAACAGTATAGTTTCTCAATTTAGATTATTCTCTACTTGAAACTGTCTTAGTGTACAACGAAAGATCCGTGAAACCAGTTAACGAATAGAAAAGAAGTCATCCAGGCATTTTTTGTTGAGGCATATTCTAGGAAGTCCAGGACATTTCTTAAAAGCCCTGGGATTTCTTGCTTTGCCAATGACCATCATTTTGGCTTTATGCGTACCATCGCCTGTTGTACATGCTAGAAATGATACTCTGATGATCTCTTTCGAAATTTTCCGCTCTAGGGCAGTTGCTTCTTTAACATGCACCAATGTTCAATCCTGTAGAAGTTTACAGAATAATGTAGATTCATCTGCGTTGTATATTTGTCTTGCTAGGAGCTCCATTTCGTTTATTTTTCTAGCGAATTTTTATAAAAATAGCCCTCTTCGATGCCATGACGACTAAAACTGAATAAGGAATTACTTTTTGTTCCACACTTGCCTACCGGGAATCCCGGAGAATCCCCATGTTATTCAATAACAGGCAAAACAATGCAACCAAAAACACTCAGCATGCGATCCGGATTAGAAGGTCAATAGTCGGTCCGGATTTCAAGACACCTAATGTCATATCTGCTTATTTTGATTTTGTGCGGATTCCAGGGTCATACGGATTATAAGGTATTCGGATTTGCGAGCCTTCACTTTACTTTAGAGTCCTAAAGTTAATAAGTTTTCTGAAACTGCTTATTATAAATCCTAATGGTTTAGAAGCTATTATAGAAATATATGCAATGTGATGCCTAAAGCTTAAGCGTCGATCAAAAACCACACCAAGGTCCTTAAACAGATCAAATTCGTCATCTTTGATTTTTAAATTTCCATATTTAAATTGCCCAATCCATCCAGGAATTATAACTTTCGATGGGACATTGCCACTCAAAGTATGTTTCATATCAGCTAAAATTAAAGATGTATTTAGTCTTTTCAAAAATAAATATTGGATTGAACTGCGAGTTGGGAATTTTTTATTTAGGCATATTATTCTCTGTAACTTACGAATCATATATCAGAAATTAACCAAACGTCAAAAATCACTATAAAAAAGATGACATAATTAGAAATAATCCTACGTTTTTTTCGAAAGATGGTGGTAGTAGTCGAGCTAAACTTAAACAAAAACTTTATATATTTCTATTATAAAAACGAGTTATTCGATTTAATTTTGTTTCTGCGCTATGCTGTTTCCGTCCTTTAGATATATATATATATATATATATATATATATATATATATATATATATATATATATATATATATATATATATATATATATATATATATAGTAAACTTAATAAGTCGGCGATTAAAGGTCTGGTTTATTACTTCAAAGTATATATATTTAAAGCAACCCTACATGTTTCGGCAATGATGCCTTTGTCAAGGATATAAAAATATAAATTGCCGAAACATGTAGGGTTGTTTTAAATATATATACTTTGAAGTAATAAACCAGACCTTTAATCGCCGACTTATTAAGTTTGCCATATCATACCAAGGTCACGAAAATATTATATATATATATATATATATATATATATATATATATATATATATATATATATACCGCCTAATTCTGAGCAAACGCAACGATGCGAATGTATGAATATTTCTCCCGCTTCGAATACAAATCCCCTGAACGCGTTTAGCCAATCACAAAACAGTCTGTCGCGCAACGATTTGACAATTAATGTCACAAATTAGTGTCACTACTGTCACCTTATACGGAGTCTCTTAAGCGTTTGAATAGTGATCATGCCGCGTTATACACTAGAAGAGAAATGGTATCACGCTGATAATTCTTATCAAAAAGTATGTGACTTATTTGCCGAAAGGTATGCCGACAGGCCCATTCCGAACAAAGCTACAATTTGTAGACTTAAAAAGAAAATAGACATTACTGGTTCTGTACAAAATTTAAAACCATTATTCCCAAATCGCAGAGTTCCTAATGATACGTCCATTTTAGTATGCGCTGCAATAGAACTAAATTCAAATTTGACACTTAGCGATATTTCCAATGATTTAGGTATATGCTCCTCTTCGGTTAACCGCATACTAAAATTAAATGGTTTTCGTAATATAAATATTCCAAACATCATCAATTATTTTACGGCGATGAGTTTAAACGGATGAATTTCCGTTATTATATAATTAATTTCTCATTATGAACAATTTATTTTATTATTTGTAAGAGTCAATTTTTCTTTACCTTAGTAGAATTTAATTTAGTTTATATTTATTTCTGAAGTTTATTTAGTTTTCTATGAATAGTTCTTGTGACCTTTATTTATTAAAATTTAATTTATTATAACTCTTGATGTCTTATTTGCTATTTTCTTAACCGCTTATTAATAATTTCATTACGCTTTGTGTGACCATCGTCAGTATAACGTATTGCAATTTATTTATTATAAAATCATTACAATAACACAGGACTAAACAATTTATAGTCCTTTAATAGTAATTTGGTAATCAGATAATTTTTCTTACGCGGCTCCATAATATGTAAGTATGTATGACATATGACATCGATGTTGACACGCCTACAGCATTCAGGGGAATTCTATTTGGAGTGGGAGAAATATTCATACATTCGCATCGTTGCGTTTGCTCAGAATTAGGCGGTATATATATATATATATATATATATATATATATATATATATATATATATATATATATATATATATATTAGAGATTATATATATTTAGAGACTTTTAAATTACAAAAATTTTCAACTTTCCTGTTAATGTTGGAAATATTCCTAAAATTATATTTTGTTTGTAAAAATAAATGGGAATTCTCTGTTGAAACTGCTCCTAATCCACTTTATTTGAAAGAAAACTGGTTATAACAAAATAATTTGAAATATACATGAGTGGGTAAAACCACACCAATTTGTATAATACAAAAGTATTTTTAATAATATAAAATATTATTAAAAATGGGGTGTGAAGGACACAATACCAGTTATATATTTGTGAATATATCTCATGTGAGATACATTCACAAATATATAACTGGTATTGTGTTCTTCAGACCCCATTTTTAATAATATTTTATAATATTAAAAATACTTTTGTATTATACAAATTGGTGTGGTTTTACCCACTCATGTATGTTTCAAATTATTTTGTTATATACGCATTCGGTTCGCCCGACAAGTAGTGAAGACACGATAATACAGTTTTTATAGATATGGTTGTTACCGTCTATAGAAACACGTTGCTTAGTTCGGCAGTTATTATGTAGAAAGCGCTGAATATTCTTTCACGCTCTGTCTTAATAATTTCTGTTTGATAGCAAGGTAGTTATGTTTGGTTGAATGTATCTCTTCTCCAGCCGGGGCGTACCGACGATCCTGTAGAAAGGTGAAATACGTATCTGCGTCTCTGCAGAGGAGATACATTCACAAATATATAATTGGTATTGTGTTCTTCACACCCCATTTTTAATAATATTTTATATTATTAAAAATACTTTTGTAGAAAACTGGTTATCAGGACAAAAACAATTTAATTCATGACGTAAAAATATTGACAGCAGTATACTATTTGAGTTGTTATTTGTAATAATTTAACAAGCGAAGCAAGAACTTTTATTAGCTTATTAGTATTCTGATCAGGTGGTATTGAAACTGGAAGGTTGTAGTAGTTTTGGTAGCTATTTGAATAATTGAAATGGACAGTTGAAGTTGAACACAGAGATGCATTATAAAATTTTTAATTGAAGAAGGAAATCCCCCAAAAATTTTCCATGCACAAACGATTGCTACATATGGTGAGAATGCATTATCACATTATCAAGTAAAATTCTAGCTGAAACAATTTCGTTGAATTCAAGAATTCATTGAATATTAATCTGGTAGGGCTTTCAAAACAAGAACACAGGAAACGGTAAAGAAAATTGTAGGTTTCGCGTTGACATAATATATACCGGGTTCTTCTTTTATTATAGGTATTATGCATTGATTTTTCTTCTTTTAGCTTTACACATAGGGATAAATATATGATGGCATAGAAGGTAACCGGTATACACCAGTGACACATTTGAACGAATTTTTACATTTGTGTAATATTTCTGATTTTTGATTTTTACTTAAATCTTAACTTAAAGAGATGTTATTGAAAAATAGATAATTTACTTAAAACAGTTAATTATCCCAATAGGCGCATACCTTATGCGAAGACAATTTTAAATATTTTTAACAAATTCAAAGAGCATGGTTGTTTTCTAAATTCCCATGAAAACAATAAAATAAAACTTTTCGAGAAATATAAAAAACGAACTGATTTTTGTGATATAATGTTTAATTTGTTAAATGAAAACGAAGAAATTTTATATAAAATAATTTTGATAAAGGAACCAGTTCCATAATAGATTTAAAGAGTTTCATGTACATTCTGTATGGCAATCTAAATAATTTCCCTTTGAATGCTTAAACATGCACATCTTCGATTAGTTAGAAAGCGTAGTAAGATGAAACCCATTGAATTATTTTTTTAGCTAATGGGAAAAGGTTGGGTGTAATTTAAAATAAATACTTAGGTTACATATCAATATTTTTTAAATTTTATTAACATTATCATATTAACATTTTTCGGTTTTAGTCTTGCACACCTTTGTCTTATTATTAAACGAGCTGTACTATACACTCTCACTTTCTGCTGACCTCGCTGTAGTACAGAAGTATTTCCTAGCACATTGTTTTAAGGGTTTCAGCTCTATTCTTGTTACCTGAAAGAAAATCCAAATAAAAAATGCAATTACCCTTCTTTTTTAAAACTTACCTTCCAAAATAAAAGAAGATCTACGTCCTGATTTGAATTTGGCCTTTCGATGTATTACTTTTCATCAGCTGCAATTGATTTTACTTTCTCTGATTCTTTCTTGCAAAAATCCAAATAATAAAAGTGACTTTTGATGTGGACAAATGTCTGTGTCGATTACAGGCATTTGTTCTTTATTTTCAGGATCTATTTTCTTCATAATATTAAACATTTCTTGTTCTAGAAAAGAAGTAGCCCCGGTATCATATTCAGTACTAGGAAAACCTTTTCTTTTAAACGGTTGCTACTCTAGTAACTGATCCTCGTTTATATGAAAATAGCTTTGCTTTAACAGATTCCAAAAGTTTCCTGCATAATGTCTTCCCTTCCTCAATCTTTAATTTCAGTAGTGATGCTGTCAGATAATTTTGTACAGTCCAAAAGTTAATGGCATTATAAAAGAAATAGTAACATATTTATTACGTACAAGAATTTCCCACAATTGCTTTTTAAGATAAATTTCTCCATTTTATAAAACCAATTATTCGTAAGATACCACGAGGTGTTATATCTAAGATAGTAATCTTAGATATATTTCATCCTTAAAGAAATACTATCCATCTTCTTTGAATTTGTTAAAAATATTTAAAATTGTCTTCGTACAAGATACGCCTGTTGGGATAATTAACTGTTTAAATAAATTATGTGTTTTTCAATAAAATGTATTTAATTTAAGATTTAAGTATGAATGAAAAATCAGAAATATTTGGCAATTGGTAAAATAAGTCCAAATATATCACTGGTGTATAATTGGTTGCCTGCTATGCCACCATACATTTATCCCTATGTGTAAAGGTAACAGAAGAAAAATCAATGCATTATACCTATGTGAAGAACCCGGTATACATAAACCAGGCAACTCGATGAGATCAGCTTACCGGCTTATCTGATTTCAGTATGGCTAGTGAATTAATTTAAAAATTTACCCGTAAAACAAGAAAGTTTATCAGTTGGAAACTCCTTAGAATTTGTTCAAGCAATAAAGATTCGATCTAATGTCATTGTTTATTTCGGTACCTATTCCAGAAATTTTGCAATATTTAGAGGACTGGCTTTATAAGGACAACATCGAACCGTTAAAAGTCAAGGAATACTTGCGATTGACAACCCTTTGCATGACGAAAAATTGCTTCGAAGATGGAGGAAAATTTTATGAACAGAAACAAGGTACAGCAATGGGTAATTAGTAATTACCCATTGCTTCGAAGATGGAGGAAAATTTTATGAACAGAAACAAGGTACAGCAATGGGTAATTAGTAATTACCCATTGCTGTACCTTGTTTCTGTTCATAAAATTTTCCTCCATCTTCGAAGCAATTTTGCACTTACATTGTATCAAAAGCCGCGAAATTGTCATTTACGTACCTAATCTAAACTCTTGGAAAATATTATAATAGAATTTAAAAATGACTTAGCGTCATTTTTAAATTCTACTTCGAATTGGCTCATAAATAAGCTGTCTATGAATGAAGATAGGTAATTACTAATTACCTATCTTCATTAACTAACATTAATAATTGGTCATCTTAATTATCTTCAAAATCACTGATATTATTTAGTTCTGCTAGAAGTACCACTGTCTCTATTTCAAAAATATCCTCGAAAATTACTTCATCATTACTTTCTTCATTATCATTATTTTTTTCATTATCATTATTTTCTTCATCATTACTTTCTTCTTCTTCTTCCTCATTTTCCTCATCTTCACCAATACTTTCCAAAATATGTTGCATTATTTCATCTTCTTCTTCTTCTTCTGTTAACTCACTCACAGAAAAAATATACTTTCTATGTAATACTGCCATAATATTGTTAAGCGATATACTATTTGCGAATACGTTCTCCACGTTTCTTAAATAGCACCTTAAACTCCCTCCACTTGTCGTACCCTTGACCTTGTCGTACCCTCGACCTTGTTGTACCCTTGTCGTACCCTTAACCTTGTCGTACCCTTGACCTTGCCGTACCCTTGACCTTGTCGTGCCCTTGACCTTGACGTGACCTTGACCTTGACCTTGATATAGCCGATTCTAGAACCTCCTCATGTTGAACCTCCTCATTGCCCTTGAGCTGTGCCACATGCAAGGTCAAGGGCAATGAGGAGGTTCAACATGAGGAAGTGCTAGAATCGGCTATGTCCCTCTACTCCCGACAATTTAATTCACAGCGGAAAAGGAAAACAATGATTGAATTACCATTCTTAGATAATTAATAATAACAAATAAGCATATAACAGAAATTGATATATTGCGGAAAGAAATGAATGCCAATAGGTTTATCACCGCGGATTCAAACTATAATTTCCAACAAAAGGCAGCTTCTATCAATTTTCCAATCAATCGGTCGTTAAATAAAGAGAAATACGAAAACGAATTAGATTTCATGGAAAATATCGTGAGATACAATGGTTTCGACACGGAAATAATCAATATATTGATTAAAAGGACTATTTTAAAAAGACAATCCAAGATGCCAAATGTTTGCTACCTCAACAAACTCGTAAAAAAAGTGATAATACCATCAAATGACGAAAAAACATAAATAAGGTTGTTAAAGAATGTGGTTCAAAGTTGCTTTTCGGTTCGAAAATTTAATAAAATCTCTTCTAGGTACTATACAGGATAAATTACATATGAATAAGAAGTCTGGTATATCCGTTTGGAATTAATTGCCGTGATTGTAATTTGAAATATATCGGCCAAACTAAACATTCAACAATAACCCGATACAAAGAACTTATATCTCATATGAAATTCAATAGGCCAAAAAATCCAGTGTTACCCGCTACGCATTAGAAACTAATCATAATATAATGGTAGATTGTTTGAAACTTATAAAAAATATAAACAACTCAAGGCAATTTGATTGATATGAGTCCATTCATATTATTAATAACCAAAAGAACTCGTACAATGTCGACAAAGGCCTAGTGTCAGGTAGTTGTCTTTTCGAATTCTTAGAAAAGTAGATATGAAAACACATGTATGCCTTTTCAGAAGAGGGGTGGGTAATGTAATTTTTAGTTTTTCTTTGTCGTGGACAACTTGCAAAGAGCTGCGTGTTTCTTTGTGTTAGATTTACTGTTCATATGTTCAGCACTGTGTCTGTTATTGTTACCTACTGACGATGACAACTTAGTTATCAAAATACGTATTTGGCTTACGATTATTAATTGTGGTAAGGGGTTTTATACCCTTTTTAAGTTTTTTTTTACTTATATACAGAACTTGTTATTGGGAGAATTTTTTAGAAGGGATCTCGTTATTGCAAAAACTTTGGAATAAGTACACAGATATTGAAGAACATGTGTAGAAACATAAATTTTGTCATTGATTTCTGCCTCGTTTGTCAAATATAGGTAGATTACATAAAAATCTTCCCTCCCGTTAAAAAATATTAAATTCAAAAGTTAATTTAATTTCAAAATGTAATTTAATATGAATTGTGTTTATTATAAATTGTTAATGACTCTCATTATTATTATTATTTACGGAACTGAAATTTAGTAGTTTTGTTTCAAGGACGTGTATTAAATTCAATATTCCCTTTAGCAGTTCTACTCACAAACACTTAGTTATTGTGAGAAGTGTACATGACATATGATATTCAGATAAGCCTAGAAGTTATTGAATTTTCCGTAAATGCGGGAATCGATTTCCGAATCATTTAAGTTATTTACTGCAATGACGGTCGTACATCAACGTTTGATAATATCGTTTGATTGAAACCATGAAAATTCACACATTTCGGGCACGAGTTGATCAATTCAGGATTTAGAGACACTTTATGCGAACGACAAAGAATTCATAATGGAACTAATCGTCGGGTTGGTGTGCAGCACGTGCCCTTAACAACGTACCAGGGACCGACTGAAATTAAACTAAGGGTAACAACCCCTGTATCACGGTTACTTAAGTCTGGGAATATTTCTCTTTTAAAATTTCTTTGTTAAACGAATTGTAATGATTACTGTCAGTCAGCATTTATGCGAAATTTTCCGGAGGATTATTAAAAAGCTTGAGCGAATTAAGTAATGTAAGTACGTAATAGTTAAATATAATGTAGTTGAAACAATATTTTACCAACTAATGCACGCAGAGATACTAAATAATTTCTTATTGAAGAAAATTATAATTGTGAATTGTTGATAGCAATTTAATCTTTTCGTTTTCTTATCTAATTCATCTTAATTATTAACATTGCAGTTTAAATACAAAATTAGATGGAGTGAATACTAATTTCAACGAAAATGCGACGACCTTTTTACATGTGTATTCTGCTTTTTAATATTAGATTTTGTGATGTCTTTTTCCCTTGCAATTCTTGTATTGAAATCCTAAGTAAACTCATAAAAGTTAGAGAGACAAATTTTTAAATATTGATATTTAAACACATAATCTGATATCTCGAAGGGAGATCTATTTTTAAATATTTCTGAATGGCAAAAAAGTGAAGCAGAAGATGCAAGAAACTATATTAGTAACGTCACGCGCTTACGCGTCATCCGTCTCCTGAATAATCTAGAATAAAACGAAAGTCCGGATGGTCCTCGAATATGCGGCGGCCTATACAGGGTCCGGCAACGAAGCGGGGACGGAAGATTACACGCGTATTTGAAAGTTAGTCAAATATTTAGTCATCGGATATCCTTCCGTACCATCAAGCGCACGTTTTAAAAATATTTTGTTTTATACAGGGTGTTCCAGATGGAAATGCCAGACTAAAGTTGCATTTTTTGCGAAGCGTATTAGACACACTAGCACACTCATATTTACACGTACATGTGGCTCTAATGCCCGTAGGCGTAGTTTAGTTATAATAGTGAGAATACATTCGTCAGTATTTAATGTGTTTAGTACGACAGAATGAAAGTGTGGATATACAGATTTAGTTTAGGGATTTGCAGCCGCAATTATAATAATTGATGTATGTATGCGTTAACATTTAACTGAAAAAAAAATTGTATCTAAAAGAAAATTAATGAAAACTAAATAAAATTCTTATAAAAAAAAAACGAAAGAAAATTCTAAATAAAATGTACAAAATTAATTTTAGTTTTCGCGAGAGTTTGCTCAGACACACGCATCTAGATGCGAACAACGAATGTTATCCCCGCTCTTCACATACCCCACTACATGAGTGAAAGACACCCCTACCAGTATTCTCGAAAATTGTTATACATATACGTATATGTGTATGTGTGTGAATTTGAAGCTAAATATCTACTTTTAACTACGCCCATCCGTATACAGGGTCCGGCAACGAAGCGGGGACGGAAGATTACACGCGTATTTGAAAGTTAGTCAAATATTTAGTCATCGGATATCCTTCCGTACCATCAAGCGCACGTTTTAAAAATATTTTGTTTTATACAGGGTGTTCCAGATGGAAATGCCAGACTAAAGTTGCATTTTTTTAAATAGAACATCCTGTATATTAATAGATAAAATGATCCGCGCTTGAAAGCTGGTTACATCGATATAATGTTATATGGGTCTAAAGTTGATAGTTTCTGTGTAAATAATTATTTTACTTGATAAATTGATACATTTCAGTAGGGTATTCTGCATAAGGAAAATCAAAAGATCCGAAACCAATAGAATAGAATATTTTCTACTAGTATGCACTTTTGTTGCTACGTGAAATAAATTCTGCAACTGCTCGCGTTATACAGGGTGTTCACAATTTCGCAAAATCGAAGAAATCTCGTAATTTTTAAATGGAACACCCTCTATATTTTTAGCTCATTGAAAAGCCCTTTTACTACGCTTTCTATTGATACCTCATTTGATGCACCTAGGATGGATCATTTGCTAATTATTTCTTTTTAGAGTTGAATTAATGAAAAATGCTTGTATTTTTGTAGCTAATTTGCGCTTTAAACCTTCTGTAAGATCGGATATTCAACAAATTAACCATAAATGGTCTATAACAAGAAGAAACCCCATTAAGTACGAGAAACAGTTGATTTTCACTCAGCGGTGAAAGCAAACATTAAATTAATATAAAGTAATATAGCATTTGCAATAGATTCACTGCTGATCAAGTTATCTGGTGTCAGTTTTAAGTTTGTATACTTTATAACAAAGTTGTCAAAAATTTCGTTTCATCTTACGCAGTATTTCGTTCAATCTTTAAAAGAAATTGCTATAATGACTAATTTTAGTATTCAAGAACTGGTGAATATGATGTTTATTCTTGGGGAGTGTACAAGAAATTGTCTCCTAGCAAGTAGAGTATATGCAGAGAGATTTCCAAACCTTGAAAGAAAGCCAAGACCGGAAGCATTTGAAAGGTTATTAGAGAGATTTACAGAAACTGGTAGTGTAACCTACAAGAAGAGCGAAATAAATAAGCCGGTAATCAATGAAAAAAGCGAATTGGCGGTATTATTAACAATACAGGAAAATCCACATATAAGTATAGACGGTATTTCAAAGGTAACAGCTATTGAAGATAGGAGCGTACGAAGAATTTTAAGAAGTCATAAGTATCATCCGTACCATTTGGAATTAAATCAGGAATTGCATGGTGATGATTTCATTAAAAGAACAGACCTTTATGGTTGATTGTTAAATAAAATTCCAGAAATGCCAGATATTTTAACAAAGATTTTGTTTAGCAATGAGGCTACTTTCAAAAGTAATGGGGCGGTAAATACACAAAACATGCATTATTATGCAACAGAAAACCCGCATTGGATACGTCATGTAGACAATCAGAATAGATGGTCTCTTAACGTCTGGGGAGGTATACTTGGTCAAGATTTCATTGGGCCGTACTATTTCGATGGAACCGTTACAGGCGATACGTATTTGGCATTTTTGCAGAATGAACTGCCTAATTTACTTGAGCATGTGGATGCTGACACCCGATAAATTTTCTGATTGCAACACGATGGTGCACCTGCTAATTACAGCCTTAACGTTAGGGAGTTTCTAGAGCGATGGAAGGAAAACAAATGGATAGGACGAGGTGGTCCAATCGCTTGGCCTCCACGAAGTCCAGATCTTACTGTCTTGGACTTCTACTTTTGGGGATATGTCAAGGCTCTAATTTATGTGGAAGTTCCTACAACAAGGGAAAATATGATGGAACGCATAAGAGAGGAATTTAGATATGTTCGCCAAGAAACATTACAGCATGTTCAACAGAATTTCACCAGGCGGCTTCATTTATGTATTGAGAGACATGGAAGGACATTTGAAAGTTTTCTTTGATTTATTTGCATTTACTATTTTCATTTACATACTTTATTTTTATTTACTGTGCTACTACTTTTGTTAATTAAATTTGATGTTGTGGTTAATAATTAGTATTTATTTAAAATAGTGCAAACTTGTAATACTAGTCGTACTTGATTCTTTCCTACATGATTTCGATTTATGTTAAGCTAATTAGGTATGTATTGTTTCATATTAGGTATTCGTAAAATAGTTGGTTTTACAAAATTCTTTAAAATACAAATTAATTAGTGCAAATTTTTTATTAAACTAACACCAGATAACTTGATCAGCAGTGAATCTATTGAAAATGCTATATTACTTTATATTAATTTAATGTTTGCTTTCACCGCTGAGTGAAAATCAACTGTTTCTCGTACTTAATGGGATTTCTTCTTGTTATAGACCATTTATGGTTAATTTGTTGAATATCCGATCTTACAGAAGGTTTAAAAGCGTAAATTAGCTACAAAAATACAAGCATTTTTCATTAATTCAATTCTAAAAAGAAATAATTAGCAAATGATCCATCCTAGATGCATCAAATGAGGTATCAATAGAAGGCGTAGTAAAAGGGCTTTTCAATGAGCTAAAAATATACAGGGTGTTCCATTTAAAAATTACGAGATTTCTTCGATTTTGCGAAATTGTGAACACCCTGTATAACGCGAGCAGTTGCAGAATTTATTTCACGTAGCAACAAAAGTGCATACTAGTAGAAAATATTCTATTCTATTGGTTTCGGATCTTTTGATTTTCCTTATTCAGAATAGCCTACTGAAATGTATCAATTTATCAAGTAAAATAATTATTTACACAGAAACTATCAACTTTAGACCCATATAACATTATATCGATGTAACCAGCTTTCAAGCGCGGATCATTTTATCTATTAATATACAGGGTGTTCCATTTAAAAAAATGCAACTTTAGTCTGGCATTTCCATCTGGAACACCCTGTATAAAACAATATATTTTTAAAACGTGCGCTTGATGGTACGGAAGGATATCCGATGACCAAATATTTGACTAACTTTCAAATACGCGTGTAATCTTCCGTCCCCGCTTCGTTGCCGGACCCTGTATACGGATGGGCGTAGTTAAAAGTAGATATTTAGCTTCAAATTCACACACATACACATATACGTATATGTATAACAATTTTCGAGAATACTGGTAGGGGTGTCTTTCACTCATGTAGTGGGGTATGTGAAGAGCGGGGATAACATTCGTTGTTCGCATCTAGATGCGTGTGTCTGAGCAAACTCTCGCGAAAACTAAAATTAATTTTGTACATTTTATTTAGAATTTTCTTTCGTTTTTTTTTATAAGAATTTTATTTAGTTTTCATTAATTTTCTTTTAGATACAATTTTTTTTTCAGTTAAATGTTAACCCATACATACATCAATTATTATAATTGCGGCTGCAAATCCCTAAACTAAATCTGTATATCCACACTTTCATTCTGTCGTACTAAACACATTAAATACTGACGAATGTATTCTCACTATTATAACTAAACTACGCCTACGGGCATTAGAGCCACATGTACGTGTAAATATGAGTGTGCTAGTGTGTCTAATACGCTTCGCAATTTCCACCGTTACTTTAATCAATCTGTATAAGCCTTCGAGAAAGGTATTAGGATATTTTCATTCAACGAGTGATCGCCATCGTGTTGATATTGTATATAAATGTGAAATAAATATTGAAATAAATACTGTTATTGTCAGTCATTAGTTATTAAATGTTATTTAGTGTGTTTTATTATTAATAGAGTGTGTTTAAATTACCGTTAGTTTTATTTAAAAGAAACTAGAAAGACAAATATTTCACAAATGAAAGACATGAATTTTACAATATATAAGGTCTCTAACTCTATAAAATAAGAATAAGGAAAGAAAATATAATGAAACCAGTCTCAAAATTAAGTTAATTTATTTTACTATCAATGAAAGTAATTATTTTTCCATATAATCACCGTTTAGTGCAACACATTTTTCAAACGCGTAATACATTGCTTCTTTTCGTTCATGATAAAACTTTCTTGTTTATTGTTGATTCAATTGCAAATAGCAGCCCGAACTTCATTATCTGATGAAAACTGTTGACCTTTTAGTACCTCCTTCAACTTTAAAAACAACCAGAAATCAACAGGTGCAAAATCAGGACTGAATGGAGTGTGCGAAACAACCGTGAATTCCAGGCTCTTCACTGTCTTCATAGCTTCGTTGCTGTAATGCGGTCTAGCGTTATCGTGGTGCAAGAAAAAAATTGCACTTTCAAACCTTACTCTACGTAAATGATATTTTAGTGATCGTAAAGTTTAGCAATACAGGCAACCCCCCATATAACACGGTAGTTAGGTTCCTAAAAAAACACCGTGTTGTACAACTTCGTGTTGATCTAATACAAAAAATAGGGTTAGATTCCAAAATTTAAAAAAATAGAACTAATTTGATTTTTCAACTAAAAGAAATTTTTATTTATTAAATCAATAATTAATAAAAAAGTTGTGTATACATAGGTATTACATAATGTCTTCTTTATTACTACTGGTAATCACTCGATGGCGTTTTCTTTTTGGCGAAGTATCCTCAGGTTCTGCTCTTTGTTCAACAGCATCTCTAGCTTCATTCTCTATTTTTCCAAAAAAATCTGTTATTTTAGGACCTAAAGCAAACAACCTAAAATTTAGGTTGTTTGCTTCCAGCTGAGAGATCTTTGTAAATCGTTGTATTGAGCCAAGTATTTGTGAAGTTCTCTTTTAAATTTCCTGCTTCCTCTTCCAATGGAAGGATTTTCAGTAGACATACGATGCCGGTTTTGGCACAAAATCCCTTGTATTTTTTTATGGAGGTTCATTTTGCATTTTTAGGGTGAGTTGTGGTTGGGGAAAGTATCGGCGACTACCGCCGCCGCCGTATGTGACATAACGCGCATGCCCAAAACAGACTTTGTCTTTGAAACAGACAGACTTGTCGTTGAAACAGACAGACCTGTCTTTGAAACAGACAGACTTGCCTTTGAAACAGGCAGACCAGTCTTTGAAACAGACAGACCCGTCTTTGAAACAGACAGACCGGTCCTTGAAACAGACAAATCTGTCTTTGAAATAGACAGACCTGACTTTGACAGACAGGCTTGTGTTTGTAACAGACAGCCTGTCTTTGAAACAGACAGACCTGTCTTTGAAACAGACAGGCTTGTATTTGTAACAGACAGACTTGTCTGTTTCAAAGACAGGTCTGTCTGTTTCGAAGCAGGTATATCTGTGTAAATCTGTAAATTTATACTATTAAAAAAATATATAATCAGAACTGTTAATTACTAAGCCACGAAATTTAACGAAGGGAAATTTTGCGGCAGCCATTTTGTGAAGCACAACGTTATAATTTCGATATCGTAATTTTCTCGTACCGATTGCGTAATTAGAGTTAGGTATATTATTTTAATATTATCTGTTAAATTGGTTAAATAAGAAACTAGATATTCCCTTTTCGCGTTAAAATTTTGATTGTTGAATTTAATCATTTTATTTGCTTCTCATACTTAAATTTTTAAAATTTACTTAAGTCGAATTACATTTTCTTTTTGCTGGCGTCGCCGGTTAATCGTAACAGCTGTGTGTCTTTTTGTTTTTTTTCCAGTGAAGAAATTCGCTTATGTGTATAATAGTTAAATTTAGATTAGGCTTTAATTTTTATTGCCATTATTTCTTCTACTATATTAACAGAAAATGATTTATGAAATTCTTAAACATTTGGGTTATTATTTTAACTTAGTTTAATTAATTAGTTGTATATAATATATAGAGTGTTTCAATTAAAATAAAAAAGTTAACATCGCTTCCGGCTAAACCGGAAGTCTGATTCAGATATAAATATACTCATCGAATGCCAGATTTGCATTTAATTAATTGTGGCACGTCTTATTAAAATCTAAGTAGCTTTATTAAAGATATTCGAATGTAAGTATTTGTGGGTATATTTATTCGTCAGTGTTCAGATTAAAGCGAATATCATTGTAGATATGTAGAATTATGTACCGTTGTCGCACGAAAAGAAATAATCGCGATCAACATAAAAAGGTTAGCTTGTAAGTTTTAAAATTGTATTATGTAAGTAGATGGCCTGATGACTTGAAAAAAAAAAGAAACAATATTTATCAGCGATCTACAAGAGAGATTAATTGATTTGTTGATTAATGGAGGCATTATACAGCACTTCACACGAGCGCCCTCTAGATGCTTTCACTGAATATTTATTATGTTATTAATGTTGAGCATTTTTCATACAATACTGCCTACATAGGGGTTAATGTGAAAATTTATAAAGTTCAATTTATTACGCAAATGCTCACACAGAAATATCTAAAATTAAAATCAGGAAATTTCGAGAGTATTTGTGTCGTTGTTATCGGTTGATTTTTAAACTAAAAAGAAAATTTTAGTAAATAGGCTAAAGTAAACGAATTGTTAATTATCTTAATGTCATTAAACTAATTAAGAAAGTGTGTTTTATGTAATTTGTTTTGTTCTTACTAAATTCAATCCAAAGTATCTTTTAAATCAAAAGAAAATGTAACGCGTTACCTTCTAAATTTAATTATAATTTATTGCAAATTTACTATTCTTAAATGAATGTGTTGTATCTAAGACTTTATGATTATGTAATATCGTCGAATGGGGAGAAAACAGAAGGAACTTCGTTAATTATAAATGTTAGCGAGTTTCTTTTATTTCTCTGTGGCGTGTTCAAGATTTCCCGAAAGAATCATACAGTTTTGTTCAAAATAGAGCAGAACTACTTGGCATCTCTCTGGCAAAGTATACTGCAAAGAATATATTAATTACTTCAACACATTTGTATAAATAATGTGGTAATAACATATCTTTATTGGGGTATGCAATTATTTTCAAAATCTACAAGATTTGTGAAATATTCGATTAATTTGCAAGAATGGGGAATATTTAAATAAATACAAGAAAATAATAAAATTCTATGTTAATAGAAGTATATTTATGTTATAACTTATAAACTAATATTGTTGAACGAATTCCAAAATAAAAGTTAATATTATGAATGGAGATGAATCGGTTATTAGTAATAACCTTGTAATAACTTATTACACTCTACGTACTGGACTATATAGGTACCGAAGCTCTTAAGTAATGTGTCTGTAATGGATGAAATTTCGTGACAATTCATATAACTTACCTCATTCTTTGTTAGGTTTAATTCCCTAATTATATTTTAGAAATTCAGCAACTTTAGATAGTAAATTTGATTACGCTAATCACCATGGGGATCTCTCTTATTATTGGAGAAAGAGTATAGGTTTAAATTTGGCAAAGTTGTTAAATTTTGTGTTTGTTATAAATCCGTAAAGAAAATAGACCTGTGACAAATGACCTTCGTTATTAAAAAAAAAAAAACGCGAAAACCACATTTTCTTCTTTTGCCTTTAGCACCGACATTTGGCCTTGTAGAGAAAAAATAAAAACACATCCTTGTGGCCATTTCGAAACCTCTATCCAGTGGTGTACTCTAAATTTTTATACGACGTTTCGTTTCTTTCTGGCCGTAAACAACTATCTAATTTCTTATAGGCGCCATATTGGATTTAGACATCTTCAGAAAGAGTTTTTTTTTCTGATTTCAACCATGTACCACATGCTGACTATAGTTTTTGACATTAGGTTTTATTTGAAAGAATAAATTATAATATTAAATAAGGTAGCCTTTGGAATTTCAATCTGTCAAACATTTCATTTATTGTTCATTAATAATACAAAAATGTCATACACTAACGAAGAGAAACGAGATATGATAAGTATTTTTTATTCATCGAAACGAAATTCAACAGTAGCGAGTACAAGATAACACAAACATTATAAAAAATTCATGGAAAAGTAAACAATAAACAATTACAGTAAATGTTCAATTATCTGGCCATCTTCGGTAATGCACAATTGGGCACGCCTTCTGGAATTTTGTACTGCCCTTTGTATAGTTCTTCTAGGAACTGCATCGAAGGCATTCTGAAGTCTGTCTCGTAATTCTTCAATGTTTTGTGGCGCATCTACTTTATAAATATTATTTTTAACATATCCCCATAAAAAAAAATCTAGCGGACTTAAATCAGGTGACCTCGCAGGCCATTCAACAACTCCACTATTTCCAATCCAACGGTTTGCAAACTCTTGATTTAAGAAATTTCTAACAACAGCTGCATTGTGTGCTGGTGCGCCATCTTGTTGCCACCATAAATATTGTAATTGATTTAATGGGATATTGTCGTGAAGATAGTCAGATACGTATGTACGTAAAATATTTAAATATCTTTCTCCATTTAAATGTTCTTCATACATAACTGGTCCTAAGAGACGATTTGCCAAAATACCCATCCAAACGTTTATTCCAAAACGATGTTGTGGTCTTCTAGCCCTGTTTTGTCGGGGATTTTGTACTGCCCAATAGTGCTCCGTATTTCTGTTGAACATTCCAGAATTTGTAAATTTTGTTTCATCTGACCAGATGATTTTGTTTAAAAAATCTTCGTCATTTTCTATCCTTCCCATTAACCAATTACAATATTCTAGCCTTCTCAAATTATTTCCAGGCAGTAAAGAGTGACTAACATGGATCCTGTATGGTTTAAACCTACTTTTATGTAAAGTTCTCCAAACTCTGGACTGGCACAATTTAATTCTGACGCTACTTCGCGTGTAGAAATTGATGGATTATTATTTATCTATAAAAATACAAGATTAACATGAAATTTGAAAACACGCTTTTAATTTACCATTTGTAAAATATCTTGTCGATTTTCATTTAAATTCTTGTTGTCTTGACTATTACGCGGCTTAGTAAATGATCCATTCTCGACCAAATTTCTGCCGAGATCTAGAAAAATGGTACGATGAGGCTGTTGTCGTTCTGGATATAATTGTAGATATCTTGTACTCGCTACTGTTGAATTTCGGTTCGAAGAATAAAAACTACTTATCATATCTCGTTTCTCTTCGTTAGTGTATGACATTTTCGTATTATTAATGAACAATAAATAAAATATTTGACAGATTGAAATTCCATGGCTACCTTATTTAATCTTATAATTTATTCTTTCAAATAAAACCTAATGTCAAAAACTTTAGTCAGCATGTGGTACATGGTTGAAATCAGAAAAAAAGACTCTTTCTGAGGATGTCTAAATCCAATATGGCGCCTATAAGAAATTAGATAGTTGATGATGGCCAGAAAGAAACGAAACGTCGTATAAAAATTTAGAGTACACCACTGGATAGAGGTTTAGAAATGGCCACAAGGATGTGTTTTTATATTTTCTCTACAAGGCCAAATGTCGGTGCTACAGGTAAAAGAAGAAAATGTGGTTTTCGCGTTTTTTTTTTAAATAACGAAGGTCATTTGTCACAGGTCTATTTTAATTACGGATTTATAACAAACACAAAATTTAACAACTTTGCCAAATTTAAACCGATACTCTATCTCCAATAATAAGCGAGATCCCCATGGTGAGGGCCGAAAATGAATCAGCCTGTATATTATAGATAAATCCACAGTTAAGACAGTAGAATTCTAAATGTGGTAATTACAGCAGATATAAATAAGTAAATTTGTCTAAAAAACAGATATTATTTCATTTATTTGTTGAAAAAAGGTCAAATAGTACATGCGCTTACTGATAAACATTGTATGTAATATACAGTAGGAAATAGCTTAATTTCTACAACTGTAACAGTGTATGATAATTAGTACCAAATAAAACATATTAACAAGTTAATAGCAAAAATATCTTATTTTATATACAATTTGAAGATTCTTGAATTTAGTCTTACGTTGGTGAAGCAATGGAATCATCGAAACCACTGTGGTTCTCAAGAGAATTGAATGATTCTATAACTTCATCAATAATTCCATCAATATCTTTCATTCGAACTTCTTCTTTAATAACATGATTTATACATTTTTGCCAAGTTGTTGCAATTACATTATTGATAGCATTATGTAAAAGTTGCTTAACTTCATTTAATTTAAAAGTTCTATTTTTTTCAGCTACCTCATTTTTTATTTGTGTCCACACAATTTCAGATTCAGTTCGCAGTAGTATGGAGGTAACCGAAGAAGAGTCCTGTTTTTTGACTTCGTAATTTCATCAACTTCATATGAATTGTATTTACTTTTGATCATATTTACTAAATTCATTCATTCTGCTATAACCATATCCTACTCATACTTTATTCCCTTACTTCGTAGCCAATTTTATATGTCTGCTTTTCTCCACAATGTTGTTGGTGTCTTTTCAGCCTTGCGGCTATGATACAGTACATTATCCATCACTACGACAGCATTCTCTGTTAGATAAGGTAATATATTAGTGAACCAATCCTCAAACACTGTGGCTTTCATTTCTTCATGATAATCGGAGATTTTCTTCCCTTCAAACAGTAACAAACCATTTTTGATGAAACCATCCGAACTGCCAATATGTAATATTATCAGGCGACGTTCCTTACCAGACGAATTTTTTTATCTTGTTGTAACTTCTTCCACAAATGCCTGCCTATCGCTTAAAACACTTGTGTCCATCCATACCTTCTGCACTGTATGGATTTCGTTCAACCATGTTTCATCTAAATAGAAAATTGGTCTATTCTGGGATCTGTATAATAATCTGTATGAAATATCTTTCATATCTCTCAGTAAGAACATTGATTTTGCCACGTTTAAGGTATCTATAATATTTAGCACAGTTATATTTAGATATATAAATATACCTACTATAAATATTCTCATTTAGTTCCTTCATTAAGCGATACAATGTTGAACGGCTCATATTTGGCAGTTCGCTACTATTATTTATTTGAGCCAGCACTTTATCTAACGTGGGCAGTTAATTTTGTCGAAGCATGTTGTGAATAATTTGACGAACAGCAGTTTTGACAGCCTCATCGAAAGATTCCAGTACAGAATGTCATCCAATTATATTTTTTGGCTCTGAAGTTTATCCTGTTTTCTTATATTCGTTGATAACCCGATATACTGTCAGTCCTGAAATTCCTACAATCATATCTTGTAAGACGGAGATATGTTATATATGTTGCACTTTATAAAGTTACCTAATACTTGAGAAATCTGCTTAATCATGTCACCTATTCTCATGTTGGATGCATCCGTCACAAGTTGTTTATAAGCATTTATTGCTGTTTGCTTTTCAGCACTACTCAAATGACTTGCTCTCTCTCGTTTTCTTAGAGGGAACACAAATCTGTGCTTTTATCAGCACTGGTGCTGGGTTCTGCATCCATATTTAAAATGAACAGCTGCAAAATTATAATTTTAGAAGAATTGAAACTCTCTTATTACATATTACCTACATAATCTATTAATCTTCAAATCGAAGCTCTAAAAAGAACTAATTTACACCGCAAAATCGTAAAAGTGATATAATAATGATAATAATTTAATAATACCATAATAAAACTCTAGAAACACAAACGTGATATAAAGATGACAATTTATAGGCAAAAAGTGAATATTCACGGTGTTATTTTGCTTTGCTCTGGACTAATAAGATACGACTGTCACTTTGGTCTTTTCAGAATTTTGTCTTTCTCTTTCTTGAATATACGATAGTTAATAAACAGATCAAAAATATTAAAAAAAACAATTGATAGGATTTAATACATAGCTAAAGATGTTTTGTTCATACATTGGATATCTAATTTTCTGGCACATTTCTATTTTTCACATTTTTTTGCTGTCCTTAAAACTAGTTGAATATACTTTTCTTCCAATCGATGTTATTAATTCTTGATGAAGTTCTGCCTTGTTTCCTCTAATTGCACCGAGCAGAGCAAGGTTTTCAGAGCTCTTGCAAGTTCTAAGCTTGTAAAAAAGTTATATGTAGTCGCGTTCCGTCCTGATTTTTCTAATTCCTTTATCGCATCTAAGACTACCCGTCTCCCATTGCGTTGTTCACATTTATCACCTACTTCACCACTATATACGAGGACGGATTTATATATAGGGCCACCGCCTCTATAAAATAAGAATAAGAATAGATAAAATAATGAAATTAGTCTCAAAATGAAGTAAATTTATTGTGCTACCAATGTACATAATTATTCTCCCACATAGTGACCATTTATTGCAACACATTTCCCCAAACGCGAATAGCGAACAGTAGCCTGACCTTCAGTGTCTGATGGACAATATTGACCTTATAATACTTCTTTCAACTTTGGAAACAATCAGAAATCTGAAAGTGTAAAATCAGGAGAGTACGAAGGATGCCAAGCCGTGAATTTCAAGCTCGTCACTTTCTTTATTATTTCGTTGCTGCAATGCAGTCTGGTGCTGTAGTGTAAGAAAAAAGTCGTTCTTTCCGACCTTACTATAAGGATGCGATTCTTTAGAGATCGTAAAGTTTTGCAGTATCTTATTGAATTAATCGTTGGTCTCTTCGGTATATATTCGGTATGAATAACTTTCTGCGTGAATGGAACTCTTGAATTTTCGTATACGTGGAGAATCAGGACTACGATATTCCATTGGCTACTGCTTGTTTTCGGTGTCAAAATTATGAACCCAAAATTCGTTCTCGACAATGAAGTTAAGAAGTTTTTGATAAATGTTCTTTCTTTGTTCTTATTTAGCAATTGTAAACATTGCACAGCAGACCCACACTCCTGTTATGTGTACATATTAACTTTTTTAAGAACCGTGCAAACCCAAAATACTCCAGATACTCTTTGCTCAAAAAGAAGTAAATTAAGTTCCTCATGAATAGGCTTAGGATAATTATCGACTAAAAAATTCAAAGTATGCATGCAAATATGCACCAAAAGCATTCAGAATATGCACTTAAATGTGTAGTAAAAATCAACTTTTAAAAAATAAATATTAATTTCTTATAAACGTAGGTGTAGGTTTCCGCTGTCGTTCTCTAGATGTAGATCTTGGTTTTCGGGTTGGAACCGAGATCTACACTAATTTATTATATTAAGACATTTTTATTTTTCCGTTAAAACACACAAACAATTTTTTTAGATTCAAAATTAATGAAATTATAGAAACAAAATTTAATTATATTTAACGACAACGTGATGTAACAAATTTTCCAAAATAAATTGGCGTCTATTGTCGGCTATTTTTATACTGTGAAAAAACTCTCTCTACATCACACGACACTATTGGGACAAATTTAAATTCCCATTTTTTTCATTTTATTGATTGGCGAAGGAGATACTTGTTGAAACTTCATTATAATGTCAAGAAATAAGTACTAAACTTCTAGTTTCAAAATTTTTTTGTTATAAGTCCACTATAATATTGTTTCGCCATACAATGGCTTCATTAGGTGGATGAAATACTGAATATTTGAAATACAAGTTTGAATATTTATGTCCAAATTATTGAGTAAAATGGTTGTGGAAACATATTCACAATCTTAAATTTAGTAGAGGTAAGTTGTTTAAATCAAATTGGTCATTTAAAGCTAATTCTAAATTATTATATCTATTAATTTCTAAGTTTTCTAACAAGTTAAGTTTTTTGCTTTTTTCTTGAATATGTAAAATTTTGAAATCTATATTAAATCTATGATTAATTTCTAAACAATGAGTTGCGGAAGTTGAATCTGTTTTCTTTTATTTATGACTTCTCTCGTGTTCTTTCTTCCTAATTTTGAATGTCCTCCCCGTTTGTCTTATGTATACCTTATTAAAACCTTCACATTTTAACTTATATTCACAAGAGTTTGATTCTTTGTTGTTTCTAATAATGTTTTGTAAAGTATTGTCCGTTTTAAATGATATATGTTCGTTATTAAGTTTTTTACTGAAAGGACCAATTTTTTCCGAAATTTTCCCTAAGTAAGCGATTGAATTGTATTAATTAGTTATATTGTTTTTTAATTTTGGATAAATTAAAGAGAGGGTTTTAGATTTTTGTTGACTATTCAGGATGTTCTTGATAATATTTATAGAGTAATCATTGTTTAATGTATATCCTGTTTAGTTCGAGGTCGAAATTACTTTTACTCATAGGTACGTCAATTAATCTATGCACCATTAATTGATATGCTGATAATTTTTGTGTTATAGGATGAAATGAATTAACTATACGAGAGAAGTGATAAAGAAAAAAAATAGATTCAACTTTCGCAAATCATCGTTTACAAATTAATGATAGATTTAATATAAATTTAAAAATTTTACATATTCAAGAAAAAAGCAAAAACCTTAACTTGTTAGAAAACTTAGAAATTAATAGATATAATAATTTAGAATTAGCTTTAAATGATCAATTAGGTTTAAACAACTCCCCTCTACTAAATTTAAGATCGTAAAAATGTTTTCACCACTATTTTTCTCAATAATTTGTACATGAAAATTCAAACTTGTATTTTCAATATTCAGCATTTCATCCACCTGATGAAGCCATTGTATGGCGAAACAATATTGTAGTGGATTTACAATTAAAAAATTTTGAAACTAGAAGTTTAGTACTTATTTCTTATCACTATATTTGCTACCAATTCAATGCTGTCTTGTATAGATAATCTTTTGGTTTCTAGCGCATAGATTGCAGTGGAAATGCACGCCAGATTAGCTCGAATGAAAATGGAATCTCGAACATTTGTTTTTCTCAGAACACTATGTGCTTCTCCACTGCATATCCTCAACAATTTTCTTCAGAATTTCAAAATATTCAGTGTAATATACAGCAGCGTCGATCCAAGTTCTCCATCTTGTAATGTGGCGCGGATGGAAGTGTACGCCCACTGCAATTTTCTCAACCTCTGGACACAAGTTGGTGATTTAAGAAAAATCTTTTTCAGACGATATTAGCATATTAACGTCTGCATAAAGAGTACGAAATAAATAAGCTACTCCGCGTAAAGAATGCGCGACACAGATCACATGTGTCATGTTTGGGTCCAAAATCTTTAATCCCCACATTGCTTTGTACATATATGATGCAGCATCGCTACAAACTAGTAGCACTTTTTTGTATAAAATCCCAGACGGCGACCAATAAACTTAGAGAATTTTTGAAAGAAGCAGCGACTTTATTAACTCGTAATATACCCAATACATCTGAAATACTTCATTCTTTAGCTAACGAAATGTCAGCGCAAATAACCGTACAAAGTTCTTCACTGAATATCCTGCGTTTAGGTCCATGCCGGAGTATATTAAATATTAACACTTATCCTTCGCTATTTTCCGTTTTATGATTTTTATTGTTTGCATGTTTTGCGGTTTGAAATACCGAGTGACTTGAAACTTTTTTGTCGCCATAATATGAACTTCGCAGTATTTACAAAATAACAGACGCCCATCTGTTGTAAAATCATTATAATCCTTCACAAATGGACTTAAAATTGCACTTAGACACTTTTTTCTTTTGGTATATTGATGGATTTTAATACTAGTGCAGCTAGTGCACATATAATACAGATTATTGATTGCTGGTAAAATTAAGAAAATTTCGACTATATTTATTTTTCTTTGTTCGATTATCCGGGTAATTACCGGTAATTCTCTTAATATTTCCAAGTATTGTGGTTTCAAAACACTAACTATTGTGTTGGCCGTTTATACTAAAGCCAGCCTTAAATTGCTATTCACTTCACCTATCTATTCAATAGTTTAGAAGATTATTTAATTATTTACTATTATAAAGTGTCTGTTTGCGTTTGGTATTCTGTTAATGTGTGTTATTTTACAATCATGTGAAATGTCTTATTGCTAAAGAGTTTTAAGAAATACTAACCGGCATATATACAAACAATAGGAATCGCAAAAATGTAATTTTACATTAAATATTTATGTGAAGTCATAGACTGTTTTAAAATAATGCTTTGCTGAAAAAAGGTCAAATTTGCATTTATAATGAAAAAGGTTCAAAATATGCACGTATACATAACAACTACTAAAATATGCATTTGCATATGCACTTATGCCAATGCATAATTAGCCGAGGCCTACTCATGAATATAAATATAAATTGCAAAAAGTATTTTATTTTATTCCTCATATAAACTTTGCTTTATTAGAAGTGTATTTGAAATAATTAGAAAATTGATGTCAATGAGGTTTATTGAGCTGGTGCATCATTTTATATCACATTATTAATTAATTCTAACTTTATTAATATAAGATAATCGTATTGTAAGCTCTTTAACTTTCTCTAATTTAGTTTAATGCTTCGAAAATAAATAGGCACGACTGAGTAAACATCTTTAACATGTACGTAGATAAAACTTAACGAGTTAAGCTTTTTAAGGGCATTAATTTTATTTTCCCGAGCACAAATGCATTCTAGACATTTTCGTGCCATTAAAGCTCTTCCGGGATGCTTTGGCTGTTTGGTAGGGGTTTGTGTTTCATTTAACATACGAAGTGAGTGAAATATAAATTTACCGCAGAATTTTACATCATCTGGAAAACGGTTGTGGAATTTCGTTATTCGGAATGTTTACCGTTTTGCGATATAAAATATATTTGGAATGTGATGTATTGAATAAACTATCTTTAACATTAAATTTCATAATAAATTTGCTTAAATGATGTAAAAATAAAACTAAACATGGTGAAAGAATATATTTGTTGCAGTTCAAAACTCGACGATTTATGTTTACCCTAAAAGATATTAATGTATAGTAGAAAATTTATACACAGAAAGAATAGGCAAATTAAAAGAAAACAAAATAAATGTTAAAGCTTTTCTTGTTCGAAGTTTGTAGAAAGGAGAGAATAACATGTGACATGAAGCAATATTGTTGAAATTTACAGTTTTAATTCTTATAATGTGTATCATTGAAAATAGTTTTTTTAAATTGCATTTTATAAATCTATTAATTGCTTCAAGAAGAAACTATTGTGACCGATTATGTATTAAAAAAATTACTAGATTTTATTCTAATGAAGTCGTAGTGAATTCTTTTTGTCTGCAAAATAAGAAGTAGTATCTTTTTGAAGGATTAAGAAGTATCATATGCGATATACAGGTTGTTATACAAAATTCAGGGACACGGGATGCTATATAATGCCAGCGTATTCGAGTTTGCCTATAAAATAGGCGAAATATAGAAGATTTGATGGATACATTAGGGGAATCTGCAGTATCAATTGACATAGTTAAAAGGTGGCGTCGTGAGTTTAAATGTGGTAGACAGTCGTGTATGGACAAACATGCAGGTCGAGCGCCAATATCCGTTACTACCCAAGAAACTGTTAAAAAGGTTCATGGTCTCGCTTGCTGCAAGATCGACATCTGACTATTAGACAAATAATTGAAGATATTGTTCTCTTATATCATGTGGCATATAATATAACACTCGAATTGAATATGAAAAAATTATTTGCAAGATGGATACCATGAATGTTAACAGATGCGCACAAGCAAACTTGAAAAGACATTTGCAGTCGTTTAACGCGGTGTTTTAACGCAGTATAGACACGACAAAGAAAACTTTCTTGCAAGATTAGTGACAATGGACGTGTCCTAGATACATTATTATGATGTGGAGACCAAAATGCAAATTTGATAATAGAAAAATGTCTGGAGAAATTTCGCAAAGGTGTTCCCATCCGGTTCCAGTCACAGGCCCGCAATTGCAGCAGCAGCAACAGCTCAAGTAGGCTTCAAATTAGTTGAGCATCCGCCATATTCGCCAGATTTGGCTTCCAGCGATTACCGACTGTTTCGTGGTAAACGAATAAATAAGTAGTTTGCAGAGGTTGAACAATATTTTTTTCGAGCATTAGAAATTTTAGAACGTCGTTGAAAATATGTGTTAACCTTAATAGAGACTATGTTAAAATAAAAGTAAAATCTTTGCCAATTTTTTATTGTGAATGGGTCAGGGGTGGAGCAAAGGAATCCACCCTCGGATAAGGTCTCCACGTATACAAAGCAAGAATAAGATAAGACAAAATAATAAAACCCGCCTGAAAATGAAGTGTGCAAATGTATTGCACTACTAATGCATGTTAATGTTAATTTTCCAGATAATTACTAGCAACCGTGAATTTCAGGCTCGTTATTACCCATCTCAGTTCCCTTCGTACCGTCCCATTTTGCACCACACAAAAATGTTACCTATTTTATTCTCATTTCATATCGTCTCTTGCCGAATACATAATTATCGTTCTCACTTCGTACCGCGGGTATCTGGAGATCAAAGAAATTGAAAACTGATTTCGAAATACCAGACATGCAATCTATTCGGAAAATTTTCCCAGATGCATTGATAAAAGGTTATAATTTGCATTTTAATCACAGTGTGTGGCGAAAAATACAGGAGCTAGGCATGACGACGCAATACAGACCAAATGGAGAAGTATGCAAGCATGTGCTAATGTATGTGACCTTGTCACATCTACCATCTTACGCTACTGGAGAGGGTTGGTTACAAATTATGGAAATCTGTCCAACTGATCAAAGACTGCAATCTTTTAATGATTACTTCGTAGATCAGTGGTTGCAAAATCCTACAATAGTAGACAACTGGATTTGCTACAACGAGAAACACAGAAACAGCTAACGGGTTGGAAGCTTGGCATAGTAGATTAAATCAATTTCCTTCATGCATTTATAGCTATATTAAAATTCTCTATGTTAACATAGATTTTTACTGATAAACGCCTTTACTATTACTTTATTTTAAAATAAGAGTTTATTAGTAATCACCTGTTACTTTGGTATGGACATGTAATGAGAATGGAGGAGAATTGACGGTCAAAGAGGCCATTCCAGTATGCACCCCAAAACAAAAGAAGAAGTGGAAGACTTGTAATAACATGGAAAGAAGGGATAGACCAAATCATATGCTATAGAGCCATGGAGGGGAGCCATTGAAAGAATAGAGAAGCATGGCGGTCCAAATATGGGATGCGGCGTCGGCTGTAGAAACTCTCACTATATAACGTGCGTTCAAAAACTTTCCTCGTTAGAGCCGGCCACGCTTTTTGATCATGGTTGGTAATCTATCACAAGCGTATAATTTTTAATAATTATGGTAGTCTCTCATGAGGAATAACGTTCCTTCAAAAGCAGGCATGTTATACAGGGTCAGGCAAGTGTGTGGGAACACCAGATTTATAGCAAAATTATGTGCTCTATAAAAAAATATCCATAATAAAAGTTTCTGTAGTATTTTTATTTTACTCTATCACATACTTTGATTTTCTACAACTTTCACTTGTTTCGAGATATGGAGTAATCGGTAGTTTTTTTAAATGGATAACCTTTAAATTTTAACATTTTTGGACACATTTTCAAGAATTACAATAATGTACTACAAAAATTAATATCACTAAAGTGTTTTGAAACGCGCCTAAGAATACCAAAAGATCGGCACGCAGTAGCAGAAATTGGCTCAATGATTGGTCTAAATGTAAATCGCGAATTGAAAGCTTCAAAATCCTTTATTACTGAGTACCTAGAAAAAGTTTTGTTTCCAATTCTATAACCTAATTTAAAGCCGAGCACTCTTCTTTGTATACTAGCCTGGTAAGAATTTATGGCCTTTCCATCCGATTCAGCGACACCGTTGCCGCATGCAGCTCTGCGATATGCGTATACTCTCTATGGCCCCCCCCACTCAGTTTTTCTAGACAACCTTAACTAGTTGAGAGCTTGGCATTCGTATGATTACATGCATACTATACTAAAACGCACGAAGGAATCCACTTTCGTAATTAAAATCAATGACGTAATAGTTGTAGTACAGTTATGTGAGCCTTGTGTCGACTTATAAAATTTATAGGTTATATTTATGTCAAAATTCACAAAATTTTCTATAAGCAAATTAAGTACATTCCCATTAAAGAAAATAAGTAATAAACTAATGTATTTGGTGACTATAAGTAAATAAAGCTACATTTTTAAGTTCACTATTTTATTTAACGAATTATAAGAATCAAAATCAAGTTTAGTACTTTTATTATTAAATTCTTGCTTAATACTGAAGATTTAAAACAATGATTAGGTATACAGATGTGTATATTTGAAGAAATAATCTCTTTCAATGATTCCTAATTGTTTAAAATTGCTTCCCTACACTTACAACTAAATATAATTGTCTAAAACTTACATAATTAAAGTCTAAAATATATTTGCAGCAATATATTCCATAACTGCATATGCTAAGAGATTTTACATCGAACTATTTTTCTGAATAATAGAAAAAACATGCCTTTCTTATTTCAAGTTATAAACATGCAATTTTTGCTGTATAATTTTGCTTATGGTGTACTTCCCTGTAAGGTAAAACCATGCTTTTAAGAAAGTTTGGTTTTCGATTTCAATTTAATTACATAAATATAAACAAATTTTCTTAAAAAAATTGAATGTCTGCTTTTACATTACAGCAGAATTTACATAAATTCTAGATCACTATTAGTACTACCATGACATTCGGAATTTTGATTAACATTTATAATAAAGGATATTACTTCTTCTCTATCAAGCAGCAATTCTCTGTCCCACCATTTTTTTATTTCGCTATTAGTGTGTCGAACTGTATTTGCCCAAGTTTCAGGTGTGTTTGTTTCTAAGGCCTGGAATTAAAGATTGGAGAAGGGAAGACATTATCCAACAAACTGTCGGAATCTGTTAAAGCAAGGCTATTTTCATATGAAGGACGATCTAGAATAACAACTGTTTTAGACCCTTGATTTAAAAGAGAAGGTTTTCGTAGTACTGAAAATACTACTGGGGCGGCTTCTTTTCTAGAACAAGAAATGTTTAATATTATAAAGAAAATAGATACTGCAGATAAAGAATAAATGCCTGTAATCGAAACAGACATTAGTCCACATCAAAAGTCACTTTCATTATCTGGATTTTTGCAAGAATGAATAAGATAAAGTAAAATCAATTACAGCTGATATAATAATAACTAAAAGGCAATATCCCGAAAGGCCAAATTCAAATCAAGACGTAGATCCTCTTTTATTTTGGATGGTAAATTTAAAAAAGAAGGATAATTGCATTTTTTATTTGAATTTTCTTTCAGGTAACAAGAATGGTGCTCAAGCCCTTAGAATAATGTGCTAGGAAATACTTCTATATTCCAGCAAGTTCAGCAGAAAGTGAAAGAGTGTTTAGTACAGCTCGTTTAATAATAAGACAAGGCGCGCAAGACTAATTGTAAGACCGAAAAATGTTAATATGATAATGAGTCTAAATAAAAATTTAAAAAATATTAATAAGTAACCTAAGTATTTATTTTATTAAAATTATACCTAACCTTTTCCTATTAGTTAAAAAAATAATTCAATAGGTTTTACCTTACTATGCTTTCTAACTATTAAAGATATGAATGTTAAAGCATTCAAAGGGAAATTACTTAGATTGCCATACAGAATGTACATGAAACTCGTTAAATCTATTGCGGAACTGTTTGCTATATCAGTAAAAGTTATTTTATTTAAAATTTCTTCGTCTTCATTTAACAAATTAAACGTTATATCACAAAAATTAGTTCGCTTTACTTTATCTTCCTCGAAAAGCTCTTGCTGGTTTGGTATCTTGTATGGCTTATTTTTGAATTCCTACAGGGTTTTGAAAACCGAACTATACGATACTCCAAAATGCCTGGCTACATTTAAAAAGTAATCCTACAGACAGTTCCTCTACATAACACAGAATATTCAGCTTTATATGTTCTGTTAACACGTGATTGGTTTTATTTTTTTGTGGGAATTTTGAAAACAACCATCATCTTTAAATTTGTTAAAAATATTAAAAATAAAATAACTATTTTTCAATAAAATGTACTTAATTTAAAATTTAAGTATGAATGAACAATAAGAAATATTTGGCAATTGGACTAATGCATTAACTTTTATTTTGTTAGTTCTACACACAGGTCGATGAATGTGTAATGATAAAAAAACTCGGTATATAGTTAATATATTGGACTTGGCGTCTAATGTATTACGTTCATTTCTACATTTCGACAAACCTAAGTTTGTCGGATAGTATAATGAAAAATTTTGTATTATCCTAACAACCAGGAAGGTCGCGACGTGTAGGGTTCTGCATTCAGTTTGGCGAAATGTAGAAATTAACGCAACACATTAGGCGACATTTACATGTGAAGTTGAGATTTAATACTCGGTTCTGAATTACAGTAAGTTCAAAATGTTAGTTATATATACGCGAAGTATAGAAGTGGAAGTGTTGACAAGCTCCAATAAAAGCGAAATGTATCGACACATTCCGGGATAGATGTGACTTGTCACAAACTTTTCATAATCCGATTTCTAATCGATATTCAAATATGAAATTATATTATTATAGTATATTTTGTTCGGTTCGTGTATTTTTAACAATACACGAACTAAATTGGAACATTATATATTGATAAATTAATCGTGGAATGGCTGTATATAAAAACATTAACAAAGTGCGAATGAATTTCAGATAATTTTATGGTTTGATGTGTAAATGATTATAAATACAATAAATAATAAATGAAGATGCATTATATAGATTTATACGTCTTCTGTAACCGTTATTTTACAGTCACAGTGAAGTATAATAATAATATGTTGAATAAATAAATAAGTTGAATATTATGCAAAAAAATCCTTCGAGCCGGATTTGAACCAGCGACCTATGGATATCTACAACATGTACTTTCTACTACAGTCCACCGCTCTACCAACTGAGCTATCGAAGGTTGAAATATTACTTTATATAAAACGATTATGACGAAAATCATTTGATTAATAATAATAACAGCAACATATAGTAGATTGAAATTAAATAAATGTGATTAGCTCATGATTGTTTCCAATCAGTCGAACAATATAAACTATATCTCTTGCGAATGTCACAAGAATAAATCCAGTGGTGTTAAATCTGGTCCCCTAAAACGGCTTCTGCTTGAAAAAGATTTGCTACCACATCGAGATATATTGCAAAGTGGTGATAGCGACTATATTTTAAGGGGACGTTTCCATTTATTGCAGGGAGAAAATCTGTTCTATGTATTTTAATGATGAACATGAACTTTTTCAAAAATAAAGTAATGTATTATTTGTTCTTCTTTGAAATTTAAATATTTTTCATTTTCATATTTGATTTAATTATTCGTAATAGTTTTGATGACCTTTCATTTAGTATTTCAGAGTTCGTATTTTATATTAATTGTCTATTTTCTATTTTTAACAGGATATTAACATACATACATGTGAAAAAAAGGAAATATCAAAATAAAATGGTAAGTTATACATATAACAACAACAGCGCCTGCTGTAACGGTTACGTCGCCCCGGACAAAAAGACAATTTGCCGTCCCTTAAGAATATATATATATATATATATATATATATATATATATAATGTGATGAGTCAGCTTATTCCTACACAATATAAAGAAATTAATTATTTTTTTTATTAAAAGAAAGTAATATCAATTAAAGGATAGTAATTAAAACGTAAATAATTTAGTAAATTTTATGTAAACATAATGTAAGATCTAAATTGGCTTTTTAATTATGACAGCGAACTTCATTGAATATTTTTATTTGCTTATTTATTTTATTTAGTAATTTATTAATTTATCAACTTAAGATCGCGTTAAATCAGGTATTTTAAAACTAATTATGATTAAAATATTAATGTACACATAATTTTGAACGTTAGTGTTAGTTTAACTTTTGATTGCCCCTGTTAATGTATGCAGCCTTGATCACGTGGTGGTATATAGTCAGATTGATATTATTTTATATAGTAATAACTATTAATGGAATTCGAACGAAAAGAACGTACTAAAATTCAGAAAGAGAATTTAATAAGATTGATAAAATTACTTTATCTATATTATTTCGATTTATAGCAAAATTTTACAAACATAAAAATAATTATTACTAGATTGCTTTGGTCGTTATGACAAAAAAAAACGAAAGTTGATTGGGAAGATTTTTGCACTACTTGTAAATGAAACGACGCTTCAATTTGAAAATTCAAGAGAACTCAATAAATAAACATAATTTAATTATGAAAGTTGCTTTAAATAAATATTAGAAGTCATTACCTTAATTGAAGAAAATTTTCGTAGGAAAAAGTGATTTATTTTTAATAATAATAAATATAAAGAATTATTCCGATTCAAAGCCAGTTAATTCAAGAAATATTCGCTAAAACGTATTAAATAAACAGAATCTAGAAAATCAAGAATGATTTAAAAGTGCTAAATTAATCAAAAATCACAGAGAGTATCTCTATAGACAAACACAAGCAGTACCAGCTCTTTTTATTACCTGAACACCGCTGAACCTTAAATATCCTTCCTGTCCTAAAAAGAGTAACTCTATAGACAAACCCAAGCAGTACCAGCTCTTTTTATTACCTGAACACCGCTGTACCTTAAATATCCTTCCAGAAAACGTCGCGCGCTCCGTAAAAGAACAGGTACTCCCAGGTGAGGCTATATATCGTCGGCTTACTTTCAAATCCTCCTAAGTCATTTCAGGCAAATTTTACAGGAGAGACAAAAAACGTGTTGAAATTATTTAGCACAATTCGTGTGAACTGGTATTTTACTAAATGTTAGTTATCGATATTTTTTACTTGTTCTCACTAAGTTTTACTAAAAATTTTATTATAGTAACTTTTTATCAGACATAAGAGGTTTTAAAACAAAAAAGCAGGAATTGATATAGACTTCGTTTATTCTGAATTTTACTTAAACCGAGGCTTAAACTAAACAATGAAAACAAACGAAGGCAAAATAATGAAATGAGTATGTATTTTAATATGTATATATACATAAAATATAAAAAAATAGTATAAAGCAATAATTATTGCAATAATTGTTAGTCTGCTTCAAACGGCAGGGTATCATAAAAAAGATGATAGTCTGAAGGTATGAGTTGCTTTAACTGCTGTAAGTGATCGTATTTACTTTTCTTTATTGGTAATGGATTTTGATAAAGAGGAACTATTTCACCATTTTCTTGAATTTTCCTACTTTGTCTATTTTCTAGTACCATCCACTCATCGTCAAAATTTAATTTGTAGTATAGCTTTCCGTTGGGTCTGTACTGAATGGTACACATGTCATTAACTGTAGGATCTCCTGTTTTATAGCCAGGGCGAATGGAAGTGTGGTACTTTAGTCCAGAAAAGTTTTTAAAATATCTGTGATTCAAATATTCAACTTGATAGGGCCGTGGATGTGATCGGGCCGATTTGCAAGCAGCAATATACCCAGCAGGCGAATAAATTTCTCTATTGCGGATCTTTCGCTCAATTGTGGAGTGCATACTGTCGCATTCCATCTGGGTATGTCCGCTGACCAGGTATTTCTGGGTAATAATCATGCCTTTATTTATTGACAAATGCAACAGTGCGTTCGACAAAGTGACATTTTTGTTTTGGGCAGAGCACCCATCACTATACAAAATAATTTCTTCCGCTTCAGGCAAATTTGATTCTACGAAATTGTACAAAATTGTTGCAAATTCATTTGACGTTACTCTTCCCTCAGCTTCATGCCACAGGAAGCAATGTGCATCTTGTGTTATTAAATCATACAATGTGAAGTTGTGGACCACCAATTTCTTTTTGTAATAAATTTTGGAAGCTTTAAGCATTGGAGAAAGTAATACTGACTGGAGGTCCATCGTAAAAACGTGCAGAGCTGTGCTTTTATCTGATGATTTTTCATCACGGGCTCTATTTTTCTTGGCAATGTGTTCTTTATATATCTGGTCATCGACGTTTCCAGCCTTATGTGAAACGCGAAGATCACATTGATCTTTTTTTGGAAAATATAAGCTTAAATTATTTAAAGCAAACTCTTCATGGAATGTCTTAATCGAAAGAGATTTAACGTTCTTGTCTTCACAATATTCAACGTAACTTCTGTATAATGCAGTTTTACTTTGCCAAATGGGCTCCAAGTACTTCTTACTTGATGAAGCTCTACAATAATGGGATTCCATTTTTGGCAGCTCAAGAAAAAAATTCCGTAGTAATTTTTTGTCTGCTTCATGTCTAGGGTTGACCCTCCCTATGTGAGGCAAATCAACATCAGCTTCAGTATTACCTAAATCAATATCATTATTCTTATTTACCCAGTTATGCAAGGACCAAGTTCCCAGACTCAAAGTATTAATAAACATAACCTGACAAACTCTTACACGAACACCATTTTTTTTAAATGGCATATAAATGTATTAGAGCGCCTTGAAATTGGATTGATTTTGTTTTTCAAATCTCTTGGAGCCAAGCTGTCTACATGGCTTGAAATGTACGTTTTCTTTTGCAACCAGGTCATATTTTGCCAAAATTCATTAAAAATTTTCTCTCTGTCTTCTTCTGTGAAGATTCGGCACTGAATTTTCTTTGATTTTTCCGACATCTTACAATTACAGAATGGTTTCATTTCACGAGGTGGTTTGGGTACGTCAAATGTCCACTTGCCATCTGCATTTTTTCTTAATCCATCATATTTTTCACCCTTCTCACATTTAATCTTACACTTCTGCCTTCTCCAACTTGTTGTATCAGGTTTTCGTTTCCTACTTTTTCTTTGGGTTTCGTTGTCTTCTTCTTCAATGTTTTCGCTCAAAATTTTGTTGTTTTCTTGTCCATAATCTTCTCTATCCAAATTTTTTTTTCCTGGGTGGTCATTTCAACATACTCGTCTTCGCTCTCTTCAATTTCGCTTTCATTTGGTATGTAGCTTTGATCATTATCACATCGTTCGAGATTGTGTATAAAAGGGCTTGAACTACCATCCTTGGCAATATCGTTATCGTTATCTGCATCATCTTGCGCGTTATTTCCATTGACAACTTCTGAGTTGTTATTGAAAAATACAATTTCTGGTGAGCCTACAATTTATCCGTGATAATAATATAGGAGTCTTACTTAAAAAAATAAAGTAGGTACTTACTATTCATAAAAATGCCTGAAGTACCAGCCTCTGCAAAATCATTCTCACATCGCTGCTCTGAATCATCTATATTGACAATGTCTAGGATAGTATTGGAAAATGCAGTTTTTTTGGGAACATACGATCCGTAATAATATTACATAATAAAAATTTAGAGGGTACTTACTATTCAGATCATTCAATAAAAGTAATTCATTATTTTTTTCGCCATAATCATCCAACGCTTTCATAGCTTCTTCTATTTCCGTATGAAGTTCAAAGCGATTGCCAATATCAGCCTCATTGTTTGCAGTCATTTCTAGAGCATTATTATTGCTGTTATTTGTTTTACTAAATTTCAAAAGAGAAGTTTATAGACTATCCATACTTGACGAATTTGCTGCATTATTAGTTTCGTTCTGTTTGTTTGTAGCTAAAGCTAACATAAACTGGTTTCTGCTCCTACCTCCATACATCTGATAAATCGAAAGTAAAAATATACATTAATGTAATATCTTAAACAATGTTTGAATAGTTAATTGTAAGAACACTTCTTGAATCAAAACCGTGGAAATCTATTTTTTAACAATATTTGTCATGAAACTAGGTAAATCAAAACCGCCTAAGTCATATTCGTAAAACTATAAGAAATTTATCATAACAAAACCCAATTGCTAACATTATGAACATAGTTGTGAATTACTTACCTTGTGTTGTAATCAATGAGGTAACTCTATTCACAATTTTCTGTTTTGTTCAACAATGAGGGAGAATCACGAACATATACTTTCTTGAACAATGACGGTTGAATGCAGAATGCAAACTTAGAAGTTTTTGAGTAACGTCATGTGATTTAAACGACATAGAAGGTTTTATATTCTTCCAATAGATGTCGCTCTTTTGAAAATAGACTTATGGGGTTTTGCAGGATGATGAATAAGAAAATTTAAACGTCAAAACCTCACAAACAGTAAACCTCAGACTTAGGAGGATTTGAAAGTAAGCCGACGATATGCATAGCCTCTAAAATTCCATTTGTTAATAATTGTTTTTGGAAATATATTTATTAATTTATAATTATTTATTTCATTTTATATATGCTTGCTATACTGTCTGTTGTGTAATAACGGACATAAGACCCGGGATTACATATTTAAAGTTTACATAGTTGGGCAATTTACATATCTTGCAGAGTATTAATTATTCATTCTTTTCACTCTAAAGGGAGTCACTTTATCACAATATATATATATATATATATATAATTATTATATATATATATATATATATATATATATGAAATAATCTCTTGAATATATATGAAATAATCTCTTATCTAATCTCATTCATTGGTTTCAAAGTTAACCTTTAACATGTTTTAAAAGTATTAAATTTATTTTTAAATTAAAAATTTATTTCTTTAAATATCTCGCATTTAAAATATTAAACTTAACTTAGACATTTTTCTGTGTACATATTCGTTTGTAAAGAGAAAGTCTTTCTTTTGTTATCGCTCTACGATATACCCTTAGCCTTCTACCTGCTTTGAACCGTCAAGCCTTTAACGGTCGCTTTGAAAAGTCTTTATACATTTCATTTTAAATTAAGTAGTTTTCATTCAATTATGTACATCTTCTTTTATATGTTATGTCTCATATCATTTTAAAGCTTGGTTCACAAGGGATATTTTAATAATATTTGTGTCATCGACATTACAACTCTTCAGGTCGCGCTTTTGATTACTTCATTATTCAAGACATCGACAACATCTATTTACCCTCTCTCAACTTAGGTCAATAAAACAGACCTTTTCTAGACCAGTGTTCTATCTACACAAATTCTCGGTCTTCTGCTCTGAACCTTCGTAACCTTCATCTTACCCGCTGTACTGTTCAGGTACCGGCCATGATGCATGTGCCCCTGCATCTCCGCAACTAAAAGATAATCAGTATTCTTTAATATATATTATTCTTTTAATCTAATCCACATTAATTATTGATTTAACTAATTAATTTCTTATGCTTACGGACAAACATCGCTTTCCATACTTGTCCAACTATATGATGCACCTCGTGGCCGGCCATCTTCGCAACTCAAAGGTAACTCTGTATTGTTCGATACAGAGGTTATTTTATATTCATCACAATTAATTCACATTTAATTTGCTGCGTAATTTAATGTTCTTTTCAGTATCTTTTTGTGTCTTAATTATTAAATTACTTATTCAATGTTTCTTGTGTATATTACTTTTATTTAATTACTTGTAAATATATCAATCTCAATTTCTTATGTAAATAATAAATACAAACTTTAAGGACAACGCTACTGTTTTATTTAATTAGTAAGCTGTAATATATTTATTTAATTTAAGTATTATCACACATGTCCTGGACCTTTGATGCAACTTCATCAGCACCACTAATTATTTTATTTTAAATAATTCATTTTATTATTAGCAACCACAGCCAACTAGAGCGCTTGTTAGTAATAAGTGTCGTCCAAGACGTCAGCTAGTTAGTAATAAGTGTCACCCAAGACGTGAGACTTGTTAATAATAACGGAACATATAATGCTCGCGAATTATATTGTTTAATTCTAGATTGCCATGTTACTTTATTACCCCTCATATTAAAACCGCTGTCGTATCCCTGCCCTCTGATATCCTGCAAATTTAAACCCAAGTCGTTAAGTTCTCCAATTATAATATGAGACATTTGTTTCCCTGTGTTTCAACGGATAAGAAGCCTAAAGAGCTTTCATTAATTTTAATTTCAATATCAGCGTCAAATTTATTGATTGAAACATATCTGATTCCAAGTCATTTGTTCTACCTTACTAATGTCAGGAGTACAGTCTAAAATTATGGAAAAATATTGTTTTTTTTTATTTCATGAATAATATGAGCCTATACACTCTGATGCAGCAGATCTATTATCTCGCTTTGTATACCTTTCCCGAGATAGTGAGCAGCAGTGTCTTCTTTTTTGAGCACTCTACGGAGGTGCTCTTCCATAATGGGCCAAATTCAGATAGTAACTCAACTATTTTTAAGAAAGTACCGTTATTATACTCAAACAACTTGTCACTTGTACCTTGAAAAGCCAGATCACTTTTACCAAGCATTTTAGTAATTGCTACGATTATTAGAAGCACCTTGTTCCAATTATTTATTTCGGCATCAATAATTCTTTAAGCGGCAGCATCTATAGTTTTACAACACTTTAACCTTTGGTTCATTTCCAGATATAATTTTTGGGCTTGAATATGATTTTTGGAAATTTCATGCTCTTTTAAAATTTCGCCGAGGTGCTTCCAACTTTTAAAACCTCCTTTCAAAGAAAACTAACGATACAGCCGAAAATTATACAACAGAAGCAGTAAACGCAGTTTTGAGAATGAGAATACATTAGCGAGTCTCGTAAAACTTGCTCTCCATTGATTACAATTCGTGTATAATGATACATATGCACGATACGATGATGCATATGCCTCTGAATATCTAACACGGTCCACGTTTCTTCAAATTTTTCACTATCTCGCCAAGTGCTTGCACAGAAGGACGATTATGATGGCCAAAATCGCTTCTAATTGCGCGAAACGTGGCTACGTTTGAATCTCCACTTTTGTAGTAGGTTTTAACAATTTTAACGCGTTCTTCTGTTATTATTTGATGTATTTTCGTAAATGGAAAATATTCAACTAAAAATTTGCAGCTTCTGTGGACATAAATATTTGACAATATGCGGTTTTGACATCACGAAATAGATAACCCATTATTTTAATGATATTTACAGTATTTTTCTTCTTATTCAGAAACGAAACTTATTTAAAAAATATCTCGCGTATTATTATTGTAGTTCTAAAATTGTGGATTCCAAAGATAAAATAAATAAAAAAATAATTCCTCTTTCACAAAGAAATTTAAGTGTAGAAACGATTTCAAAAGATAAGGGAAACATATAAATGAACAAAAATAGGACATATCGCAATTATGAAATCAAGAAAAGTAAGATAAATACTTTATCCACCCTCTTTTTTATGTAAAAAGATTAAACGTGTCGAAATCAGTTTTATTTAATTCTTTAAACTGCAAATATTTCAAGTAAATAAGCTCGTTGTTAGCCGTGGTTTAAAGGGTCGAAATAAAAAAGTACCTTCTAGTTTAACAAAGGGTTATGGTCAGAGCAAATATTTAACTCTGGAATGAAACGAACCGCAGTAAACTGTGACCAAATTAGCGATTTTATTAGCCGCTTTCTTGCACTAAATTTTTACGGTTAAAGTTCTCGCGGGAATTTGTGTATACACGTATAACCGTTTGCACATAATGCGGTTGTTTTTATGGTGAAATTAGCGATACGTCTGAAATTATTGGTACTAATTCACCTCGAATATGTCCTTTTTCTGCACTTTTTCTATGCAAATTTAAAATTAGTATGGTACATTTTGGCCGAGTATTAGATAATAATGGATGAAAAAAGGGGTCGTTTGCGAAATAAACGCGTAAGTTAAGAGGGATCATTATATTCTGGTAGGTTTTAAGAAGTATTTTTTGAGCATAATCTTCCGTCGTAAACTTTTATTTGGTTTAATTTGTATCTGCTTAGATGTAGACATTATTAAGTGGCTACTATCGGGAATACGGGGATCACTCTGAAATTATTGAGATATTGGAAAATTGCGTTTAAAATAATCCTCTTTGAATATGGATATTTTGTAGTTCAAATTCTTATACCATTCCAGAAATTGCTGATTGCGTGATCAGGTGAGTTTAATGTTTAAAGTTTTAAAACATTGTGAGCGGTATGTACTGTGTAAACTCATTGGGTTATGATAGGAAAAAAAGTAGCTCATTATTGATTTCTATGTAACAAAGCGACAGAAATAATGAAAACAAAAATTCAAGCTAGTTTAGATATTAATAATGTACACACAAATAGTAAAATATCAAAGTCAATTCTAATTATACAATAGCAAATTTAACTGGAATTTGCTTCAAGAAAAACTGGATGAAATAATATCACTGCAGTGGCCTTCAAAAGAACTTGACATCGAAATTGCGACTCAAAACTTAACTAAAGGCATACAAGAGCCGCCTGGGTTACCAGTCCTAATCCAAAAATGTCAGAGAAAAAGGAGTTAGTGACATATATTATTAAACAAAAAAGAACTGAGCATAGATGACAGAGAATGCAGTGGCATAACATTAGAACAGTAGAAGGCAAACAAAACCTTAACAGAGCAATAACGGGGCTTAAGAGTATACTTACAGAAAGCAATAATGCAGCTTAAGAGTATGCTTATAGATATAAAAAACCAGGGCCTCCAAAGTTACTGAAATCTATCACTTGAAAAGATTAAAATAATCGAAATAAAAAAGTCATTCATTACAGAAGACATCGATACTAAGAAAGCACTTGGTTTTGACGTTATCACATGAAAGTCCTATCTATCCTAACCTATGCTATCTATTTTAAGCACTTTATATACAGTGTGTTTCACTTTTCATGGGGACACCTAAATAACTTTTTTATTTTGAAAGCAATCAATATAAAATTTTTATCAGTTGTGTAGGCCCCGACAACGCACCTTTTTGTATGAATAGAGTTTTTATAAAGTAAATATCTAGCCAACTATAATTAAAATAATAAATAGTGTTTCAAGTAAAGTCATGCTAGCGATTAAGATAGAGCAAAAAAGTATTAGGAAAAGTTTTTGCAAATCACTCAAGAACCCTTAATACCAAATTTCGCAGAAAAATTTTCATTTTTAAATTCATCTACATTTTTATGCTATCAGTAGATAATAGTTTGTTATTGCAATAATAAGAGTGCCATGAAGCAAGAAAACAATTCAGAAATTTTATTCAACATTAAAGAACAAACAAAACAAAAGCAACAATTTAACTAACAATATTTTAAATAGGATCTGTTTCCACTAAATCACCTTGAAGACGGATACATTTTTCCACAATCGCCTTTTGTGGTTCAGTACAACCCGTCGTAATACTTCTGGAGAAATTTCTCGACAGGCTTGTCGGACTTTCTGACACAGTTCCTGTATGTTTTGAGGTCTAAATGCATACACAGCATTTTTAATAGTCCCCCGAAGAAAAAAGTCGAGTGGTGTAATGTCAGGTGATCTTGGAGGTCACTCTATTAAAAGGGCTATTACGGCCTATCCATTTTAAGGCAAAGTTTTCGTCTAACCATGCTCGCACTATTCTTGCGTTATGAACTGGGGATTCATCTAGCTGGAAGTGTAAATCTCGCCTCATATCCAATGGTAAATCATCAAGCATATCAATTAATTCAGTATTTAAAAAATTTAAAAACCTTTCTGCATTTAGCGTATCAAAAAAGAAAAATGGGCCAATAATTTGTGTATTTTAAATTCCGCACCACACGTTAACTTTCTGCGAATATTGCCTTTTACAATTGATAACCCATTTTGGGTTTTCTGTTGCCCAGTATCTACAATTCTGGGATGAAACAATACCATTTGTAGTGAAGGTAGCTTCTGCACTAAACATTTTTTTTTTAAATCCTCTATCATTTAGAAAATTGCCTTGAGCCCATAGACAATACTCTATTCTTCTATTTAGATCTCCTTCTTCAAGGGTGTGTAAATATTTTGGCTTATACGGTTTCGATTTGTGACGACGGAGACATCCCCAAATTTTGGAGTAAGAGATATTTAAATGTCTAGCCATATCTCGTAAACTTTCGTGGGGATTATTACGATACGCTGCTAATATTACTGCATCGAAATAGTGTTCTCGATTGTTCAATTCATGTTGACGTGGTTTAGCAGCATCTCCAGTAGTGTTGAAAATGTTATTCAAGTATGCAACAGTTCGATGACGGATGGGTGGACGTTCAGGATGTCTCGCGTTAAACTCTCTTGCAGCCTCTCGGGTAGAACGTACATTATCACCAACAATTCGAATAATTTCTACTTTTTGAGAAATACTTAAATATCTATCGGCCATTGCTCAGCAAAGTTCAATAGTTTCAACTGAAATAAACTGTTTAGTGAACTGACGTTTGGTATATGAACTGACAAATTATTTTCTTGCTTCATGGAAATCCTATTATTGCAATAACAAACTATTATCTACTGATAGCATAAAAATGTAGAAGAATTTAATAATGAAAATTTTTCCGCGAAATTTGGTATTAAGGGTTCTTGAGTGATTTGTAAAAACTTTTCCTAATACTTTTTTGCTCTATCTTAATCCCTAGCATGACTTTACTTGAAACACTACTTTTTATTTCAATTATAGTTGGCTAGATATTGACTTTATAAAAACTCTATTCATACAAAAAGGTGCGTTGTCGGGGCCTACACAACTGATAAAAATTTTATATTGATTTCTTTCAAAATAAAAAAGTTATTTAGGTGTCCCCATGAAAAGTGAAACACACTGTATATAAAGTGCTTAAAATAGATAGCATTTATATAAGGCGCAATATTTACGAACGAATTATTATCCAAGCATATGTAAAATTGGTCAGATCATTATGAACCCCAAGCCTGGAAAAAATTAATACGAAGTTATTACCTTACAGGTTCACAAGTTTATTACCAGTGTTATCTAAAGTCATCGATAAAATTTACGTAAAGAAACTAATAACTAAAGGCCGGATTATATGCAGTTTGCATAAATTTGCATATTTGCATAATATATGCATTTTGTGTATTATTTGATATTTTGTAGTAATTCAGCATTTTTGCATATTTTAAGTATCCGAGTTTTATTAATTTACTAAGTAAAATTTATTATAGGCATTATTAAAAATATGTCGTGGACGTAACAAACAAACAAAAATAAAACAGCCCTCTTTAAATTAAAAATAGCATTTTATTAAGCCACGTTACTTTTCCGATAAGCGTCTCCAAGAATTTATTAATGCTCTTTCCATACATCCAGGCCGAGACAAAATTCCAGGAAACGCTAATACCTTAAAACTTCTAAATAAATACAAAAATACATTTTACCTGAAAATTAGGAGTATATGTGTTTCTTTGCTATTCGGAAAAATTTATTCCCATATTCGAAAGTAATTTTATTTTAAACGTCATTTTACGTTGCCTTTCCGAAGTGTAAACTTGTGCGGTGTGATATATAATAGCAAAAATGCTGAAAATAGCAACTGTGCCTGGATGGATTGCATCTTATTCAGAATTGCGTATGGTTGGAGAAAAACTGTTTTGCGTAGCATGCTGCAAGATTGTGAATAAAATTTTAAGTTTATTTCCTCTTATTAATTAATTAATTAATTAAGTTTTTAATTATTCCTTTATCTTTTACTAACATTTATTTTATACGAAAACAATCGATGATGTAATATTTTTTTTTTGCAGATTACAAGTGAGAGAAAGTTCCAAGTCGACCAACATATGAAAACTCCATCTCATGATGCAAAACTAACAAAGATGAAATTGGCGAAGAAGAGCCAGCAAACATTTCAGCAATGTTTGCCATCAACTTCCAAAAAATAGGAACAAGAACAATTTAATGAAGATTTGTGTTAAATGTTTGTGTCGGCAGATATTCCACTACATAAATTAAACAATTTAAATGTCAAGTTATTTTTGCAAAAGTACATCAGCAAATATAACATTCCCGACGAGGGCATGTTAAGAAAAAATTATATTCGCTGTATCTATGCAGAAACATTGAATAGCATTAAGGAAGTTGTTGCAAACAATTATCTTTATATGTGCGTAGATGAAACTACTGATAGTATGGGCCGATACATAGTTCATTTAATGATTGGTATATTTAATTTCATCCAAACAGTTGGAAAAGGCAAATAATTTGAAAATACTGTCATCCTTCTTACCGGAATCGATTCCAACAGTGAAAATTTCTATTGTTTTTGACGGATGCTGTACCATACATGGTGAAGGCAGCTTTCAACTTGAAAATATTTTACCTAATTTTAATTCACACAAATTGCTTGGCGCACGGACTAAATCGTGTTGCAGAAGAAGTCAGAAACTATTTTCTCTTAATAAATACTTTAATTAGTAGTGTTAAGGAAGTATTTTTAAAGGCCCCATTACGAGTTCAGTTTTAAAAATAACATCTACCCGGTGTTCCGCTTCCCCTCAACCAGTAATCACACTATTGGGAACGTGGTTGGAGGCTTCTATTTTTCATGCAAATCATTATGAAGGAATAAAGACATTATTATGGATCTTGATAGGAATGCAAACGCCCTAAAAGTGTATTCAAGTAAAGAAATACCTCAACAGTTGACGTTTATTAAAGCCAATTACAGTTTTATTTCAACTTCTATATTGCAGTTGGAAAAACAATTTATGTCGCTAATCGAGAGCGTTGAAATAATAAACAAATTTGAAAAGTCATGTATTGATGTTACAGGAGGAGTGGGACAGTCCGTGTATGAAAAATTTTGAAGTATAATAGGAAAAAATACGGGTTTTAAAAAGCTAAAGGACGTTGCTAAAATCTTGTGTGGTGATTCAATAGATAATATTGTGTTGACAATAGATGACACTTCTAATTTGAAATATGCTCCTATAACAAGCGTCGACGTAGAACGAACCTTTTCAATATATAAATACATGTTTCAGACAAACGTCACAATTTTTACATACAACGAAACTTTCCGTATCGAATGGTCGGTTCTCTTTTCAAGTCTCAAGTTGCTAGGGCGTACGTGTGTATCAAAATATTGTTAAGTTCACAAAAGTTAGTACTCTGGACACGTAAAATATATATGCATTTGTGCACTCCACCGAACGATCCACTCTTAAGGAAATAATATTATCTGCAACTAGACACACGGCTAAATTTATAAGTTGTGTGCGTACTTATCCGGAATTGAAATTAGTTTTTCAAGAGCTTTTCTTGGCGTAGACGGCTAACACTTAATATGTCTTTTATTTATTGTAAATCAACTTAATCGCAATTATGCTAACAATTATTTGTTTAGAAAACTACATAAACTAGCATTCAGAATACGATTTTGTCTATGTTAGTAAAATACGAGGGTGGATTGATATGTAAGGTCTCGAAATAGTGAAACTAGTTTCAAAATTAAGTAAATTTTTCCACATAATCACCATTAATGTAACACATTTCTCCAAGCGTTGAAACCGGATTTCATTCTGTCCAAGAAAAAACATGGTAGTTTACTGTTTATCCAATTGGGAACAGTAGCTCGAACTTCAGTGTCGAATGAAAAATGTTGACCTTCCTGTTAAGCGTAAGAACAATAATTTTGGTTTGTTTTTGTCTATTTTTCTTAAATATATATATAGTTTAGTTATTTGGAATTCAATAATGTTCGCTTCAAATTGACAACCTGTATACTGAAATTTTAATTAACTTATTTAAATTGTAAATATTTGTCTCTATTCTAAGAAACGACATCCTTTATATTTACAAGTTTAAACCATTTTGATTAGACTATTTCTATCTTGCCTTATTATTTAATTATTGAACGAATTTAATACCCAGTTATTAATCTCCCTAGCTAGGACGGTTCGATGTATATAGATAGAATTTCCGTGTGGTATAATTGTCTCCTATTTATAATTACATTTTTAATAACACAATTGTGCTGATGTTCAGGCTACTATCTCGAATAGAATTTTTAAGGAAGTCAATTTAATTAAGGATATTGGAGTAAGATGTAATTAACATTTATTTTATTAAGTGTTTGGTTTATTTAGTGCACTTTTATTGTTGTCCAGCTGGTATATTTCTTATATGCATCGCTGATTTTTTTATGCCAGCGCTTACTACAGATGTTTCGAGAAACTGTATATCTTGATTTCTTTTTTATTCATTCTTCGTCGAGAAATTTACGTTCTTCTCTCTTGGTTTGTCAACGAAGCAACACGTGGGTCGATATTGTAATTTTTTTATGATTTTATTTAAAAGGGCTTGAGCACTACGGTAAATCCGGATTTATCTCCATAATTATACGAATTATGTGGTAAAATTGGTTTTTGGAGTAATAAAATTCCTACGATCGCTGTATAAGCAGTTACAAGATATTGTCGAGCACGTGGTTCTTCATTTTCTCTTTCAAGCAAGTTGGTATCCCTTTTGTAGGGTCTTAGTAAGGATTGATTAGCCTCCGCCGGTTTTCTATACCATACTGACTTCTATTAGGTTGGAACCATTTTAAACCTAACGTGGAAGATATTTATTTCGATGACGAGGAATCTACATAGAAGATAACGATCTGTGCAGTCTTACGTAGATGTACCTTTTTTGTATTAGACTTTCCTTTATGCAGTGAGCATGGAAAAACTTCGCAAATATATTTTAGTCGTTATAATCATGATTCCGAAACTTTAAAGCTGTTTTAAACAGGATATAAAGTGCAGTTTAATTCGTATATGTATGTGTAAATTGCGTTCAATTGTTTTTTTTACGTAAAATGATACAATTTACGTAATTGGTTATTGTGCATTTATTTAGATATTAATTCTATATATTTTGTTACTTAAACGTTTATAAACATTTAATTCATGAACGTTTCATTGCTGTAAATATTTCTCTTATATAGTTTTTTTTAAATAGCAGTTCACGAACGTTTTAATCTTTATCGTTAGATAAAATTTTATTCTAAGATAATATTTTGTGACATTAATGTCTCAATTTAGTTGTTTTTCGTAATGCTAATAATTGAGTTTTAAATTGATGATTAATTAGGTAAATTCTTGAAAACTTTGAGAAATATTTGATTGTAAATTGTTTTCATAGTTAATTATGTTGTAAAATGTTCTAAATAAACTTGTAGTAAATATAATAGAGTAGTTTTTTCTACAGTATTCCATTTTCTAACATTCCTAGTATTTTTTACCTGCAAATTTTTCATAAGGAAGTGCATATTTAGGCTAAAACATCTGCATATTTATGCGAATATTTTCAGTTTTTTTTAGCATATAATCCAGCCTTTACTAATAACAATATTAGATGCAATAAATAGTATTTCAGAACATGAATTTGGTTTTCGCAATAAACATAGAACCATTGAGCAAGTGCCTAGACTGGTAAACAAAATCCTTTAAGACTTAATCGCAAAAAGATTGCTTTGTTGTCTTTCTCGATATATACCAAGCGTTTGACAAAGCTACATGGTATAAATTCGGGAACATTGTCTTCTCATGTTTCAACAAAATTTCATTCGTATTCATCTGGAGCAGGTTGGTGTTTGTTGGAGGTAACTTCGAGTATCTATCTTAGTATGCAGAGTTTCATTTTCCTGTGTACCGTCGTTGTGTAACAGTGTCATTTATCATGAGTTCGATTTCTAAGTTGTGTACCAAGCAACGGACTTCTTAATCGTTATCGAAGTGAAGAAGATGATTTTTTCATGAATATCACCAGCGGTGATCCCGAAAACAAGCAGCAGTCAATTGAATATCGTCATCCTGATCCTCGACGTATACGTTCATTTAGAAGAGTTTCATCAGTGCAGAAGATCTAGCTACGCCATTTTCTGGTATACAAAGGGAGTCATTCATACTTAACATCTGCCGAAGAGATAAACGTTTAATTCAATAAGATACAGTAAAATTTTACGAACACTAAAGCCGACAAATCTTGATATGCCAAAGAGTCGTGAAGTCACTGTTGCTACATACGCAGATGACATCACGGAAGTATTAATACTTTTAAATATTTACAGGAGAAAATCCAATTTTACAGTGAAAATGTAATGTTTTGATTAAACTATATAAATAGAAATATTAACAGAGTTGCACTGCTAAAGAATTAAGTTAGAAGCTTATTTTTGAATCCCATATTTCCTTAATTCGAGAATTTCCCAGTAGTATCATTAACAGTGATATACCTCTATTTTGGTTTCAATTAATCAAATAAGGATGATTTAACATCAAAATTTTAGGTCGTAACTAAATACAATTTTTTGTTTCTTATTTAAGGTAAATTGAGGTTTCAATACTTTTTAAATGCAAATTAAATGTTATAGTTAACTATTACCCCAGATAGCTCAGGTGAGGGCACTCTGATTTCATTCGTGGTATAGTCCTAATAATAAGATTATAAGAAAAAATCTTATCTATCCTTACCTCGCAATTGCTACAGACAAGTCTACAAATACCAAGACTGGTTAAGGAAATGGTGAATCAGAGTAAACGAAAGTAAATTTAAAGTAATATTTGTCACCAGAAGAGGTTACTGTCCTGCAGTGTATCTAAATAAGTACTCTCTACCCTAAAAATAATACGCTAAATGCCTAGGAATACACCTTGATCGGAAATTGGGATGGAGAAAGCATATATTTTCAAAGAGGAAGCAGCTAGGCCTTAGTTTTAGTAGATTATACAGGATAATTGAGCAAAAATCCAACCTATCCCTGTAAAACAAACTCCTTGTTTACAAAGTAACATTTGGAGTTGTGGAATACAGCTCTAGGTACGCTTGCCTCTCTAGCATTAAGATACTGGAAACATTTCAGTCCAAAGTACTCCGTATTATTACTAAGGTTCTTTGGTATGAAATCAGAACTTTCTCCGAAAAATACGCAGAAAGAGTAAGTGATCATCTCAATTCTCTTGCCAATATTTTAATGGCTCGATTGATCAGAAGGCGTAGACTCAAACTCAATTTTACTGACCTGTTCACGAGATTTTAACTTTAATCTTCTAGATGTACCATAAATAACTTTCCTTTTTAATTATACTGTACGTGAACAGTTTCCTACATTTCAAATATTTCAAACACGCAATTTACTTGTTGTTTAAAGAATCATATACGTAAAGTAAGGGCGGATAGAATGAAATTTTTCTTGCATCACGACAACGCCAGACCGCATTGCAACAACGACAAATTGAAAATAGTGACGAGCCTGAAATTCACTGTTGCTTGTCACCCTCTGTACAGTCCTGGCTTGGCACCTTCAGATTTCTGGTTGTTCCCAAATTTAAGGAGGCATTGAAAGTGTAAAGATTTGCACTGGAGTTTTCACTTCTTTTGTGTTGGATAATAGAATGCACTTTTAACTATAATAATTCTTTGTTGAATTCAACTTTTGATTATTTTGATTTTGTATTAATGAAATTGATTGAATTCTCGCTCGTCACTGATGTGTTGTGGTTCGAACGAATCCTTGTTTGGTACTTGTTGTTATGATGAGACTGTGGTTCTTACTTTTGTTTTAATACTACAAGCAGGCAAAATTTGCCATTACCCCTACAAACTATTACATAGCTAATAATGCGAACCGTATCGATTGTACGGTCAGATTCTAATAAGATGACATAATTCGTGGTAATTTTGAAGGTCTTGATAGATTGTACCTACTAGCAATAACACCCGGCGAAATTAAAACCCTACGTCTTACCCACTTACCACACAGGAGTTGAGACGCGACCCAGTTTAGAGCCCAGATAGGGATATGTTCGTTTAAAAAGAGGCGCCACCGTGTTTATACACTCAACCCGCACAGGTAATACAGGAGCTACCTAATTTATGCCAAATAAATCCGAAAGGGATTAAGCGATCAATAGCCAAATAGCCAAATAGCCAAATAAAAGAATCGGAAATAGTTAATTCGTATATTGGAAAAAAAAATTATCAAACAAAATATAACAAGAGTAAAAGAGCGACAACATGCTTAAAATCAAATGAAAAAAAAAGTTAATAGTTTATGTTGAAAGCTAAGATGTGAAAATTTGGCACTGAGTTTATGAATCACACGGCATATCAGATCAGTAAATTATTGAACATATTACAAAAGAAAATAAAATTACATGAGCTATACTGAATCAGATTTAAAACTGCAAAATCTAATAAATTTTAATTAATTTTCAAATGCCCCGAGATTATAATACTTAACTAATTAGGCGATAAATTGGTATGCCTTAACCGAGGTTAAAAATTATATCTGTAGTTGAATTTCACATATAGATTAGTAATAAAATTTATTAAAAATAACAATTTAAAGTCATAGTCAAAAAATATTGTAAAATATATCTCTGGTATCTCACGAGGTTATAGTAAAAAAATTAAATAGAAAGAGTTAAATAGTTCTCTTAGTAATGGTGAGAATTTACCTAATTAATCATCAATTTAAAATTCAATTATTAGCATTACGAAAAACAACTAAATTGAGACATTAATGTCATACAAAATATTATCTTAGAATAAAATTTTATCTAACGATAAAGATTAAAACGTTCGTGAACTGCTATTTAAAAAAAACTATATAAGAGAAATATTTATAGCCATGAAACGTTCATGAATTAAATGTTAATAAACGTTTAAGTAACAAAATATATGAGAATTAATATCTAAATAAATGCACAATAATCAATTACGTAAATTGTATCATTTTACGTAAAAAAAAACAATTGAACGCAATTTACACATACATATACGAATTAAACTGCACTTTATATCCTTTTTAAAATAGCTTTAAAGTTTCGGAATCATGATTATAACGACTAAAATATATTTGCGAAGTTTTTCCATGCTCACTGCATAAAGGAAAGTCTAATACAAAAAAGGTACCTCTACGTAAGACGGCACAGATCGTTATCTTCTATGTAGATTCCTTGTCATCGAAATAAATATCTTCCACGTTATGTTTAAAATGGTTCCAACCTAATAGAAGCCAGTATTGTATAGAAAACCGGCGGAGGCTAATCAATCCTTACTAAGACCCTACAAAAGGGATACCAGCTTGCTTGAAAGAGAAAATGAAGAACCACGTGCTCGACAACACTTATACAGCGATCGTAGGAACTTTATTACTCCAAAAACCAATTTTATCACATAATTATATATTATATATAATTATGGACATAAATCCGGATTTACCGTAGTGCTCAAGCACTTTTAAATAAAACCATAAAAAAATTACAATATCGACCCACGTGTTGCTTCGTTGACAAACCAATAGAGAAGAACGTAAATTTCCCGACGAAGATTGAATAAAAAAGAAATCAAGATATACAGTTTCTCGAAACATCCGTAGTAAGCGCTGGCATAAAAAAATCAGCGAAGCAGATAAGAAATATACCAGCTGGACAACAATAAAGGTGCACTAAATAAACCAAACACTTAATAAAATAAATGATAATTACATCTTACTCCAATATCCTTAATTAAATTGACTTCCTTAAAAATTCTATTCGAGATAGTAGCCTGAACATCAGCACAATTGTGTTATTAAAAATGTAATTATAAATAGGAGACAATTATACCATACGGAAATTCTATCTATAAGTTAAATTTCGAGAGCGTTGAAATTTAACAAAAAAATTTATTTGTTTTACGGTTTTGACAATACGTTGCAATATAGACTTAAACTAGATTACACTGAGGTTACTAGCGATCTGTGTCGCGTACAGTTACACTAATAACTCTATCAACTAATGCTTTGCCCATCTTTATATATTAAATATTATCTTATCTTACTACACGTGTATCCGGCTGAATGAATGAAATTGCTGAGTGTACGTCTGGTAGTTATGAATGGATTGTATTATATATGGACTCGTAACTCCTTCCGCCTTACATGCGAGATTATCCTTAAAAAGGTAAATCTTGCATTCTTTTCTTATCGGCATCTGTTTGTTTTTTAACCTTTTGTTTAGTCCTTATCTTTTTATATAATTTAAACAAAAGAATTGCAAGTATTAATAGTATTAATATGAATGTAATTATAAATTAAAGAATTACTTGCTTTATCTGAGATAGTAATTTTGCTTAACATTTCTTTTGCGTCATTTAAATTTCGGAAATATCTTTTTGATTATTAATTCTATCTGAAAGTTTTAAAATACTTCAATTAAATTTATTGTTTTTTATGCCAACGTATTTATTTTTAGGAGTAATTTGTTTAAAAGTATTATTTCCTTCGTAAATAGGCAGAGCATTTTACATAAAATATTGAAATGCTTCATTACTTACAATAGGTATTAACAATATAAATGTAAAATAAGTATTAGTTTGATATACTCTAAATTTGAATTAAACTTTCTATTTGGTACAGGTTATTTATTAGTAGCTCAAACGGAAATTTCTTATTTACATTTAAATGGATATTCTTAATACTACTGTTAATCCTCTTCCGATAAGGATTCTGGAACATTGGCTAATTTTAATGAATTTATATGATAACGTAAAATTTTATTCTTTTTTGTTTTAACTTCAACTGTTCCATTTTCATTGATTTTCGTAACTGTGTATGGCCCTTGATATCTTTCTTTCGTTTTCTGTGAATAGTATTTATGGGGTTTTACATATACTGCCTGACCTATTTTTATCTCTTCATTTTCTCAATTTTTATGATTTTATTTTAATGATTTTCTTTTCTTTATTTTCTTGCATTTTATTTGCAATTTTATTATAGAGATATTTCGTGCGTTCTTTATGTTTTTGAATATAATCTTGATAATACGTTTCATCGTAATATAGGTCCATTGGTTCTTTTGTATTAGTGTGTCCATACAAGAGTTCAAAAGGTGAGGTTCCTGTTGCTGAATGATTAGTCGAGTTGTATGCTAATAGTGATAATTTCATTATCTGTTTTATATCTTGAGTTAGTTTTTGATTTTTTATTAATCTAACATGTTCTAAAAGTGTTGAATGTAATCGTTCAATTGGTGCATTCGAATTTGGATTTAAAGGCGTTGTATAGTGAACTTTGATTCTATATAATTTTAATAATTCTTTTAATGTTGCATTATTAAATTCTAAACCGTTATCCATTACAATTTCTTTTGGTGAACCGGGTATACTAAACCTTTCTATTAATTTATCAACTACTTCGACTGCTGTTTTTCCTTGAATTGGATATACTTGTGCATATTTTGTGAATGTATCTATTATAGTTAGGAAATTTTGTGAATTTATTGATATCGTATCAACGTGAATTTTATCAAATGGTTTCTCTATTAATTTCGTTAATTGAAAAGGTAATTTTGGTGGTGCTCTATCGTATTTGTTTCTTTGACATATTTCGCATCTCTTAATATAATTTGTTATATCATCCTTCATTTGACTCCAGTAATAATTCTTCTTTATCTGTTTTAAAGTTTCATTGATTCCTCTGTGATTAGCTTTTCCTTCATGGTTTTGCATTATGATTTCAATCTTTTCCTCTGGTGTTTCAATTATTCTTACTCTTCGAAGACATCTATAAATTTTTGGTTCGTTGTTATTGAAGTGTTCTATGTAAACTTGACACATTTCTTTATAAATTTCATCTGTTGTGTATATGTAGTAATTTCCTTGAGGCATTATATCCTTTATTAAATCTATCAATTCTTGTTTCAGATTTTTCTTCTCCAATTTTGCGTGGTATATTACTTTAGCATTTTTCGTATCAAATGTTACTGTTGTCGGAAATATATGTGTTTCTATGAATACTTGTATCTTCTGTATATCTATTGCCATATCGGTTATTGGTATTGATGTTTCTGGTTCTACATTTACATTGCTATGCAGTGAGTCATCGTCTTCTTGTTGTTTATTAGGATTATGTTCTATTCTCCCTAGTTCTTGTAGAATGTTATCTATTTCTTCCTGATTTCTGGATTTTTGTATTATTTCTTCCATTATTAATTCTCGTGATTCTAGATTTCGTAGTAAGTCATCTAGTTCTTCATTATCAACTTGTGGTATTATAGATGATGTATCTTCTTGTAATAATTCATCTACATTATCTTCTTGGTTATGTAATTCGATTCTCGATAATGCATCCGCATTTTTATTAATTTTTCCCTTTTTATATATAATTTCATAATCGTACTCACTTAATTTTATCTTCCATCGTTGTAATTTCGAGTTTGGTTCTTTCAAATTATGTAACCACACTAATGGTCTATGATCTGTGATTATCGTAAATTTTCTTCCAAATATATAAGGCCGAAATTGTTTGCAAGCCCAAATAATTGCTAACAGTTCTTTTTCTACTGTTGAATATTTTTGTTCTGTTTCCGATAATGTTCTTGATGCATAAAATATTGGTCTATCTTGTCCTATTGTTCCTTGTGATAATACTGCTCCTATTGCTACCTATAAGGCTTTTGATATATTGGAGTTTCATCTTTTAATCGTATCTGATGTTTAATTTCTGATGTGAATGTTAACGGTAATTCTTCACTGTGACATAAATCTTGATATTCTATACATAATTTTCTTATCATTTCTTTTTCTTCTTTATTCAGATGATCTAATCGTAGCTTTGCCTCTAATGTTCTTCTTTGAATTTCTTAAATCCTTTTCATTGATAATTTTCCTTTCATTGTGTTTTCTTCAACATAATTGTATTCTTCAGTTAAAATTGGTTTTTCGAAGTTTATTTCAACTGGGTAGTTATTGAAGTTTACGATTTCAGTAATTGCGTAGTAATCTTCTGTGGTCGTGATGTTTTCAGGTATTTCTACTCCTGGTGCTATTCTTTGATGATTTATATGTACTTCTTTTAGATTTCGATCTACAGGTATTTTAATTATTTTTCTTTCTCTTGGTCCTATTTTAATTTTTGGGTTGTCAAAATATAATTGTATTTCCGCGAAACTTGTGCGAAGTTTTTTAGTTTTAAAATCTATTATGGAATTCATTTTTTCTAATAATCTTAAACCTATTATTCCATCATATTTTTTAGAAAAATCTACTATATTAAATTCGTGTATTTGTCCGTACGCGTTAAATGTGTGTAAAGAAGGTATTCTAAGAACGTAATTATGATATGTGGTACCGTGCATTGTTGTTACTGAAAATGGTGAATATTTGATATAATTTGGAAAATGATTTTGAGCTATTTCAGTTGAAATTGAGGATGCTGATGCACCCGTATCAATTAGAAATTTTGCATTAATTTCTGGTACATAAATATAAGGTAATCGTACACAATGTTGTTGATTAAATTCTAAATGATTTCTTAACTTTATACCGGTTGTTGAACATTCGGTGGTGTCTCGTTCGCTGAGGCTTCAGTTGGAAAATTTGGCTGCTCCTCTGGTTGGAATGGAAATGGCTCTGTATCTTCGTCCCAAATTGTTAGATATTCGTAGTCTTCTGATTCTCCATACTCTTCATAATCTGGATTTTCTTCTTCTTCTTCTTGGCCTTGATTGTTAATTTCTTCAAGTTTCCATTTTTGCTGTGATGTTGATGGTCCATATGATGTTTGTCTCATTCGGCTCATGCTTTGGTCAATTTCCATTGGTTGTTGTCTAGGTTTTCTTCTTTCCATTAATTGTGCAGGAGATTTTGCAAATTTAAAGGAATTTTGCGTAATAAGGGAATTTTGTTTACTTTGGTTTTGGAAATTTGGTTTGATAGGAAATGGATTTTGATAATTTGTTTTTGGCTGATATTGGAATTGTTTTACTTGTGGTTGGTGTTGAAATTGTTGTGTTCGTGGCACTTGTTGTATTCGTGGAAGTTGTTCTTGTTGGGCTGGTGTTTTCATGTGTCCTGATGTTATCTGATGTATTATTTTGTAGTTATTTTGCGGCATTGTTGATTTTCCGCATCTGTACTGCCAATTTTGGTATTCTAGTACTTGAGCTAGAGCATTTTCTAATGTCTCTGGATTTTTTAAATACATTATTTCGCCAATTCTACCGTAATTCATTAATCCTCTTTTAAATGTTTGTAATGCAGTCTTATACATGTTTGTTTTTAACGGTATTAATTCTTCTGCAGTATCTAGTTGCATTTTAGTTAATAGTAAATTTAACATGTCCCTAACCCTTTGTCCGAATATGTAAGGATTTTCATTTTTCCTAGGCTGTTCCATTGTTACATCATTTAAAAGACAATCTTCTGACCTCTGGTCTAAGAATGTTAATTCTAGTAATGCTTTAATATCATGCCAAGTTTTTAATTTTCTTGCCCCTATTATCGATTGCGGTTCTCCACTCAATCTTGATTATATTATTCTTATTAAATATGGGTTTAAAGGATTATCTCTATTATTTTTATCGAAATAAGTTTTTATCAAATCTTCACAGGCATCAATAAATAATGGTAATGTATTTGGATCACCATTGTATATTGGTATCGTGCAGATTTCTGCTTGGCTTATAGAACTTCTCGTATAAGTTTGGTTAGGCATTTCGTTTAAATTTAATGTATTAATTGAATTTACTAGGTCTTCTAAAATATTTTCTATTGACATATAAAGTTTTGTTTACCAACTTATATTTCTATTTTAATCTGTTTGCTTTTCGTCGTGTATTTCAATACTTTTTTCACAAAAGCAAAAAATTCGTGTTACAATCACTACAGTAAATTGTAGATATGTAAAAAAATTTAAAAATCTACTTACAGGATTGTTAGTAAGATCTTCATTCGATTTTGGTTGGTTTGTTCTTTGTGTTATTCTCTTTGTTATTCTTCTTGTTATTCTTCTTGTTAAGTATTGTTGTTTTCTTGTGTTACTTCTTTTATTAGTTGCTGTATTGGTTTGGTTTCTTTGTTGGCTTGTTATTCTTCTTGTTAAGTATTGTTGTTTTCTTGTGTTACTTCTTTTGTTTGCTTGTTGCTTCTTCTTAATTATAATATTGATTGGCACTTCGACGAGATTTTGATCGTTTCCGTGTTTTTTCCAATTCAATATCGCACCTTCGGAAATTTTGATCCTCCAGTCGTGTTTCTTAATTTTTATAACGTTGATGGGTACCTCGACGAGATTTTGATCGTTTCGGCGTTCGTCCCAGTTCAAACGTTGCACCTTTTGGAAATTTTGATCCTCCAGGCCTTGTGTAACCGTCGTTGAATCTAATTGCATGTACTGTCGCTTTTTGTTCTTTCTCTGGGCCAAAGAATTGAAATTCACACTCACTATTTTCAACGTTTGTAATTCTCCAACAGTGATTGCCAAGATCCGTCCTGACTGCGCCAGTTAAATTTCGAGAGCGTTGAAATTTAACAAAAAAATTTATTTGTTTTACGGTTTTGACAATACGTTACAATATAGACTTAAACTAGATTACACTGAGGTTACTAGCGATCTGTGTCGCGTACAGTTACACTAATAACTCTATCAACTAATGCTTTGCCCATCTTTATATATTAAATATTATCTTATCTTACTCCACGTGTATCCGGCTGAATGAATGAAATTGCTGAGTGTACGTCTGGTAGTTATGAATGTATTGTATTATATATGGACTCGTAACTTATATACATCGAACCGTCCTAGCTAGGGAGATTAACAACTGGGTATTAAATTCGTTCAATAATTAAATAATAAGGCAAGATAGAAATAGTCTAATCAAAATGGTAATAAACTTGTAAATATAAAGGATGTCGTTACTTAGAATAGAGACAAATATTTACAATTTAAATAAGTTAATTAGAATTTCAGTATACAGGTGTCTATTTGAAGCGAACATTATTGAATTCTAAATATCTAAACTATACATATCGTATATTTAAGAAAATAGACAAAAACAAACAAAAATTATTGTTTTTACGCTTAACAGGAAGGTCAACATTTTTCATTCGACACTGAAGTTCGAGCTGCTGTTCCCAATTGGATAAACAGTAAACTACCATGTTTTTTCTTGGACAAAATGAAAAACCGGTTTCAACGCTTGGAGAAATGTGTTACATTAATGGTGATTACGTGGAAAAATTTACTTAATTTTGAAACTAGACATATCAATCCACCCTCGTATTTTACTAACATAGACAAAATCGTATCCTGAATGCTAGTTTATGTAGTTTTCTAAACAAATAATTGTTAGCATAATTGCGATTAAGTTGATTTACAAATAAATAAAAGACATATTAAGTGTTAGCCGTCTACTCCAAGAAAAGCTCTTGAAAAGCTAATTTCAATTCCGGATAAGTACGCACACAACGTATAAATTTAGCCGTGTGTCTAGTTGTAGATAATATTATTTCCTTAAGAGTGGATCGTTCGGTGGAGTGCACAAATGCATATATATTTTACGTGTCCAGAGTACTAACTTTTGTGAACTTAACAATATTTTGATACACACGTACGCCCGAGCAACTTGAGACTTGAAAAGAGAACCGACCATTCGATACGGAAAGTTTCGTTGTATGTAAGAGGACACACGTAATGGCAATAGAACATCTCACTCAATGATCACTCCAGAATTCTTTGCTTATACGAGGGTGTATCAAAATATAGCGAGACTGGTGCTATAACTTTTTTCACAACTAGAATTTTATAACACAAAGGGATAGAACATGAAACCCCATCTCTAATGTACTTATCCTCAAGCAGGCTTTGATTTAACTTTTGACATTTATTACAACTTAATTACTGAATTTTTAGTATTTGACATACCCATAAAAAATACGAGTACCCATCGAAAAACTAAGAGTGGAACAAAGATTTTGATAATATATACAAAACAAGGTTTGATTTAAAAAAGAGTAACCGGCTCCTGGGAATAAGAGATCTTGCTCTACTTTTAAAAAATAATTTCATATTACATATTTAACAACGTATTAAGTTAACTGGCTTAACCTTTGTAAAGTATTATTTAAATTATTTATATTGTCTCTATCTACTAATACTATAAATAGTCATAGCGATATCTATTAAGCTATTGTCTAACAAATCGACTAGAAAAGCTAGGTATCATTAATATTTTCCATATTACTATTATAAAAATATTAAACTACTTCAAAAACACTCAATTTATTTACTATAACATATTGTTATCTCATTACATACAAAGGCACATTTATAACCTATTGGCTTGCTCCAATCGTGGGGTTACATCTTGTGAGAAAAACACATTTATACCATTAAAGTTATAACATATTGTCACCGAAACGAGGGAGGAATTATCAATAAATTTTATCCACCCCTTGTCATCGTAAAAAGTATATATATTTGATTTAATTTATTAAAAATTTAAATAACCGTCAACATATTTATATTATTACAATATATATATATATAATATTTTCGTGACCTTAGTATGATATGGTAAAGTCAATCAGTCGGCGATTAAAGGTCTGGTTTACTTCAAAGTATATATATTTAAAACAACCCTACATGTTTCGGCAATGATGCCTTTATCAAGGATATAAAATATAAATGACAGAATACAAATGTCAAATAATTGAGTTGCTATGGTTTAAATTATTCAAAGATACATTCCAATTGCATAATAATAAATCATGCCTTAGTATTCCAAAAACAGATAGCAAGGTGTGAACATATGTGTCGTTCGCTGCTAGCAGCTTTTGTCTCTTTCTGGATATGAACTTGTGTGTTGGTTGCTGCTGGCAGCTTGCGTCTCTCTCTGGGTGTGTGGTTTTATGTTTGTGTGAGCGTGTAAGTGTAGGCTTTTGTATGTTGGCGCGCTCGTGCGTGTGTTTAGTGACCGGTCGCGTAAATTTAGAGAGATCGGATAACCAGCCGTTGCGCAGGGCCGCTAACCCTTTCCAGGCAACTTCTTTACTTTTCTGTGCAGTACTTTGACGGCCCGACCCCTCCCCATCGAGGCAAGGCGCAGACCAGCGAAGCGCACCCTGCACGGGGTTGCTTATCGCCAACTGAGGGAACACTCTTAGCGGCTACTTCGGTCGACGACGGTCACACTTTGTGCCATCTTAAAGTATTCCGCCAAGGCGGGGGCACTGCACACACGTCGAACGTGTGTGTGCTGTTAACAGCAGCCTGGTCAGGTTGCCGCCCAGGACCGGTCCTAGTGGTGTGTGAATTGCGCGGCGCCGTGATTTGCGCCGCGTAGCTTGGTTCCTTTCTCCTGCTGGAAAGGCGGTCGCTGGTCTGCGCCTTGCTTCGATGGGACGGAAAAGTAAAGAAGTTGCCGGGAAAGGGTTGGCGGCCCTGCGCAACGGCTGGTTATCCGATCTCTCTAAATTTACGCGACCGGTCACCAAACACATGCACGAACGCGCCAACATACAAAACCCTAGACTTACACGCTCACACAAACACAAAACCACACACCCAGAGAGAGACGCAAGCTGCCAGCAGCAACCAACACACAAGTTCATACCCAGAAAGAGACACAAGCTGCTAGCAGCGAACAACACATATGTTCACACCTTGCTATCTGTTTTTGGAATATTAAGGCATGATTTATTATTATGCAATTGGAATGTATCTTTGAATAATTTAAACCATAGCAACTCAATTATTTGACATTTGCATTCTGTCATTTATATATTTTATATCCTTGATAAAGGCATCATTGCCGAAACATGTAGGGTTGTTTTAAATATATATACTTTGAAGTAAACCAGACCTTTAATCGCCGACTGATTGAATTTACCATATCATACCAAGGTCACGAAAATATTATATATATATGTACGAGTATATATGAAAGGGTCTTTTTTGGGGGAATCCAGCAAAATTTAACTCTATTAATTAAGTCAGTTCTTTATTTTTTAGCCCAATATTTCGCACCGAATTCGAGTGCTTCCTCAGGGGATCAAAATGTGAACTTGTTTTTTCTGGAGAAATTACTCAAGTGTTTGTAATATTGTAAATTAATAAAATTAGTGTCAACGGACGACACTTAGTTGTTTTAAAATTACATTTAAAAAAATACAGGACAACCACATCTAAAAGGAAAGCCACACGTGCAATATTGACGAACAAAGAATTAATCGTACACACACATGTTCTTGTCACAAAGTTAAAACTTGAAACTTGAAAAACTTTGTGACAAGAACATGTGTGTGTACGATTAATTCCTTGTTCGTCAATATTGCACGTGTGGCTTTCCTTTTAGATATGGTTGTCCTGTATTTTTTAAAATGTAATTTTAAAACAACTAAGTGTACGTCCGTAGACATTAATTTTATTAATTTACAATATGACAAACATGTGAGTAATTTCTCCAGAAAAAACAAGTTCACATTTTGATCCCCTGAGGAAGCACTCGAATTCGGTGCGAAATATTGGGCTAAAAAATAAAGAACTGACTTAATTAATAGAGTTTGACTTTGCTGGATTCCCCCAAAAAAACCCTTTCATACAAGTTCTAACGGCAAAGACTCCTGGTCTAATTATATATATATATATATATATATATATATATATATATATATATATATATAGAAGATAGAAAAAGATATGGTGGATGAATACGATTGGGAGTAATTATATTCCTTGATATTTCTTTATAAAAGTATAACTAAAAACAATTACTTATAGCTAATACTCTACTGCAATCGAAAATATCAACGTTAACATTACTGTCGTGTTGAATTGCATAAAATATAAACACCGTCGATATCGTCGACGCTAAACAGTTTCCTTTCTTTTTTGTATTTTAGAATACGGATCTCTCAGCAGTTTTCTTGGTCTTATCACTTTATAAAAGGGACAAAGTTCACATTGTACCAGAGTTGTGAAGCTTATCTTACAATTTAATGCCTACTAACGGTTCTTGCTTGTAATTTCGGATTTCGTTTATTACTTACATTTGCAGTTAGAACCTAGGTGATTCTATCAGTCGCAATTAGGTTCGCAATAAGCTCAGTACAATATTATTTTAAGTTTCTTTGGACAGTCTTCGACGAAGTTTACAAAAATATAAACAGCAATGCAAGTTAAATAGCTTTTCTAAGAATTTACAGTGTCTCTCGATAGCATCATTCTCTAGATAATACATGTTTATAAATTGTTAAATTTCAATACCATGAACCATCTATTAAAATATATTGAGATAATCATCAAAATTTTTGTAGGTAGGGAGAGGTTAATGATTAAATAGATATAAAAATATTTATTTTTATTAAATACGGTTTTAATCGCGTGCTTTTTTGACTTAATCATAAATACGAAATTAATTTAAGTTCCTTTTTTTAATAAAAGAATTACCCTCATCGGCATCCAATAATGATGTAATTAAAAGAGTTGTAAAAATATTAAGTTAGGCGTCAAATATTACTTGCTGGCATACTAAAATACAAGAGCTAATCATTAATTAGTGAGCCTGACGAAAGAGGGCAACATTAAGAAAAATAGAAAAGAATTGGAAATATTAGAAATATAAAAAAAGCAAACTTCTGAGAACGAAATCTAACAAACACAAAAAAATAATTTTTAGACACTCCTATAATAGACACCATAATAAAATGGCCAAATAGCTACTATCCACTCACAAAAATACTTACGAGTATATACAGTTATAGAATACATAATAAGTTGGAGACTCTCATTTAGTTGAATAAGATCTTTCTTTAATAATTCATTTATTTTACTATTAAATCATATATTTTAATTTTATAATATTTGTATATGTAAAGCGTATAGAAAGGTCTTGGAGTTTCCCACATATCTAATTTGTTAATTATCGTAGGTGGGCAGGCATTATATTGCTTATGCATTGTATTGTTTCCTACGGTCATTCAACCCTTTACTCAATACAGGTATAATCCTTTTTGTAAATTCATTCATTTGCAGATGTAGACCTATATAATAGCATAAGTTTGATTGTTATATTTCATTTATTGTATTTATTATATTGAATGTTACAATGTATTCATCTTTTACGATAAGGTTTAGAGATTATGGTTTAATTGCATTTTTCCTGTATTCTTCGAATACTGTTCGTTAGCTTTAGCCCATTTGCTGTTCATTGTAATATACGTACTCGGCAATTCAATAACTGTAACAATTGTATTATTTGTATTAGTATTTAATATTTATTTTATTTGCCAGTATTAGAATTAAGGGTTCATGTCCATATTGTTTATTTTAATCCATTTATGACGTTGGTAAACTACATCATATACCTTTCCTTGAAGAAGGGTAAAATATTTGCATCACAATTTCATTATAATTATTTTAGTTATATTCTCCCTCCCTTGTAACTGTCGGGGATAAAACTTTCATTGTAAAAATAAGTAAAAACAATAATCAGTTCCAACCCAGATTTCAGCGATCTCACTTCAAGAATATAAAGTATTAGCGAGTTTCTCGGTCTTTGCTATTTAGATCAGATTCATATATTTGTATTAAGGTTTAATGAAACTCCAATATTCAATCTATTAATAATTATCTTGTAAATATATTAGTGTTAATTCAAACTAGTGTATTATTCAAAACATATATTTCGGTCAAAGACATTCCGAAAATTCCTTCAAACCAGGAGGAATAACAATGGTAGAAATATACAAACAATATTGTTAGAAAAAAGTGAAACTTACCATGCGTTTCTAGAAACAAGGAAATTTATAAAAAAAAATACACGAATTATTGAATTATTATATTGAAACCAGAGAAAAGTACCGAAACAGTAAGAATGAACACATATGACTATAATAATAAAATAAAAGAAGAAAACATACTAACAAGTTAAAAATAATCCATCAGTAACTTTATAAAAACGTAATAACGAATCATTAAGAAAATTTGAAAACCAAGAACTTCTTTATCCAAATCTAGCATAAAAAAAACTAAAATAAATAATTTACAATCACCTTACACTTATATCTAATTTTTTAAACCAGTCCAGAGCTGTACGACTTGCTTTAGTCAACTCGTGGATGTCACCAGGGAAACTGAAGCAAACTATGATCCGTTTGTTCGACATTTTCGCAGTGGCAGAGAGATTCTATTGAGATCGTTTCCTACGTGGAAGGGTTACGCCCGGCAGAGTTTCTGAAAGAATAAAAATTAAATTTCTATTCCTTAATTCAGGGTTATTCGAGGAGGGCTATCCAGAAATGAATTATTCACATTGATGGGATCCTGAACTTGCGTATCCTGCCAAATTGGTGTCCTAAATTTCAGTTGGGTCCTGGAGACGCTCTCCAAATCATAGTGTATGGGAAGATCAACATTGCTGAAAATCTTAGCACATTAATTCGGTGCTGCAGCGAGACGTCTGATATCCGGCAAGGCAATGTTAGAAAGAATTGGTAACCAGGGACTAGGCGTGGATCTAACAGTACCAGTGACGATCCTCATTGTATCATTAAGTTGCAAATCTACTAGCTTGGTGTGCGAGTTTCGATACCAGACAGCAGAACAGTATTCAGCAGGAGAGTAAGCCTGTGCAATGGCTGCCGTTGAATTGCTGTTAAGTTTATGTAATACCAGTATATTATTGCGGGTCTTCGCCTTTTGACTAGTTTTATAGAGGTATTGCTTGAATGCCAGAGACCGATCTAACGTTAACCGCAGATATTTAGGGTGGGGGTTGTGATTGATCCAACTACCACCAAATTCAACATTCAGCTCTCTGTTGGTTCCTTTACTACACAAATAGGGTTTGGTTTAAGTGCCATTTCTTATAATATTCGTCTATAGTTTTCAGATCTACAGCAGGTTGTTATTCTCCATCCTCTAAATTCCTGGTTTGGGTTCACAAAGCCAGGTCGTCTGCGTATAGAAATTTTCGTGCTTTTGTGGGTGGAAGATCATTGGTGTAAATGTTGAAAATTATAGAAGCCCGAACTGAGCCTTGAGATAGGCCATTCTTCAAACATATTTTGGTTAAGTTTGCTTAATCTAGCACATAGGATTTTGGAATTTAAAGATCATTACATTCTTCCAGACTGTGTCATAGACATTGGAGAGATCGATAAAAGTAGCGGGTAATTTTAGACTCTTCTAAAAAACATGTTCCAAGGTGCTTTGTTTACGCCAAGACTTCAATACAGCCCTTTTATTCCACCACGAAGCATATAACTTCCACGAAATGTCTCCATTAAATTTGTTCTTTGTTAGCACTGTCAGATCTCCTCAACCTTTACAGATTTTTTGATCTCCTCCAGTGACTTTATCTTTCATGTTCTCCTGAGAGTTCTTATGCTTCTCTGCTCCATTTAGTACATCTCATGGCTTACTAGGTTGTGTTTTCTTTGCTTCTTGTTAACTATGCCCTATCCAATTCCACTTCCATTTTAATACTTCTTTCGTTATTGGTTTTAATTGGTTTTTAATTATTTAATAATATTTGGCCACAAAAGCCTCAGAATTTTGATATTATTATTGCAATTATTTAATAGTAAGAATAAAACTCTATTACTTATAATTGTTATTACCTTTATCATGTTTTACTAACATATCTCTTATCAGAATAGAGCATACTCATAAATATAACAAATACATACATGGAATAATAGAATATATATTTTATTAAGGTTTCTTTGGAAAACAAATATCGAAAACAAACTTAATACACAGCAATTTTCGTATATTTATTAGAATTACTCCAATCCGATTGTTTTTATATCACGAAATGGGATCTATTTGTGTTGCAGTTTTTCTATGCCCAGGGCGAACTCAATCTGAACTTTGTTTGTAATTCTTAATTCGGTATCTAATCTACTATGGGATCTCTTTGGAAGGTCAAGTAAAACAGTCGGGAAGTTTAATTAAGGAAAAGAAAACCTTCGTCCATCAAAATAATTTATTCTCCAAGCGAAGAAATAGTGTAATATTTAACAAAATTTTTCTCATCGAAAATATTCTTATATCTAATTGAATTGCCTTCTGTAAATTTTCAGTACAGCTCCTTGTGATCACTCACTTGTTATTTTCTTTCCAGCAGGTCTCCCTCCCACGATCTTATTAGCAAGATACTCGGGGCTAAGGGTGCTTCTGTATTTCTCTTCGTCAGCAATAATATTGTCCGAATACTGAGTCATCTGGTTTATTGGTTTTCGCACCCCAACTAGTGTTGATGAGGGTTTAATTGATAAGACGATATTAATTTTATGATCATTAATTATGATATGTGTTACAGTTGGACATAAAATACGGAAAAGACATGTAATAATAAAAGCGATTTACACGATTGGCTTCTATTTAACGAGGCTTTCTCGTATTTTATATGTTGTTAGGGAGAAAAATACATGGTTGTGTATTCGTTACGATTATTTATACGACGAAAATTTTCTGTTAAACTTTTCGAAGTAGTTGGACGTAGTGTTTAACATTAACTGCTATATTCAATTATAAATGTTCTTTGCAAGTGGGATAATAAAATAAGTTTGCTCTTGTTTTTCTGGAAAAGTTTTGCGAATTTTTGTAAACAAGAGAGAACTTTATAAGAACATCTGCTACAAATTTAAGTAATTTCAGGAATATTACAATTTCCCTTTTCTCACTAAATAAATTGAAGAAAATATTTTAAAAGAAGTAAACAGTTTGTATAACTTTAACATAGATAAATTGAGATTGTGTTCTCTAAATAAGATTTACATAACTTTTAGAATATTTGATGTTAATTCATAAAAACAATATGTTTGTTTGGTATTTATATAAAATGGTTTCGCATGGATATATTTACATCATAATTTTGTAGGTAAAGTGTGTTTTTTATAGAGGTATAGAACTTTGAAATGGAATAAAACAAAGATGAATTTTTTAAATTGACGTGAAATTTACTTTATTCGAAAGATAATCTTCTGGCATCATAATTTAAATATGACTTCTGGCATATGACCGCCACGGCTGGCTCGGACGTAGTCTAATCTAGAGGTCCAATTTTCGATGACTTTTTCCAACATTTGTGGCCGTATATCGGCAATAACGCCGCGAATGTTGTCCTCCAACTGGTCAATCGTTCCGGGCTTATCGGCGTAGACTAGCGACTTCACATATCCCCACAGAAAATAGTCTAGCGGCGTTAAATCTCACGATCTTGGAGGCCAATTCACGGGTCCGAAACGTGAAACTATGCGATTACCAAACGTTTCCTTCAATAAATCAATTGTGGCACGAGCTGTGTGACATGTTGCGCCGTCTTGTTGAAACCACAGCTCTTGCACATCATGGTTGTTCAATTGATGAACGAAAAAGTCAGTAATCATGGCTCTATAGCGGTCACCATTGACTGTAACGTTCTGACCAGCATCGTTTTTAAAGAAGTACGGACCCATGATTCCACCAGCCCATAAAGCACACCAAACAGTCAGTTTTTCTGGATGTAACGGTGTCTCAACATACACTTGAGGATTACCATCACTCCAAATATGGCAGTTTTGTTTATTGACGTATCCATTCTAACAAAAGTGAGCTTCATCGCTAAACAAAATTCGCTAATGAAAATCGAGATCAACGGCAATCTTGTTTTGGGCCCATTCACCGAATCTACGCCTTGCTAGGTGATCGTATGGCTTCAATTCTTGCACGAGTTGGATTTTGTAAGCACGCAAACCAAGATCTTTCCGCAAAATCTTCCATAAAGTGAATGGACACATATCCAATTCCTGTGCACGATGGCGGATAGACTGATTCGGGTCTTCCTCTACGCTACGCTCTACGGCAGCAATGACTTCTTCTGTACGCACTGTACGACGTCTCTGTGGATGCGTATTATCATTTAGAGTAAACGTGGTGCGAAAACGTTCCATAGTTAATCGAATTAATTGCTCTGATGGACGATTATGTTGACCGTAAAATGGACGTAGTGCGCGATAGGTATTTCGAACAGAACGATGATTTTCAAAATAAATTTGCACAATTTGGAAGCGTTGTTCAGGCGTCAGTCTATTCATGTTGAAATGCCAAACCAAACTAAACATAAATCACTTGACGGCTGACAAAATGGCCGCCAGTTAAAAAAGTGTTGCCAAGTTAAAGTTTTATACCTCTATAAAAAACACCCGTTACGTGCGCCATAATAATCTTTGAATATTTTCGTAGAACCTTCAGGAGTCCGACAGGGATCTTATTTTGGACCATTATTAATCACTATACATACAATTGTGGCCAATATAATAGCACTGTAGTAAATGAACACAACCAAATCATATTATTCTTAAATAATACGTTCTTATTCCAAACTTACTTTAAATCAGAACTAAAGAATATTAAATCTCTTTTTTACATGCAAGTGTGGCCTTATGTGATGCGTTAATTACTACAATTCCACAAACTAAGTTTGTACCATTATGTAGAACACACCACGCTGCGACTTAGACCTTTCTGGTTGTTAGGATAGTTAAAAAATTCGTGAAAGGCAACGGCAATCAACGGAACGCACAGATGCCTTTCGCTCTTATTAGAGCGAACTATATATACACAAAGTATAGAAGTGAAAAGTCTATATCTATCTTCAGGATACCGTACATTGACAAGCTTTAATAAGAGCGAAACGTGTCTGTACGTTTCGTTGATGGACGTGGCTTTTACCGAATTTTTAATACCTTCATAATCAACACATATCAATACAGTTTGGCTTTTCTATACAACAATATACATTTTGCAGAACTAATTATATAATGTATAGAATCCACGGTTGGCTCTTGGTGAAACATAATGAATAATTTACTAAAGAAAACACTCGGTATTTTTATTTCACAAAATATATTTATTTAATCTCTAACATATGTTTCGCCTTTTCAGGCATTATCAAAGAGTTATTTTTAAAAACTAAAATAGAAAGTACACTTCCACCACTATTTATGAGTGTTTAAGGGACTTTATTATGGCATCAATGGTCGGGGTGTTGAAAAAATCCAGCTGCGTGTTTGTTACATGTCTATTAAGATTTATGGCTTTTTTAATTTCTAATATTTCGAGGAAGTCATGTCTCTTTCCTTTATTGCAAGTATGTAAAAGTTTCAAATTACTGGTATTAGACAAGTGTGTATTTTCAATGCAGTGTTCGGAGAATCCCGTATTCATTTTACCATAAAGAATAGAACTTCTATGCTCTTTGATCCGTTCTTTTATTGAGCGTCCTGATTGGCCGATGTATATCGCATCACAATCACTGCAACTTAATTCGTACACACCTGACTTATCACACAATTCTGTTTTTTCTTTATTATTAACTAAAATATTTCCTAGATTGACTTTATTCACTTGGATGACATTTAACCCTAATTTATTCAGTTTATTAGAAACTTTATTGCTAACCCCAGGTATATAGTTGAGTGTGTGAAATGTTTTATTCGTTTTTGTATATGTGTGCCCGTAGTAAAAATTCTTCATAAGGATAGTGCGTTGTTTTTTGATAATCATTTTATCTATAAATTCTGTTTTATATCCGTTGTTTCTAGCTATTGTTTTTATGGTGACTACTTCTTTTTCGTAATTCTCATTATTTAAAGGGAAATTAATCAGTCTATGTATAAAACTATGAAACGCTGCCATTTTTATATTCCATTATTGACTAGAATTAGCCGGGATTACTGTATCCGTTGTAGTGGGTTTTCTAAATATATCAAACACGAATCGTTTATCCATTCTTGTTAATTTTAAGTCTAAAAAATTTAGCGTTCCGTCTAATAATCTAATCTGCCCCAGAAGGAAATGTATTTTAATAGTGGACTGCGGTTGACATTGTTTATATGTTTAGATTCAAAATCTGTCAAATATAATTCAGCGAGCAACGGGCTTAGGGGGCTACCCATTGGTAAACCGTTGGTTTGTGTATAAAATTTGTTATGAAATTTAAAATAGTTTTGTTTAAGGCAAATATTAACACAGAATACTTTATTTAACTTAATTAATATTTGCCTTAAACAAAACTATTTTAAATTTCATAACAAATTTTGTACACAAACCAACGGTTTACCGATGGGTAGCCCCCTAAGCCCGTTGCTCGCTGAATTTTATTTGACAGATTTTGAATCTAAACATATAAACAATGTCAACCGCAGTTCACTATTAAAATACATTTCCTTCTGGGGCAGATATGTAGACGATATTTTATGCCTGTGGTCAGGCACAGATAGACAACTAGACCAATTTCTCAAGTATTTAAATTCTCTTAACAATAAAATACAATTCACTATAGAAAAAGAGTTAGACGGAACGCTAAATTTTTTAGACTTAAAATTAACAAGAATGGATAAACGATTCGAGTTTGATATATTTAGAAAACCCACTACAACGGATACAGTAATCCCGGCTAATTCTAGTCAATAATGGAATATAAAAATGGCAGCGTTTCATAGTTTTATACATAGACTGATTAATTTCCCTTTAAATAATGAGAATTACGAAAAAGAAGTAGCCACCATAAAAACAATAGCTAGAAACAACGGATATAAAACAGAATTTATAGATAAAATGATTATCAAAAAACAACGCACTATCCTTATGAAGAATTTTTACTACGGGCACACATATACAAAAACGAATAAAACATTTCACACACTCAACTATATACCTGGGGTTAGCAATAAAGTTTCTAATAAACTGAATAAATTAGGGTTAAATGTCATGCAAGTGAATAAAGTCAATCTAGGAAATATTTTAGTTAATAATAAAGAAAAAACAGAATTGTGTGATAAGTCAGGTGTGTACGAATTAAGTTGCAGTGATTGTGATGCGATGTACATCGGCCAATCAGGACGCTCAATAAAAGAACGGATCAAAGAGCGTAGAAGTTCTATTCTTTATGGTAAAATGAATACGGGATTCTCCGAACACTGCATTGAAAATACACGCTTGTTTAATACCAGTTATTTGAAACTTTTACATACTTGCAATAAAGGAAAGAGACTTGACTTCCTCGAAATATTAGAAATTAAAAAAGCCATAAATCTTAATAGACATGTAACAAACACGCAGCTGGATTTTTCAACACCCCGACCATTGATGCCATAATAAAGTCCCTTAAAAACTCAGAAATAGTGGTGGAAGTGTACTTTCTATTTTAGTTTTTAAAAATAACTCTTTGATAATGCCTGAAAAGGCGAAACATATGTTAGAGATTAAATAAATATATTTTGTGAAACAAACATACCGAGTGTTTTCTTTAGTAAAGAACTAATTATTTTACTTTTTAACAAAGTCTAAAGAAAGAAGCAAAAACCATTCTTCAATCAAATTAAGTGTATCTAAACATTGAAAACTCGAAAACATCAAAGTGTCAACAACTGTCATTTAAAATACGTAAAACATAATAGTTCTTTATTTTGAAAAATTTCTAAAGAAAGAATCAAATTTTTAACATTATTTAGGAAAATTAAAAATACAGTTTTCGAAATGTCCTGAAAAATTATGTGATCCGAAGCTTTCCAAGTTTGTTAAAGTTCTTGGAAGGGAAAACATCTCCACTAGTACTTTGACAAGACAATGAGGATTTATCTGTTGCTGAACTAGAATTTAATATCATGCTCGATACGCTATTCTTAGAAGAAATGCTTTCCTCTATGTATCCTTCTGTTCCAGATGCATTCTTCCATTTCCAATGCATGTTTAGGGTCTCGAACGACGCAACGGCCTCAACATAGTAGATGCCTAACGACTGTCAACGATATGACAGTTGACAGAAGCCTTGGAACTTTTCCAATGTAATTTGAATTTTCCGCTTAAGAAATTAATTTTTCGTGAAAAATAAAATCTTACATAAACCACTGGCGTTATGGCAATTATATTGCCCTCGGTCTACATTCATCCCTCGGGCCAGAGGCCCTCGGGCTGAATTAACGTCGACCTCAGAGTAATAATACCCATAACGCTCTTGGTGCATAAATAACTATTTGATAATAAAAAAGAAAAACCAATTACTTTAGCCGGCTGGTAGCCTAGTGGTTATGCACTGGCTTAGTATGGCGATGGTCCTGGGATCGGAGGCCGGGCTGCGCTGTCCGAGGTTTTCGTGGTTTTTCTTCCTGATTAAGGTAAATGTCGAGAGCCAAAGTACTTAAGGCGCTTCGCGCGTGCGGGCGTAATAATAACACCTGTAATTGGTGTCAAGCTGTTAGGATATGCTAAGGCGTGAATTATTACTTAGGGATAATTTTAAACAAAAATTTAGCAGTGAAAATGTCTCTTGTCCTACTTAATGAAACCATTCCGTATTGATACAAAATTTCTTCGTACGAAAAGCCACATTCGGGGCACTCTCCAGTGCTTTTGAACGAACTAAACTTAAAAAATCGACGTTGATGGCGATTCAAACTTATGCGTCAAATACGGCCACACTCTAGCTTGCTAACAGCAAGAGCGCAATATTAAAACTTCAATACAGGTATGCTATGAAAACATGTCCTGATTATGAATTCCCAGCACCTTCAAAGAATTGACGGAATCGATTATTTGATAATAACTCATAACAAAGCACTTATAAAAATTTAAATGTAATTTATTGAGACATGACCAGTGAGACACAAAATTAATAGCTGATTGTAATTTAACACAAACTGTGGAATTAGAGACAGAACTTCATAATTTAATATCATTGGCATAAGCAAGAGATAAGCAGGGATAGAAATTCAAAAGATCATTAATAAATAAACTAAAAAATAATGTATGTAGGTTTGCGTCTTGAGCAACGATAGCCTATAGTTCTTGTTATGTTTTAAGCTTCGCGTGAAATACTTGTCTGATATCTGCTTATAGATTATCAATGGAAATGACGTTTGATGACTGTGTAGGCCACTCCAGAATCTCAATTCTGTGTTCAGTATAAAACTATTTTGCTTTAATACTCGTAAGAAAGTATTCAAGAAAAATAGTTCATTATCTTGTAAGAACAGTTACCTTAGAGACATCTTCTCTTCTGCATATGGTAGAATGATCTTTTCTGATATTGTGACTTAACATAGTTGATTAAAAATCTCTTTGACCGAATTTATAAGATCTGTACCGTATTACGAGAAACATCAATGATATTGAAGCTACTATGTTTTATTGTCGTTAATGTATGTATGTCTTGAAAGCTGTATTTATCGACCGTATATGACTATAGAAACCATATAATAATATTTTACTTTCATCACTCCACAAGATGTGACGCTAGTGTCCTTTCCGTCAGTTCTGGTGATCTCTAGAGGACTTCAAACGTCGACAAATATGTCGTCTATTTAATAACGTTGTTTCCCGGGGACGTTTTGTTATTAAATTACGATTCTGCAATCTCCTACGGGATGTTCTGCAGCTGATGTTTAAATTGAATTCTTTCCTTAATTCTGTCGGAATTAAAGATGGATTCATTTTTGTGTAAAATATTATCATAAATTGTAATGGTCAACAAATTTTTATTTTTTAAATTTTTCCTTAGAAACTATGTACAATTTTCGTTTCTTTTATAGTTTTAACAATAGTAATAAAAAATTCTGGCACGTCAGGTTTTGGTAAAAAAATATTGAAAAGTAAATGAAAAAATATTAATTAGAAATGTACATTAGGGTGGATCGACGACATATGAAGAAAAATTTATGTTTAAAAAATAAGTTTGCCTGATCTTAGAAAATGTGTATTGGGGCAAAACAAAATTTTTTGTGTTAAAGTTTTTTTTTACAAATACCCACTCCACCGCCACAAGGGAACGGAATTTTTTTTTTTATTAATACCTGACAGAAATTAATGTATTTTTATAAAACAAGTGTTATAGTAGCTTCAATTTTTTTCTAAGAATATTCCCTCCACCGCCACAAACACTTCAAAGAAAAATTTTAAAAAATAAGGTGTGGCAGGATATAGGTATGGAAGTTTTATTAAAATAAACAATGTATACGTGATAATATGACTTTATATTTAACACTTGACGAAAAAGAAGACTTTAAACATGATAATCTTGTTTAGATTGAAATGTAGGCATTAGCAATCTTGAATCTAATTTGTTTCGAATCAGTCCGTCTCTTCTAGTAAAACCACATACCGCAAGAGATGCTTCACTGACACTTTTTACTGCTCTTTCTACAGCCTGCGAATGACGGGTATCCCTTAACGTAGGACAATACTGAATTTTCAGGATTTTCTACAATACCTTCCAATTCTTCCTTGGAAAAACGCTGAGTTATAGGTGGTTCAGTAGTCCATTGTTTAGCTTGATAGTCCACCAGTTCATAATATTCTCTAGTTTCAAAATTAAAGGCTGGAATTTTAAATGTCCGAATTGTCGAGTCGTGTTGCCCTCTTGCCTTTAATATCCTAAGATAAGCTAGTTGCCTTATATGTTTTCTCTCATCCCATAACATCGACAACAAAATATTTTCAGGATGTCCAAATCATCCATTCCGGTTAATAGTATCACGCACTATATTTCTTAAGTGTTGTGGTAAGTAATTAGAATGCTTTTAAAAATGTGTTTGGTACCGTAAATGCAAGAAGATTGTTTCTTTATTGTAAACCACATTTGAATATATATTTTCATAACGAATGTTGTTAAAATTAGGAGATTTTCGGGAGGATTTTCAGTGGCTACATACAATCGTAGGATTCTGTTAGCGGTAGTTAACCAACGAGAGTGTACTAACTTGCCGGGATCTCTTTTAGCTAAGTTTTCGGAACACGTTCCGCTTGAAATAGCCTTAGAAATATCTAGTAAGTACTTCTGATCAGAGCTCAATCCTTTGCCGTCATCTGCAGGAAATTCTGAATTAGTCTTGGAAAATTTTACTTTTGGTAGTTTTTCACAGTCTTTAACAGACGTCTAATGGGTCCGTTAAAGCCAAGGGGACCAGTTGTACTTCCATCAAGAAATTGGAATAAATGTCACAGGGGTAACTCATTTTCATGCAAAAAGCAAATAAACCATTGTAGTGGTCTTTTTAGATTTTTCTCAAGTTAAGATATTATACCACCTTTGTATCCTGTATTGGTGTTGGTTCCGTCTGAACCGATTACTTATAAACCCACAAGGGAAATATGTGAACACTGCATGAAGATTAAAATACTTTCCAAGATATGTTTTGGTGATCCAGAAGTTGGAGTCACATGTCCAATATATTTAGTACCAGGCTCTTCAATTAGAACTATATGCTCTTCTACTACCGACCTTTTTCTACCTTCAACCATAGCTAGCGTCTTATCCTTACGCCCATCAAAGTAGAGACCATAAAAAGTTGAAGCATTAGACGGAACATCTACGAGTTCATGCCGTTGTCTAGCTCTGGCCCTTCTAACTTTATTACGGTCAATTAAATTTGCAGTATCATTCTTATTTATGATACCAAAATCTTGTAATACGGCTGAGGCAATAGCTGCACCTGCTCTGTCTGATATTGCAAATCTGTCCAGTGTTTTTGCAAGTATAGGAATATTGTTTCTGTTTCTGTTAGTGGAACTAAGAGTTTTTGTTTCACCAAAGAACGAACTAAGAGAGCCTATGACTTCATTTTGTACGGGGACTGCTTCATCGTTACTGTCCGAGTTACTCTCTATCTCCATCAAAAGATCAACATTTGAAGACGATGTACTTGGGAGTGATTCCTTCTGTAGCCGTAATGTGAAACGATCAAACCTGTTTTGCTTTTTTATTTGTTGTTGAACAGCTTTATAGTCTATAGAACCCAGCATCATTTTTCTATCTGTCCGTTGGTCAACTAAAAACTTTTGTTCAGCTAAGGGAACCTACAGTCGCAAGAAGGATAATTTGTTAGTTTAAATATTAATTGTATTATTAACAAAACTTACCTTGTTATGCTTTCGACAAATACATACGTCGAAATTAGGGCATTTGCATGCAGAAAAGTCAAATAATTTATTGCTATGAGCTAAGAACGATTGTAGTTGTGCTTTATAGCTAGCAACATCCTTTCTCTGCTTATACGGTTTTAAAATATCTTTTCTTTTTTTTTTTTGGTATGTTTCGATAAGTGTTAAGCTTGATAGCTTTAAGTTTGATAGCTTAAAGTTGGCACATTCGCATTATTCGCATATTATAAATATTCTCTACTGCGACAGCTACCGTTTCTGATGCTTCTGTTATAAGTAGATTTCTATTTACCTTATTATTTTCAAGATCGTTTTTAACAAACAAAAAGTAGAGTATAACCTCTTTATACGTTGGTAGAGTAAAATCGCTTTGGGAAGACACCAATTTGCGCGAGCGAATCGCGCAACCTGAGTATTAACGCCCTCAAAAACATAGGTCGGGCTGGGTCTAAATTAGCGCGCAATTTAAAATTCGAATTTTAGGTAAAACGTTTTGTATTTTTATTTTGTGTGCAGCGGAAACAACATATTTAATTTATTATGTTCGTTTGCCATGAAACATAATTTCATAAACACATTCTATTGTCTGAATGAATAATAAAGCGTTATTATTTTATTTATTTTCAAGTGGGATTTTTAACAGATATACAACCAACAATTTCTGGTTCAATTATTTATTTTCATTATAATTTAAACATTTACATATATCACAGTTTTTCTTCTTTTAACAATATTTTATTCATTATATTTGTAAATTTACCATTCATATTTCTCTTTTTGATAAAATTGTACACGTTATGACTGATTTCCCGTGATTGTTCTGCTATTATTTGTCTTTTTTTCACTGGTATTTCAACATCTGCTGGATCACGACATCCAGATGTGGACGGTAAACTAGACATAATAATCTATAACAAATAAAGTACATGTTTCAACAAATCCTATTAAAAATTCATGAAAAATAATGTAATACCTACAGATATAAAGGCCTTCTATTCCAAATAGTTGTGAAAACAACTGATTTTGTAATAAAATAAACTCAAACAACTGATTTTGTAATAAAGTAAACTCAAACAACTGATTTTGTAATAAAATTAACTCAACACGATCGACACCTTATGGACGGTAGAAGACAACTGGAGAATATTACAGTCAATGTTATTTGGCCTGTCTATAGATGCAAGAACTATGTCTTTCTCTCTCGTTTGGGGTACACTTTTCTTTATAAGTTCCAAATTGGTTTCTGCGTCAGTGTCTTCCCAAATTGACACTACTCTAACAACGATGTTTTCAGTTCATTCGGGGACCCAAAAATTGGACATTCAACAGCACTTCTAGTTTTTACACTTATTGCATTATTAATATCGTGCGCACCGTACAGCCGTACAAAAAATTCACATAAACCACACTGCAACCTGATTAAACTCACGACTAGTTAAAACATGAAATAACCACTGAAAATAAGACTCGGTAGATTTCGTGCTGCAACGTCGTCAATCGGTAGCCTTAAACACCGACATATTTTGAATATCTGCTAAAAAGTTGAAATTGATAATAATAATAATTTTTTTTTTATTAAAAGCTTGACACTGTAGACGTTGCTCCGTATTTTTTAAGTCAATTCTCGCCAAAAATAGGGAAATCGGAAAATGCCTTCCACCGCCACACGTCCAGGATATACAAAAATATTAATTGCTCTTGAGCCGGTTGTAAATATTTTTTTTTAATCTTTTTTTTTGTGTCAAAATGTTACATTTTAACGCAAGCACATTTCCCGAATGGGAACTTACGAAATGAAAAAAAAAATTTTGCGATCCACCCTAATGTACATTATATGAAGCTGTATGGTACCGTCTTGTTTAAAATGTTTTTCATCCTGCTTTTCTTTTATACTGTTCTTCGGTACTTTCTGATATCAAAGTCCAACAATAATCAGTAAGTATTTCACTGTTCCATTGTAACATCATATTCTTCATTTGAGACACTTATGGGTAAGGCTAGCAGAGAGCAGACTAGCATAACTAGTGTTTTTCTTATTTTTATTGGAAAACCCGAAAGCTTTCGTTCAGCAAAAGTAGCAATCAGTCGAACGGTCCGTTAGCTCACACCTTGCAAATGATATAGCGCTGTTCTTACCGTTTCACCAGCCCTCAGAGTAACAGCACAGCGTCCACAGCAAATGCTTGTCACCGAGCATTTGCTGTGGACGACTTGTAAACGGAGTAAATTTTAAAATGTTCAATGGTTAAGCCAAAATAGTAAAAATATAAGTTTTCTGTTAAAGGTGTAATATTCCGCTTTTGCTGGTGGGTAGTGAATTTTCCACATACATAACAGAAACTGTTTGAATTATTTATACACGTACGCAACACTATAAAATAAAAAGACGTTCAGCTATCACAAACCGACTTACATTGGCTGAATAGACTCGAAGATCTATGAATAGGTGATTAAAAAACAGTACATTCCTTAATATTGATTAAGGAACAGAAAATTCCTTAATGTTTTATTTAACAAAAATTATGGTATATATACAAATCTTATTTACAATTTAATTCCAACATTTTTATTTTACATACATTACTTAAGCGTTACTGAATATCGAGGCCATTTATTACTTTGTTATGGCATCGCTCATATAACCTACTTTAATTACGGTGTTTACAGGGATGCTTATAATGCATTTTGAAGACCTCACAATTCTTACACTTCATCATATTTATGCGATGACGATATTGAAGATTGAACTGGTTTATTTTAAATATCTGACCTATGATTGTTTCTGTATCAGCAGTTTACTGAACTGGATTAGATTAAATACCTGACTTGTATGTGTGAATTATTTGATTGCTAAATATAATACGTAACTATCTTATTTAGATTAATAATACTAAATTATAATACGTAATATATACGGTGTGAAAATTATAAAATATGAATTACACTATTTTATTTAGATTAAATGACGTTGTTTAATGTGAGATTAGACATTGGCTGCGTTCACCAGATGGAACTATTCCAAAAAATTCTGGTTAACAGCGGTTATTTTCATGATTTATTTCAACATGTTTAGGAAGCGATGTTCAGAATATTTCGCTTCAAGGTTCGCTCCGTTTCAGCACAAGTTTCTCAAAATAAAAATGGCGCATGAAACAAAGCAAGTCAACGATTTAACCAACAGCACTGAGGCTGATCAAGGTTAAGGGACAAATTGTACATAATATTCAATACATAAACAAATAAATCACTCATTTTTTTATAACATTTTTGTAAATCGCATTTATTTTGTTGTTTTAAATTATATAAATAGTTTTGAATAAAACGAATATGAATGAAATGTATTAATTTAAAACAATTAAATAAATTATAAATGATTACACATTATAACGATATTATTTCTTTTTTCATGTCCAGCTGCATCTGCAAAGGCATTATTTTCTATATCATATTCATTATTAACAGCATCAACATTTTCAATATCTATATTGTAACCATTATCTGGATTTCCCTGTAAAATTACAAAATTGGTTGGGCCAATTCATTTATAACATGTACTGCTAAATGCACATTTAATAAATCATTCAATACGAAATTATTTTTTTAATTTTAACTAATATAACCTTAATTCAAAACAAAACATAGGTTATGTTGCTTTCCACTTGTTTTGTTTTTGCTGGCATGCGGAAAGAGATCGTTCTCCCAATCCCAACATGTTCACGGAACTGTTTATTTGTATAGTAGTTCTGGTGAACGCAGCCATTGAATCGGAAGAGCCGTGTGTAGCTATATATACAGGATGTCCTTGAAATAAAAAGACAACGTATGAAAAATGGAAAGATGTAGTTATATAGAATATGAATCCAAACTATTGTGAATCAATTACGACGCGAACCCCAAAATTAAAAACCCCCCGAAAATTTTAATATGTGCCGTCAATGAATTCAAGATATTCATAATGTAAATATGTACCTCTATTTAAGCTACACACACACCTTATGTTTACATACTAGCAGCTGTGGATGTTATAAGAGGTAGAATATACTGTATGCTAATGTAAATATCTCGTACAAAATCAGCTTTTTAGTACATTCAAGTAAATATGTAATTAAAGATTAAGACACGTGTTAGATTTATTTACAAACCCACTTTTAAAATCATACTAAAATTTCATGTGTATTACGAGAATGTTCTTTTTTTGTTAGAGAAATGTAAATACGTGTGTCGAAATTAGAATACCCCATTGTATTCCAAGGCGACAATATTTATAAACACAATCTATAAATTTTCTTATGGCAAGGGAGTAAGTTGTTTACATATTTATATAAATTTATACTTGTAAATTCTTAAAGTTAATATACTGAAAAAACATGCAAGATATATGGTTTACGTGCATTTAAGTTCCAATCTATTACCCTTAATCGAAAAATTGTAACAATCACAACAGAACGAACTTGCAGCGAGATGTACAATATCAAGACTATTCATTTTGTTATTGTGGGTTAAGTTTCGTGTACGATAGTATTTACAAAATATTCAGTAGTGTAACACAATTTTTTGAAATATCTTTGTCATTTTTTTTCGCTTACGAGAGGGAATTTTGAGAAAATATTTTGGATATAACGTGAGTAAATAAGGTAAGAAAACGACACTGCTGCGCAAGACGCATGCCGGCCGATTTACTTCCCCAATATGTTTATTGAATGTATAGTGTAGCATTTGATTGGATAACCATAGGTCAGAATAAGGATAGGTCACATGTAGGTGTGGTATACACTTACGGATGAGTGTATAAGCAATGATACGTCAGAAGTAAGCGTGGTATATACCGGGTGTATTATGAAAAACCTTTGGGGCTGTAGCTTCCTTATATTTTATCTGATGATAATTATCTGATAATGAATGATATGTCAAACTAAATCGTCTTTAAAGCACTTTAACCTGTTTAAAAAAAAATTGACATTTCGTTTTTGACAGACAGTAGTAAATTTTTTTTTTAAATTGTACTACATATTTTTTTTTACTTATTCTAATAAACATTGATTTCCTGAAGACACCTCCATTAAATTGAGTGACAAATTTTTTATTAAAAAAAAACTACGAAATTTACAGAAATCAATCATATATTTTAATGAATCAAATATTCGAAATTGGCCCCATTTTGTTCCAGACACATTTGACACCTTCTATTAACTCCAACTGCTGCGTTTAATATAAGATTTGGTGGTATTTCATGACATACTTGTACTATCCTTCTTACTAAATCATCTCTGGTATCAGGTGGAGTCAAATAGACATGATCTTGAATGTAAGACCACAGAAAGAAATCCAGTGGATTCAGATCTGGCGATCTAGCAGGCCATCGAATAGGTCCGTAAGTGCCCATCCATCTGACGCCAAAATAATTATTTAGAAAATCAGTATTCATTCGTGCATTATGGGGTGTGGCACCGTCCTGTTGGAACACCACCCTGTTTAACTCAGCAAGTGGCAACTCATCTAAATAATCGCCTAATTCATTGCGTAACAAATTATCATACTTTTCTTGGTTTAGATTACCCTCCACAAAAAAAGGCCCTACTACTCTATCGGCTAAAATGCCACACCATACATTTACACTGAACCGATTTTGAAAATTGTGTTGCATCACAACATAGTTATTTTCAGTGCTCCAATGGTGATGATTATTTCTGTTGAATAAACCATTTTTTCCAAAAGTGCATTCATCTGACCACAACACACGACGATAAAAAATTTGGATCTTCCATTAGTTTATTCATGAAAACCGTGCAGAATTGAACCCTTCGTTGAGGGTCGTTTTCACCGAGAGCATGCACCTTCAGTGGTTTATAAGGAAAGAACTTGTGCTTCTTCAGAATGTACTGAACTGTAGAATGTGATACCTGCATGTAGTGAGCAATTTCTCGCGTAGACGTATTAGGGTTTTCTTCCACATAGAGCAAGACACTTAATTCTAAATTTTGATCTTGAATTACACGTGCGTTTATTTTCGGTTTTTTGAATGATCCAAAATTTCGTAAATGTCGCACGAGCCTTCAAAACTTATCGGCACTTGGACGCAGTCTGTCAGGAAAACGATTTCCATAAAGTCGCAAAGCAGCTGCAGAATTTGTTCCGCATTCAAAATATGCTTGAATCGCATCCACACATTCGCCATTATCCATTTAAATAACAAAATTTAGAAATAATTCGTTGAAAATGTTATAATGAATGTGTGACTGACAGATCTCAGATCTCACAGCTCTCTTCGAAAATTTGGAATGCACTTTTATCGTTCAATATGACTGCTTGATTTTTTTAATTTTTAAAATAAACACTGTAAATGTTGTTGTTGACCCACCGCTCACTGATAACATTGGTTTGTTATCCTTTATGGGCTATATAGTATTGAATGTAAGTGATTTTAAAAGGTACACACATTTGCTGGTAATAAAATGAAATAGAGTATTTAAAATGCATTTAAGAAATCTCTGTGTTCGGAAAAACCAGAATAAATCGAACTAAAAAAAAACCTTCAATTTCTCGATTTTTTTTCATACAAGGATATCGTTGTTTACAGTTTAATATTCAGAAAAAGCAATATATTTGAATAAGCAAAAAAAAGTATAGTGCAATTTAAAAAAACACAGTTTGCAGCTGTCTGTTAAAAACAAAGTGTAAAAAAAAATTCAAAGCAGATCACGTTACAGTGTTTTTAAAACGATTTAGTTCGACGTATAATTTATTACATTTGGATAAAAAATAAAAAAGTTACAGCACGAAAGGTTTTTCATAATACACCCGGTATATACGTATGATTGGATAAGCAATGATATGTCAGGAGTAGCTGCGGTATACACACACGTATTGCGTATGTATATACGCAACGTATTTCAAAGATGAGAGGTCTTGCACCGCAGATAATAATGATAAAAATGCACAAATGCTGTACAATAAAGAAAAATAAAAATATTCAGAGAAAACAAACGCATAATTCTACCAAAACGAAAGAAAAATATGTGTATTTATAAATAGCACAAACCTGTGATTGCATACATAATTAAATTGCGGTGATGTACAAAGGCTACATCAAGAAAAATATAAACAAATGAAAAAAAAATTAAAACTATGCCAACGTAACTAAATGAAATGCTGCACTTGACGAGAAAATTAAAAATATTCTGAGAAAACCGACGCATAATTCCATCAAAGAAAAGAAAAAATTCTGTGTACCTATTAGTAAATTGCATAAACCCTTAATATGGATTTCAGGTGAAAAAGTATTGATGCACAACCGCTACATCGAAAAAATTAAAAGTTTGTTAACGTAACAAAATAAAAACGCAATTTTAGTATGATAAAGAATAAACATATGAGTTAAATAATTTTTTCAGGTTGTGTATACTTTGCCATTACAATCGATGTTCTACGCATAATTACTCTGCACATTTATCGTCAATGTGTCTGATCAGGCTGAGCATAGACACGCCTGGCGCCTGGTGCTATAACCGTCCCTCCGCTCTTATCTAGTGTACTGGTGGGGTATCGTTTACTTCCCCGCCATTCTCTCGCCCCAGTTCCATACGATATATTCTATATAATTGAATCTTTTAATTTTTCATACGTTGTCTTTTTATTTCAAAGATTTGATTGGTTACAGAGCAAAAATGAATGTGATTTAAGTGCTCTGACTTAGGAAACATGTAAGGACATGTTCAGAAATGCTCACTCAATGTTCGATAGAACAATATCTTTAGTAGTATCTTTCGTATCTGTAAAGGTAACTCTTGTAAAATTTAATGCGCTTTTTGAAAAAAAACTATTTGAGAAAATATCTCAAAATCCTGACGTGATAGAGTAAATTTTAAATCTGATTTAGAATCAGTATGAGAAAAGACATAAACTACATGTGTTGGCATATAAAAAACCAAACTGTGTTGACCAGTGTTATTAGAAAAAAATTCTATTTAGAAAATCCACAAATGTATAATAATTAATAAAATAAAATACATATTTAACACAAGTTTAAAATCTTATGATCCTAATTTCACTTCAAATTTGTGATGGTAACTTATTATGTAATCTAACTCCCAATAGTAAACAATTTTTTTTGAAAGGGAGTAGTTTTATAAAGGTGGAAGAAGGTAATTAACATTTCTTGTTTAGTAATTTGAACTACAGCTAGTAGAAAATTTAGACTTATATGTGAAAACAGAGTAAATTTCTTCTAGCATATAAATATCAAAGAAAGTTTGAAATTAAAAGTTTTTAAAAGCATCTTTATAACTATCCCGCAAATTCATGTTTAGCATGATTCTCAGAACTCTCTTCTGTAATAAGGAAACTCATTGCGCTTCGGCATATTTATCGTATCTTAACTTTGAACAAAAATAAAAGAGAGCTAGTTACAGCTTCGTTTCAGGTTACATAAAGCATAACATATACTAAAGACATGTTGATGTTTACATGTAACTATCAATATGATTGGACCATTTTCAGTCATCATCGATTATATTATTAAATCCAATAATCTGTAATAACTGTCAAGTTTACCAAAACTATAATTTAAGCATATACCTTAAGTATTATACGAGGGCAGATTGATATACAACTCCCTCCACCTCAATAAAATAAGAATAAGTAAACTGACTCAGTCAGTTTACGAGTAACCAGAAGCGGAAGCAGACAGTTATCGCAGACCTGAAGATGGCAAATGTGATTTTGCCGAAACGTCGTCCAGAAACCAGCACCAGTCTTTACCAAGATCAAACAGTGGAAACGCGGAAGAAAACCCGGAATCCAGTTACAACATATACAGGGTGACCGGAGATTCCTCTGCTAATTTTAAGACAATTAAACCCAAATTCACCTAGTCCGAAAATGCTTCCTAAGGGAGCTAGAGTTCTTTGAAGATGGCGCCTTGTATTTATTTTTTTTTAAATTCCTCCAGAACGCTTCTATTTAGCAAAACAAAAACTGGTATGCTTATTTATCCTCCAGAGATGAATCGATTCCACTAATTGCTAATTTCTAGTACCGGTCATAGGCGTCCGTTTTGGGTAGGTCAACGGTTATTTTAAGGCATAACTTTTTTGTCTTTAACTTTTAAGCATTTGTGACACTAGATTATTAAATTTTCAGGTATTCCAGTACTAAAATGTACTCTTACTTTAAGTCGGTAGGATACACCGTTTTCTAGAAAAATTTGTAAATTTTCCGTTTTTTCTTCAATAAAGTTCAATTTATTATGTACCTACTTATTTTTAGCGACGAAGTTGGCTTGGACTATCAAGGCATGGATGAAAATTAATTTAATAAATTAAAAACAAATTATTTATTACAATGGAACGAAACTAACAAAAAAAGAACAAGTATCAAAGTTAGATTGTTACAAAAGTTGCTCGATGTGATGACCATTAGTCTCTATGCATAAGTTTACCCTTTTGCTTAGAGAACGCCGAATTCTTGCAAAAATTCCAAAGTTATTTCTAAATTCGTTGCAAGCATCTTGTATCCTTAGCCAGAGTTGTGCGCAAACAAACGATTTTGTATCGGAACGGAATAAACAAATGCTTTTATGTATCCCCAAATACAATAATCGCAAGGATTCAAATCCGGCGACCTTGCTGGCCAAGCAACTGGACCGCCTCTTCCAATCCAATGGTCTTCGTAGTTATTATCTAGAAAGTCTCGTACATTCCTGCTAAAGTGGGCCGGACAGCCGTCCTGTAGAGACCATAAGTTTTGCCGAATATTTAAACGCACCTCATCTAACAAATCAGGTAAAATATTTTGCAGGAAATGTAAGTAATCAGCACCATTTAAACGAGCAGGTAATTCCACAGGTCCAAGTAGATAATCGTCAACTACTCCTATCCAGACGTTTATGCTAAACCTATGCTGATGCTTAAATTCTTGAACAACGTGGGGATTGTCACAAACGTACGAATAATAATGTGCATTATGTACAAAATAATACAAATCTGTATAAAAACAAATTTGTATCTGTATATGCATGGACACACAGTACGTATTTACCAGCTTTTGCTTCAACTACCAGACGCATGCGTTTCTGTGTAACCACTTTGTCAATGATAGATTTACGAAGCAAAAGACTGTAGTACACTTGCGGTCATGTAGTAAGTTTTGTCCTATCCGAAGACAACAGATAACCTCTTGCCATCTGACGGACAAAACCGACCACGCCGGTGCAAAGTGTTCTTCTCGAATAGCAAAGCTATTACTGATAAAGAAGAAAAATACGCATATCACTGTGAGTCCATTAACTCGTCGCCAGGTGGCGTAGTATAGCAAAAAATAGATTTCATGTCGATGCGATAATTCACATCAAGCTTTGATACAAAATAATACAAATCTGTATAAAAACAAATTTGTATCTGTATATGCATGGACACACAGTACGTATTTACCAGCTTTTACAAAGTGGTTACACAGAAACGCATGCGTCTGGTAGTTGAAGCAAAAGCTGGTAAATACGTACTGTTGTCCATGCATATACAGATACAAATTTGTTTTTATACAGATTTGTATTATTTTGTATCAAAGCTTGATGTGAATTATCGCATCGACATGCAATCTATTTTTTGCTATACTACGCCACCTGGCGACGAGTTAATGGACTCACAGTAATATGCGTATTTTTCTTCTTTATCAGTAATAGCTTTGCTATTCGAGAAGAACACTTTGCACCGGCGTGGTCAGTTTTGTCCGTTAGATGGCAAGAGGTTATTTGTTGTCTTCGGATAGGACAAAACTTACTACATGACCGCAAGTGTACTACAGTCTTTTGCTTCGTAAATCTATCATTGACAAAGTGGTTACACAGAAACGCATGCGTCTGGTAGATGAAGCAAAAGCTGGTAAATACGTACTGTGTGTCCATGCATATACAGATACAAATTTGTTTTTATACAGATTTGTATTATTTTGTATCAAAGCTTGATGTGAATTATCGCATCGACATGCAATCTATTTTTTGCTATACTACGCCACCTGGTGACGAGTTAATGGGCTCACAGTAATATGCGTATTTTTCTTCTTTATCAGTAATAGCTTTGCTATTCGAGAAGAACACTTTGCACCGGCGTGGTCGGTTTTGTCCGTCAGATGGCAAGAGGTTATCTGTTGTCTTCGGATAGGACAAAACTTACTACATGACCGCAAGTGTACTACAGTCTTTTGCTTCGTAAATCTATCATTGACAAAGTGGTTACACAGAAACGCATGCGTCTGGTAGTTGAAGCAAAAGCTGGTAAATACGTACTGTGTGTCCATGCATATACAGATACAAATTTGTTTTTATAAAGATTTGTATTATTTTGTATCAAAGCTTGATGTGAATTATCGCATCGACATGCAATCTATTTTTTGCTATACTACGCCACCTGGTGACGAGTTAATGGGCTCACAGTAATATGCGTATTTTTCTTCTTTATCAGTAATAGCTTTGCTATTCGAGAAGAACACTTTGCATAGGCGTGGTCGGTTTTGTCCGTCAGATGGCAAGAGGTTATCTGTTGTCTTCGGATAGGACAAAACTTACTACATGACCGCAAGTGTACTACAGTCTTTTGCTTCGTAAATCTATCATTGAAAGGTTACACAGAAACGCATGCGTCTGGTAGTTCAAGCAAAAGCTGATAAATACGTACTGTGTGTCCATGCATATACAGATACAAATTTGTTTTTATACAGATTTGTATTATTTTGTATCAAAGCTTGATGTGAATTATCGCATCGACATGCAATCTATTTTTTGCTATACTACGCCACCTGGCGACGAGTTAATGGACTCACAGTAATATGCGTATTTTTCTTCTTTATCAGTAATAGCTTTGCTATTCGAGAAGAACACTTTGCACCGGCGTGGTCGGTTTTGTCCGTCAGATGGCAAGAGGTTATCTGTTGTCTTCGGATAGGACAAAACTTACTACATGACCGCAAGTGTACTACAGTCTTTTGCTTCGTAAATCTATCATTGACAAAGTGGTTACACAGAAACGCATGCGTCTGGTAGTTGAAGCAAAAGCTGGTAAATACGTACTGTGTGTCCATGCATATACAGATACAAATTTGTTTTTATACAGATTTGTATTATTTTGTATCAAAGCTTGATGTGAATTATCGCATCGACATGCAATCTATTTTTTGCTATGCATTATGTATATTAAAAATTCCATTTTTTGAGAATGTAGCTTCGTCACCAAACAAAATGTTCCTGAAGAAATCTTCATCTTGATTTTTCTGATTTTGTAACCATCTAGCGAATTCTACGCGAGCAGGAAAATCTCCATATAGCAGTGCTTGCACCTTTGTAAAATGAAAAGGATATAAATTTTCTTTGTGTAAGATATTTCCTACGGAAGATTTTGAAATTGTGGGGTACATGGCGGATAGTCTTCGAACGCTAATTTCTGGATTTTCCTCAACTTTCATTAAAATAACATCTTCATGTTCTGCTGTTACATCATTATGTCTCCCTATTTCATTATTTTTTGGGACCACTGAACCTGTTTCTCTTAATCGTTGATGAAGAGCTGTAAATGTTGAGTGAGTGGGATGCTGACGATTGGGAAATTTTTCAGCGTATCTACGTTGCGCCGCTCGAGCGTTACACCTCATTTCGCCATAAACTAAATGCATATCGGCGTATTCCTCATTAGTAAAAACCATTTTTTTTAAAATTGAAATCATTGTGTTTGAATAACACAAAGTAAAAAATGAAAAGATAAACTTCGCAAACTGACAATTTGACAATCAAAAACGTAGGCTTTACTTCTGTTGGAAGTTCAGAGCTAACTATTGCAAAAAATAAAAAATTGAACTTTAATGAAGAAAAAACGAAAAATTTACAAATCGATTTTCTAGAAAACGGTGTATCCTACCTACTTAAAGTAAGAGTACCTTTTAGTACTGTAATACCTGAAAATTTAATAATCTAGTGTCACAAATGCTAAAAAGTTAAAGATAAAAAAGTTATGCCTTAAAATAACCGTTGACCTACCCAAAACGGACGCCTATGACCGGTACTAGAAATTCGCAATTGATGGAATCGATTCATCTCTGGAGGATAAATAAGCATACCAGTTTTTGTTTTTCTAAATAGAAGCGTTCTGGAGGAATTTAAAAAAAAATAAATACAAGGCGCCATCTTCAAAGAACTATAGCTCCCTTAGGAAGCATTTTCGGACTAGGTGAATTTGGGTTTAATTGTCTTAAAATTATCTGAGGAAACTCCGGTCTTCGTTTGTCAGGAGAGTTTCTGGACACCCTGTATATATATATATTGATGTAGTTTACTATGGCATCTGAAACAGGAAGAAAAAGAACAAAAATGTTAAAAAATTAAACTTAGCTTAAGCGTTCGTAAACGAAGACGTACATTACTAGTGTAAGTTATCAAACAAGTTAATACCGCGAAATTAATTGTAAAATTTATTTTGAATTGTTTTTATTATTTATGTAGATCATTTTTTATTCATAATATTCATTAATTTAATTGAAAATCCGAAAATTATTAATTTTATTGATAATATTAATTTCATATGGGAATCTATTTTATCGATCATAGAATTTTTTGATTTGAATTAACTTTCCGCAGGAATCATGTGTTTTATCTCGTGTGCATAATAGACATTTAATGGAACACAATTTTCATTTTATAATTAATATTATTCATTTTTGAAAACTATATAAAGACGTATGTGATATAAATTAAGATTCAACGGAAAGATTTAAAATAAAATTACTTGTAATAATGCAATATACATCATACGGAGGCCGAGGAAATAAACAATAGATAGTTAGCGTCGATTGGGTAAGGTTGTTAAAAAACCGCGTCAGTAATAAAAGTTAAAATTTTAAATATAAATAAAAATGATAAAATCGTAGAGTACTTACATAAAAGTGATATTAAGGTAAGAAGAAAGTATTAACGCATCTTTAGAAGCAAAAAGTTGAACTACACACCTGATGTTTAAGGTTAAATCCTTCAAAGAACCGCAGGCGTCCTATTCCTTATAACAAGGCTCCTGATAAGAAACCTTATACCAGCGTTCCAGCCTTAAAACGTTCCAGTCTACTTCCTGTACCTTTTCCTGACCCAAAGAACTACACGTTTTTATTGCATTCAATTTTACACATCGAACAAATTCCTTTATATTTGCATAACCTATTTACAGTATAGTAATAATTTAAGTTGAAAATCTAGAACTACACATTTAAAATCATTCTTATCTAAAAATCCTAAAAACTTTAACTTCTAAAATTTCTATAAATGCTACCATTATTATTTCCAATGTTATTTATATATGTACTTGAATGTTTATAGGTATAAAAGTAGCCACCATAATAGATAATATTAAGTCACGTGATTATGTCATGCAATCACAGCTGATCTCCTAAAAATTATAATAACCTAAACATAATTTATGATAAAAACATTAACTTAAATTTTTTCAAACCTACCTGCAACATTTTTATTTATATTTAGTCTAAATTAATTCAGTATATTAATTCAGTATACTTGAGTTATTTTATATTTAATTTACCATCAGTGTGAATGTTATCAACTTCATTATTCTAAAAGCCAATCAAGATTTGAATTTATGTGAAGCGGCTCCTGTAGATAAAGAGATCATGTTCTACATATAAACAACACATATTTCTAAACAATATTATAGTTCACTAAATAAATCCCTTCGATAACCGGTGTCCATAAATTTTTTATTTACCATTCTATTGAAATTCATAACTACCCAAATGTAAAGTTCTAGCGACATCTCATAAACTCTGATGAAATTATCTCTACAAGGCAAGGTAGGTATCGTTAATATTTTACAAACCTTTTTAAAAGAAAAATACATTTATCAACAAAATAATTAATAAACTCAGAATAATTGAAACTTACATGAGTAGGTAAACCCCACCAGTTTTGTATAATATAAAGGTATTTTTAATAATATAAAATATTATTAAAAATATGGTGTGAAGAACACAAATACAGATTCACTATTAATATTTTTTGTGAACGTGTCCGATCATATGCCTCCCCAGAGATGTAGATACGTATTTCGCCTTTCTACAGGCTCGTCGGTACGCCCCTGCTGGAGAAAGGATATTCTCAGACACATTCACAAAAAAGAACCACATTACCGAAATTATCCAGACCGGGCGTAGAAGTAAATTCAGCGCTGCCTGTTGTCAGAAAGCCGAAGTACCTCGCCCCGTCCACATGTGAAGTAACGACGCCCTTCCAGTAGAAATATATTTTATATTATTAAAACTTAATAAACTGTTCATTAAGCATCTTATGTGTGTTAAAATATAACAATATATATATACATATATATATATATATATATATATATATATAAGGTAAACTTAATTAGTCGGCGATTAAAGGTCTGGTTATTACTTCAAAGTGTACATATTTAAAATAATCCTACATGTTTCGGCATTGATGCCTTTGTCAAGGATATAAAAATATAAATATATATTTTTTATATCCTTGACAAAGGCATCATTGCCGAAACATGTAGGATTATTTTAAATATATACACTTTGAAGTAATAACCAGACCTTTAATCGCCGACTAATTAAGTTTACCTTATCATACCAAGGTCACGAAAATACTATATATATATATATATATATATATATATATATATATATATATATATATGTATATATATATATATATATAATGATAAACGTAATGCTAATGAGAACTCATAATTATTGAATTCTCACATACATGCCATTGCCGCTCTACACATTTTTATATATATATATAAGTGTTTAGATAATTTCTTAGCCGTTTATATGAAATATTTAGAAATATCAAATTAGAATGTATGTAATTGCAGAGTAAGTGAGGATGTAAACATTGCTGTCTACAAATTACAAAGCTAATCATACGAAATTTTTTTTAATTGAAAAATATGGTCTACTCTGCAATTACATACATTCTAATTTGATATTTGTAAATATTTCATATAAAAGCCGAAAAACTCCAATAATTTATCAATTGATATTTAATAAACGGCTAAGAAATTATCTAAACACTTATATATATATATATATATATATATATATATATATATATATATATATATATATATATATTGTGGCGGGGCAGTGATGACCCTAAAATAATATCCAGATACAGTATACAAGTAATATGGAACAATATTCAAAACAACATAAACTTTGTATCACATGAGTAATATATGTAACGTCATTGTAAAAACTTAATTAGTTTTTCTATTCTGATACCGAATTTAATTATCTTCTATTTACAAATTTTGTATATTTTGCTATTTCAGACTTCAATTTATTTATTTATCACGTTAAATGAAGAAATGAAATACTATTTACTATTATTTAACTAATGAACAAATATTATGACCACTATTGTATAATGACTTTTGGTTGACCCTTATAAACGTCAATGTAAAATACATTAAGACCACGTGACGTAGTCAAATTCGAGACAAAGTGTTATAATATAATATTTGGCAATTAAATACGAAGAAAAAGAGAATACTAATATAGAACAAAATCAGAATATAATATTCAAAAAGAAAAATATTAAAATTTCCAACTAATTAATTAGAAATTGAAAATATTAATTTCCACGAACTTCCGTGCGTTACCATGGATTATAAAAAATAATGTTGTTTATAATAGAATTTTTTCACCGTTTGATAGAGAACTCACGCTTTGTAAAATTAGAATTTTTAAAATCATATAAAAAGCAGTTATTAGGTAAATAAAATATAAAAGCTACTATAAATATTAATATAATAACAATAACCTGTGAAAACGAAGATAGCTGAGTCTAGAGAAGGTTTTATTATTTTTATACTTCATTATTGGACTTAGTCTTGCTTAAAACTCGTTTTGATAATACGAGGTGCATTCAAGTTCTAAGGCCTCCGATTTTTTTTCTAACTACTCACCCGAAAACTATGAAACTGGTGTTACTTCTCGACGTAATCTCCCTGCAGACATACACATTTTTCACAACGTCGACGCCATGATTCCATGGCCGCGGTGAAGGCTTCTTTAGGAGTCTGTTTCGACCACTGGAAAACCGCTGAAGCAATAGCAGCACGGCTGGTGAATGTGCGGCCACGGACAGTGTCTTTCATTGTTGGAAACAGCCAAAAGTCACTAGGAGCCAGGTCAGGTGAGTAGGGAGCATGAGAAATCACTTCAAAGTTGTTTTCACGAAGAAACTGTTGCGTAACGTTAGCCCGATGTGCGGGTGCGTTGTCTCGGAGAAACAGCACACGCGCAGCCGGACGTTTTTGTTGCACTGCAGGAGGGAACTTGTTCTTCAAAACATTTTCGTAGGATGCACCTGTCACCGTAGTGCCCTTTGGAACACAATGGGTAAGGATTACGCCCTCACTGTCCCAGAACATGGACACCATCATTTTTTCAGCACTGGCGGTTACCCGAAATTTTTTTGGTGGCGGTGAATCTGTGTGCTTTCATTGAGCTGACTGGCGCTTTGTTTCTGGATTGAAAAATGGCATCCACGTCTCATCCATTGTCATAATCGACGAAAGGAGAGTCCCATTCATGCCTTGGTTGCGCGTCAACATTGGTTGGCAACATGCCACACGAGCAGCCTAGTGGTCGTCCGTCTACATTCGTGGAGGACCCACCTGGAGGACACTTTTCGTATTTTCAGGTCGTCATGCAGGATTGTGTGCACAGAATCCACGGAAATGCTAACACTGGAGGCGATCTGTTCAACTGTCATTCGGCGATCCCCCAAAACAAGTCTCTCCACTTTCTCGATCATGTCGTCAGACCGGCTTGTGCGAGCCCGAAGTTGTTTCGGTTTGTTGTCACACGATGTTCTGCCTTCATTAAACAGTCGCACCCACAAACGCACTTTCGACACATCCATAACTCCATCACCACATGTCTCCTTCAACTGTCGATGAATTTCAATTGGTGTCACACCACCCAAATTCAGAAAACGAATGACAATAAATCGCCGTCTCCATACTTTTAACTAACCCTGTATATATATATATATATATATACATATATATATATATACATACATACATATATATATATATATATATATATATATATATATATATATATTTATATAAGACTTAATAATAAAAAGGGTCGAAACGTCGTAGAGAAAAACATTGAAATTCATTAAAGGTCGCTAAACCAATAAAAAAGTCTATATATATATATATATAATATCTTCGTGACCTTTAATCGCCGACTTATTAAGTTTACCTTATATGTATATATATATATATATATATATATATATATATATATATATATATATATAAATATAAATTTAATATCTTCGTGACCTTGGTAAACTTGATAAGGTAAACTTAATAAGTCGGCGATTAAAGGCCTGGTTTACATCAAAGTATATATATTTAAAACAACCGAATTACCAGAACGATAGGTTGTTTTAAATATATATACTTTGAAGTAAACCAGACCTTTAATCGCCGACTTATTAAGTTTACCTTATCAAGTTTACCAAGGTCACGAAGATATTAAATTTATATATATATATATATATATATATATATATATATATATATATATACATATAAGGTAAACTTAATAAGTCGGCGATTAAAGGTCACGAAGATATTATATATATATATATATATATATATATAGACTTTTTTATTGGTTTAGCGACCTTTAATGAATTTCAATGTTTTTCTCTACGACGTTTCGACCCTTTTTATTATTAAGTCTTTTTCAGTCACACAAAATATTCTGAGTGACGCGGTCGTCTCTGGAAAGGTCTTGGGCAAGTCCGACCACACATGTACTATCGTGAGCAAATGAAAGTGCACACTTTATTATGTTGGCATGTCGAAATTTCAAAATTTATCTAATGTATACAGTACTTTTGAAGTGTCAGTGTCAGCATTTAATCATAACATATGCTTCAATGCTAATCATAACATTAGCTTGGCAATTTGGTAAAATTTACGCAGCTATAATTAGTGCGTTTACTTTCAATTGCTCAAGATAGTACACAAATATGTGTTATGAAACGGAATAAATCGTCACTTGAAAAAGACTTAATAATAAAAATAGTCGAAACGTCGTAGAGAAAAACATTGAAATTCATTAAAGGTCGCTAAACCAATAAAAAGTACATTATTTTAATATTAATACACGGCCAATAAAATAAATAAGAAATTTAATTCTTATTAATACTAAATATATATATATATATATATATATATATATATATATATATATATAATTGAAACGAAATTATCGACCGTGATATATTATAAAAAATTAATTTAAATTCGGGTAAGCGGTCTGTCAATTAAAAAACTCCTTTATTCAATAATTCGCAACATAATTTGTTGCTTCTTCTGGGGAAAAAAAATGTAAAGTTGAAAAATAATAAAATTGACGTACAAAAAATAAACATGATTTAAAAATTTAATCATTTTTATTTTTTTACGTCAATTTTATTATTTTTCAACTCTACATTTTTTTCCCCCAGAAGAAGCAACAAATTCTGTTGCGAAATATAGCGTTATTGAATAAAGGAGTTTTTTAATTGACAGACCGCTTACCCGAATTTAAATTAATTTATATATATATATATATATATATATATATATATATATATATATATATATATATATATATATATACATATAATATATATAAATTGTATAACGCCCTTATAAAAAAGAAGCTTGCGTCAAATTTAACGTGGTTAAATGGGTGGGGGGAAGGATGTATTCAAAAATGTAAAGTCTAATTAAGGGGTACGGGAGAGAAAAAGGTTGAAAACCTCTGGTCTACACTTTGCTTTAGAAAACATTCTCACTTCGTTTCCTTGAATTATAAAAATTTGTTGACCGAAAATATAAAATTAATTAGAGTTTGTTTTATATCCCATTTTCCTTTTCCGTTTTTTTTTCACCAAATAAATTTCTACGATCCATTTGTCTATATAATTCCGATTTTATGTATTTTCTGCAAACATAACGGAGTAAAGTTCATTTGCAATAAAAACGACGTGGATGAACGCGAAGAAAAGACGGTGCAAACAAAACGAAAATAAAATTTAATTTGATCTATTTATTTTATGGCGAATCGGAAGAATGGAATGGAGTCTCTACAACTTGACAGACCAACCAAGATATTTATGTATCGGCGCGGCGTATCAAGTAAATTCTACAAATAAAATGAAATTGCCGAACACAAATTTAATAACAGAGATCAATTTTGTGTACATTTCCGTTCGTCCTCTTAATATCTGAATTGTTATTAGTACTAACTGATAGAAAGAGAACGATAAAAGGAAAGGGAGAAAAACAGTGTCTGTAACCAGAGGAAAAACGACATGTGCGGGACTTTAATTTGCCACTGATAATAAATTGTAATGACGCGTTAAAAGTGGAGACCTAGGAAGTTAGAAAAAGGATCAGTGGCAGCTAAAATGGTTCATTACTAGACCCTACTAGAACCCCTAAGACGTGCCGACCTACACCTAGACGGATAGATTAAATCATCGGGAATGTACAAAACTGGTGCGAGTATTTACACCTGGAATTTCCCACGCACTCCCTTATACATATCGTGTCGAAGCAAATGCACTGTTCTATCAAGTAGTGTGTTTGAGTTATATATGCACATGTTAGGAAATCTTGAATCGTAAATAACTTATGTACAACGTAATGCTTTAGACCCGAACCTATAAAGAGTGATATACTAAATAATAAAAGTGTTTTATAACTGGAGTGAACGTAGTTGGTACCCAATGTATGGCTGGAGCAAATGTATAATATGTACGTTTCAAGTATCCTGAATGCAACATTATATCTCGCATTGAATCCTTAGATTTGTGTTACAAAGGGATTTATTAATGTTTGTCCTGTCTTCTAGGGATGCGGAAATAAATTCTTGGGGCTATTCGAGATCATTTATAACATTGTAAACGGTACAATCTGTGACGGATATTAGAATTGTTATCGAATTAAAGGCTTTTAAATCTATTATGTAATGGCAATACTGGTAATTTAATAACAGTTCAAGGGGTCTGTATGCAGGTTTATATTATTGCCTACTCCGAATTGGAAATAAACATAGAAATACTAACTTTTGAACAATTAATTGAAGCATTAAAAAATTCTAAAAAGAGAAAACTTACAGAAATACTGTGCGATTGGAAAGTAGCGCTTAATTACTAACATTTTACATATTTTACATCATATGCTCAAAGTGGCTGTCTTCCTTGTTCAGTAATGCATGCACAAATTCGTTTTGCCATATTTGAGGTGACTCCATGCAGCAAGTTTACAGTGATGTTGTTAATCTCCGTTGCTATGTTCATCTTGAATTCAGCCAGAGTGTGCGGCCTGTTTGTGTAAACCCTTTCTTTGAAGCAACCCCAAAGGAAATAATCTAAAGACGTTAAGTCAGGAGAACGTGGGAGTAATAAACATTTACAGATGATACGCTCGCCCAAAAACTGGCGTAAAAAATGCATTGTTCTATTATACAGTCCGTCCACAATATATGGACACAAGCTCGTAGTAACGTTATTGTGCATTATTTGACAAAATGCAAACATATGCCGATTAATGTTTTTTATTAGCCATATTTAGATGCTACCATTATGATTTTTATATCGACCTTGAATAACTTATGACGTCATTGATAATTTTTTAAACGTCAACCTCATTTTTTTTATTGATTTTGAAAGCTTTTACAATTCTTTAGTCGACGATGTAAAAGTTTTGGTATGTTACATTAGAAAATTTTTGAGTAATCATTTTTCAACTTTCGGTCATTCCCAAAGTGACAAGGTAATTTTTTGACAGATTATAAATAATCCGAATCACAACATTTTTATTTAATCCTAATTGTTGGTGTAAAGTGCTTTAATTATTCATTCTCTAAGATGCATTTATCTGAACGGGAACGCATTGAGGTGCTCATGATGATTGGGTTTGGAGACGTCGAAATGTTAGGGAAGTCGAGGAGTTGTTTAATGAAACGCATCCTGAACTGGACCCTATCGGTTTTTCAACTGTAAGTAAAATCCACAGAAAATTTTTGCAAGAAGGATTCGTTCGAGATAAACCAAAAAGTGGACGTCCATCAACGGCCCTAGACACTCAACTTGACATTTTGTTAACAGTTCAGTTCACACAAGCACAGGGCAACTTAGTCGAGAATTTGACGTAGCAAGGGGTAGAGTTGGGAAATTTTTGCATAAATCAAAGTATCATCCCTATAAAATGAATTTAGTTCAAGAATTGTCTGAGAACGATTTCGATCGGCGTTTGGAATATTGTGAACGGTTGATGCAAATTTGTGATAATGACCCTTTATTTCTCTTCAACATTTTGCTTTCTGACGAAGCTACTTTCACATTGAATGGCACTGTGAATATACAAAATTGCCGATTTTAGTCGACTGATAATCCTCATTGAATGCAAGAGACACATACCCATAACCCGCAAAAACTAAATGCATGGGCAGGGATTATCGGCGATCGCATTGTGGGACCGTTTTTCTATGATGGAAACTTGACTGGGGAAATATTTTTGAATGTTTTGAGGACTGAATTCGTATCCGTTTTAGCGGTTCTTTTTCCAAATAATGAGGATCCACATTTGCCAGATCGTAGAATTTGGTATCAACAGGATGGTGCTCCTCCGCACTATACGCTACCAGTAAGGCAATACCTCAATAATACATTTCCTAACAGATGGATTGGAAGAATGGGGGCAATTGAATGGCCAGCTAGATCGCCAGAGTTAACCCCGTTGGACTTCTTCTTGTGGAGTTACTTAAAATCAAAAGTCTATGCGACATAACCGGAAAATTTGGGCGTTTTAGGACAATGCATCATCTACGAAACCAGACTAATCACTCCCGAAATATTACAGAATGTGCGAAATGGAATTTATCATATCTTAGAATTAGAACACAATTTACTCAAAAATTTTCTAATGTAACATACCAAAATTTTTACATCATCGAATAAAGAATTGTAAAAGCTTTCAAAATCCATAAAAAAAATGAGGCTGACATTTAAAAAAATTATCAATGACGTCATAACTTATTCAAGGTCGACCGAAAAAACAAAATGGTAGCATCTAAATATAGCTAATAAAAAAACATTAATCGACATATCTTTGTATTTTGTCGAATAATGCACAATAACGTTACTACGGGCTTGTGTCCATACTTTATGGACGCACTGTATGTGTGACATATGGCCCCATCCTGCTGCAACCATCGACCACGTTCATCGATTTCAAGCAACGAAAGAAACTGTAAAATCTTATCTTGGTACACAACACGGTTCACCGTAGTTTCAAAGTAAATAGGGCCCACTATTTGGCGTCATGATATGGTGCAACACACCCCAATTTTCTGTCAGTACAAGGGGTTTTTATGAAAGACACGCCTGATCAGTGAAAAAAACACGACCAAGCTCTTCAATTCTATGGTTATTGACATATGTCCGAAACCATTTACAATTCCTGGACACAACGAACGTAATATGCACGAAATTTGAACTTCTTAATCGCTTTCTGAGCAGTGCCATACGAAATATGTGTGTGAGTTGATATTCTCCTCAAACTTCTTGAAGGCGAACGGCTGCATTGCATTCTAATACTAACCAGTTTAGCGTCAGTCAAAATGGCTGGTCTCTCAGTTCTCTTCTTGTCTGCAACCGATCCGCATATACGAAAACGCGCGATTAATGTCCTTATTTTTGAATTGTTAGGCACTGCGGCATCTGAATATTTGTCATGAAATTCGTCAGGAAGGGACCCAGAATAGATTTTTGGGGAACACCTAAGGTTGGCGCAAAATGTCCAGAATGGAATCCATTGAAGCATAGAGAGAATCCAAAATGGTCGAGCTTTTTCTAAAGTATCGAGTGACCAATACTGTTAAAATCTGTAGGAAAATCTGTGTAGATTATATCGCCTTTACAATGATCGTCCGAAGTTTTACATAGATATTATTGGGACTACTCGCATTCCTGGAGTTATGTATGATGATCTTAATGAGATGGATAATCCTCAAGATATTGTTAATTCGTTTGCTCAATCTTTCTCAAGTGTATATACTACCCCTGTAAATAATATATACACATCTAACGTCCTTATTATGGAGTTCTCATCTTTTTGGATATCTAGAATATCTAATCTTGAGTTGAATGAAATAATGCCCTCTTTTCCGAATAAATACACTTTAGGCCACGACTTAATTCGTTAATAAACTTTCTTGTAAGGGATGCTTGAAATATTTTTGCTGTTCCTTCTCATAAGATTATTAATATCTCCATTTCATCATCTGTCTTTCCTAAATTGAGGAAGCGGGCTAGAATAGATCCCGTTTTTAAGAAAGGCGATAAGACCAATACATTGAACTATCGTCCTGTTGCTATTCTTTCCAATTTTGCTAAAATACATGAACAGTATTTATACAATCACATATTCTCTAGTATCCGCTCTTATATTTCTCCACAACATGGCGTCTTCTCTGGAAGATTTACTGTAACTAATCTGATAAGCTTCACACAATATGTTAGTGAAACTGTTGATTGTCAGGGTCAGGTTGACTGCATTTATTTTGACCACTCCCGTGCATTCGATATTATCGATCATGTAATGCTTCTAAATAAACTTTTTTCTTTTGGTATATCTCGTTGTCTTCTGAGACATATGGAGTCGTATTTAAAAAATAGAATTAATTACGTTTTTCTAATGGTTACTTATCTGATGCTTTTATATCTACATATGGGGTTCCATAAGGCTCCAATATAGGGCCTTTTTATTCTCACCGTTTATAAATGATTTAAATGCAAGGCCTTAGGTTATACTGATGATTTTCAAATATTCAATGTAGTGTCGAGTGAAGCTAATGTTGGGCGTTTGCAGGAAGATATTGACTTACTTTTTAATTGGTCTAGTGTTAATCACTTGATGTTGAATACAAATAAATGCTTTGTCATGTCTTTTACTAGGAAATTATCACCTATTCCTTCTTCCTATTCTTTGGAAGTTCATATACTTTCTAGAGTTGCTTCTGTAAGGGATCTTGGGATGATCCTTGCTTAAACTTTAATTTGCATAATTTTTCAATAACATCGATTTCCTCAAAACGTTATATTTTGTGTTCGTTGAAAGTGAATTTGAGTGCGGATCTTTTGTTTGGTATCCCTTCTACGATACTTAGAATATTGCTGTAGGAGAATTCAACGTCGGTTTTTGTAGTATCTGGGTTTCAAAACATCTAGCATTTATCCGGATCGTGGAATGAACTATTCTTTTTTGCTGGAGCGGCACGGCGTTCAGTCACTGTCTGATCGCAGGAAGCTACATAACGCAAATTTTTGTATAAATTGATATGTGGTCGAATTGACTGTTCGAATTTACTTTCCGGCGTTGGCCCTCGTGTTCCGTGCATTGCTTCCCGGCAATGTTCTACACACCAAACAGGAATATTTTCTGGAATTGACACACATGATTCAGAATGCCGAGGCAATATACTTCGACATATTTACGTGGAGTCGGCGTTAAGGGTGCGTTGAGGATGAAGACCTCAGTGTTTCTTTTTCCTTTTGTTTTTGAATTTATATTATCTTTATTGTTACTGTATTATTATTACTATTATTATTATTAATTATCGCTAAATTTGTAAAAGTAAATCTTTCTGTTATATAGTCGTGGTAGTGAGGTAAGAGCAGGTATCTAGAATCAAATATAATCTGTGCTACCGTGCGTGCGCAGGCGCAGTCTTGGCCGAGATCGGTAGTCGTAACGTACAATTTAAAAGGGAGTCTCTATTTATTGTGTAATGCCCTTAGTCAGTGGAGACCGTCGTGGATTGACTAAATAGATGGTAAGTAGCGCCACCTAGTTTTACGTACGGTGGTTCGGGACTGAAAACTAAGAAAAGTGCTGCGCATTCGTAGGCGCATGCGCTTACAGACTGCTAAGATTGAAACAAAACGTCGGACTAAACTAAAGGAGGGGTACTTAAATTAAAAATATGGAATTGAAAATAGTTAATTTGTATATTGACAAAAAAAAAGTATTAACAAAATGGCTTTCAAACCGCAAACGAATTTACATTGTAATAGAATGACAATTGAAAATGAAGACTCGGTATATTATAACATTATTATATATCGAACATAAAACAAAAATATTATATTAAATTTGTATCGTATCAGCAAAATTCTCTAAAAACAATAAATTGAGTTAAACTGCAAAATGCACAAAAAATATGACAAATTGGTTATTCAAGCGATTTCTAATTAACTTATACCTAGGATAAAAAATCTAGTTCTACGTCAGATCTGTCGCGAAACTTCACAATGGAATTACACACAGTATATTACCTGTAGAAGTACCTCGATCCGCTATATGTGTGCGACAGAAATGGATAGACTCACAGCTGGTTCGTATTCTCATGACCAGATGTTCAGTCAAGGCGATGTTGGCTTAATTTTCTGTCTCTGTTGTTCGCTTGGTTGTCTGTCTTCTTCGTCGCGAAATTTATATATATATATCCCGTTTGTCGGATAAAGAAAGCCTAAGCCTAACTACGTCTAATCGCTTCGCAGTAAGACGTCCAAATTCACGAAGAGTACCAGGCTTTCTAGTAGCTACCCTATTGAAACTGCATGACAGCGAAAATTACTATAAAAATTAAGGAATAGCGTGGCCTTTTCTCGAGCTTTACGAAGCGCACTAATTAACAAAACTCTATACACTCGCACGTCTAACCATTCTAGATGGCACAGCCGGGATTACAAAGAAAATAACGATTATAATGAACAAAATTTGATATATATTTCTACAGGGCGGTAAAAACTTAGCATGAAAAATAACAGCATTTGTTGAGATGTTGATAAACTTGGCAAGGTTACTTATAATTTTAATGGACCTATAGTAGGTAATCCGAGCGATCACAATTTTTGTGAACAGGCACAACTCCGCTAATTTTTCATAAATCAGGAGATAAGGACGTTTCAACAATAAAATTAAAACAATAAAAAAATAAAGGATATTGGTTTACAGTCCTTAACGAAGAAACTTCATAGACTATCATCACCAGCTGTTAAATTTAGTTTCATTTTATTCTTAATATTGTTGTAATAGGTCTGTATAATACAGTATGACACAGAATGAAGTATACCTCAACTTAAAAATATATTTCTAGGATTACCTAATTTGGTATGATAAAGAAATTTTAATTATTGGTATGTTTGAGATGTTCTCCTTGTATTTTTTCAATTTCTAAATATCCTGGGGGACTGGTTTCTGGTAGATCTTCTGTTTGAGGATTCACCACAAAAAGGCATCAGGAGGTGTAAGATCTGGCGAGTTTGAGAGAAACGGATAATCAGTTCTCCTGGAGATGAGACGTTCAGGATAATACCGTTGCAAAGTTTTCCAGTAGCACCGTCTTGCTGAAACAGCTGATATCCGATACGTAAATTTCTCGCACAGCAAAACCATCTTAGGTCCTTGTAAGAGGGAGTCACAATTGTTTCCCTGTACCTTTCCTGGTTAACTGTTACACGCCTACTGTGTTCATCCTTACAGCACACCACACGGTTACTTTTTGGGGGTAATCAGACCTTTCAAAAATTCCTGCGGTTTCTCAAAACCTATATTTTTTGCTTGATGATAAATCCTAACAACAATACATGTGATTCATCGCTGAACCAAATATTGAAAATAATATTTTCATTTTCGTATTCCATAGCTAACGTTCTAGCGGAAAATTCTAATGTCTATGTTTTGTCAGCTTGACGCAACATGTTAACGACTTGTGTACGGTAGGAATAGGTCCCTAATTCCTTTGCAGCGCGTTGTACTGATGATCTACTCAAATTAAGCTCTATCGCTATTCGACGCTAGCTTCTTGTAGGAGACTGTAAAATCTTGTCGAAAATCCGACCCATATTCTCGTTGTTTCTGCAACTTTTATTTCTACCTGAATAATATAGAGCGCTTTGTTGGTGGATGTTTGTTGAAACGTTCCCCGAAGCGAGTAGATACAAATTCCAAACTGGGTTCACCATTTCGCCCTATTCCGTATGGCCTGGAATAACACTCTATAATAAACGTTTCTTATATTTCACTAAAGGGCATGGTTATGGAATTTAATATTCGTTTTGCATAGCGCTAATCACTTTGACTTAAAAGTAATATTTAAATTATAAAGGATGCCTAGACTGGAGATCATTTAATTTCGGTATACTTTATTCTGTGTCATATTGTAGATAATATTACAATTATTTGTACTTTGATTCATGATTTTATTATAATTTATTGTAAAACATCCATATATTTTCACAAAACGCAAAAGGCAAATCGTATATACAATTCACCTTGTGCTTCAGGAAATGTTCTATGTTACCAACGCGTTAATAACAAACTACTAGCACTATTACAGCACTTCATTGAAAGGAACTTGCATTATGCGTTCGCGTAACTTTATTCACGTGTCTGTTATGTGCGCTCCTTTATAATTGATATGCATGGTGCAGAGGCTGTGAGGAGCACAGTGCTAAGTCGTGATCGGTATATTCATGACCTCCGATCGAATTGAGATATCTTCGAGGTGACAACGTGTTCACTTGTTTATTCAAAGGCTTGATATATTTAATGTCCTATAATAAGATGCAGGTATTTTATTTTGCATTAAAGTACGACTTTTTAAACGAGACGGAGTTAGTCAGTTGCCGATCGCCGAGTCCGCAAACATGAAACATTCGCAACGTGCATTTAATCCCACGTTCTGCACATCATTTACTAGCACCGGAGTTTACAGAGCGTGCATTGCATCCGAATGTATATTTATTTATCGTTGTATGTACAAGCAACAAAGTAATGAGTTGTAGTTTGAAATAAATTTTATCATTGAATGAGTTCATTTATGATTTAAAAAGTAATTTCTGTAACGTGTCAACGAGTCTAGTAATCAGCGAAAATTTATGATTCCTGCCTGGATGCACCTGTCATTAGTTCGTAAGACAAGTTTCAACTTGTTCTGTTAAGTAGGTTGTTTACGGGAATTTTCGCAGTAGACGTCTTGTGTGTTTTTCGTTAAAACTTGAAGAAACTTGAATATCGTGCGGTCATAAAATTATTCGTTTTGGATGGATTACCCATGAGGAAATTCATCCCAAGTTGACAAAAGTTTACGGGGACTCTGCTCGTTCCATGTTAACTGTTAAAAAATGGGCAGCTGATTTTAAACGTGTTCGCACGTTCCTTGAAGATAACCCACGTGAAGGACGGCCAAAATAGCAACCACATCGGAAACCATCGAAAAGGTGCACGATATCGTGTTGAACGATAGGCGTGCGAAAGTGTATGAGATAGCGGAGGTCGTGGGGATATCGGAAGAAGGGGTGCGAAACATCTTGTACGAAGCACGTAAGCTCTGCGCAAGGTGGGTGCCGCATTTGCTGAATGCTGATCAAAAGCAAATGAGCAAACGACTTTCGCAGCAATGTTTGGACCGATTTAATGGGGATCCGACAGATTTTGTGCTTCAATTTATTACCATGGATGAGACATGGGTCCACCACTACAAGCCAGAAACGAAACAGCAATCGAAGGAGTGGGTGGAAGCCGGTGGTTCAGCGCTAAAGAAAGCGAAGTCGATCGTATTTGCTGGAAAGGTCATCGCCAGTGTGTTTTGGGATGTGAAAGGGATCCTGTTAATTGATTACCTTGAAAAAGGTAGAATAATTGCAGGCGAATATTTATCCAACCTTCTTGACCAGCTGGATGCCAAAATTCGCGAAAGAGGCCTGGCTTGAAGAAGAAAAAACTCATATTTCACCAGGACAACGCACCTGCTCACAAAAGTGTGTTGATAATGGAAAAACTGCGGGATTTGGGGTATTATTTGCTCGGCCACCCCCCTCCTGATTTGGAACCCTCAGATTTCCATCTGTTCCCAAACTTGAAGAAATTTGTTTTTGGGAAGCGCTTCGCGTCCAATGAAGAAGTTGAAGGGGCTATAGATGGATATTTTCGCAGCCTTCCAGACTCTCACTTCCGGAAAGGAATACTGATGTTGGAAAAAGGCTGGACCAAGTGTATTGAAGTCAAGGGATGTGGAAAAATATGTAGAAAAATAATAGTATATTAAAAAACAAGTTTCATAAGGCACCATTTTGCCGCACGAGATCAGTTTAGAAAACGAGCCGCGATAGCGGCGAGTTTTCTAAAGAGCGAGTGCGGCAAAAGGCCTTATGAAACGGGTTTTTTATATTGTTTTTCTATTTTGCGTTTTTTACATTGATAAATTGCTTAAATTGGAATTATTTAATTTGAAAGTTCAGAGTTTAATTTTTATATAAAGCATGCAGTTGGTCACATTGATACTTGACATTTTCAAATTTAAATCTTGCTATCCGCGAAGTATATTATATTACATATTATTTACTAATATTCGTTAACATTACTTGATACTTCATTTAAAAATATAAACATGAGTGACATAGAAACATGTATATGTTGTCAATTGTATACAACATACGTTGTTTGTGTAAAATACGGACATATATCATATCTGTCAAATGTAATTGTTTGTGTAAAATACGGACATATATCATATCTGTCAAATGTACATAAATTCCTAAAATCAAATGGCAGCAATGATATTTATTTCTGTATTCGAACAACGCCAACATTGAAAAATGAAAAAAAGCGTATCGAAATGAAGCTCATTTCGATACTGTTTTGGGTTTCATAATGAGTTCATTTCGAACGCAAAATAGAAACAGTATATTAAAAAACAAGTTTCATAAGGCACCATTTTGCCGCACAAGATCAGTTTAGAAAACGAGCCGCGATAGCGGCGAGTTTTCTAAAGAGCGAGTGCGGCAAAAGGCCTTATGAAACGAGTTTTTTATACTATTTTTTCTATTTTGCGTTTTTTACATTAATAAATTGCTTAAAATGGAATTATTTAATTTGAAAGTTCAGAGTTTAATTTTTATATAAAGCATGCATGCAGTTGGTCACATTGATACTTGACATTTTCAAATTTAAATCTTGCTATCCGCGAAGTATATTATATTACATATTATTTACTAATTTTCGTTAACATTACTTGATACTTCATTTAAAAGTATTAACATGAGTGTCATAGAAACATATATATGTTGTTGTCAATTGTATACAACATACGTTGTTTGTGTAAAATACGGACATATATCATATCTGTCAAATGTACATAAATTCTTAAAATCAAATGACAGCAATGATATTTATTTCTGTATTCGAACAACGCCAACATTGAAAAATGAAAAAAAGCGTATCGAAATGAAGCTCATTTCGATACTGTTTTGGGTTTCATAATGATTTCATTTTGAACGCAAAATAGAAAAAATCATTTTTTAACTGAAAATCGCATTCTTTCATTGTCAGGCCAGAATTTTTCACCTTACCCTCGCAGAATTAACTTTAGGTGCTTTATGTGTAGAATAAAATCCAAGTACGTGCCTGTCGTTAACTAAGACAGCTATTTTAATTCAATCAACCAAAGAAGTGCAGTTGATAAAGACCGCATATACGTCGTAATTGTTGTTTTTTGAAGTTGTTTCATTTTGACGTTTGTTTGTCGTTCTGTTATTACTTAATAGTTATTTATGTATAGGAAACGCCAATTAAGTTGGCGCGAGGAGGGGTAAGCTCGCGCAGGATTAAAAGTAGTGGGGAGATTTGTATTTGGTTTTTCATCAAATGTCAGATAATCTTAACCTCTGAGCGTGTATCACTTTATGATCCCCTAGCCAAGACATTATGTTCCGTCAAACGTCAATGACAAATGTATTCTGACAATTACTTGAGTAGTGGGGGGTGGACGTTTTTAGAAACGGCTTCTGCGCACCCCCTCCTCGCGCCAACTTAATTGGCGATTGCTATACCTAGGTTCGTAAGTACAGTTTTATGGTCGAGAATACGATTGCAAACCGAGACCCGTAGGGTCGAGGTTTGCATGTATTCGAGACCATGAAAGTGTACTGTACGAACCGTGGTGCATATGAGATTTTTCGTCATACCTACGTTTTTTTTAAATAGACGAATTTGAATGATTTTCCACTTTACTTTTACTATATGTATACACATTAGTAACATCAAGTCCGGAATATTTGTCGTATCTATGGTAACCATGTTTGTGTCGATATAAATTTATATTTTTGATAAATGTCAAAGTATATGCAATAGATTTTCAAAAGTTTTTCTTTCTAAATAAAATTTATAAACATGATTCAAATAGAGATCGATGCTATTATAGCTTGTACTGAGATTTTGCCGGAGAAATCTAAAAACAGATACAATGTGGAGAGTATTTCAGAAAGTGTAATGCTGGCATATTTTCGTGATAGATCTATGAAGTTAAAATCACCAAACAGTTTATGGTGTGAATACTCCATGTTGTAAACTACCATATTTATTAACGAAAATGATATTTCAAAATATCCTAAATTGTTAATTAATCATGTTTGAAATAAATTTGTCATAAATTTTCTAATATTGCTATTATTTCCCTAGGGTCGTAATAAATATTACAGCCCGCTACCATAGCAACTGTCAATACGGTATGTAAAGTGTCACTTACGTTTCAAAAAAAGGTGTCATAATTGTTTACTTACGCAGTAGGTGTGACAAAAAGTATTTTTATTTAATATGGATCTTTTAACGCGTGATGATGCTATACGTGCCACTACATTGCTCCAGCATGAAGGAACCCTGCAGTATGTCGTAAATCTTCTTGGTGTGAACTAATCTAGCACATCCCGACTTGCTAGACGCTTTAGAGAAATTGGCGATGTAAGGAGGAGGCCAAGGCAAAGTACAAAACATGCTACTTCGGCGATGGACGATAGATTCTTAACTTTAAATTTCCTTCGTGATCGCACCACCACTGCAGTACAGCTTAGAGACATGCTGTATGCAACTTTAGAAGTACAAGTTAGTGAGAGGACAGTATGCAGAAGGTTAGAACAAGCCAATCTTTATGCGAGGCGCCCTGCTAGATGCCCTATTTTATTGCATCATCGTAGAGCTCAGCTAACTTTCTCTCGGTTACATACCAACTGGAATGTGAACGACTGGCAAAGAGTTCTTTTTACAGATGAACGCCGGTTTAGTATACATGGTGCCGACTGTCAAGAAAGAGTGTGGCGACGGCCAGGTGAATATTTTGCGGGCTGCGCAATTGTAGAGAGGAACCGATTCGGTGGTAGCCCAGTTATGGTATGAGGGTAGTATTTCTATGCATGGCTCTAGGGACCTAGTCATTCTTGGGAATGCTCATAAGTATATCGAAGAAGTCCAGCAAGATCATGTAGTTCCGTTTGCTGTAATACGCGGTTCAGATTTTCTGCTAATACAGGACAATGCTCGAACCCACGCAGCTGCTGCAGTTGATGAATTTTTGAATGTTGTTATTCACCGTCTCGACTAGCCAGCTTGCAGTCCAGACTTAAATCCCATAAAGCATCTATGGGATGAGATGAAAAGGAAGCTACAAAAATGAAGACATAACATAACTACTCTTAACCAGCTTCAAGAAGCTTTACAAGAAGGGTGGAATAATGTCGACCCAAACTTTGTGCTAAATTTGATTCAGACTAAGCTATTATAAGAGCACGTGGGGGCCATACCACATATTAATCATAAATAAATTTCGTTTGTAACAACAATAGGTTCTTTAGGTTTTGTAAATTTTATTAAACGAAAGAATTTTGTTTAAAAGCCATAACTTGCTCTAATTAATGAGATATTCAAAGAATTAAGACTGCACATCATTTGCATAATTTTTTTTGATCATTTAAGATTTTTTGTAATAAATATCATAAAAATTCAAATTACGCGTTAATTTTACCGGTGAGTGTAGTAGTAAGTCTATTTTTGATTTAATTGGCCGATACTTGTTGGAAATTCATAACTATCAGGACATGAAGTAAAACTCGCATTTATACACTTTCCAATTGTTTTGTATTTTACTATTACACATGATGCATGTTTAGCTATACTGTAACTTCATCAGATGTTAAACTATTACTAACGGAATGCTCTTAATATATGGTTATTTATAGAGATGAAAGAAAGAAATAGTTTTCCTATTACATTAACTCTTATACAATATTCCCTAAGTAAACAGTCTGTTATTCTACCTACGATCTAAATAGTGGGAAAATGGATAAATGGAGAAACCTTAAAGAGCAGATTATCAAAGCTAGTAAAGCTGTTCGAAAAAAACATTTAGCTTTAAAGCGTAACCGTTTACAACATGACAATATAGCTTTACAACATTTTAAACCCATTATTGAACCAATTAGAGAATTAATTGAACTAACCCATATTAAGAAAGAAGAGGATGGGGACGAGGAGGAAATGGTTGATGAAAGATCCCCTGCTATTATGAAAGAATCGTCATCTCTTAAGAGAGCTCCTAGATCGCGTAGATTATCTATACCTTCCAAGAGACGTCGTACAAGACTGAGGAGACTTTTTTTCATCTCTGGCAATGACTCGGAGACCGATAGAAAGCGAACCGCCTGTAATTGAGACTACATCAGCAACAGTTGCTGATGATGAAACGTTACCACCTGAAACCAGTGCTCCCGCAGAAACACAATTTACCCTTTATCCTGAAGAAGTGGAGGAAGAAGATATAAGAGAAACAATGAATCAAGCACGTCAGGACTATCAGCAAATGATTGACGTAAATCCTGATAGCGTCGAAGAATATCTTCAGCAATACAATAACTTACCTGCAATGTATATAGATTATAGTATATAGATGGTTTACTGTTGGATGTGGAGGGAGACTTTGATTACACCTACGGTGTCCATTTGGATCCTGCTACGAATCAATTGAAAATCGGTAGAAGTACATTAGATTTTAATAGCGATGATATAATGGTTGATGGAATACGCTATAGAGGTACGCCGGGTCTTTACGATCTTATATTTAAGAAAGAACCTGACGAGTTAACCAAAGATGATGAGCATAGGTACCATGATATATTAAAACGAACTTCCGTACATCATTTAAAGTTTGATGCGAAAAAAAGGGTGTAGGCAAGCTCGGGGTTTAAGTACAGGAAAATCATTAGACCTCTTATATACGACTTTACACATCGCAGTGAAGGTGCTGGTATAAGAAGTGAATTAAGAGTTACTAACGCACCATATCAGTATGTGTATTGGGATAATATTAACGAATTAGTAGATAGATTACGTCTACTAGTCGCTTCCAAGAATGCCGGTCACTCTAATCATGACAATGAGATAGCTTCTATTATTGAGGAACTTAGAGAGATAGAAGTAATTGATTAAAAATAGTTATATATAATCGTAAACGACCTACTATAATCATTAGTTTTACGATGGGGATCGACAAATTTGGTCGTCATCATGGCGTAGATAAATTCCGATCTGACCAGATGATTATAGATAAATTCGGAAGACATATTGGCGGTGATAATATACTTACTTCTATTCCACACACTTTTTTTCCTCGTACTCCAGATGGAAATTATGATGTCCAAAACAAACGTATATGTAATGTGGCATTAGCCGAGGAAGATGCGGATTGTGTCAACAAGAAATACGTTGATAATATATTAGATGAATTCAATAGACGAAAACCGAATGCGCTTGAAATTATGAGCGGTATGTTTAAATTACGAGCGGATATCGATGAAACCAAACCGAAAATTGACGGTTTTCAGAATGCATTGACAGATGTTCAAAGTAACTTCACTCATTTGAAAGAGGAAGTTGATACAGAACTGGTGGACATTCGAAGTATTAATGCAACAACTAATAAGTTAAAATTAGGATAGACGTTTTTGATCTGGTCGAATACACACGTGTGTTCCGATTGCATTTCAAATAGTGTTATAAGTGTTGTTAAATTGAATTTGTTCAACATGAGTGAAGCATTTTGGGAACTTTGCATAACTTAAGATAAGTGGAAGTTGTTATTTTTCTTCATTTGAATAAGATTTAGATTAATTTTATATTTGTCGGTTTTTATATATAGTTTAATTTTATAAGTCATAATAGCTTGTAGAAACATCTTCTCCACGCGCATGCGGCGCGTGGAGGGAGGTACTATACCTCACTGCTTATTCACTGTTCTGACAAGCTTGCAGTGTACAATAACACTGCCGCTTTAAATAAAATATTTAAGTATACTACAAAATGTTATCGAACACTAGCCGTAATACTTCTGAAAATGGAGGTAATGCGGAAAATATAACACAATTAAATGACAACAAGGAAATGGGAAAAGCGAAAACTCCGTCTTTTGCTGCAGTAGTAAATAAGTACAAATACCCTGAGCGGGATCAAGCAATTGTGTTTGATGCTGTTGAAAACACAAAAAAGAATGAATATATTCTGGGAGTGGTAGAATTAATTGGTCCCCGTAACATACTTTTTGCATCAAGGATATCTAATAATAGAATTTGTATTTATTTTTCGTCAAAAGATTTCGTTAATAAATTTATAACAGATTTTAAGGGCATCACCTTGAATGAGAAGTTTATTGTTGCCCGTCGACTGATATCGCCAGCAAAGCGGGTAATTTTATCTAATGTTTCGCCTAGTATTCCCCATGAAATTATCGAGGAAACACTTAAACGGGAAGGATTGGATGTGGTTTCCGCCATTACTTTTATTGGAGCGGGGGTTAATCATCCTGAATACAGACATATCTTAAGTTTTCGTCGACAAGTTTATATAAATTTGGAAACGGTTGATAAAATACCAGACTCTTTAATAATTATTCACATGAACAATACATTTAGAATATTTATGGCAACGGACGAAATGAAATGTTTCGTTTGTAAAAAGGCAGGGCATGTTGCTAGCAAGTGCTCCAATTTTAATAACAATAAAAATATTAATGAAATGACAGTGGTGGCAGAGGTACATTCAGCTTTGAACGATAGTGGTAAAAGTCTTAATATTACCTCGCAAACAGTAGCGGTTAGTGAGAGGCAGGCTAACATTTCTGCCCCGTCTATTAAAGATGTAAATACAGCTCCCTCTGAGAAAGATAACAGTCAATTAAATCCGAAGAAAAGGTTAGCTACATCACCAGCTGACTTGGAGGGAATCATTACAATTGCCGAATCGAATGATGACTCTGAAAGGTTAGGTGAGTTGAATATGCAGGCGCCAATTAAAAAACTTATCAAACCCAGATATAGAAAGAAACAAAAACAAGAATCCTTAGCATTAGATGATAGTAATTTGTTTACAGAATTTGAGGAAGTATTTCCAAACGAACATATTACATATGATACATTTTGTAAATTTTTAATAGAAACAAAGGGGAAACAGGATATAATTGGTATAGCAAAAAATTTAGATTTAAATTTATCCGTTTTATTAAAAATGTTAATCAATAGTACCCGTTCAGTTAAAACTAATTCGTTAAGAGCCCGATTAAAACGCCTAACGAAGAAGTTAAAAGTACAAGGTAACATTACGGATTTTCCGTCTCAAGAAGATACATCCGACTTTAGCATATCCCAAGATTATGCTACTCATCAGTCAGAAACCTAATTTTCTATTTTTAACTTACTCTCAATATTCATGCTTAATAAACTGAATATTTTACAATGGAACTGCCAATCTGCGGCAGCTAAAAGGACAAATTTAGAAGTCATATTAACACAACAAAATATCGACATTGCTCTTATTTCCGAAACATGGTATAAACCCTCGCAGAAAATAACATATTATACGCAATGATCGAAATGATGGATATGCTGGCACAGCCATACTGGTCAAAACATGTATCCATTTTACTAATATTGATTTCAGTAATGTGATTAAAAACTGTTTTAACATATGCGGTATTAACGTGCCGGAAATCAATATTTCATTTGTATCATTTTACCGACCGGTGCAAAGTTTTTGCAGTGTTGATGCATATTGTGGAATCTTTAAGTGCATAAATACACCTTTTGTTTTTGGAGGAGACTTTAACGCCCATCATTCCACTTTTGGTTCTAGTAAAACAGAAAACGCTGGCATTATTCTAGTAAAAGCTATTGATGAACACGATTCAGTATTCCTCAATAATGGACAACCTACTCGAATAACCCGACCTGATCAAGGTGAATCAGTTGTTGATATTACCTTAACAACCAGCAATATATCAACTAAATGTAATTGGAACCTATTAAGTGATTCATTTTCATCAGACCATTTTCCCATAATAATAGAGTTAGTATATCAAGGGTAAAACATTAATACGATCTACCCTACAACTAGATGGAAAACGAAATCAGAAGACTACACAAAATACCAAAATTACATTAACAAACACTATCAAAATGTAATCGAACCAGAAAGTAGTAGCGACAAAATTAAGCTCCTTACAGAAATCATAACAAAAGCTGCAGACTATTCATTCAAAATTAACGTACCATTTGTACCGAGAAACAAAGACTCACCTTTATGGTGGGATAGTGAATGTACTGAAAAAGTAGGTATGAGAAAGAGAATTATAAACGCCTACAAAAAAAATAAAACAGTAGATAATTATATTAAATGTCGAGAAGCTTCAGCATATACAAAGAGATTCCTAAAACAAAAGAAAAGTGAGAGCTGGCGTAATTTTTGTAATAGACTTGATAAAAATACTTCGCCAAATTATATATGGAAGACGATTAGGAAATTTAGTAGGGCATACCAAAAACCTCACGAAAAAGAAGAGTCGTGGATACATGAATTCCTTGGAAACCTTACACCTGCATATGTTACAAATTCCAAGAAATCGTATCAAAAAAAGACTAGTAATTGCATATTTTATAAGCCTTTTACAATAGCTGAATTAGAATATATCATGTCTAATACAAAAGATACTGCTCCAGGCCTGGATAACATAACCTACAGCATGGTAGCAAAATTACCAAACACATAAAAAGAATACTACTTATGGTATACAATAATATGTGGTTAAACAATGAAGGTGTACCAGAGTTTAAAAATGTACTTGTTGTCCCTATACTCAAACAAGACAAAAATCCCAAATTAGCGACATCGTACAGACCAATATCGCTACTATCGTTATACACTAAATTGTATGAGCGGCTTGTAAAAGAAAGATTGGAATGGTGGATAGAAGAAAACAACATTCTCCCGATGCAACAATTCGGTTTTAAAAAAAATTCTGGATCATGGGATGCATTAACATATCTTATAACTAACATACAAAATTGTTTCACGAACAACGCACACCTAGAGTGTGTGTTTCTTGATATCCAAAAGGCATATGACTGTGTTGACTTAGATAACCTTGAAATTAAACTAATTAATTTAGGTATTCCAGAACATATCAGTATAAATATAGTGGAACTTTTTAGAGATCGGAAGACTTATGTTAGAAATTCCAAATGTGAAGCCATAGGTCCTCGGGTGGCTTCGCTAGGATTACCCCAAGGATCCAGCGTTAGCCCCATCTTATTTAATTTATATACACTAGATCTTCACAGTACAATAGGAAACCGAGTTTCCACTATACAATATGCCGATGACATTTGTATTTTTGCACAAAATAAGAACTTAAAGATGCTACAACAAACTACAAAAACCGCATTGAATATTACAATGAGGTGGTTAAGATCAAATGGATTTGATTTAAATCCTAAAAAGTCTGCAGTTATGTATTTTTCACGGCACCGAAGTTTACCAGATCAAGGTATTAACCTAAAGGGAACTCAAATCCCAGTACGTTCAAATATAAAATACTTAGGTTTAGTCATAGATAACAAACTTAAATGGCTCCATCATATAAACTACGTATCCACTAAATGTGAGCGATATATTAATATTCTAAGAATAATATCCAAAGTAAGATGGGGAGCTGATCCTAGCATTAGTAAAAATGTTTACAGAGCATGCGTTAGAGCCATAACGGACTACGGTTCCACTCTGTATGGGTCTGCATCAAACAGAATATTAAAGCGAATCAATATAATACACAATAAAGCTCTACGTATTTGTCTATGTGCCATGAAATCTACCCCCGTCGATGCACTGTATGTTGAAGCTCAAGAGCCGCCTGTATTTCTAAGGCGCCAATTCCTAGCTGCAAAACAGATAATTAAGATGAAGGCAATTAATAGCAGACACATATTAGACCATATATATAAACTTGCAGTAGATGATCTAACGGAAAAATATTGGATAAATCATACAACCCCACCATTAGCCGAAGCTTATAGGAATACCGGTGAAGATAGTAGATATATGCATATTAACCCTGGAACAAAATTAAATTACTTTGAATATATGCAATCTATTAATGTAAATTACCCTCCATACAGCGAAAATACTCTATACAACTCTACTTTGTATAAAAGTATCCGCTCAGAAATTCCTGCATCGATGGTAATTTTTACTGATGCATCCAAGTCTAAAGAAGGATGCGGATGTGCCTTACTTGTACCTAGAAATGGATATGAAAAGAAGGTAAAATTACATAATAATGTATCCATTTTCACAGCAGAGGCAGTCGCAATTGCAGAGGCTCTAAAATATTTAAAAAAATATAATATTGGGAATGCAACGATTATGTCAGACTCCAAAAGCGTACTGGAATATTTACACAAGAGAACTCATCCAAAAAAAAATAACCCCATAATTTTGAACATCATCGAACGCTTGAGATATCTGGAGAAAAAACATGTAAAAATCCGTTTCTATTGGATCAAAGGACATTCAGGTATAGAGTCTAATGAGGCTGTGGATCGCTTAGCAAAGGAGGCTATAAATAGTAATAAAATACTGATGGAAAAAGTACCATCTAATGATCTTATTTCTCATCTAAAAACCAAAATACTAAAAGATGATTGGCAAGCATATTGGAAGCATTCGTATACGAATAGAACATACTACGCAAAAATACACCCAAATGTAACAATCCGAGAATGGCATAAGGAACATAGGGTATCAAGGATATATAGCACTACCGTCGCTCGATTAAAATTTAACCATGGACAATTTCCAGCACATTTACACAAACTTAAAATTATCGAATCAGCTGCTTGTACATGTGGCACCAATATAGCCGATATGAACCATTTAATCTTCGAATGCCCTAAGCACAATAACTTTCGAGGTGAATTTATTGGCAGACTTGTTAATGCGGGAGTGGTCATGCCTACTAGTATTACGTGTGTCCTAATGTATAATACTAAGCATGTTTACGATCCATTGATGGATTACATTTTTAAATCTAGGATTAGGATCTAAAATCAAAACCTATCCTCGTTTGCCTTTGTGGGGAAACCTATTTTCCGATGGCCGTTTTTTATTGTGTCTAAAGTCGTCTGATAGGCCCCAGACGTGAAACATGTTTATTCCTACGTTTCCCTTCCCGATTTGTGTGAATTTTATCTTATTATAGATTCGGTAAACATTTCTTAACGTGCAATATGGGCAACGATCCCGAATGCCAAAAAAAAAAAAAAAAAAAAAAAAAAGTTAAAATTAGACATAGACAGTGTGAAATATAATTTAAAGTCTGACAAATCTGTCACCGACAAGGAAATAAGTAATTTGAAACAGCGTATACTTGATATTGAACAGAAACAACAACAGCAGCAACAACAAATGACACCATAAGAAGAAGAATGAGTAAGATAAATGGTGACATTGTTATTGAGTTACACAAACCTAGGAAGAACTTTTCCAGAAGACGGACAGTAATTAAAGGTCTGGATGATTTATGGCAGGTGATTTGGCCGAATTTGGCTCATATGCTCGTGAAAATAGAGGCTATAGATACATTTTAGTGGTCATCGATTACTTCTCCAAATACTTGTGGATGCAACCTGTAAAATCAAAAACTGCTGTGGAAGTTAAAGATGCTATGAACAAAATTCTACTAAAAGGTCGAGTTCCAAACAACTTGCAAACGGATGATGGTAAAGAGTTCTTTAATCAACAGTTTAGAGCTCTGATGATCAAACACAATAAGAAATTGTACATAACATAACATACAAACTTAATTTCAAGTTAGAATAACATGCTATTTACGACGATTGTTCGGAAACTACGTGGCCTAACACAGAGATGACGCGAATTTGCAGGGATCTTCTTTACCATTCTGTAGAATTATCTTTTAATAGGATAAATATGAAGTTGTGAAGCAGCAAGAGGTGGTCATATATTATTTTTCGTGTATAAATGTTACAACTGCAAGTTTTTGGAAATCAATGTAAATTATGTCAATTTGAAAGACCATTTATATGCAGCTGATGTGGTAAATGTTATAGTTACAGAAAGTATTTTAACGACTAGTGAAATGAAATCTATAAAAATCTCTTATCTTATCTTCTCTCAAAGAGCATAGAAAGGAAAGTAAATTAACCTATAGAAACATTAAAAAAAATGGAAGGTGTAAAGTATTTCTTTTTTAACGGAAACCCCTATATGTAATGTATCTGTATAATATAAATATTTTCGTTTTCGGTATAAATTAAAATTTTATCGTGTGTAACATTGACAAGGAAAATACATGCACACTTCCATAAAGTAATCTTTCAATATTAAACAGTGACAAAACAGTACTTCGTGCCTGTTAAATATTCAAAATTACGGCAGAGTTATGGTTTATCAAAGGATGCCGGCTTTCATACGGTACGGTTCGTTTTGCAAACGAGAAATTAAATTTCACAGCGCGTATGCGATATTTAAACAACATTCGCCCATAGATAATAGCACAGAACAATAAATTCCGGTCAGTGAACATACGCCGTTAATAATTGATAACGTTTCGTGATTCTATGCTGGAGTATTTTTTATTATTTTTTCTAACAGACAAGCGAACTTGTATTATTATTGGAAGATAATTAAAACGGTGGATTAGAATATTTGGAAATTTAAGAGACGTTGAACGTAAAAAATTACGTGTAATATGGATAATTTTCAATTATTAGTTGCAATTATCGAACGTTATGTTGTGTTCAAATATTGTTTCCATGGTTTATTTGTAAATTTTTTCATAATTTTAAACATAAAACAAATTTCTTTTATTTCAAATTAAAATGGAACTAACTCGTGAACATTTCCGTGCGTTTGTTATTTACTTTCGACGTGGATTATTGCAACAACAGTGCATCGATGAACTTAATTAGACATTTGGGGATGAATCATCATAAAAAATCAGCGTATATTGGTCGTATATTGAATTCAATCGCGGTCGTGCTTCGCTTACTGACGAATTTCGTGTAGGTCGTCCAAAATCGGTTGTTGTTCATTATGTGTCTTATCGTGAGATACAGGTATCCTTGGGCATTAACATTTGACCGTCAAAAGATTTTGTTTACGTTGGATCCCATATAATTTGACAACCGCTCAAAGAAAGGCAATTGTACACGAAGGAAAGGTGAACCTGTGGTCTTATCTGCGATCGACATCTTTGCCCTCTTTCCTTTTATTTATAAATTAATAATAAAATTGTATTCGAAAATACTTATAAATAATAATAAAAACAATCTTCCTTTCACAGTTTCATCCAGACATAGGACTAGCACTATAATTAACTATAGAGCGTTTCACGCCCATGATGAAGTACAGGCCATATGGAGATAGCGTACATAGTGCCAAGTCGCGAACTCATTCCTACCAACATACAGCAGACCGATTTTCATGTGGCCGGTGGGAGAATTTGTACGGGCGTCAAGTAAGTCAGTGTTAGATAGAGACAGTATTCGGAAAAATGAAATGCAAACTCTTTGTGCGAGTCGTGCATTGGGACGTAGTAAGGGATAGTAAGGGATGCCAGAGGTTCCCCTACCTATGAATTTCGTGCGCATCTCGAGGGCGGTACTTCTAACCGGCCACATGAAAATCGGTCTGCTGTACCTATATTGCTGTTAATCAGGCCTGCTGTCAATAGTATTGTATTGACATAACCTTAATTGTATTTATAATGAACAAAATTTTAAAATTATTAGGTATTCTTAGTTTGCATCTGTTTATAATATATTCGATGCCAAGAAAAAGTAAATAAGAGTGAAATATCATTCTAGTTAAAGTATATTTAAAGTAAATCATTATATTAACAAACTACTTAAAATTGTATGTTTAAGTTATAATTTGGTTTAACCAACACACCATTTGTATACTCAAGGTTTGTTTTGAATTAAAATTATTTTATATATATTGGTTTCCTTTATTATAAAAAATAGTTTGATTTGTCTATTAGAATACAAGCAATAATCATAACATGCTTTTTTGTGTAGACCATAAACATACAAAAAATATACAAAAAGGTTTTGTTTTATCGATCCTTATCGAATTACGATACATTGTATCGATAAGGTTTGTATATCGATATTATACAAAAAATACTGCAATATAGATATATTTAACCAATAACATAAAAATATCAACATCTTAAAAACCTTATTTTTTAAATTAAAACTTGACTGCTGTAGTAACATTAGTTATAGGTTTGTTCCGAGAAGAATCCCTATTATTTTTAGTGAATCGGAATTTAAATCTGTTTTACAGCCATCATCGTGTGTACTATAATACTGCCTACCAATTGGGTAAAAGAGATGCAAACTGTCAGAGATTCGTTCTTTGAACAGACCTACAATCCACTGGATGTTGAAGCAGCATTCGAATAGCCGACAGGGTCAGTTAATAAATCGTCTTCCATATCATCAGCTGAACCTGAGTCTCCCACATGGATGATAAACTCCTCAACATCATCTTACAATCCATCGACAATCCACATTACTTCTCCATTTTTTTTTACATGCTGAATATAATTCTTCCAATTGTCAGCTGTCACATTACTATAGGCACTCGTAATTAATGGTGCCATATCTTTTACTTTGAACGTAGTGTTGTGCATCTTTATGTGATTTTTCACTTGGCCCCAAACCATCTCTATTGGATTCAGCGGACAATGGTAAGGTGGTAAACGTAGAACTTCTCGGCCTGCATCTTTCGCCAACATATCAAGCTTATATTTGTCATATTGATATTTTACTTGTGATACACTAAACAACAAATCTCTATTTAACATATTATTTTCAACGGATATATTTTTTTCAGTCATCCAGTCAATTATATTTTCTTTTCTCCATGCATTTGTAGGTATCTTCTCAACCTTTCTGCTGTGGTACGATGCACAGTCTAGAACAATTACAGCATTTTCAGGAGTATTTGGCAATAAATGCTCAATGAACTACTTTTCATACGTATCTGCATCCATCTCATTATGTGCATCAGCTGTATTTTTCTTGCATAGAAATGTTAATTCGGCACCAGGAAGTAAGCCATTTTCATTGCCAGCATGTACTAATGCAAAGCGAGGACCAAGACCACTCGGAGATTTTAATCCTGTACTCAATCCTCGAACAAATGCTTCTCGAGTACTTTTTATTGTAGTATCTTGCCAGACTTTACTTACTGTGTGTCCTACATTAACCCACGACTCATCTGTGTAAACTATACACCTACCTGGAACAAATATTATTATAGGTATATGCTTTTATATAAAGAACAAAGAAACTTTACCTTCATTTCGAAATGTCTTGATATCTCGCAGATACTTGTGTCTCCATCTTATAATATAATCTCGTTCAATGAGTATGCTCTTCCGTTTTACAGTTTGAAATTCAAAACCAATATCTTTCAAAAGTCTATATAATGTTGATCGTGTAAAAGTAGGGAGATCATTGTCATTGTTGATGGCAGCAAGAACTGTATTCACAGTGGGTGGTATGTTTTGCATGAAAAATCTATGAACTTGTTGTCGTACAAGTGCGTGTATATTTTAATCATAACGGTGTAGACGAGCATTTACTTGTACCTCTTTTCTCTTCTGCTTGTTTTTTTTTTGGACTCAACCACGGCCCTTTTTCTTGTTCCTTTCTCATGTTGTATATGCTGTGTACTGAACAATGTAGTGCTTCACTTGCTTCAGCAGCAGCAGCAGTAACAGTAGGTTTTTTAAGAAAATGATTAAAAATATTTAGTATCATCTGCTTTTCTCTTCGACTAAAACATTCACCCCTTCGTGATTTTTTCTCTCCAGGCTCCATTACTGAAGTTTAGAATCTGTAACGGTAATGTTTTTATTTACGAGCACATTTCCTTCACATTCCAACTTACCACAAACTTTTGTAAACAACAACGGGAGAATATAATAAAGAGAGAGAGAATATAATATATAATAATAAGAATATAAGGTATATAATATAATAACACTATAACAATATAACAATATAACAATATAACAATATAACAAGAACGAAGAACAACAAATAATATTTAATAAAAATACGGAAAGGAACAATCTGACACTTGACAAGATAACAAAGTGAACAAACTACTGTACTGTAGCGGTCTGGTTATCTGTACGAATTAAAAATCCCCAATAAAAATTAATATAAACTTTCGACATAGCGAGCGGTGGAAAAGGATAGCGCGATGCAATTTCTTAAAGAAAATAAAAGAGGGGAATGCTCCATAAAAGCCCATACTTCATCGTGGGCGTGAAACGCTCTATAGTATAAACTTTGGTATGTTTGAAAGATGTTTTTCAGTTTTCCAATATTTGTTGACTATAAAATCCAGAGGATCCTAATTTAATAATTCGGTTAGTAGATGCTTATTCTCATTTCTTTAAATGTTCTCAAAATAAAAGAATTTATTGTAATGTCTACTGAAGACCATGTATGCAATAGATATTATTCGTCTGCTATTACCTTCAAAAACTTCAATATTATTGAAATTTGTACCGCTTTCTGCAATACATCTTCTCTCCTTCATTCATGCACTTTGTTTTCAATGAAATTTTCTTTATTAAATTATTATTTAAGCCTCTTCTTAAATTAAACACTTTTAACCAAGTTTTAATTGTTCTTATACATGGTAATGTGAATTTTTGATTACGTAACATGAACTTATAAGCTCCGGATGAATTATAGTACAAAGAAAGAGCTATTTCATTTTCTGATTTTAGTCACTTTCCTCTTGTCTTATGAAATAACTACATATTTATAAAAGTTTTTAGCAGTTTACTTTTATATATTCATAAATTGTGGAGTAGTGCGCTAACAGAAAATGATTTCTTCTTTTTAATCTACAATAGGTCTGCGATTGTTTTGCTTTTACCCAACAGAGCACGGTAAACATAAATCATCTCGAAACCAACAGTACAATGCGACGCCTAGATGTCGAAATTATTTATTGCTACGCTAAAGTTGCTAAATCATTGCGCATCTATATATATTCCTTCAATCAACGGTATAATTATCAAGAAATTTAAAATATTATAATTAAAAAGTATAAATATAGTTTAGTCGAATGTAGTATTAGGCAATCAAATCACCATTAACATCGTATTACGTTTATTACTGAATCGCTGGGATCACTATCGTACTCTTGCATTAAAACCAATAGAGAGCGCTTCTGGTATTCATTCCATCACTAGTGATGCCATAATATTTTCTATAACGGTGTGTAGAATATAAGGAATTTCATATTTAAAATTGACATCAGTATGCTTACATTCTAAAATAGGCGTAGAAAAAAGGTGTGTAATGTACACAAAAACAATAAATCCTAACCAATTTAGGGTTTGCATCTTTTCAAAAAAAAAAAAAAATCTGGGATTGGAAAGTCATGTTTCATATCCTTTATTTCCTATTAAACTATTGTCTTGAGACCAATGAGACCGGCAACATTAATGCAAATTTAATTCGATATTCTATCCTTATCTTCGCTTGAAAATATGTACACTTTTCATCCTTATCGCACACAATTGGGCAGTCAATTGAAGAGGGTTCTGTATTCATACAATTCCGTTTCTTAACGCTCTAAATCGAGTAAGTTCGGAGTATAATTTTGAAATTTTCTACAATTTCAATTTTTTTGGTTATGTTAGTTTCGATGTTTGTTCTTATCGTTCAGAATTATAATACAAATATCGGCTTTCATTATGAAACAGACATGTAACTAATTTACACATCTGTAACTGTATCATGGACAATACACCTCGTATTTCCGGCATTAACTTCTGCTTAAGACATATGTTTCTGCCATCTATAGGCGTCGTCAGTTAAGCTGGTGAAGCAATGTATACAAATGATACAAATCTTTATAAATAGATCTGTATCTGTATATAACATTAAGCCGAAATCCCTACTAGATAAAGCAAATTTCATCCTGTAAGGTGGCACTTATTTAATAAGTGACATCTGACGGACGAAAGAGACTTTGCCGGAAAAGGGACCTTTCGTTTTGACCAGCTATGCTAATACAGAAAACGAAATAATACAGGTAGGCCATTAACAACTAGCCAGATGGTGGTAAATATACAAAAAGGTTTTAAATATATCTATAAGTTAATTGCACGTATAACGCTTTTGTTTCATTATGAAACAGACATGTAAATAATTTACACATCTGTAACTGTATCATGGACAATACACCTCGTATTTTCGGCATTAACTTCTGCTTAAGACATATGTTTCTGCCATCTATAGGCGTCGTCGTATAGGCGTATATTTACCGCCATCTGGCTAGTTATTAATGGACTACCTGTATTGTTTCGTGTTCTGTATCAGCATAGCTGGTCAAAACGAAAGGTCCCTTTTCCGGCAAAGTCTATTTCGTCCGTCAGATGTCACTTATTAAATAAGTGCCACCTTACAGGATGAAATTTGCTTTATCTAGTAGGGATTTCGGCTTAATGTTATATACAGATACAGATCTATTTATAAAGATTTGTATCATTTGTATACATTGCTTCACTAGCTTAACTGACGACGCCTATAGATGGCAGAAACATATGTCTTAAGCAGAAGTTAATGCCGAAAATACGAGGTGTATTGTCCATGATACAGTTACAGATGTGTAAATTATTTACATGTCTGTTTCATAATGAAACAAAAGCGTTATACGTGCAATTAACGTATAGATATATTTAAAACCTTTTTGTATATTTACCGCCATCTGGATAGTTGTTAATGGACTACCTGTATTGTTTCGTTTTCTGTATCAGCATAGCTGGTCAAAACGAAAGGTCCCTTTTCCGGCAAAGTCTCTTTCGTCCGTCAGATGTCACTTATTAAATAAGTGCCACCTTACAGGATGAAATTTGCTTTATCTAGTAGGGATTTCGGCTTAATGTTATATACAGATACAGATCTATTTATAAAGATTTGTATTATTTGTATACATTGCTTCACTAGCTTAACTGACGACGCCTATAGATGGCAGAAACATATGTCTTAAGCAGAAGTTAATGCCGAAAATACGAGGTGTATTGTCCATGATACAGTTACAGATGTGTAAATTATTTACATGTCTGTTTCATAATGAAACAAAAGCGTTATACGTGCAATTAACGTATAGATATATTTAAAACCTTTTTGTACAAATATCGGCATTTGAATTGAGTTATTGAAATATTCATTATACAACCAAGTATTATCTTCTGGACTAGCTTTAGTGTTTTTTTGCTTTTAAAAATGTAATTTGGATTTACAAGAAATTTCATCATACGCCACGCCATATTGTTTTACTCAAAAATGCCTTGTTTACTCAAAATTAACTAGGTCTTAAAAAAATATTTAATTACTCATATTGACGCTTTTAATTTTGCTACAAGAACATTCTCTTTTCAGCATATAAATTATTTGGAAATGGCTCCAATATTTTGTATATAGTGTACGGCAAAGGAGATATGGATGTGGAAAAATTATATTATTTTCCACGAAATCCTAAATGTCAGTAATAAATGAATATATAATAAAACAACTAATATTTGGGAATCCATGTTTTTGATCCAAGACTTAACTCAAACAAGACTAAAATCAATATCCAAAAAAAGAGGCCGTACAATCAAAAATATATCAAAATTAAACTTAAATGACTCTTCGATAATCAAAGATATATTTAAAGGTAAATTATTCTTCCTCTTTTTTATCTGTCTAATTATTTTATTTATTTGACAGGAATATCATCAAGTGCACAATCATCACTGTTTTCTCAACTACATTGTGCAAAGAATCTTCCAAAAGGTAGGAAGATCGACAGTAAAGACAAGCTATTGGCTTACTGATTGAATTAGATTTTTCGTGGTTGTCTTGCACACAACATTACCATTTTATTTGATGCTTAATAATAGATGGTTTATGGGACAATAGGACTTCCTTGGAACTGCACAAGGTTAATAAGGAATTTACGGAACAAAAATACTACAAGAAAATTAAAAAAAATTAAAACATCAATAATTTATTAAGAAAATATGTTTCTTTTATAGTACTTTTAAAATGTCTATTTTATACCATTATCGATGTTAAAGATATTAATTTTCGTAGGTCTTTATTATTGTATATTATTTTAGTTATTTAGAATTGTATAGTAGTTATAATACAGTAAATTTTATGTGAAGTATTTCCATTTAATTTATCGCTGCAAACATCTGTCTTCCCTGTTATCTGGAAAGTCGCCACACAAAAAAGGAGATAACTCTGATGTTAATAATTACAGGCCCATATCAATACTGCCCAACTTTGCAAAGGTGTATGAGGCTATACTATATGACCATATTTACTCTAACATCAAATCATTCCTGTCGCCAAATCAACATGGTTTTATGTTTAAAAGGTCTACCACTTCAAACCTCGCCCTTTTATCTCCGGCTGTATGTGAAACACTTGACTGGGGAGAGCAGATGGACGTCATTTATACTGGCTTTTCTCGTGCCTTCGATACCATTGACCATACTGCTCTCCTGGGTAAAATGAGTTTGTTCGGCTTCAGCAACTCACTAATAATGCTCCTCACTGATAGAAAGAATTTTGCATACTATAATGGTTACAAATCTAGAACGTACCTTTCTACTTCCGGAGTGCCCCAGGGTTCCAATCTTGGACCCCTGTTATTTAAAATCTATTTTAATGATTTAATAATCTCTATTAATTGTCGTGTTTTGGCTTATGCGGACGATTTAAAAATTTTTCATCGAATTTGTTGTGCTCAAGATGCTGCGCTTCTTCAAGAGAGCCTGGATCGTGTCACAAATTGGTGCTCTTCAAATAAATTTAATTTAAACATCAACAAATGCTGTTTCATATCTTTCACCAGAAAACCCAATAGATATTCCAATTATTCTATTAACAATATTGTAATCAACCGAAAAGCACCTGTCAATGATCTTGGAGTTATTTTTTATGGAAAGCTGATCTTCGCTGATCAAGTCACAACCTCAGCATATCGATCATTGGGTTTCATTATCTGTATGTGTAAAGACTTCGACAACATTCAATATATGACTGCTATATTAATGCAGTTGAATCCATACAGCGCAAGTTTCTAAAGTATTTAAGTTATAAAGTTGATGGGGCGCACCCACCTCGTGGTTTGGACTACAGGTTCCTCTTGGATCGTCATGGAGTTGAATCGCTGGAAGCAAGACGACACCTAATTAGTTAAAATTTTATCAAAAATGTAATTCTTTATAAGATCGATTCAGCTGATTTGCTTGCAGAAAGGAATTTTCCAAACTCAAGAGTGAATGAAGTGCTTTTACTTCCAACGGCTAGAACAAATATATTGCTGAGGGCTCCCATGGTGCATTCTGCCAAGAACTTCGACAGTTTAAATAATTTTTCTGCAGACATATTTCGTTAATTTGTTTCTTCGTTTAATGTATTTTTTCTCTCTTTTATTTCCCTATTTCTTTATATTTAGGCAGTTAGGCAATTATAATTATTATTATTTGCATTATAATTATTATTTGTTTATGTTGTCTGTATTATGGTGACCTGTTGGACAATTAATAAATATTATTATTAATTATTATTATTTCATTGAACATAGTAAAGTGTACCTCTAAAGAAAAATACAAATGTTTGTACAATATGTTTATACATTTTCAGTACTTTTTCTTTATGTATTAAACATGAAGAAATTGCTGAAAATGTTTCGTATGAACATAAAAAATAAATACGACAATAAACTAGAAAAGCAAATTAAAATTTTGGCGGGTGAACGCGGCCTCGTTGTAACAAGTGTTCATTTGAAAAGTCAATCTAGGTTACTTTGAAATTTTGATAGAATAAGACGCAAATATATTAATATGTGTTTGTTGTTCCGTAAACGTAAATCCAAATGACATTTGATAATGTCAATCACAAATATCTGTTAGTGCATAAAATAATCGTGCGTCGATTCTGGTTTAAATAAATTGCTTCTCAGTTTTAAAATGGCTTTCACTTTAGAACATAAAATTTTTTTAATTCAGGCTTATTTTCGAAGTGGTAATAAAATTGATGGCTTATTGATGGTTTATTCAGTTCAAGATTGCATGGTAGAATTTCAAGTTGAGTTTCCACATTTTGTAATAGATTATATACAATTTAAGAATACTTTGGATAGAACTTTAAAAATTTTTTCTGAAACTGGTAGTCTCTTAAGAAAATCAGGCAATGGAGCAGTTAAGAAACGTATACCTCAAGTTGTCAATCGTGTTGAAGAAATAATGGAAAATGAACCACAAACATCTGTTCGACATTTGAGTCAACAAATAAACCTTTCTGTTGGTACAACTCACAAGTTATTAAAAAAAGATATGTAACTTTATCCATACCGTGTCACAACAGTACAAGAATTGTTAGAAATTAATTAGCCAGTTTTGTTATTGGTTTGTAAATATGAACAATAATGGAGAACTTTCGCAAAGAGTCATCTTTACTGATGAAGCATGGTTTTATAAAACGGGATACCTAAATTCACAAAATACAAGAATTTGGAGTAATGAAAATCCACATGTAATTAATGAAGAATCGCTACATCCAGAGAAAATTGGTGTTTGGGCAGCGATAAGCCAAATATGCATATTTCCAACAAGATGGAGCACCTTGTCACTGTACTGCAGAATCTTTGGATTATTTAAGAGAATTTTTTGATGAGCGTTTAATTAGTCGAAATACTGAAATTGCCTGGCCTGCACGTTCATGCGATTTAACACCTTGCGACTTCTTTTGCGTCCTTATCTAAAAAATAACATATTTCGAACACCTATATTGAATTTTAATGATATGCTACAGAGAATCGAACAGAAATGCATGGAAATTAATAATTCCAGTAATGTTGCAGAATATCATCAGAAATTTTGAACGGAGGATTTTAAAGTGCATTGATCTTGAAGGACAACATTTTCAACATTTGTTATAGTTTTCAATAAATACCTATTATTTGTTATTTATTTGTATGTATGAAACTGTCAAAATATACGACTTCGTAGGTTAAGTAGTAAATTTTAATTTACGGCATACTTCAAAATGTTCTCAGTAAATCACATGCTACTAGACTGACTTTTCAAATGAACACTTGTTATAATGCCATCTTCAATTGACTGCCCAATTACTAGAGAAGGGCGTAATCATCTTGCATTTCGCTAGGACACATTTTTGTTATATAGTTACTGGTCTCGTTAGTCTCTGCTATTGACATCCGCTCACCTATTAGATGTCCGTGTGTAAAGAGCGATGCGAGTCTCATAAAAGTTAGCAGTGAATTGTTCGTTTGTAAATATGTGACATGATATTAACTTCATCAAAGTTCAGCTTGTTTATCCAGTGCAATTGTGTGTTCATGAACGAAGTTAAAAATGAAAACGCAGGAGTAATTGCATTATTTTTTTCACTTTACATGCTTAATATAGTTATACAAATGGACACGGTTTTATGAGTGACTCTTTCAATTTAAATTATTTATTCTTTGATCATACGGAATGTATGCCGTTGCTTTTGCCTGCACACCGGAACCCCTTGATTAACTTAGAGCGTGTTCGTTGATCAGTGAATAAACGGATAATTTTTTTTTTCTGTTTCGAAGAGAGAAAAGGGCGAACGAAAATAACGAAAGCACGTCTTCGCGTATATACACGATGCGCGTACACGCACACCGACGCACTCATCCGAGTTTGTGTACCCGAGTGGACATTTTTTTTGTGTGTAAAGAGCATCTCACCGCAAAAATATAACAAACCATGTGGACTGACCCGTTTCGAAAATCTACCGACTGAAATCATTTCATTAAACACAACATGGCACGGGGCGAGGGTAAATAGAAATAAAGTGAATATCCTGATGACACGTCACACCTGTGCACTATTTACCACAGTGCTCCAGGAAAATCTATGTCGAGGGTTCTCCGTCCTAGATATTCCCCAGCGGTACTGATTCATCCTGTTTATTACGAACTAAGTGTACATTGTTTCGTGAAATGCGGGCATGTGTAAAAGCATATATCTCGTGTACATTTATTAGTCTTAATAGATGATATTGTTATAGAAAGATGATGATGTTCCCTTAGAGCGTATACACTTATTTACATAATATACTTTGTTAAACTACTTCAATAAGATTTTGAAAAGCAGTAGTAAAAGACATGAAACATATCTACGGGAGGTGATCTGTTACTGTCTCAACATTGATTACAGGTAACATTGTTGTCAAAAACTTAATTTTAACACACGACAAAGCTTGCTTTAAAGACTGTTCGTTACTATATAAACAACCCCTTAACGACCGTAGACCACAAAGTCTTAATTACTATAACAACGTAAACTTCAACTTATTTACAATTATTACAATTAGTGTTTAATATGACTGGAAAATTGGAATTATTTGAAATCTGTTTAAGACAGACCCCTTGGATCGATTTCTTCGATGGTTCAGTCGCAAAACCTTGAAGAAGTTGACAGTTGCGAATGTCAACTCCCTTCCTACAGAAACTTGAATCTAACTTTCAGCTGCTTCGGTTGACCACTCTCTATGTCGCTCGATCGTCAACGTATTAGCTCCATTTCCATTGTCAGCCATCAGGGTCGCTCGCAGAGAAGCGTCGAAAAGCATGATCAGTGTATAGGTGTTGTCGCCAGTCCTAGGTAAGAAGCGATTCTGCATGATACGCCACCGACAGAATGATTGCCCAAATGTTGAGAGATGCATTTACCAGTTCGGTGCCTAGTCCTCAAATTTGCCGGTCTCAATGCAGGCAGCATGTCTGATATAAACTGCATGGTTGAAAATCGCAACGATTATCTTGGACAAAACAATGACATGCTTTCCAGTATCTTCTATGTCATCAATGGAAAGAAGTATCAATTATTTCCTACTACATGATCCATGGATTCCTAAAATTAAAATAACCTATATTAATACAACATGCTAGGGCGACACACTAATCCACATAACAAAGGAGATGTAACGAACCTTTGCCCGCAGATATACTTCATCTGGTGCCTGCAGTAGCAATTGGTTACCAACTAAAACTTTAGATTTTTTGTGATTATGCCCATGAAATTCCAGTTTTAGAAACGCACGTATTCGACATTACTTGATAAAATCATTACTAGAGACCGGACACGAGATGCTGATGCCTCAATGCTCATGGGCGTACTATTGAAAATTTGTATTTTTGAAGAGTTTTTAATTTTATTTATATAATTGGAAAACAAACAGGTGGTGATCTATAAAATACAAAATACATTTTAATTTGTTCATTTTGTAGTTCAAGTTGAGTAAAGGAGTTTTAATATTAACTAGCAATACTTTCTCAAGGTTCTCTTCTGCCAAAATAGAAATCGAACTGTTGGATCAATTTTATATGGTTTTACTCAAAACAAAACACTAATTTCTAATGTGCCAAAAAAATTAGGCCGTTATAACAAGTGTTCCTTTGAAAAGTCAATCTAGTAGCATGTGATTTACTGAGAACATTTTGAACTATGTCGTAAATTAAAATTTACTACTTAACCTACGAAGTCGTATATTTTGACAGTTTCATACATACAAATAAATAACAAATAATAGGTATTTATTGAAAACTATAACAAATGTTGAAAATGTTGTCCTTCAAGATCAATGCACATTAAAATCCTCCGCTCAAAATTCCTGATGATATTCTGCAACATTACTGGATTGTTATTAATTTTCATGCACTTCTGTTCGATTCTCTGTAGCATATCATTCAAATTCAATATAGGTGTTCGAAATATATTATTTTTAAGATAAGGCCACAAAAAGAAGTCGCAAGGTGTTAAATCGCATGAACGTGCAGGCCAGGCAATTTCAGTATTTCGACTAATTATACGCTCATCAAAAAATTCTCTTAAATAATCCAAAGATTCTGCAGTACAGTGACAAGGTGCTCCGCCTTGTTGGAAATATGCATTTTGAAGTTCATCATCATGCAACTGATTGACAAATGGTTGCAAAATTACCGTACGGTACCTTTGAGCAGTTAACGTTCCCTGAAAAAATAATGGTCCAATGATTCGCCTTTGGTTTATCGCTGCCCAAACACCAATTTTCTCTGGATGTAGCGATTCTTCATTAATTACATGTGGAGTTTCACTACTTCAAATTCTTGTATTTTGTAAATTTAGGTATCCCGTTTTATAAAACCATGCTTCATCAGTAAAGATGACTCTTTGCGAAAGTTCTCCATTATTCCATAACAATTCTTGTACTGCTGTGACACGGTATGGATAAAGTTGCATACCTTTTTTTAATAACTTGTGAGTTGTAACAACAGAAAGGTTTTTTTGTTGACTCAAATGTCGCACAGATGTTTGTGTTTCATTTTCCATTATTTCTTCAACACAATTGACAACTTGAGGTGTGCGTTTCTTAACTGCTCCGCTGCCTTATTTTCTTAAGAGACTACCAGTTTCAGAAAAAAGTTTAAAAGTTCTATCCAAAGTATTCTTAAATAGTATATAATCTATTACAAAATGTGGAAACTCAACTTGAAATTCTACCATGCAATCTTGAACTGAATAAACCCATAAACCATCAATTTTATTACCATTTTGAAAATAAGCCTGGACTAAAAAAATTTTATGTTCTAAAGTGAAAGCCATTTTAAAACTGAGAAGCAATTTATTTAAACCAGAATCGACGCACAATTATTTTATGCACTAACCGATATTTGTGATTGACATTATCAAATGTCATTTGGATTTACGTTTACGGAACAACAAACACATACTAATATATTTGCGTCTTATTCTATCAAAATTTCAAAGTAACCTAGATTGACTTTTATATGAACACACGTTACTTATTTCTACAATAATGAACCATTCAAAGGCCACTGATAAGGAAACGGGCAAGCCAGAAATAATTTCGTTTTACAATCTAACCAAGGGAGGTGTCGACGCGCTTGATGAAAAATGTGTTAAGCATTCAACAAGTCGCCGCACAAAAAGATGGCCGATGGTACCCTTTTTTCGTTTGCTTGATATAAGTAGTGTAAATACTCACATTTCTGCATCAGTCATTTAAGGATTGTTCTAAGATAGATAAGATAGATTTCTTAAAACATCTTGCAGATGGTTTCGTATGCCCTCACCTTGAAAGAAGAGCAAGAAACGTTAATCTAAAACGTGAATTGCGTGCTACCATACGAAGAATTATAGGTATTTCTGAAAAAACTGCCGAAGCTACAGGTAGAGGAAAAATTAGAAAAGCATAAAGCATGCTATACCTGTCTCTCGAAGATTAAAAGAAAGACTTTTACTTGTATATATCATGCCATAAACCGACTTGCCTGGAACGTGCTTCAAAACTGTGCGAAAATTATAAACATAATTTGTGAAATGTTTAGCTCCCGCAATTATTACAAAGCCAAATTTCTTTTGCCGCTTTATTTTTTATTTAAATAAGTATATTATTCTTCTTTAAGAATTTATTCTTGCTAAAGTCCTTTGCTTCAAGACATAAGCATTTTTGTTATATTAGTACAAATACTCCAATAATAAGTATAAGCATTCATATTTTAATGAATAATAAAATTTGAATATCTTCTAACTGTGCATTTATATGTTTTCCTTATTGTTGGCGTCGTATTTAATCTATTGAAAATTAAAAAAAGTAGAAAAAATTATATAAGGAATTTTCTCTGAATGAAAAAGTTTGCGGTTACCATGACCGCACTACGGCTACTACGCGGCAACAATTGTACTACGGTGGTTAGGGGTTATATGATTTCTTTTTTGTAAGAATTGACAAAATAAAAGTGGTTTGAAGTAGATGTTTTTCTGTTTATAATTTAGCAGTTTTAAACCACTGTAAAACAGTACCTGTGGGATCTGGCCAAACTAAGTACATCACAGACCAGACACAGACTATAACGCTCTATAGTTATTAGCCGTTAACGTCGTTCATATTTAAATGCCGTGGCATCTACTCATAAATACCCTATCATTCATATATGTATGATGGGACCCAAATGGAAACAGTACTGTCATTCATGTATGAATGACATGGCAGTCGACATATTAAGGAATGTGGGCATAAAATTACATCCGTTAACGTAAAAACGTTCAATCTTCCATAATACCAGTGTTCGCGGGACCTTGGGACTTACATTGAAACTATGTCACTTTTCCAGTCCCAAGGTTGTCGTGTTCAACAACAGAAGGCGTACAGATGCAGTTTTGATGGAAATAATACACAGGTTTAATTTAGGAGGTAGTTCAATTTAGGCAACTCTCCCCTATATATAATGTTTCGAATGATGCATTTTCATTAATTTCGTAATTTACAAGAGATGATACTGTTGGACTGTTTCGCTCTATGCGGAATGTCTACCTCTTCGTTCGAATGTCGTTTTCTCTACGTTTCTCTGCGTTTTCATAGGATATTGTTCCATAAATGTCATCAGAATATTTAAAGTAACAACTAGTTTCCCGTTAACTACCATCGCTTCCGGACACACGCTATTAACGCTTTATTTTTCTTTGCCAACCTTTTATCTATTTCCTGACGATTATCTCTAAATGCAAGTCGAAATTGGCTCATCTGTAATCAAATAAACAAACGAGAAAGAATTCAATTATGAAGCTACGTTGAGGGATCTAAAGCGAAAGAGTTACTAGCAAACATGTGATTAAAATTATAAACGTTGCAGAAGCTTTTGCGCAAAATGAAGGCTCCTCCAAACTTTCAGACTCCCGGAGGATGTCTATTTAACTAAAGTTGAACTTAGGAAAACTTTAGATCTGAATAATTACTAAAACTAATGAAAGTACATGGGCTATTTACTGAACTATTAATTTCAGCATCGAAGTTGCGCTAAACGATTATCGATATTAACTTCGTAATGCATTTATAATATATTCAAAATATGTATGCTTCCGTACTTATTCATGAGCTTAAAGGATTCGCTATTGCAATAGAAGATTAGACTGTTAATGCTTAACTATATTCACAGGAACGGTAAATATATGTAGTTATTGAGGATATATTTAATATCCTTTAGTAATATTTTGATTTAAAACATTATTTATGGTTAAATATAAGTAAACGTAGGATATAGGAATTAAACTTAATATTTCCAAATTATAAATATTTAACGGTTATTTTTGAATTTAAACCACTGTATAACATACTTCTATTAGCACATTCAAATTGTAAAACTTTATTTAACCCTGGATAGGATACAGGGGTATTCAAATACGCCAAAGTAAATTAAGTTTTTCATTATTTTTGTTACTTTGCGGTTGGCTGAACTACGCATCTAGGTATTCTTATGTGAGGTTATGTTCTACATCTTACAACAAACTTTCGACATTTTTCGGTTTGTGCAGGTGAATAACAGGTAAGTTGGGGTTTTCAAGTACCCCTGTATCCATTTATGATTGTTATATTTTGGCGAAATCGATTTCTTGTTTAGAAAATGTCGCAGATAAAATCTATAAAAAGCACCGATCCTGATTTAGAGCGGACAGCGCTACGTTGGTTGGATGAGTGTGAAACTGATGAGGAAGATAATGTCAACGAATGTGAAGATAATGTAGAAGTTTTGTCTAATAATGGGAGTGTAGTATCTGCAGATGCGATTTCTGATGAAAATGATGATGATGAATGATGAATTATAAAATTATGATATAATTACCTGCAAGAATGGCTTCAAGTGGAGTACAAAAGAACCACTTACAACTAAAAGAGGTTTGTGAAATATTGTACTGAAGCTTCCCGGTATAAAAGGAAATGCAAAGAATATTACCTCTGAAGAAGGGGCATGGAAAACCCTTTTTGATGACGCTATTCTAAAACATACCAACTCAGAGATAGACAGGCAAAAGAAGAATTACAAAATGCTAGGTATGTTGATTATACTGACAAATATGAATTGTTGGTATTTGTAGGGCTTTTATACATATCAGGTGCTCGCAAAAATGCCCATCTTTCGATTTGTGAAATGTTTTCTAAAGAAAGTACTAAAATTTATCGTTGCATTATGATTTAATCTCGTTTCAAATTTTTGATAAAATACGTCAGATTTGATGACAAAATGCAAAGAAATTGTGAATATTGGAGTTGTTTATTACAAATTGTACTGGCAGTTACACGCCGCACTATTGATGAGCAATTGTTCGGATTTAGAGGGCATTGCCCATTTCGTGTGTATATACAATCTAAGCCAGACAAAATATGGAATAAATATTGTTTTAATGAATGATACCAGAACTTTTTACATGGTTAGTGCGATTCCTTACATTGGAAAAGAAAATAGGAAAAGTCAAGAACCTCTTGCATCCTATTTAGTCAAAACATTATCAGCTTCAATACATGGAACTTTTCGTAACATCACCATGGATAATTGGTTTACGTTCATCAAGCTGGCAGATGATATGCTAAAAAATACAAATTAACCATTATGGGCACTGTTAGGTACAACAAAAAAAGAAATTCCGCAATCGTTTTTACCAAACAGAAGTAAGGACGTTTTATCTATTGGTTTACGTCCACCAAGCTGGCAGATGGAATGTTGAAAAACCAAAATTAACTAACCATTGTGGGCACTGTTCGGCCCAACAAAAGAGAAATTCCGCAATCGTTTTTACTAAACAGAAGTAAGGATGTTTTATCTTCACAGTTTGCTTTTCATGACAAAAAAACTTTAGTATCCTTTTAGGTGTGAAGGATACTAAAGTCAAAATCTGTTATCCTTATTTCAACTATGCGAAATTATATGAAAACCGTAAATATGGAAACAAAGAAGCCAGAAATAATTGACTTTTACAACTCCACGAAGTGTGTAGTAGATACTTTTGATCAAATGGCACATTCTTATACCGTAGCGCGTAAAACTCAAAGATGGCCTTTGCGATATTTTTTTCGGAATATTGGATCAAGCTGGTATTAATTCCATGATACTTTTGAGGCTTGCTAAAAGACAAGATAAAGTTATTCTCAGAAAATTTCTGTGTGAACCTGGATTCCAATTAGCACGACAACACATGGAAAGAAGGCTTTAAACAAATTTGACACGGGAACTCCCCCAAGACATACATGATATGTTGTCTATTGAGCAGCCTAACAATTTATAACCACTGCCTTAATTAGCCAAAAGCGCTAGATGTTATCTGTGCCCTAGGTTGTATGCGACAGAAAATCAAAACCATCATGTGCTAAGTGTCACAAAGCTATATGCCCTGACCATCTTCTAGATATCTGCAATTTATGCCACAATTAGCCAGATGTAGTTTATAATTATGTTCAAAGTATTTCAATATACATTTATTTAAAAATAATAGACTTCTTTCTCGGTGGGGTTTTTCAATACCCTATGTATCCATTAATGCGCATATATTTCATGTATCCTATCCAGGGTTAAGTTATAAGAAAACGATATCTTTTACATTTACAAACTTATTTATTACCTACTTTATAGTTTAGACCACTCGTGTTATTACCTAGATTTATTAAGAATCGCCATCTTATTGCAAATCTATTTATTGCTTTATACATCAGACCGCTTGTTTTATTGCCTAGGGTTATCAGGGAACGCATTCAAGAGACGAAATTGAATATGAACACTTATAGTTAACTAAATATATATAATAGGGTTCAGTATTTCATTCACCTGATGAAGCCATTGTATGGCGAAACAATATTGTAGTGGTATTTACAATAAAATAATTTTTGAAACTAGAAGTTTAATTACTTATTTCTTAACGTTAATAGGGAAGGAATTTACTAGAACTAATTATTTAGGTTTATGACGCATACTAATACTTAATTAGTAATGATATTTTATTTATTTATTAGTAAGATCTTTAAGATACTATCATCTACCTTGGGTATTATTGCTTGTAGGCACAATTTCCACGAAGTAATAATACAACAATTTCTCGTTACGACGTCAAACAATACATTGTGTAACCAATCCGCAAATGTTAATATGTAATAGTTAGGGGTAGAGGTATATTTTTACTTACTTGTAAAACAGTACAGAATCGATCAGTATCAATTCAACATCAGTACAAGGCAGACAGTCTTCTTCATAACATCGTCAAGATCATTTCTTGGATATGTAAATCAATTTCATTATTCTAACAAGGGACAATCCGAAACTACATATTTAGATTTATAACATCAATACTTAATTAGTAATGATATTTTACTATTTACTAGTTGGGATTATAATTTTAAGACTCTATCGTAAACCTTCGGTATTGTTGTCTGTAGGCACAATTTCCACGAATTAATAACAAAATTAGACGTTATGATTTCAAACAATACACTGTACAACCAATCCTCGTATTTTAATATGTATTACAAAGAAGTAGTGGTATATTTTTAACTATTTGTAAAACAGTACAGAATAGAATAGAACGAATTCAACAACATTACAAGACACACAGTCTTAAGATAGCCGTCTCAAATTAACATCAAACAAGCAATACAGTCTCATCATAACAGCCTTCTTCGTAACATCATGACAATAATACTTTAACAAGAGGCACAAGTGTCAACAGTAGTTTTATGTTAGTATAAGTCGTTGTAGATCCAAAATAAATAGTAATAAATATATAATAATAAATAATAGTGTAAATAAATATATTTAGATGAAAGTACATTTATTCATTTAATGAAGCAACATCGGGGCCATGATTCTAGTAACTGACGTTGAAGCATCGCTGCCAGAAACCGGACTCATTGCAAACATTTATTCCAGCAACCAACATCAACCATAACATTGGCGCATCAAGCCCAAAAAAATTGGTCCTTCACGAACACGACACCGCAACAGTACGTTTCAAAGTAAAAGTACATAAGATAGACACAAGAAACTTCATGAGTTTCCAAAGTAGAACTACTTTCTAATATTCAGAAAGTGCCCTGTCATTCAAATGCAGTCAAGTCTCTTGGGACAGTATAGATGCATTAATTAATGAATAAACATTTTTTACTTGAGATTGAAATGTAACTGGAAATGTCCATTACGAAATGTATGATGTAATCTATTATTGAAATGACAACTTTATTTTTGTTTTATGCTTGTTACATACACATATACAATAACAGTTTCTATTTCTTTGTATGAAACGATGTGCTTATTGTAATGTTTAATTGGTTCTGCAAAAAAATGCAAACTGTTGGACAATAAAGGCGCTATACTATTATTACTATGTGCATTTTAAGCGTGATTCATATTTGACAGATTCAGGGAATTCAATCGGAAATTAAAACGAGTTTTTACTTTGTAAAATGGTCACAACCGTGTTAAATACAATTACTTTAGTTAAAAAATACACGGCGCTAACCAAACGTAGGTCGCAAAAAAATGCTTTTGTGACATTAACAAACAACTTTTTCATCTTTTTGTAACCTAGATAGTGTCACACATGGTACACGGTAACGTTTGTATTAAATAAAGCGCGATATTTTTCAATTACCCTTAACAAATAAATTGAACGTACACTTTACTTATCTATGTCTGGGATTTATAATTTTTGTAGTATGAAATAGAAAGTACAAAAGGCGTTTATATTTTATCCTTGCGTGAATTCACACGGTAATGTCGACAAGAAGAATAGCTAGAGAATGATTAGTAAGATTTCGTCAAAACGTCGGTCAAGAAGACGTGCGTCTCAGCACTATTTATTTAGAAAGAGGGTCAACCGAGAATCCGACACAGAATACTTCACTCACAGATGGCCGTGGATTCCAATACCTTAAACAAATATTTCCTTAAATCTCAGATGCAAAACTCATAGAGGGAATTTTTGTGGTACCACGAATTAAACTTCTATAACAAGATAAACAATTTGAACCAACCTTAAGTGGCCTGCAGCGTGTTGCTTGGAATGCTTTTAAAAATATAAACCACAATTTTCTAGGAAACGGAAAATCTGCCAATTATATGGCACTTGTTAATAAGCTTCTTACAAATTATCAAAAATTGGGACATGAGCCTTAAAATATTTTTTTTTTCACTCGCAACCGGGTTTCTTTGCCACGAACCTCAGCGATGTGATTGATGAACACGGCGAAAGGTTTCATCAAGACATTTCTGTTATTGAGAAATGTTATCAGGGCAAGTGGAACAATGAAATGCTTGCTGATTATTGTTGGATATTGATATCAGAAAGTGCCGAAGAATAGTATAAAAGAAAAACATTTTAAACAGGACTATACCATACAGCTCCTTATAATAATGTACACTACTCAAAAAATAAAAGTAGTCACTTTTTTTGAACTTCGATATTTCCTTTTGGATTTGGATCCAACCTGAAATATACGTTGAACCGTAATCTATTCACGTAATTAAATTGTGCTCGAATACTTCTTGTTATAGTCAACTTATAACCTCAAATGTTCGAATAACACAAAAACTTAAATGAAAAAAAACTTAAGAATAAATGTTTAATCAGGTTTTGGGCCATTTTAGTGTTAAACTATATTAGACTAGTTTGACAGTTCACTAACATTAAAAGAAGCAATGGCTCAGCAATTAACGTCAATAGAAGTTAGTATAGCTGTAACTTTACTTGAAGAAGGATATTCACAATGTTAAGTTGTACAACAGCTTGGGGTTGTACAGGGAATTACGTGAAAACTTTGGAAACGATATCGAGAAACAGGTACCGTAACAAGGCGAGCCGGTACAGGGTGGCAAAGTAAAACCACGGCAGGCGATGACCGTTTTTGCTAGCCATTCGATATCGGTTATAAACTGCATGTGACTTGCAAGAAGATCATGCAAGGGCAAGAGCAACAAGAATTAGTGGCCAAACCATCCGCAATAGGCTAAGAGAGGCTGATTTGAGAGCAAGACTTCCTGCAAAAGTGCCTAAATTGACCAGAGAACATTGTCGAAGAAGATTTGAATTTGGAAGAGAACTCTTAAACTGGCATCTTCGTCATTAGACTCCTATTATGTTTATCGATGAGTCCAAGTTTGTTCTGTCAGGTAATGATGGACGTCTAAAAGTCTGGAGATGTTTCGTGTCAAATACAGTTCATGAAACCGTCTCTTTTGGTGGTGGATCCGTAATAGCTTGGAATAACAATAAACACTCGCACGGACTTTGTTGTTTTTCGCAATGGTGGACTAATATCTCGAAAGTATATTGAAGAGATTTTAGAGCCTCAAGTGATCCCTGGAGCAAATGTTGCTGGTCAAAATTTTATTTTTACGAAAGATAATGCCAGACCGCACGTTGCCCAAATCGTCACTAATTACACAGGTCTACAAAATTAAACTTTTTGACAGATGTTTTTATTTTGAAAACTGATTTTATATAATTTTGGTAGGCTGATTTCAAAAATTCTATGCATTTATTTGTATCACGTAAGGTTTTTTTGCAAATATTAAATGAAAAAAAACGATGTTTCTAAAAAAATTTATTTGTTTATTCAGTAAAAAGGTGGAATACAAGTTAAAAAAATGGAAAAAAATACTTTACTCAGTCTTTTTTAAGTGAAATCTTTGCCTTTTTGCCAGAAAGCTGCGTTGTCCGGACATTCGGTTGTATGTTTTTAAGGGCATATCCCGTTTTAACATCCAGCAGTAGTCCGCCATCATCGTTATGCTCCATCTGCCTTGGTATCGCCGTTCTATTTCTTTAATGTCTTGGTGAAACCTCTCTCCCTGTTCTTCGCTAACTGCTCCAAGATTGTCAGGAAAATAGTTCAGGTATGAAAACAGGAAATGCACTTTCAAACTCATATTACAACCTAGATGATGAAAGTGTTGTAACATATTTTGAACAATATTTTCGTAGTTTTCGTCCTTATATTTCCCAAGAAACTTATCAATTACTTCTTTAAATGAAACCCAGGCGTTTTTCTCGACAATGGTCATTGTGTTTTGAAAATCCTTGTCTTTGCATAATGTTCTTATCTGCGGCCCAACAAAAATATCTTCTTTTAACTTGGCATCGGATAAGGCTGGAAATGTCTGGCACAAATATTTAAAATACTGTCCATTTTTGTCTAGGGCTTTAACAAACTGCTTCATCAAGCCAAGTTTGATATGGAGAGGAGGCAGTAAAACTTTTTTGGGGTCAACCAAGCTATCTCTTAATACATTTTTGCTACCAGGTGTAAGGCTTGTTCTAGAGGGCCATTCTATTTGAGTCCAATGTCTATCCCTTGCTCGACTATCCCACTCACAAATAAAGCATGGAAATTTTGTATAACCTCCTTGTTGTCCTAGTAGCATGCACAGCACTTTAAGGTCACCACAAAGCATCCACTGATGTTCTTGGTAGTTTATTTTCATTAAAAGATGTTCAAAATTTTCATACGTTTCCATTAAATGTACCGAATAGGCAACGGGAACCGAGGCCAGCTCGTTACCATTGTGCAATAAAACGCCTTTTAAATTACGCTTACTTGAGTCAATAAACAGGCGCCATTCTTCTTTTACATACGGCACATTTCTTAATTTTGAAATTAAGTCAGGAATATTGTTGCAATACACTAGCGGTCCGTCTTGAGTAAAATATTGACATAACTCTTTTTCGCGATCCCGGTAAAAGCTTGATGTGACGCCAGGTGCCAGTAAATGTTTCTCACGAAGTCGGGAGGCTAACAATTCGGATGCATCCTTTGGAAAATGCAAATCTCTAATTAAATCATTTAGTTCGCTCTGGTTAAACACTTCGGGCTCTCTGAAATCTGGTGTGAAATATGAGTCATCTAGGTCGCAATTAGATTCCTCTGATTCTGACGATATGACGTTTTCTAGTGCTTTTGGGGCGGTAGGTATCGGTACATCTGGTCCATGAGGAACTGGTCGAATAGCAGAGTCAAGATTGGGATACACAATTTGTTTCTTATTTTTTTTGTTGAATCCTTGAACATTACACGAACTAAAATAACAATCATCACTGTGATTTCTATGCTCTCGCCATACCATAGGAACCCCAAAGCTTAAACATTTCTTCCTACCTTTTTGCCAGTTTCTTAATACTTCAACGCAAACGGAACAAACAGTATGAGGAGCCCAGGACTTGTCTTGGTCGCCAATTTTTACACCAAAAATAAGCGTGGTATACATTTTTCACAAACGAAGTTATAGTTTGCCTCTGCTTTACTCCGACATAACTACCACATATATAACAAAAGCTATTCGGATTGTTCACACAATGTCTTCTTTCCATATTTATACGTTCTATAATACTTAAAATACGCAACAACGAAGACAATAAGCGCGCGGACACAGTAGCACGACGACTAACACAACCAAACTGCACATAAGCAGGTTTCAACGTTGTATTGATATAATTAATATTAACCAGTGTTGCCAAATCACATTTAATTTCATAAAAATCAATTCATTTAAAAATCATGCCTAACATGGAACAAACATATTCTTGTCATAGGTATGTATATTAATAAATTAACATTTTTAAGATATAGAGCGCTATAAAAAAAATTTTAGTGATAGAGCAAAAATATGGCGTTTTTTGGAATAAGGGCCCCCAAACATATACAAATTAGCAAACAGCTTTCAAACATCAAAATCACTGTAGACCTGTGTTATCTTAATAATCACAATATCCGTAAAATGGATTGGCTTGCATGCAGTGCAGACATGAATCCAATCGAATATGTTTGGGATCAATTAAGGAAACGTGTTCGACGACGTCCAAATCCTTCAATTACAACTGGACAGTTGGCACATGCCTTATTTGACTAATTGGACAATTTGCCCCAAGACGCTTTGTGGAGGATTATTTGTAGCATGCCACGACGCTCCGCGGCACTTGTACAGGCAAGAAGAGGCCACACTAGAACTTAACTTCACAATTTGATAAATAAGCCAAGTTGTCAGACTTTTTTTAATTTGATTTGATTTCAACCACTTTATTTTGCACATGTTAGTACATAACCGTTAGGAGTAGGTTGTTACAGTATTTCACTGTTTTTAATTTGTTAAAATTTGTTCAATTGGATCATTACTAGGGACCGGACACGAGAGGCCGAGATTACGATGGACCATATAAATAGTCTATAAGATCGTTAAGTACAATAGGCAGTTATTGAGTAGTATTATTCATTCGGTTGACCGCACATGTGTTTTTTTGTCGCTGAATTGCGACGCAATTACTTTAATATTACAGATAAATTGCTTTCTTCATGGGCGTAGATGGAAGTGCGAGGAGTGTTTATAATTTATTTTATTTATCAGGCGCGGCTCGTGATGACGTACTGTTGGGGCACGTACAATGATGCGAGTGCTTCGTGTATTCTCGTGTATTAACTGTAGCCTTTTCTTAGTACACACCGAAAACACACGAGGCACTCGCATCATTATACGTGCGCCTAGAGTACGCCATCACGAGCCGTGCCTGTTATTTATTAGTTTATATTTCGTAAGATAAATAAAGTACGGTGAGTTAGTTTCTTTTTTTCATAGTTTTAACTGTTCATTAAATACTTCGTAATTTTTGTAAGAGATGCTGTTTAATATCGTTTCATCGAATCTACTTTTTTCAATTATTTAGACGTAAGTGTCTGGTGAATTTCGTTAAGTTTCAATGACTTACGCATACATTTTTAATTTTCATTTATTTAGATCTAAAACATTGTTTAAGTTACTTTTTCAGATATGATATGGAACAATGTCGAGAATGGTATCGTGAAACAATGGCGAGTTGGAAAGGGTCAAACTGATTGTATGTCCATTACCAGTGACTACGAAATGTATTGCAAGGTCTGTAAAATATCGTTAAAGAATTCCAAGAAATAGCACGTAAAACGTCACTTAGCATCGCAAACATATGTACTGAAATTACACCCTTTGGAATCTGACAATGTTAACGAAGAACTCTGTGAAACTTTAATCGCGGCAAATATTCCATTAAATAAACTTAACAATTCCACCTTGAAAACAATTCTCCAAAAATATACTGGATGAAATGTTCCTGATGAATCCACCTTATGCAAATATTATGTTTCTAGGTGCTACACGAAAGCAGTAGAACGCATTAGAAGTCATTTTTCAAGTCAGTATCTATGAATAAGTGCCGACCAAACTGTAGATATATTAGGACGCTGTGTGGTAAATGTTGTAGCTGGTGTATTATATCAAATTCCATATAATGCATATGTAATAGCAACAAAAGTTATGAATTCAGTTGATGTGGAAACAGTAGCTAAAACCATTTACTAGAATATGCACCAAATGCTTCATTAGGACGACAGGTACAAAGAAAGAATACCTTTATTTGTCAGTGACAGTGCTGCATATATGTTAAAAACAGGCAGACTATTAAAGGAAACATATCCTAATATGTTGCATATTACTTGTGTAGTACCATGCTCTCCACAGAATCTGTGAATATATCATAGACACCTTTGCGGAAGTTGATAGACTTGTGTCCGCTTTTAAAAAAGTTATCAGAAAAGCACTCTTGAGAGTAGCTCTTTACAGAAAAAAACTTCCATCTTTATCACTGCCTCCCTCTCCAGTAATAACTAGATGGGGAACATGGTTAGAAACTGTTAGTTTTTATGCAGAGAATTTTGATAGATTACAAAATTTCGTTACATGTTCAAATTATGATGCTTAAAGTATTTCTGATTACAAGAAACTAATACAAATTCTAAATTTATAAAATCAGTTGTACTTTCTTCAGGAACACTTTGGAAATTTGCCAAAACTAATCATTTATTTTAAAAATCAAAAATTGGATGTAGCCTTTGGCAAAAGTTTCAGGCAGTTTTTAATAGAAATTCAAATTTAAGAACTTTGTGGTAGTTGTGTATGGAGAATCTGCTGAAATAAAAGAATATTTCCAGTATGCATACTATAACGACGTAGAAAGGAATTTTTCTATCTACAAGGATGTATTTCATTCAAAGAGAACAAATTTTACGGAAGAAAACCTTGAGTGAGTATTGCTAGTTAATATTAGTACTCCTTTATTCAATTTGAACTACAAAATAAACAAATAACAATGTATTTTATTGATCATATTATAGATCACCACCCGTTTGTTTTTCAATTATATAAATAAAATACAAATTTTCAGTAGTACGCCCGTTGACAATAAGTCACCGGCCTCTTTCGTTCTGTCCCTACTAATGAGCTAATATATAATTACCGTAAATTTATTTTTCATGGCTAGTGGAAAATGAAGTATTAAATCAGAAAGGAATCTTTAAATTTAAATTTAGAGCATATTTCCTTTCTGACATTTAGTAAAAAGGAAGGTAAATGTAGGATCTGCAAAAAAATTCACAAATTTTACAGAAGAGAGCCTTGAGAAAGTATTGCTAGTTAATATTAATACCTACTCCTTTACTAAACTTGAACTACAAAATGAACAAATAAAAATGTATTTTGTATTTTATAGATCATCACCTGTTTGTTTTACAATTATATATATAAAATTAAAAACTCTTTAAAAATATAAGTTTTCAATAGTAGGCCTGTGAGCGATGAGTCATCGGCGTCCTTGTCCGGTCCCTAGTCATTACATATTTGAAGTTTCATTCAAATTTCTTAAAATTTAAAAAATACCGAAGTTCAAAAAAGTGACTACTTTGACTAGTGTTTATATTTTTCAATATTTTTTTTTTCCAAAACCTGACGTGACAGAATAAATTTATTGTTATTATTATTGTTAGAACTATATCAGAAACAAAAATTGTACATATTTTCTACAGAAAAATTAAAGAAATGGAAATACGTTGACCAGTGTTATTAGTCATTTATTATTAATTTAATTTTACTATTGCTTGGTATTATTTTATACTATGTATTTAATATTATTTGCTTGTCTGTATGAGCAAATAAAAATTGTTTGATTGTTACTATTACTATATTTAAATATGATTAAGTCATAAATCCTTTCTGTGAAATTAAAAAGTGATAGTTCCGATCTGAGCTGTCGTTTTAATGCAAGTTCTGCGGATAAATGAACTTTGTTTTCCCAATAGTGTTTTGGTTCGCGCTAGTGAACCCATTTAAGTGTGCACATGTTCATGTACGCGCACACGTGTGTGAATGTATGTATTTGTGTGTTTGTTTTAATCAAATTCCCCGAAGCGTCGTTAGCTGTGCATATTATTTTCAATATAAACAATTATGCTCTGTTAATTAATGCAGCAGTATATCCTATAGCAAACTAATTATAACAATGATGTGTTGCACTTTTTAATTTAAATTACACGGATATTAATCAATCATATATAAACAAATGTAATTGATGAATCAGCGAGAATTACTAAATTAAAACTATATTTTAATATGCGATTTATATGGAATAAAAATTTGAAATAAAATATTTTTAGTATATGATTACACAATAGAAATTTTTTAAAAAAATTGATTTATTGATTAATATATATGTATTTGCAACTCATGTACGCTAAATCTTAATATATATATATATATATATATATATATATATATATATATATATATATATACACACGGTATATATACAAGTGTCCCGTATCGTTATGTTCAAATTTTAGGAGTGTAAAGTAGACTTCATTTCAAGTAACAAAAACGCAAAACTTGTATATCCATTTTTATTTGTTTCCAAGTTACAGATCTATGAATGTGATTGTCAGATCATGAAAAAAATGTAATCCTAAAGTCAATACAAACTGATTTTATTTAAAAAAAGTTATACGATTCAATAACAGGCCTGTGATTGTTAACGTTACATAATAAAATGTTATCCTAAAATAAATAAACACATGTCGTAGTGCATGCAGTAATTTATTGGAGATCTACAAAAAAGAGTACTGGAAATTGATTTATGATAAAGAGGGTTCGTACTATTTCGTAAGTGCTGAACCATGAATATCATACAATAAACAAATGGTCAGATGACTGTTAACGTTACATTTTTTAATAAAGGATTTCATTACGTTTCAGTTCATACAACAGCTTATTAGAGAGTGGACACGTTTTCTTTATTCAATATGCCTTCCCGATTTTCTTCTCAAGAGTATGCGGACATGCATTTTGTGTAAGGCTACTGTAACGGCAGTACACGTCAAGCAGTTATTGAATACCGATATCGGTTTCCCGATAGGCGCATTCCTCATTACAGAACGTTTCTGGAAGTACACAGATAATTTCGGGAATGCGGACTGCATGATTATCTTTTCGACCGAGGAGTAATTTTGCCAGCAGACCTAGAGGAAGAAGCAGTAGCTATTGTGACAAGGGATACTACTCTCGGTGTACGTCGAATCGCTAAACAAATAGGAGTGCCACGAACGACAGTTTGGCGAATTTTAAAACGTGAGGGCTTATATCCATATCACTATCGCAGGGGATACGGTTTGCTTAAGGCAGACCACTATGCTCGCCTAGTTTATTCCACCTGGATATTAAGATACTGTTTCATTTTAATTTCTGCAGAATAGTCCTCTGGACAGATGAATCTACGTTCACGAGAAGTGGTGTTACAAATCTGAGAAACCTGCACAGGTGGTCGTCAGAAAATCCCAAAGCTATACGCCCATCTAAATTTCAACATGAATTTTCTATTAACGTTTGCACGGCCCTAATCGATGACTTGTTGATTGGTCCTGACGTTCTTCCTGGGAGGTTAAATACGGACAATTACCTTCAATTTCTTGTTGACGAACTGCCAGGTCTTTTAGAGGATGTCCCACTGAATATTCGACGAGACATGTGGTTTCACATGGATGGGGCACCACCACATTATTGAATTGCCGTCCGAAATTGGGTTAACGTCAATTATCCAAGATGGATTGGTCGAGGCGGTCCTGTTGCATGACCACCCAGATCGCCCGATGTTAATCCCCCTGACTTTTATTTATGGGGGTTCATAAAAAAATTGGTCTACCAGCAAGTTTCGAACACAAGAGAAGAGTTGTTCGATCGTATTCATCTCGCTGCCGAGCAAATCCGACAAAACAAGTATGAAATTCGGGGAAGTACTTCTTCTATTGGCTTAAGGCACAAGCCTGCAATCAACAATGAGGTGGCCGTTTCGAAAATATTGATTGAACTTTTTTAGTAAAATCAGTTTTTATTGACTTTAGGATTACATTTTCTTAATGATCTGACAATCACATTCATAGATCTCTAACTTTTAAACAAATAAAACGGATATACAAGTTTTGCGTTTTAGTTACTTGAAATGAAGCCTACTTTACACTCCTAAAATTTGAACATAACGATACGGGACACTTATATATATATATATATATATATATATATATATATATTATAATAAAAATATTAATTAAATATTTATTGAAGACACTAGCTTTAATTCGTTACATTTCTGTTATTGGGATTTCTTAGAAGGTTGGAAGTCTATTATATTTGTATTGTTTTTTTAATTTAGAGTGTCAAATCTATAATTAAATTTCAAAAGTATATGACTTTCTTACATTTACTAAAATTATAGAACTATGTAAATCTAGTTAATTTTGTGTACTTCAAAGGTTATGTGTGAAGGAAAATTTAATTGTAAACCAATAAGTTCATAATATTAATTAAGAATCAAAATTATTGTATAAATGTCAAATATTTTGGAAAATTCTATATAACTAAACCGACCAATGAGCTTCAAAAACCGAAAAAGCTGTTGGGTTGCCATAGTGAGTTATTGAAACAATTGGAGAGAATAATTTTTGCACTTGAATTAAGGAAATGTGTTTTTAGATAAAACGAATTTTTTTGAAAAATATAAATAAATAAGCATAATTTACATTACCAAGATTTGAATTGGTTTCATCTTATACTCCGCTATCATTTAATGAGCCACAAAAGATGTGTACCAGCTTTAAATAAATATTGGGAAACATTACAAGGCCTTATATTACCAGGATTGTGACCGTAAATTAGAAAAGCAGAATTTAGAAAAGTTTGTTTACCTTTGAATAATCGGGGGATCCTAACCTACGAGATCTGCCAGAATTGTGACCGTTGTTCCTGAAGTTAAAATATACCAGCCGTACGTCAGGGAGGCAAGACTTAATTCCAGTGACTAGACGGATAATTGTGAGAATATTGAGCTAAGTTTTTTTATTATTTGTATTTTTTTTTTAAGTAAAGAGATACATTTACTTACCGAAGGTAGATAAAGATCCCTTTAATGACCATTTTGTTTAAAACATTGTAAGTAGGGAGGTTATATACAAATTCATTTATTCAGCAATTAATTTATCAGAACCTATTTGCTTACGTAGCCTAGTATTTGTCTCCTTTCCATAGATTCAATTTTTTACCTATAAGAACCACATAACCAATAAATTTTATAATTAAATTTTCAATAAAATTAAATTGTTAACTATTGTTTATTCCGAATGTTTTGTTAAATGTACCTAATTAAATACATATTCACTTATCAAGATAAGATTTTCCTTTTAATAAACGGAATTTAAGGACCAAAACAAGTCGTTTGAATTCTATTAGTTTATCATATTAATACTGAGCTAACATACCTTTTAATTTCTTTGTCAGACAAAATCTTCACGACCCTGGAGATATTAGAGGACTCATGTTCCTTGTTTTATATTAAATTTAAAACTTTCTTTTAAGACCAAAGTACTATTTGGTTATAGAAGTTATAATATTTAACTACAAATGTTTATATTCATTGGACCTGCGCAGAAGTGTATCAGAATGCGGTGGTAAAAATTAGAATTTTAAATTCATTTTCTGCTTTAAAGTTTAATATTTTGTCTTTAAAAACACTTTTTAGTAAACGTTTGACATAAAGATTATTATATTTTGGCACTCCAACGTTTGTCTTGACTCAAATATTAGTATATTTTGACGGTCCAACGTGAGCTGCTAAAGATATTATAATATATATATATATATATATATATATATATATATATAATAACTTCGTGACCTTGGTATGATATGGTAAACCTAATCAGTGGGCGATTAAAGGTCTGTATATTACTTCAAAATATATGTATTTAAAAAACTCTACATGTTTCGGCGGTACGCCTTTATCAAGAGGATACAAAATATAAATGACAGGATATAAATGTCAAGTAATTAAGTTGCTATGGTTTAAATTATTCAAAGATACATTCTAGTAATAATAATAAATCATGCCTTAGTATTCCAAAAAATAGATAGCAAGGTGTGAACATATGTGTTGTTCGCTGCTAGCAATTTGTGTCTCTTTCTGGGTATGAACTTGTGTGTTGGTTGCTGCTGGCAGCTTGCGTTTCTCTATGGGTGTGTGGTTTTGTGTGAGAGCGTAAGTGTAGGGTTTTGTATGTCGGTGCGCTCGTGCGTGTGTTTAGTGACCGGTCGCGTGAATTTAGAGAGGTCGGATAACCAGCCGTTGCGTAGGGCCGCCAACCCTTTCCCGGCAGCTTCTTTATAATTCCGTGCAGTACTTCGACGGCCTGACCCCCGCCCCAACGAGGCAAGGCGCAGACCAGCGAAGCGCACCCTGTACGGGGTTGCTCATCGCTAACCAAGGGAACACTTTTAGTGGCTACCCCGGTCGACGATGGTCACACTTGTGCCATCTTAACGTTTTCCGCCGAAGCGGGGGCATAGCACACACGTCGAACGTGTGTGTGCTGTTAACGGCAGCCTAGCCAGGTTGCCGCCCAGGACCGGTCCTAGTGGTGTGTGCATTGCGCGGCGCCGTGTTAACGCCGCGTAGCATGGTTCCTCACTCTTGCTGGAAAGGCGGAATGGCACCTGACTGCCCAACGGGCAGACCCCTCTAGAGTTTTGTAGCGCATATGCTAGGCTACGACCCAGTAGAAGACCACATCAGCAAAAAACAGAAAACAGGGAAAGGCAGGGAAAAGCAAGACATGAGTTATTATTACGTATGCGCCCGTGGAGCGACTTAAGATGCAAAGTTGTCGGCATTCGCTCAAAACGAGAAGGAAAACCACGAAAACCTGCTCGGACAACTAGACAGGAATCAAAACACGAAACAGTCAGCATGATAAGCAAAAGTATATGATATTTAAATGATATTTAAATAACATAAGGTATATAACAAAAAAAATTAATATGATGGTAAATTGTAGATCGTTACAAAATTAAGTTATAGTATATAATGCTTAAATTTTTTATATCATTTCTGTTGTTAATTGAATTTTTTTCCTGTTTAATACTGATCATTTCTTTAATTTGTCTTTTCACTGTGTGTTGTTCTTTATCAATTATCTGTGTGTTTTCAAAATCGAAATCGTGATCGCGTTGTAGTTTGTGTGTAGACAATGCAGTTTTGTCTGTTCTAGAGTATTTGTGGGCTTGTATTCTTTTGTATAAATATTGTTTCGTTTGGCCTATGTAGTAACTATCGCAATCGCGACATGGTATTTTATATACGATATGTGTTTCTCGATTTTTTTCTATTTTAGGTTTAAGTTTTGAAAATAAATGTTTATTAGTATTACTAAGTTTATATGTTGTAGCTATATCATATTTTTTTAAAGTGTATTTAATTTTTTCCGATAGTTGTGGAACATATGGAATTGTGATATATGTTGTGTCATTGTTCAAATTTTTATTGGTGTCTGCAGTGTTGTATATTTGGTGTACTCTTTTTTTAATAGTTTGGTCTATAAGTTGTGGTGGATAATTATTATCAGTTAAGATTGTTTTAATTTTTTTGATGTTATCTTTTCTGTATTGAGTATGTGATAGTTTTACTGCCCTATCAGTCAGATTATTTATAATCATTTTATTGAATACTGTAGGAGCATTTGAGTGGTAATTCATATATCGAAAAGAAGCTGTGGGTTTATTATACCAATTTGTATAAATAGTACCCTGTCTATCATAGCTCAAAGAAATATCAAGAAAATTAATACTGTTATTAAATTCTTCTTCAATAGTGAATTTTAATTTGTTGTGAAAATTGTTGAATTTATTTAAGAGATAGTTTATTTTGTTGGTCGGAATACATGTTATGATATCATCAACATATCTTTTGAAAAAAATGGGGTGTAACGATCTACAATTTACCATCATATTAAATTTTTTTTGTTATATACCTTATGTTATTTAAATATCATTTAAATATCATATACTTTTGCTTATCATGCTGACTGTTCCGTGTTTTGATTCCTGTCTAGTTGTCCGAGTAGGTTTTCGTGGTTTTCCTTCTCGTTTTGAGCGAATGCCGACAACTTTGCATCTTAAGTCGCTCCACGGGCGCATACGTAATAATAACTCATGTCTTGCTTTTCCCTGCCTTTCCCTGTTTTCTGTTTTTTGCTGATGTGGTCCTCTACTGGGTCGTAGCCTAGCATATGCGCTACAAAACTCTAGGGGGGTCTGCCCGTTGGGCAGTCAGGTGCCATTACGCCTTTTCAGCAAGAGTGAGGAACCATGCTACGCGGCGTTAACACGGCGCCGCGCAATGCACATACCACTAGGACCGGTCCTGGGCGGCAAGCTGGCTAGGCTGCCGTTAACAGCACACACACGTTCGACGTGTGTGCTATGCCCCCGCTTCGGCGGAAAACTTTAAGATGGCACAAGTGTGACCATCGTCGACCGGGGTAGCCACTAAGAGTGTTCCCTTGGTTAGCGATGAGCAACCCCGTACAGGGTGCGCTTCGCTGGTCTGCGCCTTGCCTCGTTGGGGCGGGAGTCAGGCCGTCGAAGTACTGCACGGAATTGTAAAATAGTTGCCGGGAAAGGGTTGGCGGCCCTACGCAACGGCTGGTTATCCGACCTCTCTAAATTCACGCGACCGGTCACTAAACACACGCACGAGCGCACCGACATACAAAACTCTACACTTACGCTCTCACACAAAACCACACACCCATAGAGAGACGCAAGCTGCCAGCAGCAACCAACACACAAGTTCATACCCAGAAAGAGACACAAATTGCTAGCAGCGAACAACACATATGTTCACACCTTGCTATCTATTTTTTGGAATACTAAGGCATGATTTATTATTATTACTAAAATGTATATTCGGCGTACCGCCGAAACATGTAGAGTTTTTTAAATACATATATTTTGAAGTAATATACAGACCTTTAATCGCCTACTGATTAGGGTTACCATATATATATATATATATATATATATATATATATATATATATATATATATATATATATATGTATATTAGAAGGAATTTCTTATTTTCTTGGCCGTAATTATAATACAAAATAAAAAGTAAGTGTTCTTGGAAAAGCGTTCAGGTAATTAGAACAATATTTAATTTATGTTATTGGTACTATATATAGTGCCTTTTTCAAAACTGTAATATTTATTGAAAATTTTAAAATAATGATAAGATTACAATGTTAAATTAGAACTACTTACAGTAAAGTTGTGCTGTTAATATATAATGTATTTTTCTTTGGTTACCATTTTTAAACAAAACTAAATTACGTGTCTTGCTGGTTTAGACATTTTTTTATCGGGCATATGTTTATTATCGTTTAGACGTGTGAAAATGTTTTCAGTGTCATACAGCACCTTTGGTTTAGAATGTTCTCGGACATGTGTTTTTTTTTAATTTTATTTATGTAAAATTTATATTATACGAGGGGGCGGGGAAACAAAATGGGTAGGTATATTGTAGACAGGTTATTTGTGTGTGTTCTGTCGTATATGGAATCCGTCTTTATATGTGGATGCTTTCTAATATATTCTTGCCTTGTTGTTTTTTCAGAAGTAATTATTGAGGTTTTGTCGAAATTGAAATTTGTGTGATTGGTCTGCGTGATGTGTTTTGTTAGGGCTGTACTATTATTTGAGAATTTGTGTTTATTTAAATGATCTTGTAGATATTGTGTTTGGCCGATGTATACACTTTTGCAGTCGCTGCATGGGATTTCATAAATAACATTTTTTTTAATGTCGGTATTTTGTCTTTTAATTTTAACTTGAGATTTGATATTATTGGAATTTTTGTGAGCCCTCACAGAAGCAACTCTAGAAAGTATATAACCGTTCATAGAATAAGAAGGAATAGGTGTTAATTTCATAGTAAAAGATATGACAAAGCATTTATTTGTATTCAACATTAACTGATTGGAACTAGACCAATTAAAAATAAAATCAGTATCTTCCTGCAAATGCTCAACATCAGCTTCAATCGACACTATACTGAAGATTTTAGAAGCAGACATTTATAAACAGTAAGAATAATTAATGGCCTAGATTGGAGTCGTGGGGAACACCAGATGTAAAAGCATCAGATAAGTAACTATTATTATTGATAATATTTATTCTCATTTTTCTGTTTACTTTGTATCGTAGTGAAATATCATAGCAATATATTATAATTTTAAAAATATAAATTTAAAATCAGAACTGAAATATGTATTTGTATTAATATTTAGACATGTGAGGTATCAAAAATGCAAATATAAAATATTTTATATAGGATGTTTTACAAAATGTCTAATATAAAGTATAAACACACAAATTTTTAAATAAAAATGGTGAAACGAAAAGTATTAACGATAAAAGAAAAGTTATCTATTATTTGGGAATTGCAAAAAGGACAATTTAAAAAAGTAAAGAAAAGTTTAAAGAATCTAAATGTTTGTACATTAAGAAGAATTAGAAAACCTGTTAGAAAAAATATCCATAATGCGCTAATAAAAGAGTTTACCAAAGAAATTGACCATTATCGATTAATGAAAAAATTTTTAAACTAATATAGAAAAGTTAGGAAAAATCGTAAATAGTGATTTTACATGTAATAGAGGCTGAACATACACAGTAAGTGGCTTCTTAATCTCTATTTTATGGACACTTTATAAGACTAAAATAATGGTGTTGTTCTCAAGATATTATTATTATAATACTTCTTCAGAAAACATAAAGCAATATTTTTGAGACATTAGCATGATTGTATTTGACACCTGTATATCATGGCTTTAAAGAAGATGAAACTGTAGAAGCCAGAAAGAAAAGAATCTAATTATCGCTAAATATATTGAAAAGCGAGAACACGTCAACCAGTTTAAATCGTAAAGTGGATGACCAGAGTAACTTTAAATATAGGCGAGCAATAATGACATTGATGAGAGAACACAGGACAAGTTCAACTTCGTATAACTCAAACAGCATTCTCTAATAGTGAACGAATTCGTTTTCAGACACGAGGTCCAAAACAATATTTACAGTGGAACAAAAGTGATACATGTGTTCCACCTACTTTTATCTCATTATACAAGTTATAATGAGATCTAAGTGGGTAGAGCACGTGGTAAGAAAACTTGATTAAAAAAATTACTGAGTGTTATCCCACTGGGGATTTGGTGAAGAACATATCTTCAAAGGTTGTACCTTCAGATTGTTTTCTGTAGATGGATACTTAGTTGCCGAAATGCGTATTTAGATATTATTAATTTATATTGTGATTAAGGATATTTCTTGTTTCTGTCTGTTTCAGATTTCAAGCCACAATCTCCACCTATTCAGAAGAAAATAACAAGTTGAAAATTAAACTCGGGGCATATACACTCGTTGATAAAAAATTTCAGACAGGGGAGTAAATGTCTGTTACTACAAGAAAAAATTATTTTATTGTTTTAACAAGACAAGAAACATTACTACAAAGTAAGAATGAGAAATAAATTTCAAATTTCTCTTTTTCTACCTTTTATTCAACACGAAACAGTAAATTGTGCAAACTTAACAAATTCAGTGTCCTAATGGGCTACATTTTACATCTACGTTTTCACACAATTTAAGCAGTTAATAGTGGGTACTACTTCCACGAACCCTAATGACTTGTGCCATATGGCGTGGTGAACTTTGAATGCAGTTAGCGACCTCTTCTTGTATAATGTTTTCCCAATCCTCTCGAAGAGCTATTCGAAGATGCCGAATGGTTACCGGTACGGGTTGTCGGTGCCGAACACGTCGCCCTAATGAAACCCAAAGATTTTCGATAGGATTTAAGTCCGAGCTTCATGCTGGCCAGTGCAAACGGCGAAAGTTAACCGCATGCAAACATTGCTAAGCCACCCGTGGGGTGTGAGTTCGCGCGTTATCCTGCTTTAAAGTAAAGTTCTCACCTAAGAATGGAGCAGATGGTACGACCCGATCAGCTATACACTCGTTGATGTACCTAACAGCCATCATGGTACCATTTTCGATGAGAACGAGTTCAGTTTTAGCGTACAGTGAAATGCCAGCCAAAATCATTATACCGCCGCCCCCAAATGCCATTCTTGAAGATATACAAGACGATGAAAATTGTTCACCAGACCTTCTCCAAACCAGTTCTCTGACCGTAATCCTGGGAATATTTAAGACACTAACAATGATCGAATACTGTGTCCATTTTCGTTTAAAGCTGCTGCTTGAGCTACATTTTCTGATTGCATTTTGTCAACCAATAAGTGTCAGCACTGACAGTTCAAATGACCTTTCAACACAACAGGTAGAAGCTGAATAAAGATATTTTTTGGATTGGGTTGGATTCTTTGGGTCCGTCATTATTTTTATTTTTCTTTTAGCTGTTTTGATTAAATGTTTTATATTTTCTTTAATTTTCAATTCTTATTTGACAGATGTGAAAAAAAAAAGGAATTTTAATTATGATAACAGACATTTACTTCAGCGTCCGGAATGTTTTGTCCACAAGTGTAATAAGATCGCAAAGAGGATGGCTCGACTTCAGGTGAAAATTGTTAAGAATAAAAGCGCGGGGATTAATTGAAAGAGATTTACATCTAATAGTAGATACAATAGAAAAAGATAAAAGTATGTAATTTCGTCTAAATTTTTTTCTCCCTTGAAAATATTTGCCAAAATTGAAAGAGTGTTTACAGAAGATTTACGAGTATACCGAGTTTCATTAAAGTAGGGATATTCAACTTTTAAAATTCTATCGTAAATGAATGAGTAGATTTAATATCTAGATATGTCCAACATCTTTTTTAGAAGTCTGGGCTTAAAGTTACTTCGATGTTCTTGAAACTGCCTTGAAAATTTAAAATTTAATATGAGAATTACTGATATATTTTAGTTACGTAAATATGTATATTATACAAAAAACGTGTAACCTCCGCTGTTTCGTTCTGTGAAAATAAAATAAATCGAAGTATTTATCCACTACCTAGTAATGTAGTTTCCGATACGAAGGTATACCTCCTTATATAAGCTAATTAATCTTATTTTTTTATAGTCGGGCTAAAGCCCCGAGCTTTATCTTTGCATAAAGTTTCCAATAAAGCAAATAAATCATTTGCACGCATCTCCTTCCGAGCATTATTATGAAAGTTAGTACAAGTATTACTCTAGATTATTCTGAAACTCTATAATGAGGCTGAATTATTTACATCATGTGTCTGAAACAAAAACACTTAAGGGAAACTTAAAGTCTGCAAATCAACAAGAAAATATCTTGTGTTTGCGGCAATATGCATATTTAACTTTTAATACAAAAGACTTATCTTGCACAATTTGATCCAATGGAAGGGAAAAATTCTAAGGGTAAGTTTTTTATTTTAACTATTGAATTAATTCTATTTTTCTCGATAATTTCTTAATTTAATCACGTAAAATATACCCGGTGTATTAGAAAATATATTGACAATGTATGAAGAATTGAAAGATTAAATTACATAGAATATATACCCAAAATATTTTCTAAAAATATCCACTCATAAGCGAGAAAAAAAATGGCAAAAATATTTAAAAAAATTGTGTCACGCTACTGAATATATGATAAATACTATCGTAGACGAAATATTTAGGTGGCCCATAATAACTAAATGAATAGTCTTGTTATTATATATCTCGCTTCAAGTTCGTTCTGTTGTCGATTGTCACAATTTTTCTATTAAAGGTAATAGATTGTAACTTAAATGCACGTAAAGCACACATCTTGCATGTTCTTCCAATATATCAGCTTTAAGAATTTACAAGTATAAATTTATATCAATAAACAGCTGACTCAGGTTATCAAACCCTTGCATAACCAAACATCGCTTTTATAAGTACAACACTGCCGATTTTGGATACAATGGGCTGTTCTAAATTCTACATTTGTATTTAAATTTGTAGCGAAATAGGTGGAAATGTTTGTCAAACTTGCCGTATGTATAGGGAGCGTTTTCCAAATCGTCGAGCACCATCATATACGTGTGTAATGGATGTCGTGGTTCGAGAGTAGCAGGTAGTTTGTTACCAAATTTCGAAGGTTGCGGGCGTGAAAGGCCCCGTAGAGTCTTACTTGCTGAAGAATTAGTCCTGAATATCGTTGAGAAAAATCCATTTATAAGTACACGGGATGCAGCAAGACAGGTAGGGGTGTCTCTCAATACGGTACACAGCATTTTGAGAAGTAATTTATTACATACGCAAACGATCGTCAACTGCGTATTACATTCTGCATCTGGTTTCGTCAACGTGTAGAAGAAGATGTATACTTCTGTGTTAAAGTTTTGTTCGCCGATGAATGCTGCTTTACAATAAATGGCATTATGAATTATCATAATGCACGTCATTGGGATGATGCTAATCCACATGTGGCAATAAAGCATTAGTTTCGTCATTGTTTGTCGGTGAACGTATAGGTAGGTATTGTAAGAGATACTCTTCTTGAACCACGTATACTTTCAGAGCGATTAAATGGGCAAGTTACATAGAATTTTTGGGAAATGTCGGTCTATCTGGACGATATACCGCTTTATATACGGAGACAGATGTGGATTGTGCACGACGGAGCACCCCTACATTCTTCACGAGCAGTACACGACTTTTTAAATGCAGATGCCACCTATACTAGATGGATTGTACGTGGAGGTCGCAGAACGTGGCCTCCTCACAGTCTGGATTTAAATCCACTCGATCTATTTTTGTGGGGTTATATGAAAACCCTTCTCTACAGTGCTGGAGAGATTGAAAACATAGACAACCAACGGCAAAGAATTTTTGACGCAGCACGGTGTATTATCATGAGGCGCCTTTCATCGTGTTCGTGACAATTATTTACTTCACATGGAGGCGTTTCTCCGCACTAAAGGCGGGCACTTCAAACATTTCATTTAAGCTTTCCACCTCTTTCACCTATTTACAAGTCAGTTCTTAGAACCAACAAACAGTCGTTATATTTATATGTAAAGAGACCCTTTATAAATTATTCACATCTTATATATTCTTACGTAGTCGTATTGATGTTAGTGAATCCTAACTAAACAAAGCTGTTCTATTGTCGAGATTTTGTCATAACATCGGCAGCCGTCTAAACAATTTTAATCTTTGACGTTTTTATAAACATAAACAATGCAGCGTGTAAATTCAATACCAGCATTTCAAAAGTATATATTTATTACTTCTTGTAGGCAAAAAAAAAAATTCTGCACACACCAAGGTATCACCTGATTTTGTACGAGGTTATCTACCTTAGCATACAAAAATGTTGTAAGTTTCTATAACATCGGTATGTAAACATACGCTGTAGCGTATGTGTGTGAACCTTCTTATGTTCTTGGGAAATAGGTTAACTTATATATGTGGATTATTCAGGAAGTTGAGGTTATATTTTGTTGATGAATAAATATTGTGGTAGGTAATATGTTTAATGACAAAAAAAAAAGACAAAAGGGGTGAAAGGTATATGTGATTAATACCTTTATACAAAAATCTTGGTCAAATGTTCACGTAGTAAAGAGAAAATAATTTTCTTTTATTCGAGTTCACCCCTGTCACAGGTAAATATACGGGCTTCCACTTTTAATTCATTCTGTTTAGCGACGAATTATATTGTTCTATCCGTATTTGTCAGTATAACTACAAATTTAAAGAAAAAAAATATATGTAAATAATTCCATACAAACAATTAAAAACTAGGTATCTATCCCATTACACACGCCATGGACACGCTATATAATTTTTTTTGGTTTTTTAACGATTTTGTTTTATTATAAACATAATCATTTTACGATTAAAAGAACATTCAAACTTTAATTTTAATCACATTTTAATTATTGCGGCATAGGTTTGTGGACATATTCGACATAAAGGCTTATTATTGATGGCCACAAAAAAAAACATCGTAATAAAAGCACCATATGTGTTTAAATGCTTGCGCATAAATGATTTGATATCCAAATATAAACATTTGATATTTTTATGAATAGGGACTTGTATTAAACTTATCGTCTAATAAATGTCTAGGAATTTTATCGATTTTTTTTACATGTTAATGAACCCAAATTACAGCCGTATTTCTCTAAATATAGAAAAAATAAGGATATGGACCGACTTTAACTACATTTTGGCCCTAAAAATTTGGAAATTTTTCATGAATTACAATAGACATTTATACGTATTCTTTAGATTCGCATAGCTGGGGCGCTATTCAGTGGCAACCCTGTGTAATAACAATATAATTTTTCTGATGATTTTTTTTCTGATGATCCTTTTCTTCAATGTAATTTAATAATTTTGGCAACAACATTTAAACGCGTCTCTACTTATTTTTCAACCCACGCTATCTTTCAATTATTATTATTAATTGTTTGTTCTTTCAAAGCGTCTTTGGAATCCGTTTATATGGCTTTCTTTTTAATTAATTATTTAAGTTAATTAATCATACGTAAGCATTTTGAAATTATAATATACAAAAAAGGTTTTAAATATATCTATACGTTAATATGCCGTATAACGCTTTTGTTTAATTATAAAACAGACATGTAAATAATTTACATATCTGTAACTGTATACTCGGACAATACCTCGTATTTTCAGCATTTACTTCTGCTTAAGACATATGTTTCTGCCATCTATAGGCGTCGTCAGTTAAGCTAATGAAGCAATGTATACAAATGATACAAATCTTTATAAATAGATCTGTATCTGTATATGACTTTTAGCCGAAATTATAAATTATAATTTGAACTTTGGGATACTTACTTTTGATAAGTGAACGCTAAATTCCTCTAGTCGACATCATACCATCGTAACAACTTTTCCTTATCATTAATTACTAGAGTTCGAATTTTATGTAAAAAACGTATTTATTATTTGGAATATCACCCCAATATTATTGGTAAAACACTATTGTTCTACACTGAAATAATGCGATTAACGGTATAGAAAATTACGTATTTTGCATTAAATTACGCTTTAGTCTATAATTTTAGTTTGTGTGCATAAAGTGAATACATTTCACAGTTTCAAAATAAAATCGCATATTTTTGATCCATTCAATAGCTTATAATATAATAAATCAGATGATAAGTGAAATCATTTGAAAAACCTTGTATTAGATTTTTCTGATTCAGTTGAATCAATTATAAAATATAAAAGTTTATTTGAAAAACCCGAGATTTTAAATCGGTTGGCGTATATTCGAGCTCATTATAGTTTTTTAATAAGTGAATTAATTAAAAAAATAGAGACTGACCAAATATCTCTATTGGAGTAAATTTCTATTGTATTAGAAATTTACATTAAGTGACACGCCACCACGCGGTAAATTATAGAACTAGTGTTGACGGTATAGTTGTATTGTTTATTGCAGTTTATTAGATTCTATCGTGTGTAAAACTGTATTATGTTTTCATATTTTCCTTGGTGTTTTATATTTTCACTATCGTTTTACGACAAATTTGTCGTTCTAAACATAGTTAGCAACATGGTTAGCATATTCTTCAGATGGTATTTATTATCTTCGAAAATAATACACGGAAAAAATTATTAGTAATAAAATGTCCATACCGTGGAAAAGATAAAAGTGCTGTAAATTGCATCGATTCATGTAATTATCTGATATCAGAAGAAAATAACACAGTGCTAAAGAAAAATCATTCATATTATGGGCAAATTCAGTTTAGGAATGGCCATATTAAATTTAAACGAGTGCGACTTCTTTATATTTGCTTCATATGACTCGAGTTGCATCAATATTACAGTGCCCTTTGATAAAGTATATTCATATAATTTAATTACAACTTTAAGAAACAAGTATGTGAATAAAATTGTGCGTGTAATATGTAAAAATAAACGCTAAGAAATAAGTAATTAAACTTTTAGTTTCAAAAAATTCTATTTATTATAAATATCACTACAATATTGTTTCGCCATACAATGGCTTCATCAGGTGGATGAATACTGAATATGTACAATGCAAGTTAGAATATTTATGTGAAAATTATTGGGGAATGGTGGTGGAAAAATTTTTACAATCTTAAATTTAGTAGAGGGGAGTTTTTTAAATCTAGTTGGTCATTTAAAGCTAATCCTAAACTATTGTATCTATTAATTAAGTTTTCTAACAGGTTAAGTTTTTTACTTTTTCCTTGAACGTGTAAAATTTTGAACTCTATATTAAATCTATGATTAATTTCTAAACAATGATTTGCGAAAGTTGAATCTGTTTTCTTTTCCTTATGGCTTCTCTCGTGTTCTTTCATCCTAATTTTGAATGTCCTCCCCGTTTGTCCTATGTATACCTTATTGCAATCTTCGCATGTTAACTTATATACACCAGAGTGTGATTCTTTGTCTAATTTATCTTTGTTATTTTTAATAAAGTTCTATATAGTATTGTCTGTTTTAAATGATATATGTTCGTTATTAACTTTTTTAATGAAAGTACCAATTTCTTCTGAAATTTTTCCTAAGTAAGTGATTGAATTGTAGGAATTAATTATCTTGTGTTTTATTTTTGGGTAAACTAAGGAAAGGGTTTTAGATTTTTGTTGGCTATTCAAGATGTTATTGATAATATTTATAGAGTAACCATTGTTTAAAGCTATTGCATATATTCTATTTAGTCAAGGTCGAAATTACTATTACTCATAGGTACATGAATTAATCTATATATAGTGATATTTATAATAAATAGAATTTTTTGAAACTAAAAGTTTAATTCCTTATTTCTTAGCGTTATAATGCAGTTTCAACAAGTATCTCCTTCGTCAATTAACTATGTAAAAATAAAGATTAAAAGAAAACTAGAAGTACTTTTCAATTTCAAAATTGCTCATTATGTGTTGGAGATCATTAAATAATATGCAATAGAAATTTATTGTATACAAAGTAATTCACAATAGCATGAAACAGTATATAAGTTTTATTTAGCGCTTTGTGCTAAAGAATTCTTCAAATTCAAAACAAATGGATTTTGCACTTACGGCGTGTTATTTAACAGTTCGATTTATAAGTTTATAAATAACTGGTTGCCAAAAAGATTTATTATAAGTACAGTATTCTTACATGTTTGAGTACGCAGATGAAGTATAACTTTAAAAAAAGATGTTTTTTGATGTAGAAATTAAAATCAACATAAAGCAAAACCCCGAACCAACTTTGAAAACATTTGTTAACACTATACGCTATACACAAAACCATATAAAGGTATACTTCCATTTGACGCCATCTTGGCAACGATCGTAGCGCTACCATCGGTAATGTTCATTCCCAATAACATTGTGAAAATTTATTGAAAAATGTTTCAGGTCGAACGGGTAAAGTTATACTAGATAAATTTTATAGTGTTACCACAAAGAATCATGGTTTTCAAAAGTTAACAGAAATATCAAATATTTTATCATTATCATTAAGTTCGTCTGTTAAAAATAATAATTTACATTTAGACCCCGTACATTTGCCGTCATTAAAATATGCACCTATCACTACATTTGAAGTCGAAAGAACGTTTTCAACATATAAAAATATTTTAAGCGATAGAAGATAGAAGAAAATTATTATGTTATTAAGTAACATCCATAGAATTATACCGCATGTGTCAAATATCATTAGGCATAGGGAATACGTATGAGGGCATACGATGTATATGTATATGGAAAAGCCGATCCAATGCCGGCGAAGACCGCGACGGCCGGCAACGATTGTCTCCGATTGTTTCGCAAATACAAGTTAGCAGTAATCATTTGACCATCGACATAGGTACTTGTAATGCGTTCTAAAATAACATTTACGAATTGCAAGGGATTGCTTTTCTTATTTCTTTCAGTAGATGCAGGAAATTTTTAAGTTACGGTGCGTCGCTTAAACAAAAGCGTCATTCTAATAAAATTAAATAATCCTAATAAAATAAATAAAAAAGGATTCTATAAATTATAGTAAATTATACAAGAGGTTCAAAAATTCCTCCTTGCACAGCAAGACATTGTCCTAGGCGGTCGTAGAAATTAGCTCTTACATTTGCTAACATGTCGGCAGTTAATGAATTCGCAGCCTCAATTATATTTTCTCTCAAGGCAACTAGATTTCCTGCAATTATAAATTGTTTGTCTGCAAGGTACAGAACGGTCTGCAAAAGTCAGCGCAAACAAATTCATGCACTCTATTGCAGACTTGCTAGCATAAAACCATTTTACTAATTGAAGCTTTTTAGTGGGTGTATAAAGAGCCATTATACATTAATTTTATTGTACGCTTTCAAACTGTAACGGCCGCAGCTAGACTGAATGCAAAATTTCCAATCAATCGGTATCCGAGACAATCGTCAGTCCTCGCGGTCTTCGCTGGCATTGGACCGGCTTTCTCATGTACGTATACATTGTATTTTTCTCTATGCCTAATCATATTTAACACATACGGTATGTATATAGCTATTATTGTAATCTTCTATCATATTATTATGCAATGCTCTTATCACATATTATGTAATAATAATAATTTTTTATGTATAAATGTAATCTAGACTACTTTTTGTTATTTTACTACTCTTTGCTTGATTTCCAGTAAGCGAAATACATCAAAAATAAAGTGCATAAAAATGCATAAATGGTAAAAATGAAGCTTATATTTCACATACTTTTGGGAAGAAGATGACATATTTATGCGCTTATATAAAGCAATTCTTATTCATAAAAATCCGAACTTTATTAATTACGTAAAGATGACTCTGCTGCTAGTCGCTTAAAATATTGAATATTTTTAATTTAGGATATAAACAAACTTGAAAGGTTTGGAGTATTTTAAGAATTTAAGAAAATTTATGTATAACATAAACATCGTATAATATAAATTTCTTAGGGCTGGTATTATAAACAGGGAATAAATCTGTGAATAATAACTTGACGAATATATTTGTTGAACGAATAAATTGAAATCTGGTATTATAAAAAAATCCATGCAAGTAAAATAAGTATTTGTAGAACAACTCTGAATAGCAAATGTATTTTGTAGTTTAGCATTTCGATAAAAGATGGAACCACTGAATAAAATTTAAGAAATATAAGAAACCTAATTCTTTGATTTCTTTTTATTTAAGTTTCCTCGTGGTTTGGCACTTGCCTGTGATATTAGATTAATTTTGCTATTGCATATTTTATATTTAATGTGTTTATGAATTGTCTGAAGATAAGTAAAGGGAACGTTCCAGAAATTATACCTATTTGCATAAGGTTTCAAATTATTTTCCATAATATTTAAAACATATTGAAATGTTTGGTTTTGTTACATTATCTTGCTTTAAATTCATCATTCTAATACATTTTGAATGGATCGGTTTTTCGCGAAACAGCCTTGGCAGACGGCAACGTCGTAGACGTTGACGTCATTGATACAGTTGATTTTTATCGTCTGATAATTCAGATACCTCTGAAACTGATGATACCGACGGCACTGATGAAGCCGGTATATCTGACATTAGCATAATTCCAAGTTATTAAACATACAAAATATAAACTTTTAAAAATAAGGTTATGTTTATTTTAAGCAGTGAAGCAAACAGCTGATCGTATTTAACCCAGATATGCCCACTGTCCTTTTAAAAGGACGTTTCGCGGGTGTGCCTTTAAATGAAAATAAAACTTACGCGTTGTAATAATAGATTTCGTCTTGTGTTCAAACATTAATGAGAAGTTATATTCTACAGTATTTTGACAGTTTGCAATAAACAGGTGATTATTGTGAGAGGTTAGAGTGCAAGAAAAAGTGACCATGTCTTGTCCATATGATTTTAGACTTGTAGGGTAGGTATTTTATAGCAAATTGTTAGTAAATTGTATCTTTGTTGATAAAAACACGTTTATTAATATCTAAAGAAGGATAGTGCTTTGTTTTCAAGCAATAAATATTTTTATTCTGCCCTGCAAGTAACTGCCACCAAGTGTGTTCTTTTAAAAGTACAGTGGGCACATATAATAACAAAACTACATATATAACACTATCGGCTGTTACTTTGTGAAGATTCATGATACTGGATATAAGTAAAATAAAACACTCAATTAAACTTTGAATAACTTCACTTTATTTTTATCACTATGTGACTGCAGTTTCGACATTACATGTCATTATCAAACTAAAGTTACAATAATTGATGGTGAAATATATATCTTATTTGGTAACATCTGAGACACACTACAAATTGAATACCTATTACTCTAATCTATTTTAAATTGTTGATGTGCGGTTACAAAATTTCCCAACTCTCTTTTATATTAATATACTGTTATAATAGGATTTAGACAACAAAGCTACATATTTTCAGAGGTTTGACATTAGACCAACTACTGCGTTCTTTGGAAGAGGAAGATGAGGAAACTTTGACTCCCAATGTAGAAATAGCTATACTACTACTGCTTGTGATGATCTTACGGATGAGGACTCCGGAGACGAAGATATTGTGAATGTCAACAATTTACCTCGGGCTCAATTGCTAGCAGGAGCTGAACTATTTTCGCAAAATACTGTGACTAGCAATGATGAGGATAATTGGGATGAAGAAGACTTATGGCCTCTATCCAGGTTTGTCAACGAGTCAAAAGCATATTCAGAATATAAAAAAAGACATATAAGTGGAAAAAAGTGGATCTAAAAACTCAGTTGATAGAAGAATGGCCAAATCTTGCTTCAACTGCGCCTGTACATACTTCGGTTGATACTTCTGACCCACTACTTTTATTTGAATTGTTTTTTGACAAAGATGTAATTGGTATGTTCTCGTCATATTCTAATAGTTATGCTGCTTCAAAAAACAGAAAAAATGACATCACAACAGAGGAAATAAGAACTTTTATCGGTATTCTCTTACTAAGCGGCTATGTAAAGTTACCCAGACGTCGCATGTTTTGGCAGAATTCACGAAATACCCATAATGATGTCGTATCAAATGCGATGTCAAGGAACAGGTTTGAATATTTATTATCAAATATTCATTGTTGTGATAATGGAAATTTAGATAATACAGATCGTTATTCCAAAGTCAGGCCTCTTTTTCAACATACTTCTTCAGAAGTTTGTCAAGCTTTCACCAACGAATGAACACCACTCTATAGATGAGGCCATGGTTCCATATTTTGGACACCATGGCTTCAAACAATTTATCAGAGGAAAACCTCTGAGGTACGGTTACAAGTTTTGGGTCGGCGCCTTGCCATCCGGATATGTGGTTTGGTTTGAGCCATATCAAGGTGCCAAATCAGATATAAAAGAGTGTTATAGAAATCTTGGCTTGGGGCCCTCCGTAATTCTCGAATACCTTGATGTTTTAACAAATCATAAGCAACTTCCATATCACTTATACTTTGATAATTTCTTCACAACATTGTCTTTGATAGATATTCTTACTAGTCGGGGAATTAAAGGAACTGGCACAATAAGAAAAAATATTGTATGGTTGTCCATTAGAGTCTGATGCAAATTTGAAGAAAAACCGCGGATCGTATGACTACAAAACAACGGAGAATAGCTCAATAATTATCGTAAAATGGAGCGACAATAGCCTTGTGCACATGACATCTAATTTTCATGCCGTCGAGCCATTACACCAAGTTTCACGTTTTTCACAAAAAGAAAAAAAGCGTATCATGGTAGACCAACCTAATCTTATCAAATATTATAACGCATATATGGGCGGTGTTGATCGGAGCGATCAAAACATCAGCCTATACCGTATAGGAATTCGGGGGAAAAAGTGGTACTTTCCACTTATTGCGCAAATGATAGACGTTGCAGAACAAAACGCCTGGCAACTCCATAATTGCGTGGAGGCAACATGGATCACCTCACTTTTAGAAGGACCATTGCTCTAGGGCTTATTGAAAGTAATGGGAAGAAGAATATTCCGCAAAAATCAAAATCATCTCCTTCACCATTTGAAAATGCTACTTCAAGATTTGACAGAATCGATCATTTAGTAGCTGAACAATCTAAGCAAACCAGATGTAGTCTGTCATATGAAAGTTTCTACGAAGTGCACAAAATGTGACGTCGCTTTACATGTGAGGTGCTTTGTCGCATATCACACGAGGGCATAACATTTTTTTACACTTTTTGATTTTTCATTTTTAGTTTAATAAATAAATAAACATAAAATAAAATAAAAGAAAATTACTTTATTGTCGTCTATTTTCCCACTGTCCTTTTAAAAGGACACCTCTTTGTGATTATTACTATAGAGAAGGATTTTTTAAAATATTTTTTGTGTCATCAGTAAGCTTAGGCTGATAAAGTACTGTTAAAAAAAGTATTTTAGTAAAAATAAAAAGTGATGGGCATATCTGGGTTAACCAATTTATAATATTTTACCACGATTTTCTAGGGTGTAAATTAATTGGTAGATTTACTGGCTTAGTTTCTTTATTCGCTATTTATAATACCCAATCTATAGAATAAATTCAATTTACTTGCTTACTAAATCAAATCTGGAGATTTTTATCGTTTATGATACCGGCCCTTAGACTATTATTTATACAAGGCTGTTGGCTGATATTTATATTTCTACTACTTTGTCCGATATAGATGGCATCACAATCTTCACAATTTATTTTTTAGTCACCACATTTATCCAAATTTGTAATTTTGTCTTTATTGTTTGTTAACATGGCACCCAAATTATTTTTATTAATATTTACTATATTTAGTCTGATTTTGTGGAGAAGTCTATTTATTTATTAACGGTAGATATGATTTACGATGTGCCATTTAATGTTTCTTTAATAATGGGGGTAAAGGTAATTTTGTAGTATTTTTCTTTGTTTGTGTTTTATAGTATTATCTATTAGATTGGAGGTGAAAACAAATGAAATTTTATATTAATTATTCTAATTTAGTTGTTGTCACCAACCGAGTATGTAATATAATAATAATTTTGTCTAATTTAAGAAGTTATGTATTTATAATATAACCATATAACCCTGAATTCGCTGGAGAATAAGTTAGCTCACAGTTAAAATAGAAGTTGTAGCCAATTTTCCTGGCACTCTCGGGAATTGAAAAATGCACAGATTTATTCAAAAATTTGCTTTTCATACGCTATTTTATCTGAAATCTAAATATTTCGTAAACACTCAGAAACAATTACAAACATTCATTTTTAAAAAACGAACAAAATTGTTCGCCCACGTTTAATTTATAAAACATCCGGAGGAAGTAAAATTGATTTCTGGCCGCTCAAATGCCGGAACATTTATGGAAAACTCCCTTTTGAAATATCGACAGTTGTTTTGGAGTTGGAATTTTTCGAAAACATCGTTTCACTGGCATACCGCGGTATATTTTTTTCTTCGATTAACTCTTTAGCATAGTTTAATTAAACCGCGCATCCACTGATGAAAATATTTCCGAGGGATTAGCTCGGCCGACACGAATTATTCAGAATTTCAGCGAATCGACGTTGCTCGGTTTAATTAGAATAACTTGGAAAAGTACGAATAGTAGTAAGACGTTTTCAATGATCATTTCCTAATTGATTTCGGAGCTTTTCAATTAGACGAATTCACTTGGAATCTATGAATTTTAATGTTCGCGATGAGCATTCGAGTAAGTCTCTCGTAAATATGTCCTTCATTAAGATGCCGTAAATGTTCATCTATTAGAATACTTCTCGACTATTTTCTTGTGCTGGTAGAGTTTACATTAAATTAAATTTATTTGTGCGCATGTCGATAAAGACACGATTCTAAAATATTTTAGTATTTTCATTCGAAATTTATAGATAACAAACATTAATAGGAAATTAAAAGCAATTTAAGTTTTTGTTTTTCATAATTGAATTAGTTCGGGTTTTACTGGACGCAGATCCATAATTCAAAATAGAAATAAAACTAATAGTTAACATCTTTACTTTATTAAAATGACAATTGTTTCGTCAGCACAGTGGCTTCGTCAGGTACAGTATGCAGTAAAACAAAGGTAACTGAAATTACAAACGTATTCATAAAATTAACATGTAATTATAGCATGTAATAATTAACAACGACAACACATATCTAAATGCGTCGGTACAGCATAACGGTACTTTAGGTTATTGAATATGTTGTTGAACACAGGCTGTTGCAAGGACAGAAAAAATGACTGTATCTTCTCCCAAATTCGGGAACATTTCCAGATGGGTCGTCTGATCGGAAAACTTATTCTTTCAGCATCCCCCTTAGGTAGGTATTCGGGACTGTGAGATCTGGGGAGTGTACAGGGAACAGGAATTCCATTCCACGGGAAATTATGCGATCTCCAAAATTCTGTTGCAGAAGATTAAATAATACCCTCGCCGTATGGGCTGTAGCTCCATCTTGCTGTATCCACTGTCATCGCAGTGGCAGGTTTCTTGCGCCGCAAAAGTGTGCAAATCCGGCACAAACTCGGCAAGAATAATATCTCTCTAGCGTTCCTGATTGACTGTTAGCGGGTTCTGTGCATCATCTTCGACGAAATAAGGGTGTCTGGATACGGCGCACCAAATTGTAACCCGCGCACTATGCAGTGGTTTCTGTATGAGAACATCAGGCCGTTCAAACTCTACAAAACTAGTTGCTTGGCGGTTGATATAGCTACGGCTTTCATCTGAAAACCATACGTTATTGAGAAATCTCAGTCCGCATAAGTCATGAACAACAGTCGGCAGCAATACTGTAATCGGGCCCGCTCATCCATTTGAGTTAGACGCTGAGTAACTTGAATACGGTAAGCGATTCCGCCTAGTTCTTTAAACAACCGCAGAACAGACCTATCGCTCACACCAAGTTTCAGCGATGTTCGTCGTAGACTACGCTTCGGGGATTGTAACACTTGCTGGAGAAGTCATCCATGATTCTTATTTGTGTTAACGGTCCTCGGGCGATCAGTTGCTCCCTTCCGTTGACACAAGACTGATCCTGTGCGATGGAACTTCTCGATGATAGCTAGGATTGTTATTTGTAAATTGCTCCTCGTAATGTTCTGTAACATGGTGTAGGCTCGGTCCATTCTGACGCCAGCATGTTACAAACTAACATTGGTAAACATAAATACAAAATGATTAATATTATCTTACAATGGCCTTAAAATGCGGGAATTTACATAAATATTGTTGGTAACATCTGTGGCCCATCTGGTCAGCAAATAAATAAACACATTATTTTTTTTAATAAAGTAATGTGTATTTCTATTATCGTCTAAACCAGAGGCTCTCAATTTTTTTTTTCTCATAGACCACTTTGAAAGTTTTGCTGGTTCCGGTGGACCCCCTGCAGCTACATTTCTACCATATTCCCAAAACTCCACAAAAAATGTGAAGATTAGATCTAACTATGGAAATTTGCGTTACGGCTGAGTTATTGGTTAGTTAATTAATTGATTGTGCCGTGAATGGATGTCAAAAAACTAAAGTTAGCCAATCAAAAAAGTGATTCCATCCAACTTTACTCCTTTGACATCTACTCACAGCACAAGAAACCAATCAATTCTCATATATTTTATTTAGAAAACTCCCCATTCGGAGTGGTAAAAATAAAAAGAAAAATGGTATATTTCCTTGTGTTCTATTTATTCAAATATGTAATTATTACACTATTAATTATTATTGTTATCATATTACATTGTAATATGATAACAGTCGTAATATACTTAAAATTAAATATTAATAACGTAACGTAACTTCTACAACGACAATCACAACATAGTCATAATTTTAGTGGGAGGGATGTACTTGATGGATTGACAGCAAATTATCAATATTTGGCTTCAGTTTTGTTAGGAATAACCGCAAATCTCCCCGTTCTGTGATATTCAATCTGCTCCTTTTTTTTGTTAAAAGGTTTGTAACGACACTAAAACTTTTCTCGACAAGATATGACGAGGGAAACATAAGGTTCAATAAAAACAATAGTGTAAATCTGAATTTACTGTTAAAACAATTACTGAAATGGGATTTATCAATACAAAAAAGGTGTTTTGTTCAAGAACAATTGTTCTTAACACGCGATACTTATTTCTTTGTGTCAGGTCGTAAAAAATATTCGGTTGTCTTTGGAACTGATAAGTTTTCAGTTTCTTAAAGTCTTTCGTATATTTTCATCATTGATGCAATCATTAGTTAGAAAAATGTTTCGGTAGTGCAGTATATGCTGCAGATTAGATGGATATGATTAGAAAATGTACCTTTTCGTTTACAAAGACAATGCACCTATTTTCAATGGTTCTTCGATCTGCCTCAGAGTCATTAGAAAGTAGATAATTAAACGAAGAATGATAAGACATCTAATGCCTAAAATTTATATTTCAATAATGCAAATTATTGGTTGCATAATAAAATGTGAACCGTCTTTGACTAAAGTTGTTGGCAACTTGCGAAATATAATACGTATTTCTTTTGTGCTTCATTAAAGTATGTACTTTCCAAATTTTATTTAACAATAAAGCATCATCATAATATTTATCTTACTCTTGAAAATCTATTTAAAAAGATATCAATGCGGTAACGAAAAATTCGCGTCTATAGTTACCTACCGCAAAATTTAATACGCCTTAAGAAGAGCTTAAAAGGTTTTTATAATAAAATAGGGCACTCGAAACTTTTGTATAAATTCCTGGAGTAAGTGTATCAATTGATCCCGATTCGCGGTAAGAGATTTTAAATTCGTTTAAAGTTTTAAATTGTAAGGATCAATTTTTTTACATCTAAGATATAAAGTTCCTTCGCATTTCCTTTTTAACTTCCCTTCGAAGTAAAAACACGATTTGCCAATTTTTAATATTTGGAGACGTATAACTTCGCAAACGCTTCTGGTTAGGTTATTCAACTGTACAGTCACGTACAAAAATTTTACCGAAGAAGACGAAAGTTTATTTTTCTGATATAATGCGAAATTCCCTCTTCAGTTATTGCCTCCGTAAAACTTTTTAATAAAAACAAAAAGTCTCAAGATATGGATGTGTTTATAAAAGAAAACTCGTGTGTGTAATTTTCGCCTTTGAATAATGAATTGTCACAGGCTGAGTACAAAAATGAAATTTGCCCTCAATCAATAAATCTTATTTAGGAAGATCTGGAAACACAAATTGGTAACTCACAAAGAGAGTCTCACGTATTATAAATTACAGTAGTAATTTAAATTTTATTTTTTTCACTTGTACGTTTAGTTCTGAATAATAATATTTGTTAAAGAGTGTTTAAGTAAAAATACAAAGTTTATATTAGTATTAGAAAATTCAAGACAAGCTTTTTTATATGTTAAGCTTGTGCCCATGTAACATTTAGTCACGAAATTAATTCACGGAAATCATAATTTCAAGGACATTCAAAAAGTTTCATAAAATAACAAAGAGAAGCTGATTACTTGAAGAAATTACATACATACATATAACGGGTGTTCATTTCAAAAGTCAATCTAGTAGCATGTAATTTACTCAGAACATTTTGAAGTATGTCGTAAATTAAAATTTACTACTTAACCTACGAAGTCGTATATTTTGACAGTTTCATACATACAAATAAATAACACATGTGATTGACATTATCAAATGTCATTTGGATTTACGTTTACGGAACAACTAACACATACTAATATATATGCGTCATATTCTATCAAAATTTCAAAGTAACCTAGATTGACTTTTCAAATGAACACACGTTACACACACATATATATATATATATATATATATATATAGTAAATTCAATTTGTTGGCGATTTAGGATCCGGTTTTACTTCAAATTGTATATATTTAAAACAATCCTACATGTTTCGGCAAATGATGCCTTTTTCAAGGAATATAAAATATAAATGACAGTATATTAATAAATCGCCAACAAATTGAATTTACCATAACATACAAACGTCACGAAATAATTATCTATATATATATATATATATATATATATATATATATATATATATATTAAAAATAATAGACTTTTTATTGGTTTAGCGACCTTTTATTGAATTTTGCTGTTTTATTCTACGACGTTTCGACTTTTATTATTATTCAGTCTTTTTCAAGTAACTAGAAACAAGAATTAATACAATGAAAACATGAGAACTGTGTTTGCTTATGTGAGATTGAATTGACCCTTAAATTAACAATTAAAATTAAACTTAGATTAAAGACTGAATTACCAATTAGATTAACAATTAAAGTTAAAATTTAAAATTAGATTAATAATGGGTAAGGACAATTAAAGTGATTACATCTGTATAAATGAATTGAAGATTTGAATTAAACTACAATACAGTAAGGTAACTAGAACCAAGAATTACTACAATGAAAACGTGAGAGCTGTGTTTGCTTTTGTGAGACTGAATTAACAATTAAATTAACCATTAGAATTAAACCTGTATTAAAGACTGAATTACCAATTACATTAACAATTAAATTTAAAATTTAAACTTAGATGAGAATTTATTGATTACTAATTCTCATTAACATTACGTTTATCACATATGTATATATATATATATATATATATATATATATATATTAAAAATAATAGACTTTTTATTGGTTTAGCGACCTTTTATTGAATTTTGCTGTTTTATTCTACGACGTTTCGACTTTTATTATTATTCAGTCTTTTTCAAGTAACTAGAAACAAGAATTAATACAATGAAAACATGAGAACTGTGTTTGCTTATGTGAGATTGAATTGACCCTTAAATTAACAATTAAAATTAAACTTAGATTAAAGACTGAATTACCAATTAGATTAACAATTAAAGTTAAAATTTAAAATTAGATTAATAATGGGTAAGGGCAATTAAAGTGATTACATCTGTATAAATGAATTGAAGATTTGAATTAAACTACAATACAGTAAGGTAACTAGAACCAAGAATTACTACAATGAAAACGTGAGAGCTGTGTTTGCTTTTGTGAGACTGAATTAACAATTAAATTAACCATTAGAATTAAACCTGTATTAAAGACTGAATTACCAATTACATTAACAATTAAAGTTAAAATTTAAACTTAGATTAATAATGAGAAAGGAAAAATTAAAGTGGTTAAATCTGTATAAATGAATTGAAAATTTGAACAATTATCCACCACAATTTACACAAAAAATTATAAAATCAAGACTTAATAAAATTTATATCACAATAAACTGCCACAACAAAACCAAAAAAAAACAATGAATTAACATATATCCCCACACCCTATATAACTGGATTATCCGAAAAACTAGACAATATATTTAAACCATTCAATTTTAAAATAGCACACCAAAGCGGTAAAAACCTAAAATTCCTACACACAAAACTAAAAGACTCAACACCTACACTAAAACAATCACGCACAATATACAACATACCCTGCAAAGACTGTGACAAAGTATACAAAGGCCAAACAAAACAGTTACTACAAGAAAGATTGAAAGGTCACAAATACGCAAAAAATCAAACTGCTTTAAAAAAACACCAATTGACACTAAAACATAATTTTGATTTTGATAACACCAAAGTAATAACACAGAAAAAGAATACAAAAGCTAGGGAGGTCTTAGAAATGATACACATTTTCAAAAACAGCAGAACAATCAACGACAGAAACGTAATAGACTAAACTCTATTACCCACTCATTAAACAATAGATAAAATCAACCCCCCCCCCACACACACAAACACAAACCAAAAAAAAAAAAAAAAAAACTTTTTATCAGTTCCCATTTGTAAATACTTTTATTATCATTCATTGTTCATTCATTGTTTCTTACTGTAATTGTAGTTGATTTCAAATTTTCAATTCATTTATACAGATTTAACAACTTTAATTTTTCCTTTATCATTATTAATCTAAGTTTAAATTTTAACTTTAATTGTTAATGTAATTGGTAATTCAGTCTTTAATACAGGTTTAATTCTAATGGTTAATTTAATTGTTAATTCAGTCTCACAAAAGCAAACACAGCTCTCACGTTTTCATTGTAGTAATTCTTGGTTCTAGTTACCTTACTGTATTGTAGTTTAATTCAAATCTTCAATTCATTTATACAGATGTAATCACTTTAATTGTCCTTACTCATTATTAATCTAATTTTAAATTTTAACTTTAATTGTTAATCTAATTTTAATCTAAGTTTAATTTTAATTGTTAATTTAAGTGTCAATTCAATCTCACATAAGCAAACACAGTTCTCATGTTTTCATTGTATTAATTCTTGTTTCGAGTTACTTGAAAAAGACTGAATAATAATAAAAGTCGAAACGTCGTAGAATAAAACAGCAAAATTCAATAAAAGGTCGCTAAACCAATAAAAAGTCTATTATTTTTAATATTAAGACACGGTCAATAAAATAAATAAGAAAAATAAAATTCTTATAAACACTAAATATATATATATATATATATATATATATATATATATATATATATAATAACTTCGTGACCTTGGTATGATATGGTAAACCTAATCAGTAGGCGATTAAAGGTCTGTATATTACTTCAAAATATATGTATTTAAAAAACTCTACATGTTTCGGCTGTATACGCCTTTATCAAGAGAATACAAAATATGAATGACAGGATATAAATCACCAAAGTAATAACACAGAAAAAGAATACAAAAGCTAGGGAGGTCTTAGAAATGATACACATTTTCAAAAACAGCAGAACAATCAACGACAGAAACGTAATAGACTAAACTCTATTACCCACTCATTAAACAATAGATAAAATCAACCCCCCCCACACACACAAACACAAACCAAAAAAAAATCCTGTCATTCATATTTTGTATTCTCTTGATAAAGGCGTATACAGCCGAAACATGTAGAGTTTTTTAAATACATATATTTTGAAGTAATATACAGACCTTTAATCGCCTACTGATTAGGTTTACTATATATATATATATATATATATATATATATAATTATTTCGTGACCTTTGTATGTTATGGTAAATTCAATTTGTTGGCGATTTAAGGTCTGGTTTTACTTCAAAATGTATATATTTAAAACAATCCTACATGTTTCGGCAAATGATGCCTCTTTCAAGGAATATAAAACATAAATGATAGTATATTAATGTCATACGTATACATTTGTAGTTGCTATGGATAAAATTATTCAAAGATACATTCCAATATAATAATAATAAATCATGCCTTAGTATTCTAAAATAGATAGACAACAAAAATAGAGAAACACAACACATGGGTTATTATTACTTATGCGCCCGTGGAGCGACTTAAGATGTTAAGATGTTAAAAGTACTACAAGAAAATATTGAAACCTCTTCAACTTCCGGCTCCGTACAGATGGATACTGATTTAGAACCATCAACCTCAGGTCAAAACCAACCTCAGCTATTTTCACAAGCCGAACTGAATGATTTAGTAAGAGATTTGGGACTTTCAAAAGATCTTTCTGAAGTACTGGGGTCTAGGTTGAAACAAAAAAAATTGCTTGCCCCAGAAACTACCTTCAGATCTTCCTTTAGCTGAATATGACAGAAAAACAACAAAAAGAAGCTTTTCTGAAAAACGAAAACGTTTTTTTAAGAAGCATAAAGAATAAATAACTATTTCTCATAGTTTATATGTGTATATTTTTGTATTTTTTTAATATAATATTAAACTAGCTTATAAATGAAATAAGTCGTGTTTTTTCTATATTTTTTGATTTTACTTGTTTGAAAAATAACCTTACGTGATACAAAAAAAAATAAAAGAAGATTTGAAATCAGCGCTACCCAATTACTAGAAAACAGTTAAAAATTTTAAATCAACATTCAAAGAGTTGAAAAATGCAGCCCTGTGTTATTATCTGTTAAGATAGTTTTAACTTTCTTGATGTTATCTTTTCTGTATTGAGTATGTGATAGTTTTACTGCTCTATAAGTCAGTCATCAGACAAGCCATAGGCTCTCAGAATTTGCTGCGGACGCTATACTCTTATTCTGAGGGGCTGGTCAAACGGTAAGAAAAGCGTTATCTCATTTGCAAGACCTATGATTTGGCGTGAACAAACGGACCGTTTTAACTAATTGCTACTTTTGTTATACAAAAATTTTCGGGTTTTCGTCCAATACTTCATTCGGAAGCCTTGCCAGTACCAAGACCCATTGGCGTTTCGAGTGAAGAATGTGATGTTACAGAATCAGAGGAAGCAAGTGTCAAGTTATCGATCAGCGATGATGAATATTTGCCATATAAAGAACACGGAGCACACCTAATAAATCAGTTAGAATTAAATGATCTTATTCGAGACCTGAATTTGTCAAAAATCAAAGGAGAAATACCAGGATCTACACTCCAAAGATGGTAACTGTTAGCTACAGGCACACATATTTCTGTATCACAGTATTTTTCAACCGACGAAGGTCTCTTCCATACTGCGATAATGTCGACGATTTGATGTTGGAATTATGTCACCAACACTGTCCCGAAGAATGGCGTCTTTTTATCGATGCTTCGATATTGAGTTCGAAAGCTGTCCTTCACATAGGAAACGTTTATCCATTCATCCTTGTTGGCCATGCAATCCACTTAAAAGGAACGCGTGAAAGTACGACTTTTCTTCACAACAGAATTAATTAAAAAATGTACAAATGGCATAGGCCTCAAAATTGTAGTAATTCTACTCGATTTACAACTAGGATATACAAAGAATTGCTGTTAGCCCACTACATTGTTAAAGACTGGCCAGTTAGGGCTCAGTATATTCCTGGAGTTCTTCTACCGCCATTACACATAAAATTAAATTTATTTTGTGAAAGCTATATATAAAGATGCCGTGGGCTCCAATACCTTAAACAAAAATTTCCCAAAATCTCAGATGCAAAACTTAAAAAGAGGGAATTTTGTAGCACCGCAAATTAAACTTCTACAAGACAAGGAAACAAAAAATCTGACAATTATATAACACTTGCTAATGAACTTAGGAGTTGCTATAAATTGGGCTATAACATGAGCCTTAAATTACATTATTTGCTTTCGCATCTGGATTTATTTACCCCGAACCTCTGCGCCGTGGGTAATGAACACAATGAGAGGTTACATCAAAACCATTCTGTTATTGAAAAACGTTATCAGGGCAAATGGAACAGTGAAATACTTGTTGGCTATTGGTGGACATTGATATCAGAAAGTGCCGAAAAACATTTTAAACAAGATGATACAGCTCCATATAATGTACATACCTAATTAATAGAGCAGACCAATTTCGGTACGCGCTATGTGCGCCGATTATTTTTCGTGTATTTATGCATATTACTTTAATAGCAGAAAACCAAATGTATATTTAATTATTTCTGATAGAATAAATGTCTCTACTTCTATACTTATATCGGTAACAAGGTCATGTTGCTAATATATTACGAATTACACTCCCATACCGGCGCTCCTGGCGCGCAGGAAATTGGTCTGCTCTACTAATTAATATTATTTCATTTGTTTTTCAATATTTTTTTTCAAAACCTAATGTGCCGGAATATATTTCTTGTTATTACTATTGTTCGAACTATAAAATAAACGAAAATTGTATATAGTCTCTAAAGAAAAATTAAAAAATTAAAAGTTGTTGACGAGTGTTATCTACACAATTTTGAAGGTTTACATTTGGAAATATCTTGTTTTCTTTTCAATTATAGGGTGTTGTTTATTCTAGAGTTACTAATGCAAGTTGTTGCTCGTGTTTTCTCTTTTAACTAGATTTATCTGAAATGTTTATGGCCATCGCGAATGCATATACATGTAATAAATAATTTTAAATATTCATAACGACTTTGTTTGTAGAATAAATTTGAAATGTTGCATACACGGTATTTTCTAACTCTTTTTCTGTGCATGTGTCTGTGTTTGTACAGGTTCGCATACATATGGGTAATCTCATGTGATGACCTCACGGTTCAGTTACAGCAGTAGACGCGCACCTGAGCCCCTACCTCGGAAAAGGATAAAGGATCTACATAAAAGGGTCTTTCGTTTGCCTTGTAAGACTGGCCGTCTGCGCGTACCATAAAAGTTTTACGACATATTAAATATATCTCCGACCTTTCGAAAGTGCTTATGCAACCTTAATACTTGTATTATTTATGCTAATTGAAATGTAAATTAACATTTCGCTGGTGCCAACATTAAACTAACCGATGTACGAAATTTTATTCGGAAAACGTATTGCTTTTCCGTTTCGAACTTTTTCCTGTAATGCGATGTCACAAAGAAGGGACGAGCCCTTAAATATACATAGTCCCTCAAAGAATTCAGTAGACCTTCCTTAGAGTAATCCTTTCATACGATCAGGATGATAGGTAATTTTGTATTTGAATTGCCAATGGCTTTGAAATGTCTAAATCCTCTATTGGAAATTCAAATGTATCAACATGTTGACTTATATAAGCTTGATGGAATTTAATCATGAGCGTCTACCTTTTTCTTTGATAGGTTTGTGTTTAAAATTTACAAATTCAAAGTGGATATTTTTTGTATTAGTAAAGGCGGGATTTAGAAAATACAGTTCAATTTTAAACGTTTAAAAATTAAAAGAGAATGAATGTAATTGAAATATTTTTTTAAAGGCTAAGTAATCAAAATTATAGGCCTTTGAAGTGATTAAATGTTTATCTATTTATCTATCTAATCTATATATATATATATATATATATATATATATATATATATATATATATATATATATTTAATAAACGGCTAAGAAATTATCTAAACACTTATATATATATATATATATATATATATATATATATATAAGTGTTTAGATAATTTCTTAGCCGTTTACTAAATATAACAATTGATAAATTATTGGAGTTTTTCGGCTTTTATATGAAATATTTACAAATATCAAATTAGAATGTATGTACTTGCAGAGTAAGTGGGGATGTAAACATTGCTGTCTACAAATTACAAAGCAAATCATACGAAATTTTTTATTTGAAAAATATGGTCTACGTTGGGACTCGAACCCAAGTCTACAGCTATCCGGGCTGTCGCTTTACCACTAAGCCACAACAGACCCAGGTTCAAGTTATTCAGAAATGCATTATAAAGTAACAGTGTTAATGAATCAGATGTCAGTTATTGAATGTAGATGTCAAGTTGAAATCAGAAGTCAGTTTTGAAAGCTCATGTCAGTTTTGATAGCAGATGTCAGTTAGTGAAAGCAAATGTCAGTTAATGACATCTGATTCATTAACACTGTTACTTTATAATGCATTTCTGAATAGCTTGAACCTGGGTCTATTGTGGCTTAGTGGTAAAAGCGACAGCCCGGATAGCTGTAGACTTGGGTTCGAGTCCCAACGTAGACCATATTTTTCAAATAAAAAATTTCGTATGATTTGCTTTGTAATTTGTAGACAGCAATGTTTACATCCCCACTTACTCTGCAATTACATACATTCTAATTTGATATTTGTAAATATTTCATATAAAAGCCGAAAAACGCCAATAATTTATCAATTGTTATATATATATATATATATATATATATATATATATATATATAATATTTTCGTGACCTTGGTATGATATGGTAAACTCAATCAGTCGGCGATTAAAGGTCTGGTTTATTACTTCAAAGTATATATATTTAAAATAACCCTACATGTTTCGGCAATTATGCGTTTATCAAGGATACAAAAAATATAAATGACAGAATATAAAAATGACAGAATATATTTTATATTCTGTCATTTAAATTTTTTGTATCCTTGATAAAGCCATAATTGCCGAAACATGTAGGGTTATTTTAAATATATATATACTTTGAAGTAATAAACCAGACCTTTAATCGCCGACTGATTGAGTTTACTATATATATATATATATATATATATATATATATATATATATATATATATATAAGTAAAAATTAATTAACGGGTGAGCGGTCTGTCAAGTAAAAATAAAACTCCTTTATTCCACTCTATATTTATAACGGATTTGTTACTTCATCACGAGTGTCTACATGTTTAACAAAACTACAATATATTAAACAATATTACAATAACTAAATACTTACAATTGAGAGTTAAAATTTAGCAAACAACGGCACTAAACATGTTAAAATTCATCGAATTCAAAACATCAAATCAATATGCTGTTAGTTTATCGTCAACCTTTTAAAACCAAATATACATAAATGTTAAAATATAAAACTAAACTTACAAAACACACACCAAGAAACTGATGTCATAAAAAATCGAAACCAACAATAACTACAAATCAAATGATACAAGGACTGGTTAATAAAACTTGGCAGGTCAAATTAACCGCCAACACCGAGTATATTGCAATAGATTATACTTAGTCCATTAGTATCCGACTTATAATTTACGCTATTAGTGTCTCCGTTGATATGCACCATTTCTAAAAAACATCTTTTTTTGTAATTATTTTCAGCGTCCACAATTCTGACATCGCCGAAATTAAATGTATGGCCGAGATCAAGTGCATGATCCACCAGAGCACAAGATCTCTCACCAATACGGACATCACTTTTGTGTTGTGTGATAAGCTGTTTTAGCCATTGTGACGTTTGGCCTATGTACACTTATTAGTAACTTATTCTGTAGAACTAAGTCCTTCCTAAAATCTAATCCAAACCTATACATATTACAATTGGACAAGGGTAATTGCACGGTGGCCATGGACAGGACAGAATATGTAAGTAAAACAGAGAATTTGTTGAAAGACAATTCTATTTACAAACCTTTACAGAAGGATCCTACGGTGAGCATACAAAAAACATACAATGAATTGATCAAAAAGATTCATTCTAGTGGACAATTACCTAATGATATAGTAAAAGTTTTAACAATCTACAACGCCACTCATCCGAAACTTTACTCACTGCCAAAAATTCATAAACCTAATATACCAGTCCGACCAATCATTAGTTCCATCAACTCGATAACATACAACCTTTCCAAGTACCTCAGCAAAATTTTAACCAACGCTTTTGAGACAGACAATACATCCAATGTAAAAGACACGTTTTCATTTGTCAATCAGATGCAGGGTGTCACACTCCCCGATAATTATGTGCTGATTTCGTTGGATGTCATATCACTGTTTACAAACATACCATTACAACTAATAACAGATGTCATAGCGAGTAAGTGGCACTTAATCGATCCATACACGGACTTATCGATATCAAATTTTTTGTTACTAACTACTTTTATTTTCAATAATACACATTTTTCATTCAACGAAAAATTCTTCAGTCAGATATTTGGAACACCTATGGGATCTCCCATTAGTCCCATTTTAGCCCAAATAGTTATGGATCAGTTGTTGGAGAGTGTGATGGTTAAGTTACCATTTTAAATACCGTTTTTGTACAAGTATATTGATGACATTGTTTGCTCTGTACCACATGATAAGATAAATGTGACGCTACAAATATTCAACAGCTATAGCAAAAATTTACAATTTACTGTGGAAAAAGAAGACAATAATAGTGTACTCTTCTTGGACCTTTCAGTGATTCGGCATGAGAACAACTCGATCATTTTAAATTGTTACAGAAAGACAACTTCATCTGGTCGGGTCATTAATTACTATTTCCATCATCCTCTCAATAAAAAATATAACACCGTCATAGCTATGAAAAATAGAGTAGCACACATAAGTCACACTACCTTCTTAAAAGATAATCTTAGAGAACTTTTTAGCATCTTCGTTAACAATGGTTATCCTAGTCATATACTGAATAAATTGATATACAGCTCCAACTTTTACGACGGCCCTACTGAAGACGTCCCTGCGGATAGTGTGAACAAAAAAAAAATCAGTATATTGGTGGCCTTACTCATTTAATTATATCACACTTCAAACAATGGAACATTAAAATAGCTAAATACAACACATTTACTGTGAAAAAATTGTATAGTAAGACCAAAGATGCAACACCTTTGTTTTTAAATAGTAATGTTATCTACAGGATACCATGTTCGGATTGTCGTGGCGTGTACATAGGCCAAACGTCACAATGGCTAAAACAGCGTATCACACAACACAAAAGTGATGTCCGTATTGTGCTCTGGTGGATCATGCACTTGATCTCGGCCATACATTTAATTTCGGCGATGTCAGAATTGTGGACGCTGAAAATAATTACAAAAAAAGATGCTTTTTAGAAATGGTGCATATCAACGGAGACACTAATAGCGTAAATTATAAGTCGGATACTAATGGACTAAGTATAATCTATTGCAATATACTCGGTGTTGGCGGTTAATTTGACCTGCCAAGTTTTATTAACCAGTCCTTGTATCATTTGATTTGTAGTTGTTGTTGGTTTCGATTTTTTATGACATCAGTTTTTTGGTGTGTGTTTTGTAAGTTTAGTTTTATATTTTAACATTTATGTATATTTGTTTTTAAAAGGTTGACGATAAACCAAGAGCATATTGATTTGATGTTTTAAATTTGATGAATTTTAGCATGTTTAGTGCCGTTGTTTGCTAAATTTTAACTCTCAGTTGTAAGTATTTAGTTATTGTTATATTGTTTAATATATTGTGGTTTTGTTAAACATGTAGACACTCCTCATGAAGTAACAAATCCGTTATGAAATATAGAGTGGAATAAAGGAGTTTTATTTTTACTTGACAGACCGCTCAACTGTTAATTAATTTTTACTTATACAGTACGGTCGATAATACTTAATAGTCTATATATATATATATATATATATATATATATATATATATATATGAAACGCAGTGTTCGTATGAGTTCCTCTATAAAACTACTGGACCAATTTACGTGTTTTATTTTTGCAAAATAATCTGCATTATCCAGAAAAGCTTTAAAGCTATTGAAGTCCTCGATCTCACCTGTAGAAAGTAAGTTAGGGGTCTAATAATATAATATCAATGGCATCAGTACTATTATTTAAATGTAGATGGCGCCACGAGACTATACTTAAGTATTGTCATAATCACTTAATTAAATATATTTGTACAATCAAAACATTTCTTATTTCAATGGTTTCTAGCAACCCTAGCAATAGATAATCCTCATTGAATGCTAGAAACGCATACACAACATCCGCAGAAATTAAACGTTTGAGCTGGTATTTTCAGGAACCGTACATGATACACTAACTGGACATAGATATTTAGATCTTTTACGTGATCAGGTTGTTTCTAATATTGAGGAAGATGCAGAGTTACCTGTAAGTGTTTGATTCCACAAAGATGAACCACTTCCTCACTATGCCCTTAATACTAGAAGTTTTTTTAAACGAAACATTTCCAAATCGGTGGATTGGTCTTAGAGGATTCATCGAATCCAGATCTAGATTTTTTCGTAAAATCTGTGGTTCATACTAGACGACCGCATACTCTGGACAAGTTACTACAGAGAATAATTGAGGAAGTGCAATTCATTCGTGAGGAGGCTTTGGCAAATGTCATTCAAGAATTTGTTCACAGACTTGCTTTGTCAAGAAGTATATGGTCATCATTTCGAAAACTTACTTAACTTATATTGATGTTGTTTATATTTTTTGTGTTAATTTTTGTTGTTTTCAATAAAATTTGCATTATTAGATTTAACTATATATCTCTGTCGTTGTTGAACAAAAGAGTGCCAAATTTTATTATTGCTGAACTCCCAGAACAGACCTCTATTGAAATTCGTAAAGATATACATGGTGTTTCATTTAAAATAAAAGAGTTTACATCATTTCCGGCTAAATCGAAAAAGTGATTCGGATATAAATATAACCCTGGTATAGATTTGCATTTAATTAATTGTAAAAAGTCTTGTTAAAATCTAGGTAGCCATATCAAAGATATTCGAATGGATCCATACATTCGCCTAACCCCGTATGTAAACATTTATGTGTCAATTTAAATTTAAATTTTTTGTGTTGTTTATTTATAGAATAGACATAATATATTAGAGTTTCCTATGTAATAAATAAATATATAGTTTGGAAGTTTTTTCTACTAACTCCTCTTAATACTACTAATAATAATAACAATAATTCGTTTAATTACTTTTGATTACATACCATAGGACAAGGTAGTAATATTATTAATATAAAAAAATTATATAAAGTCTACATGTATAAGAGTGTCAATATGTTATTTTTAATATTATTCATGTTATTATTATTTAAGTCAAAATATGAGTTAAGAAACCATAAATAGGCATAATAAATGCATATTAATGAAACTACCATTCGTTCTCTTTTTTTAATTTTTGACCATCTGACTGTTAAACTGCTATTCTGCTTTTCATTTTTTTTTTGAGTGTTTCGGTCTTGATAATAGTTTTTGTTAATTATTCATAAAATAATAATAAAATAAAAAGCTGTCATTTTCTACAAAGTTTGCTAGTTTATTTGATTATCTTTTCAAGTGCGATAAATAAAATTTTTAATTAATTTTGTTGAGGATACATTTAGTATCATTTTGTAATATTTAATTAATGGATAAATATATGTAAATCTAGTATATAGAATTCAAACATAAGATTTCCAATTTTATAAATATTTAACGTTTATTTTTAAGTTTACACCACTGTATAATACACTTTTATTAGCATATTCAAATGGTAAAGATTTCCTTAGGTTCTAAGAAAGCGATATCTTTTACATTTACATTTATTTATTTATTTTATTTGTTAGAGTTATTAATAACCGACATCTTTTTCCAAATTTATTTATTGCTTTATACAGCAGACCACTTGTTTTATTGCCTAGGGTTATCATTGAACGAATTTAAGAGACGATATTTAAGCTGATCACCAATTGTTAACTAAATATGTATAATAGGGTTCCATTACTGTACAAAAGACCTAACCGGGACTACATTAGCTGATATTTTATTTATTTATTTATTAGTAATATCTTTAAGACACTATCGTAAACCTTGAATACTATTGCTTGTAGGCACAATTTCCACGAAGAAATAACACAAAAATCGCATCTATCCCTTGTTTGGTACCAAAAATAAGGTTTTTCAAACGCCTGCCCTAGCAGCCCTAAATAAATGCGAAAAGAAAAGAATAAATCGAAGATCCAAAAGTATCATTAAAAGCGGAGAACGATGCTGCGATAAAATTAACAGCCGTCCCCATATCTAGAAACTCACCTGAAGCAACACGTGGTCGAGAAAACTTCCAGAACCGGGGAAAGGTCCCCGAATTAAAACACTGCACCAGTGAATTAAATTAACACAGTCAAGAATGACCAAAACCTGCATAAGCAGAAAGTAACACTTTATAAAATTCAAAACTTGACTACCAGTTTTCAAACACCTGAATACTTCAGAGCTTGATAGGTAAAGCAAAAGAGGATCTCCCTACGAATGTACGACTATTTATTCGAGAGAAAGACTACGTCATAGTAACAAAAACACTATTCCGGACGGAATATTAGAAAGAAAAGTAGATAATTACCCAAAAACCCCGACAAGCTTAAAGAGTGATTGAGGAAGCTATAAAACAAAAATTCGGTAATTAATTCGCCGCAATAAAGGATAATTAAGCCAATTTAGAATTGCACCAACCGTGAAGCGATCTATAATCGGAAGTTAAACTAAGTGACGCGAAGATGTCGCTCTAAGCAAAAGAAAATGAGAACGCAAAATTAAGTTAAAAAAAGGTTATACAATCAAATAAAGCATCCTAATAGATTTACAAAATTCTAATAAAAAATACCACAATTTTAGAATAGTATAAGGAGAATCAATAATCGAAATATCAATAAACATATACGAAGCATGACTTCGCATAAAATTTCCAAAATGTCGAACTGCGCCGAAGTATATAAAAATATTCCGGGAAATAAAATGGATATAGAGACACCCAAAATATTTGAACATACAAAATAATATTAAGATATTAAAGTTTGAAATGGCCTATGATGATCGATAATTATAATTAGTAATTAAAGTAAATAAAATTATATTAAACGAAAATATTGAATTTTGAATAGCCTATGATGACTTAAAGTTAGCAAATAATGTAATTAACTCATTAAAAATTCCCAAAAGGTATCAGGATCATTTTTAGAGCGTAACATTTTGTTGAAACAGATACGTTAAGGATAACAATCATTAAATGAACTATGTATCGGCCCACACTATCAGTAGTTTCATCTACGCATATATGAAGATAATTGTTTGCAACAACCTTTTTAATGTTATTCAATGTTTCTGCATAGATACAGCGAATATAACTCTCTCTTAAAGTGTTCTCGTCGGGAATGTTATATTTGTTGATGTACTTTTGCAAAAATAACTTGACATTTAAATTGTTTAATTTATGTAGTGGAATATCTGCCGATACAAACATTTGACACAAATCTTCATTAAATTGTTCTTGTTCCGATTTTTTAGAAGTTGATGGCAAACATTGCGGTAATGTTTGCTGACTCTTCTTCACCAATTTCATCTTTGTTAGTTTTGCAGCATGAGATGGAGTTTCCATATGTTAGTCGACTTGGAACTTTCATCATTGGTTGTTTTCTTATAAAATAAATGTTAGTATAAGATAAAGGAATAATTCAAAACTTAATTAATTAATTAATAAGAGGAAATAAACTTAAAATTTTACTCACAATCTTGCAGCATGCTACGCAAAACACTTTTTCTCCATCCATACGCAATTCTGAATAAGGTGCAATCCATCCAGGCACAGTTGCTATTTTCGGTATTTTTGCTATTATATAGCACAACCCACAAGTTTACTCTTCGAAAAGCCATCGTAAAATGACGTTTAAAATAAAATTACTTTCGAATATGGGAATAAATTTCTCTGAATAGCAAAGAAACATATACTCCTAATTTTCTGGTAAATGTATTTTTGTATTTATTTAGAAGTTTTAAGATATTAGCTATTCCTGAAATTTTGTGTCAGCCTGGATGTATGAGAAGAGAATCAATTCTTTGAGACGCTAATCGGAAAAGTAACGGGAAGAAGCTTAATAAAACGCTATTATTAATTTAAAGCGGGCTGTTTAATTTTTGTTTGTTTGTTACATCCACGACATATTTTTAGTAATGCCTATAATAAATTTGATTTAGTAAATAAATAAAACTTGGATACTTAAAATATGCAAAAATGCTGAATTACTGCAAAATATACAAATAATATACAAAATGCATATATTATGTAAGTATGCAAATTTGTGCAAACTGCATATAATCCGGCCTTCAGTGATAATGATAGTATTTTTATTCAGCGTGCCTGCCTTGAAATAAAAACATGGCTGATGAAACAAGAGAAGCTTTTCAGTTATTTGTGAAGTTATTATGCAGGATATTGTGCGCTATTTCAACCTAGAAGCAAAACGTGTTTACAATGGGAAAAAACGTGAACTGATGTAACTGTTGATGAATTTTATCCATTTCATGGGTTACTTATTTATGCTGCAGTTGACAGAAACTAAGATGTACCTGTAACGGGGATTTTTTCTGATGAATTTGCTTATACCATATATTAAGCCACGATGTCCATATTTCGATTTGAAGAAATACGAAGATTTAGTAAATTTAACGATAACAAAATTCGAGAAACAAGTTTAGGAACCGATAAATTAGCGCTGGTAACTTTCATCTGGGATCTCTTTATTCAACAATGCAAAACATGCATCATACAGATACCAATGTAACAATCGATGAAGAACTTGTTGGCTTCAGAAGCAGAAGCCGATTCGTTTTTAGTATATCTCAAGTGAGCCAACAAAATACAGTTTGAAAATTATTTTTTTAGTGGGCGAATCTAAATCTGGCTTTATTCTTGATGGTTTAGTAGTTTATCTTGGTCGCCAACCTCCGGAACTTACACATAAGAATCTGGGATTTTGAATAATGCAAACTTTAGTACATAGCATTTATTCTTAATTCTGGTCTGAACCTGACAATTGACAATTTTTTTTACGAGTGTTCCATTGGCAGAATACATTTTGGGAAAAAATATTACTCTTATTGGTACGTCTAGCGATATATTCCAAAGGAGATGGAACCATTGAATAGTTTAGTTATATCTTCTTTATTTTTCTTCAAAAACAATGTAAGTATTTTATTAAGCGCTAAGCATCATGACAGGGTATGACGACGCTCAAAGGAAGTCCAAAATTATCTTTTTTTGCAATAAAATAAATGGCGGTGATGACGTTATGAACCAAATGATATGCACATACACATGTAAAAGGCAAAGTAAGCGATGGCCTATGACGTTTTCTTCAATATAATTGACGTAACAGCACCAAATGCGTTTATTGTTTTTACCGAAGAACATCAACATTATGACGCTGGTCTCACTCACAAATGCAGAATCTGTCTAAAAGATTTACCAAAGAAACTGGTAATGCAAATATAAGCAATCTATTTGCTTTAAATCATATAAATTACGGAATTAATTACAATGAATTTATAAAAGTGCAGATATAAATCCTATCAAAAACGTCTGGGCTGAGATGGTAAATCGTATGTCACGAATACGTGTTAGGAATAGAGAAGACTTGTGGGATTCAATTTTAAATACCTGGAAAAATATAGGTTACATTAGAAATCTTGTACTTTCAATGCCCAAGAGATTGAGTGCAACATTTTTTAGTTGTACTAGATTTATGTGAGTATAACTGTACACTGAAGAGATTCAAGGATCTTGAAACACGTGTCTGTACGTAGAGGTAAATCAATGCTTAATATATGTGTTATATATGTCCACGTATTCATACAGTTATGTCTTCAACATTATTATATTACTGTATTTTACACTTGATGTTAGTTGAACATTAATATGCTATCTGTCACATGGTAAGTAAAATGTTATCATTTTTAAAATATTATCTATATCATTCAATATAAGTCTCTGGTTCTTCGTCTAAATTTAACATTTACTAGTATATTTTCTAGTATTTTCACCGTCTACTTAATTCTTCTTTAGTCTGTATTAGAATGTCATTACCTTTGTCGTCTACTTAACTAAAGTTAAAAGACATATTTTTTTCAAAACATTATAAAATAGGTTTTTATTATATGCTTTTTCAAACACCTTTTTTCTTTTTTTGTGCTTTTCCAATAGTTGTAAAAGAGAGTATAGCAGATAATAATTTAAAGTATGTATCTCAAAAATGTTTTCCGACGAATACCTGAAACTTGAGAATCATAGAACAAAATAAAAGAAATTGAGACAAAAATGCCCTACGTTGACGAAACACGTAATGGATGTTGAAAAGTGAAAAATATTATAGACTTCCTTTTATATTACATACCCCGCTTTATTAATCTCACTTTATTATATTGAAAATGAACACTATACGGTTTAATATCAAATAACGATTTTGTCGTGAAGCACTTTCAATTATATTCAAGTGTCTTTAATAAAGAGGTCGAATCTTATAAAGTTTTCAATTATATCGCTACGAAACCGCGACGGCAAGTTTCCATTGTCGACGTTTCAATTCAGAATTTACATTGTAACTTACTAAATTGATTCTTGAACTTTGCCAAAGTTTTTATGAATGATTTTTAGTCAATATCTCCAATTATGCCGTATTCTAAGCTTTTAGAATAGTAGTAATTTAATTTTAAAATAATTTCGTTGTTCACTTTGGGACAATTAAAACGAATTTCGTTTATGGCGAAATTTTAATTTCACCACCCCTTGGAGTACTTATTAAACTTCTTTGATAATTGGCGAATCGTTTATTTTACCAATAGTAAAGGACGATTTAGGTTTTATGAAGATTGCTATGCCCTTTGTTATATATTTATCGACATGTTTACTCCTACAATCAGTATTTGATCATAATCAATTCTAGTACAACTCTAATCAACGAAAGATTACACAGAATTAATGAATAAGAGGTACAAAGTTGTTTAAATAGGAAATTTTTTTCTTTAATTTTTGTTTTTATTTATTTCTGACATTATTTTACCAGTTATCAAAAAATAAATAAGACCACGTTTAAAGCTCTACAAGATTGGTGTTGCTACATTTTGAGTCTGACGTTTCGGTTTTGAGAAACCAAAATCAATTTTATTTTTTTATATGGAGGGAGAAAAATTACATCCTGTATCTAATAGCATTTTTCGTGTTGTTCTCGATCCTTCCGCTTCGATATCTTTCTAGACTGTGCGCGACGTGTGATTTCGTCGGATGACTCATCACTAGAGTGGACCAATCCGGAGCGAAAGCAGAGGCGTGACTAACGAATTGGTTACCGCGTGCCCCATCGCACATACGATTACTTAGTATGTTGTTCACGGTCATCGTGTGTACACGTATAATAGCAGATTTAGATTTTACCAGACTTAGACAAATTTGTGAAGGTTCGTCTACAGATATGTTAAGTTGTTTCAAAGATTATTTTAATTATGCAAACATCACATCACTAGATGTGGAGCGATCGTTTTCTTTATACAAGCACATATTTTCCTCACGGCGGACGCGTTTTCGAGAAATAACTTTGGAGACGCACCTTATGTTAACAATATTTCATCGCGCTTCTCCAGATTTTCAAGTCACGGAAAACGCATAAGACGGTAAGTTTTTTTTTAATCATCTAATTACATACATTTCAGATTTTATTTTTTATACGTATCATCGAGAACGTTTCATAATCTAGAAAAACCGTCTTACATTTTTTTTGTATCTAACATAATAACAGCACCGTTCGTGATAGTATATCTCTAGATATTAATAATGTTTCGCATGCGGGAACCAATTCGTTAGTCACGCCTCTGCTTTCGCTCCGAATTGGTCCACTCTACTCATCACATTACTTTTTTCAGGAAAAGTAAATTATTGTTATTTGGTATTTTTTTGTAGCAGCTCTTCCCTAGTGATAATGACGCGCTATGGCAGGTAGCCTAGGTAAGTTAATTGGACCAAATAAAATGTTTTCATGAAAATGTCAGAACAATCTAAAATAATATTTTGAGAAATACGTATTTACTATTTTATAACTTGCATGTGTATTTTCCAACATACGACAGATTTAAAAAAAGGTATATAACCCCTTACACAATTATTAATCGTATCCTAAATACGTATTTCGACAACTAAGTTGTCATCATCAGTAGGTAAAAACTACTAATTAAAAGTCGCACATGGGGCACAGTAAAGCAAGAGAAACGCTTACGCACAACTACTATACACCGCGTCCCCGTATATACTAAATTTAACATGCCAATCTAAACTACGAGGGAGGTCGAGACACACACTTACCTACTTAAGGAAAAAAGGTCTAAACATGTGTTTATTGTCGAACAAAGGAACGGCAGACATTCATATCTAAGGGGGGCGGCACTAACTTCGATTTTTAAAAACTACGATGACCCACTTATGGTAATAAAAATGAGAATAGACAGCTGAACGGTATCGGTGATTTATCGCTATTCAAGGAAATATGTTTATTTTTCGCGATAAATATACTTTCATAAGCATCAAGTTCGTGGGGTTTATTAATTCCTTTGTTCAACTTCAAACCTGTAATCGATACATTGTGCAGTGTGCTCAAAGCGTGATTTGCGACATTCGATTTATCCGGTCTATTGTATTTGATATGTGATATGTGTTCTTTAAAACGGGTTATTATAGGTCGTTTAGTTTGGCCTATATATTTCAAATTACAATCCGTGCAACTAATTTCATATATACCTGATTTCGAATTGGAATTAATTCTATCTTTAGTATTCCCTAGCAGACTTTTGATGGTGTTTTCGGACCGAAAGGCTACCTGGAGACCTCTTTCTTTCACAACTTTATTAATGTTTTTCGTGAAGGGGTGGTATGGTAGACATATGTACTTTTTCTCTTGGTTACTTTGGGATATCAAACTCGTGGATTCGCGGATTGTATTTTTTATTTTTGTTTTTCTAATTAATTTATTGATTATTTCTATGTCAAAGCCATTGTTTGTCGCAATATTTTTAATGAAATCTAGTTCTATTTCATATCTCTCTTTTGTTAACGGAAAATTTAGTAACCGATTGACTAAGAAGTTAAAGGAAGCTGTCTTATGTTGATAACTATGATTTGAATCCGCGGTGATGAATCTATTAACATTGGTTTCTTTCCGGAAAATATCGATTTCTATTTTATGTTTATTTCTAATCAGTAAAGTATCTAAAAATGGTATCTTGCCATTAGTGTTCCTTTTCCACTGTAAATTTAATAGTCGGAAATTTCAAATTTAATTGATTAACAAACATGTCTAATTCGCATTTCCGTGTGTCAAAAATCGCGAGAATGTCATCTATATACCTAATCCAGACTCTAGGGAAATATTTAGCGTTGTTTTTGAATTCTACTTCAAATTGACTCATGAATAAATTGGCTATGAAAGGAGATAGGCAGTTACCCATTGTTGTGCCTTGTTTCTGTTCATAAAATTTTTCTCCTACTTGGAAACAATTTTGCGCCATGTACAGAGTTGTCAATCTCATGTATTCTTTTATTTTTGAAGGTTCAATGTTATTCTTGTGGAGCAAGCTTTCTACATACGACAGATGTTCAAACAGATTACCATTGCTTTCCAAACATAAGCATGATCTCCTAACTAGAATGCAAAATATCATGTAACATCCTCTGGTGTAATATTATTAAACGCTGCCGTTACAGAATCTAACAATTGTTGCTCATTTTCAAAAGAATCCCCGTAAACTTTATTTTTAATAAATGGACCCATTGTTTTTGTACCTAGAATTCCACACCACATATTTAATACAAAACGTTGCTGATATCTGGATATTTTTTTGATACGAGGATTTTCTCGAACCCAGTAGTTTATGTTGCTGATTTACTGATAACTATGCTTTCATCGCGCCATATAATTTTAAAGGGGAATTTGAAGTCTTTAATCGTAAATTTCTCGATAACTGTTGAATTTGGGTATAGGACATAAGGACATAGTACATGAAACATACTTAGAATTCGATGCAGAATTCAAAAATAAAAATAAAATAGAAATAAAAAGTAGGTATTTCCATTTGAAAATATGAAGTTGATGGCCGTAACTAATTTTTGGGCCAGCCTGTATACATGAATTTACCGTCAGAAAAACTACAGCCAAAAATAAAAATCGACTTCTCCGAGCGTTTTTCCAAAAACCAAACCCATGAATTTTAAATGAATTTGCTCCACCCCACGCATCCTAATTGTATACTACCTGCATAAATATGCAAGTGGTAAAGATATCACTCTCATTGATAACATAAATAAAGCGATGCATCTAATTGAAATAGCAAACGCAGTGACCACAATATGAAAACCAATTATTCATTATATCAAACATAATTTGACAGAAGGTCAGAAACAAAGTTGTGTGAAGTGGTTCAAAGAAACACTATAAAAGTTAAACCAAGGTAATTTGAAGTTGGCCTGAAACATCGTTACTAATGACGAAACTGGGATTTCTTCGTACAATCCTGAAAATAGACTACAATCCACTCCTTGAGTATTTTGATGTGAGTCAAAACCTATGAAAGTTGTTCGTTAGTCAAGTTTTGCGAAGTTAATCATCGCTTGTTTCATCAGTTTTACTGGACATGTGGCAACCTTAGCAACAACAATAAAAACAACAAAAAGTTTTAGAGGTATAGGGAAAGGTGGATATAATATATATCGACTTTCAAAAAGCATTTGATAAGATTAATCATTATATAATCCTGTGTAAATTATCAGATATTTTTTCTTCCTTGCTGTGCAAGCTTCATATCTTTTCAATAGACGACAATGCGTAGAATGTAGGGACTATGCTTCCAAACTGGTTGTACCAGGATTTGGAGTGCCACATCGATTCAACTTCGATCTTCTCTTTTTGAGTTTCATCAATAACGACATTAAGTCATTGCGGTGCTACAGTCTTTTGTTTGGTAGTGTTATGAAAATATTTCACGAGATAGAATTTCTAAATGATTGCATACATCTGTAAGGATATAACTTAACACTATGAAAAACTAATTCTAAGGGCAATATTAAAAGAGAAGGGTGGATAGACTGTTCAACCTGTTTCTGCTCCTCTTTCTACAAGCCTTCTTATTAAGAGAAGTCTTAAGAATGGGGGAAGAAGTCAGAATATTATTTTGTTTATTCGTTGAAATGCTTATATCAGGGGCACCTAGTATTAACAGGACAAGTATATTTCCAAATCCACGAAGATGTAAATGTAAAAATGAGATACCTGATGGAATTATTCGGCGAGGTTACCTTATGAAAGACTTAGGCGTTTTATTTAGCTATTAACTAAATTTTATTAACCATCTTAACCATATGGTTATCAACGCCTACAGCATGTACGGTTTTATATATCGCAACTACAGAGACTTTAAAAGCCTCGAATGTCAAAAGCTATCATTCCATTATTTTGTTAGATCTCAACTGGAATATGGATTATTCATTGATGTATTCAATTTATCTGACGCATACCAATAGCATTGAAAACTTCAAAGAAGATTAAGACTTCCCGACGATTCGAATGTCAGCACCTCAATAGCTTAATGGTAAAAGCGTGGTCCGGCAAACCAATGAATGTAGGTTCGAATCCTGCAGGGCGAATTTTTTTCAGTAAAAAAATAAAATAGTTAGCGTCGTATATGTAGAAAGCATTTATTTAATTCACATTACTTCGCGAAAATGCAATTGATTTGCACAAATTTGCCAACTACGGGCATAATATCAATAACTGTTTCCTAATGTAATTTAAGACCTTCCGACGATTCAACCTTGAGTCCCTTAGTAGCTTAATAGTAAAGGCGTGGTCCGGCAAACCAAGGGACGTAGGTTCGAATCCTGCATAAGGGCGAATTTTTTTCAGTAAAAAATTCGAACAATTAGCGCCGTATATGTAGAAAGCATTTATTTCATCCAGATTTAATAACATTGCGGCAATTGTGTATGGAACAATGCCTTAAAATCTAACCGCTAAATACGCTGAAATAAAGCAATATTTCCAGTATGCACCTATAGTCAGTTCCGATGTAGAAAGGACGTTTTCTATCTACAAGGATATATTTCACTCAAAGAGAACAAATTTTACAGAAAGGAACCTTGATAAAGTATTGCTAGTTAATATTAATACTCCTTTACTCAACTTGAACTACAAAATGAACAACTAAAAATGTATTTCGTACTTTATAATAATAATAATAATAATAATAATCTTTATTAACCTGAAGATCACAGCATTATGAAATAGGTTTCGTCACCAAAATATGTACCTTACACTGTTAAAATTAAAATTACATGAAAACATTCCTACGTGTGATAGTACTCTTGAACACTATAAAAACATTCATTAATAAGGAAACACTTTAAGTTATATTTAAAATTCCTGGTCGTACTACTAATCCTTATAGCCCTCGCCAAACAGTTTAATATGCTAACACAGGCATAGTAAGGAGATCTTTCATATGCTGTCGTTCTGTGGAGGGGTATCCGGAAGGACTCTCCATTTCGCATTATAGTCATGAGTTTGGGCATTAATCGGAAATAAATGCTTATTCTCATATGCAAACACAGCACACTTATATAGGTATATACTCGGCAATGTGAGGATACCATGTTCCCGAAAAACATTCTTGCATGTATTTCTATTCTTAATGTCACAAATTAATCGAATTACTCTTTTCTGCACAATGAAAAGTCTATTAAAATCGTTTGCCCTTCCCCACACTACAATATTATATGCCAGGTGCGGGTAAACCATTGCATAATACATGCCTAACAGTCCTTCCCTATCCAAACAGCTCTTTAATTTCAGAATGGCATAGTAACCTCTATTAACTTTAGCAATCACAGTGTCAACCTGAATATTCCAATTTAGATTGGAGTCCAGATGTATTCCCAGGAATTTAATATTTTTGTCACATTTCGCAGTTATTGCTTCCGTTGGTTTATAAAAGTTCACTCTCACCGTCTTAGTCGTATTTAAGATTAAACGATTCTTACAACACCATTCCTCGAGAGCCCCCACGACGGAAGTTACATATGTTTCCAACAGTTTTAATTCGTCCGAAACCACGACGATCGACGTATCATCAGCATAATTAACAAGATGTCCAGCACTTATACAGTCTTTCATATCATTTATAAAAAGGATAAAGAGAAGTGGCCCCAGAATGGAGCCCTGCGCTACACCCAGCCCAACATCAGCTGTATTCGAGCAAACACCGTTTACATTAACAATAATATGTCTTTGACGTAAAAATGATGTTATCAAGTTCAATACATTACCCCGAATACCAACCGCGTACAACTTCTCCTCCACAAACCTACTGTCCACACAGTTAAATGCGGCCGAGAAGTCAAAAAACAACCCAACTGCAAATTTCCTCTCATCAATACTCCTTGCCAAACACTCGACACAGGCCGTCTCAGTTGATCTACGACGTCTAAAACCATGTTGAGCATCGCTGATGATGGCGAACCGATTGAGGTACTCCATGATGCGATCATATATCACTTTCTCGTAAATTTTGGAAAACGCACTTAGTACCGATATAGGACGGTAGTTATCTATTGTCATTTCATACCCCTTTTTGTAGATTGGGACCATCCGCGATGTCTTTAACGCAGACGGGAACACTCCAGTCTGAAAAGACACATTCATTATGTATGCAAGAGGTCCACTAATGGCATCACTAAGTTTTTTTAGTAGAGACACAGGCACATCATCCGGACCACACGAGTCCTTATTCTTCAGAACAGCCAACACATTCACCACATCTTCCCTATATACTGGACCCATGAACATACTGCCAGTTACACTTCTACTCACTGTACATTCCGTAGTTATGATATTTGTAAATCTATTAGTAATTCTTTCCAAAGTCACAGTAGAAAAATGTTGCATGAAGGCATTCGCCACATTCAATGGGTCTTTGACCTCTACATCGTTGATGTTAAGAGTCACTGATTTAGTTAGCTTGTTTCTGTTAGTTTCATACTTTACTAAATTCCAGATACATTTACTTTTATTTTCACTTGACGCTATTTTGTTTCTATGGTATGTCTTTTTTTCGTTATTTATAAGGTTTCGATGTTCTTTCTTTATTTGCTTATAAAATGCTGATGTATGGTCATCATATCCAGTTGATCTCAATATTGCGTAAGTATCTTTTAAATACCTACTGGATTCCTTTATTTTATTATTTATCCATGGTGGCTTACTATTTTCACAGCTCGTTATTTTTTTTTCCTTCTTCGGACAATTTATATTAAAATAATACATGAAATGTCCCATATAGTCCTCAAATGCCATGTCCACGTCGCTAGTATCACTTGTATTCCAGGAGTTGTTACATAAAGCAGCTCTTAGATTTTCAATATTTGTATGGCATAAATTACGTTTATAATACTTGTTCTCCACCCTTTATAAATCCTTTATAAATCACTACACGTTTGTTTTCCAATTACATATATAAATAAAATTAAAAACTTTTTAAAAAAAATAAATTTTCCAATAGTACGCCCGTGAACAATGAGTCATCGCCCTCTCTTGTCCGGTCCCTACTAATGAGCTAATATATAATTACCTTAAATTTATTTCTCCTGATTAGTGACAAATTTGGTAATAAATCAGAAAAGAATTCTTGAATTTAAATTTAGAGCATTTCCTTTCTGACATTTAGTAAAAAGTAAGGTAAATGTAGGATCTGCAAAAAAATTGGTATTTTTCAAATTTAGCCGCCTCGTTCTTCATCCATCAAAATATCACTTATCGCACACAACCCATCTTAAAGTTAGCATAAAATATGTTTCGATTACACGTAATTTCCTCCAGCCGATTCAACAGGAGAATATTTATAAAATTATATATCCATATATATTCATGTAGACGTCTATTTATAAAACGTCAACTTTTTCCTTTGTAAATTTTCTACGCACGAGAAGGAAGCTCACTTTAGAACGTAAACGGATACGCGCGCCACGTTAACATACGAATCCGCGTTGACAAACGTAAGTCGGAGAAATATCAAAGAAATATTTAAAAGCTCATGCCTTATTGTGTCACAGGTGTATCCGAGACAGATGATGGTTTCTCTGCTATCTTCTTTTTGTAGTTGTTAGGATTCGTCGTCGGTGGGTATTCCATATGAAGAAGGAGCTGCGTGCGACTGACAGTTAACGTGCACCACATAACACGGATTTAAGATATAGGAACAAGAAAAAAAAATAAATAAAAACGGATGAAATGAAACATCTGTCAGTTCGTACGTAGTATATACACCTTCGCCCTACACAATATAATATCTCCTTACCATCTAACGCGAGAAATACATAGATACGTCCCTTTTGTTTTCCGCGTTTCGCAATTAACACGAAGGCTGTTTTATTTCCCCCCAGTGAGAGTTGGAAGGGGAATTATTAAAGAAAACAGTACACGTAATGCTTTGTAATTTTATTAGACATAAAGGAGTATATTTTCGTTGTTCGCCTTCATTCGGACGGGGGAATACACGAAAATAACGAGATGAAGTTGTATCGGGTGAGCGTATCTTTTTTGAATTATTGTCAAATATTTGAATTTTTTAAAAGGAGCCGTCGACGGCATTGAACTTTTTCTTTGTTAGTGAAGAACACATAAAGAATTTTAGTCCTTTCTTGCGGGGCCGATGCGGAATATAATGAAATTATCGGATTACGATGCTTCGGATTCTAAAATTGAACTAAGAATTTAATGAGAAAGGGATTCCATAAAAAAAAGTCAATTTCGACCAACAATCTCCGAAAAGAAAGCGAAGTATAAAAATACAAGTCCTAATTGTTTTATACGAGAATTATTTTGATGCTTTAGATTGCGTCATGGATAAAGAACGAGGTTAACAGATTAATATGTTTTTAGGTTTTCATTTGTCTTCTTGTTATTCAAAAGTTATGTTAGCAGCGTCAATTTGTGACTAGTCCTTGATAGTTGTTGGCCTATTTTAATGTTCAAATTACACAGGTCTACAAAATTAAACTTTTTGACACATGTTTTTATTTTGAAAACTGATTTTATATAATTTTGGTAGGCTGATTTCAAAAATTCTATGCATTTATTTGTATCACGTAAGGTTTTTTTGCAAATATTAAATGAAAAAAAACGATATTCTAAAAAAAAATATTTGTTTATTGAGTAAAAAGGTGGAATACAAGTTAAAAAAGTGGAAAAAAATACTTTACTCAGTCTTTTTTAAGTGAAATCTTTTTGCCAGAAAGCTACGTTGTCCGGACATTCGGTTGTATGTTTTTAAGGGCATATCCCGTTTTAACATCCAGCAGTAGTCCGCCATCATCGTTATGCTCCATCTGCCTTGGTATCGCCGTTCCATTTCCTTAATGTCTTGGTGAAACCTCTCTCCCTGTTCTTCGCTAACTGCTCCAAGATTTTCAGGAAAATAGTTCAAGTGTGAAAACAGGAAATGCACTTTCAAACTCATATTACAGCATAGACGATGAAAGTGTTGTAACATATTTTGAACAATGTTTTCGTAGTTTTCGTCCTTAGAGTTCCCAAGAAACTTACCAATTACTTCTTTAAATGAAACCCAGGCATTTTTCTCGACATTGGTCATTGTGTTTTGAAAATCCTTGTCTTTGCATAATGTTCTTATCTGCGGCCCAACAAAAATACCTTCTTTTAACTTGGCATCGGATATGGCTGGAAATGTCTAGCACAAATATTTAAAACACTGTCCATTTTTGTCTAGGGCTTTAACAAACTGCTTCATCAAGCCAAGTTTGATATAGAGAGGAGGCAGTAAAACTTTATTGAGGTCAACCAAGCTATCTCTTAATACATTTTTGCTAACAGGTGTAAGGCTTGTTCTAGAGGGCCATTCTATTTGAGTCCAATGTTTATCCCTTGCTCGACTATCCCACTCACAAATAAAGCATGGAAATTTTGTATAACCTCCTTGTTGTCCTAGTAGCATGCACAGCACTTTAAGGTCACCACAAAGCATCCACTGATGTTCTTGGTAGTTTATTTTCTTTAAAAGAAGTTCAAATTTTCATACGTTTCCATTAAATGTACCGAATGGGCAACGGGAACCGAGGCCAGCTCATCACCATTGTGCAACAAAACGCCTTTTAAACTACGCTTACTTGAGTCAATAAACAGGCGCCATTCTTCTTTTACATACGGCACATTTCCTAATTTTGAAATTAAGTCAGGAATATTGTTGCAATACACTAGCGGTCCGTCTTGAGTAAAATATTGACATAACTCTTTTTCACGATCCCGGTAAAAGCTTTATGTGACGCCAGGTGCCAGTAAATGTTTCTTACGAATTCGGGAGGCTAACAATTCGGATGCATCCTTTGGAAGGTGCAAATCTCTAATTAAATCATTTAGTTCGCTCTGGTTAAACACTTTGGGCTCTCTGAAATCTGGTGTGAAATCTGAGTCATCTGGGTCGCAATTAGATTCTACTGATTCTAACGATATGACGTTTTCTAGTGCTTTTGAGGCGGTAGGTATCGGTACATCTGGTCCATGAGGAACTGGTCGAATAGCAGAGTCAAGATTGGGATACACAATTTGTTTCTTATTTTTTCTGTTGAATCCTTGAACATTACACGAACAAAAATAACAATCATCACTGTGATTTCTAGGCTCTCGCCATACCATAGGAACACCAAAGCTTAAACATTTCTTCCTACCTTTTTGCCAGTTTCTTAATGCTTCAACGCAAACGGAACAAACAGGATGAGGAGCCCAGGACTTGTCTTGGTCGCCAATTTTTACACCAAAATAAGCGTGGTATACATTTTTCACAAACAAAGTTATAGTTTGCCTCTGCTTTACTACGACATAACTACCACAGATATAACAAAAGTTATTCGGATTGTTCACACAATGTCTTCTTTCCATATTTATACGTTCTAGAACACTTAAAATACGCAACAACGAAGACAACATGTGCGTGGACACAGTAGCACGACGACTAACACAACCAAACTGCACATAAGCAGGTTTCAACGTTGTATTGACGCTTCTGCGCCGACTCTGTTACTTTGCTGAGAAATCTAATATTAACCAGTGTTGCCAAATCACATTTAATTTCATAAAAATCAATTCATTTAAAAATCATGCCTAACATGGAACAAACATGTTCTTGTCATAGGTACATATATTAATAAATTAACATTTTTAAGATATAGAGCGCTATAAAAAAATTTACGTGATAGAGCAAAAATATGGCGTTTTTTTGGAATAAGGGCCCCCAAACATACACAAATTAGCAAACAGCTTTCAAACATCAAAATCACTGTAGACCTGTGTTATTATTGGGACTGTAGAAGTTTTCGTTGGAACCTGATATTTTGAAACTGAAACACCAAGCCTGTACAAAAAAAGGTTTAAGTATATTAATACGTTAAGCACGTATTACGCATTTGTTACAAATGAAACAGACATGCAATATACATATCTGTAACTGTGCACATGGATATACACCTCGTATTTTCCAACATTTACTTCTGCCTACAACACGTGTTTCTTCCATCTACTATCAGGCTTCATCAGTTTGGCTAGTGAACTAAAGCTTAAAGAAATCGCCTTATAAGGTATAGCAAATTTTGTCCTATCAGGTTAAAAAAAATAATTTACAGTTACTAAATTTATTTATTTGATATTGAGACAACCATATATTTTACTTTTCCATAGCGCTGATCTACCTCTCTTTAACATAATGTAGATCCTTAGTTTCATCACTTTATGAACAGTATTGTATAAACCGTAATTCAATATTTTTGTGAAGGTTTTTGTTCATAGAAATAATAAAAACTACCCATTACTTCAACTATTCAAAATAAAACATGTGTTTGTTACGGTACATTTATGTAAAGATATAGTTATACGAAGCTCTGGTTGGAGCGAAATGATCGTAACTGTGTAATGTAAAAAGTAGTGACATTCATTAAAATTTGTTTTATTTTATCCTGATAACCGTATTATTGGTCCATTTTTCATCCATGGTACACTACTTACGAAATTACATTACATTACTTACGAAACTGTCTGCATTTGGGTTAAGTTCTTCCCTACTTCTTCTTCTACAGTCTTACTTAAGTAGTAGACTTCATTATGTCTTCTACAACGGGTATAAATTCTTTGAATTCTCTCCTCTAACTAGAGTCCCACAGGGTTCACATTTGGGTCCTCTCCTATTTATCTTGTTTTTAAATGATTTATTATCGTCTCTGTCTTGTCCACTACTTGCCTATGCAGATGATCTGAAAATATATTCCTCCATTAAAACATGGGACGACGTGTTGCATTGGCAGGCGAATTTGAACACTCTCTCTCAATGGTGCTCCAACTGTAAATTGGGATTGAACATCAAGAAATGCTGCTACGTCTCTTATACAAAAAAAGTTAATTTTATTGACTCCAGTTATTTTATAAATGCTTTAATACTTAATAAGGTTGATAACATAAAGGACCTTGGTGTTTTGTTCGACTCTGGCTTAACTTTTGTGCCAATCAATAACCTGTGTGTTGCTGTTTCGAAGACATTAGGTTTTGTTCTGCGTACCTGCAAACTCTTATCTTCTATGTCTTTATTCAGAACTATGTACTATAGTTTTGTCCTCAGTAAGTTAGAGTATGCTTCTCCTGTTTGGTCGCCCCATTATATTTATCTTCAGTTATCTATTGAAAAGATACAACGTCGTTTTTTAAAGTATTTATCATTTAAAATTGATGGCATCTATCCCGAGCGAAATACGGACTGCAATTTGCTACTTGGAAGACATGGTTTACAATCGTTAACCCATCGACGAGATACTCTGGGAGCGAGATTTATGAGGAAGATTGTTCGTGGTACCATTGATTGTCCCTATTTACTTTTCACGTTCCTCGTATATCCTCTCGTTCCTCTCCTACCTTTGCTTTACCTTTTTTTAGGACCAATTTGTTGCAGAGCTCTCCACTAGTGATCATGTGCCGAATTGCCGAGGTGTTTTATGAAGACATTTTTTTAAATTCCATAGCATAGAGAACGAAAAGACTAAGATTAAATCATTTTTTATTTTTTTATGTGTTACATAAGTATACATATTTCTTTATGTTTATTTTTAGATTTAATTATCTTTTTATTTTATGATTTTTTTATACATATTGTTATGGATTTTTCCCTAAATAATATTTAAAATTTAATTAAAAATGAATTTCTCGTAATTTATTGGTTTTAAGATTAAACAACGTGTCTTGTAAGTTTCCCAGAAAAACTGTGTAATGTAGCCCGGTCCTGCGGGGGCTACATCGCTGGGTTGGTACGCGGATGCGTTGATGTATTAAATAATATGCAGATAAAGTTGGTTTAACATCGTATAATTAGATAACACTTATAAAGATGTAACATTTACTATATACATAATTATTAATAGGACAGTAGTCGAAAGGAGAGTTCTATCTCGCACCCGCTATGTCGTACTGTCTATCTAACTATGTCAGATCCCTCATTCTCTGATAGAACGTCTTATATACATTAGAGTGCCCTCCTTTTGACTATGTCCTTACTTAACTATCAACAAGAGGTGCAAGTGTGCAACTTGTAATTGAGAACGCTTGTGTCTAATAAAACAGATGGACCGAGGTCATGTTTTTGAATACAATACAAATAAGACCAGGGCCGCACCTTGACTACATCACGTAATACAAACATTACCCAATTAGGTTATCACAACTGTAAGTTTTTTTTATTTTATGAATTCATAAAATTTTGATTAATACAATAAGTATATTTATATTGTATTCAATAGTGTTATTTAAGAGATTTATAATTAGTAGAAATAAATAATAAAGAGTATTTTTAAACTTCTACGTAAAAAAATTATAACTGAAAATTTTGCTCGTTTGGAAATCAAGGGTATTTTTTGTTACATTTGATCGCGCATGTGGTAGATTTTTGTTCGTGTTTTCAAGTTTATTATACAGTGTGGTTCTCTGAGGAGAAATTAAGAATAAACTTTATTATTTTTTAGATAAGTTGATCGGAAGTAATTAAGAGGAAGTTTTAATTCACTTAGCTGTCATATTCAGTGAATTGTTTTACCTCATTGTGTCATTGAGAGATTCAATATCTTTATACTTTATAAAGATAGTTTTTTTTTTTTTTTTTGATGTTTTTTATTAAATATTCATTTAAATTTTATCTTGTGCTCATTTTATTTCTTATACCTTTACTGATGTTTTATTAAAAATAAGTAACTCAGAATATATAAGTAACTCAGAAAATATAAATATACATTATTGAGAACTTTTACTGGCGCCTTAAAATTTTTGTAGAAAACCACGTATTTCCTTTTGGAACCCTGAGAAGTAAGAAGTCCCATTTTTTAAAATCAACCGGCTGAGTAGCCTAGTTGGGAAGCTTAGTTGTGGATGGTGGCACATAGTAAAGCAACAAACCACTATTCATAGCAATATGTATGTGCAATCATTGGGTTTTCCTGTAATTGGTTGATGACCGTTGGACAATAAAGCTATTATTATTATTACTAACTGGAGTTATTTAGCTCTTTAATATTGAGGCAAATGGGGTACTACCTGTAAGTGTTTGGTTCCAACAAGATGGAGTACGTCACTATGCCCTTAATGTTAGAAGTTTTTTAAAAGAAACATTCCCAAATCGCCTAAATTTTTTTCTTTGGAGTCATTTAAAATCTGTGGTTTATACTATATGACCGCATAATCTAGACGAGTTACGGTAAATAATAACTAAGGGAGTGCAATTAATTCGTGAGGAGGCTTTAGCAAATGTCAATTAAGAATTTGTTCACAAACTTGGATATTGTCAACAAGTGAACGGTCATCATTTCGAAAACTTTCTTAGCTGACATTGATTTTGTTGTGTTCATTTTCCTTGTTCTCAATAAATTTTGCATTATTAGATTTAATTAAATATATCTGTCGTTGTTGAGCAAAAAAGTGCCAAACATTATAATTTCCAAACTCCCAGTGCAGAACTCGAACTTGAAATTCGTAAAAATATATAAGCTGTTTCATTTAAGATAGAAAAAGTCTGATTCGGATGTAATTATACTCATCAGATTCCCGATTTTCATTTAATTAATTGTGGAAAGTCTTATTGAAATCTAAATAGTTATATCAAAGATATTCAAATGGATCCGTGCTTTTTCCTAACCCTGTATATCTTTCTCTATTGAATAAGCTTCAATTATTTAAGTATTAATTTATAGAAAATAAGAAATAGTGCTTTATTTTAAGGAAATGTTTATTAGGGTCTCTTTTGCAAGAAAGTCGTTGTATAACATTTACAATCTTTCATGTACATCCGTAAAAATTTAACGGGTGCAAGTGGAAACCATACAAAAGGATTTTTCTCCATAAAACTATCCATAAGAATCTTAATAAAATGCATTTTCAACTCTATTTTAAATATACATCACTTTTATTCTATTATATTAAATCGCACATTCTAATACAAAAGAAACAGAAAAATACAGGAGTGCAACAAGAAAATGCATCATCGACCCTAAGGAAGCATATTTTAGATAAAAAAGCACAGGAACGTACAGCACACCCCATCGACAATTTTTTTTGCCTTAATCGCTGGCACTATTAAAACATTTTCTGTTGTTGATTAACATATTATAAAAACGAAAGTATTCACTCTTGTGAGTGAAATTGAAGAAACATATATCATAGCTGCTTCTTCGCCTTTCTTATCATCTGTCCATCATTGTCAACCTGCCCCAACAATATATTCAACATCGTCATCATCATAATTTAATTTCGCTGAAGTTAATCAACCTCACTCGCAAAATTCGTCACGAGATTGCCCAACACCATTATCGCAGCATGCCTGTTAATAAAAACCTGCGACCTTCGATATTACATGCTCACGTAGGCAATGGAACAACAACATCAAGGATTATTTCGGCTCCAAAAATATCTTCTTCTTTATCTGTGCACTCTCAAACACAATATACTCTATCTCCTTTTTCATCTCCGTTGTCAACGTATTACGCAATGAATACTGAAGAGCAGTATCAAGCGACTCTATATGAAACGAGTCCAGTAAGCAATCGCAATTAGCAATTATCCAAAAAGCTGATACAAAAATGCAGGCAGATAATATAAAAATAAGTTGCGCGATACAGATTATTACTCACAGTCTGTATAATGATATTTATTCTACTATTTTGCTACGCTATTTTTATGCTACACGAATGCTACATGATGCTAATAATCTTTACATACGAATTTTGTAGAATACGTTTCATTTAGAAGAATAGAGTTTAATTTCATGTAACAGTATTTTTACTTACATTAAACAAACCATCAGTTTTTCTCGTGGAGAAATCGACTCACGAAAAGAGGTGTTTGTTTTTGAAATTGTGCATTCAATTTTTTTCAAAATCATTTCAAGTGTTCCTGAGCCCATTCGACAATATCGTTAAATTTTTCTCCATCGTCTATCAAATGACGATATAAAGTGCGATATTCGCCTTCTTGTTTTCTCGTTAATAAACTGGGATGTATCCACATTCTTCTTCTTTTCATTTTGCGTTGTATTTGATTCTTTATTTATATTCTGTTCATCAAAATAATAGCTATTATCGCTAATTCTTCAACTGAAAAATTAAATGCAATATTTTGGCGCATCAAATTTATCTGATTATTTAAAAAAAAATCCTATGACGACCATGGATCGAGACAGACTGTTTGTGAGACTAGTAATGTGGACAGAGCGAGATTTGATCGGATCGAGATCGTGTGAATCGAGTCTAAGGCTACTAATTCAAGTATTTCATCTGGAAATAATAAATACAAATTTATATTCAATTTATTTCTTTTTACTTTGTATATAAAATATTTTTTAAAAGTGCAAAACAGTTAACTATTCTTTTCAAATTTTCGCAATTTTACCATACACACTATTTTCTCGAAAAAAAAACGCTTAGAAAAGTTGGCAAAAATAATTATTGTTTAATTATTTGTAAAAAAATGTTATAAATTACACGCATAAATACTTACCTTTTTCAGAATTCCACAATTTATTACTAGCCATAATTAGAAGAAAAACGTAACGTCTCGCAGCACGACCAATGAAAGACTGGGTTGAAACAAAAGCGTATTTACACTTTCTGCTTTCATGCATTCATGCTTTCTTTAATGGTTGGTGATAGTGCACATATTCTGTCACAAATGTCTTCTTCTTCTCTGTTTTGGGTTGGACGCCACCACGTCCAGGCACTTGAGCACACTGCTCTTTGTACTATCCCCAATAGATCTCTCAATTCCACTCTGTTAGTCTTGTGTCCTCGATAAAAGCCACTATCCTCCTCAGGGGAAGTTTGAGTATACTCGAAGGATCCAATAGATCCCTCCCGAAATATTTCTGTCTGAGTTCCTTCAGTTCCTCACACGTGCATATTACATAAGTACACAAACGTATAATTTTGATAGTTTGGTCTTGGTCAGTCATGTGTATTTGTGTAATAATTAGTAATTTAGTTTTTCAAAAAAAATTGTTACAATAGTCAAAATTAAAAGAAAATATTACTAAAGCAGATGTTGGAAATATTGACTATTATTTTGGAGACAAAGTTGAGGTCTACGCTTCACGCTTTCAAAGCCATTTATTCGGATTTTTGGATTATGTCACACGAGAATTCGCAATAGCAATACGAAGCTCTTCGATTGTGTGATGTCTGGTCTTGAAAATGGTATTCTTTAAATACGGAAAAATAAAATTGTAAAATCTGGAGATCTTTGAGGAAAATTAATAATTCTCGTATCGAAAAATTCTTGCAAAAAAGCTATTGTTCCTCGAGATTTGTGAGCTGGTGCAATACCTTGCTGGAAATATCCTTCCATAAGTTCGTCTTCATGAAGTTAACCATTATTAAAGGGCTTTAATTATTCATTTCGATATCTTTCAGCAGTTATGGTTTGGTCAAAAAGTATAGGCCCAATAATTCGTCTTCTTGAAACTGCTAGCCCGGCGCCTTTTTGTGTGGACGTAGCATAGTTTCCACAAATTCATGAGGGTTTTCTACAGACCAAATTCTCATATTTTGCTTGCTTAAATATCCTGAATGACGGAACCAAGCCTCATCCGAAAAAAAGGCATTTGTTCAAAATGTCATTATTATTTATGTTATTTGAAAATCATAGACAATACTGTGTCCACGTAACAAAATCTATCTGTTTGAGTTCCGAAACTGCTTGAATTTTATATCGAAACAACTTCCTTTTTTAAAACAGTATGACATGCTCCTACTGACAAATGAAAATGTGTTAGTTTTGCGATTGATTTTTTGGCTGAGTTGTCCATTCGACGTCCTATGCAATTTGCTGTTCGTTTTCTAGGTGCTCCACCGCCAGGTTTACGAATTATTGCCCCCGTCACCAAATTTACTAACACAAGCTTGAATATTTTTTGCAGTTGTGCGTAAGTAACTGGCATATTAGGATACTATTGCCGGAAATCCTGTAAGCATTGATTAGTAGAATAAACACAATCTCAATTATCTAATCTTTGACCAGTTCGATAGTAACTTGGAATAATTAATATTTTGTGTTTAAAACATATAAGCGTTCATAATTTTAATTTTTATATGGCAACTGTCAGAATTTGAAGTTTTCTAAAGCTTAGCATGTGCACCAATCTTTGATTACTTAGTTACTTAAAAAACAGTCTACTATGAGGAGGAAAGTTTTTGAGGGCATGTTACAGGTAGGCCCAGGTCCAGAGTCACCTTAGAAAATGTTGGCCGTGTTCGTTAAATATTGCAAGAAGATAGAAGATGCAGCTACGCAATGATAGAGGCTACACCTGGTATTGGATCCGCAGCAGTAAAGCAAATCCTGCATGAAGAATTACATGTGAGAAAACTTTTATCACGATAAGTGCTGCTACACCATGACAATGCTTCAGTGCATAAGGCTAATATTACTGCAATTTTGAGGGAAAACATCATGTTAATCGAACACCCCCCTTATTTGCCGGATCTAGTAATTAAATTAAGGAACTACTTATTTACCATTTATGTATGGCAGACGGAAATTGAGGAAGAGCGTACTTAAACTAATTCCATATTGAAATCTCGCGAAGTTACTAAAATGAAATTTGTATTTTCTACATCAAAGAAACCTAGAATACAATAAATTCCAACACCACTATCGAAATTGTTAACAAAGATATTTAGAGGCGGTTCCCAAAATGTCAATCGATAGTAACACAGAAAGTGTGTAGTTTAGAGGTACCGTTTTTTGTATAATCTGAGGAGGAGCAGTACACCTGCGTAAAATACAAACTTTGAAGTGCAAACTGTTTATAAATTCTTAGATTAGATTACTTGAGGTGGTTGGAAAGCCTATTCCACTGCGACCTTTCTAGATCTCTTATGTTCTCATGCCTCGTTAGAATACTTTTCCTTATAACTAAATTTAGCAGCTTCGGGAGCGGTTCTTTTAAATACCGTACGCGCGATAAGCCATGCAGCGCTGTGCACACTCTTCACTATTCGTGTTATTCCGCCAAAGGTCACTATGAAACCTATAGCGGCACGGCATCGTTTCATTGTGTAATCGTTCTTATAGTGCTATTGGATTTAAGCGTGTACTCATCATTAAATTCTATACCAGCGATCCGAAACGGGGTGTACAATTAGAATTTAGGGCTAAGCAAACACCACAACGGCCAGCCTGCCAGCTAACTTTGTACTAAACCCAATAAGTTGGATATAGTAAATGTCACGGATCTGTGCCATGCGCACCACACTGTATGATGCTCATGTTACGGATCCGTGACATGCGCAGTGAAAAACATTTCAATCGTTTATAGTAACCCGCACTGTAATAAATTTAATCAAAAACTTTTACTGTTGACCAGGCAGATTTTTAATAGTAAGCAAGCATATACTCACAATATAAGTCCATAGATGGCCATAAATTTTGTTGGAAATGCTTACGAACAAGATTACAACAAAATCTAAGGCTATTTATGGTCATAAATTTTGTTGTAAACTTTTCCTTGATATTTATAAGTTTGAACGCTAACAAAAACTTTTAGATTGAATACATTTCTTCTTAAAACGTAAAAAAAGAAAGTTTTTCTTATATTGTCAAAAGTCCGTCTTTACATAATGTGTGCACTTAATGTTAGTATTTATTTTTTTTAATTGACACTATGACAAATTACCACACCTATTCTCGACAAATTGATTTCACTGAATAAAAAGACATTTCGCAAAAGTATTATTGCCATTGAAATGGTTAATGCATGAAGCAACCCTACAATCTAAATTTATTATAGGTCAATTGAACTATTATAGCGCGTTACGTGCAGTAATCATTTGAACCAAGTTCAATTGTTTGCACTAAATTTAATTTATGTTGATCGTTGTTTCACAGAAGTGTGTATTTTATGTGCGTGTTTACAGCTGTTATTGATATTTGTCTGCCGAAGTAGTATTCACTTTCCGCTAAAAACAATAAACGTGATTTTATTGGCAATACGTTCGCAATATATCAACGATATATTATGGATAACCGTGAATTACACCGAAATCATTCGGTTTATTTTTTAAGTTTAAATTGACAGTATGCAGTTTTGTTTTATCTTTTATAATTATACTTGTATATTTATCCAACATATACCTTATTCTAATAAAAGATTGTAACGAATTATGTAAACAAATTTAATAAAATTTTCTATATTGCATATCAACAAATAACTAAAGAAAAATGAATATAATTATATCTATCAGGACATCTTTTTCCTGATTTGAACAATACATTAATTCTTCACATTGAGAAAAAAGGCTTCAGATTGAAAATATTAGAATCCATAAAAAATATTCTTAAAGACCAACCACATCTATTTAAAATTAATCTTTTCAGTAGTCTTATTAATTCCCAACAATCTTACTTGTACTTTTTCTTAGTACAATACACCCCCGTAGTTATTAGTTCTGATACTTCCTCTTCTGAATATTTGTGTTGGACGCAAGCAAGTCCAGGCACTTGATCGCATTGCTCTTTGCACCATCCCCAAATAGATCCCTCAATTCCGCTCTGTTAGTCTTGTGTCCTCAATAAAAACCAATCCTCTTCAGGGGAAGTTTGAGTTCCATCGTAGGATCCAATAGATCGTTTTCGAAATGTTTCTGCCTGAGTCCCTTCAATTCCTCAGAAGTACATATTACATGAAGGCTAGTTTCCTCCTGTTTTCCACATCTTCTACACCAGGGCTCCCTAACCAAGCCCATGCTGTACATATAGCTGTGAATTGTGATTTTTTTTAGCTTATTGACTTTTAATTCACACTGCAACTTATTCTGCCTGCTATCTTCAGTCGGGTCGCCTTCCTTGAGCTCTTTTTCTTCAGGGGTAATCCGTCCGGATTCGTGGTATAAATAAATTAAAACAACAAGCATTAATTAAAAGTTCTCAATTTTCCTAATTTACATTTATTTTAAAAAAATCAAAAAAAGAAAAAAAATCCCTTTACCGAATGTAAAGAGAGCTAAAGCAAATTAACAGTAGCTAGGAGGAAATAGTCTGTGTGATAATGACACGCACAAAGAGAAAAACCCCCTGTGACTCTCGAGCAAACATAAACTAATAAATAATTAAGAAAATTGTCAAATTTGACCTCTAACTGTAACCCCTACAATTCAAATGTCAACAGAAACCAAACTATTGAGTACGCGTGTCTGCCTTACGATCATGCGCAAATAAAACATGACAAATATCAATCCCGCCAAAAACCAACCTGAATACAAAACGATCTAGAACATCTTGACTTAAAAAAAAACTCCATCACAAAAAACATGACAATTTTCTTGAATATTCATATACTACTTTAATATCAAAATTATGCAAATTGTAATCTAACAATACAATCATCAACAAATCATCGCATTAGCAATTATATAAATCAACTGTGTCTTGTACTTACATCGATCTAAACACGTTAACACCAACTATGCGAAAGATACCAATACTTAATTAAAATATTAACAACGAGATCACAATACCTCGAAAAAATCGTACTTGAATTAAATGCACAAATTTAAAGGACTACAACACAAATAACCCGACTTTACTCAAAAACATAAGGACAAAAAATGAAGTTTTTTAATCCATCTACATGCTTTACAAGGCCTGGTATCTCTAAATAAAATATCCCGGAAAATCTCATACATCGAACTCGGGTAGTACCTAAAACTGCCGAGTCCATCAGTCTAATATAAAATTATACAGTCCCGGACATAAAGCTAAATTCAAACATGATAAAAATTTAAATATACATAATAAAATAAAATACATTTTAAGTCAATGTTATGCAAATAATGTTCAATATAATTCTTCTTTTTTCTACGGGGAAAAATCCACGGCAATATGTTTCCTTAAAGAACAATACCCGGTTATTAAACCGACAATAATTTTAATTTCTTTTTTATTACTTCGAATTAGGTTGGCTGAAAATCTAGCATCCAGCTCCCCTAGTGTCTTGTTGTAGAGTTGAATTTCTGTTAGCCTATGTTTCCTTTCTAGCCAAAGCCAAATCTCCTTTCTAGCGGAGTCTTTCGCGATTCCACATACAGGTTATGGTCCTATAAAATTTCTTTTAGTACCTTCCTTGGCCAGTATTGGTCTCATTGCCTCCAATTGTCATGTCCTGGCATCCATATCAGTGATACAGTATTGTACGGTTTTAATCTTCACTTTTAATCATTACTCGTAAAACGACAATTGTTTCGCCAACACAGTGGCTTCCTCAGGTGTTTACATCTAAACAGTACGTTACAAACTAAATAAATAATATATCTATAAAATCAAGAAGGATGGTATTTAAAATATTTTTAAAGAAATCTATGAATTACAAGTGTTGTCGGTAGTGAAAGAATGTGGCACATCTGGTCGGCCCTAACTGTATATTATAGGGTACTAAACGTGTTTACGCATAAATTTGTTTAATAACCTCCATATACATTTGTATTATCGTCTAAACAGATTTTAAGTAAATAAATTTAATAAAGGCGAGTTATTTAAATCTAATTTATCATTTAATAAAATTTGTGACTGTTTTAATTTATTGATTTCTAAACTTTCCAGTAAATTTAATTTCTTGCCTCTATTTTCTAAATGCAGAATTTGAAAATCTTTATCGAAAGTGTGGTTTTCTTCTAATAGATGATTCGCAAAAGTAGAATCTTGTTTTTTATTTTTAAACGAAGAACAATGCTCGGCAATGCGTTTTTCAAACGATCTTCCTGTTTGACCTACATATATCTTACCGCATCCACACATTAACTTATAGACTCCGGATTTCTTATTTTTGTCTGTTTTATCTTTATTGTTTTTGATGTGCTTGGATAACTTATTATTAGTTTTGAAAACCGTGTTAATATTAAGTTTTTTTAAATTATGGATCTTCATCAAGTAAATGCCGAATCAATTCAATTATACAGTATTGTCTTGCGCCAGTCCATTGAGGACCTGTTTTCAATGTTTTACCAGTTTAGACCTGGTGAATGGATTCATAATGACTTCAATAGCCGCCTGACTATCAGTCATTACGTTGATTTTTTGTTTGCGCAGCCGGTTTCCCGAATTTTCTCGGCGCAGGCTGAGATTGCAAACGATTAAACTTGGAAAACTGTCGCACGCTTTCACAGATTTAACGATATCTTCCTTCTAGGGCACATTCCGCGCATTCCTGATTGGATTTTGATCCACCAGTGTACCAGGTGCCGACACCCCAATCGCTCCATCGACTTTTTGCCTGTTCGCTGGTCGGTATATATATGTTCAGCTTAGCTGTAAACATGTTGTTTGAGGATTAACAGTTAGTCCCTCCTCAAGGCACTATTTCTCAACAATTCGCAGAGCATTTGACATGATGCTCGCCACTGCCTCCGGGAATTTTCCCTGGGATACAATGACAATGTCATCAGCGAAACCCTGCGTCCATATTCCCTGGTCATTTAATGTCTTGATGAGATTATCCATTACTAGTCCTTGTCCTCATGGAGATCGTTTTGTTTTGCATTTGTGCATAAACTACTCTATTAAGCAGTATGTTATGGACCCGGTTGCCCTCTTTATGTTTCGATATCTTAAAGATCAAATAATAGAAAACGTTGAAGTATTATCAAAAGCTCCCTCTATGTCTAACAAAACTGCAAGCACAATTTTCTTATGGTGTAGGCTCCTTTAGAGCAGCCTCACCAGGTTATGCAGGACAGTCTCACCTGATTTCTCCATCTGGTATACCCATTGCAGTGAGTGTAGAGGAGATCTATCCAGAGCTTCTCCTTTAAACTTGTTATACTTTAAAAATGATCCTTACACCATTTGGGCATTTTTAATAATTTATTTAAATTAATTGCTAATTCTAAGTCATCATAGGCTATTTCAAAATTCAATATTATCATTTAATATAATTTATTTACTTTAATTGCTAATTATCGAACATCATAGGCTATTTCAAACTCTAATATCTTGATATAACGTTTATGTTAAAATATCTTGGATGTCACTATAACCGATTTTCCCCGGAGTCGTTTATTTAATGTGTTTATTTTTAATCCGGAGCATTGGATCTACTCATGCGCAAGTTAGACATCTTGAAATATTATGCGACTCATCGTTCGTACATTTGAATTTATATTTCATTATCGTTCCTTTTGGGCAATTTTAGGTAAACAGGACATCGTTATATTTTTTATTAGAATTTTGTAAACACATTAGGATCGTTTAACTCGTCGTATAACCATTTTTCAATTAATTTAATTCTTTACATTTTTGGTTTGTTTGGCGAGCCATTTAGGCAAGACTCTCTTAAACTATTTGCTCTAGATCGCTGTAACATTTGGTATAATTTTAATCGTTGCTAAACCCTTAATTAATACGAATTAAATAATGAATTTTTGGATGGGGATTCCCCATTTGCTTTTTAATCATGTCATGATATTCGAGTAATTATCAATCTTCTATTTCAATATCCCGTATGGTGGGGCAGTACCTTTTTTGTTAACAATGACGTATCCATCTACTCTGCTTAAATTAAAGGACCATCATTCTTGGCGTTCTCTTCTTATTAGTCCCGCTTTGAAGTAAGTGGACGAGTGTAAAACTGGGAAGTCAATTTGAGTTGATACAGTGTTAGCTGTTCTGCTGCAGGCAGGATTCGACAAATTGGTTCGCTTCATATAAGTTCACTAGTAGTAGTGTAATTTTAATCGAGGATATTGTTCCCGGATTTGAAAGTTTTACGCCTACGTGTTTGCTTCAGGTGAGTTCTGAGATAAGGGGACGGCTGTAATTATATCACGGCATTGTTCTCCATTTTGTTATATTACTATGGAATCTTCCACTTATTCTTTTTCTTTTTCTCATTTATTTAGGGCTGTTAGTATCTGCTAATAACGGCAATACAGGCGGAATTGCGTTAGACTGGTTATACTGTGAATTCCGTAGGTGAAATCTACCAATTAGACGAGAGGTTGATTCATCCGCAGTCATCTAATCACCCGGACACAGGAAATCAGCGTAATCGGATCTAAGGATCATCTTTCACTCCAGGTAGTGTGTAGAGAGTAACATTTTTGTGACAGAGTCCCGGAAAACAATATTAATAGTGATTTTGAAGGAACGCATGTCGTTCTAAAACATGGTGTTCTACTCACCATTTAATTTTTTTCTTCTTTTGCCTCATTGTAAAATTTAACTAAGTTCATTTTCATATACTAATCGTGTAATCGGTTTTCTAGTTCAAATTTTAGTAGTATTTTTTTTAAATAGTATCAATCTCGCATATCAGATTGTTTAAAGTAAAGAAATTTGAGTAAATTAAATTAGTACTTATTTTTTTTTGAATCAGTAACGGATTACAATATAATTTTAATATCTAAATTTTGTTTAAATAAATATCTTTTCCATTTATTTGGTAATCATTCACAACTATCGAATAACATCCTAGTTACATTTTTTTTTCATATATCTTAAACACATTTTTGCATATATCTGATTGGAGTATCCAATTATATGAATACATTGACGGTTAATTATTTATTGAACTATTAATTTCTATTTGTGTGTACCACCTAAGTACGTATTGCATATACTGTGTGTATCGAACCTGTGTAAGGTTGATTAAAGCTTTAATGAATCACCGAATATAGCTTTGGGTACGATAATTAATTTTGATCAATAGTATTCCTACTGTGAAATAGTTTTTTGTTTTGTTCCATACATATACCCCTCTGATATAGCATATTACATTGTTTTATTCGTTGTTCTAAGCTGTTAATGAGGTTTCTTAATTAATAAATATAGTTGTTATTGTTATGTACTCTGGGTTTTTTAAATTTTATTGTCAACTTATTTAGTATTATTAATTTATCCACTTACTACGGCAAAGTCTGTGTTCTCTGTTGGCTAAAGGAAAACATGGTGGCGCCCCTTTTTTTATGTAAGAACCTCCCCTAAACTCGCCTCTATAACTGAGTTAGCCCTTTAGCCATAAGATCTCCGTGGCAACCATAAAGTTGAAGGTAAGTTGGGTAGATTTAGGATAGTATTCGTCGGCGCAAGTCTAGTGCTCGTGGGGGCATATAGCAAACTATAAATTATATGATTTTTCCATAGTGTTCAACATAAAAGAAGTAATACTAGTTAGTCTATATGATTTGGGTTGGGTATATGTTTCTTTTACAGGTTTAGGAATAAACATTACCCCAGTATCTCCCCATACCCTCCGGATATATCCCATGCATAATTAACCTTGAATGTTTCTAATAAAGGACCCATAATCTCCACAATTCCCTACTGCGGAAGCTTAGGAAATACTCGTCTGGTCCTGCGGATTTGTATGGTTTAAACGACTCTATCGCCCACCTAATTAGATGAGGCCTGAAGATCTCTTTTTATAGTTACTTTTATAGTCTTTTATAGTAGTTTTATAGTTTAAAGTGTATCCCCAGAAGATACTCTAAAGTTTCTTCCGTGATAGTGATGCAAATTCCGTCTGGTTTTTGTGTAGATCTAATTATGTTAAACGGATCTTTTTTGAGAATTCGGTTAATACTGACAATGTAAGGGATACCTTCAATGTCCTCACATAATTTTTTCCAGGCCTTCCTCTTGCTCTCTTTGATTTTATCATTATATTTATTTATTGAGGAGAGCCTTATAGGCTTCCCAATTACGCAATTTTTTTGCCTTACTAAATAATCGGCGAGGTCCTTTCCTTAGAGTGGTTAAGTCTGTGTTCTACCAGGCGGCCTGTCTTGCTATACGGTGCTTTCTAAGGTGACAGTTATTTTCGTAGTAGGACAGAATGGTCCGTTGCAACCATACAACGCCAGATTCAGCTCTTCAACATTCCCTATTTTAACGGAGATATTTCGGGTTGCAGCTGACAGGTCTACTGTACAAGAACCCTATTTGGTTCTGTTAGGATCCCTGTATAATTTGGGTTCAGTTGTAACTATACATAAGTCATAGTGAATGTACGCATGATCAGAGAGCGATGGCTCATCGAATACATGCCACCCTCTTACAATATTCTGTACTCCTAACGTGCACAGGGTTACATCTATAAGTGATTCCTCCCTTGATGTCTTAAGTGTCGGTTTATCACCTTGATTCCGACAATCAAGTTCAGTACCACACAGATAGCTATAGACCCATTGTCACTTAATTGCCTCTTAATTATATCTGAAGGCTAGGATTATTTTTGGTTGTAGTTTATATATTCCTGTATAATTGTTTCTTTGTTTGTAATATGTATTGTTAGTTTAAGAATGACATGTTTTTAACCTCGAAACTGCAGCAACGTTATCTATTGTAATAAAGGGTTAAAAACTAAAGTAATAGTTTTTTCTTGTATATAATATAAATCACCTTCACGAAGTAACGGCTTCCACAATAAACATGCTGATAAACTACCACATAAACACCCTTAATAGAATTCCCAATAATAAGGTAATTATAATACAAAGGTATTTTTAATAATATAAAATATTATTAAAAATCTGGTGTGAAGAACACAAATACAGGTTCATTATTAATATTTTTTGTGAACATGTCCGAACATATCCCTCCCCAGAGACGCAGATACGTATTTCGCCTTTCTACAGACTCACTCGTACGCCCCTGCTGGAGAAAGGATATCTTCAGACACATTCACAAAAAAGAACCACATCGCCATATCACAGAAATTATCCAGACCGACCAACAGGCAGCGTAGAAGTAAATTCAGCGCTGCCTGTCGTCAGACAGCCGAAGTACCTCGCCTTGTCCACATAATCAATGCGAACCAATTTAATAATATTTTATATTATTAAAAATACCTTTATATTATACAAGACTGGTGGGATTTTACCTACTCATGTATGTTTTAATTATTCTGATACAAGGTAATTGTACTCAAGCGAAGATGTATTAAATGATCTGAAGTATTTAAAATTACACTTGAATATTAAAATTAAAATAAAATAAATAGATATGAAAATACACAGAGTTTAATTGAAATAGCAAGCTTCGTCCTCATTGATGGAGTGGTTCATTCAAGTAACATCCCACCGGCGGTTCGTTGTAACGCGTGTATATATTTTGTCAGTCACCGTCCGAAAACCGTTCAGTGCACTTCGCTGCATATTCTTCATGTTGGAAGCACTACGGCAAAGGAACGTTACCTTGCCGGAAACGATTACTAAATTTTCTCCCATCCCTCCACGAACGTATTGAAAATATTATTAAATCCGAATTGAAAAGTAAGAAATCTTGGTTATCTGTGGATAAAACAATAAATTCGGTTGTTAATGTTATCGTACGTACAATGGAATCACATCAATCGTCAGCTTCTAATTTACTAGCTTGCAGAAGGGTACAGCAAGGTACTGCCAAAATAATTTGAGAGTTAGTGTTTAATACATTGCCAAAGTTTGGACTTTCAACAAACTAAGTGTCAATGTTCATGAGTGATGAGTTCACAAACATGCTCTCTGTAGGTCTCGAAAAAAAGATTGTGATAACTTGTTACATATTACACTGGCCAACAATAAAATTTTTTTTTACTGATTATGATCTGGCACTTGCTTTTAATTTGTCCCTATGGCGTCAAGTTTTCTTTCTACGACACTTCTTGTTGCCGATTTCAAAATTATTCAAAATCGTTAAACAAATGCAGTAAATTCTTAATTGTTCAAAGAATTGAAACACATTTCATAAAGAACATAAAGAAATGCAAGTCTATTAAGCTAACCTTGTTCATTACGTGAACATAATAGGGTTTAATGGGATTTTGTTAGAGAGTATTGTTAACTTAGGACAATTTAAAAGTAAACAATGGTGATAATAAACCATGAGTTACATGTTAGTTGTTAGGAAAGAAACTACATCATGCATATTACTCGAAAATATGTAAACAGTGCCGATTCGCTCTTCTACATTTGTGGCAACTTCACCGTTCCTAGTCAAAGCGTAACTATTACTGCTTTCGTTAAGAAAATTTATTTAGCTTATTTTGATGTAAAACTTGCCGACCATGACAAGTCATGGTCTCCACATAATGTGTGAAAAAAACCATGTGTGCAAAATTTGCGGCAGCGGAACAAGGGAAAACGTCAGAAATTAGCTTTTGGCGTTCCAATGATATGGCGTGAACCGAAATACCACATAGATGATTGCTATTTTTGTTTTGTTCAGACTTCCGGTTATAATAAGAAGAACAAATTATATATCCTAATATCGACTCCGCGATTCGACCAGTGCCTCATTCCGATGAAATACCCGTGCCAGTTTATGAAAAGCTTCCTTCACTAAAGTAGTCGTATGCTGAAGACATGGCAGATGCTATTGAGGAGCAAAATTCAGATGTTGATTGTGACTATGGAGATATAATTTCTAATGATGGATATACAAAATTTCCGTGCTTTTTGTGCCTCTGGAATAGTCGAGCTAGAAACCAACACTGGATTCAGAAACATTGGCATCCCAGAATATCCCTAGATGTTGGAGAAAAAATATTATTAGTTAATCTTTCCAGCCGACAGCAAAAATAATTTTTCCACATTTCACCTCAAATTGGGCCTTATGGAGCAATATGTTAAAGCTCTAGATTTGGAAGGTAACTGCTTCCAGTACATATTGTAGTGGTTTTTTCCCCGAAGATAATTTTGAATAATATATTTTATTTATGTACATTTATTTTTGCAGGATATCTTTATATATTTTGAAAATTATTTTATTTTGATGTTGGACCGATTCTTTTGATTATATCTGTATATCTCTGTGACGTATATAACAGTTATAGTTTGACATGTGGTCGCATTTTGCGCTTTGGATAAGAGGTTAGAGGGGTGTAACCTTCAGACACACATAGAATATTGGTGGATATAGTTGATTTTAATGAAACAGTTAATTAACTATAAATTTTTGATTAATATCACGTTTATTGTTATTAATTGGTTGATGGTGATTTGATTTCATTACGGGATTATTAACGAGGGTTTTGACCCGTTAATTTTGATTAATTTTACTTTTATCTGCCATGTGTGTTTCAAATATAGTTTTTATATATATTTAAAAAAGTAAGTTATTTTAAAAATTTAAAATTTCAATGCATTGATTGTTAGAGTTATATTCATTATGATTATATTTAATTTTGATATTATTCTTGATGATAATTTTCATGATTTTGAGCTCATAGTTTAATTGATTATATTTAATATTCTAAGGAGTAGATGAATAGCAAGGAAAATTTTCATATTTTTAATGAGAGATTTTTTTCTTTATTCACGTGTAAGATATTTGTTGAAGTCAGGATTTGAGGGAAATTTATATTTTTAATCATGTTTATGTGCGCATGATCTGGTCATTGACACGCGTGATTACAGTTTGTATTTGTTTGACGTTTGAATTTTGGGGTTAAAGTAAACAATTGAATTTGAAAGTTTTCCATACTATTTTATTACTTTTATTTTTGTTCGCGCATAATTGGAGGTTTTTCATTGCGAGCGTGTCACTTATCTCGCAATCCTTTTCCCTCCTGCTTTTTGTTTATTAATGCAATTAGCTATCTTAATATTTGATTAAGATTTTTTCTTTTTTCTTTTTTTTTTAATAAAAATACTAGTGGAAAAGTGCTTGTTTTAATGCTTATATTTTGTTTTTCTGTCCACGTTCGTGAATGAACCTGAGACTTTAGAGGACTCTATTAAAAGAAATAAACTCTCCGTAAGGCGACCCGGACTCATAGTGGTACATCGTGGATTATCTTCAACATATTTCTACAATACACAGCAATATGTGAAAAGTTTCCACGACTAAGTTACGAAAAACTAAAGCTGTAAAAAGCTATTTGATGGACTTCAAATTAGAACTTTAATGAAAGATCCAAATTTCATCAACTCTATGAACGTAGCTGAGAAAGAAACCTGGACTTCAGTCACGGTGGTCACGAACGATTTTCTTGGAAACAAATAAGCCTGCAATTATAAAAATTTAGTGCAATCAATGCTTAAAAATTTCACCGTCTAGGTTCTAACATGATCATATTTTTATAGATATAGATAGATATAGATGTATTTTATATAAAATTATTTATAAAATACATGTTTTACATTTGGCGAGAGAAACTATTCGTAGATGTTGTGTAGGCGTAGATGCATTAAATGAGAATGAAATTTCCTCAAGAATGAACGATCTTCAGATTTCTATTTTAAACAAGCACATCAAAGTTACTATAATATTATAAGGCCTTTTCATTAATGATTGCAGTTTAACAATAAAGGAATTGTTTTAATAGTATAAAAATATTTTTGGGTGGACTATCAGGTTTGAATATTTTCCCCAACGCACTATTCGATGAAAGGATCCATCATTGTATGAATATAACGTGTGTATCAATTGTCGCAAAAGCTACAAGCAGCGACATTCTTCGTTCGGTTCTGAATAAAAAATCTTAATGTTAAAATGTCGTATCATGCTTCGTTTGTTTTCACGGGGTTCTTGAAGTTCAGACTTTTAGTGCGTAACTAACCTTTGCTCTTCGATATCTGTTAATAGAGATAGATGCAATTTAGTTTAAGGAAAAAAAATTTACTAATATTATTTCGTAAACGTTTTCTTTTTGATTTAAAAGCTTGTTTTTAACATTTATTCATTAACGTACTTCCACGAAAAACACATTTGGCAACGTTGTAGAACAATAAGTTTGTATTTCAAAGTGAGTTCAATCAAAATCATTACTGTCAAATTTTGACATTTACGAATTTACGAAGCATGATACGACATTTTAACATTAAGATTTTTTATTCAGAACCGAACGAAGAATGTCGCTACGTGTAGCTTTTGCGACAATTTATACACACCTTGTATATGAAAATATGGTGACGTAAAATGAAATACTGGTAAAACTCATAGAGATACCTGCTGAGTCTCTTACAAGAAAACTCTATTCTCTAATGAAATGTGATGTTTTAAAGAAGAAAAGTACAACCGTGGGTGTAATTCTTATAGTGCAAGTTGCAGTTGCAAGATATATTTGTAGCAAGCGTCACTGATGTTGTTCAGGACGGAATTCACGACTGCGGGTTTTGGAGACAACAACCGTAGCAAGCTGTATTGATTCGTTTTCAAACTAAAATAATAGCGTATGTAAATATTGTGTCCTTGACTTATTCATGTGAATTCAAAAATTTTAGATATATGCTTCAGACTTGAATTTTATATGATCGCACGATGATATGTTGATTTGGTAAAATCGTGCGAGTGGTTCACACTGTATATAATTTTTTTGGATTTTTTCCATAGAAGTCGCAATTTTATTTAGTTGAACGGTCTTGAAAAAAATTTCATTTCACAATAAGGTGGGTGTCAATATATTTTATTATTGACATGAAAATTGTGATATACTACTATGAATAATACTTTGCGTAGATGTTTTATCACTCCGGGGGATGCCGAATCCGGTTGTAGTAATTTGCGAGAGTGAAATGTAATCTTGTTATATTGTTGGTAATTCTTCACAATTTACTTAATTGAAGTGGAAATGTATTTCTTTATTAATGAAGAAATGCATTATGTAAAAGTCTGGAAATATACAAAGCTCGCGCGCGTGCCAGAATCTCATAAACCCGATAACTGCAGACCTGTACAGGAGCATAACATTAATTTAAATTGAGAAATCCTATAGGGATACAGTTGCACACAGCATTTACCATTTCTTTTATGGAAACAATCCGGCTAATCAATACTAAATGTACAAGTCGATTTTCATTATGCGGAGTGCATTATTTTGAAATCTGCACAAGAATTTTTTAATCTCCGGGGTCATATTATACGTTAAATATTTGCATAAACTTCAAATGCTGGAACAATATGCAGTACTTTAATGAATTAGTATTAGTCAAGACGATTATACATTTCTAGATGTACGGTCAAAGCAAAATATAATAATGTTTAATATATATGTCAGAAATTAGTATAGTTTTAAAATGAAAACATAGTAAAAATGATAGTAAAATATTTTTGGATTAATAATTACACAGGTCTACAAAATTAAACTTTTTGACAGATGTTTTTATTTTGAAAACTGATTTTAAATTATTTTGGTAGGTTGGTTTCAAAAATTCTATGCATTTGTTTTCGGCTGTTGTTGCAGATACTTCTTGGTGAAACATTTTAACTTCATACAGTAAATAATAAAAATAAATTAAAACACTTGGCTTGTTTCACTATGAGATTTATTTAAATAAATCTCATAGTGAAACAAGCCAAGTGTTTTAATTTATTTTTATTATTTACTGTATGCATTTATTTGTATCACGTAAGGTTTTTTTTGCAAATATTAAATGAAAAAAAACGATATTTCTAAAAAAAATTATTTGTTTATTGAGTAAAAAGGTGGAATACAAGTTAAGAAAGTGGAAAAAAATACTTCACTCAGTCTTTTTTAAGTGAAATCTTAGTCTTTTTGCCAGAAAGCTGCATTGTCCGGACATTCGGTTGTATGTTTTTAAGGGCATATCCCGTTTTAACATCCAGCAGTAGTCCGCCATCATCGTTATGCTCCATCAGCCTTGGTATCGCCGTTCCATTTCCTTAATGTCTTGGTGAAACCTCTCTCCCTGTTCTTCGCTAACTGCTCCAAGATTTTCAGGAAAATAGTTCAAGTGTGAAAACAGGAAATGCACTTTCATACTCATATTACAACCTAGACGATGAAAGTGTTGTAACATATTTCAAAAAATATTTTCCTAGTTTTCGTCCTTAGAGTTCCCAAGAAACTTATCAATTACTTCTTTAAATGAAACCCAGGCGTTTTTCTCGACATTGGTCATTGTGTTTTGAAAATCCTTGTCTTTGCATAATGTTCTTATCTGCGGCCCAACAAAAATACCTTTTAACTTGGCATCGGATAAGGCTGGAAATGTCTCGCACAAATATTTAAAACACTGTCCATTTTTGTCTAGGGCTTTAACAAACTGCTTCATCAAGCCAAGTTTGATATGGAGAGGAGGCAGTAAAGCTTTTTTGGGGTCAACCAAGCTATCTCTTAATACATTTTTGCTACCAGGTGTAAGGCTTGTTCTAGAGGGCTATTTGAGTCCAATGTCTATCCCTTGCTCGACTATCCCACTCACAAATAAAGCATGGAAATTTTGTATAACCTCCTTGTTGTCCTAGTAGCATGCACAGCACTTTAAGGTCACCACAAAGCATCCACTAATGTTCTTGGTAGTTTATTTTCTTTAAAAGAAGTTCAAAATTTTCATACGTTTCCATTAAATGTACCGAATGGGCAACTGGAACCGAGGCCAGCTCGTTACCATTGTGCAATAAAACGCCTTTTAAACTACGCTTACTTGAATCAATAAACAGGCGCCATTCTTCTTTTACATACGGCACATTTCCTAATTTTGAAATTAAGTCAGGAATATTGTTGCAATACACTAGCGGTCCGTCTTGAGTAAAATATTGACATAACTCTTTTCCGCGATCCCGGTAAAAGCTTGATGTGACGCCAGGTGCCAGTAAATGTTTCTCACGAAGTCGGGAGGCTAACAATTCGGATGCATCCTTTGGAAGGTGCAAATCTTTAATTAAATCATTTAGTTCGCTCTGATTAAACATTTCGGGCTCTCTGAAATCTGGTGTGAAATCTGAGTAATCTGGGTCGCAATTAGATTCCTCTGATTCTGACGATATGACGTTTTCTAGTGCTTTTGGGGCGGTAGGTATCGGTACATCTGGTCCATGAGAAACTGGTCGAATAGCAGAGTCAAGATTGGGATACACAATTTGTTTCTTATTTTTTCTGTTGAATCCTTGAACATTACACGAACAAAAATAACCATCATCACTGTGATTTCTAAGCTCTCGCCATACCATAGGAACACCAAAGCTTAAACATTTCTTCCTACCTTTTTGCCAGTTTTTTAATGCTTCAACGCAAACGGAACAAACAGTATGAGGAGCCCAGAACTGGTCTTGGTCGCCAATTTTTACACCAAAATAAGCGTGGTATACATTTTTCACAAACGAAGTTATAGTTTGCCTCTGCTTTACTACGACATAACTACCACAGATATAACAAAAGTTATTCGGATTGTTCACACAATGTCTTCTTTCCATATTTATACGTTCTAGAGCACTTAAAATACGCAACAACGAAGACAACAAGCGCGCGGACACAGTAGCACGACGACTAACACAACCAAACTGCACATAAGCAGATTTCAACGTTGTATTAACGCTTCTGCGCCGACTCTGTTGCTTTGCTGAGAAATCTAATATTAACCAGTGTTGCCAAATCACATTTAATTTCATAAAAATCAATTCATTTAAAAATCATGCCTAACATGGAACAAACATATTCTTGTCATAGGTATGTATATTAATAAATTAACATTTTGAAGATATAGAGCGCTATAAACAAAATTTACGTGATAGAGCAAAAATATGGCGTTTTTTGGAATAAGGGCCCCCAAACATATACAAATTAGCAAACAGCTTTCAAACATCAAAATCATTTTCATGTGTTTCATTGTGTTATTATTCAATATTTCACGGAAATATTTAGGAGTCACCCTGAACTGCACGATGTCCTTTAAAGCACACATAGGCAATAAACGAGCCAGTGTGCACTAGAAATAATCTTTTACAAGGGCTACCCAGTAGTAAGTGGAAGACTCACACACAAGTTCCAAGAACCAATGCTTTTGCTTCGTACTACTCGGTGGCAGAGTACGTTGTTCCTGTGACGAAGGGTTCCTCTGATTCTAACATGATGGACCCAATGCTAAAACAAGGAGCTGATTGATCACAGGATATTTCAAGCCAATTTCGAGAAGTAAATTACACTTGCTTAGTGGCATTGCGCCATCGGGCATAAGGACACCCGCCATCAGTAGGCAGGAACCCCATAAGCATCTTAAGGACCCTAGATATTCACTTTTCGATACCGCATGAGCCCCATTTCGTTTAAAATCCAGGAAAAGCTTCCCCCATCCCATACAACCACTAGAAGACCATTCAATTGCAACCAGAATACAGTTTTGGAAGAAGTCATTAACTCCAGGAGATGTAGATGCTAATACCCACAAATGAAATATTGCCACCCGGACGAAGAGTGGAGATCAGTACTGGACGATGCAAGAATAATCTGGTGAAGTGGAGATATAGAACGAGTCAGAAGAATGTTCTTCGGGTGCGCTGCAGACAATGGTACCTCTGCTGGTTTTCCCAAATTTCCCATACGCTTGCGGCATCTGCCAACCTGCCGGCAGTCAGGTGAGCTCAGTAATGGTGTCAGCTAGGCATCTAATCTGATCTTAATTTTTAAACATTTTCTTTTGTAAATTTATACTCCTTATCTTGTTATATGTATATCTGTTTCTTGAACGTATACATTGCAATTATTTTATTGGTTGGACACGAAATAATTTCAAGATTTAAGAAAAAAACTGTTAATCCTTTCCTTAAAAAATATAGAAAGCGATTGAGAAAATACGAGTAACGACAGTGAAAATATTTACAACCGACAAAGTTATTTCACCATTTACACTTTGCTGTTCTTTTAAAGGGCGAAATGGATTTATAGATTATAAAAATGTTATTATAAAATTATTTTGTGTTAATAAAAATGAAAGATCAGTCTGGCAATAAAATAAGCTCGATTTTAACTTGCAAACTTCTATTTTACATTGTGAACTTTTCCTTTTATCATAAATTTATCCCTAATGATTTTAACAAAATTTTTGATAAAATTTGTTGCAGGGTTGTAAAACTGTTTCTCAAAATTCAAACTTTTCGTATTTGTCGTTTAGAAATATTTCATATATTTTTCTTAACTTGTAAGAACGGTGTAGATCTCGGTTTCCGGGTTGGAACCGCGTCGAGTTAGGCGTAATTTCCAACGTTTCGTCCACTGTTTCAAGGTACATCTTCAGGGCTGTACGTAGATGTTCGTCGTTTCGCAGTAGCTTGAAGAATGCTATGACAGAGACCGGTACAACTTATATAGGGATATAGGATATATATATATAGGGATATAGAATCACCACGCCCATACGACGCATGCCATTGGCTCATTGTCCCCAGCCAATAGCAGGCCACCATCTGACCCGGTCCCCCTTATATAAGTTGTACCGGTCTCTGTCATAGCATTCTTCAAGCTACTGCGAAACGACGAACATCTACGTACAGCCCTGAAGATGTACCTTGAAACAGTGGACGAAACGTTGGCAATTACGCCCAACTCGACGTGGTTCCAACCCGGAAACCGAGATCTACATCTAGAGAACGACCGCGGAAACCTACACCTACATTTGTAAGAACGGTATTTATTTTCCTTCAAACCCTACGAGCGATATTGTCAGAGACGGTAAGTTGCCAACAATTTTTTTACTAGATAGATAATTGCGCTTGTTCTTCTACTACAGCACAAATGAAAATATCTCGTCCTTGATTTTGTGAAGTTATTTGCTCTTTATGTTGTTGCAAATACAAGCGACCATAGCATACCCTTCAAAATTATTAACAATGTGACCCGATTCTGTTTGAAATAAATGTATGATTTGTCTGACCGTCTAACCTAGATGATGGCATTTAATAACACATTACTTTTCTTGAGACAAAAAAATTTCCATAGCTGGCTATATAAAATCAGTATCCACGGAAGTAATAATCAATATGCCGAAAAGAGAAACAAGCAACCATTACCGAAAGAAAATACTAGATTAACTACAAATAATGAATAGAATTACCACAAAATACGATAGATGAGTTCCACTCAAAAGCCAGTATAGAGCTGGTCGCATCGTTGACATATTGTCATGAATTTTTCCCCGAAGAAAATTATAGAAACAGCAAAAGACTATATATATTTATGTACATTTTATTCCAGGAAAATAACTGAAGATATTGTTTATTTTATTTAAAATTCGTCCATAATGTGTATTTTGGTCCACGTCTGTAGAACGTTCGAGCGTGGTCTTGATGTACGCAGTCCTGGCCAAGCGGAAGTATATAGTTGTAGCCGGTCTTTTGATATTTTTTAGGCAGGGTGATATTTTCGTTTCTGAGAGGAAGGAGTTAGAGATTTTCTATCCATTAGACAGTTAGGTTCAGTTAATTTTTGCTGAATAAAGACTTCCTTTTTATTCAGTATTTTATTGTTAATTTCAGTTTATGTTTTTAGTTGAGTTATTGCTGATATGTTTAAAGTAATTCCCGATTAATTATGAGTTTCTTATACTTGTAATTTTTGATTTATGCGACCTATCTGAAATCTCTCTTTAGATTTTTTTTTGTGAAGTGTGACGACTACATTAATTAATGTACGTGTATATTTGCAAGTATAATTACTTATATATATATATATATATATATATATATATATATATATATTAATTTAGTTATATGATTTGTATATTGATTGAGCTCGTAAATTCAGTAAATTATTAGTTTATAAAATATATTTATAGTCAGATAAATATCAAGGAAAATTTTCATACTTTTTATGTAGTATTTTTTTATCAGTAATATATTTTAGAAAGTAGGAATTGGTGGGAAAATTACATTTTTACCAGGTTGAATGTGCGCATGGGTTAGTTTTGATGCGCGCGCTTACAGTTATTTTTCTGTATGACGTTTGAAATTGGGAATAACGTAATTATTGAAGTCTGATAGTTTTCCTAAATATTTAATTAGTTTAATTTTGTTCGCGGTCAAAGTGAGGTTTTTTATCTTATATAAGTCATTATTTACAAAAGTTTTCCTCACGCTGTTGCACAATTGTTGCTTCAGCACTTCTATAAAGTTGAAATTTTTTTTTTCTTTTGTAGTAAATGTTTGTGTTGTTAATGCGAGTTTTATTACGTTGCTAATACCTTTTGTTTTATTTAACACATACCCTTTGAGGGTAACCCTGAAGATACAAGAGCTCCTGGAAAGCTGTACCGATTAGAGTGAAACTGGGCAAGCTATTGTGTATTGTGGGCCAATTTGAATAAGTTAATCAACACCACAATACATAGCAATATGTTTAGCAGCTAGTGCTAGCCGTAAATGTGATCTCCATCTCCCTATAGAATATAGCACTTAGGACACTCGCACGGTATCTACTATCGTATTTATACACTTGATGTTAGTAAACATGAATATACTACACTTTACAATAATTTCATGTTAAAAATGTTTTTTATGAAGGGAAAAATAAAATTTGGGTTTCACATTTTTTGGATTACGGATTCACATTCTTGTTTATTTAATTAACTAGAAAATAAATAAGTCAAAATTTTTCATTATTTCTCCTTCGTTAACAAGAACTCCAATTTACATTTACATAACTACTGTTGCTTGAGTAAGTATATTCGGCGTGGTGATAAAGCTTGGAATAAAATTCATATAAGCGTTCTATAATGTTATTAAGAAAATCGTTCGAACAGGTCAATTTTGGTTTTTCAAATGCCGTCTTGTGGGGAATTTTTTTTTGAATGATATGGTTGGTTTTTGCACAATGACGTCGTCATCATTTTTCTTAAATGCCAACCTTCATTTTTTGTTTTTATTTTTGTTAGACCTTCTTACTGTTCAAGCGATAATGCAAAAGAATTGGTACTTTACATAATAATTTTTTTGAATAAATCACACATTTACCAAGTAAAAAATAGTTTACCAAAAATCTTAATTCCAATTAACTCAACTGGGAAAAGTTTGACAGTTATCTAATTGTAAAAAGGCAATCTAAATTTTGAAGTTAAGAATAAAAAATAGCACATTTAACTGAACGTGAAAGAATGGAGATTTTAATAATGGTTGGATACGGCGATAGGCTAAGAACTCATGCGGAAGCTTATGAGTTATTCAGTCAAGAATCTCCTGATAGGCTTCCAATGGGCTGATCTACAGTAAGTAAATTGGTCGTCAAATTCGCGGAAGCTGGAAATGTAAAACATTTATCTCGAGAAAGTCGACTACGAATAAGCGACGAGACAAAATTAAAATTATTACTTGAGCAGAGGGACACCAACCATATTTCTACAAGGCAACTTGCGCTAGATAACAACGTCGACCGCGTTTTGTTGTAAAATTGTTTAAAAAAGGAAAGGTTCATCCGTACAAAGTGCACCTAATTCATGAGTTCAACGAAGATGACCCAGACTGCCCATTGTAATTTGGTGAAGAATTGCTGTTAGGATGTGATCAACAGGGGTTCAAAGAAAAAAACATTATTTTTTGTATGAAGCCACTTTTTACATCAACAGATCAGTACATCGCTATAGCTGTATTGGTCACGGGACAATCCTCACTGGATATACTAATCACCAGAGAGCGGACCTGAGCGACTGATGATTCATAGTCCATAGGCGTCCGCCTTGTTGTCGCAATAGGTTTGTTTCTGTAAGCGATCCGTGAGTTTCGAATAATTTGATACTTGTGGCCAGATGGATACGTGGCATATACCTACATATTGCTATGAATTGTGGTTTGAAAATTTAGCACGCCACCATCCACAACTAGTTTTCCCAACTAGGTTTCTCAGCCGGTGAATTTTCAAATATGAGACTTCTAACTTCTCGGGTTCCACTTAGGAAATAAGTGTCCACGAAGTAAGTTGAGCGCCAGTGAAATGTTCACAAAAATTTATTTACTTATTTTATATAAAATTAATATTTAACAAAATTGGAGTGAGTAAGAAAACAAACGCAGTTTAAAAGGTGAAATAAATATTTAATACAAAATAAAATAAATAAAAAATATATCTTTACAAAGTATAAAGATGCTGTATTATACAAAAATACTTGAAGTAAAAACATTCATTGAAAATTGACAGCTAAATGAATGGAAAACATCCTCTAAATGACACCGATCAAAACTTATCTAAAAATAATCAAGTTTAATATTAATTTCTCCCCAGAGAACCACACTGTATACTCAGATACTGATACACGAACAAAAACTTACACGTTTGAATCCTCTCGAACAAACTTTTTAATTATAAAATTAATATAGAATTTTAATATTTAACTGTATCATCTATATTCTTAATAATTAAATCTCTTAATTACTTGTTTTAATATAATAGAAATATAGTTACTATATTTATGCTTATGACGTCATACAATTCTAAATACTTACAAAAACTAAAATGGAGATTCTAACGAAGAAGGTGCTTAAACAACTTTAAACATCAAATACAATGAGAATTTATCTCTATAAATATCGGGACTTTAATACTTAATAAAACAACAATAAAACACTCCCGAATTAATTAAATATATCTACATATATTTCACAAAGCAACCTTCTTGTTCAAACTATAAATTTCATCTCCTCGTCTCAACAATTTTCACATCCAATGCACAGTGGGAAAATTAATAATGTACAGTCCCTTTCAAAAATATTGTTTTATTTTAAATATTTAAATATTTTTAATTAAAAATCCATAGCAATATGTAGTTAATATGTATCTGTCAATGCACAACAGAGCGAATGTAATTAACGATTTGGTAGCCGGCAGCAACTACTGCTGAAACAAAAGTAATGCTGACAAGCGAATTGCGTATCGAATTTTGAATAAAAATAATTTACAAAGAATAAAACTCAAAACTATGTATTTTCTGTGAAAATTGAAAGTGTGAAACGTTACTATGAACAACTAAAATTTGTTCAAGGTGTTCCTGTGTTAAATTAGTTCTTTTAGATGTTAAAATGTCTTTAAAAATAGAAAATGTCCGTTCCACATCACAAATGGTGATGAGTGCGTGATTAAATTGTAGATAGTATAGAATGTATATATTTTTGAATCAGCTCTGTGCAGAATTGATATAATATATTCAAATCTGGATTTCTGCTAAATGTGGCATTAATTTCTTGTTTCAGCTTTGAGAAATATCTTTTTAAATGATGAAACTAACTCATCAACATTTGGAAAATGACCCCTGATGTATTCACATACTCTGTGTAGTGCATGTGCTATACAGGTAACGTGTATGGGATAAGATTGCTTTAATAACTTCCCTGTTTTTAACAGCTGCCGCATCAGTCAAAAATAATAGTATCTTGTCTTTATAGTTGTTATCGGATAACAGAATATTATGAATACGTTGATCAATTATTTCTACAACTGTTTCATCATTTACGACTGGCAGTAGTTTAGTTGCAATTAAGTATGGTTGGTATGAAGTTGTCGGAAGAAGAATACTAATACTGCACTTAGTCAAAGATAATGACCAGATCGGTTGGTTCGTACTTTTTCAATGGTTCTCAAATATCATTTTGGTAAGTGGTATTTACGAGAAGTAGGTTCATCTGGCATATGACGATCAGTATATTTTTTAAGAAACCTCTTGAGGACTGGATTGTTAAGCTTTTTGAATGGAATATTGGCCGCCATGAAAGCTTCATGCAATTCTTCGTTAAAAGTATCAAGTGCAGATGGTCATATGTTATCTTGATGAGTTTTCGAAGAAATATGTCTCTGTACATTACACTTTTATGCACACCTTAAAGTTTATGAACAGGCACTGCAATATATCTCGGTATCATTACGAATATGTAACCAATCTGTATGACCTCCAATCCATTCTACCATGCATGCCCTACAGGAATTCTCAATAATTAAAGAAAATAAAGAGAAATACTAAGAACATAAAGAAATGAACTAAAGAGAAGAAACGAAAACTACTCCAAAAATAAGGTAGTAAATTAATCTTAATATTTATAATTTAATTTAATATAACTTAATTTATAATAAAAAATTATTGGATAAATATACAAAAAACAATATAAAACGGATTTTTAAAAATATGTACTAAACTTTGTAACCAAATAGCACTGAAAGAAACGAAACCAGAAATAATCCCTTATAGAAGAGAATAGAAAATATACTATTTCAAGAACAATAAATACATATATGTATATATACATGTATAACAGCATGTAAACACGAGAACATACTTTTGAAAATAACGGATATAATTTTTTAAGCGATTATTTCAACAAGTCTAACGAAATAATGTATAAATGTATAATCCGTCCTACACGCCACTGTTAAATTAAATTTATGAAAGAGTACACACAATGTGCTATTCATAACGACGGAAATAACAATATCTGCTCGACAAATGCAATCGAGCAAGCAAATACTGGGGCTGTTATAACATGCATACTATACCGTATACCGCCACAACGCTTGATAGGGGCAATTGGTCATTCAATCGCTTCAGTCCTCTCACTGCTAATCACACCTTACTTTCTTAGTATTTCTTTGAAAGAAATCCGATTGCTGACCAATATTTAATTTTTTTTGCAATTTGATTTGGTGCCAGCTGTGGCAGCTCTTTTTCCTAATAATGAAAAATGGCGACATATCTCATCAGCATATTTGGTTTCAACAAGATGGGGCGCCTCCTCATTTTGGCCTAGAAGTCAATACCTGTCAATACCTCGATGCTACATTTACGGACAGATCGATAGGGCGGCGGAGACCAATTGAGTGGCCAGCGCGTTCCCCCGATCTAACGCTCTAACGATCTAACATTTTTATCTATGGGGTTACTTAAAATCAAAAGTTTATTTCAATAGACCCAACAACTTGGAAGATTTACAAGAGAGAATTTATGATGCAATGCTACAAATTAGGCCAGATATTATTGAGCGCAGTATAGAAAGTGTTTACTATCGTTGGTCAATGCCAAATGGTTGCAGCGAGGCACTTTGAATATTTGCGTTTTTTGATTAATCTGTTTAATATTTTTTGTTTGTTTGTTTTTTATTACTATTTTTACTAAATTATAACAATTGAAGTTTTGAAGTAAATGTCATTTATTCGATATTGTATTGTAAAGTACCAATTCTTTTACGCCACCGTTTAAGCAGTAAGAAGGTCTAATTAAAATAGAAAAAAATGCGAAGGTTGTCATTTAAAAAATAAAGAAGGGAATATAAAGTAAAATAAAGAAAAATTTAGATTGTCACATATTTAAAATTAATAAAAAGTGGCAACGTATTCGGTTGGAAATACTTTGTTATGCTCGAAAGGATGAACCCGTACACTAACATATTATCAATGCAAGCCAGGCTTATCAAATGTGACATATCTTATTTGACTTAAGTTTTACAGATATTAGCTATGTATGTATAACCTATGAAGTCTATAAGTGACAGTATGAATATATTTGTTCCGTTTACGCAAACAAAAAACTCGATTTTATGCTCATAAGAGTTTTACGGGTTTTATATGTCGTAGGGTGTACACAAGTAAAGCGACTATAGCGCACACTTTGGTTGATGAGCGAATATATTGATCACAGTTATTATTCACAGTGAATTCTTAATCGCCGGTTCCACTGTTTCGTTTAGCGCGCCAATCACAGTGATTACCTTCGTGTTTAACCATTCACCGTTTAGAATATTTCACCATTAGCATTCACCGTCTAATCTCTGTTCCAGATAAGAATAAACCGTTGGGAAAGATAGGGCTTAAAATAAGAGCTTGTGATTGGCTAAAATAGAGGCCGCTTTTATGCAGGCAAAATCAAGTTTATTTTGTTCTGTCAAATTTTCTTTTTGCTGTCAGTACTAATCACTATTTCTGTCAATGCTAGTCAATTGCGTATTTTGGTAGTTGTTTATTGTGCTGTTTATTATTAATATTTGTTAAAAATAGTTCTTTATAGAGATTATAAAATGATTAACTCATTATCTAAAGACATTTTGTCACTTTCATTAATTTCTTTAATTTATGTAATCGCAAACGTTTTAGAACATAGATGACGCAGCTTTATCAGGTCCATCAAAAAATCTTTATGGAAAATATGTAAAATGTGAACAGAGGCAGTTGGCTTATAATGTGTATTTTAAGAACAAAGCAATACAAAACAGCTGCTGTTCGTCAAACTTCAAGAAAAGTAGGGATTAGTAGGAATACTATGTTTGGCATTGTTAAGGAAATTGGAGTTACACATTCTCCTTTAAGAAAACGAAGTTGCCGATATGCTTATATTAAATTGTATGAAGTATTAAAAAGTACGATTAGAAGGTATGTACATTCATTTTTCTTTAAAAATTATTATTAAAGAGGATGCCAGTTTACCTCCTTTAAAACGAACATCTCTTTGGAGAATCCTAAAAAAAAACTAGATTAAAGTGGGAAAAACGCACACGAAACAACATATTAATTGAACAAAATGGTATTATCTTATGGAGATGTCGTTATTTGACAAGTATAAGAATGTTTAGTGCAGAAAGGAGAAAAATCTATTATTTAGATGAAACATGGTTGAATGCAGGTTACATAGAAGCAAAAATATGGAAAGATACAATGGTACTTAATCTAAGGTAAACATTTGTTGAAGGTCTTTCTACTGGTTTAAAAGATACATCTGGCAAAGGAAAGCGACTAATTGTGCTTCACATTGACAACGAAACTGATTTGATGTATAGGGGTTTATTATTAATTGAATCCAAGAAAACTGGAGATATGAAGATATGAATAGTGAGGTGTTCATCGCATGAATGCAAAATATGTTACCGTCACTTGAGCCCAATTGTGTTATAGTAATGGACATGGGGCCCTATTATTATACTAAAACAGAAAAATCACTTACTTTATTATGGAAAAAGAGGTACTTATTGAATGGCTTTTAACAATAGGAATTTTAACTGATAATGCTATGGTAAAGGTTGAATTGTGTGAGCTTATAAAAAATTACGATCCTGTCATTCAGTTTCATACGTGCTCGATGAAATATCTAGAAAAAGTGGTCATATAGTTTTATGTTTACCTCCATATCATTGTAATCTCAACCCTATTGAACATGAACAGGCTCAAATTTAGCATTATGTTGCGGCCAATAATAAGACATTTAAATTGGATAAAGTAAGAAATTTATTATTAGGAGTAGACATGGTTGATGCTGACGCATGGAAAAATAGCATTCATCATGTTATAACAGAAGAAAACAATATGTATGATTTAGATAATATTGTTGAAAATGTGAAAATTTTACTTTTACTGTAAATGCTAATTTTCATTAGATTCAGGTTTTGACCATTAAGATGAGTAACTTTCAATATATATTCGTGAACAATATGCAATATAATGAACTGTGTTAAGTTTAGTTACGTATGTGTTAGATTTAGTTACATGTGTATGTGATGTGTTAGATATAGTTATACTTATAAATTGTATAGTTCAGTAAATATTGTGAATAAAGTGTAAATGAAATATAATTATATAATAATGTTTACCATATAAATTCACGAGATTATAAGTTGTTTCAAGTCCTCAGAAATTGTTCGACAATCTGGATATCAACTACCAGATATTGTGATACTCGCAGAATATTAATAAAATTTATAACTATGAAATGACTATATAATATTTTTAATGTAATTATGTAAGTGTAGGTAAAAGATTTAATGTAGATTATGCTAATAAAAGAAGGTTTTGCAATCATGGTGTCAGACATTTATGAAAAATATGGCTCTTCCAGAACACATGGAGTTTCGTTTTATTTATTTTTGTTCTACATTTTTTTTCTTATTAATAACAAAAAAAACTATATTATTTATTCAAAATATATTTAGCACATATTATACATAAAGTATATTTGGCACTAAAGCGATTACATTGAGAAAAATATGAATCTGAAACTTTAATCAAACCACATTTCTACTTAAAGCAAAAAAATTAATTGTACGATAGAAGCAATTTATGCCATACACGTTTAGCCAAATACTAAAAGTTGAAAAATGTTTACGTTATACCTATCTTTGGGCCCTAAACTGCTGTTTTACCCTTTTTAATGTGAACTTACTTATTTTTGTAAAATGTAAATATTTTTAAATAAATACCTTTTTTAGACGTATAAACTTTTTTAGCAAAATTATGTGAAATGATGTGCAGCTAAATGAATTTCCTTATTGCTGTCCCATTATAGATACTATTCAAAAAGCTGTATTTTGTAAAATGTTATATTTGTTAAATAAGCACTAATGTTACACGATACACAAATATTATAATAATTATAATACACTGTCACCATCAATCCTTTAAATTTATTAATTTCACATTTACACAAAAGTTTTGTTCCTTGTAAAATCAAAGAAAGGTGTAAATATTTCTCCTGTAGTAATTTTAACACATTCTCACTGTATTTACGCACAAATTTATTGTAGATGCAACACCTTCAAACAATAAATAACAGATTATAAGATATTGATTGAAATATTTTATATAAGTCTAATACCTTGCATTGGTATATATTTGCCGCTTCTTGCTTGAATAAAACTTTTAAAGTCTAAGCTTTCTTAATAATAAATATGTTAATAAACAAACGTCAAAAATAATATTTTGTATAAGTTAGTAGGTACATAACCTCACATACAAATTATCTATTTTTTGGAAATTCCTGTGTAAATTATACTCAGATTGCCGCGCCATCTGGTCCTTTCTTAAATGGAATGCATTATAGAATCGTACACTTTCACAGGTTAGAATCGCTGGCTTGTGTATACAAAGACAAATAATGCTGGCTTAATTTATTAATTAATTCAATAGTAAGTTTAATATAATGTCCTCTATCGTAAATCTGACTACTATTAAATAAAGTATTCATTCAAAAGTATATTCATATTTACGTAATAATATATCTACATTATCTATCACAACCCGAAAATCTTAAATTATCACTGCAATCATTCCTAATTTTAATAATAATCATTTTAAAAATTAACAAAAATAGTACTTTATACATCTATGCTTTTTTATTTTTTATAAGGTTGTTTAAATATATAAAAAACATGTAAGTAATTATGTACAATTAAATTTTTCTGTAAACAAAAAAGGAAATATAAAAAAAAAATATTACTCGTATTAAAAAAATATATATTAAAGAATTCCTATCCGTACAATATCCGTGAATAGGGCAATATTTTCATATAAACAAGGTTGGTTATTTTCACCGAGACTACGACAAACACTTCTAAGAGCAAATATCTTATAAATGAATTATTTATAATCAGAATCACCATTCACCATTGTGATAACTAAACCAGGTTATATATTCACAATATCCATTTCATCAACACGACCTTGTTAAGTTACGATCTTACACAACATTGTTAACATTTTGTAACCAGGTCACTAGGCTAAGGGGACACACCCTAGTGGTATATAACGAGACACTGAGAGATTTCTACAGGCAGCGTCACTGCAAAGCCAGAGTGTGTACAAGTCTAGTGGCTCATATTTACTGTTGTTATCGTTGTTGTCATCATGATTGCATTAAATGTTATTGTTTAAGCGTTGTCCTGTATATTATTTATCACACTGATAAACCTGCTGTATAAATGGAACTGCCTCGGCAACAATGTTACCTCCGGGACCAGGTGATATTACACCATTAAAGAAACAATATAATATATTTTTACAAAACAAAGGTGAAGCGCTCACTTATTGTTAACAGTGATTGCAATCACTGATAAAAATCACTGCTCTTTTCATTGTGAATGTAAAATGACCGTTAAGATCATCTCTAGCGCACACCGATGAACACATACACGTAAAAGCAGCGAAAGCCTAATGTACAGCTTGCAGCGATAGCCTAGAGAGGGGGCACCAGCGGTATGACGAAGAGAGACGAACGTTGACTGAGCTGTGATGTCACATGGTCACGTGAGGGCATTCAAGAGCCGAATTTACCCCCATGGCGCGCCATTAGGTGGTTAATATCAATAAAATGATGACGTCATTGTGCAAAAAGCAATGATGTCATTTAAAAAAAAATCTCCAAAAGACGGCATTTTAAAAACAAAAATTTATCTGTCCGAGCGATTATCTTAAAAATATTATAGAACGGTTTTATGAATTTTGTACCAAACTTTATCGCCACACTGTATAAAGCGCTTACGCAAATTATTTTGAATCCATATCAAATTTAAATCTGGAATAATGAAAACAAACTAAGACTAATATAAAACAGAATAAGAAAGTTTCGATCTACGGCTCAAAAGATTAAAGCGAATCTCTCTCCTTTCCTGTTTTACAATTAATAATCTATCTGTATAAAAAATAGTAAGAGAAAGTAATACAATATCCTTCCTCTGTATATTTAGGATATTTATATAGGATAAAGCAATTAAATGTCCGCCAGCTCAGATTTCGTATTCCGTTCTTTCGATCTGGAGACACATTAAAATGTAAAAGACCTTTGGAAACAGGCCAAGTTGAAAAAAAAAAGAGAAAACTGAAAGAAATATGCCAGTGAAACAATTAATCTGCCTTTTAATCTTCATTGTTTGGTACAGTGTCGCTTCCCTGGCGGTTTCGTTTTTCATTTTCAGAAACACTCAACTGCCTACGAGTGAATTTTTTCCATTTAGGGTTTTCGCAGTCGACATTATTTTATGGTGCGTAAAGAAAAACTAGTTTTTTAAATGATATATATGCGCTTTCTCCGGTTATTTGAAATAATTATGAGCTGGAAACATTTGCGAAGCATTTTTACTTAAGGTTTGTTACTTATGAACAGATAAATTTGCCTTAACTGAATCACGCTAATTTCAAAGTTCTGTTTACTACATTCAAATTTATTCGACGACTGTTCTCTTTCTAATAAAGTAATATACATTTTTTTTAGCAAAATATATTTATTTATAATTTTGTAAAGTATTTCTCTGTACCTTTAAACGATTGTTGTGTCCATGAAAACCAATCCTAAAACATTTTCTCTAATCTTCCCGTGTTAAGCTGCTTATTTTATCTTTAAATGCACTAACTGCTTCTTCGGCCAATGTAAAAAACTTGATGGAGCAGCAATGTGAATCCGAGCGTTATTATGATACTGAAAGATGTTTCCTCTTGGACAATTTTTGGGGATATTTTGCAGAACTCAAGACAACTAAGCTGTAGTCTACAGTTCTGAACGTTCATCCAACGTTATAGTGCAAAGATTAATTACAAAAAATGTTGTGACTATATTCTTGTATCAGTTCCCCTCACGAACAACTTTTATTGGAGCCAACACATTTTCAAAACTTCAAATTGACGATTGTTGCTTTTTGCAGTATCATAGCAGTACACTCAAGTTTCATCACCGGTTATGTTGTGCACTAGATGAGACATTCCATTGGACAATATTTTTGCAAGAAAGGGCTAATTACCTTGACATAAATCTTTAGATTTACTTGAATACTTCTTACAGTAACATTCTGGTCTTCTTCAATCATGTCTCGAACAAAACCAATATTCCTTTCGGAAGCAGTCGCTTTTGCCTCACTCGAAAGCCATTTAATCATTTAAGTCATTTAATTGGTTGTATTTAAATTCTACAATTCGGAAAATCACTTTTGCCCTAGATTGTAGACGCAACAAGCCGCGACATCAACTGTACAAGTTGAAAAATAAATAATAAATAAAATATTATTATTTATATAATAAATATATAAAATGAAAAATGAAAAATTTGCGAAAGCCACATCCGCCCGGAACGTGCAGATACCGATATTTCACTGTCTTTACAGATCATCAGTGCACGTTATCCGAAGACAGATATGACTTTCACTTCCATACTACGTGTATATATATGAACTGTGTTGAACTTCATGCGTATGAGAATTAATAACTATTAAATCTCATTTTACATGGGACAAATTATAGCGACAATCGCATGTAAAATAAGATGTAATAGTTATTAATTTTCATACGGATGAAGTTCAATATATATATATATATATATATATATATATATATATATATATATATATATATCTATATATATATATATGTGTGTGTGTTTTAACTGGATTCCGGGTTTTCTTCCGCGTTTCCACTGGTTGGTCTTCGTAAAGACCGGTGCTGGTTTGTGGACGACGTTTCAGCAAAATCATATTTGCCATCTTCAGGTCTGCGATAACTGTCTGCTTCTGCTTCTGGTTACTCGTAAAGTTTACGAGTAACCAGTTTAGTTTAGTTTGAGGCTCATATGAATATATCCAGGATTCGTCACCTGTCACAATGTTATATACAGAATTTGAACGACTACAATAAAATTTCCTTGCATCACTTGACACGTGCCTCTTTTTGCTCGTCTTTTAAATTTCGATGGATCTAACGACTGGAAAGCTTCCTGACATGTAAATGATCGTGCAAAATTGTATGTATTTGTTTCGCTGCAATGCCTAAGGACGCCCCTAATCTCACTGTATGTCACACATGTCGATTTGATAAAATAATTTACGCACAGCATCGATATTTTTCGCAGAGGTGCATGGACGCTCTTCATGGAGATCGAAGATCTTCCACGCTTGAATTCTGCGAACCATTTGTAAACCATAGTTTTGGATGATGTTTAATTCCTAAATACCGAAGTAAGCTTTTCCACACATTGCTTTGCTGTCAAATCGTATCGAAAATCGTAAAAAATCATAACTCGAAAATCACGATCCAAGATTTCCATTTTAGACACAACTATTACTTTGTCAAATTCTGTTGAGACAAAACTATTCGGTTTTAAATCGAACTATCAAGTGAATAATAGGTTAAAAATATCAAATTTTACGAATATGGTAATTGCTGAATGCTGGCAATTCAAGGAGTACTTGATTCCGGGAATTTTAGCAGTACCTAGCCGCTTGTGAAATTAGATCTGTAATTTTCCAATTCGAAGAACATTAAACCAAAGGGAATGGTGGAACTGCGTTGCGCAATACAGAATAAGTGACGCGGAATGCACAAACGGTATTGCTTTGATTCATGACAATGTTCGACCTCGCACTGCGAACGTGACAACACAACTCTTATAGGATTTTGGTTGGGACCTGTTTGACCATCCTCTGTACAGCCTTGACCTCGCTTCTAGCGACTTTCATCTCTTTTTGCACCCAAAATCGTTTCTTGGTTGTCAACACTTCAATAACGCTGATGAGCTCAAGAACATTTTGCCAAAGGGTTGACAACACAAGCGGCAATCTTTTATGAAGAAGGCATATAAAAACTAGTACCAAGGTATGACAAACCTATAAAATGGTGAACACTATGTAGATAAATGGCTTAAAGTTTGTAGATTGTTTTGCAATAAATAGGTTTTCTGTATCTCTACTTGATTTCATTTCATTACCAGATGGAACTTACTTTCTGGACTTACTTTGTAAATGTAAGAAAAATGAGATTTGTTCGATAATATCAGCATTTTATCGAAACGTTGTAAAACATTTTTTTTTTTAATAATTAAAAAAAGGAATTATTAAGACCTAAATCCTCGAAGAATTACAGCGAAGTAACAATTTATAGAAATAAAGACTTTTAATTTCGCAATAAAATAATGTTAAATTTCTTTTGTTTTGCATAAGACATGCGAAGTTGAAAACGTATTGAATTTCGATTCCAACGGAAATTGGAAACAGTAGACTTAAGAAAGACAAATGTGTGCATTTCATCCTAATTTGTACATCCCTGCACTAATCTATGAGCATTGAAGATAAGTACTATTTCAGACATATCCCAGGGGGTTGCCTGGAAGATTCGTATACCGTGCTCCGACTGCGACATTGTCAAGTGATTGACAGGCACTATCTTCGCCGCCAGCTTTGTCTCGTCTGGAGTGTTGTCTTACCGGGAGCATCAACGTAGCAGTTTAGGTTCACTTATCAGTTTCTCTTAATTAAAACAGACGTTTCAATTTTGTCGCTAAGCCAAGGTATTCTGGGTTTTCGTATTCAATAATTTACTATTCTCTCTTCGTCTGAAGCAATCCATTAAGACGAATCTAATCAAAAAGTGAATTGTATTTCGTAATTTATTAATTAATTTTTGCTTTTCGCTAAACGAAAATATATTTTTAACTATTTCAATTAAAACACAATAAGAACTTAAGTTAATATTTATTTTAGACCAAAATATTACGTCATATCGAAACTTTTCCAGTTTTTGTTTTATCTTAGATTAATTATAACTAGAGTTCGGATTTTATGTAAAGAACATATTTTTTAGTATTAGGAATATCACCCAAGGTATTGGGGATATATCCATTTTACACTGAAATAATGCGATTAACGATATAAAAAAATTACATATTTTGCATAAAATTAAGCTTTAGTTCATATTTATAGTTTATGTGCTTAAAGTTAATATTTTTTACATTTTCAAATAAAATCGCGTATTTTTAATCCATTCATTAGTTTATAATATAATTAATCAAACGAGAAGTGAAATCACATACCAGTTTTTTTTTTATCATTACACATAGGTATGATGCATTGACTTTTATTCATTTAGCCTTACACTTATAGATAAATGTATGATGGCATAGTAAGCAAGCAGTTATACACCAGCATCTATACAAACAATAGCTTAATTCTTAAAATAGATTGCCATGGAGAGAAAATAAAATTATTTTAATGTCAAATATTTCTGAATTTTCATTACAAATATTTTAAATTAAATACATTTGATTGAAAAATAGGTAATTTATTTAAATCATGAATACATATAGCAAAGATGAAAAAGTTTCAATGGTAATGTGGTTCCAGAAGAATAACAGTTTAAGGACGGTCAGAGACATGTTTTCCGTTAATTATCCTAACAGGCCTATACCTTGCGCAAAGACAATTTTAAATATTTCTAATAGATTCAAAGAAGATGGTTGTCTTCTAAAAACAAAAAAATAATAAAATCAATTACGTGTTAACAGAAGACATGGAGCTGAATATCCTATGTTATGTAGGATCGCTTTTAGATGTAGCCAGGCATTTTGAAGTATCGTACAGTTCGGTGTACAGAACCCTGGAAGAATTTAAATATAAGCCATATAGGTTATAAAACCATCAGGAGCTTTTCGAAGAAGACAAAGTAAAACGAACTGATTTTTGTGAAAAAATGTTTAATATGTTAAATGAAAATGAAGCAATTTTAAATAAAATAATTTTTACTGATGAAGCTACATTTACCATAAATGGTAAAGTCAACTCTCAGAATTTACAGTTTGTATCCACATTTATCCATTGAAAAATACTAAATTTTCCTTTCCATTAATCCATTAGGTATTGGTCCAGTGCAAATCCTCATGCCCAAAACCTAACCCGAACGCAGTAAAAGTAAAAGTCACTGTCTGGATAGGAATAATAACCGATAGACTTATTGGGCCATTTTTTATTCATGGCAACCTCACTGCAGAAAAATATTTGAATCTCTTGCGAAACCACATCATTCCATCAATTGAGATGCTAAATGTTGATCAACTTTGGTTCCAAATGGATGGGGCTCCGGCATATTCTACTCACGCCGTCAGAAATTTTTTAAGTAACACATTTCAAAGACGACGGATTGGCAGGCTTGGCCCCATACCATGACCCGCAAGATCAGCTGATTTATTTCCAAATGATTACTTCCTTTGGGGTTACCTAAAAATAAAATTTATAATAACGTGCAAATACGTAACTTGGATGAACTGAAAGACCGTATACGTACTGCATGTGATGGAATAAATCCAGAATTTATTCGGAATGCCTTGCGTTGCTTTCAAAATCGCCTTGCTTATTGCCTTGAAAGACAAGGAGGACATTTACATTATGCAATTTGTCTTAACTTTTGTTATGTTGTCTTTTTGTCTTAATTAATCGTTAGAATAAACTAATTTTTTCATTCAAACTGAGATTTTCTTTCTTTTCTAAAAACAACCTAATTCTTCTTGGATTTATTTTGTTTGGTATTACCCACTGTTGTCAGTACAAGTATTATTGCCAAACTAGATTCTAGAATACTTGCGCGATAAATTTTAAGTTTGCGGAGTTTCATGTACATTCTGTATAACAATCTAAATAATTTCGCTTTGTAAGCTTAAAGTGGCTTAAACATTCATATCTTTAACAGTTAGAAAGCGTAGTAAGATGAAACCCATTGAATTGTTTCCTTAGCGAATAGGAAAAGGTTGGGTGTAATTTTAATAAAATAAATACTTTTTTTTAATTTTTATTTAGGATAATTATCATACTAACATTTTTCCGTTTAGTCTTGCACACATTTGTTCTATTATTAAACAACATGTACTATACACTCTCACTTTCTGCTAAACTCGCTGGAATACAGAAGTATTTCCTAGCACATGGTTTTAAGGATTTCAGCTCCTTTTCTGTTACCTAAAGGAAAATCCAAATAAAAAATGCCATTACACTTTTTTTTTAAACTTACCTCCAAAAATAAAAGTGGATCTACGTCCTTATTTGAATTTGTCCTTTCGGGGTATTGCCTTTTAGTTATTATGTGGATTAATGTCTACCACGAGGTGTTATTTGTTTTTATGGTATTACTGAAATGCACCAAATGTGTGGGTTACGTTCGGTAATTCATTAGAAGTATTGTGAGGTTTCACATTGAAGAATAGCTTCAAGCAACTGTGAAACGGCGAACATATATGTATAGCTCTGAAGATGTCCCTTGCTACAGTAGGCGATGCGTTGACAATTAGGCCTAACTCGATGCGGTTTCAACCCGGAAACCGAGATCCACATCTAGGTATGTACATTATATGGAGCTGTATGGTACCGTCCTGCTTAAAATGCTTTTCTTTTTACTTTTCTTTTATACTGTTCTTCGACACTTTCTGGTATAAATGTCCAACAACAATCAGCAACCATTTCACTGTTCTATTTGCCCTGATTTTTCTCAATAACATAAATGTTTTGTTCAAACCTTTCGCCGTGTTCATCACTTACGTCGCGGAAAGTTCGGCGGAAAGAAATCTAGATGCGAGTGCCAAAAATGTTTATTAAGACTTATGTTATTTTATGAAAGTAATGGATAAAGATGAACGTGGATCTTTATCCATCGCTTTTATGAAATTTTTCATTAAACTTAATTTTATGTGTAATGGCTGTAGAATTATTTGATCAGGTTCAACTAGTGACTCCTACAGTATGTGGCCAGTCTTTAACAATCTAGTAGGAATTCCTTAACCGACTGTCTCACACACAAAGAAAACAGCAATTCTTTGTATAAACCGAGTAGAATTGCTACAACTTTGATAGATAATTTGTACATTTTGTAATATTCTGTTTAGAAAGCTTAAGAGAAAAGTGAACATTTGTTTGACACCGAATATGTATATATTCAATGCAAAAGAATAATATTCATAATTGTTTCGTTTTTTTTTTAATTTTCCGTAGATTTAGTTTATCAGAATAATTGAAACATACATGAGTAGGTAAACCCCACCAGTTTTGTATAATACAATGGTATTTTTAATAATATAAAATATTATTAAAAATCTGGTGTGAAGAACACAAATGCAGGTTCACTATTAATATTTTCTGTGAACGTGTCCGAATATATCCTATCCCCAGAGACGTAGATACGTATTTCGCTTTTCTACAAGCTCATCGGTACGCCCCTGCTGGAGAAAGGATATTTCCCGACACATTCACAGAAAAGAACCACCTCGCCCTATCACCGTAATTATCCAGACCGAGGGCAGAAGTAAATTCGGCGCTACCTGTTGTCAGACAGCCGAAGTACCTCGCATACCGTCCACATAATTAATGTGAAGTAAAGACGTCCTTACAAAGGTTAGCACAGCCAACTCTCTAGAAAACTGTATTTTGTTTGTGCCTTCACTCATATTACGGCTTAACCGCATGTGTAATGTATCAGAATAATTGAAACATTCATGAGTAGGTAAACCCCACCAGTTTTGTATAATACAATGGTATTTTTAATAATATAAAATATTATTTAAAATCTGGTGTGAAGAACACAAACGTAGGATATATTCGGACACGTTCACAGAAAATATTAATAGTGAACCTGCATTTGTGTTCTTCACACCAGATTTTTAATAATATTTTAGATTTAGTTTAGTTTATCTATATTTAGCTACTTACTTTCCTTACATTCATATTCATCCTGTATTTAGTACACTTAAAAATACCTTGCATTTGGGTCATACGAATTGCTATTCAATGTTAATTACATATCCTTATAATCCAAGCGAAATTTCAAAATTTTGAAATGATATACTTAAATTTCCTACAATATGAAACAAACATGTAAATAATTTACATATCTGTAACTATGCACATGGACAATACACCTCGTATTTTCAGCATTTACTTCTGCTTAATACATATGTTTCTGCCAATATAGGCGTCCTCAGTTAAGAGCTAGTGAAGCAATTTATACAAACCTGTTATAAACAACTGGTTTGTATCTGTATTTAAATTTACTGAAATAGCCCGCAATGATCAAGCAAGTTCCGTCCTATAAGAAGACAACTATTTAATAATTGACATCTTACGGGCGAAAGATACATTGTCCGGAGGGCTACCTATCGTTCGAACAGCTATGCTGCTACGGAAAACGATAAAATACGTATGTAGATGTAGTCCATTAACAACCTGCCAGATGGCGGTATATACGAAAAGATTTTGTTTAAGTATGACAATACGTTAAGCACGTATAAAGCGTTTGTACAATATGAAACAAACATGTAAATAATTTACATATCTGTAACTATGCACATGGACAATACACCTCGTATTTTCAGCATTTACTTCTGCTTAATACATATGTTTCTGCCAATATAGGCGTCCTCAGTTAAGCTAGTGAAGCAATTTATACAAATTAATACAAACCTGTTATAAACAACTGGTTTGTATCTGTATTTACATACGTATTTTATCGTTTCCCGTAGCAGCATAGCTGTTCGAACGATAGGTAGCCCTCCGGACAATGTATCTTTCGCCCGTAAGATGTCAATTATTAAATAGTTGTCTTCTTATAGGACGGAACTTGCTTGATCTTTGCGGGCTATTTCAGTAAATTTAAATACAGATACAAACCAGTTGTTTATAACAGGTTTGTATTAATTTGTATAAATTGCTTCACTAGCTTAACTGAGGACGCCTATATTGGCAGAAACATATGTATTAAGCAGAAGTAAATGCTGAAAATACGAGGTGTATTGTCCATGTGCATAGTTACAGATATGTAAATTATTTACATGTTTGTTTCATATTGTACAAACGCTTTATACGTGCTTAACGTATTGTCATACTTAAACAAAACCTTTTCTTAAATTTCCTAATTGATTTAATATAATAAATGTAATTCTGTAGCCCGTCACGTGCCTGTTATCTGGTTAAATATGCAAAGGCGAAATTGAATGTAAAGGTCCGTTAAGGATTCTCTGCTTACAGTTTACAGTCCTCTTTGTTCCATTCATTGAGGGTTTTTCCGTTACCTATTGATTAATATTCTAGATTTTTTAACATAAATTTGATTTCATTTTATTACCATGTCGGAATAATGGTGGATGCGAACCCATAATTTACCTGGGATAGAAGAACAGTATCTACGAAGAACTCAACAAGAAAACATCTAGCGAGAACTCGCAAACCATCGAGCTAGACAGAAAGCTCGGCATTTGTTCAGACATTCAAGTATCTTTAATAGAATAATTAAATAGTTATATAAATAGTAGATTAAAATATTTTAGTTCGAACAAGTGTTTTATTCGGAAAAACTGTGCATAACAAAAAGCCTCTCAAACCAGGGAAGCTGCAGTTCTGTCAGAAGAAAAGTAATATTTTCATACATTTCTTTTAAATGTATTGCGTGGGCAACGGGAATGGATAGATAAACGTTTCCTTTGTTAATAAGGACAGCTTTCAAACTCAATTTCGAAGCATCGACAAAAAGTTGCCATTCTTCGCGATAGTGTTGATGACCTAATGCCAATAACAAATCGTCGACATTATTTCTGTATAAAAGATCCTCGTCAGTTGGAAAATACTGTAATAGTTCTTTCTGGTGATTATGATACATAGAAGTATGCCTGGAGCACACATATCAGTTTCCATCCTTGGAGTATAAATTCTAGTATTTAAGCTTTAGTTTTGGACAAATTCAGGTCTCGAACAAGATCATTTAATTCTGATTTATTAGGTGTGTGCAGCAAATGCTTGGAACCCATGACTAAAGACGGCAGACTATGTGCCCCAGCAGAGGCGTTGCGTGGAGAGTTTAGCAGAATAACAGTGCGCTTACTTATAAATAAATATATCGAATCCCTATACAAAACGTTAAGAAAAAACATAAATAACTTACCCAACATGTTTACATTGTTGCAAAAAAATGCGGATGTGCGCGATGAAAAAACTGCACCATAATATATGTTTCTGTATTAGTCTCGGAAAGGTTCGTACGTAGTGACGTATATATATGTTTATATACAGAGAAGGATTGTTCGACGTTGAGAGATGTTATATTTGCATAGTTAAAGCGCTCTTTGTATCTGTACAACAGATCTTCAGTATTTGTAAAAAGTTGCCCTAATTTTGTAAAATCTACATTTTTATCTAATACACTGTTAAATTTTTCACGGACACAATCACTTTTTTCATCTTCAAGGATATGCAGCACTAGTTTTACGTGGTCAATAATTGCTAATGAGTCCGATAAGGACAGCGCAGTGTTCTGCAAATTTTTTATTGCGTCCAGTATTGGAACGTAACTGTCGTAAATAATTTTTAAATTTGCTGCAACTTGAGGATTGTTAAATTGAACCTGGCTGAGCCGTATTGCAGCTGCTTCTTTGGCATCTAGTTGTAAAATCATTGATTTAATTTTTTCAAAATGTTTATAATAATAAAATGCTGCTTCTAACCAAGTACCCCATCGTATAAGAATTGGTTGCGGCGGCTCGGGTATATCAGGACACAGCGAATGAACTAGTCGAATCCGTTTCGGAGATTTAAGAAAAACCGCTTTCGTTTGTCCTATCAGTTGATCCACATCAGGATAAGTTGTACGTATAGTGTTTGTTACAAGGTGTAAAGCGTGAAGCAAACATGTGACATGCAGCAGGTTTAGTTGAATCGTTTTGAGTAAGTTTGCCGTGGAACACATAACCTTGGCAGCATCGGTAACTAACATTAACACTTGCTTCGGTAAAGTCTCAAATTTGTGTAGTGTTTCTATTAATACATCATATATCGCTCTGGCAGTACACCCTTGCATTCGTTTACAGGTTAGTAAATAAGGAGGAGAAGGTCCTTGCGGAGTCAGCGTCCGTACTAGAATGGCTAGGATGGACTGTTTTTTAATATCTGTAGTTTCGTCTATTGTTAACTACAGGAATTTTTTTTACCGTATTTTTCGTACAATTTACAATTCTCTCACGCACTGACGGTACGTAATTCCGTAGCGTACTTCTTGCTGGTAATTTCCACGTAGGATTGTATTTCTTCCAAAACTGACGAAACATTGGGTGTTCCACTTTCTGCATTGGTATATTGGTCGCAATTAACATCATTGTTAAATCACACACAAATTTATTATATGATCTGCGTCCACTATTACTCGATTTATGTTTGTCACTATTTATATGTCTTTGGCACTGACTTGCTTTCCAAGTTAATAAAGTTGTTTCACAAACTAAACATTTCACCACGGTACCGTCATATATTAAATCGGGAAACCGATGTAAAAATTTCTTTACTACGTTAGCATGCAACCGAGTCGATGCATTGTTTCTACGCACTCCCGACATTTTCAACACGATTGTGTTAACAATGTATCGCTTACAACGTCTCAACGGCAACTGAATTGATCGTCGTACGCCTCTACTCGATCCCTCCACATCACGCTACTGTTCGGGCACATAGTCTGCCGTCTTTACCCATGACTTGTTCAATGGTTAAGATAAAATTCTGAAAATATAACTTTTCTCTTTAAGGAGTAATATTTCGCTGGTTGGTAGTGAATTCTCCACACACATAACAGGAGCTGTTTGAATTATTTATATGGGAAAAACACAAATGTGTTCATGGTACAAATAATTTTTAGAAGAGCGAGAAGCAGTCGAAAATATAATGCCTCAATAAAGTTTTGAAAAAGATTTCGGTTTATATTTGATTCGCCCTCGTATAAAAGTAATTTTGAAGTTTTTTAAAATTTAATGAGTTTTATGAAAAAAAAAATTAAGAAAATATCTCAAAATCCTGACTTGATGGAGCAAATTTTAAATCAGATTCAGAATCAGTATAACAACAAACATAAACTACACGTATTGGTGTATAAGAAAACCTAACTGTATTGACTAGTCTAATTAATACATAGTGCCTAATTTAAATGTCAGTTTTAGTGATTTATCTAAAGAAGAATTCAATATATCCATGAAGCTATTACAACTGAAAAGAATACCGAATCGATTCATTGTTTATTTTTATGCCTTTTTATATTTATATTTCTGCAATATCGTATTTTTACATTACGTACATGATCGGTTTGATTCAATATGAAGAGAGTAGCACCTGAAACTTTATGACATAAGTTTTTATAACATCTTATACGAACAACCCATGAGCCAGAGGCGTAAAAGTTAATGTAAATTACGGGAACTTTATACTTTTACAATCTAGATCTTAAAACTTCTTCATATCATAACTAACGAAAGATTTATTTGCACTTGCAAAGTTAACTCAAATTTATCTGAAGATCTTTTATTTTTATGAATATGTATGTGCGAACTTTCAAATTTGAAACTGAAACTTGAAGACTATAGAAGAAATATATCTTTTTACTCTCTCCGAAATCGTAAAATGAAAACTGTGAGCGCTTCTCGAGATGTATTTTTTAGCGATGAATATTTAAGATGCGATAATCGAATTTTAAATTTTTAATGTTATACGGTCATATTAAATTCATTTCAATTTTATACTTGACGTTGTACATCGATTAAATTTTCCTTTACTTTGGGAAAATATTTCAAACTTTACTTCGTATTAAATGACCTCTATTCCTTAACAATTTCTCTTAGAAAATATCCCATGGATAAAAATACGGGCGCGGATTGATATACAGGGTGAGTCGTGAGGAATCGACCAAACTGTAGGAGTGTATTCTACAGGTGAAAGTAATGTAAAAAAACTCAAATGTTGCTATCCGATTTTATTTGTTTTCGAGTTATAGCGTAATTAAAAATAAACAAAATTCCATACATCGAAGTTTTAAATTAATAATCGACGAAGGAGATACTTGTTGAAACTTCATTATATAGATATAATAAAACACAGTTGTATAGTTTCAAAATAATATATATGCACTACATATGTTTCACCACACTGTGGCTTCATCAGGTGGATGAATATACTAATTCAAAATATTAATTAGATCTTATATATATCAATACAAAGTACAGAACTAATCTTATTCTAAGAGGGGGTGGACATGTATGAGTTTTAGGTTTAGTAGGGGGGAGTTATTTATGTCTAGTTGGTCATTTAAAATTATACCTAATTTATTATATTTGTTAATTTCTAAACTTTCTAACATATTAAGTTTTTTACTTTTATCTAGAACATGCAAAGTTTTAAAATTAGTATTGAATTTGTGATTATGTTCTAGGCAATGATTGGCAAAAGTTGAGTCTGTCTTCTTGTCTCTGTGGCTTCTTTCATGTTCCTTCATTCTAATATCAAATGTCCGTCCTGTTTGTCCGACATACACTTTTTTACAATCTTCGCATGTCAACTTGTAAACCCCTGAGTTTAATCTATTGTCCGTTTTATCTTTGTTGTTTTTTATAGCGTTTTGTAAGGAATTGTTGGTTTTGAATGAAATGGTCTCTTCTTTACTTGTTTTTATTAAGTTTCCTACTTTGTTTGAAATTGTACCGATGTATGTGATAGAATTATAACTGAATGTTTTATTGTTTTTTACTGTTGGGTAAATTGAAGATATCGTTTTAGATTTCTGTAGTTTTTTTAGAATATTATTAATTAAATTTATGGTGAAACCGTTATTTAGCGCTATAACGTGTATTCTATTTAGTTCTATATCGAAATTTTCTTTACTCAACGGGACGTTAATTAGTCTGTGAAGCATTGATTGATAAGCAGATAATTTGTGTGTAATGGGGTGAAACGAATTTGCGTGTATAGTTGTGTCTGTATGTGTAGGCTTGTGGTAGATAGAAAATTCATGTTTTTTAGTTGTGTGTGTTATAGTGAGGTCTAGAAAGTTTATGGATTTATTTTCTTCTATTTCAATGGTAAATTTGATGTTTGGGTGAATAGTGTTAATGTAATTATGTAGAGATTTTAATTGTCTGTCTGTACCGTTAAAAGAAACTAATATGTCATCCACATATCTTATCCAGTAAATACAATGTTTGAACAACGGGTGTTGGCTTATTATGTTTTCTAAATGATTTAAGAATATGTCAGAGAGTAACGAACTTAGGGGATTTCCCATAGCTAGTCCCTCTGTTTGTTTATAAAATTCATGTTGAAATTGACAATAGTTTTGGTTTAAACACATTTCTAGTAAATTTAAAAGTTCTATTGTAACAGTGGGATTGGTCTTGTTTTTGTTCAAATTTAAGGAGACCAACTAGACATAAATAACTCCCCCCTACTAAACTTAAAACTCATACATGTCCACCCCCTCTTAGAATAAGATTAGTTCTGTACTTTGTATTGATATATATAAGATCTAATTAATATTTTGAATTAGTATATTCATCCACCTGATGAAGCCACAGTGTGGTGAAACATATGTAGTGCATATATATTATTTTGAAACTATACAACTGTGTTTTATTATATCCATCGAAGTTTTTGTATTTTATTGGTATTATCGTTCTTTATAATATATTTTCAAAAATACTGCCATTCATTTCAAAACATTTTTTACATCGTCTACCAAGGGCGCTGGTTGCGTTCCTGATTGCGTCAGGTTGATGTTTGATATTGTGAGCAGCATTCACAATCCGTTGAATTAGTGCATCACGAGCGTCCACTTTTACTTGATACACTTCATTTTTTAACCAGCCCCATAAACAATAATCGAGTGGCGTGAGGTCTGGAGACCTAGGAGGCCAACCAATGTGACTACCACGTCCAATCCAACTCCCTGGAAACCTTTCAGCCAAATGTTGCCTGACTGCACGAGCGTAATGTGCAGGCGCTCCATCGTGCTGGTAGAAGATTTGGATTCTGATGTTTATGGGAACATCCTCTAGCAGTCCGTGCAGTTCATTTTCTAAAAAATGGTGGAGGTGTCTCCCGTGAGGCGATTCTCAAAAATGTAAGGACCAATTAAAAAACTATCGATCATACCAGACCACACGTTTACCGAAAATTTATGTTGAAAGTTACTTTCGACTGTTGCGTGTGGATTTTCGTTTGACCATACATGCTGGTTATGACAATTATTAATACCGTCACGGGTGAATGTCGCTTCATCCGTAAACAGTATACGCGATACAAAACGAAGATTATCATTTATCCATCGACAAAATTCCATACGTATACGATTATTATCTCGTTGTAGGTGCTGTACTCTTTGTACATGGTACGGACGTAAGCCATGCTCGTGGAGTGTTTTTATCACCCTTGTTTGTGGAATGCCCAATTGAATACTAATTCTCCGTGAGCTGGTAGTTGCGTCTTCTTCTACTACATCCAGAATATTTTCTACTTCTTGTAATTGTTGTCGACTGCCTCGTTCAGTTATTATGTTTACACTGGGAAGCTTTACGGTCGCGCACAATGTGTTGAATACACTAATAAATACAGTTTTATTAGGATGTCTGTAATGTGGAAACAGTTGACGATATTCATTAGCAGCAGCTGCAGCATTCCCATCACAAAATCCATAAACAAACACCATATTAGCATATTCTAAATTAGAATAAATGTGTGGCATTTCAGTTTGTTACACTATAGTCGTACAAACGTCAAGTCAATGTCACAATACCCGAACACAATGTTATAATTTACTCCAAGGTATAGGGAACATTTTTTATGATGGCAGCGCCCTCACTATATCAACCATGAACTAGAGGTAGTGACATTAGACGCATTAGGCATACAAACCACTCTACACTATTTCTCGACTGCTTTCAATGTCACTACCGCTAGTTCGGAAAACCACGAACAGGTAGCGCTTCAGCTAGGAAGACTTCCCTATAATGAATTGCTACCGGGGTTTCACTGTTTTTACTAATACATACATAAACATGGTATACTAAATCTACTTTTTTAATTACGCTATAACTCGAAAACAGATAAAAATCGGATAACAACATTTGAGTTTTTTTACATTACTTTCACCAGTAGAATACACTCCTTGAGTTTAGTCGATTCCTCACGACTCACCCTGTATAAGGTCTCCAACAACGCTAATGTGTGAGTAGTGCGGATTAGTGATGTGCAAAAAGTATGTATTCGATACTTTTGTATCGGATACCCAGAGGGAGCAAATGTATCGTATACCGACAATGACAAGTATCGGATTTTTCTTTTACAATACTTTTGGTAGATATACTATGCATACATATTGCTATGGATTTTTCCTAAAATAATATTTTAAATATTTAAAATAAAAAAGTTCATATTTTATGAGATCAGTTGTATATTTTGTAAATGTATTTAAATTTATAGGTGTGATAAAAACTGGTTATTCGAGGTTGATCTGATCGAGAGGCCTTGTAAAATTCAAGGAGACGAAGATCTGCTTTTGTACGAGACAGTTGTGTTTATTGAAATATATTATATATAAATTAGTTCGGGTTGTTTTATGATAGTGTCCATAGTTGATGGTATTACATATTAATTCCCGATATTTCTACGAGTTTGTTATTCTCGTAATTTGATGATTTTAAAAGATTAAACAACTGTTCTCGTAAGTCTCCAGAAAAATTTTGTAAGTTTTTTTATGAATTCATAAAACGTATGCTAAAATTATAAGAATATTTCTATTATTTTCAAGATTGTTATTTAAGAGATTTATTATTAGAAAGATAAATAATAAAGATTATTACTAACATTTCTATGTTAAAATGTTAAAATTATAATTGAAAAGTTTGTTCGAGAGGATTAAAGGGTTTTTTTGTACATATTAGTTTGCGCATGTGTAAATTTTGGTCGTGTATCAGATTTGATTATACAGTATGGTTCTCTGGGGAGAAATTAAAAATAAACTTTATTATTTTTAGATAAGTTTGATCGGAGTTAATTAAGAGGAAGTTTTCATTCACTCAGCTGTCAATATTACAGTGAATATATTTTACCTCATGTATATTGTAAATACATAATCTTTATACTTTATAAAGATAGATTTTTTTTCTTTTTTATTTTTTGTATTTAATATTCAGTTTAAATTTTATCCTGTCTTTGATTTGTTCTAATACCTTTACTGCTGTTTAATTTATTAGTAACTCTTAAATAAGTATATAAATATCGTGAACTATTCACTGGCGCCAGACTTATTTTAGTTTTAACACGGATTTCCTTATTGGAACCCGAGAAGTTAGAAGTCTCATATTTGGAAATCAACAGGCTGAGTAACCTAGTTGGGTAAACTAGTTGTGGATGGTGGCGCAGTAAACCTACAAACCACTATTCATAGCAATATGTATAAAATAGGTTTATCTAGATCTATGTTTGTGTACAATTGGATATAATTTATTCTTTAGTCACGTTCTTTTTTAGGATCCTATCTAAAATAGACTGATAACATAACATGTACAAAAATTAGTGTTTTTAAATGGAAATATGTAATAGTATATATAAGTAGTTTTTTTAGTATACTTATATGTAATATATTTTATTTTTTCTATTTATTTATTTCCTGTTTCCAAGCATTTACATTTAAATATTTTTTCTTTCATATTCATTACCGTATTTACTATAATTCATGAATAAATATTTTTTATTATTTATCTAATAATAGTTTAAATTTGCCGCAACATCGCATAGTAAGTATTTATTTGATACATTATTATTTAATTTATTTTATTCGGGGTCTTGGTTTAAAAGCAGTGCGTTCGGTCCGACCCTCACCTCGTGATTGTTTATATATTCATAGTTGCAAGTTATTGTACTGTATGCATGTAGATTAGTATATTTACAATAAAGACATTATTATTATTAATATGCATAGAAGTACGTCTCCATAAAGCATAGATATATATAACCGATCGTCAACGGCATCGTATTAAATGTATACCAAAGTAGCAAAGATGAAACACAAGTATAGTTATCAACTTGAGTTCAAAGAAAAGTATGGGATACTAAGTATCCGATACAAAGAATCGAATATAAAAGTATAAAGTATTGGTATTTATTCGATACTTAAAAGTATCTATTTTGCACACTACTAGTGCGGATAGAAACAAGTTCTAACCTGCATATAGTAATTTCGAGTACCTTAACGTAGGTTGCGCGCCCATAGAAATTTATAGGTGTTCGAAAGCTGTTTATGGCAACGATTGTATGGATGCGATGAATGTTAGCCAATGGGTTAAGGTGCAAAACTCTGTCTGTTGAGGACACCTTTAATATCCTTTCGTAATATTTTAGTTTCAAACATTCTTTATTGTTCAATATAAGTAGATCCAGGATATAGAATTCAAACATAAACATTTCCAATTTTATAAAATATTTAACGTTCATTTTCGGGTTTAAACCATTGCATAACATATTTTTATTAGCACATTAATTGTAAAAACTTTCTTTAAGTTCTAGGCATTCTTCACATCTGCTAATCTACTTATTACCTATTTTATAATTTTGACCACTCATTTTACTACCTATGGTTATTAATATTCGGAATTTTTTTCCAAATAAATTTATTGCTTTATACATCAGATCACTTGTTTTATTGCCTAGGGTTATTATTGAACGATTTCAATAGACGATATTTGGTCTGACCACCCATTGTTATCTAAATATTTATAATAGGGTTCCATTACTGTATAAAGTAATTAATCAGAACTACATACTTAGTTTTATGACACCTACTAATACTTTATTTGTAATGATATTTTATTTATTTATTTATTAGTAAGATCTTTAACACACTATCGTAAACCTTGGGTATTATTTCCTGTACGCCCAATTTTTAAGAAGTAATAACACAAAAATTCCCCGTTATGACGTCAAACAATACACTGTGCAACCAATCCGCGTTTGTTAATATGTAATATTGTAGGTGTAGTGGTATGTTTTTACCTATTTGTAAAACAGTATCAACCAGTGTCTCAAACACAATGTCTTTAACCCATACATGCCTAAAACTTTGAGTTTGGGAAATTTGGTGGTTTTTTGGTGAAAAAGTAATAAAAAGCATTCATAAAGAAAATATTCGTTATTTATTTTTAAAAACATCAAACGAGCAAATGGCTGTACAGGTATCCTACATACAGTACAATAGGCATATACCATACTATTTCTATTACTGAGTATGGTAATTTACAAACTATTTAACATGTAAACCAATCTTACATTTATTGCACCGGGTGGTTATTTTTGACTGACATAAACCGCATCTCGTTTGTTTCTCTTGTGGCACCACAAATGATCAAGACGGTCGTACCTCAGTTCATTATTTTGTTGAATTTTTCCTGTTTGCAAAGCAAAAGATTTTTCATTTTGTGTCAAAGTGATAATGGTTACATTTCTTCTAAAGGCGAGTTGGTCCATTTTACCTCCTTGTTTTTTATGAAGATGCCAAACATTTGTCATTACCATATCAAGACAATTGACAATAAGGGAAGAGTACCACTTCTTTGCCCGTAACTGTACTCTATACTGTGTTACGCTCTAAAAATGATCCTGATACCTTTTGGGAATTTTTAACGAGTTAATTACATTATTTGCTAACTTTAAGTCATCATAGGCTATTCAAAATTCAATATTTTCGAATAAATAGTCATACATTCGTAGGGAGATCCTCTTTAATGTTCTAGCTCTGAAGTAGGCAGTAGTTTGAAAACTAGTAATCAGTTTTGAAATGATATAGTGTTACTATTCTGCTTATGCAGGTTATGTTCAAATTTGATTTGGTGTAATTAAATTCACTGGTTTAGTGTCTTTATTCGGGGATTGTTCCTCGGTTCTGGGAGTTTTCATGACCACGTGTTGCTTCAGGTGAGTTTCTAGATATGGGGACGCCTGTAATTTTATCACGGCTTTGTTCTCTGTTTTTTTAAATATTACTTTTGAATTTTCCATTTATTTTATTCCTTTTCTCATTTATTCAGGGCTGTTAATACAGACTCATGAAAAATTGCTGAGTTATTTTCTGCGCGGGAAATCTATCTTTGGCAGCATCCCCGCAGAAAAACGAATCCATATACATCTAATTACTGGTACCCAGAAAACATCATAATTGGATTCCAAAGCCATTAAGCACGCAAGGTAGTGTGTGTAGAACAATAATTTGTTTTTTTTGACTAAGTTCCCGTAAAATTGATATAATAGTTTTTTTGAAGCACCGCGTGGAGTCCTAACACGTGGTGTTCGATCCACCATTTTGCGTTAATATAATTTCTTTCTTGAATCACTATAAATTTTCCGTTCATCATACATAAATTAGCTTAATAATTTTTCTTACTTAAATTGATGTAATATTTTTCTTGTTTGTTATATATGATTTCAATCTCATTTATCAGAGTGGTTTAATAGTAAGAAATTTGCGTAAATTTAATTCATTATTTTGTTTAATCAGTAACGAATATTGATGTGTTTTTTTTTTAAATATACATGTCTAATATTGTATAAATAAATTATTTACCACTTTAGTAGTCAATTTCACCATATAGGGAAATGTTTTTTTTTTTAATAATTCAACATATAAATTTTACATATACAGGCTGAGCCTTTAAGTTATTGGAATATCCAATTTTGTGAATACATTGCGTATTATTATTTTCACATTATTATTTTCACACTATAATTATCTAACTGTGTGTACCATCTAAAATTCTTTGCATATACTGAGTGTAGCGTAAACTATGTAAGGTACATTAAAGCTTTGATGGACTACTTATGCAAAAATTTATATTATAATACACGAATTTTATATTGACTTTTACATTCCAATTATGTAAACTATTTTGTTGAGTTAATCTCTGACCTGTTTATACCGGGTGTGAGATTCTCTATGTAATTGTCTGGTGCAAATCAGACTTTGTCACTCTTGATTATTTTCCTTAGTAAATATTGTTGATATTGTTATATACCGTTTACGATCACCTTTATAGTACTCTTAAGCCCTTATGGCCCAAGGGTGGTTCTAGGTTGACCAGTGAACTCGCCAGACCGAACATAGTGGTGCCCATTTAACTATCTATGCGTTGTGATAGCCCACGACGCTTCCGCAATTAATTTCTGAGCTGGTCGGTGAGTTTTTCGAGGGGCCTTTGTAGACCAGGGGCGAAATTAGGGCTTGGTCCTAATTCCCACTGTGGTTTTTGTTACCTGTACTGCTTTAGGCGTAACAACTGAGATATATTTTGGTCAGGTCGGTTAACACCTCCCATATTTTTATTGTACAATTTGGCAAGTTGTGGATGGTCTACTTTTATAAACTTCTTGTCTTTCTGTGAGTACCTTTTTACGGAATTTATGGGGGCAATTCCAGCTGTTGAAGTTGTTCCAAATGTCACAATATTATTATCATTCCACTTGACAAATATGATGTTTTTATCACTTATTTTTGTATAGTCAATGACACCTCAGTTCTCCTTTTTCATAGTGGCGCTGGACTTCAAAGTTGACATAGGTATGCGATTTTCGCGCATTGTTCCTGTGCTAACGATTCCTTTTTCAAGAAGGGCTTCCGTTAGAACAGGCGAAGAGAAAAAGTTGTCGAAGAAAAAATGAAACTTGGGCTCCGGCCATCTCGTTCTAATTCTATCTGCATAAATTAGCAAAACCGACGCTCCAACTCCAAAACTTTATACTCCAAATTCATATAGGTCGAGGCTCCTTGATAGGGTTCAAATCAATTTGCGTATCGTAGGCGTGTGGTTCCAATCCAAAGTTTGAATCCATAGCGAATTGGTTTGTTATGAATAAATTGTTTGCAGCCATGTCGGCCATTATAAGGAACCATCGCTTCGTCAATGCTATGGTTCTCCACCATTTCAAACATTTTTGATTTAGCCTATTAAAGAGCGGACGAAGTTTAGGAAATTTTTCGTTTTTGTCTAGGTTCATATTATTGGCTATGTGTAGGTACATGGCTTATAATAAATTCAAATCGGTCACGAGAAATAGCTTTACTCACCAACATATTACAAGCATCGTTTGAATTTTCCCAGTACATTCTTCTTCTGGAAACACTTGAATATCCACTTAGAAGCAAAATACCGAAGAAACATTTTATTTCGGAAACATCAACCAATGCACTTTTATTTTTTTGTTTGGCATTCCTATTTGTTTTTTCCACAAACATTGACAGCGTTTCATCATTAAAAAAGTATTCAAAAGGTTCAGTTGGTGTCCATGAGTTTGCAAATATTGTGTCTTCGGGGAAAACATAGTCGTCAGCCGGCAGATCCTGTTTGACAAACCTGTACACCTTTTTTTTCTTAGCTTGTGTTTTACTTTTTTGATTTTCTTTATTCTCGAATACTTAGTGGCAATTCATCTTCAGAGCTCCAATCTTCCTCGTTTACTCGAATGTTAACTTCTACCTGACTTTGGATCATGTTTGGTGGCAAATTGTTTATGTAGAGTTGGTTCACATCCCCAGAATCCCCATCGGTGATGTTTCCACAAGTATTATTTGGTGGTAGCAACGTAATTGACTCCGTATTGTTGTCATCTTTCTCAAGCTTTACCAGTGCATCGTGCAAGCTAAATCGCCTAAAACAAAAACTCTTAGTATCTTACATGCCTATTGATTTATACCGATAGGTTCAGCCCGCCACAGGCCATACGCAACAATATACGTATGGAATGTAATGCGATGTGGCAACGTGTGTACGATGCCACTCCGCGTGCGCATACATAAGTCCGATGATCGAGAGCAACAGATTACAAATAGTTTCGTGGTATCTTGCCGGCAATTCCTGTCGAACAACCGCTGATTTATTTGCTGTAGAGTACGTAAATCGGCCTATTCCTTCGCATTCGACGATTGAAAGGATCGTAAATGCGTTTAGGAAATATGGCTGTGTAGTCGGAAATTGCCGCAAATGCCAACAAATTGACGAACAGCCTCATATCCCTCTAATACCTGCCGATCGGGAGGAGAGAGACGTGAGGGTTTGTTCGTTAGTTGAAATGGGCGACCTTAAGTGTACACGACTTTCTTAAAATTTAAATTTATTTTACAGAATTATTGATTTTTTTACTTTTATCTTTTAGAAAACGTTATTGTTTTTTTATTACTTAAAATTACTTTTCCGTAGCAGCTAAGAATACAAGAATAATAATAAATTGGACCTTGTTATGTCTGAAGCAAATGGGCAAATTACGTATACAGAACGAATATGCAAACGACTATATCCTTGCGCGGTTTAAGTCTTACTAAATTCATAACTGCAATGTGCGGCAATTTTACTGCGCGTAGAGGGGATTCGCTGTTGCCACTTATTGCTTGTTATGGCCCTTCCGATCTGGTCCTATCGGTATATAGGACATCAACATTTTACTGATCTCCGACTGGCATGATTTCATTTCGATAGCTTCTCTAATAATTCTTCGATGGTAATTCTTCGTTGTAGCTAGTACTTCTGCTTCCTCGAAATTCACTCTGTGTCCGTTCTTGTGTACATGTTCTGCAACCGCTGGTTGTCTAATCCTTTTTCTTCGTAACTGATGTGCCTTTTCCCACATTCGCATATTAACTTATAGACTCGTTCTCCCTTAGTTCGTGGTAATTTATCTTTGGTACCAGAAAATTTTAGCAAAGCCTATGGAATTTTAAATATTTTTGAGTTGAGTTAGCATGTTCTTGTTCAATACATAAGCTTTGCAAACTTATAAATTCCTATTTGTGTTTAATAAACGATAAATTAAAGGAAAATATTGATTACTCACATTATATTTTAAAACGATAATAATTTCTCATTAGAATTAGCATTGTAAAGACTTTACTAAATGATAATATTTTTCTAATAAAACTATGTTTATATAAGAATGCAAACCAAATAGATACGAAGGGGAATAGTCAATCTAGATAAGAAGGGCACAAACTATTTAGCAAAGCAGTAATTTGTTTTTTAAACTATTGTAATTCATGACATTTAATCCATCGACATTCAAATATTTTCGTTCCTTCAGTAAAGTAAGTTTCATTTAGTGTCAATGGTTTTAGTTTCAGTGATTATCTCCTCATTTGATCCAAATATTTTGCTGTCGAACCAAGTTTTTAGATTGGGAAAAAGGAAAAAGTCCGAGTGGGCAAACATGTTATATAAGCTGAACGAGGATGCAGAGAAAGATCCAGTACCAAAACCTTGTCATTGAAATAGTCGAAATTTAAACAAGTACAGTATCCTGAAGAAATAGCACTCTTCTTTATTAGCAGGTCTTTCTGCGAGGAATCCTATTGCAGTTCCAAAAGACAGTAGTCGTAGCTTTAATGGTCCAGTCGCGTTTAAACTGAAATATCTATTGTTTTATGGTAATAATTGTTGGAGATTGGTCTCGTTAATAGATTCTAGCTTACGAGCTTTTATTTCATAAAAGAAAAGTTTAATATACCGATGCAAGGATTCTCAATCAAATATTGTTGCAAATAATACAGAAATGCGTAAAAGCATATCTGTATCTGCACACCTGGACATACACATATTTACCTACGTTAAATTCAACCACAGACGCATGCGTTTCTGTCTAACGACTTTATTAATGCGGGTTTTTGAAGTAACGACTATGGTTCGCTTTCTAGTCAAGTAGTGAATTTTGTCCTATCGAATGACACCAGATATAATCTCGTGATATCTGACGGACAAAATAGACCACGCCGATGAAAATGATATCATCGTGAACAGCAAAGCTGTTACAGAAAAAGAAAAATTCGCTTATTACTGGAAGTCCATTAACTCGTGGCTAGATAGCGCCATAAACCCGCATTGATAAAGTCGTTAGACAGAAATGCATGCGTCTGTGGTTGACGCTGGTATATACGTGCTGTATGTCCATGTGTGCAGATACAGATATGCTTTTAAGCATTTTCGTATCCTTTGGCTGATTTCATAGTTTGCATCGCTATTTAAAAATAAAATTAAAAATTTAGTGGCTGAACGTTATTTCACTTCCTCGGTGTTTCAAAGCAAGCTAAAAAGTAGTTCACTTTTTATTTAAGTAACACTCAGTCTTACGATCAAAATGAAGGCAAATTTTGACGGCATTGCCATCTTAAAAAACAAATAATTTTTTTTTGCCTCTTTCGTTAGGCTCACTAATTATTGATCTGTCCTCGTAGTTTTGGGGATTTTCAATTTCGAAATACTAGAATTTTAATCTATCCTCCGGAAACTCCGACAGAACCCTGGAACAAAAGAGAGCTTAATAGAAAAGTTAATTAAACTTAAACAAATCGATCGTTGATTTTCGTGCTTAAAAGTTAAAAAAAAAACAAAAATACTTCTTCCGGGATAAATGTTACTAACTGATAGTTTGTTAAATCCCAATTGGCAGCTACTTAACGGATTATCCAGTGACCACTGCATTAATGGAGTTGTGAAACATTTCAAATTACTTTAAACTTTTATAATCCTATTTCGGTTTCGCGATCGCAGAGAAACTCCAGTCAAACTACGTTTGATTAAAGTTTGTTCTCTATATTTCAGCCGAAATAAAAGAAACAATACAGGGAGTTCGTTTCGTGTAATTAATAAGTTCGTGGTTTCGCTGAATACGCAGAACTTTCCAGGAAAGTGATTCTTACGAAACAATGCGAACAATATTACAGTTAGAAAGAGCTTTAAATGTGGAATACTCAAAATGTTTTACGTTTCATGAAACGATTTGCGTTTTCTTTGAGGGAGGAAATCTGAAACTTAAGTAAAATATGTACGTAATCTATATAATTCCAAATACATAGATGATAATATTAAAATTTCAGTTTTATTGGGATTGTAAAATGTTCTGTCGCTATATTTGCTATATAGATTTAAGGTTTAATAGAGCAACATTGATTATTTTATAATTGATACGAACAATTTTATGAAAATGAATGTTTATGATATATCGACTCTCCGTTATTGATAAAAGCAGACTTTTTTGGAAATTTTTTTGCTTAGTATAGGGTCATCCAAAGAAGTTTTAACCATTGTCCGAGCAAGACATTTTACTAATGCAACCGGGCAGATCGGGCCTGCTAGGCCCGGTGCTTTTAGTATATGTTTTTACTTACAGAATTAATGAAACAAAGAGTTTATGGGAATTATATATTTAATACCATTTATAAATAACATTAATTACTTACTGATCTTAAATTTTATTAATTTCTTGCAATTATAACACAAAACTTTTGATGAAGAATGTTCGTTACAAATGTTTTGTTTGCACTCATCACAACATTGTCTTTGTTTCCTGTCTTTTGTTTTAGGACACATGTAGCACCTTCTTCAAGAATTTGCTTTAGTTTCAGTTCTTGCTCTCTTTGCCGGCGTTGCTTCTTCACCTACAAACTCGCTGACACAGTGTTGGATGGTACGAGGAAGTCCATTCGCCTTCCTTCTTTGAATGTGCGGAAGAACTAGGTTTTCAGATACATCTACTAGAAACAATATCCTTTTTTGGTGTTTAGCTTTATTCCAATTTGGGTTCAAATTCATCCAAGTAACATATGCTGCAATGCCGCTTACGTCGAGAAGGTTCATAAAAAATGTAAATGACCAACGATTTGTTCTGCGTTTACATGTGTATTTATAAGCCAATTGGTCTAACGTGTCCACGCCACATTTTGTGCTGTTATAATACAGAATTATTTCTGGCTTTTTTTTATCGTCATCGTTACAGTTATTAGTATGATGCATCGTTGACAGAGCCAAAACACTTTTGTTTTTCTTTGGAACGTAGGACACTAAAGACGCTTTTTTTGTAAATCCGAAAATGGACGTTTGTTCTTCACGTTTTCTATTGGGCAAAATTTCGGTTGGGATGAAGCGTTTATTTTTCCTTACGGTACCAACGCTCGTTAACCCATTTGTCAATAATGTTTTTGCTAAGTCCGTAAAATAATTGTCGAATGTGACATTTCTGTTTGTATTATAATACGGTTGTACGAGCTGCTCCACTACCTGTGTTGCGAGGCCCTTGGCGATTTGATTTCCTTCCTTTCCAATATAGGGAATACCATTTAGGGGATAGTAGGTTTCAGAGTCACACGCCCACCAAATCTTCATTCCATATTTGTCTGGTTTGGAAGGCAAATATTGTCTAAATGGACATCTTCCTCGAAAGGGTACAAGTTGTTCGTCCACAGTGATGTTTTTTCCGGGGAGGTAGTGCTTTTTCAGATTGTTATTTACTTTTTCCCAAATAACTCGAATAGGTGCAAGTTTATCGTTCTTCCTTCTTTCGGAACGTGTACCTTTGTCATCAAATCGTATAAATCGCAACAAGCTTTTGAATCGTTTTAATTCCATCGTTGCTCGCAAAATTGAAGGGCCATATAATCGACTCCATAGCACATCGTAGCTAGTATCATTAGCACTTAGGTGACCGGCAGTTAGAAGCAAGAAAAGCGCTAATTTCGATATTATCACATTGTTTCCAGGGAATATCTATCAGTACCCTCTCTGCCTCCTTGTTTGTATGTGAAGCAATTTCGGTAAGTACAGCTTCATCAATAAATAAGAGAAATGCATCAATTGGATCTTCAACAATTTTTCCCGGCGGTAAGATAACTTTATGCATTTGCGATTTTATTATATTGCACGAACGAACCCGTCCTGTCGAAGGAGGCCGGCTGCTCCACACTGAATCATCTTTAGCAACAAATTTGGAAATACTGACAACAGGAGGGTCACACAGTCCCTCACTGCCTTCTTGCACGTCTTCCGTTTCACTAGCATTAGAAAGGTGGTCCTCTTCGTCCTCATCTTCGACATCCGACTCAAAATTTACAGGCGCCTGGTCATCGTCCGATAGGTTTTCCAGTATATCTGCGAGTTCGGCGTCCGATAAAAATTTTCTCGACATTGCTGAATGATTATAACACTTTCACTATAATGCATAAACTAAAAGCAATGAACAAAAAATGCTCGTATATATACAAATAGACAGGGAACCCCTACTTTGCCTAATATTACTTTCCTCGAAAAATTACGACCTATATACGTTATCAAATGTATTTGCTGCACAAATGACACAAAAATGATCGGAAACGCTAATTACGTAAATGGGCATAAATGTTCTTCAGTACGGAGAATTCTCTAGTATGATCTCCATTATCACCCATACAAAATTCAGCTAACGCAGCAGTTGAAAGTGGACGATCATGAGAAAATGTGACAGTTTATTTATTGGTTTTTGAGAAGACGTCCGGCGGACAACGTCTTTGTCAGTAAAATTATCTTCAGTGACGAAGCGTACTTCAACTTAAATGGATTTATGAATAAGTAGAACTGCCAGATCTGGGGGTCAGAAAATCCATGCATTATTCAAGGAAGGGAAATGCATCCACGAGTGACAGTTTGGTGCGGCTTTTGGGCGGGCGGCATCATCGGGCTTTCTTTTTTTGTAGATGAGGCAGCACAAGCTGTGACAATTAATGGAAAATGATATCGTGCGATGACGAGAGATTTTTTGTGGCCTCATTTGGATCGAATGGACATTCAAGAATTGTGGTTTCAGCAGGATGGTGCCACATCCCACGCTTCTCGCGATACAATTCAGTTGTTCTATGAGCGGTTCTCGGATGCCTCATTTCGACTAATGCTGACCATCTATGGCTACCAAGGTCATGTGACTTAATTCCTTGTGATTTTTATCTTTTGGGTGCTCTTAAATCATCGGTGTATGTCAATACACGAAACATCCCTGACGTGAAGGTGGAAATTCGACGGGTTGTTCGCGAGATCCAAGTGGAAACTTGTCAGACAGTCATAGCAAAGTTCACAGACAGAGTTCTTTCGTGCCAGCGCCGTAGAGGTGCTCATATGCCCGACATCATTTTCACACTTGAAATGGGAAGGTGTGTTGAACATGTTTATGTATTTTGTTAATGTATTATGCAAAAATAAAGTTCATAATTCGATATATCAATTTGAATGATCCTTTATTTGGCATACTGAGAATTATTCTTACTGTCAATTGGTGTTTGACATCTTTTGCCATAGCCGCATGTCCCTATTTTCAGTTAGCTTTGAATATAATTTTTTCGTTCACTATTAATTCTTGTATCAATTAATTTTTCATTATATTTTTTCAATCAGTTGTTTTCATAACTCCTAAAATAAATATTTAAAATTTGCGTAACCTTGGATATTAAATTTCAAGTTATGTTTAAAAATACAACACGTCTGCGTATTAAATTTTTTTCGTCAGCTTTAGAAAAAAAATTACAATGGAGCCATAATTACATCCATCATCGACCTGTTCAAATTAGTAGAAACATGTTAATACGCAAACAATATTATCGGCAAAACAGGGGTGAATAAAATACGACAAATATATTGTCAGTTCTTAAATTATTATTAATCAATTCAAACAAAATGGAAAAATATACATAAGATCTTTATATTTTGGTTTAGCTTTTAAACAAAAAGCTGCTTTCACATAAAAAAATTGTTTCAGCCACAAGTTCTTTTCGAATACAAATTTAGTTACGTTTAAAAAAATGGTTTTATTTAAAGAATAAAGCGCTTGTAAATTGGACCACACGTTATACAATACGGTGCAATCTTTTGTTTAGAAAGTGGCACAACTTTCTTAAATAATGGTAATTACCAAATATCGACAATAAACATTTCGAAAAGTGAGGGTATTTTGTTTGATTTTATCAAACAATTTTTATATTTACGTCAATAGTGATTACCACAATGGGATGCTAATGTTTAGAGAACGGACGCAATTTCCATAAAACGCAATCGGCAATTGGAATTGTATATAACGTCGCTCAGTACATCACCGCGTAATTCAATGAAGTATTTGTTTGACTTACTCGGACACCTGGTTTCGCCGCGATAACAATGGACAAGCCAGCTATTGTATTCGGAGAATATAGTATTTTTTAAAGTGTTTTCATGAGCGTAGATAGAAGCGGGGTTTTTATAATGTATTTTATTTATTAGTTTATATTTCGTAAGATAAATAAAGTGCTGTGACTAAGTTTCTTGTTTTCATAGTTTTAACTGTTAATTACATCGTAACTTTTGTGATAGATCCTGTTTAATATCGTTTGATTGAATCTATTTCTACCAATTATTTCGACGTAAGTGTGCATTGAATTTCGTTCAGTTTCAATAACTTACGCACACATTTTTAGTTTTCATTTATTTAGATCTAGAGCATTGTTTAAGTTACTTTTTCAGACATGATATGGAAGAATGTCGAGAACGGCATTGTAAAACAATGGCGAGTTGGATTGACGGTCATACTGATTGTATGTCCATTGTCAGTAATTCCGAAATTTATTACAAAATCCGTAAAATATCGTCAAAAATTCGTCACTTAGGATCGCAAACACATCTGAACTCTGTAAAACTTTTATGGCGGCTAATATTCCATTAAATAAACTGAGCAATCCCACTTTAAAAATATTTCTGAAAAAATATACTGGTCGATATGTTCCTGATGAATCAACTTTACGCAAATATTATGTTTCTAGCTGCTATACGAGAACAGTAGAATGCATTAGTAGCCATCTTTTAAATCAATACATATGGATAATTGGATATGGATAAGCGCCGACGAAACGGTGGATATGTTAGGGCGCTGTGTGGTAAATGTTGTAGCTGGTGTACTACATCCAACTATTCCCTATAACTCATATGTAATAGCAACAAGTGTTATAAATAGAGTTTATGCGGAAACAGCTGCTGAAACCATTAAGGAGAATATGCAAAAAATGCTTCATTCGGACGACACGTACAAATAAAAAATACTTTCATTTGTCAGTGATAGTGCTGCGTATAGGTTAAAAACAGGCAGACTATTGAAGCAAACATATTCTAATATGCTGCATATTACTTGTGTAGCACATGCTCTCCACAGAATCTGTGAATATATCAGAGACACTTTTCCGGAAGTTGATAGACTTGTATCAGCTTTTAAAAAAGTTTTCAGAAAAGCACCATTGAGAGTAGCTCTTTTCAGGGAAAAATTTCCATCTCTGTCACTGCCTCCCACTCCAGTAATAACTAGATGGGGAACATGGCTGGAAGCTACTAGTTATTATGCTGAGTATTTCGATAGTCTAAAACATTTCGTAACACTGCTAAAGGAGGATGCTAGAAGTATGGGTGAGTGCAAGGAGCTCACACAAATCCCAAATTTAAAAAATCAATTGTTCTTTCTTCACGAACACTTTGGAAAATTGCCAAAACTAATCACTTATTTTGAAAATCGAAATCTCAAATTAAATGACGGATTAACCACATTAATAATTTGAAAGTTATTCCAAGTGACTTCGGATGTGGCCTTCGGCAAAAGTTTGAAGCAATTCTATAATAGAAATCCAGATTTAATTACATTGCAGCAATTATGTATGGAGACAATTCCACAAAATCTAACGGCTAAATATGAAGAAATAAAAGAATATTTCCAGTATGCACCTATAACCAGTTGCGATGTAGAAAGGACGTTTTCTATTTATAAGGATGTACTTAATTCAAAGAGAACAAAATTGACAGAAGAAAACCTTGAGAAACTATTGCTAGTCAATATTAATACTCCTTTACTCAACTTGAACGACAAAATGAACAAATAAAAATGTTCCAATTACAGAAATAAAATTAAAAATTTTAAAAATACAACTTTTCAACAAATACATATGTATTTCGTAATTTTATAGATCACCACCCGTTTGTTTTCCAATTATATAAATAAAATTAAAAGCTTTACAAATACAACTTTTCAACAAATAAATATGTATTTCGTAATTTTATAGATCACCACCCGTTCGTTTTCCAATTATATAAATAAAATTAAATATTTTAGAAATACAACCTTTCGCCAGTACTGCACTGGGTGGTAAGCGTGTCCGTTCTCTACTAATGTTAATTGTTGGAGTCGAAATCAAGTGCTGCGCTACAAACTGTAAACCAAAATTTGACACATACTTCAGCTTCAAACAATAATGGACGCACGATACTTAATATATATAATCCTAAACCCTTCTACTGTAACGGTGTCGGGTGTATCCAAAATTTTGTCATTCTTCCTTTATGAATTTCTACCATATTTTCCGGTCTTTGGCCATTACTTTTGCTTGGTTCCAGGTTTTCCCTCTCTTTTCTAATATTTTCCTTACTGTATCGTTCCATGTCTGTGGAGGTCTTCCTCTCTTCTTCCCTGTTTCCCAAATCTGACTACTTTGAACTCAGGTGCCTTTGTTCTATAAATTCCAGTATTGACCTTACCTGCAGTTTTTCCTTAATTTGTGTATATTTTTAATTCTATCTTTCCTTGTTATCCCTTTTACTCTCATGTGGTACTTCATTTCCGCAGCTTGTATTTTGCTTTGTAAGTATCCACGATTCGCATTTATATGTCAATACTGGTCTGTACACTGCTTTAAATATCTTTATTTTTGTATGACTTGTAGTTTCTCTCTTCTTCAAGTATTTATCATTAATTACGTAGAACAATTTATTTGTCTTCTCTATTCTTGTATCTATTTCTTTATCTTGTGTTCTCGTTTTGTTTATAGTAAGTCCCAAATAGCTGTACTGGTCCACCTGTTCTATCCTTTCTCCCTCCAGTTCCATATTTATATCTTCATCTCCTATCGTCATGACTTTTGCCTTGCTTTTGTTGATCTTCAGATTCTTCTTTTTTAACTACCCATTCCAGATGGTTCGATTTTCTTGTAGTTTCTCTACACTGTCTGTCATCAGGGCCACATAATCCGCAATTGCTCCCTTGGATATCCTTATGTTTCGTAAGTTCCTGTATCCCGTGTACATCTTTTACTTCTTCTTGTGCAAACCTTTAGAATATCATCCTTTTATATATTGTAAACAGAACCGGACTTAATCCACCTCCTTGTCTTGGTCCGCTTGTCGTTGTAAATTCTTCTGATTTCATATTTTTGTTTATCACGTAGTTTCTATTATTCTCATAGAGTCCTTGTATTATTCTTATCGTTTTATCATTCGCTCCTTTCTGTCTTAAACTCTTCGAAACTTTATGTGTTGATATGCTATTGAACGCTTTTTCCAGGTCTAAGACTTCAAGATGTACCTTCCTTCCCTGTCTCAGTTTTTTTTTCAAATATTAGTTTTAATGTGAATATGTGATCCTAAGTATTTCCTGCCGGTCTGAATCCACTTTGCATCTCTTCAAGCTTTTATTTAATTATTGGTTTGAGTTTTATATTAATAATTTGTTCATAGATTTTCGCAGCTGTATTCAGGAGTGTTACACCTTTATAATTATCACATTCTCTTGGGTTACCCTTTTTGAATATCGATACAATTATGGTTTCTTCCAATTCTTTAGGTATTTCTTCTTTTCTCCAAGCTATGTTAACTATTTTGAGTAATATTTCTGTTCCCAACCTTCTTAAATATTTTTGTCGCGATTTTATCGCTTCCTGGTATTTTTCCAATCTTAAGCTTTCTTATTGTATGCGTTAGTTCACTCATTGTGAATATTTCTGCGTTCTCTCTTCCTTTTTCCTCCTTCGTCCTCCTTCGTTGATTTCTGTGTTTTCCTTTTCACTTCCCACTTTAGCATCTATATCTTAACAGAACCTGCCTCTGAAGTACTCTTTCCTTCTCTCCATTATCTCTCTTTCCTCCTTCAGTGTTTCTTCATTCTTATCATTTATGTATATTTCTTCTTGTTTTGTTTCTTTTCTGAATGATTTAAGTACTTTTGTAGAACAATTTTTGATTTTCACTGTTATCCTTTTCCAATTTTTCTCCAAACTCTTTCCATTTGTTTTCCTTTGCCGACTCTACCATTGCTTTACTTTTTCTCTTTGTTACCCTTATGCTTTATATTTATCTGTCGTTCTTTTCGCTAAATAGTTTTTGGTTTCTCTTTTATTGATCCTGTGTTCGCTTTTTTATAACACGCACTTCCGTAGTCGCTTCTACTAGTATTTTTTAATAACAATCCAGCTCTTGTTTAGTTCTGCTTTGTCGAAATAGAATTTAGTTTTGTTAATTTCTCTTGTACTCTATTGCCGTATTGTTTTGCTACTTCTTCATTTCGCGGTCTGTATGCTCTAATTGTTTTATATTCTATTTTCCTTCTCTTTATTTCTTTTTTTTTTCGGTTCTCTTACCATATCTCTTTATTTTTGCCTCTACTAGAAAATAATCGCTAAAGAAAAACGAAACTTAAATTCTAAATGTTAAAATAAAATAATAATATCTAAATTTTTATGAATAAGTTCTTGAAATTAATTAATTCTTAATAGAAAAATAGGTAAATGTATATATTATTAAAAGACGACCGCTTATGGATTCTATTGGCCTGTTCTGGACTAACTGTAGCGTACTAACATGAAAATGTGTTAATTATAATGTAACGATGGCATCAAAGTTTCAGGACGTATGTAGTATGCTGAAAGAAAGTTAATTTAATAAAAGAAAACACCACGACGTTGATCTTAAAGTTTTATTTAATATTACATAAAAGAAACGTATTAAAATAATTAAGGAAAACTCTTATTAAGGAACACTTGTGATTAGAGATTTTTACCTCTTCATAGAACCCAGAAAACCCGTGGCAGGAAGAGATGATTTTATGATCCAGTTTAGGGATAACTAATTACATTGGAAATAGTGATGTTTAGAGAATTAAGAGTTAATTACAAATGCGACTTAAAGGATTGTGGTGCCAATGAAATTAATTCCATAAAATATTTCTTGGGAAAAAATACATTAAAATGATTTGTCACATGATATGGTTTAGATCACTTTTACGCTAGTGATTTAAATTCTATCAATTTTAGTACGAGGCCGGTATTATTTTGACATGTAGAAAATCCGATTTATTAATAAGTACAATTACTAATTATTAGGATATAATTAGAATCGAAGTGTACGTACTTAGTTAATTAAATTTTAATTATGTAAATTCGATAGGAGAGTTCCAGAATTATTTAATGCCTGGGAACTGTTCGGCAGCAAGTAGAGTTTATGACCAGAGAGATACAAAAAAAGGCTTTCTCTTGAAAATATGAATAAAATTGCATAAAGGCTCTTATATTCATAAGACCCTTTATGCATCCTTTTAACATTTTAAATTTAATTTATTTCTGAATAATACTATTTAAAGCGGAATTAAAGATATTCTTGATACGAGGATTATCTTTTATATTTTGCATATAGAGCTCGATAAAACAGTAGATAGCTTTTAAAGACTTTATTGTTTTTCGAAGTATTCTCCACGAACATTAATGCACTTTTGCGCTCGAACCAATTCTGGAAGCAGTTATTCCACTCGTTTGTTGGTACAGTCAAAATTGAGTTTACGAAGGCATCGATTGCTCTTTTCCATGACTGGAATCTTTGACCACGCAGTCCGTCCTTGATTTTCGGAAGGGTAAAGAAATCGTTGGGACTTAGGTCGAATCTTGTTTTTATCTATGTGTTGATTATATTTTTATTTGAATGCAAGTCAAGGTATTTGTTTGTGTCTTGTTCGTCTCTAAAATCTTTTACGTGCGGTGTTTTACGGACACATCTGTTGTATATCTCGGCAGAGTCCAGGTGTGTTATTTGTGTGTGTGCCGCTAGAGATTTAGTAACTTGAATATTTAGTAACTTGAATATGTTACACTGCAATTGGTGGATTATTAGTGGCATGCTGAGTTTGTTATACCGCAATTTTTATGTTGGATTATCGTGATTGACTAGGCCGTAGATTCATTGTACCCTTCGACTATCTGCTTGGGGTGCGAAAGCATCCACCATTAGAACGTCAGCTCTTAGCATTGTTTACTCAGTAGTTGAATACTGCTCCCCAGTCTGGCTAAACAGCTGCCACGGAAAGAAGATCGACATCAAACTCAATGAGACCATGAGAATAATTAGCGGTTGTTTAAAACGCCCTTGGCTTTCGGTTCTAAGCCATATTGCACCTCACATCCAGAGACAGGAAAGCCTGATAAGAGAATATAATAAAATAATATCGAATCCCCATCTCCCACTACGCAGCGGTTTGTCTAGATTTCCTCAATTACTGCTAGCCGAAGAACTTGATAACAAAGATTTCAACTCAAGCGATGGATGGAGAAAGTATTGGGAAGCCTTGAAACCCGCTCAAGCGGCCCGTATCATTGATCCTACCGTGAGCTTACCAGGAATGGAACTGCCTCGCCATGAGTGGGGGACACTCAATAGAATGAGAATGCCCACGGCATTTGTAGTGACTCATTCTATAAATGGGGCCTGACTTAGACACCAACTTGCGAATGCAGAGAACCTCGCCAGACTATTAAGCATATTACAGCTGAGTGCTCCCTTACAGCATATTGGTAACTTCTTTGAAGTTACTGACTCCGCCTTGATTTTAAAATTTAACTTTTAGATGTATATTTTTAGTCCATGTTAGCCATGCGTTAAATAAATAATAAGCCTATAGATTTTATTCACTAGCAGAATGTTTATAATCATCTTGATTCTTCTCCTTTCAGGTGGAATATTTTTTAGCTGCTCATTGCCTCCCGTTTTCTTTTATAATTACGCTAGTCCTTCCCTAGTAGATTCTTTAGTTTAGGTATGATCTTCGGGTGACGTATGACTACTACGACAAACAAGTTCTAAATCGCGGTGGTACTTTTTTAAATTGTTAATTAGTATAACAATGTTTCGATAAGAATCGCACGGCCATCTTACGCTGTTAGCACTTGTTATACCTCAAATTCGGCCCTCGTATAATTTAGCTATATATTATTTGCTAATTATCTTACTACTTAAAAATTAAATTAGCTTATTCTACATTTGGTGCGTTCGTTATCTTTGGATAACTATGTATATTATATTAGGTTTCTGCTATATTTAATTACTACTCTTTCGTACTACTGGAATTCTTAACGTTATTTCATACCTAAAATTATATTTTTCTTGTACTGCTTGTTTCCTTAATAATTAATTTGGTTATATACTGCTATGAATAATGGGTTAGAATGAAAATGAACCACTATTCACCACGATACTGTCCAACTTTGATACTCAATCGGTTGACTTCTTTAATGAGACAGCTTTCCTGTCCGGGTTTCCAATGGAAAACGTGGAAAACATAAATGTACTAATTTACTTGAGCGCCACTCAAAATTTATTTGAGAATATTGTTAGTTTTGTAGAAATATAGTTAATCACACAAGTCGGAAGGTAAACAAAATAATATTCCAATCTTACTCAAACGAATCTTAGTTTATTAAAAAAAAATAAAAAAAAATTGATTCTTTATAGAGCGTAAAGAACTGTGTAAGACAATATACACAAAGATGTAAAATAATTTACTGGAATTGACAGCTAAGCAAATTCAAACGTCCTCTAATAAATCGCGAACAAAATTAATACTAATAAATTCCAAACATACCTTTATTCTTTCACCCCTGACAAGTAAACTCAAACGTAAACAGATAAAACTGTCAGGCCGAACAAGACTCTAACACATGTGCAGATACCACACGTACAAAAACTCCAACCTTGAAAATCTGAAACGTTCTAGAATTTAACGTTACAAAAAAAATTGACTAGAAACGAAAAACTATCTTTGTCATCTATTTTAACTAATATAAAATATATAAAAATTCATACAATCATAAATGCATACAATAAAGAAATAATATGATTCAATATAATGTAAAATAAAACTTACGTAGTTTTTATTTTTATATAACCTTGAGAACACGTTAAGTAAGAGATTAATTAAATCAAAAATACGAAGTATACAAACTCGTATAAATTCGGTAATGAAATAAGCAAGCACAAACCACTATTAATTCAAAAACAAAAACCGAAATTACTTGAAATAAAGATAAAAGAGTTTTATCTTCAAATATGCGACTCTCTTACTTGGAAATCAAGACGTGTCTGCGGATATAGCATGGCCAAACGCCGAACTACAACCCTAATCAAAACTATATCAAAATAAAACAGTTCAATGCAAAATCTGTAATCATAAATAATTTCACAAAACATACAGTGTCATCAAAATTATGATCTAATCAAAAATAATGTTTTCTTCACAATGTTGCGGGGAAAAATCCATATCAATACGTACTACTGCCAGTTTATTGCTGCCATTGTAACTTAGGCCTATCATTTAAATATCATAACGGCAGTTGAGTTGATTTCCATTGAGGTGGTTTTAATAGTACATCCTCTAAATTGTAATTTTCTATCAGAAAATTGATATCTGTACTTATAAGTTTAATTTTAATATATAACTTATGAAATCTATTGAACTCCTTTGACCGGGAAGTCATTGTGAAAATTCTTTCAATGGAGACTGTGGTTAAATAATAATTTAAAAAAGGTATATAACCCCTTACCACAATTATTAGTCGTATCCTAAATACGTATTTCGACAACTAAGTTGTCATCATCAGTAGGTAAAAACTACTAATTAAAGTCACACGGGGCACAATAAAGTAAAGTAAGATAAACGCTTCCGCACAACTACTATACATTGCAACCCTGTAAAGACTGAGTCTTCAGTCTTTACAGGGTTGCAGTGTATAGTAGTTGTGCGGAAGCGTTTATCTTACTTTACTTTATTGTGCCCCGTGTGACTTTAATTAGTAGTTTTTACCTACTGATGATGACAACTTAGTTGTCGAAATACGTATTTAGGATACGACTAATAATTGTGGTAAGGGGTTATATACCTTTTTTAAATTGTAATTTTCTAGTTAAATTATGGAATCTGAGTTTCTGTAAGTTATGTCACATTAGAGGTTTAATATTATATCATTCTATATATACCTTAGTCATTTGGGGTTCTCGCATGATTTTTAGTTTAATTAAATTCCTTTTTAAATTGCTTTTTACAAACCTCATGTTAAGTGGATTGTTGAAACTGTCAAGTTCTGTACGCATGCGCTTTTAGATTCATATGGAAATAGAAATGATGCTAGTTATCGTTCGGCATTATATATGTTAATAAAACAGTGATGTTTAATGTAAAATATTTTGAGTATTGGAACTTAGTATGTTATCGAAATTTTTGAAGATATATTTCATTGTAATTGATTAGGGCAACTCATTTTTGTAATTAGATATGTGAACTGTTGATGTAGGCATACAGTGACATCTATTAGTATTTATTTGTGAACTAGTACGAGGTAATTAATGATTTTAGGGTCTTAATTAGTTAAAATTTAAAAGGAAAGAGGTTGTAGATTAGTATTATGTTTTCTTTGTGATTGATTTCTTTTCTGAAATTAATGAAATATGGGATAATTGGAATAGTCTTTCAAATATGTTTTTTCTCGCAGTACGGTCGTATATAAAACCGCGTTTATAGCCATTTTCGCTCTCATTACTGTGCTCTTGTTATAAAGTCTAAGTGGTTGTTCCATGGGTTTTTGGTAATCTTAATGATTATCATCTTAATGATTAGGATTTGCTAAATAAGTGAGTGATTCTGTTCGCAATAGCGGGTTTGCAATTTTAACTAATCTATAGAAAGTAACGAGGTATAGTAATACCGCTTTTGTCGTGTGAGTACACGGATTAAAATAGATGAATCTCTCTCTGCCATGTGGACATTTTCCATGTTTGTGACTACAAACACGTTTTGAACAAGGTGAGTGTTTTCGAGAATATCCTGCAGAATTTATTGTTATTTCGATGAGGATTGGTTCCATTTAATTCGAGTATTTCATTGTTCTTATACTTGTTTTTTTTATTTTCCTATTTAATAGGACAAATAATTTGGTAAGGGCGTTTTAACCCTCAAAATAAAAAAGGAACTGAGCCAAATCTAAATCACCGTCTTCTGGACACGATGTAGCCGTTCGGATTTTTTCCATTCCTCCTGCAAATGCAATAGAAAGGTAGTAGTCCTATAACGCTATAATTAATCGTCAGCGTCATTTTAGAATTAATTTTGATAATAGAATTTATGTATTTATCATCAGTAAAATGACCGAACAAATTATCTTTTTTATTATAATTAAAATATTTCTGCATATACAGTGTGGACAAATTTTAATAGATATATTTTGGTATAAATTCTTATACATTGAAATTTTCGCAATTCGTTAAGTAATTGTGTGTGTTATATAAGGAATTATTGCATATGCAGTGTGTGTAAATATTTATTTAAAGTTTATGAAAGATCTTTGATAAATTATTCATGCAATTCGTAGATTAAGATTCTTAATTAATTTAATTGTTAATTTGTTTAATTGTTTTCCATATTGGTCAAATCATTTCAAACGTTGACCTTCAATTCTTTTTATATACCATCTGGTGATCTTATTATTTTGTTAATTTATTTAAAACACCTGCTTTTATGTGTATATAATTTAACTTCATTTATTTAAATTTTATTGCCTACACTTTAAATTATTTCATTCATATATTATACTGCGTGAGTCTTTTATTCATGACCAGCATTTATTTTGTTATTAAATTATATATCACTATTTTACTGATATTATCGCTTTGATCATATTTAACTATTTTTTTATTTTCATTAACTTTAATTTTTTAATCATTCAACTATATTTTATTGTGACGTGGTTAACCAAGTTTGGCATAACCTTTTGATTGTGACATTCTGGATACGTTATCCTTGTGTTATTTATGTTTGATCTGGATTACAACAAATTCTTATTGTTTTGATTTGGTTGTTTTATTTGGGTTTAACAACGATACACGTAATTACCTGGATTTATTCAATTTACTAGGCAGAATCTGTGTTCTCTGTTACGGCTAAAGGTATAATATTGTGGTGCCTTTTTATATATACCCTCCCCCCCCACTCCACTCGCTTCTAAACTGAGCTGGCCTTTAGCCGAAAGATCTCCGGGGCAATTATGTATTGAGGTAAATTAGGTATGTTCATAAGCAAAGGTATTACGTAAGTAGGCGCAAGTGCTCGTGGGGGCACATGGCACACTGGCTTGCTGCTCTTTCGATTTAAGATCAATCTACCTAGCAAGGTAAGTCCAAGGAGGGTAGTTGGAGGGAGCAAGAATTTAAAAACGAAAGTTTTGGTGGAGTATTATTGCTTGCACCTTTTATAGGCAGCAATGTTTCCAATTTCCTTTCTTAATGTGCAGTGTTTTGCATTTGCTTATGCCAAATTTTATCTTAATATCGGTGGTTATTCCTCCTGTAATTTTCATTAATTCTTTCATTTGTATTATTGTAGATATGTAAAGTTTAATATCATCCATGTGCATTAAACGATTTGTTTTATGTAATGTTGTTTTATTCGATATTATTTGAAGCAACGGTATTGTGTGTCATTTAGAGTGTATCAGAATAATTGAAACATACATGAGTAGGTAAACCCCACCAGTTTTGTATAATACAAAGGTATTTTAATAATATAAAATATTATTAAAAATCTGGTGTGAAGAACACAAATACAGGTTCACTATTAATATTTTTTGTGAACGTGGCCGAATATATCCCTATGTTCGGATATGTTCGGACACGTTCACAAAAAATATTAATAGTGAATCTGTATTCGTGTTCTTCACACCAGATTTTTAATAATATTTTATATTATTAAAAATATCATTTAGAGTGTTTGATAATGGATTTCAGCTTAAGCTTAAGCATGGAAAATTTCTCATCAAATATCTATGGCCTCTGTCTGCGTGATATATGTTTTTGTCTAATATAATTTTAGTTTTCCATTATTGCATTATTAACGAAAGTGTTTTTGTTTGTTTATTTAGGGTATTTATTATTATTATTATTTCAGTAAAATAAACCTTTTAGTTTTAGCAATTCGTTTTTTAATATCCACAAATCCCGAAAGTAGAAACAATCTAACCTATTATTTTTATCATAACAAGAAAAAATCGATACTAATATTGACAAAGATGCTAATAAAATATAAAATAATTATTTCGTCCTTTTTAATTTTTACACAGATTGTATTTGTACAGATTGTTTACATTTATAGTGCTGATTGTAGTGCATTGTATTATACTATCCGAGTTTTGTATATCTTAAAAGTTCTAAACTCCTTAGAAATTTATATATAACAGGTTCAAGAATTATGCTACAGCTTCATTTAAAACTTATGATTACGAAATTATGTATTCCATCCAACAAGTCAGCGTTCTCACAAAAGAAAGAAAACAGCAAGTACATTAAGATTACTCTGTGATGTCACGAAGCGTAAAATTAATTACGAAACCTAATATTTTATTTTAAAATATCAAGTCCATAATAGAGCAGATTTAATGACAATATATTAAAAATATTTAGAATCTTCCATATACAGGCTGATTCATTTTCGACCCTCACCATAACGATCTCGTTTATTATTGGAGATAGAAGGTAAGTTTAAATTAGGCAAAGTTGTTTGTTATGAACCCGAAAGGTAAACGGACGTGTGTAAAATTACGTTCGAGATTTTTTTGAAAACGAAATAAGCTCATTTGATTATTTTGCCTCTCGCACGTTTATTTCGGGTTGCAGGAGAAAACTAAAAATACATTCTCGAGGACACTTTTGATCTACTATACAATGGTAAACTCAAAATTTCCATATAATGTTTCAGTTGTATCTGGCCATTATCAACTTTCTTATTTCTTATTGGGCACTATGTTGGATTTTGACACCGATAGAAAGAGCTTTTTGTTCTGCTTTTAGCCATGTATGACATGTTCACACAAGTTTTTCATATTATGCTTTAATTCACGAAGAATACATTTTAAGATTAAGTAAGGTAGCCATGAAATTTCAAACTCTCAAACATTTAAATTATCATAGAAAAGTGTCGTACACCAACGAAGAGAAACGTAATATGTTAAGTATTTTTTATTAATCGAATCGAAATACAACAATAGCGAGTACAAGATATTTACAATTGTATCCAGAACGACAACAGCCACATCGTACCATTTTTCTGGATCTTGATAGAAACTTGGTCAAGATTGGATCGTTTACCAAGTCGCGTGACGTTTATGTTAACAGGAATTTGAAAGAAAATCAACGGGATATTTTACAAATGGTAAATTAAAGGTGTGTTTTTGCAAAGTCTACGTATATCTTACATTTTCTAAATAAATAATAATCCATCAACATCTATACTCGAAGTGGAAGTCAGAATGACTCTTTCATTAATGCTGTCCCCGCTGTTGCCTCTGCAAATTTAAACGAAACGTGTGATTTTTATTTGACCTCCACTCATGCCAATGTTCGCGATACAGTCCGATTCCATACGGTTGACTGTAATACTGTCCTGCATCATTTATTGAACATTAAAAGTAAAGCTGTGGGAGAGGATGGAATTGGCATTCATATGCTCAAATTGATTGTCCCGTGCGCTCTTCCGTACATTACACATATAATTAATTGCTGCATCGAGTGTAGTATTGTTCCTTCCCAATGGAAATCTGCTATTGTACTTCCTCTACCAAAAATGAACGCGCCCGCAGATTTTAAAGATTTGCGATCCATTAGTATTCTCCCCGCATTGAGTAAGGTATTCGAGAGAATTCTGTGCGAACAATTACGCGAACATCTCGATTTAAACAATCTTATGCCTAACAGTCAGTCGGGATTTACGCGCGGTCACAGCTGTGCTACGGCATTGTTAAGGGTAACCGATGACATACTGCAAGTTCGCGATAAAGGCGAATTAACTTTGCTTGTCTTCCTGGATTTCAGCAAGCATTTGATACCGTCACTCATGAGATTTTGCTGTCTATACTGCATTATTTGGGTTGCGATGCATCAGCTGTGGAGATGCTGAAGTCTTACTTGCAGGGACGATCGCAGACTGTTCGTCTGGGTAGCAGTGTTTCACGGCCTCTACCAGTTAATCGTGGAAAACGCTAAGATGGCAAAAGTGTGACCATCGTCGACCGAGGTAGCCACTAAGAGTGTTCCCTTGGTTAGCGATGAGCAACCCCGTATAGGGTGCGCTTCGCTGGTCTGCGCCTTGCCTCGTTGGGGCGGGGGTCAGGCCGTCGAAGTACTGCACGGAATTGTAAAGAAGTTGCCGGTAAAGGGTTGGCGGCCCTACGCAACGGCTGGTTATCCGACCTCTCTAAACACACGCACGAGCGCACCGACATACAAAACCCTACACTTACGCTCTCACACAAAACCACACACCAATAGAGAAAGGCAAGCTGCCAGCAGCAACCAACACACAAGTTCATACCCAGAATGAGACACAAATTGCTAGCAGCGAACAACACATATGTTCACACCTTGCTATCTATTTTTGGAATACTAAGGCATGATTTATTATTATTACTAGAATGTATCTTTGAATAATTTAAACCATAGCAACTTAATTACTTGACATTTATATCCTGTCATTTATATTTTGTATTCTCTTGATAAAGGCGTACCGCCGAAACATGTAGAGTTTTTTAAATACATATATTTTGGAGTAATATACAGACCTTTAATCGCCTACTGATTAGGTTTACCATATCATACCAAGGTCACGAAGTTATTATATATATATATATATATATATATATATATATATAATATTTTCGTGACCTTGGTATGATAAGGTAAACTTAATAAGTCGGCGATTAAAGGTCTGGTTCATTACTTCAAAGTATATATATTTAAAACAATCCTACATGTTTCGGCAATGATGCCTTTGTCAAGGGAATAAAAAATATAAATTTATATTTTTTATTCCCTTGACAAAGGAATCATTGCCGAAACATGTAGGGTTGTTTTAAATATATATACTTTGAAGTAATGAACCAGACCTTTAATCGCCGACTTATTAAGTTTACCTTATATATATATATATATATATATATATATATATATATAATTTTTCTATTTTTCTTAGATGTTCTGTTAATTATAAATGGTTAATTATTTCTTGGAACTCGGCTTGATTCATCAAATAAAAATGCTCATTTTAAAGTTTCGACGTTTATTATCGTCTTCGTCAGAATAATTGTTTTACAATACTAAATGTTTTTATATAAAGGAAAATTAAACTAATAATAGTATAATAACTAATGTTTTTCGTAAATATAAATTTACTAGCTGACCCGGCGAACTTCGCACCGCCTAACAGTCAATGAATGTCGTGTTAACTTTTAGCTAAACTTAATTTAGGATTTTATTAACGTAATAAAATGAATACAAAAAATGTATTGGGTTCAATAGCTTATTAGGATAATGTATATAAAGAAAATAAAAATTCAATAAAAGTACAAAAATCAAGTATTTCAATGGCGTGTCAGCAAGACATTTGCTTTATTCAAGCTATGTATTTTGTTGCATGGGTTGCACTCGGGTTGATTTTCTTCAGTGAAGGATCTTGTGATATACGACATTTTTCGTTTTGTTATCAGGCGCAAGAACAAATAAAGCGGATGGTTTGCCGACACTTGAACATGCCATGTAAAGTTGACCTTGAGAAAAACATGCATTTTCTAGATTCACACCACAAACACTCAAGGAATGGCCTTGTGATTTGTTAATCGTCATGGCGAATGCAAGACGAATCGAAAATTGAATTCGTTTAAACTCAAAGGCATATCAGTTAGGATCATTGGAATCCTCGCAATGGGAACTTCCTCACCTTTTAATTTTCCTTTAATTAGATTTCCTAAAGATTTCCTTAAGATTATACCTTCTGGGTCGCGGCATCGTTAATAATAATATTCGCACTATAAGATTTATTAATAACACTCGCATAAAGCAAACAAATCGACTGGTCACCTTTATATGCTTTTTTCAAAACAAATCACAGACAACATGAAACAAAAAAAGTTTACACATTTATGTCACTGATTTGCAATGGACATCAATTATTAAAAATAACTATAAGCGTGCGTGACGTAAGTTCTCAATTGCGGAAGATATATATTTCTGTATATTTTTTTTCGTGAATTTTTCCGATATTTTAATATTTATTCTGCTATTCGTTGCGGAGACGAATCGAACAAATCAGAGATCATTAAAATCGGTCCAGCCGTTCTTGAATTATAAATGGTGTAACTAACCCGACTTTGTTTATGTATTAAGATATATATTTCATGGCATTTGCAATTTGTATTCTTCTTTTTTATATTATTTTATACAGTTTTAACTATATTATTTAACATATAATGTGGCACGTGTACTTTCTATATATTGAAATAGACTGAATTTTAGGAAACCTAAAGTATATTGTAAAGTTTGCGTTTTGTCTTTGCCTGTAATTTAATACTTTTGACTTCGTGGATGGGTTTTAAAATATTTAAGTGTTTGTATTGAAATTTAATATTTGCTTTTTTATGTTATGTGTTATATTATTGGGAAATATAATTTCGAAAGATTTAAAATTTCATGACGACCATTAACGGTGTTTTCATGTTTTGAATATGAATTAATTCTAGTACTGATCTTGCTTTGTAATTTGTTTCGGTTTGTAGTATTTTAACATCTTTGTACTTGAAAGTGTGGTTATCATTAGTTTCATGTTTTTCTAAAGGTGTGATACTTTTTGAATATTTGTGACCGTTGATTCTGTCTTTTAAATGTTGTTCTGTTTGACCTATATCAACACGACTACAATCATTACACGGTACGCTATAAACTACATGTGATTTTTTTCCCGTTGAATGGCTACTTTTAATTTTGTTTTAGTGAAACTTAAATTAAAGTAATTTTTGTGAGCAACGTGGATATATTTTTTATAAAAGAATTGATATCCACATTCTTAAAAAGGTCCTAAAAAACGCCGTCCAATCATTCCCATCCATACATTTAATTTGTCTTGACGTTAACTGTGTGATTCCTGTACCCAGTGAGGATCCGCTGATAAAAAAAAGTGGCTATCAGAAAAAATAATGTTTTTTAAACAATTGTGCTTTTGATCACACCGTAACAATAATTCTTCATAAAGTTGCAATCGAAAGTATGGATCAACTTTGTTTAACTAGTGAATTTGGTGCACTTTGTATGGATGATCCTTTTCTTTTTTAAATAATTTTATAACGAAATTATGGTCTACATTGTTATCTAAGGCAAGTTGCCTTGTAGAAATGTTCCTCTGCTGCAATTTTAATTTCGTTTCACCGCTTATTCGTGGTCGACTTTCTCGAGATAAATCTTCTAAATTTGGCAACCACTTACTGTAGATCTTGAAATTGAAGGCCTATCAGGATATGCTTGATTGAATAACTCACAAGCTTTCGCATGAGTTCTTAGCCTATCGTCGTATTCAACTATTATTAAAATCTCAATTCTTTCCCGTTGAGTTAAATGTGCTATTTTTGATTCTTCAAAATTCAAAATTTAGATATTAGATAACTGTCAAACTTTTCCCAGTTGAGTTGATGTGTGTTAAGATTTTTACTTAATTGTTATTTACTAAAAAAAATACTATGTAACTTACCAATTCTTTTACATCATCGTTTAAACCATTGATTCCCAAAGTGGTCAAGGTGGACCCCCGGGGGTCCACGAAAATTTATCTGGCTTCGATAGTGAAGAACTAAAATATTGGCTTGAGTTCACCTATCAATGTAGGCAGATAATATTTTAAGAAGCTCAGCGACTGTTACTTGTAAAAACTTGCATATTCCGTATTCAGTACAACGTGTCGAGACTTGCAAAGCGCTGCCGCTGCCGCCGTCCGCAATGCTTGTTCAGACGTGCAAAGGGACGAAGTACGACTTGTGGTGTGTGTGCTTGCAATCTTGCATGAACTTGTTTGATTCTTCACCAATACAAATACGAATGCCACGGATAAACGTTACTCATTTGTTTCCCGAATTTCGAAAAGAAAAGTAAAGTAAAGTGAATCGATGTTAGTGTTTGCCACTGTCGGAAAAGTAAGTACTTACCTGCCTATTTGTTATACATACTTTTATTTTATTTATTATTTATCTATTTATTTTACAATTTATTGTACACGTAAGTAAAGAAAAAATGGAAATTACAAAAAAATACGTATGTACAAAAGGTGAGGCTTATTCCTAAAAGAAATCTCTTCCAACCCACCCGCGATAGGAGATATATTTATGTTGTAATAAGTATATTTGTAATGTTTGCGTGTAGTAGGTACGTATTAAAAATTAAATACTGAACAGAGCCATTATTAGATACTTCTATAAAAGAACAGAAAGCCGAGAAAGGTTGAACTTCTTGTCCCTACTTTATTAGTAATTTTTTTATTACCCGACTGTGTGGTGGTTCACTAATAATTAAATATATTTTCATAAACTGTACGTGTCTTTATATACTACATACTCGTAACATGCATCAAAGTAATAAATAAATAATTAAAATCGCGAAGTTTTGATATCAAAATATTATTTACAAGTATTTTCTATCGAATTTACAGAAATATATCAAAATATAATTAATGAAAAAATGTTTTACATTACATTAAAATCGGCTCAGCCGTTTTCATAAAACTCAATTATTGATCTTGGCGATTTATTGCTTTAAATAATTAGAATCGGTTTGCCGCCGGTACTTTGTTTATTTCATTGCAATAATCAAGTAATCCGGTTAAAATAGCCATATCCTGTTAAGTAAGACCGCCTTAAGATTACTACAACAAAGTTCTTTTTATTTACAGGTAGGTAACTGATACGAAACATGGCTCAATCTAGGAAGAAATATCGACAGTACAGTGTTGATTATTTAAAATTTGGTTTTCTTCCATCAAAGGCAGACAAGCGATTGCCCATATGCCTTTTATGCAACAAAGTTTTGAGCAATGACTCTACGAAACCATCGAAGCTCGAAGATTATCTAAGAAGGTGTAATCCTGATAAAATAGGTAAAGATTTGAAATATTTTCAAACATTGAAGGAAAAATATGAAAAGAGACCCACCGTGCACAGTATGTTCGCTTCAACGTCGGAAAGTAACGATGATGGCTTGCGGGCATCTTACAATATCTCATTACTTATAGCAAAATCTGGAAAATCGCATACCATTGGAGAACAGTTAATTTTACCCGCTGTTGAAGAGGTTTTAAAAACTGTTCTGCACAAATCTCCATTTGACATAATCAAAAGAATTCCTTTGAGTAACAACACTGTACAAAGATGTATTGATGAAATGAGCTCTGATATTGAAAGTTTCTTGTGTAATTATCTGCAAACAACTCATTTTTCTATTCAACTGGACGAGTCAACTTTACCTGGTAATGAAGCATTATTATTGGCATATGTTCGATTTGTTATGGACGAAGAAATTCATGAAGAGCTACTATTCGCGAAAACTTTGGAGACGGACACTAAAGGTGAATCAATATTTAATGTCCTGAGTGATTTTTTTAAGAAAAAATCGATTCCATTCACAAAAATTTTATTTCGGTGGCAACAGATGGAGCTCCTGCCATGGCCGGGCGATGACGTGGGTTTATAAGCCATCTTAAAAGAATTATACCAGAGGTAACTGCAATTCACTGTGTCATCCACCGACAACACCTAATAGCGCAAAATTTGAGTGCTAAATTGCACCAATCGCTTCAATTTGTGATTAATGCAGTTAACAAAATAAGAAGCAATGCATTGAATACGCGTTTATTTGCACAGTTGTGCGATGAAAATGAAGACTTCCAACGATTGCTGTTACATACTTAAGTACGCTGGTTGCCGAAAGGTGCATGTTTAACAAGATTTTTCTCACTTTTTGAATCAGTTTTAGAGTTTCTGGAAAGTAAAGATCCATATTTAAAAGAAAACCTGATCAATTTGAAAGCAGACATCGTGTATTTGACAGATTTGTTCAAAGAATTTAATGACATTAACTTACAATTACAAGGGGACAGCCTAAATTTAATAAAAACAAAGGGTGTAATTTCAGCTTTTCTTGGAGAATTGAAATTTATGAAGCAAAATATTAGTCGGCGCGAATTTTCCCAGTTTTCAAACTTGTCACAGGTAGAATGCCTTGATGAGGATATTCACACATACGTTCAACATTTAATTGCCCTGCATGATGACTTTAAAATCAGATTTGAAGATATTCTGACGATGGAAATACCACCATGGATCATAAATCCACTTGATGAAACGGAAGTGGAGAATGTGATATTACGAGAGGAGCTACTCGAGCTTAGCACTAATGAGGAACTGAAGGTGCAATTTAAAAGAGGGTATCAAACATTTTGGCTGCAGGCAGAAATACTCGAAAAATATCCTGGACTGTGGGGAATTGCGAGAAAGCTTTTGATAGCGTTTCCCTCGTCATATCTTGTCGAGAAAAGTTTTAGTATCGTTACAAACCTTTTAACAAAAAAAAGGAGCAGATTGAATATCACAGGGAGATTGGCGGTTATTCCTAACAAAACTGAAGCCAAATATTGATAATTTGCTGTCAATCAATCAAGTACATCCCTCCCACTAAAATTATGACTATTTTGTGATTGTCATTGTAGAAGTTACGTTACGTTATTAATATTTAATTTTAATTATATTACGACTGTTATCATATTACAATGTAATATGATAACAATAATAATTAATAGTGTAATAATTACATATTTGAATAAATACAACACAAGGAAATATACTATTATTTTTTAAAATTTTTACCACTCCGAATGGGGAGTTTTCTAAATAATATATGTGAGAATTGATTGGTTTCTTGTGCTGTGAGTAGATGTCAAAGGAGTAAAGTTGGATGGAATCACTTTTTTGATTGGCTAACTTTACTTTTTTGACATCCACTAACAGAACAATCAATTAATTAATTAACCAATAACTCAGCCGCAACGCAAATTTCCATAGTTAGATCTAATCTTCACATTTTTTGTCGAGTTTTGGGAATATGGTAGAAATGTAGCGCAGGGGGTCCACCGGAACCAGCAAAACTTTCAAAGTGGTCTATGAGAAAAAAAGTTTGGGAGCCTCTGGTTTAAACAGTAAAAACATTATAGAACGCGTATATGATTTTTGTTCCAAACTTTATCACCACACTGTATACACAAATATACCAACATCAACTTAGATAGTAGATTATTCGTAAAAGCCAAATACACCTGCATCTATAAAATAATATAAATACTCCCGTAATTACTTCTTATATGCGTCAATTAATACGAATTCATAGCGAATTTTCTATGCAATTCGATTAGAACACCGTGTTAAACTGACTGCAAATATTTGATGAATGTTGAACGGAGACAATTTCCAACACGTTAACATTGCTATTCAAAGCGACATCTGTAACGGTAATAAGTGTAAAATCGTAGTTGTGTTGAATAGTGTCTGCGAGATCGAAGATCTGAGCTTTACATTTTTCTAGTGTGCTTGCTTTGAATATCGTAAAACTTGCGATACAGATTTGTAGTTTTGTGCGACGAGCGCTCCAAGACACGTCCTTTATTGCCTCAACTTTGAGTTGTAATCGGTAGATGTCACTTTGATTCTGTTTTATCAGCCTTGCTTAACTTCCTTCTCAGCTGAAACTTTTAATAGACGGTGCTCTAATTTGTCTCGAACTAGGAAGTGACGATTGATAGTACCAGCGTTTCCTTTCCTTTAACATAATTTCTATTATACAGTAGCTAGCAGTTTAAGAATATTCGCTTTCAATATACTTTGTCTTGAAAACTGAAGGAGGAACGGAAGTATACAGGTTCAAGGTAGTAAGTTTTAAATTACGAAAAGTCTCTAAACAGAAATAGACAGAAAGTGACTTCAAATTGTGCTTATTGTGCAATTGTGCAAAATATATAGTCTAACGAGAATAGTGGCCCACAAGAAAAAAGACTGAGAGTGAATTTGACTATTTTTGGTGTGTTGATAGCATATCTGATCTCCGTTTCTTTATAGCGGGTACCGTTTCTCGTATAAAGTCATATATCGAGCTCAAAAAGTCCTTTTAAAACACTATAAAAGATTACATCAAATTAATAAATAAATATCTTCATTTCATGTAGAAACTTTGAACAATATAGAGCAAGTTTTGCATCATTCTCGACGGTCCTTATTGTTAGAACGCTAGAAGGGGTTAAGGTGTATTGTATTTGAGCACGTGGGAGCGTCAAATTGATATAAGATGGACGTTTATGACTCGTGTTGATTTTTTTCGGGCTAATTGGAGCGTCCTAAGAATACTGAAAATGTTTAAATAACAAATGGTGGTGATGATGAGCATCAAAGGTCCAGGATGTGTGTGATGTATGCTGACATAAATCTATTAGAACTTATTAATTAAATAAAACACAATAACGTTGTCCTTAAAGTTTTTATTTAAAATTTTTATAAGAAATTGAGAGATTTAAGATTTATTAAAGTAATTAAATAAAAGTAGCAATATATACAAGTGCGATGAACAAGTAACTAAAAATTTATACTAAAAAACTACTCTGGAAAGAAATTAATTAATTCAATTAACGTGAATGCAACTAAAATAAAATAATCTCTACAGAATAGTACAGTTATCTTGAAAACATGCAGCCGGACATATCGTGGAAATAAAGAACGCCGGACGGCGTGTTGTATGCTGAACACGTGGAGTAAGATGTTTTTCTTACGAAGGTTGGAAACAGAAGAAGAAATTTGTGTAGAAGAGAACACTGGTTTGGAAACGGGTAGGTTTGTTTTATAGCCCAATGTGGAAAGGGATCAAAGTGAGTGATGTCTAGAATTATGAATTAATTAAAGCGCCAGCTAAGAGTTACGATATCGATGACATAAATATCATTAAAATATTTTTCGAGAGTAAAATTTTAAAATGATATGCGACCTGACATAATTATAATAGTACGTAATTCATTAAATAACTTGATTTTATAATGAAATGTATATGTCGAAGAAATGTGAAAAAAACGTAGATACTTAAGTTGAATCAGTTAGATTTCTTGGAAGGGTCAACTGACCCGAATGATAACAAAAGAAATGTTTTCTCTTTGCAAATACGAATATACACAAAAAATGTCTAGGTCTGAATTAATATTTTAAATTCAAAATATACGGGAGATAAGCTACAATTATTGAGAATAGAAGAATCTAGTTACCTATGAAAAACAAATTGTTATTTATTAAATAGTACATTTATCTGTCAAATACAGTTTAGTTTGTGCAATTCTGCTGAATAGTGTCTGAGAAATAACCTATAGAATACGCTTCTGTTATCGAAAAAATGGAATTATCACGAGAGAACTTTCGGATAATGATTTACTATGATTTCAAGAAAGGCTTGAGCGCGTATGAGTGTAAGGAATGTTTAAAATCGGCATATTGGTATCTCGCACCATCATTGGTTACTGTTTATAGATAATATAAAGAATTTGAACGAGGTTGTAACTCGGTTGTACACAGAAAAGGAGCTGGCTCTTCTTCGACTGTTAGCAATCTCAAAAATATTGCTGCAGAGAAGAAGATGGTGGAAGAAGACAACCGCATTACCTATGCAATGATAAAGTCCAAACTGTAGATTGGATCCTCGCAAGTGAGATCAAACATTTACATTTGAAAAAGGTTGTAGCTCGATTTGTACCCCATCATCTGACAGATTTACAAAAAGCAGAACATGTTAGAATTTGTCAACGAACTTTAGATATATTCAATTCCGGAGGCCATCAAATTATTTCTAAAATTGTTACTGGCGATGCAACCTACATACAGCTTTTGATGTCGTGAAGAAACAGCGAGCTATGAAAAAAGTAATGTACGCAGTATTTTCTAGAAGTACGGGTTTGGTGTCCGCAATTAAATTAGAAGATCAGAAGACAGTTACCGCTAAATGGTATGTTGAAAATTGTTTGCCTACTGTGTTCAGTAAAGTGCAAAGAAAGGGAATTATGTTACATTATGATAACGCGTCGTTCCACAAAGCAGGGATAACTGTTCAGTATTTAGCTGAAAACAAAATCAAAGTTATGGAACATCCTCCTTACTCACCGGATTTGGCGATGTGTGACTTTTCGCTATTTTTTGAGCTCAAAAAAACATTTGAGAGGTTCTAGTCAGAAGAAGAGATTGATATCGCCTTTAAGTGTTTTTTTCATAGTAACCCTAAAGACAGCTGGCTGAGCGCTTTTGAACTATGGAAGGAAGGAATGGTTAAGTGTGTTATTGTTGATGGCAATTACTTTAAACATATTTAAAATAAAAATTCTGAAAAGTTGTATCAATCTTTCTATTTCCAATAATTGTAGTATTTGAAGAAATATAATTTAAAATCAATTAAAACATTTTTATACAGGCTGCCACACAGAAAAGCCCCAAGCTGTAACTCTGTTATTTATATTTTGATTTTAATGAGATAGGTACCAAATGAAATGGTTTGATGACTACTTGGTTTGAGGCTACACTTAATTTTTTCCAGTGCCATTTTTTTCTTGAATCAATTGACGAACAATACATCCATTTTAATTGTAAATTTAGGTTCCAGGTTCCGGAAGGTGGATTGCAACCCCCAGCGAAGTGTGCTGGCCAGATAGATCTCCGGACTTAACCCCAATGGACTTCTTCCTTTGGGGTTATATTAAAAACCAAGTATAGGAGCATACTTTTGAAAATGAGCAATAATTGTTATATTCTGCAGCAGGGTTTAATAATATTACACCAGAGGTGTTACATGATATTTTGCATTCTACAGTTAGAAGATCATACTTGAAATGTTTGAAAAGCAATGGTAATCTTTTTGATCATCTGTTATGAGTTCAGAATTGTAAAATTAAGATGCAATTTATAAAATAATAAATACGTTTATAAAATATAAAACACTATTTTAGATTGTGTTCCAACATTTTTATTAAAACATTGTATTTGATCTAATTAACTTACCTAGGCTACCTGTTATAGCGCGTTATTATCACTTGTGAAGAACTAGTATAAAAAATATGAAAAAAATAATAAATTTACTTTTACAGCAAAAAGTTATTTCGTAAACATAATGTGTGATACACCGTTGAATTCGCAATGAAAAATGCCATCAGATACAGGATGTGCTTTTTTCTCCGTCTATATAAAAAATAAAGTTGATGATGGTTTCTCAAAATCGAAACGTCGGACTGAAAATGTAATAACTCCATGAAGGGTGAAATGGACTTAGAGATTATAAAAATGTTACTATAAAATTATTTTGTGTTAGTGAAAATGAAAGATGAGTCTGGTAATAAAATACGCGCGATTTTAGCTTGCAACCTTCTATTTTATATCGCGAACTTTTCCTTTTAAGCTTTAAAAGTGCCCATGAAGAAATAAAGTAAACATTTTCCTAAATATCTCTATTTTTTATATCCTTGACAAAGGCATCATTGCCGAAACATGTAGGGTTGTTTTGAATATATATACTTTGAAGTAATAAACCAGACCTTTAATCGCCGACTTATTAAGTTTACTATATATATATATATATATATATATATATATATATATATATGGTAAATTAAATCAGTTGGCGATTAAAGGTCTGTTTTACTTCAATGTACATATATTTAAAAAAACCCTACATGTTTCGGCAATGATGCCTTTATCAAGGATATAAAAAATATAAATGACAGAATACAAATGTCAAATAATTGAGTTGCTATGGTTTAAATTATTCAAAGATACATTCCAATTGAAGTAATACTAAATCATGCCTTAGTATTCCAAAAACAGATAGCAAGGTATGAACATATGTGTTGTTCGCTGCTAGCAGATTGTGTCTCTTTCTGGGTATGAACTTGTGTGTTGGTTGCTGCTGGCAGCTTGCGTCTCTCTCTGGGTGTGTGGTTTTGTGTTTGTGTGAGCGCGTAAGTATAGGGTTTTGTATGTTGGTGTGTTCGTGCGTGCGTTTAGTGACCGGTCGCGTAAATTTAGAGAGATCGGAAAAGTAAAGAAGTTGCCGGGAAAGGGTTGGCGGCCCTACGCAATGGCTGGTTTTCCGATCTCTCTAAATTTACGCGACAGGTCACTAAACGCACGCACGAACACACCAACATACAAAACCCTACACTTACGCGCTCACACTAACACAAAACCACACACCCAGAGAGAGACGCAAGCTGCCAGCAGCAACCAACATACAAGTTCATACCCAGAAAGAGACACAATCTGCTAGCAGCGAACAACACATATGTTCACACCTTGCTAACTGTTTTTGGAATACTAAGGCATGATTTATTATTACTTCAATTGGAATGTATCTTTGAATAATTTAAACCATAGCAACTCAATGATTTGACATTTGTATTCTGTCATTTATATTTTTTATATCCTTGATAAAGGCATCATTGCCGAAACATGTAGTTTCTTTTTAATATATGTACTTTGAAGTAAAACAGACCTTTAATCGCCAACTGATTTAATTTAGCATATCATACCAAGGTCACGAAAATATTATATATATATATATATATATATATTGATATGGTACAGCATACATCCTTAATATATTCTTCACATAATTAAATATTTGTCCCAAGATTGTTATATCTGAAATATAATGGTTTGTAAAATATTACTAGTTAATTTAAAAGAATGTAATAATGATGTAAGATCAAAATTAGCTTTTTAAATCACGATGCCGAACTAATATGAATATTTTTATTTGTTTATTTATTTTATTCGGTCATTTATTAATTTATCATAACTTAATATCGCGAGAAATCAAGAATTTTAAAACTAATTATGATTATAATATCTTTGTACAAATTTTTGTAAACCTCATTATAAATATGAGTATTGGTTGCACCTTGTTTATAATAGGCAATTGAGATAACGTGAGAGGGTATTATTAGAATGATAATAGGCTATTAGACTAATTTTTATCGTTGGTTTACTAGAGAGATACATGGTAGAAACAATCAAAATTATTTTATCAAAATTGTCAAAATTATCTCTTTAATATTATTCGGAATTATTGCTCAATTTTAGGAAGATATGATTAATTTTTCTATAACTTCCTATGGTAGTCAAGACGACAAAAACAAAAGTAGTTATTAATAGAGTTTTTTTGCACGTGGTGATAGAATTCGACAAATTTTAAATTTATCCTTTAAAATATTATTATACAAAATTAATAATAAACACCTATTAGTATTTTAAAGTGGTGTTAATAACATTGGAAAGTATATTTACCTCGTTGAAGGTCTGCCTTCGAAAGAAAAAGAACTAATTTTCATTATAATTACCTTATTTAAGTTTTACATCGTATCTAAATTGGTTGATAATCAAGCACCGACTTAAAAGAAGATCCTGGATCCTTTTGGTATATCAAGTAAAACATTTTCATAAGATATATTCTACATAACCTAGTGGAAAACCACGAGAACTTGGTCTGCTAACAGCACTACGAAGAGGATATTATCCAATCGTACGAAGAGTGTAACATTACACCTAACCATCCAGTTCCTGTTGGATATTTTCCGAACGTTAATCAACTAGTAAATACTCAGGGCTTGAACTCTCCATTTACTACGAACACAACAGGTACCCAAGTGAATATATATACATGTAATTTATTAAAAGATATAACTACTCTTATTGATAAATATTTAAAAGATATTAACTCACGTTATTTCAAGGGACATAATACCACTTTCCAAAACCAGTCTTTGCTTATTTTAAATAATAATTTCTTGAATATACATAATTCGTTGATATTATCTTGTTTACAATATATGTTCTGTATAGGCAACCCATCATAACTCATAAGAAGGGGTTTTATATGCAACCCTATTCTGTCTAATGTATATTTTCAACATATTAAGTGTATTTTGAATTACATTGCTTGTATCTTGTTAAAAAACGTCTTATATTCATACAAAATATATATACAGGGCAATCCAAATTAAGCGTTCACCATTGGTAACTTTGTTATTATTAAAGATACAAGATTATTTAAATTAGCAAACTAGTAGTACTTTTAACGCTCTTTAAGATGGAAGAATTAAAAAAAAAAGAGCAGCGCGTTTTCGAGTTTTCCCGAAAAATATGTTTTTTTCAAATGGAAACCCCTGTATATTATATCATTTTCTGTTAGAAATTCAATTTTTAAACAAAAAATCTTATAAGAATTTTTTACTGGGATTAAAAATACTTGAGTTATAGTGAATAAACAAAAACAGCTAAGTCAAGTGCATTTCTATGTTTCTATGATAACGACGTTAATTCTTTCTAGTAAACGTCAAATATTAGTACAGTTTTATTAGTCTTTCACTCATAAATTTCATTTTGCTAGTTATTAATTTGACAAAAAAATGATTTTTACCCATGCAGAAAAGTGTGATATGTGAGAATCTTATTTAGTGTGCAGAAAATCCTCTAGGAGGGCAAAAGAACACTACGCTGAATTATATCCACTCCGAACACAACCAAATGAGCAATTTTTTCTGAGACTGTACCGAAAATTTAGAGGCAATGAGAGTGTTTTTGCCAAAACAAGAACAAGAAGGACTTTTATAATAAGTGAGGCCACGGAAATTCTAGTTCTTGCATATTTTGAGGCCAACCGTGAGAATTCCATACTAGATATTATCAAGGAATCTGAGTTGAGTCACGGTACTATGCATAGGATTCTGAAGAAACACAAATTCATTCCTTATAAGTACAAACCAGTTCAAGTTTTCTTGCCAGGGGATCCAGAGAGAAGAATGTTTTTTTGCCACTGGTATCTTAACTTTTGTCGCCAAAATGTAAACAACTTTCGTTATATTTTATGGACCGATGAATCAAATTTCTGAAATTCTGGAATGTACAATACAAAAAATCATCATTACTGGTCAAAGGAAAATCTTCTTTTAGTACATCCAAGACGCCCGCAAGTCCGTTACAGTTTTAATGTTTGGTGCGGTTTAATTGGTTCAAGGATAGTTGGTCCTTTCTTTTATGAGGGCACTCTAACTGGTGAAAGGTACATAGAATTTTTGACTGAAATTTTGAATAATTTCTTAGCCGATATTGATCTCATAAGTAGACAGAATCTGCATTTTCAGCAGGATGGCGCACCTGCGCACAACTACAGAGGTACTCATCAAATTTTAAATACTATTTTTAACAATTCATGGATAGGAACAAATGGTTCTATTCAGTGGCCTCCCCGATCGCCAGATTTAACACCGCTTGATTTTTTTTTATGGGGTTATTTAAAGACAGAGATTTATAAGCAAAGGTACGAAAACGTAAACGCCCTAAAAATTGCAGTTAGTGAAAAGATAAACCAAATAGATGGTAGGACCATACTAAAAGCAGTTCGACAAGTTCAGAAACGTGTTCAAAAATGTATTGAACAACAAGGTGGTATTTTTGAACATCTTCTATGAAAAAATTAGTGATTTTTATTTTCTTTTAATGATATGTTTATGTATAAAATAAAGTTTATAAAAATTATTTAGCTGTTTTTGTTTATACATTATAACTCAAGTGTTTTTAATCCCAGTAAAAAAGCTCTTATAAGATTTTTTGTTTAAAAATTGAATTTCTAACAGAAAATGATATAATATACAGGGGTTTCTATTTGAAAAAAACATATTTTTCGGGAAAACTCGAAAACGCGCTGATCATTTGTTTTTTTTTAATTCTTCCATCTTAAAGAGCGTTAATAGTACTACTAGTTTGCTAATTTAAACAATCTTGTATCTTTAATAATAACAAAGTTACCAATGGTGAACACTTAATTTGGATTGCCCTGTATATATTTATTTGTCCATAATTTCGTTTTATTTTATGTATGAATGTGTTCTGTCTGAGGATCTAGAACCTACCTTGAGATCTTGAGATTAAGAAGTGCTTTTTGTAAGTATTGTTCATTTAAAAATTCACGAATTGGAGCTAGCTATTCAGTTTTATTTTTTATTTAAATTTCATATACATATTACTTCCGTATTATTACAATATTTACATTTAAGCGCTGAAATATATTGTGCGTATATCTTTATAAAAAGGATAAAAATTCAATACGGAGAAGTTATATTTTACTAAATCTGACCCAGTTATAATAAACTTTTAAATTAGCGCATTTTCGGGAATATTTCAGATACGCGTGACTAAGCTTTTACAAGGTCCATGAATGTCTCTAGAGGTTTATATTTCAGGGAGTTACATATGTCTGAAACTAAGTAAGTGTCCTGATCGACTGCTGACCCATAAAAATCCTCTCTGTCGCCTGAGCGCCATAAATCTCTCCACCATGAGGAAGTTAAAATCGTGGAAACCCAATCGAAAATACAAAACTCTTTAGTAGATATAAAGCAGTTTCGAAGCAGCGGGATACAAATCGTAATCAAATGAAATAAAGAATTAGAAAAGATTAAATATCTTTGATTTAAATAATAATATTAATATTAATGTACAAATATTATATCTTCTATATTAAATTCGCATTATTCGGATAATACCAAATTCGAAAAAAGAAATGTTCTTTTTTAATTGTTAATTGGTTAAGTATGAGAAATTCAATTGTAGACATAATTAATAAAAGAGTTTATATTCTAATGCTAAAAACAAGATTGCGAGTTATTATGAAATAAATAATAGTAAGAAATTAAATCTAGAAAACATAATACATTTGCGAATTTGTTACTTGTTTGATTTATACTCTAAATTCTTTTAAAATTCGTTTAAAGTTAATAAATTTTAATTGGAGCCAATATGCTAGGAGTATACCTATATGGAATTTTTAATACAAGGATAGCTCTATCCACGATACAGCGACCCGACTGAAGGGTTAAAACTGAAAAGTCTATCACGGCAAGTATTTGAGTACACCAGCAGATATGTTTATACAAACGAGCGATTAGAAATATTAGAACATATAGATACCCAACCAGGACTAAATATTTATATACAAATAAAATGAATAAACTAAAAGTCTTCACAGTTGTCACAATCATCATGTTAGTACTGTCAGTTTCATTTTCGCTAAGGAGTATTACAAATTGTGGAAATAAATCTAGATACTGCAAATAGTCATGTTCTAAACCAATTACATATTGCTATGAATAGTGGTTTTGAATTTAATAGTACCACTATTCACAACCAAACTGTCCAGCTTAGATATTCAGTCGGTTTATTTTCTAGATGAGACTGCTTTTCCCTCAGGGTTCCAATCGGAAAACGTGGTTTTTTTCTCTTCTACAAATTTATAATGCGCCAGTAAAAGAGTATTGACAAATGTTTTAATTATAATGTCTTTGAGTTACTTATAAGCACAAATGAAGAAAGGTAAAATTCAAAAACACACACAGCTAACTTTAAACGAAACTTTAATACAAAAAAAAAATCTTTATGAAGTATAAAGATTAATATTGCGTCATTAAACAATATTATTAAAGTAAAAAATATCGCACGGAAATGACCGCAGCGCACGATAAAAAACTTCCTTAGTGACTTCCGATCAAAATTAAAACTAATAAATTACAAAGAAGCTTTTTAATTTCTCCCACAAGAAACAAAATAAAGAAACTGATATGACAGTCCGAAACAAACTTTAACGCATGTGCAAACACATGAAAAAAATATGCCCTTGATATCCCAAGCGAACTAAATTTTAAAGTTATAGAAAATTTTTTTATATCAGAAATTTTAAAAAACGTTCTTTGTCATTTAATTCAAATAACTAAGAATAAAATATATTTCAAAATTAACACAATGAAAAATACACAATTCAAATCATTCACAATAATAATAATAATAAGGTCTTTTAATATAATACTTACGTATATAAAAAAAATATATATTTTCTCGAGACACAAATGAGCTAGAAACCGTACTAGATTAAACAAAATTACGAGATCAACAAACTCGTAAACAAATCTCGGTAATGAATCAAACACCAACACAATTAAATCAAATCACGAAGTTACTTAACAAAGATAAAGATTTATCTTAGTATACAAACGTCTTTCTAAACTCAGAGAACATTAACGTCTGCCGGACACAGCAATGCAAACGGCGTGCTTCAACTACACAAGTCAAAAATATACAAGTTCAAGATAAATGTGCATTCATAAATAATAAAACTTTTCAAAGTATTTGCGGGGAAAAGTCTATAGCAATATGTAATGCCTACACTTTTCTAATTTTGTTTACGAAATCTAATATTCCCTCATGAATTTTCTGAATTGTTGTTCCACTAAATGTTGGCCTAGTATTATGTCGTCGTACAAATTGCTTTAAGTGACTCCCAATCTGTTAAATTGGATTGAAAACACAATAATAGGGAGTTACGCGTAAACTTGTCTACCGCATTGTCAAATGATAGCGATTTGGAAAAGTTTTGTCTGTAAAATTTTTGTGTAGCTTTCTTCAAAATACAATTCATTTTCTTCCAGAAATTAAATTTCTAGCTTCGTACCAGATTTATTTGGTATTTTAAGTTGTCGTGAATGATAGCTGACATTGTCCATTACAATAACACAATAAACTACGTTAGAAGTAGATAAAGTACGGCCCATTTGCATATTTGGAAATTGACCTTTCAAAACATACCTGCCAATGTGCTCAGGAACTTGCCCTTAATAGACTTTACAGTCTTAATCCTTTAGTCGGATCGCTATATCGTGGGAGGAACTATATGTGTGTAGTAATTTATTGAAACTATAACAAAATATAATACGAACAACAATAAAATATATAATATTTGTTCTATTAAATTCCTTAAAGTTAGTTTTGAATGTTGAAGTCTTATCATTAAATAATTTTATCATTTCCTCAGTCCACACATTGACTACTTTGCGGAAAATTTAGGAGCCGTTAGCAAGAGCAAGGTGAACGATTTCACCAAAATTTGAAAGATATGGAAAATAAGTATCAGGGAAGATGGAATACAAACATGTTGGTGGATTACTGTTGGCTGCTGAGGCGAGATGAGCTAAACCGAAAATTTAAGAGAAAATCTCAAAATTTATGCAACAAACAAGTAATGTGATTAAAAATCTGGTGTAAAGAACACAATACAAGTTCATTATTAATATTTTTGTGAACGTATCCTCCTCCAGAGACGCAGATAATTATTTTATCTTTCTACAGATTCGTTAGTACGCCCCTGCTGGAGAAGGATACATTCACAAAAAGGAACAACTTTGCTACCTGACGTAAATTATTACGACCGAACGTAGAACTACATTCAGTGCTACATATTACCAAACGACCGAAGCAACTAGCTCTGTCTACATTATAACTGTAGAACTAACAAAATGTTTACATTAGATGGCACTGCCGTATCTCTGGAAACTGTATTATAGTGTCTACACTACTCTTTACGAATCAACCGCATGCGTATGTAACAGAATAATTTGAAACATACTTGAGTGGGCAAAAACCTCTTGAATTTTGTGAGGAATAATATAAAATATAATTAAATATCTAGTGTGAAGAACACAATACAAGTTCATTATTAATAATATTCTATATTATTAAAAATACTTTAGGATTATACAAAATTGGTGAGGTTTTTGCCCACTCAAGTATGTTTCAAATATTCTGTTAAACAAGTAATCGTTTATCAAATTTCAATAGTTTTTAAGTTCTAGAATTAAGCACATTTTAATATATATATATGTTCCTAAGTAAAGGTGTCTTTGTTTACAATTTTCTTCCTATGTCTATTCTGAAAAACTTGGACGTGGTGGAGAAAAACTGGAAATATATTAGTAAACAGTGCATAAAAATACTTAAGAATCAGTTATCGAATACAAAAGGAGACGTCATGACACTAAATTTGCAGGCCTGTATAATGGATTCAGAACGCTACTAATGACACACCTCGCCAAAAGTTTTATTCAATAAAGGACGGCTTTATATAATTTGCAGTGATTATGTTTGAAATATATCTCAGAGTATAAAAATAGCATAATAATAATCTTTTAAATATTTTAAAATTTATATTAAAATGTTATTTATATATTCCTACTGACTAGATGTAAATATTCGACTGTAAAATAGAATTAGCCACACAACAGCCGATTTCCTCTGTATATATATATATATATATATATATATATATATATATATATATATGGTAAACGTTTATGTATTTAAAAAACTCTACATGTAGAGTTTTTTAAATACATATATTTTGAAGTAATATACAGACCTTTAATCGCCTACTGATTAGGTTTACCATATCATACCAAGGTCACGAAGTTATTATATTATTATATATATACATATATATATACATATATATATATATATATATACATATATATATATATATATATATATATATATATATTATATATATATATATATGGATATGTATGTATGTCACTTAACATTCAGAAATAAATCAATTTGCGTTTTCCGACTTAGTGGCAGAAGCTCAGCACTTTATCATATAATTGCTTGAATAAAATTACAAGCTGTCATCTGGTAGAAGCGAACGTGCCATCGAATTTACATAGAGAGCACGTAACGACGTGAAGGATAATGCAGGTCGAGACAAATTGACGTTTTACGAACCAAACAAAGGGAAGATAAAGATAACAAGAAAGAAAATCTAAAGGAGACGTCGTATATCAGGTACTTATATATTTATTGGCCCAAATTTCTTTTCCGGAAGCCTACCGCTATTGAGGTAGAAATGGTAAATCATGTGCCTTCGGGGCGGCACAATAGACACTAATGTAATATTGGTTAGAATGGGAATTTCACCACATATTCCTACTGTTACTAGTTTATACTGCGTGCCATATAAAAATGTATTTTTGCTATTTTTGCTAATACCTGTAATAATAATAAAAATAATAATAATATTCACAGAAGAAGTAGCCTCCGATATTAAGATTAAAATGAAAATAAGCCTATTACATAAGAAAAACTAAACTACCATGGTTGCCATCAAAATAAGACATAAACCACACACAGAAAGATAATTAAAGCAACACTATATATCCGTAGAATAACTCAGATTTGGTCATCGTCATTTTTAAATGACGTTTACAGTTTAGTTTTTTGAAGCTATACTACTAGTTACATAACCTTGCAAAAGATGTCACCTAAGTAAGCTATTGTGCTAATGATGTTATTTGAACAGCTGATTTCGTTAGTGTCACACACGTTGTAAAGAAATAGTAGTATCTGAGTTTTAAAGTGAAGTGATTAGACAAGTATGCCACATACTATTTATTTCAAACTTGTAAGGTAAGTTCTTTTGAAAAAATAAGAAATAGTGAAAATCCGTCTGTTATATCTTAAATTAAATATAAAATTGTAACCTTGCAAAAAGTTTTTTTTGAATATCTACGTGTAGAATGTATTATTTTTTTGATGTCCTTTTAGAAGGACTATGGGCAGTTGTGTATAATTTTTAGAGGAGGAAATCTTACAGTCGCTCGAAGAAAGTGTTATGGTTTACAAAGTGATAGTGAAGTTTTAATCACCACTTTTTCCTCCAACTAACACATGTGGCAACCCAACTGATGAAGATTCCGGGGAAGAGGATACCTTTTATGTGAATAATTTTCCTACTTCTCAGATTTTATCAACAGCTGAAATTTCTACAAAAGCACGCTGTGATGAAATTGAAAATCTGCATAGCGATAAAATATCAAATGCAGCCACAGAAAATGTTGAAGGTGTTAGCGAAGATAGTGATCCCGAATTCAACATCCCATTGGCTATATTGTAAAAGGGAAGAAAACTTTGTAAAAAGAAATATAGTTGGAAGAAAGGAGACAAGAAGACAGAGAAAACTGAAAGACCTAGTATGCACGGTGTTTTCCAGCAGCGTTCACCTTTCGATTTATTTAGATTGTTCGTGAATCAAGATGTGATAAAGTGCTTACATTGTACAGTAACTTGTATGCAACACACAGCATAATAAACAGGGTGACATCGCTCTCGAGGAAATTGCGATTTTTTTTGGTATCTTGTTCCTAAGTGGATACAATTGTCTACCTCGCAGGCGCATGTACTTGCAAAACAGTCCAGGTAGTCACAACGCAACCTGGCTAGGCTGCCGTTAACAGCACACACGTTCGACGTGTGTGCAGTGCCCCCGCCTTGGCGGAAAACGTTAAGATGGCACAAAGTGTGACCGTCGTCGACCGAAGTAGCCGCTAAGAGTGTTCCCTCGGTTGGCGATGAGCAACCTCGTGGAGGGTTCGCTTCGCTGGTCTGCGCCTTGCCTCGATGGGGCGGGGGTCGGGCCCTCGAAGTATTGCACGAAAAAGTAAAGAAGTTGCCGGGAAAGGGTTGGCAACATACAAAACCCTACACTTACGCTCTCACACAAACATAAAACCACACACCCAAAGAGAGACGCAAGCTGACAGCAGCAACCAACACACAAGTTCATACCCAGAAAGAGACACAAGCTGCTAGCAGCGAACAACACATATGTTCACACCTTGCTATCTGTTTCTGGAATACTAAGGCATAATTTATTATTATCAATTGGAATGTATCTTTGAATAATTTAAACCATAGCAACTCAATTATTTGACATTTGTATTCGTCATTTATATTTTATATCCTTGATAAAGGCATCATTGCCGAAACATGTAGCGTTGTTTTAAATATATATACTTTGAAGTAAACCAGACCTTTAATCGCCGACTGATTGAATTTACTATATATATATATATATATATATTGTAGTAATATATCTAAATGTTATTTGTCACAGTCTCACTTTGATAAATAACGATTTTCTTCAAACATGTGAGCGATTGCATCTGCAGGTTGTTATTTTTCAGATCGCGAGTAATTTCTTTGTGGTAGAAATAATGAGTTGAAAGTGTAACTGAAATACAATACATTTATTAATTCGAAATTATGCTAAACCTAAAAAAAAATTCTTTCATTGTTTGTTTGAAAATATAGTAGATTACCCTCGTAGTAACAGCTGAACATATGAATAAATAAGGTGTAAAAGTTAAGGGCGAATAATTTCTCTTTATAAAATACAATAACGGCCTGATATTTACATTCTAATTTAATAATTAGCCTGCAGGAGCTTTAATGTAGATGCTTATCTAAACATCACATAAATTGTGGATTACGAAAACAATAAATAAACAGTTGTCTCTCAGACATGTAATTTCATAAATTAGCTTCAGAGTAAATAATTTACGATTTCCACTGCTTAATTCCCGACTGTGTGGCCAGTGTTGTTTTTTTTTCTGTTTTCTTGCCACGTTTAATTTATCTCGGTGACAAGTGCTCCCTTTATTAAATCGTCTTTCGGCTAAATTTCCGGAGCGCTCATTACCATTTAACCTCCCCGCTTAATAACAAAACAAAACGCAGTCGAGTGTGAGTAACACTATTCATATTAGACTCATCTGATCAGTCAGTTGAAGTAAGATAAGCATATGTACTAATCATGGTGTATTATACAATTAAATTCACATTGGCTTCCACTAATATGCTTAGGAAATTGACACCCTCTCGAGTTGCTATTAATTAATATTAGAGATTGTTATTACATGCAAATTAACAAATATTATAAAGTTATATATAGAAAGTAGAACATAGCGCCATTGCTACTGGATAATGTAAAACTATTAGGAGGTACTAAAACCTTACATGTTAATATTCATTGATTTTCATCTACGTTGTTTAAAGCATTCTTATTAGAGAGATTTTAGTTAGTAAACGTAAATAAAGAGACAAATATTCACATTTAACATATAGAGCAGTTCACTAAATTGTATAAACTTTCTATTGGCTAAAATTTCTATTGCAAACAAATTGAAATCAAATTTCCATTTTAGGCGAAAGTATAGTTTAATATAGATATTCGATGTGACCACCTTTAGCATCCAAATACTGTCGATGCAGATAGGATACTAAACTAAGTTCCGTAACGTGTCTACTATAATAACTACACACACCATTTGGATATTTTCTCTTAGTAAATCCAGTGTAGATGTTTTCTCGATAAACAACATCTTTTTTATGGTTCCAGATAGGTAGAAGGCGAGAGGTGCTGGATGTGGGGATTGTGCCAAATACTTGACAGAACCTTTTCGATCTATCCATAGTCCAGGTACTGTTTCATCAAGAATTCGCCTTGGTATTGCGATGGTAAGGGACTGGATTACAATATTGTTGCAGATAAAATATCTCACGCTTATACAGCTCCCAGGTTACAGGTACAACTTATACCTGAAGCCTGTCGAGATGTACCGTATCTGTAACTGTCTTATCAAAGAAGAACGCTTCATTGTGCCTCCTTAACAATCACTGTTCTACACCACCCATGTGTTTCTCCTCAGTTTGTGACTGTTTGTTGAGAGAAGAGTGTCGTTGTTTGCAAACGTACAGGTCTCACTGACCGGGTGTTTCGTATTAGACATTTAATGCCAAGGTATGTAAGACCGCATGTTTCGTATTGTGTATCATTTTAGTAGATTTCAGTATGGATAACCCGTCAACAAGTAGTGGTAAATCCATGAGTAAATCATCACGATGGGGTGAGAGGGTATATTTTAATGATAAAAATTTTGAAAAAAACTTACTGAGTGGATGTTGGAGAGCGATGACGAATTTGAGGAGGAAATTGATTACTCAGATGAGGATCCTGACTTTATTTTGCATGATGAAGATTTGGAACGAGATGAAGAAAAGGTGGATGGAAAGAATGGAAACGACAGTGATGATGACGACCTTGTTGATCTTTTGGAAGCCGAACAAGAAATTGCAGTGGACACCTCATATGATGTACAAAATGCAACTCCCCAGTTTTTCATTGGAAAAAGAACAAAGTAGATTTCAAATGGCAAAAACAGGAGCCACCGACAAACAGGAGAACTCCAGGACATAACGTAATGCGACAATTACCTGGACTGACTAGAAAAGCCTCTCAATTGGGAAACCCAAACATTAGAGAAATTTGGGAGCGTTTGTTTGATGAACAAATGATTGATGACATTGTCTCGTACACAAACGTGAAACTGCTGCAGGCTAGAAACAAACTCAAATCAACAACACATCCGTCAAACTACCGAAATACAGACTTAGTCGAGATATATGCCTTGATCGGTTTACTAATATATACATCAATCTTTAAATCCGGTCACGAAAATATGCTCTCTCTTTTTGCAAAAGACTTGACAGGAAGACCCATATTTAGAGCAACGATGTCCGTGAAACGTTTCGAAATACTGATAACCTGCCTACGTTTTGATGATTCCACAACTCGTGAAGAGAGAAAAAAAAATAACCGTGCTGCTCCGATCTCCCAAATATTTGACTCCTTCATACTTAACTCACAAGAGATGTATAGCCTCTCTGAAAATGTAACAGTGGATGAAATGCTCGTGCCTTTAGAGGAAGATGAGGGTTTCGCATGTATATGCCGAAGAAACCCGCCAAATATGGGATAAAGATTCAATGCATGGCTGACTCACGCAGCTCATATCTTTTTAATGCCTACATTTACACTGGAAATGACAGTGATGGCATTGGACTTTCTGAAGAAGAGAATAAACTTTTGAAACCAACTCAATCAGTTTTGCGCTTGTGCAAACCAATTGAAAAATCAAACAGGAATGTCACTGCAGACAACTGGTTTTCATCCTTAGAGCTGGTGGAAGAATTAAAAAAGAGATCACTAACATTTGTTGGTACTATGAAGAAAAATAAAAGTATTCTACCACCAGAGTTCAAGTCTGATAAATCGAAACCAGTTGGATCAGCCCTCTATGGGTTTGAAAATGATATTCCGGCAACACTCTTGTCATTTGTTCCCAAGAAGAATAAAGCAGTTATACTTATCTCGTCTATGCACCATAATATTGAAACAGATCCCGATAAGAACAAACCAGAAATCATCTGCTATTATAATAAGACCAAAAGTGGTGTTGACCTTCTTGACTTGAAGTGTGCTCTGTACTCTTCCAACAGGAGAACGAAGAGATGGCCATTGGTTGTTTTTTACTCCCTTCTTAACATAAGCTGCGTCAACAGTTTCATACTTTACTTGTGCTATCGTCAAAATCCAGAAATAAAACGATTACCCTTTATTAAAAGCCTGGCTTATTCTCTGGTGGAGCCACACCTCAGAAGACGCCTCAGTATTCCTAATCTTCCTCGAGATATTAGAGCATTGATACAGGAAGTAATACCGAAAGATAAAAATGCAGCTGCAGGACATGATGAAGTTCCAAGCGACAAGCTTGAGAAAAGGAAGACCTGCTCCAAGTGTCCATCTTCAAAGGACAGAAAAACTTCCTGCAAATGTATAAAATGCAGTAATCCAATTTGCCTGCAGTGCAGTAGAAAAGTATGTATCACCTGTGTAGTACCAAATAAATAAAAATTGTTTTGTTCTTATTTAGTTTTCAATAAATTTGTGTTATTAATCATAATTTTGTATGTTTTTGCCCAAAAGACTTTAAAACAAATATGTATAAGGTGTCCCAACAGGAACTTGGCGATTTAAATTCCAAATAACATGCGTAGTATTTAGAAATTCAACGATTTATTAACGTAGACATCAAATAGAAACCCTAAAATTATATGTGGAACAAGATATCGGATAAATGTCCACCGCGACTTCTATTGCACACAGCGATTCTTTTTTTACAATTTTCAATTACTTTATCACACATATGCAAGTTAATCTCGCCAATAGCCGCACGAATGTTATTTTTTAATTCATCAATTGTCTGTGGATTATTTGTGTAGACTTGATCCTTAAGGAAACCCCAAAGGAAAAAGTCCAGCGGTGTTATGTCGCAGGATCTTGCAGGCCAATCCACGTCACCATTACGAGAAATCACACGGCGCGCGGCGAGGGAATTTCTCCTGCAGTAAATTTAGAGTTTCCCTGGCAGTGTGACAAGTGGCTCCATCTTGTTGAAAGTAAAGATTGTTGAGGTCCATATCTTCCAAACGAGGCCATAGAAAGTTATTCAACATCTGTCGATACCGCTCGCCATTTACAGTTTCTGCTTCTCCATTCTCATTTTCAAAAAAGTAAGGTCCAAGAACACCATTGGCCGAGAAACCGCACCATACAGTGACACGTAGTGGGTGCATGGGTTTTTCAATAATCTCTCGAGGATTTTCACGCCCCCAAATGCGGCAGTTTTGTTTATTTACGTAAGCCCCTATGTGAAAATGGACTTCGTCACTGAATATGATTCGCTTACAGAATTCGTCATCAAAATCAGTTTGCTCCAAAATCCAATTGGCAAAGATACGACGGTGGTGATGGTCCCTGGGCTTCAATTCTTGTGTTAACTGGATTTTGTATGCGTGTAGCCGAAGGTCTTTTGTTAAAATTCGTTGCAGAGATGATCTTGAGATGGCCAATTGCTGTGACCGATGACGAATTGAAGTTTTTGGACTTTCGGTAACACTTTCATTCACCATAGCGATATTTTCAACTGACCGAACGTTACGAGGACGTAGTGGTGTCTTTACATGGAGAACAGAACCAGTTCGCTCAAATTTTGCCATTAAATTTCTAATTGCCGCATTGCTGGGAATATGATTCTGATGAAAACCAACGCGTAGTCGACGAATTGTGTTCGTAATGGAACGACCATTTTCATAATAAATTTGAACAATTTGGATACGTCCTTCAGTCGTGAAACGTTGCATGATAACTTTTACAAGTTTATAGATGACATATACCAAATATTAGGTTGCTAAGTTACCTTATTTGAAAATAATGTGAAATTTAAATCCCCAAGTTCCTGTTGGGACACCTTTTATTAGCATATATTCAAAAATATCAAGTTCGCAAAAATATAAGGTCTCCCAGACCGGATGTTTCCAATTATGTAGTACAGATCGATGTTTCTGTTTAAGGGTTAATATCCGAGAGGACAAACCATACCACAAATTACGATCCGGAGATGTCTTTATCTAGATAGATGAGATGATTTTCAGAGGTCTGGTACATGCAATTGTAGTGACTCACAGTACTATTCAGTTTAATTGTGCTTCGTTAAACCAGACAATTTTCCCTACAAACGCCCATTTTCGCTGACGATGTTTTTAAACCTCTTACATTACTGAGTTCCTCAATCAATGTTGTCCTCATTCATTGCATGCAGCACACTTTAAAATTCCCAATACACTGGATCAACTAACTCGAGAGCACTGTTACACAGACTTCTGCGGTGACCGTTCAAAATCAACACTAGTGCGGGGGTAGCTGTTGTTGTTGCTGTTATAGGTTGTCCGGATAATAATTTTAATTTCCTTTTTGTTACTACAAAATAAGTTTGCTGAAAATCTAGCGTCTGGCTCCCTTAGTAGTGTTTTAGTTTAGAGTTGACCTTCCGTTAGCCTCCATTTCATTTTATGTTCTCTTTCTAGCCAAAACCAGATCTCCCTTCTAGCAGAATCCCCAGCGATTCCACATAAAGGTTCAAGTCCTATGAACTTCCTTTTAGTGCCTTCCTTGACTAACTCATTATTAATCAAAATTAAAATTATTACCGAGCAAATAACCATACATTGTCCTTTAAGGAAGCGTCTGCACAGCATGGGCTTGGCTAGCGAGCCCTGGTGTAGAAGATGTACAAAGCAGGAGAAAACTAGCCTTCATGTAATATGCACTTACGAGGAACTAAAAGGACTCAGACAGAAACATTTCGAAAGAGATCTTTTGGATCCTACGAGATTACTCAAACTTCCCCTGAGTAGGATAGTGGCTTTTATAGAGTGGAACTTTATCGGGGGTGGTACAAAGAGCACTGTGCTCAAATGCTTGGATGTGCTGGCGGCTATCGCAAAACTAGAAGAACGAGAAGAAGAAGGTTGGCCGGGACGTCCCAATACGTTGTTTGACCTGTCGATGACTTTGTTCAAAATTCATTCTGAGAATGATGCTGTATCACTTCAAAACCGTCTTCTGTTGTTCAAGCGAGAACCTTGCACCAGCTATTTTATTTCACATACAATATATTAAGCCTGCGCGCGCAAATATGAGCGCTGCTAACTAACAACATTGAGCTACACTTTCTCAAAATTATTAGCGAAGGAGTGTATATATTTTATTGGGTTATTCGTAACTGAATAGTAATTGAAGTCGAAACGAATTATTACTTGGTACAGAAGAGGATGCCAGCGGAAGTATTGAAACGTGACGAGTTGAATTGTGTAGATGAACATATTGTCTTTTCGAAAAATTTCTAACCGATTCCTTGATAATCGTAGAAATAATGCTGTCTATTGTTCACCAACGGAAATATTTAATTTGACTTCTCCTTTCAAAAACAGTTTCAGAGCGAAAACTATCAGTAAGTCGACTGTTTAAGGCCTACATCTTTGGTTTTATATGTCACGATTTCTTCAATGGAACAGCAAGCCGTGATGAAGTTCTGTTTTAGAAATGAAACAATTGCTACTGAAACGATTTCAATTGTCAAGTGCACACAAACATGATTGTCTGATGGCGAGATTAAATAAAAAGGGCGATAAGTTATAGATCGTGCTGCGAAATTAATAGTCAAAATGTTGGAGGTCACTTCCATGCTCTGAGCTTGGTTAAGTTTGCATTTATTCCTCCTCATCATACAGCAGCTTTTATATCTGGTTCGAGATGCTTTTTCGAAATAAATACGGCGATTAAGTTCAAAGTCCAAGTCCAGCGAATGTAACGGAACGCCCACACCGCACACAGAGATCCTTGAGATCACTCGAAGGTCGACAGCAGGAAAGACTTGAGAATGGCAACAGAGGGGTTGCCGAAAGCTCGTCAAGAAAATAGCCCTTTACAGAGCTTAATGACATCTACGCTGCACAACTACCGAACGAAATATTTAATATATATATATACATATATAGTAGATTAAATTAGTCAGCGATTTAAGGTATGTTGTACTTTGATATGTATATATTTAAAATAATTTTACATGTTTCGGCACATAGTGACTTTTTCAAAGAAATTAAAAATATAAATGACGGATATATAACATTAATTTACTGTCATTTATATTTTTAATTTCTTTGACAAAGGTATTATGTGCCAAAACATGTAAGGTTATTTTAAATATATACATATTAATGAAAATAGAACTTAAATCGCGACTAATTGAATGAATCATATATATAGAATATACAGCCTGTTCTCTGAGGTAACCGACAAATTTACAGAATGCGTTCTAGAGCTGATTTTGAACAAAAAAGTTCATATGTACTTTAGCTTAATTTCGTTTTTGGTCTTTTAAATTTCAACAAAAGAAGAAAACAGTAATGTACTTAATCATGAAATTACATAACAAACTAATATTATAAGTATATAACTAATATATAACTAACTATATATTGCTCGAAGTGTTTGCCTCTTCTTTCTAAACATGTTGCCACTCATTTTATAAAATGACAAATATGTATCATGAGCGTCGGCATGTTTTATCAACATGATGGCGCTCCATCGCATTTTAGTAGGCAAGTTATTGACTTTCTAAATTAAAATTTTCCTGGACGGTGGATAGGCAGAGCAGGGGGCTGTATTATGGCCTGCGCGTTCTCCTGATTTTCGAAATTGGACTTTTTCTTTTGGAGTTGTCTAAAAAATCATGTTTACTATAACGGTAAGTCCCGAGAAGACTTGATCGAAAGAATAGTTGCAGGTGTAGATTCCTTACGACATTAACTTACAAATATTAACTGGCGACTGTGGCAACTGTGGACCAAAGGCTAGAACATGTTGTGAAAGAAGGGACGAACATTTCGAGCAATTGTCATAATATTAGTTTATTACTTTGTTATGTAATTTCATGATTGAATACATTACTGAAACAGTTTTCTTCTTTTGTGGAAATCTAAAGAACAAAAAAATTAAGCTAAAGTGTATATGAACTTTTTTGTATAGAATCACCTCTAGAACACATTGTGTAAGTTTGCCGGTTACCTCAGTGAACACTCTGATATCTATATATATATATATATATATATATATATATATATATATATATATTTCATACAGTAAATAATAAAGAATTAAAACACTTGGCTTGTTTCACTATGAGATTTATTTAAATTCTCTAACATCTGTTTCGGCTGTTACGCCATTCTCAAAGAGATCTATAAATCTTAACATAAAAACATAACAGCCGAAACAGATGTTAGAGAATTTAAATAAATCTCATAGTGAAACAAGCCAAGTGTTTTAATTCTTTATTATTTACTGTATGAAGTTAAAATGTTTCACCAAGAAGTATCTGCAACAACAGCCGAGAATATATATATATATATATATATATATATATATATATATTGATATATATATATATATATATATATATATATATATATATATATATATATATATATATATATATATATATAAATATAACAAATGTTAAATTATTGGAGTTTTTCGGCTTTTATATGAATTATTTACAAATATCAAATTAGAATGTATGTAATTGCAGAGTAAGTAGGGATGTAAACATTGCTGTCTACAAATTACAAAGCAAATCATACGAAATTTTTTATTTGAAAAATATGGTCTACGTTGGGAGTCGAACCCAAGTCTATAGCTATCCGGGCTGTCGTTTTTACCACTAAGCCACAATAGACCTAGGTTCAAGCTATTTAGAAATGCATTATAAATTAACAGTGTTAATGAATCAGATGTCAGTTATTGGATGTAGATGTCAAGTTGAAAGCAGAAGTCAGTTTTGAAAGCCCATGTCAGTTTTGGTAACAGATGTCAGTTAGTGAAAGCAAATGTCAGTTAATGAAAGCAGATGTCTGATTTGAAAGCAGGTGTCAGTTATGAAAGCAAACGTCAGATTAGAAAGCAGATGCCTATTTTGAAATTAGATGTGAGTTATTGAAAGCAGATGTCAGTATTTTGAGAGCAGATGTCAGATTTGAATGTTGCAAATGCTAATTATTACTCCATAGCTATATGAGTGTTTAGATAATTTCTTAGCCGTTTATTAAATGTAACAAATGATAAATTATTGGAGTTTTTCGGCTTTTATATGAATTATTTACAAATATCAAATTAGAATGTATGTAATTGCAGAGTAAGTGGGGATGTAAACATTGCTGTCTACAAATTACAAAGCAAATCATACGAAATTTTTTATTTGAAAAATATGGTCTACGTTGGGACTCGAACCCAAGTCTACAGCTATCCGGGCTGGCGCTTTTACCACTTAGCCACAATAGACCCAGGTTCAAGCTATTTAGAAATGCATTATAAATTAAGAGTGTTAATGAATCGGATGTCAGTTATTGAATGTAGATGTCAAGTTGAAAGCAGAAGTCAGTTTTGAAAGCCCATGTCAGTTTTGATAACAGATGTCAGTTAGTGAAAGCAAATGTCAGTTAATGAAAGCAGATGTCTGATATATAAATATATATATATATAATGTGCGTTCAAATAAATTTTACCTCTAGTAGTTCATGACAATAAAAATGTTTGTCGTAACTTGTACTATTTACATTTGCATCAGTTGTCAATTTGACAGACTATTCTGATGTATACTTAATTGGAACTTTTTTTAAATTGCTTTATAACTTAAAATTGATTTAAAACTATTCAACACAAATCATTCATGGTTGAATCTTATTTTCGAAACGGACGTAAGATTAACGGACAATGGCACTATTTTATTGAAGAATGCTTAGACGAATTTAGAAATGTTTCCAAACTTCGCCTTTGATATTGATAGTTTTCGGTACACAGTTGCACTAAGGTTTTCAGAGAAACAGGGAGTGTTATACGGAAAGAAGGCAGTGGCCGGCCGAAAAAACGTACGGAAGAGCTAGTTGACGATGTAACGCAAATTATGAATGATGCACCACGAACTTCCATACGAGTATTATCTCAACGAGTGGGTGTATCAATTGGCACTTGTCATACAATTTTGAAAAAATATTTACATTTATTTCCATATCGCATGACCTGTTATCAAGAAATAAAAGAAATTGACTATCCTAGAAGAGCAACATTTTGTCAGTGGTTCTTAAATAATTTAGATATTGACGTTCTTGATAAAACTTATTTTTCTGATGAATCATGGTTTTATCTGAATGGATATGTTAACTCACAAAATATAAGGATGTGGAATACTGAGAAACCACATGAGTTTTATGTTGAAATCTCACTTCATCCACAGAAAATTGGTGTATGGTGTGCGCCTAGTCGAAGGAAAATCATTGACCCTATTTTCTTTAACGGTACCTTAACAGGAGAAAGGTATCGACAAGAAATTATTATGCCATTTATTGAACAGCTTAATGAAGAAGAAATAAATTAGGGTTACTTTCAACAAGACGGAGCCAGAGCGCACACAGCTGGTGAAGCAATTAATATGATACGGCAAATTTATCAAAATTGGTTGATAAGTTTAAATACCGAACATGAATTTCCACCAAGATCTTTTTTCTGTATTTTTTTTTCTGTGGCCTTTTTTAAAGAACACAATTTTTCGGGTACAGATGCCTGATCTTGCAGACCTTCAAATCAGAATTGCTGAAAGAATTAACGAAATCGATGACAGAAGAAGAGAAGTGAGAAATGTCTCGAACAAGGTGGTGGCCACTTTCAACAATTTTTATAAAATGTTACTTATTTGTTGCAAATAAACGTATCTCATTTAGTTAAATATTTTAATTTTATTATTTTGACATTTAGCATGTCATTCAAATAGTTCATAACCAACAAAATTCATATTAAGAACTTGAGTAAAAAGCTAAGATATACGTATAATTTCCATGGGCAACTTCGAGGTAAAATTTAGTTGAACGCTCGTTATATATATATATATATATATATATATATATATATATATAAAGATAATTATTTCGTGACCTTTGTATGTTATGGTAAATTCAATTTGTTGACGATTTAAGGATTGGTTTTACTTTAAAATATATATATTTAAAACAACCCTACATGTTTCGGCAAATGATGCCTTTATCAAGGAATATAAAATATAAATGACAGTATATTAATGTCATACATTTGAGTTGCTATGGATAAAATTATTCAAAGATACATTCCAATTAAATAATAATAAATCATGCTTTAGTATTCTAAAATAGATAGACAACAAAAAACAAGAAAACACAATACATGAGGTTATTATTATGTATGCGCCCGTGGAGCGTCTTAAGATGTAAAGCTGTCGGCATTCGCCTTAAACGAGAAGGAAAACCACGAAAACCTACTCGGACAACCAGACAGGAATCAAAACACGGAACTATCAGCATGATAAGCAAATGTATAGATATTTAAATAGCTTAAGATATATAATTATATAACAGCAACATATATTATGATGGTAAATTGCAGATCGTTACATAATTAAGTTATAGTATATACTGCTTAAATTTTTTGTATCACTTCTGTTGTTAATTGAATTTTTTTCCTGTTTAATACTAATCATTTCTTTAATTTCCCTTTTCATTATATGTTGTTCTTTATCAATTATCTGTGTGTTTTCTAACTGTTGAAATGATTGCAAAATCTTGGAGGGCTAATATCCCCTCGACTGAGTAAGAAACTTTTGCGTGTTAGCTACTTCGAAGATATAAATTTAATAAAATCGTAAGACAAGAAAACGCATATAAAGTTTTACATACTTGAAGTTCATTAGTTATATTTTCAAAATCGTGAAATTATTTGAAAAGGGTGCAAGTTTAATATAATTTTCAAATTCAACTTAAAATGTTAAGTAGAATTAAGATATAAAATATTTGGCTCATGAAACAATGTTATTAAACAAGATCCAATGTTGAATAAATTAATTTTTAATATACTATAAAAACTTGTATAATTTATCGTATCAGTATTTACTATTTTGATGCTAAGCCTAATGTAAAAGAATCATATTAATACCTGAGATACATAGCAATGTATGAAAGGGTCTAGGTGGGGATATGCTAGTGTAGCAAATTAAAAATGCACCAAACATAAAGTAGATAGACAGCACGTCTATTACTATCGAAAGTAAGAACAGTAATTGTAGAAGTATACATTCGATTGCATTTAAGGTAATAATATTTCCAAATGCGTAGAATATTAAGTGGAAATGGCAACATTGATGTTTCCATTCGCATAATTTACTTTAGTGGAAGTTTATGAAGTTACACGATTTAGAATGAGTATCGTTGTCGGAACGACGAACAAGGCCCCGACGTTTTTAAACAATTAAGCAATAAGAATTTGTTATATATATATTCAGGCGTGAAAGGAAGTGTATACAAGAATATTTCCACGGTTTTCAACAAGTCATTATAAGAAATTGAAATGTAGTCATTGTGTTAATGTTACGAAAGCGCGCCAAGCATTATCCTCCGCCCGTCTCGTCCGTTGCTACATCATAAATCAAACTTGGCGATGTGAAAAAGTTACCTGGAACGCTACGAATTGAAATATTACCAGCCATTATGAGACGTAGTAGATAAGCGGTAATTATAGATATGGTGGCATGCAATAGAAGAAATTTATAAGACCTTTTATAAAACGGTAGCGATATTCGAAAATTATAATTGATGATAATGTATATAATTTTGACGTATCAATTAATATTGAATTTGTATTGGTAACATTCTTGTTTTTATAGATATTAAAGTTACACAACCAATGCGCCTTGTTTGCGTTGCCACTTATTAGTGTTGTGTTCCATGAAAGGAAGTGAATGATTCTTTATTTCAAATAATGTTCTTGTAACGCAATCTTCAATAAAATATGTCTTTTTTTATTAAATATGTAAACCAGAACTACACTTTTGATCTTAAAATCTATAAGTACATGTAATATTATATTGTGAAGTATACAGACTGTTCGATAAAAAGCTTAACTTACAGTTTTATTCGCCTCTGACAAAATATATACGAGGTGTGATCAAAAACACGGAAAAATTATGAATAAAGTAATGCCGTTACATCAAATTTGAATTAATCTCCTTCAAAGTACTCCCCATTCGCTAGCGATGCACTTATCGCAACGTTGATTCCATGATTCGAAGTTTTTTTTTTGAAAGGCTTCTTTTTGGTCCTCTACTGCTCCGTCGTAGTTCTCTCAATGTCGGGAATGGTGTCAAAATGTTTTCCTTTTACGTTTCTAAACGTTTTTATTTTTGGAAAGTGCCAAAAGTCGCATGGCGCTAAATTCATGTGGACTGACAGGATATCTTTTTAGATAAGAACTCGCTGATCGGAAGCGAGAAATGGTACGGCGCATCGTCATGATGGAGGAGGAAGCCATAGCCAATTTTTCTCCGTACATCGTTTTGCAAACGTTACAGTACCCCCTTGTAAGTTTACAGTTATTCCCATTGGAACGTACTCTGATCGCACTATACCCTCACTATAAGAAAAAATAATGAGCATATCCTTAAGGTTCGATTTTGTTAGGGCGAGGAGAGTCACTCGTTTCCCAACCTCACTCCATTGGAAACATTGAATTTTTGTCTCAGAGTCATAGCCATACACCAAACTAACATCTTCAGTTATAATTTTTGTCATGAAGTCCGAATCTGCATTAAGACAATCCTTCAATTCCGTGCAAACTGATACACGATACACGATGATCCATTGGAAACATTGAATTTTTGTCTCAGAGTCATAGCCATACACCAAACTTACATCTTCAGTTATAATTTTTGGCATGAAGTCCGAATCTGCATTATGACAATCCTTCAATTTCGTGCAAACTGATGCACGATATCCCTCCCTTTTGGTCGTCAGTCAAAAAGTCTGTAAACAAATTTCGCAATCACGCGACTCATTTGCAAACTATCGGTTAAAATGCTTTGCAAGGACACGTATGAGATGTTCAGTTCTTTAGAATGCTGTTGAATAGTTAATTGCCTATTCGAATGAGCAATTTTTGACACTTTTTGCAGGTTTTCGTCTGTTTTTGAAGTCTAAGAACGATACTCGTTTTGAACAGACTCATTTCCGCTTTTAAATCTCTCATACCACTTGTAAATAGTCTTCAAAGTCACTATATTATCGCCATACACTGGTTTTAATATTTCATGGGCTTCTTTGGCACTTTCTTGCAACTTAAAATAGAACTTAATGTTAATGTGTTGTTTGAAATCCATGATCCGCCATGAAAGCCGATTGACAAGACATAACTTATTCTAAAGTGGCACTGATTATCTCAACGAATCAGGCTATCGGATTTATTATTTCAAATAAATGTAGTGTCAGCAGTTGCTGCTGTAAAAATTCATTCACTGTATTTTTTTATCACACCTCGTATATTATTAAAATGGGTATTAAGCTTGTATTATAATTTTAGGAAATGGAAATTTTGTTTCATGACGTCAGGTAATTATAGTTACGTCATTGTCTATTTTCTTCATTTACATAAAGTTTGTTTTCCTAAATAAACTAGTACAAATAGCTGATTTATAAAACACACAAAGTATTTGAGAAAATGATAAATTACATAATCACTTATGGAATGCTAATGAAAAGTTATTTTTAAGGATTTTTTATTGATACAAAGATAAAAATAAAGAAAAAAAACCTAAAAACCATTATAACACTTTGTCAAAATGAGCGCTATTGTTTTCAACACAGTGCCGATAACGCTTACGAATTCCATTATAGCTGACATTAACGTGTCACCGGTTATGTTTAGTATAACATCTCGAATGCAGTTTTTAAATTCTTCGTTCTTTTACGGAATTATTGCATAAATTTTGTCTTTTAGATGGCCCCGTAAAGAGTCAAGCGGACTCGAGTCAAAGAGGGCACCATTTTAATGGACTATTAGTAATATAATATATATATATATATATATATATATATATATATAATATAAATATAAATATTTTAGTAAGATATTCAGTGTAAGCTGGTGCCCCATCTTGTTGAAGTATGAACTCCCATCACTCAATATGTGGTAATTCGTCAAGAAACTCGTTCTTTGTTAAGAAGTGTCCGTTATTTGACAGATTTTTATTTCGTACGTTACGACTTTTCTTCGTATTTACAAATGCTCCAGTATCACGAAAGCAACTCTCCAGCTTGCTAAATTTTCAGCGGTCTCTATCAGAGTAGTGATTACGATTTTATCTGTACGACTGATAACTACTTATTTGGTGTATGATTTAAGGTATCCTCTATCATTTTTAGATATTCATCCCTTTTTTGTCCTCTTCATATGTTCTTAATCGTAAATACTTTACGTTTTCTTGTATTTATCGTTCTGTGGGATTAGCTTATGGGTGTCTGATACTGCAAAAGTAAATTTCTAAATTCTTCCAATGTAGTTGAAAACGCTCATTTTTAAAATATGTAGCATTATCTGCTTATATTACTTTAGGAAGCCCATATTGTTCAATAAAATGTAATTTTTGTATCGTTATTTCTGTATTACAATGTGCAGTAGGGTAGATTTTTATAAATATTGGAAATAGGTCTAAAATTACTAATAATTTTTATATTTTTCTTCTGTTTTAACAAAATTTCCTATGTAAGCTATTACGATTAAATCTAACATTGATTTGATTTTATATTATTAACTAGCTGACCCGGCGAACTTTGTACCGCCTAACAGGCAATAAATGTCGTGTTAGCTTTTAGCTAAACTTAATTTAGGATTTTATTGGGATAATATATATAAAGAAAATAAAAATTCTACAAAAGTACAAAAATCAAGTATTTCAATGGCGTGTCAGCAAGACATTTGCTTTATTGAAGCTATGTACTTTGCTGCATGGGTTGTAGGAGGGTTGATTATCTTCAGTGAAGGATCCTGTGATGTACGACATTTTTCGTTTTGTTATCAGGCGCAAGAACAAATAAGGCGGATGGTTTGCCAACACGTGAACATGCCGCGTACAATTGATCATGAGAAAAACATGTATTTTCTAGATTCAGGCCACAAACACACAAGAATTGGCCTTGTGATTTGTTAATCGTCATGGCGAATTCAAGGCAAGTCGGAAATTAAATTCGTTTAAACTCAAAGGGCATATCGGTTAGGATAATCGGAATCCTCGGAATGAGAACTTCTTCACCTTAGAATTTTCCTTTGAGTATCGTCGCGTGAATCACATTGATTAGAAGTTTTCCTATCACCAAAAGCATTCCATTGCATAGTTTTGGTTGGTTTAGATTTAGAAGCATGATGACTACCGAGCCAACCTTCAGTTGTAAATTGTGCGGTGGTAAGCCAGGCACATTCAAGGAGTTTAAAGTTTCAGTTAGATAGTTGATTGCTTCGTCTTCGTTTGTTACACAGTAAATAGATTTGAATAAATGCAGAGTACCAACGATTTGATTCTGAATAACTAAGTTTAAGTCATCCAAATTTTTGTTCTTAGCCGCCAAAATTGCTCACTCACTCAACCATTTGTTGCTTTTGTGGTTGGCAATGATGTTCGCGAATACTTTGTTTTTCGATGAGACGAAATTGCAAAAATTCGGAGGAAATTAAATCAATCCGCTCGATTCGTCGACAGGAACACGGCCATTACCGATAGCCAGCAATTGCTTGGAGAAATTTTCAGCAGATGAATCTTTGAGCAATGCAACTCTCATGCTTGCTGCCAGCTGAAGTTTCTTCATATAGCGCCACAGATTTAATGATTTGAGGCAAGCGTTTATTTCATCGTTCATCGGCAGCAGTCGATCTTGGAATGACTGGCAGTGTTTGGCGGAAATCACCAGACAGATTTCACTGTCTGGTGATTGCGCCTCCAAAACATCTCGAGTCATTGCGCAGATCTTTCAATGTTCGGTCAAGTGCTTTCAATGCGCGTTTGTGTGCTATTGTACATTCGTCCCAGATGATGATTTTTAGATGGTACTAAAACTTTGGCCATTACGGAGTCTTTTGCAATGTTACACATTTATTAATAACACTCGCACAAAACAAACAAATCGACCGGTAACCTTTATACGCTTTTTTCAAAACAAATCATAGACAACACGAAACAAAAAAAAATTATACTTTTATATCACTGATTTGCAATGGACATCAATTATTACAAATAAGCTATAAGCGTGCGTGACGTAAGCTGTCAATTGCGGAAGATGGCGGAGTTCCTAACCTAATATTTAAAAAATAATTTTCTGTATAATTTTCTTTCCGTGAATTTTTCCGATATTTTAATAATTATTCTTCTATTCGGGGCGGAGACGAATCCAACAAATCAGAGATCATTAAAATCGGTCCAGCCGTTCTTGAGTTATAAACGGTGTAACTAACCCGACTTTGTTTTATGTATTAAGATTATATTTTCATTATGATAATTCTTATTTTTAAACATTTAACAAATACTGCAACCTTTAATACTATTTTAAATTTTTCATTAAAAATTAACTTGTAACATGTCCGTAAGTTCATTAAAATATTCATATTTCATGTGAATTTACTAGCAAATTTTAACAAAAGAAAAACTAGCTACGACATACACGCCAGACATTTATAAACTGTCACAAACAATTTTGACATTTCGTCAAACACAGCCTCCTAATGTATAATTATTTATTTAATTATCAAAAAATATATTTGTATTAGCATTCCGTAGGTGATTGCAATTTCTTTTTTCGCTATTTTCTCATAAATTTTCTGAAGGAACATATATATTTGCGTACTGGTGAAAACTACATAACATTTAACTACCAGAAAATACTTGTGTAATTCAGGAAAATAGTCGGTGAGGTTACTACAATTAGATATTTAATTATAAACCAAAATTTCCATTACATAATACTATAGTACATGTTATTCGGTTTAATAATTAACTAATGAGTCTAAAGGATTTTGTAAACGGTTTTTTTTATTCAAGGCGACCCATTTTGTTTGTAAAATAAAAAACAGATATCGCGACAAATTTAGAGTGTATAGAAAAAAAAAGCCTTTTTGACTATGAAATAACTCTGCTAGATCTCTTCTTGTAAAAACAAAAGAAACTACGTTGGTAATAAATTACCTGGAGATTATATTCTAATATAGGGACAATCTATATATCCCATAACTCTTGTAAAATTGGTTATCCTTTAAAACTTTTAGTTCTCTTGAAATTCAGGTTAATTATCAGGAGATTTTATAAATTCTCGTAGCAAGAATGCTATTACTGTTGACATTCTTTTTACAATAAAACAAGCTGTCTGAAAAACTGTCTGTGTTATAAAACACCAGTTAATCATTTATTCATTGGAGAAAGATAATAAAGATATTAAAACAAGAATATTAAATAACATGGATCGGTGTATAATTTAATAGTATGAAATATAAATAATTGGATATATAGGTGGGTACATTACATACATTACATTAATAAGTAAATAAGCATAATAGATATTTGTATTAAAAAAAAGTAATTATTAAAGTTTGGATTTTTATGCATAAGAAATGCTTTAAATATGCGCATAAGTATGTCACATTTATCCCAAAAATATGTCAAATATATTCTTCATTTTTACCATTTATCCATTTTTATGTAATTTATTTTTCATATATTTCGCTTACTGTAAATCACGGAAAGAGTAGTGACACAACAAAAAGTAGTCTAAATTACATTTATACACAAAAAATATTATTATTACATACTATATGACAAGAACATTGCATAATAATATGGTAAAAGATTACAATTAATAGCTATATACATATAATTCTGTGGGTGTTACTTAATAACATAATAAGTTATTATGTTATTAAGTGACATCTACATTTGGGGTGCAGAGCTAGTTCGCGTCCGTAGTAGATTACTACACGTGCACCCTGGATAACGCTAAATGAACTATTAGCCAGATAATCCGGCGTCACCTGGATCCCCTGGCTATAAGCATAACATCAAACAAAATCCGGTCAGACAGTGAAGGTGCATGGACACCCTCCATAGGTTGAGTAAAGTTGCTGATTTCTGATATGACTTTAGAGCTGCGAGTCAAACTATACGCCATATTGCTGAGAAATGTCCCCTGGGGTGGTTTGGCGGAGAGTTCCGAAAATTCTTGAATTCAACGGAAAGTGAAATAGACTTAAATCCTTATATATATGCTTAAGTGCCATACGCTAAAATCTATAGAATTATTATTAATAACTATTCCCTTTCGCAATGAGATCTAGTTAGCCTATTATTGTACCAATTAATAATTAAATGCTTTTCTAGACACTAAAATTTTGTCTTCTATCGATTAAAATATTGTTGTATGTTGGAAACGTTCTTTCGACTTCAACTGAAGTGATAGGTGCATATTTTAATGATGCAAGATGTTCCGAGTCTAAATGTAAATGCTTACCTTTAACAGTCGAACTTAATGATAATGATAAAATGTCTGTTAACTTCTGTTAACTTTCGAAAACCATCATTCTTTGTTGTAACACTATAAAATCTAGTATAAGTTTAACAATTCGACCTGGAACATTTTCAATACATTTTCACAATGTTCTACAATAGAAATTGACTCTAAGAAAGATATTTGATCAGGCTCTAATTTTGTAATTAATCCACTTAAAAAACTATAATGGTCTTTAATATACATCAAATGATCTAGAATCTCGCGTTTTACGAATAAACATTTGGATTCTGTAATTGATGCAGCTGAATCAGAAAAATCCAATGAATTGTTTTTTATATAATTATAGTTATTCGCGTGAAATATGGCTCGTGTAACCACGTTCCCCATCGGGTAATTACCGGTTCAGGAGGTAGAGGAACATTCGCCAATTTTTCTTTATATACTAGGACTCATAGAGGTGCTTTCTTAAATGTTTTTTTTTTGTTCAAAATTAAAGAATTAACTAAAGGAAACTTACCTCTAATTTCCTCTTATTTATTCCATGTGCTAAACAAGTCACGTGGATTAAATTTTGGTAAAAATCCTCTCCTTTCGTACTGATTAAAAAAAGATTTTGGCAAAATATTTTTGTTAAGAACACCAACTAATAAATTTGCAATATAGCGAACACGAACATCGATCGTTTCATCAAAAATATACGATTTTATGTTGAAAATGTAAAAAATATTCACTTTAAATAAAAATATGAACTAAAGCTTAATTTTATGCAAAATATGTAATTTTTTTATACCGCCAATCGCATTTTCAGTGTAGAATGGATATATCCACAATATTCCTAATAATAAAAAATTTGTTTTTTACATAAAATCTGCACTCTACCTATTACTGTGACATTCTTTTTACAATACGGCAAGCTCGATATGAAAAACTGCCTGTGTTATAAAATATTAGTCAGTCATTTATTCATTGGAGATAGATAATAAAGATATTAGAACAAGATATTGAAGAACATGAATCGGTGTATAATTTAATAGTATGAAATGTAAATGAATATACAGGTGCGTACATTACGTATTAGTAAGCGAAGATTTTGCCTAGTATTTAGTATTTGTATTAAAAAAAAACGTTTTACATAAAAAAAAAATTAGTAATATTTTTCAAGATGCAGTGGATTATTTTAAACCAATGTTTCGAGATATTAGTTCTTTTTATATATAACACTGTTGAGCGCCGCATCTTTATTCAAATCCAGATCATCTGTTGTGTAAGTAGGGTGATAAATTGGAATATTTAGTTTCTTTTTTTTTTACTGATATGCTTTTAAAGTGCCTTTTGTGAGAAGTTAAAAGCACAGGAAGCGATAGTATCAACTAGTCTGTGTTTTGTATACTAGAAAAATACCAAAAAAACCTGTAATGTTGTTTAACATTTCAAGTGATAAATAGTACAGATTAACAATCACCCGTATAAGAATGTTTGAAAATAAGGGCTGGGTGAGCACCACTTTGAGGGGTTTACAAAAACACTCCATCTCGGGCCACCCATGCATGCATGGTTTAGGGTACAATGTCACTACGGGAGGTGCGATCTGTAACAGCCGGCCCATATGTTACTAAAAAAGCGATAATAAAATATATTATGTAATTCCTAGAATGTTTTGAAAAGTGTAAAGAAAATATTTTTATTACGTTTCCATTTTGAAATTGATATAACATGTAGACACTTATTACCTATTGAAATATAAGATATGTACAGTTCATGTTAGAACTGTAATGAGCTATTTTCCATTACATATATACTTGTAATTCTATAATTCACTACTAAAGTGTGAAATATCACAATATAAAGGGCCGGTGTTATAAACGATAATATTCAACAGATTTAATTTAATAAACAAGTAATTTAATTTATTAGATATATTTGGGTATTATGGACGATTAACAGACAAGTCTTTTTATTATAAAACTCCACTGTGGTTTTACTAGTATTAAAACTCATTAGTTAACATGATCAATAAGAAATTTTGTTAACTTAAATTAGTACTAAAATATTGTAATAAATCTTCGGTTCGGTTCAATTGAGTAAAAAACACAGTAATTATGTATATATGGTTATATACAGGGTGTGGGTGAATAAAAATGATGTACAAAAATATACTATTTATACTTACATCGAATGTATGCCCTGGTATAACTGTAATAAAATGTTGAGCAATAGACTACTTAATCTTTCGGTGATAGTCGGTTCCAGAATAATTACACAAATACGCATAAAATAAAAGATCATTGAACTAGTAAACAAATTTAATGTAAAAAAAAATTATACTTTAAATAGACATACATATAAATAGGGAAAAATTCTACATCAACCCTATAGATGAATAAGGGTGATTGGTTGCATAAGATTGTATGAGTAATCCTATTTATCTCTGTTAAATGATACTTATATGAACATTTAATTTTATATTAATCCAAAAATAGTTAATTAAATAGTATTAACTAGTGTTTTGACTATAACTACAAACCATCTGCAGGTGCAATGGCACAGGATCAAAATTTAAGTAGTTTCTTCTTGTGACTTTCAGGACATAAATTACAGGTAAATATGCCAAATTTATATGGTAAAACACCTTCTGGTATGTTTCTCTTTTCAAAACTTCAATATTTGCTTTATTTCAGTTTGCGACTTGTCACCAATATGGGCTTTTATATGGACAATTCTCGACATTATGAAATAATAATAAATAAATACTTTTCCAGATCGAATACCTTTTAAATTGTAGGTTATGTACTTTATCTTTAATTATTTAAAAGTTTTAGAATATATTTTAAGTTATTTTACTGTTTTGTACGAATATTAAAATTACTAATTTGGAGATGCGTGTTTTGTGTAACAACAGTGCAAGAATCCTCGCTTTGACAACTTTTTTCTCTCCATGGCAAACTCCATTTTTTTCTCTCAGGTTTTCTAGCACTGCCGACCGACTCTCTCTATGCTATTTGTTTTGATATCCTGTCATCCGTCATCCTTTCCAAATATCCCAGCCATCTCAGTCTATCAGCTATTATTACTTCGTCTATTTTTGGTCCTCGATTATTGCTACATACTTCTTCGCTCGTTCTTCTTATATACACTTCTTCCGTTCTTTTGCCCCCAAGGATTCTTCCCAGAATTCTTCTCACCCATCTCATTACCCTTTCTTTCTGATTTTTATTTATCACCCATGTCCCACAACTATATACCGCGATATCATAAAGTTTCTGGGTCAACGGTGGCCATGGGGTGAAAAACGTCTGTCTTAATTTATATCATCCTTTTGAGATAAATCTGATAAAATTTTCAGGTTATGTGTCATACTGACATTAAGATTAATATATTGACAAATTTTAACGTCAGCATGACACTTAACCTGAAAATTTTATCAGATTTTTCTCAAAAGGATGATATAAATTAAGACAGACGTTTTTCACCCCATGGCCAACGTTGACCCAGAAACTTTATGATATCGCGGTAGTAATGTGGGTCATAAAATATATTTATAGATTCTGAATTAATTAAGTATACATTGTGTCCATAAAGTATGGACACAAGCCCGTAACAACGTTATTGTGCATTATTTGACAAAATGCAAAGATATATCGATTAATGTTTTTTATTAGCTATATTTAGATGATACCATTTTGTTTTTTCCGTCGACCTTGAATAAGTTATGACATCATTGATAATTTTTTTAAATGTCAACCCCACTTTTTCTTTGTGGATTTTGAAAGCTTTTACAACTCTTAATCGATGTTGTAAAAATTTTGGTATGTTACATTAGAAAATTTTTGAGTAAACTGTGTTGTAATTCTAAGTTTTATTTTTGACATTTTCAGTATCAAATTTATAACAAATGCTCAAAATTTTTTCATTCATTTTGTTGACAAAATCCTAAGCGATGATAAATTCCATTTCGCACATTCTGTAATATTTCGGAAGTGATTAGTCTGGTTTCGTAGATGATGCGTTGTCGTAAAACGTCCAAATTTTCCGGTTGTGTCGCATAGACTTTTCTAATGTAACACCAACACCAAAATGTTTAAATCATCGAATAAAGAATTGTAAAAGCTTTCAAAATCCAATAAAAAAAATGGGGTTGACATTTAAAAAAATTATCAATGACGTCATAACTTATTCAAGGTCGACGGGAAAAACAAAATGGTAGCATCTAAATATAGCTAATAAAAAACATTAATCGACATATCTTTGCATTTTGTCAAATAATGCACAATAACGTTATTACGGGCTAGTGTCCATACTTTATGGACGCAAATGATTACTCAAAAATTTTCTAATGTAACATACCAAAATTTTTACATCATCGAATAAAGAATTGCAAAATCTTTCAAAATCCACAAAAAAAAAATGGGGTTGACATTTAAAAAAATTATCAATGACGTCATAACTTATTCAAGGTCGACGGAAAAACCAAATTGGTAGCATCTAAATATAGCTAATAAAAAACATTAATCGATATATCTTTGCATTTTGTCAAATAATGCACAATAACGTTATTACGGGCTTGTGTCCATACTTTATGGACACAGTGTATATAACTGTATTAATAAAAAGGACACTCCATAGTAACTAACAATAAATACCTTATTTTTATTAATTTATTTATATTTATGTCTACGGTAGTAAGTTCACGATGATCTCAATTGAGCGTTTATACAGGCTGTTCCTTATTGATATGCGAATATTTAAGGTAGTGAATCTACATGAAAAATTAATAATAGTTTCCTTTTTAAACTATGGTCCAAAAATGTTCCGTTACGAAAATATAAGGTGTTGGAAAATGGTAGCCCTATGGCTTTTTCCAAAATATAAATTATTTTTGAATTCCCCGTTTAATTTGAAAGATAAGAGTTCTCTTGAGTTGTTTTCCTGAAATTCATCATTTTAGAGTCATGAAGGACTTTCAAAATTATTGTTAATTTAATAGGAAAAATTGAGCACATTACGCGTTGGTATCAGCGTGTAATGAACAACAACTGACAACATACAATATTAACATAACATTACAACTAACATGGAACGATTATTACAAAAATTGTTGAAAATGACCCCTTTCACTTAACATGCTTGCTTCCGCCCTCCTTCTTCTCGTTGAAATATCCCCGGAGTATCTTTGATTCTATCGGATGCTGCAACTATTCCTTCTCTTAATTTTTCTACAGTGTTAATGCGACTTGTGTGTACTAGTGTTTAAGAGGTTAGGTTTTAAGACCCACAAAAGAAATCTAAGCTGTTGAGGTCGGGGGACCTTGGTGGCCATTATTGAGGCTTACCGCGGCTAATCCAACGATTTAGAAAAACAGTTTGTAAATAATTGCGAACCACTGCACTTAATTGTGCTGGTGCCCCATCGTGCATGTACCACATACGGTTTGTTATTGCTAGCGGAACATCCTTAAGCAGCAAAGGCAGTTGTTATTGAAGGAAATTGAGGTATGAGTGTCCATTAAGTTGTCCCGACAAAAAGAATGAGCCAATAAAGTGGTTACCAATAATTCCTGCCCATACATTGACCAAAAATTGGTTTTGGAAATGGGTTTCCGTTACGGCATATTTTTTCCGCCCACAAATGATTATTATGGCAATTTTCAAGAGGTATTTTGGTAACGGAACGTTTTTGGGCCTTAGTTTATAAAGCAAACTATTATTTATTTTTCGTGTAGATTCACTCCTTAAATATTTGCATATTGATAAGGAACAAACGATATAATCCTCTGCTTTTCTGGATTTCTCGCCTTCTAGTCTATTCGGAAAAGTCCTATAACGTGCTGACGTACACAGCCGTTGTCGTTATCGCTTAGGTCATCGGCTGACGTAACGTCCCATGATGCACACCACAATATTATAATATTATAACTATGGTCTCACTCACAAGGAATTCTAAAGCACTGTAAACGAAACTACATTAATTTTGTGTAAATACTGCAGAATACTCTGCTTTCCACTCATTCACCAAGTCGAAAGGCTTCGCCCTTCTCCGCCCTTTTCAGCCTTATTAGCCTAGTTATCATGGGCTAGAAAAGTCGTTTTTCAAGGGTCTTGGCGCATTTGGCGATTGTCTACCTAACGCTTTTTATTTATAGATTCTTATGGAGGTCATTGTTTCTAAAGTACCATTTAGCACTTCCAATATTTCTCAGTACATTGTTTTGAAAATGCTGAATTATCTGAATATCGCTCTTTTTGGTACAATACCATAACTGAGTACCACACGTCCAAACTGGGAACAGGAACTGTTTGTACAATAGAACTTTACTATACATTGTGGAGTGGAGTGGAGTTTCTTCCTGACCGCCAACACATTTTTCCGAATTTCGGTCCTAGTTCTCTCTTTTTTTACGGCAGAGTGGTAATAACAGATATTTAGAGGAGGTTGCATAGGGAATCGGAATGTTTTTTTATACTAACTAGAAAATTATGTTCCATTTGTTGTTAAAACCGACACCAACATAAACTGACTTTGTCTCGGTCACCTTTATTCACTATTTTTTGGTTCAAGTACGAACCATTGAGATTTGCAGTTTGTTTGTTGCTTGCTAGTGACTTTTGCCTTCGGCGAGAGTAGCTATACCATCAACAATCATGGCCAAAGTATTACATTCTAGAATAGGAAAATCACACGTGTAACATTAGTGGGAAAAGTATGAATGTTCTCTTTGGTTTAGTAAAAGTAATAGATCTAGTCAGTCATGAAGAAATTTGTTGATCGGTGTCTTGTTAATTTATTTGACATTTCACATTAGTGTCTGTCAGTTCTATAATGTCATGCAAACTAAATATTCGTAAGTCCACTTACAGCCTAGTTGGACAGCTGCCGAAACGATATAGTTAACATTCTTAGTGAATAAAACTTATCAAAAAGCATTATATATCGTACAATTTAGAATGCGAACAAGGAATACCATTCATCAACTTCCCAACAATAGGCCTTCCACGCAAGATAACTGGAGCTTTAGTCAATAGATTATCCGATCGTGCTAAAAATACCGTTGGGGTGTCTACTCGTATACTTTTTTTATGGCGTGCCTTTACTTACCTTATCCAAGAAGTATTGTTCAAAGCAAGGCTCGCATTAACCGTTTATCTTACAATTATGTTTTGGTTCATCCTTCTAAGAAAATTTTGACATACGTATTTATCATTTGATTTACAGTTATTTATTCAGATCTTTTTCTATTTGTATAGTTTTTACTTTAAGGTGTAGCCGCTTTGGTCACCAAATGTTCGGGCACATCAGTTAAGCATTGTAATGTTTAAATTGAAGGCGTGCCGCTTACTGTTATAAACACGTAGTTGCCCGTTAAGCCAGATGGACTTTCTACAATTTTTATTACGGTCAATTTACCGCAGGTCGGGTCTGGGTAAAACCGTATGTACCTGACCCATCTATTTATCTATTCCATGCAACGTAGCAATGTCAAGTTTATGTAAACTTATGTACTTATTCTGTTTCGTTCAATTATAAGAAATAGGGGGGAGTCTCATGACTGCAATTTCTTTACTTAGCTAATATTTTAGAATCAAAAGTTTAAGTTTGTTAAGATCTATCAACGAGATCGCACGTGCCATTCCGAGCAGCTTCAATGGTTACCAGATTTAGGAAATGTAAACAAGTTTTGTAATATGTTCTGCTTACGGCTTATGTAACATTGATTTCTTGTATTTAACAATTAAATAAGTGAACCTGCATTTGTGTTCTTCACACCAGATTTTTAGTAATATTTTATATTATTAAAAATACCTTTGAATTAAATAAGTGTTGTTGTTATTGCGAACAACTGAGCGAGAGAAGACCTTATTCACAATTTGCATCAATTTGAATCAATAACGTTTCAATAGAAACTAGTCATCGGGGATTTACGACCCGTATTTTGAAGAAGTGCAAAATCCAGCCACATACTCCCCAAGAGCGTCAACATCGCAAAATACGAAGTTTGTAAAATAAATATTTCTTTCAACTCTTATAACTGGCTGCAAACAGAAGCGATTCTACTGGTATATCAATATTATAAAAGATGTAAATTCATAAAATCTGTGCTACAGCTATAATTTTTTCTGTATGATCATCGTATAAGAATTCCGAGTTTGTTTTAATAAATCGAAAATTTTTCAAAAAGTATTAAATATTGCCAGATTATTAATCAACAATTTGCCATTCCATTGTAAAACAAGCACTGTAACATTTAAAGTTAATTATGATTGTATTATTACGAAAAAGCACTTTGCAAATTTGTAAACGACATTAAACTATGAAGCTGTAGGTCAGAGGTTGCAAAATGTTTTGCTTAGTGTATGCAACTGAAAAAGACAAGTTTTAACTAACATTATCCACGGTTCTCGCGTTTATGGCATATCACGCAATATTATTGTTAGTGTCGTTTCAACTTTGTCGGATAGAACTTCGGGCAATCCCTAGAATATCTGACCAGAACGAGATGCCATGCACATAAACGAGGCACCGGCTGTTCCAAGCAAATGTTCACTGCTTTGACATGTTTATAAGGCGGTCTTTTATTGAATGAATGGAGCAGTAGAGTTTGTACACCCGTGCTACTGACATTGTTCAGTCAATTAATGTTACACGGCGCCGAAGGAAATTTTTAATAAATATAAAGGAGATGAATTATAAGCATCATTTTATTTACAATTAATGTCGGTAATATTATTTGTGAATATGAGTTTCTGTCGAAAAGGCCATTAATTTGAATGCTGTGGGAGGATAGCTTGTATACGTGTTTATATGCCGCTAGCTATTGAAAGTTATATAAGCTTTGTAAACTATTACGTGTTAATTATATTATTATATTTTGGTATAACTATTTGTTAATTTATTCAAGTATATCAAATACCTCGTTTGTCTCTTAAATTCTCGTTATTTGTTTTCTAATTCATCTATTTTAAAATGTCCTGCTTCAGGATTATAAAATTGTACAAAAATATTTTATTCATTGAAATAAATAGAAAAAACCGAATAACGTTTCATTAATTCGATTGTAAAACACATTTTTGCGTTTGGAATGAACTCATTATGAAACCCAAAACAGTGCGAAATGAGTTTCATTCCGATACGCTTTTCTTCATGTTTTAATGCTGGCGTTGTTCGAACACAGAAATAAATATCATTGCTGTCATTTTATTTTAAGAATTTAAGTACATTTGACAGATATGATATATGTACGTAGGCTACACAAACAACGTATATTGTATACAATTTACAACAAGATATATTAGTTTCTATGTCACTCATGCTTATATTTTTAAATAAAATATCAAGTAATGTTAACGAAAATTCATAAATAATACGTAATATAATATATTTCGCGAATAGCAAGATTTAAATTTGAAAATGTCAAGTATCAATGTGACCAACTGCATACTTTATATAAAAATAAAACTCTGAACTTTCAAATTAAATGATTTCAATTTATTAATGCAAAAAACGCAAAATAGAAAAAATAATATAAAAAATTAGTTTCATAAGTCCTTTTGTCACACTCGTTCTGAACTCGTGCGGCAAAATGGTGCCTTATGAAACTTGTGTTTTAATATACCATTTTCTATTTTGCGTTCGTAATGATCTACTATGGAACCCAAAACAGTATGGGAATGAGCTTCATTCGATACGCTTTTCTTCATTTTTCAATCTTGGCGTTGTTCGAAAACAGAAATAAATATCATTGCTGTCACTTGATTTTAAAGTTTAAGCACATTTGACAGATATGATATATGTACGTAGGCTACACAAACAACGTATATTGTATACAATTGACAACAACATATATTACACTCTACGTCACTCATGTTTATATTTTTAAATAAAGTATCAAGTAATGGTAAGGAAATTCATAAATAATATATAATAACGGGTGTTCAGAAACATTCGAAGTCAAAGTAGTCCTTGAAAATATGAAGTCATGTCTGATATAAATTGATACATTTACTTAATACAATTTTATAGGTTATCATACACGCAAATGTACTTAAGTAAAGACATACGATTTTTTGTTCAGAGCCCACTTGACTTCTAATGTTTCTGAACACCCGTTATAATAAACTTCGCGGATAGCAAGATTTAAATTTTAAAACAGATCGTAATATAATATTTTCAACACTAACAAGTTTAGAGCCTGACACACATGCTTGCTAATGCAAAATATATTAGGGTAAACCAAACAGTATTATATTTTCTTATCGCAACCATAAACGCCGATAAGTGATAAAGAGCCCCGTAATATAAATAACTCTCTAAACACTAAAAAGTTTTATGCTTGATGCCCTTTAAATTCTATACACACGCAAAAAATATAACGATTAGAAGAAGTGTGTTATCGATGGTATGTTTGTTTAAAGTAAACATAACCGGTCACCCACTTGAATTCTTTCTCTCGATAGGTTAGCGTGTTTTTTAAATTACACGTTAGTATTATCTTAACCTATTGTATCAGAATAATTGAAACATACATGAGTAGGTAAACCCCACCAGTTTTGTATAATACAAAGGTATTTTTAATAATATAAAATATTATTAAAAATCTGGTGTGAAGAACACAAATACAGGTTCACTATTAATATTTTTGTGAACGTGTCCGAACGAACAGGCTCATCGGTACGCCCCGGGCGTACCGATGAGCCTGTAGAAAGGCCAAATACGTAACTACGTCTCTGGGGAGGGATATGTTCGGACACGTTCACAAAAATATTAATAGTGAATTTGTGTTCTTCACACCAGATTTTTAATAATATTCTATATTATAAAAAATACCTTTGTACTTAACCTATTGATTAATGACCTGTGTCTCTAGTAATGTCGAATAATTGTCGCCGCCCTTTGATTTGGTCGCCTGTGTGCCTTACATACGTGCGCACAATTACGGCGCGGGCCTGATTGTAACGCTAATTAGGCAAATTACGAGTAGAATCTTTTATGTTATCTAGTTAGCTATGAAAGAAACGAGTTAGAAAGCGAAAGAAAATGTTTTCAACGTAAGCACCATTAACACTAATACACTTATTCCAACATTTCTTTAATAGCGCTATGCCTTCGAAAAAAAATATTTTGGTAATTCCGCAAAATACGACCCCACAGCGTTTTCCACATCATCATTCGATAAAAATCGAAGCCCTCTCAAGTGTTTTTTGAGTTTTTGAGAGAGATAACAGCGAAAGGGGCGAGGAGGCGAGGGCTGTAGGATGGATGTTGTAATTCCTCGTTCATAGATTACTCGGCTGCTCCATACCAAAACACAGTAACCTACATTTTATTCATAAATGACTTTTATGTATTTATGTACTTACTGTGTTTGGGAGCATCTTTTAAAATGGATTACGCTCCGCTTTCAACTCTGGCTTAAAACATATTGAATGTCCAAACACAGTGCTTGCACCTATTTACCATTGCAAAACACAGTACCCCTTTTTTATATACTAACACACGGTATATACAAGATACTGTACTTTAAATAATTCAAAACATGTTTAAATTACATCAAAACATAGGTGGCCTTGCCAGTTGTTGTGTCTTCAGTGGTTTTCAGTTATTATTTAACCTCAAAAATGTTACGACGCTGGTGTGCTTTGTGTGTTTTTTTAGTTCACATTTTTTGAAGAAACTACTGGAATAAATAGACTGTTAATAGCATCGCGTGGTAAAGCAATGGTTGCTATGTGTTTAGAAAACGTGTAAGTAGTATCTGTAGTACAAATGATATATTGTTAAGTAAAAATTTATCATGCTTATTTCTAACCTAACTCAATTATATTTTTCTTTTGCTGTGATTAAAGTCTTCGTTGAATAAAGCGCAGTATTATTAGTGTTATTGGGTTAAAATTATTGCATGCGATAAACACTGTATGATAAATTAATTGCATTTTAAAAATGGGTTTAAAAACTCTGTGATTTGGTTGTGTGCAGAGAAGAAAGGATGCGATTGGTTTATATATGCAATAATTGCCATGTACCTGTAGGGGATGTTTAAGTTAACGGTTTCTATTGTAATAGAAACAAATATCATTTCATTATCAATCGGCTAATTATGTTTTTCAGGGAATCAGAAAATGAGACTAATTAATGAAGACTAAATAATAACCTATTTTAGTGACGACAGCGTTGCTGATGAGAATTTTGAGATGATAGTTGACGAAAATGGCAATAATACCAGCAGCGGCTCTGAAGAGGAGATATCTGAAACTAAACAATTACAGCCAGATCATAATATTTCCACCCAAGTACTTAATCTCCTACCAATTGTGAAGATAAGAATCAAAACTGAGGTGAAATTCGAACGTTTGAATCATGAAGACATCGTTAGTCGTGACAAATTTAAATACATTATGAGACCGTCTGGTCCAGAAATTTGTAGAAAAAATGTAGTGCTGCATTCACTGATGAAGACCAAGTATATATATGGGAGAAGTATTGGTCTTTACAATATTCACTAAGGCGAAAATGGTTAGCTAAAAATGTGCAAATAGTTCCAGAATAGAGAAGAACTGTAACAGCCAACAACAATCGTTTTGTAAAAGAAGTCGGAAATTTTATTTCCCTAAAAATAATAGAAGAAGTGTGATGTTTTGCCGCATGTTTTGCCTAAACGCTTTGGGGCATTCCAATGACTCGATTTCAACAGAATTATGTGCGGATATGAAAAAAGAGCCACTATTGTCTGCAGTAACAGAAAACAGGAAAAGCTAATTCTGCAAGAAAACACGACCGATCGCTAATTATAAATCATATTAATAGTTATAAGCCGTGTGTTAGACATTATCAGCGACATAATGCCTCTAATATAAAGTATTTACCAAGGAATCAGTATCAATGTGACCAACTGCATGCTTTTTATAAAAATAAATCTCTGAACTTTCAAATTAAATAATTTCAAATTTATTAATGTAAGAAATGCAAAATAGAAAAAATAGCATAAAAAACTTGTTTCATAAGGCCTTTTGTCGCACTCGTTCTGAACTCGTGTGGCAAAATGGTGCCTTATGAAACTTGTGTTTTAATATACTATTTTCTATTTTGCGTTCGTAATGAACTCATTATGAAAACCAAAACGAATGGAAATGAACTTCATTCGATACGCTTTTTTAATTTCAAACACAGAAATAAATATCATTACTGTTATTTGATTTTAAGAATTTAAGTAAATTTGACTTTAGAAAACTCGCCGCTATCGCGGCTCGCTTTCTAAACTGAACTCGTGCGGCAAAATGGTGCCTTATGAATCTTGTGTTTTAATATACTATTTTGAAATCGAAAAATTAAGCAAATATGTTGTATCCTCTACATATTCTACATAACAAACACATTAATTAACTTACACAATATAAACAATATCTCTAACAAAAAATTATATTCTTATATTCGAAAGAGTATATAGAAAATAAACAAATGATAATAGTATAATTCTGAAAAAAAAGCAAAACAAATACACAAAATAATTATAATAACTATTCGATACTAAAAACCTTATACACCGTGTCCGGAAAGTATGGAATATAAGAAACAAAACTGAAACAAGTGATTTTATGAAAAAATCACCCATCTACATCCATTTGTCTTCAAACGATAACGCCATCTCTTGTTTGCCAAATAGCAACCCTTAATTTTTTTTCGCGATTTTGAGAGACTGACGGCATAAAATGTTTGATATCTTACATAAGAAAATTTTCTAGAAATAATTCATTAAATGTTTAGGAACAATCCCATTAAAAATCATAAAACAAACTGCAATTGGAACTAAATTGACATTCAATAAATAAAACAAATAACAAATGAACGGCAAAAACAAAGATGTTGGTGTTCAAACATCTTCAGGTATCAAGGTAAATGCTCAAAATTCCATCTATTTATTACTTGACGATAAACTAGTCTACAAATGCTCGAGATACCTGTGCACCCTTTAATTTTTGCTAATATGGATGTTTCCAACAATTGCATTTACCCAGCAAATGTCAGGGTGACTCGCGTCAAGTTGTGTCAAGTTAGCCGTTTGAAAATCGCTATTTTAGATAAAAATTGGAGTGGCTCATTTAACTGGTATTGAAATTTTAATGATGTTCACGTATGGAGATAGACGGAGACAACAGAAAGACAGAAAGAAGTGTGCAATTTATTTGACAATGTATACCCTGAATATCAGATCTATCAGTCTACCGTTAGTAAAATTGTTCGAAAATTTCAGGAACTTGCCAAAAATTGGTAGACCTACAGCTGTAAATAATAAAGAACGTGAAAATGTGATGTTGGCACATGTTTCTGTTAGGCAAATTGCTCGAGAGCATAATTTAAAGAAAACTTCTATTCACAAGATTCTAAAACCTGAAAGGTGGTATCCGTATAAACTTTGTATTGTTCAAGAATTATTTGTAGGCGACTTGGATCGAAAGTTTTGCGAATTAATAACATATCAATTTGAAGTAGACGCTAATTTTCATGAATAATCTTCACTGATGAGGCAACATTTTGTTTGAATGGTACAATTAACAGGCAATATACACGTTACTGGTCGTCACGCAATCCTAAATGGTATCTGGAAGGACAAACTCAACACCGGCAGAAAATCAATGTTTGGACTGGAATTATTCGAAATCGAATTCTGGGACCGTATTTCTTTGAAAATACTTTGAATGCAGACATTTATTTAAATTTTTTAATACTTGAACTAGTTCCCGTGTTAACTGTTTTATATCCAAATGAAGCATATCCAGATATATTCCATAACAGTCAATCGGAATTAATGTCCGCCATTTTCCAAATGACAATTTTGCTAATTGGATAGGTGAAGAAGTGTAATAAAATGGCTAGATCGCTCGCCGGATTTAACTCCGCTAGACTTTTCAGCCTTTCATTATATTTTGACACATGAAACATTTTTCGCTAGTTTATATTTTTATTTTTGATGTAAACGCTATAATAAATATTGTTACTTCTTATTTGGTTGTGGTTCGTTTTCTATTAATATTTTTAGCTTCATTGGATCCAACCTGCTTCTATGTAGGAACGTTATCCCTTTTAACGTCCTATGCGTAACGTATATTGACTTATATAAGTAGCCAATAAAACGTGGTGGCGCCCTTTTTAGATATCGATCAGTCAGATTAACAACGTTTCGTCAAGGAATCGCACGACCGTCTTCACTGAATTGTGTCCGTGGTACTGCTTGGTTGACTTGTATTTTTCGCGCCCACGAAACGTCCGAGGAGGGTTATTGGGCTTGGTAAAATTTTTGAAAGAGCAGTTTTCGCGATTTTTATTCCACGTTTTGCGCGTAGCGAGGTGACCATATTAATGATGCATATTCTGTTTTGGGCAGAACAAATGTAAAATAAAACATGACAATAGCATCCGCAAAAGTGAAATTTTTCGAATTCCGTCTTGATTGAAGAAGAAACAGAAACCGTATGTGAGATATTCTCAGAAAACAATAGTCTAATATCAAATGTGATACCTAAGTCTTTAATAAAGATGTAACGGGTTAAATGCGAGCCGCTGAAATGATAGTTAAATATACATAGGGATTGTTCATGAGAGTATAGGTTAAGACATTGTACTTACACACATTCATATCTGACTTACTGGCAGTTCACCAGAAATTAAGCACATCGATCAATGGTATGAGGGATGTTTCCAAAGTTCTAGGAATTGTGCTCTAATTAAATTATGTAGAATTTATAAGCAATACCTCGGTGGTAGACAAGTCTGGACATGTTTTTTCAGCTGTCCAGTGCTATATCGTTCAGTCTGAGACAGGTGTCCGACCGATATAGACGCATTTTCGTAGCACTGTTTGTGTAATCATGGAAACGCGGCTAAATCTCAAAGAGCAACAATTTTATTTTTGTGGAAAGAGGGTGTGAAAACCTCAGAAATTATTACGTCTGCAAGGAGTGTTTGGTGAGTCTGAAGAATCTAAAAGTACTGTATATCGGTGAATCGATCGTTTCAGAAGTAGTAGAACATCATTAGAGGTCGCTCGAGCACTTCAGTAAATGAAAAAAAATTACTGCCATGGAGAACCTACTGAAAGAGGACAGACGAATGATCATTTATCAAATTAGCGTACGCCTAGGAAAAGGTATGCGACAAGTTCATGAGATCTTACGAGATTGTTTGGGGTGTAAGCAAGGTTTCAGCCCGCTGAGTGCCAAGGTCTGACACTTGTCGTCAACTTCAAGAGCTGTTAGGCTGTTATAATGATGAATTTTGGCAACGGATAATAACCACTGATGAAACTTGGATTCCTTATTCCAATCCTGAGACCAAAAGTCACTTCGAAGAATGGCGTATACCCGAAAAAGGGCCTTCAATTAAGGCGCGTGCAGTTCCGTCTGTTGGAAAGGTAATGCTTACTGGATTCTGGGATTGCGAAGGGATTATTTTGATGGATTATCTGGCGAAAGGTAATACAATTAACGCAGAATATTATTCGAACTTATTATGCGGACCACTGCGGCAGCCACTTATCAGAAAATGGCCAGGGCAGTTGTATAAGCGTTCGTTATTGCAACAGGATAGTGTAAGACGGCATACCGCAAGAAAAACAAAGCATGTTTTCGAACAATTTAGTTCCGTATCCACGTTATTCACCGGATCTCGCTCCGAGTGATTTTGATCTGTTCCCAGATTTGAAAAAATCTTTTCATAAATAGGTGGAGACACCGAAAAGTTGTTCAAGGACGGCTTAAAAAATAAATGCAAAGAATTGGAGTATGTACTTAGAACTATTAGAAATACTAAAACAACTTGTAAGAACGAAAATCTGACAAGCACATAGAAAGAATAGATACAATTATAAAATGGTCAAAGCAGCCACTGCACCCACATACATGCATACATATATTCACCTATATATTACATAGTAAGTTGTGATTCTACATTTAGTCGAATAAAATTGAAAAAGACTTTTAATGAAATAAAAATGAAAAGCAATTATTAACAAAATAACTTGAAACATACACGAGTAGGTAAAACCTCACCAATTTTGTATAATACAAAAGTATTTTTAATAATATAAAATATTATTAAAAATTGGGTGTGAAGAACACAATACAAGTTCAAATATATATTTTGCTATCTCACAGAAATTATTAAGACAGAGCGTAAAAGAATATTCAGCGCTGTCTATACAATGTTATATACGCATTAGGTTCGTCCGTAGTGAAGACATGATAATACAGTTTCTATAGACATCGTTGTTACCGGCTATGGAAACACGTTGCTAGTTCTGCAGTTATTATATAGACAGCGCTGAATATTCTTTTAAGCTCTGTCTTACTAATTTCTGTGAAATAACAAAGTTGGTAGTTTTTGTTGAATGTGTCTCTTTTCCAGCATGGGCGTGCCGATGATCCTGTAGAGGTGAAATACGTATCTACGTCTCTGGAGAGAATACATTCACAAATATATGAACTTGTATTGTGTTATTCACACCCGATTTTTAATAATATTTTATATAATATGAAACAAACATGTAAATAATTTACATATCTGTAACTATGCACATGGACAATACACCTCGTATTTTCAGCATTTACTGCTGCTTAATACATATGTTTCTGCCATATAGGCGTCCTCAGTTAAGCTAGTGAAGCAATGTATACAAATTAATACAAACCTGTACAAGCAACTGGTTTGTATCTGTATTTAAATTCACTGAAATAGCCCGCATAGATCAAGCAAGTTCCGTCCTATAAGAAGACAACTATTTAATAATTGACATCTTACGGGCTAAAGAGACTTTGTCTGGAGGGCTATCTATCGTTCGAAAAGCTAAGCTGCTACGGGAAACGATAAAATACGTATGTAGATGTAGTCCATTAACAACCAGCCAGATGGCGATAAATATACAAAAAGGTTTTGTGTAAGTATGACGATACGTTAAGCACGTATAAAGCGTTTGTACAATATGAAACAAACATGTAAATAATTTACATATGTGTAACTATGCACATGGACAATATACCTCGTATTTTCAGCATTTACTGCTGCTTAATACATATGTTTCTGCCATATTGTACAAACGCTTTATACGTGCTTAACGTATTGTCATACTTACACAAAACCTTTTTGTATATTTATCGCCATCTGGCTGGTTGTTAATGGACTACATCTACATACGTATTTTATCGTTTCCCGTAGCAGCTTAGCTGTTCGAACGATAGATAGCCCTCCAGACGAAGTCTCTTTCGCCCGTAAGATGTCAATTATTAAATAGTTGTCTTCTTATAGGACGGAACTTGCTTGATCTATGCGGGCTATTTCAGTGAATTTAAATACAGATACAAACCAGTTGCTTGTACAGGTTTGTATTAATTTGTATACATTGCTTCACTAGCTTAACTGAGGACGCCTATATGGCAGAAACATATGTATTAAGCAGCAGTAAATGCTGAAAATACGAGGTGTATTGTCCATGTGCATAGTTACAGATATGTAAATTATTTACATGTTTGTTTCATATTGTACAAACGCTTTATACGTGCTTAACGTATTGTCATACTTACACAAAACCTTTTTGTATATTTATCGCCATCTGGCTGGTTGTTAATGGACTACATCTACATACGTATTTTATCGTTTCCCGTAGCAGCTTAGCTGTTCGAACGATAGATAGCCCTCCAGACGAAGTCTCTTTCGCCCGTAAGATGTCAATTATTAAATAGTTGTCTTCTTATAGGACGGAACTTGCTTGATCTATGCGGGCTATTTCAGTGAATTTAAATACAGATACAAACCATTTGCTTGTACAGGTTTGTATTAATTTGTATACATTGCTCCACTAGCTTAACTGAGGACGCCTATATGGCAGAAACATATGTATTAAGCAGCAGTAAATGCTGAAAATACGAGGTGTATTGTCCATGTGCATAGTTACAGATATGTAAATTATTTACATGTTTGTTTCATATTGTACAAACGCTTTATACGTGCTTAACGTATTGTCATACTTACACAAAACCTTTTTGTATATTTATCGCCATCTGGCTGGTTGTTAATGGACTACATCTACATACGTATTTTATCGTTTCCCGTAGCAGCTTAGCTGTTCGAACGATAGATAGCCCTCCAGACAAAGTCTCTTTCGCCCGTAAGATGTCAATTATTAAATAGTTGTCTTCTTATAGGACGGAACTTGCTTGATCTATGCGGGCTATTTCAGTGAATTTAAATACAGATACAAACCAGTTGCTTGTACAGGTTTGTATTAATTTGTATACATTGCTTCACTAGCTTAACTGAGGACGCCTATATGGCAGAAACATATGTATTAAGCAGCAGTAAATGCTGAAAATACGAGGTGTATTGTCCATGTGCATAGTTACAGATATGTAAATTATTTACATGTTTGTTTCATATTGTACAAACGCTTTATACGTGCTTAACGTATTGTCATACTTACACAAAACCTTTTTGTATATTTATCGCCATCTGGCTGGTTGTTAATGGACTACATCTACATACGTATTTTATCGTTTCCCGTAGCAGCTTAGCTGTTCGAACGATAGATAGCCCTCCAGACAAAGTCTCTTTCGCCCGTAAGATGTCAATTATTAAATAGTTGTCTTCTTATAGGACGGAACTTGCTTGATCTATGCGGGCTATTTCAGTGAATTTAAATACAGATACAAACCAGTTGCTTGTACAGGTTTGTATTAATTTGTATACATTGCTTCACTAGCTTAACTGAGGACGCCTATATGGCAGAAACATATGTATTAAGCAGCAGTAAATGCTGAAAATACGAGGTGTATTGTCCATGTGCATAGTTACAGATATGTAAATTATTTACATGTTTGTTTCATATTGTACAAACGCTTTATACGTGCTTAATGTATTGTCATACTTACACAAAACTTTTTTGAATATTTTATATTATTAAAAATTCTTTTGCATTATACAAAATTGGTGAGGTTTTACCTACTTATGTATATTTCAAATTATTTTGTTATATACGCATTCGGTTCGCCCGACAAGTAGTGAAGACAAGATAATGCAGTTTCTATAGATATGATTGTTACCGTCTAAGAAAGCACGTTGCTAGTTCTGCAGTTATTATATAGACAATGCTGTATATTCTTTTACGCTATGTCTTAATAATTTCTGTGAGATTGCAAGGTTGTTATTTTTTGTTGAATGTGACTCTTCTCCAGCAGGGGCGTACCGATGATCCTGTAGAAAAGTGAGAAACATATCTACGTCTCGGGAGAGGATACATTCACAAAAATATGAACTTGTATTGTGTTCTTCACACCCGATTTTTAATAATATTTTATATTATTAAAAATACTTTTGTATTAAAGCAGTATTACTTAATTTCCACTTAAGATAAAATCCCATTTTATCTTAAAGTGGAAATTAAGTAATATTGCTTTTTCATTTTTATTTCGTTAATTATGAATTTCCATCAAGTAAAGGCTACTTCGATTCAAAATAAGACTTCTTTGAGAATGGTAGAAATTACAAAGTCAATATTGTTAGAAAAATAATGTCGAATTTGCAGTAGTAGGAAGTAACTTAACTTTAATGTTTTGGTGCAGTCTATACATTTGTAAAGTATTTTTATTTGGTTGTTATTTTAAACATATTTACAAATGATTTTGTGTATGTATCAATAGAGAAATGGATATATCCGGTGAATTAGCAGAAATACTTTCAGCCGAAGCTCGAAAAACGACGCGCTGTTTGGTAAGAAAATGGTTATCTCGGTGAGAAACTCATGGTTCATCTTTTACCTTGTTAAGCGAACATGTAACATAAAATTTATCAGAGTGTAGGAACAGCATGAGGATGTCTAGGGATCATTTCGACATAATGCTGGATCGAATCTCCCCTGAAATAAACAAAACCGATACAATAATGAGAGCTGCTATTCCAGACGGAATAAAAGTAAAATTACGTTGTCTTCTACTCTAAATCCTTCTAATCCCATGTTGTGCTCAATTTATTTGTAAGTGTCTCCTTGGTCTTGTTTATTTTTATAGCCCTTGTGTTTCACAAACATGGTCTTTCCCAATACCCTTGCACAAACTCTAAAGTTGTTTCTTCATTCCAACGAGGCATAATATGTTTTTATTTGTATACCGCACGACATACACTGTGTACCTTCTACTAATGTACCTTACTAAACAGACGTGTCTACACCTGTTTAGTCCGCATTTAGTTGCTGCAAAATAGAGGTGGGGGAATCTAGTTGCTCAAGCAAATGGAAATTGTTTTCATTTACTGGTCGATTACTAAATGCATTACTTGCTTACATACTAAATCAAGTTATTTACACGATGCAATAATTTATCGTTGGGGTAAATGTATTCAATTAAATGGCGATTATGATGAAAAACTACATTGAAATATTTATGAAAATGACTAAATAAAAAAATTATAACTAAATTCCCAGAACTTTGGAAACATCCTACTTAACCCTGCAGAACTCGCGCCTATAAGCATTTCGCTCACGCTTAAGCCAGAATTGCTGTATTTTTAAAGAGGGTTGAGATATGGAAACGAGGCGCCCTCTAGCTGAGTTTACGTATCACTTCTGTTTATAAATGCAACCTAAACACCAATTAGTCGTCTGTAGCAATTTCTAGGAAGAACTTGTCAATCACTTGCAGACTGCGTGAGCATTTCGCTCACGGCGCTAGTTCCGGCATTGGTGTTTTGTTTTGCCTATTGACGTTTCTCTCACTACGCGAGTTATAGCATTGACGTGTTTTTCTAACTTTATTTATGTAAGTATTGCATTTATTAGTATTTAGTCGTGTACTAAATGTTTTATATTAGTGAAAAATGTTATTTTTTTAGTATATGTAATGGCAATGAGTAGAACTCAGAAAATTGTCGAATTAGCAAGACAACAATATGCAGAATTAAATCCTCAACCAACATGTATGGCTACTCAGCCAGCCCTTGACCAGCAATCAGAAAATTTATTTGATGATGGAGATCATTATGAAGTGGAGAGTGACAATGTCAGTGAACGCAGTGACCATAATACAGACACAGAAGAATCAGATCGTGATAACGAAAATAATGATATGATAGTTGACACAGAGCCTCAATTTGATGGAGAACATCATTATATTGGTAAAGATGGCACAACTCGCTGGTTGGCCCACTCGCCTTATCCTAACACTCGCACTCCGAGACATAATATTGTTAGTCATTTACCCGGTGTCACCTCCATTGCAAAAAATGCAAAATCTGTAAGAGAATGCTGGGAGTTATTTTTTCCGCCTAATATGATTCGACATATTGTGAACTGTGAAAATATTTTTCTAGACAAGTTACGCCCAAATTATACGCGAGATAGGAATTGTCGTGCAACAAATGAGACAGAAATATATGCTCTCGTTGGACTATTATATATGGCTGGGATAAAAAAGGCTCAATATTTGAACACTCGGGAACTCTGATCGGACGATGGCACGGCTCCAGAATGCTTCAAGCTTACAATGTCTAGAGCGAAATTTCACCTTTTATTACGCTCTCTTAGATTTGATAACGTAACTGACAGAGTGAAAAGAAAGAAATATGACAATTAAGCTCCAATTCGGCAAGTATTCGAGCAATTTGTAGAGAAATGCCTAAACAACTATCAAGTTGGTGAATACTGCACAGTCGATGAAATGCTGGAAAATTTTCGTGGCCGGTGCAAATTCAGGCAGTACATCGCGAATAAACCAGCAAAACATTGTTTGAAGATATGGGCCTTAGTAGATTCTAGAATGTTTTATACACGCAACTTAGAAGTTTATGCAGGTAAACAGCCTGAAGGACAATTAAATTGGATAACTCGGCAAGCTCTGTAGTAAAACGAATAACGCAACCAATTTTGAACACAGGCCAAAACGTTACGATGGATAACTATTTCACATCTATACCACTAGCCAAAGACATGATTCAAATGAAAACAACTATTGTCGGAACGTTAAGAAAAAATTAAAAAGAGATACCGCCTTTGATGTTGAATACTAAAATTAGACCACTAAATGGCAGCATATTTGCATTTTGCAAACCTATGGTTTTAGTTTCATACAAACCGAAACCAAACAAAATTGTTTCTATGTTATCTACATGATATGATGATAAAATCGATGAAGAATCTGGAGATGCTTCAAAACCGGAGATAATCACGTTTTATAATTTGACAAAAGCCGGAGTCGATGTTGTAGATGAGCTGAAGTCAACTTACTCTGTCTCTAGGTTCTGTTGTAGATGACCTCTAAGATTATTTTTCCCAATTTTGGATATAGGCGGTATCAACTCTCAAATAATATATAAAAATAATACCGAAATTATTCAAGACCGCAGATTATATTTGAAAGAGTTGGCTGAAGAATTGATCAAACCACATTTGATAAATCGATCTTCAAAACAGAATTTGCCGGTGAGTTTACGTACCCGAATTCGAAAAATTTGTAACATAAAGGATCAACAGTTGTGCGAGAGGTTGCCTCAGGTTTTTGTGCGTTTTGTCCTAGGCGAAAAAATTGAAAAAGCAAGAAACATTGTGAGAGGTGCAATAAAGTGATTTGTACAGAACATGCTAAATATGTCTGCCCCTCATGTCCCCACGTCAATAGTTCCTCAGATCAGAGTGATTAGCATTTTAGAGAATACAGGATTTTTTGCAATTTATTTTCGATTACAATTTTATTATTTTTATTTTATTAGCAAATGTTAGAGATTTTAAACTTTTATAAGCAAATAACATGTTTAAAAAAACAATAAATATTGATTTTGACTTAAAAAATACTAGTTTTATTTGCATCCTGACGTTATATAAAAAAAAATATGAAGCGTGAGAAAAATGCTCACGCGTGAGGGCTCACGTTCCACAGAATGGCGCGAGTTCTGCAGGGTTAAATAAGAAAGTTTTCTCATGGTGGAAATGAAGAAACGTGTCGCACTAAATGGTGATTACGTGGAAAAATAATTATGTAGAATAAAATTACATTTTGAGACTGGTTTCATTGTTTTGTCTTTTCTTATTCTTATTTTATAGAATTGGAGACCTTATATACCAATCCGCCCTCATTTCTTTATAATGCGTTTTATGCATGGAATAATAAAATGGTAATGACCATGTCGTAATCATAGTTTTTTAAAACTCGATCTAGTGTAACCATTAATACAATTATTCACTTCAAGCGTAATGAAGCAGTAATAATTAATACGAGCATAGCAATTCCCCCACCCTGTGTTATCAACGCTTTCTAAAATTCCCATTATATTAACTCTATCATCAAACAATAAGTGAAAATTAGTTTTATATTTAATGTTAGTACTTACAATCATTACAGCTGTTGTTAAACACATGTTTAAGTACTTTAAACCCCTATCTAATATTTACTGGTTTTATACATCAAACAGGCGCAAGTCTACATATTTGTATATCATATTTCTATTAAAGCTCGCAAACTAAACTAATCAATCCTTGTTTAAAATACATATTACAAAGAAAGCAGGAGCACTTTATTGATTATCCCATCCACTTAGAAACATGTAATTACTTTCGACCAAAATCTACCCTCCTGTATGTGTACGAATATCTGCTACATTATCATTCAAATGTATAAATATATTTGCTCTTCCCGGCAGTTCCATCACGCTGTATACATATCTTCCTGTTCTCATCCTTCCACGAGATTATCTACCCTAGACTGAACCGTATTACATCGATCATAAAGTCGAAGTTTCCACCTATATGCATACCGGCGTATACCTATAGTTAAACCGATTTAATTGTTAGTATGATTTATAGCGCAGCTGTGACATTGGTCTCGACTCTCTATTGTGGTCTGCGGCGGTAAAATTGTGAACTGCATCTAAACTATGGAACGTGATGGTAAATACGGTAAAACTCGACGTGTGACATTATTAAACGTATTCTTTTTGTTGTAATTTCGAATACACTTTCACAATTTCTTCTTCTCAAGGAGTTAAGCATAACGCATCCTGCACCTGCTCCTTTATCTTTAACATAGCTTCTTCGTTAAATATTTAACTTTTTATCGCGTGGTGTTGGGTGGAAAATAAAGAAAAAACAACGAAAGCCTTTGGTAAAATAACAACTCAGATGTTTTCATAATTATGACTGTCTGGGTTCGTATCTTCCCCCTTTTGTGCGACCTTTCGTATATTAATCACAGAAGTCAAAGTAGTCTTAATAATTTACAAAACGAAAAGTCTGTGCTTAAAGAAGGTTCTTTTTTAACATCTTGTTTCTACGAAAAGCGAAGAAGTAACAAAAAAAAACGAATTTTCTGCCTTTCATCCCGTTGGATTTGCTTCGGTGCAATTACAGTTAAAATCTTGATAACCACCTTTAAGGAAGATTATTTAGATTTGAAATAATTTCAGTATTTATATATTAGAAAGGAATTTCTAATTTTCTTGGTCGTAATTATAATACGAGATAAAAGTAATGTTCTTTTTTTAGCGGCAGTAATGTAAGTAGAATTATTATATCATCTTTTACCTTTTTAATATTAAATAAATTTTAGCTTTTGAAAAAGGTACTATGTATATTACCGAAACGTCAAATTAAATATTGCCACTACACCTACTACCGGCTCACAGAGGGTTAGTATAAAGTCCCGAAACGGTTGCGTAACTTTTGGTTTTTCAGAAATAACTTTTTTGAAACTTATTGCTGATATATAGTTAAAAATTACGAATTTACTCATGATATTCATATTTATTTTCTATTCCCGGTTTGACCGGAAATGCTTCCTACTATATTTTTTTTAATGGAACCCCTGTATGTTGTTGCAAATTCGGAAAGATAATTAAAAACTACATTCAGAAATTAAAAAAAAATTTCCTAATCCTAAACAAACTTTCAGAAAAATTAAAAAAAGTTAATGCAAAATCAAGTTATGTTTGAAAGCAAGGATTTTACTCTAATCAGTAAGATTGTCGTGAAAAATTTATTAGTATCAGTTATATTGACTAATTATAAATATTTAAAATGGCATTAGAACTAACAAAATCTGAACGAATTGAAATTTTGATAATGCGTGCATATGGTGATCGTCAATGTTCATATGGTGAAGTTCGTGTTTTATTCAATATTATTTATCTCGATCGCCAAATCAGTAAAAATACAGTATCCCGAACAATTCAGAAGTACGAAGCATTTCGCCAAATAAAAGATTTGCCAAGAACTGGACGTCCAAGAACAGCAACTGACGAAGGCACCAGTTTGAATGTTTTACTTTCAATACACGAAAATAGTCATGTGTCGACAACGGAATTGGGACAAATTCATAACATTTCTCAAAAATCTACCCAACCCAAAAAAATCGTTCAGTCTGCGAAACTGAAACCGTATAAAATGCAAACCGTTCATGAATTGGTGGAAGATGATCCAGATCGCAGACTACATTTTTGCGAAATAATGACACCACTAATCCCAGATCAGACAAATTGTTTAAATAAATTAGTATTTTCCGACGAAGCAACGTTTTGTCTCAATGGTACGGTCAACAGGCACAACTGTCATTACTGGTTAACAGAAAGTCCTTACTGGATAGAAGAAGTACATACGCAGCACCCACAAAAAGTGAATGTGAAAAAAAAAGTGAATGTGTGGACTGGGATATTTGGAAATCAAATATTCTTTCATAAGAGAAGCTTTAAATGGTAATAGATTTTTAAATTTATTGCGGAATGATATCGTACCAGCAATTACAGCGCTATTTCCAAATGACTTAATCTACCAAACAAACCTATTTGGTTCCAACAAGATCGGGCTCCACCACATTTTGCGCGTGATGTTAGTGACTATCTGGACGAGGTATTTCCTATACGTTGGATTGGACGCAGAGGAGCAATCGAGTGGCCAGCCTGCTCCCCAGACTTATCGCCACTTGATTTCTTCTTGTGGGGTCACTTGAAACATCAAGTGTATAAAAATAAATCAAATAATCTAGAAAAATTAGAGGGATTTATAATTGAAGAAATCAACAGTATCAGACCGCAAGTTTTACATAATTCACTAAGACATTTTGATGATAGATTATATCACTGCCAAGTGGTTAACGGAGTACAATTTCAACATTTATTGTAGTCTGTAAATCTATTTATTATTTTTTTTTAATTTTTTCTGTTAGTTTCTTTAGGATAAAGAAAAAAATACATTTCTGAATATAATTTTTAATTCTATTTCCAAAATTGTCATCATACACAGGTGTTCCATTAAAAAAAAAATATAATAGGAAGCATTTCCGGTCAAACCGGGAATAGAAAATAAATATGAATATTACGAGTAAATTCGTAATATTTAATTATATATCAATAATAAATTTCAACAAAAATACTTCTGGAAAAACAAAGTTATGCGACCGTTCCAGGACTTTATACTAACTCTGTAAAAAATTAATTTAAATTCGGGTAAGTGGTCTGTCAATTAAAAAACTCCTTTATTAAATAACACTATATTTCGCATCAGAATTTGTTGCTTCTTCTGGGGAAAAAAATATAGAATTGAAAAATAATAAAATTGACGTACAAAAAATAAAAATGATTGATCATTTTGACAGACCGCTTACCCGAATTTAAATTAATTTTTTATAATATATCACTGTCGATAATTTCGTTTCAATTATATATATATATATATATATATATATATATATATATATATATATATATATAATATCTTCGTGACCTTGGTATGATAAGGTAAACTTAATAAGTCGGCGATTAAAGGTCTGGTTCATTACTTCAAAGTATATATATTTGAAACAACCCTACATGTTTCGGCAATATGCCTTTGTCAAGGGAATACAAAATATAAATGACAGAATATAAATGTCAAATAATTAAGTTGCTATGGTTTAAATTATTCAAAGATACATTCCAATAATAATAATAAGGCATGAATACTAAGGCATGATTTATTATTATTATTGGAATGTATCTTTGAATAATTTAAACCATAGCAACTTAATTATTTGACATTTATATTCTGTCATTTATATTTTGTATTCCCTTGACAAAGGCATATTGCCGAAACATGTAGGGTTGTTTTAAATATATATACTTTGAAGTAATGAACCAGACCTTTAATCGCCGACTTATTAAGTTTACCTTATATATATATATATATATATATATATATATATATATATATATATATATATATATATATATAGTAAATTCAATCAGTCGGCTATTAAAGGTCTGGTTTTACTGATTGAATTTACCATATCATACCAAGGTCACGAATATATATATATATATGTATATATATATATATATATATATATATATATATATATATTAAAATAATAGACTTTTTTATTGGTTTAGCGACCTTTAATGAATTTCAATTTTCTCTACGACGTTTCGACTCTTTTAATTATTAAGTCTTTTTCAAGTGACTAGAAACAAAAAATTAATACAACGAAAAGTAAGAAAATATGTTTACATTTGTATGAATGAATTAAAAATTAAAAATTGAAATTAAAATAATAATAAGGTAAGGAAAAATTAAATGATTACATTTGTATGAATTAATTAAATATTAAAATTAAAATTAAAATAATAATAAAGTAAGGATAATTGAATGATATAAAAACTCACCGATTTATTCTGTTTTAAAACACATTTTTTTTAATTACATGTGTGGTTCGGAACTTGCACCGAGACCTTTCCCGGGATGACCGCTTCACTTCGAATATATTGTGTGACTAAATGTCTTTGTTGGAGAATTGAAATTTCTTATTTCGTTTTAAAATTAGCAATGGTCAGGCAGTTGTGTTAGAGAAACATAGTATATGTATTTACAGTGGGAAACAATAAAAATTTTTGGTGTGTGTAGGTGGGGTCGGTTGTCTTCTATTGTTTAATGAGTGGATAATAGAGTTTAGAAAGTCCATCAATCTCGTTTCGGTCGTTGATTGTTCTGCTGTTTTTGAAAATATGGATCATTTCTAAGACCTCCCTAGCCTTTGTATTTTTCTGCTTTGTTATTATTTTTGTATTTTCAAAATCAAAATTATGTTTTAGTGTCATCTGGTGTTTTTTTATTGCAGTCTGATTTTTTGCGTATTTGTGACCTTTTAATCTCTCCTGTAGTAACTGTTTTGTTTGGCCTATGTATACTTTGTCACAGTCTCTGCAGGGTATGTTATAATTGTATGTGATTGTTTTAGTGTAGATATTGAGTCTTTTAGTTTGGTGTGTAGGAATTTTATGTTTTTTGTTTAGTTTTTCGGATAATCCAGTTATATAGGGTGTAGGGATATATGTTAATTCATTGTTTTTTTTTGGTTTTGTTTTGGCACTTAGTTTTGTTATATATTTTATTAGGTCTCTGTTTTATAATTTTTTGTATAAATTGTGGTGGATAATTGTTTTCTGTTAAAATTGTTTTTACTTTCTTCAGTACTGTTGGTCTGAAAACTGGATTAGTGAGATTTAAAGCCCTGTCTACTAACGCTGTTACTACATTTTTTTGTGGGATAGGGGTTGGTTTGAATAAAAGTTTACGTATCTGCCGGATGTGATAGGTTTAGTGTACCATTTTGTTTGTATGTTGTTGTTTGTTTTTATTAGTGTTAAGTCTAAGTAGTTTATGGAGTTGTTTTTTTCTATTTCAATGGTAAAGTTTAAATTTGGATGGAAGTTGTTGAAGCTGTTTTGTACATTGCTTATTTCCTTTTCTGGTAATAAGCAATGTACAAAACAGTTTTTTTAACTTCACGTTCCTACTAATTTAGCGTAAACGGATCGTTTTGAACATCGTGCTGTGATTACGTATCTTTTAAAGAAAAGCATGTCCTTTACAGAAGTCCATGACGATATGCGAGATACACTGGGGAAAATTGGGAAATGAATTTAAAAGTGGTAGGAGAAGCTTAGAAGATGATCCCGTAGTGGACGACCGAAAACGGGTACAACTACAGAAATGGTGGATAAAGTACATGATTTGTTGCTAAGTGCTAAGACGATTGAAAGCGTTAGAATAGCAGAGGCAATGCGCATTTCAAAGGCACGAGTGCTTTATATGTTGCACGAAGAACTTGATATGAGAAAGCTTTTGGCAAGATGGGTGCCGTGTTTACTGACGACGGAACAAAGACGTGTTTGCTGCCAAATATTATGAATAATTTAATGACGAAGCTAACTTTAACTTAAATGGTCACGTAAAGAAACACAACTACCGCTACTGGAACAACGAAAATCCAAGACAGAAAGATAAACGCTCATTACATAGTCCAAAAGTTATTGTGTGGGCTGCCATGTCTGGTGAAGGCAACATTATGCTTTATTTTTTTGAAGACCGGCAAGGGCGAGCACATACAGCAAAACTTAACGGTATCGCGACATGTTAAGAAACTTTTTGGTTCCATGACTGCAGGAGTTTGAAGGTTTTAATGTGGAAATATGGTGTCGACAAGATGAAGCCACTTGCCGCACCGGAAACCAATCACTTGAGGTTGTCAATTAACTTTTCCCAGAAAAAGTGATCTCTGGTCAAGACACCATCAACTGGCCCCCAAGAAGCCCCGATCATACACCCCTTGATTATTTATAATGAGGATACCGTAAAGAGAAAGTGTATCTAACAAACCACGAACATTACTGCACTTGAAGCAATCTCCGTACTGGAATGGCCACTGTTTCCAAAGAGATGTGTAGACGAGTGGCGGCTAATTTCGGTTAGAGGTGTACCAGCAGCGCGAGGGTTAACATTTGGACAACATAATCTTTGGCACTTAATTTCCAAAACTTTGTCTAAAATTAAAAACAAAAAAAAATATTTTTCTGACTTGTAGTGTTTTTTTTTATTGAATTTACAAATACTCCCTACCCTTTCTGGACACTGTTATTGGGCGCTTAGCCTCTTATGCATTAAAGGATATTATTATTATTCTATTGATTGACACTTGTTTTCGGGATCATACCAATGCATGTTCATGAAAAAATAATGCTTGGTATACATCTCAGAAATCGAACTCATGATAAATGACACTGTTACTCAACGAATATACGCATGAAAATGAAGCTTTGCAGACTAAGACAAAATACTTGAAATTGCCGTTCGTAATTAAGAACTTGCTTCTATTTCGACTACTCATACAATGGCGTTGTTGGAGACCTTATTTATCAATCCGCTCTCGTAAATATAAACTATTTTGATTCATATGGTGACTTAAATTATGGAAGTTTGTTTGGATGTAAATATTTATCTTTTTAATTTTTCTAGATTATAATTTATATTGGTTTAGATTATAAATTTATTAAATAAGTATACTAGATAAGTTTTAATGTGGCATTGGGTGTGTAAACATCACACGAATACGTGTCCTTTACATATATCTTTATTATGATGTTTAACATTGATTCTTTACTTTTAAAACTTTTATACACCTAATTTAAAGTAAGATTCATGACAATATGTTCTAGTTGTTTTCTCTTGTTAAATATGTGTACCAACCGTGTCCGGCTATTATCTAGATGTATGCCCAAGTACTTAACATTATTTGCTTGTGCTGTTGACAGTTACTTAATTTAATTGGACGGCAATGTTTGTTTTTCATTGTAGAGTTATTTTTAGTGATTTCGCCTCGTTATCTTTAATTTCAATTTTTAACTATATTTTTTTCTTGTTCAAATTAATTTGTGAATTCCTTGATGATCCTTCAGGATTCTTGTGAGGGGTTAATATTGCCGTATCGTTAGCAAACGTTGCGACCGCAGTTAATTTTGTTGTTGGCAAATCCAAAATAAAGAGAAGATACTATATCTGCTGTTTACTTTCACCCCCAACATACTTCTTTGCAGTATTCCAGAGGCGTTTTGTTGTAAGGCTGTACATTCTCATCGCTATTTTACTAGGAAGAATCTTTTGAAAATTTTTTGAATAATCACAGAGCTAAAAATATTTCTAAATCGTTGACAAAATGCTTCAAAATTTTGAAAAAGTGGGAACTAATATGACTATCAAATTACATTATTTGTATAGCCATTTAAATAAATTTCCTGATAATCTGGGTGATTACAGTGAAGAACAACGTTCTTCACTGTTCAAACGTTCCACCTGGTGGAACGGTTCCACCAGGACTTCAAGATAATGGAGGAAAGACACCAAGGCCGATGGGATCGCTATATGATGGCAAACTACTTCTGTACCTTACAAAGGGACTGTACTGGCCAAAAATACAATAGACAATCAGATACAAAATGTTTTTTCTTAATTCACGTTTGCGTTTTCAGTTTTTTATTATTAATTTTATTGTTTATCAGTTATAATGTATAGCTTCATTTGCATAAAATCTTTTAAATATATTAGAATCTTTTATTTCATTTTATTTCAAGTATGAATGGATTGCCTTTATCTCAAAAAGTGAAGTTAATTTAATAAATAAGTTACTATTTTCATATTCAGTAGACCAGAATTACCTAAGATTCAGTGGCGGCTGGTACTAGAGGGCACAAGGGCACGTGCCAAACCAACCAGCAAGATAAACACAGAAAGAAATTCGCATGTAATTCAGTGCATTAATTGTATTTATTATTTTTACGTATTTTTATAACGATGGTATCAAAGTTTCCTTCCGCATCACAGACACTAGCGCATAAACGCGCAAAACTATATTCTGGGGCACGATTTCAGATGTTTTTAGTCCGAATATTGATCGGCTGGTTCCGCTTATCTTCGCCATATGCTTTTATACGTCGTTCTGGGGGCACAAACTCGCTCGACTCCACTTAACGTCTTACGTTTACTGTGATTGTATTGTTTTCGTCGCGTACTGCACGTGTTAATTTTTAATGATGGAAGTTAATAGTGTGCAAAAATCTTTTAAAAAACCCGCTATCATTTGAGGAAAAACTTTTAATTAAGAAGAAAGGAAGGCTTGTCCCTGATCTTCAAATAAACTACACTTCAACAAGTAAAACTCGAACTTGCAATAGAGTATTCAATAAAAATATATATGAAAAATGCGAATGGATTTGCGGATGTTCATTAACAAATAAACTATTTTGTTTTATCTACTTAATTTTTAAGAAAGAGGTTAGTGCGTGGAATAAACAAGGGTTGAATGATTTAAACCATATGACAGAAAGGGCAAAGATACACGAAAATTATGTTTCTCACATGAATGCATGCGTAAATTTTAGTGTTTTAGGCAAAGCGGACATACGTGAACAGTTAGACAGTGCTTATTTGCGACACAAAATTAAGTACAACGAAGATGTGGACAAAATCGTCATATTTTGCGCCGGTTAATTATGTGTATAAAATTTTGCAGAGCTTTTGAATTAGCGTTACGAGGCCATGGTAAGAGATTGACTTCGGAAATCCATGTATTTGTGTAGGCTTAATTAACTTTGCAGCTGAATTAGACGCTGCGCTACAATATATATAAAAGGTTTACAGGTTTTTAAAGGTGCCTCAAAAACTACTCGGAACGAATTGCTAGATGCAATGTGACAAGTTTACAAGAAGGAAATACTAAAAGAAATTAAATTTGAAAATTTCATTGCTTTGGTGGCCGATGAAACTGCAGACACCTCTAATAATCAGCAAGTGGTTGTTGTTATTCGATTATGCTAATGTATTAAAAAAAACATTGCTGAATGAATTACAAACTATTTTGAATTCTCCTTCTGGGTCTGATAACAATAAATTAATCGGTCAAAGTTACGATGGGGCATCAGTGATGAGTGATATGACAAATATGTTCAAGCTATTATCAAAAGAACATTTCTACATGCACATTATGCGCATCAATTTAATTTAATTATTGAACGAGCGGCACAGTGCAATAAAAATGTAAAAATTTTCTTTTGAAAATTTTCATTCTCAAGTTTTTTTTCTCCATCGCCAAAACGAACGGTAATTCTTGATGAAATAGTGAAACGTGGATTACTACGCGCTGCTCATACACGCTAGATTTTCAAAAGTAGAACTGTGAACACATTATTTGTACAGCAGGATTCTTTCAAAGAATGTTTAGACAAAATTATTGACGAAGATGGGATGGATTCAGTTACTATTAGTGAAGCAAGTGGTTTACTAAAACATTTGGATGGCCCGGAATTTCTCTACTGGTTGAAAATATTTCATTTCATCATGCCACATGTTGAAATATTATTTAATCAGACTCAAATGCGCGGGATTAAAAGTGCTCAACTGCAAAAGGCAATTGAACAATTTCAACAGCAAATTATTCACATTAGAAATTTAAGAAATTCTACTAACAGTGACAATATAGATCGCAATAATCAAGAACCTGCAAGGAAAGACAAGAAACGACAGCTGGAGATAACAGAGCTGTTATTGCAAAGGAAGTATGTGATAGTATTTTAAGCCAAATTAGCGACTGATTTGATTTTAGGGATCACTTAAGTGCAGCAAAATGATTTGATTCTCAAAATTTTAAAACTTATAGTCATTCATTTCGACACAAAAATTTTGATGAAACTGTGAAATCTTATTCTATGTTGGACAGTGTAAAATTGAAAAATCAACTTTTAGTAATTTATAAGCGCGATGACATGTGTGACATAGGTTTGCCCTTTTAGTGTTCATAACAGAGATCAACCTAAAAAAGGTTTTGACGGAAACATACAAACTGATTATATTTATATTATTTGTACAACGCCCATGTCTACAGCAGAATGTGATCGATGCTTTTCCACCCTCAAACGCATTCAAACTTTTCTGAGAAGCACAATGTCAGAAGATCGACTGAACGCATTAGCGGTCCTATTTATAGAAAAGAAGTTCATCCAGTCTATCCCGGATGACAACAACAAAGTTATAGACGTCTTTTCCTGCATGAAAAATAGGATAATGGATTTTATGTACAAAAAATGGGTAAGTTTTTTTTTGTGAGCACCCTCTTTCATAACTCACGAGCCGCCACTGCTAAGAGTAACTAATAAATCCCATGCCGTAGTATCAATGTAGCCCTGTGTTATCTGAACGTGAATGGAGAGTGTTATGCAAGCTTGATGGAAAACTCAAGTAAGGTGTCTTGTTGCTCCACAACAATGTACCAGTGCACTGGTCAAGACTTTAAAAAGCTGCCCTTGTTAATTATGGCTTCGAGAAAGTTGAACACCCACCTTACAGTTCAGATTTAGCACCTAGTGACTGCATTTTGTTTCTGAATCTCAAAAAATACTTAAGGAACAAAATTTAAGGACGATGACGAACTTATCGCAGCTATAGAGAACCAGTAAAACGGTATATTCCAAAGCTGGGAAACTATATTAAAAAATAACATTTTATTGATGCTTTAGTATTGTGTTTTCGTGCCTAGTCTGGGAGTAAAAGAACGTCCCATCGTGCCAATTAAAACAGGAGAAAATATCAATAGCAGTAGTGCTGTTATTATAATATTATTAAAGTTTTTATTATCACCATAAATCATAAAAAAAATATGATGCGAATGTAATAAATTAATAAAAAATAGAGAGGGTTGTATTTATTTCTAGTAGAATTTAAATATCTAAACTTTTAAAGTGTGCTAAACTCTTTGGATGTTAATGAACTTTTACATAATAATTTTCGTTTTTCAATTAATTTTTTAATATCCTGTAGTACAAATAAACGATGGCACTTCTACCTCATTTTTTATTCCGAGAATAATTAATCTTCTTTATTTTACACAACAAAAGGGGAAAACAATTCTCTAAGATTAATTAGCTTATTTTATCTATTGTTGTTGTTTGAGTAAATTAGCTGGTATAGTCTACAGTTGTTTACTTCCGTCTTAATCGAAATTTCCCAGGTCATGTTACCAGTTCCATTATGTTAGTCTAAAGGAAAATATAAATCTTGAATTGAACAATATCAGCTTCAATTTAATTAATTCCGAATAGATTGTGTAACATTTTTCTATTCTATTTTATTAAGTTTTGCAAATGTATTGTGCTGATAAAGAATACTTTATACCGAACGCAACAGTAAAATACATTTTTTTAAAAACATTTCAAAGAATGTACGTAATGTAAAAATATCACATTCGTTGAATATATATGTGCCATTTTATTTTATGAAAGGCTCCTAGAAATTGAATGCATTGAAAGTTGAAGGAATTGGTAGCCAATAGAGACCTTTGTATTCGGAGGAGATGACCATTTTAAAGAAGCTATATATTCTGATAATGCTAGGAAAACCTGTTCATTTAAATCATTTAGACGCAGTTTATTTTCTTCTTTTGTATGGCTTTGTTTTATGTATTCCGGGAAAATATTTCTCATATAGTAAAATATTTGTAAATAAAATAATAAATATAAAATATATACAATATTGGGCAAGCAAATTTGTGCCAGTTTGGTGTGTTTACATACTCGAAAATAACATGCGACAAACAAACTGCAATGTACACTAATAAAAAAATTAAAAAACATATCTATATATATTTACACGAACATACACAACGCATATTTAAGCAATGGTTTATACGTAGAAGTAACTATTTGCTACCAGTAAATATCAAAAATAGATCTCACAACACTGGCTTCTGATACTTCTCGATATACGGCCGAATCATAACAGAATTCCAAAGGATTACCTATGTGGGAGGATTGATGATAAAATACAATCTGACTAGCCAGTACCTGAGCTAAGATCAGTGAAGACGGCGGGGTTCTTATCAAAGCGTTGGAGAGTGTCTGGCTATAATAACAGAATATGCACGCCACCGTGAATTATCGTTAAGTTGTAACTAGAGTTCATACGTCACATGGATGACATATGTTCTATAACGTACTCACAAGGCGTTGTATCTATAAATGTGATTTAAATTCACATCACGAATGAATAATGGTACAAATAAATGATACTATAAAAATATTTATTCAATACGTTTCAAATACGGACCCGTATATAAAAGAAATGCGGAATATTAAAGGTTTAGCATTCCCGAAGGGAAATAAATATTGTCGGAGATCTTCGCTAATGTACATACAACCTTTACAAAAATAAATGCGAACATGAACTATTTAAACTTACGGGAAAACCTATAAATAAAATATTAACTACAAAATATTAAAATATATGAATAAACTATAGAATATAAATCTTAAAATCTGACGCGAAATAGGTTTATATGTGTTTCAACAACTTAAAATACTTCGCTGAGAAGATATAGGTCTGGATCCAATCCTGTGGCATTAAGTCGGACCTACGCTTAACAGGTGTACACAAGATATATGGACGGGCTCCTTCGTCGTAATATCGGTAGTTCTCAAAGTTATAATTATAAACCAGCTTTATCACTAGTTCTATCCTAGTTCCAAAACTAGCTCCCTAAATTTACAATATGAAACGACATTAGACAACATAATCAAAACAAACATACCAATAAAATGGTGTCTTACCGAGTAGATGTATACGGGCGAAGACACAGGTGAATTTGAACACCGGGTGCGGTAAAGTTGGCCTAATTTGAATCAGCAACAGGTATGAGAGGTGAATCCACCGAAAAGGGTGCTTTTATTCGAAATTTAACACAATATATAACTGTCTCAAACCTTCACACCCACCACATCGAAAATATCTCTAACCAAAGTCAAGCCAAAAAGCTCATGTCATGGATTATGCGCCCAAAATCTTAATATACATGCCCATAGAGTTAAGAGTCGTTGTGCTTAGCGTGGGCTCCTATTGACTGAAATACACTTAATGTATAGAAATACGATATATACGAGGGTAGTTTGATAAAATAACGTAACACATTGCTTAAATATACTCGTTAAAAGCGCTTGTCGGCGTGCATATCTTGGCCGTCAGATGTCCCGAGACGTCTTATTTTGACATTTGAGGTGCAATATTGTGTTTTTATACTTAGTGCCAGCGACTGATGGTAATAGGTGCTTTCCAACAAGCGAAGATCGAAGCATGTGTTTATACGTAGACGTAACCATTGCTTAAATATCCTTTGTAAATGCAATGTATACATATTGCTGTGGATTTTTCATCAGAGAAATACTGAAAATTACGCGATATATTTGAATGTTTAAAAATGTACATTTATTTGTGACATGACTGTATATGATAAATGTTGCGAGGGGTAACTGGGGGGAAAACTGGTTATCCGACGGGGATTTCATGTAGAGGTCGAAGTTGAATCGCGGAGACGAATTCTACATATCGGAACGAAAAGGTTGCTTGCTTCGTGAGATATATTTTATATATATTTAATTAGTTCGGGTTTTGGATTGATTGAAAGCGTTTTATAGTTGATGTTTAGAGATATAAATTCCCGATATTTATAGAGTTAAATTCTCGTTTTATTGATGTTTAATTTGATTAACCGCCTTTTCGTGAGAGTCTCCATATTAATTTTGTAAGTAAAATAAAATTTTTATGACGTCATAATTATCAGAATTATAGTTCTATTGTATTAAAACAAGTAGATAAGAGATTTAAATTTTAAGCATACAGATAATATAGTTTAGTATTAAAAATTCTTTGTTAAAATTATAAATGAAAAGTTTGTCCAAGTGGAGTCAGGTTTTTTGTGCATGGTAAAGCACATGCGTAGTTTTTGCTCGCGGTTCAGAATCTGAATATACAGTGTGGTTTTCTGGGGAGAATTTAATGTTAAACTTGATTATTTTAGATAAGTTTGATCGGAGTCATTTGGAGGACGTTTTCCATTCATTTAGCGGTCAATTGTCAATTATTGTTCTTACCTCCAGTATCTTTGTTATATGATACAGCATCTTTATACTTTGTAAAGATATATTTTTTTATTTTTTTTATTTTTGTATTAATATATAAAATTTTTATTTCAATTTTTAACCTGTGTTTGTTTTATTTACTCATTTCAATATTGCCAATTAATTTATACCTATATAAAAGAATATATTTAAAAGAAACTTAAAGAGGGATTAGTTCAAACTTAAGCTTATATAAAATAGATAAATAAATTTTTGTGTACAAGTGTACTGGCGCTCAACTCATATTTTAGACACGTCTTTCCTAAGTGGAACCTGAGAAGTTAGAGGTCTCAGATTTAAAAATCCACCGGCTGAGAAAACCTAGTTGGGAAACCTAGTTGTGGATGGTGGCGTGCTAAATTATCAACCCACTATTCATAGCAATATGTATACATATGTTTTAACATTTTTGATGTTATTTAACATCGATATGCTGTCTCTTAAATGGTATATTGGAGCCATCTAGGCTGCTACACATTTAAACACGTACTTTACTCTTTATCTTTAGTTGTAGCATTGAAACTCTTGGAAAGTGCTTGTGAATTTCTTGGCTATCAAATATCTTCAGACATTTGACAGGCAAGATTGTATTATTATACTTAGTGGCATTGATTGATTGGATTCACGTGCACTGACGAGATCTAAGAATATATATCATATGTTTGCCTGTGAAAAGAGTATTTGTATGGAAAATATGTGTTATCGGGACAGAAATGTACACCTTTAATAATTATAATATAATAATATTGCCGTGGGCTCTCCTTTAGCTGCTCCTGTCGCGAATCTAGTAATGGAGCATGTGGAACAACACATTAACAATTCGTTAGACTTCAACCCCATTTTGTTTAAAAAATATGTAGCCGACATCATAACGTGTATATCGATAAATAAAATGTACTATTGTTTAATGAAATTTAACAACTTTGAAAACAAAAAAAAATCACAATTGAGAAAAGATTAATAACAGTATTAATTTTCTTGATGTTTCAGTGACCTATGATAGACACGGTACTATTTATACAAATTGATATGACAAACCCACGGCTTCTTTTAGATATATGAACTACCACTCAAATGCAGATACAGTATTCAAAAAATGATTATAAACAATCTGACTGATAAAGCAATAACACTATCACATACTCAGTACAGAAAAAATATCATCAAGAAGATTAAAGCGACCTTAACAGATAACAAATATCCACCACAACTTATAGAACAAACAATTGAAAAAAGAATCCACAAAAAATGCAGCACTGCAGGCACCAAAAACGATTTTAGTAATGATACAACATACATCACAGTCCCATATGTTCGACGACTATCAGAAAAAATCAAATATTCATTAAAAAAATATAATATATCTACAACATATAAACTTAGCCGTACAAATAAGCATCTATTCTCAAAGCTAAAACGTAAAATAGAAAAAAATCGAGAAACACATCTCATTTATAAAATACGATGTCGCAATTGCGATAATTACTACATTGGTCAGACTAAATAATATCTATACAAAAGGATACAAGCCCACAAATACTACAAACAGAAAAAACTGCCTTATTTACACACAAACTTCAGCACAACCACCATTTCGATTTCGAAAACACAAATAATCGGGAGAGAACAACACACAATGAAAAGGGAAATTAAGGAAATGATTAGTATTAAACAACAAAAAAATCAATTAACAGGAATGACATAAAAATCTAAGTAGTATATATTGTAATTTAATAATATAAAGTAGCGGTTTGCAATTTACCTTGACATAAAATCTAAATTTAAATGTATAAAATTTAATATCGCAATGTAATTTTTGGTAATTAGATAAAAACCATAACGTTTCATTTTAAAATATGACAGTACACACTGCAATATACCGTCACCTTTTATAATTATAATTGTGTTCAGATTTTAAATATAACTCTTTGAAAAAGACCACTAGTGCCGAAACAAGTAAGAGCTTAATCATCTTAAATAAATTCATATTTAATTAAAACAGATCTTAAATCGCCGAATAAGAAAATCTCCTATTACAAAAGTATATGTAATATGCAATCTCGATGTTCCAGATTTTTCCCGGGTAGAAATGCTTTTGTCTTGAGAAAAATCGATGCAACGTTTCGGTACAATCTCATTTTCCATTTTCAGATGATGTTTTCTCTAGAATACTCTTCGTTTGACGTCACTTAATTTGTCCGTCTTCCAATACTGCGCACAAAGTAAAACAGACCTTAAATCGACAACTATTTTAATCTACTATATACAAAGGTCAAGAAATAATTATATATATATATCCCATTAGATTATTATATTATTGTTTTTGTGTTCCGTTATTTCAGGGCTACGTTATATATTGTAACTTGTTTTTAGAATCTTATTTTAAGATTAAATAAATTATGTTATCTGGGTTGTTTTTACTGGGCAATTATCATTAACATTCGTGAATAATAATAAATATTTAGTAAAGTAATTACCATTATTTTCTTTAGATAATTAATAAACATTAACGAGCTATCTAAGAATCCGGTTAAATACGCTTAAATGTTCAGTAAGAGATTCCTTTCATTACATTTAATTACTTATGTGCCCCAGTAGATGGCTTCCACCGTTACCCACAAACAAGAAAGAAGACATAAATACCGTCTTAAACGTATAACCTAAAGAAATTATTGGAACGGTGGAGAAAGCTTTGTCACTATTATGCCGTACCTTCGCATTGTACATTTAGAAGTGCAATAAATCACACTATTGAATCACTTGGGTCTACCTTTACAGCTCTTTTCGATTGAGTTGAAATCCCATAATGGCCCTAAATGGCCACATTTACGATTGTCTTGTTCTATATGAAGTTTAATATTTGAATCTTTCATACTTTGATGAATGTAACTAGTGCCTTAAAATTCCATTTTTTATTCTACATGAACGATGTTCTTTCCTGTGTATTATGTTATAATTTATTTATAAATTCTAGCTTTTGTTTGGCGTTCTTTGATAGAAGTATAATTCTAAAAAATTCTAAGAGAAACAAAAAGATATTTACATCTTGTATGTAGGCACCTTTTTATTTCTTAATACACATTTAGTATATTTTAATAATTTATATTCAAATCTATAGATTTTTACATGACATGGTACATCAATAAAATCAGTTTATAATGCGAAAGATAGCATATCGATGTTTAACTAACATCAGTGTAGATACAATAACACAAAAATGTTAAAAAACATATCTGTATATGCTACATGGAAATATACAACGCATATATTGAACATTGGTTACTTCTACTGTTACGGGCGAGAAATCATTTTGAGATCATGCTGGAATTTTTAATCCATTTACTTCATTATTAACCTCTTCAATCAATTTAGTCCTCCTATTTTCAACATATACGTTTTATTCTATTTTATTTTATTGTATTGTTAATTTTCGTGCAACATAAGTTTTTCCAAACGTTAAATCCTTCAAATTTTATTCATGTTGTTATACTTTGGCCGACCCTATATTTTCGAATGTTGATGCATTCAGATTTTGTTCCTTTAATCGATTACTTTATTGTAGAAATTCTTTTAGAAATTCATGCATCTAATTTAGGGCCTATTCGTCTTTTAACTCATTTAATTCAATTAGATTTACGTTATTTAATTTCTCTCGCTCGGAGCGCCATCTCTCAACATTTGTTTTACATTAACTTTTGCAGTATCCTAGTTTATCGTTTGGACAATTTTATGAATCTTAAATCTTTAATTAGGGAGATTTAATTAACCCTCTGACGTTTTTGGCTTACTGTTCACTCCTGCATCTGTTTTGTATTTTATTGAAAATTAATTTCCCTTCTTTTCAAAAATTGCCGTTCACCGATCACACTGATGACGTAGATCGATAATGTAACCATGCATCTCCTTTGTGTGTCACCGGACACTTTTCCTTAAGTCATCGAAGCGCTTACTTGTGAATTCACTTGTGTGAAGAAGCTATATCTGCGGTAAGAATTATCTTTATCTGTTGTATCTTTACTTATTTCGAATCTTCTTCTTCCCTAGGATTAATTTGTTATTGGAGCTATTTCCCAAGTGGCTAGCACTAATAACCGTAAACTTTGAGATTTTATCGTGGGAAATTCCACGTGGTTGCCATACGGCCATTTTGGATCTTAATTTTTGGATGGTCGAAGAAATTTAGCGAACTTAAGTAGGAATCCCGTGTTGGTTTACTTAAACCTCTTACGGCGGAGCTTCTGATATCTACCGAACTTCTTGACCGTAGAAATCGTTCCGTTTGGACAGCGTCACCAGGAGGACGGCTGTTCCTTGCTGATTCATTTCCGAGTGGGACATTTCCGAATTTCTTACGTGAGGAATTATCACGAAGAGAGCATTTAGGAGATCTAGGCATTCCTTTTGTCAAAGCTAAGTGTTGCTGAAATAGTTTTCTTAACTAAAGAGGGTTATATCTGCCCGAATTATCTTATCCTATATAATTTATGTTAGAGATTTGCTTGATAGCTTATTTAAACTTTTGTGAACTCTAGAGAGGAGCTTTACCCTTCTCTGTGCAATTTTTGTTAAATAAAACGCTAACTGTAGTCGGTTACCGGGCTTCACCCACCTATCCTGTCCAAAAGGCATTAAACGCCTGACTACTTTCAAATTCAATCTATTAGAAATTTAATTAACTGGTTGTCTGGCTTCTCCAGCAGCTAGTAGCTTTGTTGATTTCAAACACGAGGCTCAGAACCTTCAGTCGAGCTTTCGCAACTAATTTGGGGTTACGTCAAGATCAAGTTATCTGATATTTATTCTGTAAACTTTAATGTACAGAACCGCTGTTAAGAATTCCTAACTTGTGTTCTAAATTATGTCTTGATTAATTGACGTACTTTTAATTTAATCTTTCATTTATTTATCACCTGTGTATACAGGTTGGTGTTAACTTAACAAGTGTTCCTGTTTTTTTTTGTTGTACTCTAGTTTACGCCTGGGGCATTATTGGGGCGTTATACATTACTTTTTTTTAAGTAGGTTTATTAACTTTAATTTATACCCTGTGGCTAATTATTTTGCGTGGAAGATTTCACATTGATTTAAGCCACTTTGCATTGAAATTGTCACTTAATGAATTAATTACAGTGAGGTAAATCCTCGTCTTATATGTTGTATTTAATCCTGTTATACTTATAAAACATTTTCATTCTGACTATAATACTCAATACTGTTACTCACGTTTTCATGTTTGATTTGATAGTATATGAAACTTCTACTATAAGTTTTGAATCCCTAATTTTAGATTATTTCATTTAAATCTTTTCTTTTTTTTTTGTAAATCTGGTAAAGAACCTTCTTTGTAAAATTAATGTAGGGGTGGCAAACATAGATTTATTTGGCAGCTCCTTTTGTAATGATGTGTCCTGCGGTAAGCGATGTGTTGTTAAGAACTGCTTTTGATTATTAAAGATTGTTGTTGTTGTTTATTTTTGTTTGATTACTTTCCCTACTTGTGTGAGATAAGCAAAGACCAGTTCGACTCTATCTGGAATCGAGTGGCTGGAGGGCCTACACTCTCTAGCTTCGGAGCTACCTGAGTCCCACCCGCATCCGTATATACGGGGGGTACTCAGCTGGGAAATTTTATACGGTGGCGTCTATCCACCATCCAGCGACCTTCGGAACCTCGCGACCTCTCCTAATCATATGAGCTAGCCGGCAGAGTATAACAGCGGGACGTCCACCATCAGGAGGGTCCGTACCGGAGAGGGTGGCCCGTTTAGACATCCAGCTACCTCGTTGCCTTTTGTTTTGATATTTGTTATTTAGGTCGCGTTTAGGTAGCACTACGTACTGGTACGTGTTTCGATCTCCTAAAAATAAATCTCGTCAGTGTATAGTATTTTTCACGTAATAAGAAACGCTTAAGAGTTTGGACAATTAAATTATTGCAGGGTTAAATACGATATGTTTCCACTGCGACTAAAAAGCAGGTGGCTTGCCTGGCATTAAATACGAGGACCGTAATAGAAAGCATTAGGGGAGTATTACTAACAATAAGTATATATAACTCAGAAATGTAATTTGTTTGTGTGAAACTTCATAAATATATATTAGTGTGGATAATATAAATAACCATTTGATTACCTCTGTTTAATATCTTTCCTTGTGACCATTACCATTAACAGGTAGGATTTTGTTAGGAAAATTCAAATCTTTTCTATTAAATTAGATAATTAGCGTAGTCAATTACGCTATAATGCCAAAATAATTTCTTCCTTCATCGTCTATATATTAAAGTTGTGTAATATGCTCTGTTAGTCTGACGTCACGACGCCATTTTTGTTGTAGTAGGCGAAGGTCGTAAATCCAAACAAATATTTTCGCCATAAAAATTAGCAGTGTTTAACTTTATATTTTTTATTAACATAAAAAGCGTTAGTGTTTAGAGACGGTAAGTATCTTATTACCACAAAGAGCGAATTTCCAAACAATATGCTATATAATGCTTCTAGATATAATCTTCACTTTGTTAATTTTCGGTTAAAAAACCATAGTGTTGAGGTTAAATTGCTAGAATTAACATTACGAAACGTGAAGTAAATTATTGTAGTAAATTAAGAATCATTTTTAATATCTGTAGAAAGAATATTTTGTCCAATGATAAGCGAAAGTTCAATAGATAACTTAAAGTTATGTTAGAAAGTTGATTATATTTGAAAGGAAGATAATGAATAAATACCATATTTCTAGCAATATGGTTATGTGTTGGGTCCCTGATTACAAACAATGCAATGAGAGGCTAATGTTAACATGGCCCCATTTCTAACCACAGTCTAGTTTACTCCAGAACAGGTGAAACAAACTGAAAGCATAGCTCGGCAAGGATACATGTAGAACGTGCAATGCGAAGACTTAAGGCATATAATATTTTAAATTTTGTTCCAACTTCATTGTTACCGCATTCTGATGTTGTATGCCCAACTGTAGCAGCATTGACAAATTTGCAGCATCCTCTCATTAAAGAGGTTAAACAATATTTTCCTGAGCCAGAATAAATTATTTCTTATTTGTGTTTATTTTTTTTATCCCTATAATATTTAACATATAATTTGCTTAGTAGCTTAGTCAAAAATGTTTCAAACTTAACCAAAAGGTATTTTACCTTTTTCCATTATTTTGTACTATCTACTAGTAATAAAACAGGCACTTTCATATATTTGCTAAGAATATATTGCTTTTTATATATAAATATATGGAATAAATTTATTAATGTAAAATTTTTTTATTATATTTATATCATTTCGCCAAGGCAAGTCCCTTTCGACACACACTATCTCACTTTCAGTTGGTGTCCACACAATTAGATAACATAAATCTTTTCTTGTTAGGTATATGTAATTACCATTGGATTTGATGCCAATAATCATGCTCTGTGTTAATAACAGTTTTTTCATTTTGCATTTTTAAAATTTATGATGTATCATTTGTTAATGCCTGTGCCAATGATGGATTTCTATATTTAGAAGGACATTTTACCTCTATAAGAGCAATTTTAAAATATGTTACTCTGGCAACATAACCTCCACACTAAAATCAATTCGCTCTTTTTGGTGATAAGATACTTAAGATAAGATACTTAACACCCCTAAAAACTAACGCTTTCTATGTTAATAAATAATAAAAAGTTCAACACTAGCTAATTCTTATGGAGAAAATATTTGTTTGGATTCACGACCTTTATCTACTTCAACAAAAATGGTGCTGTGACGTAAGCACCAATAGAACGTTTTTATGTCTCCAGTTGAAAGTATTCTTTCGTTTGCGAAGGTGTTCTATTCTGTTTTAAAACCTGAGCAAGATGTGGAAACCTTGGTATGATGAAGAAGAATATGAGAAACAGAGTAACGTTGTTGATTTATCGATAGAAGGTTATAATTTTTACGACGACAAAAAGTAAGAGTTCGTTTAGGAATTCAGGTCAAGCAAATAGTTTTAAATGTTTATAATAATTTAAAAGCGGAAAATGAATCCACAACTTAGTCAGATATTATTAAAATGACATCGAAGTTAACAGAAGTACCTTGTGGAACAATTTACAAAATTGTTAAATATGGTGTTAAAACAAGGAAAAGGAGAAGCGATAAAGGATCCTCTAAGACGATTCCAATTTGGCAAGTCGATATTATTCGTCAAAGAATTTGTAATATGTATAGACAAAATCAAGTTCCAACCTTGTCGAGTTTATGGGAGAGGCTTATTGAAGACAATACGGAAATGCAGTGTTCCATTACAACGTCATGGCAAACGTTAAAAAGCAATGGTTTTAAATATGGCTAAATTGTTAAACGGCGTGTCATTATGGAATCAGAGAGAATAAGGAAACTCCATTACGAATATTTAACAACCATAAGAATATTTAAAGAAGTTGGTCGTTTAATTTTTTATCTATTTAGATGAAACTTGGTATGATGCCCACGACACCGAAACAAAAGGCTGAATTGATAACATTGACAAGTGTAGTTTGAATGCCCCTTCTTCTGGAGGAAGGAGCACAATCATTTTACATTGTGGTTCGGAAAATGGATACGTTGGCGAAAAGTCGTTATCAGCATTGTAGATGGCGTACATTTTATTTTAAATAAAATGGTGAAGTTTGCATATTGTAGACAGTTAATATGATTTTACATTTTCATTTGTGTAATTGTAATAGTTTTTGTGCGGAACTTTATTTTAAAATTAATTAGTTTAGATTGACTTGTCTTTTATGAATTTAATTAGATTGTCAGATGGCATTTTTCTTTTTATATTTCCTTTTGTCGTATTCAATTGTCAGCGACATCTTGTATCTAATTTTCTGGACAAGTAGTTTTTCATTAAAAATATCTTATTAAGTACGTAATTAATTGAAATTATTCCACACAGGGGTTTTGTATTTTATTGCCTTAATTTTGATGTAGCGGAAGTTTTTTCTAATTATGTAATTCCTCATTAAATTTTTCCATCTATAGGTAGATTTTTTAAAAATTATGTGTCTATTCGTATAAAATAATTAAATTTGCGAAAGCTAGCTTTCTTTTGCTGTTGAAGTTTCACCTAGTAACATGTGTAATGAAGACATATTGAGCAATTATTAATAACTTGTTTAAAGTAGTTAATTTACTTCACTAATACGGTTTTGTGTCATTATAATTAATCTAAGCGACAGATGGTTATTGTAGGTACTGGAAGTGCTGTTTTCGTGATATTTTTGAGCGGATTTGTGAAAACCACGTGTTCGCAGATTTTCCCTATTTTAATAGGTGAATTTTTTTCACGATGTCCATATGGAATGACATTGTTCTTTTATTATAATTTATTTTTGCTACTTTCTGTTTTTTTCTTTCTAGAAATAATAAGGGTTTCCGTACGAAGCATTAAGTTTAAGCAAAAAGTGTACAGTTTACGCTTGAGGTGTGAAATTTCAGTACGAGACATTAAAATTCAAGCACCAGGCATTAAAATTTAAGCACTAGGCAATAGAGTACTTGCAAGAGGCCTAAGATTATTTATATTGAAGTTAGATAGAAGCTGAACTGAGGTATGCCATTGCCTAAGAAACCATGCATCCATCTAAGGTAGGAACTACTATTCTATGTATTTTTCTTGATACTACAGCCGGTCATACTAAGCTCACTACGAAGACTTGTTGGTGTTAACTGCATATATTATCGTAATTTGTAGACGCATAATTTTTCCTTTAATTAGTAAGTTTAAAGTCTATCGATAACCCTTCATTTTGCTTTCACAGGGTAATCGAAATTTTATCACGTACTAGGGTCATCTCAAAAAAAATTTGTTTTCGATTAATTGTTGATAACCTAAGAAAATTTTATAAACCTTAAATATTAATTATCACTTTGTAGAATGGTATAGACCAACGTATGTCTAAAATTTATAGTATATTTTCACTATCTAATTTTCTTTATTACGATTGGAAATTGCAGATTGAATTTTTTAAACTAATATTTAATAATCTAATTAATATATATTAATATATATAATAATCAATATAAATTGAATGTACAAGAAACTAGATGTGACATTTATCGTAAGATATTTAGATAAATTATAAACCGATTTATTTATTAGACTAAGCATACCATTTCCTTATTTATGACGTAATAATTTAAATACTTAGATATTATATAAATAAAAGTGATACAACAAAAGTAATCACTTATATTTTTTTTAAATTATTAGAATACCTTAAATAAAGTCTTTCTTTGGAGACTGTGGTTAAGCAAAACTTGAAAAAAGGTATATAACCCCTACCACAATTATTAATCGTATCCTAAATACGTATTTCGACAACTAAGTTGTCATCATCAGTAGATAAAACCACTAATCAAGGTGTCGCACATGGGGCACAGTAAAGCTAGAACACCGGTTACGCAACAACTACTCTACACGGCGTCCACGTATAGACTAATTTAAACATGTAAATATATCCAACGAAAAGATCGACAAACTTACCTCTCTTAGGGAAACGGCATTCACATATGTTTATACTCCAATTTGAAATATATCGAACGAAATTTCGTTCATATATTTCAAATTGGAGTATAAACATATGTGAATGCCGTTTCCCTAAGAGAGGTAAGTTTGTCGATCTTTTCGTTGGATATATTTGCATGTTTAAATTAGTCTATACGTGGACGCCGTGTAGAGTAGTTGTTGCGTAAGCGATGTTCTAGCTTTACTGTGCCCCATGTGCGACACCTTTATTAGTGGTTTTACCTACTGATGATGACAACTTAGTTGTCGAAATACGTATTTAGGATACGATTAATAATTGTGGTAAGGGGTTATATACCTTTTTTTAAGAATACCTTCAATTTTATTCCAGTACTTTAGTGCTTCCCATGCATATTAAACGTGCATTCTATAATATGCAAATTTCTATACTGAGTGAGTTATTTACTCGAGTGTCAAGTTACTACTTTTGATTCAATTTTAATTATGTAACTTTTGTAGTAATTGATCAAGTTGGTCATTAATATTTGTTGATTTATAATATTCATTAATTTTATTTGTTGTGGCTCTTGAGCCTTATTAAGATTTTGCACTATTTTGACTTGTTGATTTAATTACTGCTACGTTGTCCAACATAAATGCTTGTCGATTCTTGTTGTTAATTAATTACATTTTATTATTGTTATCAATTTAGTGTTTTATTATTGTGATCGCAATTTTGCACGTATTTCTTGCGATTTACTTAACTTACTGTCGGCAGTGTCTGTGTTCATTGTACCGAGAGTATAAACACGGTGGCGCCTATTATAAAAAGAACCCCTCCCTAGCTCGCCTGTTAACTGAGTTAGCTTCTCAAACGAAGATCTATGGTGTAATCGTATTGTTGGGTAAGTTAAATAGATTTACGTTGCAGAGGAAAGGCGCGTGTAACAGTACAAATTAATCTTGGGCATAGACAATAGCGTCAACCCAATCAAATAAAATTGAAGTCAAACTTACCTCTTTTGGTGTAAATTCTACGAAGTAAAAATAACCACACAGCGGCAAAAGACAAAAATACGAGCGGTCTAGCCGAGATTCTCTATGATAGTGATCGAGGTCATCCACAAAATTCTATTATCTCCCCGAAACAAGTCATTCATGACCGTTAAAGTTATCAAGGATGCAATGAATATATAGCAACGGCCAAACAATCGTAACACTCCTGATTATACTATGTATTTTATCACAACTGCATTCTACAAGTAACCACTTCAAGATACCACAATAATATCTTGTTTTTTTATTACACTTTGATAGCTAGCATTATAGTAACTATCGTTTGTTATATAGGATATTATAATTGTAGTAACCTATATTATGTATTTTTCCCAGTATACAACTGAATAAAACTGAAAATATAATGGTATTGAATAGTACGAAGAGCAGTGTGCTCAAGTGCCTGGACGTGCTGGCGTCCAACCCAAAGCAGAAGAAGACGATAATAATATTGAATTATAACAATGACTTACTGCACCACATTCAGGACTACTATTAAGTATTAAATATAATTATTTAAAATTGAGTTTTGGAGATTACAAAATAGCGTTTATTTCTCAACAATTACTGCATCTATTAAAAAGAAATTCCGTCCGTAACGTTAAATGATGCATTTGAATGTATTATTGCCGTTCCTTCCGTACAATTGGGGCGCCTTACAAACATGCCAAAGTTGCACACAACTTCATAAGGTTGGTCGGTACCTCGTCTATGTGCATGATACGCCGTTCTGGTCAGGAATCTCCAGGGACAGCTTGCACTTCCAGTCGACAGAGCTGAAACGACTCTAACAATAATGTCACATGATGCACCATAAACACGAGGATCATGAATAATATTAGTTAAAGCGTGTCTTTTTCAGTACGAGTTGAATACACAAAGTAAGGCATTTTATAAGTTTTGGCTAACGGTTTCATAGTTTCATGTCATTGTTCACGACGTGTTATTTAGTAAAGTTGTGAATATAGTCAAGTAGTTTTCAAATTCCATAGAGCTTTTCCATGTTGGATCGTGAAATGTATTATTTTTGTTGAATGCACGTAACGTACAGTTTTACTACATTCAGTCGAATCTCGAATTTGCATGTCAAACGTTTTAAGCCTCTTGAATTTTCCATTAATATGTAATTGTTATTCTATACGCGAAAATAGGGCACGCGGTTTTATTTACATTTCTTCAGAATAAAATTTAGAGTCACACCTTTATGATTATTTTTATTTATTATCTTGCTTTAAAAAGAATAAATAAAATTAACGAGTAAAATAAATAAATAAAAGATATACAAATAATAAACAAAAGAAATAACATTTAATTATACGCTAACGATTATGAATACATGAAAGTAATGTTACAACGTGATAGTACCATCATCCAGGAGGATGATTTGGTGGTAAGTGAGACTTAGTTACTAAGTACCATCTTTCGGAAAAAGTTAGTGCCATATTTTAATTCTGCTATCTTTTGTTTTTTTTCGTGGTTTGGTGAATTTCTGAAGCTTAATTCGAAAGTTAGTAGTGTAGACAAAGTCTCTAGATGAAAAATTCTGGAATGTATAAACTTTCAATTCGTGCACCACGAATTGAAATTTTTATTTATTAAAAGACTAAATACTTTGCAAATTTTGACTGAAATGGATCAAACTTGGATAATAAAGTTCCTTCTAAAGCTACAATTGGTAATTGGAGGACTCAAGTTAAACGTGGTGATGTAAACATTTAAGATGAGAAGCGACCAGGACCACAAAAATTGTAGCTTTTCGGAAATTATCAATAAAATTGATGATATTGTTTTGAATGACCAAGTACTTGACATTTAGAAGATAGCATTGTGAGCATATCGATTGAAGATGCAGATCATGTTTTATATGTATAATTGGCTATGTCCAAGCTGTCAACAAAGTGGATGCAGCGAATCTTGAATTGTGTTCAAAAACGTGAAAAAATCCAAAGGTCAAACGATAGTTTGAAGTTGTTTAATAGCAACCAAGCTCATTTTCTACAAAGATTTGTTAATGCTAATGCAAACTGGTTTCATCTATGTTCCTGAATATAAATAACAATCTAAATAGTGGACACACCATGGTAGCCCTTACTCTAAGAAAACAAGTAAATCCATAGTTTTTTGTGAACTTGATGAGGGGATTTTCATGACTCATTGTAAAGGGCAAAATTCATAATTGACCATATTATGCAGCTTTACTAGTAAAATTGAAGAAATGAATTTCCAAAAAATGAGCTGGAATGACCTATAAAATTTTTTGTTGTAGTCATCAACACGCGCTTTCTAACACTAGTCATGTAGTACAATGTACAGGGTTGGGCAAATATTTGGATCCATTCGAATATCTTTGATACATCCACTTAGATTTTAACCAAATTTTCCATATTAAAGTTAATGTAAATAGTGAATTCGAAGACCATATTTATATCTGAATCAGACTTCCGGTTTAGCCGCAAACGATGTTAACTTTTTTTATTTAAATAAAGCACCCTCTGTATTTTTACGAATTTCAATAGAGCCTTGCTCTAGGAGTTCCGAAATAATAAGGCTTGGCACCTTTTCATTCAACAATGATAGAGGTATTTAATTAAAGACAATAATGTAAATTTTATTGAGTACAAGTAAAATTAACAAAAAATATGAACAGAATCAATATCAGCTGAGAAAGTTTTCGAAATGATGACTCTTCACTTCTTGACAATATGCTGTTGGTGAACAAATTCTTGAATGATATTTGCTAAAGCCTCCTCACGAATTAATTGCACTTTCTCAATTATTCTCTGCGGTAACTCGTCCAGTATAAACCACAGATTTTAAATGACCCCAAAGGGAAAAATCTAGGGGATGGAGATCATGCAGACCATTCAATGAATCCTCTACGATCAATCCGCAGATTTGGGAATTTTCGTTTAAAAACTTCTAACATTAAGGGCATGCCCCATCTTGTTGGAACCAAACATTTACAGGTAATTTTCCATCTTCTTCAATATTAGGAACAACTTGATGTAGAGATTTCTGTTCAATTAGTGCACTATGACTGAAAAAAGCACCAATAATACGGTTCCTGAAAGTATCAGCCCAAACGTTTCTAGCATCCAAGTGAGGTTATCTATTGAACAATATCGATAATTATGGCGACCCCAAAGGAAAGAATCTAGGAGATTTAAATCTGGAGACCGTGCGGACCATTCAATGATGAATCATCTACATCCAATCCACCGAATTGGGAATGTTTCGTTTAAAAAACGTGGATACGTATATGTACTACGCATATGTATAGTACGTATCTACGTCTCTGAAGAAGATAGATTCATAAAAATATGAATTTGTATTCTGTTGTTCACATCCAATTTTTAATAATAATTTATGTTATGAAATATGCTTTTGTGTTATATAAAAGGTTTTACCTATTCAAGTATGTTTCAAATTATTTTGTATTTAAAAAGGGTCGTGCATCGAGTTAACTTGTCTAATACGTAATGTAATAACAAATTCTAAGTTTAAATTGAATTAATCGTCAGTTATAATTTAGTTAAAAATCTAAACGAATCTACTCCATCAGATACGAAAGAAAATCCATCTATAACACCAAGGGAAAGTCCCAAACAAATCAAAGTAGTTGTTAACATATTTGCAGCAAACAGAGAACATGGAAAACGAAATAAGAAAACGAGAATTATACTACAAAACGGCAAAAGAAGGAGAATAAAGACGAGTAAGGTATGGAAAGGAGATAGTAACTATAAATAGAAATTACAAAAAGTTAGGTTAGTAGAATGAACAAACCAAAAACGATAGCGAACTAATAAGCATGCTCAAATCAAAAATGAGAGAAAGTCAATCACGATACGTAAATTTAAAATTCAAGTGCGAGGAAGCCAATCAAAATGCGTAAATGCAATTTGAAACTGAGAAGAAATCCAATTGGACGAAAAAATTGCGCGTACGAAAATTTTAAATTTATAACGGTAAAATTAAAAAGAGTTTAGAAAATATATGGAAAGAATAAGATGCAGAAAATGCATTTTTATATACTAGTTAACAAAATATAAGGTACTGAATGTAGAAAATTAAAAACATAGAGGAGCGAAGAAACGCACGTAATAGGTAGTATAAAAGAAAACCGTCACGATTCGTTAAACTATTCTGACGCAGTAAATTTTAAAGTTTATAAACGGTATACGTGGAACTTTTTGTAAAATAATTCAACAATTCAACTTTGGCAAAATAATTTTAAAATAAACTTAGATTATATTCACTTTGTAAACTAATATAGATATTAATTTTGTTGTCGTTTTAAAGGTACAAATTAATTTTAATTTTCACTGAGTTAAAATAGCATTTTATTCGAAATAACGTATTTTACATTACGGAAAATGTTATATATATGCAAAATATTTAAAAGAGAATTTGGAAATATGTATGAAGAACAAAGGTTAATGCAGGTTACAAGTTCTTATAATATATAAGTAATTCAAAATTTATAAAAAACACATTTAAAAAAATGTATGAATTAATTAGAAGTAAATTCAATATTCAACAAACATTTATGAAAGATATCTGTTGTTGCTGAATAGGGTTGCGCATATGTAAAGTAATCCAGAGGATAGTCATAATTTAATTAACATTCAAAATTAAAATTTTAGGAAGTAAATAAGATATATAGTGTGTAGATTCACAACTTATACAGCTAAATAGCACACTTTGCTTAGATAAAATAATTTGTTAGTAAATTCGAGATAATACAAATACAAAACCAAATGATCACTGGTTAGACAAAAACACTTTGAACTATTACTTAGCGTTTGGAGGTGTGAGGTCCCCTAAGCTATACGAAACATTAAAGTGTAATCATTTTAAAGATTCTATTAAGAATCAAAATAGACTTAAAAAATGTATGAATTTATTCACTATTTTTAAGTCGGGTTATGACGGTTATTAAGATTAACTTAAAATGTCAATAGTCAAAGATTAAGCATACATGAGTTATAAATATATTAATCAACTAAATAAATCTTAAATCATTACCACATCGAGTTTTATCATTTCGCTTAAAGTTTACACATTGGATGCTAGACCTAATTAATAAGAACCTAGTTAATAACCTTGAGATAAGCAAACGAACCAAAAGAGTTTAAGTAGATGTATGCTGATATGGCAGCCTATACAACATTTTACATAACCAAAGAAAAGTAAACCTCCCAGCAATATGTATTACATAATGAATTATAAAATATCGCGATAAATGTTGAAAGATCATTATCCGTATTATCTTAAAAACGAGTGCGTATATACTCGTATTTAAAATAAGTCAAGTTAAATTAGAAATTGTGGGATCTACAGAATACAACAAAACAATTTCGGGAGTTTATCCGTTTTTATTATTATACGCAGTTTTCGAAGAAGATTTGGTAAAATGAAATTTAGAGATTTATTTAGTCATCCGAAACAGTCCACTAAAATGTTATTTCTCATTTTGCGCATAATTTCGTAAATAATGTGTATATATAAATGTATAATGTAATTTATTTTCGCAAAGTTTATCTACTCATAACGCGCCCAAAGTTCTTGGCACTTAAAATTTCTCACATAGAAGATGTAGTTTAGTTTGTCACTCTGAATTACTTATGGGAGGACTGTTTTGTTTAGCAACAAGTTTCTTTAAGAGGGGTGCATGCAAAACAAAGCGTACAAAGCTTGTAGCAATATTATTTCTAATGGAATTAAAACAAGCGGATAAAGTTTTACTAAAGAACACGTTTAAAAAAATAATTCGATGAAGATATGGTGTTATCATCTGTTATTTAGTGTGTTTAAATTGTTTATTTAGTTACAGTTTATTCAGGAAGTGCACATATTTTTTCTGATGAAAGGAATTGGATTAGGACACAGCTTTGGATCCAAAATAATGACCATATTATTATTTCTACTGCACAAGACTCATCTCATAGTGTCTTTACGGCAGATAGAGACTATGGAAGGGCAGTTTTTCTGTTTCCCTATCTTCAGTCTTTAACTCTAGGATGCATATCTGCTACAATCTCTACCATTTCACAAAAAAACAAACACAGTTATTGTATAACAAGAATTGTCTATAGATTAGAATAACAAGTAGTGCATATACTTAATCTGTGTTCGTTAACCTATTTTTTTTTGCAATTAGCACATAACAGTTTGCTTTTGTGACCTATTTTTGAAGCACATATTGAGGATCTTTTTCTCTCAATAGTTTCATTTGTTGGCGCTGTAGGTGGATCTGATATATTAATAAGTTTTTCCATATCTCCATAATGCTACATTATATGTTAGGGTTAGTTGATCTCCTTGCCATACAGTGGATATACAAATTTCCTTGCTAAATCTCTTAGAAAGATTTTGCGTTTGTGAGTAACACCAGCGTTATAATTAGATATTTTTTCGTAAAAACAATAAACACATTTAGTGCTGCCACGTATATTGAAGAAAATTGTTATAGGCCATCGCTTACTTTGCATTTTACATGGGTATGTGAATACAATTTTATCCATAATGTCATAATGTCACAGCCTCTTGTTTTAATATAATACAGTTGACTATCTCTATATCGAATTCTCATGTAGTATTCCAATTTGTTTAAATTAGGGGAGTTTGAATTAAAGGAATGATATATGTATTAATTTGTAATATGTACGTATAATAAAGAGAAAGAGCAGAATCTTATAATATACGCCTCAAATACAGTTATATATATGTAATGATAAAAAAAATATTACCGAGGTTTAAAAAAGTCCGAAATATTTATTTGTTTCAAAATTGTGCTATAGATTTGATGTTCAAAGTATGGTTTTACCTTCTGCAAGTTTATGAAAACGATTTCGCGAACATTTGGATATAAAACACTTAGCGCTTTTTGGATGTCTGTTTGATGGGGAAAATCCATGACTTCTTCTTCCGAACTGCTCGGATCCAGATTTTCAGTTACACTTGTAACGCTGACCAAGATCTCTGCATCAGTAGGAGTATCGCTAACTATCACTTTATCGTTAATACGAACATAATCCTGGAAAGATTCTCCTTCCACCTCTACACCCAGTCCGAAAACTCAATTCCATAAATATTCTAATTCATCACACTCCTTTACAATATTTGTTTTTAGTTCTGATAAGGGTAGTAAATCTTCACCGTTCCAACATGAATTTCGTCGAAACCTAGCTTTCCGGAAACAATTTTTTATTATTATCCTCTGTTACTCATGCCCAAGCCTTCAATGTAATCCGTATGCAGTCAAACAGATTTATTTTAGGAAGTTTGTTATTTTCTTCAAACATGGATATAATGCGCAACAAAATATGTTTTCTGTAAAAACTTTTATGTTTTTTATAATACCCATGTCCATGGGATGTAAAAGTTGTGTATGCTGGAAAATATTGAAGTGTTATAAATTTTAATCGTGCCTCTATGCCTTTTAGATGACTAGTACAATTATTCAAAAATAACAAAATCTTGCGATTCTGACTTCCGAATTTTGGATTCGGATTTAGCAACCATTTCTCAAGAAGTTGTGCAGTTATCCATGCTTTTTTATTGCTGTAATAATCCAGTCCAAGGGATTTAATTCCTCTGAAACAACGTGTATTGGTACTTTTCCCAATTAAAGCAGCTTTTAATTTCTCCGTGCCCGACATGTTAGCTCCAAGCAATACTGTAACCCGATCTTGGCTGTGTTTTTCTCCAAAACATTTCTGATTTTTGAAGCTTAAAATCTTGTTTGGGAGGCACCTAAAAAATAATCCAGTTTCATCTGCATTAAATATATTGTCAGAACTGTAGGATTCAATAAGACTAGGTAGCTTTTGCTCAATCCAATTTTTGGTTTGTACATTACTAACACATGCAGATTCACCGCATAAGGCTTTGCCAATAATATTATGTCTAATTTTAAATTTACTCAACCAACCTTCACTTGCATTAAAGTCTTTGTGTTCCAGTGCGTCGGCATAGTATGCCGGCTTTTCTTTAATCAAAGGTCCAGTTAACGGCAAATTTTGTGCTCTAAGAGAGCTAAACCAAGTAAATACAGCCCTGTCAATGTCTACGTATTGCTATAGACTTTTCCCCGCAAATATTTTTGAAAAATTTTATGATTTATGAATGTATTTTTATCTTGAACTTGTATATACTTTTGACTAGTGTAGTTGAAGCACGCCGTTTTGTATTGCTGTATCCGCAGACACTATTGTACGCTGAGTTTAGAAGGTCGTGTGTTAACAGGATAAATCTTTATCTTTCTTCTGTAACTTCGTGTTTTGATTTTATTAGTGGATGGTGTTTGATTTCAATACCGATTTATTTACGACTGTGTAGAACTCGTAATTGTTTAATTAGTGGCTTTCTAACTCAGGTGTCTCGAAAAAATATATATTTTTTTTTATCTTACGTAAGTAAATTATTTTATAAGATATTATTCTTATTATCTTTATTATTAGTAATTTGAATGACTTGCATTTTGTATTTACACTGTGTTAATTTTGATATATTTTAATATTAGTTATTTGAATTAAATGACAAAGATTGTTTTTTAAAATTTCTAGTTAAAAAAATCTGTCACTTTAAAATTTTATACGTTGGTATATCAAGGGCATTTTTTCATGTGGTTTGCACATGCGTTTAGAGTTTGTTTCGGGCTGTCATATTAGTTTGTTTACTTTGTTTATTGAGGGAGAAATTAAAAAGCCTCTTTGTAATTTATTAGTATAAATTTTGATCGGAAGTCACAAAGAATTTTTTTATTGCACGTTGCGGTCATTTCCGTCCGATATTTTTGCCTTTATAGTATTGTTTAATGACGCAATATTAATCTTTATACTTCATAAAGATATTTTTTATTTTTTTTTGTAAGTGTTTTTGAATTTTACCTTTCTTCATTTGTGCTCAGAAGTAACTCTAAAACATTATAATTACAACATTTGTCTATACTCTTATACTGGCGCTATATAAATTAGTAGAAGAGAAAAAAACACGTTTTCCAATTGGAACAATTGGGAAAAGCGGTCTCATCTGGAAAATAAACCGACTGAATATCTAAGCTGGACAGATTGGTTGTGAATAGTGGTATTATCAAATTCTAAACCACTATTCTTAGCAGTATGTACAGCGGCGAACTCGCTTAACTTGGTCAATACATTCGGGATTATTAAAATGTTCAAGAATTTTGTTTCTATTAGAAATTGTGAATACGGTACTTCTGGGAATTCCGTATTTTACAGACAATTTGAAACGAGTCACCAAATAACACACCACAACAAAAAATATTATCAAATAAAATGAGCGGTACAAAGAAACAATATTTTTAGGGGAATTACTGATGTTGATTTAAGGAGAGGTAAACTGGCTTTTAGTTATCATGAAATGTCGGATTTTTGGACATACATATCAGTTGGACATACATTATTACGAATTCGATTTATAGAAAAATTCAAATTAAAGAGTGACTGATTTAGAAAGAGTCAACTGTATTAATATTTTTTTCCAAAAAGGGTACTCTGCCAATGGGACAGCCACTAACCCTAGGACTACCAGGAAAACGGCCTATCGCTACTTACCACGCGGGTCCATTGGACCCGTATTACTGTATGCTGGGTTTAAGCTAATATTCGGCGGTTATTTTGAAATGTAAGCATTAGGTAAACATTATTATATCCGACTTTTATTTTATTCAACATAAGAAAAGACCATTAGAATCAACCGAAGCAGTAATAATAATACAGTAAATAATAAAAATAAATTAAAACACTTGGCTTGTTTCACTATGAGATTTATTTAAATACTCTAACAATTGTTTCGGCTGTTATGCCATTCTCAAAGAGATCTATAAATCTAACTTAAAGACTATCGCACTTGTTCTTATATGTTGTCTGTTCTTGTGTGTAGTGGGGGTGGTATTATATTGTGTATTACGGTGTCTATAAAGGGTGTATTGGCATATTCTATCTGTGTGTTGGTGATTAATAGATTTTGTTTTTTCGCTATTTTTATTTCTAATATTTCTAGGAGGTCCAATCTCTTGCTTTTTGTGATATTGTGTATTAATTCGCAGTTATCTATATCGGGGAAGTGGTTGAGTTCTATACAGTGTTCGGCAAAGCCTGTGTTTTTCTCACTATATAAAATTGCCTTTTTGTGTTCTTTAACTCTGTTTTTAATGGCTCGTCCACTTTGGCCGATATAGATAGCTTCACAGTCTTTACATTTTAATTTATAAACACCTGATTGGTCCATTTTATCTCTTTTATCTTTGTTGTTGCTAATCATTGTTCCTAAATTTGTTTTATTTACCCAGCTTATTTTGATATCTAATCCTTTTACTATTCTGTTTATTTTATTAGTGAGTTGTGGTATGTATGTAATTTTGTGCCATCTTTGTATATTTTCTGTTATTTTCGGGTATAGGTATTTGTTCTTATTATTTTGTATTTCTTTACGTTTTAACAGTTTATCTACGATTTTAGGGTCATATCCATTATTTCTTGCGATTAATTTAATTGTGTTTATTTCTGTATTAAAATCTGTCTTGCTTAATGGTGTGTTTGTGGCTCTATGTATATAACTATTGAATGTTGACATTTTTATTTTCATCGATTGTTTCGCGTTTGCATTTAATATGTTGTCTGTAAAAGTGGGTTTTCTGTAGATTTCGAATGTAAGCTTATTATTATGTCTGTTTATTGTAATGTCTAGAAAGTTTATTTTCTTGTCTTTTTCTGTTTCTTTTGTAAATTGTATCTTGTGGTTTATAGAATTTATTACTTTTAGGAACTCCGTTAATTGCCTATCTGTACCTGTACAGATAGGCAATTAACGGAGAGCCTATCTGTGCCCTGTACAGATAGGCAATTAACGGAGTTCCTAAAAGTAATAAATTCTATAAACCACAAGATACAATTTACAAAAGAAACAGAAAAAGACAAGAAAATAAACTTTCTAGACATTACAATAAACAGACATAATAATAAGCTTACATTCGAAATCTACAGAAAACCCACTTTTACAGACAACATATTAAATGCAAACGCGAAACAATCGATGAAAATAAAAATGTCAACATTCAATAGTTATATACATAGAGCCACAAACACACCATTAAGCAAGACAGATTTTAATACAGAAATAAACACAATTAAATTAATCGCAAGAAATAATGGATATGACCCTAAAATCGTAGATAAACTGTTAAAACGTAAAGAAATACAAAATAATAAGAACAAATACCTATACCCGAAAATAACAGAAAATATACAAAGATGGCACAAAATTACATACATACCACAACTCACTAATAAAATAAACAGAATAGTAAAAGGATTAGATATCAAAATAAGCTGGGTAAATAAAACAAATTTAGGAACAATGATTAGCAACAACAAAGATAAAAGAGATAAAATGGACCAATCAGGTGTTTATAAATTAAAATGTAAAGACTGTGAAGCTATCTATATCGGCCAAAGTGGACGAGCCATTAAAAACAGAGTTAAAGAACACAAAAAGGCAATTTTATATAGTGAGAAAAACACAGGCTTTGCCGAACACTGTATAGAACTCAACCACTTCCCCGATATAGATAACTGCGAATTAATACACAATATCACAAAAAGCAAGAGATTGGACCTCCTAGAAATATTAGAAATAAAAATAGCGAAAAAACAAAATCTATTAATCACCAACACACAGATAGAATATGCCAATACACCCTTTATAGACACCGTAATACACAATATAATACCACCCCCACTACACACAAGAACAGACAACATATAAGAACAAGTGCGATAGTCTTTAAGTTAGATTTATAGATCTCTTTGAGAATGGCATAACAGCCGAAACAATTGTTAGAGTATTTAAATAAATCTCATAGTGAAACAAGCCAAGTGTTTTAATTTATTTTTATTATTTACTGTATGAAGTTAAAATGTTTCACCAAGAAGTATCTGCAACAACAGCCGAGAATAAGTAATAATAATAAGACATAAATATTGTAAAATAAATTATATAAATGACTTACACAAAAGTTTCTTACATATAACTACTGACTGTTCACCGCATATATTGGTTTTAGAACGTGCACAAGTTGTTCTTGTTTTTCTGTCTTACGAAGATGGACAAACATCATATCTCTTCTTCTTTCCTGGAATCTCAGAACTAGTAGATGCTTCAGCTTCTTCTTCTGCTTATGGGGTTTCGTGGTCCTTGTATTCTGCTAGCTCCTTTCCTAGTTCAATTAGAAAGTTTCTTCTATTTTTCCAATCAAAAGCTGAATTAGGTTTCAAGAGCTTCTATAGTATGCGTTCATGGCGCTGATGTCTATTATGTTATAAAAAACTACAAGAGGCCATCTCTTCGTCATACTTTTCACGGTGTATGATCATGTTATTTTGTCCATGTTGTCTACGCCACCTTTTGTTTTATTGTAGTCCAGGATTACCTGAGGTTTCTTTTTTTGGCCATTATCAACATTTTTCTCACTGTGCAGAGTACCCAGCAACGTTACAAGCTTGCGTTTCTTTGGGCAATACGAAATAATCATCGCATCGTCTGTAAAATCAAACTGTGTGGAAAACACTTGACGATTTTTTGGATCAACAAATGAAGATGGCAATTCAGGCTTACTTTTACGGATCGTACCAACTAATGTTAGGTTTCTTAATAATAACTACTTTGCAAGATTGTACAAAGTAAAGAAATTGTCGCAGGTGACATTCCTTCCGCAGTTTTCAATTTCTTCTACTAAACGTTTTACAATCTCTTCGCCTTGATTCTTGTCTCTTTCCTCTCCCTGCTTTCCAGGTTGAATTTCCAGTTTCTATGCATAGGTTGTTACACTATCGCAAATGGCCCAAAATTTTATTCGATATTGTACAGGTTTTGATGGAATATATTGTCTAAAGGGACATCTGCCTCCGAAAGTTACAAGCTGTTCATCAACCGTCACACACCAATTTGGTGCATACGCATCTCACAAATAAGTATTCCATAACTCAAAGCATTCCCGTATTGATGCCATTTTGTCGCCACTCCTTTTCCTTCGCCTTTCCGCAGCATCATCAAATCTAAGTACACGAAGTATATTTTGAAATCTATTTTAAGCGATAATAGTACCAAAGGTTTTTCGACAATTGTTTTTGCTCCATAGTTGTGTTACATCCTCGTAAGATTTGTATATACCTATTAGTATCAAAACTCCAATAAAATAAATTTCTTCCATTCTTGGACATCCATTTTTATCCAATTTTTGCCGAAAACAATCTCTCGTTGTTCATTCGTCCACTTTAGGTTAATTTCAAGAAGAGGTTTACAGAAATAAATCAAAAAAGTACCGATCTCGCGATTTCCAAATCGTGTTGGGCCTGAACGTACTCGTAAAATATTGTGTTGTGGTTGTCTTCCGTGATGATGTAAAATAGGATATTGGTAACAAACAACTTGTTTGTTCTTTAGTGTAAAAGAATTAGCTCCAGCCGGATTTCTGTTGTGGTCATCATCTTCTCTCAGCAGATTCTTAGCTAACTAATTCTTCTGCTGTGTTTGTATAACCTCCATCGATGAGGCCTTCGACTGCATCTACATCTCCATCGTCGTCTGAAGCTTCATATCCGCTATTGTATTCAACGTCACTAATTTCTGCTACTATCGCCTTTAGCTGTTGTTGTGTAAGGTATTCCTTATTTCTACGATCCATTTTGCGTAATGAGTAAAACGCAAAGTAGAAAATAGCCGCAATGAAAGATTCAGAAATAACTATCTGACAATTGATAAAGAATTATGCTAAAATATTAAATCGCACATTACAACTGAACAAAATATAAATTTTGTCTTATTCACAGTAACAAAATAGCACCACACATATTCGGCAACCACTAATGTATTATTCACAACGTGCGGCTATAGGTATGCTGAAACACTTAAGTTCCCAAAATTCGCATGATTTTGTATACATCGGGGAATGCCAAGAAATGTTTATCAGCAGCGGAGAAGTCGGGAATTTATTAGCTAACCACTATCATTGTAAAACACTCCACCTACATTTATACAGTAAACGACATATGGGTTGGTCGGTTGGTAAATCGCAAAATAATTTTTATACTGCCAAAACCATTCTTTCTGAAATAATTTTTTGGTCAAAATTTTAAAGCCATAACTGGTACTTAAAATGTCTCTTAATACTAGTAAATTAGCCCAACCATAAGTACGATAAAACAATTGCCGGAAATCGTTTCGGGTCCATTGGATCCGCTCGGTAGTCCTAGGGTTAAATATTGTGAGTTGTAAAATTCAGGCCAGAATCATGAATACTACGTACTAAAGTTTGCACTGTTTCGAATTCCAGATTCTTACACTTGATCTTCTACATAACCCACAAATTCCCAAAAGTCATCCATACCACTAAACAATTAAAAACAACAGATAATTTTTTGATGAATAGATAAAAGGGAGCTATCCATACACCTTTACGTTTACTCATTTGCCACTCAAATGTGAGTTGTAGATGAGGCGCAACTGTTTAAGAATTTCCAAAAGTGGCAAAGTTCCGCTATGAGTATGAGATGACAATAAGAAACCCTCAAATGGTGTCTATGAATTTGTCGCTTTGTATAGGCGTAGCTCAAACCACCGCATCCCACATTTATATTCCGGTAATTTCTTGGTAGCACCTCGTATATACCTATTTCGTGGTTACTACGCTTCTTATAGATATTGTTAATTTCATTTGACATGTTTTTAATGTCAAAACTGCAGTAACATTATGTGTTAAAATAAAGCGCTAGAAACAAAATAATAGTTTTTAGTGTATCAATATGATTAACTATCACGATGTAACGTCTTCCACAATATTTATTTTATAATATTAAAAATTGATGTTACTAGAATACTTATTTTATTTTGCAAAGTTCTGATATTTCACATGACGCACAACGGGTTATACATTTTTTATGCTTTTATGGACAAACAATTTTGAAATTAAAAGGGTCGGTGTAGTTATAGAAAGGAGAAAAAAGTTTGAAAAAGACATTCTTTTAATATCTTAATCCTCTGGCCTGTTGTGATTGACGTTTGGAGTGGGATTAAAAAAAGCAGCGACCCTTTTTGTACGGTGCGTTCTATTGAATTCGAAAAAAAGAGGAATTTGGAGACTACTTTTAACTCTGATAACCAATCCTAATGTCGTTCTTGTATCTTTTATAATATGTGTTTGTTTGTCGTACACGAGACCTCGATAGAAAAATAAATAAAAGAAAAACGACAGACGAATGTTTTCTCTGATGTTTCGTGCTTGGTTTTTGATTTATTTCATCGCGTACGAGCTTCACTATTTTAAGTTCGGATTTTAAGTTAATAAAGGTCTAGTGCAACCGGTTAGTCAATGCCACAATGCAATTATGAAGTTTCAACAGCAGCAACACGACGTTTGAATAAACACAAGCTGAAATACAATTACGGGCGGGCTTGAATTGGTCCACTGACGAGCTGTAATAAATAAGAGTCTACGTGCTTCCAATTTTATTCTACAATTACTGTTACGTATATGATGAAGTCTCTTATACTTTTGAATTTACAGTATAAAGTTGTGTTAAATCTAGTCATATATTTTATAGTTACCGGCGCACGCATATAATTTTAAACCCTATTCACAGCAAAATTCAAGCGAGGTTATATCTGGCAAAGTATACGAAAATTCCTTACAAGTTAGTCTTAAAATATTGCAATAAAAATGCAAAGGTAGCTTTAATGAATGGTGAGAAGTTTTATGCTTTTAAGATTTCTAGTAATTTATATTTGAAAATTTTTGTAGATTTGAAATCTATTTCTTCTCTTTCTGTTGAGAAGAATCGGTATGTTTATAAATTGAATTTTAACAAAATTAAAATAATTTGAATTAATATATATTGGTAAAAGAACTTTCAATTACACTACATAGAGAAGATTTCAGCACGGTGTACAATATGTTAGTAATTAATTTATATAAGAACTCCGTCAAAGTTAGAAAGGAATGCAAATTAACTTTAGTGAGAGAGAACGATACGACACGATATGAATTAGACTGCGCTGATCAACTGGAATAAGAAGTTCCATAGTTACCCATATATTTATTTCTTATCTTGCAACAGGCATGTTATTACATTTAAGTCGAATTGCAACGCGTGCGAGTGAAGGATAGTCATTAGAGCACTATTAAATAGCACGCTTACGTTAAGTAGAGATATATGATAGGAGCAGAAGAAGAGAAAACGGAAAACTAAGAGAAAAGAAAAGAGAAAAGAAGAAGATGACGATCCAGATATATTGCTTAAAGAAATAGAGAAAGATCTGAAGGATCCAGGATTGAAAAATGGCAAATAAGTGTGGCAGAACTAAAAGTAAAAGTTTTTGATAACGTGAATAGGCAAAAACTATGGAACAGAATGCCAGAGCAAAACTAACAGAAGACATACCTACAGTAAAGGGCTTTATCACTTTTTTACAAAAATTCTATTCAATGATTTGTTGCTACCTAACGTTATAAAACTTTATTCGTTTCTTCATCAGACATTAGCAATTAAATTCATAAGTGATCTTATAGAAAGAAAATACCAATTAGCAATCATATTTTAGTTGTATTTACATTTGACTAAAACAAAACTATTGCGAAAAGTGCGAAACATTTTATAAGAATTAAAAAAAAACAGTTTAACATGTAATGGTTCAAATGTCAAATATTATCAAATTAGTATATAAATGCGAAGTAAATGTGAATTTAAACATTGCTGTCTATAAATTACAACGCAAATCATACGAAATTTGAATTGAAAAATTTTGTCTATGTTGGGACTTTAACCCAAGTCTACGATTTGCAGGATCGTTGCTTTACCAATTAAGCCACGATAGACCTTGGTTCAAGCTAACTATAAATGCATTATAAAGTAACAGTGCTAATGATTCAGATGTCAATAATAAGTAGATGTCAGTTTTGAAAGCGGAAGTCAGTTTTGAAAGCAGATGTGAGTTTTGAAAGCAGATATCAGTTATTGAACGCAAAAGTCAGTTATTGAAAGTAGATGTCAGCTTTGAAAGCAGATGTCAGTTTTGAAAGCAGTGTCAAGACTGTCTTCTGCTTTCAAACCTGACATCTACTGCATTTCTAATTAGCTTGAACCAAGGTCTATCATGGCTTAATTGGCAAAGCAACGGTCCAGCAAACCGTAGACTTGGGTTCAAGATCCAACGTAGACAAAATTTTTCAATTAAAATTTCGTACGATTTGCGTTGTAATTTGTAGACAGCAATGTTTACATTCACATTTACTTCATAATTACATATTAATTTGATTATATTTGTAAATATTTCTTATATAAGCCGAATATCTCCGAGAATTTATAAATCGATATATTAAATGAACGGCTAAGAAATTTTCTAAGCATACATATAGCTATGGAGTAATAATTAGCAATTTCAAACCTTAAAAAAATTGACATCTGCTTTCAAATACTGACATCTGCTTTCAAAACTGACATCTGCTTTCAAAACTGATATCTTATTTCAATAGCTGACGTTTGTGTTCAATAACTGACATCTGCTTTCAAAACTGACATCTGCTTTTAAAACTGACTTTTGCTTTCAAAGCTGACATCTACTTTCAATAACTGACATCTGAATCATTAACACTGTTACTTTATAATGCATTTCTAATTAGCTTGAACCAAGGTCTATCATGGCTTAATTGATAAAGCAACGGTCCGGCAAACTGTAGACTTGGGTTCAAGTCCCAACGTAGACAAAATTTTTCAATTAAAATATCGTATGATTTGCCTTGTAATTTGTAGACAGCAATGTTTACATTCACATTGTACACTAATTTGATAGTATTGTAAATATTTCATATAAAGGCCGAAAAACTCCAAGCATTTATTAATTGATATATTAAATTAAATGAACGGCTAAGAAATTATTTTAACACATATATATATATATATATATATATATATATATATATATACGAATTATATTGAATTTAATTGAAGTGAGAAATGAGAATTATTCAAAACTCATCTCACATGCAATTGTCGCTAAATTTGTGCAGTTGATTCTACAATCTGACAAGATTACTCCTGCCGAAGAATGTAGACGCAAACATGTTGCGACGTCAGCCATCCACCTGTGCGGATAATGAAAATTGTATGAAAAAAACCACATCCGTCCAGAAACGTGCAGATATCGATATTTCACTGTCGTTACAGATCGTCAGTACACGATATTCGGACATAGACATGATTTTATTTGTATACTTCCGTGTATATATACGAATTATATTGAATTTAATTGGAGTGAGAAATGAGAATTATTCAAATCTCATCTCACATGCAATTGTCGCTAAATTTGTGCAGTTGATTCTACAATCTGACAAGATTACTCATTTCTCACTCCAATTAAATTCAATATAATTCGTATATATACACGAAAGTATACAAATAAAAATCATGTCTATGTCCGAATATTGTGTACTGACGATCTGTAACGACAGTGAAATATCGATATCTGCACGTTTCTGGACGGATGTGGTTTTTTTCATACAATTTTCATTATCCGCACAGGTGGATGGCTGACGTCGCAACGTGTTTGCGTCTATATTCTTCGGCAGGAGTAATCTTGTCAGATTGTAGAATCAACTGCACAAATTTAGCGACAATTGCATGTGAGATGAGATTTGAATAATTCTCATTTCTCACTCCAATTAAATTCAATATAATTCGTATATATATACGAAAGTATACAAATAAAAATCATGTCTATGTCCGAATATCGTGTACTGACGATCTGTAACGACAGTGAAATATCGATATCTGCACGTTTCTGGACGGATGTGGTTTTTTTCATATATATTATAATAAAAATGTTAATTGAATATTTGTTGAGGACACTTGCTTTAATTCGTTACATTTCTGTTATTGGAATTTCTTACAAGGTTGGAAGTCTATTATATTTGTATTGTTTTTTTAATTTAGAGTGTCAAATCTATAATTAAATTTCTAAAGTATATGACTTTCTTACATTTACTAAAATTATAGAACTATGTAAATCTAGTTAATTTTGTATAATATAGTTAATGTTTGGTATTATCAAAGGTTATGTGTGAAGGAAAATTTAATTGTAAACCAATAAGTTCATAATATTAATTAAGAATCAAAATTATAGTATATGTCAAATATTTTGGAAAATTCTATATAACTAAACTTGACCAATGAACTTCAAGAACAGAAAAAGCTGTTGGGTTGCCATAGTGATTATTGAAACAATTGGAGAGAAGAATTTTTGCACTTAAATTAATGGAATGTGTTTTGGATGAAAACGAATTTTTTTAAAAATATTAAAACAAGTATAATTTATATTACATACCAAGATTTGAACTGTTTTCATTTTAAACTCCGCTATCAATTAATGAGCCACAAAAGATGTGTACCAGCTTTAAATAAATATTGGGAAACATTACAAGGCCTTATATTACCAGGATTGGGACCGGTGATCCTAACTTTCGAGATCTGCCAGGATTGGGACCGTTATTCCTGAAGTTAAAATATACCAGCCGTACGTCAGGGAAGAAAGACCTAATTCCAGTGACTAGACGGATAATTGTGATAGAATATTGAGCTAAGTTTTTAATATTTGTATTTTTTTTTTAAGTAAACAGATACATTTACTTACCGAAGGTAGATAAAGATCCCTTTAATGACCATTTTGTTAAAAACATTGTAAGTAGGAAGGTTATATACAAATTCATTTATTCAGCGGTTTGATTTATTTGTTTATGTAGCCTAGTATGTGTTTCATTTTCGTAAATTCAATTTTTTAACCTATAAGAAATTCCACATAACCAATAAATTTTATAATTTTAATTTTCAATAAAATAAATTGTTAATCTAATGTTTATTCCGAATGTTTTGTTAAATGTACCTAATTAAATACATATTCACTTATCAAGATAAGATTTTCTTTTTAATAAACGGAATTTAAGAACCAAATCAAGCCGTTTGAATTCTATTAGTTTATCATATTAATACTGAGCTAACATACCTTTTAATTTCTTTGTCAGACAGAATCTTCACGACCCTGGAGATATCAGAGAACTCATGTTCGATGTTTTATATTTTAATTTCAAACTTTCTTTAAGGTCAAAACACTATTTGGTTGTACATGTTATGATTATTAACAACAAACATTTATATTCATTGCACCTGCGCAGAAGTGTATCAGAATGCGGGGGTAAAAATTAGAATTTTAAATTCATTTTCTGCTTTAAAGTTTAATATTCTGTCTTTAAAAACACTCTTTAGTAAACGTTTGACTTAAAGATTATTATAATATATATATATATATATATATATATATATATATATATATAATAACTTCGTGACCTTGGTATGATATGGTAAACCTAATCAGTAGGCGATTAAAGGTCTGTATATTACTTCAAAATATATGTATTTAAAAAACTCTACATGTTTTCCCTATATATATATATATATATATATTATGGTAGATTCAATTAGTTGACGATTTATCTATATATAAATAAATGCGTTTGTGTGTGGGAGGGGGTAGAGAGGACTAAATTCAGTATTATAAGGGTTCCGAATTTTGCTTCGATTTGTCGATGGAATTTTAAATAAATGCATTTTTAAAGTCTATCGAAATGTTTAAAAGGTTTCGAATGCTGAAAGGGCCTGAATATGATATTGTTTTTCTTCTATTGAAAATAAGAAATTGATCAAAACAACATGAATATATAAAAAATTCTACGAATTTTTTTGTAAGTATTTTAAATTTTACTTTCGTATATGACTACCACAGCCTCCAATTTCATTTTATGAAATTATAATTTATTAATTAAAATGCGTTTTAAAATTCGTAAGCAATTCTTTTGAAACTTTCCCAATGCATTTTGCACTAAAAAAGTCCAAAAGGAATCGCTTTCTCTATTTCGCAATGAGTGAAATACGATCGCGATTAAATTGCTGTTTGGGCTTTAAGCAAAGGAATCACTTTAAATTCAATAGCATAAACAACGAAATCAATGCACGAACTACTACAAATTTAGAATAGATCTACATGTACAAAACGCCCAAACGTAAGACTCCCGGATAGTTTCTCCGTAAGTAGTTAGCCGGCGGGATCAAACTTGATTCGAAAATGCACTTCGGGGTTTGATAGCGCCCCGGAGACCGATACGGTTAGACAGTGAAAAACTAGCAGTCCACATTCAATTTATCGCTTCTCGTTGAATCAATAAATGTAATATATGCAAACGATTCGGACCTGAGAGGTCAGGTAATCTTACACACACAAACTTTATTGCTTTTTTCGGGTTTATTGTGAAGTTTAGTGGTTGTCTCATCTTTTTTCAGAATCGATTTCGTGTTTATATTGTTTTCTGGAGATTACTTCTTTTTTATGGTAAATTACATTTTATACTAAATAAATTTAATAAAGACTAAAAGGGGAATTTTATGCTTGAAAATACATCCACCCAAAACTATTTTCTATTTTACATTATTGCCAATTCATTGAATTATTTATATGCCAATTTTAAAGACGAATAATACATTTACTTGAAATTAGTGGAAGGTTACCTTTCTGACATTAACTACGGGATAGGCGAAAAGTAAGTCCCTATTGTAATGTGTTTATAACTTTCGTATATATCAATATTTTTTAATGATACTTAATGTGTGTTTTCATTACAGCGGTAGAACTTGATCTGTAATGGCACATTGCATCTTAGTGTAGGAAAGAGCTCAGGTGGCCGTTCGCTATGAAGTCTGGCATTCCGTTGTGCAGGTGCAAAGATGGGCCTCGTGCTATAAAAAATCCCATGCCAAAAAAAATGCCAAAAATCATAAACAACCATGATAAACTGATGAACACAGAATCTGTGTTATCTTGCCACATGTAAGAAAACAGTATGGTATACACTAAATGTTTATTAGCATTGATTTTTATTACAGGATAATTGTCCAGTTCATACGTATCGAATAGTAAGATAGTGGGTCACAACAACAACGTAAATGTTTTGCTATGGCCAGCAGGAAGTCCTGACTTGAAGCCAATTGAAAATATATGGGGCTTCTTAGTCAAAAATATATATCAAAGAGACTTTAGACCGGCAAACTCCTGTCAATTCCGGGAATTTATTGAAAGTTATTGGGAAGAACTCGTAAATTCCTGCGACATGAGTCATTTAATTTTGTCCATGCCAAGAAGATTGGAAAGTGTTGTGGCAGCCAATGGCTCTGCAATAAAATATTAATAACACTATTCCAATTTTGCTATAGCCATTGATTTTCTCTTGTAATAAATAGTTATTGTAGTTTCATATGCGTAGATGTTATTTTATTTTGTAAAAAATAACCTGTTACTGTAATTTTATATTCTCTTAATTAGTTTATTGCAGGTGATACCGATTCGACAAAAAGGCACTAATAAAAGCAATCTAATTATGCTCTCAATATTCTCCCCTCTCTTTTTAATACCACTGACCAAAGCTAGAATTACAGTAATGAACTTCAGAAAAAATTCCGATGACAACCAAATTGCATATAATTGTATATATTGTATATAACACCAGGCAGAGAAATAATTTCAGGTTGCCATACAAGAAATTAAACATAACTAAAAGGTCCCCAATCTCAACGAACCTAAATATTTTGTTATACGTCAAATTTCGACCCTCGTACATTTTTAATGTCTGCTAGATCAATTGCTACTTTGTCGTTCTACTTGTTTTGCTTAAGAATAAATTACCTTATTTTGCATTTTAGTTGGTTGATTATTTTTGAACCACAGTTTATATATACTAGGTTTCTGCTATATTTTATTACTACTCTTTCGTACTATTTGAATTCTTAAAACTTCAATTACTTAATTTTTGGATTTTGGTTGTTAGTTATTTTTGTATAACAAGGTTATACCTAAAAGGTTCACTCAGTTTATTCCTACTTCCCAGTTATTAGATCTTTCAGTAACGTTAACTTTTTCAATATCTAAAATTATATATTTCTTGTACTGCTTTGATTCCTTAATAATTAATTTATTTGTATACGTACTACTGCCAGTTAATTGTTACTATTGTAACTTAGGCCTCTCCTTTAAATAGCGTAGCGACAGTTGGGTTAATTTCCATTGACGTTTGATTTAATAAGACATCATTTAAATTGTTAATTTTTTTAGTTTAATTATGGAATCTGAGTATTCTGTAAGTTATGTCGAATTAGAGGTTTAATAATATAGCATTCTCTAAATACCTCATTCATTTTGGACATTGTAGGCCTTTTGTATTTTTTTTAGTTCATTTAAATTCATATTTCCGATTGCTGGTTGGTTATAAATGTCAGGTTAAGTAGTTCTCGTATGTCAAGCCGGTTGCGCATATTTGACTGAAGGAATCTTGCAAGTCATGGATGGCATATTTTAAATTTCCTTAAAGGCGTTTTAATGTAATCTTTCTATGTGGAATGGATCAATTAATTATGGGACTTTTTGCTTATATTGCTTTTACATAAGTTTTAATTGGGGTCATTAATTTATTTGTGGAAATTTAGTATTTGCATCTGGAGATAAAGCGACCTCAATGGAATAAATTTTTTAATATCTGGTATGGTTTATTCTAATTAAAAATTGCTCTTCCTATTGATAGCTAATTGAATTAGTAGCGAATTTCGTATTAGGGTTCTGTTAGCTTTGGACTCATGTTTTGGTTTATAATTAAACATACAGTAATTAAAAGTTTTCTTCAAAATATGTTTTTTGCCGTATGACGTTTTAATTTTGTCTGTTTAAAAAGGCAAACATGTAGATTCTTCGGCCTATTCGATTCGATTCTCGTGTTTCGGTAGGATATTAACTCTGTCAGCTAGTGTGTAGAGAAATGGTAGTCTAACAGAGATTTAAATTTAAGCCCATGTGTAAGGGTTCGTTTAAAACGGATTAAGAAATCTCCTGTGAATTATATATCCACATGTAGACAAGTGTCTATTGTTACTGGGTTTGCGTTCTGAAAACGGATGATTTACGATTAGAATTTTTTTTCTATACACGCGGAAGATTCATTATAGTTAACCTCCGTTACTGGCACATGGTGAGTACCTAGATTCGTTAGTTTTGTGGAAAAGGCATTGTTTCGCTCAGTTATTTTGTTTCAGTTACTTATATTGTTCTTTTCTTCTTTAAATTGTATATAGAGAACTTGTCTGGGGCTAAGTTAGAAGTCGCTAGATTGGAATTGTATGGGCAAATATTAAGCCGCTAATTAGCGTTGGATGGACCAAATTTTTAAGCCGATGATTAGAACTTTCGATTGCATCCATCACGTGGAAAATTTCAATAAGTTGGTGAGGCATCCAAAGTAGAAGTAATTTAATTCTATTAATAACGACTGTAATTGGTTCAATTCAACCGCTATAACGAAACTATGAGATTCCGATTTTGTATATATTCATTATAATTTGGATGAATTTTTTCCTTCCGTATTAAGATACGGTACTGTTAAGCACGTTTTTTTCTGCTATAATATCATACATTTCATTGTAACGTAGTTTTATACTTGATTTACTTAGTGCATTCTTTTTGCATATATCAATTAGAAACTGTCAGTATAAGAATATAGAGTTGCAGAATGTCAAAAATTTCATTGTATGTACATTTGCTTTGTGTAATTTTCTTAACAAAGAAAAGAATCTAATCACTATTTATAATTTCTGTAATTATTATCAGTAAAATTACTGAACACTTCATTTCTTGGTCATAATTAATACATTTCTGCATATACAGTGTGGACAAATATTAATAAGTTTATTTTTTGTATAAATTTTTATACCATATATATATATATATATATATATATATATATATATATATATATATATATAAAGTAAACCTAATCAGTAGGCGATTAAAGGTCTGTATATTACTTCAAAATATATGTATTTAAAAAACTCTACATGTTTCGGCTGTGTACGCCTTTATCAAGAGAATACAAAATGTGAATGACAGGATATAAATGTCAAGTAATTACTTACATTTATATCCTGTCATTCACATTTTGTATTCTCTTGATAAAGGCGTACACAGCCGAAACATGTAGAGTTTTTTAAATACATATATTTTGAAGTAATATACAGACCTTTAATCGCCTACTGATTTGGTTTACCATATCATACCAAGGTCACGAAGTTATTATATATATATATAAATATATATATAAAAAGAAATATTACGTATACAATGTGTGTAAATATCTATGTAAGGTTTATTAAAGATCTTTGATAAATTACACAGGCCTGCATTTTTCAACTCTTTGAATGTTGATTTAATAATTTTAACTGTTTTCTAGTAATTTGGTAGCGCTGATTTCAAATCTGCTTTTATTTTTTTTTGTATCACGTAAGGTTATTTTTCAAACCAGTAAAATCAAAAAATATAGGGAAAACACGATTTATTTCATTTATAAGCTAGTTTTATATTATATTGAAATAAATACAAAAATATACACATAGAAATTATTAGAAATGGTTATTTATTCTTTATGCTTCTTAAAATAACGTTTTCGTTTTTCAGAAAAGCTTGGTTTAGTTGTTTTTCTGTCATATTCAGCTAAAGGAAGATCTGAAGGTAGTTTCTGGGGCAAGCAAATTTTTTTGTTTCAACCTAGACCCCAGTACTTCAGAAAGATCTTTTGAAAGTCCCAAATCTCTTCCTAAATCATTCAGTTCGGCTTGTGAAAATAGCTGAGGTTGGTTTTGACCTGAGGTTGATGGTTCAAAATCACTGTCCATCTGTACGGAGCCGGAAGTTGAAGAGGTTTCAATATCTTCTTGTAGTACTTTGTGGGGTATGATCACTGTGAGGAACTGGTCTGATAGCTGATTTAATATTGTTTGGTTACAAAATATGTTTCAAAGTTTTTCTATTATGCCCCTTAATATCACAAAGAGAAAAGTAGCAATCTTCATGATGAATTTGCGGTTCTCTCCAAACCATCGGTATTCCAAAAGGAAGGCTTTTTCTATTCCCTTTGATCCAATGTCTTAAACTTTCTTCACATACCTTACAAACAACGTGCGGTGCCCAATCTTTATCTTGATCTCCTAATTTGATTTTGAAATAAGCATAATATGCATTTTTCACAAATCCACCAATTGGTCTCTTAAACTTTTTCAAGACGAAATATCCACAAATATAACAGAAATCATCTGGTTTGTTTTTGCAAAACCGGCAAGACATATTTTTAAGCAATGTTTATTTATCAAATACCACGCACAACACTAAAGACAAAGTAATTTTTCTTGTTTACTGATCGACACTCAGAGCTATAATGAAGTAAATGACATTAAAATATACATTTTGTTTGGAGTGATAAACTTGAAATCCTTCTTCGCAGTACTAATAAAGTGAAAGCATAATAAATAGGATTTAGCAGGTAAAAATTCCCGGAAATCTTGTCCAAAATTAATACACGTAATAAAAGATTTACATCAGGTAATGAGAGCCTATTTAACAAATTTCTTTAAAACCACAACAGAAAATCATTTTTGGGTTAATACCTAGAATTTGAAGTAGTACATTCATTTTAAAATGTATTAGAACGCCTATTATAAGTTTTTTTTTATATTTTTTTCTTTTTTTTTTGTGCAAAAAAATCTGTGGGTGGTAGAGACCAACTGTATTTTAATTAGTTATTGCTATATAAAAACTGAGCTTAACAAACAAAAATCACGTCATCACAAATTTTATGCAGGCCTGTGTTATTTATGCAATTCGTAGATTAAGATTCTTAGTGAATATAATTGTTTTCCAATTGGTCAAATCATTTCAGACGTTGATCTTCATTTTTTTATAAAATCTGGTGATCTTATTATTTTGTGATGTAATCTATCTTAAACAACATGCTTTTATGTGCATATAGTTTAACTTCACGTTTACTTCAATTTTTATTGTCTACACTTTAAATTATTTCATTCATATATTATATTGGGTGAGTCTTTTACCCATATCCATAATTTATTTTGTTATTAAGATCTACAGTGTGTCCACATATTCATTCTCAACATGAAGATCTCGCTTATTATGAGAAATAGAGATTTGGTTAAATGGGATTAAATACTCCAGAGGTAAAGTTGTACCAAACTCTATACACTAGCTTTGAATATTTAACGTACTTCGGGCGCTATTGCAAAAAAAGTGAATTTTTGTTTATTGGATTTTATTTAATAACTCATTTATTTTTAAAGTAAGACAAATTTAGTTTGCACTTCCTTGAGGCACTTTTTTAATAGGAATCTGGTGGTGTATTTAAATTTTTTAATACTGCTATAGTAGTTGAGCTACAATGGTTAAGTTTAATTTTTCTTATCATAGTTGGCTATGACACTTTCGAAAACAATTTTTCTTTCCCTTTTCCAAAATGTATAATTTGTTATTCCTGATACCAAAACTAATTAAAAAAAACAACATATTGTTACATTAGCAGTTTAGGGCGGTTGTGGTATTTGACAATAGAAGGTTCTGCAAATAAAGATAGGAAGCAAACTTTATTTTGCAACAATTATTTATTAAAGTAATAACATAAGCAACTCAAAAAATACTTAGATATTATTTAAAACTAAATTATAATAAGAAATTATAAAAAATGTTCAAACAGTTGACCATCATTTTCCAAACATAAATAGAATTAGCAACTTTATGTAAAATACGCCTTGGAATAGCTCGAGATTCGTGAACCGCGCTTCACGAACACTCATTTACGTTATCGTAGTTGCGGGTACACACCTTGTCTTTAATGTAACCCCACAAATAGACGTCGAGCGGCATCAGATCAGGAGATCTTGGTGGCCATGCAACTGGTCCACGAGTTCTTATGCACCTGTTATTATTAATCCATATTATTAAATTGGTTACAATTCTGGAATTATGTGCTGGAGCACCGTCCTGGTGAAACCAACAATTATGAGCCTTTTGTAAAGGTAATTTACCCAGCAAGTCGTCAGTATTATTTTGCAGTAAGTGCAAATAAACGTCGGACGTTAGTGCTTCATTAAAAATTATTGGACCAATTAATCGTGATTCTAGTATGCCACACCAGACATTAAATCCAAAACGCACTTGATGTCGAGCAGGTCTGATTACATGAGGGTTTTCTGTAGACCAAAATCGTAAATTTTATTCTATTGAATAAACCATTGCTTGTGAATCTAACTTCATCGGACCATAATATTTGAGAAGAAAAATTCTCTTCGTCTTTCATTATCCTCTGCTCTTAAAGAGTGACATACATTGTATTTATATGGATGATGTTTGTGGGAGGCCAAAATCTTATGAGCAGTAGATTTGGGAACGCCGTTGTTATGTTGAATTTCCCGAATTGATGTGTTTGAATTTTCAACAACTGCTTGTAAATTAGTTTAAGTTTCAAAACTTATGCGCTGCGGTTTTGTGTATGGCTTAGTAAATGATCTATGATGTATTAAATTTACCGTTAAGTTTCTGTAAGTACAAAGATGGGATTGTCTGCGTTCTGGATACTGATTTATGTACATTTCGGCAGTTCTCGTCGAATTTTTGTGACACAGAATGTAACAGGACACCATATAAAATTTGTCACTATTATTAAACGACTCCATGACAGCAAAATTATTTAATAATAATCACTAAATTTAGTATTTAAGTGGTACTTTATATTTTATTATGCTAGGTATTTATTTTGCTATTCGATTTGTAAATTTCACAGAACATAAACTAAATGTCAACTATAAACTACCACTAACAATGACAGTTGCATCTTAGATAGTTTTTTGTTTCCAAGGTTTCCTATTGTCAAATTTCACAAGCGCTCTAACCTGCTAATGTAACAATATGTTATTTTTTTTTTAATTTTTGCAATTAGTTTTGGTATCATGTATAACAAGTTATACATTTTTGAAAAGGAAAAGAAAAATTGTTTTCGATGGTGTCATAGTCAACTATGACCCCTATAAGAAAAATGAAAATTGACCATTGTAGCTCAACTACTATAACAGTATTCAAAAATCTAAATACACTTACTTTAAAAATAAATGAATTATTAAATAAAATAGAAAAAACAAAAATTTACTTTTTTTGCAATAGCGCCCGAAGTATGTTAAATATTCAAAGCTAGTGTATAGGGTTTGGTACAACTTTACCTCTGGAGTATTTGATCCCATTTAACCAAATCTCTATCGCTCATAATAAGCGAGATCCCTATGTTGAGAATGAATCTGTGGACACACTGTATATCACTATTTTAATGTCATTATCGCTTTGATCACATTTAACTATAGTTTTTTATTCATTAAACCTTCAGTTTTTTAGAATAATTTTCATATATTTCGTTGTGACGTGGTTAGCCAAGTTGGTATAACCGTTTCATGTTGACATTCTGGGTACGTTATCCCTTTGTTGTTGTGTTATGTTGGATTATAATAAATCCTTATTGTTATTGTTTTGAACTTGGTTGTTTTATTTGGTTTAATAACGATGTTACCGATTAGCTATCTATATTTATTCAATTTACCATCGGCAGAGTCTGTGTTCTCTGTTGCGGCTAAAGGTATAAACATTGTGTCGCTCTTTAAGATATAAGAACTCCCCCTCCACTCTCCTCTAAACTTAGCTGGTTTTTAGCAGAAAGATCTCCGGGAGAATCATGTATTGAGGTAAATTGGGTAAGTCATAAGCGGTAGGTATTAGTAAGTAGGCGCAAGACTAGTGCTCGTGGGGCATATAGCAATTTTTAATCGACTTCCTGAAAATTTTAAGACTCTCAACATTAGGTGAAAGTTACGGGATTTACTATTTCTTAATTGCATATATTCTATCGAAGAATTTTTGACCGTCCTTGAGCGGTGACAGTTTTTTTTTAAGTTATGTGTGTTTGTATTATTGGACAAGTCCACTGAACAATTTATGTATTTTACTGGACAATAAACCTATCTATCTATCTATAAATATTGTTTACTTTTCTTACGATTTCTCTATGATATTGCATTCCAAAACCAACTATACTAAGGTTACTAAAATTAAGACTATTTGACATTCTACTGCCTACTTAAAATAATTGCAATAACTTTAATTATTATCACACTTTCATGAATCTATTTAGAAGAAACAACATAACGTTTTAGAATACAAGGTGAAAAGTTTTCATTAAATATGAACATTGCATTTGAGTTTGAAATGCAACCCTTACACTCATTCTCCTTATAGAACATCACAACAGCAGTAAAAAGTCGTTGAAGATCTCGTTGATTTCTCCGTGTTTGAAGTAACTTTGAAACTGCATATTCTCTCCAACTCCAACTAATTTATCGCTTTAATTGCTTTTCTAAGAAGTTGAATTTATATGCTCTTAAATTATATCAGTCATTTCTGCGAACTAATTGTGTTGTTGATCAGCGTAATTATTTTTGTTTTATATTTCATTCAGAAGTGAGTTTATTCTTAAATGAACTGCATTACTAACAAGTTTTTATCAATGTAATTTCATAATACTAGGTTTTAAAGAATGACTAAATAGCATAGCTTTAATAATAATTATTATTATTATGGCGTCGAGTTATCACGTACTTCCTCAGGCTGTAGCCGGGAAACATTTTATTCTACCCACATATCTGATGGTGTGAGCTCGGTGGCACACGGCTGCCGTTGCGGTGTTGATATACATCATAGAACGGTATTTGCGACAAGCTCTATGAAGTAATTTATTGTTATTGTTTCTTTTTTGTTATTTCCACGATTCTTGAGATTATTGAAGTCTATATTGGGGTGATTAATCAGCGATTCGAATTTATTCCATTTGCAAAAATTTGTGGACCATGTTAAGTATTATTGATCGCTGCATTAATTCGTAGACTTCAGATGGTGGTAATTCTAAAGATTTGAGATCTTTAAACAACTGATGGAGTGTAATTCTGCTAACTGATATAATGAAGGGTATTATATATACGTTTTTCTGTTTTCATATAATCTTCGAAGGTGTGTATTTACCAATTTTGTTTGAGTGTTTGCTGTTAATGTTATTGTGTGCTGGTACAGCCTCTATTAAGTATGTGAGGAGTTGCATTTTATCTTGAAATACGATATATTTTCTGAAATTTGTTTGTCTGTATGTATTGTGATATCCCTATAAAGTTTGTATTTTTGGTTTTTAATAATTGTTGCATATTTATAGTAGGATGTAGATGTACCATTAATGAGGTTGTATTTTTGTACTATTGCCTGGTGTAGTATTTTAGTTGCATTATTATTTCAACTAGTTTATTCTGCTATGACTAGTATTTATATCCTGTACTAATTCGATCTGGTTGAAATGATACCGTACGCAAAAGAAAACGACAATATCAAATACATTTTCGTGTGTATAAACACATTTTCGAAATTCGCCTGGGCAATTCCAATAAAAAATAAGACAGCGATTGAAGTAATGAACGCCATGAAATCCATACTCTCAACTGGGAAAAAAAATATTCCGAAGAATGTTCAAAGCGACCAAGGAAAGGAATTTTTCAACTCTCATTTCAAGAAGCTTATGGATCAGTATAATATTAATCACTACACTACCTATTCCAATCTAAAAAGTTCCGTTGTCGAACGTTTTAATAGAACCCTAAAAAATAAGATGTGGAAGGAATTCAGCTTCAATGGGAATTATCGTGGGATAGATATGTTGCAAGGATTAGTTAACGATTATAATAACACCGTACATCGAACGACAAGGCACAAACCTGTAGCAGTTAATCAAAGAAATGTTAGAAGTATTTTGAATTCAGTTTATAGTAATATTAAAGTAGGTGAGCCAAGAATTTCAAATTTTAAGGTGGGAGACTCTGTTCGTATCAGTAAATACAGGCACGTGTTTTCAAAAATGTATACGCCAAATTGGTCGAATGAGATATTCACAGTAAGAAAAGTTCAAAACACCTTCTCCAGTACCTATCTACTACAAGATTCGCAAAAACAGAATATTTTAGAGGGGTTTTACGAATCAGAGTTGCTGAAAGTGAAGCATCCGGACATATATCTTGTTAAAAAAATTATACGACGACAGAAGGGTGAAGTTCTCGTAAAGTGGCTTGGCATGCCTTCATCACACAACTATTGGATTTCTAAGGATAATGATTTAAAATAAAAAGTACTAAATAAGTCTGAAATGTTTTTTATTTTATAAATAATTAATACAAATAAGTAGAATTAACTAATATCAAGTTGAATTAAACAACTTACAATTATTTATAAGACACATTTACAAAAGATGCACATAATTTATATCATTGCTAAAATACATTAATGACTAATACATTTACAAAAAAATTAGATATCTATGTCAGAGCATTTAGTTCTAAAAGAATATTTTGTAAGTTTTCTTCCCGTGCAATACCTTCTATTTTATAATGACCCCACGCCAAAGTAGTGCTTTTATCAGGGATAATATATCGTTTATCATCTTTAGATGAGAGAGCAACTTTATTCCTCAATTCCGTGTATATTGTGTGTAATTCAGAACGGAATATGTACATTTTCCTCATTATATTTCCATCATCTTCCACCACAGTTTTATAATCAGTTTCTGATAAATTTTTATCAATAACGTATTTCTTTACTCCTTTTGCAGTTTTTGCAGTTTTTACAGTTTTATCAAGTAATTTTAGACAATGTGTTAGCACCTGTTCCATAAAAATACTCAATAATTTTTCCAGCATATTCATCCTTCATTTTTCCCAACCTGGGTGAAGTGGGAGGTATTCCATGAATATTATCGATAGTAAAATTCGATGTATCAAACATATGTAAATGTTCTTTTATATCATTATATTCATTATAATTTTGCACACTTATAATCAATGAATCTGTATCTGTATACAATAATGAAACGTCTCTATCATACAAAGGGTTTAAGAAACCATAGAAAAAACTATACATTACCCTCTTAGCTAGTTCCAAAATTGTGAATCCCACATATATAGGTTTTACGTAATCTACACGTACCTTTGTTAATTCAATGGCTGTAAGAGAGTCACAAAAGATTTTACAAGATTTAAAATTTGCTTTTGCTATATACGCCTCAGCGCCAAGCCTTTTGAATAGTTTCCCAATGTGAAACCAATTTTATATTTATTATCAGGATAAAATAAAACAAATTTTAATGAATTTCACTTTTTAATTGACACTGCAACGATCGTTTCGCTCCAACCTGAGCTTCATCAGACATATAACTAACTTATTTACAAATTTTTTTTAACACAAGTATACGGTAACAAACACATGTTTTATTTTAAATATTTGAACGAATGGGTACTTTTTTATTACTAAAATGTCTATTCACAAAACTTTCACTTCGGTTTATACAATACCGTTCTTAAGTAATAAAACTAGGGGTGTACATTATATTATGTAATATAATGTACACAAAATACATAAAATGTTTATTCACAAAACTTTCACTTCGGTTTATACAATACTGTTCTTAAGTAATAAAACTATGGGTGTACAAATCCAAGATCATCACAACTCACGATGTTGTATACGCTTTAAGAGTTCCCTGCGTTGAAGCGGTATATAATTATTTGACACCAATTCACCCTAGCTGTTTTCTGTTTTTCGGTCAATGGATGCGATATCCAACGGAAAAATAATTTTTTACACACAATTCTTCATGCAAAATTTTTTAAATTAAGGTGTTTGAACTCCACAATGATGCTTAAATTTCGCGACGTTATATGTCGATCCTCATTGATGAGCTTGCGCACAACATCGATGTTTTCCTGAGTGACTGCCGTTTTTTGGTGCATCTGCTCTTGGATCGTCGCTAAGACCAATTTGTCCACGTTTGAATTCTCCATACCAACGAGAAATTGTAGATTTATGTGGTGCTTTATTACCGAAAACGGAAACCAATTCCGCGATGCATTCTTGTTGAGATAATTGTCTTCGAAAATTATAAAAAAATATTCCGCGAAAATTTTCACGGTTTAATTCCATTTTTCACCTAACTTGTCAACTTTGACATTTCATTGTAGCTACGGCACTATCCTATCGCACTGAAATCTTGGATTTATGCTAACTAAAGATGGGGGTTAATTTTTGCTACCGACATTTGATTAGTGGCGTACTCTATATCCCATTATATAAAACATAAAAGAGATCCGCAACATCAGCAACAGTTATGTTTTCTTTTGCAATATGGGAGCAATTTTTCTATCGAGTTGATTTCTCTTCTCGTATCTTTATATGAATCGTGTTTGTGGTTTTTGAGAGATAGGTTTAATGGTGTGCAGTTTTAGTCTGCTTTTGTTATAGCGCTGTGTAGGTGAAATTGTCCTATCCGTCCTGAAAATATGTCGAACGTTACGTATTTGTTTCGCATTAGAGTGGACCAATCCAGAGCGATATTGGTAAATATTTCATATAAAAGCCGAAAAACTCCAATAATTTATCAATTTATATACAGGGTGTTACAAAAATGTAGGTCTGGCTATACATAGACGGTTTCTACAACTAAAAATAAGCAAAAAATTTTAAATAAATTTATGTCCTAAAATGGTTCGTTACTGAGTTACGGCCACTTGAGGTTTTTTCTTTTTATTTTAGAAAAGGTTACAGAAAACGGAAGTTTCTTATGTTTCTTATAGTAAATGTTCAAAATGACCTCCACGGGAAGCAACACAAGCTTCAGCTCGTCGTATCATGGACTGCCTCACGCGCTGAAAAATTCGTGGTGTATTTCGAATTTGGTGGCATCCATCTTCCACTCTACGTTGAAGATCTTCAATATTTTGAATTGGAGTAGAATATACCATAGACTTTAAATGTCCCCATACGTAAAAATCTATTGGATTTAAATCTGGAGACCGTGCAGGCCATGCTACAGGTCCACCGCGACCAATCCATCTTCCAGAATATACGGCATTTAAAAATTCGCGTGCTGTGTGACTGAAGTGAGCCGGTGCACCGTCGTGCATGAACCACATGCGTCCTCTAACATTTAGTGGAACATCGTCCAGCAAACCTGGTAAGTCGTTTTCTAAAAAATAACGATAATTCTGCCCAGTAAGTCGTGGTGGAAGTACAAAAGGACCAATCACAAATTCGTTAATAATTCCGGCCCACACACTAAATGAAAACTGCGCTTGATGTCTGGACTGAATAATAGCATGAGGGTTTTCTTGTTGCCACTGGTATAAATTATGAAAATTGACGATACCATCTCTTGTAAAGCCAGCTTCATCACTAAAGAGCACACACGACAGAAAGAGATGATCGGCGGTGCATGTCCGCAACAACCATACACAGTAAGCTTCTCGTGATGGGAAATCATTCTTACTAAGTCCCTGTACTCTTTGCAGGTGGTAAGGAAAAAGCTGATTAGTTCTTAAAATACGCCATACACTCACATGATCGACATCTGCCGTCAATGCCATTCTTCAAGTACTAGCACCTGCATTTTCTTCAACACGATCCAACAAACGTTCTTCCAATTCCAAATTTCTTGTGGTTGGTGGTCTGCCGCGATCTCGGACTACTGGTTTGAATAATCCTGTTTCTCTTAATCTAATATGAAGCCTTTCGAAAGTTTTTTAATTTGGTAAACGTCGGTTTGGGAAATATTCTGCGTAAAGTCTTCTTGCTTCTGCTCTGTTGCAATGTGCCAAACAATACATTAAATGCATGTCGGACATCTCTTTGACAGAATAATCTGCCATTTTATACTATTAATTAGAAAACAGTACTAATCACAAATGACTTAATCAACTTTCACGACTGACAGCAAAAAACACGGACTGCCTACTGAATATGATTAACATAAGTTACTCACTTGTCGGCGACTTGTTCAAACATGCAATACGAACGCTTCGCGTCTGCGCGATAATTTGTGACGAGATACACACGTGTCGGACATGCAATACGAAAAACTTCAAGTGGCCGTAACTCAGTAACGAAACATTATAGGACACAAATTTATTTAAACTTTTTTGCTTATTTTTAGTTGTAGAAACCATCTATGTATAGCCAGCTCTAAATTTTTGTAACATCTGAACGACTTTTTTTTTAATTCCAAATCCCTTTTGGAACAAGACAAATTCTAATAATTGGTATAAAAATGTTCCAATAGGAACAAATATGATATCTAAAAAACTTGTCATTTACGCGAATCCAATAAAATAAGACAGAACAATTATTCACCATGTGTAGAAAGCAACAAAGAAAATAATATTAAAATTAGTACACCAAACCAAACAATTTATAATAATTGTACATTTAATAACTGTTCTCCTGCTTTCAAATAAAAATAATTATTTATTATTTATTTAAATCGTTAATTTATCTTGCCAAAAAACACTCGAGCTTTTCTTTCACCGATTAATTTTCTTTTTAACTCAAAATTTTTCCTATCAGTAATTTTTCTCGAAAAACTTGTGTTGCTTCCCGTGGATGTCATTTTGAACATTTACTATAAGAAACATAAGAAACTCCCGTTTTCTGTAAACATTTCTAAAATAAAAATAAAAAAAACTTCAATTGGCCGTAACTCAGTAACGAACCATTTTACGACATAAATTTATATAAACTTTTTTGCTTATTTTTAGTTGTAGAAACCGTCTATGTATAGCCAGCCCTAAATTTTTGTAACACCCTGTATATATATATATATATATATATATATATATATATACAAATTGATATATATATATATATATATATATATATATATATATATATATATATATTGATACACTTCACGAGAAGGCTCCTCCTCTGAAAGAGAAACAAAAAGGACTTTAATAAACTACATTCTTAAGTACAATATATTTTGCATGCCAAAGAGGGGAAGAATTAATTCAAAATATAAATACATTATTATGACGACAGTTTTGCTTTAGAATAGTAAATTCATATTTTTTTTTAGTTATATTATTTATGTTTCAATTCACTTTATATTTCACATTCATAATTAACGCGATTTAAAAATAACATATATAACGTATTTATATTCAAATATTTAAAATCAATTAAGCTCCGCCTCCATTTCCAACGGCAAAATTTTACGGTATAGAAACATATGATTGACAGAGATTTGTAAACAAATCAATATATGTTTCCTAACCAAAGATATGTAACAAATCTTAATGTAATTTTACTAATAATTTCAAAATGTAAAAATGTTTAGTTTATAAAAGGATAATGTAAGTAAAAATTGGGTGATTTGCGGCAAGTCATTTACTTAAAACAAATGAAGAAATCGGCGTCTGTCCTATTAGTGTTTGCAACGAGAGGTCACGTCAATTTCGCTCCGTGTTAATTAAATTATTTTGGCGGAAATAACCAGTGTACGAGTCTTTAAAATTAATAAAAACATACACCTACCTGAGAACTACCTGTGTACCAAGTTTTAAAACCCCAGACCAGACCGTTCCTGAATAATAAATTTTTATAAATTTGGATGTATAAAACCCACGCTGAGAGTTGAAGCTCGAAATTTCACCGATCCCCGAACGATTGATTTGATGTCACGAGATCGGCCATGCGTTCAAGCTGTCTTCGGACTTTGAAACATCCAAAGTCGTACCATCCAGAGGGATATTTCCGGACATATTTTCCAGTTTCCTGCTTGGAGGACTGATCCACGACCTCTTGGCAGAGATCACAAGAAGTTATATTCGAATATTCAGGTTTTATTGTATTTTACGAATTTTATATACGCCATTTTTAAAACATTCATGAACACTTAAAGAACTTGTTGCTGATTAACTAGATTATTACTTACTTTGCCTTAACTGTCTTAAAACATTGTAATTTTTTTTAAACCTTTTTTTAAATGTCACAATGCACTATTTTCATTACTAAAACTTGATTTAATTTCACACTTGTATAATATTTTAATAGATCGACAATTTTTAAACACCTGTTCATTCACTATATTGTATTTAATCTGTATTAGTACCAACTACCAAGAATTGTCACATATGAACTTGACTGTCGTGCCATGAAAAATACGTAATAGGAATTACGAAAGTTGAATTTTGGAATGTTTATAATTATTTAAACAATAAAGTAAATTTTTTTAATATTTTATTTCGGTTTTTTTTTAATTATTACTTGAAGTGTTGTTCAAATTTGATAAAATAAGCTGCATAACATCACTGGAGTGGAGAAGAACTGAACCGACCTTAACCCTAAGAGATAATGAGCTAGCCACAATTAAAACAAGATAAGTATTTATATTCAATATATATCTTCAATATAACTTATTACATTTGTATCACATACATTTATATTACGTACATATTTTTATTCATTCATCAGTAATATAACATTTGTCAGCCCAACTTAGGGGCAATTTCAGCAACGTTACATTTTCAGCCCAACCTTGGGGCAATATATATATTAAATATATATTAACATAATTTCAGCATCGTTACATTATATCTATATATTAATTGATAAATTATTGGAGTTTTTCGGCTTTTATATGAAATATTTACCAATATCGCTCCGGATTGGTCCACTCTATTTCGCATTGAGTGCGTGCACATCAAATATTCCTCTTTCTCCTAATTTCCTACTTAATGTTATTTTCATTACTTATTACATGATATGCATATACTAATAATATTATTAAGGACAAAAAGTACCCAAAATTAAAGGACTATGAAAATGCCGCAACTTAAGTACTGCATTTCAAAAAAAAATATTTTCATAGTGTTGAGGAATACTTTTTCTTCATTCTTTAGCAAGTTTGATCTCTGGTTGACTAAATCTTGTACCAATCCCTTGAACATTCGTGTTCCTAGAAAATTATTATTAAGGATAGCCAATTCTCTAGAATCATCAAGTTCATCTTGCACGGTATCATTAAATCTAATATTTCACTTTACTAAATAATTGACATACATACTGTGGTTTAGCATTGTTCTGATTAATTATTTCATTAAAATTTCGTTTTCAAGTTCAATTCATAAGAAAAACGAATATTATCAGCTTTCGGATTCAATGCCGTTTTTTGTCGAAGGGTGTAATTATGGGTTTAAATAGTCTCGACAGTCAAAAACTTTACTGCTTGAACAACATATCAAATCATCAATACGTGAACGTTCGTTTCGGTAAAATTGGCTAATTTTACAGCAGTGGGTTTTCCAACATTAATAAAATAGCATTTTTTATTATTACTTTTTAATAATTTTTTCAGTCAATTAGTAGCTTCAATTAAATTTAGTGTAATGACTATGTCAATAGCATTTTGGCTATTTTTTAATTTTTCTATTAAGTAGTAACGTTTCGTTTTTAAATGCTATTATTTTCTTCATAATCGTTAATTACTGGAATATATAGATACTACAGAGATGAATTACGCACTAATTTAACTCGTCTCTGTTGTATATCTCTAAGCAAAAGATATTCTACATAAGAAAAAGACTAATGTATAACACACAAATACATAGCGTAAAAAACTAAAGAAATATGTAATTGAAATTTACTTAATTGTCTTGTATTTCTTATTAGAAAGTCTAGTGTTCTATATTGGTGTTTATATATTTCCAAGACATGGTCAGCTTAGTGTCAATAATATGCCAAGATATTTAAAGTTCTTAGATAGACTGTTTTGTTGTCTTTCCATATATCGTAAAAGCAAGCCGAATAGTATTCCCTTTTCTAGCGAAGGTCACAAATATTTTGGAATAATTTTCGTCACTGAATTTACAAAAGGCTTTAAGAGCAGTCTGTAATATGTCGCAGTCCTTTTTATTGATAAGTTTTTAATCATTGTTAATAAAAATAACAAATACGGGTGGTCCCAAGATATAATCTAGGGGTCACAGAAAACTGTCAGGACATTGCGATTCGAAACCAAGGTATTCCATCTAGTTTATATGTCTGTCTAGACACGAACCAAGAAGCTCAATATTGTCGAAACTCCAAACCGATGCAGCACATAAACAAGATCACGTAATACAGTACTTGACCAAAGGGTTTTTAAAAATCTAAACTGTGCGACCTGACAATGGTAACCAAAGTATCTGACACCTCATGAACAGATGTACATAAATTTGTACTGTTGAGCTTTCTTTCATAAATCGATGTTGCGTGAGAGATAGTTTCAGGTAATTATTAGAAATAGTTTTAGTTATATCTAGCGATATTACTGTCTCATACTGAGTCTAATTGAAATAAATGCTTTCTACGTATGCGACGCTAATTATTCGAATTTTTTATTGAAAAAAATTCGCCCATATGCAGGATTCGAATCTAAGTCCTTTGGTTTGCCAAACCACGCTCTTAACCCTTGCGCTATTAAGGAACTGAAGTTCGAATCGTCGGGAAATGCCTTAAATTGAATTAAGAACAGATATTATATTGTGCCCGTAGTTGGCAAATTTGTGCAAATCAATTGCATTTTCTCGAAGTGATGTGAATGAAATAAAAACTTTCTACATATACTACGCTAATTATTCGAATTTTTTACTTAAAAAAGTCGAATAATAGCTCAAGGATTATGAGCGTGGTCTGGCAAACCAAAGGACATAGGCTCGAATCCTGCGTAAGGGCGATTTTTTTTTTCAGTAAAAAGTTCGAATAATTAGCGTCGCATATATAGAAAGCATCTATTTAATTCACATCACTTCGCGAAAACGTAATTGATTTGAATAAATTTGACAACTACGGGCACAATATATCTGTTCTTAATGCAATTTAAGGCATTTCCTGACGATTTAAACTTCAGTCACTTATTAGCTCAAGTGTTAAGAGCGTGGTCCGGCAAACCAAAGGACATAGGTTTAAATCTTGCATAATGGTGAATTTTTTTTTCGGTAAAAAATTCGAATAATTAGCGTCGTATATGTAGAAAGCATCTATTTCATTCACATCACTTCGCGAAAATGTAATTGATTTGAACAAATTTGACAACTACGGGCACAATATAATATCTGTTCTTAATGCAATTTAAGGCATTTCCTGACGATTTAAACTTCAGTCCCTTAATAGCTCAAGTGTTAAGAGCGTGGTCCGGCAAACCAAAGGACATAGGTTCAAATCTTGCATAAGGGTGAATTTTTTTTTCAGTAAAATTTCGAATAATTAGCGTCGTATATGTAGAAAGCATCTATTTCATTAACATCACTTCGCGAAAATGTAATTGATTTGAACAAATTTGATAACTACGGGCACAATATAATATCTGTTCTTAATGCAATTTAAGGCTTTTCCCGACGATTCGAACTTCAGTCCTTTAATAGCTCAAGGGTTAAGAGCGTTGTCCGGCAAACCAAAGCACATAGGTTCGAATCCAGCGAAGGGCTATTTTTTTTTCAGTAAAAAAATTCGAATAATTTCATTCACACCACTTCGCGAAAATGCAATTGATTTGCATTGATTCTAATTATTCTTCATTTTAGTTTTTGTAACTTTTCAAAATAATGATGTGTAAAAATGTAATGCTTGACTTTAGCATCAAAAGCGCATACAAGAGTAATAGATTTTTTCGTACAGCAGATCTCTCAACAATTTCATTCTTGTAAATTCATATCCATATGGTAGATTTCATTCGTAATAAAAGAAAAAAAATATTTTCCCCGATATACGTAAAGTATTCAGCAAGGATAGGTAAGGGATTTCAGTTGTAAGATCATAAACTGGGGATTTTGTCCAGTTAATACCTTCTGACATAATGCTAGACATGTATTTACGAAATTCGAGGGTTTAGGGAAAATCGAAGATATTATATTACGGTAATACTAATGGAAGTATAAAATACATCATCTTTAACGGACTTGGCGTTAATAACACTATAAATTTAAATTTAAAAATTCGGCTAACACGAACTGTAGTACATTTTAATTAAATATAATATAAATATCTAATTCCAAAACTTTTAAAATAAAAATGTTTTTAATCATAACAAATAAAATACACTTTTAATTTATTCCAATCTCAGATCTTCTAATACTTTTTTTTGACACTGTGTAACTCTGTTTACATATAGAATATTACTAAATTTGACATAGGTATTTAAGTTTCTGAAATATATTCACGAGTAATAAAAACATTCAAAATTTATAATACAATTTTTTCTCTATATACCTATTAACTCTATTAGGAATGTCACGATAGAACATCCTCCAGTAATCTTCTTTCACGTTTTGATTCCTGAAACCTCGATATTCTTTTTCCATTAATTAAATGTTCTGATGAAAATGCTTATCTTGTTCATCACTTACTGCTGTATGATTTTCAGAAAAGAACTTTAAATGGATATATAGGTATATGAAGGTATATAGGTATATAAACGGTATATAGGTACGGTATAGGTATAGGTATAGGTATAGGTATAGGTATATGTATAGGTATAGGTATAGGTATAGGTATAGATATAGGTATAGGTATAGGTATAGGTATAGGTATAGGTATAGGTATAGGTATAGGTATAGGTATAGGTATAGGTATAGGTATAGGTATAGGTATAGGTATAGGTATAGGTATAGGTATAGGTATAGGTATAGGTATAGGTATAGGTATAGGTATAGGTATAGGTATAGGTATAGGTACGGTATATAGGTATATGAAGTGATAAAAGAGTGCCAAATTGATATACAAAGTTTGCATGTTACTGCGAGACTTAAAGATAAAAAGGTAACAGCTGAATTAGCATCGCTTGGTAATCTTGTGAATAGATATACTCAAGAGTTAGGAGAAATAAGCAAACTACATTACGTAAAATGTACTTCATATTTATAATATATATATATATATATATATATAATATGTCACCGTAATAGTATATTTATACATATTTCGAAATGTGTTTTTTTTAAATAAACTACAAAATGTAAAGTATATTATGTGTTTTCAAACCGCTGTATAGTTTATTTCAAATTATAGGAATATAACTTTGAACGGCTCTAATGCTTTTATTGCACCACCTTCTGTGAAGATAATTATTATACCTGGTCTCCTTATTGAACGGGTACGGTTTACCTATTTGCAACGTATGAATTTAGAGGCCGTATTGACTATAAATTAGGGCCTTATAATATAATAATAAAACGCTGTTAATTTCAAGTATATAATAAAAAATATCTGTACCTTGGGTTTATGCACAAAGAAAAAATTACAAATCGTGTGGCAACATGTGTAGTGGATACATATAGATTTATAAAGCTAATTTATTTGTAATACACAATAAAATTTATATGTGTCACCACAGTTCATAAATCATCTGTGATTGAGTCGTCTTGCAAATCGGTGTCTGTGTCTGAATCGTATTGCAAATTTATAATCAAAGGTGCTACTATTTTGTACATGCGCATATATTCGTCCTCTTTAACAGAATTATTCCAATTTACAGCAGTTATATGTTCCATAGCATTTTTTATGTCTGTTACACTGCTTTCACTAAATTTCGGTGTTTGATTTGTTCGTCTTATGGTATTTTTCAGTTGGGCCCATATCAATTCAATGGGATTGAAAATGCAATGGTATGGTGGTAAACGCAAAATCGTATGTCCTGTTTCTTTGGCTCTGTTATCCACATAAGAATCCTTTAAATATTCTTTGTCTTCATCACCTCTATTAATTGTTTTTTTGTGCATAATAATCCTCAAAATATAAATAATTTGCTTCTAAAAATGTTTTAATATCTTTCTTATTATTACATTTTGTAGGTACTTTGGTTAGCTGTCGAGAATGATACGGAGCGTTGTCCATCACTATCACACTATCTTTTGGTAAATTTTGCAGCAAAGTGTCACAAAACCATTCTTAAAATAAAGATGAGGTCATATCTTCATGGTAATCTAAACTTGAGGATTTAATATTCTTAGCAGATAATAGCGGCAGTCCGATCTATCCTTTTTCTGACCCAGCATGAAGAATTATTATTCTCTTCCCTCTCAAAACCTGCGCGTCCAACTGATACATACTTGAACTATCCACCCAACCTTTGCAAAATGTGTCATGGTTGTCATACCACGTCTCGTCTAAATAACATATGAATCGTCCTCCCTGTCTATTCCTTCTAATTGCCGTTAAGTATTCATATCGAAGTTTCTGTAATCTCGGGCTTTCCATAATTGTATGACGTTTGTCTATAGTGCCAAACTTAAAACCAGCTTTCTTTAGCGTCCGCCACAAGGTTGCTTTAAAACACTGAATATTTATAGGCTCATCACTGATTCTTTTATGTAAGCAGTCAAGTGTAGATACAACAATTCCTCTGTAGAAGGAGTATACTTGCTGCCTAATAGTATCAATTTCATACTCTTCAATTTTTCTCGTTGCTTCTCTGTCACTCCTTTGCTTTCGAGGCCCTGCGTTATTCTTAATTATTTTATATATTATTCCAAAAGGCACCTTGGTTAATTGCGACGTTCGTTGAATGTTCTGGGTTTGTAGTTCGTTATTTTCTTCCATCAGGGTATGATAGACATTGAAAATAATCTGTTTTGCATCTTCTGATATATGCTTTCTCTGTCATGCTCCAACAGTATTATCACTATCTACATCATAATCACTAACACTTTCAGCAAAAGGTCGCCACATGTTCGTTAAGGAAAGAGAGAAAAATCAAATATGTATACAGCAGTAAAGTTTAACAATAAATGATAAATAGACTCAATATTAGATGTAATATATACCAACTCTCCTAACTATATTTACTTAAATTTTGTTTAATAAATATAAGCACTTATTTCATCTAAATTGTAATTTAATGACTATTTAACTATATATACTATATATTCAAGTTAACAACTGTTGGTAGTTATATTATTATTTAATTTTATTTCATCTAAATTGCAGTAATTACAATTTACTTAAATTCTGTCATTACGGACCTCAGCAGTTTGTTTGCGTAAAAGATAATCGTATTGACCGGCCAGGTAGTTATTACCGCAGGTGGTGAAATAAAAGCATTAGAGCCGTTCAAAGTTATATTCTTATAATTTGAAATAAACTATACCTTAATTCCTAGTCGAGTTTAACGTAAAGATAATTATAAATTTAAAATAAATTGATTCTTAATCCTTTGACGAGTTCAATAATTATCTCTTAATTCTTTTATTGGTTTACTGTTACCTACAAATTTTACACACAAAATGGGATTCAAGAAAAAGAAATATAGTTTGGACGCCCGAAGCGGGAATATTTCAGGTAATATTTTTCGAAGCCCGAAACGAGAACGCACAAAACGGGAAGATATCATGATGACTACAGTCCGCAATAATCATTTAAAAATGCTATTGTTAAATTTTCATGTTTCCTTTTTCATAATAAAAATATTGTTTAAAAAACGCCTAATAATTATGCGCCAACCCATAATGTGAACATGCAATATTTAACATTGCATGTTTAATAATTTTTAGGAGACCTAAGCTGACCTGTAATTGCACGATAATTGAATAAACCGTAAACTGAATTCTTTTTATGAATTGAATTAGTTCTAAAATTATATTTTTCACGCGAAAACTTCATATTAAACATTTATCAAAGCAGTGTTTCATCTTCATAATTATGTGTATTACAAGGAAAGCTTCGCTTCGTTAGTAGAGTCGCCGTTCATAAAACTGATTATATGCAAGTTGTATATAGCGAGCACTATAAAAGGCAAGTTTTTCAATAAAGTAGTTTTGTCATTGTGCTGAGTGTTTGTTAAAGCCGTTGACACTCATTTACAATTTAATCATTTGTAAGAGGGTATTCCCGGATGAGTGGAAAAGAGCGAGAGTGACACCTGTGCTTAAGTCTGGATCGCGTGCGGATATAAGAAATTATCGGCCCATTTCCTTGGTCTCCAACTTTGCTAAGATTTTTGAGATGATACTGTACACTGAAATCTATAATCATGTAAAGCCATATATCTGTAATAATCAGCATGGATTTTTGAAGGGCCAATCAACTGCGACCAATTGAGGCAACTTTGCCCAGCTAGTATCTGAGGCCCTTGATGAGCGAAAACAGGTTGATGTCATTTTTACAGACTTTAGTAAAGCTTTTGATTGTGTACAACATCATATACTTCTGCGGAAGTTGGAGCGGTTTGGACTCCATACCGACAGCTGCTTTTACTCAGAAGTTATTTAACTGGGAGGCAGCAATACGCTGAATATGAGGGAATCAGGTCACGAACTTATCTTGCCCGGGGTGGAGTTGCACAGGGTTCGAATCTAGGTCCACTGTTGTTCATACTATTTATAAATGATGTGTGTGATAAATTTGATTCTACCTGTTTACTTTATGCTGACGATTTAAAAATTTATCGGATAATAAATACTTCTGCTGATTGTGATATCCTGCAGAGTGATTTGGATAAATTGTGTGCTTGGTGTCAAAGAAATTGTATAAATCTTAATGTTGGAAAATGTAAAGTAATGACATTTTCTCGAAAAGCTGTCAATGTTGAATACAACTATGAAATTAACAGTGTAATTCTTCAGGGATATACGGAGGTTACAGATTTGGGAGTAGTATTTGATAGTAGATTAACCTTTAATAATCATATCTTTCATATTTATTCTCACTGCTGCAAATTGCTAGGTTTATAATGCGATCTTGCAAAGACTTTGTAAATATTGACACCATTACTATTTTGTATAATTCCTTGGTTCGTAGCAAGCTTGAGTATTGTTGTGTAGTTTGGTCACCAGCGTACTTGAAATATGTTAACCTGCTTGAGTCACTACAGAAGAGATTTTTAAAATATTTGTATTTCAAAAGGCATGGTGTATATTCTGCCTTATCATATGATAATTTGCTGGAACAATTTGGTTTTAATGGTTTATCTAATAATAGAAAAATTATTGCGTTACTACATTTGTATAAGTTGGTTCATAATATTATAGATGATCCGGTGATTTTGTCACGGCTTCGGTTTTATATTCCTCGTTTCAACACTAGAAACTCAATTACTTTCTTAAATAGAAAGGCTGCAACTAATTCATATAAAAACTCCCCACTTTATAGAATGTGCCATTTATATAATTCATGTAATTATAATTTAGATGTATTTGGCGATAATTACTGCAGGTATTTGGTTTCTGTGAAAGAATGTATTTGTTTTACTTCTTAGATTTAATTTAGTTTAGGATAATTTTTCCATTGATATGCACGTTATGTTTAATTCTTATATACATGTATTTATATTTTATGACCCCATAATTGGATGTATTCTGTTGGGTTAATAAACGGTTTATTACTATTATTATTATTATTATTATTATTTTAATTACAGGTAGCATGCTGTTAATTTTTAGGAGGTATTTAGATACATCAACATTTACTAATTAGTATGTAAATTATTTATGTGGAAGGGGTTGTTATAATTAACTACAGTACATAATGAACCACAGTAATGTATTCAAAGAATATGCGACATCCACATAATATCCTTTTAACGGTCACTAACGCATTATGTTTCGAAAAAATATAATTGAAATATCTACGAAATAAGATCGGTTAAATTGTATTTTGTTACCGGACAACAGTTTATTTGTTATAAAGAAGACATTTCCAAATACAGGAAGAGAAAAAAAAACGAAATGAAACCTCGATTGCGAATGAAACGGAAAAAGGAAATAAAAAAATTGCGGGAAAGGTAGGGGGACGTGAATGTACGAGCAATGTCTTGTTCCGTTTTTTAATTCACGGGGCATAAGACATAGGACCGTTGTACCGTAAAATATATGAATTTGACGTAGGTAGGCCATAGTTGTTTTCCAACGACAAGAGAGAGGGTGTATTTTATGGGCAGAAAAGCAGCGACCCGTGGCGACGCCATCGCTGCGTTCTGTTTACCGTAAACACAATAGCTCTGTTCGGTGATTTACCGACCGTGACACACCGTTGTCACCACTACGCGATTTCATTTAACCGTCCAATGTTAGAGCGTCACAAAATAATTACTGTCTAACCAAAATTAAATACCTATAACAATTACATGCATGCCGCAAATATATTTCAATTATCGGTGAAAATCTTAAAAGCGAGCGTTGTTTAACCCGAGGCAATTTTCCGACAGCAATGGTAAATATATTGCAATTTTGTGCCACAGTCAGCAATAAAACACGCAATGGCTCTAAACAACTAAATTAAATTTGCTGAAGTATTAACGGAAGATAGATTTCTCTCGAACGAGTCAAAAAGATTTGATAATAAACTAAACTGTGATTGACTTTGTTTGCCCATTTGTATTATTACTACTCGTGTATGTAAAAATCAAGAAATTGTAGTCATTGGCAGATATAGTGGCGAGTGATAAAGGAAAGATTATTTTTCACCATAGTTTATGAGGCTATTGGTTTTCAGAGTCAGCATTCATTTCCGTCATCTTTAACTGTTAATAAACTAAACTGATTTTTCCAGGGAAAATCTATGGTTTCGATCTGGATGGGCATTCGATTTGCTTGTTACAAGACATGACGGTTTGAACGAATTTTTGTTGAAAGGAAATTTGTCAGGTGACGATAAATGTATTTGCGGTAGACCTGAAAGTTGTAGTCATTTCTCATCTGCTTTTTGAATGTTGTCTCTATGAGAATTTAAGAACTTTGGACGATCGGATCTATGAGATTGGGAATGAGGGAATAATTGATGTTAGTAAACTGATAGCAACAGAAAATAGTTATGAAACTATTAACCTTTTTGTTGAATACGCATTTGAGAGGAGGAAACTATTTTATTCGGTGAGAATTTAATATTCTACTTTATCTTTCATCATGTCGTTTTCGTTATTGCCGATGTCGCGGATTTTTGTCTTTGAATAAATTCCCTTTACTTTTATCTTAGATCTTCTAAACTTTCCAAGTTTGTATGAATGTTTGTGATGTGTTAGTCATCGATGTTTGTATGGGAGTTTACGCTAGGTGCTTTTATACGTCCTAGTATTGCTTTTGGGTCTTGGTGATTTCATGAACCCGAGCTTGGCGCCCCAAGCCACTGCTGGCAGGTAATGAAATTGGTAGTTATACTAGCATATCGCGCCGTCCAACCAATGACGGTTAAGACTGGTGCCGCGGGAGTCGAGAGCCCCTTGAAGTCTTCATATTCAAGCTCGACCGTCTGAGGTGGACTCGCTGGAAAGCCCAAGCGGTTTAGTGGTGTTTTTCCCTCGCCGGCTGAGCAGCGTATCTACTCGGATATTAACCTGAGGAGTCAGTAGGGATTTAGATTAGCCTCCCTCCACCTGTAGGGTGCTGGAAGGTTCCTGTTACCTCGGGCGTACATATAACTCGTTTGCTGAGAACAGGAGCGCTGATTGAGTGTGAATGGGCCCTCTCGAGCAGGTGTTGCCGCAATAAATATCAACGAGACACTAGTTATTGAGAAGGAGTAACTAATAGTTTCTTTTTGCTATAGTCTAACACTGATCTATATAGATATAATAGATCAGTATTAGAACTAGTTCGAATTAAAAAGCAAGAAGAAAATGCCGCATACAATCGTAATGAAATTGCAAATTTATCAAAATTGTATTTTCCTATACTATAAATAAAGATCATTTTAATTTCAATATCAACACTAAATTATTTTAAAACCACTCACCTGATATTAAAAATCTGAAATCACATGCTAGGATAAACGGAAAAAATATAAACCAAACACATGTAGCAAGCAGGTAGTTTTAAAGTTTAGTTAGCGTTTCTAGCATGTACAGTATAAGTCAATATGTGTAAAACTCAGTGTACATTTTGTGTTTACTAAAACAGTAGAAAATACATTTAAATTGTAAGTATTATATAACTTATATAATTACCATATATTTAATTACTGTTTTTACATCTAGTATCTAAATTAATATGTTTCCGAAGAAGACAATAAGTGGCGGAACGTCAAGATAAGTTTTTATTTGAAGAATAGTTTATTAATAAGCCAAATTCCAAGAAAAATAACCTTATATATATATATATATATATATATATATATATATATACAGTAGATTTAATAGGTTTAATTAGTTGGCGATTTAAGGTCTGGTTATACTTCAATATGTACGAGCCCCGTCCCGTTTCAATTGGCACACCTCTAAAATTTTTAGTAAGTAACATTTTAGAAGAAGAAATCCTGTTCATAAATATGTTAAAAGTTTTTTATTTTTCATCAAGCCTTTTTGCCAACAATTACAAACTAGTTTACAACTTATTTCGAAAAAAAAAATCAATAATAATAATAATTATATATAAATAAACTTCAGACGAACAACCTTTGACAAACATTAACGAAACTTTACCATTGCGTTACATCGCCTTTAGCTTTGATAACGGCATGGATTCTCCTGGGCATTGTATTTACAAGTTCTTGGCAATCTTGTGCGTGAATCCATGCCATATTTCTCGAAGCCTGGTTTTCAATTCTCCCACTGATCTTGCAGGAGCTGCGCGCAAGGCCTTTTTCATTTGATGCCATAGAGTCTCTATGGGCGATAGGTCAGGGCTGCTTGAGACCCATTTTAACAATGGAATATTATTGTCCTTAAACCATTTTAATGATGTTTTTGACGTATGACACGCAGCCCCGTCCTGCTGGAATATAAAATCATCCCCCGAATTAAAAGTTTCTTCCATCGTGGGTAACAAACATTCCTTAAGAATGGTTAAATATTTATCGGTATTGACAATACCATCTATAAAATATAACCGCCCGACACCTTTTGCCGACATCGACCCCCACACCATAACGGATGCCGGATATTTTACTTTTCGTTTCAGACAATCTGGATGAAATGTCTCATGTCTTTCACGGAGGACTCGACTCCGACTGTCACCTATACAGACTTCAAATCGAGACTCATCACTCCAATGTATTTTGTTCCACTGTTTCAAGTTCCAATTACTATGGTCTCTGGCCCATTTCAATCTATTTTTCTTTTGTGTTGAGGTCAATAAAGGTTTTTCTTTGGCCTAGAGAAAAAGATATTTAACAAAACAAAATTAGTATTTCAAGAGTATCACCTTGTACGACCCAAATCCAAGTTTCTTAGCTTCTCTGTGACATGTGGATCTTGATACACGTCTTCCTACAGCATCACTCCATAGTACACTCAACTGGCCATAATTAGCACGCCTATTTTGTTTTATTATTCATTTCAAAGCTCTTCTGTCGTTATCAGTGAGTTTGCTTTTCTTTGTATTACGGGGTTTTGGGGTCACTGAAGTGTTTTTCTTGTAAAATTTTATTACATTTCTAACACTGTACCTTGATATATCCAACAATTTTCCAATTTCAGAATATGAATTCCCTTCATTCGATAGTTTTACAATTATTGACCTAATTTCTTCATCATTGCTTTACCTTGCCATTGTTTATTTAATTACAATAACTACAACGTATAATAATAATATTTACTGCCCACAATATAACCTAACTATGAATTAATGGAAGTTTTGACATATCTTTCATAGCTACCTTGATTTTTACCAATTTTTATGTGTTAAGAATACATGAACAAATCAGACATAAATGGTTAACTGGTGAATTTTGTTTTTATCTAATATATTTTATTTGAAGTACATATTTAACATATATTGTCCAACGTTTAAGAGTGTTATCCTTTTATTTTTCAGTTAAAAAAATTGATAGTAACAGTTTTTCAAACATGTTTTGAGTAAAATTTAAAATTTTAGTAGGTGTGCCAATTGAAACGGGACGGGGCTCGTATATATTTAAAACAATCTTAAATGTTTCTGCATATGATGCCTTTTTCAAAGAAATTTGAAATATAAATAACAGATAAAATTAAAGTTCAATAATAATAAATCATGCCTTGGCATTTTCTAAACAGTCTAACTGTTGACATAAATATACATACTGTTATTTATTTTCAAATTTCTTTGAAAAAGGTATCATATGCCGAAACATGTAAGATTGTTTTAAATATATATACATATACATATTGAAGTAAAACCAGACCCTAAATCGCCAACTAATTGAATCTACCTTAACATACTTAGGTCAAGAAATAATTATAATATTTTCGTGACCTTGGTATGATATGGTAAATTCAAACAGTTGGCGATTAAAGGCCTGGCTTTACTTTAAAGTATATATATTTAAAACAACCATACATGTTTCGGCAATGATGCCTTTATCATGGATATAAAATATAAATGACATTTGTATACTGTCATTTATATTTTATGTCCTTGATAAAGGCATCATTGCTGAAACATGTAGGGTTGTTTTAAATATATATACTTTGAAGTAAAACCAGACCTTTAATCGCCAACTGATTGAATTTACTATATATATATATATATATATATATATATATATATATATATATATATATATGAAATGATGGTTTCTCGGGTTCTTGGCCGCGAGTGAGATGTGTCCTGAGAAGGATTGGAAGTAGTCAACAATCCTTCTCAGGACACATCTCACTCGCGGCCAAGAACCCGAGAACCCATCATTTCATCATACAACCGCGAGAACATCAAAATTATCATATATATATATATATATATATATATATATATATAAGTAAAAATTAATTAACCGGCGAGCGGTCTGTCAAGTAAAAATAAAACTCCTTTATTCCACTCTATATTTCATAACGGATTTGTTACTTCATCAGGAGTGTCTACATGTTTAACAGTACCACAATATATTAAACAATATAACAATAACTAAATACTTACAATTGAGAGTTAAAATTTAGCAAACAAAGGCACTAAACATGTTAAAATTCATCAAATTTAAAACATCAAATCAATATGCTGTTAGTTTATCGTCAACCTTTTAAAAACAAATATACATAAATGTTAAAATATAAAACTAAATCCACAAAACACACACCAAAAAACTGATGTCATAAAAAATCGAAACCAACAACAACTACAAATCAAATGATACAAGGACTGGTTAATAAAACTTGGCAGGTCAAATTAACCGCCAACACCGAGTATATTGCAATAGATTATACTTAGTCCATTAGTATCCGACTTATAATTGACGCTATTAGTGTCTCCGTTGATACGCACCATTTCTAACCTCCTCACCTCATCTTTTTTTGTAATTATTTTCAGCGTCCACAATTCTGACATCGCCGAAATTATATATATATACAGATAATTTTTTCGTGACCTTTGTATGTTATGGTAAATTCAATTTGTTGGCGATTTAAGGTCTGGTTTTACTTCAAAATGTATATATTTAAAACAACCCTAAATGTTTCGGCAAATTATGCCTTTATCAAGGAATATAAAATATAAATGACAGTATATTAATGTCATACATTTGAGTTGCTATGGATAAAATTATTCAAAGATACATTCCAATTGAATAATAATAAATCATTATATATGTATTTTTTTTCTATTAAAAATTCGAATAATTAGCTTCGTAAAATATAGAAAGCAAATTTATTATATTATATATATATCTAAACTATAATATTATAAAGAGGAAACATTTGTGTTTTTGTATGTATGTTTGTAATGCTTTCACACAAAAACTACTGGACCGATTTCAAAAATTCTTTCACCATTAGAAAGCTGCATTTTCACTGAGTGACATAGGCTATATTACATTTTCAAAAAAAGAAGATATCCCCAATAAAAATGCATTAATGTAACCCAAGGTGTGAAAAAATTAGTCACAAAAAATCTGCCATCGCGTACGCTGCGGAAACTATTGTTGATAGAACAAAAAAATGTTCTACAGTATTATAGAACGTATTAATATCTACAAAAAAGTCCGCGAAACCATATGTCCAACTACTGTAGTTATGCCACTATAACTACTTTTTTACGTTTTAAATGTTAATAAAAGTGCCGACAATAATCAAACCATATTATCCATACCTCTGTATTATTTCTTATCCTATTAAATAATATTTTATTAAAGACCATTTCAATACCAGTAAAATACTTTTTAAATTATTAAAATCGGACATTCCATCCAAAAGATATAACGAATTTAAAAATGTCAATCTAAAGAAAATAATGTTATAATATAATGTAGTAGTATAGCGATGGCCATATTCATTTTGTTTGTAATAAATTGACAATCGAAAAATTATAACTGGAATAAGAATAGTATTGGCAGAAGGAATTTAATAACAAGTTCAATGAGAATGAAAAGTAATAGGAAACAGGCACAGAGAAGTTGTTATAGAAAGAAGTTAAACATAAAGTGATATAAAATCTAAAAATTAAGGATCACAAGAAAGGAAGATTAAATATTTAAGAGAATACACTCACTATTGTATTTATTCAAGGTAGGATCGAAGAAAAGACAACATATACGATACAAATTTTATTAAAAGAATTTAAATAACACTGAGATATTTGAAAGGTGACGTTTTTGAAGTAATTTCGACAATGTGTCAAAAGCCAAGTGACAGGAACATTATTAAAATAGCGGGTTACATTGTTTATAAGTTATGTTAAATAAGTAAATGAACTAAACAAAAAATGTAATCAATTCATCAGCTTTACAATTGAAAAAAATATTTTTTTGTCAAAAACATTTGTTTTCCTTTAACTTCACATAGCCACAGCAACGCAATTGGATGATTTGTTTTCCCAGTGAATTTATATTTACTATAATACATTTATCTCTTTTCTCATTCATTTCATTTCAGATTGAGTCACAGCGAAGCGTGGTCGGGATTAGCTAGTTAATATATATATGTATTGAAAACTATCAATAATAAATCGTCAAATGGATTTATTTTGTTTACAAAAGCAAAGGATAGCAAGATTCATGAACCTGGGGTAAGAGGAAATTAGAGTATTTAATGTTGTCATTCAACTACATAACCACAAAACCTTCCACTACATAATATTTGGCGCCCAAAGTGAGATAATTAGAAGATTTCATTCGTCATTTGCACTTTCATAATATGTAATATATTTGCTCCTTCTACTCATATAAAAAAAGCATAGGACAACTAGCAAGACGCACTGTATATATTTTTAATTCTTGACAATAACAGCAAATATACTTTTTCTGCATTCCATCGTTTTATTTATATTATTATTGGTTTCTCTTTACTCTGTGCAGCTGTGATTCTGAATAAATTTGGTTCATTTAATTTCATTTCTGAATTATTTTTTGTTTTTTCTTTTTAGATACATTGGCTATTTGAATTGAAGACTTGACAGAACTAATTCAGAATGATTCTGAGGCCTTCGTTTATTAAGATTTGTATTCTATTGAGATTTTTATTTCAGTTACGTATCATGTTTAATTTGTATGCTTCCCATGATATTGCTAGTAAATATTCTAATTTTTATGTTTTAGGTAATTGGAATCGATTTAGATGTGCTTCTTAGAGTTCAAACATATTTTTGTGTTCGTCGTAGTCTTTAAGGGACTCCACTTTATAAGTAGTACAATGCGAAACATGTAACAAAAGTCTTGCACTTGCTATATTTCCTATTGATTTATGTGTAGCTTCTCTCGATTTTCTATTTTATCCTCATTTCCACTATGTTTCCTTCAAGCATTGTTTAATTAACTGATGAACTTTTATTCTAAAAACACGGAATTTTTGGAACGGCTCTATTTTTCTAATTTTTAAATAAAAATTCCCCAAATAATTAACTGTTAATTAATATAACTAGCATTATTACTTTTGGTTCGATGAATTTGTTGGGAATTCTCATTGTCTCTGCATCTATAAATATTATATATTTTTTAAACTGTAAAACACCTATTTAAAATCAAAGAATTTGCCAGGATATTGTAATAGTAATTTTATTCAGAATAATTGAAACATACATGAGTAGGTAAACCCCACCAGTTTTGTATAATACAAAGGTATTTTTAATAATATAAAATATTATTAAAAATCTGGTGTGAAGAACACAAATGCAGGTTCACTATTAATATTTTTTGTGAACGTGTCCGAAAATATCCTATCCCCAGAGACGTACATACGTATTTCACCTTTCTACAGGCTCACCGTAACGCCCCTGCTGGAGAAAGGATATTCCCAGACATATTCACAAAAAAGAACCACATCGCCCTATCACCGTAATTACCCAGACCGGGCGCAGAAGTAAATTCGGCGCTGCCTGTTGTCAGACAGCCGAAGTACCCCGCATACCGTCCACATAATTAATGTGAAGTAACGACGCCCTTCCAAACTGGTACAACAAACTGGTAAACTTATACAAAACTGGTGGGGTTTACCTACTCATGTATGTTTCAATTATTCTGATACATTACACATGCGGTTAAGCCGTAGTATGAGTGAAGACACAAACAAAATGCAGTTTTCTAGAGAGATTGGCTGTGCCACCTTTGGAAGGGCGTCGTTACTTCACATTAATTATGTGGACGGTATGCGGGGTACTTCGGCTGTCTGACAACAGGCAGCGCCGAATTTACTTCTGCGCCCGGTCTGGGTAATTACGGTGATAGGGCGATGTGGTTCATTTTTGTGAATGTGTCTGGGAATATCCTTTCTCCAGCAGGGGCGTACCGATGAGCCTGTAGAAAGGTGAAATACGTATCTACGTCTCGGGATAGGATATATTCGGACACGTTCACAAAAAATATTAATAGTGAACCTGCATTTGTGTTCTTCACACCAGATTTTTAATAATATTTTATATTAGTAATTTTATTATATGTTGAAATTTTCTCAAAAAGAGTTCGGATCGCATCTTAGAAGATTAACCGTAATAAGTATGTAGTGTTTAAGAAAAAGAAAAAAAAAAAATCCCGTTTTGACAAGTATTATTGACAAGCAGTTGAAATTCTCTATTATTTACTTAGAAAATTCAGTCATCTTAATGGTTTCACATATATCTTTTAAATAGCGAATTGCAACACTATATCTCAAAATAAAATCTGCATCAATTCCATTAAATATAAAAGAAAACCCTCTTCCCATATTAAATCTTCGATTGAATTACTTTCAGTAAAAGTGCAGACCTAAATTGATTAAATCACGTAAAGGACTTTCACTGGGCATTAATTCTTCTGTTTTCTTTGTGAGAACGTAAATTAAATGTGTTGTTAAAAAGATGGCATTTAGGGTATAAAGCAACAAACACATCTCAAGGGATATGTGACTATTTTCCTGATTCGTGACACGAAGTTGAGGGTTTTTACGGAACATCCCTTTTACTTCCATATTATGTTGTCAACACATTTATACATTTGCTAGGAAGCGGACGTGATGGGACTGTTGTACGAGCTTTTTTTGTTACTTGAAAATTCTGAAAACCAACGTAATGCAATTACATATGTAAAACAATAATGAACTGCTGAATACAATAGGATAAAAAAAATATTTTAGAAAATACTTTGAAATCCTTCTATTGTCTCTGAATAAAAACGTTATTAATTACTGTGTTTAAACAAAAACGAATAAGAAAGTAAAACAAAAATGTCGCTGGAATACATATAATTGGTACGGAAAAGTAGGTAGCTTATTCTAATGAGCCTTGTTAATAAAAGAAGTGCAGAATTCTATGAAGATGACATTAATGGGTAGTCCGAGGTTAGTACAGAGAGGTAATCTGAGGTTATAACTAGAGAACGGATGCAATTTCCATAAAACGCAATCGGCAATTGGAATTGTGTATAACGTCGCTCAGTACATCCCGGCGTAATTCAATGAAGTATTTGTTTGACTTACTCGGCCACCTGGTCTCGCAGCGATAACAATGGACAACCCAGCTATTGTATTCGGAGAATATAGTGTTTTCAGTGATGTCGTGTACGTAGATAAAATAAATAAGTTTATCGTATTTCGTAAGAGAAATAGCACGTACATTCCTTTTCTTTTCATTTAAGCAACATCTTCCAATTATTTTCACGTAAGTGTGCATAAAATTTCGTTATTTAATTTCGTTTATTTGGATCTAGAATATCCTTACTTTTTCAGACAATGGAAGAGCGTCGAGAATGGTATCGTGAAACAATGGCGAGTTGGATTGAGGGCCATACTGATTGTATGTACATTGCCAGTGATTCCGAAATTTATTGTGAAGTGTGTGAAACGTTATTGAAAAATTGCAATAAATCAACCGTAAAACGTCACGTAGGATCGTTAAAGCACGAAAAAATATTGATCCCGTTGGAATCTGACAATTTTAACGAAGAACTCTGTGAAACTTTTATAGCAGCTAATATTCCATTATTTAAATTGAACAATCCAATTTTGAAGACATTTCTGAAAAAATATACTGGTCGGAATGTTCCTGATGAATCAACTTCACGCAAATATTATGTTTCTAGGTGCTATACGAGAACAGTAGAACGCATTAGAAGCCATCTTTTAAATCAATACATATGGATAAGCGCCGACGAAACGGTGGATATATTAGGACGCTGTGTGGTAAATGTTGTAGCTGGTGTACTACATCCAACTATTCCCTATAACTCATATGTAATAGCAATAAGTGTTATAAATAGAGTTGATGCGGAAACAGTTGCTGAAACCATTAAGGAGAATATGCAAAAAATGCTTCATTCGGACGCCACGTACAAACAAAAAATACTTTTATTTGTCAGTGATAGTGCTGCGTATATGTTAAAAACAGGCAGACTATTGAAGAAAACATATCCTAATATGCTGCATATTACTTGTGTAGCACATGCTCTCCACAGAATCTGTGAATATATCAGAGACACTTTTCCGGAAGTTGATAGACTTGTATCAGCTTTTAAAAAAGTTTTCAGAAAAGCACCATTGAGAGTAGCTCTTTTCAGAGAAAAATTTCCATCTCTGTCACTGCCTCCCACTCCAGTAATAACTAGATGGGGAACATGGCTGGAAGCTACTAGTTATTATGCTGAGAATTTCGATAGTCTAAAACATTTCGTAACACTGCTAAAGGAGGATGCTAGAAGTATTGGTGAGTGCAAGGAGCTCACACAAATCCAAAATTTAAAAAATCAGTTGTACTTTCTTCACGAACACTTTGGAAAATTGCCAAAACTAATCACTTACTTTGAAAATCGAAATCTCAAATTAAATGACGGATTAACCACATTAGATGTGGCTGTTAATAATTTGAAAGGTATTCCAAGTGACTTCGGATGTGGCCTTCGGCAAAAGTTTGAAGCAATTCTTAATAGAAATCCAGATTTAATTACATTGCAGCAATTATGTATGGATTCCACAAAATCTAACGGCTAAATATGAAGAAATAAAAGAATATTTCCAGTATGCACCTATAACCAGTTTCGATGTAGAAAGGACGTTTTCTATTTATAAGGATGTACTTAATTCAAAGAGAACAAAATTGACAGAAGAAAACCTTGAGAAACTATTGCTAGTCAATATTAATACTCCTTTACTGAACTTGAACGACAAAATGAACAAATAAAAATGTTCCAATTATAGAAATAAAATTAAAAACATTAAAAATACAACTTTTCAACAAATAAATATGTATTTCGTAATTTTATAGATCACCACCCGTTCGTTTTCCAATTATATAAATAAAATTAAATGTTTTAGAAATACAGCCTTTCGCCAGTACTGCACTGGGCTTTGCGTCATGTGGTAAGCGTGTCCGTTCTCTAGTTATAACCAAAGAAGAGAGAGAAAGAGTTAAGTAGATGAAAAATGGGAAAGTCGTGGATTTAGGAGAGATAAAGATCGAACTCACCAAAGCCGCCTCTGAAGTGTTATTGGAAATCCTAATCACTTAATATTTTTAGCAAATGCTTAGGACAATCATTATCAACAACGATGATACACTCTCATTTTCGCAGATAGTAATCGCAAAAAACGAGCAGGATTTGAGTTATATAGTTAGAAAGCTGAAAGAAGAGTATACACTAGCGGGTCTTACAATAAACCTGAGTAAATGTGAATACTTCACTGTGGGCAGCAATAAAAGCATCAACCTATCTTTGGAAAACGGAACAATAAAAAACGTTGGCAAAGCTAAATATTTAGGAGTAATTTTCAATAAGCAAGAAAATAGCAAAGACGAGATCCAGGAAATAATTACAAAAGGTAGGAAAACCATTGGAGCACTCAATTCAGTACTTTTGGAAAGAAACATTGGTCGAGACACCGAACTTCGTTTCTACAACTCAATTGTTAAGAGTATTTTGACATATAGTCCAGAAGTACAGGATTTCAGTAAAACTAATAGAAGGGAGTTCCTGGTCACAGAAATGGATTTTTTAAGAAGAAGCTATCGAATATCGGGACTTGAAAGGATAAGGAATACACAAATAAGAAAGAGGATGAATATCGTGATGACATAGAGAAAGAACAATTGGCTTGGTTCGAACACCCAAAAAGAATGAGTGAGACGAGATGGCCAAGAAAACTGTTAGAGTGGATACCTCCAGAAAAGCAATGGAAAAGAAAACCAAGGAGAAGTTGGAAAGATGACATTAACGAAGCTATCGATGCAAGAAATTTAGAAGAAGACATATGATACGACAGACGGTACTGGAAACTGGGCACGAAGAGGCGGCGACAGCCGTAGATAATCCGTATATATATAATGTTATGAAATCATTATTGGAAAGAGGGTTTATAATATTATATTTTATATTTATAATATTTTAAATGTCAGAAAAAGGGTTGTTGAAAGATGTGACATTGTCAAATGTATTAGAAAAGTATTAATAATAAAACAGTAATGTACAAAGGTATTTTTAATAATATAAAATATTATTAAAAATCTGGTGTGAAGAACACAAATACAGGTTCACTATTAATATTAATAGTGAACCTGTATTTGTGTTCTTCACACCAGATTTTTAATAATATTTTATATTATTAAAAATACCTTTGTATTATACAAAACTGGTGGGGTTATGTGGACGGGGCGAGGTACTTCGGCTGTCTGACAACAGGTAGCGCTGAATTTACTTCTACGCCCGGTCTGGATCATTTCTGTGATGTGGCGATGTGGTTCTTTTTTGTGAATGTGTCTGAAGATATCCTTTCTCCAGCAGGGATGTACCGATGAGCCTGTAGAAAGGCGAAATACGTATCTACGTCTCTGGGGAGGGATATGTTCGGACACGTTCACAAAAATATTAATAGTGAACCTGTATTTGTGTTCTTCACACCAGATTTTTAATAATATTTTATATTATTAAAAATACCTTTCTATTATATAAAACTGGTGGGGTTTACCTACTCATGTATGTTTCAATTATTCTGATAAATAGTAATGTTATTGTATTTGTTTTAAAATTTAAATTCAGGGACAATGTTATGAAATCATTACTGGAAAAAGGGTTTAGATGTTAATAATGAATATGAAATATTTTAAATGTCAGGAAAAAATTGTTAAAAGATGTGATATTGTTAGATGTATTAGAAAATATTAAGAGAATTGTTTTTATATAATATAAGTACTTGGGCCATTTGATAAAAAAAGAAAAAAAGTTGATTTTTGATAGCAACAGAGAATATTTGAGAAGAAAGACCAAAAATTTAGTAAAATATAATAGTTTACGTGTTTTATCTTACGTGCTTTATATATTACCTATATAATGAAATATATAAAATAATTTTAAAAAACTTTAAAATAGAAGATTTATGGTATTGAAATGGAAAGGATATAACAATTTAATTTATAAAGAGGAGTTTATTTATATATATATAGTAAATTCAATCAGTTGGCGATTTAAGGTCTGGCTTTACTTTAAAGTATATATATATTTAAAACAACCCTACATGTTTTGGCAATGATGCCTTTATCAAGGATATAAAATATAAATGACAGAATACAAATGTCATATAATTGAGTTGCTATGGATAAAATTATTCAAAGATACATTCCAATTGAATAATAATAAATCATGCCTTAGTATTCCAAAAACAGATAGACAACAAAATCAGGGAAAAGCAAGACATGAGTTTTTGTTATGTATGCACCCGTGGAGCGTCTTAAGATGCAAAGTTGTCGGCATTCGCCTTAAACGAGAAGGAAAACCACGAAAACCTACTCGGACAACCAGGCAGGAATCAAAACACGGAACAGTCAGCATGATAAGCAAATGTATATGATATTTAAATGTAATTGATATTTAAATAACTTAAGATATATAATTACATAACAAAAAATAGTTATTTACGAACCAAGTGCGTGAAATCATATTTCGCGAATGAGTGACCAGTTTAAAGCGCGAGCCGCAGGCGAGCGCTTTATGGACACGAATTCGCGAAATGTTTCACGCACGAAGTTTGTACAATATTTTTTGTACGAGATCTATAAACAATAATAATATTTATCTAAAATATAAATATAATTTCAAAATTTTTATATTTATATGTATTTTTAACAATATTACTAGTATGTGTCAGTATGGCCGAGCGGTCTAAGGCGCCAGACTCAAGGTTTAGCTTGCCCGTTATACGGCTTCTCGAGCGTTCTGGTCATCTCTGAGGGCGTGGGTTCGAATCCCACTTGTGACAATTTTTTTTTTAGTTTTCTATAAATTTAAAAAATAATATTTGTTGCTGTTCTGACATTGAATTACATACCTTCCAAATATAACAATTTCTATTTCATTTCCTTTTATTTTCATAGAAAAACAACGAACTGGGTAGCATATTATTAAGGTTAGGGATTTATGATTTTAAAATGTCACTAAATTAATCAAGTTCCAGGAAGTACCAATTTACTTTTACGCACTCGTGCGTAAAGTGACTTTTTACGCACCCAAATCGAATCGTGAAATGACAGGTTTTGATAAGCGAGTACAAAAAAAATATTATGATGGTAAATTGCAAAAATAAATATATATCGCGATTCCATATGTTTCACAACTATCAGAAAAAATTAAATACACTTTAAAAAAATATGATATAGCTACAACATCGAAAATTTAGTAATACTAATAAACATTTATTTTCAAAACTTAAATCTAAAATAGAAAAAAATCGAGAAACACATGTCATATATAAAATACCATATCGCGATTGCGATAGTTACTACATAGGCCAAACGAAACAATATTTATACAAAAGAATACAAGCCCACAAATACTCTAAAACAGACAAAACTGCTTTATCTACACACAAACTACAACGCGATCACCATTTCGATTTTGAAAACACACAGATAATTGATAAAGAACAACACACAATGAAAAGAGAAATTAAAGAAATGATTAGTATTAAACAGGAAAAAAATTAAATTAACAACAGAAATGATATAAAAAATTTAAGCAGTATATACTATAACTTAATTGTGTAACGATCTGCAATTTACCATAATAATATATTTTTTTTTGTTATATAATTATATATCTTAAGTTATTTAAATATCAATTACATTTAAATATCATATACATTTGCTTATCATGTTGACTGTTCCGTGTTTTGATTCCTGTCTGGTTGTCATGTCTTGTCATTCCCCGTTTTTGTTGTCTAACAATTTTTTGAATACTAATGCATGATTTATTATTATTAAACTGGATGTATCTTTGAATAATTTTATCCATGACAACTATAAATGTATATAAGTTAAATTTCGAGAGCGTTGAAATTTAACAAAAAAATTTATTTGTTTTACGGATTTGACAATACGTTATAATATAGACTTAAACTAGATTACACTGAGGTTACTAGCGATCTGTGTCGCGTACAGTTACACTAATAACTCTATCAACTAATGCTTTGCCCATCTTTATATATTAAATATTATCTTATCTTACTCCACGTGTATCCGGCGAATGAATCAAATTGCTGAGTGTACGTCTGGTAATTATGAATAGGTTGTATTATATGCGGACTCGTAACTCCTTCCGCCTTACATGCGAGATTATCCTTAAAAAGGCAAATCTTGCATTCTTTTCTTATCGGCATCTGTTTGTTTTTTTAACCTTTTGTTTAGTCCTTATCTTTTTATATAATTTAAACAAAAGAATTGCAAGTATTAATAGTATTAATATGAATGTAATTATAAATTAAAGAATTACTTGCTTTATCTGAGATAGTAATTTTGCTTAATATTTCTTTTGCGTCATTTAAATTTCGGAAATATCTTTTTGATTATTAATTCTATCTGAAAGTTTTTAAAATACTTCAGTTAAATTTATTGTTTTTTTTATGCCAACGTATTTATTTTTAGGAGTAATTTGTTTAAAAGTATTATTTCATCGTAAATAGGCAGAGCATTTTACATAAAATATTGAAATGCTTCATTACTTACAATAAGTATTAACAATATAAATGCAAAATAAGTATTAGTTTGATATACTCTAAATTTGAATTAAACTTTCTATTTGGTACAGGTTATTTATTAGTAGCTCAAACGAAAATTTCTTATTTACATTTAAATGGATATTCTTAATACTACTGTTAATCCTCTTCCGATAAGGATTCTGGAACATTCGCTAATTTTAATGAATTTATATGATAACGTAAAATTTTATTCTTTTTTGTTTTAACTTCAACTGTTCCATTTTCATTGATTTTCGTAATTGTGTATGGCCCTTGATATCTTTCTTTCGTTTTCTGTGAATAGTATTTATGGGGTTTTACATATACTGCCTGACCTATTTTTATCTCTTCATTTTCTCTATTTTTATTTATTTTAATGATTTTCTTTTCTTTATCTTCTTGCATTTTATTTGCAATTTTATTATAGAGATATTTCGTGCGTTCTTTATGTTTTTGAATATAATCTTGATAATACGTTTCATCGTAATATAGGTCCATTGGTTCTTTTGTATTAGTGTGTCCATACAAGAGTTCAAAAGGTGAGGTTCCTGTTGCTGAATGATTAGTCGAGTTATATGCTAACAGTGATAATTTCATTATCTGTTTTATATCTTGAGTTAGTTTTTGATTTTTTATTAATCTAACATGTTCTAAAAGTGTTGAATGTAATCGTTCAATTGGTGCATTCGAATTTGGATTTAAAGGCGTTGTATAGTGAACATTGATTCTATATAATTTTAATAATTCTTTTAATGTTGCATTATTAAATTCTAAACCGTTATCCATTACAATTTCTTTTGGTGAACCGTGTATACTAAAACTTTCTATTAATTTATCAACTACTTCGACTGCTGTCTTTCCTTGAATTGGATATGCTTGTGCATATTTTGTGAATGTATCTATTATAGTTAGAAAATTTTGTGAATTTATTGATATCGTATCAACGTGAATTTTATCAAATGGTTTCTCTATTAATTTCGTTAATTGAAAAGGTAATTTTGGTGGTGCTCTATCGTATTTGTTTCTTTGACATATTTCGCATCTCTTAATATAATTCGTTATATCATCCTTCATTTGACTCCAGTAATAATTCTTCTTTATCTGTTTTAAAGTTTCATTGATTCCTCTGTGATTAGTTTTTCCTTCATGGTTTTGCATTATGATTTCAATCTTTTCCTCTGGTGTTTCGATTATTCTTACCCTTCGAAGACATCTATAAATTTTTGGTCCGTTGTTATTGAAGTGTTCGATATAAACTTGACACATTTCTTTATAAATTTCATCTGTTGTGTATATGTAGTAATTTCCTTGAGGCATTATATCCTTTATTAAATCTACCAATTCTTGTTTCAGATTTTTCTTCTCCAATTTTGCGTGGTATATTACTTTAGCATTTTTCGTATCAAATGTTACTGTTGTCGGAAATATATGTGTTTCTATGAATACTTGTATCTTCTGTATATCTATTGCCATATCAGTTATTGGTATTGATGTTTCTGGTTCTACATTTACATTGCTATGCAGTGAGTCATCGTCTTCTTGTTGTTTATTAGGATTATGTTCTATTCTTCCTAGTTCTTTTAGAATGTTATCTATTTCTTCCTGATTTCTTGATTTTTGTATTATTTCTTCCATTGTTAATTCTCGTGGTTCTAGATTTCGTAGTAAGTCGTCTAGTTCTTCATTATCAACTTGTGGTATTATAGATGATGTATCTTCTTGTAATAATTCATCTATATTATCTTCTTGGTTATGTAATTCGATTCTCGATAATGCATCCGCATTTTTATTAATTTTTCCCTTTTTATATATAATTTCATAATCGTACTCACTTAATTTTATCTTCCATCGTTGTAATTTCGAGTTTGGTTCTTTCAAATTATGTAACCACACTAATGGTCTATGATCTGTGATTATCGTACATTTTCTTCCAAATATATAAGGTCGAAATTGTTTGCATGCCCAAATAATTGCTAACAGTTCTTTTTCTACTGTTGAATATTTTTGTTCTGTTTCCGATAATGTTCTTGATGCATAAAATATTGGTCTGTCTTGTCCTATCGTTCCTTGTGATAATACTGCTCCTATTGCTACATTGCTTGCATCCGTTGTTACTAAAAATTGTTTATTAAAATCTGGATATTGTAATACTGGTTCATTACAAAGTATCTTTTTACAAAGTTCAAATGTTGTTGTATATTCTTTTGTGAATTCGATTTTACTTCCCTTTTTTAAATATTTGGTTAATGGTTTTGTAATTTTAGCAAAGTCTTTTATAAATTTTCTGTAATATCCTAATAATCCTAGAAATGCTTTGATTTCTTTTTGTGTTTTTGGTATTGGATACCCCTTTATTGCTTCAATCTTATCTGGATTTGGTTTTACTCCATCTTTTGTTATTATATGTCCTAAATAAGCAATTTCTTTTCTTAAAAATTCACATTTATCCATTGATAATTTCAAATTAGCTTCTCTTAAGCGTTTAAATACTTTCTTTAATTTTTGTTGATGTTCTTCTAGTGATGCTGCATATATTATTATATCATCTAGGTATACGTGACATGTGTCTACTGTTAGACCTCTTAAAATATGATTCATTACTCTTTGAAATGTTGCTGGGCTGTTTTTAAGACCAAATGGCATTCTTAAAAATTCATAGTGATTATCTTCTGTGCTAAATGCTGTTTTCTCTCTATCTTTTTCTTCCATCTCGACTTGATGATAGCCAGACGCTAAATCTAATGTCGTGAAATATTTAGCTCTTCCTAATTTATCTAATATATCGTGTATATTAGGAATTGGGAATTTATCGTCGATGGTTTTCTCATTTAATTTTCTATAATCTATTACCATTCTATATTTCTTGATTCCTGATGCATCCATTTTTTTTTGGTACTATCGCTACTGGTGCTGACCATGGGCTTATACTGGGTTGTATAATGTTTTGTTCTAACATGCTCTTTATTTGTTTATTTATTTCTTCTCTTTGTATTGGTGATTTCCTATAAGGCTTTTGATATATCGGAGTTTCATCTTTTAATCGTATCTGATGTTTAATTTCTGATGTGAATGTTAAAGGTAATTCTTCACTGTGACATAAATCTTGATATTCTATACATAATTTTCTTATCATTTCTTTTTCTTCTTTATTCAGATGATCTAATCGTAGCTTTGCCTCTAATGTTCTTCTTTGAATTTCTTTAATCCTTTTCATTGATAATTTTCCTTTTATTCTGTTTTCTTCAACATAATTGTATTCTTCAGTTAAAATTGGTTTTTCGAAGTTTATTTCCACTGGGTAGTTATGGAAGTTTACGATTTCAGTAATTGCGTAGTAATCTTCTGTGGTCGTGATGTTTTCAGGTATTTCTACTCCTGGTGCTATTCTTTGATGATTTATATGTACTTCTTTTAGATTTCGATCTACAGGTATTTTAATTATTTTTCTTTCTCTTGGTCCTATTTTAATTTTTGGGCTGTCAAAATATAATTGTATTTCCGCGAAACTTGTGCGAAGTTTTTTAGTTTTAAAATCTATTATGGAATTCATTTTTTCTAATAATCTTAAACCTATTATTCCATCATATTTTTTAGAAAAATCTACTATATTAAATTCGTGTATTTGTCCGTACGCGTTAAATGTGTGTAAAGAAGGTATTCTAAGAACGTAATTATGATATGTGGTACCGTGCATTGTTGTTACTGAAAATGGTGAATATTTGATATAATTTGGAAAATGATTTTGAGCTATTTCAGTTGAAATTGAGGATGCTGATGCACCTGTATCAATTAGAAATTTTGCATTAATTTCTGGTACATAAATATAAGGTAATCGTACACAATGTTGTTGATTAAATTCTAAATGATTTCTTAACTTTATACCGGTTGTTGGACATTCGGTGGTGTCTCGTTCGCTGAGGCTCCAGTTGGAAAATTTGGCTGCTCCTCTGGTTCGAATGGAAATGGTTCTGTATCTTCATCCCAAATTGGTTGATATTCGTAGTCTTCTGATTCTCCATACTCTTCATAATCTGGATTTTCTTCTTCTTCTTCTTGGCCTTGATTGTTCATTGCTTCAAGTTTCCATTTTTGCTGTGATGTTGATGGTCCATATGATGTTTGTCTCATTCGGCTCATGCTTGGGTCAATTTCCATTGGTTGTTGTCTAGGTTTTCTTCTTTCCATTAATTGTGCAGGAGATTTTGCAAATTTAAAGGAATTTTGCTTAATATGGGAATTTTGTTTACTTTGGTTTTGGAAATTTGGTTTAATAGGAAATGGATTTTGATAATTTGTTTTTGGCTGGTATTGGAATTGTTTTACTTGTGGTTGATGTTGAAATTGTTGTGTTCGTGGCACTTGTTGTATTTGTGGAAGTTGTTCTTGTTGGGCTGGTGTTTTCATGTGTCCTGGTGTTATCTGATGTATTATTTTGTAGTTATTTTGCGGCATTGTTGATTTTCCGCATCTGTACTGCCAATTTTGGTATTCTAGTACTTCAGCTAGAGCATTTTCTAATGTCTCTGGATTTTTTAAATACATTATTTCGCCAATTCTACCGTAATTCATTAATCCTCTTTTAAATGTTTGTAATGCAGTTTTCCTATACATGTTTGTTTTTAACGGTATTTATTCTTCTTCAGTATCTAGTTGCATTTTAGTTAATAGTAAATTTAACATGTCCCTAATCCTTTGTCCGAATATGTAAGGATTTTCATTTTTTCTAGGCTGTTCCATTGTTACATCATTTAAAAGACAATCTTCTGATCTCTGGTCTAAGAATGTTAATTCTAGTAATGCTTTAATATCATGCCAAGTTTTTAATTTTCTTGCCCCTATTATCGATTGCGGTTCTCCACTCAATCTTGATTTTATTATTCTTATTAAGTATGAGTTTAAAGGGTTATCTCTATTATTTTTATCGAAATAAGTTTTTATCAAATCTTCACAGGCATCAATAAATAATGGTAATGTATTTGGATCACCATTGTATATTGGTATCGTGCAGATTTCTGCTTGGCTTATAGAACTTCTCGTATAAGTTTGGTTAGGCATTTCGTTTAAATTTAATGTATTAATTGAATTTACTAGGTCTTCTAAAATATTTTCTATTGACATATAAAGTTTTGCTTACCAGCATATATTTCTGTTATAATCTGTTTGCTTTTCGTCGTGTATTTCAATACTTTTTTCACAAAAGCAAAAATTCGTGTTACAATCACTACATAAAATTGTAGATATGTAAAAAATTTAAAAATCTACTCACAAAATTGTTAGTAAGATCTTCATTCGATTTTGGGTGGTTTGTTCTTTGTGTTATTCTTTTTATTATTCTTCTTGTTATTCTTCTTGTTAAGTATTGTTGTTTTCTTGTGTTACTTCTTTTATTAGTTGCTGTATTGGTTTGGTTTCTTTGTGTTATTCTTCTTGTTAAGTATTGTTGTTTTCTTGTGTTACTTCTTTTGTTTGCTTGTTGTTTCTTCTTAATTATAATATTGATTGGCACTTCGACGAGATTTTGATCGTTTCCGTGTTTTTTTTTTTTTTAATATCGCACCTTTGGAAATTTTGATCCTCCAGTCGTGTTTCTTAATTTTTATAACGTTGATGGGTACCTCGACGAGATTTTGATCGTTTCGGCGTTCGTCCCAGTTCAAACGTTGCACCTTTTGGAAATTTTGATCCTCCAGGCCTTGTGTAACCGTCGTTGAATCTAATTGCACGTACTGTCGCTTTTTGTTCTTTCTCTGGGCCAAAGAATTGAAATTCACACTCACTATTTTCGACGTTTGTAATTCTCCAACAGTGATTGCCAAGATCCGTCCTGACTGCGCCAGTTAAATTTCGAGAGCGTTGAAATTTAACAAAAAAATTTATTTGTTTTACGGATTTGACAATACGTTACAATATAGACTTAAACTAGATTACACTGAGGTTACTAGCGATCTGTGTCGCGTACAGTTACACTAATAACTCTATCAACTAATGCTTTGCCCATCTTTATATATTAAATATTATCTTATCTTACTCCACGTGTATCCGGCGAATGAATCAAATTGCTGAGTGTACGTCTGGTAATTATGAATAGGTTGTATTATATGCGGACTCGTAACTTATATATGACATTAATATAATGTCATTTATATTTTAAATTCTTTGAGAAACGCATCATTGGACGAAACATGTAAGATTGTTTTAAATATATGCATTTTTATTTTGCAGTAAAACCAGATCTTAAATCGCCAACTAATTAAATCTACCATAACATATAAAGGTCACGAAATTATTATCTTTATATATATATATACACTCCAAATCACGAAAGATGATCCCTGCGTCATTGATCTATAGTTCTATCAACGACATTCAAAGAATAATCTCGACATCCGAATAACAAACAGTAACTACTTGTATGACAAGGATAGCTTGAACGAAAGTATGTGTTTTCTAGCAAAGACATACGGCTCAAGCAATTTATTTGAGTAAGACAAAGACGGGATTATTACCTACTCCGTGATAAATACACACATTTCCGCTTAGTAGTTCTGATTTCTGTCGTTACTCGTTGACTTTTGACAACATACATTCGTTGATATTTGATGGAATTGTTATTTATTTTCGTTTTATAAATACATATTTTTTGAAATTTATTTTTTCAAAACTATAATGGCAGCAATCACGATAACTTGTTTTAAATTCGTTGCAATATTTTGAACGAGAGAAAAACCATGGTGGTGTTAATGTGCACATAATATATTTAGATTTTAATAAACCTTTTGTTTAGCGAGTGGCAGATGCATTGTGCTTGGGATTAGTTACAGTAAAACGCATTAAAGCTGTGTAGCAGCAGTTTAAATCGTGTACTTCACAAAATTGGATTTAAATATAAAAAGGATAATAATCATATAGCATTAGTGGAACGATCCAACATTGCAGAGATAAGATTGACATTTCTTAGGAATTACATAAAGAATTTGAGTTGTTCTGTTCAGAGAGAAGTGGTATTGCTTGATGAGACCCGGCAAGATAATAATCTGCAGAGTGTGTGTAAACCTGAGGGTTACGAGGGCAAGCGATATGTTGTATTACATTGTGGTTCAAAATTATGTTTTGTGTCAAATGCTTCTTTATTGTTTTCAAGCAAATCACAAATAGAAGATTATCATGGTGAAATGAATGGAGAAATGTTTAAAAATGGTTAAGTGATAATTTTATTATTAAACAAATAATAAGGCAATTTTGTTAAATGATTACATATGTATATTAACTTGTCTAAACAAATTAGGGATATGTTTATATGGGGGTGATAGAAGAAGGAGAAGCTGTTATCAAAACTGGACATATTGTTTTGTGCGGTTCTTTAAATTCAAGTATAATAGGATACTGTTTGAAAACTTCGCAAATACATTCTGAACCACACATGATTACTATAAAGATAGAAGATAACAAAGTTTGGGATTGCTTTTGCACTTGTAAAGCAGGTGCGGGCGGCTTTTGCAAACATATTGTTGCTATGTTATTATATGCTAACAAGTATGTATAGTAGGTACTTAACTGTAGACTATCAAGAATAAATAAATTATTTTAAAAATGCATTTTATTGCAGGCACGAATTAGAAAATCTTTCAAAAACTGAATTAGAGCAAGAATGGGGAAAATATGCAAGTAAAGATATACAAGCTGAGTATAAACAGGTGATACCTGTTACCGAATTTTGCCATGTCAAAAATAGAGTTGCTAAATATGTAGTATTACCAAAGACGGAAGAAACAAATTTGCAATTACTTCTAAATTGTAAAAAGAAATATTTTAAGTATAGCTATTTGCATTAATTATTTATATTATAGGTTCCCAGGAATCGATGCTTTTTAGATTAAAAAATAGGCAACGCAAATCTAATGATTGTATTGAAGAATTACTTGATAACAGGTATGCTAGAAGTGAGTATTTATGTATTATATAAGTAACAGTTTATCGTTTTAGGAATCATAAGTTAAAAGCAATTTTTGAAAACAGCAATAGATCTTTAATTGGATTGGAAATATCTTTAATTGCAACACGTTTTCTGCATGCCTGCTGTGAGAAAACATATAAAAGAATTATTGAAACTGACGACAGATTCAAATCATTGAATAATATAAAAGTACAATGCAGGAAAGAAAGAGTTTCGAATAACAGGATCGCGTTGTTATGAGATATATACATATTCAAGAGGTGATTGGGAAAGTAAAAGTAAAAAGTATTTCTGGCCAAAATCATTTACTAATAAGTATGTAGAGCATGGACAAAAACATGAACCAAATGCTCGTGCATTATTTAGCTGAATCTTTAAGTTAGACGTGTTAGAAGTAAGATTCCTAATACCACAAGATAACTGTTGGGCAGGTTATTCTGCAGATGGCATCATTTTAAGTGAAGGAAAATATGAATTACTGGAAGTAAAATGTCCATTTCCAGGTACAGAAAATATATACCTGTATACTGTACTATTAATGAAAGTTTTGTTTTAGGGAAGGATGTATCTGCAACAGAATTGATTACTAGGTGTGATTTTTTAAAAATAGACGAAAATGGTGTAAGAAAATTAATACTGGTAGCCGTAACTTTGTGGTAATTCATTTTGAAAATAAAATAAAATAAAACAATAACTTTGTTATATATACCACTTTATTCACATCTAATCGTGACCGCGGTTTCGACATACAATGTATTATCAAACTGCAAAAGTTACAGGCCTACATAGAACTTATAAATGACACAAAAATATTTTTGTGGTAGATATTCCAGGATGATTTCTAGGAGACAATGTTTATACGTGCAGACATAACCTTCCAACTCCAGTGTTACAAACAGGTATTGTGATACCCACAGAATATTAATTGAAAATTAATTCAATTTCTACATTATAGATTCTGGTCAATTGAATGTAACACAATACACATGAGAACTTCATTCAACAATATTTTAAACCATCAGTAGAAAATGAGTATGTAATTCTATTAATTAATGTAATCTGATGTAAGTCTAGATATAAGATTTTGTTATATTGCTTCTGTATATTACGCTAATAAAAGAGGGTTTTACACTCATTCTGTTCAGACATCTCTGAAAGAGAGTGTTTTTACTGAACACATGGAGTTTCCCCCTATCAAAACAATTTTATGGTATTTATTCTTTTTGTTTTTTTATGAATAAAAAATTTAATATTTAATTTGTATTGTTTATTTAAAATACATTAAAAACACATACATTACAAGGTGTATTTGCCAGTAAAGTTATTCCATTGAGAAAAATATAATTCTGAAAACTTAATCAAGCTACATTTCCGCTAAAAGCACAAAATTTCAATGTACTTGTCATACATAAGCAAATAAGTAAGTATTCATTCACCAAGAGATATTAAAATAAATAAAAATACATTAATCACCTGCTACAAATAGGAATAAATTATCACAAGTAATATTACTAATATCATAACTGGTATTAATAAAATTCAATTCTCTTAAAATATAATATCCTATTACTGATATTCAGATCGCACCTATAAAATTACAAATTAATGAAGTGTTACTAAATATATTTTAAGAAAAATTAAATATATTTATCGTCTCTCAATTGCTCAAGCTAAAATAAAGCTGCTTTATCTGCAGGTTTCTAAAGATCCAGTCTTGGCAGTTCTTCCATTTTCTTCTTTTTAACAAGGTGAAGTTCTTTCTGCTGAAGAATGGATTCTGTTCTTACCTTAGCCACAGTTTAAAGATATAGCATTTGGGACACTTAACGTATTTATGAATGAAATTTGTCAGCCAACATCGGTAACCTTTGTCTATTGCGACCCTACCACACGCAGACATAATAGCGCGATACATAAATCCTTTAGACATTTTTAAATATTAATACATATATTTTTATTTTAATTGACCAAATATTCTAAATACAAATTAAGTACATTCTCATTAAACAAGTTAGTAACAAAATAATGTATTTGGCGACGATAAACAAATAAAACTACATTGTTAAGTTTACTATTCAACGAATTTAAAAAACAAAACTTAGTAAATTATTGCTTAATACAGAATACTTAAAACAATTATTATGCACATTAGTATATTTGAAGAAACAATCTCTTTAAATTATTCCTCATTATCTATAATGGCTCATAATTTAAGGATTTTTCGAAAATAGTATGCAAACGATTTTTCTAGATCGCCAACATCCAATGTTATTATCCTTAATAAAACATATTCCAGAATTACAAAATTTTAAAATATATCACATTTATTGTCGTTATTATGGAAGAAGCAATATATACGTCATTGTTCTTGGTTGATAACGAAAGTGGATTAAAATTGAGTGAAATCACTACAAGTAGTCAATATTACCAAAATATAATTACGTTAAATTAATATCATTGAAGTAAGTATCATATTATATTATAGATTAGGTTCGCCTATCAGACTAATTTTATAATAATTTAATTAACTTAATAATAAAAACAAATGTTTTAATTGTATAATAGTTTATTAAAAAAAAAAGTATGCTTCCATACAATAGTTTTCCTTTTGATTATATCAGCATTAATTTTAAAATTCCTGTTAGTAAATTTTAATGTATAATACAGTCTCATTCTTGAATATAAATGTAGTAGGTAAATGGAAGGAAATTTGTCACATGGATGAGTAAATTTAGCAGACATACATAAGTCTCTATAAAATTGGAAGCAGTTTTTCTGTACAGAAAAAACTCAAATTTATCAAAAAATACCCAATAGGTTGCTTCCAATTGTGGTATAAACCTCTAAGCATAAATACACACACATTGAAAGAAGGTTTAAAGTATCTTATGTTTCCATCATCCTCAAAACCTATTAGAGCATCAGTAGTAATATTATAAAATAGATGAGCATTCGGTGCATCTCATCAATAGTTAATATGCACACCTTGTCGATATCTTTGAAGTTATTAATTTTATCTTTTATCAAATGATGCTTTGTTATTACCAGGTGAAAATTTATTCACTTCAGTGAAACGACTCAATGTTCTTTTTTTCGGCAATACAAATAATTCAGATATCGCTCTGTATGCTTTTGGTCCTCGAAAATAAAGGCACAATCTTTTGAAATCATCTGTATATCGATGACCTTTATCTTGTCGATTTGCCAAATCAGCTTGTAATTTAACAAATGCAGATAATTTTGGCAGTAGGAAATTGTCAGTTAGTTGGTAAAATATTTTCCTTGATGAATCCACCACTCGAGGTTTGGCTGCAATTATGTTTGTTTAGCTTGTTTTCAAGATAGTTATTTCTATTTTTTTAATTTTTACTCTGCGTTTGAATTTTTCACATTGAAGAGACATTTCTTTTGTTGCTACTGGGGTTTGAGTACTGACGGGCGACGATATGATTCTAGAGTGACCCCATTGAATGTTTTCATCTAATGTGTCTAAAACAAATAGCATAAATTAGAAACATTTGTCAACGATGTATTTCAGTACAACAAAGCATGTTTTATCAAAAAAAGCACATATTCATGGTAATTACATGTAATCGCAATACGCTAATAAAAAAAAACTATGGACATCAATAAAATTTTGCTTATAATTATGGCTATTTCCTTCTTCCGAAGTCTCAAATTCAAATTTTCCATCAGTAGATGGAGACAGGGTTTTGTTGGTTTCTAGAAAACAGTTTTTAAAATATTAATTATTTTAAAAGTACTATAATTATGTAAACAATTAAGTATATAGAGCAAAAAGAATTTTATTAACGTACTTAAAAATACTTAGGGCCGTATTCACAAAGGCTCGTAATATGATATAACGTACCATTATGCTATAACGAAGACTTATATACACGTTTTTGTATTCATAATACTTCGTTACGTTAAATCGCCTGTTAAATGCATCGTTAAAATAACGTGAAGTTTTTGGCCAATTAAACGAATCTTTATATTTCTTGTAGATAATAGTGCTTTCTGTTTACTGTTTGTTTAATTTATATAAAGATAAAAGTTTAACATATATTCTATGTAGTGCATTATTTTACTGTAATATACCAATACTCTATATTTTTGTGATAGCATGATTCACTGTCAAAGTTATTGGCATCACATTCGAAATGCTTCTTCAACATGCTTTGGAGACGTTCTTCAATTTCTCCTAGAGTCTTTCTAAACGTCCCTCCACCTGTGAGGTACAGTTTAGCCTACATTTAATTTATTAAGTAATGAACTTATATTGTGTAATTTACAAAAATTCACCTTATCATCTGCCTGTTCTTTCCTACTTTTTCGTTTAAAATGATCATAGAACACTTTCAATTGTTGTATTGTCTTATGTGAACCGCTATTAGAGCTATTGAAATTACGTGTGATTTCTTCCCATGCTGTTGTTTTACTCTTAGATGTGATGGCATCGGTCCTTTTATTCTCAGTAACCCCGATATGTGATTCTACAATATCCAGCAAGAGACAAATCTCTCTGTCCGAAAAGTGCTTACCTTTTACACGTTTTGACATCTCCATTTTTGCGATTTGATTACAGTGAAGTATGTTTTCTCCAAATAATTTTGTTAAAATTCCCTAGATCGATAATTTCGTAATGATCTGTTAAAAAATTCTTTCTAACGTTTATGAATGTGCTATTTCATTTAATGACCATTATAATTAAAACGACCATTTCATATGGAACTATTATTACCCATGTAGCTTGGAGCTATACTTTAATATAATAAAAGGACTTATTCCATGGTTAACATACCTGTTACACATGTTTCATGAGAAAATGTAATACAGCTGCGACTTATATTTTCTTCTGGTAAACCGCAGAGTGGCTCTAATAAAAAAATTTTGATCAATGTACTATTTTTCAATAACCATTAATATTACAAACCTCTTTCATATTATTTGGGAATTGCGTCCCTCTTCAAACGGTTCTTTGATGTGCCCGAAAACATTCCGTCTTCAAAATGGACACTACACAGCCTAAAATGGTCATAACAATATTGTGGTGTGACTTGTTTAAAAAATTCATGAAAACTACCATTTTGCATCCAAATCTTACATCTACAATCAAATATGATTCAACAATGTTCTATTCAAAATGTGTTATACCTATGTAAGTAAACATACCGTGTCAAATTCTTTGGAAATCGAAAAAAGCTAATGCCGTAATTATCTCTTCCATTATTTTTGCAGCCAGAAGCACAACAGCGACTATAGCTAGTCATGTTTACTGATAAAACTAAAGTAATTTCTACAGAATGTCTGAAAACAATACGCGATACTAATTAATATATTGTGTACAGCATATATAATACGGAAAACTTACGGTTCCTTGTAATTTTTAATGATATACACAAGACCAAATACGAAATCCAATTAACTGTTAACGATTTAAATATGAGATAATGTTAGTTCGCACGACGTTAAGTTCACTAGGTTCTGTATTACTGTTCACTAAGTCATGTTTCCACTTAATTTCATGTAACAATGAATATAGGTATATAATTTTAATTTCATTCCATATTTTCATGTGGTGTTATAGTTTAATTTGATTTGCTGTTTACGCAGCTTTGTTCAATTTATAGTAATTTTAATATAACTTAAGATGTAATTCGATTATATTTGTTCATATAACCTACAAATTAGACCGACTGTGTCAAATATATTTGGCCCGGAAACGAAGTTAAGTTCCATATTCATTTTTCAATTTACAGTATTTAATATGACGCCGAAGTACTGATTTGAAGCATACAATGATTATTGATGACGCAGGGATCATCTTTCGTGATTTGGAGTGTATATATATATATATATATATATATATATATATATATATATAATATCTTCGTGACCTTGGTATGATAAGGTAAACTTAATAAGCCGGCGATTAAAGGTCTGGTTTATTACTTCAAAGTATATATATTTAAAATAACTCTACATGTTTCGGCAATGATGCCTTTGTCAAGAGAATACAAAATATAAATCTATATATATCTATATTTATATTTTGTATTCTCTTGACAAAGGCATCATTGCCGAAACATGTAGAGTTATTTTAAATATATATACTTTGAAGTAATAAACCAGACCTTTAATCGCCGACTTATTAAGTTTACCTTATATATATATATATATATATATATATATATATATAAATATGAAAAATGTGTGAAAGTCATATCAACTCAGAATGTGCAGATACCGGTATTTCATTGTTTTTACAAATTATCAGTACACATTATCCGGAAATAGATATGACTTTCATTTTTATACTGCGAGTATATATACCAATTATGAAAAACGCAATGTAAATGATAATTAATAAATTATTAAATTCCCACATTTCAAGCAATTGCCGCTATAATTTGTTGTATTAATTTCTACCAATGACAAAATCACATTTGTCTAAGAATGCAGACACCACACGTCGCGACGCCAATCGTCAAGGTTGTCCGGGCAAATGAAAAACGTGTCGAGGCCACATCCCCTCGGAATGTGCAGATACCGGTATTTTATTGTTTTTACAAATCATCAGTACACATTATGCGGAAATAGATATGACTTTCATTTCTATACTGCGTGTATATATACGAATTATGAAAAACGCAATGTAAATGAGAATTAATAACTATTAAATTCTCACATTATATGCAATTGCCGCTATAATTTGTTGTATTAACCTGGATGGTTGCCGTCGCAACGTGTTGTGTCTGTATTCTTAGGCAAATGTGATTTTGTCATTTGCAGAAATTAATACAACAAATTATACTTTCTGTGGTGGGTTCGTTAGTACGGATACGAACTCCGCGTGTCGTATAACCAGGACAACTAGCAGCTCGTAAATCGGGGTGGCGCCCTTTTACACTTATATTCAGTATCGCACCGTTTCTTTAGGAATCGTACGACCACCTCACTGTGCTTTAAGCCGTTGGTAACTGGCTGGCTGCTTTTTCACCATAAGTTTAACTCACCCATGCAAGGTAAGTCCCAGGAGGGTGTTTGTATTGAGAAATCTTTTAACAAACCAGTTTTTCGTGAACTTTTATTGTTTGCACGTCTTGTAACTAGCAAACTTTATACGCTCTCTGTGTAGTAAGTTGTTATAGTTTTTACGTACTGTTCTTCTTGGAACATTTGCTTCGGGAGCGCTGCTATCAAGTTCGTTATTTTATAAAATCTAATAATTTTGGTCAGTTCTGAATTGTTATCTTAATTTATATGTAACTTAGTCAACACAAATTATTTACAAATACTATTAGCATTAAACGAATGATTGAATTTTCAATTGTTTTCTCACATTAAAACTTTTCGTTGAAAATACCTCGAGAACAGCGAACACAGACATACAGAAACCATAACATAATAATAAGTTGAATTTTTACTGACATTTGTAAAATTCTCGTTTGAAAAGTCCCTCGCAACTTTCGCATATTCTTTTCTTATGTAAATTTTTAAGCTCCGAAACTTTATTTGTAAAACATCATTTTTACGATTCTCCGCGAAAAGTTTGAAATTGCCTCTTAGCGCTTTTTCTATTCCGGACGAAACTAGTTCGTCCCATCGGAATAGGTCGAGCAATGTCGTTAAACGACATGAGTTATTCTTTGAAAAATCTGTCTTATCGGCTAGACGTACGTGACTGTCAACGTTCATTTCTAAATTCATTATTTATGGATTTTTTTATGGTTTATTGATTAGTGAAGTTGTGGAAAAGTTTATCAAATGTGTAATTTCCTTTTAGAAAGTTATAAAAAAACTTCATTGATAGGAAATAAATCGCATCACAGTGGCTGTAAATGGAGCTCAATGCGAAAAACGACACGTAAATAAATTCACCCCGGGATTTAATATTTGATTGACTACTTCTTAACAAATGTGAAATATAAAGTGATTTTTACAATATGATCATTTATATTTACCCTCTAGCAAGCCATGAAATTATTTCTTGAAAATATCGTGTTGGTAGTGACAAATAAAATACATCTGTCATTATGTGTATGTTCTGATAAATAAAACTCATCTGTCATTAATGTATTTATTAATTGACACTTAAAAATGTTTACAATAAATCATAAAGTTTTTCTGATCGAATCATACTTAAGGAATGGTGTAAAATTAGAAAATGGAGAATGGTGTTACTCCTTGCAGCCTTGTATAGAAGAATTTCGGGCAGAATTTCCAAATTTTCCAACAACATATGACAGTTTGCGGCAATTAATTCAAAAGTCAGTGGTTAAATTCCGTGAAACAGGGTCTGTGCCTCGAAAACCAGGTGCTGGTAGACCACTAAAGCGGACAGTTGAAAATATAGCAGATGTTGAGGGACGAATAAATCAATCACCTAAGAAATCGATTCCTAAGCTTTCACAACAAACACAACTGTCATATGGGACCTGCCAGAGAATCCTTAAAAAAGACTTACAAAAGTTTCCATACAAATTTCATTGCGTGCAAGAGCTTTTACCAATCGATTATGTAACCAGAGTTAATTACTGTCAGTGGTTCTTAGGTGATTAATAACGATGACGTTCTTGACAAATCCTTCAGGTCCGATGAATCATGGTTTCATTTATCAGGATATATAAATAAACAAACAATGCACATCTGGTCTAGTGAAAATCCACATGAAATTCTTGAAACACCCTTGCATTCACAAAAAATATTCTTTAATAATACGATAAATGCAGAACGAATCGTAATAATTTATTGCTACCATTTGTAAATCAATTACATGATGATGAGCTCCGCGAGAGATATTTCCAGCAAGATAATGCAACAGCCCATAAGACAAGAGAAACGATGGAATTATTGCATGAATTCTTTGATAATCGAATAGTAGACTTTCCACAACGATCTCCGGATTTAACAATTATGGACTATTTCATTTATCCACATCTAAAAAATAGAGTATTTACGAATCGTCCACATACAATTGAAGAACTTACCAATGCTATCCGAAATGCCTGTGAGGAAATTACACCACATAATTTAAAGAATGCCTTCAATAATATGAGACGAAGAGTTGCGCTATGCATAGAAAATGAAGGAGCTCACTTTGAACATTTATTGTAGCTGTTTTTATTATTAAACTTTTTATTTTTTCAACTGAAACGTTTGTATGTAATTATTTGTCAAAATGACAAAACCTAATCTGTCATCAGTATAAAATAACCTATATCACACACACGCTGCAAAATAAGTTAACTTAAATTATGGTACCAACTTAAGTTTAAAAAAGAAAAATGTCATTGCCTTCTAGAGGGTAGAAATATATGATCATATGGTACAAGGTTGCAGGGAAAATTTATGGAATTTAGTAATTTAAGTGGTGCCATTTCTAACTAATAATTCAGTGGACAGTTTGTAATTAAATCAACTAGTTTTATTTACACAACATTTCAAAGGAAGTAGTTGTATAAAATAGAAAAATTCGCCTAAATAATTTCGAGCCATGATTTTTTATGGTTTGAAATATGGTTTTATACCGAACTAACGCATCGATCGACTTGATTTGGCTATTGAGAATGAAGCACCTTCCAAGAATAGTGTTTTCAGTTGGTTTGCTGAATTTAAACGTGGATACTGCTTTCAGAGACGAATTTTGCGAAGATCATCTATCGCCGTCGTGTATTGTTGCAACTAATGTTGATGCTCAACATGAAATTGAAAGAGATTAGCATGCCGCATAACATAAGATTAAAGCGTTCTTGGACAGTGGTACGAAAACTATATTATGATTTTGTGCAATTGTTTTGGATCACACGATATATATAAGAGAACATACTTATACTAATATTTAGATTATATTCATTCATGAATTTAGTAAATGTACCATATTATAGGCCTCGGATTCAGAGCATCTAGACCCATCTCCTTTATTCCTTCCGTCCTTTTCTTAATTAGAACGGATTTTCATCTACCCGATCCACTCAGGTAAACTGTTCTTTCACTCAAGTAAACTATTTCTGATTTTCGTTCGGTATTTGAATTCTATTTCGATGACGGGATGGGGTGAACTAGTTCATGGTTCCCCCGAAACTGACTTTCTGATCATCCTTATCTTTCGGTATAATCATGAAGATGCAGATTTGAAATCTGTGCCTTTTACGATGAGAGGATTTTGATTATCGGATGATAGGATGACAGGATTTTGACTTTACTGAAGGTTGTCCCCCACTTTTGTCAATGGCATTCAGAACAGTTTTTCTGTTGATATCGTGGTAGAGGGCTTCGTTCCAAATCTATAGAGAGCCTTGGGAATCATCATAGTCCAAATGATTTGCAAATTTTTCACGTCAAAAATGATCATCCAAGCAACAAATACATATAGAATTGACAGCCTCCGCAGCACGTCCGAGACGCTCCCAATCTCGAATACTTTGCCTTCCCTTGCTAAACTCCTGTATCCAATTGAACACGACTTTCCGTGAGAAGCAATTGTCACCATACAGGGGACGTATTACGCGATGCACTGCATCTGTGGACAGTCTTTTGGCAAAAAAAACGCATAACCGCACTCTGTTCGTTTCGTGTACACTCATGCAGCACACACGCCATCGTGCACTCACTGTCTCTGAATGACCGCGTGCCTACGATATATGACATGGCTTCTACAACAAGCATAAATATGCTGCCATCTGCTGGCACAAAATGTGTGGGTAATTTACAAATGGTACAAGAGGAACTGACGCATATAGAAGGTCGTATGTGCGTCACCTATAGATTAAAGAACTACAGGGCCAGTTTACTCGCGGTTTTTTTTGCAAAATGATTTGCGTTGTCCGGAAAAAGTTTAAAGCTATTGAAATTCTCGATCTAACTAGTAGAAAGAAAGTTAGGGGCCTATTAATATATCACTAGTAACAGTACTATTATTTAAACGTAGATGGAGCCACTAGATAGTACTTAAGTACTGTCGAAATGAGATTAGGGAATTACATCATCTAAGAGAGTCGCTAATGACGTGTTTCATACTGAATTACAACATGAAAAGAACTTTAACATCAATGAATTAAGTTTAGTTGTACAATCAAATATTCAAAAATTACTCGTTTATGATGCGATAATACACAACTGGTGGCGACTGTAAAATATATATGCGCGCGAAGACGAGCCGCCGATGTTACTCGAATGAACCTCTCTACTTATAATAACATTCTGTCGTAAAAATTTTGGGGTATCCTGTAAACGACCACCGACTGTTTCAAACTGGATACAGGATACGGTTCTAAACTAAATTCGTTCAAAGGTCTGCATCGAAAACACGCGTAACAAACTTACTTTCTCAGCTGGCCTGAAATTATTTATTTGGATTTTATTTCTTAAAGTTGAATTTCATAGAAGTTTAATGTACCCGTGGAAAGCCGAAAGTTGATTCTTGAAATTGAACAAACATAATGATTTATATGTATTATAATTAAAGCTGGGATTATGGGAAAATGCGTATTCTTTATTTATGATATGTTTACCGAAATTCTTGCAGATCTATACTGCTTTGAGCATATCTCATATAAAATTGCATATTTGTTCATATTTTATATTTTATTTCAAAAGTGCACCGTAAAAAATATATAAAATAATTTATTCATAACTAGCTCCGCGGCAAACTTCGTCCCACCTAACAGTCAATAAATGTGTTTTATTTTCAACATAAATTACCTTAAATGTCGGATTAAATCTGTATTCTTCGATAATGTCTGCCCGAAATGAAGTATGTAATTTAAAAACTGACATATTTTTGAGTGTTCGCTAGAAAATGTCGTGATTCTGGTGTTTCGCAACGAAGCAATTAGTGCAATTGCTCAGGTGGCGGAGTTAATAATGGCAATTTCACTTTGCCATTAAGGCAGCACAATCGCTCCACAGCACAGGCGTTTCTCCGGCAAACTTCAATGCGCCACAATGCTCGCAAACAACGTCCATTGGACCAATGTGAACGAAAGGATGCGAGCTGTAATCAATTGTGCAATCGTAAAAAACGCTGCACGATTCAAATCAACACTTGAAGCATTTCTTCTAGCACGTCGAAGAATATCTCGTTGTTGATCTGTGCTATATGCTCGACGATTTCTCATTGCCAACCGAGCCGTTTCACGGGCTGCCTCTCTTTGCTCTTGTGTTTGAGAAGCACAAAGTCGGGCCATACTAACGCGGTGTTCTTCTCGTGCGATTTCTCGTTCTTCTCCAGTGGATTTATTCGTAATATTCCGAAGCCTAACTGCATTATGGCTTTTTAGATCTTCTTGGTCGCGGCATCTTGAATAATAATACTTGCACAATAAGATTTATTAATAACACTAGCACAAAACAAACAAATCGACCGGTAACCTTTATATGCTTTTCTCAAAACCCATCACAGACAATATGAAACGAAAAAAATTTACACTTTTATATCACTGATTTGCAATGGACATCAACTATTACAAATAAGCTATAAGTGTGCGTGACGTAAGCCGCCAATTGCCTAATTTATTTAAAAATTAATTTTCTCTATTTTTTTTTCGTGAATTTTTCCGATATTTTAATAGTTATTCTGCTATTTGGGGCAGAGAGGAATCCAACAAATCAGAGATCATTAAAATCGGTCCAGCCGTTCTTGAGTTATAAATGGTGTAACTATGACTTTGTTTTATGTATTAAGATATATCGAAATTACACAAACAGTCCGCATGAGCATTTCCGTACAGCGGAAACACCCAGACTTGTGTTTATCAAGTCGGGGAAGTTCCAGTGAATCTACGAGCAATGAGGATGACCTATAAGTCAGTCATATCGCCAGTTGTGTTTAGTTAGTTCTCGAAAGTATATGTACACGTAATTTCACCTTTTATTATTATTTTTTATATGTCAAAATCATATTCACATGTGTCCATCTGGATAAAAGATTATTCTGAATTTTGTGTAGATAATGATTGATGTAGATATTTTGTAAGTATTGCAGCAAAATTGTAAGTTTATATTTGTTTACCTTTAATTTCATATTTTAATACCTGCAATTAATTATTGTAGTTTCGATGGGATAAAAAATTTCAATTAAATCAGCATGTAGAAACTGATTTGCATAAAAGAAATATCACAAATATTAAAAATGCACCACAAGCTACTCTGAATAAATCGTTTACTTCAATAAGTAAAAATATAGAACAGAAGAGTTTCCATTATGACTTTTGTAACGCCTTCTTAAGTGCAAACATTCCACTTTTAAAGTTGAATAATTCAAAGTTTAAAGTTTTTTTGGAGAAGTATACGAAACTGTCAATTCTTAGTCGCTCATCTACAAGAAAAATTATATTAATTTACTGTTTGAGGAAACTGTAATGAAAATTAAGGAAACAATAGGTGAAAATTACATTTATTTCGTAGTCGATGAGACAACAGACAGCTGTGGACGCTATATTTCCAAACTTATTGATTGGCATTTTAAATGAAAATTGCGCCTGATAATTCTTTTTAATTGATACAGAAGAATTGGAGATAACAAATAACTTAACTATAAGAAAATTTTAGTTCGACGAGGTTTTATTTGCCGAATGCCGTTGAAGTGACAAGGTATTACTGATGTTATTGGATATTGCGACATATATGGTGAAGTCAGCACAGAATTTTTACCCAAATCTGATGCACGTGTTTTGCCCATGTTGTTAATAGAGTACCAGAAGAAATACGTTACACATTTCCAGATATTAATTCATTGATAGATTTAACAAAAAAAGTATTTATTAAGGCACCGCTGCGGGTTCAAGCATACAAAGATAAGTTACCTGGTCTGGCACTGCCACCACAACCCATAATAACAAGATGGGGCACGTGGCTTGGTGCCGCTGTATTTTATGCAGATATCGTTGAACAGATAAGAGAATTCATTATATTACAACGTATAAGCTGTTATTGATGGATCGCAGAAGATTATTTCTAGTTGAGAATTTAAAAAAGCATTTAATTTGTAAATGTTTACAATACTATAAAAAGGCAAATATAAATACAAAGAGTTACAACGCTAAGAAATAAGTAATTAAAATTCTAGTTTCAAAAAATTCTTTTATTGTAAATACCACTACAATATTGTTTCGCCATACAATGGCTTCATCAGGTGGATGAAATACTGAAGCCATTGTATGGCAAAGCAATATTGTAGTGGTATTTACAATAAAAGAATTTTTTGAAACTAGAAGTTTAATTACTTATTTCTTAGCGTTATAATGAAGTTTCAACAAGTATCTCCTTCGTCAATTAACTACAAAGAGTTACATTGTTAGCTTACTTATTCTTGCTATTAGTATACATGTATTTTGTAAAATTTCGAATAAAATATTAATACATACTTGTGGTATCTCTAAATGTATATTGACATTGTTTGATATTTTGACAATAATTTAGTTATGTAACTATCACTTAAACTTGACACATTTTTGCAAATTTTAATAAAAATTCTGCATATTTTCATTGAATTTTGGAAACATATATGCGCATATAGTATAGTTTCCGTGTGCATATAATTCCCAGCTTTAATTATAATAAATTAATCGTTCTTCTTTTATAAATATTTAAACTTGGTTTAAATATCAAGTGAATCGATTCAAATAGCTTCTGATGCATGGACTTCAATTATGGTTCTGCTATATGGTATGGGAACTGTCACCAATCAGAATGTTTAAATATCTATTCCTCCTCATATGTTCTATATTTAAGACCCAGTTATAAATCGGATACCTCTATATGTCAACTTTAATTTACTGCCTGTTTTCATTATACAATTTCAATTGACGATTATCAGATTTTTTAATTTAAAAGTTCCACATTCTAAGTAAGATTTCATCAATTCTTCTAGTAAATTAAGAAATACTGAAAAAACAAGTCAATCAACGGGAGGAAACGTACAGACGACGTTTCGTTCTAGTTGGAACTTTTCAATGTACGGTATTCCCTCGATGACGGACATTGCTTTTTCATTTCTATACTTTCTGTATATATAGTTAACATTTGGAGTTTACTGCAAGTGAGAATTAATGAATATTAAATCACATTCTTACATGTAAATGTCGACTTATTTAATGCGTTCGTAACTACAATCCGACAAACTAAGTTTGTACCAGTATGCAGAACACACCCTTTCGCGACAACGAACTTCCTGGTGATTAGGTTAATTGAGAATTAAGAAATACTGAAAAAACAAGTCAATCAACGGGAGGAAACGTACAGACGACGTTTCGTTCTAGTTGGAACTTTTCAATGTACGGTATTTCCTCGATGACGGACATTGCTTTTTCATTTCTATACTTTCTGTATATATAGTTAACATTTGGAATTTACTGCAAGTGAGAATTAATGAATATTAAATCACATTCTTACATGTAAATGTCGACTTATTTAATGCGTTCGTAACTACAATCCGACAAACTAAGTTTGTACCAGTATGCAGAACACACCCTTTCGCGACAACGAACTTCCTGGTACAAACTTAGTTTGTCGGATTGTAGTTACGAACGCATTAAATAAGTCGACATTTACATGTAAGAATGTGATTTAATATTCATTAATTCTCACTTGCAGTAAACTCCAAATGTTATCTTCTAGTAAATATAGAAAAAAGAACTTGAACTACATACATACATGCCTACCATGTATTTACAATACGCTCGTATGTGAATAAGTTTGTAGGATTCTATATGTTTAGATCTCAAAGTAAGTACCTAAACACTGCGTATTTACAGAAAGCTTTTGTTTGGATGGAAAAATCAATAGCGTTGTTAACATGAGGACCGTTCCTTGTCTTTGATGTGATGGAATACGGCGAAACAATTCTGCGCTTCAGACCCGTCTACTTGTTCGCATTCAGAAGGGTTAAGGAGGGCCTTTCCCGTAAATAATTTCGATTTAAATTCAAAACAAAATCGAGAAAAGAAAAAAAAAATTTACAAGTCGAGTCCGTGATACGTATTACCTTGAATATCTTGTGTGTATCTTCGGAATATTTTTATATTTCTCCGCGTTTTCGTAAATGAAATAACGAGTTCCCTTGTAGCGGCTTTCGTGCGCTCGTCGGATCGCCCCGAGCAATATAATTTTTCAAAGAGCGAATGTGGGAAAAAGAAGTTCGAAAAATTCAATTTGTGCCTCACTTGTCCGACGGTTGATTTCACTATTTGAATTTAAAGTGCGAGATTATTAAGTAAATTGAAAGCGAGTCGAATATTATTAACTCGAACGCGAAGATGAATTATGAGGATAAGAAATATGATGGAACGTACTTACATATATGGTGTTGTTTTGAAAACAACAGTTAATGAAGTTACACACGGAATACTTAAACAGAAATATATTTCTTTAATGACTTAATTTACTTTTATTAAATACGTACTTTGCAATTTCCCAGACGTCAAACTAGAAAAAAGCAATAATTTTGTAGTAATTAAATTGTCAGGAAATTTTGGAAATACCTAAAATTTATATATAAATAATTTTAAAATAGTACCACATAATTACAATATAATTTTACCTGTAATTTATTTATTTTGCCAGATATCCTTATCTAAAAAGTTTAAGCATCCTGAATCTTCTTTTCCTGATTATTCCAATTTTATCCAATACAAAAACACTCCTGATAATTCCTGGAGAACCACATAAAATGATTTTAGTATGCCAGCATAACAAAACCTCCGAATAGTAACGACTCAAGATAACTTCATCAACGTACGTGAGTGTAATAGGCTATCTAAGGTACTAAACAACCTAACAATCTTGAGATCGATTAAAAATAGCTCTTAAATAGTACGAGGTAGTATTACGGCTCAAACTGGAAAAAACTCTACTCCTAATTTGGTCTGCAACTAATCTATAAACATATGACAACAAGATACCTATACGAGGGTGGATCGGAAACTACGTGGCCTATCAAAGAAAACGCAAGTTTTTTTTTCAATATAGTCTCCTGTTCGCTCAACACATTTATTCCAACGGTATTCCAAATTAGTAATGCTTTCACTGTAGATCGATGAATCCAAGTCCTTGAAATAACTACTTAGAGAAGTTATTACCTCGAAATTAGAGGAAAATTTCTTACTGCCAAGCAAGTTTTTCAAGCTTGGAAAGAGATAATAATCGCTGGGAGACAATTCTGGAGAATAGGGTGAATGAGGCACTAATTAAAATCCCAATTCATGAATTTTTTCCATTGCAATCGCAGACTTGTGGGCAGGTGCGTTATCCTGATGGAAAAGCACCTTCTTCTTTACAAAATGAGGCCGTTTCTCTTTGACTTTGTCGCCTAATTGTTGCAACAAATAAACATAATATTCCTCACTTATTGTTTTCCCAGTTTTTAAGTAGTTGACCAATATAATTTCATGAGAAGCCCGTAAAACAGTTGCCATAACCTTTCCTGCTGACAAAACCGTTTTTGCCTTCTTTGGTGATGGAGTACCTCTTTTTGTTTATTGTTTGGATTTTTCTTTGGTTTCGGGAGTGTAATGGTTGACCCAGGTTTCATCGACGGTAATGAAACGGCATACAAAGTTCTTCTGATTGCGACGAAAACGTGCCAAAAGTCGCGAGAAACACCCAAACGATTCAGTTTTTGCTCTGGTGTGGGTCACAGCGGGACCCAACGGGCCGAATATTTTTTCATTTCCAATTCTTCAGTTAAAATTCTGTTCACACTGTCATTTGAAATACTTCTGCTCTCTCCCGCACTTTTACTCCACGGCCATTCAAGACGATATGGTGGACTTTTCAATCATATCCGGAACAGTAACAGTTTTTGGACCTGCATTGCAGGGTTCTTCATTTGTGCTCATACGACCACTTCTAGATTTGGCAACCCAGTTTATAACCATTGAAAACGAAAAAGCGGATTCTAATAGTGTTGAATCCAGCTTTGCTTTGATTTCGGTTGGTGTTAAGCATTTCAAATGAAAGTACTTTATCACTGCTCTCAACTCAGTTTCTTCCTTTATTGCAAAGTTACACGAGACGTTCACTTTGGCGTACTGTCAAAAACAGACATCGACAAATCGTCTGTAGTGTCATATTTAATCTATTAAAGGATAATTCTACAGAATGGTAAAGAAGATTACTGCAAATTCGACCCCGTAGTTTCTGAACAATCCTCGTAGATATACAGGTGTCCTTGAAATAAAGAGACGACGTATGAAAAATTAAAACATACAATTACGTATTCAAGTGAACTATTAAAAATTTAGAAAGGTGTTTTACGTGTATTACATAAGTGTTTTTTTTTTTGTTACAAGATGTGTATTTATAATGTCTACAAAAATACCGTTATTGAAAGCAATGTTTAGGTTTATAAAAGCTCTAGATTACATTGTGTATACAGCTTTCTATGCTAAGGGTTCAATAGATTTTTTAAAGAAGATGTATTAAAGGAAGATGTAGGTGTGTGTTCTACGGGCACTTAACGTCCTATTTGGTAACAATCTATCTTTAATCGAAGACCTAAGTTACTATCGACAACTGTCTGATTCGGAGAGGATATTCAAAGCGAGATGGACAATTACAAAACTATTCCTTCTGTTATTGTCTGTCAGCTCTAAGATATCGTCTCTGATACTCTTTATAAAACCTATAGTAGAATGCGCAGTGGAGTAACACATTTTTTTAAAATATTTCGTCACTCTTTATCTCACTTGTGAGAGGGAAATTTGGAAAAATATTTTGGATATGTATTCTTTAAAATTACATATTTCTCATACGATTTTCTTTTTATTTCAAGGGCACCAGTTACAGACCAGCAATTTTAATAGCAGTAATTATCAAAAGTTTCTTGTTGCCTACATTAAAATTTTAAATTGGAATAATGTGGAATATGTATTTTTTAAATTTTTTTATTGTCCCAGGTTACTACCATCTGTCCCAAGCAAGATAGCATGTAAGAGGTAGCCAATGGACTTTTTTTTTTAAGATTTTACCACTTGATTAATGTCTAATTTATTTTTTGATTTATTGGCTCTTTACTTAAAATTAATATAAAATAATTTAAACTCTAGTGGCTTGGTCTTTGAGATCGTAGCGCTTTAGTCTAAGTATACCAATAAGTTTTCTACGGAGTTTGGTTACAAACCTTATGGGATGGACACTCAATGTTCGCACTACTTTTTTTTATTTTCTGCTTTGTACTCACAACACTGGGGTCGCTGCTAATAACATTATTAAGCACAAACGACGGAGTGTCTGTGATTATTTGCAGAACTTTGGACAGAAATCTTTCAAAAATTTCAGTAATAGGTTGAAAACTGATCACTATAGCTGTATCCCATATAGTTAAATTGGTTTCAAAATTTAATATGTGTAAATTAAGCACATTATCCAGAACTAGTTGCAATTTTCTGCAACTAAACTCTATTACCTTTATTGGCTTAAAGGTTATGGAGTTTTAGTCTCAGTTGTTTTCTAATCTGGAATATGTGCCTTTGCCAGGTAAGTCTATAATCCAGGTACATTACAAAGTATTTGGTTTCGCCACTTTGAACTAACTTCTGATCATTCAATTAGATGGCAATTAAAGTTTCTTTGTTAGGTGTGAATGTTACATGCACTGACTTGTTTTCATTAGCTTTTATTCACCGTTTTGATTTTTCTATGTGCTCTTGTAACATATTTAATACTATTCTTGATAGTAGTATTAGTACCAGTTGGAACATCGGCTGTATAAATCAAGTATAGCATCGGTCCCAGTCCACTTGTGGAACTGGATTTTATTGAAAGGAGCGTCGTTAGTTCTTCTTGAATTTCCAAGAAAAAATTTCCTATTTTGCAACTACCATTTTAGTACTTTATATTGATTATCAGGAAATTGGGATTTTAGTTAATACAGTAATTCTGTTTGTCGAACTTTATCGAAAGCCTGTCCGCTGTGAAGGAAACTGTTAGGCAGTAACTTTTGTCTTCAAGAGCTTGTCTAATTTTAGTTGTTATTCTGTAGAGAACCAAGGTTCATCAACATTTAGTATCTCACTGGATAAAATGATGTGGTCTCGCAAGAGATTCAGATATTTGGTGCAGTGAGGTTACTGTCAATCAAAAATGGGCCAATAAGTCTATCGCTTATTATTCCAATCCAAACATTGACTTTTTGTGAGTGCTGCGTTCGGGTTAGGTTTTGGACATGAGGATTAGTGGGAAGAAAATTTAGTATTTTTCAACGGATAAATGTAGGATACAAACCGGAAGTTCTGTGAGTTGCTTTCACCATTTACAGTAAATGTAGCTTCATCAGTAAAAATTATTTTATTTAAAATTTCTCCGTTTCCATTTAAGATATTAAACAATATTTCACAAAAATCAGCTTGTTTTACTTTATCTTCCTCGAAAAGCTCTTGATAATTTGATATCTTATGTGGCCTATATTAGAATTCTTTAGGGTTTTAGACACCGAAATGCACGACACTTTAAAATGCCTGTCTACATCTAAAAGCGATCCTATAGACCGTTCCTCTACATAACACAGAATATTCAGCTTCATGTGTTCTGTTAACACGTTATTGGTTTTATCTTTTTTTGTGGGAACTATTATTCTTTTGGCACCGCATTGTGTGCATTGTATGAATTAACAATTTTCTTTTTAAAGTTGCACATGTATGTAGTGGGGCAAAAGTCCCGCTACCATTTTGATTGCGCGCCATCTTGGTTATGTGACGTTTAGTTCAGTTAAGCTTTAACCATTGTGTTGTATAGACGTCCAAATTTTATTATGGATAAATATACGCCACAAGAAGGAGCAGAAATAGTGACAATATTTATTGAAAACAATCGTTCCATTATTGCCACTCAGCGGAAATTGCGTCAAAAATATCCTAATCGTCCAGTGCCTCACAAAACCACAATTTATCGTTTACATGCGAATTTTCGACAGTACGGTACGACAGCAGACAGGCCTCGTTCCGGAAGACAACGGACGTCTCGTAAAGCTGAAAATGTGGCTCTGGTGCGCGATAGTGTTGCAGAGTCTCCAGAAACATCAATTCGGAGACGTGGTTCCCAGTTACACATGTCTGCACGCAGTTTAAGGCGAATTTTGAAAACTGATTTGAAAATGTTCCCGTACAAAATCCAATTAGTCCATAAATTGCTACCGAGAGATCATGATCAACGAGTTGAGTACAGTAATGCAATCCTAAGGCTGTCTGATGAAATTGAAGATTTTTCGTCTAAATTGATAATGAGCGATGAAGCCCATTTTCTTCTCAGTGGCCACGTCAATAAACAGAACAGTCGGTTTTGGGGGACACAGCATCCTCAATTAATTCATGAAACGTCATTGCATCCACAAAAAACAACTGTATGGTGTGGTATTCATGCTGGAAACATCATTGGTCACTATTTTTTTGAAACTGACGAAGGTGTTGGAGTTACTGTTACTGCTGAACGGTACCAAGACATGATTCGAAATTTTCTTGTGCCTGAAATGGAAGAGCAAGGACTAGAGGAAATGTGGTTTCAGCAGGATGGGGCCACAGCACACACAGCTCGTTCAACAATTCAATTATTGAATGACGTTTTTCCACGAAGACTAATTTCGCGAAATGGCGATTTAGCATGGCCAGTCAGATCTCCGGATTTAGCTGCACCTGACCTTTTCTTATGGAGTTTTTTAAAATCAAAAGTTTATGTGAATAAGCCCCAAACGATTCAACATCTTAAAGAGAATATTCGTCAAGAAAGAAAGTTCAGCCTGAGATGTTGCAGGATGTCATGAAAAATGCCTTAAAAAGAGCCGAAAGTTGCATAGCGAATCGCGGTCACCATTTAGCCGATATAATTTTCCAATCATAACGAAAAAAAATGTAAAGAGCAAATAAACTTTTTATGAAAACCAAACTTACTTATCTTTTCTTTCAACAAAGTTATAGGCAATCAAAATGGTAGCGGGACTTTTGCCCCACCTGTATAATACTAAGAAAAAGAAGCCGGTATGTATGTGTATAATTAAAAGCCGCGAATTACATAAATATATTTTTTAATCTAATGCGTAAAAATTTAATAATGTATAATTTTGCAATATCTTTAATATACACCCATAGTTTTGTAGAGCGCCAAATAAAACAAGGGATGAAGGATACATATGATTAATGCCTTCACACAAAAAAATCGCGGTCTAATGTTCACGTAGTAACGGAAAAATGTTTCTTCTTTATTCGAGACCGGCCGGCTTTATCGAAGTTAATATAGGGGCGGCAATACAGGAATCCACTGCTACAAACAACGCTGGGATTTACATTTAGTATGGACTTAGTCTTCGCCGTGGCTAGATGCGTTAGCAATGGCTTCCTATATGAATATCGAATGTACTGATATGATTATAATTTATGTCGAACCAGGATAAAATTGTCTTGCGGCAAAAAAATTGTATGCAGGACGTTTCTCGCATCGACGTCTTCCTTAGACTCAGACAATTGTGACAATCGTGTATCGAATATCACGTAGAAGAAGATATTTTAAATATTGTGAAAGCAGATCCCGACGTAAGTACAATAATCCGAGCATGGGAAGTAAATGTGTCTCAAACTACAGTGCATGGAATTTTAAAAACTAATTTACTTCTTCTGTATCATATTCATGGCGCGCAAAGATTAACAAAATTAGATTTTCCCTGCCGAGTTGCCCTTTGTAAGTGGTTTCAACACAGAAAAGTTCATCAAGCAGATATTCTATCAGTAATTCTCTTTACTGATGAATCTACGTTTGCTAAAGATGGTATTTAAATTGCCATAATATTGACCACTAGATGTACGTAAACCACCACGATATACACCAACGCTCCTCGCAAGTTAGGATCCGTCAATCTTTGGGTAGGGTTACTAGGCGATCAATTACTTGGACCACATATACTCCCAGAACGATTAAGTGCAGAATTTCATTTACAGTTTCTCCTACATACATTACCAGAGTATTTGGATAACATGCCATTGGCGACATGGCAGGAATTATGGTTTGTGCACGAGGGAGCATCGGCGCATAGTAATAGACTTGTTAAAGAATTTTTAAGCAGAAATTTTCCACAATCCATTGGATGTGAAAGTCACATTCCGTGACTAGCTCGTAGTCCCGATCTAAATCCCGTAGACTTATTTCTGTGGGGATACATGAAAAGCTTGGTGTACAATCGCCGCTCTGACATTGAAAATGCCGCAAAGCTGCATTTTTGTTTTTGTACATAGTATCTTTCGTCGGCGAATTGATTATTCATTTTGTGTAAATTATTTTGTTCTATTTCGCCGTATTTGTCAGTAACACAACAAATTTAAAGAAAAGAAAAGACTATAAATAATTACAATAAAATAATTAAAAATCAGGTATTTGAAATTAATAATACACATTCCATGGACGCGTTATATAAAGCTAACGAATAACAT